>JAUMJM010000026.1:38447500-40885000 GCA_033558235.1 Neomorphus geoffroyi
AGAGAAATCGTGTGTCCACAGGACTCACCAGTGGTTAAAGAAACCACTTAGGCCACAGATATGGGTGAAAAAGCCAGATCCCATCTTCACATCCATTTTCCTGAGCAGGCAGGCTGGTGGATGCCGGCTTCAGAGTTTTTTTCTAACCCCCCCTCTCTCCCCCCAAAATAAGACAGAAAGCGCTCATATCAAGAGCTGAAGAGCTCAGCAGGCGATGCTGTGTCACGGGGGAGGGTGCGGTTTAAGAAGCGCGGTCCCCCAGCCTACGGTGAGGGCTCTGAAGGCACAAACGCCCACTGCACCCCCAAAAAAACCTCTCGGGGGTGACCACGGTCCTTCTCTCAGGGTCTGCGGGCACGCAGGCCGCTGAGTGCCACCCCGTCTCCTCATCCCCCCGCGCAGGAGCCGCGCAAGCTCCCGCGCTCACTTTTTCCAAGCCAAGCGGGGCAGGGGGCCACCGCAGCCCAGCCCCCAGACCCGGAGGCCGCAGGAAGCAGGAGGGCGTGAGGGGGAGGAGGGGGCAGCACCTTCCCCCCCGCGGGGCCGCGCAGCACCCGCACAAGGGGCTGCACACTCACTTTTTCCAGCCAAGCGGGGCGGCCACCCCAGCGCAGCCCGGCCCAGCCCAGCCCAGCCCCGGTAGCGGCAGGAAGCGCGGGAGGGGCCGCGCCTGCCCCTCTCCGCCCCCCCCCCCCCCCCCCCCGCCGCCGGGCCGCGCAGCACCCGCGCAGAACCCGCGCAAGGGGCTGTGTGCACTTTTTCCAAGACAAGTGGCGCGGCTGGAGCGGCCACCCCAGCCCAGCTCTGGCGGCACCAAGCATCCTGCAGGGCGCGGATGGGGGGGGGGAGGGCAGCATCCGCGCGGAACCCGCGCAAAGGGTTGCGCGCTCACTTTTTCTGAGCCAAGCGGGGTAGCTCTAGCGGCCGCAGGCAGCGCGCAGGGGAGTGGGGGAGCAGCACAGCATCCGCGCCGAACCCGCGCAAGGGGCTGCGTGCACTTTTTCCGGGACAAGCGGGGCAGCTGGAGCCGCCACCCCAGCCCAGCCCCGGCGGCAGCAGGAAGAGCGAGGGGAGAGAAGCAGCGCAGCATCCGCGCAAGGGGCTGCGCGCTCACTTTTTCTGAGCTAAGCGGGGCAGCTAGAGCGGCGCGGCCACCCGCCACCAGGGGCGGCAGTAAGCATGGGGGGCAGGGGCAGCACCCGCGCTGCCGGGTCGCGCAGCGCCCGCGCAAGCCACCGCGCAGTAGGCGCGCAAGTCTGCGCGCTCACTTCCCAGCCAAGCGGGGCGGCGCGGCCAGCCCAGCCCAGCCCCCAGCCCCGGCGGCAGCAGGAAGCGCGGGGGGGGCAGCGCCCACCCCATCCGCCGGGCTGGCAGCGCGGGCGGGCGGCGCCGAGCCGGGCTCCGCGCGGGTGAGCGGCTGCGCGGGCGCGGAGGAGCCGCGGGGGGAGCGCGGGGAGGGGAGGGCGCTGGTTCCGCTCCCCCCGGGGATGCTGCGCTCGCCGCCTCCCCCTGGTGCTCACACACGCACACCCGCACACCCCGCGCGTTATTTTTGCAGCTGAAACAATAGCAAAATATCAGCATTTATTTGCAAAAAGGGGCCGCTTGGCGAGGCCGGGTAAGGGCGGCTGAGCCCGGCACAATGGGGGCTTTGTCGGGCGGCACAGGGCTCCCTCTGTGAGCAGCCACCTCTGCGGGGCCGGGGGGCGATGGGGAGCGATGGGGAGGGCAGCTCGGGGTGCAGCAGAAAGAGCGATGCGAGGTCAGAGTGAAAACGCGAGTGGTGTTTTTAAAGTTCACCACGGAACGTGACGAATTTGTAGGAGAAACAGCTTTGCTTGTAGATGGTGTATGAAAAAGTCCCCGATAGATTTAGAGCTCATTGAGCGTGGGTTTGGGCACTGGCAGTGGTATCGGTATGAGAAATTGTTAAATCGGGGTCCACGGACCATCTGGAATAGGGAAGAGGCTCTGTGAGGTCGTGCTCAGTGCTGGGCATCCGTCTCCTTTTAGTGGTGAGAAACTCATATTTGAGCCTTTGGGAACTCTGATTTCTTCATGAGATGAGGATCTTGTTCTCTTGCTCTCAGGCACGCCATGGATGCGACCAGCCACAGCGTCCTCCTCCTCCAGCAACTGAACATGCAGCGGGAGTTTGGCTTTCTGTGCGACTGCACAGTTGCCATTGGAGATGTTTACTTCAAAGCCCACAGAGCGGTGCTTGCTGCGTTTTCAAACTATTTTAAGATGATATTTATTCATCAGACAAGGTAAGGACCCAAAGCTCTCCTCCTACCTTTTATGTGCTTTGTTCAACTTTCTGCTTTTTCCCCTTCCTAAAGGCATTACAGCCTAAAAGTGCCAGTGGGCATGTTAGGTGGCCTGAGATTATTTTCCTCACCCAGCACACGCCTCTGCTCTCTAAACATTCCCAGTCCAGAATGTGCTGTCCTTTTCAACTGCCCTCTTAGTCAGCATACGCCAACATCAGGCCTCACATTTTGAAAATGAGACATTTGCATGGCCAGGGAAAGTAAACGTTCCACAGTCCTCCTGCAGTGAGACGGCAGAGATTTGCAATCTGGGGATGTTCAGGTACCTCCTGCCCGTACACAGCGTGTCCATTACTTTGCATTAGCTTGTAGGCAAGCTTGCTTCTAGGTGGAAGTGTCCCTTCTGGCATGATCCATGGGCTTGCGAATTGAGAAACCATAGCCTTATCGTGGTTCTGTGCCTCAGACTCTTGCAGATAAGGGCTAAGACGGAGATCATAAATTTATTTCAAGCTGCTGTTCAGATGCTTCACCTGGCTGGGTCAGGAGTGGTTCTGCAGGTATAATGACAGTGGTGCCAAGGTGTAATCTTTGTCTCTGAGCTGGAGCTTGCTGCTTGTAATCAATGAAACCCTTCTACATTCCCCTTCCTTTTTGAGGGTCGAGGCTCCCAGCACCTATGCAAGATAATCTTTAGCCATCAGCTGTGTAGCCATTCGGCTGGAAGTGAGATCAGTTAACATCCTTTCCAAAAGGTGTTGTTTATTGACCCTTAAGTGCAAAGCTCAGAAAGATTGTGCAGTAGCAGCAGATGAATTTATTACTTAAACACACAAATATTCTTTGCCTCGCGCTGGTACTGTGTAGCTTGCATGGCATTGCTGCAGTGCCATGGGGCACAAATTGGCTCTGTGTGGAAGTGATGGGGGGTTAGCCACCCTCATCATCCCTGGCTGTGGTTGTGCACACAGTCTTTATAATTGTAGGGATAAATACGCGCTCAGGCACTTTGCTGGGCAAACAGGGCACATGCTTCTGCAGATCTTGGCGGGGAGTGCTGCTTGTTGTGAACCAGGAGGCAGGCAGCAGCGCACTTGCTCTTAAAAGCAAACAGCAGAGCAAATGAATGGGCAGGTAGTGGATCAGGACTGCAATTTGTAGCTCTGTATGTACTTAATCATCCGTTTTGTTTCAGCGAATGCATAAAGATCCAGCCTGCAGACATCCAGCCTGATATATTTAGTTACTTGTTGCATATCATGTACACCGGGAAAGGGCCAAAGCAGACCGTCAGCCAGAGCCGACTGGAGGAGGGCATCCGCTTTCTCCATGCAGACCACCTCTCCCATATCGCGATCGAGATGAACCAAATGTTCTCCCCAGAGCTGGTCCAGTCTTCAAACTTGTATGGCATCCAGATCTCAACCGCACACAAACTGGCAAAGGAACGCCCGGGAGCAAAGGAGAGTCTGCACAAAGCAGGCAGCAGGTCCGCTGCCCAGGGTGATCACCCGCAGCTGCAGCTCTCTTTGGCCATTGGCCTGGACGACAGCTCTCTTGACCAGCAGGTCATTCACCCCTCTGCTCAGCCTACTGCTCTCACCAAGCCGTCAGAAGATCGTCAGAAGCTCTCAGTCTCCATAAAGCAGGAGAGGTGTGACTCAGAGCCTGTGGTGTCTCAAAGCTGCACCCCTCCTTCTCCAGGAGTAGCAAGCCCCATCTTTGCTAAGGCTGGCCTCAGGGTGCACTTGTGTCACTACTGCGGGGAGCGTTTTGAGTCCCGGGAGAGGCTGCGGGAGCACTTGCACACCCACGTCTCGGGCTCACTGCCGTTCAGCGTGCCAGCCTCGATCCTGGAGAGCAGTGACCTGGGGGAGGTGCAGCCTCTCGTTGAGGACAAGGAGGCTGGGGATGGCCTCCGGCTCGGGGCCTACCTCCTCAAGGGGGATGAGCATCAGCTGGAGCATCCAAGCTGCAGTGACCTGGAGCCTCTACAGATCAGCCAGCTTTCCCTCATCTCCAAGGACCACGAACCGGTGGAGTTGAACTGTAACTTTTCTTTCTCAAGAAAGAGAAAAATCAGTTGCACCATCTGTGGCCGCACATTTTTCCGAAAGAGCCAGTTGCTGGAACACATGTACACACACAGAGGGAAACAACACAAATATAGCCACTGCCAACGGCTGGAGAGCCCCACAACCCCCAGGTTTCATCCTTACTGTGACAGTGAGAGTGCGGGGAAAAGCTCCAGTTTATCCCAGGACCACTTAGGTGAATGTATACTGGAGTCAGATCTCATCCAAGAAAGTGTTGACACGATCCTTGTAGAGTAGTTCTCCCCCTGTGTAGCGCTTAGGTGCTAAAACTGGTATTTTGGCATTTTCCACCTAGTGAGCAGCTGTTCTGTGCAGCTGATTTTCTTCAACCGCCATCGCCATTACCTCTGAGATAAATGTGAAGAACTGCAGACTTTAATTTGTGTGTTTGCTTTTTTATTTCTCTAACTTTTAAACTCAAACCAGTTCCCTTCTGAGTCCTTGGAAGTCTCTGTGTAACTCAGTTACATTTTTCATAAATTTAAACTTATTCCTTCTCTGCTCTACTAGACTAAAGACCATGTTGCTGGGTGTGAGGTTTAAAAATCATCTGATATGTTTCATGGCACCTAGGACTGTTTGTATCCAGTAGAACTGCTCTTCTGCAACTAGATGGAGGGAAATGTAGAGAGAAATATGTATTGTGTTTCCCAAACAGTTTGTTTTAATTAAAATAAATATCTCAAGGAGATAAATCCTGAAGTTTGTTGTTGTGTAACTGCAGTTACTAAATCTCTGCCTAAATACATGCAAGAGCCATAAGGCTGGTCTTCTGAAGGGAACTGACTGGTAGCATTGATGTAAGGGTGGTGACCTTCACTTTGACAAGCCCTCATCAGTACAATCTTTTAAGTTTACTTTTGGACTCAAGGGATTTGCGTGCATTTTTCCTCATTCCTACTCCTCCATCATCAACTGTTACTGCATGAGCAGAGATAAATTTTGGTGCCCCTCTAGGACCACATCCTATCATTGGACCATTCAAGGAGGAATGAAAGCTGCAAAGAAGTGTCCTCTCCTCTAGGAGAGGAGGCACATCCTAATCTGAGTCTTTATAGAATTAAATATCACAGGGATTTTCTCAGTGAAAATGATTTCTGACTATAATAAACAGCTTGGAGCAAATACATGCTTAAATATTACTGTCTGTATATTTGCTAAGAGCAAATATATGATGTGGGGGGTTTTTCTGTACTTGTGGAGCCACCATAAAATGGTAAAACACAAGGTTTTTTTCCTTTCATCTGTCATTACTTTATATCTGAAGAGTAATTACAAATCCAAGAGGGATTTTAAATGGTACGTGTTCTTGGATTTGTATTTTCCCTCTATGTAGTTCTTCACCTGAGATACCTCAGGCTTCCCACTAGATGGTCTCCAACCCATCATCCCTGAAGACATGCTCTTAATGAGAAAGCCCCAAAGAGGCACACAAAGTTCTTACAGCACAGAGGTTTCTTCTGCAGTGAAGAGCAAAAACCTTGCGAGCTGCTCCCATAATCTCATTACCCAATTTTTGAGAAGCTGGAGGCTTCCTGCCAGTCCTGGTGAAGTTGAGTCATTGCCTCCGGAAAGGGGGAGCCTGAACAATGTTGAGAACAGTCAAAATGCCTGCTCTAAAGCTCTTTGTAGTCCAGACCCCTGAGCCCTCTTATTTGAAACTGTCCTGGAGCAAGAGCTGCAACTAAATCGCTACCAAATTAAAAGACCATCTGAGGCCTTTGTAAGGGCGGCTGCTGCTTCTCCTGGGCAGGGAGCTGCACGCTCAAGGGAATGGATGGGCCACTGAGGGCTGCCAAATTGTGTTTTAAGACAAAGGGGAAAAACAAACAGCCTTGGAGCCTGCCGGGGTGATGTTACAAAATGCACTCTGCGGTTTGGTGTGTGCTTGCTTGCTAGACTGAGAGCTCCACTTGCTGTGCGCGCCAATTAAAGCTGCTCTGCTATGCATGCGTTTTAATTCTGCTTAAAACACCTTTCTTTAAAACAAGCAAACAAACAAAACCTTGCCGACATCCAGGCCTGCAAATGCTGCATCTGAGCACAGAGAGGTTCACGTGGAGCATTTCCTAGAAGAAAGCCTTCTGGGTCTCTCCCAGGCTAACAGCATCAGCAGAGACTACTTATAACTGGGGGGAAATGCCCTCTGGCTTCCGCTGACCTCTGTTTCTCCTTGATGGTTAAAAAAAAATAAGAATGGTATTTTACAGTAGCTCCCTCTTTGTGTGCAACACTTTACTGAGTGGGCTGGCTTCTCTGGGTGCTGCTTGCTTCACTCAGGTTCCTACATTTAATTTAAGCCCTGTTAGGAACAGAGCATCTGCTGGGCTGGGACATAGCTGTAGAGAAGAGCTAAAAATGAGATTTCTGACTATTCAGAGAGAGATGGGAGCCTCGGTAACTTCAACTAGAAGCCTAACTTGCCTGACCTAGTGAGTATTGAAAGTCCAAGAGCCCTTGATTCTGCAATGAAAATCAGGCAGCGGTAACAAGGCTCAGTAGCGGGGAGAGCAGGGGGAACAGCAATCAGCAGTGCCCAGAGACGCCTCTAGGACATGCTGCTCACCTTCAGGTTTGTGAGAAGGATCGTTTAGTTCAGTTCTTGGCCACTAAAAGGGAGTTTTTATAAAAACTATGAACTCAGGTAGAAGATCTGAGTGTTTATCAATCAGCTATATGTGCAGATGTGGTGTAGGAGTCACTCCATTGTACTGACTGCAAATACATCAGTAAAGCTGAAATCACACTGAAATCAGCACTGTGTTCATGTACGTGTGTTCAGCATGTCTTTGAAAACTTATGAGTGTGTGTGATTTTTTTCTATCATCACACTCATTTTTAGGATGTACTTTGGTTAAGCTTTGCAGTACTGAACACCTGCAACATCAAACACCTGCAAAAGGCATTCATTGCATCATTTCCAATAAAAGAAATGCATTTTCAGCAATTTTCTCCTGCAAGTGTTATAATTAAGACAGCAGAAGAAGCCTGAGAGACAGAAGTCGTCAGCTCCAAGTTACGTTAACTCGGAAACATCGCTCTCTCTAAGTATTATGAATAGAAAATAATTTTAGAAGGCAGTTACGTTTGCTAAGCAAGGGCAGCAGCTGCTCCTGGATACATCATAACAAGTTTTATTACTGTATGTATAATAGAGGAAACTTGGATTACTGAGTGCTTAACCTTTGTGCTGGTGTGTGCTTGAAAATCTCCCTGACTTGCACAGCTGGGCTTGGCAATTATTCATTTCTTTTAGGGTTTTTTTCAAGAAAACACAAAAGAATTTGTCACAGTGTGCAGAGTGACTATATTGGTGATTCCTTTCAGATATCTGTGATTGGTTGATAGATGGACATGGGCTTAGGCAAAGAAAACCCCAGGGTGGTGATACTTGGAAACTGGAAGCTGAAAAGCTCAAGGGAATCCCCAGTACTTTGCCCTGAGCTGTACGGGGGATCTGTCATCAGGGTGCAGAGCTGACGAACCACAGGCACTGAAGCGCCTTGTCTATGGGCTCTGCAGCTTATGTTTTATGAAAACACGGGAAGATCGGTGCTCAGACCTTTGCAGACTCCTCAGCCAGCTCAAGTTAACCTCTGAAATGCCAGTAAGTGCTGCAGTGCCTACTATAACTTTCACATGTATCTGGGTGCTGGCCTGAAGATACCACCTGTAGGTTAGCTGGCTCAATGACCACAGCGTGCTAAACCATTTAGAGATAGGTATTTTGAAATATTTTTAGTGCTCTGATGCTGAACAGGCCAGGTCCGACTGGGGCCATGTTTCTTAGGCTGCTTAGGGTGCAGTAAAGCGTTTGGAATAAAGGCTATTTATCCCTCCTTGCAGCATGATGCCTAGTTATTTTACTGAGAAACTTGCTTTTTCACCACCTGCAGTGCTGGCTAGAGATGCCATTTGGTAGCACTTGTGCAATGAAAGCAGTAGGCTGAACTTCTCCTGCATTACTGGTGCCAGAGGAGCGGGACTTTGGTGCCCGTTACTTGCACAAATTGTCCTTAAAAGGTAACACATCCCCTCTCAATGTTCCTCTGCAACTGTCTGGGTTCTACCTCTTTCACCTTGAATTTTTGAGCAGTTGGCAGACAGCAATGCCAGCGCTTGCCCACTGGCTTCCCAGGAGCTGATGCTGATAGCGGAGCTGTGCTTGCCCCATTTCCATGCAGGATAAAACAAACCCTAGAACTCATTTTACCTTCTGCACAGACTGTGGTTACAACTTGTCTTCAGCTGTCTGCGTACAGCAGCCATTTATTTGGGCAGCTTCTTTGCTCGCACACTGTCTGTTGAATCACAGCAAAAGCATGCAGCAGCAGATGCAAGGATGCAGAAGGGCTGACAGCCCATCTGTGGGTGCAGTGCCCTCACCAGAGGGGTTTGGGACATTTGTGCATGCTGAGAAGGTTAAAAAAGGAAAAGAAATTTGCTGTCAGGATGTAAACCTGAAACAGTGAGCGTTGCAGTTAAAAATAAAACCATGAAATACAGCTATCGCAAACTTTCTAGAAAGAGTATAATGCTGATACAGAATGCTTTACTACTATTTTGGAGGCAGAAGTTAAACAAAGCCTTCAGAAGTGCAGTGAAAAGCAACCTCAGCATGTGGATTTCAGCGTCACTGAGTGGGACCATGAGTTACCAGTGGCCGAGGAGGGAGGTTTCTTCTTGGCTTGTCAAAGCCCTCCCATGGCAATTGGCCAACAGCAGCTCATGCCCTACCCCTGCAATCATCTTCAGCTTCGCTGGGGTTTTATTTATCCTAGCCTTTTCTTTGCCCCTCTTGCCATGCCAGAAAGAACTCCAGTTGAGTGGAATTCCCAGCAGTCCAGTTCTAGGAAAATACATTCTGAGCAATAAGAAATCAGGAGGAAAAAGGTAATGAGGATGGATCTGTCCTAAATTACATGACAGTTAGATATTTACAATTGAAACTGTGTTAAGGTTGAATTCCCCAAGATGCAATCACAGTATTTACAGGATTTGCATATTTCATTAAGAAAAAATAATGACACAACTCCAAAAGCATCTTAAGAGATGTTTCCACTAACTATGCTAAACCAGACGCTGCACCCTCAGAACAAAGGCACAGTAAAGCTCAGCTCCTTGTGTGCTGAATTAGGCTGGTTTTCACCTGAGCTGAGCTGCCTCTGGGAAGGTTTGCAAAGCTCAGGGCAGCCCACGAGTAATTTACCATCCTGGGATGCATAGGGCAACACTGCTTAATGGCTTCCAGCAGCAGTTAGACAAATTTTAGTCCATGCTAACTCTCCTGTTACTGGAACAAACAGCATAAGAAAATGACGTAAAGGGCTCTGTCGCTCTTGGTGCTGGATTTGCCACTTACCAGTGGCAGGACATAAAGCCAACTATAGGCACCAGGCTAGGGGAACCACAGCTGTGAGCCATCATGGGGTGGTGCAGGGGGAGAAACCTCATGGCAGGCAGAAGCATGGTGTCATCAAGCCAGGCCTCGCCAAGCTGCAGCCCAAACTGCCAGTGTGCCGCGGGTGGAGGCTGATGCTGAGCATCAACTCCCTTTCCTCCCAGCCATCCCAGGAGGGACCCGCTCCAGCAGCGGTCATCTCCACCACGTTGCAACAAAGCTGGACCCAGCAGAGCAGGCGCCAAAACCTGTCATTAGGGGCTGAGCATCCCCTTCCCACCTCTGCTTATCCTGGTGGTGTGGTTGCGAGCTGCTTACTCATTGCTTTAATGAGCAGATGGCGGGTGTACATTCCTGTTGTGCCTGTTGCACTCACCTGCCAGCCCCTTGTTGGCAAACCAGCCAGTCCCCAGCCCGCTGTGGTATGCCTGCGGGCTCGCAGCTCCTCTACAGACTTCATGGAGACTCGAAACAAGAGGCTTTCAGCTCTTAGGCCTTCTCTGCCTTGCTTTGGCTGGCAAACTAAATGCAAATGATGCAGTTCCAGGCTGTCTGGGCTGCAACAAAGCACCGTGCAGCGTCCACCCGCGCTGCAACGACAACGCCCGATGCCTCTGTGCAGCAGCAGTCTGGGGGAGCTTTGGCAGGCAGAAAGCAAGTGGCTGAGGCTGCTGGCAGGAGCAAAGGAAAGCATCGCTCCTCCTCCCCGTGAGGATGCTTAGAAGCACCGTAGGAGTACTTGCGCTTCCCACCCAGCTGCCATCTCACCAGTCTCACATCACATGAAGCTGTCACGGCACTGAGCCTTGACGCATCGGCACCTCAGCCTCGTGTCTTCATTAAAATGGCAAACAGTGAGAGCAAACGTGACACGAATTACTGTCGTTGGATCGCAGAGACGACAGCCTTCCCAGGATTAAAATTTGCTCTCTGAGACAATGCCAAAGTGATGCTCAATGTGTCCCTGCCCTGGTAAGGACTTAGTGCTGGAGAAGCACCACCAGAAAGAACACTGGTACCAGTAGAAGGGACCCTACTGGGGCACCCACCTTTGCGAGGGGTGTCTCCTCTTCCACAATACAGAGGTTTGAAAGGATAATCTCTGCTAAATCTAAGTCACGGACTGATAGGGTGACTGCCAGGCAGTTCTAGCGACAGATGATACTTTCATCTTACCAATCTGAATTGCAAAATGTGTTTTCTTAACGTCTCCCCTTCTTTTGCATCCAGTATGTTTGGCAGCTTTTATGTAACAAAACCTATTTTTAAATGCTGGGTTTGGGTATTTTAGCTGAAATTCACTTTCCAGATAAATAGACTTTCACCCCACTGCAGGAAAATCCCATCATTCAGCACAGAACTGCACCCTTTACAATTCTCTGCAAAAATAATGTGGAAGTTGTGCTTTCTAAGAGTGTTAATCTATATTGTTGCTTAAATAACTGCATAAGAAATAACACCCTCTGATTAGTTGGTTGGTTTTTTTTAAATCACATTTAATGTAAAGATTTTATCTGGTTGTAAATGGAAGTATTTCATTATTTTAATACCACCCAAAAAGAGCTAACAAGAACCATTTCTCTGGGAAATGCAGATGTAAAATAATATTAAAGCAAATTATTTAAATCAATCTGTTCTCTCGGAGCATTTCATAATTTTTGAGCTCCTGGTGCTGAAACCCTGTATCTATGAGACAGGCAATGTTAGGGCTTTGCTGCTCCTAACATGTGAGTCCATCAGCAGGGTCCAGCTTCCATTCATCCAGCCAGCCAGCCTTCCCAATCATAGAACGGGATTCCCATGTATTTCACAAGTTTCTTATATACATTTGTGAAAAAAAAAACCTCTTGGATTTTAATTTTTATACATAAACACACATATGAAAATGTCCATCATTTATGCAGGGACAGTATCTTAAATTCAAATTGCTGCATTCTTGGCTGCTGTAGGTCCAGTCCTTTGAAGCATATGGAGCTGCAGTGACCTTCAGCATCTGGAGATCTGGCCCTAAGCAGCCTGTACATTTTTAGTGGACTTTTGGCATCCCAGGGCAAGAAAGAAAATGCAATATTTATTCATGCCATCATTGTCTACCAGCAATTTCCACAAGGAACTTTTCAGCAGATACGTTTGGTTTCTGCTGTGCTCAGTGTTGACACAACAGAAAAAGCTTTTTGATCCCTTGGAAGCCTTCCTGGGCACGAGTTGTAGTATTTACACACTCTTTTCTTTGCTACTAATATAAAAAAACTGTGGGGATGAAAATGCTCAAAATGACATGGCAAAGCAGGGATAGGGAACTTGCTGAGCATAGAGCTAAATTGTTCCTGCTGAGGAGAGTGCTGGAAACCTCTGGGAGAAAAGCAGCAGCACAGGCCGTGGGATGAGCAGAAGAACCAAATCATTCATTAAGATGCTGCTGCAAAGCAACCACTTTCATAAGCAAGCAACGAACTCCTGGATGAGAAGTCAGGTGGCCCAGAGGCAATAAAAAAGGCCAGAGGCCATAAAAAAACCAAGGTCATATATTATTCCAGTTTCTCTCAGCTGTCAGTGAGGAAAGTGGTCCTAAGACCAGGCCACCCCTTGGTGCTCTGGCACAACCAGGCTGTCACATCCTCACAGGTTTCCTGGCCTGGTACTCCTTCACAATAGTAAATGTATCATTCCTTCTTTGAAAGAATAAATGTTTTTAGAATGTTCAATTTCTAATCATAAAGAAGGAGTACAGAGTCTTAATTAAGTCATTAGCAGCTGTTATGAATCTATATTTTGTTCTGTAAACCTGAAAGAATAAACAGTAATAACAGTATTACAAATGTATTAACCTCCCACACACACAGTTTCTGTATATTATAAAGTACCTCAAGGAAATACATGAAAGATGTTATGAAAAAAACCAAAAAAATCAGTGTGTGGGGCCCATTTGAGCCATAAAGAAAGTGCCAAAGTTCCAAATTTGCTGCTCCCTCCACCACAGTGCCAGCCATGCCACAGACTGTCAGTACCAAACCACACCTGGAAACAGCAACCTGGAGCTATGGGAGCAGAAAGCACAAACCAGAGAAAACCAAACCAGCAGCGTGGGTTTGGCAAGGGCCGTGCCACTCCATGCACAGCGGGGTTTGCCCCCAGCCCGTTTGCAGAGCCTCAAATATTTTCTTCTTGTGGCACGGAGCATCCAATAGGGAATTTAACTGTCGGGCAGCAGAATGGCCTTTCTTAGCCACTGGAGATTTGTGATCCTTCACAAATACTTTATAGCAGTTCCTGGGCAGCCAGGACTCTGCGGTGGAAAATTACTGGCCAGCAACCGAAAGGAAACCTTATGAAAAAGGGCAGAGGAGGAGCAAACCTTCAAAGACTTCAGGTTTGCTACCAACTTAAAGATTTCTTTCTGCTCACCATATGGCTGCCTGAAAAAGCTGGACACAACACAGCACCACTGTGAGTTTATCCTTTTATGTATAAAACCTCTCCATAGCTGCCCACTCAATCATAAGGCAAGAAAACAACAGGTACATTCAACTTTAATGAAATAATCATTATAATAATCATAATATGTACAGCTATAACTGAGAGAAAAAAAACAGCTACAGAAAGGATGCAAACACAACCCTGGATGCAGAGCAACAGTTGCAGGTGCCAGGCTGGACCAAAGCACTTTTGCCATTCTCCTCCTCTATTGAAGACATGTTTCACTTAAAAGGCAATACTGAAATACAAGAGATCCTCTCAAAACTTCTTAGTGGGCTGACAGAACATGACAGCCTGGCCCCATGGAATCATTTCTTGTTTCTTGACCAGAGTCTGGACATCCTCCGCCACAGCCAACACCAGCGGGCTCCCACAGAGATGCTGCAGCCCTTTGCTTGGCACCAGCCTGCTGTGGTGCCCAGCAACCCCACAAGCAACCTCCAGCATCAATATGGCTCTTCTTGGGGTGCTGCAGCAGCTCCAAATGGACATATAAAAGTCCTTAAAAAGTCCCTTTTAAAACTATGGCAAAATACCTGGAAGGACCAGTATGAAGTAAAAAGTCATTAAAATTTTACACGCTGAATTATTGATAGCTGATAACTTATTAAATAAACTCACAGAAAAAGACAACAGTTTTTTTTTTCAGCATCCTCTGGTATTTCCTATGTTTTACTTTCACAGAAACAAGCTGTGGCCCTCTTGTAACAACAGAGATGCTTTATCAAAGTTTAAAATGTGGTTGCACACCAGGTACTAGGAAAGTTTACAGCCCTTGTTTTTTAACAGGAATCCAAATCCTACACTGGGAAGGGAAATCTCAGCGCACCGCCTATGGTCAGTGAGCAATTGCCAAGCGAGGCTGCTATTTCTGTATCGACTGAGAAATACGCAGGAGAATTTTCTCAGAAGAACAGGCTGCCTTGCCTGCAGCTGTACATAAATCCCAGCTGTGCAGATGCAATCCCAAATTATTAAAAGGCCCCTTTCTCTTGGAGAGCAGGTAGTTGGAGGCAGTGCTCGCACACACGCTACGCTGGTGCAGACCTCCTCGGAGCAGGGCAGTTTGGGGGTTTTGATGGAGATTGGCCTGTCCATGCATTTTACAGCTGTGTCCCCAGACCCTCATGTTTTGATTTGTTCCCTGAGGACTTTGGTAAGATCACTCTGGCATTTCCCTGCATGTTTCAGAGCAAGCTACGTGGCGTGTTGGAGCCAGCCAGAGCCCAGCAGCAGTGAGCCAGGCGTAAAGCACATTTCCCAGGGGATGTGCAGGCTTGCTGAAGTCAGGCAGGCTTTGCAGCTAGGGGGGAGCCATGCAGGACAGGCTGCCAGCAGCACCCGGGGACGCCGGCACCGCTCAAACCAAATCTCCTCTCCAGTCGAAGCAATTCCAGTGCTGACAGCCCATCGCAGCTCCCCAGACGATATCACCACCGAGGCAATAGTTGACTGCTAACACACATGCAGCTCACTGCTATTTATATCACATGCCATGTATCAAAAATACGCTACATCCGAGGAGAGCTTCACCTCAATGTTGTGATTCAGACAGAGGAAGGCAAAGAAAGGAGAGGGGCTGCCTGCAGCAGGCACACTCCCACTCAGCCCTCTCTACCAATGCTGCTGGGAATTTCGCCCGTTGAGCTTAATGGTGCCAGAATGGGCCCCCGGCAAATGAAGCAATGTTGTTTTCTTGGCGTTCACGCAGCCCAGGGTCAGCAAGGTGAGTGGCTGATGCTGCCTGGAAATGCAGAGGCTGCTTGTGACAGGGGAAGAGGCTGAATGAAAAATGCCACTCGCTGCAACCATCCAGCTCCATGCAATGCGACAGCAAGGGGTGACCGCTGTTCTTGGCATCTTATATGTAGCAAGTACCTGTTTGCAATACTAAACACTGGCTTGAGCCTGTCTGGCATTGATGTCTTCATGTTAATGTTGCAGTCGCTTCACCTTCCCTCATGTCTGCTGAACCCAAGGACAACCCTCCAGCTGTGTCCAACGTGCCCTGAATGCAGCCCAGCAGTAGGTTGGGCACTGTCAGGACCTTTCACCAAATGCATGATACATACACATCTACAGCATGAACAGCGCAGAAACCTGGCACGGATGACAGCAGAAGCGTGGCCTCAACGTAAAGATGCTGATAAATGAAACACAGTCACTGCAACACCTCCATTTTTCCGTAGCCATGGTCGCGGGTGCTGTCTGAAGCCCCAGCCCCAGGGGACTCACTGTACGTAGCAGGGTCTGCCCCGTGTCCCAGGATCCATTTCATACAGACACACAACTGAACAGGCATGCAGAACTAACTACACCTCGGCCCTGGGAGCCCTTCGAGCTCTCCACACCCCCCGAGGCCAAACGGAGCTTTGAATCACTCCTTGTACTTTTTATTTTGGGGGCATCACTGCCATCACAGAAAACTGTTGTGTTTATTCTGTTCCAGAGCCATTTCGTGGACCAGCTGCTCTATGGATGACTGAATGGCTGCCTTCACAAGGGAAGACGCGGTTTCTATGAGGAGCAATTCGTACTGCTCCCCAGTTCTGTGACCCTGATCATCTGGACCTTTCTGCTCCACCTGGGGACTGCTGCCAGCCTCGGCGCCCTCTTTTTTACCAAAATCAAAGCTCCCACTTGATTTTTTATTCCCTTTTTGCTTATTTCGGTGCAAAACCGGGGATGGCTCGTAGGCCTGGTCAGAGTCGGTGTTGTCAGAGTCCTCTGCTTCGGTGATGGTAATGACGATGCCAACGCCGATGCCCGTGTTCGCTTCTAATGTTACCTGATGGCTGGAGCAGCCCTGCACGCTCGCTGCATCATCTTTTAATGCCGACTGACTGAAATCTGTTACAGTCTCTTCAGCTTTGCACTCCTCGGGAAGATTTATGCTCTTTTCTGATTCATCCCCTTCAGGCAGTTCTTTGCAGATGTTAGGGATTTCCTGCAGCTCAGTGGTTTCAGGGGTGCTGTCAGGCTGATCCTTGGAAATGGGCACTTCAGGAGCAACTTCTCTGTCTTCTGCATGGACTGTGGTTTGGGGTGGGCTCTCCTCCTGCAGTTTTTCCTGGGCTGTTTCATTAACTGTCTCTGAATCGGTTATCTCTGACTGAGCGGTGCACTCTGTAGGCTCCTCTACCTCAGGCGTAGGCTCTGTCAAGGGTTCACTCTTTCCAACAGAGTCAGTGCTTTCCTTCACCGTATCCTGGTCCTCCTCTGCAGAGACTGGGCTGAAGGATTCAGACTTGTTCATCGGGGTCAAATCCTCCGGCTCTTCGCTAGCTTTATTCAAAATGCCCACCACTTCATTTGCTTGAACACTGCCCTCTGACTCCTCCACTGCTTCAGAGGGACTGGGTTTTTTCTTGCCTCTGGAGAACCGCATGCAGGGCATCTTCACCCCAGTGCTTGCCCGTTTCTTTGGGAAGCCTTGTGTGCAGCCCTCCTCAGCATCAGTTTCCAGCTGCACTTGGGAATCAGACGGCACCTTCTTCCGTGAGGAGGATTTTTGCCTTCTCCGAGGTCTCGTGAGATTTTTGATGGCTGCCCAGGCTCCTTTGGAGGATCGCGGTTGATTAGAAGCTTTCGCCTCCCCTTGATCTGCGCTGACACATTGGCTTTTCTCCTCTGAGGCTCCTTCACTCACATCTTTCATGGTAAGCCCCTGCTTACAGGACTTCTTCCGCTTCTTAAAACAGAGCATGGAGGGTTTTTCTGCCTGTTCCTCTGATGGGGAGCACGTTGTCCCTGTACTTTGAGTCTCCACCTCTCTTGTGTTCTCCATTTGAATTTCCTTAGTTGCCTTCGCCATATTCACTTCTCTCCTTCGTTTGTGTTATATTATTGATTTTCTTGATTAATGTATCAGACATGAGAACTGCAGAGATGCTCAAAGTGCATTTTTTCCTCAAATTGTTTTCAAAAGCACGTTAGCTGCTTTTTAATGAACGGATGCGGCAGTGAAGAGAAGTTCTGTTGAAACTATCACATCCACTTTATAACTCCCAGTTTGTCTTATTACTCATTTTATCACCTCTCCAAGGAATCCCAGGTAGACATGAAGTTGAACAGGCTTCTCTTTGCAGGCCAGAGTCACTCTCACCTCCAGGACAACCTGCTTCAATCTCGGGTCGGTCTAACAGCACTACAAGCTAATTGCCAGTCTGCCATTACTCTTTTTTTTCCCCCAAAGGATGACAAATCAAGCCAAGAGTTAACAATTTTTATTCACCCCACGGACCTGGGAAGAATTTGTCCTTCCTGAACCATCTGCAATTCCACATTGCGCAGGGAACTTGATTGAAGCACCAGCAAAAACAGTGGCAGCCAGTGGCTGTTTTCTGCCCCCCAGTGACAAGGTCAGGCGCGGCTTTGTCTCGACTTTGCTTTCTGCTTCAGTTCCCCTTGTAGGTTATGTGAGGTTTGCTGCCAAGCATGGTCAATGCTTCCATCTTTTATCTGTAACACAACAAACAAATTATAAGACCTGTAAGGTAAAATGCTTTTAAAAAAGGGTATTAAACAACAGTTTTTGTAGAGGTCTTTTTTTTTGTTTGCTTGTGTTTTTTAATATTTATTTCCTTTTGGGATGCAGCCCAGGGCTGGAAAAGCAGATGAACCTCTGGATGCCCATAACAGTTTTTTCCACTAATTAGCATCAATATCCAAAGGCAAAATAAGGTCACCGAGATGTCAACCCAGTGATATTTCACCACACAAAATACTGCTTTGCTATTTTAGGTGGTAAAAGGGTATTATTTTTTTTAACTGCTCATACTATGACAAACATATATTATGCACACACACTAATGTATTTTCTTCTCCTACGGTTAGCTAAATCTTTTCCCCACTGCTCCATATGCACTCCTAGTTCCAGCAAGGGAAATTACACCCTGAGACAGCAGATATTTTTATCTTTAATGCACCATATGACAATATGCAAAAACATAGAATACAAAAAAAAAAAAAGGAAAAGGCTTATGGAATACAAAAGCAAAATTACATGGCAAGAAGGCAGCTTATTTATACTACGTGCATGCCTTCCATGGCAACCTCAATTAACATCACATGCGTTCATCAAATATATGATATAGTAAGATACATGTCATCCTTTAAAATAAAAAAAGCACTGTCGTGAAACATCATCAGGACATTTTGGGATATAAAGATGCAAAAGCACGTTGCCACAAACAGACCAACCAACTTCTCCGGGACGGCTCCAGGCAATCATAGAATCATAGAATGGCTTGGGTGCTAAGGGACCTTAAAGACCATCCAGTTCCAGCCCCCCTGCCATGGGCAGGGACACCTCCCACCAGCCCAGGCTGCTCAAAGCCCCATCCAACCTGGCCTTGAACGCCTCCAGGGAGGGGGCACCCACAGCAACCTGTGCCAGTGCCTCACCACCCTCAGCGTGAAGAATTTCTTCCTAACGTCTAACCTAAATCTTCCCCCTTCCAATTTAAAGCAGTTCCCTCTCGTCCTATCACTACTTGCCCTTGGAAAAAGCCCCTCCCCAGCTTTCCTGTAGCCCCTTTCAGTACTGGGAGGCTGCTCTGAGGTCTCCCCGGAGCCTTCTTTTCTCCAGGCTGAACAACCCCAACTCTCTGAGCCTGCCCTCACAGCAGAGGGGCTCCAGCCCCCGCTCACCCTTACCCAGCATTTCGCATTCTGCTTTTAAGCACCGAGATGATTAAAAGGGGGGCCGCGCTCCCCTGCGAAGCAGATCTGGGTCTTTACTTGTAATAATCCTATTTTAATTTAATTTTTTTAAGGGGAAAATGAGCAGAGCTGGCAGAGACGCATCCCGGAGCTCCAACCCCGGCTCCTCCGCATCCCGGGAAGTTTGGGGGCGTTGCCGATGTCCCCGCAGTGCTCCCCGAAACCCGAACGCCCCGAGGGGGTGGGGTTGATCTCCGGGCAGTGACCGAGCCAGGACCCCCCAACGCGTCGCCCCCCCACACCCCGAGCCCCCAGCCCTCACCTGCGGCCCCGCTCCGCTCCGCGTCGCTCCTCGCGGCTGCGCTGCCGCCGCCCCCCGCCGCAGCCGCGCCCCCCGCAGCCCCCCGCCCCCCGGCCCGCCCCCCGGCCCCGGCTGGCAGCATCCCCGGGACCCCGGCACAGCCCTGCGCACGGGGCAGCATCACTTCTCCTGCGAGAAAGCCGCTCTCCGTGCTGGCAGGGCATCATCCCGTTCTTTTTGCAGGGACAATCCCTCTTTGGAAGGCTGCGTTCTTCCCTGCTTGCAGAGCTGCATCCAGTTCTTTCTGCAGAGAGCAGCCGTCTCTCTTACGGGACAGCACCCCCTCTCCTTGCGGGCAGCATCCCTCTTTGGAAGGCTCTGTCCCTTCCTGGTCGCAGGGCAGCATCTCTCTCTTAGGGAATAGCACTCCCTGTGGGGCAGCATCCCTCTACGAGAAGCTGCATCCTTTTGTGTTTGCAGGGCAACATCCCTTTGTTTTGCAAGGGAGCATTCTTCTACCTGTGGGACAGCACCCCCCTCTCCTTGCGGGCAGCATCCCTCTTTGGAAGCCAGCCTCCCCTTCTTGTCACAGGGAGCATCCCTCTTCTGGGATAGCACCCCTTCTCGTGGGCAGCATCCCGCTTTGGAAGGCTGCATTCTTTGCTGTTTACAGGGCAGCATGCCTTTCTTTTTACAGGGTAGTAACCCTCTCTTTCATGTGACAGCACCCCTTCTTCTTGCAGGGCAGCACCTCTCTGCAAGACAGCACTGCTCCCCTCTGGAAAGGCTGTATCCTTCCCTGTTTGCAGGGCAGCATCCCTCCTTGTGGAGCAGGATCACCCTCCCTCTGCAGAGCCACCCTTCTTCCCCTCCCAGGCTGTGCACAGCATCACACATGCAAAACCACAAACTACACTCAGAAGGTAAAGGTGTTCCTAGGGACTTTGCATATGCTCTCAACGGCAGCAAGATGCGCTGTAAGAGAGTGGCCGCATGTCCTGGAGGAAGGGACAGTGGCACTTGCAGATCCCGATCCAGCACTTGCCTGGCTATGTGGGAAGGAAGGGGGTCTTCCTTTTAGCATCTGGTTTTCTTGTCCCACCTGAAACCGTTGCATCTTTAAGCACGTGCTGCCTGGTTGCTGCAGGAGCGACACGTCCAGAGGTGCTGCAAAGGACAGTCAGTCTGTGGGTTTACACTAAGCCTTGCCCAAACTACCAAAGTGCCTCTTTCATATAAGCGTCTTTTTCTGCAAAGCAGCTGAGATCTGACTCAAAAAAAATTGCATCTCCAGCTGTTATGATTGATGGGAGGGCCTCTGGAAAAAGGACTACCAAGTCCTGCTGCTGAACTACATGAAACCATAGTTCGAGATGCTTGAACGTCCCCATTCATCTCCACAGGGAGCTGACTGACGCCCACAAACATTTTAAGGACGTTAACAACTTCACAGCATGTTTACACAGAAGTAACCAGGCGAAGCAGCACACTTTGAACTTGCAAGTGGTTTTCAGTGCAGCCCAGCCATAGGAAAATACACAAAGCCTTCTCCCTCCCTAGCTTTTCCACAGAAAAAAAGGTACAAAATGGGATCTTCTGGCTGAAATTTCAGCCAGTAGAGCATAAACATGGATCAACCAACCACAAGGAATTGCCTTTCAAAACGATCCCCTATGAGATGCGTTTGCTCACGCTCACTCAGGATAATAACCTTAATTTGGAAACAGCTTCTCTCCCCAGGCTGCGTTGTGGGTTCTAATTACGAGCCGCTTCTGCACTAAAGCCAAGCAGGACCCCTGAGTGCGAGGAGGTTTTCCCTCATTCTGTTGGAGGCAGGAGGGAGGAAAGGAGGCAGCAGTAATGAGGATGGCGAACGTGCGTGCAACTGCCTCAGGGGTGGTGTGAAGGACGCAGGTTCTCATCATTCCCACTCAGAAACACCTCACATGGAATTCAATTATTCCTGCTCCAGGGGAACAGGATAGCATCAAAGGCTACGGTGCAAGCTGTTATTTATTTCCATAAATAACAAAGTCTGCAGCAAGCAGAGGATCTGGTCAGAAGATGGATAAGCTTTAAAGAAAATCCTGACCCAGCTGTAAGCTCCGGTTTTCTTTCTGGGCCCACATCAAAGTGCTGCTGATAGGCAGGGAACCAGCCAAGCAATGCTTTTTCTTTTGGCCCCTCCTCCCAAATCTGTTATCCCTTACGTGGTGCGATGCAGGACTCTCATTACAGCCCAGCTGGGGGTGGATGGCCGTAACTGTGGCTGAGGGCTCTGGGACCACAAAGAACAAATTCGCATGTCATTATTTTTTTCTCTAGGCAACAGAAAGAAAAGACAACCTTCCACCATTTAGTTAGAAGATACCATGTCCTGTGTGGTAGGGTATGAACTGGCATACTTAGTTGCAAAGGAGAGAGTTAAAAAAGACCAACCTATTTATGAATCTGTCCTGCAAGACCTGGAGCAGGGACACGAGGGAGCTCACGCCCCACTAGATTTAAAGTGCAGGATAGCCAAGTTTCCCCACTAACCTCTGGAGATGCTTGGGGCTATTTTTTGGCCCTTGTGCTTTGCTGCCTCCAGCCCCCCCAGCCTGAAGCAAACCCTTCAGGAACTGCGTGCATCAGCCACCCCTTTGCCTCACTGCAGAAGGTGGACTAGGAACCTCTTGAACCATCCTCTCAAGCACATGTCTATGATCTCATGCTAAACTAAAAGGAGGCTAATCTTAGCATAAATTTGCACTTATCCCATCTTTCATAAGCATAAAATGAAGGTGGAACATAGAGCACTTGCAGGAAAGCAGTGTAGCAGGGAAGATTAAATGTAGGAACTGACAGCAGCCTTGGCAGCATCAGCTCTGGCAACCTGCTCCGAGGGAAGGCTCAGCCGAGGTGCCACAGGTGAAGAGGCACCTTCAGCCAGGCCTGGGGTCTGGTTCTGCAACTGGGGAGACAGCACTTCTGCCCCCCTGCAAGCGGTCTGTGTGTGCCTGGCAAACCTGACTGCCAGTAAGTCCTCAGCTGAATACCATCAAGAAAGAAAATTTTTGGAGGCTGTATATATATCTCAAGTGATTTAAGCTATTTTGTCTTTGCTTCTGTGACAACCAAGTCATTTTTAAAGAATTATTCTCCCCTTCTGAATAACATGAGATATGGAGACAGAGATCTGTATATACACAGTATGTGTACTACAGATGCGTCCTCACGTCGGTGCACACCTACACCCCAACTCTCCCAGTTCTCAGCCAAATCAGAATTTTTTTTAGTTCTCAAGCAAGCAGATGAGCCTTGCAAATCTTAATTTAGACGTTTTGCAGTCAACTGCAAGTATCTCAATTCGTGGAATAATTCAGGTAGTTTATTTCCTTTAGGTGACACACATCATCTAGGAAAGGAAACAAGATTAAACGTGCACACACAGTGGTGCATTGCAGGCAACTTATTACTGCAATAATCACTTCTTCTTGTCAATACTAGGATTGCTCCTGCACACAGTTAATCACAGAAATAAGTTCTACTTCAGTAAGCTCAGCGCATACATTAAAACCCAAAAAGCACTTGAAGTATTTACCAGTTTATTTGTATTAGTTAAAAAATTGGCAGGAACTTATGTTACAAAATGATCTGTGGCTTGCTGACAAAATCTGCTACAAATGCCTCAATCACTACTTATGTTGTCTCTGTTCACCAAAAACACACCTTAGGGAACCAGGCTCGGCAACGGTGTAACTGCACTTGTGGAGCTTAAAATGCTGCAGAAGACACATCTGGTAAAAGCCACAGACATTGGCCAGAGATCCAATCCCTACAGATCTGATATCCATTAACAGTAGAACACAGTGAAAGGGAAATTCTAAAAGGGAAGTTTGATGTGGCTCAGGTGCCTGCAGGAATAATTCACAGCAGAAGCCAGGGCAAGCACTTCTGGAGAGACATGAGAAGCAAAGGGGATTCCTCCTTGATCCCTCTTTTAAATGAGATCAGTGCAGTTTCAGAGCACAGCAGTTTCTCCCATGGTGCAAGAAATGGAATACAGAATTCAGTATGGCAAATAAGAATGTGCAGTGTACAAGACTTTCAAAGGCAATATATGGTACAAAAATCCTATAGTTAAGACAATTAAGTCTCAAGACTGTTTCAAACAGCTCCAGCTTTAGGAGTTTTAATTATTACAATCATGTCAGTGAATCAAAAGAGGTCACTAAAGCCAAGCTTCTGTATTCTGCTTCAGGTATGACTATGAAGCAGGAGGTCTTCATATGCTTTATATGCTCAGTGTTAACTAGCTTGGAACACAGCAGTTGAAAAATTATTGCAGGTTAAAACTAAGTGGTTGATTCTTTAGCACTCCTCCTTCCAGTCATTTCTTGCGCTTATATTCTCAGTCATATCTTGGTTTGACTTGAAAAAAAAATCAAGGCATAATTCCATTTACATGACTCATCAGGTGTTCTGGGAGCTGAAAAGAAAAATAAATTTAATTACTATTATATAGTACTGGAGACAACTTTCAGGCTGCGTTATAATCAAATGCCATTTGGAAACACATGGTATAATATGAGATTGGTTTAACTCCATTATCTGAAGATAAGAAATAAAGCCCAAATATTGAAAGCCTTCTACCCTGAAGGTGGCACCTACCTTTGGTTATTAATTCCTTTCAGAAGAGCCCATAGACTTCTCCTGACAGTGGGTCCAAGTCTATATCATAGAAACAGGGTCTTGTAGGAAGTCCTGGCATAGTGCTCATCTGAACAATGAAAGAGAAAGCATTAAAATGGAAGCCAAATAGTTTAGTGTAGAAGATATAATAATTAATCTCTGCTGGAGACTACAACACACCAGCTGATGCAGCACTGTAGCTCCTTCCACAAATACATGCCAGTTGGATGATGGTCATGTACCATTTTAAAGCATATTGCAAGAATGAGGAAATCCTGGCTCAGCAGACAAGATTAGGCTCTGATTTTTAGTTTTCTTTTTTAGTTTGGCTTCTGCCTCTGCCAGCAACTGACCCAAGATTGGACAAGGTACCTAAATATCCAGCTGACACGCTGTTAGGTGAGTGTTCACAGACCTTGCTGTGGTGAGACAATTACTTGTGGCAGTTTCCTGGTTATTAAAATGAGAATACATGTTTAAATACCATTTTGCCAACTGTAAATTCTCAGTCGATTAAAATTCTTTAAGATTCTAGGGCTACAAGTGTTAAATAACTAGGAATAACTTCAAGTTAGAAGCGCTGTGCAGTGAAGAACTGAAGCTGGCAAAACAGCTTGCACCACCACGCCTGCCTCAGGCCAGTCCTCTCCAGTTGCCCCACTGCTCAGTACCCAGTTTCAGAGCCACAGAACACAAGGCCAGCAGAGACTACACTTGGCCTGATTCACTAATTCAGATGACAGGATCTACTCTTCCCTACCTCCACATTTAGCCCAGCAGCACATGTAGGCTCTACAAAGGCGAGCAACGCATGACCATGCTTGGTAGTTTGTGCCAGTGGTCATTCATCCCCTTAGCAAAAAAAAAAAAAATCAAGGACTCATTTTCTATCTACATCATCCAGCCTCGGCTGGATTGCTATGCCTGCCTCCATTAGATTAAAGATCTCTCTGGCAACCCGGTATTTTCTCCCTCAGCAAGTATTTTGCACACTAATCAAATTGCCTCCCAATCTTCCTTTTGGTAATAAGCTAAGCAGCAAGGAGGCAAAGCTCTACTGGTGAGGCATTTTCTGCAGTTCTCAAAACTGTTCGGGGAGCTTCTGGAGTCCCATCCCTTTTTCCTAAGCCGTTCACGAGTGCTAACACCAGCCTCATATGTAATGTATCACTGCAGGTCTTGCATGGCTTATACAGAGGTAAAAATCACTTTAAGTCTACTCTTTGTACTGAGTTCTATGACTGCACTCGCTTTTTGTCAGCTGCTTTCCCAGGCAGAGAACAGTGAGGCTGCAGAGAAGATCCTCTTTCCTTGTGTTTAGTTGTATGGATATTTTGCTCTCAAGAATCACAGAATCATGGAATGGTTTGGGTTGGAAGGGACCTTAAAGCCCATCCAGTTCCAACTCCCTCGCTACAGGCAGGGACACCTCCCACCACACCAGGCTGCTCAAGGCCCCATCCAACCTGGCCTTGAACACTTCCAGGGAGGGGGCAGCCACAGCTTCCCTGGGCAACCTGTGCCAGTGCCTCATCACCCTCATCATCAAGAATTTCATCCTAATATCTCATCTAAATTTCCCATCTTCCAGCTTAAAACCGTTACTCCTTGTCTTAACCCTGCACTCCCTTATAGAGAGCTCCTCACCAGCTTTCCTGTGGGTCCCTTGTAAGTACTGGGAGGCTGCTGCAAGGTCTCCCTGGAGCCTTCTCTTCTCTAGGCTGAACAGCACCAATTCTCTCAGCCTGTCCTCCTATGGGAGGTGCTCCAGCCCTCTGATCAACTTCGTCACCTCCTCTGGACTGGCTCTAACAGAACCATATTCTTCCTGTGCTGAGGACTCCAGAACTGAACACAGTGTTCCAGGTGAGGTCTCACAAGAGCAGAGTAGAGGGACAGAATCACCTCCCCCAGCCTGCTGCTCGTACTTCTTTGGATGCAGCCCAGAATACTGTTGGCTTTCTGAGCTGCAAGCACACTCTGCCGGCTCATGTTGAGCTTCTCATCCCTCAGCACCCCCAAGTCCTTCTCTTTAGGGCTACTCTCAATCCACTCACCCCACCAAGTATCAAGATATCCAACTGCCTGGAAGAGTTTTCCTGTTCTCATCATTGTCACTGCCAATCTCTGGTCACGCAGAGCAAGAAACTTCCTATTCATTTATGTTTCACTGAAGAATCATCGCTCTTTGCAGATGTCCACCCACAGGAGCCGAGACAGTGACATTCAGTAGAGTGGGAGAGGCCACATTGCTGAAGATGGGCCTCATTTCACTATTTCTTGCACTTTCTATTTTGAAAGGAATGGTCAATCTTCCTCCTTTCCTATCCACAGGGCAGCTCATAGCATCTACACGGCTCTCTATTACTTAAAGGCAGTCTGCTTAAACCCTGAATTTCTAGGCAGTACAGGATAATTTCCAATCAGGCTACTAATTTTCTGTACAAGTGTCTACAGTGCTTAATGCTCTCAGTTATTTCCAGAGGTGAAGTGAACTTTTTCTCTGTTATCCTCCGCCCCTTCAATACCACTTGTACTGAAAAAGAACACAGGGCAATTCCCACTGTTTACTTAGATAAAAAAGTAAGATCACACAGATATCATCAGTCCCCCTGCAAGATTTCAAATAAAGCCAGTATTGACTGGCCAGTATTGACCAATGAATTATTTTTTGCACATGTGGAAGTTCCAAAAAAGGTCATTTAGGAACTAAAACCCAGAGCTGAATAAATATTTTTTTTTTCAATTCATCAGCAGCACCAGAAAAAAAACCAAACCAATTTGTGGCCAACGATTTATTTCACTTTCATTATCTTTCAGGCTCAAAGTTATAATTTCAAAGGTTATCTGGGTTTATTTCCTTTAAACCCTCAAAGTACTACATTAAAGTACAACAGCTTTATCTTTGAGCCAGAAAGGGAAAACCCCAAAACTCAGAAGCTGAGAAAGAATACAGTGTGACAAACCTTTGTGATTAACCTTAGATAACAAGAATATGTATGCAGCAGTGATTAATTTCACCTCTAATTTCTCATAAAAGCTCCAGCATAGAGCTATATATTTGCTGCATTTTCAGCTCATAGTTCAATGGCTGCTGCCAAAAATTTATTCTGAGGCTGATACATCTCCTGCTGAACTGGTTTGAAATAGCGATCTCATTCAAAATACCCTGGATTGCTTCCTAAAGGGACACCCCTTCCCTGGCTTTATAGACAGCACAGAAGAGTGATCTTCATGTGTCTAACTAGAAGCCTTAATTCTGCCAGAATTAATAGTAACACCATGTCTGTCCAAGAAAACAGGAATCTGGGAAGGAGCAGAAAAGAAATCTGGGAATGAATCAGAAAGGAAAGAGTTCAATTTCATAAAAACTGAAGACATCAGAAGAACCACCAAAATGTTAGTTCTAACATCTGAAAGCATCTTTCTCTTGTGTAGCTCATTAGTGCTGTGTACCCTTTCTTTCTCCAGTGCTTATAAAAAAATAAAATAAATCATTGTTTGGATTAAATCTTGGCTTGCAAAAAAATGTCATTAATAATAGGAACAAGCGTGCTATTTTTCATGTTATCCCAAAACACACATTACTCTCTAAAAGATGGATGAGCCAGACTTTAATCATAACGGGGTTATCTTATTTGAGTAATCTGGAACCCCTTACTTATCTCTTTTCTTTTAAAGAATTAAAAGAAAAATATATCCAATATTTGGGTCTACCTGGCATTTGAAGAGGAAGGGATCCAGCTCTTATATCAGCAAATTTCATCATTTGAGCCATGTACCCCTAATGCTTTTGAAAGCTTTTTAAAATAAATATGTTGCCATGAAGACTTCAGGATACGGTTCAAACTCAAAAATAAGAAAAAAAAGACAGGGCTGTTTGCTCCAACTGCTCCATCCCTTAGAACAATCTAACAAGTTACTTAACATTTGCCCAGGAGAGATTTCCCAGATAAGATGTGCAGTGGACTCTTCCATGCTAACATTCTTTCTTTGGAAGCAAACTTGATCATTAGCTCATTTTGCAGGTAGCGCCTCTTTCTGCCAGGCAATTGAGATCAAATCTATTCTAGGATCCTGCTTCCATTGTAGCTACTCTTTCTCCTCTCAGCTGACATTATGTCAACAATGTCAAAGACCAGAAAATATAAACTCAAGGGCATAGTGAAAACAATTGTTGGAACTGATGAAGGCTGAATAGCAAACAAATGGTCAGCAAAACCATTAGAACCAAACGGGAGTGGAGACTGACAAAACGATTAACAGTACAGGTCAGCTTCACTTTAGAGGCATCTCATCAGAAGTTGTTGGAGGAGTTGTCTTGTTCTTCCTTGATCTGCAGGTGTACAGACCTGACCTGCAATACTGCGAAATGCTTTCATTGGGAATGCAAAGTCACAATGGCAATTAGATGGGTCAAGCATTTCCCCCACCCCCTCATGACTGCAGTTCCCAGAATTCATTAGCTACAGAGCTTACCCTTTCCTCAAAATACAGGAAGAAAGATGCACTATCTGAGAGTATAATAGGGGCTTGCTAAGTATTCAAACAATCAGATGGTCTATTTTAGCTTCCCTCTTCCCCACACAAAAACCCCCCAACTATTAAGGGCACCTAACACACTGGACTATTACAACACCAACAGTAAATGACAAGGACTCCCCTAATTTAAGATAGCTTTTGTAACTGCTTACTGGAATGCATGTTAAGTTTTTTCCTTGCCCTGCAGTTGAGGGTTTCACTCAATCACATACCGTTCCTACTAGTGGATACAGGAATCCAGCACCAACACTGGCTCGAATGTCTCTGATTGGCAGAATAAAACCTGTAGGTGCTCCTTTTTGCTCAGGGTCATGAGACAACGATAAGTGAGTTTTAGCCATGCAGACTGGCAGGTTTCCAAATCCCTGGGAAACACAATGGAAAGGGAGAGAGAAAAAGGAGACAAGTGAAAAACCAGTAACTTTTCCTGTACACCAATGTAATTGCTCTATTCTGCCATTGTCTGCAGATATCAGACATTTTATCAGGACATTTTACTCATCCTCAACTTCATCATTTACAGATGTCAGATCTGTTGACCATTCTGCATTCCCATTCCTTCTCTTTCAGACTCTCCCTACCCACTGCTAAGTATTAAAGAAAGAACCACCACAGCCCCCGACACATTCAACTGAGGAAAAAAATTAATGGCATGGAAGTGTTAGATATACAACCTTGATAGCTAACTTAATTTCTACTCTCTTCCTAAAATGTTAATTGAAACAGCACAGAAGTAAAATTCTTGTTCAGCTGAGGTCAGTTAATTGGAAATGTTTGATCGATATAATTACAGGTTGTGAGGAAGTGGCAATTAGACGCCTATGGTATTTTTATAAACCTGTAAAGGAACATACAAGAAACACAAAATAGAGAAACTATATATGCCAGTAGTACATGGACTGCAACATCAAAATTATTCAAGCATACTGTAAACAAAGAATGGCTAATTGCTCTTCTCTTCAAAGCCATTTGCAGACCTTCACTAATGCAGAAGCAAGTAAATTCACACGAACATTCTAGAGAAGAGTAAAAGCAGCACACCAACTAGAGAGCATCTAATTCACCAACTAGATACCAGAATAAAAGCTTATAAAAGAAGGTGACTTTTTTTCCACAAGAAGTATTGTATAACCTGTGGAACTCCTTCTGCAATATAACTGCGACTGCCAAAAATCCGTATGGGTTCAAAAACTGATTAGACAACTCAGTGGAAAATAAATGTCAGCAGAGCCTATTAATATAGCACCAGTCTGACCACTTGTAGTTCCCCAATTCCCAAACTGCTAAAGGACTGGAGAGCACAGTGGAGAAAGATCACTGAATGCCCTTGTTTTTCTCTCCCCATATGCTATCACATATGTGCTACTGTGCCAGATGAGTTGTCTTCTCCATTGCAAGACAGGACCAATTTCTCCCTCCCCATTTCACCACCTTATCCTCCTCTGCCACAGCAGCATCCAATGAGTCCTGTACAAGGCCATGATTTGAGCGGTGATTCCCTTCACACACAGCTTGAACACCACTGTTCAACTCAAACGCTTTAAATGAAAAGCACCACTGGTACCAGGTGATGTGGAAAACTCACTTGCTTAGTGTACAAGGCAACTTTCTCCTGGGCTTCTGGAAGTAGCTCAATGTCACTTGCCCCGTAGATCTGCTGTGCAATAAGCCTGATCTTATCTACAACAGGAAGCTGGAAAAAAATAAGACAAGTAAGTCAGTGTGGCTGAACTACAAAGAACTGTAACACCACAGCAGCTTCACCATCCTTGTTGTTGGAATGCCCATCTGCAGATACAAGTGCCATTCCCATTTGCAGTAGAATAAAGCTATACAGTAATTTGAGGGTTTTCAGAACAGGTTTCATTTATCTTGTTGCAACTGTTTCTCTGGGGTAAGAGGGCAAAACTAGTTTACTACAGTCAGAAACAAAATATACACAACAGTGTTTCTTATAAGCCCTGCTTGCATTATAATTACCCCGCTGCACAAACATCTTTATTCCTTCTCAAGTCTAAGTCAAAAAGCAGACAAAAATAATTTGAGGGAATACAAGTTAATAGTTAAATAAAAGCACAAATAAAACAGGCTAAAGAACAAAAAGTGAAAGCATCTGTTAAACACCTGAAATAATGACATAGATCTGTACATCATTAGGTTGTTGAATAGCTGTTTGCTATTAAAGGAGGATTCAGGCCATAACCTGGGAACTAACAGTGACTTCATTACCTCCAAGTCATCTGTCACACTTGCTTAAGTCAGTAGTAATACACACATACACATTCTCTTCTACCCCCACCTGTAGCGTGACTCCAGAAGCCTTACTTGCAGAGAAAAAAACCCCTACCAAACAAGTTAAAAATGGACAAATTCTGTTCCACAGCCTGTTGTACAGATTCTCATCCTGAGGAAGAAATGTAGCCAGAAGCTCTGCAGTAAGGTAACAGGTTTGGTTGGGCTAGTTCCAGTCCATGCTCTGACAGGAATGTATGTCTCAAGTTCAAGAAATAAACTTCTCCCTACCCTGAAACATGGCTGCCACCATAGAAACCTGTTTGTCACCTCTAGCAGAGTCACAGCAGCATCTTTCAGTGTTAAAAGTAAACAATATTTCATTGGGCAGTCAAGACAACAAGAACTGACGAAGACTGTGGGACTGATAGAATAAAAGTTATCTTTTGGTGATGCTGGTGAGGGGGCTGGAGAACAAGCCTTACGAGGAGCAACTGAGGGAATTAGGGTTGTTTAGCTTGGAGAAAATGAGGCTGAGGGGAGACCTCATCACTGTCTACAACTGCCTGAAAGGAAGTTGTCACGGGGTGGGTGCTGGGCTCTTCTCACAAGTGACAGCGATAGGACAAGAGGATATGGCCACAAGTTGCACCAGGGGAGGTTTAGACTGGACATTGGGAAGAATTTCTTCACTGAAAGGGTGGTCACGGATTGGAACGGCTGCCCAGGGAGGTGGTGGAGTTGCCATCCATGAAGGTGTTTAAAAGACGGGTGGATAAGTTCCTTAGGGACATGGTTTAGTGGGGAGACAGGCACGGTTGGACTCTGATCTCAGAGGTCTTGTCTAACCTTATGATTCTTTGATTCTAACCCCAAATCTCTTCTCAGTTTCTCAAAGCAGCCTTTCAGGCAGCCTTCTGCAACTTAAGCCAGTGAAACCAACTGAGCTCTGCCTTATAAACAAAAGCATCTCTGTAATGCTGCAAGTTCTTACCTCCACGTTATAGAGGAACCTGAAGTTGCTGGGTGCCTGCGATGCTCTCTGAACAGCTTGGGCCAGGGCAACTGCTCCTTTACCTCCCTCTGCCCAGTGAGTGCACTCCACAGCATCGAATGCTCCTGCTTCCTTTGCCAGCTGTACTACAAGGGCCAGCTCAGCCTTCGTGTCTGTTCTGTAAGAAGAGTTTGAGGATTTGTATCAGAATGCACACACAGTAAATTAACTGTGTTCTAACCACTTTCACTCTCAATGACGATATCCAATAGCTGTCCAAAGAAAGCACAGAATCCAGCCATCAGGAGTAGCAGCAGCAGAGTAGCTGTCCATCACAGCCTTCTGAGCAGGATGCTACTCCACAGAGGAACAGGCAACAATAGGCAGCTCTGGAACCACACACAGAAACCCATGACTACTGACAGAGCAGCACTCCAGACTTTGTCATATCTGTCCTTTATAGGCAATTCAACTCCTGTTTTCAGAAGCAAACTAAAAAAGGCATTAACATTGCTGATTCAGAGGTGCTATATAGCCAATGTGCATTTCAGATGGAGAATCCTTCTCTGCTTCAACTGGAATCAGCTTTAAGACACCAATCCAAAGCCCTTCTGCTTGTATAAACCCACCCAGATTCTATTTCCTGTGCCATACAGCATTCTTAGCGGGGCATAATTATTCCTTACAGCAGACCATTGAGCACAGTGTGGTCGACAGCACACACACGTTATCATCTCTTCTGGGCTTAGATTCCACATCATCTCAGGCACCTGCTGTCTGCAGTAATTTGGCCAGTCAGGGTGTAAGTGCTGGCAGATAGTAGTCACTGATCAGGAAATCCTAAGCTAATTTAAACCAAGGAATGCATTTGAAAGGACTAAGCTGAGCTCCCCAGTTTATTCAGCATCTTCCAATAATGCAAAGTGCTGCAAACAATACACTGTTAAACACAGCACATAAAGTGCGACAATTCCCATGCATCACTTCCGCCTCCCAGCTCACTTACTTGAAAGCATTGACAGCCACTACTACTGGGACACCAAACAGTCGTGCGTTTTGGATTTGCTTGTTTAGATTACTGCAGCCTTTTGCCAACAGTTGAAGATTCTGTAAAGATGACAGCAAGCAGGAAGCACATTTTACCAGAGGCAGTGAAACTTCTGTTCCAAATCCACAGCAAATGAAAAAATGTTGAAATGGGAATGAAACCACAAAGGCAAATCCCTAGTGGTGCTTTCCGAACAGCCCAGACCAGTGCATGGACTTGGATGGAAGAAAGGAAAAGGAATGACTAACTCTAACGATCGCTGGTTTCAGCTGCCAAGCCAAGGTAAGACAAATCACTTTTTATCATTCTTTGTTATTCTTAGTAAGTTAATACCAGTGCTCATTAACTCCCCACAGTAAAGCCTCATTTTCCTCCCTGACACATTCCTCTTTATGTATTAAATATCATTAGCAGTGAATTTCATGACACTTGTTTGAAGTTTATGGCAACAGCTTTCGGTTTACACATATTTACATTTTGCAGCATCAGAGACTACTCATGGAAATCCAGACCTTTCATCCCTTCCTACGCAAAGAGTAATCCATACAGAAGCTCCACAAATGAAAAAGCTGCAGCAGTGTAAAGAGAGCCAGACAAATTATCCAAGTGTACACAATCATTCAAGGCACAAGGATAGAAGCCGAGACTTTAGTTCACTTTCAAATGAGGCGGGGGGGAAATAAAAACAGAAACTGCTGCTGCTAAGAAGACAGTAATTAGAGAGGCACTCTGATATTTTCAGAGACAATATTTCAGCCAAGAAATGACTCCACACTGAGCGGGTCAGGGGACACAGAGTGGATCTTACTATGAAAAATTGAGCACACAGATAATTTCATGAGCTCAGGAGAAATGAAATGGCTCTGAATGCTGGCTAGGTCAAATACAACAAATGCTCGAAAGAGCAGAGCCAAAGTAACATCATTAAAAAAAAAATATTACAGTTTGTACAAGGAAGCATTTCCCTGGCAGCTAAAGAAATGACACACACAAGCCATCCAGGCGTGCACTGCATGACAATAGCATGTCATGACCGCAGTTGGTCAACTGCCACAACAGCTAATGAAGGTTACCTCTTCCATGTACTCCTTTGGTAAAGGTACCCCAGCAGTGACCTGGGAAAAAAGGAAAGAGAGAAAGAAGATGGAATTCCATAAGATTTTTATTCATGACAGCAATTCACGTTTGATTCTTACTACACAGCGCCAAGATACAACGTTCTACACCAGGCTGATCCTTTTTCTAATTAAAAAATAAAAGGAAAAATAAAAGACTGAGATGTACTCACCTTACTGCAAATGACTGACTGGTAAGACCGCAAGTGCTCCAGTACACAAGCATGTCATTAGGACAATAAAACAAGCATCTTACAAGCAACAGGGACATACGGATTCCTTTTACAACTGCAAGTCTCAAGACAATTACGAGCAGATCAAACCCTACAAGGCTTTAAATGACTGGATCAGAACAACAGTAACAACCCCTCAGGCCTAAAGAAAATCTTGCCTCGTACTTACTGCAGGCCCTCCACCATGCATTTTCAGAGCTCGGACAGTAGCAACCAACACCACCACATGAGGCCGGAGACCAGAATAGCGGCACTTAATATTAAAGAATTTCTCCATGCCTATGTCTGCACCAAATCCTGCTTCTGTAACTAGAGTAGGAATTAAAAGAAAAGAAGCTTGTGAGAGGTTTTGGGAGGGAGAAATAATGCTCTGATTATATAAATCAGAGGTTTCTTTAAAGACAGAAAAAAACCCAAAAGGCAGGTCCCTCCCTACAAAACAAACAAATAAGCAAGAAAAAAGTAAGCAATACGGACCCCACACACTTACCAACAAATCCCTCTTTACCCACAAGCTTCAGTGCTATTTTGTCTGCCAACACTGAAGAATTCCCATGTGCAATATTGGCAAAAGGTCCAGCATGAACAAACACTGGTGTTCCCTAGAGAAGGGGGAGTTATGGAAGATAGAGAAAGAAAATCAGAGGGTATGATTTAGCAAATCTGCAGCATTTCAGGAGGTAAGTGCTATGGTACCTGAAGGTAAAGAAAAATGCTTTTAGAGGACAGATCTTAAAGCCTTCTGATCAAACTTTTGTTATCAGTAATAAGGATAACATGGCACACAGGATTATAATAATCTGCACAAGCAGAGATATTACGGAAAATGATGGCCAAATCCCAGCAACTCTTTGCCTGCCTTTCTCCTGCATCTACACCATTCGGATTCCCAAAACACTTCCTGGCATTAAAGATAACAGAACAGAGGCACAGTAAAGTTCAGTGCATTTCCTTGGGGTCATCCCACATGCCAATGGCAGACCTAGAAGGAAGCCAGCCTTTTCCCCTCGCCCCGAACCAGTAAACCTCCAACTCTAAGCCAAGTAAGCCCACACTGATTGTGATAAATGAACGAAACTGATTGCTTCTTGGCTCTGAGAACGCACATAGAGCAAATCACCTGTGCTCACCTCCAGTGTCTGCATGAGGTTTGGTTTAACAGCATCTTTCATCAAGACAGCCAGTGCCCCAGTCACTCCCTGAAAGTAAAAAAGGGCAATCAGTTTCCAGATGTACCGAGACCTTGAGACAGTTCCCATGCAGTGTCAAGGCTCTGCTTTTGTCCTGGTGAAGCTTTCAGGACCAGAACCAGCAGCTGCTTCAGATATAACTCACTAGTTGGGACAAGGCAGAATAATGACCTTTGCACCCTTGTGAGAGGACCTGTGATTTCTGCTGGGGTCAGCCTCTTCGCTATGGCTTCACTTGGCCATTACTTTGCAGTGAAGGTATAAAAAACAATCACTGTTTCAATGCTATAGCATGGTTAGTAAGCAACAGCAGTGAGAGAGTTACCCTTAGGTACATATGGTTTACTACAGCCCATTTGGCGGCACAAAGCAATGTTCTTAGCTCTTGCAGGTAGATTTGTCTTGGACATTTTTTCTTCCTCTTTTCAACAACTAGGCTCTACGTACTGGCCTTAAATGTCACAACAAGCTGCTACATCCCGCCCAAGCCTCTTCTGCAGAAATAACTTTTGAGGTGAACCACTGAGCTCATGAGACCAGGCTGACATCATGAAAGGCAAACACTGGAGCCTGTGTTTCCTCTGAGGTGCAGCAATATATCCTGACACAGTTCTGCTTCCTGCAAAGTGAATGCTTGTGATTTCATCCACATCTGCTCTGGGAAGATAAAAAGAGGGTTTGGTCATCCTTGTGACTGACACAATCCAGTGGAAACCAAACCAGCTGTTAACCAGCACTTGCACAAGTAACTAGAATTGCGATCACGGGTACTGAGACAAACATTCACAGCAGTTATGAAGACCTTGAACCATGATTCCTCTTTCTTCCCTTATAAGTTCAATTGCATTGCAGCACTCAATTATATAAAACATTTTTTTTTAAAAGGCATTCACTGCTTTGTTTCATTAGATTCAATCTTGCCAGATGAAAGCTTATTTAACATTTAATGGATAAGCTTTAAAACTTCAGTCATCTCCAGAATAATGAAAACCAGAGAGTAAGATTTCCATGGCGACATTTCAGGCCTGTGTCACTCAGCTGCACTTCCAATATTTCCCATCTCTAAACACCTGTAGTCAGTTTTTGAATCCACATTTATTCCCAGTTTTTGTGTTTCCTGGCAGCACACCCATGACATAGCTTACATCACACCAGAAGGAACCAGACATCTTATTATGCCAGTCTGGTTTCTGCAATCACCATCTTCCTACCTGCATGAGGAGTATGTAACACAGTGCTAATGATGCACTGGCTTCCACCAGCGCAAACATACAACATTCAAGAAAACCCAGTGGACAGGCCTGATACCATCTTCCATTCAGTGGTTGCAATGGACAAAATGAAATACAATTAGATTGCAAAAATGTAAAAAAAAAAATCCTGAGATGAAGAACTCCTGTCACCTGGACTCTACATAAAACTCACAGCAACTCCCTAGCCAAACACCAGCTGCCTCCATTGCTGATGGGCAGCAGCAGAGACTCCTGCTTTCCAGAAGAGGGTTTAAATCAGGTACTTAAGGTTAAATTGGCAGCATGCCTACAGAACTTTGGCACTTCCCTTCCTCATTCCCAACAAATGTCTCGCCTAAGGACATTTACAGATAACTGGTTCCCAGCCTAACTTTCTTCCTACAAGGCCAGAGCCAGGCCACATTGCTAATCTACTGTTTGTTAGGCTTATCCTGGGACAAGTTAAAAACCAAACCAAAACAAAACCAAACAAAAAAAACCCCAAACATACAAGAAAAAACCCACAGCAAGACATCAAGAGCTGGGTAAGCCTTAGTGCTGTGTCCTATCTTGCTGGAAACAAAGGTCAGGATACCCACCCTGTGGATTCTTCTGTCCCACTGGAAATGTTCATTCAGAAAATTCAAGACAAACCTCATTAACACCACACCATGTGAATTTGTAATACTCTGTCTCTTGCAAAGTAGGCTGTGAAATATCCACTGTCCAGGACAGCAGAAAGCACCAGTCTCTATTTTGACCAGTGCAGCAGCCCTGAGCCTGTTTTCTTGATGCCAAGTGGCAGGATACAGTTCACATACAGGGCTCAGGTCTCCTTCTCTTCTCCTAACAAGGTTGCCATTTTCAAAACATTTATTGGAAAAAGTGTTGGGGACATAGGCTATTCCCCTGAAACCACACTGAAGGACCATTTGGGAGAGCACTGGTTGACACATTCTACATATATGCCAATAATGGTACAAATAATTATTGCATGGACAGCTGCAAGACAGTGCTGCAGCTTGCAGCTGGGGCTGAGGACTGCTTTACAGACTGGTAACAGACATCACCAGTGCTACTGCATTCAGTGTTAGATGCAGTGGATTTGTGTCCCTCAAAGACTGACTTACAGAGACCTTTGCAGACTTTGCAAAGTGTTTGGCTTTTACAGCATTCATAGCCTCCCAGAATATTTCATAATCTGTAATTAAATTTGCATGACGCTTTGTTCCTGCTCAATGAGCCTGAGAAACAGGATCACCAGCAGGAGTGCTTCCAATTCGTAAATATGCTGTTTATCCAGAAGTCACCACGTGTTTCCCCATTAATTCCTATGGCACTAGCTTCAACTTGACACATGGCACATCACACAGGACCCTTTGTCCCTGCCCAGGTCACATGCATTCACACACTCTGAGCAAAGCGCTAGCCATTCAGAAGTCAAACCCCTTCGTTAACTCTAGGGGTTAAGACTTAATCTTCTATCTTCTATATGCTAAGGTCTCTTCTGTGCAGAATTGTCTCTATGCTTTTCGATCCAAGGATTTTCAGAAGAAACAGGAAAAAGCATTTAGGAACTAAATGACTCTCTTACAAGGTCATCTGCTGTAATTGGCTCTCCTCTCTTGCTGGAAGCTACTACCATTCTGCCCAGTCGCTTTTTCATATCATCCAAACCATCAGAGAGAGCTAGAACTGCCATTATTTCACTGCTCACCGTGATGTCAAACTGAGCCTGCAAGAGATGAATAAAGAACGTGAATTCATCAAGATTCCTTCCTTAGCAGCAATCCTTACTTGTTAAATTATTGAAACAAGGCCAATCATCACCATCATAACAAAAAAAATATAAAAATACAGGCATACAAATGTAAAAGAAATCCAAAGCATTACTCTCAGAACAATGTTTCATTTAATTTGGCCATTTTAAACTGGATTTTTCCCTGCAAAATTAAGAACTACTTATTCCGTTGGTAGTACACGACTCTCTCCTAGCACCTACATTAGTGATTCATGTAAGAATGCTTAATGCTAAGAAATCATATTCTTGAAGACTGAGCTTACTAACTCATCTGACTATCGCTAAACAGTACAGTAGATGACAAAAAGATTTGAATTCTATAGGAAACAAAGAGTAGAATTCCTCTGATATAACGTACACAGCTCCATCAAAGCTAAACACCCTAGGGACACTTCAAATCAATAGAAAGGCTTTTCTGAGCACAATTCATTTGAACTATGAATTTCACAGTTAATTAAGCCCACATTGCCTGTTTTATTGTATTGATTATTTAACAAATCTAGACAACAAGCTCAGCTACTGTGTCTAGTTTTGGTCAGCTAAATTGAACCTAAAGCATCTACAATGGTGAAGATCAGCCATTGCCATGCACCATATTTACAGAGGGCACTTGTGTACCACTGGTATTGTGCCATGGTCATCCCAGTTCAGGAAGACAACATTCAAGGCAGAACAGGGAAGGAGGGAACAGACAATAAAATTAAACGCTGCACTGGAAGCAAATTTAACTGCTTGGTTGATGGGACTTCCTGCTTTCTCTTTAACAAGGTACTGGTAAAAGATGGGAAATATCTGGAGTTACAGAAACTTGCTTTAGGACCACGTTTTTCAAGTACTGTTTAAAGCACGCAAGCAAAGAGAACAATTACCACTCGTGAGAAGCCTTTTTCTGTTGGAGACTGTCCAATAGTGATTTTCCTAAGGAACCTGTCATTTGTATCCAGTACTGCAAGGAATGCAGAGAGAAAGATGAGAAGTCACATTGCAAGTCGTAAGTCACATCTGTGCCCTACTATGAACTAGCTAGATCACCTATGAAGAGAAGATGGCACCTTGCGATGCCATCCCCTCCTTAAGAAAGGCAAGTGCTGCTCAATGTGATTCTTCCCCAAAACTCAACTAAGACAAAGGTAAGATACCCACAGTCACATGCAATCCCTGCACTGCATCCAGAGGAAGTCTGCCTCCCTTTGCATCCATTAAGCACAAGTCCAAAGCCTTTCTGAAAAGCAGAGCTGCCAGGATAAGTCCAATTGCTTTTTCAGCATTGCTAGTTAATGTGAAATCAGGAAATTATTACAGCCAAAAGGAAATAAAATTATCATTTTATAAGTTAAGTGATAAGATGGTCAGATTCTACCATTTAGTGAGAATAGTTTCACATAGTCCTATTAACTCAAATTACCTTGGAAACACAAACTATCAAACACCAGCTTAAATTTGCTGTTTCTTACTATCTGCTTGAAAAATTTTAAGTATTTTACAAAATATTTCCCATGAGACAGACCACTTTAGCTGAATTACAAGTTATGAAGCAAATTTTGGAGAATACAGATCACACTGTATTTTAATAAAAAGAAAAAAATAAAAGCAATACTCTTGGGGTCTAAATCAGAAAAAAAAAATAAATCCATACTTGAGATTTCTTTTGCTAGTGAAATATTACATCTGCCAGACCAGAGACTGATCTTACCTTCAGGTTAAAAATCCAGCCTTTATTTGCTGTCAGTCTCCAAAACAGCAAGTGTGCAGACTAAAACTGAGTTTAATCCCAGAGTAGAACCCTACCCTTGCTCATAGAGCTTTCTCAGTCGAGTAAAAAGCCTGTTGGCTACAGTTGCCAAACTCAACTCTCTCAGTGACTGACAAATCCAGAAACACAAACTTGCACCAATTAATGAAGTCTTAACCTTTGTGAATTCAGAGTAAATTGATGGCCTCGCACTGGACCCTTTAGAAACGGGATCCCAGCTGCAGGCATCTTTCTCACCAATCACTCGGATGGAGAAACCAAGCCTGCTTTCTTTCCCATTTTCCCAGGAAATACAGTTCCTACTGCACTCGCAAACTTCTCTTTTGACACACATTTTGTTTCTTAGTAACTCCTTTTCATTTAATGGCTCTTTTACCTCTTTGCCATGTTATGGAGCCTGGGTCAATGTCCAATCTCACAAATAAGTTTATTTCTTCCTTTGTCAAAGTTGCAGGATCAGTTTTCTTAATGCCCAATTTCTATGGAAGGACAAACAAAATAAAAAAAGGTGTAATTTGAAGATTCACAGAAATGAACATTTCACTAAAGCAACGAGCCTTGGGCGGCAGCATGTGCATATTCAGAAATAAGGAGGGGCTGTCTTTTTGGTGCCCCTTCTCCTAGACTTCACCTAAGACGACCCATATCGGTGTGTATCTGGAAACAGGGCTGGATGCTGTCGAGGTAGTGAAGGACAAGGCAGACAATAGAACTCATTAGGGCAGGCTGTCATCAAGCTTTGTGCAAAGCATCTACAGAAAGAGCAGGAGAGAGAGAAAGCTCTGTAGTTCCTTACCCGCCTTGTTCTAATCATTAGTCCCACATGCTTACATCCATTTCTCATTAGCTTGCCTAGGGTCACTGCACACAGCCATACGTTTTTAAGACGCTGCTTTCAGCATGCTGTTCAAGCAGCACAAAGGAAGAATTAAACAATTCAGTCACAAGGCTGTCAGAATCCCAGAAAGCTGATCTTGAACATACTGAGAGGATGGGCAGTTTGCCAAGTTGCTTAGTTGAGAGAAGAATTATCTCAAGAGGCCTGATACAAGCGCAAGCTTAGGAATGAGGAAAACGATTGAGTTGATTTATGAACGAGCAAGGTTTTTTTAATTAACTAGACAGCTACGTTGTATTTTTCTCTGGAAGAGCAGCAGGAAAGAAGAAAGTCTGTTTTCTTCTTCCTCAAGCACATAATTTAGAAAAATAAATACATAAACAAAAAAAATAAAAAGATACTCTTTCTGGAATATCAGCATCCTGTTCACAGCTTGACATTTAACAACCAGAGGAGTGGTTAGGATAGAGTTGCCTCAGCAGTCCATCAGGAACACCAAGCAACACGAAACAGTGTCTTTGCTCAGCAGTGGAAGCAACCCACACACTCTCTAATGATTGAGACACTATAGCAAACTGATAAATCAGAGTTTTACTGACCTATGTAGTCTAACTATTGTTCCTGAACTCCAAACGGGCAACTGATCCAGCCTGAATATTGTACAAACAGGTTTGTACTTTGAACGAGCTTAGCAGGCCCCAGGCTGTTCTCCTGGCCAGAAGGTCCAAGCCCCATGCTAAACTATTCCTCTTCATTCTCATTTCTGCAGAGGCCAGGGACATGTGCTAGTTCATATTCATTTCCAAGGATCAAAGGAGCTGTGATCTTATGGACTACAACTCAAGGGCTGGGCTACTCATGTAACTGGAAATTCTTTTTTGGGAGGAGGAAGGGGCAATGTAGGAGACAGGTATTTTTTCCATTTTTTCCTGTTTTCTCAATCTGGATAAGGCAAAAAATTCTCCACGTTCTCCTTTTGTTGAATTTTATAAATTTGCCCTTTTTTTGTGCTTCATTATCTTTAAAGCTGTCACATGGAAACTACTTATCTCTAGCTGTAACTGGATGTAAAGTAGAGACTGATTCTAGTCCTTTCTTAAACTGCATTAAGGACACAGAATTGACACTATTAATAAAGGGCACTAATCCCTTTGCCTGTTCCCACTGTGTTAGTCATACAGCATAGGATAAAGAGAATTACACCAATGAGTCTTCTCCTTGGATCTGCATCTCATTGTACAAAGGGCTACCACACTTCTGCAAATTTTCTGTAAAAAGTAAATGCCAGCAGAACGACCAGGACAACACAAGGGTTTGTGTAAGCTAACTCCGCCTATGTAAAGGATGAGTAAGTGGAACAAAACAGAAACCCATGGGAAAAGACTGAACTTACCTGTAGTCTTCGGATCTGAATGTCCGAGAACTTCCTAACACCACTGACAGAAGGTACCAAACGGTTGTAGAGAGCCTTGCAGAATGAAATAGGCAGTTAGCACTGTGGACACACCCAAACATCTTGGCCACAGTGAGCTGGGCCTAAATACATCATACGAAAGGCTCATACCTGGTCATTCTGAGTTAGCTCGTGGAATATACGCGCGTCAACAGCAGCAGCAACCAGATTGTTGGCTGCAGTGATAGCATGAATGTCACCAGTGAGGTGAAGGTTAAACTAGAGAACATAAAACATACCAGTTAACTCATCCTGCTGCAATTTTCATTTATTTCAATTTATTGTAGACAGATGGAAAGAGAAATATTAATAGCAATGTTAAAGCGGGTGAGGGTGGAGGGGGAGAGATTGCTCAGTGCAGTATGTGGAAGAGAGGAAAGAATTTCTCTAAAACAGAAAAATGCCTCCCCCACATTTATGTCATTTTACAAACTTCCAGAACAAAGCTTCCAAATAAAGATTTGGTTTTCATGAGAATTGTTCTCATAGACTCCTTGACATCTGAGAAGACCATGGTATGACACATCTGCATGGCTCTTCCATCTTCCTTCTGACCCAGTCTCATTTGCTCAACAGTTTCACACACAGACGTCAGCTGAAGCTGCTGCTGCTCCCACAAAGATATCTGAGCTAAATTGAAACGAACAACCTTGCGTAGTGCTAGCAGCAGCAGAGCTGCGGTTGCACAGAGCTCTGCACAACTTAACCACTCAAACACACCGTATCGTAGGCTGAACTTGTAGACCACGTACTACACAGTGACACTGCTAGTAGTTTCCTTGGTTCTATCTCATTAAAAGATAGTTTGAGTGGGTTTGTCTACGTGAGTTATCTGACTGCACTGTAGCTGTACTGACAGAAGTCTTGGGATATATAGCTTACGTGATAAACTTTCCTTATGGCAGAGGAGTAAAAGGTGTGTTTAAAACAATCCTTTTCAGGGGATTTTTTTCATTGTTTGCAGAGCAGCAAAGGAGGAACATAAAAAGGGGACACTAAGAAAAGGTGATATGACAGAAGATCTTATGATACCGCTTTGTTGGAGCCTTGCTACTGTGGTCTTAAAAACCAGCTGGCTAAAAGCAGAAGGGAGCTAGTCTCATACTGATTATAAATCATAACTAGCAAATGTGAATTATTGTTTCATTCCACACACATGCAACAAAAATCAATTATTACTACCTTCGTTCTGAAGTATGAACTCACAAGCTTTTCATTTGCTAATTTTTTCCCAGGATGAAAGCTGCATGCAGAAATAGCCACTGATTTACCAAGGCCACTATCGCAACTAGCGGCTCCAGACACTTTCACTTTACAAGACCTGCACCAACTAAAACACCCCCACAAAACTATCTGTATTTATATCACACGGGTCATACTTAAAGAAAGTCCTTTCAGCCAGTTTGCTTCCAAGAATGGGACTCTTTCCTACTGCTGTGCACAGTCAAGTATTTTGGCTCCTATTATTAGCACTGCCAAACAGATTATTTCTTTATGTCAGATCTATCATTCACACATGTTCTCGGTGCCTGACTACATCAATATTCTGCCTCCTTAATACTCTTTCATGGACTTGCTGTGTCAATTGGAACAAAGAGACCTCTTGCTTGTTTCTGCTTTTCTTCCTAGAATTGCCCTGTGTCAATCTATAGTGCACAAGACAAAGGTAGAATTATACAGGCAATTACTTTTCAGAGAAGATCAAGAGCACATGCTATACGTGCCTTTTAACTCCCTGCCCCCAGATATGGGTTTTTCACTGGCTGCCAAGTCACGTCAGAAATATGCTGCAGTGCCAGTCCCCCACAGGTTGAGGTCTTGGCATTACTGATTCCCAACTTCCCTTTCCCCATTTCATGCTAGTAATCTAAAACACAAGTACACCAAAATAGCTCCCAGAAAGAGTCAGTGACCACTGCTGCTGACAGAACTACTTAATATGCTTCCAAAACTTACTAAGTCGTTATCATCTTCATTTCAGTGCTGGGAAAAAGAGGCACAGGATGTACTTTGCTGAAGGGTATGCAGCAGTTCAAGGCAGAGAAGAGGAGGCAAGAGAGGAACCAGGAATTCCCAGTTCTATGAAGTTCCCTGACCATGCAGTCACTATTCTGGCACAACCAAAGATGTTGGTTGGTTGTTTTTTATGGAAATCAAGCATCCAGTTTTTAAGAATGCTACATAGGGCCATAAACAAAGGAGACTTGCTAAGTTATCTGACCATGCTATCTCTTCAAGGTCTGTCAGCTACATGTGCAACAAGCCTCTGTATGAAGAATTACCTCTTCCATGGGGACAACTTGACAATAGCCACCACCTGCAGCTCCACCTACAGAGAGACAAGAGTCAAATCATGTCAAGATCTCTCTAGCCCAGAGCGGTACTACATGTGTTTGCTTAATAGAATCAAGAAGGCAACTACTGTTGATCAGCTTAATCTAAATCCCAGTACAGCACTTGAAGACAACACTGAAGATCTACTCAAGGTTTTCATTTCTTAAAAGAAATGCAATTGTAACTGTGAATCATGTCAAACTGCAACGCAGCAGAATAAAACCTCTGAATGCCATCTTTCCCCAGTGAGTCCAACTGCCAGCAACAGAACAGCTAATACCTTTTATACCAAAAGTTGGCCCCTGAGAAGGCTGCCGAACACAGGCAAAGACGTTCTGGTGAAGGTGAGCTCCTAAGGCTTGAACAAGACCGACGGTGGTGGTGCTTTTCCCCTCTCCCAGGGGAGTAGGAGTTATCCTGCAGTCATGAAGCAGAACAGACAATTAAACCACTGTAGTGGGTGAGACTCAAGACACAGCAATAAAACAGTCACCCAGTGACTGCAGTTAATGCCAACTCAAATGATGGATTGGCTCAGACTTCAGCTAATCTTCATCAGTTTGAAACTGGAATGAGATTAGCAAATTATCACAAAACTGCCACAGACTTTTCCCTGAAACCACTTGCTAGTTACTGTTGAAGGCAGGCTACTAGGAGAACTTTGACTACGATCCAGTCTGCACTTCATAACCCTGACTTGCAGATCAAAAGAATTCATCTCTAGGAAAGAAAAGTTAAAACTACATTCCCACTATTTGTCACAAGAGATAAATCTATTTCCCAAACCACTAGATTTTTCAGTGTGATTTACTAAACCCCAGAGCACCCCATACAGTCAACTTACCAACAGACAATACAATGACGAGCCATGCTAATAAAATGACTTTTCACCTTGACACCATGATGTGATGCCTCAGTTAAGCAAGTACCTACCCAGTAACAACAATATATTTGCCATCGGGCTGGTTCTTCAGCCGTTTCAGAGTTGACAGATGAACCTTGGCTTTAGTTTGGCCGTAGAGTTCTAGCTCGTCAGGGAGCAGGCCGATTTCTTTTGCAACTTGATCAATGGGCTTGGGTATGCAAGACCGTGATATTTCAATATCACTTAAAGAAAGAGAGCAAAGTCAATTTATAAGTCAAAGAATTCTCACAAGTTCTTCTGGATAGCATAAACTACAAATGTCTAAGCTATATTTTAAAAGAAAAGCTTCAACCCCTTCTAGTTAAATAAATCAATCCACTGATACACGCTACATTTGCATAGACACACCCTCAAAGGTACCTTATTTTTTTTAAAAAAACCAAAACAACCAAACAAAATAACCCAAAGCAAGCCAAATAAAACCAAAATAACACCAATCCACCCTCCCCCACCCCTAAAACAATGCCTTTTTGTAGGCAATGCGTTATGCTTCCTTCTGGTGTTTTTTTACATTTTGAATTGCTCCCTGGGCACTTAACACCGACAACTTCTAGTTCAAGATGCTAGATTTTGCCATCAGACTGAAAATTTTGAAAAATACAAGTGTCTCACTATTTGCTGTATCATCGACTATCTAGCTGGCCTGAGGAATCTGCAGAAGTCCACGTTTATGCCTTAATATTATCAGGATGACCCAAGCTTACGCTTCAAACAATGTCACAGCACCACTGCAGGTTAGCCCTGCTCCCTTAGTAAGGCTTCACAATGCTTTCTCTCTACATCTCTCCAAACTTCAGTGCCAACTACAGTCTGCATACATGTACACCCCATACTATGCAAAGTTTGGGAATAGAAGTGCATACTACATCAGTGGCTTCATTGAAAGAATTACCTTGGAACAGGCATCTTCAGGGTAAGCTGGTTATATTGGATGTTCCATTTTCCAGGCTGGAACTTCTCTAGAAAACGCTGTGCACTCTCCACTGTGCTCTAAAATGAGCATTAGAATGCATTATAGCAACCGTCACCGTATGAACCATGCTGGTTAACAGAAAAAGACTCAGAAAGGTTTTCCCCTCCCACCTGTCTCACTTTGGGATTAGCACAAAGTGCTTTGATTAAAGCATTTGCTAACAATCAAAAATGAAATTCTGCTCGTAGTTTTCCTAAAAAGAAATAACCTCCACCATATCTCTCTATCCACCTACCCAGCTTCCAGTGTGCTAGATTTCTGGGCTACTCTATGCCAGCAGGGGGTTTTAAGTGAAACAAGGAACAGAGGGAGCTGGTTTATATTGTTGCTCTCCTCCTTTTTATCCAATTGCTCTACAAACAGTTTCAGAATTACAGCCAGAGTACTGTAAGAAAAGCCCATTTCTCATTGATTTGAGAGGGTGAGAAACAAACAAACAAAATCCCCCTCCAAAAAAAATCAACTGAAAAAACTCTGTCCTAACATTTCCTTAAGGTCCATCATCTTCCTCAGTTAACTGAATCCAAATAGTTTAGACTAGAAGTTGGAAATCCTAACTAGACCTCTATAAGAGCAAGAAGGAAGCACCAGTTGCTTTGGTAGCGTGCTGATGGTCAGCAGTGACCACCCCAAAGGCAAAGAATGAGGAGACGACCAGCAGTCTCACAGTCTGCCCACGTACCTGCATTAACATGGCCACAGTCATAGGCCCAACACCACCAGGAACTGGGGTGATGTAGGAAGCTTTTTCCTTTGCTGTACTGTATGCCACATCTCCTACAACTCGTTTTCCACTGGCCTTTGTGCTATCTGGGGATTTAAGGAAAAAGTAAGTTAGTTGCCCATCACATTTCACCAAACAAGAGACATGGCAGCACTGACTGTCACTGAAGTTTTTTCCTCTGTTGCAGTAAACAAAACAGAAGCTGAGTACTCAAGAAGCTGTAAAGAAAGATAAAAAGTTAAAACAACATCACAAGATGAAGCTGTTCTCATCATACTTCACTCAGAAAATGTCAACAGCACATGCAAAATATCTTCCCATTAAGCATCATTTATTGTCAGCCAGACAGATTTCTCTTTCTTTGAGGACACAAGTATTTCCTCAATGTCACGTGGTCCACAGGACAGTCTAAAGATGACTCCAAAACAAACGTAGGGGTACCAAAGCACAGACCAAGCCTTACATCTCTGCAGGAATACAACACAAATGCAACCCACAACAGAGACGGCACCTGCACCATCACCACCCTCTCACAGCTCCTGCTGTACTGCTCGTAAGGATTAGTACAGTTTCCAATCTGAAGGAGATATAAACCAAAAAAAAAAAAAAAAACCAAACGAAAAAAACCCAACCAAACCAAAAAACCCTCTCAGGTCTCAGGTTTAGAACTGCTATATAATTTTGGAGGAAATCTAGGCCTTATTACGAAATAAAATCACCTGCCTTTACAGAAACTGAAGACAGGAAACGTTAAGATTTCAATTACTCACTGACATTCCAAGATGGACCCATAAATACTGCAGTTCACAGAGGTGTTTTGTCAAAACAAACCTCACAACTGACTCAAGAGAGCTCCAGCAGAACAAGCTCCTTTCTTTCTTGCAACAAAAAATTGCTATTCCCCACTGCACTACATGACCTGACAATTTAGAAACAGTTATCACACTTTTTTTCCCAGTGGCGCCCCCTTTAAGGACACCCATGAAGAGAGAGAAAACCCACAAAATGCATTAGTAAACTAGCACAGTGATGTAGGCATTTGCTGATTGTAGACTCGACACAGCATACCAAAAAGGCAAATTTAAGTTTCTCCTGGAGTGACAGATCCTCATTTCAGATACGAGGACTCTGGGGAACTTCTAAGGAAGCAGTGTGAAAAACCTGAAGATCAACGTTAATGTTCTTACACTGAAATACTATACTGGATACAGTAAGCGTATGTTTGAACAGAACACAATCAGTAACTTTAACACACATTTGGCAACGGGAAGGAATGGAAGAGAAACTGAACTCCCAAACAGCTGATTGTGGAAAAAACAAAGAGGGAACAAAAGCAACTCCTGCCAACACTAATTTTTAGCTGCATTGTTACTGACAATTAGTAGCTTGGATGTTTTGCTGTGTTTATGTTTTAAGTAACACTTCCCTTCCCTGAAGTTCAAAGCTTGAACAACATCACAGCTGTTAAACAGTGTTTCTACAGACTCTGTCAGCTTTTCTGCCTGAACTGCACACCAATCTGCCCTTCCAGCCTGGAGACCAGTTTAATTAAGGTTGCAAAAGGCAAATAACACAATCATATTTTCTTCCGAGCATGCCAAGCAGGCTTACCAGCTACACTGACCAGGAAGAAGGAGGAAAATGAGCGATGAATTAGGCACTCCAAATACAAGTCTGTTACACATAGACTGTGATGAGCACAAGCCAAACAAACCCCTGGTCCCTGCCTCTGCAGCCACACCTCATGCCAAGCACTGCAGAACACAATTTGAAGCTACTCAGTTACCTTTAATATATTCTTTTGAAGGAAAGCTCACATACATTTCTCATCCCTCCCCATAATTTCACCTTCTCAATATTCATCATCTCACTCTTAAAAAAAACCAAACCCTAACTAGTTACAGAGTATCAGTGACACTATAAACATTCCCAATGCCTGTGCCATCTTTGGTCCAGTAGGGTCTCTAGTCAGCTGGAATATGAGAGAGAGAGTGAGAGCATCCAAGGACTTGGAGATTAAGGTAGCCTACACATATGAAATGAACAGGTACGACAGTCTCCATCTATCTCCAGAGACAGCTGCATTGAGAGAAAGCCTGAGTGCAGCTTCTGGACCACAGCCAATTCACAGTCAAGGGCTGGGATTATCCACATGGCTTCCAAGAAAACTTGTGTCAACGTACATTCAACTGTAACCCGTTTCTAGTGGATATATGACTGCAAGCACACAAGACCATACATGATACTCATCTATAAAACATGAGACCACCTGCTTGCAGTCTGCTTCTCTTCCTGGGCACCACTGGGAAAGGCATTTCATGAGGGATCCAACACAATCTGATCTTATAAGCTTGCGATGCCAGCTTGATTCCCAGTTCATATAAACAGAACATCAAGCCAAGGATTGCTACATCTTTTTTGCTCCTCTGGTGTTTGAAGAGTACAGCACTGAGATCCACAGAGACTGTTCCTCCTTGGCTGTTCTCATAAGCCACTGTTCAAGGTTCCTTTTTGGGAAGGGCTGCAAAATTCCATACCAGAGAAGAAGTCTGAACTGTTGCCTCCTCCATCAGGACTCACACAGGGACACTCCAAAGACTCTGCCATCTCTGGGAATATCCTCTGCCCGCACTCCCCTTCCTTCCTGTACCACAGCAATTCCTACAGGCCTGGAATAACGCGTTCAGAATTATTTGCTGGAGTAGTCCTCCAACTGCAGAGCAAGGAAAGACAGAAAAATGCAATCCAGTTCGGAAAGGGAATAAGACACATTGCTCTAACAAAGGTTTCAGGAGATCCTCTCCCTGTCTCTCTCTCTCTCTCTCTCTACCAGGAAACCTGGAAGACATTCTGTTCAGCTGTAGTACACACAAACACAAAGCCAGATATGCCTAAACTGCCTACTCAAGTCACCAAACAGGGAGCCTTGGGAGGATACAGGCCACTCTCCATTCAAAAGCACAGCATCTGTATTTGGATGGCACTACATGGCTGGAACTTCCAATTTGGCAAGTCTGCATGAAGTTAATGAACTGGTATGTCCAACCATATTGGGACTTGCCTATACAGGACACCCTGACTTGCAAAGCATAGACACATCTGGAGATTGCCATGTCCTCCAACTGCAACTCACATCTACAGTGAGGAGAAACCTAGCTGGGTGCACTTACAGCTATGGCAAGACATATGGCAACTGTGCTATTTCTTTCCCTGCCACGTTCAAAGCATCATCACAGCTAGCAGCAATATTCTATCTGCACAATAATGTAGCTGGGAAAGTTGGCAAACTAGCTGCCATTCTTTCTGTAACATTGTAATTCCCACAATTCTGGCACCGATTTCCCAAAAGATTACTCTGAAAACTTTTTGGCAATCTATAAGAAGGGAAGAAAAAAGCAGGAAAACTCAACAGCTTCATAAAACTACAGAAGTCCATGACATGCATCATTCCGATATCTGACAATTTCCATGGTACTCTATCAGTGCCTGATTACAAGTCTCACAACACCATGAAGCGTATTTCCATGTGTCACTGACTGGAGGCTGAGCACGCAAGAAGCTCAGACCTCAGAGCACTGCCCAAGGCAGACTAATTGCAGAGAAACAGGGATGTGTCCTCAGAGATGCAGTTCACATCAAGCCTGAAACAAAGGTCATACTGTCATATGTCAGAAACACAGTGGCAGTTTTATTTGCAACATGTGAGTGGTGGAGACTTCAAGCCATTCTGCTTCATGCAAATCAGCAGTGACCCTGCATAGGTTTTGACAAATTGCCTAAGTTTGGGTAGCTTGGCACAAATGCATCAAGCAACAAACAGCAACAGCAGATGACTTTTTATTTTTAATTAGAAAGAAGACTCATGTTTTTAAATGCAACTTAATGTCATCTCTGAGGAACAAGACTGCCAAATAGAAATTTCTTTACATTCCATTAAATAATGACAACAAAATGACTGATTAATTACAAAAACTACTTTTTAAAAACCTTGTGGGTGTAGCACAGAGAGAGCTGGATGGTGACTAATTTTCCATATCATTCAATATCTATAATTTGGATTTAAAATGAGATGAAAACAGAAATTGCCAGACTGTCTGTTCCTCCCTTATAAAGAAGGAGTAGCTGAGCGAAACCCTACTATAAAACACATTGTTAAAACGCTTTATCCTACGCCAGAGCCACTGTCATCAATAGTCTTGCAGAAACTGCGCTGTTTCAAGAAAAGTGCTATTTAAGCCTAAGAAGTTAATGGTGTGATACAACAAATCCACAGCTACTGTAAGAGACTGCTTGCCATTTATGTCTTTCAAACAGAACAGCTTAATCAAGTCTAAGTGCAAAGTAATGACAGCAAAGCTGCACAATCACAAGTGACAACAACAGCAAGACTTCACTATGTAGTTGTGGCAAGTTACAAGGATATTCTATTGGAATATTTCCTAGGCCTCCTCCTCCCTCTATTAATCATCAGCCCCACTGAAGGCAGAAACAAAATTGCCAATGATCTGCTTTAGGACAGTACTTCAGATCAACCTTTCTTTATTTTGACTTCTTCAGACCTTGCAATCATTACCTAAGACAAACTTAAAAAAGAAGTCCCATGGACTAGAAATACCCAGGAAACAGTATCCATGTACTTGCTTAGCAACTGCATTTATATACAAATAAACACATCCCCAGTCTTTATACATTACCTACGCACCTGGCACATGATTAATTCCACAGTCTATTACAATTGCACCAGGTTTGATCCATTCACCTTTTACCATTTCAGCTTTACCAGCTGCAACCACCAGGATATCAGCTTTACCAACCTATAAAAAAGAAAAAAATAAGTCAAACAAACTCTGTATCACACCAGCAGTGAAAGAATGCAGGGCTGCTTCAGCTGCAACTTAGGTCAGCTTGAACTGCAGTGAAACTGTTTGCTAGCCCATTGTCACCAGAGGGATGGAAGGGCATCGCCAGCAGTTAAAGGTAGCTTGCAGTTCCTTGGCAAGGACAAATTCCTGCAGCCAGAAACTATGGCCTATTTTCACACTCCTACTCTGAACTGCTGCTAGTCAACACTTCTGAACCTCCTTTGAACTCCTCCATAATTCCCAAGTGGATCATAGAGACTACTTTTAGATGAAATTAAAGCCTTCTGCATACTCTTATCTTCCTCCCTTCAAATATCCCTGCATATTCAGCTGCTCTTTTCAATGCTAGAAATATACCTAGCACTCATCAGACAGCAGCCAAGAACAACCCCTGCACAGAATTCGAAGCAGCACTTCACTTATGACAGTGGTTTTATGTCTTGTGGTTTTATGTCCAGGACCACGTAATGTGCAACTCCTGGGAAGGCTGATTGTAATTCAGCACTAATATTCGTTCAGATAGTACTCAGTAAATTTGACAGATCTGGTCCCAAAGCTGGTGCTAGAGACACTGATTAAAGCTTGTTGTCACTTCTTACACTGCATCATTCATGTTTGCTTAGGAAGTTGCTGTTCTTTGCAATTTTTTCTTTAATTTTCCAGGAAGATAAACTATTTTTAAGATTGCATTAAGAATTAGCACTCCAATTGTTAATCAGCCTAATGACAGTCTTACTGAACTGCAACTTAATTGCATGAAGCATTGCAGTGTTTTTGATCTTTTTGAGTTATATTCAAATACACCTACCCTTTTTCAGCTTTAGTACTTGCCTACAGAGCCAGGCAGTGTTGATCGCTCTACAAAATCCAAATCCAAGTAGGTGGCAGCACAGCAACACACTATTTCTGTCACTCCTACAGCTAAAGAGGAGAATGGTACCAATTCCCAGTCATAGAAAATAGACTGGAAGAAAAAAACTGGAAAAAATATTTGGTCTAGCATTTCCCAGCCATTAAAGCAAAAAGACCACCTGGCCTTATCAGGAAAAAACCAAAAACACATGCTGTCTTGCAGGCCAATATTACAGATTCACAGTATCATAAGGCTGGAAAAGACCTTTGAGATCATCGAGTCCAGCCTATGACCCAACACCAACACCTACTCATCTTCTAAACCATGGCACTAAGTGCCTCATCCAATCTCCCTTTAAACACCTCCAGGGAGGGTGACTCCACCACCTCCTCGGGCAGCGCATTCCAAGGGCCAATCACCCTTTCAGGGAAGAACTTCTTCCTAATACCGAGCCTAAACTTCCCTTGACAAAGCTTGAGACCGTGTCTTCTTGTTCTGTCACTGGTTGCCTGAGAAGAGACCAACCCCTGTCTGACTACAACCTCCCTTTAGGTAGTTGTAGAGAGCAATAGAGTCTCCTCTGAGCCTCCTCTTCTCCAGGCTAAACAACCCCAGCTCCCTCAGTCGCTCCTCATAGGGCTTGTGCTCCAGCCCCTTCACCATCCTTGTTGCTCTCCTCTGGACGCACTCCAGCATCTCAACATCTTCCTTAAACTGAGGGGCCCAGAACTGGACACAGTACTCGAGGTGCGGCCTGACCAGTGTCAAGTATAAGGGGATTATAACTTCTCTAGTCCTGCTGGCCACACTATTCCTGATGCAGGCCAGGATGCCATTGGCCTTCTTTGCCACTTGAGCGCACTGCTGGCTCATGTTGAGTTTCCTGTCCACCAGCACTCCCAAGTCCCATTTTGCCTGACTGCTCTCCAGCCACTCTGCACCCAGTCTGTAGCTCTGCATGGGGTTGTGTCCAAAGTGCAGAACCCAGCATTTGGACTTGTTAAATCTCATGCTGTTGGAATCAGCCCATCTCTCCAGCCTGTCAAGGTCCCTCTGTAGGGCCCTCCTACCCTACAGCAGATCGACACTTCCTCCCAGCTTGGTATCGTCTGCGAACTTGTTAATGATGGACTCGATCCCCTCATCCAGATCATCAATGAAGATATTAAACAGGACCGGACCCAACACTGAACCCTGAGGGACATCACTAGCTACCAGCCGCCAACTGGATGTGACACTGTTCACTATCACTCTCTGTGCTCAGCCATCCAACCAGTTCCTAACCCAGCACAGAGCGTTCCCATCCAAGCCTCAGGCTGACAGCTTCTCCAGGAGCCTGCTGTAGGAGACAGTGTCAAAGGCCTTGCTGAAGTCTAGGTACACCACATCCACAGCCTTCCTCTCATCCACCAGGCGAGTCACACGGTCGTAAAAGGAGATCAGGTTGGTCAGGCAGGACCTGCCTCTCCTAAATCCATGTTGGGAAGGGATGATTAGATTCTCAGCACTTGTCCAAAGAAAACAAACAAAAATAGTTTTATTGTTATAACGAAAAACCTCTAATGAAGGGCTAGAAACAATCAGGGTCCTATTCCAGCACGAGTATTTACACAAGCATTCAACAAACATGACTGAGAAACTGTTTTAAATGAAAGATAACCCAGAGAGCAGCAATGTGCAGCAGGCAGCACTGGCTTGCAGCAGGTAACTACAGCCTCATGCACCCATCCTGTCCTTACCTCCTCAGCCAGCGTCGAGGTCTTCGAATGACAAGTGGTTACTGTTGCGTTATTCCAGAGCAGCAGGTCATGCATGGGAGCACCAACAATCTTACTGCGACCAATCACTACAGCTCTTTTCCCTGCAACCTGGACGCCTGCATCACAGAAAGTTAGGAGAAAGCAAAAATAGGTCACCGCATCCTACTACAAACTAACTCAGACAGCTCCAGACTCTTTTGGTCAGTTTAAGTCTGACTCTAGTAGTTCAGGACACTGGTTTTCTTCTGGGTTGTGTGTGATAGGGAATTGGGAGGGAGGAAGGAAGGATCACTTTAAAACTAGCTCTTTTACTATCTGAAAAAGCAGAGATGAAATGTGGCACCTCAACAGAAGTTTCAATGCAAAGCATAGCCTTTCAAGGTCCATAATTTCTGCTCTTATTGAAGATTACTGCACTCATGAATAACGGATAGAAACCTTCTTACCTGTCTGCCTGATAAGCTCCATGCACCCTTTTGGCGTACAGGGAATAAAGCAGTCTCCAAGGTCCCCTCTAGAGAGCTTCCCAGCATTGATACTACTTAGGCTGCATTTTGAAAAAAGAAAGGCGGAGTAAGATTCCCAGGCATATGATCAATATTCAAAAGAAAAAGGTTTCTTTCTGGAGTAGCTATCAGGCTCTCCAGAGGTAAAGTCACTTTACCCATCTACATCCTTCTCAGGTGCAACAGCATTGGTTATTTTTTCTGTGTTGATGGGTTTATCAGAGTCAAGTGGCAGCTGCACTATAAAGCCATGAACAGCAGGGTCTCCATTCAAGGAAGCAATGCATTTGAGGACCTACAACAAGTAAAGAGAATAAACCTAATGGTCAATAAACTGCAATATGACAGAGGGAAAGGAAAGCGCAATCCTATCTGAATTAAAAGATAAAATCAATACATTTAGGTTTTCCACTCAAAGAGTATAAATTACTCATGTTTTTTAGTTTTAGAAAAATACCTGTTCAAGTCTCTAAATTTTAAGCTGTAGCGTATGAGTTGTTTTTTTTAAAAACAACATTTTAAAAAAGCAACTCAGCAGATTCCAGTTCTTTTTTCATGATTTAATTTCTATGGGGAAGCAGTCCTTTTTTATAAAATGAGAGGGCAAACACAAATTCATCTCTTGAGCTCAAAATCAAAGTTATGTATTTTTTCATTATTGGCTAAACTACTTACGTCAGCTTCTGTTGCTGTGTTTGGCAGTTTTATGTGATTGGCACTGATCCCAATCTGCAAATGAAAATAGCAACAAATTATCTGATTTCTGAACTGACATCAAGAGATTGATCGGGTTTTGTCTCAGCCCAGCCCTGCCACAGCCACATCTGTCACATTTCCCAGGTCTATCTCCTATTCCTGTGGCTACAATCCTATTATTTGGAAATGACATCACTGGAATAGAAAAAGAAATATTAGTACTTTGCCTACTTAGATTGGTCCATATTTCAACTGTCTTATTTGCCTTTTGCCATTAATAGCAGCATCTTGGCTTGACAGCATGCTGCCTTGACACGCCAGCACAGAAGATGCCAGCTATCACCTAGGGAAACAGGGACTCATCTACGCTCCCAGCCCTGTCATAGCAGGTAATGTACCACTCAGTGACAGATGCAAGGCAACTGCAGATATCATATATTCAGGGAAGATAAGGGCACGGCCACAGGCCAGGCAAGACAGAGAATCAGCACTTCAGACTTATGTAATCTAGGAAATGATCACATAAAAAGTGGCACCAAACCATGCTGCTGTCACCTGGCTTCGCTATGTGTCAGGTTAGACACCTATGCTGCTTCCTTACAACAAGGAACTCAGGCCAACGCTGGTTTCTCCAACACAGGCAAAGCCTTGACAAAACTATTCAATTTACATCTGTTCTTTTACATTCAGAGTTGACCTACTGTAGGAGGGTAAAAAGAAATATTAAGAGTTTGGGTATTACCTCAGCAGCTGCCTTCAGCTTCATATTAATGTAGAGGTTAGAATCATCCCGATTTCCAACCTAAGGATGAAAACACAATTGAGTCATGTGGCAGAACAGAGACCCAGACACAGGTTGAGATGGGTTTAACCCTTAGCTTCCTTGGCTTCCTTAAAGTTACACCAAGGAGACAGAGGTATTATTGGATAACTGTAAATCACACTGATACAGGCCACAAGGAGCTGGAGCTAACCGGAAAGTGTTCTTTCAAGTAAGAGTCAACTAAAGACAAGTTATCTCATCTCCTGCATAAACACCATTCACACCTGAAGAAAAACTTTAAAAGCACAATGCTCTCCAAAGCAGAAAGTACTGCCTGCCATCTCATCTGAGAAAGTTAAATCTCTAGCTAATTAACATGACCAGCAGGTGCTGATTAACATTCAATTATCTGATTAAGGCTTTCAGAAAAGCTGAGCTGAGCCTTTTTGACACCCAGGAATCTTAATTTTTTGCACATGTGTGCCTTAATGGAGAGATTTCTTCCTCTGCTGTTTTGAACCTTGAGAATTTTCCTGCAAAAACCAACAAAACAGGAACACAGAGATGCACAAAGAGAAAGCAGCAAGTGGAAAAAGTGCCTGTGGTTTCTGGCAGCATTGGGTGCTTTCGGAACAGTAATTTCAAAGACTGCTTGCATCATCCAGTATCAATTGTCCTGACTTAACTGCAAAACAGACAACCGAGAACATCAGTATTAAGAGATGAACTCTGAGCTCAGACTATATGGTAGACCACAAAAGTGTCAGACAGCCAAACAGCAATCAGCTTGTAGAGAACTCTGAAATGATCCAGGATTGAAGAGAACTCAGCCAACCAAGACAAAACTCCAATAACACAGCTATTTTTGAAGACAGTTTACAGGGTCAGAAGTTCTGCAACTTCCATCAAAGCAGCCCTTACTACAATATGAATAGAAGACTTTCCTTCTTTCTTGTAAACACATGAGGACAAGCCTTCTGCAGAGATGATGATCTTAAAGCTAATGGAAAAGAAAACCAGAAAAAAACCCCCGCAAACAAATCTGTTCCTGGCATTGAAGAGGAGCACGACTTTTGTGTACTATAGTGGTCTTAGCACTGAAATACAGAGACAGGCACAGAGACAGGCACTGGGTAAGGACAGAAGGCACTTCTCTAAGCAGCCACCTTCCGTCCATCAACCTTTGTTGCCACACAGTTCCTTCCCATTACACGACACTTGCTACTAATCATCACTTTCTGATCTCAGCACAAAGAGTTTCAATTTTTTTGTATCTGTAAAAAAAAATATATCACCTCAACTCTGCCAAACACAGGCCAAAACGCTGTACTTATGAGTGCTTTTTGTCCTCTGCAAGCATTTCTGTGTAGACTCTAGCACTTACTCACACTTTTGACAGACATCAAATTCAGCAGTGGGATTTTGTTCCATCCCTTGCACTCAGTTTTTTTGGCCAAAGGCGGTTTTGGTTTTCTTTTTCCCCCCTCCCGTCCTCCCTTCTCTCACCATTTTCTGACACAACAGCAGACTACATCCCTTAATAAACAACCCATTTCAAAGCTTTCTGGTACAAACACATCTCTGAAAACTGACAGGCCTTGAGGCTCACACAAATGCTGAGACTTGGAATGGAGTCTACAAGCATTGCTTGCACTTAAAAGGCAAGAAGGCTTTTGCCATTTCACAAACATAACCCTCAAACAGAGAACTACAAGGCTTTAAGGAAAGAAAAAAACACCAAACAACCCCAAAATGTTTCCAGGGTCCAGTATTTGGGGGAAAGACATCACTGAACTGTGTAACCATTCCACAGGGAACTCTGCTCTTCCGTTGCTTATAAAATGTTACTCTTTGAAAAGCAGCTTTCATGAACCTCATCAGCTGCACACTTAGCATCGCAAAGCAACACAGATTTTCTGTAGTCATTAAAGAACACAATACCTGCAAAATTGCGAGTCCTGGTCTGAAGCCTGGAAATCTCTCTGACATCTCAACAACTTGCTTCTTCAGTCTCTCTCTCACTTGACTGAAGAGGGAAAAAAAGAAAACAAGACACAAGTCAACCAAGGGGTTTAATTCTCACAATGATAAATTTAGGAGTTGAAAAAATGTCAAATGGGCAGACTGGTATGTCTTGAGCACACAAGTCTCAGCAATCTCCCAATAAAATTAATGTCCATGAATCACTAAGACACTTTGGAAGTTTCATTCAAGTGTATTTAATTATTTTTTTTAAATTTTTTTTTAAGTTCACATTGTGCTGCTTCTTCCTCCTCTTCACAGTGTCATAGGGTACAAGGGTAAGAAAAAAAAAAAAAAAAAATTATGGCATGGAAATTCCTGAGATTTCAAACTTCCTACTCAAAAGCAAATCCTCTTTCCACGTATCCCATCCGTCTTCCACAGGCACGAGTCAACACTGATGTCAGCTGGGAGACTGCGATTTCTGCCATATAGGGAAATTCTAGGATGACACGGAGCCAGTGAAGGGAACTCTACCTTGCAACTACAAGCTCCAAATCAGAAGTGCCAGAGGCAAGGGAAAAGGGAGCAGAACATGGCTCTGCTGCAACCCAGCAGCACTGATCCCAGGGGATGGTTGCAGCTGGCACAGCCAGAAGCAGCCCCGAGGGTGTTTCTAAGTCCCATCTCAGGGGAATAACAAAGCCTTCCGCTCCATCCCAAATCATGCATCTCTCCTGCTACATCCCAGACACGCAGTCAGAGCTCTGCTGCACCTGAGGAGTGGGTTCAGAGTATTTGTAGGTGTTCGCACTGTGGCCAAAGTCTCTTAACAAGCTTCAGTAAAAGAGGCTGTTCTCAATTTGACTAAAGAAATAGCAGTTCCAGGCTTCCTTCAGCAATCACTTCTGTAAGAGACCTGATATGAAGAGTGGCTTGCTATGACAGTTTTTGTAACTTATCAGCCTTGTCCTAGCAATTCTTCATGCTGAAGCAACAAACGTTCATCTGCTGGGTGGCAAAATCACCAACTGCTTCTCCTCACACTCCAACCTGTAAGAGAAGGCACTGAATCTACAGCTGCAGACACAACACACGAGCAGCCCCTAACAACAACAGTCTCAAAGAGCACTGGAAAGCCACTGTACGCAGCCCCAGAGTGAGTGCCAGGGGCCACCTCTTTGAGGGAGCTCCTTCTGGGAACAGCCTCCTGTGTTCCAGTAAGGAACGCAGGTTCGTGGCCTGTAAACAAAAAGAAATGAGAACAAATATGAAATGTATCAGTAAAGCCCTCGTAAGTGACAGCCAAGTGGAAAGGGTCTCAGGTCTGCGTTTTATTTTTAATCCAGTCTTCTCATTGGAGGAGAAATAAGCCCACCCGAGGCCTTTGTTTTCCTCTGTGAGGCAGGGCTGTTGTGTGCTTTCACTCCCAGCTGCCATGACTGCTCACACATCATAATGCTGTCATTTGCTGTAATTAGGCACCAGCTCACTTCCCCTTCAGCTACAAAAGAAAAGTAACACATACAAACACACAAAGTGGTGCTGCCAGCACAGATTTGCTTCAGGAGCCTCGAATCCAGAAATCACTTGTTGGACAGCCACCTAGTGTTAGGTACCACTGGGCTCCAGTCACCACGAAAGCCACAGCTGCAAAGGTCTGGGAGAAAATTAAGTGGGGGGGGAGAAATTCTCTCTTTTTATCTTTGCAGACCTACAAAACCAAAATAATACAAGCTGTATGAAAACATTTTTAAGTCTTCAAACATAAATGTGCAATTGTATGTGGCTGTTTCTCCCAAAGCCCTTCCTCTGACGCTCAGCTCCCTCCCCGTGCTCACATGCCATCTGCAAACAAGGGTCCAGGGTCCACACAGGTTAAGGACAGCACATGGCTCTAAGCATACAATGCAAAAGCCAGCTCCAAAGATTAAAGAATGTCAGCCTTTCTCTCTCCAGACTGCAACAGTGAGCTGAATTTAAATTCATTAAGTGAATTTCCCAGAACAGCAAAGGACAAACCACGCTCCTTCAGCTTGGCCGTACACGGAGAGAGAAGCACAGCTACGGTGTCAGTGCCTCCTCAGGCAGATGCCACCACCACACCTATGGTGTTACCTACACACAATAGCTCGGGTGGTGAGCATACACATTCTGTCCCTTCTGTAAGTAATGGGCTCCAGGATCTAGGTGAATACTGCCAAACCTGGCAAGATGTCCTCATAGACAATCATGCCCCTAAAGACAAGGGTTTAGTCTTACTGCCTGGATTACAGATTCCTCAAAGGTTTCAGAAGCATGCATTAAAAAAGCTCTCCATGCAGCCCTCCAGAAATGGCCAGATGAGGCCGATAGTCCTCCCCAGGTGGTGCACCATCCTGTGCAGAGCTGTTGTTCCTACAGCCATTCCTCTTCATGGCCTGCATCACTGCCACTGCTCACTTTTTTGCCTCCACAATAAACATAACTTTAGTGTGGAGAGAGAGAAGCTTCCCCTTCTCCAAACCACCATGGCAGCATGTCCTAGCTAGCAGGACAACTGCATTACTTTCAAAAACTGTGAAGAGGCTGCAAGCAAGCATGCCATAAAGCATCCTACTGGTACCTGAAAGAAGAGGCAGAGAGCAGTCTCTCCTGGAGGGAGTCACAGGTTGGCTGTCCCAGTGGAGTGGCACGGGGATGGGAAATGCCTTGGGAAAGTCTAGCTGAACCCTGCTGGTAATACAACAGATGGCTCCAGTTGAGAGAAGACAACACGGTGGCAACCAGTTCACAGGTCTCCTGCCCTCTTGCCTCATGCTCCACCACTGTATGATCCTGGCACACAGACATGATCTCCTAGAACTTCCCGCTACTTTCCATCGCTTCCATACTCCCAAGGTTTTTAACTACCCTTTTGGTTGTGTCAGCTCAAATAGAACTCTCCAGGTAGGATAAATACATGAAGATGCTTATGTTTTTTTCAGACGCTTTTTCATCATGTCCAGAATATTAATCTAAGGAGGGCTAAAAACAGCTGAGCTGAATCATAATCATGTGCCTGGAAAAGACCTCTGAGATCATTAAGTCCAACTGTACCTGTCCCCTTACTAAACCATGTCTCTCAGAAACTCATCCACCTGTCTTTTAAACACCTCCAGGGATGGCAACTCAACCACTTCCCTGGGCAACCTATTCCTATGAGTAAGCCTATTCCTATGGAGAAGGAATCATCCACAGGGGATGGGATAGGCAGCATTTAAAGAACTTCTCAAATGTGGCTGGCTGCCAACAGAATGACAGAGTTTGTTTCACAAAGAGTCTTTGGCACTTATACAGAAGACTTTGCTTCAGACATGAGCTAACAGTACCATGAACTGTCATGACTAGCTTCACATGCTGCAACATCAATCACGCCACATCAGGTCAGCATCCCAATGGATACCACATGCAACACTCAACCACCAGGTGATTTAATGAGAGGAAAATGTAAGAGAAATAGATAAGGTCTCAATCCACCTTTGTGGGGCTGCAAGCACTTCAGACAACACTCTGGGCCAATGGTCTCCCTTGACAATGAGTGATACCAAGATTTTGTTCTTTCCACAAAGGGGACTTAGCAGTCCCCTAGACATTTCTTTTCCTTATGACTTCCCCTTTCCATGTAACCAGGTGCTGATGCGCATAGATCACAGCACTGTGGCGTTGCTGTCCACCAGACAATGGTTACTCCTAGCTTATAACCTCTTTGGACCATGGTCCTATTTTTTTTTTTTAATTCTGTGACTGTACAGCACCTAATACAAGGGGGTTTTGCTCATATTTTGGGCTGCTTGGTGGGACTGAGCAGTACTGGACCACACAGTTCAGTTTAACTTAGCACATCTGCAGTGTCATACCCTTCAATGCTCACCTGAAACATTACAGGTAGGATGTGGTAAATGAGACCTCACAGACAGGGAATTTCTTCAGTTCAGACTAGATTTAGCTGGAATTTCTAATAGGAACGCCAAAAAACTTTTAAGGCGCTGTGTGAAAAAGCTGAAGAGTTGTTTTTACTGCACTGTTACCTGTAGTTATAAGCTGAACCTGATCATTGCTCGCTATACCCTGTACTTTAACAGCACTTTAAACTCAAAGCACTAGGGGCTGGAAGGGGTGCTAAGTCTTCCATGCTATCACAAATTACCAGCCCCTCCTGGTCCATTCCTGGTGCTATCAACCAATTTAGGTCAAGTCACAGGTTTCCAAACGTGGGCCACTTCAGATGATAATGACTGAACATGCTGCCCACCGCAGCAGACAAAATCTGTAAAGAGGAGACACTACAATGCTTTGCCCTGAGTACCTATTTCAAACACAGAAACAGAGTATTTTTCTGTTAAGGGAATACTAATAATAAAATAAAAGGTTGTGAATACTGTATCAAGATATTCTGCATACTCAAAGCAGTGTTTCTCTGCCTTTTATTAGCCATTTGTTTACTGTACTTTTACACAACAACTCATCTTCTGCAATGCATTTACCTATGAGGCAAACTAAACTTGCAGCAAAATCTAAGGCTGAATTACTGAACAGCCACTCAGAGAAGTAGAGGAAAGCCACTCCGAGATAACTAACCAGCTCAGATTGATGCACAACCCATCCAACATTTAATATCTTTCACAGACTGTCCAGGTATGAGTTTGTTTCTATTGAAACTAGCTGCCTTAGCAAAAGAGGCTTTAACTTAAGGATCAAAATCCTATACACACAAAAATATCTACTGCCCTGTATGTTCTCCTTCCAAAGCACAACACAACCACATTTGCTAACCTCACAGGTAATACTCAAAGCCACTGAAAACATCTATTTTCTCTGATACCTCTTCTGAACCTTCCAAGACTTTCTAGGTGTGAACTAGCTTTATCTCCTCTTCAAGTTTTCCTTATTCATGGAGACAAGAAAGCTCACTCTCTCTCAAAGTATTTATTCTCTTTATATGTTTCACAAAACCAAGAATGCTACTATCTACCTGATTTTTGTTTAAATAACTGCCGTGATTCTGAATTAGGTATTTTTTTTGCCTCTCTTTGGGGAGGGGGCGTTTGGTGACAGGGAAGTTCACAATACTTAGGAGCTTTGATTTAAAATACACACAGAAACACAGAATGAAATAGCTGGAACACTAATTGACTGATTCACCTCACTAGTTAATATTTGACTGACTTGCAAACAAACTTTTCTTGATAAAAGGATAAAGTAACAAAAAACGCCCCCTAAAAGACAGTAACTTGTGCTGGTTTTGGCTGGGATGGTTAATTTTCTTCATAGTAGCTGGTATGGGGCTGGGTTTTGGATTTGTGCTGAAAACAGTGTTGATCACAGAATCGCTTGGTTGGAAAAGACCTTTGAGATCATGGAGTCCGGCCATACAGTCCACTACTAAACCAGATCCCTGAGCACCGCACCTATCCGTCTTTTAAACACCTCCAGGGATGGGGACTCAACCATCTCCCTGGGCAGCTGTGCCAGTGCTTGACAACCCTTTCAGTGAAAAAGTTTTTCCTGATGTGTAACCTGAAACTCCCCTGGTGCAACTTGCAGCCATTTCATATGGTCCCATCACTCGGGAGAAGAGACCAACACCCACCTCGCTACAACCTCCTTTCAAGTAGTTGTAGACAGTGATAACAGGGATGTAGCAGTTACTGCTGAGCAGGGCCAAGGCCTTTTCTGCTTCGCACCCCACCCCACCAGCAAACAGGCTGGGGGTGCACAAGGAGTTGTGAGGGGAGACTGCTGAGACAGCTGACCCCATGCCATATGATGTCACATGATGATATCCCATGCCATATGATGTCACATTCAGCATATAAAGCTGGAGGAAGAAGAAGGAACAGGGGGTTGTTTAGAGCGATGGTGTTTGTCTTCCCAAGTAACCATGAAGTGTGATGGAGCCCTGCTTTCCTGGAGATGCAGTTGATACCAAGACAGACACATTTCCTTTCTACAGCAGGCAATTCAGCTGAAAATTCCTCGAAAAAACATGCCTATTGCTGTTTCTGCTGCTGGAGACTCTTGGCCTGGAGGCAAACTCTAGACAATAAGAACCCTCTGGACCAACACTTCTCTAGAGGGTCTAGAAGAAAGGGACAGGTATCTGCAGGGTGATAGCCCATTTCCTCATGCCTCCCCTTCAAGCACTCCTCCTCTAGGAAAAAGGAGAACTACATAAGGCCCATTCATGTGGAGCACACAGTGGTTTTGCTATACTGGACATACATACAGCAGAAATAAAGGAAAAGCTGCAATTATTTTTCCATTTTGCATTGTCTTCAGGTCATGATTTTTAGAAGACAGGCTTCAGCCAGACTCTTTAGAGATGTGCTGGAAACTAAGCAATTCTTTCTCCTGTATGTGATAATTAAAAGCTTATGCCTCTTCCCAGGTATTTGCACGTTACAAAGGTCCTCATCTGTGAAAACAGCTGCTACTATAATACTGAAAAAACAAACAAAAATTCACCATTGTATCTATAAATTTCAAGCAAGTAAGTAATGCAATATTCACTGCCAAGAAAGCTTGAGGTTTTAAGGTGAATGCTCAGAACACCTTTAAAACACACTCACTGTAGCCAAGGTAGCATCTTTCCGCATTTCTAGTCACTCTGAAACTGAAATAACATGTAGCTTGAAGGGGCACATTTTATGCTAGGAAAAGGAAACTTGCAAGAAGCAAATCACTAAGTACCATCAGCACTATGCACAGGAGTTGCAGAGGGTGCTGGCTTCAAAGCTGCCAAAAGCATAAGTTGTAATGACGTACACAATACCGAGAGACTGCAATACCCAAGTGGTACTGGCCCAAAAATTACCAGGTAAAAAATATGCAAGCAGCTTTTCATCATGGATATTCAGATTCAAGACATGTTAGGCCTACTTTTCTGAAATGCTCCACTATCAGTCAGATGAAGATGTGTTGTACAGGGCAATGCCTAAGATCGTGTCTAACAACTTTTCCAAGATTTCTTTAGACCACTTCAAATTCACACTTTCTGTCCAATTCCTTGGTTATAGAGGAGGTATCCAACAAACCTACCTAATCAAACCATGTTGACACAGGATAGAAGTGTTACCCTTTACTAAACACTATGTTTTCCTACCATTAGGGAAATAAATTTAGCTTTCTTACTGGATACTTATGTATAAAAGCAGCAGGAAAACCAAGCAAACTTGGTTTGGAGACACAATAGGGTCGCCTATACTCAGAGTTCACTAGCAAAGCAGAAGCTGAAAAGCACAAGAAATTCTTTTGCTTTAGGATCTGCCAGATCTTTTAAATACCTTTGTCAGGACATCCGTGAACATTCATTTTGACGTTACCCAATACACGGATTAATTTAGAATTATAGAATGGTTTGGGGAAGGGACTTTAAATGGTCACCTAGTTCCAAGCCCTCTGCTATGGGAAGGGACACCTCCCACTGGATCAGGGTGCTCAAAGTCCCATCCAACCTGGCCCTGAACACCTCCAAGGATGGGGCATCAACGGCTTCCCTGGGCAACCTGAGCCAGAGCCTCAACACCCCATCGTGAAGAATTTCTTCCTAACGTCTAACCTAAATCTTCTCCCTTCGAGTTTAAAGCCATTCTCTCTTGTCCTATCACTACTCGCCCTTGTAAAAAAAATCCCTCCCCAGCTTTCTTGTAGCCCCCTTGAGATACTGGAAGGCTGCTATGAGGTCTCCCCAGAGTCCTCTCTTCTCCAACATCAGCAGCTTCCCCGGGCAACCTGTGCCAGTGCCGCACCACCCCATCGTGAAGAGTTTCCTCCTGATGTCTAATGTCCCCTCCCCATTCACAGCCGCTGAGGGGAGGGCGAGCAGGGTACGTACGCAGAGACTATCTTGCCGCTGAGGATCTCGGCGGGGGCCATGGCGAGGGCGGGGAGGAGGCGGCCGGACACGGCGGGGCTCGCAGTGCCTCTGCGGGACGCGCTTCCCGCGCTGCCACCCCACTCCGCGCCCCACGTGGCCCCCAACTTTCGGGCCCCGCCGGCTGCACCGCGCACGCGCCACCCCCGCCCCTCAGGATGGAGGAGCGGGCGGTGCCGGGAGGTCCCCGGGGCCGGGCTGGGTCTGATCCTCGCCCCGCCCGCCGTTGCTGGAAGCGGGGCCCTGCCCGGCGGAGTGGGAAAATGGAGGCAGAGAATGCCCTGAGTTGGAAGGGCCCCACAAGGACCATCGAGTCCCACTCCTGTCCCTGCACAAGACACCCACAACACTCACGCCGTGTGTCTGAGGGCATTGTCCAAATGCTTCTGGAATATTGTCAGGCTTGGCACCGTGACTGCTTCCCTGAGGAGCTGTTCCAGTGCTCCACAAGCCTCTTGAGTGAAGAACCTTTTCCTAATATCCAACCTAAACCTCCCCTGGCACATCTTCCTGCCATTCCCTCAGGTCCTATCGTTGGTCACCAGAGGCGAGATCAGTGCCTGCTGCTCCTTCCCTGTGAGGAAGCTGTAAATGGCTATGAGGTCTCCCCTCGGTCTCCTCCAGGCTGAACAGGCCCAGTGACTTCAGCCACTCCTTGTATGATTTCTCCTCTAGACCCTTTTCCAGGCTTGGTTGGAAAAAACTGTTGAGATCGAGTCCGACCTTGCCTGTTCACTACTAAACTATATCCCTAAGCATTTCATCTACTTGTCTCTTATATACCTGCAGGGTGGAGACTCCACCAACCTCTCTGGGCAGCCTCTGCCAGCCTTGATACCAAAAACACCTTGTATCAGCCTAACAACCCTTTTGGGGAAGAAATTTTTCCTGATGTTTAATCTAAACCTCCCCTGATGCAACTTGAGGCAATTTCCTCTTGTCCTCTCACCTGGGAGAAGAGACCAGCATCACCTCCCCATAACCTCCTGTCATGGAGCTGTAGAGAGTGATAAGGTCTCCCCTCAGCCTAGTTTTCTCCAGGCAAAACAACCCCAGTTCTCTCAGCTGCTCCTCATAAGGCTTGTTCTCCAGCCCCCTAAGATATGCTAGAACTGTCTCCCTTGATCTGCCTCTCGCACTTCTTTTGATGCAGCCCAGGATACAGTTGGCTTTCTGGGCTGCAAGTGCACGTTGCTGGCTCTTCTTGTGCTTCTCATCCACCAACACACCCAAGTTCTTCTCTTCAGTGCTACTCTCAATCTGTTCCTTGCCCAGTATTTGTGCTTGGAAAAGCAGTTAAATGTCACCGAGGCAGACTTGCTCAGACAAGACAATGCTGTGACCCAGAGAAGTTAAGTGATCAGTTTTACCTGCTAATACCTAGCACATGGTTAGAAAATGGGTCAATGGTTCAACAAACCAGTGACAAAAAGGTCAGGGACAGGGAACTGCGAAATTGGGGTTGATGATGGAATGGACCCACAGGGCTAGGGTGCTGTTGGGGAGCGTAGCATCTTCCTATGCCTGCAGCAAACAGTACTCCTCTTGCTGATTTGGGACCTGGCCATATCTGCCACATGAGGTGGCAGTACTGCAGAGCAACAGGATGATCCCACTGCAAATTAACAAGCTATGGAGAACGGATTGGATGCTAAAACAGCAGTGCTCCTGTTGAGAATTTCAGACTTAAAAGGCCTGTGTGAAAAGCCTTCATATAGATTTTTTCTTTAGATAGAATGCATAGGTTTGGAAAAATAAAGTGCCTGTTGCAAAGAGTTTGCTGAGAAAGCATGCAATTCTGCTACACTGTAATATCATCAGTAACAAAGGGATCTGGGGAACTATCAGTTTTTGAGAAGGGAAAAGTGCAAGCCTTGCAGCTTCCACCTTGAGCATCAAACTCTTAAGGACAGAAATATTGGGCCCTTCTGTTTCAGAAACTCAGAAGCTTTAGGGTTGCTTCCTGATGTTCTAGGAGGGGAATATGAATTATACATAGTTCAAAACTTCTCTGAGGCTTTTCTTCTTTTTCGTTTCTTTGTTAGCCTAACAAGTGACATCTTTTGTGCTTTTCTTTCTGTTTTGTTTTCTGTTGAGGGTAGAGTTTGTCACGTTGGTTAAATGACCTTAAGTTAACAATATGTTGTAATCGTAGGATTAAAGGTCTGAAATTTCTCTCTAAAAGTGACTTGGAAAAGACAGAAAACTTTGCATTTTAGAGCCTTTATATACTAAATTTAAAAAGCTAGAAATAACTTGGTTTTCTCTTCTTTCATTATGGTTTTTTTGTATTTCCTGGAATGCTCCAACAGGCACTTGCAGTGTTATACAATCAAAACTAAGATTGCACAACTAGCTGAGAGAAGGGATTTTTCTAGGCTGCTTAAAATTCTGTGCCTTGTTTATTTGTTCTGTTGCCTTTATCTAAGTCCTGAATGAACTCATGGGGAAGGAGGGGAAAGCTTGTGTTTTAAAAAAAATGTAAAAGACCGACTCCTTCGGTTAAGCACAAGATAAGCTCAAAGAAACAGCTTTTGCCAAAAAAAAAAAAAGATTGGACACTCAGGATAGCAGTGTAAAAATATCAAACAGGAAAAGAAGAAAGTCACCTAATTTAGAATACTCAGATGACCTTACTTGCAGTGAGCAGAAGAAGCTATTGCCATCAGGAGTTGTAGATTCCTGCCCAGAGTTGCCGACTTACTTGGTTTGCATGTGTGTGAGCATTGACTTCACTTGCTGTTTTCCATAATGCCTCAGCTTCTCACAAAAAGAATGTCTCATCATGAAAAGTGAAACTCTGAAAATGACCTGAATTTATTGTGGAGTCTAAAACGCGGGAAAGGAAATAAAAATAACCCTAAACAACTTTTTTATTGTTTACTTATTTTTGAGCCAGCTTCTCATTTTTGAGAAGCGACAGACTCATGAATTTTAACTGATTATGCCAGAAAATCAGACTAGCTAGCCTCGTTTTGTCATAGCAGGCAGTTCTTTTGTATTTCTAGCTTGTCTCATGTGGCAGTCAAGTATTAGAGCTGAGATTGTTACTCAGAAGTTGTGTGTGTCACGCCTTATGTAAGAACATGTTCTTTATAATTTATTCTTAATTGTCACCCTGAATTCTAAATACTGGAAATGGGGTGGGAAAGGAACAAGAGAAGGATTATGTGATGAGAAATGACTGAACAGACCCTTCTGCTTGGCTCATAATCAGAGCCAAATCCAGGCCTTAAATGCAGTAAAAAAAAGTTAAATCTACAGTTCATATATAGGAAATCTCAGAGAAACACAGCAGTGAAGAAGACATTGTGGAAGTGTTCACAAAGTTGACAGCAATGATCAATGTTTTAGGCTTTCAATACAATTCTTTTGGGCATACTAATGCAAAAGAAGGAGAGAAAAAGCTAATGCCTTGATAACAGACAGATCTGAGCATGTTCTGTTTTGTACCAAAGCAGACTTTTTTCCTAATGCCTGTTAGGATGAAGAAGGATAAAACGAGTTACTTCAAGATAGCCTGAAGCCTCAGTGTAGGAGAGACCTCTCTGCCCTGACTGTTGCTCCAGGAACAGTTGTTCTGCCTCGTTCACCTCCCTGCCAGGCCTCCAGGGTTTGATTTGGCAGCTCCCAAACTTTGTTTATCTTTGCATCCACCCCCTCTTACCCAACATGTCAAAAGCCACGGAGCTAGGAAGGCTGCAAAGCGCATGACAGAAAGACTTTCAACGTTACTGATGAGCTAACAGCTATGTCTCTAATGGCACAGGCCCCAAAAGCTGCAATTTGTTGTGAGAAACTCACCCCAAATCGGCAAACTAGGGAAGAGTGTCTGGCTTTGCTTCATCCATTAAGTGGGACAGTTGAGATAGAACATGGTCTCCAGCTAAGAAAGAGGAACAGAAAATTAGCTTCATAAACCTTGGTCAAAAAAGAGACGTTGAGAAAGCCTGTTGGTAGGAACACACCAGAAAAACAGTACTAGACTTTGATTCTTCAAACACTTATGGGCAGCCTTTCCTGCTTAGACACGACTCACTGAACAAAGCAGGATTGGTTAAATGAATTACCTTACTGTAGAATGTACCTTATCTACCATGATGGAGAACACAACTTTGTGATGAGGTAATAGTGACACATTTAAATGTATGCTATAGCCGAACTCTCCCTTTGATCAGAAGATGGCTGATCTTTGATTTGAGGCTTGAGACTGACCTCAATGTACATGCTTCGAAATAGTCCTTGTGTTAATATAATACTAGATAACATGAGCTAACATAAAGTGTTTTTCTGAGTGTCACTATCCTCTGTTGAACTGTCTCATGAGCCCCATCCATTTTAGACACATCACAGAAATCAGTTGGTGATGCAGCTGTCTGTTGGACAGTCACGGCAAAACTGTCTGTCCTGGGTTGAGATGGTATTTGCTGTCTGGCTTTCTCCTCTGGGTTCCTGGTCTGATGCCTGAACTAGCAGAACAGGGACATGGAGGGCTTCTTGTATACTTTAGTGCAAAGGCAGACAGATTTATCAAATGAATTCCACAAGCAGTTTTTAGCTACAAAGAACTGATTTTCTGTAAAGCAGAAAGGTGAATGGTACTTTCATTGTAGGATTCTCTGGCAAGGAGATAAAGTCGGCTGTTTCAAACAGCATGGCAATAACAAACAGGTCTCTGATGTGCTTTTCTGAGCTCTGTCTGAAGCTTGCCATTCATTTGCCTACGATGCAGGGGGTTTGCTCTCTCAACCAAGAAAATCCTGCTCTTGCAGTGTCCTACGGAGGCAGGAGAAAGGTGAACAGATCCTGTGAAGTCTGTGGTAGGGGCAGTCCAAGGCTGCCATGCAACCAGCTTTCTCACAAACTATAATTCCAGCAAGTGGGGTATTTGGAGATAAAAACCAAGGTAAACGGAGTTTTGCACTTCATTCTTGGGTGATACAGTCTTTATGCAGGTCTTTATATCCAGTTTGAAACACTGAGCAGTGTTTGATGTAGATGCATACATACAGTTCATAATATGAAGCAGGTACATTCAACACACTTTTACTTATAGCATTCCTGATTCCAATATGCATCGTTCTTTCTATGTAATTGCCTCTGAACCATGGAGCTGTCTGTATCAGATCAGATACAAGGTTATCCCAGTTCAAGGTCATGGCTCTAATGGTGGCTAACTGCAGATATGTAAGGAACTATAGGAACAGGGCAAACAGATTATGTTCCTGGTCTCCACCCATTTACAGCTGAAAGGATTCCTAAGAGAAATAGGATAATGGAAGTGGGAGAGAAATAGGTAAAGTTAGGGACAAAAAGAATGTTTTGAAGCCCCATGACTCCTGTTCTGAGAAGTTCATGAGAGACGCAGATTGTTTCCTTATGATATGTCCTATTAATTTCTCAGTTTTTCTTAACACACAGGAGCTTTGTGTGCTTTGCCTTTTGCATAACACCTCTTGGCCATGAGAGTCTGTTAATTTTAATGGAAACATTATTGATAAGTACCTTCACACGCTGTATTAAATTATTTTTCCCTTTATTTGATATGTGCATATTCTTTTCTGTCTGTGAAATATGGATTTAATTGCCCACTGTGCTTCATTATCTCCCTGCTTGGGTAGTTTAAAATTAGACTTCAATTTCTTAGCATTAAAAATAAAAACCTGTATTTATCCCCCATGGCCCATGTTTGATGACTGCTGTTTGTAATTAGAAAGGTAAACTGAAGTGGCCTAACTTAACTGCTCTGGCAAAGTAGACCTTTATGCGATGTGCTGTTCATATAAACACATGCACACACATGTATGAAACAAAAAGATCTGCCTTTCCCTGAAGGTCGCCAAATCTAAGTATTTGGAGCTGTATTTCTGCTTCTTGTGAGCACAGCTTGATAGGAGTTAAAAAGTACTGACACACAGACTATTCAAGTGTCTCTTTCTTTCTTAGCAGAAAGCAAGCTTATTGTAAGCAGGTTCCACTCTTATTTATGTGCCTATATATGCATGCACGTATTTCTGAGTTTATATGCCTTATATTACAAGCCTTGTATCCCAAAAGTTTGTCACCTTCTGGTTGAAGTGATCACATTTCTGCCTTTTCCTAAGCTGCCTAAGAGCTGTATGATTTATCTGGTATTTAAAACAAGAACTGTTCCATTTATAAATGAAGCAGAGCCTGGCAGAGGCACCAGATTCAGAGACACATCACTAATGTTTGCCCTGAAGCTGTGGAGTGTGTCTGTTCCTGCATGCTCAGCTGCATCTATCAGAGCAGCAGTAAATTAACCTCACAAGTCTGCAGAGCTCCAGTGTTTGTCCTGCACATCTCTGGGAGAATGATTTCTCAAAAGAACAGCAAGTCTTGCTCATGTCTACTACTATAAACTCTCTCTGAGCTTTCCAATTTACAAACCAGCCTGAAATCTGATTAGGAAGTCTGTGCTATGAAATGGCCCATCCTTTGCTTCTGAGAGCTTTAAATAATCCAGTAGGGCTGTGTAATGTTTTGTCCTATGGCCTGTGTCAGCTGTACCTGGCAAAGAGCACATTAAGGACCCTTCTGGTCCCCTCCAGCCATTGTTTTGAAGCGAAGCATTTTGACACCTCTAGCGTGCAGATCCTGGTGTGCCTGCTGTGCCTGCAACATGGAGTAGTTTTGTTCTGGAGCCCCACTGATTTGCAGAGAAACCACGATGAGCCTGTTTAGAAACTGGGCCATGGGAAGACAGAGCGACTGATGCTTGCCCACACCACTGAAAGATTTGGAACCCGTAGAGTTTGTGTGGAACAGGAATATGGTGAGCTCAATAGGGTTAAGTCTGCTTGGCCTGTGATTCCTCTTTATCATCTAGGAGCCTGGAGAAGAAAACAAATAATGCTTCCAAGAGGAGTTGTGCTGAGCTGGGATGTTATTCCTGTCTCTTGTTTGTGAAGATGAAAGAGCGGGGTCTGGCAAGGTAGACAGGCAGATGTCACAGCTGCCACTGAAAGGAGGGATGAATGGTGGGTGCTGAGGGCAGCCTCCCAGTGCGATGTCTCTTTGTGTGGCTGCCAAAATGAAGCCGCCATGTGGTAGGTAATACAGATTCTCTTGCTGCACATGGGGAAACTGAGGGTGGGACGAGGGTGTGAATACTGAGAGGTCACAGGTCTGTGTGGTTACAGGCATGGGTCTGGGCATGAGGAGCTGCATGTACATCTGCATCTCCCTCGGCTCACATCTCAGCATCTGCAGCTCCCTCCCCTCTGCACCCCGTGTGAAGCGTTTCACAATTAACAACTGATGCTGGTAGCTTAATGTAATGTTTATTTTATCTTACTTAAGTGATATTGTTACAAGAGGAAGAACATCCATGTTTTTAGCGAAAATTACTTACAAACACAAAACACTTACTTTCCTTTAGTCTCTGTGATTTACCATTTTCAATTGTTCCAGTACTGCTAAGTGAGCAGAAAAAGCAGTTAGGATATGGAGCCTGGCTTTTGTCCGGGCTGTTTCCCATTAGTACCCTTACAGATTATGCAGGCTTAGAGCAGTAAAATTTATATTATGTTCTAACAGAGGGCTTCTATGAAGGAACCTGTCCAGGCTGACTGCTTGCCATTCACTATACAACATCCCTTGAAGGGACCAGTCAGGAAAAATGTACCTTGTGTTATTCTGTCTGTTATTGTACTCATGGCAACAAGATTTCCTGCAAAGACATCAACTTTTTATGTTTGAGCAATGGGATGCAGTTAAATATATGTATGCAAGCTCTAACTGCTGACATCCTTATGGATGAATTGGTATTCCCAAAGGGCAGAGCCAGTGCTAGACCGATGGGTTCAAGACTAGGATGGGGCCCCCTTGTTCCTATCGATGTACATAATCACTTGTATTTCATTCTAGCTTATTTCAGCTCGAGCTCCAGGTAATTGTGTAAAATTGGTGCAACAAATGCATTTAAAGTTTCTTTATGATTATTTTAGGATCGGAAGAACAAAAAATCTGGGAGCAAATGGCCGCTCTTGATGTCCAAGTTTTGTTGCATCTTTGGAGACAAGGTAGTTGTGATGGGGGAAGAAAGAAGAAAATTCATACAAAGTAGAAGACATTTAGGGAAAGCACTTTCTAAAGTGACATTTTAAAATGGAACCAAGAGGAAATAAAAAGGTATTTTTCCTTAGCACTTGGGTTGCATTGTGCTAGTTCTTGCAAAAGTTGACACTAATGAGGAGGTGACACTAATGAGGAGGACTGCTGAGTCACTGATGAGTGTACTCTGGGTTAATGGAAGATGTGAGGACAATTTGCTCTAATAACTGCCACCTTTGGCACTAGGCTTTCTTTAATCTAAAATTTAAGGTGTTCAAAGCCTTGTTAGCTGGAGTACTTTCTAGATTTTCATGGGAAAAGATCTCCCACCTATTTATTGCGTACCTGATCACTAATTAGTCAGAAGTCCAGTGTGGAAGGACAAACATATGAATATGAATCAGTATCGTCTTTCTACAGTGCTCCCTATAGCTATGCAATTGGTAAACTGTGGAGTGCCTTCATGTGTGAAGAAACTAGAAAATGTGGGCATAGTTCAAGTGTTCGTGCCTCCCTGATACTTTCTAAGGAAGACAAGGTGAACTCTGGAGCTCTTAGCACTTCTTATGCAGTTTGCTCGTACATATTAGGAGTCTGATTGCATTGGTGGTCCCTTCAGAAACAGTCTATTCCCAAAAGCAATGACTGAGAACATTTCTGAGACATTCCTGTCATGATATCTCTGTAACAGTGGTTCCTGGGCTTATTTTAGCATGCTTTGCTAATTCCTTCTTCTCAGCCCTGGCTTCTGGGTGCAACTGTTCTCTCTGATGTTGATGCTAGAAGGGACCTCATGAGAACATCTGGTCAAACCACTCTACTCAAGCATGGTCAGCTACATCAGTTTTTCCAGGATGTGTCCAGTTGGGTTTTGAAGATCTCCAGGAATGCAGAGTCCATATTCTCCATGGGCATGCTATTCCAATGTTTGCCCACCCTCCAATCTCCCTTATTATTTTTGCTTTTTCCCCCTTGTCTCAGCTGTTGTGCCTCCTTGAGCCTCTTCCTTATGCTAGACTGTGCACTCTCTTCACATGTGCACATTTCCATCCTGAGGCCCACCTCATAGTTAGAAAGCAGTGAGCCAAAACAGAACAGTTGGTAATACCACCACAGGACAACATTCCTAGAAAGTTTTTCTTCTTGGCATTTCTTGCATGTGTGCTTGGATCAGTCAAGAAACCATATCTTGTTTCATAAATCAAGAGCTTTGCCTATCAACTGAGAGTAACTTCTGTGCTTTTTTTGGCTATGGGCAATCTTCTCAAATTCTTAAATTCAGTAGGTGACCTGGATGTCATCAAAGCAAAGAGACATCTGAAGCTCTCAGGTCCTTAAGCAAAGGAAAGCCTTTCTAAGCCAGTCCTGCAGAGATCAATGAGCGGTTTATTAGTACATAAAAAGGACAGCATAACTTGTGGAAAAATTTCTATCAGTTACTTCTTGTAAAACTTCATAGTTTTCAACTCTATATTTTAAGAAGTCCAGAGCATTCTTTTGTTTTCTTTTGTGATCTTTGTTACAGCAAGGTTGCTATCAGCAAGGAAAGAGGCCAAAATCAACCCAGCCTGATAACTTTTTAATCTAGAATTTGCTGAAGACTTTTTACACTCAAGTTCAGTGTCCAGTGAGAGCTAACATTTCTGATGGGATGAAGAGGGATTTTCCTGAAGATACAGGAGTAAAAGACTAACCGTTACAATGCTGAAATCACTAAACCACGTCCTGTACTTCAGAATTAGTAGATCTTGAATATTTCTTTATGGCAGGATTAATAAGTGCACAAATAGAGTTGAGTGGCACGAACAGTAGCCATACTAAAATCCATACCCTTTGAACTTGCTCTGCCCAAGATAACAGGCTAAGAAGTCCCTCATTTGGTTTCGGGTCCCATAGCTCTATGGCATAGGGTCCAAGTGTCGTGCTGTTCCTGCCGTGGCATTTTGATCATGCACACTATGTGAAATCCCAGCCCACCAAAGTCAGTGGGAATCTTGCAATTTGTTCTATGGCTACGTCAGTGACTTCTGTTATCACAGGTGATGCAATATCCATGGTACAGTTATACAAACGTCACAGTTTAGGTGCTTGACCCTGTGGCATAAAAGTAAACAAACAGTAGCAGCCAGCCAAGGCAAATAAAGATTGGAAGAAGATAAGCGGCATTTTTTTTTAATTTATACAAAGTGTTCTGGTTACACACAGATTTTCTTTCTTGTTGATTAGCTCTGAAGAATTAGTGAATATTTCTTCAGTAGTGAGAAATAGTTTGGCTATAGAAGAAGCCCAAAGTAAATGCTTCTCAACAGCAGTAGTGCTTTTTATCATTGCTTATCTATTGGCTTGGGTTATCTATCAGCTCTGTGCGTAGGCACGCTGTTCCCTATGGACTGACCTCTCTGAAACACTTTAGGTGTGTTTTAGACTTCTGAATATGGCCCTGACTCTGCACCAGGTATGGCCAATTCTGCATCTGGTAATGGCGAAGGTGAGAATAAGATGAAAATCCACACAGAGCAGAAGGGACAGTTTAAGCTGCATGTAATAAATGTCACAAGGTTGCTCTCTCAGCTGCATTTAAATAATTCTGAACCACTCTCTTGGTTGAAAGCAGTGCTGTTGCTTCAAATTCTGAGGGACTGATGGATTTGAACTGAACCTTTCCCTCACCCTCTCATGACCAGCAGCGACCACAGCCCATGGTGAGCTTGTTCAGACAGTGGCAGATTTCCCAGTGAAGCACGTGCTCACCTGAGCTTAACCATGGAGCTGGCTAGGCTGGGCAGAATTTTGCCCAAGGCCTTTGCAGAAGTGCAAGCCTTTCCATGCTCCCAGTTCTAGTTGAAGTGAGCCAGTTATTTATGGAAAGCTGTGTGAGTTCCCCTATATCTGTCCCTTTCCCATAAACCATTGGCTTTTCAATGCACTTCTGGCAGTGCGGTGTCCTGCAAGTGGGGATATAGTCAGAATTCTCTGTTGGAAGAGTCTAGATAGATATCCAACAGCTTTGTTGGAGAGTGCTCTGTACCATTCAAAAAAATGAGAAACATATTAGGCTGAATTCAACAGCGTATGAATTAATCACAGACCCACCATTAAAGCCTCTTTTACGAATATTTACTTTTTTCATTAACTTTAACAAGAACTTTGTGGATCTAGCTGTGTATTCTGCCATTTGTCCTAGTAGCAAAATTGTTCCTGGAATAAATCTGGTAAAATTGAAAATGTTAAAAGACAAAGCTGTTTTCCTGTGCTGGTGTGAGACTAGAACACTAAAAACAGATGGCAGAATGTGTTTTCTTGCTAAGTAACCTGTCTCTGGTTTTCTCCTAAGAACTCCTCCCACAGTTGTAGAATTGGAATACGTTACACACATTTCCATCTGAGTTTTTCAGTATTGCATTTTCACTCTAGCATGTAGTAAATACATTGCACTGTACACTGAGATTAGTGACCATATGGATCCTGCATGCCAGAATCTGGAAAGCTGGACTCAACACAGATGGCAAATAAATTGTGCAGCTGAAGCTGTTATTCGCACATTTGACACGAAGAGGAGCTCTTGTAACAGAGAAGGGAAACGTGCCGTCCATCTTTTATGGACCCTGAGTGGGAAAAGATGGTGTAAGGGTGCTTGTGGCGCTAGGCTACTTATGGCTCTATTTTGCAAAAGCTAAGTGTATTTTTCTCATTTGTTAAAAAAGAGCTCTTTATACGCAGGCAGCTACAGGAAATAATCACACGTGTCTACGTGCTACTGAGCTCCTGCTTATCTGACTGAAGACAAAAGGGGTTTTTTGGTCTTCCTAATCTTTTAGGTTTCAGCCACAGCTCTACTGGCTACAAATTCAGTTCCTGTGACCCCTTGGTTTGTGCCTAGTCTAAAAATCAGGCTACATACTTTAGCTGAATGCAAGATCCTCTGTTGTTAGATGATTTCATATGTGTTTCCCCTGTTATTATTAACAAAGAAAGCAAAATACTATTGTTTTATTCATTCTTTTCTGTTTATTTTAGTGAGCAGGATAAAGGCAGAAGAAAAGTTAAGACTAGCTTAATTTTTGGGGGGTTGCAAAATAATTGCCAGGGAGCAGCAAGGTTGCTTGCTCCTAAGGGAAAATGATCCAGGAGCCAAGGGTGACCCCAGCCAGGGCAGTGCCCTCACTGATGAATAGCTGTATCCTGTCTGAACATGATGGACAGAGCTGGATGGTGGTAACAGTCCAGATGATGGTCCATCAACAGTCCTAGACCAGCAAATGATGAACCAGATGCAGGGTCCAAACAGGGAGTCAGGAGCAAGTGGAGACAGGGCCACAGACAGGGCTACTACATGGGTCCAAAATCCATCCAGGAGATGGGCACAAAGATAGGCTGGAGACAGGCTACAATGTACAACCACAGGGTCCATCCAGGAGACCAGCATCCTACAGCATAGCTCCGAGGCTCATTCAGGAGGCAGGACCTGGGACAGGACTGGAGATACTTGTAACATAGCTCAGGCAGGGACTGAAGTCCTGGACAGACCATTAAGGTCAGGGCCATTAAGGACTGGTGCACTGGCAGCAGCCTCCTCTTCCTTCAGAAGGAACCATAGGGAGAGGGTCCTGCATTTTCTGTAGAACAGCCACCAGCAGAGCATGTAATGAGTAGTCAGCCCTGCAGGTGAAAACATGCTGCCTTCATACTGAGATACGTAAAATAAATACCGTTATGCTGCATCGTGGATTACAGATTCTTCAGAGACATGGTGAAGCTGGAGAAAAAATCATCAATTGGGACTTCTGTAGATTTGGTTCTAGTCATGATAGGGAAAACTCTGATTATTAATCCTGGCTCAGCTGGACTTTTGTCATAGAATAACAAGGGGTTTTAAAGCACTGCAGTCTGCATTGTAGCCTTTCCCTAGCTGCAGCATGAATGGCAGGAGTTGTTTTCTCATTTACACTCAAAACTTAATACTTCCCATTTTTTACTTGAATGGCACAATTAATGAGAAACAGACTCATATACTTTTTTTGAAAGGGGAGCACTGGGTTCTTTTATAGAAGGCACTTTATTTTAATTATGATACCTTTGAACTTTACAGCAACTGGAGAAGTTTGTCTGAGCAAGATATTAACTACTTTACCTCTTGGTATGACAGATTATTTGTTGATTGCTCATTTGCTTTACGTTTGAATGACGAATTGGCTCAAGCTTGAGGAAAAACAATGAAAACACACTTCTTATTCTGGCTGCATTTTCTGTCCAAAACTGATAAACAACCCAGTGTTGTTTTTGGCTGCACACTTACCCAATTTCTGTCATACTTTATATCAATTTTTTCCCACTTGGCCCAGTAGTACTTCTCTGCTCTGGCTGTCCAGGTTGTTCAGGAAGGTGCTGTTCAGTGTAAGGGTATCACCATCTTTGGCATCACCAAAGATTTATATCTGTGAAAGACAAGTCTAGAGCCTGTAATCAACAAGATGTGATGGTTGCTTGTTTAGCTAGTACTGCCTTTGTCACAGCTAGGGCTCTGCCATTTTTCTGAGAGTCTCAGAATCCTCACATTTTGTCAAGTGGAGCTGTGTGATCTAACAGGTAGCAGATAGAGTGATAATGGTGTCTGCATGAAAAACTGGTTAGTTCTTTTCACCAATCAGATAGAAATCTTTGAATACAGTTGTTTGTGTTCTCCTTGTTTTACATCTCCTGCATTTCCAGCAACATAACTGTTGTTTTTGAGGACAAGTCGTGATTGCTTGTTCCTGTTACATGTATTGCACCTGCCTACTTAGATAGTCAGCTGCTTTATTTCACCTTGTGATTTTTGCTCTTGTGCAGTCTGGTCATACTCTTGATAGGTATGTAGCTACATTTATGTCAGATGGACAATTTCAGACCACCAGTCTCCTAGGTGAAATGTATGTGTTATTGCTTATGTCAGAATTTCACTGATTTTCTTTCTGGCTAGATGGTTGGATCCGCTGTTAGATCAGCTTATTTTAAAAGATCCCACATAGTATCAGATTTGTTTTTGAAACTGAGAGCTTCTGTAATCTGAGAAAACAGTATTACCTTTTGAGCCAAAAAGGTCATAGATCATTTGCAGCTGCTTGTTTTTCCCCTGGTATGTGCCTTCTGAAAGATGTTATCAAGAATGGTTAAGGCTGATGCGACTCAGCCAGACCTGATACAAAAATAATTATGACTTTAGGATATCTAGTAAATGATGAAAGCCACTCTGCTATGGTATGACACTGGTCAACTTTATCCAAAAAAAGCAGCCAGGAAATAACTGGGAGTGATTGATTGGATTTTGGATTCAGTAATGTGCTTAAATATAATAAAATTGCAAAGTAATTGCAGTAGTGCTGGCAGATTCATACTACATCAGTTATAAAATAGATAAGAACTGGTACTTTGTTACCTGGAGACTGTACTAACCACTACAAACATGCACAGATTGAAACTTGTTAGCTTTCACTCCAGTGATTGCACCAAGAGAATAGCAAATAATTGATGGTAAGGGAAAACATCTACCAAAGATCATATTTAAAGAACTGAAGAGGAGGGACAATCATGCCTATACCTAATCATGGTTTCTTAAAGGACTTTTTAAAATGAAACTGTGATTAGTTTAAAGTACCTTCTTCTGACACCTGTTTCCATGAGAACAGGAGCAGAAGCTAGAAATCACATCATTGAAGATCTTGTTGGTTGCATAGACACGGGAAACTGTAGATATCGCATATACAAGCATTCTGAGCAGTCAGCATAGTGTTGTCAGGAGAACAGGAAGGTTTTATGATGCTTTAAAACCCCTTAATATACTTACAGGAACTCCTTACAGCCAATATGACTATTTTTTTAAACAGGAAAGAAATTTAAATTTAATTTTCAATTTAAAGCTAAAACAATTAGTTAGAAGTAAATTTTGCTTTAGAAAACTGCACCTCTCAAGCAGCTAATGACATCACACTTGAAAAGGAGAAACTAAGTGTGACCGCATTAATGTATTATTCTGAGCCTGCAAAACTGCCTGTTAAGCACTTATTTGCCTTGTGTCACACTTTTTCCTTAATGGTATTTCAATGCATCTAATGTGCTAGCAAAACATCTTTTTTACATGCTGCTGAATCATAGATTTTCTTGGAGTGAGTTACAAAGAACAGTCTCAGTTTTCGATGTGATTTGCCTAAATGTTTTCTTGAACCAGAAGTGTTTCGCCATGGAAAATTCAGGCACAAATTCCTACTTAGTTGGGTAATACTGTAAAATCTGGAAAGAACCATAACCATCATTTCTGCAGAAGCTGTCATTCAAATGTATTTCATGTAGAAGTGTGGCCATTTCTGCAGTCCTTTAAAAAAGTTTATTATTTCAGTTAAGGACAGTGAAAAGCAGAACCCCCAGTGCAGGCAGGACCTCAGTGACTGCAACTACAGGTACAAGTACTGCATCAAACCATCAAAAATTACCTGAATTCAACTTTGATTGTGAACTGCAAAAATCTCTGAATGTTTGCAAAAGTGCAGATTTGAGTAGCCTTGGAGCGAATGTGACAGCTTCCTACTTCTTTCCCAAGCTGACTCTCTCCTAAGAAATACAGGTAATTCCTTCATCCAGAAAGTGTATTAAAAACCATAATTTGTGATTTATTACACCTATGAATTAATGCATAGTTTAGAACTAATTTTTACTTTGAACAATATCTTGTTTCTACTACTGGTCAATAATTGATGTTTAGGGAAAAGTACAAGGAGAGGCTCATGTATGGAGTGATCCTTCCTTGATATGACTACTCCTGGCAGTCAGTAATATAAGTTTAGTTTTCGTGTGAAATTATAAACCTCTTTTTCCTGTATCTGGATACAGATACTTAATTGTGCCATCAGATTTATTAAGCTCTTTCTTCCATAAGCTGTCACAAGCCATGTTCTACAGTATTTACTTAATGTATAACCTATGTAAAGACAACTTTTTTTCCCAAAGGAAAAACTCACAAGAAAACAAGGAACAAAGCTTGGGGACTGCAGGTAACCCACATGCATGCTGCTTTTGCAGGGAGAAGTTGGACTGCTCGTAATTGATGCAATTTCTTGCAATAACAAAATGTTCCTGACCTTGTGTTGATCACAAAGCAAATGTACTTTTAGTATGTCAAGTAAAATCAAATATTGCTCCTATTTCTCTCTTGCCAGTTCTCAAGGATGGTGTTATATACTAGGCCACTTAATAAGGAGTTTGAACAGAATGTTATATTTGAAGACCTTAATGGCCACCAAACAGCTACCTCAATGTTCCTATTTTAGTGTTTTTCATGTTTACAAGCAATTAGAGCACATGTGTGTTTGTGTGTGACAGCCAGGTAGCTGTCGGCATGACATTGAAGAACATAACATTTTATGCCGGGAGATTTTTGCAGAATACAGACATAGGAAATGGTTCACCATCAGTTCCTTTTGTTGACTGCCAGTCAGATCCTACACAAATATTATCTGCTCCATCAAGAAACAATACTGCCACTGCAAGAATTGAATTCTTTATTCTGCTTATTGACATCTGGGGATTCTATTTAAGAAAAGCCCGACTTTACAAGATATAAACTGTTAAACTCCTCATTTTTAGCAGAAAAGAGCTTGGTAAAGGGCAGAGGGCAGAGGAGAGAGAAGCAAGAAGGACACCGTATCTCATGATGGAGATCATTCCTACTCTGTGCTCCTTTTTTACCAAAGGGATCAACACAACAAAGAACTTTATCAGAGGATCTTGCTTTTCTGCTTTGACTATGACACGTCTCCTGTGGACTCCTCACATGAAGAGATAGCTGTGAGCAAGCTAAACCAGCTTTATCCAAACGTAGATTCTTTAGCTTGAGCCAGAATCTGGGCAATGATTATGTAGAGAACTAAACAATCAATTAACTTATACTTGCAGTGTGCTTCAAAATAGTTGCTACTTAGATTTGGGGATTTGGGGAGTACTGCACTCTAATAGTGCTGTGGTGTTGAAGGGCCATTGAACATCTGAACTTTACTTTAGGCAATACAGAAGTTATTTTAAAAAGTTCTGAGTTTTGTAGCTGTCACATATAATTGGGGTGTAATTTTTTATCTGCTTTGCCAGTTACTGTTACACAAACATAGCAATATCAAACAGAAAATGTTTATCAATTCTGAGTTGGCTTTCTTTTCCAGATTACAGATACTGTGTGAAGTTGTCCATAAGATGGTTCAGCATTCTGTGTGAATGGAATAAGGCAAATAGCAGGATCATAGCCCTGGCCTTCAGAACAGCAGATTTTGGCCTCTTTGGGGGATTTGCTTGGAAGACTGTTGTACCATATGATAAATCATACTTTGGAAAGAAGGGCCCAGGACAGCTGGCTGATTTTCAAAGATCACCAAAAATGATCCATCACCACATGCAAGGAATCAAGCAAAGGTGCACGAGGCCAGCGCAGATTAACAAGGAGCTCTTGAGTAAACTCACACATGGAAAGGAAGTGTAAAGAGGTGGAAGCAGGAAAGTGACCTGGGAGGAATATAGAGACACTCTCTAAGTGTACTGAAATGGTGTTGGGAAAGCCAAAGCCCATCTGAAATTGAATTTGGCATGAGCAGAGCACAAGCAATCCAGGAGGTTCCTGCAATGTACTGATGATAGTTAGAGCAGAGGTGCTACTTTTTTTCTCACCAACACGGAGAGGACTGGTAGGGAATTTGAAGCTCAAGTTGGCTACACTGAAAATGAAATGTTAGACTTCAACATCCTTAGGTCAGTGAGGACAGTGCACATCAAACTCATTACCCTGGGCTTCAGGAGAGCATATTTTGGCTTCTTCAGGGATCCACTTGGTAGAATGTATGGGATAAAGACCTGGAGGGAAGAGAGGGCCAAGAAACCTGGTTAATATTCAAGGATCACATTCTCCAAAGTCAGGAGTGATGCAACCCAACAAAGAGGAAGTCAGACAAAAAATGCCAGGAGACCTGTATGGATGAACAAAGAGTTTCTGGGCAAACTCAAACACCAAAAGGAAGCCTACAGAGGAACATGAAGGTGCACAAGTCCATGGGACCTAATGGGATTTATTTGCAGGTCCTGGGGGAATTGGCAGATGAAGCTGCTAAACCACTATTTGAGAAGTAGTGGCAGTCTAGTGAAGTTCCCACTGACTGGAAAGGGAAAACACAATGCCCATTTTTAAGAAGGTAAAAAAGGAAGACCTAGGGAACTATAGGCCAGTCAGTCTCACCTCTACGCCTGGCAAGATCATGGAGGTCCTCTTGACAACTATGCTAAGGCATATGGAAAATAAGGAGATGATTGGTGAGAGCCAACATGGCTTCACTACGGGCAAATTTTCCCTAACAAATTTGGTGGTCTTCTATGATGGGGTTACAGCATTGGTGCATAAGGAAAGAGCAACTGACATCATCTACCTGGACTTGTGCAAAGTACTCGACACTGTCTCACATGGTATCATTGTCTCTAAATTGGAGAGACATGGATTTAATGGATAGACCGCTCGGTGGATAAGGAATGGTCTCACTCAAAGAGTTGTGGTCAATGGTTCAATGTCCAAGTGGAGACCAATGACGAGTGGCATTCCTCAGCAATCTGTATTGGCACTGGTGTTGTTTAACATCTTTATCAGTTAACATAGCAGGATTGAGGGCACCCTCAGCAAGTTTGTGGGTGACACCAGGCTGAGTGGTTTTGGTGGAAATTCTAAAGAGAAGGGATGCCATCCAGAGGGGCCTTGACAGACTTGAGAGATGGGCCTGTGTGAAACTTACGAAACTCAGCAAGGCCAAGAGCAAGGTCCTGCACCTAGGTTGGTGCAATCCCAAGCACAAATACAGACAGGGCAGAGAATGGATTAAGAGCAGTCCTTAGGGCATGAATTCTGCTCTGAAGACAGGCTAAGAGAGTTGAGGTTATTCATCTTTGAGAAGAGAAGGATCAGAGGAGACCTTATAGCAACCTTCCAGTACCTGAAGGCGCCCTACAGCAAAGATGGAGAATGACTTTTTACGAGGGCATGTAGTGATAGGACAAGGGCTAATGGTTTTAACCTGAAAGAGCGTAGATTTAGATTATATATTAGGAAGGAAGAAGTTTTTTACTGTGAGGGTGTTGAGGCACTGGCACAGGTTGCCCAGAGAAGTCATGGCTGCCTCATCCCTGGACATGTTCAAGGCCAGGTTGGATGGGGCTTTGAGCAACCTGATCCAGTGGAAGGTGCCCCTTCCCATGAGAGGGGGGTTGGAACTAGATGATCTTTACGGTCCCTTTCCACACAAACTGTTCTATGGTTCTAAGATTGGTTTGGGAAATGAAAGGCAAGTAGAAGTAATTCTACAAGTATATCAGAATCAGAGGGCTGACCAACCTGATAGCTTTCTCTGATGAAATGACAAGCTTGGTGAATAAGGGGAGTGCAGAGTATGTTGTTTATTTGGACTTTAGCAAGACTTTTGACACTGTCTGTCATAACATCCCCATAGACAAACCAATGAAATACAGGTTAGATAAATAGGCTGTAAAGTCAATCACCTCATCCAGATAATTTATAAAGATATTAAACAGAAATAGTTACCAGATGGGAGAGTGTAAAGGCAGAGACAGACTCTTCTCAAGAAGAGTGAAAAGACAATGCAATGGGCAATCTTGGACTTCTCTTCAGTGAAAAGACAATGCAATGGGCACAAACTGAAATACAGGTAATTCCACTTAAACATAAGAGGAACCTTTTTAACTGTGTGGGTGGTCAGACACTGGAAAATGTTGCTCAGAGGAGTTGTGGAGTCAGCATCCCTGGAAATACTCAAAACTGGACATTGCTTTGAGCAGCCAGTTCTAGCTGACCTTTGAGTAGAGGATGTGGATTAGTTTATCTCTAGAGGTCCCTTCCAGCTTTAGTGATTCTGTGACTGTGTCTCTTGCAGATTCAGGTATTTCTCCCTTTGTATAATTTTTTTCTGTCCTGTGTCTTCTCCAAAGCTGGGAAAGAAAGAATCACTTTTGCAAGGAATGAAGTCAGAATTAGGGGTCTACAGAAAAAGAAAAGATCATTCTTGGCAGTCATCTCACATTCAGTCCTTGAAAGCTCATGTCAAGTAGCGGAAAGGAATTGCTGCCTCTGTAATCACTGTAGAGTCACAGTCAAATATTAGTGTTTATACACTCAGTGTGGAGAACTAAGTGAAAGAGTCTGAGAATTGAAAAAATGTCTGAAGTAGAATTCCAAATCCTTTTCAAAAGTGTCAGTTTTACAGCTATTACAGTTGTTAACAATTTGACTTGTGACAGTGGTGACACGTGATGCTGTAAATGAGAGGGAGCCATTATAGCCTGTTTCAATCCAGCACACCCTTAATGTACCTCTATCAGGAGTTAGGAGAGAGTACAAGCATCGCTCAGCCACAACACATATGTTATGGGACTTTATAGACTGGCTAAAGGATGTGCAGGGTGAGGGGATTTGGAGTATTGTTACCCCAGGAGTTACAAGATGTGGATCATCCAGGCTTTTCATGTGATTATTGGTTTGAATGCTGTAAGTAATAATTATAATCAATGACATTTTTATTCTTTCATGCTAGACAGTGTCATAGTGCCCCTAGATAGGTTTCAGAGCAGGTGGTGGTGGATTGGAGAATCTCTTTCAGTAGGAGTGTGGAACTGGAGACTCCATTCTGCATTGGAGACTGCACCATGAGTTAGGGCTGAGGGCACTGAAGCTCTCCCATTCTCCTTGTGCTGCAGAATTCCTACCTGATCACAACGTTCCTTGCCACCTTCTCTCCTCCTGGAGTGATGAGTCAGCACAAATAGTGCTGGCATCCTCTGAGCAGCAGAACACGTGAAAAGACAGTATGACAAGGTAGCACTGCTTAGAGTCAGGCTAAGCCAGGGAAGGAAGCACAGGTGGTACACAAGAATACTTTTTCAGATGCTATCAGAGTATGGTGCATAATTCCTGGTATTGATTGCTATCATGTGCATTTAAGAAATATGATACTACCAAAATATCAACGGATTGCCTCTCACTAGTGGTAGCGACTTTGAGAACAGTATGTGAGCAATGTAATTTTCTGCAATTTGAACAACGTTAAAAACTTGACCCTACACTGAAGGTATGTTTTAACATGAATTTTCAAATATTTCAATAGGAAAAAAATGTATTACAGAATGTCATATATAAGCTTTGTATCCAATATATGAGCATTCATTGTTTCTATGAAAACTAGTTGGAAAGATATTTTAGCCCTCACACATACACTGTGCTGCAGCTCATTAAAAACAAAAGTAACTGTTCGTTGAGAAGTTTTCCTGACTAAAATCAGCTTTATTACCCCTGAGAAGGCAAGAAATAGCCAATAGTCTTATCTTTCCCAATATGTGCTTATTCCTTGTTACCATTTTCAGCTAATTTTGTTCTGAAGAGTGCTCATTAATGTTTCATTCAGAATGTTTCTATAGAGGGAGAAAAAGAAGAGCAGGAACAGCCTAGAGAAGAGTCTGAGAGGCCAGAGACAGGTTGTCCTCTTATGTAACATTAAAGACAAGAGATTCAGCTCAGATTTCTACTAATAAAGGTGAGGGTATGCAACTCCTCCTTTATTTGCAGAAATTATGAGAGGAATCATTGCAGTAACTTGCCATGATACAGTTTTCATGGCTACACTCCTTCATGATGCCAAAGGAAAGAATCTTTTGGCTGTTATAAAACACTTTCCCGAGGGGACACTTGATTTTGCTCTTGAGTTGGTCAGATCCACCAGCACTGATTTAATAAGAAGAAGGGAGGAAAATTCTGTGCCAAGCTCAGCAACTTTGCCACATGTGAAACATATTTCTGTGTCACTGGATGTCACAACTCCTGTGTGTCCTGCTGGCTGTGCCAGGGGTGAGGGACGAGGGCATATGAAGGCAAACATTCACCCCCATAACTACACATGCATGAGTTGTGTGTAGGCATTCTCCTCAGGCTATTTCCCCTTTCTGATATCCAATCCTTTATTTTTAGAATTCTCTCTCTCCTGTTATCATGACTTGTGTTTTATGGAAAGATACTTGAAAGCCTACAATGAAAAACTAATAACTAAAATAACATGACATTCTAAAACACTCTTATCTGTAGCCAAGACAGTACAAGCATATAAGCCTGATAAAGAGCAACAGTGGGGCTATGATTCTATAGAGGACTTTCTTCTGCCATTGACTGGATAACAAACCAACCCCCACATGTATTTCTTCACATAGACCCATGCTGTTTAACCCCAAAGTATCCTTCCGTTATGTCCTGCGTGCTAGAGTGTATGGCAGTAAAGACCAAATGTCCAGTGATTCTTCTAATGGCTCCTAGATAAAGCGTACTTCTTAGATAGTCGAGGAGTACTTATCAGCAGGGTGAAGATCCTCCTGAATCCAGCTCTTGGAGCTTAAAACATCTGACAGAACAGTGCTCTGATGTATGCAAAACTGCAGATGCTGCCGAACATGGTATAAATTCTGACAGTATAATACCTCTTTACTGGTATGTGAATTCCTTCAGAACTGATTCCAGAACTCCATCGATTTAAAGCCTCATGGATTCAGAGTGACGGAAAAGGAAGATGGCTCACTTAACAGCAAAATCATGCCTTAAGCTGGCTACAAGTTATTTCTGACTAGCTCTTACTAAGCATTTGGGAAAACTTGACATTTATGTATGTTAATAGGAAGGGCTGCATCCGGCAGTTTTGCATCCAAGTCAGATATCGCTTAAGCTCTCAGAGGACAGTTGCATAAAGGCTTGTCTAGTCATTTGGTCATAGAATCATAGAGTGTTTTGTATTGGAAGGGACCTCAAAGTCCATGTAGTTCCAACTCCCTGCCATAGACTTCCACCTTCCATCAGATCAGGGTGCTCAAATCCTCCTGGCATATGTGGAGCACCTGATCCCTTCCAGCTCCCAGGTGCTCCCCATATGAGAGCCTGGAGTGCAAATGGAACATGCAATCACTGTGAGACCTGAGCCGATCAGGTCTATTGTAGACAGGCAACTGTCTGCTGTGAAGGTGGGGAAGTTGCAGTTTCCATGTTCCGCAGATCCTGTATCAGGAAACAAAAATAACAATGACCTCATAGTGTTGTGTTTGGTGTTTCACTGATATTCATAAAAACATCCTTAGATCTTCAGAGTGCTCTTTCTCTACTAGATACTGTATACTCTCTGCAAGCTCCTTCATATTTAAGCTCTGTGCCTGCTGTTCTGATGCTTTTCCCCTTGGGGATTTTGCCATTCTAAAATACAGTTTCGTATCTCAAGATATATTAGAAGAAGGAAGGCAGGTGAGGATAAAATTTGACAGAATATCACATGCAGAAATACTTGTTAATGAAAATGTTGTAGAAATTTCACATTGAAGTTCCTTTTTGATCCATCTTCAAACTCCCATAAAGTTCCAAATGTCATGTAGAGACTGTTCTAACTTTTACTGTGACAGCTGAAAAGGAGTGTGGAAGTTTGTAACTCTCCATCTTAAAAGCAAGAACAGCCACACCAGGCGAATGTTCCAGTCAACTGCTGGCTGCATTAGGAAGTTTCTTAGCCTATGCAGGCTTAGGTTGGTGAAGGTGGCCCATTAGAAAATGAGGATATAGCATGTGGGATGACAGTTTTTGAGAAACAAACCCTTAAATCTGCAGACCCCTAAGAGGAAATGTGAGCTTTATTTTACTGTTACTTTCTATGTTTATTAAAGCCAAATGTCGGGAAGAAGATGGCTTTGGCCTTCACAGTAGTTTATCTGGATTTGGGAAAGTTAAAGAAAAAATGTTCTGTGTTCATTTCTAATACAGAAATTAAAAATTTAAAAAAATACAAAAAAACTTAAAGCAGAATATGTTCTTGAGTTTCACTGCTAGTTTTTTTTGTAATTAGTAACATTATTATTCAAATATATTGAAATAAATGTTGAAAATGCTCACAACTCAAAAGCATCTAAACCAAAACTCCTTTATCCTTACTACTTGGCTGGCAATGTGACTGCTTTAATTTTTAAAGCTATACTAGCTGCACACCAGAATCTCATGGAAGCATTTCAGGCCTGGCATATTCTACTTTTTAAAGTTTCCATCAGCATGAGTGCAAAAGGCTGTGTGGAACTGACACAGTCCCACTGAGGCCGGAGCAGGAACAGGGCTGAGGATCTACAGCATTCTTGAGTCTCTTTCAGCTTAGTCCCACAATAAAACCTGAGAGGTTTTGTTTGCTGCTTGATTTAAAACTATTGAACAGGCTGGCGTTTGTCTGTAGATCTCACACAACATCTTGCTGGAACAACAAGATCTTGCTGGAATTAAAAAAAAAAACAGTAGCAGGTCTTTGTAGTGAATGTGGATTTTTCTTGGGTTTGTTTTCTATAATTAAAATAACTAAATATAATAATTTAAATAACTAAATGGGTGGAGATTGATATAGTCTGTGCAAAGTGCGAACTATTGTGTCATTAAGCCTGACATTTATAATTAGAGACCCCTTCCCCCTCCAAACCATCAGTATCAATACCAGTGATGACAGACAATAGGCTATGGCAACGTTGCTGTCTATTGGATTAATTATAGCAAAGATGTGTCTGACAAAGTCACTAATTTGGGGAATTTAGCTCCTTGTTCACAATTTGAATGTTTGAATGCAATTTAGAATTTATTTCCTTTAGGAAATGTATTTTGTAAGAATTAAAATGCAGTAGAACTCTAAATATTTTGGAAGGATTTTAGAAGACAGAAGGAAAAGAAGTATCTGGAAAGGTGGTCAGTTTGAAATAAGAACGAGTCTCCATATGCAATAGAAGGGGTGAAGACAACATATGCTGGAAGCAGTCACTAATGAGCTGCTCTCAGCCCAAAGAGCACTTGAAGAAATAGCAAGATGAGGAAAAAAGAGCCAGATGCTTTTTTTCTCAATATTGCTATTCGAGCAAATCATTAAGGCCTCTTAAGAGACTCTTTAAAATCTTATTAAACAGGTTTTAGGTGCTCGAGCTAATATAAGTTGACTCTTCTTTCATATGACGGTAGCTTAAGTAATTTTTAAGAGACTTCTTCAGCAATCCGAAAGAATGATTTTTTGGTCACAAAGACATACAATACATTGCAGAAGAGAAGTGTTGTTTGTCAGAGAGGAATCACAAGGACTGTATTGTTCCTTTAAAAGGCAATCAGGAATTGGTTTATCCAGAATTTAAAAAAAATAACAAAGAACAGTTTTACAGGTTTTGTTAAAAACAGTCATGATCTTTTATCCTAACAATAATTCTAGAAACAGTCTGATTGCTTTCATACCACTACTCTTATTAGCACATTGTTGCGAAGTAAACACATGCACTGGTTCACTACAGCTTGCTGGCTTCCCAGAGTATGTTACAAACATAGTGTGCTCTAATACAAATGCATTGGTTGTATCAGCTGTAAACATTAGATTAGTAGAGAAGCTGCTGAAGTCACTTAAAGGATGAATGGAAACCTTCAAAATGTTGTGTATTTTACCATCAAAACAAGCTGGATGCCAGGAAATATGTTCAGCAGAATTGCAGTTGGGATGATATGAGCACTAGTTTCAAGTCGTCAAAATATTTTACCAGATTCCATACATAATACACAGAGTAGCTCACTTTCCCTTTGCCTTTCTCTTTATTGTTATAGAGACTGTGGATGTTCAAAATATCGTGGACATTTTCACCAGGTTCATAAACCAGGTTCTTCTCCCATGGAATGTAGAGTGAAGACAAACCAGAGGTTCAAGTAATGGGTACACCTTATGAGTAGGATTAGTAGAATGTGTCTATAAATTATGTTTGTTTATCTTAAACAACTCTCTTCTCACTGTTCTGCCCCAGTTCAGTCTTAAAACTTTTCTATGTCGACACACAATGGTATAAAATCTTTCTAACATTCATCCTTCTCACAATATATAGGGGAGTTAAAAATATCTTGTGAGCATGGTCAAGAAAGTAAACCTACAGAAGGGATAAAATAAAATAAAACAAAATAAAATAAAATAAAACAAAACAAAATAAAATTAAAATAAAATAAAGTAAAATAAATAGGTGTAGTTGTGGATCTAATCAGAGAAAATGTTCTTAACTTAGGTAATGGCCTTTAAAAGCGGAAAAGTTATATCAAGCACAGAAATTAGTAAAAGGACAATTAGAAGCAGGACATATTGTCCCTTCTATTAGTCCATGGAATAACTCTGTATTTGTTATTCCAAAGAAATCAGGCAAATGACGATTGTTACAGGATTTACGTGCTGTTAATGCGGTCATGCAGCCAATGGGGCCGTTGCAGCTAGGGATCCCGAAACCTAAAATGATACCGAGCTCGTGGCCCTTGCACATTATTGATTTGAAGGACTGCTTTTTTACCATTCCACTCCACTCTGATGAATGTATGCATTTTGCATTTTCTATCCCGAGTATTAATAATTCATGTCCTATGCAGCATTATCATTGGACAGTTTTACCTTAGGGAATGATGGACAGTCCTAATGTCTGTCAGATTGTTGTAGCAGCAGCCCTTCAAACGAGTTGGGAAGCATTTCCACAAGCCTAAATATATCATTAGATGGATAATATTTTGACTGCAGCTGAATCTTCAGATTATTTGCAGGGAACAGTACAGTACCTGATACATCATTAGAAGCATTTGGTTTACAAATAGCCCAGGAAAAGATACAGGCGATGCCACCCTGGAAACATTTGGGATGGATCCTTACTGAAACTACAGCCTCTTACATTGCAGAATGAAGTAGAAACTTTAAACGATGCACAGAAATTGATGGGTACAATTAATTGGGTAGGGCCAATGCTCAGCATTGGCACTCATGATCTTCAACTTTCATTTGAGATTTCAAAAGATGATGCTGATCTTTTTTCTCCCTGCACTTTAACACCTGCAGCACAACAAGAATTGGATCTTGTGGCCCATGAGATTTCTACATTGCATCGTATTCATCTTCATCTGCCTGTGTTATTATTTTTGTTGCTACGCAGAAACAGCCTCTTGCTATTATTGGACAGTATGATGATCAGAAACAGAAAGTATTGTACCTTGAGTGGTTATTTTTGCCAAATTATTTTTGAAAATCTATTACTCAGCCATTAGAATTAACTGCCAGCTTAATTCAAGAAGGTAGGGAAAGAATTCAAGCCTTAACTGGTTATGATCCCCATGTGATTTATTTGCCTTTTCAGAAAAATGATTTTGAGGGTTTTTTTATCTCAGTCTATTTCTCTACAGATAGCACTTGCTGATTTTATAAATGTGATATAATTTTGTTTACCTAAATGTAAATTATTGCAGAATTTGCATGCATTGGATATCAGATCACAACGTATTCTCACTTTTGACCCTATCAAAAATGCATGCACTTTTTTTGTAGATGGATCTGGGAAATCAGGAAAAGCCAGAGTAGTACGGATTGTGGATGGACAATGGTGTCATTCTGTAACATAGGTTGATGGCTCAACACAGTTGGTAGAGTTCGGAGCAATTATCCATGCCCTAACCTTGTTTTCTAATGAACCGTTGAGTGTTGTTTCTGATTTTGAATATGTAGTTAAAGTCCTTCACCGATTGCCTGCTGCTTTCATCAGACATTTAGAACATCAGCATTATTTACTACGTTTATGAATTTGCAGCAAATGCTACAATGCTGCCTATTGCCTCTTTTTATTACACATATATGATCCCCCACAAATTTACCAGGACTCCTTACTGAAGGAAATGCTATAGCTGATTCATTTACAGTAGCTAAGGTCACATTTCAATCAGCTTGTCCTTCTCACATGTTTTTCCATCAAAATGCAGCTGCTTTGCAAAGAATGTTTAATTTAACTCCATCAGAAACAAAAGATATCATTTACTCCTGCCCTGACTGTCAACATTTGGTAAACGATTCTTTGTGAATCCCCATGGATTGTTGCTAAATGTTATCTGTCAAATAGATGTTACACATTTTAATGCTTTCAGCCATCAAAAACATGTACATGTCACGGTCAATACTTTTTCTGCATTTATCTGTGCTTCAGCTCACACAGGTGAAAAGGCTAAAAATGTTCCACGACATTGGACCTGTTGTTTTGCTGTTATGGGAGCATCACAGCAAATGAAAACAGATAATGGGCCTGGTTATACAGTGCTTTCCACTAAGAAGTTTTTGCAACAATAGGGTACTTCACATTTCATAGGCATTCCGTACTCTCCTACAGGACAGGCTATTATTGAGCGTTCTCATTCTATCCTTAAGAATATTTTGCTAAAACAAAAAAGGGGGAATATGCCTCCTCAGGAACAACTGGACAATGTAACATATACTTCAAATTTTTTGAACTGCAGTTTTCCTCCTCTTTCTGTTACAGCAGTAGAAAAACGTTTTAGGTTTCTATACTGCACAGGCCAAAGGTATGGTATCGAGATCCTTTACAGGACAATCACTGGCTAGAGCATGTTGAATTGGTTACTTTGGGAAGGGGGTATGCATGTGCTCTTCTTCCTACAGGGCAATGGTGTCTTCCTGCGAAGTACATGAAGCCTTACCGTAAGCTGGAAGGACGTCACAAAGAACCCCATGCCAGAGAAGCAGCAATTCTCTCTGCAGCAAACAACTTCACAGTAGCGGAAGAGAATTCCAGAGAAGCCTGAAGAGATTACTTGGGGACAGCTGAAAAGATTATGGCAAAACACAAGTACCATGATGACAGTTGTGGGGGCTCCTTCAAGTCCTACTAACACCTTTTTGGTTTACTTAGCCATCATCTCTCACAACAGAGCAGTAAGCTTTAGTTTCTTTTTACTGCCTTGTGTGTCCTCCCATGTACAGAGGTTCTTGTATACTGGGCACATTTGATGAAACCAACTTTGTTTAAAACAATAATAAGATGGAATCCTGAACTTCTACTCTCAAATAAAGACATATTGGATAGGTGGTACTCCGGTGTCTCCTGCAGACCCCTTGTTACAGGAAGAAGATTAGGATTGTAATGAATCAATCACAGCAACGTTGGGTTGAGGCATTGCTGTTGTGTGTTTCCACATGATTGATCACACTTATTTAATTAACATGACTAACCCAGTTTATGCAAGCTGTTTAACTCATGTAAATATTTCCAAGCGTTGATTGAAGAATTAGCTAAGAAAAAATAAAGTTTCTACTTATGTTTTTACAATACTTGTTAGTGCCTTTATTCTGTACTTGCTTAGCTTTGTAAAGGAAAACCACTAGATATAATGAGCAGAATATCTTAGACATCTGCGTAGGTTAAAGATATGGGAGTTACTGGATACAACTTAATTTTGCAATTATGTCCATTTGTGTCAATATTCTCAGCTTTTAGCAAGGTCTCTGGAAATCAACAAAGTCCCTGAGAAGACGTGCGGATAAAGAATCAGAAAAGAGGAGCTTTGTGTTCAAGTCAGCGCTGTAAACATGAGAGTACACCCAGAGGACAAGTGAGAAAGGTAAAGATACGACCACCTGATGAAGTAAAAGACCACCAGAGGGGCTGTAGTGTGCCTAAAAGGAGTCTAGATGGAAGCAGAGACCACGGAATAGAGTTACTAATGCTTATGTAATAATTTCTAGGAGGAGGTATAGAATGTATTAATGATTTTAGGGGGATTGATGAATATGTGACACTTACTTGGCTAAAAGTTACCCGATAGCTTTGTTTGGTGAAAAATCCCAATGCAGCCCCCAGTGCTGCTAATAATGAATACCAGCTCGACACATTGACTGTTGAGTGTGATTGTTTTGCATTTCAGTTTGGCACCCAGATGGGACCTCTTCTCTGCTCAGCTGTAGGATCCGTTGAGAAGAGGACTCCCTAGGGATTTTCTTCGAAGGCACTCCTCGCCTCAATTGGATCAATGTGGGAACAGATAAGAACAATCTGTAAAAAGGTATTCTTTTCTTTACAGATTTGGGTAACTTGATAACTTTGAGACCGGTCACTTGGAAAAACTACCTGTAAACTGTTAGATGAGGATCTGTGTAAATACATAGTTCTCAGGCCTTAATCTACGTATTTGAATTTTTGTTGGGATAAGTTGTGTTTGCGTGATCTTTTTCCTTATAGTCCTCTGAATCATCTGAGGAACCATCTGAGTCATCAAGAAAACGGAAGTCGAAGTCTGAGCCACGCTCATCGTGAACCTGATGTTTCAAAACTAAAAAGGGGGAGATGTGGACACAGCAGAACAGGTGGCTCCAGCTGCCTGGATGATCAAACAAGATTAATATCATGTGGCAACAAAGTATAAAATGACCTTGGACAGGCCTACCAGGATGGTTGTACCGTGAGAAAGGGAGTGTGTGGAAAACTAGACTGAAAACAGTCACCGTGTGAATGTTTTGAAACGTTATGCAAAACCTCCTGATTGGCCTCATAGTCCAGGTCCGTATCTGTAGAGTATAAAACTGCTGCAAGGAATAGAGTAAAGAGACAGATTGATCAGCTTCAGATTTCTGCTCTGCAATTGTGTGTGTATGTTTTTTTCTGTTCTTTCCTTTTCAGTCGCTGCATGTCTACATGTATGTTTAATTTTGTGCTTCAAGCAGCCTTATTGCTAAGTTGGGTGCACCTTCATTGTAAGAGATGCAAAGTAGTTCCAAGTGTTCAGGAGCAAAATTTTCTTTCTCTTATAAGAAATAAAACAATCAGTATCTCTCTTATCTCTGCCTCATTGCTCTTCATGATACTTCTGGGAAAATTACCTGTTGGATTAAAAACATCCAATTACCGTAATTGTAAATGTACCAAATAGCTTCAAATTTATTATCGGGAGAAGAAAGAAAAGACAGGAAGTATTAGACTGTGAGCAGGTTCTCATTATTATTGCCAGCTGTTATCTTCTTATCCAGTGGAAGTGCATCTGTATTCAGGAACACGCCTGAGGCTTTTCATGAGAGAAATGTAGAGATCACAAACTATGTGGACTATTTTAGGATTACTTATAGGGCGGGAAGCAAACACAATTGAGAAAGTCATCTAAACAAACTTGTGTCTAGATTAAATAGATCATATTCCAGAACATGGAAAGTATTTACAGTGTGCTTTTCCAATTAAGGATGTGTGAATTGTCCTAGTAACCTAATCCGCTTTTCACGGTATGGGAAATTGGAAGCAACTAAAATGAAGTCAAAATCAAAATGAATGCAAGTTGGAGTCAGGAGATAATTAGGTCTCTTACATGTAGAGGTCTAATACATACCTTTTTTCTTTCCGAAAATCCAACTCAGGAAGCAGAAGGCAAGTCCAGTCTTACTGCATGCTACGTCCTGGTAAAGCAGTCTGTTTCCCCAAAGCTCTGAATTCTGACTTCTGGGGAAAAATATTTTTCTAACTTTGGATCACCCTCAAGCTGATATGTTTCTCATTACATTTCAGTAGATACCCAGCTCTTGAAGACATGTTTCATCAAGGCTGTTTCACTACTGAGAACGGGATTTGGCATAACAGTGTTCCACATGTGAGGTACGTGCCCTCTGACACAAGCAGATCTTGCCGAATGGGTGCAGTCAAGGGAAAGAACATGTAAGAACATGTTTGGCACAGCTGGGGCTGCTTTAAGAAGCCCTCTAGCATCCCAGGGGTGATTTTAGTTTCCCTGAGCCACAGAAGTAGTCTACCAGCAGCCTTCAAAATCAAAATTTCTTATATAAGATCTCACTTGTTTTGGTGAGCTCAGCTAACTGTAGATGTTGGGATCCTGAATATGATGTTTGTGCTTGCTCTTCTTTGGTTATTTTTGGCACAGGATACAAGTAAAGCCTAGTCAATGAAGTCTTGGGATTATTCTGAATTTCGAATGCTAATTTTCCAGCAGTTTAATTCCACATGGAAGTAGAGATTTTGGCCCTGATGAATCTAATGGCAAGACTTCCCACTGACTTCAGCAAGGACAGAACTTCTCAGTGAAATCATGCCCTTCCACCAGAGACAGTTTCACACAGCTAAGAATTTGGAGACAGGTCATAAAAATATCTAGAAAGGAGGTTCCATTCCCAGAAAAAAATCAGTGAAATAGTTTTGAAAATTATTTTCTAACGTTAATAAAGAAAATGAAATAGACCATTTTATGCTCCTGTCCTTAGGCTGTGCCTTATACCATGATCAATATAAAAGAAAATTATATTTCCTTGATTACTCATTCAAGCAGAAAATGAGTTCTATTACCTGAAAATTTAGAAGTTCCCTGAGTAATTGGATAGCCTTTGTACATCCTCAATTTTTGATGTTATTGGGTAGTTTATGTTATTTACTAAGATGTTTTAGCCTAATCATTTTTTTGACAGGATAAAATATCACTATTACAGTGGGAACATTTTCCTGACAGAGGAAACCATTTAACAAATTAGATGCTGAATACAATTTGCTGGTCAGTGAGGCAGAATGTGCAATGCATGTGCAAGAAATAGTTTAAATATCAACCAGAAACTATGTAAATTACACAAAAGCATCCTTCATTGTCCTGGCTTCCTCTTTCTTCCAAGACTGCAAAAGGAACTGGCAGATATAATTTGAACGTCGTAAATATGTTGTATAGAAATCTGTCTGCTTCAGAATTATAGGCTCTTCTTTCAGTGCTGAGTCCACTTGATAAAAAATATAGTTTTAAGATTTAGAGGAGAGCAGATTACCCAGCAGTATTCACTCCGTTTCTCCTGGTACTTCTGCAATAGTCATCAGCCTTGAGAGGGGTGGCTTATCTTCCAAAGCATCCGTAGGAAACATCTGCTGCCTTGGCCTGTGAGAGTCTCCTTGAGGCACGCTAGCCCTGGTGTGGGTTCTTGTTTGGATCACCCAGCAGCCACAGCAAATCAACCAGTGCCAAAGAAAGCTCTAGTTCTTGTACCTGCTGAAGTTTCAGTAGTGAGCACAGAGGCAAATCACAGCTGGAGTAAAGCACTCCGGTATTTGCATCTCAGCAACTGACTCAGTGTCACGATCTATCAAATACTCAGTTGGCTTGAAGTAGAAATCAACACGGTAAAGATGCAACAGGACACAGACTACTGTTATTTCTAGATTTTATTTGAGGTCCCAGGAGATGGGTGACTGTGACGGAGTCAGAGATATACATGTAGATGCAGCTAACTGCACTTCAGTTCTATAACTTGAAAAATGTGCTGCAGATTATGAGAGAATAGTTTCCCTCCAGCTTTCTTCTGATCTATAAATCCACTTCAGTTGTCGTAAATGCTGTCACTGTTAAAACTTTACAGCTTCTGGAAGTTCTGTTTAGCCATTTTGAGCATATGTACTTCCAACAGTTAAAGGACCTAGTGTGTTCAAGTTTAACTTCTCAAGAAGACTAATGCATGCTTGTAAATATTGATCCTAGTCCAGCTTTGCTGTTATAGATTGTGGCCCTCTACTGTCATCCTGTGAGAGATGAAAATGAGGTGAAGATCATGAGATGCAGATCCCTGTGTGCCATTTGCTTCTTGCTGGGAAGATATAAATTTTCCTTTGCTCTCACCTCACACGGATCACCATTGTGAGAACTGATGGAAGCCCTCTCCTACTTGGTGGTGGGTTCTGCAGTTGCAGGGAATAATTCTGTGTCAGTGGAATAAGGAACTGGCATGGGCTGTGCAGAAGCCCAAAAGACTCTTCTAATACAAAAAAGCTGGGACTATATGGTGAATTTTAAATATGTTTGGACAATTAATGATTATGGGGCCTTTTAAGTGTGTTCAATGCCCTCTAGGTTGAAATGTTGAGAGAAACAAGTTAAAATCTATATATGTAACTGAAGACTTCAGAATAAATTTAAGGACGTTGCAGGTAGGGACAGAGGAGATGGAAGAAATAAAGGCAGTTTCTCTAGTTCATGCACAGAATCACAAAGGTAATGCAACTTGGTGAATATCTATGCCTTTTATCATTATATTTCTTGCCCTAATACATTTCTGATGTTTTAATTTCTTCTTCAGGCAGTGGACTCTGGTATTGTCTTCTTGGCAGTTTCCGTGTTAGCCCTAGACTGGGATGCATTTTTATATCTTGTTTCTTTTAACTGTGTCTTTGCATATACACACTTCTGACTTTTTTCTCTAAATCTCTCAAAAGAGATGAACTAGCCAGATGTCTTTAGTTTTCATGTTACGAAGGCTTCTTCTGTATAGAATAAGTGAATAGAGCAATTATTTTATGTGTTAAATTTGTTCAGACATGGGCCTCTATTGAGAGACCTATTGTATTGCTTCCCAATCCTAGAGTGCTACCCAGGCATAGACTGATAAAATAGGAAATTATTGATGAAATGTCTCTGATGTTCATTAATTTTTTGGCTATTCAAGATAAAATAACTTTGAAAGATATGTAGGAATGCTGTTTGTACTCAAATAGAGCTGCACTTTCTAGTCTCTAACACCATTTTTATTACATTCATAACTGGTACAGCAGAAGTAAATGATTGCTGTCTCTTCTGTTTTCAGTGTTCACAATCCTGTGGATTTTGCAAATGTTCTTTCCTATTTTTCTTCCTGCCTCCTGGTTTCTTGTGAGGATCTCTCAGCGCTCTGTTCTTCATCTTGTAGATACAGAAACTGACAGAAAGAGATTAAGGTTAAAATGTCAGGTTTCTCTCAATTTTGGGTGCTGATTTAATGTGTCCGGGCCCTGATTCTTTCAAGTGCACTCTGCATTATTGGGCTTTTAGATGGAAGCTGCCCTTTGAAAATGAACCATTGTTGCTTCTTGCTTTTCACATCCTTCAAGGCTGGGTAAAAATCTCCTTGAAGCTGGTGGGTGTGCCAGCTGCTTCCCATTCTGGTTGAAAGTGGGAACAACCGTGAGCTCCTTTGTTTAACGATAATTGTAACATGGGAATCTGCTTCTGAGTCTGCTTGGCATGCAAGTACAAGCTGGGAATTTTTGATTTGCTTGTGGGTGGGTGTGTTTAAAAGTAAGCAAGGAAAGATGCAACTAAAAAGTGAAAGGGTTGTAGTACAAACTTGGAAGAAACCCAAAAATTGCTTTGGAGATTTTTGCACAGAATATTTCAGGACGAGTGAAAAGAACTTCTTGTTCCCTGATTGGAGAAGCAGTGTTTTATGTGTCTGCCATCCAGTACTTAATGGGGGCCTACATGAAAACCGGGGAGAGGCTCCATATCAAGAAGTGCAGGGGTAGGAAAAGGGGAAATTATTTTAAGCTGAAAGAGGGGAAATATAGATTAGATCTTAGAAAGAAATTTTTTACTGTAAGGGTGCTGAGGCACTGGCACAGGTTGCTCCAAGAAGTTGCGGATGCCCCATCCCTGGAGGTGTTCAAGGCCAGGTTGGATGAGGCTTTGAGCAACCTGATCTAATGGGAGGTGTCCCTGCCCATGGCAGTGAGGTTGGAACTGGGAGGTATTTAAGGTCCCTTACAACCCAAACCAGTCTATGATTCTAAGATTCTATGAAATAAACAGTCAAAGAGAACTGGCTGCAGATCCCACATGGTATAAAAGCATAGGCTTAGAAGAGAGGTTGACCATAAACTCAACAAAATTGTTTAATAAGCACTTAGATTAAGAACATTCGGTGTGTGGTAGTTTGGAACTCCTGCAACTAAGCTCACCAGGACACTCCTCACTTAGGTGCTGTGTAGCTTCTGGATTTAACTTCTTAAGTGCTGTACTGAGCCACAGAGTCCTCAGCCTGAACAGCGCTCCGTGAATGAATACAGGAGGAGTGCTGAAACATGCAGTTCCCTTGGCTGTCTGGCCTCATACGTTACTGACTTAACTTGCTAAACCATAAGAAACAGGCTACTTCTGGAAAAAAAAGGTAAAACAGTTAAGACAAATGACTCCAAACCCTGGATTTTATTCTGCCAATGTATTATGTAGCACTAGGCAATTTTTTTAAATGGAGTGGTCCAGTTGGTTATCTGCTGCCATTCTCTTTCCCCATTGCTATCCCCTCTCTAGTAGGGAATCTAAGGCTAGTCATCCCAACTTTGAGAAACCAGGCAACAGACAGGACAGAGTTCAACAGAGCAAGTGTGAAACCACAGTCAGTCATCCAGCTGATTATCCTTGTTGATCCCCTCAACCGAATAACAAGAATTTTTTGAGATTATATCTTTTCTTTTTCCTTGAAGGTTTACTATGCAACAGTTCAAGAAAATCAGACTCTGCTACTTCCCTTTCCCCCATTCTGTTTGCTTGAGCAAAGTAATTGGTGAAAATAACGTGTTCTGTTTTAATACACTGCTGACAGGTTTTCTCTAACTTCTTTTACATTTAAAGCCTATTAACTTTTAAAACGTTGCCTAAATCTTTAGTGAGTATGGATGAAAAAGAAACCTGATTAATCTTGGAATATACTAGGTCCACTGTCCCTCAAGAGTTATCCTGGTTGAAAATCTGGGTACGATGCAGAAGTCTTATCCTCACTGCAGGAATTTAAACCCCATCGAAATGTTCTGTCTCTGCATCACAGCACCTCAGCTCTAAAGCTTCTCAGTAAAACAGCAATGTGCATAAGATGCTGTTGTGTCATGACTCCACTGGATATGTTTAGGTTTTATCATTGCATTTATTATGGAGTACTGTTTTACATTAGAATGCTTCTTTTTGTAGTTTTCTAGATAAACTGGTGGCTTTTTTCTCTATTTATTTTGATTTTTTTCCCTGCCATGTAAAGTTTAATCTGAATCCCTTCTCTGTGCTATGAGGCAATGGGAATAGAAAGGGGAAAGCACTTCCTTTGGGAGGGTGGGTGTAAGTCATGGATCATCTGGCTATAAAGGAAAGGGATGTGGTTTGAGATGTGGGAAAAGGTTGGTGTAGAGTGAAACTGAAGTGCAGGAGTGTGCTGTGGTTAAGAACAACCCACCAGCATAGTATGGCAACATGATCTTCAAGCTCCAGAGAATACTCTAAAGTTGTTTCTGAGGTGCTTCATGCTGGTTTCTGCTGTCTGTCATCCTGCTGACTTGCTGGATCTCGTTTGTAGCTTTACTTCCCTGGGTGGCTAAGAAGGGAGCAAGAATAAGAGGGATACCTGATGACTCTTAATGAGTCAGGGCATAGGATGACTCCTCCACAGGTTGGGATGATGGGGGAAGAGGAGTGCATACAGGATCTGTGCCCTGCCTTGAAGCTAATTTTATCCTCTGATTTTATCAAGTCAGTGCCTCAGCCATAGCTAGAAGTCCTCCTTGCAGGAAGAAAGGAACTGATCAGATCTAACAGTTTGCAGTCAGGCAACGGAGCAGTCTTTCCTCCCCTGCTGGTGCAGCCTTGCCTTTCTCTTGGCTTGCCATTTATCTGACCTCTCAAGGAGCAGATTCGTTTTGTGAGCCCAGAAGCAAGATGAAAAAAAGAAAGAAAAAGAAACTCCATCTCTTCCACTCTCTCCTTTTGCTGGGATAGCTTTCTGTGAAGTTCCCAAGCTGAAGTGACTTCTCCTAGGTCAGATGAGCTCCAGAGCCAGCAAAAAAGGACAGGGAGGGACCACATGGTCCCGAGAAGAAAGATACTGCTGCTGGTGATGGCAATGAACTGTCAGACAAACAGAGATGACCCAATCTGACCTCAGCCAATAGCTGCTGCCACTGAAGACCGATGATTTTTGAAGGGGAAGTTGAATTAAATTTACTGCAAAATGAGATCTGATTTAGAAAAATGTCAATAACAAAGATATGTGGGAAGAGTCACTTTTTCTTTTTAATCTACTTATTTGTGGTGGCATTAAAAAGAGAAACAGGAGTTTTCACCATTGTGGTGCTTGTGGTGGTTTGTTTTCTTTTCAAACAGACTCCTTAAAGGGCAAGTTGTTTTTAAGTGTCTGTATAGATCAAAGAATAAAGCTCAGTCACTTCAATTGTTCTAAGAACTTTGGGAATCTTTTGCTACTTCAGGTGGCTTTGTAACTCTCTCTTTTCTCTTGTTCTTCCACTGGTATTATCTTCTGCATCTTGAACTTTGATTTTCTAGTTAGATTCAGGTTGTCTGCTGAGGAAAGAAAGTATATTGCAGTTTGCTTGAGTATATTGGTTGTATTGTAAGAGGGACTCTAAATTAAGGACAGCTGTTCTTCCTGTCTGCTGAAAAACTATTGAAGAGCAGTGGGTGTGACCAATTACATTTCATCCCCATATGAAAGCCACTTCATTAGTGATTGCTTTGAGCTGGCAGGCCTACTCTAGCTTCCCCAATTATTCTTCCCCCTCCCATTGACTCCTTTCTTATAAAATCATAGCAAAAAAAAAGGAGACAGCAATAATTTGAAAGCTCAGACTGAGTAGATTTAATAAACAGGTGTTTGAAATCAGTCATGTTCTTTATAGTAGTTGTTATCTTCTCTAATTGCACGGTTCACATTTCGTATTAATCTTACATCATATGTAAGATGACTCTGCCGATTCTTTGTGGCTTTCTGGAAAGCAGCCTTCTCCAAGGACTCCTATGCTAAAATGATTAGATGGGGATTTTTGTTATTGTTTTTCTAAATTTGTTGAGTAGACTAAATGTAAGTAGATTAAACGAAGAGTAATTGCTAAGACCCTTTACAAAAGAGATTTTTGGCTAGCGTAACTGCAGGGTAGATAGGAAATGAATCCATTGCCTTTAGCCATGCACTGCGTAGAGAGGAATTCCTTCAGGGAAGATTTAGCAGGCTGGGGCCCTAGAGAAGTAGGTGAAAAGGAGGAGAGGAAATAGACATTTATCTCCAAGACAGCAAGAAACAAAATCCTGTCCCTGTGACCTGACTGTGGTTGTGTGTTGGCAAGAAAGAGCTTTGTGCTATGGGAAGTACTTTGTTTTTGTAATCTCTTGAGCCCAGCTTCTCTGGAAGCAGAAAGACTGGAGAAATAAGGTCTGGTTTCGATTTTAGGGGAGCAGAGTTGCTTGCTTCGTAACACCAGTTGATAAGGTAGAATCTCATAAGAAAATTGGTATTTATTTATAATAAAGTAATTGCTATTTCAGAACATATGACATGTTCTACTGTTGCAGTATATTCAAGGTCAAGAGGTCCAAGGGAAGATAATGGAATATGCTGTGACACTATGAGCCATGGCTAGGAACTGAATCTGGAAAAACTTAACTAAGCACAGAAGGGAATTTGAGCTGTGGCACTATGGGGAAATCCTTCGGACCCAGCAGACTAAATCTCCTCTTCAGCAATACTCTATACGGTATGTGTGATATGGAGACTGCTTGGTTTTTTTTCATGTATGATTTATACTAAAGTGTTGGGTTCACGCTGGGTATGTGGAAACCCAGTTTTCCTACGCTGAATTTGAAATCACTTATGTTGAACCTGTATTGAGTGAAGTAAACGGGAGGAAGAGAAAATTCTCTCTTGCACAGAATCAAAACCCACAAGTTCCATGTGTTCGGCCAGTGACTTTCAGCCTTTGACCTCAGTTGTCTGCGGCCAAGGCTGCAACTAATTGAAAAGAGAATAAACTACTAGAGCAATCTTGAATACTTCTGTATGTTGCAATAATTTAATTTTTAACATTTAAAGCACTAGGGTATTTTTCCTTCTGTCTCTCTAAATGATGAACCTACTTGAAATGGTTTTCTTTAATTCCAGCCTACTGAATAAGAGACCTGGATAAAAATGGAAGGATGGGAATTCCTTAGAATGCAAGCAAGAATGAATCCTTAGCAGCATGGATACCATAAGTTTATTGATCTCTCCCTGGTACAATAGCAGAGCCGCTTATCACTACATCTGGTAGTTGAAAGAGTGGCCCTTCAGAACCTGCAGCCAGCATTGGATGCAATCTAAATGTATCACAGCATCCAGACCTGTCCCTGCTCAGCTTCAAGGTTGAGTCTCAGGGAGAGGGGCTAATATGGCGGCTGAAAACTTTATCAGGTTTGGAAGTGCCGTGCATCAGGTGACTGTTCAAAGCTGGTAATTTCTCACAGAAGCTTTTCTGTATGGCACGGAAATAATCCTTCCCTTGTGATATCGATTTTTCATTTCTTTTGGTAATATTTAGGGAATGAAGTGTATGATGCTGGTGTGGAAGCTGTGGTAACAAAGCAAGGTATTCACCCACTGGATACTTGCAGGTGATGAGAAGAATATACCTTTGCCCAGGATAATACAGGGTTGGGTAGTTTCCTTCAAATTGTTTTAAGCATAATTGTGGTATTTATTTCTGCAAATTTAATCTTGCATCCTTCTTTCCTTGAAGTTTGCTTCTTTTTATGGGTATGTGAGATACTGCAATGAAATTGTGTAGGGGTTTTTTTTATGGCTATCAGCAGGTGTCCTTAAGGAGATTGCCACAGCAATTAAATAATAGGTATATAACAACAGTGTCCCAAAATATTCCATCTGCAGTTCTGTTCTGGCCCTTTCTCTTCAGTGTGATTCTTTTATTACAACACCTTTAAAAACTTGTGGGAGGCGGTAAAAAGGTTCTTTGTTAGGTGATTCTTCAAGACAAGCCACTCTTCAGATTGCTGATACAGCATGGATTTGCTAGAAAGCCAAGTTGTGACTGTGAGGCGTGGGGTGCTAAATATAATGGGAGTCCTAAGGAGAAAAGTTGGTGCTTTACTTGGAGAATACACAGACAGTACCCACCACGCGATTGACGTGGTGATTCCTGAGGTCCCAGGATATGCTCAGCCTTGAACAATTTTAAGTAGTAATGAGACAAGTAACTCTTTGTGTCTGGGACAAGACAGAATTTATCTGTTTGTCAGTGATGGGTCCAGATTGTCAATTAGGTAAATTTATCCATTTTATTGACTACAACGCCTTTGTCTAAAGGAAATGCTTTTTTGAATCTATTGGCACTAATGTATTCCCCTTCATGCACTTGTATACATAGGGGAGCGTACCATCGCGAGCTACATCTTACCTGGAGTATTTTTGTCCTGTGTCTTGTGTCAAGGCTCTTTCTTTGTAGCTCTTCTACAGGTCTGCTAGACAGACGTTGCTCCAGTTACAAACTGCTGTAGCTCAGACCTAGTCATCCCTTTCTATGCATGGAACCTCCTGTCTTGACGTTCACTCCTCCAAAAAACTATGAGGAAAATACAGTAATTAATGGTCTTCTCATTTTCTATTGTTTTAGGAAACATTAATGTGCATTATATATACAAAAGAGAAAGAAGAGTATTCAACTTATTTTTCTTTGTCTACTGCCAACCTGTTCCTAAACACTTATCTAGTTAATCTTTATTCCATCTTGTTATCTAACACATAAAACCTTTAATACAATCTTTATTTGCCTTGTTTGAGGGTTTTTGCTTATACTGCCCAAAATAACTGTGGCTTCTGACTGAGAGAATATTTGAATGGAAAGGAAAGATACAATTCACAGGTAACTGCTTAATGCTGCTCTTAGTGCTTATTTGGTATCCGTGGTCCTTGTTGCCCTCCTTCCCCACTAGATCTGTACTTATGGGCACTTCTGCAGAGACGCACGTGTATCACTCAAATCCTAGTCAGGGCTGTCTGCTAAACAGAACACTTACATTAGCTCTAAGATATGCATGTAGCAGCACCTTTTGGAGTTATTGAAGGTACTCAAATAAAGAAGAGTTTTATTCTGCAGAAACCTACTGTGCTGGACTGATGACAGGGACTGCGGTAGTTTCTGGTAGATTTGCTCCTAAAGAGGTGGGTGTCTGCTTTACTAGGTTTCATGGGGACAAGTCAGTCATAGGGATCTCTTGGCCCCACTGATGTCCTCGCAAGTCTGACTTCTGATAATGACTATGGGTAGTGTCACCTTTGTCATTCGTGGTTTTGAAAGGTTTTGCCATCCATTTTGAAAATAAGGGGCGCTCTTGCAGTGTTGTTCCTGGCCGTGCCTTGAGTAAGAGGCAGGGTGTCAGCTGCTAAAAGTAGAGGGGAGCGTTGGCCAGGGTCAGGTATTCAGAGTAAAGGGACTTGTAGGAGCAGGGCCTGGTACAGAGGGTTTAGAGGCAATGCCAGGACGTGAGGGAAAGCAGTCCTTATAGGTGTGAACGATGCACTGTGTAGTATTTAGCTGTAAACCTTTCCATGCCCATCCCATTAGTATTGAGGATGGTAGGGAACATGACCTTGCTCTTACGCAGTGCTAAAGGGTTACCACAGGAATAAATAGGATTGGATAAACAGAGGTCCAGCTCCATGTAAGAACTAATCATCAAAAAGTGCTGGCAGCAGGGGTTTAAGTCCCCCATAGCTTCCAAAAATCTCTATCTGCTCAAACAAAAGGAATTTCCGATTAAAAGCAGCTGTGTTTGGACCTGCAAAATAGCAATGAGAGGAGATGGGGAGGCTCAGAACATAGAAACAAGGTAGAAAGGCAAATCTGATGCTGAGAGAAATTGTATTAGCATAAAGTAATTATGGGAATGGCTGACTGAGTGGATAGTAATACTACCTTGGTTTGGTCCTGGCTGTGCATGCAGAGAAGCTGTTGATAACAACCAAGGCAGGACTACTTCAGCTGCATGGGTTGACAACAGTCGAATCTCCCAATTCAGACAAGTGATTTCAAGTGCAAGAATGAATAACATAAAGCTTTATCCAAGCAAATTTACAAGCAAGTCCGCTTCCCTAGAGTAAATTAGATTATTGCTGTGCAACTAATCAAGATATCTGAAAGCAATACCAATGTATAATTGAGAATTGGACCTCACTGCACGCCTTCAATTATTATTATTTTTTAAATAAATGTTAATTTGGTAAAATAAAGATATTACTTTAAATAGGTTTCAGTTAATTTGCTTTTTTTATTAAAGAATGTAGTTACATGAAAAAAAATCTCTCCTTATCTGTGTTTATGCATCTGGTGTTTAAAAACAATGCTGAAATAGTTTATTAATTATGTTGCCCAAAATGTTGAAGATGAGTACATTGCTAGTTCAGAGCAAATATTAATTATGTTTTAGGTTTTTCTGTGACAAATTTATAAAAAGTTTGATTTAGCTTTTTAAAATCTCAGTATTTCCTTCCAGAGTTGCTGGTTGCTTAATCATTCATATTTCTGTGCTAAATATGAGAATGCTTGCCTTATAAAAAGATTCAGTCATGTAAGAGCTTTAACTGCAGTGAACAACAAATTCAGAAGCTTGTTATGTCAGAAAGGAGGAGGAGGAACTTCTGTTTAGGTCTTGCCTTCACAGGGAAAGGAAACACTGATAGTATCTGTGTAATCTTGCACTGATGAGCAGCATCTCATTGCTTTGAAAAGATTCATATTTGAGATCTGATGACTAAGTGGTGGTGGGCACAGCTGCTTTACAATCAGAGATAAAGGAAAGAAGGAAAACAAATCCAGAATTGCTATGTGAAAACCTTGCTGACATGTAATGCTGTCAGAACATTTATAAAGAGCAGAAACCCTATTCAGTGTCAATCAGGTACGTGCTATATTGAATGAAATATTAATTATTTTAAATATTGCCAAACCTATGCAATTGATAGCCTCTGAATTTATGATCAATAACCTTTACAATTGAAATGAGATAGTTAAATTATCAAGAGTTTTTGTTTTGGTTCCAGTGCAAATTTGTTCTTAAAGGCTAACAGTTTATGCAGATTAAATGATCTTTCAACAGGTTTGTGGTTTCAAAAAATCTTCGAGGATTTAGAGAAAATTGTGGAAGTTTGCTCTATTTTGGGATTGTGGCTTAAGAATCTAATTAGAATAGGATTGCTGCACTCAAAGCAGAAGGAGTACTTTTGAACAGGCATTAATGGTTTGGGTTTTTTAAGTTTTTAGAAAATTGCCTAAATGAGTATGCTAATAAAAGGCATAAACCACTTTCTAGCATCATAGTATTTTTTAGGACCTGATCCAAAGTAGACTGGAGTTATTGGAAGTTTCCTCGTTGACATGACTGGGCTTCGGATCAGGCTTTTCAGACTCCAAGTCTCATACTGATAAATGTCTCAGGTTTTGTTCTTACAGTTGCTCTGTCTACCTAAGTACTTTTCCCATATTAAAGTTGATGATACAGTTTTACATTCTTTTTAAAGAGCACTACAGTTTTGAAAAGGATCTTCTGAATTAGGCAAGAAGGTACAATTTCTTATTTTGTTGTTTCTTAAATTTGCTTTTGGCTGTGCTAAAGGCATATTTAACAATAACTACAGATTGGACAGCACAGCACGTGTGTAAGTCCGCATCAAACCCATCAGAACCTCTGCTTGAACACTAGTTAAGAATTTTGACTAGCAATAAGAGTGATCTGGTCTTTCATCTGTGAGGTTTTATAAGTGAGGTTTTATTAGAGAAAATAAAATTAATCTGGAGAGAAAATGGGATAAACAGCAGTTTATGCAATTTAGACCTTGGAATGACTGCTAAGTGTGCTATTTCTTTTTGAGAAATAGTTCAGCCTTGTCATATGGAGAATGATGCATAATTATCATTTATGTGCAGAGTAAATTTCGATATGGTTATGGTTTTGAACATAAAGTCATTTAGCATTTAATCCTGATGTGCTGAGTCTGAACAGTAATCTGTTTCTTCATCCATATCCTTGAAATTTCTTGCTCTGTTCTCCCCCCAAGAGGGAGTGAAATCTAAGACCAAAGTATGATGCCTTTTCTGAAAAAACAAATACATTTTATATTTCTAACTTAAAGCTTTTATTTGTTATTTCAGAACTTTATCAGAATTCCTCTTTGTGAACCACATTTAAACATAGAATCACTTCTCTGTCACTCTCCTCCTTTTTTTGCTTTCCTTCCTGAACTTTCCTGAATTGTTTAAAATAAGATGTAACTTATGTTTAGCAGACACAGTGACTGTAACACAGCGTTAGGGAAAGGCAGCACTAGTGTCTCCATTCTCAGGTTGGTAACTGTGTGTGCGAGTGAACAGTTCAGCTTCCTCGGACTTTCAAAGGAGAAATAACAATAAAAATCTTAGACCTGAAGGGATGGAATAAATCTGAGGCTTTTCAGTAGATCTCTTTAGTGCTGTTTGTTGTGTGTTATCGGAGCTTCAGGTATTACTGAAGAAAGGGGATTCATGAAAATTATTTTTATCCCAGTAATTTGTTTGTTGGTAACCTAATAAATTTAGAATATCACAAGAACAAAACACCCATAGTTTTATAGATTATCTTAAAATGTTGCAGTTGCAGATTGCCTTCAATAACAGTCAGCCACTGTGAGCATCTGTGATGATATTCTGATAAAGAATGGATTAAAAGGTATTAATTAAAACCACTATAAAGCCATGTTATTATATAATCTCTTTAAATACACTTACTTTTTAGTTCTGGTTTATGAATGTTGACTTAAAGGTGCAAGTAGCAGAGAACTTACAGTAAAAAGGGATGGTGATCCAAGAAGCTGAATAGATTTTATATCCACTGTGTTATTGTGCTCTTCTTCGGTTACCTGCAGCATGCCTTTGCTAGCACCAAGAAATATTCACACAGGCGAGTTTGCTGATCCTTTCCTCCAGAGGCAGGAAATACTAAGCTCATAACAGGAATCTCAGAATGATTGCTCAGATCTCATTTAAATAAGTCTAGGAGGACATTCAAGTTTTGTCTTAATTAATACATCAGTCCAATCTGTATGAATCAACAACAAAATTCTGGCAACAATTCGGTTGAGAAAGGATTTTACGGACTCTGAAAGGAAGGTTTTCATGTCCAGGCTAATGATGAGACAAATGTAGAGCAGCTTTATTTGTTTGAAGGACTAAAACCTGTGCTCAAACTTTTGTTACCTGTACATGATGTTAAATATATCTGATCAGGGATTTCATGTGGCATTATAACAGTGTCTCTTAGCTTGAAAGGCAAGGATAAGTAATACCTTGGTTTATGTGTTGTTAGTGATGGTGAGGGAAAAGTTATACCATAATTAGTAATTTGTTGGGCAGTTGTAAGTCTCAGGTCATCAAAATTTGTGTTACAAATGTTTTTTTTTTTTTAAAGGAGTTAGAATGAAATTGAAGTACGAGAATATTTAGCCTTGACTTTTCTGTTAACGTGAAAATGCATGGCAAAATGAATACAAGAGAAATAGTATTTTTATAAATTCCAGTAAGGAAACAAATTGACTTACAGCTAAACCCAGAAAAGTAGTTAAAATTATACTGCATTTCATACTTGTTCATACATAGATTTCATGTCCATCCAATTATAGAAAAGGTTGTTTATTCAAGTTTATAACTAAAAAGACAAAAGTTTGCTTTGTGCAGTCTAAGGTAAGGCAGTCATGAACTAGATGAGACAGTCAGGTATTTGTGAAGTGTGTTGTTTAGATGCTGAGTAGGGCAGGATGCAAGCTGGATACTCCTTGCTGTCATAGTCACAGAAATTAAGCAAGTCTCTCAGTGTCTCCTAAAGCACAGTTCAGCTCCGCAGGTTTAGTGGCTCCCTCAGTGGCAGTGATGGAAAAGGCATCTTGCATGTTTTTCTTGGACAGACACAATGGGTTGTCTTGAAAACAATGCTGACAAGTGCTGTTAGTTAAAGAGGCTTTGGGCTTGTTGCTTAATAAGACCACTGGTTAAACAGACACTTTTGTTACATAAATTCATCCTACAGTATAAATAATTTGAATAGTAAAGATGATGTCAGGAAAAAACACAGTGAATAAGATGGGTTTTTTTGGGGGGGGGAGAGAATGGAATAAGGGATATTGCACATTGGCCTGACTGGAAAACAAGTCAGCTGCTTTTTCTCCACTCTTCAGGTCACCTAGATCTGAAAAAATGATTCCCTGACAGCGTGTTTTTAAGGAGATTTCTTTTAAATGCCAAAGACAGCTATGGTTACCACTGTTCTTTCTCAGCCTCATAAAGCAAGAGGTCATTTGAGGAGCCCGAGACATGACACGCTGAAGGGAACAGCCTATTCACCGTGTCTCCTTAGCCAGGAGGAATTAAATCCTGCCTCCACTGACACACGTGCCAAACAGACTCCTACCCATGTTCTGGAGCTATGGCAGGTCAGTTCCTCAGGTGGTATAGCATGTCCTGCAGAAATAAATTACTTTGTATCATCTGGGGAGATATCTTGGTTGTCTACTCACCTCTTGAGTCTTTTTGTCTATAGATTGCCGGAGGCTCTGGGTTTTAGGGGCAGTTTTGACCTTGCTCTATTGCCCATAGGCCATAGGGCTCTTAATCCCATCAGAGGTTTTTATGCCTGGTGATGGACAGCTGCTGCCAGGGAACTATCTCTCATCTTTGCTGTCCTCAGAAAGGAAGACAGGCAGCCTCTCTCCCTGAGAGAATAGGAAGTTTCAGCTCCTGCTCTGTTCCTATTGCCTGATTCACTTGTTTTTCTTTGCATATTGACTTTTTCCTCCTCCTTTTTCTCACTTGAATTTCTGTCTGGCATGAGTGCGTTGCTGCCAGCACTGCTCTGTGTGTGCCTGCTCTGTATCCTCACGGACTTATGTGGGGGAAGTGCTGAGGGAACAGGGATTAAATCCAGTGGTATTTTCAGTCCCCAATTTATTTATTTCTAATACAGGAGGTGCTGAGTGGGTATAAGACTAAACAGCAAGAACTTGACTTGAGTCAAAGAATGTCAGCCCCTGTGCCAGCTCATGTCTACACCATGCCAGTAATTAGGGGACAGTTATTCAGTCATCCTCCAAGCTGAGTAAAAGTCCTGGTGGACAAAATGAGGCTGTTTATTCTTAAATATTTGCCCTTTTTTGACACCAGATGTTTCAGTGTGGCACTCTGTTTCTCAGCAGTGTCATATAAATTAAAGATGTCCCTCAATACAGGCTTTTCTAATGACTGGAAAGTAATGTGGTAAAGGATGGCTCCTATACACTTGTTTTAGGGCACTGTCATTAAGGGATAAATAGTGGTTGAAGGAGTTAATTCCTCCTGGATTCAAGGAGCTGGTGTATTGCCTGCTGTTGGCATAGAGTGATGTTGTGATCATCAAACCCAGACTTAATTTCTCAGAATTAACTTATTAAGAATTAGCTTAATTAATAAGGCTGTGCTGAGAGACCCAAGTGTGCTTCAGAGATGCTGGATACAGATGCACATCCCAGCTCCATGAAAATCTGAGTTTCAGGCATAGACCAACCCGTACTACTTGCCCTTCCTTGCATCAGAGGGAGATGCCTTCTTTTAATAATAAAGTTCTTATCATACAACAGTGATATTCTGTGTCCTGACATCTGCCACAGTACTGTAGTGGATTGAAGTGTGATTAGAAAATCTTTGGATAGATCCTTGTAATTGCTATTTATGTAGTAATTTTAATAGACATTTATTTTCTAATGGAACATACTAGAATTTTCATGTTGAAATTCATATATTCGTTTTTATTTGAATACGTATTGAGTGTCCAAGCTGTAATTTGAAGTGATAACTTGGAGAGTAAAGGAACTGAAATCTCTTGGTTTGCATTTGTATTCTTGAGCAGGACAATGCCTTCTCATTTCTGGTCTCTGAATCCCCAAGTCTATGAAATGTACCTAAGAAATGCAAATCAGAGAAAGCTTAAATCCATTCTGGGGTCTGATAACAGTTTTAAGGGTCTACGAATTGAAAGGCTAAAAACTACTGCAGTCGGTCTTAATTCTAGTTTGAATTGAGATCTGAAAACGCTTTCCAATTTTACGCACGTCTTCTAGTGAACTAATCCCACTGCAGTGTTTTTAAGACAGTTTCATGTACCATGAAGTGTTAAATGCTGGTTGTCTTTGGACAGGACTCACAACTCTTGCCTCCTTGGACAAGGTTGACAAGGTGACCAATGTCTGGGCTAACTAATGGTCTTTTGAAATGCTCACTCTTTTGTGCACAGGTAAAATGGAATTTCCTCTGCTATGAATGCCTCCAGTAGTGAATGAACACAGTAATAAAAATATTCTGGTGGGAAGGGATATTGGAAAGCAATTCATCCATCAGCCTGCTCAAAGTGAGGTCGGGTTGCTCAGGGCCTTCTTCAGTCAAATTTTTAGTGTCTCCAAGGACGGAGATCTGACCACCTTTCTGGGTATCCTTTTCCTTTACTTAATTCTCATCGTGGGGAATTTTTTCATATGTCCAGCTGGAGTTTCCCTTGGACTGACTTGTGACTGTAGTCTCTTGTCCTGGCTTGTGCGCTTTTTCTGAGGAGTCTGGCTTTGGTGTCTTTGTAACTCTGCTTCAGGGAGTAGAAGGCTGCAGTTAGGCTCTCTGCAATTTTATGTTCCTCTGGTGGAACAAACCCAGTTCCCTTGGTGCCTCGATGTAGGTCATATCATTGAGCCCTGAAATGAATGCTTGGAATAACATAGAAGTTTATGTCCTCAGTAACACAAAGACTAAGATAGGTCAAAGAGAGTGCTCATTTTGCTTCAGGGCTTCAAAGTATTCTTGCCAGTGTGCTTTTAATCTGGAATATTTTCTTCAGAGGAGGTCTTGATCTCATTGAGAAGAGGCTATTAATTTTGCAGGAGTGAGTACAACATCTGAGGTCTGTTCAGAGAGCTTTATGTCCATTTTGCTTCCCTATCTGTCCCGTACTTGTTGCATCTAGTCGGGTAATAATAAACTTGTTTACTTATATGCCTTCTGTTGGCAGTATCTGGCAGTGCTGTGTTTAATGAGTAATAAGTTTTTCATCAAACTTGAAGCACAAGTGCAATTTTATGCATCAGGAATGGCTTTTTTTTAGTAACCAGGTTTTGAGAAAATGGTTCGGTTTATTATTGTACTGAGTTGTATTTATTATTTAACTTAGCAGGCTATTAATAAAATGCTTTGCAAGATGACTGAGGTGCTCAGGCTGTGGGGTGGTGGAATGCACGCTTGCTGAATCACTTCTGTTAAAACAAAAGGAAGAGTCATTGCCCTTTAAGTGTATCAGAGAAAAAGGTCTTTAATTCTACATTGCAAAAAAAGTCCTTACTCAAAATATATGACTTGTCGAGAAAATTCTGAACATGTAGTGTATATTGACAGAATGGTGCCTGAGAACATCTATTGCTTTTTGCAAACTGTTGTGTTTTTCTAGGAAAAACCACTGTATTATGTTTCCAAACCACTACTAAAACACAGCAGCCTGCCCCCTCTACCTATTTTTTCCTCCTTTCCAAAACTAAAAATATTAAATTAGTTATTTTACACAAGGCTTTAAAAAAATTTTTGACATAGGTAATGCGCAATAAGTGGCTTTTGAGTTTATTCAAACAGGACAGATGGCTTAATTATTTACCCATGGATCTGTTTGACTGTGACATCTAAACCAGTTCTTGTGCCTGATCTGGTGTGTCTTGCATGGTCACTCTCGAGATACCTTGAGCTCAGTGTGTAGAACAGCTTAAAGGCAAGGAAAAACTATTTTATTTTGGGGGAGAGAATTCATAGCATCCACGTTTTCCTGCATCCTCATGGATAGTGATAATATCTTCCAGGTACTGGAGCCAATGGAACTGTTTTCGTTATGCCAGATGTGAATCCTGCCAGTAGTGTTTTAGACTTGTGAATGGTAAGTGTTGCTCAAGGAAACGAACAGAATGTCTGTTTTCTTAAAATTGACATTTCAGTTGAGTGTCTTTCTAAGCTAAACTGACTTCAATGGACTGAAACATTTGCAATCTCTCAGAAGACTGATACCTGTTCTGTTTCTGCATCTGGTACAGATCTACTGCAGTGCTGATAGACTAGCCCTAAATAACGTACTCTATAGTTGAATCTTTCTTTTTAAGATCTTTCTTCAAAGAAGGAGGGAGTTTTGGGACAGCAGTTCGCTTTATGTAGAAGATCATTTCTGTTTAATGAATGGTCCTTAAGATATGAGGACTTCATACAACGATGGAACAAATTTATTAGCCTGTTGTACTACTTGTTGCAATCCTTGTCTTAAATGTGGGTTTGCTTCCAACTGAGTTATTGGTGTTAGTGGAATTTGTTTTCTCTAGCCTCAAATATTAAGATCTGGTTCCCTCAATATGCAGTCCTTCTTTAAGACATAGGACTTCACAGTCCAGGAGTCAGATTTTAGAACCTTCTGAGCAATACTGGGTAATTTCAGCAGCTTCAGTTTATTTGTGAGACTCTGGGCTTACCATTCTAAATTCCCTGCATAGAAGGAAATGTGAACAACGTGATCTCATGTAGATCCATAGTCTACCGTGGCTAAACTATTTCTGCTACCCAAGTTAATTATCTTAAGCCAATGCTGTTATTTTTTCACTATATTACAGTCTGCTGAAGAACATGAGAGCAGTTTTCTTTAACCATTTGGAACCCAGAGTCCTTTCTCTTGTAAACGAGTCACAAGCAGTCTGTTTTTGTGAAAGGCTCTGACTTTTCACGCTTGCGCGAACTCCTCCTTCTCAAACATGCTTCTCATTACTTCTGTGTATGTTTCTAAACATTGTGTGTTGCCCTTTGGAGACAATGTGTCCTTTTTCTAAATAGACAGTCTCTACGTGACTATAACAGGGTAGTTCATAGAATCATATAGAGTATGGGTTGGAAGGGAACTTAAAGCACATCCAGTTCCAACCCCTCTGCCACGGGCAGGGACACCTCCTACCAGACCCGGCTGCTCAAGGCCCCATCCAGCCTGGCCTTGAACACTTCCATGAATGGGGCAACCACCACTTCTTTGGGCAACCAATTCCAGTGCCGTATCACCCTCATTGTGAAGAATCTCTCCGTAATGTCTAATCTAAATCTTCCCCCTTCCAATTTAAAGCTGTTCCCCCTCTTCCTATTACTACAAGCCCTTGTAAAAAGCTCCTTCCCACCTTTTCTGTAGCCCCTTCCAGGTAGACCGCTAGATCTCTGTAAGCCTTCTCTTCTCCGGGCTGAACAACCCCAACTCTCTTGGCCTGTCTTCATAGCAGAGGTGCTCCAGCCCTCTGATCATTTTTGTGGCCTCCTCTGGACCCATTCCAACAGTTCCATATCCTTTTTATGTTGGGGATTGCAGAACCGGACACAACACTCCAAGTCGGGTCTCACAAGTGCAGAACAGAGGAGAATCACCTCCCTCAACCTGCTGACAACGGTTCTTTTGATACAGCCCAGGTCACGGTTGGCCTGCTGGGCTGTGAGCGCACATTGCCAACTCAGGTTGAGCCAGCTCATCCACAAGGACCCCCAAGTCCTTCTCTGCAGGGCTACTCTCAATTACATCATCCCTCAGCCTGTATTGAAACCACACATTGCTCCGATCCGGGTATAGGACCTTGCACTTGGCCTTGTTGAACCTCATGAGGTTCACACAGGCACACTTCTCCAGCTTGTCCAGGTCCCTCTGGATGACATCCATCCTTCTGGTGTGACAGCTGCACCACTCAGCTTGGTGTCATCCACGAACTTGCTGAGAGTGCACTTGATCCCACTGTCTGTATCATCAACGAAAATATTAAACAGCACTGGTACCAGTACGGACCCCTGAGGGACACCACTTGTCATGGATCTCCATCTGGACATCGAGCCATTGACCACTGCACTCTGAATGAAACCAGCCAACCAATTCCTCATCCACCAAACAGCCCACCCATCAAATCTATATGTTTCCAGTTTAGGGAGAAGGGTGTTGTGGACGACTACAGAAATCCAGATAGATTCCATCCATTGCTTTTCCTGTGTCCACTGATTTGGTCACTCCATCAGAGAAAGCCATGAATTGGCTCAGGCAGGACTTTGCTTTGGTGGAGCCATGCTGGCTGTCTCAAATCACCTCCGTGTCCTCCACGTGCTTTAGCATAGCGCAGTTATAATGTCTCTCACGTCCGTCGCTCTGAAGGGTTTGGGGTTACCCTGCGCTGTATGCTCTTTCAAGGGGCACAGAGAGACACAGCGCAGTCAGCTCTTGCTGGACATTCCAGATGATTCTGCAGAGTATCCGCACACACCTCGAAAACATGCAGCCTCCGGCATCACAAGTGACATACAGCTTTACCCACACAGAAGCTTTAAATGCATTTTCAGTTCGGTGTTCTCACCGGACCCATTTGCAGTAACCACTGAAATAGTCTTTAAGATAATTTCTTCGTTGCGTTACTTGCTGCTTAAAAATATATCCCTTAATTTGGGATTAAAAGCACCTTTAGGCTGTTCAGTGCTGTTTGCAGTGAAGATAATACTTGGCTTTTCGTAGTGGAGGCTGTGAAGCATCTGGCTGGGACAAATGAAGCAGTAGAGTGTGTGAGGAGTGAGGTCAGATTCTCCTGCTTTGGCTGCATTGGAGTTCCACTGCAACAACTGCTGGACATAAACAGCTGCTGAGAGAGCTCGTCTTCCTGTTTCCCACAAAGGAATAAAACAGCAGCCGGGTCTGCAGTGCCCGAGATGAGTTCCTGGTTATTTCTACAGAAAACTTCGAGAGCGAAGTGAGAAGGAAGGACCGACCCTAAACTATCCATTTTAATCGAGAAGTCTGTTTCTTACTTTTATTTTTGTTAATGATTCGGCCCTCAGTCCTGGCCCTGGAGAAGAAAAATGTGTTAATGCCCCAAGATGACATAATAGAAATGGCAGCTGGCTGAGAAATTTTGGGATGGGGAGGTTGCTGGTACTTCAGCAAATCTGTGTTTGAATTCTTCTGATCTTGCTTTATGGTTACGTGATGTGAAAGAAGGTAAGAATATTTAGCATGAATACCTTGGCCACTTCTGCAATAGCAAAGCTATGGGTGACCTTTTAATTATCTTGTGATTTTTCATGTAAATATATATTTTACTCTCAATGTCAGTTCTAGGGGCTAGAACTTGCTTTTTTGGAAACAGAATTTTTCTGGATTACAACCTATAAGAGGGCTACATGCTTGTCTTAAAAGCTGGAATGAATTGCAGATGAAATGGTGAAGAATAAAAAAGAAATATTTTTAAATGCTACTGTAGAAGTAATGCTTCCAGGTTATTTGCTAGGAGGATGGTTTTGGTGGGCTTCTCTTTTTTTTTTTCTTTTCTAAATTTTTTCTCCATTTAATAATTTGGATATTCCTAAGTCTGGCAAAGAGTATTTACTCTGGGCAAATTAAGGTCTCTGTTTGGATAGTAGATTCAGAAGGGAGGGAGGAAGGAATGGAGAGTGGCAGGAAATTTTAGAAGTTCTATAACTTATGAAATTGTTTGAGTTCTGTGTTGTCAGCTTGGGAAATATCTGTGTTTTGTGACTTCTCTTTTATAAAGAGAACTGGTTTCTCGGGGCACTCACTCTGTAATTGTGGACCACGGGGTAATTTTCCTTCTGACACAGAGCAGTTCTACCCTGGTTGTAATGAGTTGCTTCTGTGAAGATCCAGATAGTCACTCACATCTTTGTTTCAGACTTCAAGTGATTTATTATTTTTTAATAATTATTATATTTTATTATATTTTTATTATATTTTAATAATTTTTAATTCATTTTTTATGATTATGTTTTAAGGAGTAAGAACTCAAAGTGTCTTTATTTTTAAGGAAGTTATAAAAAGCTTTCTTTTTCTTAAAGGTAGTAAATTTGTACGTCGACTGTTTAAGGGCATTTGATATGTAATCTACTTTAATAGCGTATTTTTATATTTTCAGTTTTACTGTTTCCTTCTTTCTTTTATAGAAAAGTCTTAATACAGAGCCTTCTTAATTTTTAATTCAACCCTTTTATACCTTACCATCTTAGGATGAATATTTAAAAAACAATCTTCAGGCTTGCTTCAAAATGTCCCTGTGTGCATCTTCTCACAAGGAATTTTCTCAGTTACTGCCACTTCAGGATATTGGATGCAATAAAACAGAAATTAAAAGCTCACCTGCTGGTATCATCTCTCCAGTTCCCAACAGCTGTCATCAGCCCACGTTGACAGCAGAACACAGTCCAGTCTATATTCCCTCATCGTACATGGAGAACAGACACGACTATTCCGCAATGGCGTTCTGCAGTCCTGCAATGATGAATTACAACATTGCCAGCAATTTTGGTGATTCAGAGAGTGCATCTGTGAGGCAAACATCAAGCCCCAGCGTGTTATGGTCTGTTCCTGGCCATCTCTCCCCTCTGACATTGCATTGTCAGTCGTCCCTTCTGTATGCAGAGCAGCCAAAGAGTTCGTGGTGTGAAGCAAGACCAATGGAACCAGTGCTACCTGTGACCAGGTCAGTTTTGCTCCTTTCTTTAAAACTTTGCTAAGAAGTATTTTTAGTTCTTTTTACGGTCTTTAGTTCTTTGAGTCTTTTCTTTTTGCATTTGACTTCCATGTGTTGGTCTGTCTGACAAAAAGAAAAAAAGGGGGCAAAAACCGCCACCAAATACCAAATTGGTCCTGGGTTTTGTGGGGGTTTTTTTATTTAACTTCTGAAATAGGTTGGGTTTTTTCCCCATAGCGCCTTAGAGAACTTTACACCAAAAGCACTACAAATGCCTTTAAAGCAGGAACTGTTTACTGCTATAAACAAAACTGCAGACTGCCAGGTACTACTTTGTGTAATAAAAATGAATTTTACTCTGGCAGATTAAGTCCTTTAAGTGAAAGAAGTAAAGGTTAATTCTTTTTTCCTTTTCATATAATGTTGTTTGAATTCCATTTTATCTGGATTTTTTTTAACTGCATTAACCATTATGAAGACTTTTCATGAACACAGAATTCAAAGAAAATGTTTTCTCTGGTTTTTTTGGTTTTAGTTTAACAGTCACACAGCATCATGCATCATGTTAGATTAGACTAGACATTAGGAAGAATTTCTTCACTGAAAGGGTGGTCAGGGATTGGCACAGCTGCCCAGGGAGGTGGTGGAGTCGCCATCCCTGGAGGTGTTTAAAAGGCAAGTGGATGAGTTCCTTTAGGACATGATTTAGTGGGGAGACAGGAACAGCTGGATTCGATGATCTCAGAGGTTTCTTCCAACCTTAGGATTCCAACCTTAGGATGACCCTATGTTCTAAAGGGTGCTGCTACTGAAAAAATTTAGCCTTACTTCTTTTTGCTGTTCCCAACTTCATAAAGGCATTGTGAACAGCAGATTCATGGGCTAAATTTTCACCAGTAAAGAAACTGCATTTGCAAAAACATGTTCCCATTTCTGCGCACTCGTTCGTGTTATGAACCATAAGCAATGTGTACATCGTCAGCCGATGAAGTCACTCCGTTCATAGGCACAACAGCTGTTGGCTGGATGAAAGCATGGGGTGGTGCAGGTGCTGTTCTTGTTTTAGCAGCTCTATGTTTAATGGTAGGGATCCTTATTTAATTTCATTATCAGTATGAAAAAGTGTGGCAACAGTTTTAATTCAATTGTTAATAAAGGATTTGTGCTATTTGTGAGATTACCCACATTCCTTCTGCAATGTTGACTGCAACAGAACCGAGGTGTGAGATCTACATCTACTTCAGACTTGTAGGTGGCACAGATTTTCAGCCTAGCCACCTGACTAGTTGCTGTCTGGAATCAGCAGAGAGCAGCAGGCAGTTCTGGAGTGCAAATCAGTTTAAGCATAGATGTGTGGACTGGGAGAAGCCATTTGGGAAGCACTACTAGACAGAAGGATTCCCCGTGCAGGTCTAATGTGAGTAGGGCTAACATCCAAACTCTTCCCACCTTGGTTAATATTTCAAAACTTTGATAGCCCTGGGAGGGTTACTGTAGGTTAGTGTTAGAAGCTGTCCAGATGATGCGACTGCAGCTGGAATAACCCAAGAGCAAGGGCACCCCATCTGATGCTCTGCAATCTGCTCTCTACATAGACACAAGGGAAGCCAAACCTGCCATGCTGGAGTTAAGGTAAAAAAGTCTTCTGTCGTTTGTGTAGATTCATGCAGATTATTGCCCTTGCAGCTGGTGATGACCTGACTTTGAGGAGAAATCAATGATATCTGCAGCCTAAATTTAGGTATTGTCTTTCTTGTTCAGCAGCAAGTATCTCGTGTGCGCGGTAGCTGGACCTTCTCAGTGGTTTATTTGTCTCAGTAGGATGCATTGTAACTCCTGTTTGTGTACAAAAGTTGTAAAGAAAAATAAATGGAAATACACAAAGCAAGAGCTGTAATTCCCTTATTGTGGATATCTGTCCTGAAATAAGACTTTAAAGAAATGAAGTCCCATGTTTCCTTTTGCTTTATCCTTTGGTAAGATCTCAAATTAATGTCATGAACATGGTATTTATTGCCATGGGAACAAAAACTGTGACACTACAGATTCGTAGATTATATCTTGAAGGAAGAGTTCTTGGGACTGAAACGTTAAGAAATAGCTTCGGGGGAAGGGAAAGACTAATGCTGTAAGTCTGATCAATTTTAAACAGCATTATGTTTTGAGAAAAGGGATTTTCTTTGAAAAATGAGTAAGAAAGCACTACTACATATTTAGGCCCGTTACACAGTTCATTTTCAAAATAAAGCAAGAGTCTCACTATAAGAGGGATTTATTTTCCCTGGGTACATATTTTCATTAGCTCAACCAATGTGATCCACTTTGCTAAAGCTGATCACTATATGGTTTGGGTCTGCTTATTGATTACATTAAAATTAGGAACCTGAATTCTTGGCACTCTGCTCAAAAAAGGTGCATTATATGAATACAGAAGAAATTTAACTTTATAAAATGCAAATATTATGCAGTGTAGTGTTACTTTGCACAAAAATGAATTGTATTCCATGTAAAAACAGATGTGAATTTTTAGAGTTAATTTTTTTGAAATGGTAATAATTTGGTGATAGTCTACAATAATTATTTGCATTACAGATTCTGTACCTAGTGAAGATAATAGAAATGGTCTCATAAATTTTGTTCATGCAGAATCACTCAATTTATATCACAATGTAACTACTTTACATTTAAAAGTAGTTTGAAATTGATTTCTGTCTTCATTCCCTAAATAAAAGGACTTTAATTAAAGAAAAAAACATTTATTTTCAAAATTAATGGATATATATTGCTTTCTAAAAGGTATTATAAAACATTAATGAAGTTGCCAGAGTGATATTTCTGGAGCTTAAGTTGTTCCTCTTTTCTATTATTTTCTTTGTGTTTCTGATTGCTTACAGAGTCTACCTACAATTAAAGGGTTTTGTTACACAGCCTGGCAGCATTTACTTAATCAAAAATTATCTAGTAACTTTATCATATTTATAAATTGCTTAAACTCTGCTCTAAAGCCATAATTCTTTGCGTTATTCTATCTTTTTATTGGGCTCAATTTGCAGAGCACGCTTTTTAAAGCGTTTTGTAGACATTAAGCAAAATTGTCTCCTAAATTTTGAGAGCTCTATGACATGAATTTCAGCATATTAATGAATGTTTGAAGTGTAGCTGAGCCTGGGCTTTAGAGATATAAACATTGATAGCTGTGTGGTATTGACAGTTCCAGATGTTATAGTGGAGAGATCCTCTAGAATATGAGGAAGATAAAGATTGAAAATTATTCTTCGTCTGATTTTTACCCTTCATCTTGCACATATTCTGTGAAAGAAAGGAGAATCCTTCTTCATCCTTCAGTTTAGGCTCATATGGGATCGAATTATCTCCAGGCACTGAATGAGCCAGGGGCCTGTGGGAGAGACAGAAGAGTTATAGGAAATTATAAAATCTGGACTATTAATTTTTTACCTAATGTGGAGATTTTTAAAATTTTTTTCTCTCTTTATAATGTATAGCAGTTCAGGTTTTAAAAAGACCTGACAACAAATGCCACGAGCACATCTTGTTTTCTAGGTCAGATTCTTCACCCTTGTTCAGGTTTAATAAAAAGTTGAGTTTAGGTTTCCAGGTGTGGTGAATGCATCAAGCACTTGCTGTGGCAAAGCTAGAGGTAATTAGGAGATGCAATAGGTACAGAATAACCTAAATAGTCTTACTAATTCCTTCTCCTTTAGGGTAATCATCTTGTCATTGTTCATGAGTAGCAGGAAATCACTGACTTGTTACTTTCAAAAAAATCTGACTTCTTTTTATGGAAACGTAATGCCTCTATATAGAAACCATGGTCATAAACCAGAGAGGAGTAGTAGGAGGTGTAAAGTGATAAATCTTTGTCCGTGTGGTTCCTGGGTAGCAGCCAGGTTACATCCCTCATTTTCCTGCAACCTTTTGTGAAGGAGCTTTGTGGGCATCCAGCCAGCTACTGCCAGTCCTTCTGGAGGAGCTGGCGGTTCATTCATCTGCTGGACGTGCTGGACTACACCAGTCCCAAGAGTGCTGGGAGGTGGTCTCTAACCACATGTGCTGTTTGTCTGATCACGAGGTTCCCGGGGTAAGGAACGGGTACCTTAAAACTCTTGACTGTTTCCCACTTCTGTTGTCCTTAAAGACAACTGTAACAAAATGATTTGGTTTGAACCTCCCACTGTGCTGCTGCAGCTATCGCAGATGCTCAGGTTTGACACCTGTTTGGCGTGGAGGAGGAATTCATTCCAGACTCTTGCTTTGTGTGCAAGCTGTTTGTCACAGTCTGCGGAAGTCACTCAGCTTGCATGTGTGCAGGGTGGCTGTCGTTACACTTTTAAGCAGGGAAAGAAAAAGTGTTTTTTAAAACACTTGTCATGACTGAAAGGCAAAAAACCCCCCACTCCTCAGTGAGATGTTATGATGTGTGCTTTTTCTTTATTTTCATCCATAACGTCTTGGTGCTTTCACGAGGGCAATAAACATCGCTCTCTAGAGCTTATCAATCAGTCACTGAGGTGCTCTCTAGCTGAGTTTGATTCACTTCTGACTCGCACAAGTGGATCGTGATTCCCAAGTACAGCTCTAAATATCTCTTCTACTGATGTGCAATGCCAAATTACTTTTTCTTCCAAATACAGAGTCACGGGGAGGAATACCAATGCTTTTTCCTCCTTGTGTTAGCAGCATATTAGGCGTCTCTGACACGGTCCCTGGGTTCTAAGGGAGAGTTCCCACACACAGGTTTTCCCAGTGTGGCAGAAGGGGGAAATAACTCAGTTATTCAGCAACTATTTATGGAGGGGTGTGTGTGTAATCAAAGGCTTGTTAAATATTTAAACACCCTTATGCCCTGCAATATCTGAATTAATTAATTTTTTTTTTTTGAAGCTTGTAGTAACTCCATTGTGCAATAAATACTTTAATTACTCTGGTTTGGAATTTGCTCCAAGAGCCTTCTTTGTTCCTTTCCAAACTTTCTAGTAGGAAGTTGGAGCAAGTTCTCCTCAAATACTTATAAACTTCATAGTTTTTAGTTGGCATGTGGGTGTGTTTGTCCTTACCTCCTGTCATGACACCAGCACAAAGTCTACTTTTAATGTTTGTTAAAGCCCCTTTGACAGCACTTTCAGCATGTTTCCACTGTTCTATTTAAATTTGCTCTCGTTAGTAAACAGTTTTCTTCTACCCTGGCAAAGTACTCTTGTTCTTCAGAAATCATAAACCATGCTGCCTGCTGTGTTACCCCACCTGCTATTTCTTCACCTCTTTAATCCTGCTGTAAGGTGGGATGAGGCAAATTCTGTGCTTAAGTTTATACCTATAAGTTCACAGCTGTACTCGTGTCAAACTGCTGCTGAGAGTTTGCACATGACACTATTTTGTCTCTGTCTAGAAATTATATTGACCATGAAGGTAAGGCATGCTAAAACCACCAAGAAAATGAGATCTAGAGAAAAAATACACAAAGAATGCAATTACCACACCTTAAAAAACTCACTCTACTGATAATCCAAGTTCATTTCCTCTTGCTGTTTCTTTCCAGGATCTTGATGCCAGGAATTGGCTGTTATTTAATGGGTTTATCCTGTTCTAATTTTAACCCAGTCACTAAGAATAGTTCCAGTAAGTTGGAACTATTTGCAGTGCTTAACAAACGTATATATCTTGTTATTTTATATCGAGAAGTAATTTTTTAATGTAGAAAAGTATTTTATTAGTTGTGTTTCTCCACTCATATTCAGACTTCCTTTTATTTAGCATTAGGGTGATAAACGTGGTTGTCACCTTGAATATAAACTTTGTCTAACATTGTTGTAGGCTGATTCTCGTCTCAAGACTTTGTCTCCAGGACCTTATTGAGTGAATAAAGCCTTATTTAAAGGATGAAATTCTCGAGACTAGATGTGCATTGCTCGTCTGAAATTTTGTCTTGCTAATAGTATGAAGAAACTGCAGCTCTGTTTGTGCCAGTGTTTATCATGTCAGTCTGAGCTGTCCGAATTTTAATTTTCCATGTGAAGCTTCCCAAAGGCAAAGTCCATTGGGTTCATAAATTCCTGAACTTGTATGTTTCCAAGAATTCTTCTTGTGATTTTCCCAGAGTTCATGTGAACACAAATGAGCAGTCTAGTTTTATGTCTTTAAGTACTTTAAAACTTGATAATTATCATCATTGAAAAGTTTGGGATTAGAGTATATGTTTCAAACAACCTTATCAGAAAAAGGTATAGCAGTGTTTCACTCTATTGTGTGTTCAGTAACAAGAAAGTTCTATGGCGAAAGAACAGAAGACAAGGGAAAATAATGAAACTCATTGCAAGGTAGATTAATTTTTCCTTTTAATAACAGATATTTTTCTTTTCTATCAGAGAGACGTTAAAAAGAAAAACTAATGGCAGTGACTGTACAAGCCCAATTGCAAATAATCCTGGCTCAAAAAGGGATGCCCACTTCTGTGCAGTCTGCAGTGATTATGCTTCAGGATACCACTATGGGGTCTGGTCATGTGAAGGCTGCAAGGCATTCTTTAAAAGGAGTATTCAAGGTAGGAGCGTCAGCTTTTGCTAACTTTGCCCAAATGAGTTGTTTCATATGATCGGGGCTGCAGCAGCTGATCTAGTAATGAGTTGATCTAAAATCCTGGTGTATGGTGCTGCACGCTGAAAACAGAGCAACACGTGATTTGACTGCTTTATCTTTTCGCTCTTGTGTTATCAAGATCTGGAAACACTGCAAGGTGAGCAAATGGTTTTGTTAGAGGAAGAGGTGGAATACGTTGCATGGGAAGGTCTCTGCTGGATGGCACTGCAGACCAGTGAATCGAATCTTTGTGTCCCAAAGTAGATAGGGTGATTGTGAATTTGTTATAACAGACACAGCTGGAGTAGGCAATCATCTGGAGGATTACTTGCTAGGAACTATTCTTGACAATAGCATTTTGCCTGAAGCTGTCGCATCATATAATATAATATCTATACAATATGTAGGACATAAAAATACGGGCAGCAAGTATTGGGTACAAACATGATTATTATTTCCCAGCTTGTTGCCACCTCCTCCCCCTGCCCCTGAGCCTACATTTCAATAGTTCTTACTCTGCCAGATCTTACTATCTAAGATTTCCACTTCCGTGTTTAAATTCTTAAATATTTGATATTTAGTTCAAATTTGCTGAGTAGCTGCAGTATGAAGTAAATGCAGGTCTCCACGCTTGCTATGGCAGCCTCTGAGCAGTGACCCATGCACCATATTGAAGCTTCGGACCACTTCATTTCTTTAACCTTAGCTCTAGTTATCATGTTCTTTGGCCTCATCTGGGGGCTCTTGGTGGAAGCTTAATCAGATTGAAATGCAGGTACAAGCACAGAAAATCCTATCATTTTTCCATCCCCTTCTGCACACAAAGCCTTTAACAGCAACCTTGAGATATTTTCTTCTGGATTAATATGGAAGAGTTGGCATCACCATTAGAATCAAGTTTAATTCCAAACTTGTTGCCTTTTCAATTTAATGTGCGAGTTCTGCATGGGTGAATAACAATTTCTATAAACTGGTGCGAGTTATTTTGATGTCTAAAATAATTGAAGAGAACATTTGCTCCAGTTTGTCACAAATGGAGACTGAATTGGATCTCAAAGTGTTTTCTGTCAGGAAAATTATCTGCCAGCTCTGTGCTGCTCACATGTGCTTTGGCCGTGAACAAGTTACCCATTGTGGCCTTTTGTACATCTTAATGTACCCTGTCAGGTAATGTTTCTTTCTAACTCAAATAAATGAAAGTAAGTTCTTAGCATAAAACACTACCAAGAACTCGGTTGCAACTGTTGTGAAAGATATCGCTTATAAAAACGAAAATCTTCTGGGCCTACCATACACCAAAATGGGGCTGCTGTCTAATTAAAATTGGATGGTATGACTGAACAACTGTGTGTGGTCTCCTCTACTTGTCCAAGTTTGTGGCGTAGTCTGTTCATCCCACATCTCTGAACATCTGCCTGTGAGCTAAGTTATCCCAAGGCCACAGGAGTTTTAAACTGCTTTATACTCCTGCATGCCTGGGTTATAGTGCAACAGAGAGCTTCCTCCTTCTTTTCCCTCATGTTGTGTGAAGAGTGATAAACAGTAATTTGTTTTTCAGTCGTATCTGCCAGTAGGAAATGGGACAAACTGTAGCCTGATCTCTTCTTTTTAAAATTGTCGGTTCAAAAATTCAAGGTTAAAATTATTTTAATTTTGCAAGGAAATAGCCACAATGGTTCAGTTAAACAATTACTCTTGGGGACATGAACTTTTGGACTTGCATCAAGTAAAGAAAACTCTAGTGGCTGTATCTTTGCCTGAGCTATTCTTAAAGCTTGAAAAAATAACTTAAAAACAACCTGAGAGAAAGTGCATTAAAAAAGGTAAATGAGCAAGTGTTTTTTTGTATCCATTGGTAACTGCTGCAGAGGAGCTCTCCAGTGTATGACAGGAGATGATTTGGTTGTATTTACACCAAGACCATACTCAAGTCCAGTTTACAGTAATAAACCTTTGGACCAGATTATTATTTAATGAAATAATGTGAAGTGGTTTGGATGGGGGTGAGATGGAAGAGAAGGAGACGAGAACAGAAAAGACTGTAGTGGAAACTGAGGAAAATAAGATAAACACTTGTATAGAATATCTAAAAGTTATACTTTCTGTTGTGCTTTTCTTTGTACTTTATAGTGTGCATTATTTGATATTAGTCATCTTTCTCTCTTGGACTGCTTTTTTTCTTTTATTAATTTTGGTGCAGGGTCAATCCTCCAAAGGCTTCTTCATTCTTGGAACTCACTACGTCAGAGAATTCAGTAAATAAATCTGTAGTTTACTTAAATCCTTGCAGGGCTGAGGCTGTTGTGCACTACTGTTTTCAACTCTACTGAGGAAAAAAAAATCAATTCTACTGGTCTATCTGTAGAGTCCCGCTATACAGTAAGAAGTTGGAGTTTGGGAACAAATTTCCACAAAAGCATATGTCCCATTTTCAAAAATGATCTGGTATTAGAAGACACTTGGTTACCTAAGAGTTGTCACTAAAAGCTGGTCTATGTTGTCTGGTTACTTTTTGAGGCAACACATAGATTTTTTCATTATAGGTATTTTTGCATCAAATGGGCATTTTTGCATCAGTTCAAACAAAAGAGCTTATGAAAAAATTTGAGATGCTTAAAATTGAGAAAGTTCTGGTTGGGGAATGACCAAGAAAGACTACTGGAGATGTTAAATTTTCTCTTCTTACTCTGCTGCAGGACATAATGATTACATCTGCCCTGCTACCAATCAATGCACAATAGATAAAAACAGGCGCAAAAGCTGTCAAGCATGCCGGCTGCGGAAATGTTATGAAGTGGGAATGATGAAATGTGGTGAGTTTTACATATCTCTGTTGCTTGTCTGGGTTTTGCTGACTTTTTTTTCCCCTTCAGTCAATTTTGCATAGATTTTTTCTTTTTCCTTTGGAATCCTAACAAGGCACAACACGCAATTAGAGCAAGGTTTAAGCTGCTTTTATAGGAAGGAGTATCACAGAATGGTTTGGATTGGAAAGAATCTTAAAGACCACCCAGTATTAGGGCAGGGACACCTCCCACTGGATCAGGTTTCTCAAAGCCTCATCCAACCTGGTCTTGAACACCTCCAGGGATGGGGCACCTACAGCTTCTCAGGTCAATGTTTTGTAGTGTCTTACCTTCCTCACAGTAAAAAATATGTTCCCAATGTCTATTCTAAATCTACCTTCTTTCAGCTTAGAACTCTTTCTTAAAGCAGAAGACTACTTTCATCTTCAGAAGAAAACCTGTGGGAAGGACTAGGGTGTAGGGTAAGCGCATTAAAATCGCGGTGCCTCCACAGAGTTCTGTGAAGGCAGTTTACTTGCGTGCTGTGTTCTGCAGAATGGGAAGCCAAAGCCTGCTGCTGCTTGAGCCTCAAACCAAACTGAAATCCCTTCTAATGGGGGATAAATGAGCCTGTACTGTGCTCTGCTGGTTGAATGTAATGCAAGAACAGGTGTGCACCACCAAAGCAGCTGTTAGTTAACCCAGCATCCCGCCTCCAACAGTAGCAGGAGTGAATGTCTCAGGAGGACCGTAAGAATGAGACGCACCTAAGTGAATCTACTGCAGACAACTCCCAGCTTCCAAAAGGCAGCAGTTGGGGGCTTCTGGCCTAGAAGAGGTTTCTTGTGTTTAATAGGTCTTAATATATCAAAAGAATGGCAACTTTTCCATTGTCCCTCTTTTTAAAGTTGCAAAGTCTTAGCGTCTATGACATCCCACAGCAACTTGGCCACCTGTCATGTGAAGAAGCTCCTGTCTTGTTGCCAGCCTTTTCTGTGGATCTTGGGTAGGGTAGTGAGTGGGCTGCTCTTTTTTTGAACAGACTGTTTTCACATTATGCCCTCCAGCTCTTCTGTCAAAAGAAGCAGTTAACAACTGCTATTCGTGACTCCACCACTCGGAATTATCCAGTCTTTTCTCTTATTCCTATCCTGTACTTACAGTGATGTGACTTTGCTGTAGTTATACATTTATAGAGGGTATTTTAAACGTTACTTTTAAAAAGTATGTAATATAAAAGATATTTCAATATCCAGTGTACTTTAGCAGAAGAGGTTTATTGTTCTTACAGATCCCTCAAATTACATAATAGAAATAAGCTGGGAAAACATCACATAGGAACACTGGAGAGGAAAGGAGAAGGTCATTGTACTTGGTTCTCTGATTTGCAGGTGTGCATCTCATTTCATCCCATTTAATGTAGATACCAATTTCTATTTCAAGGCAAGGCAGCATTTTTATCCTCCCACTTACTCGATCTGAAGGCTGAATCTTATTTCTTTCATTAGGAACAGTCTTGGGAATTCCAGCTTGCATTTATTGCTGGACAATTAATGCTCACTTGTTCTTGTGGCAACGTTGTCTTATAGCTTAGAGGCTCCTTTTCTCTTCGTTGTTTACAATCTGGTTGTATTTAATGCTCTCACAACTTTTCTTTTATTGGGCTAAGTAAACAAAAAAATAAATCTCCTCCTCTTGCAAAATAGGGAAGGATTTAGAATCTAGAAGCTGTCAGGGCAGCTTGCCCCTCAGTCTGCTCTGGGCTCAAATAATCCAATTTGCACTTGGATGACCAGAATCATGGACCGTATTCCTGTGAACTCTACCTACTGTAGTAGCATTGATACACACCTGTTTCTGTGGGAGCTTTTCTCCACATACAACCAAGGATCCTATTTGCCTTTTTCATGACGGCATCACGCTGGAAGTTCATAATCCTTCTATGACCTGTAATGATTGCAGCCTCCTTCTTTATTTCTAGCTGATAATTCCCAGTTTACAGCTACTATTTCAATCGTTCCTTGTATTATTTTTGTACTCCTGAAATACATTTAGTTTCTTTTGCTCAAGTCGGCCAGTTCTTTCTATATGAAACACTTCTGCACTAATAATGCATTTCAACTTTATTGATGTTTTTCATTCCTCAAATGAATCCTTTTATTCCAATTATTGAGGAAGTTCTGCATTGTGATTAGACCTCACAGGCACTATTGTATTATGAGGAATAAGTAATGACGATATGTACTTATGTCTTAGCCTGTGTTCCTTTTAATCTTGTCACATATTCCTAAACTTATTTTCTTACAATAATAAGTGTTTGTAAGACATTAATGACTATGCCAGATCAAACCCGACACTTTGAGACTAAACCAGGAAAATGATAAGAATTGTATTTTAAAAATATTAGTTTTTTAATTAGTAGCAATACAATTTGAGATTCTTGAGAATTTAATTTGAGAGTCTTAAGAATTTAATTCCAGAAAAAGGAGTGTAAAAATTACTCAGAATTGCCTGAGTTGCCTGTTGAGTTAAGAGGCACCTGTGTGTAAAGCTGATGCATGGACACACGGTGACAGACGTTTAAACCAGAGAGATTTTAGGACTGTATTTCTTGCATGAAACTTAAATGCCATTTCCTGCAGACCAGAGTGATTATGTTTCAAACTTTTTGTTAGAGCTGTGCTTTAATACTAGTTTTTTACTATAGAAAGCCATAAAAGAGTACTTTTCTTTTTAATGAAGGCTTTTCCCCATCTCTGCTCCTTTCCCAGGTCACTTAGTGAATACATTGATTCACATCTGCTAAAACCCTGGATAGCATAGAATGGTTTGTAAGTGCATTTTTGCTTGGTGGAGACGTTGTCCAGCAGAAGTGGTAAAAGAACCTCAGTTACCACTTTGTAGTTTATGAAAGCTCTTCATAAAAACTCTGCACTGTTGGCTTCAAACCTTTAAATCCTCATTTTGCATATCGTCAATAGACAACTCGAGGAAAAAGCACGCCCGTGTGCGTGTGTATATAGCACGCACTTCTGTAAGTAAATGTGATTAGGCAGGACATACAATCTTTTAAACAGCAGGAGGTACTACGGAAGCGTTGCTTTGGAGTTTCCTGGTCTGAAATTCTCTTGGTTGTCATCACATTCGTAGATGTTGAGAAGTGAACCCAACAAGCTACGTGTGGAGGCTGCCTTGAGGGTGCTTTGTGACGATGGATTAACGTGACAATGGATTTTCTTACAAAATATACTGTCACTGCCAAAAGCAAAATGAGGGTCTTAGTGCATCTGCAAACATCTCTGCAGGAATTCTGTGTCGCCTACTGTTCCAAACAAGAGCTACGGCTAAATTCTGGCAGTAGGGCTAACTAGCAATGATAGAAAAATAATTGCAAAGCACTGTCACCAGGAACAAAGAAAACAAATTCTGCAGTAAACTGCCCAGCAAAGGTGAATAAAACAGATCAGGATAAAACTGATCTTTGCTTGGAGGTTTCTGATGTTTCCCCGGGGAGCCTGAAATGGACTGAGCTGTTTGGCAAAGGCAGTGAAGAAGAGGGGGGGTTGCTTCGTCACTTGGCTTTAGCTGCTCTAGTAGAATTTATGCTCAAATAGGCCCTCTTTCCATAAGATTTTTTCAGTTTCCATGTTGGTCTAGACTTACCTTTTATTCCCTCCTTCTGCCCAGCTCTCTTTTTCCTCATGTACCGGTTCTCAATGTGTTGAAAATGTTCTAGAGCTAAAGCTCCTTTCTGCCCACCCTGAATGAGGAGACTGAGGGGCCATATGATGGAGAAACACTGCCCTTGAGCGCTGGCATCATTCCACAAGTTTGCAGAAAGAAAAATAGACTTTTCTGTGGGCTGATACAGTTCAGGATTTGGCTCTCTTTTCCTCCTGTGCTTGGCTGTTGATAGCACTTGGAAATACAGCAAATTACTTCTAACACAGGAAGTAACTGTGGAAAAAGTATTTCATGGCATTCTCTGGACATCAGATGTATTAATTGTATTTTAGCTATTATAAAAATTACTGTAATTTCAGCTCATGTTCTCCTATGCGTATGGCAGACAGTAGCTTCTTTGTCAGTAGGACTGCTCTGTGAATACAGGCGTACTCACCAGAACATTTGCATTTTCATTCAAGGGTGACTGGAGCGATAATGATTTACTAATGTGTACTTGAGCAAGTTTTAAGCTCAAACACTTACAAAAACGGATTATAATATATCAAATAGTAGAATCTGCAGTTGCTGCTGAACTGGTCAGTTACATTCGCAGTTGCTAGGGATTGAAATCAACATTAAGAGCAAATTGCAGTATAACTGCACACCATATCAGACAGCAGAGGCACCTGCAATTTTCAAAGAATTTGTAAAGCAGAAGTTGTATTACTGCCAGTAATATCTACTGTGGCTTGTTCATGGGTGAATAAACACAAGCTCATTTTAATGACTTTTTTTTCTGAAGTGTCTTATTCCTTATATTTTTGTGATAATTTACCCATGTGGTCTACGGTGCTGTAGCTTGAGGTCTTGCCCTTGGTGCAGCATTCTCAGCTGAATACAGCTATTTTCTTGCTCAAAGCATAACTCTAAATAAGGGGAATGCTGTAGGAAGAATGAGGGATTTGATAATCTCCAACTGCCCTAATTACCTTTATATGAATGAATATTATCTATTAAGTATAGTTAGGGAGTTTATGGTAAAGTCAGCAATAGTCCCTAACCTGGGAAGCCGTAAGGCTTTTATTGCTGTGCCTTTAAACAGTTTGATCAACATATCTGTGTCTAGTTAAGTCAAATGTTAAGCTGGTCTATAATTACTTACAATATATGTAGTTTTATAAACACTTATAAATGTTTATTTGTTGTTAATAGACGTATGGATAAGCACAGTGGCACAGTCAGCCACATAGATCAGCACAGACAGAAAATGTAGCCCTCATGAGAACACAAGCAGTGGAAAATACATGCATTTAAAACACATGGATCCCTCCAGTAGTTTGATTTTTAGACACTCAGTGTGTCAAATAGTTGGCCCGTGGATCCTCACAGCTCCCCAGCTCATGGCCTCCAGGCCTGCGACCTCACCTCAGTTGCTGGAACTCAGACCTTCTCCAACACAAATGGTCACAGAAGCACATGTGCTACGGATCCTTCCAGTAACTGGCTTTTGAAAGTCAATGTTATCCAGTAGCTGGCCCCTGGATCCTCTGTTCTTCCATGTACCTCGTGCACAACCTCTCTTGCACACACACACAGACACAAATAAGTGTCTGGCAGCTGGTCAAACCCGTGGCCCTACCGGTAGCTGACAGCAGCTCCTTTGGTCTTTCTAGAAGATAGCTAGGAATGCCTGGTCCCTCCAGGTGAAATGAAAAGCCTTTCCTGTTGATTTATCTGCTGGATGCCATGCCCAGACCACAGGCTGGTCATTCTCCTTTGATAGCCCTGAGAGTAACCTAGTCAGTCTGCTTGTCGTCACTGATTATTAGGTTCTTGGGATTCTTCCATCTTTGTTTTTCCCTTGCTTCTTTGTCTTCACAAAGCCTTTAATCAGATAATGAAGAAGAGCCAGCATCTGTTACTGGGGCAAGAAGTCTTTAGGCAACACATCAAAAAGACTTCATAAATGCCATAATGTCAAGATAGTAGCAGAAAGGATGCTTTTGTCAAATTTGTTGTGGGACTGAAACCAAATGAGACAACTCGTTATGCTTTAAGACTCCATGGTCTCTATGTATGCAATGTCAAATGTTAGCCTGGTATAGATTTATGTTAGCACGGGCATTTTTAGAAGCATGAAAATTCAACCCTTGAGTATCATATGTGAGTAGAAGTATGGGTGACTAGCACAAAAAATTAAATTCTAAAAGATCCAGAGGACAATTTATCTGTCTTATTAGAAATGTTAAGTGCTGGAGGTTTCCAGTCTAAGAATCTCTTCAATAGCTTAATATTTTTAAATATCCTGATTTTTAAGATGGTATAATCTTGCACATTATTTACTGCCAAGGATTATTTGTAAATTAGTAAACATAGTCTTTGTTAAAGAATATGCTAATAGGGTGGGGGAAGTAGAAGCCTTGGCTGAATGTTTTAACGAATCCCCACACCGCATTTTTTGAGACGCCATTAGACTCTTTCAATGGCAGCTACGCAAGAACAGATAACAATGCTCCCACCAATAACACTGACAGATAATCGGTGAGTGTTTGGTGTTGTCAGAACGAGCAATAAATCAACTTGAGGAATTTATTACTGATCTTTGCAACAAAAATGGTGTTCTACATGAAGAACTCTAAATGTGAGGCTTGCTCCTTCTAGTTGTAGATCCCTGAATTTGCTTTGCGGAAACTCCTGCTGGCTTAGTGGAATGTAGGGAGAAAATGGGTTCCATCTCAGTGAGTCCCCAGCTGACCACCCAGATAGCAGTGAGGCCCAGCTGTGCTTCTGACTCAGCTACTTGCTCTGTATCATGGCCCAGACTTTCAGAAGTCTTTTCTTCCCCCAGTTTACAGCTAAAATAACGTTTAAAAATAGAATTTACAAACAGATGTTTTTATTTGCATTTAAAGACCTGATTTATCTCTTTTTGATGTCAATGGGAATTTTCCCATGGACTTTTAAAGTGAATTAACTGAAGTTCAAAAAGAAACATTTTCTAACATTATTTTTTTTTTTTAGTGGAATAAACAAAAGCCTCAGCAGAAGTCAGTGGAAACAAAGTTAAGTCAATGCTGAATGCTTTAGAAATTCTGAAACTTGATGTTAATATCCATTATTAAAGAGATTTTATCCTTCTCCTCAAACTTGGATCTACATAATGCAACATTGAAAGAGAAATACTTTAATGCAATCATGTTTCTCTAATGTCAGGCTCAAGAAGAGAACGTTGTGGATATCGGATCCTGCGTCGCCATCGTAATTCAGAAGATCAGGTGCATTGCATTAGCAAAGCTAAGAAATACAATGAGACGGCAACTCGTGTAAAAGAGATCCTGCTCAGCACAGTCAGCCCAGAGCAGTTTGTTTTAACACTACTTGAAGCAGAACCTCCCAATGTGTTGGTCAGTCGTCCCAGCAAACCGTTCACGGAGGCCTCCATGATGATGTCCCTGACAAAACTGGCAGACAAAGAGCTGGTTCACATGATTGGCTGGGCCAAAAAAATTCCTGGTAAGAATTCCAGTCTTGTTTTTGTTGATTTTGCTCAGTGTTTTTACCATCAATGTATCATTCTCTACCCTGAAATAATAGCACAGCACAGTAAATGTGCAGCACGAAAATCCTAATCTTTTTATTCTAGAAAGTAATGGACAATTTATTGCTCTCAGTAACTCACATGGATGTATTTAGATTTAAACAACGACCTAGCCCACAATTTGCTATTTATTGTTAGTCAAATACTTGTTCATTTTGCTAAAATGCATAGTCGGTTTTGCATGCAATTTCTATCTCATCTACCAATACTTGATTACTCTGATTTAGAAGGTTCATTAAAAGGATTATCAAGTAGGTTGCTATAAAAAAGAATTTAAGACCACATTATTTCCTGGAGTCCTGATAGAGGATTTCTAATACAGTTGATGGCAACTGAAGTGTGTCCCAGCACTGAGTGACTGCAGATGCTTGAGTTGACATAGATGCTACACAAGAGCACCACATTGCAAAACGGTGCGTAGTATTGATCTCAGAATTATCATGTGATCTCCTTGAAAATGAAAATCAATAAGGATGCTTTCAGGTTTTGGCAATGCAAAGAGTTTGCACTCAAGTTCAGCTGCATGCGTCATTGCCTTGAATGTCTCAGATGTGATCATGGTGTCATGGCCGTGTACCACTTCCCTTCTTATAAATCGGAAGTGGTGACCATTTGAAATTCCTTCTCCACGAAGCACCCACAAATAAAAAAAAATAAAGAATAAAAGCCAGAATAAAAGCAGCCAACAGGCAAAGTTGTGCAGAAAAAACTTGCTTGCTGGCGTAGAGTAAACCTCAGACTGTGGCCCTTTAGCGAGAGCTGAGGTGACCAACTGATAGGAGTGAGCAGAAAGAAGCATTCAATTATCAATGGACGTGCAACAGCACAGGGCTTAATCCTTAACTTCAGGTACAGTGCTCTGCTAGAAGTGATCCCTGCAGCTGTGCTCCCCTTGCATGGCTAATATATTCTTCAGTGTCTCTGGTAGTCCAAGTCCCACATCCATCAGGACTGAGGAGCCAGCACACCATTCCTCCTCTCTTGGATTTTAAGCTGAAGACAGCCAGAGCGCAGCAGTGTGTGCCCTGATCTTGTTACGCTTGCACGCTATAAACAGCGCTTATGGCTGCTTCCGTAGGCACACAAGACATGCAGTAATCCTGGCATCTAGAAATAAAATGTGTACTCAGTGCAGGAAACAAACGTGTTGGAGAAGGTTTCTTGTAATCCTTAAAATAAGAATTTAGGATAAGGGACGTGTATCCTATTTCTGATCTAGGTGGAGTGGCTGAAGGTGCTACCAGCTCCAGCTGCTGGACCACATTTGGTTTAGTAGGGAGACAGGTACGGTTGGACTTGGTGATCTCAGAGGTCTCTTCCAACCTTTTGATTCTATGATTCTATCTCCTAGTTACAGATAACAGTCTCCATGGCTCAGCCACTACATTGGAGGGTTCAGGTGTGAAGTTTTAGGGTGTGCGAATTCTAGGCCAGCTGCTAAGCTGATGGGGAGGAGATGCTTGCACAGCACGAGCATCTTAAGCAATTCTAGCCATTTGCAAAGTGGTGGTGGGTTTGCCATTAGCATGGAATGTTTTAAACTGAAAGCCCAAATCCTTAATCCTTATTTTTCCTGATTTAAGAAACTCTGAACATGAAGTAAATGTTCATAAGGGATTAAGTGGTGTCTGCTGCTATAATTTCTTGTCTAATCAGAAAAACTTGATCAAAAAGTACCTTTTCAGAGGACTCCATACAGTTTATGTTAGGAAGGAAGTGAATTGTGAAGGAAAACCAGAGAATGTCTTAGAAATTTACCTCATTTTAAGCAATATTTGAATGGGAAAAAACTCCAAACCTATATTTTCCAATTTCTGATTGTTCCAAATTTCTATTTTCTTAATCTGCATCAGATTTTTTTTAAAAAAACTAACCACAAACCCAAGACCTCAACCAGCTGAGATTAATTTTTTTGATTGTTCATGAGAGATCAGTTTCCCAACCAACCCCAATTTCTGCATTGATCACTTTTAGTGTATTTTCTGTGTCTATGAGGAAGAAAACCTTTTTCTTGGCAATAGAGAACTCTATGAAGAAAACCCATTGAAGCAATGAAACCCCTTCAAAACAGTTTCCTGGGAATGTTTACACTTTATCATGTGATCGTGCCTGTTACACAGAACAGAAGTAAACACCATTTTAGAACAATGCCCAAAATAGACATGATGTTTAATATGTACCTAATTGTAACTAATATTGCCATATCACATTGTAGCTAGAGCATTTATTTTTTTCATGGTAATAACTGTGACGACTAAAGCTTTGGATATAAAATTTCAGTTTTCAGGAATTCTTGCTTCAAGTTAATCATCCAGATCCGTGCTCTGCTTCCTGAAGGAAGAAAAAAAACCAAACACAGAGTTCTTGACTAATGACCCAGTGAACAGTAATTTTATTTTATGTAAAGCTGAATGTTTGTTTTTGTGTAGCTGAGTAAAAAGCTCATTTTCACCTCTAAATTATTATTAGATGTTATTTTGACACTTACCGAAAGTGGAAGAAAATCTTTTTGGTTTTTGCTATAGATGTTCATGTTAACAGTAACTTTTTGCCTGAACAGGAAAGATGAAAGTACAGGTTGTTTCATTTTTTTTGTTTAAAGTTTAATGACCTTCTTTTGTTACAAGGTTTACTCTGTAACTGTATTTTTATTTGTACTTTCAGCTTAATAGATTGTATTTTTGTCACTGCTCAGTAAAATAGAAACTGATGCCTGGATTTTTTCTTTGAGTTCCACGTATTTTAATGCTGAGTTGTCAGACAGCAGAAGATAACTTCTATAATTGCCTTTTACTTTGTTGACCTAGTCTAAGAGAGTTGGACATGGTTCATAGCTGAACCTGTGCTGCTAACCAACAGGATGTCGTCATAATATTGAATTTTGGATTCATTGTGCAACCTAGTGTGTTCCTGCCAGAGCAGCGTGTCTTCTGTTAGTTACTGCACATCCCAACCAGCACGAGTTTTCTTTTGTGTGTCTTAGTAATTTATAATTAAATGTTTAGGTATAGTGCATGTGATTTAAGAGACATACTACAGCTGTAGAAAAATAAATAGCTTAATGTACTCTGCAGCAAATAAAGTGGCACTTCTGACACTGCAGTAGAAGCTGTGATGGTGATGTGCTCTCCTTGATCTTTAAAGCCTACTCTAGACTCTAAAGACAACAAAAGGTACAGTCCTTCTAATAGCTGTGCTCGACTGTCATAAATCCTGGTGCTGATAATGTGGGTTTGGCAGATGACATCTGGAATAAGTCTGGATCTCTATCTGCAGATCAAATGCTGTGACTTGGTATGACATCCAGCTCAGCTGAGATAGTGTTTAAAACCTATAACTGGTTATTTGTGCTAGAGCAGTCAGCGGGTGCCTGTGTAAATGTTTATTGATATATAAACTTCTGAAATGTCTTTGGGCTGTTGTTTCCCAGGAAAATGCCACTCCCGGTTTATACTATTGACTCCTCCAGGATTATTTTTCTAAAAGCACTTTTAAAATTACGAGCGTGTGTCTGACAGATAAGCTATCGTTGGCAGTGAATTCCCTAGTAAATTCTGTGACAGTGAAATCCAGGAGGGAAGGTACTGCCCCGTGGCTCCCGTTTACCCTTGTTATAAAGTAAGGAGCAAGACTATTGATTTTGAAAGGCAACACTTTTAAGAGTGGTAAGTGAGAGTGCACATTACCCATTTTATACCAGCCTGGGGCTGTCACCGACTGCCTTCTAGCCTAGTAGTTTATTAAAATTAAAATAAATGGAGCATTTGTATAAATTACTGACAGCAGAGTCTTTGGCAGCACAAACACACTTTGCGTATTTTAAGACCTCAAACAACTGGAAACCTGTCTCCCACGGCCAGGCTGGGTAATGATTTTACACTATGCAAAGTCTCTGTTTGTTTTCAAATGTTTTGTGAAAGATTTGACAATGATAATAGTTATTTATGTTCCTATTCGAGATGACAGCATTGTTCTTCTGATGTCAGTGTCCCCTTTTCTGACTTTCTTCACCACCCATCTTTCGTTCTGTTTCTTTTTGTGTCTCACGTACTCAGTCTTCCTTATTAAAGCAGAGAATTAAACTGATTTATTTTATGATCTTTTCATCATTTTAGGCTTCATTGATCTCAGCCTCTATGACCAAGTGAGACTCTTAGAGAGCTGCTGGATGGAAGTTTTAATGGTCGGTTTGATGTGGAGATCAATTGACCATCCTGGGAAACTAATTTTTGCACCAGACCTTGTACTAGACAGGTAAGAGGAAGAAACTTCTTGAGAACTCTTTGTATTAGCTCATTTTGAGGTGGGGTGAATGGTAAGAGGAAGAGGATTAAGTATGGAAGATGCTATTGATAGGTTATCTAATGATATCCTTTATTTGTGTTTGTTAACAATATCATCTTGAGGTCCCATGTCCTTACAAGGGTTTTAGGAATGCTAAGCATAAGCCACATGGTGGAACTTTCCAGTTCCTTAATTCCTGTAGCATAGGATAGTGTGAAGTTTCTCTATATTTTTCACATCTTTTGTTGATTTTGTCCCTTTTGGCCCTGATCTCTAGATGCTGAAACGGCAGACGTGTCAACTCAATGCACAACATTGTCAATCGATTTCTTCAACTGATAGATTTTTCTCCCTGCACCCCTTAAAAAAGTAGACATAACTTCAGGCCATATTTTAATTATTTTAAGTACCTTTTCTAAGCATTTTTCTTCCTATCCCCAGTGTAGACTTCATAAATGGCTATAATACTGAACATTACAGCAGTAGTCAAAAAGGATTAAAAAACCTCTAGGTTGCCTTTTAATACTAAGTGGTACTTTTCAAGCTACAGCAGAATGTTTGCAAGATTAGAAATTTATTTCTCCATAACGTTATGTGCTAGCAGGGAAGAGTATGGATTAGTAAGGGTATTTTTCTACATAATCTTAGAAGGATTTGACCTGGGCTTCACATTGGTACAAAGTCAGAGAAACAATCTGCTCTATTGTGTTGGCTTAAAATGTCTCAGTCTTTTCAACCTAAGGAAATTCAGATTTGTACTAGTTCTGTGACTTGAGCTCAATAGCAATCATCAGTGTAGATACAGAAAGCAACAAGGGTTAGTAAGAGAATGAAATTTAATTTATAAAAGATATAAAATGAATTATTATTTGCCCATATGAAATTCAATGCAAGGACAGGCTGCATTGTTCAGTGCAATGATGAGAAATTGATGAAAACGTATGATACATTTAGTTCCTTGGAACTAATATGTATTGAGTACAGTGAGCTTATTTGATGCATTCCTTCATCTCCACAAGACACAGCAGAGCAGGAGCTAGCAAGCATCTGGGCACGCTGTGATTTCATTTTTTTTTTTAAGGCCTGTGTATATGAAAGTGGTCTGTAACTTGATTGTTTTCATCTTATCCCAACTTCAGATACATTTCCTATATAATCTTTGTAGACAAGTACGTCTCTGATACTTGTGTCTCAGTTTTGAAACTGGCGGCTGCCTGTCCTTCTCCAAAGCTAAAAATTCTTCTTTGCTCTGAGCAACGCGGGAAACTGGGCGATATTCAGGCAGCTGCAGTGCTTGCTGCGCCTGACTGGTGTTGTCTGCCTGTGCCTGCCTTGCAGCCTGAAGGCTCAGCAACCTTCCCTGGGGTATCCAGTAGAGGAGCAAAGGTCTTTAATTCTCTTGCGCTGCTGTGTCTCAAATTTGTCTCAGAAACATTACAGAGGAAAAACACCCCTCACATTGCAGACAGTCTAAGAAGCTTTGAATACCGTGCCACAGAACTTCACTGCTTATTTAGTCCAGTGAAAAAATACCACCCAGAAAACTGGAACAGTATCTTCAGTGGCTTGAAACTTGCTGTTCTTAATTTTAAACCAATTGGCATTTTTTTCCAATCAAGAGGCCATTCTAATATCAAAAATGGAGAAAGTTACATTCAGCAAACATAAAAATAACTGATCCCAAACCCCCCCAATCTATCTACATTTAAACACTTTCAAAGGAAAAGATGCTGAAGGATGGAGGTAGAGGTTATTCTATTCTTTTAAAATGTCTTATTCTAAGAAACTTATTTTAGGGAGTCTATCTTATTCACCAAGTCCTGAGGCCTCTGTCAGGTACAAATAGTGATGTCACTGTCTGTGGTATTAACTCCATGTGAAACGAATCTGGAAGGTGATTCAGGGTGGTACTACACCTTGCACTACAGTTTCAAACTGATTATCCAGAATTACACTGGCTGTGCTGCTAAAGCCTCTTACAGAAATAGGGTCGTGCTTACCTGCAGTCAGCCTTGCATGTGCTTTAAAGAGAAAATAATTTCTTAGAGGTGTTGACCTTTTATATCAATGTAATTTTCAATTTAGATTTCATGGCATAATCTTTTGAATTCTCCCAAAGATAGGATGGATAAGGTATTTTGCAGCCTCCTTTATGCTCTGACTTTTATCTGGATGAGTCAGAGTTCCTTAATTCTACTTTTTTTGGTAATGTTTTAAATGTGTTTCCATAGGGACGAGGGGAAATGCGTGGAGGGAATTTTGGAGATCTTTGATATGCTGCTGGCCATGACCTCAAGGTTCCGAGAGCTGAAACTGCAGCACAAGGAGTATCTGTGTGTCAAGGCAATGATCCTCCTCAATTCCAGTGAGTATGCGGTTGACTCTGACACTCACCAAATTGGACTTTTTATTTCAATGATCGCTGGGAAATGAGCCTTTAAAAGTGGAAGAAATACCAAGTGAGCTAAAGCTGCTGAAAGGGAGCAATAAGAAAGGACTTCTAACTGTCAGATTTTAAGACTTTTTGCTCATGAAACTTCTGAGCTGTATCATTTGCTGGATTTAGGGTCTATGTTCTGTTGTAAGAACTGCAGGAATGACCCGAAGCCTGAAAGCTTCTCACAAGTTGGGGTTCATGGCCCAAACTGTCCAGGGTACGTCCTTTCCAATGAGAACTTCAGCTCGTCTTTCTGTGGATCCTGGTCACACGTGAAGTTGCTGTACAGCTCTACAAGCCTGTTCTTTATTCTTTGTTCTAGTAAAACTAGATACTCAACCGAGTGATGGTTAATTGGGCTTAAATGTTCCTATTTAATGGGAATTAATTTGTAGAAATGATTGAAAGTACTCAAGAGTTCTGCAAGATTAATTTCAAGATAGGAGCTTTGCTTTGCAGCCTTTTACACAAGGCGAATAGGAGCGTGTGTTTGCTAGTTTAGAGTAGTCTGCAACAAATTAAGATTATTCCCCAGAACATTTTGTAAACGTCACAAAAACCCAACAAAATAAGAGCTATTTAAATCTACTGTTTTCAGCAAGGAGCTGCTGCAAAATCTCAGCCTACTTCTGAAGGGGAATAGTCCAGCTGTTATGCTACTTGTTCGTAGACAGATACAATTATTTCAACAGATAAAAAACCTGTTCTTTTTTTCTTTAAAAAAAAAAGCCAGGCAGAAAAAAACCCAAACTACCCAACAAAAGCCCATGTTCATCAGACATATTTTTTTTGAAGCTTCACCTCCCTCCAAAAAAAATCTCTTCTTTTGCATCTCCGCTCTCCTTTCTTGACAAAGTTAATCCTCATTTTCAATTTCCAAGGTTTTCTGGAGCTCTGTCAGCTCTGTCCTTCCATAAGTATTTTTGGGAGGATTTTTTTTTCCCCCCAGGTCTCTTCTGCTCTATCTAGGTTACTGTGTGTTTCCAGACCTTTCTAGTGGTGATTTCTTTTCTCTTTATATCCCCAGTCTCCTTTTTTCGGCTTTTGCTGACATTTAAGTTTTCTCACAGTAGACAAGTCCTGTTTTATGGCACTCCTGGTGAGCGATAGGGAGAACAGGGCAGGCTCAGTCTATGAGCAGTGTCTCTCACCATGTTCTCCTCCCTCCCTAGGATATACTCAGAGAAATAAAGGGGTTTTTTTCAGCAGGAAGGGATTAGAGCAAGCATAACGCTGTAATTCATAACTGTTACTAAACTACAAGATACAGTCATTCAAATGAAAACCACCCTGGAGAACAGGGAGAATGTCTGGACTGAAGGGTCTGTGTTCAACATCTTGTCTTGGGAGGATTTGGGAGAATTACTCAGTTTGCCAATGATGTAGCCATCAAATTTTGGCAAAGGAAACTAAGTTAAAGCTTAGTGTGGCACATGGAGCATCATCTGTACAGTCTTGAGGTGAGGTGTCAGGGAATGCATCTTCTCTAATCCTCTTGAAATATTACATCAAAAAAATCCACAGTCATAGCTTTTCTTTTTTCCAGATGAGCAGGAAGCATTTTTTTTTCTCTTCTCTGTTTAGGTATGTTTCCCTTGTCAGCAGAAGAACCTGAAAGCAACAGAAAGTTGCATCACCTGCTTAATGTAGTCACAGATGCATTGGTGTGGGTTATCGCAAAGAGCGGGATCCCCTCGCAGCAGCAGACAACTCGTCTGGCCAATTTGTTGATGCTCCTCTCTCACGTCAGACATGCAAGGTAAATCTTACTGAACACGTGAAATGCGGAAGGTGTTGGTGTTTGTTACAGCAACAAAGCAAGGCTTGAACTCTGGAGCACTCCTGAGGGAATCCTGCTCTTCATCTCTGTTCATTGTAAGGCTTTCCTTCCTAGCACAACTAAATAGGCAATGTACTCGAGTGCTTGCTGGCACTCAAAAATATTCTGTTGATATTAAAATGCTGTCTTAACTGTATTACATTAAATTGTTCATTATGTGTCTGCCTGAAATGTTTAACAAGAATAACACAAATTCAGCCTTTAAAAAAAAACCCAACCACTTGGCCATCAAAACTCTTCTGTCCAAAGTAAAAGCCTCTTTCAAAACTGATCTGCAGTGTAGGCTTTGGTGAAGCAAATTTTACTCAGGGTGCTGTGTTTGTCCCAGGCAAGGTTTGTTGTGTGTCCTGGGAGCAACTATTAGATCACAGTATTTCTGACTCGTACTACAGTGATGCCACACTCCTGCTTTCCCCACAGGAAGCAGCTCCTCAGCTCCCTCCCTGGGCCTCTTTGACCTTTTTGTCTTTGCTTGCAGCACAGAAGACTCAAATACTGCACTCTACAAACAAATGCTTGAATTTTCAGGCTGTTTGTTATTTTAATATTACCCAGAGACCAGCTATTCCACAAATCTGTCATGTCTTGGCTTTGGACTCTATCTGTGTCCTGGGGCCAGGTTGGAGAATGCGAAGAAGAGATGGGCATACCAGACTTTGTGTAGGGACACTGGGAGAGGGACAGCCACACTTGCAACAAGCTTCCTGGGAGAGCCAGCGGCAGCAGCAGGGACCTGACTGTGCCAAAAGGAATATTTTACAGCCAGTTTGTGAACAGGGCATGAGTTTGGGAGCTGAACCTACAGCAGCAGCCAGAGCTGGAACCAACTCGTGGCTCTAACGAACTGCTGTCACCTGGGTTGCCCACTGTGTTGTGACAATGCCTAAGAGCATCACATGAGGTCTTGTTCTGGCATGGCATGAACAAACACTGTGAATTTTTGACTTTTTTTATATTTTCTTACTAAAACAAGACTTTTTATGCTCTGCCTGCCTTCTGGAGGCTATTGGTTGTGACCTTACATTGCTTGGCACTGATCAGTCAATTATACTTTATTCTGGAAATAACTGATGCTCTCAGCCTTGATTACCAAATGGTGCAAGACTCTCTAGAGCTTGGTGTAGAGGGAGGCAAATGTTCTTTTTTGATGTTAACATATTTATAACTCTTGCAATGTAGCAGAACCTCATTTTTCCGGAAGCATTGCTTCCCTTCCAATCCACTCCAATCCAATCCACCAGGCCAGCTGTGTGCTGGCTGGCTGCTGCTGTTTCCACTGTCATAAAGTGGGTGTTGAGCAAGTGTACTGAGATTTCAACCCCGAAACCTTGAGTGCATCTGAAATACACATATGTGCAACTGCAATTGCAGTAGCCATCTCCTGCCAGTCCAAATCGTGAGACTGTCACAGAGCATTCAAGATAACCAAATGTCATTGTATCTCACTGCATAACAAAAAAAATACTTTCAAAACCTGTAGCCAACTGTAAGATCTGACACTGGAGACGCAGAGAGGAAGCCAACTGTTTGAAGTGAGCCGGGGTAGTCTGGTCTTCCTACTCAGGCAGGCAGGAGAGGTGAGGTAGTCACTAGAACTACACGCTGTAAATTCTTCTTTTATAAAAAGCTGCAGTGTGTGGGTCTTCCACGTTTCCAGCATCAAAGAGGTTTTTCTCTTTGATTTCTATAGGATCAGTACATCTGAATTATTTTTGAAGCCAGTTTGTAGGGTATAAAACAAATCTCATTTCTCTAAATAGTAAAACAGCCTATAAGTATATTGGAATGTAGTTGCTGCTGATAGTGGTAAGTGATCTCAGGGACTCCAGGAGTTAAATCCTCTTAATTCCTAATAAAGAAAAAAGGACTCTTGAATCTATGAGCACGATTTTCTTCTCTGCATTATTGGACCCAGATCGCTGACTTATTTTCTATTCTCTTTCACAGTAACAAAGGAATGGAGCATCTCTTGAGCATGAAATGTAAAAATGTGGTGCCAGTGTATGACTTGCTGCTGGAGATGCTGAACGCGCACACTCTCCGAGGGCAAAGGAAGTCCCCAGTCACACGTCCTGAATTTGGCTCGTTAGAACAAATGGAGATTGGAGACAGTTTGCGAAATGGGGCAGCCCAGTAATTCTGTTGAAACCCAGAAATGTGAAGCTTGTTAAAAGCTATTGGAGAAAACAAAGCTACTGTGATGGGACTGCTGAAGGGAGACCAAGTGCGAGTCCTCATCTCTTCTAGATTTGCACGTGGCTGTCTTGGGAAAGGCTTTTGGGACACACACCTCTGTGTTTCTGACATTATAATAGCTGCACTTTTACAGTGCCTTTTCTGAGACTCTTCAAAAGCACCTTATGAAATTAAGCCTCAGAACAGTACTGTGAGAGAGGGAATTACTGCCTCTCCCGATACACAGATAAATTAATTACTGAGACAGAGAGATAAAGGTCCTGGTTTAAGATGACAGAAGTCTGTCAGGGCCAGGAGTGAGCACCTAGCTCTGCATCTCCCAGACCAAGGCTTTTAAGCACTGATTAGACAATCTCTTCTTTCAGCATGAGACTATGTGAAATGTAGAACGGCATCATTTGGGACAGATCCACTTACCTGTGTGTGCTGGTCCCTAGGAGTATCTGCTTTGCAGCTGATTTAGATAAAGTGCCGAGATATGTACAGTGTAAAGAGTTTCTTCTATTCTTAAATATGCAATGGCTGCAAGGGCCTTCATTTGAAGGCCATTCAGAATAGCTTCTAGGGCCAGTTCAGAGCCTTTTCAGTAATGTTAAACCAAGCTGGAGTTTATATTTTGTGAACCTGTTCTTAACTCTCATGTTATTATCCATGTATAGTTCTTCAGTGCTTTAAACAATGACCAAACTGCCTGGATATTTCAGTTAATGCTGACCTTTGAAACGTGTTTTGTCTGTGAAATTAACATGTTGTTTTATATATTTATTAATGATGTTAAATCTATTATAATATTTAGGTACAAGAGGTTGCTCTGTGAATATTAACTGTTTGCATTTGTATATGATGTATTAACTGGGGCTTGTGAAATCAACTGGAAGCAAAACATCTTCCCTCCCCTTTTGACTCAGGTGTGGAATTAGATCCCGCCCACCTGAAACCTCTTGCAGGTGGCGAGGCAGTGGATGGGGAACCTACGGTGGGACCTGCTTTTGCCTGCTGCCTGCAGGTTTGCTGCTTGCTTGTTTTCAAAGTGCATGGCACCTTAGGCAGTTGTTTTTGTGTCTTGTATAGGATCCCTCAAAGAGCAGGGGGGAATGATAGTTTTGGGTCTTCTTTTGCCTCAAGTGTGATGACTCGTTTGAATTTCACGGCAGATGTGGGTTTAAACCTCCCCGTTTTGCTGATTTCTGCATGCATTTAAGCTGCGCTGGGCAAAACAAACAGAGGAATTAGCCTGGCTGATGACCTCGGTAAGGAGCAGGATGGCATCATTTGTTGTGCCCATTTCTCATGTTGTGAGCTAGAATTGCAATCACTCTAAATGGATATGTTTAAATGTAATGCATGTATGTTCTGGGCATTTCAGGTATGGTGAAATTAAATTGGGATCACACCAAAAGTCTAGTTTGAGCCAATAAGTCTTTTCAATTAGGGACTTGAATCACGATGCCATTTGCACGCTTTGAGTATCAGTCAAACCTTTGATCTTGGTGGTTTTTCAAAGCCAGGGACAGTATTTTTTATAGGAGGTACATAAAGAATTTTCAGTGAGCTACACAAATCTATTGTCTTGTTTTGATCTTGTACTATACCAGATGCTGCTGATGGTCCAAATTTTTACTAACTTCTTATTGTTTTTAAGAAACTGTAATATAGCAGTGCCCTTCTAAATAAGTGACTATTTACTACAAAAAAGGGAAAAAATGCAAGTGCAGTTTGGAATTCATTGGTATTTTCATTTGGAGGGAACCTTGCTGTTGAAACAGTTGTGTTTCCGTGTTTCTTGGGCTTGATCACCTTCTGGCCTCAATGCCTGGTGTGTTGTATTGTTCTTCTGATTTTCCTTATCCTGTGTAATCTTTTTGTTTAATACAGTTTTTCAAAGAAATGTTTCAGTGATTTTTTGTTGTTGGTGGTTGGTTGGTTTGCTTTAGAAGCGTTGAATTTGTATGTGAGTTTGAAACAAAGCTCTTAAAAAGCAAATGAGAAGAGCGGGTAAAAATCCTAAAATTAACTTCTCCTTGGAAATTTGCTCTGGTTTTCTTTGTAAAAGGGCGATGCTGCAGATCTGCAGATCTGATCTATATATGCAGTTACTAGCACAGTGCAACTAGGAAATCGATGTGATTGTACAGATTTTTGTCTGGTTGAACATCATTTCATTAAAAGTCAGTACTCATGTTTTAAAACAGGCTAAAGCCAATAGCTATTGGCTCTCTGGATTAATGTAGCTGTGTTACTGTTTGGATCACGGGAAGGTGCACATCTCTAAACCAGTACAGTCTCACAGGGAGCTGTTACACAAAATGACTGAGCAAGGGTGTCTTTGTCTCTTAGAAGAGATTTTAGTTTTATTGTGGGTCTGTATCCAACAGACTCTCTCCGATACTGTGTTCCTGGTGTGAAGCATGTCAACGTACCCTTGAAGAGAAGGACTTGGGGGTGCTGGTGGATGAGAAGCTCAACATGAGCCAGCAATGTGCGCTTGCAGCCCAGAAAGCCAAACATATCCTGGGCTGCATCAAAAGAAGTGTGAGCAGCAGGTAGAGGGAGGCGCTTCTGCTCCTCTCCCGTGCTCTGTGCTCTCGTGAGATTCTGCATGGAGTCCTGCGTTCAGTTCTGGAGTCCTCAGCATGGGAAGGACATGGATTTGTTAGAGTGAGTCTAGGGGAGACCCATGAAGATGATCAGAGGACTGGAGCACCTCCATACAAGACAGGCTGAGAGTTGTGGCTGTTCAGCCTGGAGAAGAGAAGGCTCTGGGGCGACCTCATAGAAGCCTTCCAGTACTGAACAGGGAATACAGGAGAGATGGGGAGGGGCTTTTCATCATGGAGTGCAGTGATGGGACAAAGGGTAATGGTTTTAATCTGGAAGAGGGAAGATTTAGCTGAGATATTTGGAAGAAATGTTTTCCTCTGAGGGTGGTGAGGCACTGGCACAGGTTTCCCAGGGAAGCTGTGGATGCCCCCTCCCTGGAGGTGTTCAAGGCCAGGTTGGATGGGGTCTTCAGCAGCCTGGGCTGCTGGGAGGTGTCCCTGCCCATGGCAGGGGGTTGAACTACATGGGCTTTAAGGTCCCTTCCAACCCAAACCATTCTATGAGTCTATGTTCCTGCCAGGCCTGGGCAGAGCTGCCACACTGCTTTTCAGTTTAGACCTTGGGGGGCTTTCCCAGTTTCAGCATGAATGAATGGGAGTGCTGAGCAGCTGTGAGGAGGGGCGGAGAGTGGGGCTGGTTCATGGCTTTCCTTCACTGCGCTGCTGTAACTCAGCTTCTGCCACTGAGATAGGACCTGACCAGAGGTGGCTGTTTCTTCTTCAAGAAATTATGCTGCAGTTCTGCAGCGTGCGCAGAGGTGAACAAACTTGGGTTGCACAGGAGTGCCAGTTGTCATGGATTTAAAAGAAAGAAAGATAGAGAGAGAAAGAGAGATTAGGAAGAAGGAAAGAAATCAAATCCCCAATACATTTCTTATGTGTGCTGTTAAAAATACACTGATGTTCCCCTAGACTGGAACTAGAACCAAATGGTAAAACAATCTTAATTTTTTTGAAGAAACGTGGCACATCTCGGTGCATTTCAGACAGTGAAATGTTTTGTCTCCAGGAATATTAGACCTTCTCTGCACCTCTGTCTTCTTGCAAATTACCCATTTTTAGTGCTGTCGTGTTGCTAGAGAGGAGAATATGGGGAAAAAAGGTATTGGAACATTTGCCCTTGAGGTGGTGCCTGACAGGCTGGGTGCTTCTGTAAAATGGGTAGCAAACTAAAGGCAGGTAGCACTTAGAGATTTTTAGTAAATATGCACATTTCCATAACATGTTAATTCCTTGCTGACTGAATGATGAATCTATACAGGGATCACTGTGAGGCAGGTGGGGCATCCTTTTAAGTGCTGGAAGTTTTTCTTTTCCTCATTTTAACTTGTGGAGTATGGAAGACGTTGATGTATTTGCATCATTAGAGTGGTTTAACAGAGCCTAAAAATGAAGAGAACCACAAGAAAGTTGCCCTTTAGTTCTATTTGAGCTGTCACCAGGGATCAGCTCTCTTTTGAAGGTAAGAATTTTTGTCTTGTTTGAGCTTTATCATAGAATGGTTTAGATTGGAAGGGACCTTAAAGAAAATCCAGTTCCAACTCCCCTGCCATGGGCAGGGACAACTCCCACTGGATCAGGGTGCTCAAAGCCCCATCCAACTCGGCCTTGAACACCTCCAGGGATGGGGCAGCCACCACTTCTCTGGGCAACCTGTGCCAGTGCCTCACTACCCTCACAGAAAAGTGTTTCTTGCTAAGATCTCATCTAAATCTTCCCTCTTCCAGCTTAAAACCATCCCCTCTTGTCCTACCACTGCACTCCCTTATAAAGAGCCCCTCCCCACCTTGCCTGTAGACCCCTTTACATACTGGAAGGCTGCTATAAGGTCTCCTTGGAGCTTTCTATGCTCTAGGCTGAACAATCTTAACTCTCTCAAACTGTCCTTGTATGGGAGGTGCTCCAGCCCTCTGATCGTCTTTGTATCCCTCCTCTGGACTTGCTCTAACAGGTCCATGTCCTTCCTATGCTGAGGACTCCAGAACTGAATGCAGTGTACAAGATGACGTCTCATGAGAGCAGAGGGACAGAATCACCTCCCTCGATCTCCTGGTCACATTTCTTTTGATGCAGCCCAACATACTGTTGGCTTTCTGGGCTGCAGGTGCACATTGCTGACTCATGTTGAGCTTCTTGTCTACCAGCACCCTCAAGTCCTCTTCAGGGCTACTCTCAATCTATTCTTTGCTCAGCTTGTATTTGTGCTTAAGATTGTCCCGACCCAAGTGCAGGACCTCACAGTGGGCCTTGTTGAACTTCATAAGGTTGGCCCAGGCCCTCCTCTCAAGTCTGTCAAGGCCCCTCTGGATGGTATCTCTTCCCTCCAGCATGTTGACCCTGTCACACAGCTTGGTGCTACAGGTAAACTTGCTGAAGGTGCTCTCAATCCCACTGTCCATGTCTACAACAAAGATGTTAAATAACACTCGTCCCAACACTGACCCCTGCAGAACACTGCTCGTCGCTGACCCTTGCACATTGAGCCATTGACCACAACTGTTTGACTGCACCCATCCAGTCAGTTCCTTATCCACCAGCTCGTCCATCTAATAGATCCATCTCCCTCCAATTTAAAGATATTTCTTAAAAATGGGAGTTATGTTTCCCCTTTTCCAGTCAGTGGGAACCAGACCATCACAAGTTCTCAAGTGTGATGGATAGTGGCTCAGCAACTTCATCTGCCAGTTCCCTTAGGACTCGTGGATGCATTTCCTCAAGTCCTATGGACTTGTGCACCTTCAGGTTCCTTAGATGGTCTCGCTCCTGATCCTCTTTTACAGTGGGTGGTTCTTCAATCTCCCAGTCTCTGCCTTTGGGTTTTGCGAATTGTGTGGTGTGGCCTGAGCCCTCACTGGTGAAGACAGAGGCAAAAAAGCAGTTGAGTACCTTGGCCTTTTCTATGTCGGTTGTAGCCAGGTCTCCTGTTTTGCTCATTGGAGGGGTACAGTTTCTTTTGTCTTCCTTTGTTGTCCTATGTACCTGAGAAACCCTTCTTGTTATTTTTCATGTCCATAGCTGAGTTCAGCTCCAGCTGTGCCTTTGCTTTTCTGATCCCCTGTCTGCACTCATGTCATATCCCTATAATCTCCTCAGGATGTATATCCTTACCTTCATTGCCTATGCATTCTGGTTTTGTGCTTTAGTATGGCTACAAGGTCTTGAGTTAGCCAAGCTGGCCTCCTTCCTCCCCTCCCCAAATTCTCACACATCCGATTGAGAGCTCTTGCACCTTAAGACAAATGTCTTTGAACACCTCCCAGCTCTCATTCACTCCTTTGCCTCTGGGTGCAGTTTCTCAGGGGTTCCTAGGCACTCGCACCCTAAACAGATGGAAATTTGCCTTTCTGAGTTTTAGGGTCCTGTCTCTACTTCTCATCCATCTTGTACACTGCTTGCAGTTCACTGTGCTGCTTTTCCAGCAGATGCCTGGGTGGTTAAAGCTCCCTTATCAGGATCAGGTCATGTAATTTAGAATTGCCTGCAGAACATTCATAATCCATATGTTTAAAAGGGCATAAAAGTTTGACGTGCAAGCTCAGCCTGAGCGCACTGAGTGCCGCTAATGGCCATGGCCGTGACCAGGGTCTTGCAAAGCACAATGCTGCTGCTGCCCCAGAGAGCCTGCTTTTACGCATCCAAGGTTGTTCCTTTGTCCGAATAACAGAAAATAGTTGTGCTCTAATGAAATAGCTGCTCTTCTCTAGAATGTGCTTTAACCCACATCTATTAAAAATATGGCTGTGATTACGGGACTATTTTGATCTTAGCCCAGTGAGCACATGGCAAAGACAGCACTCTCTCCCTTCCCTGCCCTTCCTCACCAAGATAATCATCCATGGGAGACTGGTTGCTCTTACTCTGAAACCTGAAGTTAAAAACAGAGAGTGTGTTCGTCTGAGGTGCCTTCAAGTGAGTGCAGAGTAAGGGTCTGTCACAGGAATTACTGTTTTATAGGGCTGAATACTGATCCCATATATATTCAATATATATGTCAATATATTCTGTCCAGTTCCTTGGATGGCAGGGTAGCTGATAACCCCTGTTTCTGACTGCTGTGAGCGAGCACAGCCGAGGACAGTCACCACCGTGGCAGCTGCTTTTAGTATCAGCCCAGCTGCAGGCTGCACCATTTCTTTCACTAGCGCACAGCCCAGTGACCTTTCTGTGCGCTCAGCTGGAAGCCGTGGAAATGCCTTTGCTACCATCACCATTCTTCCTGTAAGAAATCATTTGACGTTATTTTCTGTCCTGCAAGACCATGATTCAGCAAAGTAGTTAAGAATGTGGTTGTCTATTGTGCTGGCCCAGTGCCTAAACAAACACTAAAGAAGGTGGTGTAAGTGGGAATAGGAAAAGCAAGTGGATTACTAAAATATAGAAAAATAACTATTATTTTAATTCATTTTTCTCAATGTTTTACTACTGAAGTGTGGTGAGTGAAATGGTGCACTCTTTCACAGATAAAACTTTGTTTTACTTATGATCTGGGTGTTTTTTAATTCATTTCATCTTCACACGTAGGTGTCACCTGCATTTCTCCTGCATTGTTGAGTGTGAGTGATTTCAATGTAAATGCATGAAGAAAACAATATTGCTGTGCCATTAAAATGCCAACTTCTGCTGCTGCTGCCTAAATGGACAAATCCCTCTTCACTCCCCACAATGTCATGTACCAAGGAGCTGGCACAGCCGTTAACTGTGGTTACTGCGCTTTTCCCATGTCTGGTTTCCACAGAATTTTCTGAGTTCTACCTTATTGTGGTTTTAGTTTCAATGGTTCACCCTCACTGCAAGTGCACAATGGGCCTCAAGCTGTGTCAGAGGAGGTTCAGATTAGACATTAGGAAAAATTCCTCATTAAAAGGGTTAGCAAGCACTGGCACGGAGTCCCCATCCATGGAGGTGTTTAAAAGACGGGTAGACGAGTTTCTCAGGGATCTGGTTTAGTAGTGGACAGGTGCGGTTGGACTCGATGATCTCACAGGTCTTTTCCAACCAGGCGATTCTACGATTCTATAATGGAAACAGGTTTAGGACTGAAGTTGGTGCCTTTTAAAGTGCTTTATGTATGTTACACTAATGCCAGAAAGAAAACCCTAATCTCTCCCTTTCGCTGAGCTGCTCTTTAGTTCTGTGTACGTGCAGTATTTACCTAGTGCTGTGCACTTCACTCAGGTGTAGAGCACTGTGGCTGAATAAACAGGCATCATGAAACCTAAATATACACTTTTTTCATCACTTCTTTCCTGTAGCTGAGCTCAGCTTGGTTTCATGAGTGTACAATGAGCATGATGACGGTGTCCACAAGTAAGTGTCTCACCCTTACCTGCACAGTCACTCCACGAGCTGTAGATTGATTTACTTGGTCAGGTACTTGAGTTCTTGGGATGTTTCCTAGCACCAGGTGACTACAGAAAATGCAGGTTGTGCCCTAGTTCTTCAGGGACCAACACGTTTAACTGGCACATGGGGGAGAAGTCATGATAACCAAACAGTTCTCTGCTCCCCATGGTACAGAAATGTTTTGACTATCTGGGTGATGGGTATCTCATCTCCCTGCCAAAGAAATGATTTCACCTCAAAACTAGTTCTGGCCTGGTTTCACTCTTACATATAACGCACATGCAAAAGCACGCACATGTGTGCTTGCTCTTGCCCACCTTCTTTAATCCTATTTTTTTTCCCCTTTCACTGAACATGAACCCAGTCTTGAAAGAGAGGACAACACTGAGAAATTGGTGGGTATACATAATGACGTGTTTGAAGCAGACTTCAGTGTCAGCCTACAGTGCAACGGCCATAACCAACTGGAAGTAAACTATTTAAAATAGATTTTCAGGAAAAAAAAACATTTAAGTTATTTTCACATTTTTTTTGGTGACATTTTGAGATAATTTCATGAATGCTCTTCATTTTATATATTACATCAGCTCAACAATTTGATATAACTGTACATAATGAAAGGAAATTGCAGGCTATGAAATGTTCTTTAGACCTTTTAACATTATTCAATTCCCCCCTCCTCGGATAGGTTCTTTAATGGCAGAAGAACTGAATATCATGTCAGCAACTGACTATTATTTCTTGGCAGAAAGGTTTGCATGGGCACTTGTGACAACCTGGCAATGAAATAATGGTTAGAGTTGGCTGACTTCTACACAGACAGAAACTTAAATGAGCTCTATCTGAAAGTAACCGCTTTTAAAAAACAAAATAACGATGGCAGAGGGAGGGAAGAGAGTGTGTGTCTGTACGTGGTGAGGGATGGGGGGGAAAAAAATCCATCATTGATCTCTGGGTACAGCATGACTGTGAGAGCTGTAGCTGTGATCGGTAGCTGTAGCAGAAGTCTAGCTCCACAGACGCAGCTACAGAGTGGTGTGCTGACTTACAGGCTGTGAAAGCTGCCAGGTCTGGCAGCACTGCTGGATCCACGTGTCTTCAGCAGGATGGAGCCTGGGCATTGCTACTTGAGACTGAGGTTGACACATCAATGTGGAGCTCGTGTATCTTGACCCACATCTGAGCACACAGTGTGAATGTAAGTACTGTACAGTACCACTACTAAAAAGTGCCATATCGTAAGCTTTGACTGGTTGGTAAGTTTGAAAGCTTAACTGCATCACAGCTAATTTATTAGTTTAGCTTAATATCCTGGAAATAAAATGTGCTTTTTTTGCCACCATTGTTGGGAAGAAGCTGTTGGTTTGCTACAGGGATCATCTTTGAACATAAGAATGCAAAGCAACTGGCTTCATAAATCCCCCTGCCAGGCGATGGGGAATATGCAGCCACCACCAGGGGGCAAGTGTAGAAAAGGTGGGGGAATTCTCACAGGCTGATCACAAATCCCATTTTCTATAGGTAAGCATTACAGAAATTGGCTCATTGTCCGGCAATTTTCCCTGCAACCAAACACAAAAATTCTTAATGTTCAGCTGAACTTCTTACCATTGCGCTGAGCTCTCCTTGACACACACCTGCCATAACTCCTCGTTTAGAAAATCAGTTCCAAGGTGGAGAAATACTTCAGCATTTCAAATTAGCAATGCGCACTAGTTGGATCAGCTTTGTATTCTTCCTCTTGGAAATTAGTCAGTTGCAAAGGAAGGGAGCTGTGCCACCAAAACCAGGCTCCACTTCTGAATTTGTAAATGCTTGCTCTGACAAGCAATAGAGTGGTAATGCTGCTTCTGACGCTGTTGTGTTAGCATGCAAAACGTTGACTTATACGGGAGTGTTGGAACACAGGAGGTTTACATTGAACATAAGGAAAAATTTCTCTACTGAAGGACTGATGAAGCACTGGAACAGGCTGCCCAGGGAAGCAGCAGTGGTGCAGTCACCATCCCTGGAGGTGTTCAAAACCTGTGTAGATGTGGCACTTTGTGACATGGTTTAGTAGGCATGTTGGTGTTGGGTTGATGGTTGGACTTAACCATCTCAGAGGTCTTTTGCACCCTTAATGAGTCCATATGGCTTGTTGCTCCCCCCAAAACCACCGATAGTCTCTGCAGACATTGGCAAAATTTTAATGACAGTACTCGCACTGTACAATCGAGAAGCAACGGTGATGCTGACTGTACATAGTGTTTCCCAGCCATTGCCCAAGGGTCAGTTTCATTTTAAAGACAAAGCTTATAAAAAATGCACAATTTTCTCCCAAGATTCTGTACACTATTCAGCAAGTTTAAAAACAAAAAAAATATTTCATTAAAAAAGTCATTACATTATTTGTATACACCAGGGATAGTCTACGTAATCATTTTCATCTAGAAAATATGTGCACTATAAATCATTTCCATGCAATGCAACAACTTCTTATTTCAAAAGTGGTATAAAAAGACAACACAGCAGTCCTAACCACTAGAACACTACATGTAAAATAAACCAAAATAAATGTGCATCCTGTTATTGAGTGTGTTAGATGAATAACATACAACGACAAAGATTCAAAAATACATAGAATTTTTTTTTCCCACCACGTGACTACAGAACCAAAAGACACAGGTAATGTGAAGTGTGTGCAGTGATTTTCGGCAAAGTGCCTCTTCAACTGCTGTTTGTCGTGCTAACCTGAGACAGACTGCTGTGTTTAAGATTACTGTCATGTAGTTTCTGCATCTAATAACTCAGTATTCAATCACCTTGCAAGCTTAAGAGCAATGCCCCTATAAAATAGTGCATCTATTGCAACAAAGTATAAAGTGTGCTGCTTACAGTTTAAAAATCTATAGAAAAGGTTTTCCGTACAAAAATGCTGAATTTTGTCAAGATAAATATTTTGAAATGTGATATTTAACACGTTCCCTGCCAGAGAGTGTGTTTTGGTATAACTGAAGATTCCTGCGCTGCTTTCTAAGTTGGTGGAGGCCCGTTGGGGTATTGCAGCATGAGATGGAAAGAATGCATGATGTTGTTTTTCTTGGTGCAGCTGTAGTCATCCTCACAAGATGGAATCATGAAAGCCAGAAGTAAAAGCAGCAGAAAAAACAACTGAAACGGTAAAGCTGCTCGTAATACACGGTGGAAGAAGGAGGGAGACTGAGGAATTGCTCTATTAAGTTGTGGATGGCTTTCACCTCTGAAATAGAAAGAAAAAAAAAACCAAGCCAAAATGAGAAAAAGGCGCTTTAGAGTTTGAATGAAACAAAGTTGTTTTAACTCCCTTTCTAGGGTTCCCACAGCCCTTCCAAGATGCAGGGCTGCGTATCTACAGGAAAGTGCACTGCACGTGGAACAGTTTAACTATAACTTGAAAGTGTGCAAGACTGCTCAGCAGGATGCCAGCTGCTGGCTTGGGTTTACTGTCCTTACTACTGAAGGAGAAACAGTTCTTTGTAATAGCTCAGGTTAGTGGATTTTTACCCTATTTTCAGATGCAAACTTGTGTTTTCACAGAAGACAAATAAATCACTCTTAAATACATCTTGCAGTATTTGAGTTGCACCTCCAACACTGCGTTCAGTTTTGAGCCCCTCACTACAAGACTGATGTTGAGGTGCTAGAGCAGGTCCAGAGAAGGGGAATACAAGGAGCAGCCGAGGCAACTGGGTCTGTTCAGTCTGGAAAAAAGGAGGCTGAGGGGAGACCTTGCTGCTCTCAACAACTACCTGAAAGGAGGCTGTAGCCAAGTGGGTGTTGGTCTCTTTTCCCAAGAAACAAGTGATAGGACAAGAGGAAATGGCCTCAAGATGTGCAAGGGGAAGTTCAGACTAGACATTAGGAAAAACTTCTTTACTGAAAGAGTGTTGAAGCTTTGGAAGAGGCTGCCCAGGGAAGTGGTGGTGTCACCATCCCTACAGGTTTTCAAAAAATGTGTAGACATGGCACTTTGGGACTTGATTTAGTAGGCGTGGTGTAGAGGAGCGCTAAAGGAAAACCATTCACCAAGGTGCAGCACAGAGCTAGGAAGTAGAGGAGACACTACACGTAGGCAGAAATCACCTCCACCTGCATGTCAACCTGAGGAACAGGTGCTCAGGTTTCTGTTGGCACTCAGCTTGCCTCTGCTGTTTTCACTGTCCTTCAAGAGATGAAGCTAATAAAAATAATAAAATAATACCTTGTGCTGCTGCTGTTTCCATCATCTGCAGTTCTCCTTACAGTGATCTGTTGAAAGAAATACTTTTTAGCACTCAAGTTTCAGAAACTAAAAGGAATTTCTCTCTATCAAAAAAGGACAGCTGTAGATTTTTAAAGTCCTGTTGTAAATTCTATAATAAGGTACATGCATATAAAAGCTAAAACGATTACATTCAAGGAAATTTCAGGCTAAATAAGTCAAAATATGTTATATGCGTATAGCAAAATATTAGAAAAAATACTTGCCTTCTTTGCAACAGGGCTAGATTTCTCTGCGGCTGGATTATAGACTTCTGAGTCCAAGTCATCTGGAACTAGCAGGAATCTTCTGGTATCCTAAAATGTAACCACACAACAGATGATGTGCAAAGAGTCATGTTTCATTGCCTCTCTGTAGGTACATAGCCCGTTGCCTCTTTAGATATGCATAACCAGTGGTAAATGGATGCTCCAGTTCCCCAGCTTAAAGAAACGTTCTACCATGCAGAACCCGAAGGAATTATGATGGAACAGGTACATACAGGTATTAACTTGAAAATACCCCTATCTGACAGCTCTTAGGAAACTCAATGTATTGCTGTGAACTCCTCTGTGCTCATTACACACTCCAAGCTTGATCCTTGGTATGGACCATAGGATAATTCGGGTTGGAAGGGACTTCAGGAAGTTCATCTAGTTCAACCTTCTTCTCAAAGCAAGGTCAGCTACAAGACCACACCAAAAGCCTTCCTTGAGGCTTCATCCTGCCCACTCTTCAAACCCTTTAAGGATGGAGACTGCACAGCCTCTCTGGGCCATCTGTTTCAGTGCTGTACTAGCCTCATGGTGTGGAAGTTTTTTCCTACAGGCAGACCTAATTGTTCTTTTTTCAGCTTATGAAGGTGGAATTACTTAAGTGTTAAGTCAGACTTTTATAAACACCTTTACTCTTAATACATTATTACTTTTCAGCAAGAAAGACACATGAACAAGTATTTGAACTCTGACTCACCAGATTTCCTTGCATTGTTTCTAAGTCATGCGAAACTTGTTCAATAAGTTGTTTCAGTTTCCTTCCAGTTACATGGACTTTCTCATCAGCTTCACTGAATTCACCAGCTGATTTAAGCAGCAGGTAAGCAGTGAGTTCTTGAAGCGTGTTTGCTTTAAGCTGTTGTTCCAGCAGCTCTTTCTCCAGTTGCTTAGAACATAAAACCAAAAATCAGTGCAACAGACTGTTACTCTCAACTTGAAGAATGTTCTCATAAAAGGAGGAGCTCTGGAAGGCTTTAAAGAACAACTCAACCTGCCTCAGAATCTGCAATACATAGGAATGGCTATTACAGTCACATACGGAATTAAATTCTCTTGAAGAGACTGGTTGTACCTCTTTGAACTAACATTTTGAAATGGTTCTAGCAGTAATTAATCCACATGGAAGGGACACTGAATCTTGGAAACGGGAAGTCCTACTCCAGCATAAAGACTGTTTATGAGGAACTTAATTATGATGCATAATTATGGAAAAAATGCCTCATATATAGGCAATCTATTAGTTATTTCAGAAATCAGCCATGTGCCCTAATACAGCAGGTTTGAGGACAGGCTGCAGACATCTTGAGAAATAAACATATTGCCTTCATTTTATGGTGAGAGCTACTGACTCACTGGAAGAGCTGAGGTGCTGTGGTTAAGCCTACACTTACCATTAGCTCCTTTTGGCATTCCAGTATTGTATTGAGGTCAGCATTTGGATCTGTGACTTGTACTGCTTTCCTTCGGCTATCAGCACTTGCTACCCACAGGATTAGGTTTTGGCTCTGATCATGGAATTCCTAAAGAAACAGAAGATTTGCACATAAGACAGAAAACCACTTTTGCAATGCTTTCACCTGGCTTTGCCTACAAACAAAACGACCAGAGCCCCGATGAGACAGAGCCAACAAAAAATTCATGATTAGTAAGGCTACAGCAACCTAGTTAAATTATGCCATCTGTGTAATAAAAGGGTATTATCCAGATCCTAGATACTTTTACAAAACGCTTTAAACTCAACAGAGTCAAGTTTGTAAGAAAATTAAGTGTCTTGGATTCTGGACAACCATTCCACTATAGTGCAAGAACTACCCCTCTGCCCTCTCCCCTTACCTACCCCATAGTAGCGCCCTAAAAAGGAGCCTTCTCGTATAAGCTGGCATTTGGTACACACCTGGCAATGCAGTAGGGCTTGTTGCAAGTTTTTCCTCCAGTTGTCCAGTGCATGAGTTGCTTTCTCCCAATGCAAGTTCACCTTCCGAAGCCTGTTCTGAAGCTCTTTGAACTCTGTGCTATCCACTTTCTGGAATTCTTTGCTGTTCAGGTTAACGGAAAGCATCACTGTCTTGTAGTTATCAAATGCTTTAAGCATGTCCTAGTAGGAAAAAAGGATTAGGAACTTCTAGCAATGATGGAAAACATGTTATTTACAATAAAACTATGCCCTCAAAAGAATCACAGGTCCTGGGAAAAGCTGTTTGAATCTGGTGGCTGTTCAGATATTGCTAAGGAACATATTAAGACAGGTGGCCTTTTTTATGTTTTGAGGTTTTTTTGAAGCAAAATACTTCACTTTGAAGAAAAGAAATCTGGTTCAACCTGCGCTTCTCCCTAAGTCACAAGCCTGATGTCTTAATCCACACCTGTCCTTCATTCCTCTGAGCTGTCTCTTTGCCTGACATTTAGATAAATATTCCCATAGGTCATCACGTGGCATTTCCTCTTAATTTATAAAGGTTTTGCTGCCTCAAAATCCTAGAATAATGCTGAAAGGGACACCTGGCTGTCTGTGCTTCATCCTCCAGCTCCAAGTAGGGCCAACTTTAAAAGCAGAGCAGGCAGCTTAGGGCCTCATCCAGTCAAATCTTGAGTACCTTGCAGGACGGAGATTCCCCATCCCCTCTGGGCCACTGGTCCCACACCAGGCTGCCCTGTTGTGAGTTCTTTTTCTTCTCTCTGGTCAGAGTTTCTGTCAGCCCATTTCTCTGACTTGTCAAGGTCCTTCTTGAACGGCATTCCTACTTGTTTTCTTCCTTTCCTTTATAATTACCATGGAAAATAATATGGAACTTGCGAAATCATGGCTGTATCATCCAACCACCTCTATGTGAAAGCACAGCCTGTATTTTTGAAGGGTTTTTTTTTAAAAAAAGGAATGCCAAACAATATTATGCATGCTTAAGAAGTTTACAGTTTGAATCAAGGGTACCCAGTGTTTTTCAAGTTGTGGGCTCTTGCAGTAGAAAAGTAAGAGCTCCAGGATGAGTCCTGCAATCAACACAGCTCAGATTGCTTTTCTCAGCAGCTTTTGTAACTACAAGTGTCAGTCTACATTTTCTCAAGATCTGCGTCCCACTTGTTGAAAACCACTGGTCTAAATTACATTTTGCCCAAAGAACCCTGTCTCTCTCCTTCAAGCAACAAAGTTTCTTTCAGTTTCCAACAATTCAAACAGTCCAGAACAGCTTTATAAACACTGGTAAGCCAGTCTGCAGCCAGACTGGCTTTATCCTGATCCAGGGCAACTGGGATGTCCTGACATCTCAAGAAATTCACGTCTTAAGAGTGTCCTGGCTCTTTCAGACACCCATAGAAAGCCAAGCTGTCTGAAAAGGGGATTTTCAGCCAGCTGGACCCGACTTGAGGAAACGCAGAAGTAGTTAAGCTCTGGTCCTTGAAGAGGTGAGACACTCAGCTCCAGCCTATAGGGAAGCATGTTCCTCCACTTGCAAGGCATCGTTGAACTTTTCTTAGCACTTGGTCCCTAAGCCAGGTTGGCTGATAGAATCAGAGTCGTTCTTACTGGAGTCGCATCCCAGAGTGCAGAATCAGTCTCCCTGGCCTAATGACTACTCAAGCACACATAGGCTTAAGCATACTGTCAGCATGCCTAAGAAATCCCTCCTCTGTCCTGCAGCGTGTCTTGTTTGTGAGCATCATCCTGATTATATCACCACACTGGCCAGTAACCTCACGATTTGGGAGAATCCATACGACCCTGCTGGCAGAAGGGTGAGCACACAGGGATTTTGCACTCCCCTAAGTGTTAGGAACATTTGCTTTCTCAGAGTTCAACCCAAGGCATTTTATTACTTAAGTTCTAGGGACCCAGCATTTACATGTACCCTGGCAACCTTCTGGTTCAAATGCAGGCCTGGTTTAGTCCTAATTTATGGAAGCTGCGAGTCATAGCCGGCAACATAACATGACCTCACATGCTGGCAGATGTTCACATTACTGTCCCTCTAACTGTTCTATTATTTGGCTGCAGATTAGCAGAGACAATTTCTTTTGTTTCTCATTTTTAACTAACACATTCTATTTGATGAGAAATCCACGCCTGCTAAGCGAAAAAATGCAATTGCACATTTTGAAAAGATATATCCCTCAACTACAGGACATTTAGAACTAAGATTTTTTGCAAACACCATACTGCTAAAACCCACAGCTGATAGCAGACCTTTCTCTGTCTCTCTGCTGGAACTACAAATGCCCCTTCCTTTGGCCCCTTGCCATTAATTCAAATATAAAAAAAAAAAACAGCCTAGAATTTGCAGCCTGTAGAGCCGGATAATTTTCAATCTGCTTCTGGTTTGCATAGGGGGAATAGCAGAGAACAAGGCAAAAATGCCGGTATCACTGCTTAGAAGACCCATGCCCCAAAACAGGGCCTGACCCAAGGCATCTGGGAAGTTCAAGCCTTCATTATTTAACTTTTTTCTGTGTTTGTTTTCTAAAACAAAAGGCCTAAAAAGAGAAGTTCGGAGCTGAATGCTTTATATGAGAGAGAATGAAGCATCTCTGCAAGAAAACAGAAAGGGAGAGGTTTTGATTTCAGCCTGGCTGCCTGTTGTAGCCACACATATGGCCTGCAAATCTCTACGTATGAAGACAGAAGCACCTTGCTTAACTGCCCCCTCTTTAGTTGTCTCATCTGAACATCTCTGCAGCACATGCACAGTTATTAGCATTCATGCTGCCAAGAGATCCTAGGAGCACAGGGACAATGATAAAGCGCTTCAGCATCTTGAAAACCCACTTTTCAGTATGAGACAACTTACTTTCAATTTCTTGACGCTTTGTTCCAATGCCTGCATGCTGATTGGAGGGTTCGCTTTTTGCAGCTCTTCCAGCTCTTTCTCAGTTTTATCAAGCCAAACAGAGATGTCACTGAGGTCCGAGTTCAGCTGCTGCCACTGCTGCAACTTCTGTTTCATTCTAAGTTTATTTCTGAGGTCCTGAGCTTGGATCAGCTCCCACCTATCAATAATTCCTACAAATGAGAGAAACAAACAAACAAACGTTTAAATCTTCAGTAAGGTGAAGAGAATGTAGAACAGATGCAAGGAGTTTTACGAGTAAATTGTTCTTCAATCTACTCAAGGCCAAATAATTGCTACCACGTATTACTGTTATCCAGACACATTTTTTTCTCGAGATTCTGCAGTCAGTAAACGGTCAATCCACATAGTAATGCTACACAAGATTTTTATTACATTAATTGAAGACGTTTTAATTCACCTGGAAGAACAGACCAAATCTAAGGAGACGGAATTCAACAAACCCAGTAGACATGAAAATTCATCACAGGATAAAGCATGATCCAGTAGTTAGGACCTGGGTTTATGTTTCATAAATTCACTGCTAAAGGAGACGGAGATGCCACCTGTGTGATTACTAACACCATTTCTGAAAGCACTTCTAAGCCCGCTCAGCATTTTCCCGTTCATCCCACTTATGGGACTCAGCCCTCATTTGTTTGTGAGACCAGAGACAAACTACGTAAGCTGGTACACACAGCTGCACACACACATGAATCTTCTTTTTATCACTTAATTCACTTTTATGATTGCAGTACAGATGTGTTCTTCTGACAATCTCAATCACCTGAATCCAGGAATGAGGCCCTAAAAGGTTAAGAGAACTAGATTGTTGGCCTATTTGAAAGAAAGGTCCATAGTGAAGTCCGTGAAGAATAGAATACATTACTAGCTCTGACAAAATATGTCTGTAAATGGGAGCCGCAGCATTTTGTTATATGTAGTACACAAACTGAGAAGACAAACTAAAGCAATCTTATTTTTGACAGAGAAACACTTCTTTAGTTTGAAATCTGATTAAAAGTTTTTAAAGTATTCAATATCACACAAAAGTAAAATTGTTCCCATTCATTCCACCCAGCAAAGAGACAGAAGTATATTATAAGTGATAAAATTCTCAGTTCTGGCATGAAATGTAACAGCTTAGAACAGTAAGCACAGGTTGGATGGTACCAGGTGAGAAGGCAGCACAGTGAATCTTAGCAAAATACATTAATTCAGAGAACAGCAGTTTACTTCTATTTTGTACCCAAGGCAAATGTGACGCCTTTGTGCCATCTCTGCTTTGCCTCACCCAGAGTCACAGGGCAAACACCACAGCACCAAAGTCACTCCCAGCGCTCTGTACCTGACGGCTTCTCTGCAGCTGCTATATTCACAAGCTCTTGGTCATCTTGGGGTTCTTCATCGCTCATGGTAGCAGACGTAATTTTCTCCTTGTTGACGCTGCCGCTGCTTGCAGAGCTCAGCTGTTTCGCCTGGAATGACATTTTGGTGAGTGAGCCCTGCACAGTTAACAAGCCATCAAAGGTCAAACTTCATTTGTGTTAGTTTGGGGCGGCTGGGCTGCTGCTGAGTTCTTGCACATCAGCATTGGACTTCTGCATCTTTGCTAACAGTTTATACTGTCTTTCTGTACCTTCTCAGTACACAGGTACATGCCATAGTGATGCTAATTATTACAAGACTGGACATGGTAAATTAGTTGCTTTTGCACTACATGTACCAGACAACGTACATTTGCTAATGCTCTTTGTTGGATGCTGGGTTTTGGCAATATTGATTCTAAGGCCCTAAGACTGGATTAATGATGACATAAGCAGGCAGACACCAGTAGTATCTTGTGCCTGGAAGACTGCTGAAAACTGGTCAAGATCCACTGAGCCTGGCAGCTGCTGGTGAAGGCAGGGCTGGCAACCAGCCATCAAGGCTGAGGTATCAATGAATGACAGGCATTTTGACACACCTTTTGGTGCCCAGAAGCAGATCAGATGGTGACTTACATGCTAGAAAAGGACCCTTCAAGTCTTAGGAAAGGGAGATATATCAGTAAGTATCAAGGGAGGGTATTCACACCCTATCCCTTGGAGTTGCATTCTCCAAGACTTGTCCCACGATAATAGAGGAAGCAAGTCCCTCCAGACACTGACTCTGATCAGGAGCCTAACATGATTGTTGTGAATTGGTTTAAAGAAGCTTTCCTAGCGAGTGGACAGAGACTCTCACTGGCTACCTGAGCCACCAGAAATAATGCCTAGGTTTGCATAAAGTCAACATTGCCCCGGTGACTCATCTTTTCCTTGATGCTGAAGAAAGAAAGAGGATGGCATTACACAGGAACAACAAACAGGCTGTGTAGTACAGGTTCAGTGCCCACAGACCCCCTTCAACTCACATAGTCTGGCTTATAGGGAGTACTCGTCTCTGGACCAGACAACACATTTCCATCCATCTCTGCCTGTTTGTATGTGTGCTTTCTGCAGACCGGGCTATTTGGGGAATGCCAAGGATGAGCTTCTGAAGCAGACTTTCCTGAAACAAATAAAATCAAACCCATATATCATGAGGCAAAATCCTAACTGCATAAGGAAGCTGTTGCTTTGTATTTAGTTAGAAAGCACTCTGAATAAAATGGCATCAAGTTATGGCATAAAAATGACAGTTTTGCAGCTTTCCTTGCAAAGCATGCACATTTGCAAAACATCAACAGTGTTTCAAAGGTAATGAAATGAGAGCCATGCAGTTATGAGACATTCTGTTTTCTTCTGGAAAATGCTTGAATACAGGCATGAGTATTAAAAAAAAAAAAAAAATGAAAGAAAAAGGCTGCACCACTGTGGTTTTGTAAAGTTTGCATCCCAACAATAATATCACATATCTGCAATGCATTTCAGTAGGGACAAGTGTAGACATGTCCTGATTTTGTTCTTTCTTTGTAGATTTGTCCTCTTTGTTCTGGATTTAACAGACAGGACACATGGTTCTGTCATGTACAAAACACAAAAAATACAGAGTGGAAACTACCGCCTTCAGTAACTGTGCAATCAAAATTAAAAACAACTAAAAAGTGATACTACCCAGAGCAAACCACCAAGAAAGTAGCAAAAGACTTCGGATCAATACAGTGAAATGCACATTAACCACCTTGGCATTTACCAGGCAAAATTTAAATGGTATGTTCTTGACTGCTTTGTAATGTACATGTGAATACTGCGGCGTAAGAACACCATGACAGGATGAGACATGGTGTCCACACAAGGCTGGAAGTCAGACATTACATATGAGAGAGGTTGAGGAATATAGCGTGCAGCACAGGGAGATTGCCATGTTCAGACACATGCATTAGCAGGTGCCTACCAGAAGTTGCTTTCAAAGTTTTTGTGGTCATTTTAAGATATGCCTCAGGATTTTCAGTGATTTCTACATCTGAAAAAAGAATAATATCATTTTCCTCACTATTCAATATTTTCCAACTATTAAAAACAACTGAAACAATGAGGGACAGCAAAAGCAAAGGACAAAAGTTGTTGGCAGTACTTTCAACATTCTTAAAAAGTAAGGTTTCTAAATACCATTCTCTTCCTCAAAACATCTAAGAGATGAGATTGCCCACATCTATTAATAAATAGTATTCCAAAATCAACCAACAATGTGGGAACAAGACCTCAATCCCCCTCCCTTCCCACAAAGGGACATCCTGCAGTTGTCCACGTCAGAACAAACAGCTGGCAATTGGTTCTCACCTGAAAGAGCACTGTAGTAGGTTGCTTCTTCATCGTCTTCATGAGAGGAAGAACCTCCCACATCACCTGTGTGATCCCACTCAAGTGGGATAGAGTCAACACTGACAGGGGTTTCACAGCCTGATCTTTCATGACGTTGAGTAGGGGGCATAAGGTGGCAAAGGGATTGTGTTGAAGAGGGCCCCTCATTGATGGCCTTCTTATGCCAAGGATCATTTTGGATTTCTCTGGAGTCTTCTGGATCTGTCTCATTTTCAGAGGTCTCTTTTTCATCGTCCAATCCCTAAAAATAAATAACAATTACTGCATATTAATAAGATTTACAATAGATCTACACTGCCCAAAATTAAAGGGAAGCATCTTTTCTGCCTCCTTCCTCTTCTGCCAAAACAATCCCCACATCAGCAGCTACCTCCCTTCTTTCAAAACACTCAACTGCCACCATAACAACACCTCTCTCTAGTTTGCAGGGAGCAGTGCACAGGTTAGCAATGAAATGCTAATTGTAGATGTTCATGTCATTTCCTCTACCTGGCTTTTCAACAGATGTTCTTTCTTTTTTAGCCAAAGCAAACTGAGAATCATCTCAATGTTCCCAGTGAAAAGTAAAGAGCCATCTGTTCCACATTCAGGGTTCTCACAAGAGCAGACAAATGGAGACTCGCAAACAAATCAATAAAGATACATTATAAGCATGTTATTGAAATTTAAAGAAAACAAAGTGATATTAAAAACACCAGAGAAGCTTCTTAAGTCCTCAAACCACTATTATCTAAATATTAACCCTGTGAATTACTTCCATGCTATTATCCACATTCTGCAGACGGAGTCCCAACAGAAGAGGCAAGAAGAGACGACTGGCCACAAAGATTTAGCAAAGCTGGTACAAATACTGAGGAGTTTCTGACCCCTCTGAGATAAAACCATTCAGCCAGACTACTAGGGGCACACAATGAGCAGTGTAGTTTGAACAACAAAATGCTGCCAAAGCATCAAAACAACTGTTGCCTTCTTACAGGATGTCTTGAAGTCAGCCTTTGATGGAACCGGGCAACTCGCCCAAAGACTTCCTGACAGTATCGATGAAGTTCTTCCAATTCGTCTTCAATCAGGATAGCATCCAAAGGCTCACTCTTCTGAATCAACTGCTCCCCAAAAACGATTAGCTGATCAATCTTATTGGTGTTTAGTGTTATTTCCTGCTGGAAACCCTATTTGGAACATACAAGAAAAATAATTACTTCTGCAATGCTCCTTTCTAGCCTAAGGTTTGTCTTTCTTTTCTCACTCATTGCAGTGAAAGAAAAGCGGCAACTGACATTGTTATCTAGTTTCATTTGGCAAGTATCTTTTTACTCAAGAGGTCCAGAAGTTTATTAGCAGGATTACAGTTCCAATCGAAGTGGCATTTCCACCCATGTCTCCATCAATATGATTGCAGTGTCCTGAGCCTGCAGTGAATCACGATATGAGCTAATCAGTTTATCTGTCTGATTAGGTACACACCATCTTTTTCTCAGTAGCAAAGGAGCTTGCTTGGTTGTTTGGGCCTCCAGCCTACGTAACAGTAAGTCTACATCTCAAAACAATTAACAGTGCAGGGAGAAGGAGAAACAAAACATACAAGCAGGTAGCAAAGTACTACTATATTTTTTAAAATCCTTGCATAGGCCTGCTGTTTTATTTCTGTTCGAAAGTCCAGCTACCAACAATGTACTCAGGAGAGATCTCACCATAACGTCAATTCATAAAAATTCTCACCAGAACCCCCCCCCCTTTAATTTAGGAATGTACCTTTTACTGTTAACCTGCATGTGCTCCTTCCCAGGCCAGAAATCACTGCCACGGAGACTTGGTGTTAGGAGAAGATGGCAGGATAAAACTGAACTTGAACACTTAATCTGAATTTAAATACTGTACAGTTTAATCTTGATTCAGAAGGTAAGTCTGGACAAATTACTAATGTCTTAAGACAAATATAGCCTTACAGAGACCTGTTGGCTATTGTAAGGTTCCACAAAAGTCGGTGATTCTGACAAGAGAGGGCAGCCCAATAGCATCAGCTGGTCTATATTAAACAACTGCTTTACAAGGATACGTACATTTAACTGGCGCATTTTGTCATCAAAGTTACTTTTTGAGAAGTGCTCCACATTGGTCAGCTGGAGGTCCATTTCTGTGAGCCAAACTAGGATGCTTTCCCTCGTCCCCTCGAACTCATCTCTCCTATTGGTGAAGTGCTGAATAGGAAGAAGGGAGTCAGCGTTACAAGACTCTACTAAAAAAGATTGTAACAGAAACCCTCTGAAAAACAGTATTTTGTTTCAAAACTGCTGTTTGCCTTAAAGGCCTTCAGCACACACATGGCAGCATGTCATGTATAAAATCTGTCTCTTTCCTGTAGTAAAGCTGGAACAAGGTGTCCTATGTCAGTACAATATTCGTGTGAGAGAGGGAATAAAACTTCAGCAGTGCAAGACGCTGCAAGAAAATTATATTCTTGCTTCCACACTGTATACCTTCTTCCACATCATTATACCAGTGCAACAGTTACTCGGACTCAGATTTAACATCTAATTTCTTCTAAATTTAGAAAACTGACAGACAAAGGAAGCAAGCACCATCTCCAATCAAAGTAATTAAAACTATGAAATTAAAATCAGTAAAACAATGGAGAAGCTGGATCATGGATGACCATGCCAGTGTAATTAGTGCATCATTTGGTGTGGAAGCCCGGAGGAGCTCTCTCTGCTGTCATTTCTCACAGAAGCTGCTAACAGACATGCAGCTTGCAGTGCCCCTTTTCTCCTACGCAGATTTACTGTTCAGAAAGGGGATCACATAACATCCCAAACACACCACCTCCTAAGTTTTGGCATTTAATAGTTTTCCCTATCAATTGCTTGCAGCAATGCTGTATTTAAAAATCCAGCAGTGACAAGTTTCCCCCAGGGCACCACATAGAATATCTGCCCAGAGATCAGTTTAATTTGAGAAGCAGGAAACTTTTTTGAAGTGTCACAAATACACACTTCAACAATACTCCTCTATCAGGCAGAGAGCACAGCAGGAGCTGGTGACACCAGTATGTGTCTCCATCATATCTGCACATTTAAAGTCTTATAGGTGAATCCTAATTTGGCATAAATCATAGAATCACAGAATTGCTTGGTTGAAAAAGACCTTCAAGATGATCGACTCCAATCGTACCTGTCCACTACTAAACCAGATCCCCGAGCACATCATCTACTCATCTTTTAAACACCCCCAGGGATGGGGACTCAACAACTTCCCTGGGCAGCTGTTCCAGGGCCTAAGAACCCTTTCAGTGAAGAAATTTTTCCTGATGTCTAATCTGAACCCCTGGTACAACATGAGGCCAATTCCTCTCGTCCTATCACTTGTCACTTGTGAGAAGAGACCAACATCCACCTCGCTACAACCTCCTTTCAGGCAGCTGTAGACAGTGATCATCTCCCCTCAGCCTCCTTTTCTCCAGGCTAAACAACCCCAGTTCTCTCAGCTGCCTCTCATAAGGCTTGTTCTCCACCCCCCTCACCAGCTTCACTGCCCTTCTCTGGACGTGTTCCAGCCCCTCAGTGTCCTTCTTGGAGTGAGGGGCCCAAAACTGAACCCAGCACTTGAGGTGCGGCCTCACCAGCGCTGAGCACAGGGGCACAATCACCTCCCTGCTCCTGCTGGCCACGCTGTGTCTGACACAGGCCAAGATGCCATTGGCCCTCTTGGCCACCTGGGCCACTGCTGGCTCATGTTCAGCTGGCTTTGTTCTAAACTCCAAAACATATCTGCATTGGGGCTCTTTTGTCTCTCTACCTCTTATTTACCGAAAGAAGCAAGTATGCACCCACCCATGATGAGACTGGGTAAGAGAGGGGGACAGGAGCAGCACGGCCTGCAACACATCTTCCAAAATTTGCACCTATTCTTCTCTTACACATCTTCAACAACCAAGAACATGTTTATGCCATGTACTCCATGTCCTTTCCAGAGCTGTTCTGGTAACTCAAGATGCAAACTAACTCAAGACAGTTGCTCCAGTATGTTTTGCCCTTGGGTAATTCCTACAGAAACTTGCAAGGGCTCCTCACTCTCTCACTCCACTGTGCAATTACCTTGAGTCTCCTCAAAATCGCAGTGACCCGTTTCTGGAGATTATCCCAGCGCTGGTTGCCTTCATGTACCATCTGCTTCAGCTTGCTGGCTGAGTCGGTGCGGTTCTCGCGGGCAAGGCGCCTGTACTGCTTATTGATCAGCTCCAACTGAGTCAGTCGTTCATGAATGTGCCGTTGGAATGCCTGCAAGGCAGATCAAGAAAGTCAGTTCCTTTACCAATAAGAAGAAAGACCTGGATGACACTATCCATCAAGAGACTCCATGATGCTCCCTCTTCAAATCAGACCTCCCAAAGCAAAACTATATCCAGAGAAGGATCAATATTTAAATCATCTGCTCAAACTTAGCGTATTAGAAAAAGAAAGGAAAACCAAAAAATCAATCCACAAAGATCTGCTGCCTACAAAAAGCAAACTGTTGACTTATAAGCAGGACCTCGTCAGTTCAGACCATTGGATTCTCCACATTAAAAAAATTTCTTAAGTAAAAAAATTGATACCTGTCAGCCACATACTGGTCAAATTATTTATGTACTCTATATCACCACTGCCAAACTGGTGTTTTGCAGTGATCCAGGCATTTCACACAGACAGTAAGTATTTAGCATTCTAACTGTCCAGCCGACTGCTGATGAATTTAAATGAATATAAAAAAATTCACCTCAAATTTCTTCAGCTCCTCTTTTGCATGGGTGTACAAAACCTCTGAAGAATTAGGCCTAGCTGCGATGATTTCAGATGATTTTAGCCAATCTTCAAAGCGAGAATAGTCGTCCAAAAACCTCTGCCACAGGCGCCAGGTTTCCTCAATTCTAAGAGGGAAATGCAAAAATAGAAAGGTTTTGTCACAAACTATTCATTTTGGATATTTTTGTTATTCAAAACTCAGTTTGTGGCAAAGCTACAGCATTTCTTAAAAATGCTGCCACAGGCTTCCTTCAGAGGGCTAAGAAAGAGTAACTTACTTCATTCGCCTTTCCATAGACATGGCACAAATGTTTCTCCACCGTCTGTCCAAACTCCTTCTAGTCTGCTGGATGGAGTCACACTCTGTCTCATTTGCACATGCATCCGAGTCGTGCAGCAGGACTTCACAAATATTAAACACTGATTCCACCCGTTCCGTTTGTTGCTCTATGTCTCGTTGCAGATCCTGTTATTGGCAAAAGAATAGCTTGAGTAGAAAGAAACATGCGTGGCTAGACTTCAGACATACCCTCTCAAAATGCTGCAGACGACGGGGAAACAGCACTTTGTGTAGATGACAGCTGACAGGTCAGGACAGAACTGTCATGCAAAAAGGGACTGTCCAGCTTTGGTTTCTCAGTGAAAGCTCAAACTTCTCATTAACAGACTGGACAATTATAATGTGCACTCAAAATCCAAACTTTACACATTGCGTAAACACATACTTAGTAATTTCGACAGCAGAAGATGACAATGTCACTCTTAGTGCACTGTAAGACTTGACAGAGAACTCGTAGTACAGTTCGTGTACTTTAGTGACTGTATGATTACAGGCTGACATCACCAAACACAGAAACAGCACACAAGTAGCTGGTGTTACACTACTTTTTTTATTGCCTCCTATAGAGCTCCTGTTTTCACACATTATTTTAGCAGGACTGGCAAAGACCCTTTGTCTAATTTGCACTACATGTTTCTTTTCCAGAGCCTGCATCTCCATCATAGTCTGACTTCTCATTCAGTATCTATAATTGCTCCTAGATTAAATGCAATTGAATAACAGAAAAAAATAGCCTTATATAAATATTTGTCATTGAAAAGGCAGCTCCCACTGTAAAAATTAATGAAATGACAATGTCCACTACATTCCCATTTTTTCAACCCATTTCTGGCTTTCCTAATGGAAGATAAGAAACTTCTGCTTGAACAACACTAGAACACCAACTAACATGAATATTTTACTGACAACAGAGAATGGGAAATCCCATTAAGTGGTTTTACTGATTTTAGTGAACAAATGAAGCAGAATTGGTTTTGTTCTAGACTTACAGAACCAAATCAAAAGTAACAAAAAAGCCCCAAAGCAGAAGCAACTTGTAGTAAATCCAAAAGGAGTTGAAGAAAGATCTTCCCAGAAGCCAACAAGCTGTAAGGAGCTGAATGTCACGCAGTGGCACTCTTCAATGGTGTCATATGGATATCTGAAAGGGCTGAGCCATAAATGGTCAAAATTTGCCTTGTGGGATTTGTGGTAATGTACAACTTTAAGGAATGTAAGAAGCCAGAACTTTATACAGATGAGAGACTGCCAGAAGCAGATCCAACATAGTTCCTGCCAGCCTGTTAATGATTCACAGCTGTCTTCTGAGCAAAAGGCAGCAGTGTCTCTTCAGCACAGGCTCTACACCTGAGAGAAGGCTCTGCCCCACTACTAGTACCGGGAGAGACTCTTCTGAATTCATGAAACTACCTCATGTTCACAGCTGTATTAGTGAGAATGAGAACTCCAGATTACAAATCCATTCCACGTGCACTGTGGAAACGTTGCTGATGTGATCTCATTACTTTTGGTCATGCCTTGAATAACCCTAGACAGAATCCTTGCTGTTTTCCAAGCTGTTATTCAAAATGGCCTGTCTGCATTATGGCGAGACAAACACAACAAAATAAGTAACGGGGCCAAGAACACACACTGAGCCCTAAAAGGTACCTTTCCTTCAACTCCACACAGCATTGCCTAGAGAACTTAAATACATGCTGTTAGACTTCTGCATTAGTGAAACAGCTTCAAAATTTCAAAATTAACATTATTCATGTTTTAATCTTCATCTTTTTATTGAACAAACATGCCATGAAACATTTCTACAGATGCACAATGCTTTTACACGTCATTATTCAAGACTGAAAGGGCAAAGCTTCTTCAGTCACAGGTGTCAAACTAAAGAAGCCTGCAGGGCATATTTCTCACCATCACTCTGCTCTTGCTGAAATAATTGTTCAGAGAAAACCAGGAAAGATCTTTTTACTTTGTTGCATTTAGATAAAGGTTTCTCTAATGCAGAGCGAAAGAGTTCGGGTTGTTTGCTTTTTTTTTTACTGTGGCCATTCATCATGCTTTAATCTATCTAGATCCCTCTGCAAGGCATCTTGTCCCTCAAGAAAAGTAACAGCACCTCCCAGTTTGGTATCAATAGCAAGCTCACTAAAGGTGCATTCAACTCGTCCATCTAGATCGTGGTTAAACATCAGAACAGAACTGGCCCTACAATTGAACCCTAAGGAGCACCAGTTATCAGCCAGAGGTAGCCCCATTCACTACAATCCTCTGAGCTCTACCCTTCACCATTTCTTTCATCATGAACCTGCTCATCCCACAGTTGAACAACTTGTCCAGAAGGATGTTTTGAGGGACAGCATCAAAAGCCTTACTAAAATCCAGAAAAAGTACACCTACTACCTTCCCTTCACTCACTAGGCTAGCGACTAAACCATGGAAGGATACCAAACTAGTAAAATAGGACTTTCCCCTTGTGAACCCATGTTAACTGTACCTGATCTGTGCCAGTTCTGTTCAATACATTTAGAATGATCTGGATGAAGGGATCGAGTGCACCCTCAGTAAGTTTGCAGATGATACCAAAATAGGTGCTCTTGCTGAAATAATTGTTTGGAGAAAACTAGGAAAGATCGTTTTACTTTGTTGCGTTCAAATAAAGGTTTCTCTAATGCAGAGTGAGAGTTTTTTCTTTTTTTTTTTTCTGTGGCCTTTTTAGTCAGCACAGTATTCTCGCACTAAATTTACAGTAGAAGTAGCCCAGAGGTGTCCAGAGGTCTGTGTTTGAAACAGAATTCAAACAACAAAGCAATAAGTAGCTCTGAGGAGCAAGTGATGGCTCTTAAAGCGAGCTAAAGCTTGAATGCTCATCATAAAAATAAATTAGTTTGGATAGAATTCTTTTGTGTCCTACGGTCTTCTCGGCCTGTCAATTTATCACAGCCTTTGAGAATGGAAAAGGTCTGGATGGGGAAAAAATATTCCCTTGTTGTTTATATGACCGTTTACAAAGCAGATGAAACCATTATAAGCACTGGCCAATGCTTCTGGTGTTTCACCAGCTCCTGCAGTGGAGTCGGTGGGAGCCATCCCCACTTCTGTCGCAGGGGAGCTGATCTTTCCTGCAGCATCTGGGACATGAGTGGATGGAGAGTCAAATCGACCAGCAGAGAACACAGCCCTCAGGTGTGGGTCACTCAGGATCCTCCATTAGACATGAGCGCAGCAGCCAGAGAAAGAGAAGATGGGCAGGATGGTGAGGCGACCTATAGGGGTTCGTAAAGGCAGATGCCATAAGGCTTCCATGCTTGACAGCTTAATTCTTGATCCTCAGTTTTAGGGCAAATATTCTTGTTTAACACAAAGGCCAGATGACAGCCATAGTCATTCTCAGCCTTCCCAGGGAGGCACTTTGAACCTGGGCACAGCACTCAGCAAAGGCTGACTTAACTAGCAAGTCTGTTGGTCTGGAGAAGTTCCTTTCCCTTCCCTGCCTGCTGGAGAGAGAAATTTACTCCAGGGCTATCCAACTCATATCACACTTCCACTTGGCTGGGATACCTGGCACGTTCAGCTGTGCCCAATCCTTGCCATCTCCAGCACTTAAAACTAGCATAGATCCTTAAGATCACCTTGGCAAGCCACCGTCTCAGATAAATGCCTACATGCACTCAACCAACACCCAACTAGGCTGGTTCACACTTATGCCTCAGCAGGATTCACGCGCCATCTCACCCAGCCCTTAGGGGATCTTCAGAACCTGCCTGCTGGATCAGGCAAAGGTGTGTTTGCACAAGTCCACCCTCCAAAGTTCAAATGCCCTTCTCAGCCAAGCTTGCTCTGCTGTCTGCTAGGAGGGGAAGAGAACTGAGCTAGTGAGGGTAATACATCCCAGCACTTAAAAAGCTGCCACAGACAGTTTGCAGGAGACTTGGTATTCACAATTCACACCTTGTCAGCCTAAGCCATCGTCATGGATTTTGCTCACTGTCCGTGCCCTGTCTTGCCCTCATGAAGCCTGCTGTTTAACTGAGCAAACTAACAAATGTAAAAATGCTTTTGTTTGAATTGTGCCTGTTTTCCTTGGGTGGAGGGAAGAAGGGAGAAGTGAGGGTAAGTCAAGACAATACTGAAAATACAGCAAGCAAATAAAAATTTCCATGTAATGCTTCTTGGCAGGAACATGCCAGGAAAACAAACAGTTAGAAGATTTTGTTAAAGAAAAGAAACAGGTGATTTTAAACCAGGACTGATTGTAATCAGCAGCCTTTTAGCTCATTTACTCTGGCTGCTGCTATTTCCCACCTGCTGTTCTGCCAGTCTCTTCTGAATTTCTTGGTCATCACAGATGTCATATACAACAGGCTTGGAAAGCTCAGACTCAATCCGGGCCAACCAGGTGCGAAGGTTACTCATATTTTTGTCCAAAAGTTGTACAAAAGCCAGTGTTTCCTTCAGTTTCTTCACCCTAAGCAAACCAGGAAGAATATTTTGTTACCAAGATCTGCAATCAGTGGAAATTATGTTAGCAGAAGGTGATGACAGGCATGGCTTTAAGAAGCACTTAACTGTCACATCAAGCTGTAGCCTGTAAATCAGAGCCATGTTTTAGTTAAAACCTACCTAAATTGCCTCAGCAGGCACCTGTTCTACAGCTGCAGGAAGGTCTTGTGTGAAGTCTTTAATGAAACTGTATTAGCAGAGGGAATTTTCGTAGCCTCATTCATCTGCAAGTGAGCTCTTCCGTCAGTTCTTGGATGTTCCTCTAAGTAGGAGTCTGAACCTTATCATGCCGCAGCTAAACTGTCTACCTATGGTCTGAGTTTCCTTCTGCGAACTACATTCAGTGTCTTCTTCAGCAACCAACAGGCTCACCCTCATCAGTAAGATATTGCTTTGCCAGTGGAAGTAGAATATGCCCAAACCTCAGGTTCAACACCTTGGGCAAATGGATGCTGACAGGAGAGGAGAAGGCTTGAACAACAGCCTCTGTAGAACTTACAGTCCCTCAACATTAAATGCTCTTCTAAACAACACATTGAAATGTGTGGAGATGTGCCAGACTCCCCTAGTGGGTGAAAATGGAAAAAACAATCCCGAAGAGAGAGAATATCAAATAGCTAGAGAGAGCTATGCAAGCAGACAAGCCAATGAACCACTGAGACCATTTGCTTTTCTTACAGCTGTTTGCGGTTTGAGAGCTGTGCTACAGACAAACTTTTTATTTCCAGCATTTACAGTGTGTTCCCATGTCAAAACACCTTACCAGTCCCTCAAAGTATCCAAGTAGCGTATTTGTACATTTTGGCTAATTTACTCATATGTGCTTGAGAAACATCTGTTAAACTACGTTACTGCTCTCAAATCTTTTCTTGAAATTCTCATTTATTGCAATTCCCAACAAAAATTACTCAGAAGTCCAACATCAGGGTGATACCTATCTCCTCTGACTTCAGAGATATTGGAGCTTTCCAGATAGACCTTGGTAGCTATTGAAGAAGAAAAAAATATCACCTAGATTGTGATTTCCATCAGACCCACCTTAAATATTGAGATCATAAGATGAGATGAACTGTACCCAAAAGCATTATTTCTCTCCATGAAGCGCAATGATCTACCCTGCAGTGCTATAAACATCCACACTGCAGATGTTAAAGTCAGGTGAAATCATTCCAACTCAGTACTACTGCGAACCCACTTCTCAGCCAGCATTGCTTCCCCGTGCTGTCTTCCTGGCTGATTGCATCCCTCTGATATCTAGTTCTGTCCGTGTGCCTCGGGATGACTTTTTCAAGCTTGCATGTTAATTTTAAAATGCAAATTTCTGAATTAAACCCTAAGTTACTGCCTGGTCTAGCAACGAACCAGATGAGCCTCATTCAGTAAGTCAAGTGCAGTTACCAAAAGTTTAAGCACACATTGTGAAAATGCTAAAACAGTCTCTGTTCATGGAGACTGGGAACTGTCACCAGGTAAACAAAACCAGCGGCTGGGACTGGAACGGCAACTTGTACAAGGGGATCACAGCCGTTTCCACTGCAGGGGGACTGTTGAAGGGTCTGAGATGAACCCTACTGTGCTTAACACCACCAGCATTCTGCAAACTAGGACTGGGGTAGGGTCAGAGGGGATGTAAACTCACCTAGTGCAGGCGGGGACAGATTCTACCAAGACGAAAGTGCCCTAATGGATGCTGGCTTCACGTCAAAGAATCTGCTCCTCCTTGCAAGAAAATCGAGGAGTTTCCTGGCCCACCATCTTGCCTGCTGCAAAACAGTCCTAGCCAGGTTTAGAGGAGAGAGGTCCAAACTGCCTGTAACCGAGTGGCTTTTGCAGTTGCCTGTTGCAGCATATGATACAATGACAGAAAATATGCAGGACAGCTAATCCATAATGAATATGCCACTCTGTGAGCAAAAATTGATCTTATTAGCAACCGTAAGATAATAAAAAAGGATATGTATGTCAACTAGACACTTGATTTAAGGTGAAGCACTTATGGAGGAGACGTGGGAATGATCCTACTGGATTTGTTCAGACCTATTGGTTATCGTGAAGGTACAGAGTAAGGCCAGCAAATCTGGTGTCTCATATGGATTAGCAGCATGAGAAGCACCTTCTCCTACCTCTTGTCCCAAAAGAACCAGACAGTACTTCCAGCTGTTTTACACAGAGGGTGAGAAGAACACAGTCCTTATACCAGGACTCTTGGCAGGTATTAGCAACTCTGCACTCTCCAAAATATAAAATCAGTCTTGCTTGGCTGATGCAACCCGGCAAGTCAGCATGAAGTACTTGGTGCAAGCCTATGGTCCACCTTGTTCCTGCCGTGCACCCACAAAGCCACCGATACTGGTGTCAAGTGCAAAGTAGCTGCCTCTGCCCCTTTACACCGACAGTGCTTTTCCCTGTCACATGTGACAGAGAGAAAGCCAGTGGATGACAAAAGCATTTACCTGCTCTCACTTTCCTTAACAAGCTCTTTTCAGAGCTCTGCTCCCAAGTACAACCCTGTATGCAGAAGGCACCTTGGCTCCTAAGCAAACAGCTGCTGTATAAATCTTCCTGCTCCTGGTGCTGCTTCTATTAAGTGGTACTAAATGAATGTCATATTCTGATAACTGTACCAGCGTTTTCTTGTGCTATCATGGGCTGGCAGTAATTTACCCAGCAGATGTAATTCTCCCTCCACACTATCCCCTGTTTTTGTGCCACCAGCCAATCTATATCCAGTTGGTTGTGATGCTCAGCAGGGCCTGTGACTCCCCAGGACGCGTGGCCCATCAAAGGCAGGTGACTCAGGACCCTTCTCCCTGGAAAGACGGGACAGTAAAGGCTCTGTGTTGAGTACAAATGGGAAGAACTGCTAGAAGAGCCAGGCCATAGAATGAGTCTGGGCTAAACATCTATGCTGTTGCACTGTTAACTCTGCATGACTTCAGGCCAGTCGGGAGGAAAGCAAGGCTCGATTGCTGCACTGTCCCTGACTGTATCCAGTGGCCGTTCCCCACCAGTGCTTTGGAAATGTCTCTCTGGCAACCTGCAAGAGATGTACATGTTGGAATCACCTGATGTCACAACTGACCTGCTGAGACCACAGCTTACTGTGCTGCTCAGTATCATCTCTGCTTTCCTGCACTCCCTTCCTCTGTCTGTATCCACCTGTTTTCCATCCTGAAGTTGCACTACAGAAAAATTCACGGGTTGCCAGACACCTTGCTTCAATCTGCATCAGGAACACAGGCAAGGAAGTACAAACCAAAACCAAGGGACATAAGATTATACTTAAATGTCTCTATGACTGAAAGCTCATCCTACAAATTTAAAAAGCAACAGTTTCAGTATCCAAGTGATGGGTTTTGCACCAAAAACAAAATCCCAAAATATTATTTTGGCTTAGAAATCACTCTAAAATCCAAGCTACGGATACCACCATAATACATGGTCTTTATCTACTAGTGCTAATAGAAGCCAACAGTCTCAAAGACAGCATCACTGTGGTACTGCGAGCTTGTATTTACTTTCTAGCAATTTCCATTACAGACAAACCACTATAATTAATTCTATCTGTCATATATTCTGGATAGAACATGGCATTTGTCAGTCATTTAACCACTGTTAATACTCTAATTCATTAATCTCAAGCTTGAACTAAGCAGCCAGAGAAGAATAAAAACCTAACAGAAGTTCACACTAGTGCAGGGTGTAAACAAGAAGGGTAGCCTTGTCCAGATGTTCACATTGGCTGATCAGCTCTTGTTGCAGACACAGAGCTCAAGGTAAAGGGTAGGGTCATGCACTGAAGCAACAGGGGAAAAACTTGAGAATCCTCCTTGAGCGCCCTCAGCTTGCACAGAAATCACAGGGAACTGCCATTTCTCTGGTTGCAGCTCATTGAAAAACACAAAATAGACTAATCACTTTCATAGAAGTCTCCATTTGCAACAACCATTCTCAGATGCATTTCTGCACACTGCAAGTATTCTTGCAAATTATCTGCTCTTTGCATGAAAGAAAATTCATGAACTCTTTCAAGATGCATCCTGAAGGGATTATTTGTCTGGGAAGTCAGGTCCCCTAGGAGCTGAGTCGGGGGCACCGTGCAAGCCATAAAGCCTAGAGGTAAATGCTCCCCCCACACCCAGGTGATCAATCACCCAACACAGAGTGAATTAACAGCAACAAAAGTTCAAGTGCGGCAGGGGGAATGAGCACCTCCTAGGTATCCAGAAGGTGGAAGAGGCTGCCACCACTGTTGACTGAATTCTTCCTCTACAAAGGGCAATTCTCAAGTTATTTGATGAATCAGGGAAAACATACTGTTTACTGAATAAATGCCCACCTATGCATAGTTCACTTGTCATTGAGAACTCACCTGCCACAATTTAACATGCCCTCAGAAGCACAAGCAATAGTAATAATTTTATAATCCCACAAATATCACCACTAATCTAAAAAAATCCCAACTCAAACATCTCTTCCACTTTGCAATAGGACCAGCTTAAAAGATATCTTGATTCAAAACAACACTTAGACACATGCATAAGATGCCTGGGATAAGTCAAACCAATCCAGTTTCTAAATGTCTTAATCTTTACACCAAAATAGAATGGCAGAAAAAGAACAAAACTGGTAGATTATAACTAAATGTTGGCTGGATATATGAACAGAAGGACTAACTGACCTGACTCGAGATTGGATTTGGGCCTTAATACCCTCAATGAAGTTGCCAGTAACGGGTTACAAAAGAAATGCTTTAAGCTCTTTCAGGCTGAATCTTTCACAGCCCCACAAATACACAAAATATTTTGTACTAACTACTCAGGAAGCCTCTAGCAGTAGAAGGCATTCTAGGTTGACTGAGATGTATTCACACAAAGAATTGCAAAATGCCTGCCAGCTGCATTGCATTAGCTGTCAAAATGCTGCAGGGAAAGGCACAAAGAAGCTCCAACAAGGTCAAAATTAAGATTCAAATTTTAGTGTCTGAAAGAATCATAAATATCCTGACATATATTTGGAACTCTCCTTCACAAGCACAAATGTCACCAGAAAAAGATACGAGGTACACTTCTTTCTAACTGAGGAGGAGCTGACATTGCCCTGCCAGCTGATAGGATCATTTACCACTCTGTAAAGCAAATGAGATGCACAGCCCAGGAAACCTTTGTTCAGTAAGTGCAGGGTGAGCTTAACCATGTGAGGAACGAAACACTCTGTTTGGTGATGTCAAAGGTAATTTTAGGCCTCTGTACGGAAGGCCAGGACATTTCTCCATACAGTGCCCAGCCCTGCTACAACAACAGGAACCCCCATGTTGGTGGGCAGAGCACACGGCGGGTGCACCAGAGGAGGCTTTTCTCTGTTACCCCGCCGGTGACCCCGAAAGGTTGTTGCAGATCTCCAGTGCCTTGGGTGTAAAAACCCAAACCACAGCTGATTTTAAGCGAGAGGCCCCAGAGCACTATTCCTCCTGCTAACGCGCCGCATCTCCCACTCATCCGCTTGTCCAAGGCGAATAGCAAGGAGCCTCTGGCGCAGTGCTCCCCTCCCCCCCAAGCCGAGGCTGGTCCCAGCGATGCCTCCTCCAGCAAAACCCACCGCCACCAAACCCGTAGCCACTCACCAACATGGCACTTACGGTTCGCAAGACAAAACCATTCCTCAGCTTGCAAATCCCAAGCTGCGACAACGGCAGGCATGGAAGGGGAAACCCCTCCTCCACAGATGCCCTATTTATTCGCTGCTTTAGCATCACGCATGGAGGGGGGAGAGGCTCGCCCGTCCTCCTCCCCGACCCCCGGGCCGGGGAACCACTACAGCTCTCCCCAGTTTTAACCGTACGTTTTGAATTGGTATTTTACCTGGCAAACGGCCGCATCCCTCCTCAGAACAAAACCAGGAGAGCTTTATTCTGACACAAGAGAATTAGCACGCGAAGAAGCACACGGTGAGCAGCTGCCCGTGCCTGGCGACAAAAAGGTTGCAGGCTGGAGGCTTCGGCACGGAAAAAGGTAGATGTGGAGCTCATTTCTTGTGCAAAAGAGGCACTGAAGCCTCAGCCCCGGATGATTTGCAGCAGAGTCAATTTGAAGTGAATCCAAAAAAAAGAGAAAATGTACATCCACGCACAGGCACCACGCACACAGATGTATCCTTACTTCCCCTCCGTTCTTCTTTCTCGCCTTTACCATTATATCCCAGGTATTTAAGTACGAATTAAATCTCCCACACACTAACCTGTCCTCTCTTTAACCTTCCAATGCAGGCGGAAGGCCTCCAGTGCAAGTAGCCTATTACACTGGAGGACAAAATAACCCCTAATATTAATTTATGGTATTCATTTGTGGAAAAACAAGCTATCATGATTTCCGTGTGTTATGGCTGCCAGAGATCACAGGGTGGGAAAAGAAGGCGGAATTAAAAGTCATTCCCCACCCAGCCAACAACAGGATAAAAATAAAGAAGTTATGATAATCCTATTAAAAATGCAAGGAATGATTTTGAAATTTTTTTCTTTTCAGTATTCAGATAATCTCCCACAGACCTGTATTGGCTTGCCAATCGCTCACATTCAATGCATGGCCAGATAAAAACTACCCGGGAAGACAGCGCTCACCATCAGAGGGCTTCAGACATTTGCACAGGTAAATCATGCCCAGGCACACCGCAACAACTTAACCTGATTACAGTCCAGGGGGGTCAAAAATGCATTCAAAATGGTAGATCTGAGAAAATAGGGAAATTAGCCTCCCAGCTTGACAGGCAGACAGCGGGAACAGCGACAGCATGCAGAAGACAAGGACACCCCTTGCACATCAGCTCCCCCCCCTCATTCCCAGCACACCTCGGCACACATTGCATAACCAAAATAAGCCCAACCATCCTGCCTGATACGATAATGAACTCTGTCACAGCTTTTGCACCAGAGAGCAGAGTAATCCCTAAAGGACATGGAGCCTGGAGAACAGGGAAAGAAAGCAGGCACTTTGTGAGTGCCATTTTAACCATCCAGGGGTTTTTTTGCATCAAAGTTGTTACAAAGAATGAGATTTTACAGTGATACTGCCACAAACCAGTACGATTCTGCTGAAATTTGCTGTATCTTTCACCCAGGGCCTCACTGCAGCGTATTTTGCTTCTCTTGCCATGCAATACTGATCCACAGCAATTTAAAAGGACCTTTGAACTCGGGAGTGCATCCACACTGACTGTGGGCTGCCTAGCCGCGGCTGTGATGGGGTAGGACAGCACACCGACACGTGGTGCCTGATGGTCTGCCCTGCCAAAGGGGGAGCCACCTGACAGAAAATAAATAGAGACCAGCTGAGATGCGATATAAACTTCCTTGCTCCCCATACCTACCAACCTGGGGCCCGCTGCTGCGGAAGCGGCTATCAGGACACCCAGCCTCAGTGAGGGTGCAGGGAGAAAGGGGAAGCATAGAGTGGTGGCTCACTGGAGCTCCACAATAAAACCTCCATGGAGTCCCTGCATGGCACAAGGTAGTGTCACCAGAGAGATTCAATTCCCTCCCACCTGAGCAGTTTCAGGCTGGTTGGAAATTATAGCAAGGGTATGCAGGAAACCAGCTGAAAACACCTTGAGCCTCCCAAGTTTTATGTGGGAAGGAAGGGGCTGACTTTGGTTGTGGTAGTTTAAGATTCCTGGACCCTGCAATGCAGGCTGTCAGCTTGCAAAAACAGCAAAAAGACCTAGTTGGCAAGGATTCAATTTAAAAGAATGAGAAGGCACATTTGGCCTTGCTAGCTCACCTGTATTTTCATGCTTGCATTAAAAAGCCATTTGAACCCATGTGCTACACGCACAAAAAATGTGCCTTTCTCCACAAGGCTGAAAACACAGACCAGGCCCACAAAGTAAGAAAACACACCACAGTGTGCCCACAGCCAGAGCCACTGGGAGACAGCATCCCCCTTCCACGGCTTAGCAACAGCGGGAAATGCTGTAGGATGCCCAGACGTATGGAAACACACTTGTTTCTGTAGGGACTAGCCCGCAGACTAGAACTGCCAGAGGCAGCCCCTGAAGAAGCTGGTGGCTTTAATGAAGGCTCAAGCACCATCCTAATGCTTTGCTCAACCCCAGGCGGCACAGACACCCTCCCACAATGCTCCTCCAGCCTGCCAGCAGGCACTATGCAAACAGCAGTGCAGAAGGCAGACACCTCCTCTGGGCTGGGAAGCAAAGCATGGGGTTAGTGGTGGATGGGCCGGAAAAGGACACAGAGAGACATGGCTGTGAACAACACAGCTCTTCAGCAATTCTTGCCAGTTAAAGCATGGCTGGGGAGTGCTGCTCTACAGCATGCTGGGGATGCAAATCCATCTCCACAGGTTTTGGTTGTCTACCACCCATGTGCAGCCTGTGCACTCCTGGTGTTTCAGGCCTTCACTTGGGTGTACATGCAAGCATGCAGTGGTTTCTTCTGGCAGAGTGCTGCTACGAGGCTGGCGATGAGAGAATAAAAGCAAGAGATTCTCCATGTCCATTGCTATAGTCAGTACAATGCTCCCTTTCTGCCTGTTGGTACGTTTGTATTCCCTCTTCTATCAACAGCGACTTCAGCACGAGAACCTCCCCTGGTAAACCTATCTTCCAAGCTGAACAGAAATTCACTTGTTCTCCTGTCCAGGCATTCTAATCTCTTGATGGCTACTTTATGCCATGAAAATTAACATTTTGAGACTTTTCCAAGTTCGCACCAGGCCACTAACCAGCGGCAACGCATGTCACCACACAAACCGAGCACAGGCACATAATCAAAGTGTTAAGTCCTGCAAGTGCAGCCATATGGCAAATCTGAGCTTGTCACCACAAACTAAGAGAATCACTTCAAGGACTAAACGGAGAGCTCACCTAATTTGCCCATCTGTCCCAGGATGTTATTGGTTTAAAAAGGTGAAATAAGCTACAAGAAGCAATGCTCTGTACGATATCTTGGCTCAAGACCGGTTTGGTTTCATGTCGGTATCACACAGACACGCTGCACTACAGAAAAGATAAAACATTACTCAGGTTGCAGGGTCAGCCACAGAGACATTAGAAACCACAGAACAGATACTGCCTATAAATCTTGATTAGACTCCCTGTGGATACAAATTACTTTATACTCTTTAACCACAGGACCATAACACGCTTTCCCACTAGAAAGAGTCAGCGCCCAGAATGGAAGATTGGCTTCTGACAAATAGCTATTCAATGCACATTTTCTCTTCCTACTCAGTACATGGCTCTGTACGTTACCTACTGCCCATGTCTTGGACTGCCATGAAGGCATAGTGAGACTTGGTCCTTGCCCCTCTGTTGGACAGCCACTGAGGGCCAGGAAAGCCGCGCAGCAGGCTGTGGTACATGCACAAGTGCGAATAAAGGCAGCAACTGGTTACGTGTTTAACACAAAGTGCCGAAGTCCTAGTACTTCCTAAAAATCCCCTTTGAGCAGTTGCAGTTTTGGTACCCAAAAACTCAGAAAAATTTTCACTTCCATTTCCTTGCCACAGCTACTGATCTGAAAAGCCAGGAGCAAAGCCACCTCCTCATTTCATAGAGCTGCTGTGAAAACAGAGGTTCCTACAAGTAGTTTTTCAGGAGTAGAACAGAACTGCCTCCCTGCCACAGTCAAAATTCATCATTTCCTTCCAGCAGCATTCTCCTTCTTCCATCGCCAAACCCTCTAGCAGCTCTGCCCAGAAGCATTTCCTCCTTCCCCAAGAAATGAAGCAGTGTCAAATAAACAGGGCTTTGTCCAGCTGTGCTGCCATGGAAGCAGTTGCAAAGTGTTGCAGTCTCTTCCCCTGGGCAGCAGCAGGTGCACGATCCCTGTACCATGCCCTAAAGACTCCAACCTCCCTGGAGCAAATCCATTCCATACATTGAATGAAACTGGTGATGGCAGATTTTTAATACCTGTGAAGATGTCTGGATTGTGATGGCTTCATGCAGCGGGACTAAAATGAATTTCACCACAACTATTTTCATGTGCTCTTTCAGCACAGCCTAAATATGTTTTATTTTTTTTAAAAAAAAAAAAGCATTTGCAAAAGCAAACTGAAAAGGGAAGAGACAGTCTGTCATCATAGGGCATTGCAACCCATGCTCACAGGACATCTTGCCTCCAGCCCAAGGCTCCTTGCTCTGTTCCGCTCCCCTTTGAAAAAGTCCAACTTGTGTCACATCTGTGATTAGTAGAACCGCTGCCTTCTCTCCATCACCTGAGCCTAAGAAAGGCTACCCAAAAGCACAGCAGGAGCCTCCTCTTTAGTGCCACAAAGCATACTTGTGTGTGAGGTGGAAACTTCAGTCAATTGAAGTCTAATTTAATTCCTCCAGAAATGACATCTCAGCAGCAAAACACCACCATACCAGCTGATCTTGAAATAGAAAGCCACAAGGTTGTAAAAAGGGTCAAATAAACTCTTATGACCATACTCAGATTCTACTGTGAGTGCCTAGCCTGGTATTATCTATCTATTATCTATCTATTATCTATCTATTATCTATCTATTATCTATAGCTGAGCAGCCAAGAAGGGCTGAGCTGTAAGCTAAGCCCAGGTGAGGTGAATTAGATGAGGGAGATGTGCTTTACATCCATGCTGCAAAATGTTGCAATACACCGAACTTGTGATAGCTTTAAGTCCAAGAGGACCAGCTGAGCCTACTGGAGTGCCCAATACCCTTGGACCACTGAAAGGGCTGCTTAAAACCACATTTTGTCAGGTCCTTACAATTCACTACCCTGGTCCTGAACACAAAGGTGGTAGAAATCACAAGTATAAGCTGGTATATTTCCAGATCTTTTCAGATAAGAACACAGGAATGGTAAGAAAGCATCACACCAAATCCTCAGTAGCTCCAATATCTACTTGGATATCCAATACTGGGAGTTACGTTGATGATCTAAGCAAATCCACTCCAAACAATACCTCAAAGCACCACCATACAGTTGTCTGAACGTAAAGATTTAAGACACCCCAGGTAGACAAATATGTGTTCTATTGCCACAGACTACTTGAAGAAGACTGCCAGACTGCCTATAAATATCCCATCAGTTCTATAGCATGTTTTCACAAATATTACGAGGAATGTGCCATGTTTACCTCAGTTTTAAAACAGTGCATTTTAATCTGCGATCAAAAATCGCTGCAATTCAAAACCGACACACAGCAGAACACCAATGATCATACAAGAGCTTTACTGTAAGAGTGGAACAGAAAAAGTGCTCTTCTAAAAGTGAACACCAAATCAAACACAGAGACACCTTGAGACGACCCACTGCAAGACGATCTGCAAAGTGTTAGACCTTAAGAAGGCAGCTTCTGCTTAATCATTCAGGGCTCACGTGTCACCATTAATTCAGACCTCATGCCTGATTAAGGTCCAGCACACTTAGCGCTACTCTCTCACAGCACACCCACTGCTTTATCTGTCCCAAATGTTAACTGAACAAGAGAGCTTCTGCAGGCCCAGAGAGGGGAGAAGTTTAGACCCAGACTCATTTTGTGTTAGCCTTATTATTTCTGGATTACTAATAAACACGGGCAGGCGGTGAGGCCAGCCCAGCACCCTCCTCCCAGGTAGAAACTTCTGGTAGAAACTCAGAGAGAACAGTGAAATGGGATCATCTCAGTAAGGCTAATACTAAAATGATCGTGATGTTCTTAACACTGTCAAGTATAATAAAGATGTTTAATCCTTTAAGAAGAGGTCATCACCTAGACTCTGAAGGTTTTTGGTTTCATTTTAACTATCACCATTTCACCATCATGCAGAAGATCCTGAATTCATAAAATACACTCATGGTATGGTCTTCGACTTGTTTTAAGGAAAGAGACTGAGTAAAGAAATGCTGCTAGTACTAAATGAAATTCCACACACTTTTGAATGTAAAAAAGGAACATTATCATTATATAAGTTTGACTGCCTACAGAGACAGGCCAGGAATCTATTCTCAAATTCAATGCATTCAGACACAGGGTGAAATAGAGGCTTGTCTTAAAACAGGAGGCTCTCCTGAAGAGCCTAAATGAACTCCTATCACACTGTCTTAAAATTAAGTTGTAATTCAAAACATACAACAGAAAAATCACTTTGACTCTTACATAGTTACCATTATTAAAATCGTATTTTATATTAATTCCTACACCCTGCCCTCTGCCACAAGATAAATTAAGACATTTGGCATCATAATACAGCAACAAGTCATAATGAAAAAGCATTAACTTCATTTTAATTTGACTCTCAATAATACATAATACAACAGAACTGAAAAGTAATGTCACTTTTTTTCTGACGGTCAAGGACACTAGCCTCTAACTTTTATCTCATATAAAACATTGAAAGTAATTTTCTTACCGTGCTCCAATGGCATCAAAGAGATGTTGCCAGCGATCATTGATTTTGTTGAGTTTATCATCTATTTCGGCAACTCGGCTCTTGTTGCTAGCCTTGATTAGCTGATCGCCCATTTGCTTCAAGTGAAGCTTATTTTCACTGAATAGGTTTATTTCTTCCATGCAATCCTGATAAATATACACAAACATTGCTCAATTCCTAGGCAAACCAAAATAAAACAAAACCAAAAAAACCAAAACCAAAACTATCTGTTTCTTTTTCCACGTGTGTGATGTGAAGTCAGGTTTGGTTTGCGATTGCTGACGTATCTCCATTGGCATTCAGAACCCTCTCACTCTAAACAAAACAAAAAAACCCTCAATGGGAAAGCAGTCTCATGATGAAGCCACTCTGAAAAAATAAGCAGCTTAAAGACTTTCAAATGCCATGTGTAAGTACTCCTAAAAATAGCAGTTTAATGTTCTAATTTTGTCTCTGCTTTACTGATTTAACGTAATTTTTCAATCAAACTACCTCAAAAGAATCCAAATTCAAGCCTAGAATGGCTTTATTTTGCTGCTATTCTTATCCAGAGGAGATCTGGGATTAGAAATCAAGACCTTTAAGCCCTGGGAGGAACACTGAAGCAAAACAATGGTCCTGTTTAAAATCAAGCTAATATGGAAATATTAGAAATCTCTAACTGCATTGACTACCAAGGAGAAGGAGCAGAATTAGGTTCTATTTTTCTATGGTAACCTAACTCTTGTTAAGCTATGGTAAGCTCTAACTTCTTGTTTGCTTGGCATAAGATCTATTCCTTTCTCCAATCTTTATTTTTTGCCCTCTGACTATGGTTTTCACGTCCACTGACACAGGTGGAGGTTGTGAGAGCAGTGAGATGCTCCCAGGACATCACGGATTGGCAGCAGTGAAAGCTCTGAGCAGTACTTTATGTGCACGTGTGCCCAACCCCCACTACTGAAACTTGCACACATCACACTCCATGCCTTGATGCAGACAGGTGGGACTTACGCTCCATGTCTGACCACCAAGAAGACAAGACCCGAGGCTAGAAAGGCTCAACTTCTTACAAAAGCCTGTACGTGTTCATTTTATATCACATATTTCTTCTGAGAGGCAAGGAAGAAATGAGGAATGGTGTCTCTATAATGAGCTATCAGACTGCAATTGAAGAAAAGCGGTGTTACTACTTACCTTTTGCAATTTGTCTATCATGTCTTCAACGCTAACATCTGCAGTCTGCAATACTTTGCTTTCCATTTGCACCAGCCAGGAGCACAAGTCCTTGTTCTTTTCATTGAATACAACCCAGGCATTGAGCCTCTCCTCGATCTCCTGCTTACGTAGAGACACCTATGGATAAGCACACACATTAACTGCTGGCAACATCTTTCTCAGGAAGGAAACCAGCAATTAGGAGCCCTCTAATTTCTAGTCTGCGTCTGATCATATTCCATTTTGCAGGAGCAGTTATTAAATATCTCTAGCTTTCAAGCAGACTGTTACTATGTCTTATTTTAGACAGCAGGACCAAAACTTGACTAGTAAACACCAGATTCTCTCCCTTAGAAGAATTAAACTGACAGCTTTATAAATAATGAGCTTATATAACAATTTAAATATTACTCAATAAAAGACTGAAAATGCCAAACAAAGAAGGCACATAAAATATATAATTGCTACATCCTGTTTAGGAGGGTTTTACATAGTACACAAGAAATAATATCTAGGTAAGTTCTTTTTCTGCAACTCTAAGAGATACTTTTCAACTACTGACTGCAATTCTTTTATCTCTGTAAAAGCCTCCCACTTTGCTTGTAGAACTTCCAGAAAAATCAGTATCAACCACCTATCCTTTTTATTGAAAACTGTAGACTTTTTCCGGAAAATTACAATTAACAGGATGGATAAACAAATCATTTAGACAGGGAAATTAAGTTCAGATGCTGTCTAAACAAGTGAAGCTAATACCACTGCTCCAGCTTCTCAGAGAGAAGCAGAGTAACTCTTCTACTTACTAATACTACTTATTTCTAGCATAGGGGTTTTAAATATATGCATTTGTATTCATTTACCTACTTTGATGGACTCCTGTACTAAGATGTATGGGACAAAGGAAGTAAAAAATGGTACAAATTCTACTAAAACAAAACAAGACAAGCAACTAACCCTCCAGCCTCACCAATGAACTTTGTGTGAAGACTGAACACAGCATTTTGCCTGCCTTGGCTGCAAATGGCCACTCTAAATATCATTCCGTGGCCTGAAACATTCCCTCTTTACATCTCACATGCTCCTTATGCGGCACATGACTCCTCAAAATGCCATTACTCTAACACTGCTTTGTACCTCAGAGTGAAGTGGAGCAAGACCAGCTCCACGTAACACCAGGATCAAAACAGGAGGCACCAAGTGATCTCGCACTATATCGCTTTTGTCCTTTAAATTCCAAGTTGTTTAAAGGAGGGGGTGGGGAGAAGAAAGTAACTTTGCAATCTTCCATGCTGATGTAAGCAAAGAGATGAGGCTGAAAGCACTGTCTTAGGAAACAAGGAAATAACCTCCAAAATTCTCAACGGGAAGAAGTCTCCTGTAGACCTCAGTCACCCTAAGGGGGCCTCTGAGCTGGAATGGTCCTTATACCCTCAGCCTCAGAGGCAGGGAGGGTAAATCTGTCATCCTTTCTCTACCACTTTTAGCACCTCCTCTGTGCAGAAACAAATTAAATTGGTCAGTGGGAGAAGAGCAATGCATGTCAGCAAAAAGAGAATGCATGTCAGCAAAACCATTGATAATCCTGAAGTGATCCACACTCCACTTTTGCCTGCTAAGCACAGGTAAGACAGGATATTAAGAGCAGGAAGCACCTTCTAGCTGGCTAAGCAATAAAGATTTGGGATAAAACACAAATGAGATGAAAAATCCCAGACAAGGTTCTAGGAACACGAGCCCTTAAATTCTTACAGCCAAGGCTTGGACCAACTGCCCTGGCACCAGCTTCATTTTGCATCCACAGCATGATGCATAAGCCATCTGAGCATTCCCAAGGCAGTATCAAAAGAATATCAAGGCCCATGCATCCAACCCATACGCTAGTGCTCATTAGGACAGGATACTTGCCGATATGGACAGTTCCATCTTTGACCTACATGTACCTTGCAAACACAGCTATGGAAACGCTAATCCCTTGGGTGCATCTGCTTACTAAATGTGTTTGCATCCCTGTCCCATCCGGCACAGGCATCTGGTTGCCTTGCTCCCGTGGCCATGACAGCTGCAGCCGCGTCTCGCTCTTAAAAGGCTTTCACCTCTCCGCATTTAAACTGCAGATTCTTTTATTCCACACAATACATCTTGACTCCTCTAATTTGTTAGCCAAAACAAAGCAGCTGGGCTAGCAGCTGAACCGATGAAGTCTGCTTTCCTATCCCGGTGATGGGCACTGAGCATCAATGTGGGCTCTCCTGGGGCTCAGGCGTGCTGTGTAAACATTGCAGCGTGCTTGTCCCTCCCTGCAGCACTGAATACATTCCTCCCACTACAGATTTTTGTGTGCCTGAGAGAGTCACATTAATGTCACTCCCTTCTTCTTTCTGAAACAGACTCACCTAAACCTTGTTCCCTCAGGAAATTAAAACATAAATTTTGAATAAAAAAAACTTACAGGGAATTACTACTTGGAGAGACTGTAGTGGAGTACACACAAAAGATAGCTTAATTTTCAGGGCTGTTCACCACAGCTGAAACAGCAGGCATCAGCAGTTCACCAAAAATGTAAAATCAACAACATTCTCTCTTTTATAGGCTTAACTGCAGATTTCCATTGGGAAAATGGTTCACGCATTTTGATTTAAGAAGAATGGCCTGTATTTTTCAGGAGGGGGAGGGTGTCTCTGGAATTATTTTCAGAGTTCAGAAACAATAACAGAGAAAACACTGGTTGTAGATTAACCAGTTTAAAGCAAAGATATTACATTTTTCTTTCATGTTGCAACGCAAAAAATGAACCCAAATAACTATTTCATCACAACCAAGTTTGTGAAATAAGCACAGCAGTTCATTATTTCAGCAATCTTCCCACCAGGATTGTTTTACCTTTGCCTGACTAAGGGATATACATGAAATACTCACTTGCCTCAATACTTCTTTACAAACTATAAATAAAAGCTATTGACTTGTGAGTAAAGAGAGGCAAGAGTTTGGCTTGCTGGCACGTAGTAACTTAGGACCCCAAAGTATTTTACTTCTCCCAATCCTGTTAGCAGGGCAAAGTAAACACACATTCACACTGCACAATAACCCAGTGAATCAAGTTCATGTGACTGCTGGTAAACGCTCCCCAGCAATTTTACATGCAGCACCAAATTAAGCGTAATATAGCAACAAGCCACCAAGAATGCAAATGTTTCACAGTCTTTTACAGGAAAGACAAGCCAGTTCTTAACGTGTTTCAGGGAGTCAGTATTTAAATGCATTTAAGTTTTCTTTATCTTTTAACACCAGACTGCAAAGACTTCCTCCTTCTTCCTTTCCCTGCTTCGTGGCCTCAGGCAGCTCCTGCGTTGATCCCTGCCCCCTGCCCGCCCTTGGCAGCTCCGAACAAAGCCACACAGCTGCACTTCAGCTCGGTGCAATTTGGGCACTCACCGGTTCCAACCAGAATGCAAAAATACCCTCAGCCGGCTGTGTCCAAAGGGCAAATAACAGCCCTGTTCTCCTGCACCGGGAGAAGCCCCATTCCCACCCAAGGCTGGAAAAGTGAGAAAGTCCCATCTGCCAACCCGCTCCCCTTTTCCTGCCAGGCCAGAGGAATATCCCCCGACAAAGCCCCAGAGGAGGCGGAACACTTACTCGCAAGCAGAGCTCTTCCCACTGCCTGTGCAGATGTTCCACTTGCTCCTGGAGCACCATCATGTCCTCGGCGAGGATGTAGTGAGCCACCTCCACCTTCATGGCCTGCAGCTCCTTCACGCTGTGGGCCCAGTCTGCCAGCGACTGCTCCAGCTCCTGCATGGAAACGCACCCAGAACAGGCTTTGGCACTAAGCTCCTCCGCTTTCCAAACCTGCTCGTTAATCCCCTGCTTGGCCTGTGGGGGAGGAGAGGCAGGGAATGCGCGGCCACTTGCGCAGCGCTCTCTGGCTGCCTGGGACTGGGTCCCGGCTGTTTGGCTCAGGGCCTGACTGGGAGCCCACTGGAGCCCAGGGCAGAGCTGCTGCTCCTTTACTGGTGCAGTAGCAGCCTCCGCTGCAACCCAAAGTGCCGAAACACTGCCCGAGCCCCTGCTGCTCCCTTGCTCCAGGGCAGTGTTTGGGCTTTCATGCCCAGGAAGCAACCTGCCAAATTATTTGTCTCTTCTTTTTTATTATTATTATTCTTATTTTGGCTGAGTTACTTTCCACTTGCATTTGTACCAATTGCAGGTTATTTATTTAAATGCTAAAGAAATAAAATCTGTTCTCTAATGAACTGTTTCACAGGCACCTCACCAGATCTCTCAGAAATCTGGAGCTTTTAAACTGCTCATTCGCAGAAATACGTTCTCTCTTTTCTGCTTCATTCTCCCAGCTCTCCTTTCCCTTTACAACCAGGTTATGCATTTTCCTTATCAGTGCTAAAATTATGACCTAAAAAGCAGACATCATTGCATGCAGCTAGGAAACAAGATGATACCACACACAAGGAACCAGGTCCTATTTTGCAAGGCTGCTGGTGGGAAGCATCATTGGCTCCTCTAACAAAAAAAAACTCTTAGAGAGGATCCAATTTGTCTCATTTTAAAGGGAAAAACATTGTGAGTGTTCCATGTCAGAAGCCCTGCAAGGGGTCCAAGCCCTGCAAGCATTTCCACTGGTCTTTTGATTCAGTCACTTATCTAAATCATTAAAAAAAAAGTCTTATCTGCTTCAACACTGGAGAAAAAAAACTAAACAGTTTATGGGAGGAGCTCACAACAAATTACTCCCTACAGATATGCACACATGCATTTATGTATCTTAACAATGGTCAAATTCCTGCATTAATGCAGTTAACGATGGAATTTCATGGGACTTTGCTAGCCTTGTATAAGCCAAGCCTGAGAGAAAAACAACTTCATTCTATAGAAGAGTGAAATGCAGGGAGAGGAAAAGAGGTCCTTTCCCTTCTCCCCTGTGCCATTCTGGTTCTTTATTTTGTTACACAGTGACACCCAAGAGCAGCGACTGCACTGGCACTGTCGTACCCTGACACTTCTGTGGCTGAATTCCTCTTACTGCAGTGAGGCAGGAGTCGTGGGGCTGTCATCTCACAAATAATTCAGGACTACAGCAAAACTGCTGCCATGGGAAAGGCAGCCAGCACTCACAAAGATTTCAGACAGCTGATCATGAGTTCAAAGCCTTTGCTTGTTAATAAGCTTATTTGTTCCCACTACATAGGTCAACAATTCACTTCATAAAAGGATGATGAAAAAGTGACCAGTCCAGACAAAATGTCTCCTATCCTTTGGAAATGCTTTCCTTGCCGTTTAATTTTCAAGGTGCACTACGGGCTGCAAGGGCTTTTGCCACTCCCTTATTCTTAATTTTCCTCCTCTTTAATTATTCTCAGATCCTGTAGGTGTGGGTCGTGCTTTGCAGACTTACAAGGTCTCTTGCCTGAGGAGCTTCCTGTATAAAATGGAATGGAAAACACAAAGGGAGATTCAACCACTAGGATAGCAGCCAATTGAGCTGAGACCAGGGAGTTTTTCCCTTTTGTTTGAGAAACTGCTTATTTTGTAAAGTCAGACTGTGAAAAGCAGGAAAAATAAATCCAAACATTACTACTCTTCTGACCATCTTGGTCAGCTGGACTTTTCAGACTGGCAGCAATGAGGATGGTATAACTGACAGGAATTTGGTGTCACTGAAGAGCAGGTAAGAGGGAAAACTGATTTTGCAGGGCCCAGGTGTTGTGCAAAGACTACATCAATTTAAAAACAGTACGGCTGTTCAATACCTTAATGCGTTCCTTAGCTTTGTAGAGCTCTTCATGTTCAACTGGAAGTGGATCTTTTACTTTCTCCTTCAGCTCTCGTAGCCTGCTTTCCAATTCCTTAATTTGCTTTTCACAGCAGTCCCAAGTCTGCTCAAGGACACCCAAGAAAGACATAAAAAGTTAAGATACTTTATGCTACAAAATAGCCTCTTCAACTCACTGATGTAATTAAGCATGTGCTCTGCTTATCTGGATTTTCTTTTTGATACATTGTACCACTCACAAGAAATTGATGCCTGGATTTACAGAAGTTGAACCCTCTCTTGTGTTTAAGGTTTGCCTCATAGAGCATTTTGGCTCATTTTGTTTTGTCCAGTCTGAGAAGCTTTAAGTATTGAGTTTGGGCTGGAGATTGTATTGATGATAGTATTCAATTTTAAGACATACCTATGTGCTGTCTAGCCATGAAAGCAAATTCAATGCTCCAAGGAATAAATATTCTGCCCTTCTGTTTAGAGGCACAAAACCAGGTGGAGCAACAAGTCAGGCTAACTCCCTCTAAGCTAAATATTGCCTCAGGCTTCACAGCCCAAAGCAGGAGAGAATGCTCCAGGCCATGGGAGCATGAGGACAACCAGAGCAGGAAAACATCCATTGTAGCAACAAGTGGATGCCAACTCCGTATTCCTTTGCAGAATCACGGGACCACCACAGTTTTAGCTTCCCACAAGTCCTGATGGCACGTGACAGGCACTTCCCTCAGAGCCCCTCTGCAGTGAGTTTGGCATTTGCTTTGTTGCTAGAGCTCAGCCCTGGGGAGGTGGGGCAGGGAAGCTCTGCTCTGGAGACCCAGCACCAGAGAAGCAGATATTGCTTCTCCTCAGGGAGGGACCATCTACCTGTAGAGTGTTGCTGAGTTGCATCTTCGTCTTCTCCAGCAAGACCTGGGTCTGTCCCCAACTCTGCTGTAACTGTCTGAGGTCCTCCTGGAGAACAGCGTTGGTCTCTGGATCAGACACAGTGCATAACTTCCCCCCGACATCAATGACTAAGGAGTATGTGGCTTGCCACCTCTGAAGAATCATCGCCTTACTCTTTAAAAGGAAAAAAAAAAAAGTTTCTAAGGTGTTCTTAGCAAGTATTAGAAGCACTCTCCTGGCATTTCACTTGGGAAGAACTGAAGACTCACAAAAGCAGTTGCAAGGCATTAGTTTGTTTACATTCATGAAATAATAATGACTAGATATCCTTCTATCTGCTGCTTTAATTTCTGGAAAATCAGTTTCTTACAGCTCTATAAAACTCTACAACAACTTCTCACGGGCTGAATCTGTTGATAAACTGAAAGTGCAGCAGTTACAAAAAGGTGGAAATTTAGTTGTTTGAGTTATTCTGAATAAAAAACCAGTTTAATTTCTCTTAGCACCTCTAGCATCAACAACTAAGAGAAATTTTTCAGAGATAACAGCTCTGTTAAACATGACATGCTCTAAGTGAAGTAAGCCATCAGTAATAACTTGCCTATAACACCAGCAGATACGATCACTGTTTCTTTCTTTAAAACAATAGCAGGAGGGAATGACAATTTGGAGTGGGAAGGAGACTTTACGGCTTTTCTCACTAAGGAAAAGCATGAGCACTAAAACTTGTAAATTCTACTGAAAATCATCTTCACACTGCAAATAAAAATAAAGATGAAATAAATCGGGTAAGCACCAAATAGAATACTGGTAATGTGTTAAATCCATCAACAACAGCTGAGTGGGAACACAATAAATATTGGACTGTGCAAACAGAACTCAATCATGCATTTTTGAAAGGTTTTACACTGCCTTAAGCAACCATCAAGATCCCTACTTGTTTCCACTTTCTTATAAAACAAAGAGATGCAAAATTAAATGGAAAACCAGGAGATCCAAAATGAACTAAGGAAAGTATTTTTTTTCCACTGCATATAAAATGCGGAACTCTCTGTCCTGAAGAACTGCTGACCAGGTCTGTGCGTTCCGGAGTAGCAGCTCCACGGACCTTTTTAAGTGCTTTATCCTCTGCTCTTGGCTTCTCCAGCTCATCCCTCCAAACACAGGGTCCATATCACCTGCCTTGCTGCATACGTGCCTGCTTCCTTCAGGCAAACGGCAAGGCCTGCAATCAGCAGCCGGGTCAGTAAGATGCATGCAGACCTAGAGGGCACCTGCCGACCAGGGCTCCTGCCTAATCTCCCGGGCACGCTGCATTTCCATGTTCGTATCAGTAATATTTTTAAAGCATACAAAGCTACTAAATTACAATGTTGACCAGGAAGTTTCCCAGTATAACAAGCCTTTCACAATGTCACTGTTTTCTTATCTATACTCAGCTTTAAGAAAAAATGGCAGCAATTATTTTTCCCTGAAAAGCAGATGGTTTTAATTCATTTTATCTTACTGGACAGTAGTTGTTTCACTTTGAGAGAAAAACACAGATTTTAGATTTAGGAGAAACAGGTACGGTACCTTGAAATCATGAATTAAATTTCTAAGCTGGGAAATGCTACTGCAGTCCTGGCTTCTCACAGCTACGAGGAAGATGTTTGTATCATGAAGAAATCTGAAGAGACTCTGAAGGGAACCCCTGAAGAGCTGCCACTGGCTCACAAGTCCATCAATATCTTTCTTCCTCTGCTGAACCATCCGAATAACATTCTGCCACTGCTCTTTCAGCAAAGAAAGCTTGGAAATAAAGTCTTTTCTGAAAATGACAAGTGTTGAGTGTTAATGTATTTTGACCTCAAGGCAGCATTTTACAATAATTGTGATGGATTTCCATTTGCAATATTGTATTCCAATTACAATACTCAACTATGCAAAAAGCTCTGTGCAGCCCTAAGCTCAGCCCTGCTCTCTGTATTTCATCTTTCAAGCAATCCAAAAAACCTTTTGCATGACACAAGAATGGATAATGCAAGTCAGGCTTGTGGTATAGAAACATGTATAATACAGCAATCACAGAAATGCGCTAAATGCTTCTCTGAAGAACAAGAAGGTCAATGCAAGTGAGACAAGGTCTCTAATTATGCTGCAAGACTGACTTCTGCTTTTACCAGGCTGGAAGTGGGAGTTCAACCACTGTTTTATCCTAGAGCAGTGGAACCTAACTGCCAAGTGAAAAGGCTCTGTGTTGTTACTTATCTTGCCTCTCCTACAACATGGTTAGATGATCCAGAAGATCTAGCTGGAGTGGTTAAGACAACCCTCATCTATCAATTCCGCCCCTCAGCAGGAAGCCATGGCCCCTAGATTAGCTCTTACACAAACACTCATGTTGGAGAGGCCACCTTCAACACAAAAATCCAACAGCTTTGCTTAGTTTAGCCCTGCCTCCCCCGGCAGTTTTAAGTCAAGCTATGGACTTCACATTGAAGTGGCTGAGGGGAAGACGTGCACTGTCCTGCCAATCCTCTGGAAGCAGCAAGTTCTGGCAGAGAGTGGTAAAGTCTTCACAGCAAAAACGCCCGAGGCAGGTGAACCTCTGCTCACAAATATTACTCGCTGCTTCTCACTCTACGTTAAGAGAAAAGCATAAGATCATATTGATAAAAAAACAGGTTTAGCTACCATATTTTTTGAGTTGCTTGGCAGATGACTTAATGACTCGCCATGTGTGCCAGGGGCAATGTGGATAGTCTCACACCTCTGCACTCTGAAAAGTAGAGAGGTCTAGGAAAAGAGAAAGGATCCTTCACATGCAGCATCCTCATTACCCACTATAAGAAGGCAGCTTCTCACCACAGCTACAGTTCCAGCAACTGGAGGGTAGCAGTAAACAAGGAAGCCATTATTTTTGTTAGCTAGAACATCCAGTTACTATACAAAATGCAGGCTGGCCAGGGCACCTGTGTTTCGTTCTCATTTCACTTCCTTACACTTTTGCAAAATGTGCCAGGGGGGTATTTAAAGAGTGAACCCCGTCCAGAATTTGTGTTTACATCCTGATGAGAACAACGATTCAATACCAACTCCAAAAAAGAGAGCATATTCACTGTATTACCAAGATCTTAAGGAGAAAAACAAACGGATTACCTTTGCTCTGCTTCTCCAGATTCCAAGGAGAGTAGAACTTTTGCTAGAATAGAGTTAAATGTCTGCTGATTTATGGAAATCTCAGTTTGCAGCATCTGAAAATACCATGAGAACAACAGTTTTAACTATTCACCGAACAGTCTTTGCTATGAAAGCTGGTTCTGCTCCCATTTACTGACAGCATTTATTTAATTTGAAATGCTGAAACCTCTATTATTTTCAAGTGCTAGTGAAACACACCCCAAAAGATTCCACATTTTTTGGATGCCAGGAAGAATTTGCACACATGTGGTAGCAGAACCAACCAGAAGCTATATGTAATATGCAATCTGAAGCCTGGAGTTTGTGGGACTCATTCAAGAGAAATGCATCTAGACAGAAACCCAGAGAAAAGGCACAAAAAAGCTACATATAGAAGTGAATTTACTCTATCATAACAAGCAAAAGTTTATTCTATAAATAATTTCATTTCCAGAAAACGTGATTCTTTTTTGCTGACATATTGATGAATTTATGTCACAGCCATTAACAGATCAGAAGAAAGTGAAAATGTTCATTGAATTGGAGAGTTCTAAGTGAAAGAGAGACAATAACTTTCTGTGGACCCTAATGAACATCACTTAGCATGCAAAGACCCAGCACTCCATGGAATTAGCAGCAGTACTTCAGGTAGTGTGAAGCTCTGGTCCACTGTGAGTGCACGAAGCTCACCCTGACATTTCACAATGAGTAGCATTTCCCATACATTTTTTTTCCTTCATTTTGGCTGTGTTTCCATTCTCCTGCTACCAGGACAAAGTCTCTAGATAGATACTTTGCTCAGAATTCTATCCACGAGTTACTGCTAGCATGCCATGTACCTTTTACCCTGAATGGATACTGTAAGACACACGTAAAGCACTATCTCTCTCTGCAACAAATAGCAAGTGTTTGGAAAAATGCCAGCGCAACAGATTTCCACCAAATTAGAACAACTGGTCAAAATGGAAATCTGCTGTGATAACATTTTGTTTCAAATGCAGTTCTTCCACAAACTGGTAAAGCAAACTGCCTAGCTAGTTGCCACAGGTTTTAGTGCTGTAGGGTAGGCAGATACGTAAGTATCCTCAGAGCTGGAGAAATCTAGGACTCCCATAATCACAGAACCACAGAATATTCTGAGCTGGAAGAGACCCACAAGAATTATGAAGGCCAACTCCTGTCCCTGCATAGGACAACTGCCAAATTCATACCACACAACACTTGAGGACGCACTTCAAAATATCTTTTCCCAGCAATAAAGGGATCCATTCATTTTGGAAAAGGATTTTCACGTTTCCAAGCTTTTCTCTGAATAAGTACAAGGCCACATTTCAAAAGAGTGAAATGCTCTGTAAACTCTGCCCAGATCTATTTTAAAAAGCATAGATTTTCTAGTGATTTGCCCCCTCCTTCACCATTCAAGAAGATGTTTCCATTTTTAGAGTTAGATTTACCTCATATATTCCCTGCTGCTCTTGCAGTTCTTCAAACTGTCCTGGAATATCTGTTTTTAAGGCTTCTTTCATTTTTTCTAGGAATTTCATCCAGTTTTCACATTTCTGAAGGAATTTCATTCCATCATTTTGAGTTCCCTGAAGCTCACTGTAAAACAAAAGGAGTCATCAGAAACTATGGTGTTGGTGGTTGTTTTCTTGGGTATGTTTGCATACAGTCTAACGTGGCGGCTAGTAATACTAACACAGTAGGGATTTGCTTCGCACTTGGCTACCTTCTTCACCCATTAACACTCAGATCTATGTTTCAAGTGACTTGGAATACAAATAGCCACTGAATAATCTGGAGTAAGTTGAAAAGGCAGGAATTCAACTTGGGAAGCCCCTGAGAAAGTCGAGAACAGATTGCAAGACTTCCCATGCTTTAACTTGATTTTTAGTTTCCTCACAGAAAAGAAAATGGTTAGTAGTAGGTTAGTAGTAATTTTTTGTTTGCATTATGCACCTGCAGCGTTCCAGAGCACCTGCTGTTTTCTGACTCCACTGCCAAGTCAGGCTCTGAATTTTCTTCAGGGAGAAGTCATTGAGTGGCACCTTAATGCTTGCTTCATTCAAACTCTCTATGCTTGGAGAAAGTGCAGCAAGATCCAGTGCGTAAGCCTGGAAGTAAAAAAATAAATCAATTGCAAAAAATGTAACCTTTCTTTTCTTTCCAAGAAACAGAGAAGCCTCTTCTGTAGGAAAGATCTCAACATTATGCATCCAAAATGCTAACAGAAAATCCCCCAACATTTCTATATTAACTTCAAAGAATATGGGAAACAAAAAGATCACAATTGCCTTACATGGGGTCCCTTTTTCTAACAGCTCTGAGCACATACTCGAGCTTGTACTTGCAGAATTACTTTGTAGCCTACATTGAGGGCAACAGGGTAGCCCAAGAAGAAAGTTAGGGAAAAAAGTCTCTCATCAACCCCAAATCTATGTCTTTTTTCCTCCCCTCCCTGCAGGCATTTGGCCTGCAATGCATATCTAGAGTTTTTATGAACTTAAATCATTGGGGTTTGTGTTTTGGATGAGATTATAGTTACTCGATGGAAGTGCTATAACTACAATACTTAGGACACAAAGAGTTTCTTGAAGTAGGCAAGAGCTGATATCTTATGGACACTTAAACCCTGAGTGTGTATCTTTTTGTACTTGGGAATCCAAACATACCACAAGCATTTCTGAGTTGTCTGTTTTTCCCTCTAGACAGTAACTATCGAAGTTGTCTGTGCAATTCTTGACACGACCCTCCAGCCTTTCAAGGGAGCTCTGGAAATCCTCCAGTTGTAAAAGATTGCACTAGGATGAATATTGCATATTTATGTTAATTATTATTTAATATACAGAGTCAGTATACAAAAAGGAGCAATAAGTAGCATCACCAGGAAAACAGTTGTTAAATGCAAATTCCAATCTATTTATAACTTATTAACAGAACTATTGTACTTTTTTGCACTGGATCAGGGGAAAATCTAAGCCAAAGCAGAGAGCAAGAAACTGAATCTGTAATTCCTGAGAGATTCATATCTATCTGGAAAGAATAGGGGCACCTGCACTAGCTTTTTGTATTGCAACTTTGGGATGTTTGATTAATGTGAAATTGGAAAGCCAAAACTTTATCAGAGGGAAGAAACTTGTGAAAACGAACTTCCTGAGCTACACACAGGGGCTGCTCCCGTGTGCCTACTGCCAAGGCTGTGCAGCCTACTGGAGCTCTGCGTAGAGGAGTCACTAGGACTGCAATCGGACTTTTTATTCACTAGGCTGGTTTCTTTGCGTCAGGGACAAGAGCACTGAGGAAGCTTTTCCTTTCTTTCAAGAACTAAGCTTCACATCTCTGAAACAGCTGAAATAGCAACACTTTTGTAAGGAATCAATGGCAAAAATTGTGTGGGGAGAGACACAGTTCTGTGGTAATTCCACGGGTTTACACCAGAGAAAATGACTACCCAGAAATGAAGTCTCTTGTGGAGCCAGAAGTTCACAGGGAATATGAGATATCTGTTATCTTCACAAAGGTATCTGGCTTCCAGCCATTGAATTGGGCTGGTAGATGGAATCATAAATGGGCCTGACTGAAAATTTCTTGATGAACTTGAATTTACTTTAGAACAGAACAACTGTTTGAAATCAGACTTTTCCACAGGAACAGACTAGTTTTACATCAGGAAATGTACAGCTGTACATTTGCTTGGAAGTTTTCTCAACACCAGCGCAGTGAGGAAGTCCATCCCAAATCACTCCTGTAAGCAGAGCATCATATGGGTAAACCTGGATACAGGTTCCTCCCTGCTTTGCCTGAAGAGGGATGTGAATCTGGTATCCAAAATTACATCAAGTGGTTACAGTTATCTGTCTGGGTTTAGATAGATGGTGTTTGCTCTCATCAAAGCAAACTGAAGCCCGTACTTTTTTTCCAAAGCAGAGCTGAGAAAGTTTGCATCTTACTTTGAAGTTCATGGAGAAAAAACATGTTTCCTAACCTGTAATCATCTGAGGGTCCTGTACTGCTTGGCTGTACATACTCGGTCCACTTACAAAGGCTTGTTAGACCAACACAAACAGGTTGAAACTCTTCCTTCACCTGTCCCTCTAGCTTCATGTATTATTTCCTTACACAGTTCATCATACTGCCAAGCTTTATTTTTTGAAATTTCAGTTCAATTCAAGAACTTTACTACAGTGAAGAAGTTACCTCGCACTGACAGCTAATTTAATATTCAAAAAAATACCTCAAATTCATTTAACTTCCTCTGCAACATCTCTTTCAAATAGGATGCTCTTTGGAGTGGCTGAAGCTTCTCCAACAGAAAGGCTTGTGCAGCTGTCCCAGCCTGCTGTTTTATCCAATCAGCCTGTGAAGAAATCTCAGTACGTAATACAAGGATGTCTGCAAGGCCATGCTGTAAATTCTGATGGGAGAAAGAGAAAGAGAAAAAAGTCAGTAAATAAAACAGATCATTGTTCACGTGCCACTTTCGTTTAGTATCTTTTGTTGCTGTAACTAAGCTCTTAGTGTAGATCTCCAGGAGCCAAATTCATGTATGGTGAAAGCTTCAGTCTTTTACTCAGACGATAAAAGGAATTGCATCCGTTGGCTCTAGTGCTGCGAAAGGCACACTTCAAAGTTCAGTCAAACACCAGTGACTTCAGGCAATAGCATCCTACTGCTACAGAGAAGATTAGAGAGAGAAATCACAATATTGCTCTCTACAAAACGGATCTGTACAGGTAGATGGAGATACTGGCCCATGCTGCAGACGAGAAACGCTATTATGTTACAAACTTACCACTACTTTTGATCCCTTAGTGACCCAGAACTATGGGTTTGGTTTTATTATTTCCCATTTACTACAGAAATGATGCTACAAAATTAAACTCTGGAGGCAGTACAGTAACAAGGGAGTCATTTTATACTTGCTCAGTTTACATTTTTAGGGGTTTTTTTGTCCTGGACAAGGCATGGCAAGAAGTCATCTTGAAATGTACCTATTTCTAGAATGGTCACTTACTTTTAGACATGAAAACTGTGTATTTGGAATTTGCCATTGTATATTGCCTGTGAGTAATTAACAAAGACTTCTGATTGACAGCAAAGAGCAGACATGTTTCCCTAAAAAGCAAAATGGATCTTAGTTCCTGATCCCTGTCTTTGGAATGGATTATATTGTAAAATGTCACTTCAGCCATTGAGTAAATAACCCATATTGATTTCTTATTCTCTATAGAGGACTTCATTTTTATTTATCGTGGTGACAGAGTTTCATAAACTCATAATCTTTTCTAATACCTACTAGAGGAAAATATTAGAGAGGTTAAAATATATTTTGGTTAAGCACGTGTATTTTCAGACACACGTAACTCATATGACCTATCACTAGTCCCCACTCTTCTAACTCACCACTTTGAAAAACCACAATCAATTCCACAGGAGGGGACCTACAGTGCTAACGGCACTCTAGTGGTCATGTCTTGCTTAGCAAGTGCAAAACTCTTCCCAAAAATGTCCAGAAAATGTGATTCTTTTTTTGCTGACATATTGATGAATTTATGTCACAGCCATTAACAGATCAGAAGAAAATGAAAATGTTCTGGTGTAAGTTTTGCTGCCAGGTTTTTTTCTGACATGGGAAGAAATACACGAGTTCTCTCTCCCATAATGCAAAGTTTCTTAATTGGCCACATGCATATTTTGGACTTCTTCCAGTATGTGGCTAGAGGTTCATAAAGTATGATGAATCACTGCTCTGGTCCTGAAAGAAGGATTATTATATTTCTTTATTGCAGACTAAAGAAACCAAAAATGACAGAACCTAATGACAGCTTTGCTGCCTGAGAGTCAAATGTACCCTGTGGTCTCAGCATGAGATCTCATTTGCCTAAAGTCAGAAGTATTTAGAATAATCTAATGAGCTCAGAAATCTGTGAACTTCTCAGAGCAGGCCAAAAAAGTACCAAACCCAAATAAAACCAATTTGAAGACCACAGAAGACCTTGTGACGGTCCTGTATTCTGGTAAACTGGTCTTTTTTCCCCAGCTATTGTTCTAGTAGAAATTCTCTCTCCTCTGAAGCAGTGTCCCATTAAGTATATAATTTTTGGTTTAATGATTTCTTCCAGCCCAGGCCTGATTCTCTATATAGAGCAGAAAGGTGCAGAGGTGGAATATGATTGCTCCCTTCTGCTCTCTTCTCATCCTATTCTAACTCTAGTTTGTTCTCAGAATCTGATCAAAGTATTTAAAGGAAAAACAAAGGTGTTTGTTAATAGAAAAACCCCATAGATTTCATGTCTTCTACCATCTGGTTTAAGGGAGAAGAGAAGGAGAAGGCATGCTTTTGATTTGTTTCTCAACAATAAATCCCAGTTTGTTCCAGGCAGCAGAAATGTATTCATGTACCTTTATATCCTGTATCCTCTGTTTCAGGGTTTCTATAGTGTCTTCCTGAGGCACGTCAGCATCCAAGAGCCGAGTGCACTGCTCTTCGTGCTGTCGTAACTTGGCTGCTGCCTCAGTGCATGAAGAATCAAAGGGCTCCAAAAGCTGTAGAGTCACTTGCGCTGCTCGCAGTTGATCTGTGATGTCTTCATTTACTGAGTTCCACCTGCCAACACATCAAGAGATATGAACACTTTCCTAGTAGATTCCCCTCTGGAATTTGGTGTAGGATTCCTGTAGGAGTTTCTTAGCATTCATACCCATGTTACTGAAAGCCTGCTGACACAGCACCATTTTGCACTCTGGGATCATAATAAAAAAGGTAGCATCAGCTACTCCTCACATAGCTGAGTCATGTTAAAATAGATCTAAAAATGTGACAGAATTTCAAGTCCTGCCTCAGCAACATTTTTTTTTAATACTAATAACTGGGGGTCTTTTTCACAAGCTTACCTAGCGTGTGCCTCTGTGCACTTCTTTTCAATAATATCTGCAAAGGAGGGTGAGCAGATCTTCTTCAGGTTACCGGCAGCAACATGGAGTTTGGCCCAGCTTTCTTCACTGATCTCAGATTCATCTTGAAGAGACTGCAAAACAGATTATAGCAATTAGTTGTGGAGATGAATGACCTAAGTATAGCTTCCCCTACAGATTGGTAGGGATAGGGTAGCAATAATGCCACACGTTTGGAGCACAGATTAAAATGTGAAAAATGCAACACCTGATCTTAAAAATTAGGAAGCTAAAAGAGAGATGAGAAGTAAAGAACTTTAGTGCTAAATAAAGAAAGAAATCTAACAATAGTCCTCAGTGCCTCTGCAGATTAAAAAAACCTCCAACATTCCACTGAGTTCAATGGCACTATAGTAAAGAGGAAGTTGCTCAAATAAATTATTCTGTCTTTTTTGCAGTGGAGCTTGTTTATTTGTTTGCTTAAAGGCACAGAAAGAAGTACAGAAATAAGACAACTTCAGTAGATTTACCTGAAGAGTTTTGACCTGGTTTCTCAAAGCATCCAGTGATACCACAAAAGGTTTGCACTTGTCTACACAGTACAAATATCTTGTTGTCATCAGGCTGACTTCTGCATAAATTTCTTCATATGCTCTCCATTGCTCCAGTATCGACTGCACTGACGTCTTTAATTGTGGAACCTGCAAACAAACCACTTTTGTTACTATTTCTTGGGTATTCTTGACACATGAATCACCTTAATTGACAAAAATCTAAGCTTAATGCTCACTCCATGACAGTCCACAAGAATTTCACAAGTTGAGAGTATTTTGCTACTTGGTAAGGAATTATGCAGGTTTCAATGCAAGCTGTAAACAGTATTTAGAGTGAAGTACAAGAATTTGCTGGAAACAAAAATTTAACCAGAACTCCAAGGTAGCACCATTCTGTCAGCCACAACTCCAGAATGCCCCTAAAAGTAAGAAGTACTGAAGTAATGAACTGTTAATTCCTTCCTGCCAACATCAAGCTGAAATGGGTGGAAGTTGAGAGACTTAATCTTCTTAGGAAGCAGATAGTTTGATCCAGAGACCACATTTCCTTTGGATGAAAATCTGAACAGAAATCATTTTGCATGGAAGAAGATGCTACTACAATACTCTGGAGGAGCTACCATCCCTCTTAAAACATTGTGCTCTAGTAATGCAGGTCCACCTTAATTGCAGTCTAGGAACTTCATGATTCTCATATAAAATTAAATGATAGACATCCTCTTTGTTTTCTATGTCTCTTTTATTGTTTAATCTATATTTGGGGCAAGCATGGTTCCCATTTGCCACATAGCCACTGCAAACACACAACTACAGTCCTCCTTCAGTGGGATATGTCATTTTTATCCTTCTGCTTCAGATAAGTACCTAAGGCATACCCTGGGTTAGACAAAATATTAATCTATTTCAGCATCTATTATCTGTCATGCCAGGACCAGATGCTTTGAGAAGAGCATGAATACCAGGCAGGCAAACAAGCATGACTCGGCGGGACACGCGCAGCCAGGAGCCAGGTCTCAGTTCTGACTATGTATCCACATAATGGAAGATGAAGACTTCTCTACACCATAGTGCACGCTAAATAGACTGCATGGATCATTGTATCCTAGTATCCTAGTTCCAGGCACGCAGGAGCAGATGGATTAATCATCCCTATTCTCGTCTGAATCATGGTACAGGTGGGAGGAATCTCTAATTGCGTTTTGTAGCCTGCAGCTAATTACTGCCCACACAAGGAAGATGGAAAGACTTGTGAAATGTCTCTGGGCCACACGCTCACAGTCTTGAGATCAACCTATGTACAATACAATCAAGGAATCACAACTCCTTAGACCTATATTTGAAACCACAGCCTGGCTCTGCTTAGAGCAGTCACCCATGGGAAGAAAACTGCACTTGGTGTTTCATTGCATATGCAGAAAATTAGGCTGAAAGAATATTCTGCAGCTCCAACATTTGATACTCAAGTCATAAAAATACTAAAACTAATGTGACCCATGGTGTGGTGTCCGTAAGAAGAAAAAGCACTAGGTTGTCAATCCTGCCAATTTCAATCCCCAGCTCTACAGTGGAAAGAAAAACTTTCATCCTGTACACACACAAAAATTTCTCTGCTTTTTTGGTAAGAAAAAGCCACATTGTTTCTGTTGAAACCTAAACCAAAAAGCAGCAGACCCATCCTGGTGTGGAAGAGTTCAAGCAAAAGGTTTCAGGTTTCACAGTTTTGAGGAACAAAAGCAAGGTGTTTATAGTAGAAAGTGTAAGGGAATCTTAATTACAAACACAATCACTGTATCATGTACAATCTCTCTACAGTATATGGTTATTTATTATCACAAATTCAAATCCATAAATGTACACATTATTATGTCTTCTGCACCTACCAATTATGTCGAGATAAAAAAGATCAATTCCAAGTATCAAGATAACTATAAATGCAAACTCTTGGGGAGCCAATTTGCATGGGAAACCAATCTGCTAGACTCTCTTTGAAGCAATTAGGAATTACATAGGATTTGAGGACGGTGAAAGCCATCCAGGTGTGTGGACTAAAAAGTAATTGGGAGGTGGAAAAGCTAAAGTGAGAACAGGGCAGGAGTAGGCAGCTTCCATCTACAGGGGAGAAAGACCAGGGTATGAAAGAGAAGCAGATTGAGTAACTGAGTTTAAGGTTTCCATTTTCAACTTGACAGAAAAACAGCAGTGCTGTTTCTTTATTTCTTTAAACTACAAATGGGGGTCTGTCCCTCCTCCCCTTCAAACCACTTTGAGATCAGACTTCTTTTTTCTCTCTCAACCTTGGAAATACATTGATTTACATTATGGTACAGACCGAAAAGGAAGTTCTCAGAAAGGTTAAGAGTAAGGAATACTTTGCATCTTTTTTGTACCAGTTCCTGCCATTGCATGAAGAAGATTAATAACACTGCTGGTAAGAATATATACTGGAGGAAATCTGAATGCAAATCAAGCTTTTACCTGGCTTACAATGCTGTCCATCATTTCACACAGCTTAGCTATCCTGAGAGATAGAGCTTCTGGGGTTTGTTCTGCACTACCATTCAAAGCCAAATTCTGTTTGAGTTCATCAAGAGTTTTGGATTTAGTTGCGAGTTGATTTTCTAGCTCCTAAATGAAAAAAAAAAAAAAAAAAGGAAGATGAATAAGATCTTTCAATGACACCATAGAAAAAAACTTCTGTGGGAGATGCTTAAATAAACATTCCTTCTTTAAAACCAGTTCTATGTAATTCTTCAGTCATTCAACATCACCATCTCAACTCTGATACAGAACAGCTGCTTTACAGGAGCTCAGAGTAACAGTGGCTGCTCTAGACATTCTCCTGCTGGTAGAGTCAGTCCATTTAGTGTCAGCACAAGCGTTGGGAAGGAAATCATCAGGAGTCAATTCCTCAGCTACCATGCAGGCTCTTTGTACTTCTCCAAATGCACAAAGTTCTTCTACTAATGCAGCTGAACTTTTCCTTGGGCAGGTTAGCATTCAGGTCTGCCTCTGCTTCAGCAGACAAAGTAAGATAGGAATTGATTTTGCAATATGAGCGTCCCTCACATCCTTAAAAATTTTAGAAAGTTATTTTCATCCTGTCCTCTTAGGCTTTTTCCAATGGGAGAAACTCCAGTAAAAACAATGGAGATGCCTGGGAGAACAAAATCCCCCCAAAACAATCGGCAAGTTTACAATGTGCTGGGGGAAGCTCAGCAGTAAGTTCTTCACAACACGCACACAATAGGCCATAACATTTCTCTATAATACTATGCCTAAAGCCACAACCTTTTTTCCCCCCACTTACTGTCCCCAAAACATTTTCAAATTTGAGCCTCAATTTTATTGAACAAATTAATTTTAATGAAACATTTTAGCCTCCTCTATCCCAACACTGTGAGCAGGTTGATGTTTTAGACAAAGATACCCTGTGTCTTCCTACTGTTCTGGCCTCTCAATACATTTCAGAGTGCTTTAGAGAGAAAAGTAACTTGGTGTGTAACGGAGCACTCCAGGCAAGAAAAGCAGCCTACTACAAGAGAGGGCTTATAACCATGGCAACGAAAGAACAAATATTCCATGTTAAAAAATAGAGAGGGAACACTGTACTGAATGAAACCAGCAGACTGCCAGAGTAATAGAGGCCAATTATTAGCTGGCTGCACCCATACTAATTTTGAGGACCACAACAAAACTAAAGCGTACTCAGATTCTTGAGGCTGGTGCACAGAGAATACGTTCTAGGGCAGGTGTATACTGCAGTTACTATTTTTCCAAATTGGACTGAGTAGTTCACACGACACTGCCACCACAGAGCTCTTCAAACTAATAGAATCGATAGCTTTTGCCATGGCTGTGCTGAACTGAGAACTACTTCTTTTGGAGGCATCTCAGAAGAAGATCTACCATATTGCCACACAGCACTCCAAATACCACAGAATAAAAGCAGCTGCATCTTCAGTTGGAGGAAAAAATCATGAAATAGCAATTCACATTAAAAGGGGATCTGGCTCTTCATCACTTGAACATAACAGGCTTTAACTAAAATTATACTGTAGTATTTTTCTATGAAATGGCAACTTCCTTTAAACTTCTGTTAAAATCTGTGCAGTCCTTTAGTCTGGATTCAGCCAAGTGCTAAATATGTTTTTTTACAATAATATCACATATACAATGCTTTACCTTGCAATCATCTAATATGTTCTGTGCAGAGATCAGACTTGCTGGGGTCTGTAGAGATCTCAGTCGATCACTCTGAGCTTCCAGCCAGTTGCGTAGAGTCTGTGCTTTGTTCTCATTTTCAGTAATATCCTCAAAAATGTGTTCCAGGTCTTGTATCTAGAAGTTACAGAGTTACTTTAACTTCTTTTAACCTAGAAGGTTGTCAGCTCCAGAACCCACACTGCTTTGTTTCCTCCCCAGGGAAAACATCAGATCCTGAAGAGCCAGTAAAACTTTTTTAGCTTTTCCTGTCAAAACTATTTTCTCTAAATAGTATTTTCAATGTAAATTTTGATATCTCTAAAACTCACCAACAGAATTACTAACAAGAATGGGACCTCAAGTTACCTATTTTCAATTTTGGTCCTGGGGATCCATCAAATCTTAGAATGCGGTTTGTTAAAAATTATTATGGAAGATAAAAATTATTATGGAAGATAATAATTGCCCCCACAAAATTGAAATTTCACAATGGAAACTTTCAGTTGTGCAGGAAGTGAATTTTCTACTCAAAAATGTTTCTACAAGACTTTCTGAGTCAGAAAAGTTCGGGAATTTTCTGTTTGATCAGTGGTCTTTGTATCTGGGTTCAGGGAGGGCAGCTTCTCCCAAAGCCCTGTAAGTTTGGGAGAGAAAAGAGAAGGAAGAGGAATGTTCTGGTAGAAGGATTCATTGCAGCAGTCTCATGGTTGCATTTTGGGAGGCTAACCTTCCACTGGTCTTTTCCATATTGCATGAGTCACACTAGCTGTTGCGGGCACTGAGGCACACAAGCACCGGCATCTAATTCGGGATGCACGGATTATTTTTAGGCTCACTAAAGTAATTCTGAGGCACTGCCTGAAGCACATTTTCTGCAGAGAAACACAGAAGATGTGCTGGTGTTGTTAGTCTACATGTACAATTTGCCTATCAGCTGTCGATTGGGAAAGCACAGTTCCATATTTCATTACTGCAGAAGGAGGACACAGACACAGAGTAACCCATTTCCAGTGACCCAGGAGAGCTGGTGCAGGGCTGGGAACAGACCCCTGCTGTGCCTTTTTTCAGCAGGGTCATACGCCCCCATCTGAATACGGCTGTCAACACTACGTACTTAATAAATTACTTTCTTTTGGCAAATCCAACAGGTACAACAGGAAAACAGGTGGTAGGTCTGATATATCCCCATTTGTCATTCTCATGGTATGGTATTTGGAGGGGCTGTTTGTACTTTTTGTGCTGTGTTTGCTGAGCAGGGCCTGGCTGTTTGTACTAAGCAGTGTAGCACCTCTCCTTTCCAAAGACCACCCAGTGTTTTCACAGTGCCACAGTATCATAAGGTTGGAAAAGACCTTTGAGATCATCGAGTCCAACCTATGACCCAACACCTACACCTACTCCTACTCATCAACTACACCATGGCACTAAGTGCCTCATCCAATCTCTCTTTAAACACCTCCAGGGACGGTGACTCCACCGCCCCCCCCAGGCAGCGCATTCCAACTACCGATCACCCTTTCAGTGAAGAACTTCTTCCTAATGTCAAGACTAAACCTCCCCTGGTGAAGCTTGAGACTGTGTCCTCTTGTTCTGTCGCCGGTCGCCTGAGAGAAGAGACCAACCCCTGCCTGACTACAACCTCCCTTTAAGTAGTTATAGAGAGCAATAAGGTCTTCCCTGAGCCTCCTCTTCTCCAGGCTAAACAACCCCAGCTCCCTCAGTCGCTCCTTATAGGGCTTGTGCTCCAGCCCCTTCACCATCCTCGTCGCTCTCCTCTGGACGCACTCCAGCATCTCGACATCCTTCTTCTTAAACTGAGGGGCCCAGAACTGGACACAGTACTCAAGGTGCGGCCTGACCAGTGCTGAGTATAAGAGAATGATGACCTCCCTAGTCCTGCTGGCCACACTATTCCTGATGCAGGTTTTCTCCCGTTAAGTTTTAAATGCCCTTTCACAGCACTCCAAAACTTCAACAGATCTCATTAACAGGTTCCCCTGCAGACACTACCCTGAATTCTTCATTTTTTATAGTATTCTCACCACGGGCCTTTGTTGACTGTCACTGACTGTATTTTCTTCATACGAGGACTCTTTATTTTTCCACCTACTACAGTCAACTAGGGTAAATCCCAGGATATCAAGAAGAGAAGATTTTATATATTTTCCTTCCTTGGAAGTTACAGGAGAGTTTACACTCCCAGAACTTGCTGAGTTTGAGTGCCTGCCCACCACCTGATAGCTGATGTGTTACAAGACCAGTCCGGAGGCTGCCCATAAGACAGCAGGATGGACAGACAGTAGAGAGCACAGGGAGTCTCATCACTGTGTTCAACAGTGTTTTCAGACTCAGAGAGTACGAAAAATGAAAAGTCTGCTTGCAAAATAAAAAGCACTGGCACAGGGAAGATCAGAGTTGTGAGAGAGAGCAACGAGAACTCAATCAAACCTTTCTGTTCAGAGATGCCTGCAGCCTGTGCCACCGCAGGTTCATCTCTCCAAGACACTCGGCAAATTCTGTCCTTTCATACCGCTTGCTTTCCACGTCACAAGTGCTCATCTGCAAGAGTGACTGGTTAACAAAATCTACCATGGTCTGTTTAAAGTTCATTTCCATCATATATTCCTGGAGTGGGAGACAAGAAAAAGAACAAAAACGTGAAACAATTAGTTTGGCAGTTGTAATCTGATCAGTTTCAATGATGCTTCAAGGCATAGTTATGGGCCATTCACAGCTTATTCTGAACCATGGCCTAAGATATTTTTCTGAAAGCAACCTGGCTGTAGGAATAATTCTCAATTTTTACCATTCCATATTTGTGTAGCTATTTCCATCTACTGAAACCTTTGCAGAAAAATCACTATCATTACTTGGGCAGTTCAAGGTAAGAACAGGCTAGCACCAGCACAGGAATAAAACCTAGGGGCACCAGACCTAGTATTTCCTCATTGGATAATACCATCGCCCTACCATGGGCCCAGAGCAGGCTTAGACCAGGCCATCCAACACTCCTGCACTCCAACACTCACAGAGAAGTACAGACAAGAGCTTGTGCTCCTTTATCAAAATAGCTGGTATCAGAATATATAGGAGGAAAAAAGTGTCCTCCAGCACCAGTGTCCTTGCCCACAGAGATGAGTGAGAAGGTACAAAGTAAGAACGACATAAGAGAATGCCTTTTAATTTCAGAAGATTTTAGGACAAGAGGGGAGGAAAGGGCTCTTAATGGCATCTAGTAGTAGCCAGAAAAAAGCCACCAGGGAATACCACAGGAAATGTATTGAAGGCATAGCTGCTTCCCTGTTAGGAATTACTGACCCTCATCACATCTTTCTTCTCAGCATACACAGCCCACATTGCTGACAAGTGCAGAAGGCACACGTTCAAACTAACCTCTAAAGATCCAAAGGGTTAAAAATAGCACATCACCTACATGTTCCAACTTCCAAATCCAGCTGATAAAGATCAAAATGTTCTCTACCTGCTATACTAAGGCACTCTAAAAGAAATGCTTATGTTGGCACTTCCCTACATGCAGCACCAGAGTGCCCGAGAAGCGCAGCTGCAGACTGAGAACTGCTGTCCTGTCAGAGCCCAGAGCACTGCTTGGTAGCTCTGCAAGGGTAAAGTGAAATATGACTCTGCAGGGATTTGTGCCCCGAGACTGGGCTCCCTAGCGTTTATGGAGGTACAAGCATGGATTGAATCCTTCCTGTGGCTGGGGCAATCAGCCTTTGCCGTTGCGCTTTAGTGACTGAAGAGAGCTGAGAGTGCTGCAGCCTCTCTCTCTGCAGGGATACTCATCTTGTCCCTCTGCCTTAGCAAGTTACCTCTTTTAGTGAATCGTAACACTGAAAAGCCTTGTTTTCTAGTTAAATGCATCCTGGCTATGGAGCTCCAAAATTACAAGTTATTTCTTGTTGAAAAGGCCAACTAAAACAACGCACAAACAGAGTCTATCTTCCTAAGGAAGCAAAGCTTTCCTGCTCGACACATTTTATAAACTCAATGTGAGAGAGCAAGAACAAATGAGACAGATGGGACAGCAGGAGGAAAAGGAGATTATAGCACAGCAAGGAGTAGCAATATTGCAGGGCCAGCAGTGTTTTGTTAGGCAAGGAAGCAAAAGGTTTTTATAAAGGAAGATATAAAGGCATCGTTGAGACTGAGGAACCCTCCCTAGAGCAAGGGGAAGGATATGACAGTGCCTGTAGGCCGTTTCCATCCTCGCTACAGCCAAACACCTGGCAGAAGGTCTGGACTTACAGCTTCCCATTTACCTTGTACTTCTGAAGGAGGCTCCTGACTTGGGCAGCACTACACTGTGAATTTATAGGTTCCTCATGTCCCTGCTGGTGTTCCACATGGTCCAGCCAGGTCAGTAGTTCAGCAATAGCTTCCCGCGATGAAAGTTTTTCCATCTGAAGCTGTGGGTAAAGCACATAAAGAAGCCTCTGCACTCTGCTTGTTAGAAATATCAAGGCAGATGAGATCTGTATTTTTAGAAAGCCTCGGGCACTATAATTGCAGTTATTGGGGTACGAACTTGAAAGTTAGCCCTGTGCTTTCAGAGAAGTGTATGACTTGAATTAAGAAAAGTTTGAGATTTCAGAAATTTGAAATAAAATAATTTCTAATGGCAACAAAATTTCATATAAAACTGTAAAGATGGTATCTATGTGCAAAACAGCCCAGGAAGAACACTGCAGAACATTGCAATAATTAACTGCAGTACAATACTGGAGATATTCTGAAAGCAAGACAGACAGCTAATTAAGGAAAAGGTGCTTTGGGAGCCTTATGGAGCAGCCAACTGAGTACCAATAGCAACATTTAAAAGTAATTATTTAGCTTGAACTGAGAAATGGGAGCAGAGTTTCTCCTCACCTGATGTAGCTTTTCTTGGATGGCTGGGAGCTGTGTAATCAGCTCTCCCCATTTTTGCTCAAACTTTGCCAAAGATGACCTAAGTGCTGCAGTATCAGCTTGCTTCACGTGAAAGAGCTGGTTGGCAGTGCTCACCACAGATGACTTCAAGGAAGATTTTTTGTCAACTTCCTTACAAAATGTCTGAGGTACATGGGAGAAATTTAAGAGAGGGTAAGTTTACATCTGTTTAAATAAAGAAGGCAAATCAGGATTTCAATCACAGAATGAAACATCCCAACAAACAGATTTTAGCAAGTTTGTGAAGAAAGCCTAAACTCAATGTTTTCTGGCAGCAGATAAGGCTTTTTTCTGCCCAGCTTGATACAATGCTGAATACCATCATCCCCACTTTGCACAGTAGTCTAGGGAGCAACCCAAGTCCTTGATTCTCTGGCCAGTTCACATCTACCAGTCCAGTCTTCATGATGCTTTGCTTTCCCACTGTGCAAGACTCTCCTTCTACCAGCTCTCACACTGGGGCTGAACCTTCTGGCCAGTCATGCAAGGAGACCATAGCACCCAGGGCAGGCAAAGACATGAAATGCAATTCAGCAGGTTTCTCTTCCCTCACTGTGGCTCACCATCTTCAAAGCCCCACTGTCTTCACCTCTGCTCCCTAAGCCTGCACCTAAGATTCAGTTGGTAAGTGGCCCATCAGCTTGACTGAACTGCTGTGTCTAGCATTTGGCATCAGGAGCAAGGCAGAAACCATGCTATTATGCTGTAGGTGCATAAGAGATCCTGGCTGGGCTGTGATGTATTGCAGTTGGGAGCTCATCATGAGAGGATTCCATTCTGACTTATGCACTCTTGCTGGCCTAATGATCTGAAGAAAGGTCTATGGTGGCCTCCCATCCTCATGGTTTCTCACACAGGTAGTGGGGTGGCTGTGTGGCACACGACCATTCAGGTCTACATTTTGTGGGCAGCTTCTGAGTCATGGCAAATACAAAAACATTCAAAAGGGTCATTTTCACTGTTAGTCACAATATCTTATCAAAACTTGGCAGGAGAAATGACTTACAAACAAACTGTTAATGTTATCCCTGATGGTGGGAAGATCCTGTGATACATTAAGAGACTGCTCCTTCCAAAAATTCATCCTCTGCTGAGCAGAATCCAGCCATTTCATTAACTCCTCTGAGTCTCTGTTGTAGCTACAAGGAGAAAACAAAACACACAAACATACATCTCCCAGCTGTGTCCAGGCTACATTTCTCCTCCTCCCAGCTGTCCCGCTCTCTGTGAGGAGGCATGTGCTATTCTGCCACCTTTGCTTCTACATAACCTTACAGAAGCAAGGTTACAGCACGGATCGATGTATACAGACAGAGCTATACAAAAGAGTGTTCCTGTCAGCTCTTTTCAGCTGGTCTGCTTTCCCTGAAAACATCCTCTTCCTCTGTCCACCCAGCACTCGCCAGAACAAGCTGATGTGGGTGAAAAGAGCTTTGCTGGAGGTCAAAACCACCAGAAGAGATTGTGCACACTGCAAGATACAGCACCGAATACGCAGCAGGGGTATATAAACACCTGCACAACATTGGCATGCTCTGTCCACACTACTGGTCCAGCCAGCCTGAGCTCAGACCACACAGTCCATGTGCAGAGAGAGCTGAGCTTGCTTCATCAGCTGGTGGAATGAGCCCCAAACTGTCACCGCCTGACTGCCAGGACGGCACTGACATTGGCTTGGAGCATGTGAAAGCATTGGGTGTGCTTGGGTCTTCCCCCCTTGGACAGCTTCAAAGCTGAAGTTGAGAAGTTTGTAAGGTGGACAGTGTGTGTGCACACAGAGATTCATTTTGCCTCTGCATGGGAACCGAGGCTAGCTCACACTCGTAGCAGGCCAAAATCCTTAGGGCAGCACGATCAGGTCTTCTGTTAACACTGCCAACACACAAACTGCAGCACGATGCAGCTAACTCTCACCTAGAAGCACTGACTGCAATAGCAGCAATCAAAATATTTTTCCTGCACAAATAAGCAGGAAGTGAAGCACTTGTCTACACAGTGACAGAAGAGCAGCCGTTTAATAAAGGTACTCTTTACCCATTACCACTACCTTTTTTTTCCCTTTTTCCCATTTTTAAGTTAAATGAGTTGTGGTTTTTATTAATTCACTCTCATATTTCAGAAAATACACTAATAGAAGATCTAATTGCTAGCTGACATCTCTAATTGCTTTCTGACTTATACCCACCTGACCAAGAGTTTCAGTAATGTCTGAAGTCGGTGCAGTTCAAGGCCAACTTTTTTGGTTAAAGACAACCACTGCTCTTCTAGCTTCCCAATCTGGCTTCTTATTTCTGGACAGCTCATAGCAGTCATCAATTTCTTCCCTTCTTTCACCATCTGGTACAGCCTGGCATGCTTTTCATCAACACTGCTTTTGATTTGCTATCAGAATATGGGAAGTTTGCAAAATAAGAACATTTTAAAAACTGAAAACACAGCAAAACACATATAATTTGTTTTAATTTCTTAATCTCACATTTCCTCTGTCCTTTTCCAAACAGAAGGAATCCGTACTTCATTACATGCAAAGGGGAAACAGGTTATGGGTTTTTTTGTTTCCTCTGAAAAGATCAAGATAGATCTCAATATAATTTATACATTATCAGAATGACTGTGTAATGATTTGATGGATTTTTAGACAGATGTAAACCTCAAGCAATGGAGAAAACACCCTCTATCAGATCTGGCTGCATTGTCCAAACATGTGACTGTTCCCAGCAGAAAGTTAGAATCATAGAATGTTTTGGGTTGGAAGGGACCTTTAAGGCCACCCAGTTCCAATCCCCCTGCTATGGGCAGGGACACCTCCCACCAGACCAGGTTGCTCAAAGCCCCATCCAAGCCTTGAACACCTCCAGGGATGGGGGATCCATGATTTCTCTGGGCCACCTGTGCCAGTGCCTCACCACCCTCACAGGAAAAAAATTCTTCCCAATATTTCATGTAAATCTCCCCTCATTCAACTTAAAACCATCACCCCTCATCCTGCTCCTCCACTCCCTGATAAGGAGCCCCTCCCCATCTTTCCTAGAGGGCCCCTTTCAGTACTGGAAGGCTGCTACAAGGTCTCCCCAGAGCCTTCTCTTCTCCAGGCTGAACAAGCCCAACTCTCTCAGCCTGTCCTTCTACAGGAGGTGCTCCAGCCCTCTGATCATCTTTGTGGCCTCCTCTGGACTCATTCTAAAAGGTCCATGTCCTTCCTGTGCTGAGGAGGTTATTGCCCTCCTGTTCTAAAAGGATCTCCTGGCTTGATCACATTTGAAAAAATGTTATCAGTGTTTTGAAGGAAGCTGTTAGGATAATTATTGAATAACAGTGGCAAGAAAGAATGAAGAGTGAACATTAAGTAAAAGACATAGTAGTGGTCTGGTTTGCTTAGATAGCTGAAAAAAAATTACCATTGCTACACTTCACTGGAAGGTCAAAATGAAAAAAGGGAAAAAAGAAAAAAAAACCAACCCAAACCCCAGGAAGCAGATCAGTCCCAGGGAGAAGGCAGAGAATAGCAATTGTGATGCACAAGTATCTCACTTTTCTCCATGCATAAGGGGCTTGCACAATATTATCAATAGGGATATTTCTCTCACTGGAATTAAACCCCTGAGGATTTTATTCTGCCCTGTCCCTGAAACTGTGAAGCTCCAGTGCTGGGACTCCCCCCAGAGCATCTGAATAAGAGAATAAGCCCTACGAGGAGCGGCTGAGTGAGCTGGGGTTGTTTACCTTGGAGGAGGCTGAGAGGAGACCTCATCACTGTCTACAACTGCCTGAAAGGAGGTTGTGACGAGATGGATGCTGGTCTCTTCTCACAAGTAACAGCAACAGGACACGAGGAAATGGCTGCAAGTTGCACCAGGGGAGGTTTAGACTGGACATTAGGAAGAATTTCTTTACTGAAAGAGTGGTCAGGGATTGGCACAGCTGCCCAGGGAGGTGGTGGAGTCACCATCTCTGGAGGTGTTTAAAAAACGGGTGGATGAGTTTCTTGGGGACATGGTTTAGTAAGGGGACAGGCACGGTTGGACTCGGTGATCTCAGAGGTCTCTTCCAACCTTATGATTCTATGATCTTATAAAGCCCTACTGCTTTGCTATTGATTTCTTTAAAGACAAATAAAGATTTCAGACTGAAAAGCTAGTTCTAAAAAGAATCAAACAAATCAAACCAGGCAACTTCACAATCAATGACTATGGAGATACTGTATATCTCCTACTTCAGTGCGACAGGCATCAAAAGCACGAGAGGGACACTCTGATTGTAAATATCTGCTTTTGATTTATTTCAAAAACTTTACTGTAGCTCAGAATTTTCTGGGAATATCCAATGATCTCTTCCATGCAGTCAACTAGATTAAATCACAGCAGTCATTTTTGCCTTTCTAGTCTATGAATGTAAGTATCAAACTGGACTCAAGACAGAGCCAAAAACTCAATTCAAAATTTTCTAATAGCGTAGGTCCTCTGAAGACTGAGAAAGGTCAAACCTATGAGGAATGCACAACACTCTGATGATACATCACTAAGTTAATTGAACATTATTTCTTCTACTTTTTATATAAAACAATCATAAAGGCTGTTTTCCTGTCCTTATATTCAAATGTGTTTAAAACACAGATAAAATGTTTCCAACTGGACTTGAGTTGTAGCGCTGCCATCAGATGCAGCTGGGAATAAACCAGGAACCTATTTGCCATTCTATACAAAATGAAATCTATTTTCTTTCCTGATATTGAAATCAGACCATCTTATTTTGAATTCTCAGGATTTTGAAAGGAGCTGGTAAACCTCTAGACCTCCTGTTGCAACCAGGCGTTCAGATATTTGAAGGTATTGGGTTGATTCTCTTCTTCCATAGGTTTTAATTCATGGCATGAAAATCATTCCCGAGTTACAGAGAAGTGGCTCCGTGTTCACTCATTGGGATCTGTGCAGCCTGCACACTATCTTCTCCCAAATATTTGCATTTGAAGACAAAGTTCCAAAGCAGCTATAGTCATTACTCCCACTTAAATGAATTTATAGCTCCTCACTGAAATTAGCAGCCCAATTGCCTGCTACTTTTACAAGTGTTCAGCTTGCATCCACAAACAGACAAGACACAAAGCTTTACAGATTCACAAAGAAAACCAGAGAGACAGACATAAATACCTGTAAAAGTGCAATCCTTTCCATTAATCTGTCTTCAGTTTCTTCAACCAAATTCACTGAAGGCAATGTAGAGGCCAGTGCCTCTAACTCCTTATTGAAAACTAGGCATTCATCATCAAATTCCACCCATTCCTAAAAAATACATTGCATCATTAACATAGCACACATCTATCTGCATTTTTGATACACCAGACGGAGGCCTTAATGCTTATTCCAGCATCAGCAGCTCTTACTTTAATGAAACAGAACATGAAAATAGGTGAATAATATGGAAACGTTAAAGTGAGACATGGTTTCACCACAGATGAATGCATTAAATCCTTCTCTCATAACATCAAGGTTTCCTATTTTAAAGTTGGATACTTACTTACACTCCAAAATTACTACAAGAAGTCATAAAATTCCACCCATGTCAGAGCAATGGGTTGAAACATCCACTTCCAGGGGTTTTCAAGAAAAAGAGCCAGTTTATTGACACGCATAGAACAAATAATAGACTGTTGCTGTCCAATAGAGATAGGAAAGGACAAGTACTAGCCAAAGAATCATTGCTGCGGAAAGAGTTCTCCTAGATGCAACTCCAGCTTTTTGGGGGGTTTCTTTGGATTCATTACCTTTAACAGGCTCTCTAAGTGAATACCATACTGGCAGGCCTTCTGCTCCAGCAGCTTGACTTCATTCACCAGGTCTGTCCAGAATTCCTCTCTCTTTTGCAGGATGGAGGGAGCCACTTTCTTGGAAATTGCTTGCATGAAAACCATGCGGGTCATGAGGTTGTGGAAAAAGTCCTGAAAAAAGAAGTTAAAGCTTGCTCTTCAAGAGAGATCACACACCCACAGCAGGAGTATGAAGAAGACAGAGAAGACTCACTGAGAAGAGCAGCCAGTTTCAGGGTCCCTCATAGATGGATTCAGGAACCTTCTACCCAAATTCTGCATCATCCCAAGATGGGTGGTTACAGCAGTAGGACAGCGAGGATGCAGGCGCATTCTCAGCCATCTATCATCAAGCATGTGGCAGCTGGATACAGGGGAAACTGGGCTGCCAAAGGGAGGGTCTAATCTATACTCTCTTCGGAAAACGAGATGTTACAGGTAAGTTTCCTCCATCAGATTATGATTCTAAAAGCAAATGCTCAACTCCGAGTTGCTAGGCAGCAACTTCAGGAACCTCACTACTGATTCATTACCAGTAATTAGAAGGACATGTGTGTTTTCTTCACATATCGATACGTTCTGAGGTAAGCCAAGGTCGGGTTAGCCTGACAAAACTGAAATCCTGATCTTAACTTATCACCAAAAGTGCAGTTGTAGTAACAGCTTCTCTTTCATATTTTAGTGGGTCCCATTTTGGCCTACTGAAAACCTTTGCTTTGTTTTCTACACATACTCCAGTTCCTCCCCCTATGCTATGAGCTAGATATTCTTCTCCATAACACTGTAGAGAAACCATTACAGAAAAGAGTGCTCCTGCTATGCTGATCTCAGCAGTGCTGTGATACGCATTTTGTACCTTGTGATTTTCCAGGTGAGACTGTAGGGTTGTTCTGCTTTTTGTTAGCTCCTTTGGATCTTGTGCAACCTTCTGTTGTCCAATAGCTACCAGCTCTGCAAACCCATGAAGTAAGTCCTCGTACTGGCTCTCACTGATAGAAGGAGAGTTCAGTTCCGCATACTTTGCTTTCAGAATACCCCACATGTCATCCAAAACATCCTACGACGTAAACACAGTTTTGTGGTTCATGGACGGAAATTAATCCTACAACCCCTCCCCCCACAATAACCTACCATCCAAAATAACCATCAGCCTTTTGATGCTAAAAAACTCTTGCTTAGAAGAATTAAACCTTGACAAGTAAGTGGAAACTGCATTGTGCTCTTACCTCTAATTTATAAGCTTCCTGGATTAAGGTGGTAGGTAACTGAAATCTTTCGCCATGTCCTCTCAGTTTTGCTACTTGGCTTTCAAAGGTTTGCAGCTCCAAAGCACATGCATCCGTTTTCTGAATAAAGGACAAAACAAGCTATTAGGAAGAGTTCCGTTCCATCAAACTTTCTATTTTCATTAGTAGTGCAGCAGATCCAGGGGCTGGGTGTGCTAGTACTGCCTAAGTTCACAGTGAGAGTTCGAGACCCAATGAGCTTATAAGCACTCTTTGTTTCACCAACGAGTAAATGGACAATGACCATTCTGGGGAAAAAATGCTTTCTATTTGTTTTTAAGTCTCCACTAATCCCTATGAAGTTCAAAGAAAAAAGCTCATCTGGTCAAATGCCATATGACAAAGTACTCAAAAATGCCAAAGGAATAGATATAAATACTGGACTCTTATTCCCACAAAAAAAAAGTTATTTTTGCATATAAAAAGGTGTAATGTGTCAAGTGCTGTATTTTGGGTAGCTCTTTCTTCCCTGCCGTAGTGCGGGGTGTATTGCCCTGAGAGGTTGTAGAGAGACTGGTTCCTCCATTCCAGTTACTAAAAGGACTGGAATTAGGTTTGACTATGGATAGGGGTGTTGTAAAAAAAAAAAAAAAAAAAAAAGGGTGGTGATCATTGAACTCTCTCCTTCCCCCATTCTGAAAACTTAAGTGAGACTCAAACTTCATAAAATAAGAAAGATAATAGAGTGTAGAAAACTGGAAATAATAGCTAATGCTGAGAGGTTTTCCTCTCCTTTCCATTGAAATTACCTGACGCTGCTCAGAAACGTTATATCCACGTATTGCATTCAAGCATTGTTGTAGAGTAGCTTTTTTGTTAGTTAACTGATCATAGAGCAGCCTGACTTCATTCTGCAAAAGAAACAAACATCCGAAGTATATAATGTATCAGGAATATAGTGATGACCAGTCAAAATCACACAGCAAACAAAATGGTTACCTCCTGTAGCAAAACTGCTTCTTTCCTCTTTAAAAAAAAAAACAAAATAAAGCATGTGCATTATGGGTTTAAAGCAGTAATTTAGAGAGTGAAATTCTGTAGTCTGTGTAGTGTATGAAAGAAGATTACTCTGTCACAATGATCTTCTGTGACCAGTAATGTCTGTGAAACTTACAGAAAAACAAATTCTTCTCCTCCGAAAATGAGCTCAGTACTGGCGAGTGATGGAGCTCCATGGATTCTGCTTAAGTAAACATTGCAAAACTAGTCTCGCTACTGTTTGGAGACGAGATCCCAGTGTTCTTCAAAGGAACTGTTTTATTGTCCAGCAGTAAAGAGCAAGCCCAACCTGCAGATGATGAGCACACTGGGGTTTGCTGGACATTGGAAACTGTATTTCAAAGACCAGGCTCTTCTTTCCTTACTTCAGCCTATGTACCTGATATGGATATTTTCCAGCAATAGCCAGTAGATTTAGCCCATCATGAGACTCTACAGAAAAGTTTCTCATTATCTGCTTTTCCATAAATGAATAAATGAATGCAAAGTTTCCGAAACTTCAGCTACTGTGGCACAAAACCTAAAGGAACACTAAACAAGAAGAATCAAATCATTCTCCAATATATAGCTAAAAGTGCCAGGCATGGTGCCAAAAGGGAAGAAGCCTGCCTCGCTGAGTCCGCACAAAAGCCTCCTTGGCCTAATCCCTACACCCAGAAGCTTGCTTTAGGCTGTCGCTCAGCGTGCATGGGATCTCATGTTACTTCCAGCCTTTCTATATGCAAATTTCTACTGTGATCAAGGCCTCTAGGTAGTCAGCATGGCAAACAGCACTGTGAAGAGCAAAGTTAATTTGCTTCTTGAGAGGCCAAGACAAGCTTGTTTATCACTGAAAAAAAAGAGAGCCCATGATAGATTGCTCATCTGTAACCCAAATGCATTAACACTTACAAGTCTAACAGATGCTGTGAAACAAGATGTGCTTTTGGCAGTGGAGTACCTGATAATTGCTATTATGATCCAGCCCAGCTTTCATTGAGTTGCTCCTTGAAGCAGTGGCAGCCTGAGTTTGTTCCAGCCGCGCCTGCAAGTTGTTAAAGCACTCGCAGAACACATCTGTGCTCCCACCAGCGCAGCTAATAGACTTTAGAAGATCATCCTTTTTATCACTCAGATAAGCATGAAGTTTTTGCAGCTCAATTGAAAGAGTCTAAAGGGTGGAAAGAAAGAGAACATGAGTGAAAATGGTCCATGTCCAAGGATTCTTGCCTGTAAATGGCAGCAGGACTCAAGCAGACAACTGTTGTTAAAGGCAATAAGCCCAAATCAGTGCAACACCAAATAGTTCAGTGGTGTTATTCCTGAGTAACACCAGCAAAACAGGGAGGAAATACAGGCCTTACATATATTCTGTTGCAACAGAAATCCATTGGAGTGTCTCCTTCCATGGATGCTTTAGAACAGTTACCTCGTAAAGAGCCTGCTGCACGGCTGCCTCTTCGGTGGAGAGGACTGAGGTGTTTAACATCTCCTCCATGTTATTCAAACATCTGCTGATTGCCAGAAGTAGCTCAAATAATTTTCTGATCAAATTGGAAGAGACTTCCTCTGCCACGTTATCCTGAGTAAAGACAAGTCAGAAGTTCTCAGTACTTTCACCCAAGGCATGACTAAGATTTATTCACTTGTATAAGGTTATAAGTTCAGGTAGCTAATAATAAATTGGAATTAATGAAGTACTGAGAGACAGACTTGGATGAGTCAGCTGTATGCATGTACTATTGAGAGCTGTCAAGGCCAAAGCTGAGACGATGATCCTTTATGTCTTGGGAGTGGCTATGGTTTTACAGCTCTCTAATCTCAGGAATGGGCAGAATACAGTTTTTCTGGCCAGCTCCAATACTGCAAACTTAATGAAATTATTCAGAGGGTCCTTGCTTTATACAGCTAAGAGGAGTTTTACCCACACTAGCTTATCTGTGTGTTCAGCTAGCTGAAGTATCATTGCAGAAACTTGAAATGTTTCTTTCCAAAATTCTAGGCTGATTTCTACATTAGAGTCCAAACTTGATGCAAAACCTACAGTTCGGTGAACGCCATTTGCAATAACATGATTATTGGATATGTTTCCCAGTGTCTTGTACCCAGAATCCCTGCTACTCTTTGCAATGCTAGGATATGCCATGTTTACCTCTGCGTGCACCACATTTGCTTCTTGGCTTAGATCTCCCAGTTGGACAGTGTAAGTTTTCAGTTCTTCCACAGTTGGAGTTCCTGTTCTAGCGAATGTGCCTCGGGGCAGCATGTTCATCTTTGTTATAATCTAACATTTGGAAAAAGAATATTGCAAGTAGGTGAACAGCTCAAATGAATACAGGGCTATGGGCAACTAGATAACACTCCTGTGAAAAGCAGGAAAGGGAAATTTTCAAGACATTAATATAAAGCATCTGGACAGCAGGGCTCCCATTTACAAGCAAAAATTAGTTGGGTAGACTATGCCCTGATGAGAGACTGACTGAAAAAGGAGCCCCTGATTCCCAACTTTAAGGGCTGCAAGTTGTCGCTTGTGTTAAGGCAGCTCTGCCGCCCACTGCAGTGTAAGTCTTGCCTGAAAAAGAGCTGACAGTCATCCTCTTACATGACTGATATTCTTCCATGTAACGCAGTAATTTTGGAGAATGGGGAATCCTGTCATTCTAATTTCATGTGAACAAAACTGTTAAAACCAGTAATTATAGTTTTGTCCAAGCAGTAACATTCTGCAGTCTGATCAGAACAGTGTGCGCTTGTTGCAGTCCAAACTCCACTTTTGATTTGTGAGAAAGAGAGAATACATTGGCAAATGGCAGAACAAAGCTTAAGCCAGAGTTTTGTTTTGAGCAAAATGTTGCCACTTGCAAGAACTGACACTTAGCCCACACCCACAAAAATCAGCTGGGAGTTTGCCAGCTAAGACTCCTGGTTCTCTTGAAAGAATTAAGGAGATAACGTCTGGTCTGAAAGTTAACCCCAAGGTTAACCTTTGTGCTCCCACACTATGCTCAGTAGCCACTACTTCAGAGACATTATCTACCTCAAAGCAAAATTAAAAGACAACCATGAACACGGTATGCAGTAACAATTTTCTCTGGTGAACACTTGCAAGGATTCCAGTTTTCTGATTGAAAAGACATGCTATGACGATGCAGGAAAATACACTAATTGCTACCACAACCAACAGCACGTAGAAAGAGTGTTTTACTGAACTTAAACAGACCTGAGGTTCCACAAGCTGGCAGAGAGGAGAGTTCATCTTTGACGACAGCTCTTGTTGTAAATATTGCCATTTATCACCTGTGTGGTCCTTTGGAGATAAGGCAAGATCAGCCTGCTTGAGCTTTGGATCAGATTCTCCGTTGCTGAGTTCAGAAAACATTGTTAGATTGACAAAGACTGAAGCAGAAAAAGCAAAATTAGATTTGTAAGACTTCTTGTATAAGATTAGTTTTGATTGCTCCTGCCCCAAAACCAGAGTGATACCAAGTGCATGGATGATCTTTAATCCAAGCGTTGATGCATTTATTTGGACTTTTCCCTTCACATGAGACACCTTAAGGGCCTACTGGCAGCCTCCATCTCTGAAATGACAATATGGGGAGCATATACCTGTAGCATGTCTTAGTTCCATGCTGGAAGGTTCATGATCCCAATGCCACCTGTTCAAAGGCGCTGCCTACAAAACTGGCTGGGCATCTCTGTGAATCTGTACAGTAAATGCTGTGAACAGAGACACCCAACTCGCCTCCCGATGGGCCTGCTTTAATTTATGACAGGTGTAAGTCCTGCCTGTTATCAAGATTGACTTTGAATACCAGACACAGCCCAGTATCAAAGAGGCTGCCACAGAAATAAGACTCCATTTCTCTAGACTGTTGATGGTAGAAATCTCCCAGCTTCTGCAATTTTTCTCCTAAAGGCAGACATCCCTGCACAGAACCAATGGTGCCATTGCAAAGTTTCAACATGTTTAGGCAGTTTTACATCACTGAATCTGGTAACTGATTCTGTAATTTTGTACCTTGATTCTATTTTCTGAGTCATGCTGTCCTCAAACTGCAGCTGCATTTTTTCCACACATGACTCAATGAAGTCAATGAGGCTCTTCTGCTCAGTTGCTTTCACTTTCAGATCCTGTGCACAAAGAATAGTGTGAACAGTAAGGTCATATTTATCTGAAATGATGATTGTGCTTTTCCAATCACACTTTATGTGAATTCACTGAGCAATGAAAATAAGAATACATATATCAGACTAAAATGCAGTTTATGTGTAAACATGAGTTTACCAAATAAACTGTTTCCTGAAAACATGTATTTTTATGGGACATATTTCTTCCTCAGCTCAAGTTTTACAAGCAAAAACAAACAGTCAGAAACAAATTATGCACATATGGAAATTGAAAAGCCATTGAATGCCATCCTTATACACAGAAAAAGGCAAGGGAAAATGAGCATTTGCTCAAATATGAGGCTGAGTTCCATGACTTAAAAAGAAATTGTTGAGTAAAAAGTGAGCAATTTTAGCAGCTCAAGCTGGATCATTTTCCCCAACTCTTTCCTAAAAGCATGAAAATGGAAAAACTAATTTTCAGTTAGCAAAACAGAAGTTGTCTACAGGGTACAGAACATCACATAACTTTTTAACAACCTTAAAGTCATTGTGAGTTAGCCCAAGGGAAAATATTCACAAAACTTCAGGTTCACATTCATCTTCAAAAGCAGTGTCAATATACAGACTCAGGTTTCACAACACATCAGACAGAAGGATGGATGGGTGATGGCATCTGAATCATTATAATACAAGGCATGTGTCAGAATCATAGAACCATACAATGTGCTGAGTTGGAAGGGACTCGCAAGGACCAATAAGTCCAACTCCTGTCTCTGCATAGGACAACCCCAACACTCACACCGTGTGTCTGAGGGCGTTGTCCAAATGCTTCTGGAATATTATTGTCAGGCTTGGCATGTGACTGCTTCCCTGGGGAGCTGTTCCAGTGTTCCACCACCCTCTGGCTGAAGAACGTTTTCCTCATAACCAATCTAAACCTCCCCTGGCACATCTTCCTGCCATTCCCTCGGGTCCTATCATTGGTCACCAGAGGGGAGATCAGCACCTGTGCCTCCTCCTTCCCTTATGAAAAAGCTGTAAACTGTGATGAATTCTGTCCAGTTCCATTTACTGAAAGCTTGATCCATTTTAACCTGCTGCTGAAGTCCTTACATTTCTCTCCCTGACAGTTACAAGCTTGTTGTGCTTTTCTTGTTAGCAGATTAACTGATACGAACCCTCCACTCTTATTGCTGGACCAAATTATAGGGGTATGCAATTTGTGCTTACACATTTGCTCATGTACCTGGAATTTCTTTCTGTCTGTGCTCACAGAGCGACTACAACAGGAGCCTTTACCAGTGCTAATTCTCTCCTGGGCCATGCAAGCTCACTTTTAGACCGTACTCCTCCAGCACCAGAGCGGCTATGGTTACTCTTACACAAACACATCAGTTGGGCTTCTCTGGCCCCTTGCACAACAGAGAGGGCATTCGCTCTGAAGCTGGGACTCAGTGTGTCTCCCATTGGGAAACCCAGCAAAGGCCATGCAGCTGAGGTGCAGGAGAGCTGGCAGTCATTGCCTTTGCTATTTATGCATTCTTCAAAGAGAAAGGTGCCACCTACATAAAGGCCTCTCTGCTGTGATACTGTCACAGGCAAACAGCATGGCATTTTAAAGGTATTCTACAACACAAACTAAACAAAAAAAAATGTTTATCCTTTTCCTGTATTGCTCGCAAAATCTTGACCTCTGCTACTGAGCACTTAAAGCAGAAAAGATGTTGTTCTGACACTCCTTAAAAATCCACCACTTGCTGCAAACTACAAATAATGATACAGCACAGTAGAATAATACAAGTATGACATTTCTGATTGACTTTTCTTCTTTCCTGCCTTCACATGGTGAGCTCTAACTGTTCTTCTGCAACATTAAAGCACCATGACTCTCTCACTCTTGCTCTGCATAGCATTCATATGCTTTACCTGCTCTGCATTGCCTTTTTCTTGCAGCACCAACTGGACTTCTTCCAAAATGCACTTCACTTCTTTCAGCCTTAAGGAAGTAGCCTCTGTCTCTTTTTGGTAGTCTATACCATCTCCACAATCTTCCATTAAAGAAAGGATCTTTTGTTCAATCTCTGACAACACCGCCTAGAAGGTAGAGCAGTCAATTATTCATTCTTAGAAGTACAACACTATCAGGAAGATAACATTCTGAAGTCAAAGCTCATACTTGCCTTGTCTGCAAAAAATAGAAACATACAGGCAAAAAGAGAAATAGCTGCAAACCCTCTAGATTTTCTCCAATATAGTCTCTTTGTTATCCCGAACAAGTAAATAAATTTTATGCAGAGTTAGTCTTAAAACTGTTTCAAACAACAGCCTTTGTAGGAAGTTATATTAACTCAGATATGGATATTAACAGCAGAAATGGTAAGACTCCACTGGGATGCAGCCAAGAAGAAAACACACTGCCATTGTGGGAGAAGGAGGAGTGCACAGACTAACTGCATCATTTTTTCATGAGTTACCAAAACATAGTAGCATTTCCATTTCTCAGCCAGGCTACTGTAAACTGTTGAGGTCTGTTTTTCGATTCAAGCTCCTGTGAATCAAAGTACATCTCTGCAGTACTTTAAGCTCATGCTTTTAAGTTGATTGTGGAGACAGGCACCATGGGTCAACTCCAAAGTAATCAACTGCAATAATTCAATTGCTCTACATCATACGTCCATATCTAGGGAATGCTTCTGCTTCGTGCTATATGTATTTTTCTGTGTAGGTCATCACTTGTTTAGACAAACCTCCCTCCCCACCAAATTCATGTCTTACCATTGAGCCAAACTGTTTACTGCTTGGAACTGCCCTGTTGAAGCCCAAGCTGACAAAACCCCTGAATGGGACCCAGACACAGCCAGCTGCTTAGGTTCATTCAGGATCCTAATTACCACAGAGTTCAGGACCCGAGCACTTGGCTGGATCACAGCCTAAATCCAGAGGCATTTCTTGTCATGGGCTCCGCTGCTATTAAAACACTCCCCCCAACAATGAAACAGCTGGAAACGTCTCCTAGCAATTTAAAACGGGGACATTTTAGAACAGGCTTCTTTAAGGTGAGTGAAGTTTGTTCCTTTAGGTAGATTCAGTGTTTGAAGCAAACTGGTCCACCAGACTGGCACTGCAGGGAACTTCAAAGCAGCATGCCAGCATATTTTCTTTTAATCTGCATGCCAGAGAAAAAAGCTGCATGCCAGGACTCCCACCCACCCCAGCCTCTCATGACAGTCCTGTTTTCCTCCACCTGCTTTCACCAACAGGGACCACCTACTCCTTTCCTTCTGCTACCATCTGGGGCAAGAGGCTGCCCTTAAAGTACAGCAGTAGGTCCAAATATCACCTCTGTTCACAGATGGCCGGGAAAAAGTCCCTATCTTTCTACCTATGCTGGCAGATTTTGGCAAAAAACCCAGCTTGTAAGCTATCTTATACCAAGTCTTTTAAATCATCCCGACAAAACCAGGATTGAAAATGTCAGAAGAAATATTCCCTTTTTTCCTAGCTAATTTATCATGATTGATAACGATGAAAAATAGTCTTTTAATAGAGGATTAAAACTATACTGAGCCATGTTTCTGAAAATCACAGACTAAGAGTAGTCAGGGTTGGAAGGAACATTTGGAGATCATCCAGTCCATCCCCCCCTGCTAAAGCAGGTTCACTTAGAGCAGGTTGCACAGGAATGCATCCAGGCAGGTACTGAATATCTCCAGAGAAGGAGATTCCCAACCTTCCTGGGCATCCTGTTCCAGTGCTCCATCACCCTCACTGTAAAGAAGTTTCTCTTCATGTTTAGGCGGAACTTCCTGTGTTCCAGTTTGTACTCATTGTCCCTCATCCCTATCAGTGGTCACCACTGAACAGTCTGGCCCCATCCTCTTGACACCTGTCCTTTTAGGTATTTATAAGCATTGATAATATCTCCTCTCAGTTTTCTCTTCTCCAGCCTAGACTCAGGTCCCTCAGCTTTTCCTCCTAATGGAGGTGATCCAGTCCCCTCATCATCTTTGTGGTCCTCTGCAGGACACTCTCCAGTGTAAAATAATCCAAAGAAAAACAAAGCTTTAAAAATACTCAAGAATTCTACTTAAATCCTCTGGATGTATAAAGATCCCAAATCCAAAAATAGGTTTTTTAACTAAGCCCTTGGAAAGCTGCACCTGAAGCTGAAGCCAAGTGGCTACCTGTTTTTTACACAGCATAATTAAGCCAACACAAGGAGGGAGAGAAGCAGAAAGCACAGCTGTTCAGCACCACCCCACCCCGCCCCAGGAATGGGCATCTTGTTTGGATGGCAGCAGTAAAGTGACTGCTCCACCTTACCTGGCAATCAGCAACCTTCAGTTCCACCATTTGCATGTCGGAGGTCTGTTGGACTGACGCCAGAGACATTTTAGTTTTGTCTAGCCACTGTTCCAGCTCGGCAACCTGGGCCTGGAACATCTGGAGGATTGTTTCCGGCCTGTTTTCAGGTCTATCACAATCCACTGCTTCCTCCGACTCCCCCGTTTTCGCTCGAGAGCCTCGGATGGCGCTGGGGACAGGAGGCAGCTCATCACTCTGAAGCAAAGCACATGAGAGAAATGTGGTTATCTACCTGGGTTGTTCTTCCTTTCCCTTCTCCTTACCAGGGGTAAATGTTTAACTTTCACACCCACAGAGCTCTGAAACCACTCTGCCACTTTGTTCCCAGATAAAAAGAAAAAATTTAAAGGAAAAAAAAAAAAAAAGAGAGAGAAGAAGAAAAAGAAAGGGAAAGTCAGCAGCCAGGCTCCTGGGATCTGGTGCAACAGGTTTCCAGGCAGTGATTTGCATTTGCACGGGGATACCTGAGTGGCAGGAAGTGGGATGACTCACTATTAACCAGTTCTCCCCTGAGGAGAGATGTTTTCCTGTGGGAGTTAGATGCCAAAGCAATGCAGCTGAAAGCTGCAAAACAAGCTCTTGGTCAACAATTACAAGCTACTTGAATGCTTGGTTCTAGCAGTCAACTATGCTTTATTTGGGTTCTATGTCACTCAGGAAAAAAATCATGTATTTTTTCACATGACTTTTAAGTTCAACCAGTCCAACCCTCCTGCAATAAACAGGGTCATCTTCAACTCAATCAGGTTGCTCAGAGCCCTGTCCAACCTGACCTTGAATGTTTCCAGGAATGAAGCACCTACTGCCAATCTAGGCAAACAGTGCCAGTGTTTCAGCACCCTCATCATGTAAGATTTCTTCCTTATATCTAGTCTAAAAATATCTTCTTTTTGTTTAAAACCATCACCTTTTGTCCTATGACAACAGGCCCTGCTAAAATGTTTGTCCTCATCTTTCCTATAAGGCTGCTTTAAGAACTGGAAGGCTGCTATAAGGTCTCCATAGAGCTTTCTCTTCTTAAGCCTAACAATCCCAACTCTCTCAGCCTGTCCTCATAGGAGAGATGTTTCATTCTTCTGACCACTTTTGTGGTCCTCCTCTGAACCCACTCCAGCAGGTTTCCTGTGCTGATGGCTCCAGAGCTGGATGCAGTACTGTTGGCAACAGCCCATGAAGAAAAGGAACAAAGCTTTTGAGAAACAAAAGTGAAATTTGTCAGCATGACCTTTGAATCCAGTGGTGGTAAATGGAGTTAAATCCAGCTGGAGGCTGGTCACAGGTTGTGTTCCCAAAGGCTCAGTGTCGGGACCAGTTCTGTTCAATAACTTTGTCTATGATCTGGACGAAGGGATTGAGTGCACCCTTATTAAGTTCATGGATGACACTACGCTGGGTGGTAGTGTTGATCTGCTTGAGGGCACGGAGGCTCTACAGGGGGATCAGGACAGGTTGGATCAATGGGTTGAGACCAACAGGATGAGGTTTAACAAGGTCAAGTGCTGGGTCCTGCACGTGGGACACAACAACCCTATGCAGGGTTACAGGTCTGGGGAAGCTTGGCTGAAGAGCTGCCTGGCAGAGAAGGACCTGGGGGTGTTGGTTGGCAGCAGCTGAACGTGAGCCAGCAGTGGCCCAGGTGGCCAAGAGGGCCAATGGCATCTTGGCCCTTTATCAGACCCAGCGTGGCCAGCAAGAGCAGGAAGGTTATTGTGCCCCTGTGCTCAGCACTGGTGAGGCCGCACCTCGAGTGCTGGGTTCAGTTTTGGGCCCCTCACTACAAGAAGGACATGGAGGGGCTGGAGCGTGTCCAGAGAAAGGCAACGAGGCTGGTGAGGGGCTGGAGAACAAGTCCTACGAGGAGCAGCTGAAGGGAGACCTTGTTGCTCTCTACAACTGCCTGAAAGAAGATTGTAGCCGAGTGGGTGTTGGTCTCTTCTCCCAAGTAAGAAGTGAGACGAGAGGAAATGGCCTCAAGTCACACCAGAGGAGGTTTATATTAGACATCTGGAAAAATTTCTTCACCAGAAAGTTTATCAGGCAGTAGAACAGGCTGCCCAGGGAATACCTTGGAGGTATTTAAAAGATGTGCTCAATAATCTGGTTTAGGAGCGGACAGGTACGGTTGCACTTGATGATCTCAACGGTCTTTTCCAACCAAATGATTCTATGAATTAGGAACTGGAAACTCAAGTAAACCAAGAAGTTCCAAGTCAGGTATTTAGGAATACTGAGCCAAGAACTGGGAGGAGACTGGGAGGATGAAGTTGGTAAGTAACTTTTGAGGGCAACACTACTGAGCAACCACCAGATACCACTGAAGATCCACTCCGAGTGTGCGTAGAAGATGCTGTGAATGACTTGGCATTATTATAATTATATGCAAACATGCAATCATATGCATAATGAATAATGTATAACTTTGTGTATAAATGAAGGCAACAAACCCCTTGAGGTATGCTTGATTTGAGGGAAACCTCCAAGCATCCAAGAGTTACGGAAATTTGAAAAAAATAATGTGTCTCTTGGTGATGTAGTTATTGGTTTATTGCCAATGGGATAACAAATCTGTATTTTGGACAACAGTACTCCATGGCGGGGTCTCACCAGAACAGAGTAGAGCGGCAGAATCACCTCCCTCAATCTGCTAGTCAAAATTCCTTTCACATAGACCAGAATATGGTTGGCCTTCTGGGCTACAAGAGCACATTTCCAGCTCATGTCCAGCTTTTCATCCACCAGTATCTGCAAGTCCTTCTCTGCAGGGCTGCTTTAAGTCCCTTCATACCCCAGTACTCATACTGGGGGTTGCTCTGACCTAGGTGAAGAACCTTGCACTTGGCCTTATTGAACTTCATGAGGTTTGCAAAGGCCCACCTCTCAAGTCTGTCAAGGTGCTTCTGGATGGCATCCCCTCCCTACAGCACTGTCGACCACATCACACAGCTTGATGTCATCAGCAAACTTGCTGAGAGTGCACTCGATCCCACTGTCCATGTCACTGATGAACATACTAAACAGGACTGATCCCAGTATGGACCCACAAGGGCCACCACTTGTCACCAATCTCCACTGAGACATTGAGACATTGATCACTATCCCCTGGATGCAACTATCCAATCAATTCCTCGTCCATCAAACAGTTCATCTATCAAATCCATGTACCGCTGGCTGTCTCAAATCACCTCCATATGTCTTAGCATAGCTTCTAGGAGTATCTGTTCCATGACCTTCCCCAGTAGAGACATGAGGATGACGGGTCAGCAGTTCTCAGGGCTCTCCTTTCTACCGTTATTAAAAATGAGTGCAATGTTTTCCCTTTTCCAGCCACTGGAGACTTCACCCGACTGCCATGCCTTTCCAAATACCACAGAAAGTGGCCTGGCAACCCCACCAGTCAACTCCCTCAGGACCCTGTGGTAGATTTCATCTGGTCCCATTGACTTAAGTATGTTCAGGCTTCTCAGGGGGTCACAAACCTGATCTTCGCTTACAGTTGGAGGAACTTTGCTCCTCTCCATCCCTGCCCTGCAGTCCATCCACTTGAGACGTGTGGGAAGAAAGGCTGCCAGAGAAGACCGAGGCAAAAAACATTGTTGAGTATCTCAGCCTTCTCCTCGTCCCTTATTACCAGTTTGTCAGTCTTGCTAATCAGGAGGATTACACTTTATTTGTCTTTCCTGTTCTGGCTGACATATCTGTAGAAGGCCTTCTTGTTGCTCTTTGCATCCCTTTCCAAGTTCAGCTCCAGCTGCACCTTGGCCTTCCTGATCCCATTCCTACACAACCACGCAGCATCCCCATATTCCTCCCAGTATATCTGTCCCTGCTTCCACTGCTTGTATACTTCAGACCAGCAGGTCTCGACTGAGACGTGCCCGTCTCTTGCCTGGCTTTCCTGATTTCTTGCACCTGGGGATCAGGAGCTCTTGTGTTCTATGGGAAGCAGCCTTAAAGATCTGCCAGTTCTGGTCTGCTCCATTGTCCCTTATGGCAGTTTCCCAGGGGTCCTATTGACTAACTCCCTGAACAGCTGGAAGTTTGCTTTCCAAAAATTCAGGGTCCTGACTTTTCTCTTTGCCTGACCCATATGCCTCGGGATTGCAAACTCCACCAGTGCATGATCTCTGCAGCCCACACTGCTTCAAATCTTGATGTCACCAATTAACTCATTTGCACTGGTGACCTACAGGTCCAGTATCACGTGTCCTCTTGTAGGGCTGTCTAATACTTGCCTTAAGAAATTATCCTGGATGCACTCCAGGAGTCTCCTGGATTGCCTACAGTTCACCATGCTACTTTTCCAGCAGATGTCAGGGTGGCTGAAGTCCCCCAGCAGTACAAGAGCCTGCAAGCAGTGATGCCTCCTGTAGCTGCAGTAAGAAAGTTTCATCAAAAGGCTCCCCTTAATCGAGTGGCCTGTAGTAGATATCAACCACAAAGTTCCCTTTCTTGCCTTGGTCTCCGATTCCTACCTACAAGCTTTCAACCTGTTTGTGGCTGTTCTTCAGAGACAGCTCTTCACACTCCATCTGCTTCTGGATGTAGAGGGCAATACCTCTACTCTTCGCTCCTCAAGTTCCCTGCTGAACAGTCTATAGCCACCAACAGCCACACATCAGTCATGGGATTCCTCCTCCCAGTTTCAGTAACAGCAACTAGGCTGCAGCTTTCATGCAGCATGAAGGCTTTCAGCTCCTCCCGTTTCTTGCCCGAGTTGTGTGTACTGGTGTAGAGGGCTAAGGGCCCTTAGTAGCACCCCATCTCTCTAACCTTGGCGTGTCTTCCTACGGCTTGTCTGGGGCAAACCTGATATTATCCCCCTTCCTGCTTCTGGTCTAGTTTAAAGCTCTGTCAATGAGCCCCGATAGCTCGTGAGCAAAGACCCTCTTCCTCCTCTGAGAAAGGTGAATCCCATCTCATGTCAGCAGCCCTGGTGCCGCGTAGGCCATCCCACTACCCCGAACCCCAAAACTGCGGCAGTGACCCCGGCCATGGAGCCACGTATTAACAGAGTGGGTCTGTCTGTTTCTTCCAGTGTCACTGCTCGCAGCTGGAAGGAGAAAGGAAAAAATAGCCTGTGCTCCAGATTCCCTCACCAACTGTCCCAAGGCCTTGAAGTCTCTTTTGATCACCCTTGGACTAAACGTTGTGCCTTCATCGTCACCCACATGGAAGAGCAACAATGGGTAACAGTCCAATGGCCATACCAGGCTATGAAGTTTCCTAGTGATGTCCTTAACCTGGGCCCCAGGGAGGAAGCAGACTTCCCTAAGAGGAGGGTCTGTCCAGCATATTACACACTCTGTTCCCCTCAGAAAGCAGTCACCTACAACTATAACCCATCTTTTCTTCCTCATCCAGTAATTCAAATTTTTTTCTGAACCTTAGATTGTGTTTTAGGCTGCTGTAATTGAATTTGGAAGCAGGTACATTTGCACAACAGGGACAACATGCCAGCGGGAAGAAATAGTATCATTTAGCAATCACTAAGATAGCAGGAATTATTTAATTTTAGCGAGCAGTTAAGCTCTAAACGGAGAACACAAATATCATTGACTTCATAAATCTCTACAAATACACACATCTCTAGGGCAAATAAATAGATCTACCATTTATAAACATAAATGTCTTCCTGTCTCCAAGTAGTAATTGATCTTGTAAATTAATCATGTAATAAAAAAAAAATTAAAAACCCACTCACTACAGAGTTGTGTAGCACATGAAAATGTCACAGTGTGACAAAACACTGAAGTGGAAAACACTTTGCAAGCAAAAAAGCTGTCTGGTATGGCTTAAGGAAAAGACAACCTTCTCTAAGTCACCTATCTGCTGAGTAGGGAAGGACGCTGGCTCACAACCTGGCAGCACTCTCTCCACAGACCACAGAGCCACTGTGGCTCAAGAAAGCGCTCCACTGAGCTTTTGTATTGCTGTATCTAACAGGCTGTGGGTTCCCATGACGGCAAGATGCTGACAAAACACAGTGATGGCACACAGAGGTGCCAGGAGGGTGTATGTTGTCTTGTAAGGCTCCTTGAAACTCAAAACATTCAGCTGGAGGTTAAGTCTCTTGAATACAGGTGTTTAAATTCCCATTCTCCTCAATGGAGATTTACTTGGAGCAGCCAGGTGTTCGGCTCAACCTAACACACACAAGCAGTGCAAGCTCAGCTGAACTGCTCGCTGTGCTTGAGTACTGCAGCAACTCCATCTCCCACAGCTGCCAAGGGAGCTCAGATGTGTTCTGCCCATGCAGAGACCAACAGCATCACAGAGTAGCAGAGAGAAAAAACAGAGATTCTACTACAATTACATCATATATAAAACACTCACACAAAGCTATTTCTTACAATGCCAGTACAAAATACATGGTGCTGCTGACTGGGTTTTAACACTACAAATTCAAGATTAAGCATGATGGAAGAAGTCAGGGAGAATGGGAGACAAAGTGATCTGGGGGTTTGTTCCTGCCCCAGGCAATGGCAGATTCTGTGTTCTTCCATGCTCCAAACCCAGGAAAAGCTGAGGCTGCTCTGCTACTAGTCTGCCACTCCTAGCCTTCCTGGAGCACTTGTGTTTTGTCTCCATACACTTTTCCACAAAGCAGCAACATACAGAAGTGTCAAACTCTTTAATTTCTCCTTTAGCTGCTGCTTAAAAATCTCAGAGTACATGTATCTTTACTCCACTTGAATGCCTCCATTCACCCCTCTATGAATGCCAGCATCTTCCTGAAAACACTCCGTTCCCTAGTAAAATGCATTTTCAAGGAGTAACCCAAAATGCATTTACTATCTCCTGAAGCAGCAACACAAACAGGGCCACAAAGGGTTGTGGGTATCCTACCATATCATAAATAGTGCAACAAACTCCAATTTCATAACCATAACGAAACAAGGCCTCTGCCCACTAGGTAGGTTATACAACAAGCTCACATGATCACCTTGTTCAGCCTACTTTGGGCCTTCAAACTCACCACAGTCTGACTGCCACCACCTGTGCCGGGACCTTCAGTGCTCCACAAAGTTTGCATAGATGTCTCCTCATCATGTTTACTGTGTGATTCCATTATCTCACCAGCATCCTGCAGAGAAGGGAACAGTGGAAGCATCTGTATCATTATTAGTGTAGATGTGTAGTAGTGTAGATGTGGCACTTAGGTACATGGTTTAGCATTGGACTTTGTAGTGTAAGAACTCAATGATCCTAAAGGTCTTTTCCAACCTTAATGATTCCATGACTCTATAGTTCTTGCCTTGTTGTGCTAGAGAAGCTTCAAAGGGCAGCAATCACTTAACCTGTAGTGGTCCTGGCCCAAGATATTCACAGAGAGAAATTCTCTTATGCCTGTAACATCAATATACAGAAAACAACAATTGCACCTATCACATTACGGAGACACCAAAAAAAGGGGGCAGAATGTCACCAAAATTGAGCTAGTTTGGTGTCTTAGATGCTGAACATCTCATGTACAAAGAGAACCTCTTCCACAAATCATTTCCCAACAAAATGTAGATTTTACTCCCTTTCCAGGAATTAGAATCATAGAACAGAGTCACTAGTGAAATAAACTACTGCTACCAAACGTGCATTTGTATTTTTGTGGTTTCTGTCAGGCTAGAAGAAATAAATATAGACTCATAGAATCATTTAGGTAGGAAAAGACCCTTAAGGTCATCGAGTCCAACCAACATGTGCAACAGGAAAATAGATTTTAAATGGTAAAATTTAGTGTAATACAGAAGATGGAGGATATTAATAAGGTCATCATGTCCTGCATTTCTACAGTTCTCTTGCTTTGCAGGCTTCAGCAATACTTAGGACTTGTGCAGATGTTTTTCACAAAAATGAGTTCCCATCCCCATGGAGTGCATTACCTGAACGATGCCATCTGACAAGGTACCAGAAGACCAGGAGGTTGCACTGTCTTCTTTGTGCCTTTCACCACCTCTTTCCAAAGGCCACAAGCTTGCATCTTTCTCTGTGGCTGTACTTCCCTTTGAAAGCAGTAATAGCTCAGCATTAGATTGTGAATAGGAAGATCAGATATTCCTTCAGGCAATGTAAATTACTGCAAATCTTTAGTAACACTTTGCTGTGTTTCTGCCTTGTTTATCTATCTTTATTGTGTCTCCCGGATCTCACAATTTCCCTTGCTGCAAGATGAATGACAGCAGGGCAACACTGAGACCTCAGAGTATCCTCATTTTTTCCACATTATTTAAAAAAAAGTAAAAAACCAACAAGGAACAATCTTTCTCCAGTCCTGTCCCCTAAAAAGTCCTGTATGTAAAGCAAATAGCACCAATGAAGGTGCAGAATCAGAAACCTTGAAAGCGCAACGCTTGGATCAGAATTAGTAAGATGCCACCTCTATCCAAGCTGTTCGGACATCTTTGTAATGTCTAGCCACGGAGTTTTAGCTTCCATCCTTGCCTAGCCTCAAGCAACCCCTCCAATAGTCTATCACCTCTTTGCAATGTTGTCTTTTGATTCTTCCTCCAAGTTTGTCGCAAAAAGACTAATTAACACCCATTGCAATGACTTCAGAGAAATGGAGATTCTTCAAAACTTGGTCCTTCCCAAGAGAAGCAAAGGACAGTAGCCGGTCACTACCAGCCTAGGCAGTCCACGAACCATTGTGCAAGTGGGTAGGTAGGCTACAAACTCACCAGCACTTCTGCACATTCCTGATTTCATTTAAATACATCTCAATTAGTCCCTGGGGTGCAGGAAAGTGTGCAGAAGTTTCATGGGGTTTCATTTGGGGTTTTTTTTTATTTTTCCAAAAGCTATTAGCTTCATCATGAAACTTTCCTCCCAGCTTTGCTCATCTGCAGTTCATCTGGACAGACTCCCCAGATTCACAGCAACCTTTTGTGCAGTGTCTCCCAGCTTCACCCTTTCTCCCAGAAATCTCTCCTAACTTAACTTCATTCCCAGCACTCTGATCAGCACTCCCCCTGCCTTTTTTTTAGCTCAAACATACAAATGATTTTGCTTGTTTCTTTTAAGATTTAGCAGAGGCTGCCTGATGCTGTTTGAACCCCACCCCCACACATCAATATTGGTATTTCAGCCCATTTTATGCCACTAATGCTTCCATAAAGAAGGTATTACTGTATAAGCAATCACACCAAAAGCAGGATCACCCATCACGGAATCAGATGCTGTGTAATATTGCTAGGCTGGGTTGAGTGTAATTTCTTAGTATTCTGGAATGATAACAGATGTTTGAATTTGTTCAGATTCACACATTTTTCATAAATTTCCTGTACTAAAACCTTATATGTTACATATACAGCTCTATATACAAGGTAAATACTGAACTGACCTTGCTATGGGAAGAATAGTCTTCTGATTCTTCATCTAAGGAAGGCAGAAGAGACATCATTCCTCTTCTTTTCAACTACAAAAATACACATAGAGACAGCCCAATTATTCATGACAAGAACATTAAAAGCCACTTCTCTTCTGCCTGTAAACCAAAGCAAAGTTACCACTTGTGGTCAACTTTTGGAGAAGCACTGAAGACCCTATGTTAAGGTAATTGAAAGCTGCAGGTACTAAGGACCTCTGAAAACTTGGACTTTTATCCATGCTGTAATGTTTCAACATGACAGCTATACCTGGGACAAATTTCATTTGGCTCCATGCAAACAAATTACCAAAAATTCCAGAGCAATTGATTATCAACAACTACACATCGAGCATTTTGCTGTTGATTGTTTGATGCAAACTTCATGTTGGATCTACTCATGCTAAAAAATAACCAGAGGCACACCACTCTCCCATCTCCTAGACATGCATCACACTCAGTCCTTCTGAGACTTTTTGGATACACAAAAGGGGAGCAGCAGTATTGATTCGCAGCTGCAGGGGTGCTCACATGCCACTCCGCCTGGAGGAAGAAGGGTTATTTATCTTCCCTCTTCAGCTCTCGGGTAAATGATCACAACATGGTGCTTCACTTACCTGCTGACTAGAAACATCGGTCCAAATCAAGTCACTTTGTGCTAATACAGAGGCTGAGAGTTCATCTCCTGATTCAGGCACTTCTTGCTGGAAGCGCTGGCAAAGCTCAGACATTGAATTCTTCATCCCAGTAAGGATATCTTCCTTTTTTTGGCACAGCTTTATAATTTCTTCTTTTACAGCTTCCATTTCTCCCTAAGGAGCAACAACATCTGTAAGCATCCATTTTTCTTTCTTAACATAACAGTAACATAACAGATGATACCAGTGATGCATCTTACTGGGACTGAGGCTATTTCCCCTTTCTCCTTTGTCGTGGCATTGGGACAGTTCCCCATTGTCACTGTAGGAGATGTCCAGACACATGCAAACCAGCAGTAACAGATTCAGCTCAGGAGAGCACTTGCTGCCTGTAATGCAGAAGTTGGTAGTCTGGAAGGAAATGGATAACTAGTTCTAACTAGGTCCTGCATAGCCACGGGAATCTGAGTTTCCTTTGGGACAGAGGGAATGTAGCTGGGTTACATTACTCTGTGTGTCAGAGCAGGTGACGTTACTTCCAACTACCTTCTCTGCAAAGTTGACACAAAACACCTGGGATAGCCTTGATGAGGGCACTGACAGCAATAAGGGTAAGCTCGGGGCTGAGTCATCTTTGCTGACACTGGTCCAAAAAAAAGGAAACGAACCATTCAGTTGGTTTTAATGACACGATCAGGGCCAAAATTATCCCATGGCATTGAATGCAATATCAGGAGCAATGGTCCCCAGCAAGGTAGAAGAAAAATATTTAATATTCTGCACGGATTAAAAAATAATCCAAGTAACTCTGTCTTGGTTTCCTCCCTGGCTATGACTATTGCTCTAGACAGTATTCTGCCCTTAGAGCTTTCTACTACAGCCTTTCCTTACCATCCAGCTTCCAGGAGAGTAAATAAACCACAACAAACAACAGTATAACACAGGGCAAGGCATAAAATGCCCTTTTTCCTTCAACACTGAAAGTGCTAAAGCTAGAGCATTATTCCTTGCCCAGAAAGCTGCAACATGCCTAAGTACCCCACTGCACTCTGGGCTCAGTCCATCAGAAGGAAGCTTTTGATGCTAGGTTTAAAGTAAGAACAGCACTGATTGTACCCCATGCTCTACCGTGGTGTGAATAATGCTATGCAAGTAATAATCTGTGACAGATGAAAGCAGTAAAACTGTCGGTTCTCTCGACTACAAGCTTCTCCCGTTAAGAATGCTAGCGGGGCTGCATGACAGAGAAGGTGGAGACCGAAATCCCAGGAAATTTTCAAAGGGCATGAAAACTCTGCTCAGTCAAGGATGTATTTTTTTCCTTGTCATACATTCACAACCACAAGGTAAAATCTGACTAAGGCAAAGGCAAGAAAAAGTAACTGGAATGAAGAAACAGCCATCTATGATAATTTGGCTTATTTTATAAATGTCCACTAAAACCAGAACTGTTTCATTTCAGGAGGAGACTGTTTTGCAAACTAAACTAGCCAAAAACCTCCTCAGAAATTAAATCTTTATTAACATCTGAATGTTATGAATCTTTATTAACATTATCTGAAACTCCTCAGTAAGATGAGCAATTCCATTGCCCATTTCTATTCAGAAAATGCTACAACTGTAAAACAGGTTTTCTTCTATAAAACAAGAGCTGTTAAACAAAGTTCTACACTCAAAGACAAAAACAAATAGTGATCAGGAAATGAGTCATGCTTGGTACTAGCATCAAGCCTCCAACATCCAACCACCTGGAAACAGAGCAGCTATGTACTTAGGAGCCTACCGAGTGATTATAGTTATTAGTTAACAACAATGTACATGTATTAACTTTATTGTAACTGATGGCAAAACACTGAGCATTTCAGAGGCACTTTATAAATAGTTATTACACTTAATTAGCCATTTCCTGACTTCTGCAGTGCTGTCCTTAAAACACTCCTTATTTTTGTATTAAATACTCAATTCATCCATTACAGAAAGCAGCTGACTGCAGGGAGGAAAGCAATACATGTTTATCAGTTCGTGAAAACACAGTGTGGCAGTGAGGATGTGGACAGGAGCCTAAAGAATCTAAACTTAACGAGAATCATCACAAGTGTCATTGCACTGTCAGTGGTCAGAAATGGACTCAGTTCTCTCCTGAGGCACTATCCTAAGCTGCTACATCAGCAACATTAGCAGAAGTATAAGCACAAGCAAGCTACCAGTGCTGCATATTGTTACACCAAAATAGCCATCAGCTGTCACGAAAACAGCACAGCAAATTTTCCTCAGAAGTTGACACAGGTACAAATGACACATCAAAGTCAGTAAGGAGTATATTACGAATGATATACTCAACTTGCAAACTAATATTAACTGTGACATCTCTTGGTATATGTCAACTTATATATATGTAGTCACACCATGGCATTCAATAGCCTGCTTGACTGTGGTGGGGAGGGGAAGCACAGTGCTATTTCACAGTATCACAGTGTCACAATATCATAACGTTGGAAAAGACCTTTGAGATCGAGTCCAACCTATGACCCAACACCTACACCTACTCCTACTTGTCAACTACACCATGGCACTAAGTGCCTCATCCAATCTCTCCTTAAACACCTCCAGGGACGGTGACTCCACCACCTCCCCGGGCAGCGCATTCCAATAGCCAATCAACCTTTCAGTAAAGAACTTCTTCCTAATGTCAAGCCTAAACCTCCCCTGGCGAAGCTTGAGACTGTGTCACCTCAGAGAAGAGACCAACCCCTGCCTGACTACAACCTCCCTTTAGGTAGTTGTAGAGAGCAATAAGGTCTCCCCTGAGCCTCCTCTTCTCCAGGCTAAACAACCCCAGCTCCCTCAGTCGTTCTTCATAGGGCTTGTGCTCCAGCCCCTTCACCATCTTCGTCGTTCTCCTCTGGACGCACTCCAGCATCTCAACATCCTTCTTAAACTGAGGGGCCCAGAACTGGACACAGTACTCAAGGTATTTCTCCGTGCTCTACACCATCATGACTAGTGTTAGTCAGGACAAGTAACAGACAGGAGAGAGAAAACAATGAAACCGACCTCTGGACAATTAGCCTTCGGAGGCAGTGGTTCCTCTTCTTGCGATTTTTCAGCCATGTGGTTCTTTAAGAACTGTTTGAACTTTTCAATCTCTTCCTCACATTCTTCTGTCTCCTTTATAGCTTCCTACATAAAAAGTATTCTCATAAATAATTATGAATGAAATAGCACAGAAACAAGCTAGTCAGTAATGCAATAAACTTGTCCTGAGAGTACTGAAGCCTCCTTTGCATATGAAGTTACACCAAAAACTGTGCTTGCTCTGCTATTTTCACACAAGCCTATCCCCATAAAGTTCACTTGCTAAAGACAAACTACTCTACCCATAAGTAGGAGTGGAGTATTCTGCCTCAGAGTGCATCTGTGCTTACTCCAGAGTAGAACTACGAATTTGGCTATAAAAAGAAAATGGAGCATATTTAATCACATTCACTACAATTTAGAACAGGTTGAGGAAAAAAAAAAAAAAGTAGAAATTGCAGGGTTTTATATCAATTTATAAAGCCTACCTGTTTTTTATTGGTGCTCAGGTCTTTACTTCCAGCTAGTTCTACACTGACCAGAAATGAACTGTGCTGTTCACCAGGCAGACACTGCAGCTCAGAGGATAAGCCAGCTGCAGTATCTGACAATTTGAATATTTCCTATAAAAATAAGTATTTCCACTTTGTGTGAGCTTCCTCTTCTTTTGTGACTTATACGAAAACATATTATATGCTATAAACAGCCAAATTCACTTTTACTCATTTGACAGTGACAGCAAAATCTCATCAACCCCTATGCTTTATTGTTCGTGCAGAAATTAGTGATCTCCACACACAAACTGCTCGTGTTTGTCAGCCATAGGCTGTCACCACGTCTCAGGTCATTAAGAATTTTTGACATCTACAAATCAGAATATTTTGTGAAAATATTTCATTTGCAGAACATTTGGTGGCTTTGAGTTTTCTGACCCATGGGCTGAGAACCAAAGAATATGTAAGGACTGTTCCTCAGGCATTTGCAAAAAGTAACAAAGAAAACACAGCCTATTGTCAGAAGGCTTGAACTTACACTGCTGATAGAAGCACCTGCACAGCTTGACAGGTCAAAAAATCTCTCTGCAAAATGTGGACAGATTCTGCCTTTCAGGGTAAGTCTTTCATGCTATGAACAGTAACAGTGCCATTTCTTCTGTCACTTCTTCACAGTAGCACTGCCTCTCAAAAAACCTGCAAACTAGTAAGTTTCTAAATATTTATTTTTTTTTTACTTACAGGTTTTAAAGGAAAAAAACCTTGGTTTCCTCCAATTTGGAAAAAAAAAAAACAAATTGTAGACGAAGATATTTAATTATGGCCTGTAATCTTCATGCTATAGCTAAAGAATGAGAGGATGAGAAAAAGAGGAGGTTGTCTTCCACTCAATTTTAATGAGAAACTGCAAGTCCTTCTAAAAGGGAGATTCTCTTATCCTACCTTCACTTGCACATGAATAGGGCTGTGTAACAATATGTAAAGTGCTCACTACCTCAAACTTCCTTCACTAACTAAAGAATATGAATAGTTTGTATACAGACTCCGGTGTCTTTTGTCACAACATCATGAACACAGCCACCTGCCTGAAAATAATTCATTTGCTCCCTGTCTTCCATTAAGAGGCAAAAAATCTTATTTTATCCTTTTCTTAAAATAACATGAGTTATACTATATATATGGGACTGAATCTCTCCCTAGAAGCTTTGCTTCTCTTTTGAGTTATTTCCTGCTTAATTTTTGCTCTTTACTTTTCATACTGTGGTAGTACTAGAAGACCTACCATAGAAAGAGCCCACCTGTAGTGCACATGCAGCAGGCATTGTATTTGTTACGGAAGAGCTTACTAGAAAGGAGCACAGCAAATCATCAGATATGCAAACACTGCCACTCTCTTGCACAGAAAGCTGGTAGTAGCAGCCGTGGCTTCCAGCTCCTTTTCTTGATGACATCATTTAGGTAGTGATAGGTGAGGCACTTGACAGGCCATAATAAAAAACAGGGCAACACTGAATACAGATTTTAAGTCACCTAAAATCCTGCCCCAAAGCATTTACATTGCCTATTACAGGTTTTATTTGTGTTAGGCTTTTACAGGTGTTACGCTGCAATTTAATAATACAAGAGTTACTAGTGCAATACCCTATCACATAACTGATAGCAAAATAGGGGCAAACACATCCAAACACTAACATTTCAAAACTAATCATCAAGAAAAAAAATAACTATGCATATATTTGTGCAGGAAACTTGCTTCCCATTTGGTTTTCTCTCTATCAGGATACTTACTGCCTTTCTAATGCAGCACTCAAAATGTCATCCTTTAATAGCTTTATCCTTTGTTATGTATTAGCAGGTGCTAGACTTGTACTGCTGCTTTCAACCCATTCAACAAAATGGAAAGTCTTTTTTACACAGTTTGATATCCTAGCTGCCAAGAATTGCAATTTTCCAACCTGTTTTCTCACAAAGAAATTTCACCCAGCTACAGATTGTTGTATGCCCATAAGATAAAGGCAAATTCTGAGCAAAAAAGATTACAGCTGCTTTAAAAAGGAGAAAGATCTAAACCTTGACCTAATGCTCCACATAAACCACTTAGAAGTCTCATGATAACACTTTATAACTGCAAAGTGCCCTGAGAGTTTTAAAATGTTTCAAAAATTCTCAATTATTTAATCTGGTAACTCTCTGAAAAAGGTACATTTTACCACATCCATATTTCAGACACAGGAAATTATATGGACTAAATAAAAAAAAGGATCATAGGGATCATACGGATCTTACACAGTCATTGCTTGTTTTGGAACTCCAAGCATCCATTAGTCATGTAGTAAGTTTGAGGTTTTCTCTTGGTGTGGTGCTCTTAATTACATAAATAGAAAATTAAAGATGGGCATTCATGTTAGCTGACACTTGTGTCTGCCTGGCCTCCAAAATGCACAGTAAGAAGTCAGATGTTCTAAAGCATCTACTTTAGTGTAATATGTTTGGAAAAACAAATCAGCAAAGACACAGCATAATTTTTGCAGGTGCTGCTATCATCCTGCTGAGAAATGGATGGGTTACATAAGAATTTTCATACCTCTGCTGATGTGGGAGTAAGTATAACCAAACTCCAGGTTGCCTCCAAGTATACCTACCCTGGGCAATGGAGCGTGATGCAGACCTCCCTGAATTAAAACCTTCCTGAGCTGGTACAACCACACTGCTCAGAGAGTGCTCCAGAGATGGGACTTCAGGTTTGGAGGCAGCATAGCTGATTTATAACCCTTACTGCACCAGAGTTAATGCCCACTGACCCACTTGTACTGCCTGCTCCTACAGCTGTGAGTTACACCGATGCCGTTACCTCACTTCTGTTCCCACACCTGGTCTGGCCAACAGCATCTCCAAGCCCCCTGTCGCATGTTCACTTACGCAGACATACCCTTGTATGCGACCTTCAGAGGGCAGGAGCCGGCCTGTCTCACAAAAATTAACTAAGTGTGAGTGATAGAAAATGTTCACTTCCCTGACACACTGATTTGGGAAGATCATCTTTAGTAAAAGTCTCTCCATTACTAATTGTCACAGTATCACAGTATCATAAGGTTGGAAAAGACCTTTGAGACCATCGAGTCCAACCTATGACCCAACACCTACACCTACTTCTACTTGTCAACTACACCATGGCAGAAAGTGCCTCATCCAATCTCTCCTTAAACACCTCCAGGGACGGTGACTCCACCACCTCCCCGAGCAGTGCATTCCAACGACCAATCACCCTCTCAGTAAAGAACTTCTTCCTAATGTCAAGCCTAAACCTCCCCTGGCGAAGCTTGAGACCATGTCCTCTTGTCAGCCTCCTTTTAGGCAGTTGTAGAGAGCAATAAGGTCTCCCCTGAGCCTCCTCTTCTCCAGGCTAAACAACCCCAGCTCCCTCAGTCGTTCTTCATAGGGCTTGTGCTCCAGCCCCTTCACCATCCTCGTCCGTCTCCTCTGGACACACTCCAGCATCTCAACATCTTTCTTAAACTGAGGGGCCCAGAACTGGACAATATCAGAAATATCTATCTAAGAATTGTCAACGAAGAATTACCATGTTCAAGGTAAGTTTAAGGATTTGAGCATTGCAGATGTGAGCATCTACATAGAACACTGGACTTCAATTATGAGTTGTGTAAATCTGGGTCATAAGACACTTGAGCCTTCATTTCTTCTACAATATGCTAAAGTATTTGGTGTCAGTTGTGACTGAATTGGAAAATAATTTCGAGACTATCCAGTGTGCCTTGCTGTAGTCTCAAATTACACAAGGAAAAAAACTGAACAAAAAAAAAAATCCCCATTACATAGCAGGTGTACTGTGTGCTTGTAAAAATGATACTGTCTAGTGATCAAAATTACTATGAAATAATAAAAAAAAAAATCAATTACCTCCAGCAGGTCATTTTGTTCCTTAGTAATTTTTTCTAATTTCTTCAATTCTTTCAAGAGTTGTCTTGCTTTTTGGAAGACTGAAAAAGTTTGCATTTTCCCCCCTGGTAGCTGAAGCGCTTCTTCGTAGGACTGTATACGAACAATGGTCTTCTGCATGGGACCAACATGGTCAAGTATAACCTATTAGGATACAGGATAGACGATGGATGTGACACTGAGTTGGAAAAATCCACACTAATCCATACTGATTTCACGATGTGCAAAAGTTCTCTTTTGGTGAGTTTCCCATTTAAGAAGAAAGAGCATTTTAATCTTGGAACAAATAAGTGAGGTTGTCTAAAGCAAGAGGCAGATACAAGTTAAATTTACAACTCTGCTTTTTCTGCACATACATCTAGAGTTTGCCAAGTGACAAAAAAAGGGCCACATTCATGTTAGTTATTATTCACTAAACATGACATTTCAAAGTATCACATCTTCGGCAGTGAAGACAGTTAAAAACCTGGTGCAAAGCCTTTGGTGTCACTCTAGCTAACTCTGCTTTTTATTTTTTTGTGCTGTAAACCAGCCAGGAAATATCTTATGTTAAAGCTTGCCATTTTAGTTTTATCAACACAGCTGAGATGATGAACTGGGACGGAAGCCAGGAGAAACCTCGGAAGATGGCTTTCCTGTCAAAGACACCCCAAATGGATGCACAGCTTACAATCACCTTTATCACTTCTGGATGAACAGAAACATGCAGTTTCACATCACGGTAAGTGTTTTATGGAAGATGCAGTGATCAACTTGGGAAAGAAAGAACGGCAATACCAACTCACAACATCTTGGTTCTCCTGAAGAAATATGAAATCCTACTGAGACCTTATTCAGCTGGGAACGTCAGAGGAACAAAAATATAAACAAAAAGCACCTCTGGGCCTTTTAATTACTAATATTTTTGTTAAGTTCCCTCTCGAGAATATTTAATTTTAAATTTTAAATATTTAATTTTTAAAATACTGAATTTTAAAATTTTAATTTTATTTAATTTGAATGGAGATGTTTATTCTATCATTCACAAGCACCCTGTAACAGGAATATTTTACTATTAGTATATTATCCAGGCATCAATTTAAAATAAGGAATTAGGTGAACATTATTTTCCAGAAGAAACATTACTTTAGTTTTTTCATACAATGTAGCCATTACAAGATTGTTCTCTAGATAACAAAGGTACGAGAATTATGATGACATTTTATATCTCCCCCAAAACTGAACCCATGCGTTTTGCATTTCAGATCAGTAACAAAGTGGGACTGCACATGGTACAAAACAAAAGATACCATAATGCTTTGCTCTATTTCACTCAAGTCGAGAAAGGAAAACCACGTGGCCAAGGTATCTTTGCAGTGAAGTCCCTAAGTGTCGAAATGGTTTTACGGTAAGTCACTCCAGCCTACTTTTCCAGAAACATCTCCTAAATTTTGCGGCCACTTTTGGAAAAATAGAGCCTGATTCTCAGACTTTCAGAGTACTTACTGTTTGATGCTAATTAGAGTGATGTGCAGGAAGGGTCTCTGAAAATCAGGCCATAAACTTTCCAAAAATGGAGACACTCAGATATGTCTGACAACACGTGCTTAAGTCACGTACTTGATTTCTCTATGGGCATATTCTCAAATAGGTATTTAATAGCAAATGTTTCTGTTCAAACCATGACTGTGCTTCTTGAAGGGATTCCCCAACAGTCTCACCTTAGAATTTACACTGAGCAGTTGTCTTAGACCATGCAAACTGGATTTCTTTCAAATGACACTAAAGCAGAAGAGCCTCTAAAGATACCCAGCCATTAATGGATGTCTGTTCTACATGATCAGTCAAAAGTAACCCCCAACGACACATACAACACATATCAGGTCCTCTGCACCAACTGTTTGGCTCTACCAATGTTCTTCTCTTGGACCGCTTGCTACTGTACAAACATGTTGCTGAAATTGTGACTGAAATAATACTTCTGATATATGACCCAAGACTTAGAATTAAAGTCACATTCTAAAAGCTTGTTCATAGTAGTTTGCAGTCACAAAACAGCCTTATACTTGTGAAAGGGTATTTATGATGACTTATGCATAAATAGACAGGGAAAAAACGCCTTTTATCGGAGTTTTCACGGACCTGTCCATGTTTAAGTTGGTCTTTAGGAGAAAATTCTAACAGATCTTCTGATGATAGGATTGTCTTCATTTTGGCAATGTCCTTCTCAAACGCTTTCATATGAGATTCAATGGCATCCAATTCCTAGATTTTGGGAACAAAGAGATTATTTGTACATAGTACAAATACCAAAGCCAGTTTTCATTTCTGCTTTTCATTTAAAGTTAAAAAGAAATACTTAAAAAGAAGTGCAGCAAGTGCAGGATAGGTAATAGATGCTACCAACCAAAAGGCTCATTATTACAAATTATGTGTCATCATAACTTCTGAAGGAATTAAATATCTAAGGTCATCTGGTCTGTTTTAAGCCCTGAATACAGAATTGAAATATCCTTGAAAAGTCCTATAAATTACCAACAGTGACAAGGCACTTTTCCAGTGCTGATAGTTATCACCACAGGAAACTGGTCTAATTACACTGTTGCAGCTTCCTATATGAAAAGCCTTACAACCCCAGCCTGTAATTAGTATTTGGACATGTTACCTCCTGGGTTCAGGACTTTGCATTTGCCTTTGTTCAACATCTTGAGGCTTCTGTCAGCGCATTTCCCCAGCCTGTCCGGGTGCCTCTGAATAGGAGCCCTACCCTCCAGCAAGATAAGCCCTGTTAATTTGGCAGTCAACAAGCTCTGCATTTCTCCTCCTAAACAAGGAGTTTCATCAACACTCCTGAACGTCACAGCTTAATTAGATATCAAACACTTTCTGATGTTTGGTTTCCAAGCAAGTAATTTCCTCACTCGGCACACCTCCTAAAACCAGAAGCCTGTTTTTCTGTGCAGGCAATGTAAGTTGTATTTCATAACATATGATGAAGCTCTGATAAAAGGCACTTATGGATGGATGACCCAAACTTACTTCAGCCACATGCTGGATCTGTGGAAGAATCTCTACTATTGCATGTTGTAAAGTTGCTACTTCATCATCTATTTCGTTTAGCTGTTGCATTACACTGTCTGTTTCAAAGACTGGTGTGAGCTCCTCCAGCTCCAAGTAAACACTGTGTAGAAGATTTTGCTTTTGCTCTGAGTCTTCTAAAGCCATCTGGAGACAAAATAAGAGCTTAGTTTGATCCATCAATGGTGAACGTGGAAGTTTCACAGAGGGCAGGACCAGAAGGAATCAGTTTTTCTTTCCTATATGTCATTGATTATTACATATATTCCCAAAAGCTTAATTCAGACCAACACTTCACTCCTAAGAGAACCAAACTCTTTCATCCCACAGGCAGGAAACTAAGAGACTGATACCACAATTTTAGGGAATCAGATAAAATAAGTCTACATGAGCATGACAAAAGGCATGAAGAGGAAGATTTCAAACTCAGAGGTCGCACACCCAAAAAATAAGAAAAAATACGAGATCCTAGAGAAGATCCTTCTCCAGCTCCTGTGCCATGACCAGGCTGACCCCAAGTACCTGAACGAGACGTGTCAGTCAGAAACCTGAAAAGGATCTTCTGCACATCAGCCTGCAGACAGCACATGTAACAAAACGCTACAGAAAATATCTAGCTAGTTGTGCATGATGAGAAGATGCTTCCCACCTCCTGCAGCTAACCAGATGAGCTTTTGGATTAATTATAGTGAATGTCTTCATGAAGAACAGCAAGGGTTGCAAGAAATGCATGTGATCCACTTGTCTCTGTGGTGCATGAAGGGAAGGACTGATGCAACACTCAACTCCAATGCAAACCTTGGGCACATTTCCAAAACCACTACTTTCCCAGCCCAGAAGACATAAACCACTCCGAATTACAAACACAAGAGACAACAAGCATTTGTCACAAACACATTCACAGATTTTGGAAATCACAGTCTCCCCATTGCGGCTACGTGCTCTGTAACGTATCAGTCCAGAACAGTCAGCTAATTCTTTTAAGGAATTCTTATTGCATTTTATACACAAGTCTATGTTCAGAGCACTAACTTTCTCTCTTGATCCAAGCCAAGGAGCAGATAAGTAGAAAACTCAAATTTCAAGTATGAAATTGCCAGAAATTCTCTTGGCATTTGCCTGGCCCTGATCTTTCCTATGATACTACAAACATTAAATTCTTGAAATTATCTATCCGAATTACCTTCAAGATACAGTGAGAACTGCCTTACAAACCACAATTCACTTCAAAGTGACATCTAACTGTTTTCCATCTAACACATAGACATCAAAATAGTGCTTTACTCTTTTTGGATCACATACACACAATAGGGAAAGAACCATGTATATTCACACAGTAAAAACTGATTATAGACACACAGTAGGGTAACAGAAGATAATCATGCATTTCTGGAAGACAGATGTACTAGAGTTCAGCACTTTCACAAGACAGACATGTCCAGCACTGAAAAGTAACCATCTGTATTTCATGAGTGTCAACTATGTCTATTTTTCACTTAAAGGTTTTACTGAAAACAGTAACTTATTTATGACAGTAAGACTTAACAATGCAAAATCATATCTGCACAGATCAACCTGTTCTAACATGACCGTGTGTCTGTATTAATACTTACCTGAAGGTCATCAGTATGTTTGTGTAAGCTTTTTGCAGAGTCATGTTGAGTATCTGCTCTTAGCAAGCAGTTGGTATTTTCTATCCAAAGTTTCACATTCTTCAGGAGCTCATCATATTCTTCCATCTTGTTGGCAGCCTAGGAAAAGAAAGGATTTCACAAAAAGGTACAAATGCATTTGTATTTACTGTATAGGGTAAACGCATCCATGGAAAAGATTAAAGGAAAACCGGAAGCATTTTCATCAGTCAGTTAAATTAGTATGGCAAAATAATGATTATAATTTTTCTGAAACAGTTTCATGATTTCAAGCTATCCACTCTAACCAAAGGTGATTTTGGTGCTGACAAGCTTACATTTCATGGCAGCATGGCTGTGATTTATATGGCTATGTTACTTTAATAGCAGAGTCATATAGAACCACCTCAGCACTCATCCAGGGGCATAAATTCCCCAAGCTAACCCCTGCCAACCATGGTGCAGAGCCAGCCCTTTGGGGTAGCAGCTGAACCCAATGTTTGCCACTCCAGAAACTCTTAGCTACAATCAGCCAACACACCTACAGCAAGCTTTTGACTCTTCACTCATTTAACAGACTTCGAAAACGTTTTATGCAAAGCCTTTATTTTGGTTCTTATAAGACATGATTTTTTAAAAACTTCTATATTTGCATCTACCTTGTTTAAAATGGCAGTTCTGCGCTCGGCCAGTTGCGAGACCTGTTGGTACTGCTGAAGGGGGGTCATTAAGATATCCATCAATTCCTGTGCGTGGCAGGAATCCTGCTCTACTATATCATGCACTTCTGCATCCAGTTCATTGAGTTTGTAATGCCACAGGTCCAGCATATCCCAGATTTGCTGTATGGCAAGAGAGGGGAAATGAAATATAAGGTCAGGCTCAAATACAACAGCAGAGTTGTTTGCTCTTCATGTGGAATTCAAAGATTTCAGAACAGATATGACAAGAACAGAACACTCTGCATCTACTGGTGTGATTCACAGTTGAAAAAACCACATATTTCCCTGTGAGAAAGAATTGGTAAATATTCACCAGCTAAATGCTTGCTTGTAGCTTTCCTTTTACAGACATAAAATGAATAGAGGGCCACTTTATGCTCCTGCTAAACCAGGCTCTGAAGAAACAACCAAAAATCTTTGAACATACACAAAAATTCTTTGGCAAGATTACCTTCTGAACGTCTTTGGCTTTTGCAATGTTTTCACTCTTCTGTTGTAGCATCTTTTCAATAGCTTGGAGGCCATTGTTAATATTTTCTGCTTTGCTTTTCAGCACATACTGAGGAGAGCTCTTCAACATTTCAAAGCTAACCTGTCAGAGTAAAGAGAAAATAACACGGGAGTTTACAAAGACCTGCTTGATTCTGTGCACCATCTCACCAAAAATATTCAAATTCTTTTTTATATTTCTCTTGATGAACCACTTAAAAGCACAGGAATGGAATTACATTTGCAGGGAGAAATGTTAAGGTGAGTTCAATCCCTGAAGAAACAAATTCCAACATGCTGCAGCTGCCTGGGTGCTTCACTGCACCTGCCCCTGTTCCAACCTGTAACAAAGGCAAACCATGCTGCATTGCAGCCACATTTCAGTTTGTGCTGTCAGAAACCTAGAATGACACCTTTATGTCTCAGCTGATAGCAATTACTTCACCTAAGAAATAAGGGAATATGGTAGTGCATCAACATATAGTGATTTTCCAAATAAAAACTGAGAGATTTATTACTAAAATAAAAAGCTCCAAGTCCCATGAAGTATGCGGAACTTAATTTTACCCTGCTGAACTCCCCAGAAATGAAAATCTGTCCACTGGAGGGCCTGATTTTCTATGTAAAGAGAAAAACTCTCAAGTAAGCTGAAGCTGAGCAATTGTCTGAGCACAGAACCAAGTGACACAGTAAGGTACCAGGTTACTATGGACTAGATGAAGTGCAGGGAGTGAGAAAGCGCTTGCTCTTAGCCTTAAGTGACAGCTGTTCTTAATAAGCCCTGCTAGCGCTGTCCGGGTCAGCCAAGCACTAGGGAACTGCTAGATCATGGGAAATTGTGTGCTGCAGCCCTAGGATTTACGGGGTGTATGCCCTTTGGAGAGCTGCATGCTGCACTCATGCAAAAGATTTCTAGTTTAGTAGTTACTTGGGTTTGAAGCTCCTTATACTGAAATATGCTGTCCTCTTCATGGGAAGACGAATTCAGATCATTATTTAGTTAACGAATTATTTATCCTTTTTTATTTCTTAATTTTATTAATATTATTTACTGTGTATAGATTTCAACATGTAGTGTCAGACTAATATAATAATACCCACAGTAGGGTATTGCATTGATAAAATTGCATTAATCAAAATAAATATATAGTGAAAAGAACTACAGTGCTCCACTCAAATACTCATGCTTATACAAAAAAACCCTGTGAAGTCCAGTCTCTATTTAGTGCCTAATGCTCCTTGGAAAAAGGAACTCATAGTGTAATGACTAAACACTTCACCACTACTACTATCCTGGAATGTATCAACATGAAAAATTATTGATGCCTGTAGTGCCACTTTCCAATGATGTGACACAGTTGGAAATGAGAAAGCAGACCAAGCACTGATTTCCTTTCTTTCCTTAGGAAAAACGCTGCATCTATCAATGTTCTAATCATCAGTAGCGTAGAATTTTAATTTCAGGACTTCTTACAGGGAAAAATTCATTATTTTTTCACATAAAATACCTGGCATCGAAAGTACAAAAGTACAATTTATTTCATTTTTAGGTTAGCAAATTCAGAAGAAAACATAATGCCATCAAAATATGACAAGTTAATTCAATTTAATGCATGCTGGTACCTCCTAGTATGTAACTAAACTGATCTCCAGTTCCACTTGGATTTATTTTGTTGCCTGAGTGCATTTAAAAAAAAAAAAATTCAAAATCGTTTATATTGTTTTCCCCTACCTAAATGTGAAAAGAAAATGTTGTCTAGTTTCCAGGACCATTTCTTTTACTCCAACATAATGTGTGTATTGAGATAATGTTTTATCTCAGCAAATTAAACAGTGAAAAATAAAAAAGAAAAACAAAGCATAAATACTGTTTTACTTCTATTCTCCTTCTCTCTCCTACCCAATTGTTGGTTCTAAAGAGACTGATGCCATTTTGAAACATAAAATACAAAGTTAACCGAATTAAAGCTAATAAGCTGTAATGAATATATCTCTAAATATTTAATGAAACATAAAATGAATGAATAATCCGATAGACAGTAACAAGTAATTGGATTTCAAAATTGCTTCATTAAACTTTCAAGTTTTATCAGCTTTACTGAGATTTAGCCTTAAAATTAACATTAAGCATTATTATTATTTCTGAAAGAAGAGAACTGAAAGATTTTTTCTTTTTAAAAGTAACACAAATGAATAAAATCTAATGGTAATAATTATACCAGCCTAAAATCCAAGCCCAAACTTACAATATTCAACCATTCTCCTCTAATTTTGCTTTCAGTTAACTGTTTATACTCAGTGTAGACAGAAAACATTGCAAAAAGTGAGGCAACGTTATTTAGTTATTTAAATTCCTTGCCTGCTTCTAAAAAAATGCAAGGGGTGGCATAAAGAACCAGGCTGTGATAAACTACCATTTGTGCAAATTTCATTAAAAAAATCCAGTTTCAAAGAGCTCTTTAATTCAGTTTTGAAAATATCTTCTCAGTTCAGCTAAACAAACTTCCCCATCACCTTTGAGTATTAGTTCAGTTTAAGAACCAGACAGGATCCATATCATATCCAAGATTTTATTGCTAGTGGTTCTGCCATAACATCTTTTAAAGAAAAATATATTCACACTGCTTACTGTAAGCTTATTCTAAAAGGAGACAGCTAGCATGAGGGATCTTTCCTCATGTATACATTTTCATTGAGAGGAAACTGCAAATGAAAATAATGAATGTTTCAAGTTGAAATTTATAAATACAACATGCATCAAATCTTGCTGTACTTCCTTATACATTACAGAACGGTAAACAAGAAAATTACATCAACAGTTACCTTCTCTTCTAGGTCTTGCAATACTTTCTTGCAGTCCTCCAACTGTGTTTCAACCTCTGCAGGAACTATCGTATGCATTTCAGAATACTTGATCTGGAGTTTCTCCATTATATCCTTGAGAGTCTGACTTTCCTTATGAATTGCGCTCTGAACCTCCTACAAAATTAAGAATAACTTCAGCAGTTTTACCCAGCTTTTACTGCGTGCATGTGTGTATATGTACATATGTATACATACGTACACATCCACATCGTGCTTTGTATTTCCTACCATGATTATGGTTTGGAAAAGTTGCCTTTGTGTGGTATCAAAGCTAATTGACTACCTCTGCAAGCAGATTAACTTTAAGAAATACTCACTCATTCAGTCAAATGATGCTTTTCAATCTGTAAGAATTAATTAAACTTGATATTACTTGATGTTTATTGACAGGAGAGCAATGTAATCGTTTGAAGTGCTCCTATGATTAAATGTTAACCTTTGTGCTCTCTCTTTTCCTAAAAGTGCATTTTCTCTTTGAAAGGCATTTAATAGCCAACGCTTATTCCTTCATTATTATAAACAACACAAAGGCCACAAAAAGCAACAGGTTTCAAGCTGAAGTGTCTGCTTTCAGGCAATTACGCAGAGCAGCACAGCAGGCTCTTTCAAAACAGCAGTTTCCAGTTCTGCGCAAAGAATGTGGGTTTTGTGAGATAAAAGAAACTTGAACAACTGTCTACAGCCTGTGGCCTAGAAATATAATCCTATCTAAGTCCTCTTGCAGAAAGAATGAAAAAACTCATTTGTTTTGAAGGTTTTCTAGAATTTCAAGTAGGAAAGTTCTGTTTGTTTGCTTTACGGTTCCTCAGCTGTTTGAGAAACTCAAACGTTAACTCAAGTTATTGGGGAAAACAATGTAAAACCTCTGACCAGGCAATAAAAACATTAAAATTAACATCCCTTTCTTTTTCAATTAGGGGTAATGGTAGTCTAGTAGCTCCTAGTCTTCACTTGGGAATTTTTCCCTCACACAAATACTTTGCACAGAAGAAATACATACGAGTCTGAGACTGGTTTCCTGTCATCCCACAACAACTGGTCTGATATTAAAAACCTCAAACCCATGAAACAGCTGTGTGTCTCATTCTACCGGAGAGAAGGCTGGTGGTGTCAAATGGCCCAGTTAAGACTGCCAACATTTACAGGAGTTTATGGATTTCCTTGACTTGAATTTGAAATAATCAGTTACAACATTAGTCTCCAAAACAAAGAATGTCTCTGCAAATTGGTTTCTGTACCTAAGTGCACGGTCTCATTTCACACAGTATTTAGCTGAAAAGCAGATGCCTGTTACAAATGTCCCCATTTTTTTCGTAGGGAACTAGATGATATCACCACCCATTTGCATATTCATCTATGCTAAACTTTGCCACCTGAATAACCTGGACTTGTGATCGGGAAGCAAACCAGGCATTTCCATTCAATAAATGCAATGGAGCCCTGAATAACGTTATGGATCCTATAGAAACCGGGTCTTCTATGCAAGTAGGGATGAAATTGCTCTGCAGATTTTGGCTTACTGGTGTTTGTATTAGGTAACTGTATGGAATTTTTCAACGCTTTCAGCTGAATTGTCTCAAAAGGAACGGGCACTCTGTGACATACGGCTATAAAGAAATCATTTGACGGGACTGCTGCTAACATCTGCTTGTGCTGACCACATCAGGATCAGGAGTGAGGTCTAAACTCACTTTTGGGGGAGTTTTAGCTGCTCAGAGTAGCACAGATTGGATATGAGGGAAAAGAGCAGGCATCAAGCACCTGCTTTGGTAACACTTCCTCCTGCATACAAAGAACTCAGTAAAAGAGGAGACCCAACTCTAAATTCTAATTCTAAATATTTTTAAATGGAAAACCAGTCCTATCAGGCAAATCCACAAGGCTTCAACACAGTAATGCTGGCTCATGGGTTTTCAGGAGTTCTTCAAGAGGTAGTTAACATTTCTGTCTCATGCTAACCCCTAGGAAAATGCTCCTATCTGCTACCATGGTCTTTTGGCTTCTGTACTTTTCCTAGCCCTTCGCTAGCTTTAAGCATCCACTTTCTAAAGAAAATACATGGTTGGGACCCTTAGCTAGAAGCAGTAAAGAGTGCCCAAGATTGTAATAGACTGTAATAGGCTAGAATAAATAAAGTTCTAAAGTTAAAAATACCACTATTAAATACAATAGAAAAAAAGGTTTTGATCAAGATTGAAAAACTAAGATAGTAATATAAACACAATAAAACTAAATTGAAACCAATATAATTACAAGAATACATAAATAAACTCAAAGTCAGGAAGCGTTAGGAATAATACCACCTCATAAAGTCAAGAATTCATAGAAGGATAACAAAAATATACTGAAATGAGAGAAATGTAAAGACTGGGTTGTTGCAGAGTCCTCGTTGCTGCTGGTGTAGACTGTGGTCTTCACCGCAATTTCATTTCTAAGAATGAGATTATTAGGTTAACTCCCTGATGTGGGGCATCAAATTCGGAGCATCTGAAGCTGCCCTGGCTGGATACGTGGAGGGGAAAGAGGCACAGGATTTACACTAAGCATACCCTCATACAAGGTATGCAACTGCTTGTGAGTTTCTGCAGTCTGGAAAAATTTCTATGGCTGCTACCTGGACGAAACAGAAGGAGAGGAACGCAAACAAAGGACATGGCAGGACCAGTCATATTCTGCTGAGCCAGATTCATTCTCTTGAAGTCAATGTGCAAACACATATACTTTGGCACTTATTTGATTTGGAGCAAATTCAAACCCCAGCATGAAAGAGAATATATTCTGAATGTCCCCACACTATAACAGAGCTACTACCAACCTCCAGTTGTCCTGCCTTTCCAGTAGCATCTTGTAATAACAGAGCTGCAGCATTCTGTAATGCATTTGTCACAGCACTTATTTCTTCAGTGATCTTGTTCCTCTCTCGAATCTCAGCTTGTACAGAATCCTTATGCTCTTGAGACTTTTCATACAACCTGTGAAGGCAACAATATATTAAGTATTAGACTCTACACTAAGTAGGAGTAATCAAAGAGCAGGCTTAATACAGACATTTTTAAAATATATATCCAGAACCTGTATTTTAATACTAGTTTCTGTGATTAAATCCCTGAGATTCTGTCTTTATTGTCTCAGTTTCTTCAAAAATGAGTCTTCGGTTATCATCAAATAAAATATGTTTGGTAGACCAAATCAAACAGTGCATATTTAAACAGCAAACATAGCTCAAGTTCTCAGAGTCTTGAAAACACTAGCAAAACGGATGATGTTCACAAAGATTTCCATGTCAAAAAGCAGGCATTGAGAAAGACAAGTACAATCACAGAACTGCAAAAATATTTAAGGCAAATTGTGAACACTGTCACTCATTTGCTAAGGCAAAAGTTGCACTGTTGCAAAAAGCACAAGGTCTGATTTTCATAAGAGCGGAAGACTCAAATATCTCAATCAAGTTCACAAGAGCTTGGAGCTTCCAAAATCAACCATCATACCTTCTGACTCTTTCTACATTTGAACACAAATTGCAGCCTATCACTAGGCTCAGGTCTTCTCCATATCTACTACCTCCCAATGTCCATGCCTGAGACCGCAGATGGGTTAGATGAAGCATTGGTCTGACCCAGTAGGGCATTCACTGTCTTTTTAAGTGCATTACAGCTTTCCTATATTCTTTAATACCAAATAAAGCACTGTGCTTATAAGTAGTCCTATGTCATACCTTAAACAGAAATTCACATCACTTACTTTTTACAGCGATCCTGCATTGCCTTTATCTCACGTAAGGTGGGAAGGGCATCTTCTGCCTCAGTATTTTCAGATGTATTCAGGATGTTTCTTATTCGATGAAGAAGTAAGAGTAAGAGGAGCTGTTGCTGGTTGATGTTTTCTTCAAATGAGTTCACAAAATCTAGTAATTCTACCAGTTCCTCTCTGGTGGCCTTTTCTTTCTCTTTAAGACTTTCTGGTTGTTCTTCCTGGAGCTTATCGAGAATTATTGTTTCTCGTTCCAGCTAAGTAAAAAGCATGTAAAAGCATGAGATATAGTGTTTTCTCATTCCATCACCTGTAGTTACATGATTCATTTACTCATACACATGACTAAATACTGGGAATTACATAGCCAGAGAGTCTGAACTTCTGAAGTGTATCAAAACATCTGAGTTACCTCTAACAAAGCACATAACTACACGCAGAGTTGTTCTGGGTTCAGAGAATTTGAACTGTAAATAGCCCCATCATTTTTCTCTCCAGGTTCTAGAAAGGCTGGGGAAAACTAGCTGATCAGTGGGTGGGAAATGATGTTCTGCCCTGATCTCAGCCTTTCATATGACATTTTACTGAAGGCCCTGTCCCTACGACATTCCCTAAAACAAAGACTTTGATGAGCAGCTCACCTCTTCATTGATGAATTTCCATTCCTGCTTTAGTTCTTCACAGTTAATTTCCAGCCCTTTCGCCGCCTCAAGCAAGCCCAGCCAGTTTTCCCACAGCACTGTTACGATCCTGCCCAGTGCCCTGTCCCTTCTCTTGCACAGCCTCATCAGGTCTCCAGAGACCTGTCGCAGCTTCACAAGATCATCTTCAGCCGAGTCAATGTTGGAGACTAAAGTCTTACAGGGAAAAAACCCAAGGAAATAAACAAAACAATAGACAGAAGTGTTAATGAAGCATGCAGTGACACGGCCATCACCTCACTGAGCTGGCTAAATATGATTGTAATGAAGAGAATTCTGTTGGCTAAGACTGAAGAGAAAGATGGGGTAAATAAACTAAGCAAAACAAATAAAAGAATAGTGTGCCCAGGCAATTAGATTGCTCTTACTTCTTTCTGGTTATTTGGAAGGAAACAGAAATGAGCTGGAGTTACAGATACATAAAACGACAAGCCTGTAATATGAGTACTGAAAGAGAAGACGGCAAAGAGGTTGATTTATAGCAGAGGGCTGGTGTGGAGGCAGCAAGAGAGTCCTGGGTGGGAACACTGGAAATTCTCTGATTTTCACTTCTAAGGAAAACCAACAGCAGTGTTAGAATGTGATCAGCCCTGGTCTTGCAAAGAAGAAATGAGAGATCTGAACAGAAATGCAACACTGTCTTAAGCATAGATTGTGTTTGATTTCCACAGCAGTAAGATGTACTCATTTCACATGGCTATTAAAATCTGGTCTTTTTATAAGCATATAAATATATTCTACGGTTTTAGAAATTCATAGATACAGGATAAAGAATTTCACTTCTTCTTTCTACTACGCTATCAGACAGTGTGCATAGCTGCTACATCACAGCTTGGCATGAGCTTTTCAAGTTCTTCACAGCGTCTCTTACCTTGCTTTCTTCTAAGTGCTCCAGAGCTTCTTTATAAGACATTGGTATTTGAGACAAAGACTGTCTAAGCATATTTTCCAGTTTGTTAAGATTATTGCACACCTTATCTTTGGTTTCTGTGAAGCTTTTGTATTTTTCAAAATACCTATAGGAAACAATTAATAGACCAATTTAAATTTGTTGTGGTTGCTCCTCCCTCCAACCATTATGCCCACTAGACTAAACAAAAAATCTTACTATTTTGCAAGTTATCTTCAATTAGCCTTCGTTATAGACTTCAGCTTTAGAGATGCAGGCAGAAATGCCCAACAGTAAAGAAATACAGGTATCAGCCATGGAGCTGCTCAAAAGAATTGCGTGTCTTGATCTAAGTCTCCATCATCCTCAGATGTTCCCAAAAGTCAGTTCCCAGTTTGTAACATACATTCTATTTGTCCCTATGTTGTTTGGTCTATACATTTCTAATCTCTTATTTCTATATTTTATCATCTCTTTTCTATCACCAAAGCCTTTAAAGATACCCAATGTTTTTATGACAAAAGCAAATTTTAAGGTAAATATAACCAAAGGAATACATCATGAGTGTGCCATTTAAAAATTCTTTAATCTCCAGGATTTTGTGTATATCTATTTGACGGCCCTTTTGATCTCTTCTGTAGCTATACTTGAAGGAAGGAAACTATGGCCTGCATCTTGTTTGGTCCTTACTTTCTCAAGACATCAGAATAGTCTAAGGAGGACATGCATGAGAGCCCCTCTGAAATTTTTCATTATGGCACTATATGACACTCAGTCAAGTCCCATACATACTTTTCAGAATATATAAAAAATGACTGCATTGTAAATTATTAGCAGTATGGTTTTTGCCTGGTAATTTTTCTTCCATTACAATAACAATTGGGAACAACGGAAATGCTTACATTTGCTTCTGCTGAATTACCTGGTTCTAACTGACCAGAAACAACACTGCATTTTTTTATTGTCAAATTTCTTAAAATAGGGATAGAATCTAGGAAGATGTTTCCAACTCACCTCTGTTCATCCGCCTTCTTTCTTTGAGTCTTCTTCCTTAAGGCCAAACTGTTATTGACTAGTTCTGTTAAAGTATTTTCCAGACATATGTTATCTTCTGGTTTCACTATGCTTTTCAGCTTGGAGTACAGGTTTTGGAGTTCAGCCTTTGCAGAATTGAACTCTTCTTGTTTCCACTGTGGAGTCTGACAGACCTCCTCTGAGCTACTGAGCTCTGCTGTGGAAGACTTGACTAGAGCTTCGTAGTCCTCGAGGAATCCGGCAGCTCTCTGAACAGCCTTGGTATAAAGCTCATGAGTCTTACATGCCTCCTCCAGAGCACTCTGAAAGTGTTAATACAAAGGAACAGTCAAGAAAGACTTCTGTGCTCCTCTGGATCACCAGATGGTCTCAGAATTTCACCCCTGGTTGCCTTTTGAGACCAATGCTCCCAGAACTGGTTTGAGAAGACAGGGGAGGCCATGTGGCAAATGCTACCTAGGTCGTCACAGGGTACGGTTGTAACTTACAGATCGATTGCCCTCAACCACAGGAAGGGGGGTTATGAAGGAAACTACTGCCAGTACTGGAAAACCCTAGAGAGAAGGATGGCGGGACACAAGAGCCATAAGATGCATTATGGACATGGCAGTGTACATCCTGTTCAGACAAGGAAAGTCCATATGTTGATGCTTTATTCTGCTCTAAGGAGTATCTCCACTAGGACTTGCAAAACTGCTTCTCACTAAACCCTCTTCTCGTATGTATTTAGAGGAAGAATGATGGGTAACTGCCAGCTCTTAGATTCCCATACAAAACCCAAGCAGTGACGATGAAGCAGAGCAAACCAGGAAATCTGGTAGCAGTACCATAAGTCCATCATGGACAATGAGTCCTTACCCCTCTTAGTAGCTACTACTACCTCATATTTCCTCATGTGTATCCATTAATCTCTTGGCAAGTCAGGGCACGGGTCTTCTTGACCAGGACACAGTTCCAGAACCTCTCTGCTATGAATATTACTGCTTTTCTGCTTTCCAACATAAATTTATTTGCTAAATCCCTCTCCCTGTATTAATAACGTATTAACATTAGATTAAGCAGTCATTTTCCATCCATTAACTCCAGCCTGGTGACATTTCTCAGTTAGATTTCCCTCTTGCCCTTAGCCTATCAGGCTGAGCAAATGCAGTTCTATTAAAGGCCCTCAACCTTCCTTATCCCTCTAACAGCATCTGTTCCAGTTTGAGTACCTTTCCTGACAAAGGCATCAAGAATTGGCTTGATCCTCCAGCAATGCCTCATCAATGCCTTATATACTTGTGGCACAGCTTTGGATCCCGGTTGTCTTTCTTTTGCTCACCCTCCCTAAGGCCTGATCACATTGGTTTGACCTGTTCTTTACTCACCTTGTTCATTCCCAACTGGCAAGTTTCTGCTTTATAGCAGAAACAAGGATTTCTGGTTTTTTCATCACTGTCACTACTGAAAACGTTACATAAACTCAGTCCCAAGAATAACCCCAGAACAACTGCACCTAGCCCCTCTTCAGCAAAATGGTTGAACACGACCTTTTCCTTCCTCCTCTTTAACTTTCTTTTGTTGTGCTAATCCCTACTGCTTGATTATAATCAAACTCAATACAACTAATTTCTTTGTAGCTTTACTTTCTAATTATGATTCCCACCATTTCCACCAATGAAGAGATGACGATGGGCGGACTCAGTTATTAGAATAAAAGGAGAATATAAAGAAAATGTAAGCACTACAATCACAGACACCTAACCTAATTAGTGGGAAAAGACATATGGCCCTACCTCACTTATAGTAAATATACTTACAACACGGGCAGCAATGTCTGATTTCAGTTGTATTTCATCATCTTGCAGTGTCTCTAATTTTGTTTCTGTAACAGCAGCAAAAGATTTTTCTTCTTGGTTTTCCTTCTCTTCGTCCCTTATACATTTAATAGCAGAAAATTTTGCTTGCATCATATTCTGAATTGCTTCCCATCGCATCTTTTCATATTGCATTATTTTTATGTCTGTCAGAAGTGGCTGCTGGAGCTCTAATTTAATATGCTTTATGAATTGAAATATATGTTCTTTTTCATTCTGGATATCTTCCTTGTTTACACATTGGAGACCAGAGACCAAGTTTTGAAGAAACTGATTCAATTCCTCAACATCTTTCTCCAGGCTCTCTGTTTCTTTCTTCTTAGATTTTTTGAACACTGTATCAAAGACCTCATTTTTGTTTATCTGATTTGCTACCTCCTGGGTTAAGTACAAGATTTGTTGAACTGTCTGAAACAGAATCTGTGCAGATATAAGATTCTCAGAAGCAGAAGAGCTAGAGCTATCATTTAGCATGTTAGCTTCTTTTCTTACAGTGGATGTCAGAGTCTGGATTTCATTTAGCAATGCTTGAATCTTATCACATTCCCTAACAACATTATCAAAGCGTATTGTCTTCCCTTTAATTTCATTTTTAATTTTAAAAAATTTAGTTTGCAACTCATCCAGCTGCATTGAGTCCCATTTTAGACCTACGCATTCGAAGATTTCTTTGTACTTCATTATTTGTGACAAATTGGATTGAAAAGCTGAAATTTTTTCTTTAAGTGCTTTGCACTTATCCTTTACTTCAGGCTTGGCACCTAATAACTCATTTTCTTCCAGGTTCATTTCACTACACTGTAGATCATTAAGGTCTTTCTGCAAGGAACTTATTCCTTCAGCAAACTCTCTGTAGACAGCTATCTTTCTTTCTACTTCATCAAGTTTACTCTGAATTTGCCTCTGTGTCTTCCTTGCTCTGTTCTTCAGACTTCTTAATTGATCAGTCAAAAACAGTTGTTCAGACAGACTCAGCTCCCCAGCTGCCACCAGACTCTCTTTACAATGGGATGAGATAAGGCCTTCTATTTCCTGTACGTCCTTTAAAATCTCCTTTAAAACAGCCTGTTGATCGATTAATTCTGAGCATGTGCTGCTTTGGTTCATGTCAGGCCTGGCAAGTACCTCGGCATTTCGAAGCTGACAGTGAACTTTTTCTACTTCTGCAAGAAGCCTTTGCCGCTCCTCCAGCTGGAGCTCTAGGTACTGTAATCTTTGAGCCAATTTCAAAACAAGAGTCTTGTAGGAATTCTGCAATGCTTGTAAAAGGAAGGTCATATCAGAGATCTCCTCTGGCTTCAAGTTGGGAGCAATGTGCTGGAGCCCATAATCCAGTGATGCAATGGCAGGCTCTCTGTTTAGAACTTCCGTATTCATAAGCTGACAATTTCTGATCTGTGATTTAACATCGCTGGGGAAAAGTGCTGCTTTTTGATCAAGAGAAGACAGTGAATCTTTGATCCATGAAATATTTTCTTTCAGCCTCTTCATCATTTCATCTTTCATGAGAGCAGGACCAGTGATCTGAACATCCTCTTGAGGAGTTTGTTGTGCTGATAATCCTTCCAGCTTGCTCTGCAAATCATGGATGGAGTTCTCCAAAGCTACCTTCTCTTGTTCACTCCAAATTCTTTTCATCTGCAGTTCAATCCTTCTTTTTAATAGAGAAAGACCATGTTTAATGTCCTGTAGCTCTGTGGTCCAAAGTACAGGGTATCTGGCTTTTCCTTCACTGGAGGAATATAGCTCTGCTTGTAAATGTTGTTGTAACAATCTCTGAATATCCTGTGCTTTATTCATAAGGAGATTAAATTCATCGATTTCTGCCACGACCTGATCGTGTTTCTTCTGCACTGTCTGTTCCATGTGTTGCCACCATTGCTCCAGTTGCCTCATTTGGCTTTCAGTTAACACTTTATCCATGCACGTTAAATGCTGAGCTAAACTTTCTTGCTGAGTTTTCAACTGGTTTAAGACGTCTCTTTCTTTTCTTAAGGACTCTATGTATACCTTAATTTTCTCCAGAAGAACTGTGTTGTTCATAGGACCCCTGCAAAAAATATGAGTAGAACTTAAAAAACCCCCCAAATTTCTCATAAAACATAGACTAGACACATTTTAAAAAGGGAATTTCACTGTTTAGAAAATGACTCACTCGCTTCATTCCCTTAATCTCATGTATCAATGTTGTCTCACAAATCTCCTAAAAACTGTTGCAGTATCATTATTTCTTGCTTATCTGTATAGCATTAGTTATTTCTAGATATCTCTGCAGGAAAGGTGTATTCTAATGTATCTGCTCTAAAACTCCAGTATATACTAACACAGAATGTGTCATTTCCTAAATGAATGTAGCCTCCTTTAAAGTTACAATAAATAAACTTTTAAAAATCAACAGTAGTTTTAAGTCAACTCTAAGTTAATTAACAGTATTTAATAGTAATTTCTGATTTACAGTGAAGATAATATTTATAAGAAGAATATCAAAAATTCCCATTTGTCCAAGATCAATTTGGAGTTTTTCTACTCATCTTTTATTTCCAGGAGTATTTTGAAATTCCCACCTAAAACACATTTAGCAGCTAAATCTTTATTCAGTTTTATTAATTTCTTTGCTGTAAAACAATTTTATAAATAATTTTAAAGATTTTCAAATTATTGTGATACACTATTGTGACTGATAAAAGGTACTAAATATTTTGTGTGTGTTGGTTACCTCTGAATTGGTACTGTACATTTATTTATTACCCCAGAATTCTTCCTATCAAATAAGGTTAATTTTCAGAGTAATTGCATATTTCATTCAGGAAAAAAATCAGAATTTTTAGAATACTTGAAGAAAAATTAATATTTCACATGTGCCACATTTTTGCCAAAAAATTTTAATATGGCTCTTATGTAAGTTTTTAGCACAACAACCACTTCTTTGTTTTTCCTGAAAATTAATAAGAGTAGGTGTTGCTAAAGGATAGCAGTGAACCACCAGCAATGCTTCTGTTTAAGGCTGTTTAAACTTACAGTCCAATGAGACTTCTTTTGCTACCTAACAATAATGAGATGAATAGAACACCATATTCTTTTCTCAGCATTATTGCACTATGGCACGGAATTCAGTCTAGGACCATATTTGTTCTGCAACCTTTTCCTGGTTTCAGCTGGGACAAGAGTTAATTTTTTCCCTGGGGCTGGGGCTAAAGTATGACAAACCTATTAAGAGAAACCCTCAACTATACTTACATTTTTATGTTATCTTTTTCTGTTGATAAATTTTTCATTGAGGACTGCGCAGCAGAAAGATTTTTCTGGTACTCATTAATTAAACAGTACTGTTGTTGCTTCAAGGCCTTCACAGTATTTATTTCTTGAAGAAGCCTGTCCCAGCAGGACACTGCAGGCTCTGTCGTTTGCAGCTCTGCTTGGTTTGATCCTGTTGCATTGGGAAACGCTTCTTGACTCTGACACAAAGATTTTGTTTTCCATGTTTCCAGCTCAGTTTGCAAATTCTACAATCAAGCCCACCATAGAGAGAGGATTAGAAGAGGATTCTTAAGCACATCCATCTTTCAGCACAAAATACAGTTAAATACTGATACACCTACAAATATACGTGTGCTCAGTCATGTGCAAATCAGCACACATGCCTGTGCTCCATGGAAGCACTCGCGCAATCCCAGGTGTCTCTGCCACTGCACTCTACAAGAGCAGTACAAAATCTGGTATTTACATGGACATACTTGCATTGAGGCACAGTGTTTGTTGATTACCTGGTAGACAAAATGACTAATCATGCAGTAAAACCTTAGATAAGGCTATATGCAACTATTTTGCTTTGTCCAAGTGAAACATTATTCTGTAAGTGTATCACCACATTAACAATGAGGAATGCCTGTTCAATTTCCATACCTCCAGCTCTTTTAGTTGTTCATTTATAAGCACAATATCCAGTTCAGCAACTTCATTTTTCAGCTCATTGACCTTTTGTTCCTCTTCAAAATAGTCAGTGTTCACTTGCACTTCAGGCAACAGTTCCTTCTGGACAACCACTTCTGCACCTGTGTTCTACAACACAGAACAGGATTCTTATTTCTGAAGGTCCTAAGTCAAAAAGTTTTCTGACTGCAACACTTCATTTAAGTCATGCCTAAAGCCTGCTCTGGCTTCCCCCACAGGCTCTGTGTGTCACCCAGGAGCCAGAGGCTGTGACCTCCATCACCGCTCCCCATCTCTGCAGTCACCCTGGCTTGCAAGCCCTGCTCAGACAGCTATGATATCTCTACTCATCATTTTAAGTTTGAAACTCCGATACCTACACCTTCAAATAACATCCTCCATGCACCCACCACTGCTAGTGATAAATTCACAGGTCTGTCTTGTCTTCTCCCCCTCTTTTTTACACATTCACGGACCTTTAACCACCCCTCACCCCCACACTCCTTCTGCTTAGCACCTGCTTTGATAAACTGTGTCCTTCACCAGGGACACCGCCTCAACTGTTTTTCACAGGGTGACTTATGCATGAAGGAGCTTGGCTGTGGCACAAAGCCATGACTGCTACTGCTGTAAGTGCTATCTGAAATCAGAGGTAAGACAAGAGCGTTGGGGAGGATGGCAATGGGAGACTCCAGAGCCAGTTCCTTGGCACTGCCATTGATTCCCACAATGACAGATGGACAGGTCACTTGGGGTGTGGCCAAGCTGAGGTCATTACCCAAGTGAATGCTCTTAGTTCAGATGTAAAACATGATCCTCTAAACCACCTTCAGCTATTGCAGACAACAACATAAATGAAATGTCACAGGCTTATTGGGTCACTTTGCATCACCTTAAAAATCTTTCTGCATTTCCCTTCCCACAGGACCTGTCTATATCTGGTGTAAACAGGGATGTGTTCCACATATAGGCTTCTTGTCAGGGAATACATCAAAATATACAGATAAGGCCACAGCGTGAGCTTCTCTGTGGTGCCAACATGTAAAATGAGCAATGATAAAAAATTCTTTTTTGATAAACTTACTTTACGGCTACTTAAGATGCTATTTCACAAGGAAGCAGCCAGCTATCCCTGCAGCCACATCACTTGTAAGCTCTCACTATCATCTGTCTCTGTGTGGGTCATGGGCTATCCAAAATATACCTGCTTCCAAGTGTGGGAAGCTTTAGCACATTGTAGACATTATCAGAACAGAACAATTCTATTTATCTGAACTCTTTTGGTTATTTGCAGTCAAAACGGAAGGGGATCAGTCCTGAAACTTTTCCATACGAAATGGTTGTATCAATTCAGCCATAAGATTTCATGTTAAGAGACTTTGGAGTGCCACAAAACTGAAGGAAGCAGAAAAACTCAGCTACACCATCACAGAGTGAGGAGTAAATCCACTTTACCAAATTGAAATATAAATACATCAAACACACAGAAAACTAAGTACACAGGATTTCCGTGCACATATTTTGCTTGTTCGTAGGACATTCTCAGTGACCACTGTGGTGCTGCCTCCCTGGATAGACACATAGATAGCATCAAGCTCATCACAGAATGGTTTTAATGTTTCGCATAGTTTTTTTCAGTCCATCAGATGGCGGGAGAGGGAGAAGGAGAAGGAGAAGGAGAAGGAGAAGGAGAAGGAGAAGGAGAAGGAGAAGGAGAAGGAGAAGGAGAAGGAGAAGGAGAAGGAGAAGGAGAAGGAGAAGGAGAAGGAGAAGGAGAAGGAGAAGGAGAAGGAGAAGGAGAAGGAGAAGGAGAAGGAGAAGGAGAAGGAGAAGGAGAAGGAGAGAAGAGAAGAGAAGAGAAGAGAAGAGAAGAGAAGAGAAGAGAAGAGAAGAGAAGAGAAGAGAAGAGAAGAGAAGAGAAGAGAAGAGAAGAGAAGAGAAGAGAAGAGAAGAGAAGAGAAGAGAAGAGAAGAGAAGAGGAGAGGAGAGAATGGGGGTTGCTAACCAGCTGCTGTCCTTCACGTACAAGCCAAGTCTCACTGCTGACTCTTCACAGTGCCGGGCTGTGGGAAACCACCAAACATGACTGCTTTCAGGCCAGGGAATAGTCAGCAGTCTAAATCTTTTCTTAACCAATGCCTTCCTTGGGAAATCAGAAGAACCTATTTCCCTGTCCCTTTGCAAGCTCCGAATCAATTGAATACAAACACACATTTAGAAGTGAAAATCAGTTAGAATAGAATAGAATAGAATAGAATAGAATAGAATAGAATAGAATAGAATAGAATAGAATAGAACAGAACAGAACAGAACAGAACATTGTATTTTCAGCTGGAAGGGACCTACAATTTATTTTCTTATGCTAGATCACCCTTGGATTTCAGTTTTCTGATCTGCTTTCTTTATGATGGCAAAGACTATCACAGCTAACTATTATATAATGGAAACAAGTTGTACTGTTTAAAAATTTAACATGAAACTCTATCATAAAATAAAGTTTGATAATGCTGACTCTAAAAAGCAGTATTGCTCTTTTGAATAGATACACTGAAAAAAAATATGTGGCTAGCACTTTGGATAAAGTTCAAAACCACCATGGACATAAAGCAAAACTTGATTTTGACACAATAGTAATGTCTCTTCTTTTATAACACAACTTCAGCTGAAACTCATGTGGAAACAAAAATTCAGTGACTGACAAATGCAGCCTGAAATAAAAGAATGCAGGTTACCTCATATGCAGAAACTGGGGGATTTGATTCCAGATCATCTTTCTCAGCTGCTGCAGATTTCATGGCTTGACTTTTCTGGCACACCCTCTGTTGAACCTGTTCCACATCTCCTTGATTTGACTGATTCCTGACATCACTAGGTTTCTCCTTTTGGTATAAAAAAATAAAAGAAACTAGTAACCAAAAAGCCCCAATCAAATTTTTTGAGTAGTAACTACAGTGCTTTAGATGATAAAGTCAAGAAGCCCATAATTGTAGGTAATGAGAAAAACCAAAACTACATCTCATAATTTGTTGTGGGCAAGGTTGTGGCAAGGGAAACCATTTATTATAGAAGAAGCAGTGCTATGATTTTGTTATACATTTTTAGAAAAATTGCCAATTGCAAGTGTTCTTCCTCTGACCTATGCTGTTCATGTTTCATTAATTCTGTGCATGGACCTTGAACTGTATACCCCTGGGTGCAATCTTGAATGTATTTTTTAAAAGATTTAGCTTTTTTCCAAGGCTCCAATCTTGTACGTGTACTATAGACAGAGGGTCTGTGATTAGATGCCCAACCTACTACCGATGGGTTATCCCCGTGGGTATCCCAGGGATTTGCGCTATGCATATGCTGAGGTATTTGCTGACTCAAAGTTCTGCCTGAATTTATTTATCATCTGGTGACAAACAATAGAAAATGGTCACCTACACAAAATAAAGAATGGCAAATCCTTACAGCATGACCATGGCAGAGCGCAGAGCATGGGGAACCTATCTGTGATGGATATATGAGCTAGCAGCCACAAGTCTGACAGGATACCCACCAAAAAGTAGCACAACCACAACCCAAGCTGAACAAAATTACCCCAATTCTCAGTAAGTTCATGACTGCATAGTGTGCTCCTTCTTGTAACAACCACACTTCTTTCATCATCTCACACAGTTTGATAAAACTGAAGGTCTGAGAAGAGTCTGGCTCTGTCTTCCCTAAAACATTCCATCAAGGAAGGAATGACAGCAACAAGACCCCTGTTATCCTTTTCATCTCCAGCAAGAACTTAGCCTCTTCTCACTCGTTATTGCTCCAGCTCCTAAACACTACTCTAGTTTGCCAAAATTCCCCTTGTACCAGGGTGCACCAACAGCATTTCAAATGCAGCCTCATACATCCAAAATAAATATGTAAATAAGAAATATGTAAATAAATGAAAGACACACAAGCAAAATAACAATGTTCAAGGCAAAATGGTAAGAAAATTTCACAATATGTCCAGGTGAACTGGAATGCAATATCCTCAGCAAACCACCTTGTGGCAGTCCATAGCAATGAAAAAAAAAATTCTTCCATTCTAATTTTAAACGTACAGGAAAATATTCACAGTTAACATATAGTAAGTATACAGCACATTAGACAAAAATAGCTCAGTGTAATATGAGGATTTTATTATTTATTTATTAGTAGTATCATCCCCACGGCAACTAAACTGTATATATATACTCCCAAATTCAATCACTCCAGAGTAATCTCAGGTCAAGTTACCTCTGCTGGATGGGTTTCCTTTCTTATTTCATCACCTTCAATACCAACACCACCCTGATGCCTTTCCAGTTCTGCTTCACCACTGTGAACTGCGTTGTCCAGAATGTCCTCTTGGGTATTATCATGGTCAGCCATCCCTGGACTGTCTTTATCAGCCTCCCCCTGATTTAAAAAAATACAAAATGTTTACAACCAGGAAAAGTTATGGTTCAAGATCTAAGTTTACTAAGGAACATCACAGTTCATAAGCTGCCTACTCTATCTTCAGTTTAGCTTAGTGAATGATAAGCCAAACCCAGAGTCTCTTGGAAATGTCTGCTCAGATCAGTTCGCCATATCAGGACCTTAAACCCTATGAAACAGTTTCACGTCAAATTAGGCATGGGGAAGCGCTCACGTAATTTTTAATACCGTCATAGAAGTATCTGCTTAGACACATTTGGCAACTCTTAGCTATTGATCTTGCTCCTTCTCCAGAAATCCCAGTACAGATGGTTTCCACTCTGATATTTTGGTGGTCATCTCTCCCAGCTACTGTTATCACTCATTGGTGAGGTCAATGAGGGAGCTCTCCAAATTGTTCCATCAGCTTTGCACATGTGAAGTCATTTACAGTGTGAATATCCTAAGGTCTCCTAAAGATCGGCAGTTCCAGGTTAGTGACCTGCCTTGTGCATGCAGATGACAAATCCTCCTGAAATCACAGGTATGTTACAGGTTTTGCACCATGGAGAAAGTGTGTCCAAGCCCTGGGGGCTTGCAGAGACCATCACATTGATCTCTTCCATACTTAACATGCGCAAGGCTGAGGGAATGATGGGGAGAACATAATTTATCATTCCTTTCATCAGATAAGGAATACATGCATCTGGTTCAAATTTTAAGAAATTACAGATTCAATTCTAGTGAACAGACACACACACACACACGTATTTACACACTGACATGTATTACAACACAGTTGTCAGGCGCTTGAACACTCTGCCCCAGTGTGTCCTTGCTCTGATGGATCTCCAGTAATGGGCTGTCAGACAATACACTGCTCTCTTCCAAAAGTGGATCATTTTGCTTCCCTTTCTCTGATATATTTCCATTTACGTCTTGACCCTAAGAGAAATGATATACAAGAAAACCTGCTTGTGTGACCATAAACATTGGATTCTAACATTAAATCTCTGCATGGCAAAAATTATTATCTATCAAAACAAAGAGGACGAATATTGTGCTGCACTCCTAAATAAAACTTACTGGTTTCAAATAAGTTCTTTGTCAGGGGTATATCTGCAATTTTCTCATGTACACATGAGAAAATACATTCCCTTTGTGACCTGACCAAGGATACCTGTTCTAATTATTTGAAAGAGGATTTATATGCAGATTGTGTTTAAATGGAAATCTGCAGTTTCAAATAGACATTATTGGCTTATTACAGACTTGTCATAACAAGTGAAGAGAGTCGTTGTTCTTTACAACTTTGATTTATACACATACATTTACAGAAGGCTTAATTTCCATGAAATTAAGGATGCAATACACAAAAGGCATTTGAGAGACAGATGTCTCTGAAACCAGTCTTCCACTGTCATTACTGTCAACAAACATACTCACATCATGCATTTCCAAAGGCTCCTTTAACTCCTCTGCTGCGGGGCTCTCTTCTGCAGCAACAGGAGTATCAGAAGTGATCTGTCTCTCTTTCTTCAGCATTGTATCTGCCTTCTTTACCATCTGTATTTCATTACCAAACTCCTTTTGTTTGACATTTTCAAGTCTTTCTTCCACACTCCTGTGTTCACTCTGAAGTGTTTCAATCTCATCCTTAATAAACTTCTGTCCCGATGAAGAGGTGTTTTGTTTAACAGTTTCAGCTAAAACCAAAATCTTCTTTAACGTGTCTTTGCATCGACTAAGAGGTGCTTGTTGTTCCTTTAAACAAGAAGAAAACATTTTATTGAAAAGTATCTTCACTTAATATACTTAATGCCGTGATCTAAAGTAAATCAATAAAATCCGAAGTATTTGTTGTGAACAAGAAACTATGCTAAAAAGTACATGCAAACCTATTTGCCACAGAAAGTCAAATACCAAACCACTAAACTTTAGTCAGCCGTTTTTACGAACAGGGAACACTTGAAGCTATAAGCATTACGACAACGACAAAATAATCAGTATGCTATGAAAAGCATGGTGATCTTGCCGAGTCTTAAACAGACAAACCCCTCCCTCTCCCATTTCTTTTTACTTGTTAGAGGTACAGCAAATTCTGAAGGAAGGGTAATTGCAGTGATCCATATCTAAGCTATGGTTTCAGCTTTCAGCAGCTCTCTACGCTCACTGCTACAAGACTGTTGTCCATTCTGCCAAAATGCAAAAGCATGTCTACTTAGGCATGAAGGACACTTCTTAGAACTGAACTTGACTCGCTGGCATTTTCCTAAGGTTTCTACTCTGGCTAATTTAAAAAACACTTAGTAATACCAAATTTCATGATCTCTTTCCTCATTGTGCCCAGGCAGGGAGAAAAAAAAATAACGCAACCAGCCAAACAGAAGAAGCCTGTGTGCTTGAGCTAGGACAATTCTACCTTCAGTTCAGCTGGCAGTTAGGTCCACCCTGGTTCATTAAGACTGGTTTTAGGCCTACAATTATCTTGATAAAAGGAACACTACATATACTTTCTATTTTTTCTTAGTTTTCAGTTTGACACCATTAGTAGTTCTCCCTTACAAATGTGATGGTCTCAACAAGCCCCTAGGTCATGGACCCACTTTCTCCATGACACAAAACCTTCAACATACCTGTGATTTCAACAGGTTTTGCTCAGCTGACAGTTGTTCCATTGCTGGACCTTCACAATCAGCCATCTTCTCAGAGAGAGTTTTCAGCTCAGTGCTCAGACCTGCTACCATATCCTGAAACTGTTGGTGCTCTTGTACATGACTTTCCAATGTCTGCACTATGGTCTAGAAATCAAGAAATTTCTCGGATTAACATACCATTAGCTCAAACAGCTATAGCTCATGCACACACTGTCACAGCTTTTCCAGGACCTCAGCAGCACAAAAAACTTGCTTGTTCCCCACAAAATACGCAGCTGTCCACACGTGGACAGAAAGTATCTTGCCCTCTTTGCAGCATATTATGGACTCCACCATGAAGAAAATCTTCATTTTCTATTAAAAATAGATGAAAGATTAGATGCAGAATGCCACATAGTGAGCAAAACCAGCAAAAACTGGGTGGAAGTAATAACAAACAAAATGCAGGAAAAGCCTTCCAAAAGGGAAAAAAACCCCTGCCATGGCTTGGAGATTAGAGAAACAAATGCTTCATATTATAGCTATCTGAATCTGTTTATACAGGTATAAAATGTTATTCTTCACACTTACCTTGGTCTCATATGTTTAAACATTTATCCCTCCACAAAGCACAAGCAGCAAAAACTATGGGCTTCTAGTGCTCTTTTTCTAACAGTAAGAGAGAAAGAGAAGAATTCCCTGCCCTTCTGCAGAGGAACTTTCACCCCTCCTAGATTTAACCATAAACTTGCAAGCTGAATGACAATACAGGCAACCAGTGAGAACAGCAATCAAGAAGCATGTCAATATCTCATAAGGAAAGAGAGTGAGGTTCCAACCTGTAGCTGGCTGAGCAGGTTGTCATGTTGGTGCTTTAATTCCAACCATTCCAGGTCTGTGAAGCAGGAATCCCCAGTGTGACCCTGTAGGTGATCTTCCTGGCTTTTCAATTCATTAAATCGGGAGGTTAAGTCTTCTGCTTTCTGCAGGAGGTCAGCATAGTTTGTCAGCTGAGTTTGCTTCTCCTGCAAACCAGGCTGAAGGGCAAAACCTATCTCCTGTTGTTGTTTCTCCAGTTCAGTTAGAGCCAGTCTCAGACATTCTTTGCTTTGCTCATACTGCTCCCTGTTGAACTTAGGTTGCTCTTGAGGGCTAAGAAAAGATATTATGTTCAGTAGTATTAAAATTTTTTTTATTCATTACCTAGAAAATGTCAAATTGTGAACAAGCCAACCATTAGAATTAACTTAAGCATACCAAATATTTATCTTCAGGTTTTAAATTACTGATCAGCTTTAGACTGGCATTGTCAAGGTGATGAAAATAAAAAAACACTGGTTATTGCTGCTGAACTGGATTTAAATGCAGGACTAGTGACTAATCCTCTTAAACCTTAACCTACAGACACACAGTTTCTAGCATCTGAGATGTGATGCTCATGCTCTGTATTTTTTTGTTTCTCATTACAGCAGAATTCTGTTTAAAAACTATGATATAGCTATGAATCTATTTTCCCTGACTATTTCTTTATAAGCATGCATGCTGATCTGCTGCAGGTGAACAGGTTGCATTTGTCCACAGGAAATACTCAACTATGATCAGTGAGACAACAGTAACATTTGCATGTTCACATTTAGTGATGAAGATCAGATATTTTCCAGATGGAACTTAAATGCCAACATTTGAAAATACGATCCCACACAAACAAATCCATATAAATAAAGTCTGGTTATAATTCTGTAAAGTACAGCAGGATAAATGAGGACAAAAGCAAAGCTTAAGTGTTTTGAGTTTTGCCCCTCAAGATTTGTATTTTTTGGCAATTGACAAATGAAGCACAGCCTCACACGTATTAAGTACTCCTGCTTCAAGTTCCCTATTTCATCTTCACACTGTTGCTGTTACTGTGTGGCATCTGTTATTCACAGGACTGATCCTGCAAGGTCCTGAGCATCTCTTCACACGTGCTGAGGACCCCACGTCCTGTCTTCAACATACTGTGAAGAAAGTGCTCTGCAGTCTGCTGTGTTGGATCCAATATAGCCAGTGCTCTACCTTTCTGAACACCAGTTGTACTGCTTGCACTAGGAGTTCAGTAACAAGAGAAGGCAACTGAATATTCTCAAAAATGCTCACTTTTAATAAATCACTCCCTAGTCATTTTTTAAAAGCATACAGTAGGCCTACTCTAACTTCCATTGACCTCAACAGCAAAGTTCTGATTGATTTTACTGAAAATCAGTTCAAGGATATTACACCAGACAAATATCTTGAAAGTGTCCGCGTGCATAAAACCAGAACTTCAGTTTATGTTTACACAGCTTACCTGGAATCATATGACATGTTTTAAAGAATAAGTTTGGTTCTCAGCCACAGTTGCCACAGAGCCAGCAACACTTTGCTGACTTCACTACACCAGCTGCCACAGCCAGGAAAGCCTCTCATTGAGCCAGAATAGATCAGGCTTTAAAAACTCTACTTTAAATAAATTCCAGTCTCCTGGATTTACCCCAAACTCTCTTCTGAAGCAGTACGAATCTGTGCAAAGGTAGCTCTCACCTCTGCTGCGGGACCACGCCTGGGGCACTGAGCTCAGATCACGTTGCATGGAAGGGTCACCGCAGTGTTAAATTACTATCGTGTCTAATGAAACAAGGGGCAGCTGGTGCACATGTATATATTTTTTAACAAGAGTGGCTGAGCTACTTCAGAATCAAAAGGGAATCTAAGACGAGCTGGGCAGACCCCATCAGCTGTCCAGCTACTCAACCTTACACCTCTTGGCTACACTCCACTCTTTGCCATTCAAGTCAAACTGACCTGCCCCTCCACAGCACTGCAGAGGTACAAACATTTCTGTAGGTATCTTGTTCTGTCCCCAAAGAACACAAATTCAATGGAACTGGTGCAAGGAGGAGAGAAGAAAGTCCATATAGCAGTAAGTGATCTGTACTGCCTCTTGGCAAATTCCATATTACCTTCCACATTCAGCAGCCAACTGACAGGCGCTTTCCCACTGGTTCTGGAGCTCAGAAATAGTCTGCTGAACCACCAGCTTCTTATTTTTCTCATTTCTCATTAAAGTTTCTCCTAGAGCTACCATGCCCTGTATTTTGGCCCCTCCTGCATCTTTGAGAGCTGTAATTTCCTGTATTAAACAAGAAGCAGAAGCAGTATATATATCACCATTTTTGATTATATAATAAAAGGTATCACCAAAGATTTTATTCATTTTTTATACTCTGCTGTTCAAGACAAAGAATTCTCCGTCCAACAGATCACATAACCTATGCATAAACAGACAGATCATCCAGTTTTAGAAAGTCTGAGATAACAAAGCTGCGATTTATTAATTACTCTCTGTGTAACAAAAGCAATATTGTGCTGACAAAACAAAAAAAATGCTTCCAATCTTACAGCGAGATATTTGTCACAATACTATCCAGTCCACAGAACAAAACGTGAAAACCCCAGCATTCTCATTTCTGACTACTCTGTTAGAAGGTCTCCTAAGTAGCCAGAGAGGAGACTCCAAAGAGGACACAGGGGCTTGAGAGACACACCCAGGCAGCAGAGCAGACCAGCGCAATGGCACTGCAGGACACCCCAGAAGTCACACACTTTGCAGAAGCTCTCTGGATGCCCGAGATACATTACTGATGTCCCTCTCCACCTCTGGAGTAGTATTTAACGGCCATCAGCACCGCATCAGCTTAGTGCTGCTCCACCCAGAGGTGCAACAGAGAATCTCACCTTATAAATGTAATAAACTACACAGAAACAAAACCAATAAAGCAACACAACCCCTTCCCTAAATAGGTCGCAAAAACACAGGCAATTAGCAGTGACAGTATCTTTTAGGGGGTGCTGACTTATCAAGCATTCCTTCCCATGTCCCCTGATAGATGAGCTGTGAGCATTCCTTCCTATGTCCCCTCATAGATGAGTTGTGAAGTGGAAAATGAAATACATTAAACAGAATACCTTTATCTGATTAATCCTTTTGTCTGATGGCAACTCGTGTACCTGTGAACTCAGGTTATTAACAGCCTCCTCGAGCCTTTTGATACAGCAAGAAACATCCTGGGCAAGTTCTTCAAATTTTTGTTCTTCCTCTGGAACTCGTTCACTATTCCCTGCCATTTCACTTACATGTGTTATCAGTGTTTGGAATCTACTGATAAGATCACTGGCTTTGGAAATGTTTTCATCTTCTGTCAGCCCAGCCTCCCTCAGGGAATTTGCTAGCTGAGCCATGGAGTCAAATGGTTTTCTGAAAAATACAAAAAAATTAATAAACATCCCTTTGTTGTAATGACACGGAACAATCCTCTTTAGAAGACAGTTCTTAGAGACCAAAGAAAACAATACCTCTGCATTAGAAGTGTCTTATAGAAGTTTTCAAGTTTTGCCTCATCTTCTTTGATATCTTCTAGCGTTTCTTTCTGAGCAGCGAGCCATTTTTCCAAAGCAGTGATGCTTTCTTCAAGGCTAAAGGGAATAGGAATACAGATACTGGTCAAAATGAGAGGCATTACATGTCTCCAGTTTGCTGACAACAGCGTTTTGCTGAAAAAGTAACATAAATACCGTGCATCTGATCAAGCAATGTTTTAAGCATAAGCTTAATTTTAAGTATCACAGTTCATGTCACTGAAACTACCCATAAGCACATACACTGAGTCTGCTACCAAGTGAAAAAAACCATGAAGCACACAACACTCATTACCCTTTATTAAAATACCATTTTTAATAAAAAGCAGGATTGTTTGCCATTCACTATGGCTGTTTAATAATGAATCATTTTATATCACTTGTGATTAAAATGTCAGAAACTACATTAGCTTCCTACCTGCTGAGCTGCTTGAGAGAAGCATCAAGTTCCTTTTCGCGTTTCTGACATTTGGAGATCAATCTTTGTAGTTCCGCTTCTTGATCTCTCACACGGCTGTTAAGGTGGCTAATGCTTGCTTTGGGCAAGTAATGCTTCACTTTATTCAATAAAGCTTTAACTTCTTGGATATCTCGGTCTTTGCCTTCAGATGTTAGAAAGTGCTGAATAAGAGCACAAACACAAGATGCATTTGTCAAATTTGCTGTTCTATAATAGACAATAATATTAGAAGAGTTCTTCAACTACTGTTACCTCCGCCAGCATTTTCTATGGCAATTCCAATTCCTGAAAAGGAATATATGTTAATTCACAGTTTGCTGACTATTCCACTTGCAAGTGGAAAAGTTGCTGTTTCTAGAATAAGGAGAAAGAAGACAACTTTGATTTTCCTCTTTACAACACAAATAGACACAGAAGAAACGGGCAAGTAGCAATCAAATCAAGCACTGACATCACTATGTCCTCTTCTGCCACTGAACTGTGATTGCTTCTTGCAGATCTTATGGCTTTTCCATCCCTATTCCGTTGACTCTACCTGACTTAGAGTGAAAAAAATGCCTGTAACAAAGTGAATGCAAATCTTCCACTTTTAATCCAGTGGGGGTCAGAATTTCATTTTACTGTCTACATATTTGACTTTCTGCATCTTTGCACACGGAAGTACTTGGTCAAAGATCATTGACTTCCACTAACTACTGTCTTGTCTCTCAGTTGCCCAACTATGTATGAACTTGAACAGTAATATTCCATTTTAACTAGATTTTATTTTCATTCCACTTATTGTCCTAATGCATAAGTTACATGAAAGGTTCATTCAGCCACAAGTTACAAAAGCACAGTAGGTGAATTCACTGCCAAGAATACACTCCTGTGTAAAAAAGTAAAACTCCAGGAAGAATTAGTTTTAGAAATCAGAACATTTTTACACTTTACCTTTAGCTTCCTCAGTCTTTCTTCCAGTATCGGTTTTGTTTCTAAGGGGTCAAAGCAGTCCTTCAAAGACAGCTGAGCATTGCTGAACCAGTCATTAAAATTCTTGCACTGACCTGAAAAAAGATACATTTCAATTTTCTTCATTAATTACATTCTTTAAAAGAAAATCCTATTTGACATGAAGTTTTCAGACAATGTGTAAGTACATTTACCCGCGCCATTGTCAAAGGTCGCTTTTATTATGGATCATGTGACAGAAACCGCTGCAGTTCTTATCTTTTCTTACCCAACACTAATTGACAATAAACGTAGTCATCCACTTGGGAGAGACCATTGCCTACACAGAGCAGTTTCAGTAGACAAGACCTGGATTTGCCTATTGGCAACTTTTCTCATTTCCACACATATAAATATTACTCCCAAACTACTTGAAGATGAGACTACCTTTGGGCCTAATTCTACATTTGCACAATCCTGTGTCTGTATAAACCAAAAAGTAGCTAATCACACTATTCATTCTCAGAACCAAGATTAAATAAAAAATGACTGGGAAATAATGAAAACACTTGATTTCTGTATTTTTAAATTAAATGTTCTGACATTTGTCCCTGAATTATGCTTTATACTTCTTTTAACTATTTCTTTAAATGTAAAAATAAAAACCAACAAACTTTGACTGAGTGGTTTGTTGGAATGAAAACCCATTTTTATCCAAACCTTTATCTCGTTCAAAACCCTGAGATATTGAAGCAATTTCAGACACCAAAACAAAAATAAATTGTATAACCTTTAAGTGATTATGATGGTCAATACAAACCTATAAAGCTAAATAAGTGTGAAACGTATTTGCTTACGGTTCAAAACACCAATAAAGTGATCTTGAAACACATGTTTCTTCTTATTAAATAAATCAGTGACACATTTAAGCTGCTTATTCAATTCATCCACATCAGGACAATCTGTTTCTTCCTGGAGTAATGTCACATGATGTTCTTGTTGCAGAATTTTCTGGTGTATCTCCTAAAGTTAAAAAAAAAGACAACTGTTAAAAATAAAAATTTGAGTGCAAGCATAAGTTCACTGTACTGAGCTGCTGTACAAATGAGAATTTTGCTGAAGAGTCGAATCCTGCATGTGTGTCAAAACATTTTCTATAAGTATATTAACAAGGTAATCAAAAAGTAGGTGTAACAGACAGGTATGTCAACAGGTTGACAAAGCACTGGAACAGGCTGCCCAGAGAGGCTGTTGAATCTCCTTCTCCTGAGATATTCAAAGCCCACTTGGATGTGTTCCTGTGCAACCTGCTGTAGGTGAACATGATTTAACAGGGGGGTTGGAGTGGACAATCTCCAGAAGTTCCTTCCAATCCCAACCATTCTGTGATTCGGTTATAAGCACTAAACTCTCCTAGAGCAGTGTATATGCATCTGTATGTGTACATAAGCCCACATACATTCACTCATGCACATGTTGGCATCACAGAAAACAGATGTATGAAGTGCACAGTAATATAGTACGTTCCAGAGCATGTAACACCTAGAAGCTGCAATGCCTTAGCTGCCAGAGGCACTATTCCATGCCTAAACGCCTTACTCTGTATGTCATTCCCTGTGGGTTGAAAGATAATTAGAGGGAGCTGGGAGAATTAATTAAAAGCTATATCTTTCCTCCGATGCCTGTGATTTCACTGCCTCAAACACCAGTAGTCTGACATCCAGAATGTGCATAATTCACTCACTACTCAACAGGAGGTTTAAATCTTGCCAGCCTTGAGCCTCTGAGCAGGAAGCAGCTCTCAGTTCTCTCCCTGGTGCAAAGAGGAGGGAAAGTTGGCTGAAATTGCCTAATGGGAGCACCCTTAGAAGGCAGGCTCAGGTGGCACAAAGACAACCTCCTCATATTATCTGGTTTTGGAAAAGAAACAACCCAGTACCCTGACTCCACCTTCAAGATATCTTGGGTGGTATTTTGTTGCGCCTATCATGAACTGCATCCAATAGCTGCAAGGGTTGCAAATAACTACATTTGCTAACAGTCAGTGAAAACAGGCTTTTCATTCATGCTACTTTTCTGGCAGCTTAAGGAAATATTCCAGCAGTTTAGAACATATACAGGAGAAGCACTTACAAAGACTTGCCCAGGGGAAAAACTAACAAAATTATAAAAGGTGCATCATTTGTGGCACACTACCTCTAATTTAGTAAAGATCTCTAAGGTGTCAGAAGGAGATAAAGCTTTCAAAAGTGATTCAGTCATTCCAATCTGTGTCTTGGCCAGATCAAGGTCTCCTTTTAGTTCTGCTGTGTTCACACTGAGTTCACTGGTCCTCCGCTTCGTCGACAGGAGCTCTTTTACTAGCTCCATTTTTTGCACAACAGATGATCTAATGACCTTGAAATTGGAAATAAACATACGTAAGAAATTATTCTGGATCAGTTTCTTAGAATATTACAGAACTCCATGACAGACATAAAAATTTAATAAATTATCTGAAGTCCAGACGTTTCAACAACAGTTTGTTCCAGTTTCTTTCCCTCCCACTTCACAAACTCAAAAATAACAGTATTAAGCCCTGCTCTTCTGAGGAACAATGAGCTCAGTTCATCTTTATTAGCAATGCTTTTATTGGTGCTGCTTTACTAACAAATTGTTTTGTCAGTGTACTCCAGTGTCTGTTCTCAGCTGGATAAATGCCTTACATGTACTTCAGCTATCAGGAAAAAGAGAGTGCCGGCTCTCTAACACATCTGCCTGCAGTGATCTCACTGAGGCAAATTCCCCGCACAGATCCAAAGACAGGCAGCAAGGTCGGCAGAGAAGTGGGGAGCTTTGGCTCAAGACTGGTCACTAAGGAGCAACAGGTCCCTAACCTTCTCATTAAAACTTCTGCAGATTTGCATGAGACAGCAGCTCAGTGGGAGCACGGCTACACAGCGAACCATCACTTCGGGGGACTCAGGGTGTCTGGTCCTCCTAAGGAGCGCAAGAGTTCACAGTAAAAGGTTGCAGAGTCCTTTCCTAAGCTCCTTAGAACACTCTACCCAGTGAAACTCTTCCAAGTTCACTGCCTGTTGAGGATAAACACACAAACAGCCAAACCGGGTCAAGCTCAAGGTGCATCTCACAGACACTGGGAGCAGATGCTTAGGGAACTGGTACAGGATCAAGGCAGCCTCTCAAACAGTGGAGAGGGATTTATTCCTTACTGTGTGAAGCTAACGCAAAAAGATAAAGATTTCCTTGTGCTATCCCAAAGGAAAACATCACAATAAACACCACCTTACGCAAATAGCTGTGTACTAGCAAGCCACAGTAAGTCATATCCAGGTAAAGGTATAGTTTAAAATCGAGATAGTTGCTGAGTTGCCGGAATCCCCAAAGGGATGATGAGGTTCACTATGCCTTGCCCTTCACCAATAGCTAAGAGCCAGATATCACCAATATTGGCCTCTTTGAGCAGGACTGCAGAACGGTTGGGTCAGATCTAAGTCCCTAAAAGGCACAGGACTGAGAGAGGCCTTTGTGTTCAAAATAACAGGGTTGGTTCTAACAGCTCGAGAAAGACAACAAATGAAATGCCTCTGCTAATAGGCAACCATATGCCTCCAGTTCTCTTTGAGGAGACTTAAGTCAAACCAAGAAACGATTGTGGCAAAGACAACACCAGAAACAGGGCTGTAGTAATGAGTACTGGCATTATCAGCTGTAAAAGCCTCTTCATACCTGTAGCTCCAGCGGAGTTTCATTACTGTTCAGAAGCTCTTCTATCTCAGCTAATGTGTTGTCAAATTTCTGGAGTTTCTGCTCTTGGACTCGTAGGCATGCCTAAACGTGGAAAAAAACACATTGGTAACTGTGCTTACCCCACATTAAATTTCCTCTTTTCTGTGAGAAAAGTATATTACTTGTGTTCTAGTTCTGTATTTTGGCATATATAGGTTCCATAACTGGTCCATTTTCTGATTTGCATTTTTATTTGTATTACAGTCCATAACACTTCAGGTTTCTTAGGCAAAGCTGTTGTTAATGCAAATCTAGCATAAACGTAATGATCTTTATTATTTTACTTCTATATTAACCCAAGTAAATTTGCAGGACAATAATCTTAATTTTGTACTTATTTCTTGCTGCTTCTGTTAAAAAGGAATATTCTTGGATATTATAGAGTTGAAGTCAAGAATTGACACCCTGATGATACAATTTGGTAAGGAAGTGATAAAACACAACACATGGGATATGCACTTTTTAAATTTAAACCACTTGTATGCGAAAAGACCTCTACCCATTTCAATGCATTTAAGAGGCCAGTAATGTGAAAGTAAAGTATCAGCTTCAACTCATGAAACAGAAAGTGTCAAAAATAGTCACACTGTCTCCTATTTCCAAATCAATATTCCAAATTCCTTCAGGACAAAGTATTCCTCTGCCGTGTCTGCACAAGCAATCATCAAAACCTATTCATTTGTTGCAGCCCTTAAAAAAGTCCATACTGACTACCAACCAGAGAAAGCAGAACTTCTCTCACATTATTGATACTGAAACCATCTTTAAACATACAGTCAAATAATTGATTACTCCGTTCTTTTGTGACAGGATTCTTGAAATTACATGCACCAGTGGCTCAGTTGGGTGGACACAAAACACCCTGGGTTCCAACTCTATGTAAGTTGATACATTGCAACAGTTGGGGGTTTTTTGTAATTAACATTAATGTAGAGATGTTTCAGGATCAACAACAACAAATAATAAACTGATAAATGAACCTGACTCCTTCTGCACTTTAAATCATTTTACAAAAATATCAACTCACTGAGTTCAGTTTTCTCCCCTTCTATTCGGCTTTATAGTAGATTGTGGGACAGAGAGTTTCTCTCTCCTTTGCCCTCTCCTCCCTTCTCTTTTGAGAATTACACCCTCACGTGGAACCAGCGGAGTAACCTTAGCACAGCTACCTCCTATGTACCAGGAGAGAGACGTGTTGGGGGTACGGTCACATCATGCCAGGCTTGAGCAGTTTCCAGGTAACAAAATGGCTCTTAAGATGTGGTTGCCAGCTGGCGCATTTTTACTGGAGTCCTCGGGGACCTGAACTACTCCAGGTAAATTCTAATATAAAAGTCAATAATAAAATATACACCTTCGCACAGCGTGCATACTATTTTTTCACTGGGAAGATCTGTATACAAACAGCACTTTGGCTTTTTATCTGTCTGCAAATTAAAACAAATACGCAGTGCTAACAGTAGCAGTAATGCTGCAAATAAGCATAATAAAAACCAGGGCATTTGAAGGATGTTAAACATTGAGGAAAAAATGACTGCGTAACTTCAAACAAGCGGATATGAGATATACTCATGTCTCAACCCCACTCAAGCAGGAAATTATTTTTGTTCAGCAGGCACTGGCTAAAAGTACAATGAATTGTAGAATCATTAAGAAGCAGTGTAGCTGACCGATTATGGACCTCAAGCCAGTAATTAAAACATTCAACCTTGTACATGAGATTCCTCAACAGCAGAGAGCAAGTGCATGTGTTTTTCTACCCAGCTGCACCCCTATACCAAGAGTCAATATTATAATCTGTGAGAAAGGGGCATGGGCAAGCCAGGCTCTGCTGATGTCTGCCTGCTTGCAGCCCCCGGAGACCCTTTGCAGTCAGCCACTACTGAGGCTGCGTTAATACACTGGGGAACACACCAGGACAAAGACTGCAGAAGCAAATGAGCCACTTCTGCAACCTCTTCTTGAACTGTACATTGCCCAGCCTTTTTTGAGGCTCTACTATCTTCACTGATAAGCAGTTTCTAACTAGGAAACTAATCATTAACCTATACACACCCTTTTCTTTCTTCTCTCTAGGCACAAGGAAATAGGTGCATCACTCTGCCCTAGACTACAGACTTTCCAGGCCTTCTCTTTTCTGTAGGTTTGTACAGCACAAAGGAATGAGGAGGCTTTTGTTGTCTAAAGCAGCATTTGCAGTGTTGCATTAATTTAAAACAACTTAGTACACATATATGCTATCTATTTATTAGTTTCCAAGACCTGTATCCCTAATACATTATGAAATACCTTCAGTGAAATTATCCATGCAGATGCAATTGCAAATGCTACAACTTCCCCTGCTTTTGCAGTGCTGATATTCCTATATGATATGCATGTTTATAATCCAAAGTCCATATCACTACAGTATAAGTTAAGGGTAAAAAAAATCCATTCAAATTACCTTCAGCTGTGTAATGTCCTCTTCAGTCAGACAATGGTCCTCTGCATTCTTCAGTTCTGCATTTGCCCAAGCATCGATTGTGCCAGATAAGCTAAGAAGTTTGTCCCACAAAGCCTGAGCTCTTCCCAAATTATCGCAGTAGTTTTCAGTCTTTTCGTTGATCTGCCATGACATTCATATACAGAAAACACACAGATTTCAAAAATGATGGATTATATTCCAAAAGCAAACACAGCAGAATAAAATCTGAGCGAGATGAAATCACCCACAAAAACAACAAGTGCAGCAAGGGGGGGAAAAAAAATCTCATGTGTCTTCACAGTGAACTGGTCACAGAGAAGATATTTAAATCCTTGCCACACATGTCACTAAACATACCAATCACAACAGCAGCTTGCCAGTTTTAAGGCAGGTTTAGGAAGAAGCCTTGCTCATTAATGTTTATCTACTCTGAGTAAATACCTTCTAATCTCAGTATTGATGCACTGCTTAGATCGACAGTGGCAAACATTTCTCACCAAAAGCACCAGCATTGTAATTCTCCAGATCGTCTCCGAAGTCTAAATCCACAGAAGTTGTTACGGAAGCTTACAGATCTGTGCAGAAAGCGCAAATATTGCCTTTCCGCATTTCCTAGAACTATTTACTGTCAAGGAGCGCCCATAATATAAACTACCTGAGCGATCAGAAACATTACGCCGTAGACACTCTGCAAGCTTTTCTCTGGTAAACACTTGGATTTCTCAAAAATCTTTGCCATATTGCATTTAATTTTTTCCAAATATTATACACGCATCAGAATCAATTACTATAATGCATAACAGATAAGACCACACCGATAATTTACTTTTTACATACATCCAGCCATCTGTCCACAATAATGTTAGCCTCATTCTCGAACGGAGGCTCCTCAAAGCTTCTCATTTTATTGAGCTGGAATTGAAGGTTTTTACAGATCTGATTTATTTTGTCTACATCCTCAGAGTGATCATTAAATTCCTCTTTTGCTTCTTCAATCTGTGAAAAAGACCAAATGGATATTTATAAGCATGTTTACTCATGACTGTTCAGCAAAACATTTTTAAGTGATGTGCAGTTCTTTTTAGTTTAGAAAAACAACAGCATTACGCAAAATAGACTATTTTATATAATATGATGACAAAGAAATATATCTTGTGTTGTTATATCCCTGTCATGCTGATGGGAATATTTCCATGATAGAAATCCATATTATTCTGTTACTGTCTGCAAAACAGCTGAGTAGGAACCATGGATAATATATTTCTGACTGAAAGAGCCAGAAACACAGTTTGCTTTAAAAGTAGTAATTGCAAGATCCAAGGGGACTGTACACACAACCTCAGTTACAGAAATAAACAATGCGCAATGTGATAATCATCTGAGACACTATTACAACTCTAAAACATATGACCTGGCATCCTGATCCCCAGGCTTTTTTTAAAAAAAAAAGCTTAAATCCTATTTAAACATAGCCATTGTCAAATATTCCATTGCCAAAACCTGAAATGTCTCTTTTTCTATTTAAACAATAGACCGCTTCTTTGTGCTTAATTGTATTGTGTTTACAAACGACATGGGAGCTCCCTGGAAAAGAAACACTGACCTCTAGTGTTAGGCAATTTGATATTAAAAGCTCTCCTTACTTCCCAGAGACAAGCATTACATCTTCTTCTCATATAGGTACTGCCAGCCGCTGAAATAAGGGGAAGGATGGCAAAGCAGCACTCACAAACCAGAGCAATGCAGAGAATCCTCTCTTTTATTATTTTACATCATCATAAATAACAGATCATCAGCACTCAAGGACTCGTACGCTGCCGCAGCTACCGCAGATCGCAGTTCTGAGAGTGGGAGTTGCAAAACACAAGGTGAGGAGGAGGAAGGGTTGTTAACAGAGTGATGGGTCTCCGTACAAGCAAGGGGCAGGGTATGCAGGTGATCTCCCCCCACTGGGAGCCCAAGTGATGCGAGGTGCCAGAGGTCTCACTGGTGAAACCAAGAAAAGACCCTGTCTCAGCTGAAGAGAAGGTGGCATACAAGGACACCATCCCATTGCCTGAAGGAAGAACCCGCTTACATCCACTCCTAAATTTAATCATCCAGAACGTTTCCGAATGCTCTGTGTGATGCTTCATCAGAAAGCCTAAAAGTGGGATCTAAACAACTGGTTACGTAACATAGCCAGGAAATGTGAAACCTGTACGCTAAAATGATCACAGTGAACAAGCGGCTGTTTGTTAATCCATTAGCCATGGACAGCTATGTCCAGTGGTTGTATTCATTTAGCCAAGAAGAATGCAGCTGGCCATCAAACTTTTGTCTGAAAAAGGGATAGACTTTAGACTACACGAGGGCTTGACCAGCAATTCCTGCTTGTTCAGTCTCATCAGCTAAAGTAAAAGTTATTGCAAATGTTTAACTCCTATTGAAGACAGCACGGAGCAAACATTGGTTACAGAGGCCATGGCTCTTCTACAGAAGGCCAGTTCTCTAAGTAGGCTTGTAACACAGAAAAAGTGAGAGAAGAAATACCAAACTAGGTTGTTACCACTTCTAACTGCAACATAGTTTGGTCAGCAAAGTCAGTGTGAGGGCAGAGATTGGTGCTGCCAACGTAACCAGCTCAAGGACACACTGTCCCATCAGCCCAGCCAAAACCATGGAGGCCTCCAAGGCAGCACCACGCTGCCAACCCCCAGGCTGTGTCTGAGCGTGGTGGCACAGAGAGGTACACAGGCTGCAGCCTGCAAAGCACGAGAGATCTGTCATGGCCCAGTGTCTGAGCAGATGTGCCATGCAGCCTTACAGCTCCTGTTCCTCATCCTGCTGGCTCAGGGTGAGGTGAAGATCTTGGTACAGCACTGAACGGTGCAGACAAACCCCGCAGCCCTGACTGGGACCCAGTGACACAAGCAAAAAAATACGGTTCTAAATTCTTAGTTATAAGCTACAGCGACAGCAGAGAAACAAGCAGCCCCAAGGAGTTGCATTAACGATTATTTTTGCTTTACATTTTAAAATACCTTCTTAGTAACAAATGAATTTTCTCTTTTTGCATATTTACAAACTGCCCACTATAAGAAAACACAGTAGAACTGCCCAGTAGAAAATACAGAAATATTCTAAAGGTGAATATGCTGATTTGAACATATGGTTTTGGTAAGACAGACTTTCACCTTATTTTGATACTACACCACAGTTTTTCCTATTTTTTTCTTTTTTTTTTTAAATTTCTCCCCTTTAACAAGACCTTGATTCAATAAGCAAAGCTGGACATCAACTTAAAACAAAACCAGGGTATAGTCCCTAAATGTATTTTGGAAGCCAAAATAATTTGGAAGCCAGTCTTAACATTTGCCCTGAAGGCTGTGTTGTGCAAGGGCACACACCCAAATGCTCCCAGGTAAGGCTTTTCTTTCCCTTTCAGTAAGTTCTTATTACTCACCTTTGTAATTAGTCTGTTCAAATTCTCCTTCCCCATATAAGAAGTTTGCTGTGAAAGCACAGTCTCCTGTTTCTGGATGATGCTGGTCAGACTAGTTTTGCAGCTTTGATACTGCTTCAGGAGATCCAGAGCCCTTGCACACTGCTCCTGGCTATTAAAAAGAGATTAATTATTTATGACCTAAGCATGAAACAGCAACCTCAACCTCTTGTCTGCTTCCTTCTCCTACATTCAAACATGTGGGGAGTTTGACTACTATGTTTGGCAGAGAGAGTCATAAACCCTACAACACCGTGTGATATCGGGTGTGGTATTTGGACAGGTTTTGGAAGCAGAAATGCCCTTCACCATCCTATGCCTCTGATTTACATTTAATCATGATGTGACCTGAGCAGTTCACGTTTATATGATACTCCCCACAGGAAAGACGAGCTCAGTCACCAGTAAACTGAAATACGCTGTGCGGCAGGTACCACAACAGTTTGGGTAGTCGACAGTGGGCAGTACCTCCTCAGCCCAACCTGCAGTGGGATATGAAAACAGATTACTCCCTCCTATGCAGGCTAGGAGGGTTAACCAGAACTATTCCAGTCTATGCGAAGTATAAAGGCACCTTTAAAAAACGTCAGAGAAGGATGGAGGCATCAATCATAGCCTTTCCCAGTCCTCACTCTCTCAGGCTTATGAAACAAAATTTCTTTAGTGTTTTTCTGCATAAGACTCTCTTTTCCCAGCTGTCCTCTTTCATTTATTCCAGTTTGACTTTTCTTTTCGAATGTGCTGGCGTGAAATTCACAGCAAACGTAGAAGATACATCATTCCCAGCAGCAGACAGGCTTTCATTTTTGATACCAATAAAGTCCAACACATGGCTGCATACCTGCTAAATGATGGGACTGTGATGTCTTAAAAATATACAAAATCCACAAGCCTTGACTGCAAACTTCTATGTGCAATTCTTGGCTTTATGTTAGTTCATATCACCGTAATAGTAGCTTTAACGTACGGTCTAAGGCTTTTTTGCTGTTTAACTTAAAAGCAAACTTCTTACTTGTAATATACCATTTTAAAATTTAGTTTTTCTCCCTACCATTCAACAAGCAAGAGTTTTGTATCCTCCCACAACCTCTCTGTATGTTTGCACTGTTCATTTGCTTCCTCTGCTTTCTCCTCTTTGACGTCTGTGAGCTTATTAACAATCTCTCGCACAGGTTTCATTTCAACAGCAGCACAATCCAATTCTTCCTCCAATTCCGTTAATGATTTTATCCTTTATTAGGAAAAAAAAAAAGAAAAACAGCCTTATATTAAAATAAGTCTTCAATTTTTTTTTCCTCAATGTAATTATTAAGTTTCCCATAAATTCACCCTGAACTACATGTGCTGACTATACTAAATGACATAATTAAAAGTCTAATTTGATCTTCAGATGAGTTATGCTCACCTAAGCCCTTTCAGAAAGTAATCAAAAATCCTGAAGGCCAATGGGGTCTGTATGAAAAACAGTGAATTATTTTGTATTAAAAGGCAACTGCATATGGTCTATGAAAGAAGCAACTTAAAAAATGACACAGCTTATAACCTACTCTCTCCTCTCCTTTTCTCTCTGGATAAATGGCAGTGAATTGTTTATTCACCCTTTGCCAGGCTGCAGAGAGCTCCTCTGAAAGGGTATCAGGGATATACAAATCACATTAGTGGCTTTCTCGAGGGGAAGCAAAATAACACAAGGCTTGTACACTGCAGGTGTGAAACTCTATTTGACAGCTTTCTTACTGAAAACTAAGATCATAATAATCAACCTAATTTTTCTTCATCAATACTGCTTCAGATAAACACATACGTATGAGTTTAAAAGAAAAGAAAAACTGGAGAAGGCTTCCTTATTCAAGCTGTGATGGAATGAATAAAATGTAAGTTCACAGCCTCTTTCAATGCTCCACAGATACTTCAAGACACATCCAGCTTTCAGTGCTCTACTCAGAAGAGGCCATAAGGCTTCTGAGTTCACTGAAATTATGAAATTAAAAGAGCTTTAAAAAAGAATTCACCTTTGTTGAATGGCTGGAATTGTTGGATCCTTCAAGCCTATTTTGTTAATTCTGTCACGTAGATCCTGAATGTTTTTAAGGAGTTCACCATTTTTGGTTGAAAAAATCTTGTATAAGTCTTTTTCCTCTGTAAGCATCTGCTCACTTGACAGATCAAAACTCACATTTAGCTCTTCAGATAAAGTATGAACAATGTCTTCACAGCACGTCTTCCTCCCACATTCAGCATCTTCCAAACAGATATCAACTGTTTTCAAGCGTTCATCCAAATGTTTAGCCTCTTCTGCCATATGAGAAACTTCTCGCACAGCCTCTCTCAACGCTTTTCCCTGTATTTCAGGTTGACCTGGGGGATCTGTGAGACATTTGATGGAAGACTGAATCCTCCTCAATGAGGCCATAAAAGCTTCCAGATCTTTAAGGACTGTCTCGCGTATCTGCATTTTATGGCTCATTTCTTCAAGCTGGTTTTGATAGTAAATCATAATTTTACTTGCAGCTTGCAGATCTATTGGATTAAATTCATCTCTTGCTGAACCATCTAGGTGTTCCAGTTGTTTACACACTTCAATCTGATTCAATATGGATCTCTGTAGCTCCTGAAATTGAGAGAACAATCAACAGGGTCAGCAAGTGAAAGAAAACCTGTACCCTGCATTCAAGCTGATCCTTAAACTAGCAATAAAATAAGTAGAGACTGAAATCCGCAGGCTCTGACCCGCACACAGATGTTTGTTAATCTGCCACCTTTTAAGTTTTTCATGCTATACTTTTGGAGGACTCTTACATGCATTTAAATGCCTCTTGGTGAAGTCTGCATGCTCTCTGGCTACAGCCCTCAGACCAACAGCACTGTGTCAGAGTTGTGAAACTCCAAATGTGCAGAGAGCTGGGAAAAAATCAGGGTCCTTCCAGCCAAAGAGTCACCTCAGACAGAGAGTATATACGCTCTACAGCTTGAGAGACCTAAATCCTACTTCGCTCAAGAGCCAACGGCAGCCAAATGCGAACTTTCAGTTCTGTGTAACTGTCAGAGTCTTCAGCTCGGAGTACAGGGCAAGAGCAAAACACTATTCACCCTGCCTAACAGGCAGACCGGAGCCAAGGCGTAAGATACCAATAGTAAATGAACAAGTTATTGTATCCATGCAGAGCTTCAAAAACTATCCTGAAGTGTTCTCAGATACCTCAGCAGATGTTACACACGGCAGCTTAGCATAGCTCAAAATTTATGACCACATAACGTTATGACTCCACAAAGTGATATAAAGCCAGGTGGGAACTGTGTCACTCTGGATCGAACTAAAATCCTAATCTAAGACAAAGTGTTCACAACCATGCTTATTTACAGTAGAGACTACTGAGGGTCCCTGTCTGTCTCTACAGCAACAATAACATTTAAAGCAAAGAAATTAAAGTGCTGTTAGAGATTAGAAGGCTTGGGAAGCTTAGTGAGTGGTCCCAAACTCCTGAGAGAAAATTCCATGAAGTTCTCTGGTCTCTAGGCATATTAAAAACTGTTTTGGCTAGGGTATGCCTCTGCATTTTCTCTCACCTTTAGTTCCCTATATGCAAGGTCGCTATTCATCAGATTAAACTGCTGGATGTCCTTTTTCTTCAGCCGCTGATCTAATTCACATAGAAGATTGGATTCATTTTCTATTGGCAAAACAATTTCCAAAGCAGTCCTTAAAGAGTTTGTTCTACAAGAAAAGTAGAAAACATGAACAGGGAAAACAAGCAAGAAAAAACACTCAACATTTTACAGCACAAAAAGCCACAAAGATAACATAATTGACTGTTTAACAGATCTAATTCTCCTTCTCCTGAGATCAAAGGAGTTTTTCCATTGATTAACAGAAAAAGCACTGTTAAATGTAGTGAATACAACCAAAAGGTTGAAGGAAATAATAGTAAACGTGGGGATACTGCACAGTGATGTTACAAAGATCTGGCGCTGTGCTTCTTGGAGATATTCACACTATATGCAATGTGTATATGAACCAACTATGATTAAGAAAAGCATAATTTTATGCAATTTTTTAATAAACATGAAAAATGTGCAGGTATTTTCTGTAACACACACTATTTCCTTTACAATACACACATTAGTTACAAGGAAACATTCCTTAGCTGATGCTGTAAAGTGCTATTTTATACCTGGTACTTATAATATCCTGAAGCTCTTTCCATTCTCCTTTTAGTTTGCTTCTCATCTCAGAGATAGCAGCCTTCTGCACTTCATCCACAAGATTTTCTAAGGTAGATGAGATGTTTTCTAATTGCATCCAACCAGACTTGGTTTCATTCTCTATCACCTAAAAGATATGCAATGTTAATTGCATTAATATCATATTGTATTTCCCAATGGACGAGTCAGTTCATAAAATCATAGTCATAAGCGTCTCTGCAGAAAAAGTGAACACATCACACATATTTATTGCTTTCTTCTTCTTTAAGATTCCATTTTTAGCTTCATGCAAATCTCTACCAACTTTTTACGATAAAACCTTCCGTGTCTGATATATGCCTTGGCTACATTTTATAAAAAGTTCAACAAATATAGTTCAGCCGTTTTTACTACAAGACTGATGGAAATATCTCAACTTAGCTACATTCAAAAAACAAACGTAGAACTGAAGCAAGCTCCGAGATGCTACGTAACCTTTGCTCTCCTTTCAAGCAAGGGCTTGAAAAACTGCAGTAATAAATTCTCCAACAATGATGTGTCTTTTGTCAACCCCTTAAGGCTCTCACAAACCCAATCACGTTGTAAGTCCTGGAACAGTTTCACTCTACACATAAAACCACTGCCATTTGATAGTTCAATTCCGACGACTCCTCCAGCTCTGACCACAGTCCATCATTTACCACTCCTGCTGACAAAAAAACTGCTTTCCCCAGTTATTTTTTCCATTATATCTATTCTAGACTGCAGATCAAAAACTGAGAACCACCAATTTCTTCTTTCAGCAACAGCTGCAAAATTCCACTAAGTAGAAATGCAGCTTTGCTGAATGCTAAACCCTTGATTTCCCTTCTACTTCCAACAAACCTGATGGTAAGGATGCTCCTTATCCCCTGGCAACACACATGACACAGAGAGGTGAGGGCTCTACATGAGAAAATAACAATTTAGGCACCAAGTATGCTTTTAAAAGATGAATACTCACCTGAAGCTCAAGTAGCTTATTCTGAAGGCATGAAGTACCTTTTATTTCATCAGTAAAGCCAGATGCTACTTTCTCTCTGCCGGTTTGCAGAAGTTTCTCCAGGTGACTTCTTTGTGTGTTATAGCTAAAGAAAGATGCAATCACTCTCAGAGAGAATATTACTTCTGATTTAGTGGAACATGGCAGGGGTTGGGACTTGCTGACCAATAGGTTACGAAATAAGCATAGCCTATTGCAAAAGCATATTTTTACATAAATTCCAAATGAATCTGCATAAATGAGCAACATCTAAAAGAGCTGAGAAACTGCTCACATGGATAATTTGCAAGTATGAATGTCTGCCTGCGTTCTCCAGGCTCGGTTTTATGAATGTAAAAATGTCAGTTTTAAAAACTTCATAATATTTTTTTTTTATTTTGCAATACCTGAAGTTATTTGTAAGGCAGATACAGATTTTTCTGGTCCAAGAAGAAAAAGGTTTATAGCTCTAATGTTCTTCCTGAAAATCCTAACTTTTGAAGAATTTAACTACTACAGTGCTTCTTTATCAATTACAGAGCAATACTATGTAAACTGGAGCAGAACAAGAACAGAGTTTTGCATCATCGAAGTGCACCCTGTGCTTGATACCTTCAATTAATACATGAACATCTAGCATAGTATCATCTCTTAATATACACGCATTTTAAAATTTAAAAATTACCTCTCCAATAAATCCGGTATACGCAAATCACTGCCTTCCTCAAATTTCTTTGCATGGCTTTCTCCATTGTGATGTTTCACATCTGGTTCCAAAACTGCAGCAGGTGTTGAGGTCTACATTAAAATAAAAAAATCATAGAATTGTTAAGGTTGGAAAAGACCTCCAAGATCATCAAGTTCAACCACTAACCCAACACCACCTTGCCTAGTAAACCATGTCCCAAAGTGCCATGTCTTTTATGAACACCTCCAGGCATGGAGACTCCACCACTTCCCTGAGCAACCTGTTCCAGTGCTTCACTATTCTTTCAGTAAAAAAATTTTCCTAACATCCAATCTAAACCTCCTCTGGCACAACTTGGGGCCATTTCCTCTCATCCTATCCCTTGTTGCTTAGGAGAAGACAGAATCATAGAACTGAAGATCACATCGAGCTGTATCAATACATAGCAGAGACTAACAGATATCTGTGATCTCCTGAAAGAAGCAATGGCTTCATGGGTCTCAAAGGAGGTGAGAAATAACACTGACAAACACAAAATATATTTAAACTCAGTCATGAACCAAAACCAAAAAATTCTGAACATTCGCAGCCAGGCCATTTATTCCTTTCACAGACACTGGGTCTTTGGCAAGCACAATCCACTTGTGCAAATTTCTGCTGTAGCTCCACGGACATCCTTGGGGAACCACAAGGCACTGTCTTCTGCAGCTTTTGCCAGGCTGCTTATACCAGATGTCTTTCCCCTTGATTCTAGGATATAATCTACTCTACAGTTTGAGGCCAGCTGATGTAATACAATTCAAACTTGATTATTCATCACAGAAGAGATTTCATCATTGTATCAGGGATGATATTAGTAGCCTTACAAGAGATCTCTCTTCATAATAGCCATTTCCTACATATCTCCAAAGAATGCAATGGTTCCCTTCCTATAAACCACCAGTCTGGAGGCTCTCTGATGAGCTCTCTGCTGCCCTACTAGCATGGATGTTTATAGTGAACGAGACATCTTTAGTGGCAGCCAAATGATGAAGTGCAGTACCCTCTCTCTGAGATTATTTCGATGAAGTACATGTGTTCTGGTTTTCCCTATGTTTTTGTAAAGTAAATGCCTCCAACTCCACTGCTGTTCCTCTCTCTGAAACCTTTCATATCATGTGCAATTTGCACTTGAACACAGCTTCACACATGATTCTTCCAGCTGAAAACCACTCTTTAGCAAAATATAATGCAAGGTTGAAGGCTCATGTCTCCTCCGGGTGTCCAGTACCGTTCCTTGCATGTTACTTTTTAATATTTACTTAGTCTGCGTTCCCAATGAGCTTTTGACATCTGACCAGAGGCCTGAAGTCCTACCACAACAGGAATACTAACAGAAATAACCAGTTTTTCCTTTTGGCAATGATCTCTCCTAGACAGAGCACTGTTTCTAAGAGAAAGTATGGACTTCTTACCTCCTGTACCGAAAGAATATCCATTTGTTGAGAAAAACCATGCTTTTCTCCATTCTCAGAAGGAACAACGGAGCCCCTGTGGTTTAAAAGAAATTTCGGCTTAAGAAGAAAATATGAAATACAAAGGGAAAAAAAGAAATTCCAGCTAATAATTACAAACAGTGCAGCTGTGATGAAAGGCAAACATGGTACTTGGTAGTTTATGAAACTTAATAGTAAATGTTTAAATGCACAATTGCCCACAATAATGTACATAGTAAAGTACCTGGTAGTACATTTACAAAATCTATCTGTATATCTGATTTCTATGAAGCTACAACACATGAGCTCAGTCACCCACTCTTTCTCAGGTGATTGTCCTTTTCCAGCATGAGAGAGCAGGGATGTGTAAGTATCTGCCACAGTCTGTTGAAGTTTTTCTAGCTTTTTTTCACAGTCTGCAGTCAGTGCATGTATGTCTGGGATAGTCTCTTCTGATAGTCTTCCCAATATTTTAAGGTCTTCTAATGTCTTGTTAAGTTCCTTCAAGCTGCCTTCATTTGAAAAAAAGGTCTAAACAAAGAAAACAATATAATAAACTCATGTTAAGTCATAAGGATATCCAATTATTCTCAGACAATTTTCTATTGCCATTGACTGCTTGGATGAGTGCACTTAAAGCATAAGCTGTCAAACCAGGAAAGAAACATTTCTTTTCCCTCAATTCTTATTCAAATAGAGCCAGGAAAGAAATTAAAATTTCTGGCAACATGTTTCCTAGTTGCATTCACAAAACTATATTGACTCTTGCTTGATTTTTAAATTTGTTATGTTACTACAATTTTAGCTGCTTTGGTCCCAAGTCCTCTTCACACTGACATCAGATACACATGTCCCACTAGCTACAGAAAAAGTAGAATTGGAAAAATTATTTAAAATATTCCCCATCAAAAATTACACCTTCTAAAGCGAAACTGAACTATTCTAACATTCTAGCAAAAATATGAGCAGAAGGAACACACTTAAGAATGTTTGCTTGTCTTTAGTCTTGCATGTGCAAAATTTGCTGAACATGAACTAATGAGAAGTAAAGACTAAAACTCCACTGAATTCATTGAAGACCAGTATTTCATCAGAAGAGCAATTTCTTGCCCTTATAAGTGGTAAACTAGCCACATCAATGCATCTCAAAGAGAAGGATGAAGGAAAATACGAGAAGAAACGAAGCATAAAACCTATTGCTTACGTAATACTTAAGATTCACCATGACTCACCCTGGCAAGTGAAACATGAAGGTGTCTAACACTGACTAATTTACATACAGTACAATCACAGAGCTGAAGTGCGGCTATCGTACTGTGAGAAGATACTCTCACCTGAAGGCAGGTAACACTATGCAACTGTAACCAATCAAGGAAGTCACAAAACAGTAATAATTTCTTATTTTTACACTCCACACAGCTAAATCTGTTTTAATGCTTCAAGGCTGTCTTAAAAAAAAAAAACAATGAAAAAAACATACCACCCATGCATCAAGGAGGTAATTCTAAAAGTCTGCAAGCAAGCTGATATCTGCAGTCAAAAAAGGTAAAGAAATAATTTGGGTAGCCTCTTTTCTACATTTATGTAACATAGAGCACAAGGGCCCTGTTGAAAAACACAGGTTGCAATAATGTACCTAAAGAGGAGCAAGAAGGACAGACAAAGCATTCCCAAAGAGAGGCAGGTGAGCAGAAAAGGAGTGTGTCGGGTACCTCATGTTCCTTGATGAGCCCTTTGGTTTCATCCATACTTAGGAGTTTCTTCTCTTTGCCTAATTGCTTATTGATTTTTTTTAAGGTTGCATTAAATTTCTTTTTTTCCCTTTCTACTATCAGCTGGACATAGGACATAATTTCATGACGAACTGCCTGCAAAATTCAAAACACATTGTCCCCGTGAGATGGTGAATTACAAAGTGAATAAAAACCTCAGACAAAAAAAATTGTTTTTCAAAGATGCCAGGCCTAATAAGAAGAGACAGTGGATCCCCCCTCCTATATTATCTCACCTCCCATCTTTTATGAATATCTTTACACTTTTCTTCCACCACCAGCTTTCCACGGTCAGAAGAAATATTTTTCAGTTGTTCAGCTGCTTTTAAAAATTCATCAAGAACTTTATTGTTCAGAGCTTTAAAAGCTTCCTGCAAGACAAGCATCATAATGAAAAATAAACCAAACTGAATGCAGCTTAGTTACCTAATATAATGATATCAGTAGCATGCAAAAACTGTGCATAAAGCATACATTGCATTTATGGCTGTGGTGGCCCTTGCGTGGCTGAGTATGAGAGCATTCTCCACCCTTGCAGACTGATATTTGGTTTATGCTTTTTGGAGAAAAGCAGATTTTGTTCTTGTAAATACTCTTTTAGGGGCAAATATGGTATCAATGAAGAAAGATTAAGATCCCTGAACTCCGTCTCATTACTAGGGAATATATGTGGCCATGTGCCACGTCTGTCAGAGAGCGCGAGAAAGGCCTGCACCAGTGTGATGGACCCTGTGAGATGGCCTGAAGTGGAGCTCTGCACTGCCCCCAGCATGTGGCCACCCAGGCCTTGCTGTGCAAGATGAGGCAACACAGATTTTGGACACATCCATTTTTGATACCTCACTAAGGACACCTTGAAGAATTCCAGATTTTGAGATCAGACACGTCCTTTACCAGTTATCCACTGGGAAAAAGAGGAGATTCAGTATTTATAATCACACTGCCCAAGAATTCAGCCATGTGATTCTTGATGGGAATCTTAATTATTAATTAGGCAAAAAAAAATGGCTGTTGTTCAGAACTTTGAGTTCTGACGGGATGACAGAGTAATTTAAGATAAGGCACTGAATAAACTGCCATACAGATTTACATTTCTTCATTCAAGCTGTCTGCCAAGTTAATGTATGCTAACAGTACTAAATCCAAAAGCTGAGAAAAGCATTAACAGCTACCAAAGAAAAAATCTGATCTTTTTCTAACTTAGACTTCCAGAGACTAAACAGCACTAAGGAATATTCATATTTGGTTGACTGAGAAAACAAACCCACCTCATATCTTGAAATACATTCTTCAGGACTTGATTTCTGATTGACAAGATGCACAGCCTTTGAAATGGAGGCCTCAAGTTCTTTCTGGGATTCTTCAAAATTGAGCAACGCCTCCTTCTCTGCGGGTGTCTTCTCAGATTTGGACAAGATGTTGTTCACATCACTCATGACAACCTTGAAGGAAAAAGACTCTTATCAGAACATGCCTGAGTGTCAGCAATTACATAAAGCTATTGCTTTGTAACGTCACTCCAAGTTTTTCAAGTTGGGATCCTTGAAAATGTTCGAGTTTTTGCCCTGGCAAGAGTCTGGGAGAATGACTCCAATAATATAAACACTTTTTTATTTTACATGAATGAAAAGAAGTCTTCCTAATCACATGTTAAAATTAGAGATGCCTACATGTCTAAAGCACAACAGCAATAAAAAAGGATTACCTCTATTTTGTCTCTGGCTTCTTTAATTCGTGCCTGCAGACCAGTGGTGTGAGAATGCTTTTGGGACACCTGACTTGAAACATTATGCATCAGGGATTGTAGTATCTCTTCAGCTGCCACAACTTGTTCTTGGCACGAGGTTGCCCTTGCAGCCAAGCTCTGGTTGAATGAAAAGTATTAGAAGCCTGTAGAGTATATATGTCTTTTTATTTAAAGGAACTGAATGAAAAAGCCAGCCTTGATCACGGATGGTCAATATTTAGTCAAAGAAAAAAGCTTGTATCTCAAATATGCTCAGTGTATTACACTGCAAAATCTCTCTGCAGAGAGAAAGAAATTTGCTGCCATCCATAGGGGATTCTGTTTGCTGAAACAGTCTTTCTGTCAATGCGATATTCCCATGCCTTTGCCTCACAGCCAATTAGAAGTATTTTCTAAACATGCTCTCCCATCCAAACAGTTTTTCAAACGAATGTAAAAACCACACATTTGGATATGCATCGTCTGATCATGAAGCCATCCAAAAGTAAGCAGATATCAAGGCTCAGATTTTCTTGTGGTACCCAGCACCAAAAGGCAGGAAGCAGCTGGTATTTTGCATGCAAAAGTGGTGTGCCATATTTGAATATTTATCATGAAATGTCCTTATTAGAGCTGGTTTGATCTATGAATATTCAACACGTTTTCTTGTTTGAAGTTGTCAATTAGCATTTTTCTAATGATAATCACAGCTTTATTCTGGATCTCGACCTATTGTACCACAGGTAATGCACAATCTGATCTCTTGTGCTCACAGACATGGAGATACAGTCACATTTTTGGTGGCTGTAGTTCAGTGAGTCATTTGTTACTTTGCTGTTTTTAACTAACGAGTATCACACTGCAAAACATGGCTTATTTTATAAACTTATTCACACAATCACAAAAAGATGAACAGATTCTTCCGTAGGCTCACACCCCTAACTCTGTCAACTAAACAGAAGACACAAGAAGACACAAACCAAATGTAAACTAACACTAAATCTGGTTCACGGTTATTGTAGGTGGATTTAATGTACCAAAGAATTTCTCTGTTTAGTTTTAGCACTTAGACAGAGGAGCTTCAATGAAATCTCCTTCTGGTGGTGATCTTCCTACCGCGAGACTATACTGGCCTCTGTTGCAGAAATAGCAAAAGGAACCATAAAACAGTGCTTCAGCTACTCCAGTGAAAAGCTTGGCATCTTTATTCAGCCTCACCTTCACCGTCAGATGAAGAAACTAAAACAGACTTTGTACTGAGTTGCATATACGTATTTCCACCTGTCATCTGCTGAGGGGGGAAATGGTGACCCCTGGCAGAGAGATGTGGGGTGCAACAGACACTAGAGGAAGTAACAAGAAATTCATCAGTGCTCAGTGTGGATGTTTAGAGCAACTGCCTACAAGTTGAGATGCACAAATTACCCAGCATGCTGCTGAAAATACTTCAAGTATTTAAGCTTTTGGCAGGTAAGCCTTGAATATAGCTGAGTCGTCCCAATCTCCTCCCTGCACTGCAGGGTAGATAACGGAACGGAACGTTATGACCAGTAGAAACACTTTTAGTCTGCTGCGAATGGTGGGCTGGACAGGGTGTAATTAATACCACTCAAGAACAAGCTGCTGATCAGTGGCACCACAGCACTTCATTGGCACATGCTTGTCATCTGACACATTGATGCTGGAAGATTCATTTACAGCTTATCAGGGACACATCCTGGGAAATAACATCAAAACAATAACAGTGCCTTGACATTTTATCAGTGTTCCAGCACAAAATTCACATTCATTTCTGTTTCAGTGGTAATAGCTCATTTCACCCCATGCTGAATCCATGCTGAAAGATGAGAATCTAATGAACAAGTATTTTAAGCAATACATTTCCATTTTCACCTGCAAATGTTCCTCCATCTCAGGCTCCACAGGGCTCTCGTGACCGATCTCGCCAAGCAAGCACCCAATCTCTGCTGCCCAGCTGTCCACCTCTCCCAGGAGCTCTTCAATTTTCTCCAGGCTCCCTGGAAACTCCTTGGTCTTTCCAGCAGCATCTGTGCTCTCTTCACCAATCTATAAACAAAAAAGTAGGGTAAGATATTTACACTCATCATCAGTCCATGGGTCTCTCCACTACACTCCTGCAACACACAGTCACCGCTTAATTCACTTTCCAGCTTTTGCATCCAAGAGGGAATGAAATAAATGCTGAACATACTCATAAAGAAAACATATGAGGCTCAGTTCTTCAACCCTGAGAGCAGGTGGGACAACACAGCCTATGCCAACATGGCCTACCCCCTCCCCTATAAGGAAGCAGCCACAGCCAGGATCAGGAAGCTTGCTAATAGTACTGATAGTCACAGGCCAGAGCTCAAGTGTTTGTCTTTGCCATTTTCCTCATAAAAATAAATATAATATATATTATAGCCATAAATGTCCAAAGTGACACCAGAAAAATAACTCCCAAAGTCCTTAAGCCCTCGTAAGAGGTGCAAGAGGCCCCTTTATCTCTCTGTTCTGAATATATTTCCTAAAAGCATCTCTTACTACCAGTTTTTCTAGGAAACTTCAGGTTTCCCTCACTCTTGGGAACACGTTCTTTTGATCTTCTCGCATACTCATTAGGCTCATCTCCTATAAAAATGTTGTCATTTTTTTGCTACCATTTATTGTCACAGCAATACCATTAATAAATGTCAATGAAAGGCTCCATTTAGAAAATTAAGAGCTCTAATAGTCCCAAGCAGAGTAAAAATGTCATTCTTGTGAAAGCACTCTAGGAAATTTAATATATCTAACATTAAGTAGGTTGTATAGGAATTTCCAGCAGTCTAAAAACCTGTCAAGTGAGCTGGTTAAAGTTGCACAACCCAAGAAATATCTATGCAGCAATAATTACTTTATACCAGCTGAAGCAGAGATCACGTAATTTAGCAAAGACTCATAAGCTCTTAAAAAATTGATTACTTCCATATTCACTTCTAGAACTGAATAGACAGCTTTATTCTGTAATTTTATAAATGGTTTTAAAATTTCCATTTAAAAAATTCAATATTTTCTATCGTGTTATAAAGAGCATTTAATCGAGTCACAAAGACTTAAGAAAGGGGTGCCTCTGTGCATTTGCCGTTCCTCCTGTTTTAAAACCGACAAAACCTGAGTTGACTGAAAGATTTATTAACCTCTGATTAGCAAGCTGGTAACTCTACAAAATACGATTTTGAAGGCTACACAGCAAAAGAGTCATATGAAACTAGTAACTCACAAAGCGTGTCCTCTTGATGAACTTAGCCCATCTCTTGTTCAGTTTCTTCAGCTCTTTGGCAATATTTGATCCAACTTGCTCTTTGCTGACTTCAATGAGATAGTTTCCAGCTTCATTTAAGGAACCATGAACTGAATTCCACTTTGCCAGGATCTCAACAGGGATCTAGACAGAGGCATTGAAATCATTCAAAGGAGAACCGTGTTGAAAGTTTATTTCCAAAATGGGGAACAGAAAAGCAATATGTAATATTGTTCATATATGAAAGTTTCCCTTTCAGGAGGCTTCCAAGTACCTGTGTCTGCCACTACAAAGAGAAATTCAAGCACACACCTCTTTCGGATGCTCGTTCCGTATTTCTTCCAGCCATGCCTTTAGTGAACGGATGTTTTCTGTATAGTTACTCCAGGAAGACAGGACTTTCTGTAGGGTGGAATTTACACTGGAAATATAGTTTCTGCACACAGAAATCTTTGACTCCAGTGTCTTAAAAAGTCTGCCCATTTCTTGAGGATCTCCAGCTAGGACATAAAATCAGGAATATCATTATACATTTGGAAACAGAGAGGCCGATTACATGGAAGCAGTATTCTACACAAAAGGGGGAATTAAAACTGGTGACAGCGCATCAGTTCAAAATAGAGGTCTTCATCTCAGTTTATGTGCACAAACTTACCCAAGCCAGGACCACTGATGTTTTTGGTTTTCAAGTCTTCACAGATGTGAGCGGCAGTTTCTAGTAGCGATTCAAGCTTCTTTTCTTCAATGAAATTCTGTCCAAAGTGAAAAGTAATTGGCATGGGTAACACTAACCCACATAAAACAAGGCAGGAAATGCAGGTTGGGATACATTTTTTTAACTATGAGCCTATAATCAGCAGGTTAAATGTAAATTGAGCAAAGCAACAAACCTGAAACCTTTAGTCGGAAACAGACCTGTTCTTTTTTCTGCTCGTGTAGACAGTAACTTACATGGGAATATGAATTCTTGAATGCCATTGCCTGAGTCACAGCCCTACATGAATCAGGACTGTTTATTTCAGAAAACAGCCCTAGGGCAATATTGAGAAATGGCATCTAGAACAAGTCGGGCAGAACTTAAGTCACATAGGTCCAATGATGAAAGTGAAAGGTGAGTTTTCCTGCTTGCACAGAAATATCAACATGCCTAGTCCCTGCCACAGATCAAGTAAGTTCAAATTTGTGATGAAAAGGGTGAGAGAGGAAGAAATAGGAGCAGAGGAAGAGACCTGTGCTTTGAACACTCACACAGGGAATGACAGGGTTGATCCTTCAGCCCCACTCTAGTCTGAACTGCATCTCACCGCAGATCTGCCCACTCCTACAAACATCTTACCTAGCAGGCTACAAAACCACCTCTCCTGTAGCCATCACAAACCTGGGCCACCACACCATCACTCAGCCAGAACTTGACATCACAGCGCCACAAGGAGAGCCAGCAACAAGCCTTAAACTCCTAGGGAAAGCTCTATATTCTATCAGTTTGAGAAAGACCATGAATCACAACTGTAGAGCTAACATGATAGGAAGCATTTAAGAAGCCAATCGAATCAAGAAATTCAGCATAGATTAATTCTGTACTCCCATCTCACAATAGGGTATGGTTAATACTGCTCAGTAAAAATGATATTTCATATAGCCACTTGTTGCCTCCTTCCACAGTTCTGATGCTGGTGAAACTCCCACTAACCTAATTACTGACTTGTCAGTCTGAAAAGCTTCTCAGAAACACTTTACAAACTCCACTAAGATGGAATTCACAAGGAGTTCCATTACATACAGATGGAGCAATATTTATGGCATCAGTATTTTCATCTCCCTGCCTCTGTTCTTGATGTCATGATATAATCATTGTTAGTATTTGGGGTAGGGTAATCCACCTCCTCCTACGGACCTACATGTGGCATCATTTTAACAACTTGAACCCAGAAGCTGAGTTAAGCACAAAACATAACAAAACAAGACAATTCATATTCACCATGAAGCATAAGGAGGTAAGGAATCTGGCAAAAGAAGAGGTCACAGCATGGGTAATGGTTTTAAAGACGGCAACTATGGAACTACTCCAGAGAGGCTTGTGTGGATTTGAGCCAGGGAAGGGCTGCTACTGCCGGCTCTATAGTTTAGAAAAAAAAGAAATCTTCCCAATAAAAAATAAAAAAGAGCAGAGAGAAAACTACCAACAGTTCCAGCTTGCTTTATTTCTTCAAACTGAAAAAAGAATCCTTATTCAGAGCAAAATACAAAGATGTGGCAGGGAAAAAAAAGCTCCTGTGGAAGTCTACCTGTCCTACTTTGCATAAATCTCAGATTTTACAAGCCTATCATGCTTCTACCAACTACTGTAATATCTTCAGATGAGGACAGATACAAGTTTGATTCAAACAGAGGTGGGGAAGACGATTACTGTCAGGGTGTGATACACATATTTAATCTTACATTCCAATTTGCCAGCAGTGATTCCACGGACTCTTTCGTCCCATATTTCATGTCCCAGATATTTAGCTTTAACATCACCTCATTGGCAACAGCTGTGCAAAGTCCATAGTGGTATTCAAGAAAGGTGCTGAAGTTTGTGACATGAATATTGCTGAACCTGAAAACAGTGAAATGTTGTGAAAGTTGACTCAACAGCACTGGATGTAGAAGGAATTAATGTATAAAGTTTTTAGCCTAAAAAGTCAGAATTACATATATTATACGTAAACATTATAGGAGTTAAATTTTAAGATAACAACAAAATTTTAGGTAGCAACAATTTTAAGTCAAAATTGACTGCTCAGTTTATGAAAAATCTTACAGGCCCAGAAAAGGGGCATCTGCCATCTGTACGTCAAAGCTTCCCAGGTTACAAACACAGATTCACTGGTCATTTTTTAAACTATTCTCCAACAGATATATGGGGTTGCACAATCTGTAGATCTCAGTGACTTTAAAAGGTGGAAATTAAAAATTAGAGAATCCTTGCCCCCAGAGAAATTTTGGCATTCAAAGTATTCAAATTTTCTACCCCTAAGTGGTGTTTCCTATCCATACTAGCAATGGGCATCCAAAAAGGTCCAGTGAATGAGCTTCGCTTTGTACACATAATTAGACATTCACTGGATGAATGAGTGAACCTGCCTGCTTCTCTTTAGAGTCAATCTGTGCTTAGGTGGAAAATGCTCTTTTTCTGTAAGGCATGGATAAATTAAGTGCTTTGTTCAGAACAGCAGAGCAAGACAATAGCAGAGCTAGAATACAACAGTCAAAGCAGAGGGAATTTGAGGATCACAACCTTCTTTTCATTTCCTCTAATGTTTCAGGCAACACTAGTGGCATATTCTTCTCATCCTCATTCTTAAATGATTGAAGGGTGTCCCAGTGAGAATCAAAACAATCCATCAAGCCCTGGAGAGAAAAAAACCATAGTAAGCCTTTCATTTTCATTCTAGAGTATTTCATCTGGCAATCTGCAAGTCATCTGCCATTAGAGCTAGAGCTATCAGGAACTATTCAGCTCAAGACAATCTTCCAGTGTCTTTACTCATGAAAGTGCAATGACAGTACTTATCTCATCATCTTCTAAAGTGCACGTTTAGTGCAGTACTACCCGATTTCTCTTATCACTGTGCCTCTAGTCAAATATAAGGAACATGAATCTACACTACACATTATCAGTTTTTTCTGAACTTTCGGTATGAACTTTAGGAGAAAAAAGTGTCATTGCAATAGTTTCGGGGGTCTTTTGCTTCCTCTTAGCAAAGACTGTCAGCAAAACCTGCTGACTAAACCTATTATGTCACGTTTGCTTAATACTTCATTTGATTGCCTAATAAATTTCCATCTAACACCATGCTTATAGCATATCACATTAACCCTCTGATGGCTGGTATCACATGATTGGGGAATACTTTATGTGCATGTGTCTCAGCAGCAAACTCCCTATGTAGAAATAAAACATAAAATGAACTGCACAGAATATAAGCATATTTATAAGTGGCATATAAAGAATATGCTAAAAATTCAGTTCTAGGTAATAAAACCTTCCACAAAGCAAGTTAATGGAAACGGCTAATTCCTGGAGCAGCCCTCAACCACAAAAATAGTCCACAGATTTTAAACATTTGATTTTGTACACTTAATACTATTCCAATCACAATTGGTGTGTATTTTCCCAGATATTGAGAGAAAGTTAGGTTTCCATTATAAGGTACCACCTTGACAAGAGGATCCCTACATGAGACATGCTAAAAGGACTGGTTAGAGGAAGGGGGGGGGGAAAATTCTCAGCAGAATGTGTTCCCATCAGGAAAAGTGGATTTGATAGAAATTAAGTATCTTGAGTTTCTTCTTAAGGAACTTAATGACTTTATCTACATGTTCAATGGGAAAAAGAAAATTTTAAACCAATGACATCTTTCTGTCTCATTCTTAGAAATGCTTTAACTACTTCGGCTGAACAAAAATCATAGATCAAATGACTAAAGTCTGGCAAAGCTGTTACCAGTTAAAAAGCATCTCTCATACCAGGAACTGACTAGTGACAGTACAAAAAAGTGGTGTTATCAAGCCACTCACAAGAATCTCTATTTCTCCTTCTTTCAAATTCTCCTTAAGGAGATTGCCAGAAAAATACTCAACTTGGCCCTTGTTCAGAAAAACACCAAAGTACAGCATTATGATGATCAACCAGGCATCAATTCATCTTCTCCTTTCAAAGTTTCAAATTCAAAAGGACATTTAAACTCTTGTCAGTGTAAAGATTTCAGTATCAGAATAAAAAAATTGCATGCTATTGAAGTATCAAAATACCTCCCATTTCACTGAATGGAATTACCAAGTGATCCAGCAAATACTTAACTTCAAAGACACAAACTTGTCAACTCACAGGAATGTAACCCTGAGCCCAAGTGCTTTCTTGAATAGGTATGTATTAAGCATAGATTTAAAGATAAGGATGCAATTACCTTGTGTTAGTACTTAACAAACAAACAAGCTGCAGGAACCACATAAAAAAGACTACCATAATTTACTCATCCAGATAGTACTAATATTTAGTCTCACTCCAGTGAAGTCAGAAGCCTCCCCTATAGACCCATGCAGTTATTTAATTAAACTCATCATTGTTCAAAGGTATGTTTAGAAGAGCTTTTCATCTTCAGAAGATAAACATATCCACACCACTTCCCAAAATGTCAAATTGCAATTCCATAACAAGTGCTTTGCTAGGTCAGACTGAAGCAGAATATTCCTTTGTGATCAGCATACCTTAAATGCTACAATTATTTCTCTGAAGACAAACATTGCTTTAAATGGGTCCTGCAAATCAGGCAAATCTTCTGCCTGCAGATGTTCTACCTCCTGAAGCCAAGCCTCAATGCTATCCAGAGGGGAGGGCAACATCTGGTCCAGCTTCGCTTTCCATTCGTTAATCTTAAAAAGGAAAAACAGTGATTAAATTTCTCACTGTTATTTTCTTCCCCACCCCCAAGACACTGATACAACCTGCATAAGCCGATGCTCTAGACGTCCCAGAAAGAAACAAACACCACCTGTTACCATTCAGAAAAGGAGCTTCCAGGGAAGTCAGCTGCAAGACAGCTGTGTTTACCTGAGACCCAGGTTTGTTTCCCAGCCCACAACCTCTGCAACGCTCCAGAGAATTTGGCAGTTGCTATCCTGGGCTGGTGCCCATCTCAAGGCCCAGCAACAGGGAAATTTACAGTAAACTAGTAAACCAGAGGGGAAACACAGATGGCTCTGGACAGCTTTCCATCACTGACCGACCAGATCTCACTATATCAATCCATGCCATGGGGAAGAATATATTAATAAACTCTTCCCAGCTGCATCATCATCTGAGCCATAATTATGGCCCAAAAGAACCTTTTAAGCATAAATAGGTCAAAAACTTTGATCAGAAGAGTGCTCAAAGATAATCAGGTACAGGCCATTCTTCACAGACCCCTCTTAGTCCTGAGGTTCAGGAGGCACAAAGGGTAATAGAGAGTCAACTTCTGCCTCCTCGTGGAAGGAGCACAAACTGAGTAAACCACCTGGTTTGTCTGGAATTCAAGTTCAGGGTCAATATTTCTTTTATTAATTCATATAAGGCATCACCTCCCCACTTTTCCCAGTGTGAGTTTCCAGTGCAGGCCTAGGTTTCATCATCAAACATGCTCATGGCTGGTAGCAAGGTGAGCTAGAAATGCCACTGACCTGGGAGACCAGCTTATCCCACTCTTCTCTCAACTGCTGCTGGCCTTCACTCAACTTGGCCTCACTTCTTTTCGATGACAACACAGGCAGAAAGGTTTTCTTTCCTTGGTTAAATGCTTCCATAAATGACATCATTTCCTAGGGATAAAATGATTCATAGAGGACAACTTCACACAGAAGCTCCCGGAGCCAAGTACTGCCTTTGAATACTGCCATTAACTTCAAAGGGTGTGATGTACAGAAAGGCAAGATAGCAGGGAAGAGGCATGCTTGTCTCCAGGAAGTATTTGGGTCTGAAATTACAGGTGCCATTCACTAACAAAATCTGTATTTACTATAAAGTCAGTGCCATCAGGACATGGTTCTTCCCTCCCACCAAGAGAAAAGGGAAATTCCTCCCCTCGCAATCCCCATGGACCATTTTATTACAACCTCTAGTTACCATATAAACCAAAGGAAAACTTACTTCAGGCACATTTCAACTACACCTCTACAACATTAGTTGGGTAAAACCTATTGTTATGACTACCAAAGAAATGGCAAAAGTCATCCTGTCAAGGGCCTATGGCGCTTAAAATTTGTCCAAGTTTTCAGCTATGTCAATTAACTGAAAGACACTATTTCATTCGCTCCAAAATGCCTTGCTCTGCTCAGAAACCAACCCAGATACATCTGTTTGCTAACAGAAAAGATTTCATCCTATGCTTCCCTTAATCAGTTCAGGGCATTTTTCATATTCTTTGTCAGATTCCAAATCTTGTTTAAAATTTTATTTAACACTTCAGTTTAGGCAATGAGGATGAAAAGCTGTTTCTGGGAATATTTTTAGTACTCGTTTTGGCAAAAGCAGTTAAATATGAAATACAACTTACTTTGCATTTCTGATAATACGTTTCATTCTCTGTGTCAAACAGCAACTTCGCTAACTTCTCCTCCTGTGCAGCCAACCAGCTCATGGCCTCTCTTACTTTCTCCTGGTAATTAGAGCGGAAAATTTAATTTTTCCATTTTGCAAGCCTTGTTTTTAATTTACATTGTGCAATAAAACAACACATTGAGGATATGATAAGCCCCATTTCAAAGCTACTGAAAAACAAACAGTAATTCCTGGGGACTCTAAAGTGTTTTGGATCAAGCACTATTACACAGCAAGGCCAAAATTTTAAACCTGGCACTTCCACCTATGAAGGCACCTTAAAAGAAGAGCGTGATTGCAGTCTAATTGAAAGGAGATTATCAGTATGGAGATATGTATTAATACACAGACTCTCATAGGAGAACGTAGAGAATAGAAAACTGCATTTTCCAACCAGTACGATCTGTGAGTGACAAATTCTGTCCATTTTACATGACATCTATTAAATTTAAAATTGGGTTGTTTTCCACATTTGCAAATCTGTCTGGCTCTATCCCAATATTTACATACAGACTTCAGAGCACACATAAAGACAACTAGTATTGAAAATGTCCTCTGTAATAGTTAAATGAAAAAACAAGACAACCTGCACAGCAATTCCATCTGTATCATCAAAAAATCTATCACACTGAACCTTGACTATCTCACAGGAACATCAAAAGGTTCAAGCCAATGCAGCCTCATCAGTAGCTGAATCAGAAGATCTCCTAACTAACTGTTACTAACTGTTACTAGGTCAGATTATAAACTGGGTAAAGTGCTGATATTCTTGGCATCCATGACGCATATTCATTTAAAAATGCCACACGACATACCTGCATGTCTCCTTCAGACTCACACGAATTCCTGGAGTATTGCAAAAACTGAGCCACATAAGTCATGATTGATTTTTCATCTGGATTCATAACATCAACATCTACAAGAGCCAACACACCATTTACATAATTATGCAGCCTCCTAGGCCTGATCACATAATTACATGCTATACTGCAGTTATTAAAACACATTACCATAAACATGTTTATTTTTCAGCAGCACAGTTAAGATACCATTGACAGAAATTAATATGTAATGAACATGTTTCTCTTTGGGAATATTTTAATATAACATGATTAAGAAATGAAAAAGTTTCTCCCATGAACAGGAAAGTTTGATATGCTTTTTTTCTTCATATTGTTCCTAGATTTGCCACCAATTCAAAAATCCTACAAAACCTAAGTACAGTTGGTGTCATAAAAAAAGAGAACCTCAGCTTTGAGCATTAAAGATCAATGATTCATTTCAAAGTTAAGTACAGTCTTGCCTTTTCCTGTATTACAAGTCAACACACATACGATTATATTTCTCTCACTCCTGATAACAAAGATAAAAAAAAAGTACATCATTTACCTTCAGGTTCGAGAAGTCGTGGAATATTCAGCTCTTGTTCTGCAATTCTGAAAGCCTCTTTCAGGTTATCTTTATTGCTTCTAGCTTTTGCCTTCTCCAAATCAACTAGACCTGGTCGTAAGGTTTGGATGACAGCTAAAAAAGGTAGTCCACTTCGCCAGCTTGACTTGAAATCAGTCACATTGATAGAGCCATGCCTTTCCCGAAAATGATTAGAAACAAAATGTTATGTCTTGTTTCCTCAGGTGTCCTAAGTACAAATAAAACACCTCTTGTGCAAAACAATTCAATGTTTTTATCTTATGTTGCACTCAGAAGATAAAGCCTTGCTAATCCAATATCCTTTCAGAACATCACCTTTGTCCTCAATATCTTGTGTTCTATGGGATAGAAAAAAACCAAGTAAAGTACTGAAGAATATGTAGGTATTTGACTGTAAGGGCACCAAGTATTGGAATCACCGTTGGCATTTTAGAAAATCCAGACCTTAAAAATGATTCATTACTGCAGGAAAAATATTTAATTTTCTCTTATTCAGCTTATTGTATTTAAAACACATTCTGTTAAAGGGTGCCTCGACAGTGCTGTGAGGTGCCCAGCTCTGCAAGCCAAAGTGAATTCTGGGACAATTTCCAGAAAGAGCTTGTGTATTATGAGCACGTTACAGCAAGGACAAAATGTGAGGTTTCAGGTGATCAAATTTAGTTAAAAACAAATGGGCCAGGACTTACAAGATTTGTTCTTTTACCAAAAATTATAGGATTCACTGATAACAAAAATCATTCAGTGTAATCAGAGTTCAGAAAGGATGCTACAAAACAGACAGCAATAAAAAAAGGAAAACAAGCAAAAGAAAGAGGAAGATTAAATGGACAGAGAGCGGTTTTTTACATGCCAATCACTCTTGTCTTGATAAAACACAGCCAAAAGGGAAACTTCAGTGCCTGAAAACATTCTCCCAACAGAAATTGTCTGACGTGCTGATGAAAGCCTGTATCACAGTATCACAGTATCACAGTATCATAAGGTTGGAAAAGATCTCTGAGATTATCGAGTCCAACCTATGACCCAACACCTACACCTACTCCTACTTGTCAACTACACCATGTCACTAAGTGCCTCATCCAATCTCTCCTTAAACACCTCCAGGGATGGTGACTCCACCATCTCCCCAGGCAGCGCATTCCAATGGCCACTCACCCTCTCAGTAAAGAACTTCTCCCAACTCCCAACTAACAACATGGAATATTAGCAGGATGTTATTAGAATATAAAGACACCGAAGAACCGGTAGAAAAAGCACTGACATTATTGTAAAACAGTTTTGAAATATCCTGGAGTAAAGCAGTAGCCCCTAAAGAAAATGTAAAGCCTTTGCAAGAAATATCTGTACCTGCGCTAGACTGTGCACTGTGAATATTCCCACTGAAATCAACAGAGCCAGCTGCACATCAGGCATAAGGAAACACCTCATTAGAATTGAGGACTTGGACCTCTAGGACTAGGGTCCTTTTTGGAGTCATGCAGTGTTTTGACAGGAAAACACAAGACGTAGGAAAACTAAAAATCCTACTTTTTCCTTTAAAAAAAAATAATTAATTATTGAAACTTTGTTAACCACTGCCAACCATGAGGACTAAAACTAGCAAATCATGTAAACATTCCACTGGACTTTTCACACAGAAATCCCTAAAAGAGAAAAGGCAAACAACTCAGCTTACATTGCAGTATTCCATTAGTAGGATTAGCTTCACATTATTATACTTAAAGGGCTCATGTAAAAACATACAGGGCCTGACTGATGTAAAAGTACTAGTGACAACATCTGAAATCTAAAGGAAAATATTACCACATTTAGACAAAAGCAGTAAATACAACGTGTAACATACTATTTATAAGTCTTGGATAGAACTTACAGTGAACACTGTTCTTTTGCCCACAACAAAAGAGTCTTTGTAGCAGACACCTTCCACCGTTCCTTAATTTTAGCACTTTTTTTAGCTGATCGGCTTGCCTTTGGAAAGGAGTCAACAGCACTCGAACAATCATGTGGAGGTTGATTGTAAGCACAAGCAAGCGTCCCAGCAAGTTTTTCAATCTATCAGAGATGACAAGAGAGTTAATCAGGCTTCAGTAAAAAAAAAAAAAAAACCAAACAAGAAATCAATGGCAGAAAACCACAGAGAATTAGAAAGGACTCGGCCATAGCTGTAAGAGTGGCTCCCTGAGGTCAGATCAGGTTTTATCTGTTCAACTTGAACTATTTCTTGCTGAATTCCTGTCTTCAGGTGATGTTTTGGCAGGAAATATTCACCCAAAGACTTCCATGTGAGTATCACCAACGGCATCAAGGGACCTTCTCACACAATGTGCTTTTCTGCTCCTCTTACGAGTGAAAGCAGCCTGAGGCAGCTTTGTTTTCTGATGTCAATAGCATCAAGTATTAGGCACGCTGAGAGTTTGCCTGCTTAGGGTTCAGGAAAACATCCTTGATAGACGTTAGAGATCTACACTTAGTTAAAGAAGCCTGGTTTAGGCAAAAAAATAATGCATATGGTTAAGTGCACGAGAACCTTCAGCACCAAGGTACCTTTACCAAGAAAAATGTTGGCTGCATCTAACACTGTTAAATAACTTTGCTTCTTGGCTGTCTCTTGAGCCTCAGTCACAAAATCACTCCCAGTGTAAATTCACTGCTTGGCTCTGTGAGAAGACAGTTTAGCTCCATCATCCTCTACAGTCTGAGAACACGATTAAAACAAGATCCCGTGCTTTCAAACATCCCTCCTCCCTATAACCTCATGTCACACAAGAGAAAGACTCAGTGTCTGGTATAAAACATCACCATGACATCCTTCATATTTCTTCAGGCACCTGGTACTGAAAAAAGCAACAGCTAAAATTACACACTGTGAGCACAGGCAATGCTGAGGAGCGGGGCTGCCTCTGAGGGAGACGGATGTGAGTCACTTTGCACTGTTCATTCTTTTTGGAGCTTAGTCATCACAGGCCTTAGACAGGCAGGCAAAGTTTAGTCTACTTTTTAACTGTTCACTTCAAAAAAATTCTCAATATCATTCCTTTCTACAATTTGCAGGAAGATTCTCTTCATCAGGCTGCAATGCTATCCCTGCATTGGTGAAAAAGCTCAAAGACACAGGCACGGCGCACCGCTGCATCTCCACCCCGAGCCATCACTTTAAGATATCAAAAATAATATTCTGCTTTGTACTAATTCATCTCATTTGGCAGCCACGTAAGTCAACACATTTTTGTGCTTTTTCGCCGCTACGAAACCTCTCTTGCATCGCTGAAATACTTACATGAAAATGAAATATAATTGTCCAAATTAGGCCAAGCACAATGGAAGGTTTTCCTTCAATAATGTCAGTAACATGAATATTTATGAGCTTGAGCTAAGGGAAAAAAAATAGGATCATTGTTAACAAAGAAAATGTTCCACCAGCTTAACTGGCTTTAGTTGCGAATTTTGAAGTTAATACTCACTGATCTGCTCTTTAAAAATGTCAAAGCATTTTCTATATTGCTTCTGCATTGGAAGGTATTAAATCCTTTTTCCCGTGGCTGTGAAGCAAAAAGAACAGGTTACATCCTCAGTTGTAAAAATTAATTTTATTTTATATTTTGCTAAGTGTTCTCCTGCAAAGATTCATAAGTAACTCCAGATCAACTTATTTCAGTGTGTTTCAGTGTGAGCAGTGTAAATTACATGTAAATTACATGCAAATTGCTCTATGACTCCAAAGGGATCATTCATATGCTTACAATTAAGCTCATGCAGAAATCTTTGATGGATATGTCAAAGGACTGAGGTAATATTTTTATTACTCTGTCTTACCAGATGTTCACCTGAAAGCACTTCCAACAGATCCAAAAGCAAATGTCCTTGCTGTATGTCTGTATACAGGTCTGAGATGACTGAAGGAGGTGTATGCTGCAAAATAAATTCCAATGCTTGTTATGCCATCTTTTGTCATTTTGTATTCAACAATTCAGAACACATCAAATGACTGTTGTAAACTAAAAAAATGATTAGCATCCCTTATTTTTTCACTAAGAAGAAATATAAATTCTACTTCTAATCAGCCACAGCTTGCTTCTTCCAAACCATTACCATGTTTGTCTCTTATTCCCCCTCATCCTGTCTCTGAGTTTTACAAAGGTTATTTTAAGCCTCATTTTGAAGTATTTATACTTTTTAAGGAGGTAGGTAGCAAAAATCCCCAAAACTGAAAAAAGGGAAAGTTAGGATGAGCAGTTAATTAATATTTTGATTTTTTAATTAATGTACCCTCAGTTCAAATTTGACTGAGTCAGAGCCCCAGCACATGCTGTATGAACTACTTTGCATAGGCTTGAAAAGCAACTACACTACAATGTGGTTTGTCTTAACACTTAATATGGTCATTAACATTAATATGGTTATTAACATTAATATGGTCATAAATACAATGCTGTTACCCCTATTTAACAAATGCTTTCCAGGGGCCACATTTTCCAGCCAATACCTAAAATCTTGCACTATTTTTTTCTATTTCTAAAAAAAAATTAATCAATGTATATCTACGTCCAAATCAAAAAGGCATGTCTTCCCTAAAGAATCCCCTTCATACCTTTGCCAATATTGAATTTATCCAGCTAGTGAAGGTTTTCTTCTGCGTAAACTCTCGCTGCACTAGGAAAAGAAAAGAAAAAAATGGTTAATACCAAGAAATATAACCCATTTTTTAAAAGATACATGGCATTCATCTCAAACCTAAGGTCTCTTCTTCCTCCTTTCTCAACTCTTATTTTAGAGCTGATACCTTCTTTCTTGTGGAGATGACATTGCAAGGACCTCTGCAACCACCAAGCATACTTCTACTGGATGCAGCAAAGAGCAACTAATGAAGGTTTTCTCAAAAGCTCACTAAATGCAAACAGCAACATTAATACATCATGCCACAGAGCAATACATCTAGAATACTCCATCCATTCCTAAATGTCTCTTGAAAGACTCAGGGTGTTGTCAGTACAAGATTCACTCCTGAAATTTGGGAAAGTCTGTGTAGGCAAGAAAGTGCAAACATACCACACAGATCAATAAACGTCGCAACGCTCACGAAGAGACATAAATAGCACGAGAAATATTGGCTTCATGTTAGCACAGGACCCAACCACACCCTTTGGTTCCAGTTACCTAACGAGCTGCACTCAGTTTTATCAGGCAGACAAGGCTGGTATTGCTGGCACTTGAAAAGGACGGAAAGCAAACATTAACTACTCTGTCTGACGCCAGAGACTTTTCCAGCTGTAGCTCTTGCCAAACGCACACCACTGCTACTGATTTGGAGAACTGGCTTTTGGGGTTGGTTACAGAAAGATGGGTAGGATGAGGACATTTGGTCGTATTTCTGTTGAATCTCTCTGTGTTAACGTGCAGAGGCATTGTGCAATGCTGGCTTGATACTGCAAGAGTTGATTCACACAGGCAGCTCTCAGGCAAACGTCTCGCTTGGCCAAATTACAAGGTAGTTATTTCATTGCACACACCTAAAAACATCTTACACCCTCACCAAGCTACAGCCTCTGCCTAATGCAACCCACCAGGCTGCCTGCCAAGCGGCCACAGCCTGAGCTGCAATGTGGCTTATTTCCCTACACAAATAAATAAGAATAATAATTAAAAAATCTCATTGTGAATCAATAACAAAACTCCAAGCTTGCCAATACCCTGGACTGTAGTTGAGCATTCACTCTTCCTCCATCCAGGCCACACAACACTCAGCTCAGTACAGATGTGCTTCTGGCACCGTGGCAGGCAGCTGTATTGCAATTTTCACGCCAAGTGTGTTTTCCCTACCAGCCCCACCTCCCATCCCCCTACTCCCACCCTCGACTCTACTGCTCAGAGGCGCTAATGATTTAATCAAGCTCTCAAATTCTTATCCCTACCACGTGGTTAATTAATACGGATTTTTATTTTTATGAGGATGAATGGATTCTTTGTTAGGTATTTTATAGGACTCTAAGTGACCTTGCTTTTCTCTTGCCCTAATTTTCAAAATGTCACTGACCCAGAATAAAACAGCTATCAAAAAAAACTCGGATCATTTCCTTCACTTTGGGCTAAAACTCAACAAGCCAAACTAGTGGATCTGAGAAAACAAAAAGAAAAGAACATGCTAATCTGAAAAAAACCCCCAAATCTACCATATTTCACCCTGTGTTTTAAAGCCAACCTTCAGAACAACTCTTTAGGGAGGAATAACACATAGAAGCAGGCTGTCACGTAGGCCTGCCAAAAATCAATACACACTGCTGGACAATGACTGTTTCATCCAGTAATGACCTATCAACAAGTGCTAAAAACCAGATGAATCATTAAGGGATGGAGCATGGGGACACATCAGGGACTGTGGCAGTGCTGAACCCTCCCAGGAGGAAGAGGAGGGGAGGGCAGCAGTGCCACCAGCTGTGGTTTTACTCCCAGCCTTCTTTGAACAGTGATACAGAAAAGCCAGCTTAAAATTAATCTCCTCTCTTCTGTTGAGTTTTGCGCCTTCCTTCCCAAGGTCGGAGACGGCAGCTCACAGGAAAGCACCATCTCCTCCCTCAGCAGGGAGCCGGGGGAAGCAAAACACAGCAGAACAGATGTAGCCTATCTGTCCATGCTCTTCAAACAACACCACCAAACACCAAAGAGGTTTTCTTCTGTCATGAGGACTAGCGCACCACTGTCAGTGAACCATTTACAACTGTGGCTTTTTCTTTTCTAAGAAATCTTTTTTAAACAATTATTTGACAATGATGCGCTCAAGCCTATCTGACATCTTCCCATCTCTGTTTTTGCCTGAAGGAATTAGCTCTCGTATGATGTTTAGATATCTTCCTTTCACCATTCAGGTCAGCTGAGGCTACGTCTACGGTAGCGAGCACTGCAGCTCAACAGGAGCAGATCAGAAGAGTTGGTGTTGAAGATGCAGTGTACCCACCACAGGTGCAGGACAGAATGGGTGTGTTCGACTAGCTCTAGCCTGAACGCCCACAGACAGCCACAGTCCCTTCTTGGAGCACTTATTTCACCTTCACCCACAATAACCATTTCCACACTCCCTGACAGCTCAGGAAAAGGAACAAAACATAGTCAGCAGGGATAACTGGGAGAGCTCCTTCAAGACACCACTGCTGATATAAGTAAAACCACAAAGCTGATCAAGGGTCTAGAGGAGAAATCATATAATGAGAGGCTGAAGTCACTTGGTTTGTTCAGCCTGGAGGAGACTGAGGGGAGACCTCATAGCCGTTTACAGCTTGCTCACAAGGAAAGGAAGAGCAGCAGGCGCTGATCTCTTCTCTCTGGTGACCAATGATAGAACCTGAGGGAATGGCAGGAAGATGTGCCAGGGGAAGTTCAGATTGGATATTAGGAAAAAGTTCTTCACTCAGAGGCTAGTGGAGCACTGGAACAGCTCCTCAGGGAAGCAGTCACAGTGCCAAGCCTGACAATATTCAAGAAGCATTTGGACAACGCCCTCAGTCACATGGTGTGAGTGTTGGGATTGTGCTATGCAAGGACAGGAGTTGGACTCGATGATCCTTGTGGCTCCCTTTCAACTCAGGACACTCTTATGATTCTATGATCAGGCAGGTACCTGCTGCAAATTATAGGAACTATCAGAAGAACCATTAAGTACTTGCTAACCCAGGGAGAGGGTGAGCAATTCACTCCTGAGCCCTTTGTATTGTCCCTTCCCTTCCAGGCAGTAGGAGTTTTCTTTTCTGCAGACAGGAAAGCTGGGAAAAAAGAGTTATTTCCAGCATTTATGTTCAGCAACATGGTGTTAAGCAATTAAAAACAAACACAGTAATTTCTGGAAAGATGAAGAAGTTTATCCAAAGCCCAATGAAGGTGATAAGATTATTTCTACAGGAATGGGTCTTTTCATATCCAAATATCATATAAATATTAACTAATTAACTACTACCCCATCTGTGCAGCGAGTGGCAATTTTCCTGTCTACACTATTCCCTCCTTTTCCTTTTGAAAGCAAATTATCCAATTTACCAAATCTGCTGCTAACTAACTCACTAACTCAGGAAGAGCGTTAACACTGAGTTTGGCCCTCCTGGCTTTCTGAAACATTTTTGCTCTTCTCATTGCCAGGATCCTGTAGCAGCTCTAAACCACCATTTCTTTACTGCCCCAACAGCCCACAAAGTCAGGCATTACAGTACTTGGGGGCACAGACAGAGGCTGCAGGTAAAATTCTTAAGGGTACTAAGTGACATCATTTAGATATCAACATACTCATAAAGATAAGGGCTCAAGTGGCTTTTGTAATATTTCAGAGAAAATCCACCTGCAGGTGCCCCAGAAGCCATCCATTCCTCAGGCATTTTAATGACAGTTTTTAACCAGTTACACACCTGATAATGCCTTTAACAAATTGACATTTAACTAGTGGGGAACCTATACAACTAGACAATCTAATTTTTTAATTAGGCACGTGAAACAGACAAAAATACTCGTGACTGATTTTTTTTAGGCAGTCTCATATGTCAGTTGCCTCTCCAGTGCCGTCAGCCCCATCACATGCCACAATGCCATGCAGCTACAGAAACTGCAGACCAGCTTTTCACCAAGCAGCAGGCAGCATAAACGATGCATAAATTTCAGTGCAGCTCCTATGGCAGCTTTTCCATTTGTAAATTAATCCTTGAAAAATCATAACAAACATTTAATGGACTTTTTTTGATCATTCAGGTAAAGAGAAAAAAAAAGTGTAGCTGTAGTAACATACTGGCCCCAAGAGATGAGGCATACAGCTATAACAAAAAAACGCTGGGTAAGAATTAGTAATCTACCTGTCCTATGGATGCATTGAGCGCGTCTCAGAGAGACATCCCTGAGTACAAGCTGCACAACAAAAGTTTATCCATACAGATCACCCTATTTTCTACTTTAATTGAAATCATTCATAAAGGATTAGACATAACTGCATGAAGTTAGCATAATTCTTTTATATCACTAAACTCTTTGAAAACAGTTTTAGCAGCGACATTCTTGTATGATCATCCTTTGGGTTACAGTCATGAACAGGAACAGGCACACAGATTAGTAAGCAGAGTCAAAAATTAGGACCCCGGCAGTTAATTGAAGAGTGAAAGAGTAAGTACATGCTGCAAACTCCAAGAGCTAAAACACACTCTCTGTGTCCCAATTAGCCCAGAAGGCAGAGAAAGAAAAGGGAAATCAGAGTTCTGCAAAGGCTTGGTGGGAAACACCACACATAGGGTCTATTTCTTCAAGGGAAGAAAGAGGAAGGATTTGTGCACAGGAGGGAAAGCAGAGGTGGGATCCTCCCACAGGTAAATCCCAAAAGCAAAAAAACATTCCTGCTCCAGAGCACCACAAACTCTGTTCAGTTGCTGCTGTAGCCACCCATTCTGCAAGCAGCTGCACATTCCCCTTGCTGCAATCCCACACTCAGGCTCACCAGCAAAGAGCACCGAGATCCCCAGCGGTTCTCCTAACATTGCCATAAAGCCCTTCTCTTACCAAAGGAGGGGACATGGAAAGGGACAGCTCTTCACAGCGGGCAACACTCAGTGGGGACAGCTCTCCGCAGGGAGCCCCGAGTGCCTGGCAGGAGCCTCATCGATGCTCAAGGGCTCTGCAGAGTTCATTGTGTGCGAGGGGGAAAGGACCAGCAGCATCTTCCAGACTGCTCACTGCCAGGTTCTTGAGGCTCCCTGCACAGAGCTGTCCCTGTGGAGAGCTGGTTGCATAGAAGTGTCCTGTGGAGAGCTGACAGTGGAGTATTGTCCTAGACCCAAGAGATGCTGGAGGAAAGGGCACAGATAATGTTGATCTTAATCTGATTCAGTTTTATTATAACATCTCATGTAGAGGGAAGGAAAGAAGAACAGAAAAGAAGGAGTCCAAGCCCTCACATCTTGCAATTTCATAGCATTATCAATTTTATTGGCAAGGAGAGTGGTAACTATCACTCTCGTCTGTGCAGATCAGCTTGAAAAGGTTAAAGAGCAATACAGAAATCTAAACAGATACATACATAAGGGTTTATATTCTCGCAGCTTTTTAGCTCAGCCTCATGACTTTGTGACTAGCTTCATCATTTGAAACTGTCTGGAGATGGGAACATTAAAAATAATATTGCTTTAATTTCTCTACCTATTTTCTTCATGTCTTTCAGGCTTCATTAAACATCCTTAAAATATTCAGCTGAAAAGAAAGATGCATTGAAAACAAGGTTACTTTTTACCTATTTACCAGTGACTTTCTTTACTGCACCTTCTAGGCCAAACATTATCAAAGAAAGTGAATGTTCACCTCTGAACATTCTTCTAGCTAAAAGCCACTAATAGAAATTCCACTAAAGCAGGATTTTTACAATATTAAGCCACTGGCATTAATTTCATAGGATTTCTATAATAATTACAGCTACTAAGTAGTAACCTCTTCACTAATGATTGTATGGAGGTTCTTCTTCCCATCTTTTTCTTCCCGAAAGTGCTGTTCTCCTCACAGAAGACTGTGACTTAAACCACAGTCAAACACATCTAAAATAAGCGTTTAGTTTTACACATTGTAGGCAAATAAAAAAAAATGTAAACCATTTTGTTACCTTTGTTATGCATATAAACTTCAGAAGTTATATGACCAAACCAAATGGTACATTAAGTTGACCTTGTCCTAATTAACCAGACTAGACAAGTGCCCTATCACCACTGAGTGCCTTTCAGGAAAAACAGAAGATTGGATCACAAAGAATTTAAATACAGAATAAATATCGAGCAATTCAGACTAGACATCGCTCTTATTTTTCCTTCTGCACTAATTATTTATGCCTATCTTATGCTATGCTGTGTGTTATACAACACTGGACAGACTCTTTGAAGAGTCTGCAAACAATCTGCAAAGCAGATCATAATCAGTTTTACATCCATCTTTAGTCACCGAAAGGTAAGCTGCTTTTCTCATAGTTACAAGCAGTCATTTCTTGTATATGAGATTTCCCTAAAACCTCTCCATGAGAACCTGAAGATTTAAAGTAATCAATGTCTCTGTCTGCTTTGTCAATCTCATCCCAAGATTCCTGTTATTGAAAAAACCCTTTTCCTTGAGTGATCCTATTATTCTTATTTCACCTTTGCCACCACAGATCTACAGGTAATTATTAATGGTTTCTATTTGTCATGTCAGGGAACGTCTTTGGTGCTCCATCACAGCTCTGTCACCATTTGGTTGTCTGACCCCAAGCAGATGCTGTAGAATCACAGCTCCATATACACAGGACGTGTCTGTACCATTTGTTGCGTCTTTAATCATTACCAAATTGCCTATGTCATTTCTAAGGGATGTCTCTGGATGTTTTGCAAGTCAGGCACATATAGCTTGGCCCCAGCTTTGTGGTACGTTCATTTCAGCATAATCTAGGAGCTCAAATTATCACAGCAAAGAAATATAGTAATTTCAATTTTAATAAACAGGGTTCTTTCACTGAGATATTGATAAAAAAACTCTACTGTTAGTCGACACATAAACACCAATTTGACTCAGAAGAAAACATCATGAGTATTACTTCAAAATAAACCCTATTCTAAAATTGCATGTAATTTCATTTCAGTACCCTCTGCCCTAAAGCTAGACTGTGCTTTCCAAGCCCTTTTTGTGACAACAGCTATCTCAGTATTTCCACTGAGGGCTGAGTGTGACTGGCACAACAAATGGGCGTCTGACAAGCTGTGTTCGGTGCAACACTCAGAGTAGCTGCTGGTTGCTTGCTCTGTTGAAAATGTAACACTGAAGCAGAACAGAAGAAAGTTCACCATTAGAGATGTCTGGCTTTAGACCACTGTTAACGCTCACTCGTCAAAACACAGGGCTTCAATGACAGTATTAGTGGAAATATGGATCAATAAAGTGACTTGGCAGAATATCGTTTTGCACAATCTGTTTTAAACATATTTTCTCTCAACTAAGCACCACAGTAATATCATTGCAAGTGAGCTAAAAGGAAATAGCTCTGTGGAAATACGACTTAGTCCATCCTTCCTAGAATAACTAGGGTCTAAACACATCAGAAATGGGCTTTCCAGCAGTGCTAGTCCTGTTGCCTGGACTAGCTTTCACGAAAGCCACCATGAATGTCCCCAGGAACACGTTTAGAGGAAAATCAGCCTTCCCAGGAAATTCTTACAGAAGAAAATTCAACACATGATTAAAGAAAACCCAGAAATCCTATCTGGGAGGCCAGCTCTTACCCACTGATTAGAAGTTAACTGTCCAGGTAGCTGCTATTAAAATTGGGCCAACTAACAACCCGTCAGCAAGTGCTTCCTTAACAAGCTATAACTCATTGCAAGTAAGTATGAAAGGCTCTGACCTGCAAGAAATTTGTTTAGAAGCCACAAAAATTTTCTACTTGTTTTTGCCACAAGCTATCTTTCTACACGTACAAGGGATACAGCAGCAAGAACAGAAAAACAAATAAAATAAAATAGTACTGTAGTTAATAGCCTCATTAAGACAGATTAATGCAATCAACTAATTGACAGCAAATTGAAAAAAAGGAAACTAATGAAACGGCATAAATGTTCTCATGCTGGTGTTTCCCTTGAAAACAGTTTACACTAACATGTATTCTGCGTAGCAAAGCATAAGAATCAGTGAGCACATCTGTACCAAAAAAGGCAACAGCTCTGAAAATACCACAAGAAAGTACTAAAAGAGCCATTTTCATTCCGCTGCTGAAACATTTCTCGTGGAACACAGAATCATCTGCAAAGAAGCACAGACACAAACTAACTACATGGATTTTAACAGGTTTATCGGAGTTCCCTTCAACTCATGCCATCAGATTTTGCCAAAAATCTACATTAAAAAGAAAACTACTGTAACTTACCTTGCAGTGATAGATAAAGATCATCTATTTCGGAGGAAGCCTGCTCCTCTGTTGACGGAGATGACTGCTTTGATGCCATATTAAAATCTATGGAGACTCTTTAATCAATTTCCAAACTGAAATTATATTTTAAAAAAAAAGAAGAAAATCAGTACAGTTTTACATTAAAATTGATGAAAGCAAAGATGTTCACATCAGTGCAGCACTGAAACATGTGTTTTGTTTTAGAGTTTCTTCCCTTGGTAGGCTGTTTCTTTAGCTCATACAGAATAAAGCAAATATTCCTACTGCGTGAATCCAATTTTTGGTCCCTCGTCTCTTTCCTAACAGCAGCCAGCAGCACTCTGCAGCGCAAACCACGGATCCCAGTGTGTCTTGCCATGAAAACAAAAGCACTAGGATTAGGAAAATTCACACACTGTTGCTTTCTTTGAGAAAGCCAGGTTGACAAAGGCTTACAGTGCCTTCTGCAGATTTGTTGCTGCCAAATCTCAAAGGTTTTCTTTACATCTTTGTACTTTTCAGATATCTCCTCCTGTCCAGATAATGGAAACAATTTAGGCAGAATCTCCAAACATTAAGAAGAACTGAAAAGCAGCGGTTATCGTATGAGTATAATCACAACTGCTGTTTCTGTCTGGTCCCTTTGTTACTCCTCATCCCCCTGAAGGAGTTTCTTTTTCCATCTCCTCCACCTTCCTCTCCCTGGATGCCTCCTCTATCTCTGTATCAACTTTAATGAATGATATGCTCTGCCTTTCCTAAAAGTCTAATGCTTTTCTAGTACTACAGTAGCTATATCATTCAATTAGGAAAAACTGGATACTTAGATACAGACTCATTTTTATCAAGAACTTAAAAGTTCAACAGATTCAAAAAGAAATAATACTGACAATTAAATAAGAGCTCACTTAAGCAAGCTCAGTTCCCTAAATTACCGTAACATATCAACAGAAGTACTAGGATTTCCACACCACATATTAATACCTTATCCACCAAGTATATGTCAAAATAAAGGGTGTGAATAGATAAGTAAGGAAATACAACATTAAAGATCACCAAAGAAATTTTTATATTCATTCTCATGTGTGTATGAATTATGAGGCAGCCTTTGTTTCTTCCACTACATACTATTATTCCTCACTCCCTGTCTCACTCATTGCACACAAAGGACAACATGTGTTTAATGAGGAGCTATTCAATATTTTGTTTCCCTCACCCTGAACAATGTTTGTCCTTGTGCTTTATCCAAGAGCTGCTCTGATGACAGGATTATTAAGTTCTTCACAAGGTTTTCTACGGCACTCATCACCCTGGCATCTGAACACTTCATAAACATCAATCAAATCACAGTTACAGCATCTACGTGGGATCGGGGGTTACTGTCCACATTTAGAATCACAAGATGGCTTGGGTTGCGAGGGACATCGAAAGATCACCTGTTCCACCCCCCCTGCCATGAGACATCGTTTTTCCTTTGCTTGGCATTAGTAAAAAGGAAGGGAAAAAGTTGCTAATTTGCCTCTGGTTTTATTCAGAAATAGACAATGTGAAGTGGTTGCCTTTATTAAGGGACACTTGGATCTCCTACTCTGGAGATCTCTCAGTTCTCGGTTCCCAAGACAGAACCTGTATTCTCAAGTCAGACAATCAGAAAACAAACACATAGTTAGGTAGCACTGATAGAAACTGGGGGTTAAGTGCCAGGGCCAGCGTCTTGCTGGAATTGAGCAAGGGCAAGGGCTGAGCAACAATCCAGTTCTTCGGCAGCACTGCCTATACCCAAGGCTACGCAATCTTTCCTGGGAAACTCCTTTCATTTTATCTCAAGATAAAGCAATACAAAACCAAAGTCCGCAAATGCAAAATGTCAGTTGGCCTTAATATCTTTTTAGGCATCACTGTACATCTTGAATTTGATTTTGTGATCACTACCTTGAATGCTACTAACTAAGCAGCAAGACCCAAACCTGGGGAGTACATAAGCAAAATCCAAACCACATCATCAGATCTGTTGTTTCTTTGCTCCCAGGATAGATGAAGAGCGAGCTGCATTCCCTCCACCCTGAATTTCCAATGGTCAACTAAAGATCTTCAGAGATATTTAAGAAATAGTAAATACCGGGCAACAATAAGTCTACAGGTGAAATCAATGAGCCTGCCTGAATTTGAACGTGAAGCAGGTTGGTTGTCCATGTGAAGGAAGAGCAACAGGACTAGAAGCACATAGACAGACATCAGCGGTTGCCACGATTAGCATAACCTACAAGCAAGACATCCTGAAAACTACGTACGTTCCTGTGGTTCTGGGCCATGCACTCAACATCGGTGGCAATGCATGTTCTTTTTCTCTTTAATACAAGTTCATTCTCTTTTCATTACATTTTAAAATAAACACTATTTACGGATTTTCTTTAAAAGGCACAAAAGCAGCACAAAATCCCCAAACCACGAAAACACACATATCTGTTGGATTTGAGATGGTGACATAGGTGGAGCCCGACTTGCATGATGCTAAAGTCATTGGAAGCATAGTGCAGAGAAGAGAACAGGATTTGGCATTAAAAATTCCTCTATAATAACAGGAAAATACGCAAGAGTCATGAATAGCATCAATGGAAGTTTCATAAACAAAATGCATTTTCAACCTTTCTGTGACTGTTCCTCCTCTGTCCCCATCCCTTTCCAGCTACAGCAACCACAATGTACATAGCATCTCCTTTTATGCACATCCTTCTGCTGCACTTCATGGGATGGGACGCCAGCCTCAGTTCAGATCTCTAAGCATGAAAGCAACTGAAGTTAATAAAACTTTCTGGATTATAAGGCTTTAAAACATTAATTAACTTTTAATTAAGTTACTTAATTTATTAATTGATTTACTTCAGTTATGGCACACAACCATAGAACATGCATCAATCAAAAGAAGCACATGCCTCTTGTTTCATTTAAGGTCAAGTTAAGGCCTTTTTCCCCCAAAGATGGGATTGTTTTAAATATTTATTTTTAAACCCAGAAACCCACTCAAAAATCCACAGTGCAGGTTATAAAAATGCACAGCTAACACAAGATATATTTATGCCAAAGCTTTCAAGTCGCTGAAACCCTCTGTTCCCCACCTAACACCACATACATTTTGCCCTGCCTCTGATTCCTGCCCTGCTCCAACAGAAGACTCCACAGCTGCTCTGTAAGGGAGACACACGCACTCTTGGAGGACGTACCTGCAAGGATTAGTATTCTTTCAAAGGTACAAGGTACAGATTGTCTGAGAAGGGATTATACAGGGACAATACGCTAGTCCCGTTGCCCTCCTCCCCTGAATTTCATTCCAGTAAAGCACATTAAGCGGAACAACATCATAACAACCTCTGAAGAGCCTAAAACCATCAAGCTGTTGGTAAGATTGCTTAGCAGTGCTTTTCGTAGGCAGTAGGAATGATTTAAGTCAGTTATTTTGTTTCATAACAGCTCAACAAATGGCAGAGCTAAACCAAATCCTTCATTTCCATGAAATGCTGGACAGCTAGGAATATACATCCATACTGTTGAAAACAAACCAAATGCTTTCAAATGATGCCATGCCTTTTTGGTAAGGACAAAACCACAGGTGAAGAGAATGACCTTGTCTTTCCCTCTTTCTGCAGGGTCTAGCATTAATTCAGGAAAGCATTAACTGTTTACACCTTGGGATAATCTGTGAAGTATCACAGAGCTCTTCCAGGAATGCTGGGACCATTTTTCTAATGGATTTGTTTCCTGTTGATTAACCTATGTGAATTGCACCAAAGCTGTTGTGTGAGTTCACCTTTTCTTAAGCATGGGAGAAGTCACACAAGAAAGGTGCATTGTGAATGTCCTCCTCAAGAAAAAAGCTTTCCATGCTGTTCTCCAAAGAAGCAAATTCTTGACCAACTGGGCTCAACCTGCAGCCCAAATGGTTCAACCATCCACAAAAGCTTTTCACATGATAAGGGCACTCATAAGACTCAGACTGTCCTCTAATGGGTATTGGTAGAAGAGTTCTTCCCTTACCTCTCCAGATGTTCCCACAACGGGCATCTGAAAACACAGGTGGGAATTAGATTGGCACAGTCACATCCCATAATTTCAACCTAACTTCCTTGCAATCTCACTTCCTTTCCCAAGTTCATCTGAAAACAGCCAGCAGCGTGAAAACGGGGTAGTAACATACAGACCTAGGCACATTGACAGAGAGAAACCTAAGCACAGGCAGCAGACTAGAAATCTCAATGAACTAAAGTGAAAATAATCATATTCCAGCTTTACATTTCATTATCATAAGTACAGACTACACTGACTCAAATACCATGTCTCCAGCGAGGCTTAAGTCCCAATGAGACTTCAGAGATCCTCTTCTTAAGCAGGGTCTTTATAAGGACATTCTTGCCTCAGAAGAAAGGGACAAAGAAGTTTCAGATGGATTTGGAGGATTCACTAGCAACGATTTCATAGCCTTAACGTTCAATTTGGATCAGAGTGTTTTGCAAACCTTGTCTTTCAGCTGTTCCAAGTGCTGAGCATGGTAAAATTTCATTGTAAGAAAAAAATAGCAGTTATTCAGCATGCCGCTCTACAGCTGAAAGCGCTGTCATTTTCAAAACAATGTTTGTAACTACAGTTAAAATACAAAATTTATATTTCATTAATTATTTAATAGAATCATTTAGGTTGGAAAAGACCTCTAAGATCATCAAGTCCAACAGTCATACCAACAGCACTGTGCATGCTAAACAATGTCACAAAATGCCATTTCTACAAGTTCTTGAACACCTCCAGGGACAGTGACTCCACCACTTCCCTGGGCAGCCTGTTCCAATGCTTCACCACTCTTTCAGAAAAGAAATTTTTCCTAATATCCAATCTAAACCTCTCCTGCTGCATCTTGAGGCCATGGAGATACTCTCCTGGACACTCAATGCAGCATGACTCTCTCTGCTGCAGGACTGAAGGAAACTTTTTTTTCCTCCCCTCAATGATGAAGGTTTTCACAGTTTTTCTCTCAATGTGCACACTAACTAGGAAGCAAAGTAAACTAGTTGGCATGATTTCTATACTGTCCCAGATGCACAGATGTACCCTCAGACCCCTTCCCATGAACCAATCTTCAAAAATCATATGGCATGAAATTAGCTCAGATGTGCACTCCTTAGAGCTGAAAGCAGCAGACGCCTTGCAAACCAGCCCAGCTAGAGGCAGCTGACTACTACAACCCACTGTTAGTAAACCCCTGCTTTGTTGGGTTTGCCTTGGTAGACACAAGCCCCATATTTTCCCAATTATGTTGCCTACATGCTGGTGTTGCAATAGGAATTACAGATATCTTTGCTTGGCATTTCCAGCCACTCAGTTTTACTTCTCCTACTTTGAAACGCCACTGATTATTTATGACCTGCTCAGGGACTCAAAGACTTTCCTTCCATTAGAGGCCTCAGCATGTAAACTGAATTCTGTTCCTAGCAACAGATTATTGTTACTCATGTGTTCAGCCGAGCCAACGTCATGAACACAAACGGCAGATTTTTATCTTTGGGGAACTAATCCAAAGGAAGTAGAGCTCCACAATGCAGACTGACTGAAGACTCTTTTCCTTTTTGATTCTTAATAAAGCTTTCAGTTTATTTTACATCCAGAGAGAAGCAGTAGCATTCAGAACTGCAAGTCTTGAGCCTTGCAAAGTGCTGCTGAGCTACCCTCTTTTGGTAAACTATTTTTCTGTAAGTCTTGTCATAGCCTCCTTAAAAGTAAATTGTTGGAATACAAATCATGATAATATGATCTAAAGAATTTTCTCAGAAAATACTTTATGTCAAGTTCTTTGTTTGTTTTCCATATTTTCCTTTCTCCCCTCTTTTCCAATATTGTCACACGTCTGTTAATTCAGAGAAGTTCACACAGCACTTAAGTTTGATGGTCATGCTTTCTTCTTAACACTCCATTTGCAACAGTTTCACCAGGGTTACATTTTCACCCAGTGATGGGGATGGGAAGGAGGTTTTGTTTAAATCATGCATTTTCCAAGATCTTTACACTAAACCACTCTCTTTCCTTAAGGTCCTACTACAGACTGAAATTCATCCCTGCCACTATTGAACATGCTCGCCAACATTGCTCTCGTGGGCGATCTCAGATTGTACACAGGTCCACAGCTGGAATGGGATCACACAGCAAACATACTGATCCCCTTCCCATCAAAGCAAAATCAAGACAGCACCACTGACAGATCTACCCTGGCTTCCCCCACTTGAGGGGCTGACAACTTCTCCCTGTCTGGCAGGAAAAAATATTTGTCATCAGCTAGGAAGGATAAATGGCATTCTTTCCTGGAGGAAGAAAAGGACTTCCATTAGGTTTCCATCACTTTGAAGGTGATAGGGAAAAGAAGCTATAGCCTTCTTATCCTACATAATACCCTGCAGCAGTCGAATAGGTATCAGCCAGTCCTTTAATAAGTGGTATTAAAAGCATGTGGCATAAGAGAGGCTCTGCACTGTCTCGGATAATGCTGAAACAAGTCTGGCCTTGAGTCTTCCTAAGCCAGATGATGAAGGAATCGTAGAGGGAATAACTTCAAAAAGGCTGAACAAGTGTGCTCAGAAACCACCAAGTCCAGAGAGCATGAGATCTGCAGGAGACACAAAGATGGACACAAAGCTACACCCATTGCCACAGAAATAGTCTTGCTGCACATGAACTAACACACTGAAACTATAAGCACAAGTATGGACTCCTCCAAAGAGTAAGAGCTGCGAGACCAAGACATCTCCCATAAGCTTATTTATGACAACCAGCAACAGTACATTTTTGTTATCCAGGGACTTCCCAGTGATCTATTTATAATTTTTGAAAACATGCCAGGACAAGCATCTGAGTATACAAAAGCCATAGCACTTTTTAAGGCCAGCAAATGGTGCTGGTTTGTCTTTGATTTACACATCAGTAATACTTCCCATACCAGAAGCACAATGGATCTTCTCATTGCTTTAATCAATTTTAAAATGCGGTTAGGAAACTCTTTCTTGACCTTTTATTTTTTTGGGGAGGTGGTAATATATCAGTCATCCTGGTACAATTACACAGTTTGAAAACTGCACTAACTCCATGCTGTTGTTAACACACACACACACACGCACACAAATGCTTTTATTAACAGAGCTAACCCTTGTTTGCACATTTACAAAAGTGGATCTGTGGAGGTGCACAATGCATTTCTTTGCCCTCAGAATAAAAGCCTCTCTCACATTGATCTATTCCCAACTGGAAATGCAGTATTGAGACATACTTACTAAAATTGGAGAAAACATTGACTTTTCAACTGGTTTCCAAGTTTTCCCACATCGTTAATAAAAACAAGAAATGCTCAGAACTCAAAATCACAGTTGTTAATGTAAAAAGGGAGACTGAGGAATGCCTGGAGACTTGGAAAGCTGATGCCATGCCCCTCAATCATCCCAGGGCACACTGCTGTGAAGGAAGCCAAAAATACTGCGGTGACTTCATGGCTCCATCAAAGTCAAGGGTGTGGGTGACAATTCAGTCCCTAAAACACGCAGCTCATAAGCAAATCCCAGCCCAAATCTACCTGTGCAATCCCCAGAAGCCTCCAATTATGTGCAAAAAGCCATCTTGTTTATACAGTGTGTTGCCCCAAGGGAAGAATGGAAAAGCTTTTCCAAAGCAGGCGTTGTTCGCACACTTCTCCGCTGCCCCACACGCCAGCCGTGCCACAGCCCCAAGGCCACTTCCCACTGGTAACAGGGCTGCAGGGAAGGGTTGTTGTAAAAATTACATGAGAAACACAAGCTGGCTCCAGATCTGCACTGTACCTGGGAAGTACATCCAGTGCATAAATACAGCCTCTTCCTACCCACTTGGTGAAGTAGGAAAGCAGGCAAGAAGATGACAATTCCTGTCATTTCACTCCCACAAGCCCCTCTCCATTTTCACATGAAAGCCATCCCAGTCTGACCTCCTTGTCCTGCCTACCTGGGCTCAGGCGAGGCAGGTAGCCAGGCAAAGCACTAAGTAGCCACGCTCTGCCTCGTCTCCTTTTGGCAAGTGAAAAGGGCGTAGTGTGGCCAGAGTAGTCCTGGCACCGCAGGGCACAGACAGACCTCTGACCTTTAGGCGCAAGGTTCCCATCGCAAAAGCAAAGGGCTGTGCACGGCTCATCATACGCCTTCCTCGGCTCTTCCTGGCCCAGGGTCAGCTTTTGCAACTGAGAAGGGAAAGGAAAGGGGAGGGAATCGGCTGCAATCAGAGTAAGCTTAACTCTCACGCAGGGGACTGCCTGATCGTAACAAACCGGACGATGCTGCCTCCTTTAAACAAGCAAGAAGCATCGCAAGAAGTTCTTTCTTGTATTTACAAATCTTTCTTTCTTTCCCTTGGAGTGCAACTGAAATTCTTTGGTTAGTGCTTTCATAGAGACTCACAGCCAGCTTCCCGCTAACACCACAGCCACTCTACATGATGTAAAAGGTATTTAAACTGTAATAACTACACCTGCTTTGCATTAATGACATCATATTAATGAGAATCAGGCTCCTAGTAATATTCTGCCTTTGAAGGAATACAAATGTTTCCTTTCCACTGATCTTCCTGAAGAGCAGTAATCTCCTCTTTCAGGAAATTAAGAAAAGGGAAAGGTATGGACAGCAGCAATCTAAACACAGTGGTTTTCACTAGAGCAGGAACTTGTTCTTACAGAGCAAAAATCACTGAAGTGCAGGGCAATGTTTGCACAACAGACCGCAGACAGAGCCATCAACAGTGTCAGGACAGGGGAGGAAAGTGAAATGCAACATGTATCTGGGTGCCAAATGAGAAAGGGCATGTCTCATGCTAAACCTATTTGCTTTGGCAGTATTCCTGTAAAGATCACAAACTTGTTTTGATCACTAAATATAGCAGAGAAAAGGAGACTACTGCAAGTAGTTCTCTCCAGCAGCGCTTGCTGTTTTATGCAGGCTGGAGGACAGTAAAGAGAGATTTGTCAAGCAAATGGCAAATAAATCTTGGCAAAATTTGAAGGGCAAAATACAATTTAAACGATAGGTCCTAGCCTGGCAGCTGTGCATTGATCAGGCTCTCTCTCAAGCATGTCCAGCTGAGGCTACAGCAATGCAGACTACCACTCTTCCCCTAGCACATCGCTCTGACCCAGCGGGGCTGCCTCTCCAAAGAGTCAGTTTTTCATATCCATATAATTCTTCCAGCTGAGAATTCTCCCGGAAGTGCTAGTTGGGGTCTTGTTTGGTTGATTTTACACCTTCTGTCCCATGCACTTCCAGGTTTGTGGGCAACGCAGCCTTTGCACGAGTGTAGCCTGCCCGTTCACATGTCCGTGCTGGTTTTCTACGCAGGAAAAGGGGCTTTGGATGGTGTTGCCTCGCACGCTGACTGTGCGGGATTCTCCACTGTGGAAGAAAAACACTGCTTTGCTCAGGCAATTCAGCAGAGCCTCTGTACTGCTCTGCAAAGTGAAACACTTTTGTTTATTGCTTAAGACAAATAAGAAGTTCTTCTTTGCACTTTCAAAGAATTTCTTGCTTTAGGAAAAAAAAATAAACCACACAAACCTAAATTTACAGCATAGTTTCAAGCCTCTAGAATAATTTTCCATGTACAGCAAAAACCAGGCCAAATGCTGTTATTCTTACCAGTACTGTTGCCAGAAGGGACCAAACAGCCAAACTACGCACAGACAACCCAAGAGAAAGAACTTGGTCCCACACTGTAACCTATTGAAATAAACTGTTCTCACCATACAAAATTAAAAAAAAAATACAGCTGCAATTGCAAAGCCAAGAACTCCAAATCAGAAATAGTCCAGACTAAAGGATGCTTTACTTATTTCATGCATTCCCCTTCTACGTACGCAGGATGACAGTCTCCTCTTCAGTGTCTGAATCAACAGAGCTGTCCAGGCTCCTTTCTTTGGGAAACAGGATTTCTTACAACAGAAACAAAACAGGACAAATGCCCGTGAGCCCCATGAGTCTCCCTCACTGAAAGGCAGCAATACTACTAACACAAAAGGTACTGCTAGACAAGTTCAGTCAGGCAACAGAAGGCATGGGTTGCGCAAGCAGCACTGCCGCACTGTTCTCTCCTGGGCCAGGCAACCGCATCGAGGCCACAGTCAAGTAGGTGAGGTAACCTGCGAGCCACGTCTGGCTGTCCCAGCCAACTCCAGCTCCCTGAGGCTGTTTCTGTATGGTTTGTGGAGACGTGACTCTCGGAGTTACCGTTCAGGATGAAACTCCAGCAAGGAGCTGGCGTGTGACTACCAACTGACCACAACTCCTTGGAACAGAATATGCCTCAATTTCCTTACAATCCACACATCGGCTTTTGGTACAGTAAACTCCTGGACTGGCTTTTCTGAGAATCTTTGCAAGGAGAAACACGTTGAGTCACCTCCAAGCTTTACAAAGGTGAAGCTCTCACTCACAAACAGTATCTGTAAGGCCATTCCAAGTCTGCCTACACAGACAGTAAGGCACAACTGCTCTGCAGAACAGTGTTTGCTCACACCTACATTGCACCAATTAACTGCTTCTTCCTCCTCAGGAGCTAACAAGGTGCCCTGGGCACATCACTGGCAAGAAAATTCAGATTTTTCACTCCCCTAAAATGAAGCCGGCTCTGCTGTTACTTCCCTCTTGCAATAACAAGCTCTGCTTCCTCCATCCCAGGGGTATTTCATCACAAACATCCCACCCAGTTCTGTGTAAGAAATAACATTGCAAACAATCTATCAGATGCTTTTTTTTCTTTAAAACAAACCCTAAACCTGTCAGTTCGCTAACTGTGAAACCACTCATTACAGTCCAAGTGCTTGATGAAGCAGGACGACAATACCAGGAAATACCTGGAATTGATCTTCAACATTTATTTTTGGACACTGGCTTTTCCCCCAGGTTTTATTTAATAGTTTGCTCTTTCCCTTCTCTTCCAGGTTGCTCTCTCTGGGATCAAATTGCAATTTCTTTCACCTCTTGGAGTTCACCCACAGACCCCCTAAGCAGAATTTTAAGAATCAAATCCTGGCTCAGACAACATGTTCTTTCTGTTTCACTGCTATCATATTCTTTCTCTTGTACCAAGACAGATAGGAGAATGCTCTGGTATTTGAAATCAGAAGCGCAGGACCCATTTAACACCGAGTACTTGCCTGTACTTTGCATCTCTGCTATACAAGCAAATTCCTTTAACAAATTCTCCCGAGAGACACTCATTCAGCAAAGGGAGTGTTTCTGATGTAAACTAGTTCTCCACACAGGAGGAATTTTATCCTTAACCTACCTGGTTTACCTGTGCAAATCGGTTAGGCTTTTTCCAGAAGAGCTAGTGATTTTTTTCCATGCCACTAAATAACAGCAGCAGCACCAACGCTTCAGGACAGACCAGGTCACAGCTCCCTGCACGGCTCCAAGGCTCCCTGAGCTTTACATTTGGATATGCCTTGCAGATTTTAGCAGGTTTTAGCCGTATCAGTTTAAAGAGTTTCCACACTTCATCTGAACACCACCGAATAATCACATATGCTGTCTTAGACCACTGTGAGCCTGAAGGACCTTTACTCCTTCAAGGTTTAGTCCTTCGCTGCAGATTGAGAGAACACACACAATCATCCATGCTATCCCAGTGGATGCACAATAATTCAACTATGTACCCAAGCTATGGATTTTTGGAAGCAAAAGGGAGGATGAGTAATAGCGTACATAACTTTGCAACAAGTTTCCACTAAAAAGGAAGCGAGTACCTACCGGGTGCCATCCATCACTGAGTGCCAGACAGTCGGTCTCACCCCCAGGAGAGCAGCAGATTGCAAAGCAGCCGGAAGGAGCACGGGCAGGGGAAGGAACACACCTCTGGGAGCATGCAGTTGTCCTCATTGCTACCACCTCTGCCACCAACTTGATGTGCAGCCTTGGAAAAGCCACTCTGCAAATCCCCTCTGGCTTCTTATTTATAGCAGAAGATTGGCTCGGGCTGCAAGTCTAGCCTGAAGCTTTCCTGAATCCAATGACTGACCAGGGGAGGAAGAAGTCTTTGAACTGGACACTGCTGTCTGCTCTCCCATATCAGGTAAAGCCCCCCAGCCACACCACCTTACACTGTACAACCTACACAGACCCCAAGTCTAGTCAAAAAGAGGACACTAGGAGCCCTCCTAGAATCTCTGCTGAGATATGAGACACTTTGGCTGAGATTCAGCTCTCTGACATTAAACAGCTACAATTGAGATGCCTCTGTGTGCATTCATTGTTTGCACTCTGCAGAAACAATGGGGAGAAAGAGGTATTTTAGGCTGTTTGTCCAATGCAGTGTGGTTGAATCACGGTCGAAAAGCATTTGCTCCTCTTCAGTGACTATGAAAGGCATCTGGACAAGTGTTTCTCACGCAGATAGTTATGCTGTAGTTTGGCAAGATGAATCTCACCCTTTTAAGTTGAGGGGAAGGACGTAAGCAAAGAAGCACCCCTCTTAGTTTACAATGAAGGGAGAAAGAGTGCCTCCACCAGAGACCACACAGTGCAAGCACTCTGTGCTTCCCTCCCTCATGAGCTTTTTGCAGCTAGACAATATGCAACCACCCTCAACAAGAGGTCCTGGCTTTGCTAGAAGAGCTTTACTGTACTTGAAATTGTCATCAGATATTTCTACAGCCAAGACTCCACGACAATCCCTACACAAGAGCTTCCAAGAAGCAAGACATGCTGCTTGTCCAGCTTTCATCTCCCCTCCTCCATTTTCTAGCTGGTTATTAACAAAATCCAATCCAACACGAAACAGAGGTCTCACTACTGCAAACTGAACAGAACCCACTGCTGAAACGTCTTTACTTCGTGGCCAGCTGTACACAGGCTGCTTGCTGCAGACCAACAAGGCAGGCTCATCAGTGTATTCATGCCTCAGTGTATTCTGCCTCACTCTTTCACTCCCTCATTCACCAACTTCTTGTCTTTCTCCTGGCAACCAAAAGGCCAAAAGATTCATCAAGCAAAACTTCTTCCTGTAAAACTCACATTTCTGACTCCTCCCTACACTTTCACAAAAGTAATTCCAAGTGCTTTGTTTTCCATTTTAATTGTCATTTCCTTTGACAGAACTTCCAGCCTGAGTCTTAAAGCTCAAATAACTAATACCATTCTTTTCTTCCCCATCCCTGGCTACAAACAGTACTGCTTGTATCAGGGTCGGCAATTCCTGAAAAACCTCTCTACCTCTCTAGCCTCTCTAGTCAATCCGTGCAGCTGCATTGTGTTGGGACTTATCAGCAGGCTGCAGGAAGGTTAGAAAACAAACATGTCTCCCTACAAGAGGCCAGAGACCAAAGTTAAACCCACAGTCAAAGCTCTGCCCCATTTCCCCTCTTGTGGGGAGGTAACAATCTATTCTGCATCAGCCCTTTCCCCAGCAGAGCTTTGTGCTCCCTTCTTGTGTGTGCAGCTTCCTGCTGTGAACACAGTGATTTCGGTGATCTATAGAGGCTGTCTTCTTCCTACCCTCGCTAGCACAGAAAATTGGGTGCCAACCATGAAGGTCACAGGAAGCTGGACAGGATTCAGAGACATTCATAACCTTCCCATCCCCACTCTGCCATCCCTTCACAGACAAAATGCTCCAGTCATTGGAGGTCTTTCATCTCTATACATTATTCCAAGCCAAAATACGTTCCGCCTTCACAGTGACTACTTGCTGCTGACACTCTTCATGCAACACAGGACACAAGTCAGTCCAGGAAGGGCAGGCAGTCAAATCCCTGTCCTATGGGGTAACATCCGCTGTATTTTTTGATTCATAGTCCAGTAGGCATAGTCAACTGCTCCTCCTGGGAAAGCTGCATGTCTGCACAGGACAGAGTGGGGTGAACGTGGCCTGTCCCTTAGTATGGACATATCACTTATTCTCCCAGACATGTACCTATGCTCCAGACCAACTCAGCCATGTCAGCTGAGGTGGAAAACTCTCCCAGACCCAAGCTGAGTTTCAACCTCCTCCATAAAGCAAAGTCAGCAAAAGTCAGATCAACTTATCTACCAGCAGCTACATGGCCACCTCTGTCTCAGTGACAGGAGTCTTCTACCCGCACCAATCAGGACTGAAATTCAGGCAAAGGAAGATTTGGCGAGAGGTGTATGAAATGTCACCTTCTCTTTAATCGCAGCTTATAGATCCAGCCCCAAAGCATTACTCATACAGCACTCCACATTCCACACCTATAATCCCACCACCTAATCTGACTACTTGTTCAAACAGGCACGTTGCTAGGAGTGGGTCCTTGTCATCAGTGTCTGTATTTCCAGCTTTCCTCCAAGACCACATCTAAAAGTCCTGTAACAGTTGAAAATAAACCACGGGAAAGCTGGAGCAAGTGTGGTAGCACACACTGCTCATTCCTTCAACATGAGAAATGACACAGCCCACCGCAACCTGATAGGTGCTCTCCCACAGCGCCAGATCCTGTTGGGGAAACACTTCAGTTGTGGTAAACAACAGATAAGCATCTCTTTGCACATACACAAAAAAAGCATCTCAGCTGGCAGAGTTTTAAAACCAGCATTTATTATGCCCCAGGGAAGAAAAGAAATAGGGTAAATTGGCTGAAAGGCACAGCTTTGCTAGGAAGAGTTTGGATCGTCTCTTTGCATCTCTCTGTACAAATCCGGCCATTGAGAGTCCAGATGTAAAACAGAGCAGCAGTTGCTAAGAAAACAGTGCCGCAAACAGATGTCAGGAGATGATTCATAGAGTAAGGGCATATCCCTGTACTACAGATAAGCCAAAATGAATGAAGCTCTTTTATACCTGATCTTCCAAGCTGTGCTTCTTCATGCTCTTTGGGAGTTTTCTTTAATTCACTTCTATATTCAGATGGCAAGGAAAGGGAACGGAGCTAGATACGATGTTGATGGAATTAATTACTGGTAAAGGGGTTTTACAACCCTTACAATGAATCCAGTAAAAGGGCTAAACTGTGGTCCCTTTTTCTCCCAAAGCAAGACATTTTTCTCCTGAAACAAGAAGCAACTTTGTCCAAAAAACATATCAGATGAAGTAACATAAATACCACACTTAAAAACTGCAAAGGAGTGAACAGTAACAATTTTTTCCTTTGTAACTTTCCTTTATACCATAAAACTTATAATTAATGGCTAGGGAGATAAAGCATTTTCAACGTATTAGATCATTAGCCAGTAATGCATGCTGCTTCTTGAATTACTTCATTGTGTCTATGCTTAAAATCTTTGCCTCACAGATAAATAAAAAATAGCTAGCACACTACAGGACTGGCTGAGTGCTACTGACACCAACAAAGTTCTCATTTATTTTAATGAACTTTCGATCAGATTTTATTGCAGAAAAAAGCTCCTTTGCCCCTCTTAAACAATCACGCTTAATTCTTAATATGGTAAGATATCACTTAAAATACAGTTTCCTGAGGTTATTTGTAAAGAACTGCTTCAATAAAGGAACTTTGATGTATGTTTTTGTAGATAACTAGAGTCAAAAGGCAATTATCATTCATTACCCTTCATTATGAACAAGGGAAGAACAAACATCATTCAGACACTTCTGAGTATGTGTTCAAACAGCATTTTGCACAAGGCAGGCCCAGAAATTGCCATGGTACACATCAGTACAGGGCAATATGTTTATTGCCTCCATTGCTGATTTCTCATCACCCCTCCACCCATCCATCTCCACTTCAACTCATCCCCATTGCCCTCGCTGGAGCTGCTACGGCCTCTACTCCCTTGCCACTGCACACTCAATCCACATCACCCCTTCCTTTCCCGCTACAACATGCAGCCTTCTGCCTTGGAAATCAATTATTTAGGCTGCCCTGATTTCAACGCAAGGTGGCTGTGCATGTGCCTGTGGGGTGTAGGATACTGTTATTGTGGGCAGCATTAATAACCACCACCGTGCTCCTTCTCAGAGCTATAAAAACACCCCAGAAGTGGTTGAAGCCCATGACTCAGCTAACCAGGCGCCAGAGGCCACGTGTGTCCCTTCTGCAGGAATTGCATTTCACACAGAGGTATAAACAGACAAGCCCACCAAGCTACAGTTTTGCTCACTTAGCCAACAGTTGCTCTAACTAGCAAGATCTTGCACATGGCATTTATGTCTTTGTCTATCCCGTGACGGGAGATCACCCTGAAATCTAAGAGGGAGGGACAATGAGGGAATGATGGAAAGAGAGGGAAAAGGATGGATAAGTGTTCTGGTCTGAACTAAAGTAGAATCAGTTTTCTAACTTCAACTAAGTCTCGTCTAAGTAACTTCATTTTCTGAAAGTTAACAGGATGTTTTTCAGACAGTGTTCCTCTCTAGAAGTGATAACACGAGGCACTGGCACACAGAAAGGCCACTGCATATACTTATTTCTATAGAAACCAAGGCCATCCTCAAGCTGGCGGAAGCCGTAAGTGAAAGAGGTGAAAAAGGGTCACACCCGCAGGGAAGAGCAGACAGGACAGGTGACCCCAAACTGACCAACAGACTATTCCACCCCACGTACGTACATCATAATCAGTATAAAACTGAGGGATAATGAAGGTGATGCTCTCTTCTTCGATAGCCGGCATCTAGTGAGGACCTTGTTTGCCCTTTTGCTCCTGATACCATACCCTGAATGCAGTTCCTGAGCCCATCTCTCTCCTGCCACTGACCTTTTCCCTGTGCCTGGTATGAAGCATTTGTGGTGACACAGTTATCAAGGGGGCTGCAATGTCATATATTCCTATATAGTTTATTATTTTCTTATTAATACTATTTTCATTATTATTATTACTGTTGTTGTTGTTTCATTAAATTATGCAACACATTAATATTAATTTAATAATTTAATTATGCATCACTTTCCTGTCATTTGCCTTTCCCTAGTCGAGGGGAGGGAACTGGGAGTCCAACTGCTGGCGTTTTAGCTGCCAATTAAGCTGGGCTGGGGCTAAACTGTGACAATGGGACACGAGGCACGCTGGAAGAGGAAAGCAGCTGCACAAGGAACACACAGCCACTGACCTGACAAAGGTGGTAAGAAACCCTCAAACTTGCTGAAAGTTTCTTCTCTGTACATTCCGAGTTACTCAAGGAGCGTGCACCTGCCCTGCCCTTCCCTCTGTTCATAGAATAGAGCAGTCTGGGTTGGAAAGGACCTTAAAGATCATGCAGTCCCAACACCCCTGCCATGGGCAGGGACACCTCCCAGTGGCTCAGGTTGCTCAAAGCCTCATCCCACCTGGCCTTGAACCCCCCCAGGGATGGGGCAGCCACAAGGTGGATTTCTCTGGCAGCTCTCAGGAAAAGAGAGAAAACTGACCCCATTTGGGCGGGGCAGGGTGAGGATTGAGGTGAAAGGAGGACAGTAAGCCTTTCCTTAAATCCAGGCACACATGCCACCTGACACCAAGACAGGGCCAAGCTACAGACACCCCACATCCCACATCTCATGGGCCACAGCAACACAGATCCGTAATAACGGCTCCAAGAGGAAACAAGAGGCTGCCAGCAGTCCTTGAAAGGTGGAAGGTTGGATGGTATGCAAGGCAGGGAAGAGAAAGGAGCCCATGTGCAGTGGGAAGAGGAGAAAGTGTGAGCCCTCACCAGGCAATGCTTTATCCCGGGCAGCGGCAGCAAACTGGCACTGATAACACACAGAATCACAGAATGACCTGAGCTGGAAGGGACCCACAAGGACCATCGAGTCACACTCCTGTCCTTGCACAGGGAACAACATTCACACCGTGTGTCTGAGTGCATTGTTCAAATACTTATGGAATATTGTCAGGCTTGGTGCCGTGACTGTTTCCCTGGGGAGCTGTTCCAGTGCTCCACCACCCTCTGGACAAAGAACCTTTTCCTCATATCCAACCTAAACCTCCCCTAGCACATCTTCCTGCCATTCCCTCAGGTCCTATCATTGGTCACCAGAGAGGAGATCAGTGCCTGCTCATTCTCCTTTCCTTGTGAGGAAGCTGTAAACTGCAATAAGGTCTCCCCTCGGTCTCTTCCAGGCTGAACAGACCCAGTGATCTCAGCCTCCCCTCACCCGATTTCTCCTCTGGACCCCTCACCAGCTTTGTGGCCTCCTCTGGACACTCTCCAGTAGCGTTAAGATCCTTTTTATGCTGCGGCGCCCAAAAGTGTACACAAGACTCGAGGCGGGGCCCACCAGAGCAGGACACTTCCCTGCTTTGACCGGCGGGCAATGCTGGACTTGATGCACATCAAGACGCCCACACAACTCCCGCCACTGCCCTGCACCCTGCTTCCCTCCTCGCCCGGGGAAAAGGGCTGGAGTGGAGGCGGGGGGGGGGGAGTGGCTGGGGGCGGGGAGGATCACTGGCTTCGAGAGAAGGCGGGGGGGGAACTGCAAGCCGGGGAGGGGATAACTGGCTCCGGGGGCCGGGGGGAATTGGGAGCGGCGTGGTAACTGACAGTGGGCGGGGGGACTGGGAGCGAGGAGAAAAGAACTGGAAGTGGGGGGGGGGGGGGGGGGTGGCGGGTACAACTGGCTCCAGGAGCAGTGGCGGGGAACTGGGAGAGAGGTGATAACTGGGAACGAGCCAGGGAACTGGGAGCGGAGGGGGCATAAGTGGGAGCGGGGGACAGCTGACTCCGGGAGCGGATAACCGGGAGCGAGGGGAACACTGGCTCCGAGAGCGAGGGGGGGGACAACTGGGAGCAGAGGATCACTGGCTCCGGGAGCGCGGGAAGGGGGGAACTGGGAGCGGGCGGGGGAACTGGTGAGCGGGAGGGGGGCGTGAGAGCGGAGGATGACTGACGCTGGGACCGGGGGGGATCAGGGGCTCCGGGAGCGGGGGGCTACGACTGGGAGCTGGGGATCACTGGCTCCGGGATCGCGGGGAGGGGGGGGGGGGGGGGCGGAACTGGGAGCAGGGGGGAAAACTAACTGGGAGCGGGGGGATCGCTGGCTCCGGGATGAATAGCTCGCTCGGGGAGCTGGGAATAACTCCCTCCGGGAGCGGGGTCCCCGCGCGCCCCCCGTGCAGCGGGCGGTGCCGGAGGTGAAGGCGGCACCGCGGGAACAAAGGCGGCGGCGGGAAACAAAGCGCGACCGGTGCCTCCGGAGCGGAGCGGGGCCGCGCGGGCAGCGCCGCCGCCCCCCGCACAAAGGCAGCGTCCCGCGGGCGGCTCCCGGCCGGGCTCACTCACCGCGGGCGCAGTCCCGGCATCGGCGGCGGCGGCGAGGGCGGGAGGAGCGGCAGGAGGAGGAGGAACAGGAGGAGGAGGAAGAGAGAGCGGCCGCTCCCCGCCCCGGCTGTTCCCAACAAGCGAGCGAGTCCGGGCCGCGCTCCGCCTCCCCACGAAAATGCCGCCAAATAAACTCTGCGAGACTCGGCTTGGAGTTTTAGAAAGCAGCATCCTTCAATTCAGCGCTGGACACGAGGGAATGAGTTCATCAGTCACGCGTAACGGGACAAGAGCTGGGGACAGAATATATTTCCCACTTACACGCACATATATAAATCTTCCCAGAAGTCTTATGCATATTCTGTTACTTTCCAAGGACTGGTTTTAATGTTATTACGAACTTCACAACAGCCAAATCTCTGCTAATTGGAGCTTTGGAGCCAGCTCTGTCTGACCTTGCATTTTAGATACAGAAGGACTGCAAACAGGTGGTTATAGAAGGAGACACATCTGTTCAGCACAGATCATACTTAACACAAGTGCCTTAACACAGTGTCTGTAAAAACATGGTTTAAAAAAAATTCATGAAGAAAACATGCTTTCAGAGGACACTCTGTCTGACTTTCAAAAAACACAGTTACTTAGATGAAACTTAACTCTACTTTAGCTTAAATCAAAATACTCCACTTTTTGTAATAGTAATTACTTCTTGTATCAGCGGGAGGTCTTCCCTGCAACCAGCTCTGCCCACCCGTGGTGCCTGCACTCCTGGGGATGGCAGCTGCCTGCCAGGCTGTCCCGTCTGTGTCCCATGGGGATGGTCCCCTGCTCCCCACGCACACCTGGCATCACCAGGCTTGGTTTTCATGCTTTCCTGATGTTTCCCCTCCCAGTGCTGCTCACGCACCCTATAGCAGCCTTCCAGTACCTGAAGGGGCTACAGGAAAGCTGGGAAGGGACTTTTTAGAAGGGTTTGTAGTGATAGGACGAAGGAGAATGGCTTTGAACTGGAATGGGGAAGATTTAGATTAGACATGAGGAAGAAATTCTTCACAATGAGTGTGGTGAGGCACTGGCACAGGTTGCCCAGAGAAGTCATGGATGCCCCCTCCCTGGCAGTGTTCAAGGCCAGGTTGGATGGGGCCTTGAGCAGCCTGGGCTGGTGGGAGGTGTCCCTGCCCATGGCAGGGGGATTGGAACTGGGTGAGCTTAAATGTCCCTTCCAATACAAAAACATTCTATAATTCTATGATTTCAACACCGTCTCTTGATCACTTGAGACTCTTCCACATGCCATTAAATTCAGCAGAAGAAGTCTAATGGAGTCTCAGCCTTGGTGTCTTGGAGAGCGCCACCCTGCATTATTGCTCTGAACTCTCCTGCTGGCTTAACCTATCCAGGAATCACACAGCTCCTTGTCCTAGCATACACAGCACTGCAGGAACCAGGCACTGCAAACACAAGCACATATCCTCGCCCAGGGTGCTCGTTTTCACTTAAATTATGCATTTCATAACTAGTTTATAAAGCACTTTGAAGATATGACACTGAGTATCATTAATGCTAAATGGTATCATTGGACAGGCATAATGCAAGCAATTAAACAGTAATACCATAAAAACCAGTGCAGGACACAAAGGTAGAATTAAGTCATATATGCCTACTTCATATTCAAATCTTCCAGCTGTTGCTTACTCAGTACAGCCTGACACTGTGAAGTAAGCTTTCATCTCTCTTTCTATACACAGCTCTCCAGCTAGGAAATGCTAAAGCCCTGTGCTCATTCTAATGCTTTGGCAGGTGTATGGGTGCTGCCAGCAAGGCTAGCAAGTAACTGCCATGTATCAGAGTTTGTGGAAGCTGAACAGCTGGAAGCTGTGTGAGCAGAGCTTTCAGCTACTACAGCCCATGGGTGCCCAAAATGGCCTGGATGGATGCATGGGGCACTGGGGAAGAGATGCAAAGAAGCACTGCAAGCTACAACTGGCAATGGTGAACTGTAGTGGGTAGGAGAAGCCCTTAAAAATCTCATGTGCCTTCTGAATAAGTGTATTATCAGTTAGGCAGTGTGTCTTGCCCCAGCCTTCCCTCACCACTCAGAACAGCAAACTAACAGAGCTGGATGCTGCAGGATGTCTCTCATATAAGGCATCCAAGCATTTCGTATTTGCAGGTCCCACGCAGGTGAATGGCATGAGCTTCATGGTACAACATCCCTTCCATAACGTAGAATTTACATGACCAGATTCCAGCATTGGAGGGAGATCAGGTTTCCCAAGTCTACTGGATAAAGTCTTAACTCCCAAGAGTAGTGATGGCTGTGTAAACTAGGTTTGTTTGGATGCTCCAAGTCATGTTTGCTCTGTAGTCTGCCAGAACAAACCTTTGGCCTGGTGACCCTCCTCTTTCCCCTGCGTGCAACGCCCTGTGCCATGCTGGCACAGTGTGTACGCTGGAGCTGGGAGCCAGATGAAAATTAGCCCAGAAGAATACTTTGTTTTCAGCTGGATTGCTCCCAGGATTTGATTGTGATATGGGTGCACAAAGAGGTGTGTCACCATCATTGAAGGGGCAGCAGGATCCAGCACAGACAGGAACACACAGCACAAGCTGGATCTGGGAACAGGACAACACAGCAATAGAACAAGGAACCAGCACCATGCCAGAAACCTCAGCCTCCAAACCCAGCTGCTCTCTACCCACCCCATCCCTTGCAGGAAAGAACACTGGGAAAGGGGAGGGAGGGGTGAGATTCGAAACTCACATTTGGACTTTCCTACCTTTCACCCTGCTGGCACAGAAATGCTGAAGAAATAAGGCTGAGGTTTGGTAGACATCAGTTTTGCTAGCAGCGCTTCGATGGAGCAGTGTGGTTGAACTCCATTCATTCTGCTGGTGCAGCTCTTTGCACAGTCATGTTATCAGCCAGGCCAGGACACTACTTAAAAAAAGCAGCACCCTCCTCAGTTTTTTTTATCCTGATTCACTACCCAGGCACAATTCACATGTTCTCCACCAAAGTGCAGCTGGAGGAGGAGCGTTAGAGTGGGAAATTGTAGCCAGAGGCAGGTGAACAGGGATCTGCCTAAATACACAGTGCCCCTCCAAAAATGCCCATAGTCCAGTGCCTGGGGAAGAGTTTCTTCTCAGCAGTCATGGGGAACTTGTTTGTCAAAATGAGGATGATCAAAAAAGAGTAAAGAAATACTGAATCCATGCAGACACGTGTAGCATTTGCATACTATTTTCCTCTGCAAAACATAAAAGGAAATCTGACTGTAATCATGTTAGAAATGCTCCCTTTTCCCCTCCCATTTAATCTAAACACTTAGGTATGACAAGGTCCACAGCGTGTAAGACAGCAATCCAGTCGACCGTTTAGGCATTGATGCTGCCTTTAACACCTGATTGTTCCTGCTGAAGTCAGTGGAAACACTTAGATGGTTAAAGCTGCGCATGCCTAAATGCTTTGTTAGGTCATGAGCCAACTTAAGGCTAGAGCAACACAGTTCCAGAAGAGAAAAGTAGGTTAAAAATACTAAAGTCACAGCAAATCTGTAGGAAACCTCCTGGAATAGGTTCATAATTAGCAGATCTACACTTCTCAAAATAAATATTCTCGCCTTTTCTTTATCTCTTTTTCACCTGATTTTGCCTGTGGGCTCTGGTTCCTCGCTAAAGACAGAACAAATCGAAGACTTCTACGCTTTTAAATTAATGCCTCAACATTATAGCAGGATCCAGGAGCCTGCACCATGCACTTACCTCTTCCTATACAGCATTACATTAGTGAGGTCGTGACAAGGGAGTAACTGTCTTACAGGTAACCAATGCTAAAACATAGTTTGGTGTGAACTCCCGAATTTTTCAGAGTAGAGGCACCAGACTCGGTTCATACAGAGGCACAAGCCCAGGGCAGTCGCCTGAGGACAGGTTCCTGCAACCTGAACTGAGCAGGGCTCATTTTGCTCCATTTATAGTGCAGGTGCTGTGTGTGAATAAAGGTTTCTAATTTATGTTCTGCCACCTCCTAAAGTGCACCAGCTCTGCAGCTACACATGAAGTGGGTTTGTTATGCAAGGAGACATAACTTCAGGTTCCACTCTCAAAATTAAAATTCAAAGCTGAGCACCTGCAGCCTTCAATGCCAGCTGAGTGGAGTCTCTTGGATCACAGGTACCTCCAAGCTGTCCAAGTCCTGCTTCAGGTACTAAAGTGCCTTTTTGGATCCCACTTGAAGTCTTGCATTCCTGATGGGCTTAGTGAGCTTAGCAGACTGTATTTTATGAGTCTGTTAGAGTCATAATAAGATCAGGTCAAGGTCTTACAGTCTGTCTGTAAGACCTTGACCTGATCTTATCAGTAAACTCAGGCAAGGTTTTGGGCTTAGAATCCCCATATATTAAACCCAAAAGTTTATCCACTTTTTCACTTGTATTATTCAGTATAATAAAAAGTACAGCCTCTTCTACCCTCAGACTGCTGCTGCTGCAGCACTTGCACCATAGTGTTTGTAAGAGCACTGTAAAAAACCCATAGTTAAGACTACACCGGTCCTATTAGCTTTACCCTCACACTCCAAGGTCAGCTGGTTCCTCCCAGGCACCCTGCATCCCACCAGCAGGTTGGCGTCTTGGTTTTGGCTCTATTTTTCAGAAGCTGGGAGAGAGAAGCCTGTCAAGAAACACTGTATTCGGCTGACCCTAGCAGAAGCTGGAGAAACACAGTGTAGTGGTCAAATGCCAGGCATGGATTCAGGAACCTGCAGGATGCACAAGGAAATAACAGTGGCTGGGCAAGCAGCTGGTTTGTAAAATAGCTCCAATGGGCCATCTGCAAGCTCCAGGTGCTTATAAAGGAAAACTGGGCAGAAGAAGGCACACAAGGGCTTATGCGTTTTGCCTTTGGTGGCCTCTTCTCACCCCTGAAGCCCTTCCTTTGAGCTCAGACTGCAGTAGTTTCACTTTAAGCAAGCAGCTGTTTTAATCTCCTGACAGCCATACTCTTCCATGCCACCTTCAGAAAAAGGCCCTTTCTCCATAGTCGCAGGTTCTAGGACACACTTGGGCTGAGGACTGCAGAAACAACGTTGGCACTTGCCTCCTGCTCGTGCTATACTGGGCACCCTCCTCATCTCATCATCAAGGTAAGGCATCACTTTGAGGTGGCAGCGGTTCAATTTGCCTCTGCTTCCACTGCAACACCTACATGTCTTGGGTGGCTCCAGCCCATTGTCAACTATGATTCAATGAAGAACAAAGAAGCTCTCGAGAGAAAGAAGTGGGGCTAAGGCTTCTTTGGAAGCAGGATTTCGTAATCCCAATCACCACCTTTAAAAAATCAGTGCACTTGGGCCCCAGCCAGCCTTCAGTTCTGTCAACATCTTTACTGCCAACTTTACTAACAGTCACACAAATGTAAATCTAGTGTGAGAAGAGGATTAAGCCCATTCTGCTTTTATGGCCTATGAAATGTCTACTGCCCTGCTGCTACTGTGCAGTGATACTTAACACAGAAAAGGGGAATTCAGGCTGCTCTTGCGTCTCAAAATTTTTAAAGGAAAAAATACAATCTCAGAAACTTTACCAGCCAGCAAAGTGTATGTGCATACAGGGTTTCCTCTAAGCCAGAAGTTAAAGGCCTGTGTATCGCCAGATGCTGGTTGAAGTACATTATTTTTTTTCCTGCAAAATAAGATTAGCAACAGCAATTTTCCATGCATTCAAGTTCAGGATTTTGTCTGCAAGAGGATTAAAGCTCAGGCAAACACGAGCCTGCCTAGATACTGCCCTACTCTGTGTACTGCTTTGACTTGGAATGAGACCTCTGCAGGGGGCTATTTAGGAATCCCCCTAAAATGGTTATTTCTTCACTCATAACTCAGTTAGCTGAGATTTGCAAGAAGGACTGAGGAAATTAGATTTATGGTTTGTAAAAATCTCAATGTGATGTGGATTCCTGACTCCCTTAGGCTGATATTCTTATATGGGTTTTTTTTACTGTACCATTTAAGACTCGATTTCAGCTTTTGGGCTGGGAATATGTTTTCATTCTAGGTTTCTATAATCTTAGGGCATGGCTCAGATCTCTTAGCAGGATCACAGTGTAAATACTGCTACCTAATTGTTATCATTATTAACGGTGTAACTCCACTCAGCTATCAGTAGAAAAATAGCTGAGCTGAATACATATTTCAATTAAAGATGCAAGATTGTGCATATTTATGCACAAGCCTGAAAATCAGACGATATTTTAAATGGACTTTCAGAGCAAGAGATACAATTAACTTTTCATCACCTTTATTATTTTCCAATTTATCCTGGTCTCTAGCTCGAAAGTCTGATTCAGTCTTTACCTGTATAAAGTTCCCGTTGTCTACAGTGTAAGATTTTCTGGACAACTGTAACTTTTTTCGTCACAGAGGGTAGATAGGGACTGTAATGAGGTATTGCACTGACCCAAAATGGGAATCTGTTCCCTGGCAAATGCTTGCATATACACTACATCTCTGCTTCATTTTTCAGTCCTCCCAGTAAAAATCTCTTGCAGATCAGGAAGAAAAGTGGCATTTTGAAGACAGACTGCAGTGACCCCTTGTTTTGGTATTTAGTGCTGTTTGTTTTGGCTTTGCAGATATATTTAGTAAACGATCATCTGTTATAATTTGTGTGGGGACGGCTCCCATGTTTTGAAAAACGTCTGCTGTCCTACATCACCCAGAGTCCTTACATTGCTCTTTCATTTACACACTGCTCTATTTTAAAAGCAGTGTTAGGAGCCGTATCCTCTCCCTGAAACTCACAGGGAGGATCCTGAGCTGCCAAACACTTGTGCAGCACTGCAGGTTTTTTAGCCAAGTCCTCTTCTCCTGAGCAAGCGATTTGGTATGTATTTGTAAATAATTTTCCTGAAACCAAGGGAAGTGCATCCTTAACAAGACGCTGGTTTCCTTTCTGACGCTGAGATGGACTGTCCCCTGAAGGCAGCCCCAGCTCCCCGGCTGCGTTGTCCGCCCTGTGACAGGCCCATCTATTTTTGGCTGTCAAGGCTGCAGTGCCAGGCACTGGGGAATGTCCTTCTCTGTGGGAGCACATGTACCACCACCACACCGAGTGTGGATAGCCACTTCCCATGCGTTAGTTGTACTGGTCATGGTTTTCCTTGCTCATCCACTGCCTGGGACTGAGGCAGAGCAACACCTTGGTTGCAATTTGTAAGGGAAAACAACGAACATGTCATTTTATGTTTGGCCTAAACATCAAGGCTACAAAGATGATCACAGGTTTGGAGCACCTCTGCTATAAAGACAGGTTGAGAGAGTTGGGGTTGTTCAGCCTGGAGAAGAGAAGGCTCCAGGGACACCAATAGCAGCCTTCCAGTACCTGAAGGGGTAGCCCCAAGGGGACCTACAAAAAAACTGGGGAGGGACTTTTCACAAGGGCAAGTAATGATAGGATGAGAGGGAATGGCTTTAAATTGGAAAGGAGAAGATTTAGATTAGACCTCAGGAAGAAATTCTTCACAATGAGGGTGGTGAGGCACTGGCACAGGTTGCCCAGGGAGGTTGTGGATGCACCCCAGTGGAGGTGTTCAAGGCCAGGTTGGATGTGGCCTCCAGTGGGAGGTGACCCTGCACATGGCAGCAGCGTTGGAACTGGATGGGCTTTAAGGTTCCTTCCAACCCAAACCATACTATGATTCTATGATCAAGCTGTCAGCAATCAGCAGTCACCTTCACATCTCGGAGAAAGGGAAGGGGAAAAACCAACAGGAAGAGCCCTTACCAGCACAAAGTTGGGGTTAAAACAGCAGGATTGGTGCAGTTCTGCTGTCATCCTGCCCCAGCTCTTGCAGGGTCCTACAATTAGGGCCATGACCCCTGTTCTCCCCACACCTCCTCAAAGCCTTGCAACCTGCCATCCCCACCTTAGGGATGTTTTACCTAACCCAACATCTGACCCATTAGTTCCAGCCCAGCTCAGAGGCAGTGGATCACACCTCCCACAGCCAACTTTGGGCTTCCTCAGCCTTGGAAGGCAGCGACAACACCCTGTTCCCTCTGCCAATCAGGCAATCTAAATTGCCCCTGACACAGGCTTGTCCTGCAGCAAGTCCCAGATCTCTCACTTGGATACATGCCAACAAGACCTGGTCTTGGTGCAACGGGGAGCCGAGCTACCCCTTCCAGGGTTAGGCAGCAGAGGAAGCTGTTGAACACCTTCTGGCTACTGCACAGTGAATCCCTGGCCCTCATTCTGCAGAAATAAAGCAAATGCTTTTTCTGAATTTTAATTTCTGGAGAATATCTACTGGTATGTAGGCCAGTGCAATATATTATCATGTGTCATATACTGCTTGCCTTGGAAAAAGCAAGGTCAAGGAAGTACACCTTGCAGGAACAGCAAAAGTTTTGTGATGACTACAGTTCTTCCATAGTTATTATGGTTTGTAGTGCATAAAATGCAGAACTCTTCAGTGGCAAAGGGGCATATTGCTGCTACTGACAGAAAAAGGGTAAGAGAACCTGTGCACGGTTCTAGAGGAGTCAGAGGTGATGGAGTCATTATGGATACCCATGCAGGAGCTTGTTCCTGCTGGAGGCAGGCAGAGCTTAGACCTGTTCAAGTTGATCGAATTGGTGCTCAAGCATCCTTAGGGTTTGGTGCACAGGGAGAAAATTGGTCCCGGTGAGCATCCAGAGAAAGACAGGAGAAGAGGAGTTTGTGGCAGAGCAGAAGCTCCTGTAGATAAGAAAAAAGCAGGATAAAGAGGGTGGGAAACACAGGCATGAAGAGCAATGAAGTCCTAGCAGGGCCAGTGCTTGGGTGGAGAATGGCTGACGCAAGACCTCAACGCTGCTCCAGGAGGCATTTCTGTCCTTCACTACCACCTCCAGCCGGATGGTCTTCACATCTCCTCCACATCAGGACTGGCACTTGTGGAAGCCATAAATCCCAGCTTAAATGAGCTGATGCATCCGCAGAACAGTCTGAAAAAAGGTGTGTAGTTGGTTTCCAGTTGGCTGGCTGGAGCCAGCACAGGGGTCCATGGATGATGGATCAGAGAAGGGGGGAGTAGGCAGGGCACGGGCTGCAGCTTCTATGGCTCTGCCCACATGGGTGAGCATCAGCTAGTGTTTTGTTTAAGCCGATCTAAGTGGGGCAGTCACAGTAGGGTGATCCTATCCTGAGCTGCCCCAGCCATGCCCTCTCCTCTGTCCTACACCAGATTTAGTGATAAGAGGCCACCAGGGTGAGTCAGGTCAATTAGCAGATCCAAAGAAAACTACTAGGAAGCCTTTCTTTACAGAGAGGGTGGTCAGACACTGGAATGGACTTCCTAGCAAAGGTTTAGGACAACTATCCACAGGTGGACTTGATGATCATTGTAGGTCCCTTCCAAATTCTGTCTTAGTCTGCTTTTTCAAGGAGGTGTTTTCTGGGATGCTTCTGATAGATCCTACTGAACAAATCCATCCCATGGTCACGTCTTCACTGGAAGCAATGAAAAGGGAGTAATCTAAAGTATGGTTTTGTGACATGGCTGAGCCTTTTACCTACCTACAACCCCTGAGGCACGTGTCTGGGTCCCCATTGCCCTCCCCATCACACTTGTGGCTGGGCAGGACTGCAATGCTTTCACTGGTACCCACTGACCACAGAGATTTTGCCTTTCGGGGAGCTGAAGCAAACAACAGCTCATTGCAGAAAATAAAAATAGCTTCTGGCTGTGCTGATTGAGCACCCTGACTCACCCTGCAGTGAGCACTGAAGCGAGGGATCAGGGAATCTGGATTTGCTGGTGGTTTGATGAGCTGACTCGTACCCTAAAGCCACCCCTCCAGCGTGACCTTGCAGCAGAGTGGGACAACAGCAAGACTTGTAGTGCCAGCCTTCCGTGTGGCAATGTACGCTTCCGTAGCAAGATGCAGTGCTGGACTCCAGGTGTTGCACCAAACCGGAACAAAAAGCCTGGTCAAGGTCTGTCCAGGCAATGCAAAGCAAACTTCAGGCAGATGTGCACGAGGGGGCTCTATTTCTGTAAAAGAACACAACTTTTAGGACAAAACTCAGCTCCTGCTGTTGCCAGAGAAGGTAGGGTGGATGTGGGAGAGCAAGTGCTTGCTGGAGCAATCAAACAACTCATATGCAAGTGCCAGATGGGCCCCCAGAAACCCCTGTGTGACACAGAGATGCTGTCATTCCACTGCCACCAGGGACTAAAACAAAATGTAAATCTCTCCCAAGCTCAGCTGTTTTAATAACAAAGTTCATTGCATAATTTGGCTCCATATTCCTCAAGCACTTCAGGCAAGTCCAAAAATGAAATGGGAATGGGGTAAGAGGCCAGAGCTGAAATGCAAAGAGAAGTTGTTCATAGCTGATGTTTAGTTCATGCCATTAAAATTCCATTTTCAGTGCTACTAATCCTTCATTTTCATGACAACTCCGAAGATCCATTATAATTTTAATTTAATGGAAAAGTTGAATCCAGAGATGTAGCTGCAAAAGGGTAATTGCCTACTCTGCATTGTATTTCAAAAAGGCAATTAGCTGTATATTCCAGAGATGGATGGAAAAGATGAATTTTAACAATGACAGAGTTCAACAATCAGGAAATTTTGATTTTAAAATCTGTCTGTTATTTTTATTTTCTTTTTTACACTGAGTCTCCAAAGTTATTTCAATTTTTGTAGAAAGGTTGATTTCAGAATTAATCAGATGTGACTAATAAAGAGGAGGGTACCTGTAGTTTTTACTTATTCAAGTCTGTATCTTATATGCTTTTATTCACATTCATAATTATCTTTTAAGTAAAACTATTAGAAATGGTGAATGATGCTTTTCTTTTAAACAAGCTTATTAAGTCAGACTGGATGGAGGTTGAGTTGTAGTTCAAAATGAGTAAATAAGTGCCCCATCCCTGGAGGTGTTCAAGGCCAGGTGGGATGAGGCTTTGAGCAACCTGATCCAGTGGGAGGTGTCCCTGCCTCTGGCAGGGGGGTGGAACCGGATGATCTTTAAGGTCCCTTCCAATCCATATCATTTTATGATGCTGTGATTCTGTGGAGTGCTTTAAAATTTATTTTCACTCTACAAAATATATTACCTGTCCTGAGAACATGCAGGAAAAGACAAGGAACTTACACTTTCTAAAAAAGTAGAACAAACTGCTTTGTTAAATAAAGGAGCATTTTCTGTAACTGGATTTGGCCTTTTTTTCTGGATTTCAAGATTTCAGAAATGCTAGCTCTCATCCTCAGCTGTCCTCCTTTCCCAGGTAAAAGGAAAACAACATTTTCTCAGTCTTCAGTCAGTTTCTAGAACTATCTTTAGCCAGATAACTGAATAAATTGAAAATAAGAAATAGTATTTCTTCTTTTGCAGAGCAGGCTCTTGTTGAAGCCAGGACCCTGCCTCTCACCAGCACTGGTTGCTGGACACTCACACCTGTAGATTTTACAGCTACATTAAACTGAGGATGCCATGGGTCATATTTAATTATAAATAGCCTTATTTCCAGCAGAGAAAATATGATCACCCTTATTAAATTCTTTTAGGCAAACCCCACGTGATTTTGCAGAAGCAACAATGACATCTAGTGGGGAAAAGAATTCTTCACGTTGCTAGGGGGGAAATGACAACGCTGCAGACCAGCAAGCAATGAGGATTTGTGAGGAGTTTTACCAAGGGAGGAACTACCACCACTGTTGCTAACGGGTTGAAAGGCACCAACAATGAACGTTTCAAATGTTTGTCCCAATGATTTGTAAATGTTATGGGACCCCAAGTTTCTGGGGCAGAGCTGGTACCCATCCCCGTTGTTCTTCACTCTGTTTTAAGCGTAGTGGAATCAAGCTTTCTTGTTCCAGTCTTAAAAACGAAGGGTTAAAGCAGCATAAGGGAGCGATCCGGCTGTCAAGCTTAACTCTACATTTTGCCTGTTGTGTGCTACAAAAATTAATGCTGCATGCTTATGTAAACACTGAATAGAGGCTCGTGCTCCTCTGCAAGCTTGTCTGATATTAGCTGTGAAAAACCTGCCAAATCATAATTTTTGTGCATCTGGTCCATGCATCTCTGTGCCTTTAAAGGTTTGCCAACAAGTTGAATCAGAAGTGAAGTTAAAGGAGAAGGGTTTTCCCTGGACACCTGAAAAGGCAACAGCCAGTTTTATAGTCCTGATAAGAAGAAAGAGCATCATAAGCCTCCCCCAGCTTAGAAACGAGTGTGAGACTGAGGTGGGAGAGGCCAGGGCAGGCTTCCAGGAGAACCTTCTACCACCAGAGCCAGCAGAGAGAGGACGAGAAACCACGAGAACTGTGCTTTTAAGGTTTATTTTGCTTTTTCAACTCTAAGATCATGAGGTCTACCCATAAGCATCCCGTTTGTAAAATGCTATTGCATGGCAGGTCGTAAAGCCTTTAGACTGTGCAGGTTAAATTTCCTCCAAGATTCAGCTTTTCTATAAGAAACATAGCGGCAGAAGCGGCTTCCCGAGAAGCGGCAGCAAGGCAGTGTTGGCAGGGCTTGCCTGCTTTCACGAACTGTGCAAAGAGCATGGCCTGGGAACCTGAGAAAAATCTGCTTTTTCAGTCTCGACTTATAACAGACCTGTAGTCAAATCTCAGGCAATCTTTAGCAAACAATGTCTAGTTTTCATTAACTTAAGGAAATTTCATAAAAATAAGGGATTCCTATGGCTGCAAAAAAAAATTTACGTGACATGCCTTGTTTTTTTGACAAAGAAAAACATTCATCAAGACCTTAAACAATGAGTTCAGTTACACAGAACTGAAGTATTCCTCACTTTAGGCTTGGTCACTAAACCCTAACACTGACAGAGAACTCTGGAATTGTTAAGGATTACCATAGTGTTCAGCCTAAATCTCAAGGTAAATATTTGACTCATGTTTTCTGCTCTGGAAGTGTATTAAATAGGCAATAAAGCTTCTCCCTGAATAAAGGGTCCTGTGTCTTACAATTCCCCTTCCATCTGCTGCAGAAAGCTTGCAGACCATGCATGGCTCCCTACTTGACTTGCATGAGTGGCAGGATTTGGATGTGCGGGGATGCGGAATCCTCCTCATCTTCCCAGACAGCCCACAGAAACATAAGAAAGCAAGAGGGCTTTCCTAAAGTTATTTCCACTGCAATAGCTTAATTTACTGCAAATTATCCTGATGAACTACTCCTGGTGCCCCATGTTACTGCAACTGTAGAAGATGATTTTACTCATTGCATTTCCATGTCTTTTTTTCTTTCTTTTGTTTGCCTTTTCAGTTCAGTGTTTTGTTAAAGCTTTACTGGGACTCTAACTTGAAACTTCGCCAAGTCACTCACAGACAAAGCAAAGATGCAGCTGCTGGAAGAAGACAAAAAGTAATCCCTACCAGCACTGTGTTGTGTTTGCTTGGAGCACAGCAAAGTGGACAGCATGGAAAGAACGATGGATATCAAACAGGCACTGTGTCTGTATTTGAGTGCCATGTAGTATTCCCTTCTAGTCTCAAATGTGGGATCTGGAGACTGCAAACAAATTCCCAGCACTTTGGCCAGAAGAGTATCAGACTTGCTGTATCTGCTTATGTATTTTTTTTCTCTTTACTGGTGCCCAGACGATGCACACCAGTACCAACCTTAGGGTTTCTGCCTACATGTGCAGCAGCACTGCCCTCTGCCCAGCCTGAGTACAGAGGTCATAAAGCTGTGACCATCTTATGTGTGCCAGCTCACGTCTTACAGCTACCAGCAGCTTACAGGCAACGTTGAATGTTACTGACCAAATGCCTTCCAGTCCCACCCCCTTTTCCATTAACGTTATCGCTGCAAACTCATGGCTCCCCTTTCTTTGACACAATGTGAACTGCCCACACAGATAACCAAACTCATTGCTGAGACTCGGGAAACCTCTGCTCTCCGCTCAAGGTGACTAAGCAGCAGTGGTTTTTACTTATTTACCAAGCGCGGCTTCTTTTCATCCCTAGTGTGTGTCCATAAAGCACGAGCCAGAAGCAGGAAAAAGCAATGAAGCACAAGGAGTAGGAAAGCAATGAAAATAGAAGGGTTGATTTCCCAGTTCAAGACTGTATAGAAAGGGCAGACGTGCAGCTCCCAAGATACCAGCCCCCTTTAAGCTATCATTACTCAAGGCTTGCAGTAGTTTGCTATGGATCAGTAACTTCTTATAGGTTATGTATGTATTCTTGCTATCCTTGTTAAGCAGCACTTTATTCTAGGATTAGCCCAATTGATTTGAATGGGCTCATTTGTGACCTTTTAAAACTCCTTGCAAAATGTGAGTAATGCGATGCAGAAGTACCACGTGGAATTTGCTGGCCTGAGTTATGCAGGTTGGCAGAGCAGACAGCCGGAAGAGGTTTCAAAAGCTGTGAGTCCTCATGTCAGTGAGGAAAACTGCAGTTGAGAACTTGGTGTAAATGGTTGGGGAACTTGCCTTGTGGAAGGGCAGCAAAGAAACTTCACTGAAAAAAACCCAAACAGTGAGACAGAAATAGCTTAGTCTAAGAGGTTTTGGTGTCTTTTCCCTCCTTGAGGTAAATAGGAGCCTGTTAGATTTCTGCTGACTAAGTTTGGGGGTTTTTTTGTGATGGATGCAGGAAATTTATTCAAAGGAGGAGAACTTTGGGGAATCTGGGCATACCAGGAAAAGCTTTGCATCAGAGTGTTTGCTCATGACATTCCCAAGTTTCTCTTTATAGTCACCAAAGCAAACGGAGTGCAAACTGGAGTGGATTCTCCACATCTTTCTAAGGTCTTTATTAAAGGCTGGAAATGGGTGACAAATGAGGCTGCTTTGCCTGTGCAGTCTTACTTAGGGACACTGGTGTCATGTGGGCTTTCCTGCATGACCGTGGTGCCCACATGGGTGAGACTTTCCCATAAATACCTTGATTTTGGGAAGTGCATCAAGCAGTTGGACTGAACGTGCCCCTAGTGACTGAGGTTTTCTGGAGAGCAGAGGACCCACTGCACATGCATGTGTAGCACAGCGCACAGGTTCTACAGACATGCAGGATGATGTCTTGACCTGTGGGAAGTGCTCACAGAGGAGTCCACCAAGACTTCTTCTCTGGAAATGTTCAGTAAACAGAAAAGACTTAAGCAGAGAAAAACAGTGGGTGTGTGGGAGCCTTGAGCCAATCTTTAAATGCTAGTGCTTTCAGGCATTTCAACACCCTCTCACCCACCCACCCCTCAACTTAGTCTTTCATTCTAATTAGCTCTAATGAGCATGGAAAGCCAAAAGTGAATGTCCTGGGAGGCTTATATATGCCTTCTCGCTCTTACCTTAAAGGTTCTCTTTACCTTCCCTAAAAAGCTGACTAATTTAGTCCAAGCTGTGCATAATGTTTGTGCACACAAGCTGGGAATGCTGCTCCTCACAACCCTACAAATAGGGCACATTTCCAGAATTTTCTTCTCAGGACCCTTTTCTGGTTTTGCCACAGATTTCCATCCCTCTGATTTCAATTTCTCTTTGCCCACAGCGTAGCAGGCTGAAGGATGCCTAAAAGGCTCCCACAGAAAGAAGAAAGAAAATAGTGTCTTCAGAGAAACACCCCATGACCTGACTAACAAGTCAGTTATTGGGTTAGTTGTGCTTGCTTCTCACTCCCACATCCTGACCTCGCTGACTACCAGCTCCACGCCAGCCGGGGCAATGCCGGTGCTTCTGGATATTTTCCTACACATCTTCACTCCTCCTTTAGCTCAGCAGATGCAGTTCTGTAGGTGCACATTCATAAATACTGTGTTTTATTTGATGCACATATTGGCACATTTATGCACTTACTACATGTAGTAACCCTCAGGCCTGGTGTGTGTGTGTACAGATGCATTTATGTAATTAAACATTTAGGGGTGATTACTCTAATTGCCTAGCTTGACTTGTTAAGCTTCCCATTCTGAAGTTGAAATTATTTTTCCTAAAGAGGCTCCATCTTCATAGGCCCCTTCATTTATATCTGTCCCTTATTAGGCTGAAGGCTCTACTATGCCCTATTTTTCACATCGTCACTCCTTACGTTAGAGGTAGGCAGTGACTGGAGCTGCTTAAACCACAGAGCTGGATGCACGTGTCACAGGCGATCTGCAGTAAGGTGTGTTTGCTTGCACAGTTCCATGGTTTCTAGCAGATATATCATCCAGCTGTAGCTTGGCATGGTGTCCTCTTCTCCCTCTCTTTGCCCCCACTCAATGACCAGCACAGGCTGAAAAATCCTGCGAGGTCTGGCTGTGCAATGTGGGTATCTGCATAGGTGGATGAGCTAATCCCTCTATGTTTGCAAAACTCCTTGATCTTTGTGTTCACAGATGAATCTGCAAATAAGAAAACACTATAGTTTGAGGACAAAGCTGCAAAGACCTTGACGTTATGAAACCCAAGCCTCCAGCATCCAGGTTGTATCTTTGCATTTTGACTATTTAGATAAGGACAAGCCATCTACTCCATTGCACTTTAAAAAGGCTCAGGTTTAATCACTGATGTGCCAAAAGGAGATATGCCTTCATTCTTGCATTAACTCTCCACTGCTTGTGCCAAGGTGAAGGGTCCTGAAGGAATGGAGCTGTTGTAATCGTTTGCCAGCTCCTCTCAGCCTTGCTTAAGAGGCAGACTTTCACGTGCTGATCATGTGCTGTTCTGATCCGCCTCACCTAGTAGCCTTTTTCTGGAAGGGGGGGATTCTTTGTTCTCCCAAACTACATGCCTTTCCGAATCCTTTTCAACAGATGTAGAATTTATCCTCAAAAAAGCCACCAGTACGATTCAGAACGGAGATACAGCTTTCAACCAGTGCTCTCTTTCAATCTGAAAAGGCATTAAGTGTTCTGCATTAAAGCCATGGCATAATGAAGATTATTTAAAATAAATAGCTCAAATGCTTTATGGGCTTTCTTTTCTTTCTGGGCTCTGGACAGCTGGACTTTGAGCAACCCCTGCATTTATTTGGACAGGTGGAAACATAAATGGGCCAAACTCATTCATGCTCTTTTAATTCTCTGAATCAGCTCTAAATGAGATTTTATTGTTTACACAGCATATAGAAAACAGGCAATGATCCAACATAAAGTTTTGTAGTGGTGACCTTGAGAAAAATTATTTAATGCATTTGTGTGTTTCCTGCTTGCGTGTAATACACGTTCCAGACTCCTGTGAGTAATAACAAATAGCCTCTATCGCATGCCGCAGCTACAGAGTGGCCCAGTGAGAGAACAAACCTATCCCTGGAATTCAGAGGTACTTGCTCCTGCCTGGCACCGTGTCCCCCTACCACTAGGTGGCTTTTCCACCCAGTAGTTCCTCTCTCTTCAAAGCCACTACAAGGAATCTGCTCGTAAGGGCAACCATCAAACCGGTGGAAAGCTAAGACATCCTTCAGCAGATGAACTCTTAAATTCCCCATACTTTTACAGAGGAATCTTTACTGATCCCTCACCTGACCTTCTAACGTTTCATTCCAAGGTAGTTACAGCTAGCTAGCTTACTTCTAGATTTTGAGTGGCTAGAGTATCTGCTTGGATATATTTCTGTACAGCTACGAAACTCTGCAAAGTAGTGCATATGTGATCTCATGATAGATTTTGTAGTTCATCAGAATAAACCAATTAGTAACACAGAAACAGGATGTGTGCTATTTAATGAAATGCATTCTCTCTCCATGGTCTCAGGAAGAATAAATCCAGGTTTGCCTTTTCAGATATTTTACTCCATTTTTAAACTTAACTTAAAATTTTAACTACATATCCTCACTCTACACACAAACACTGCAAATGTCTGGCTACTGACAGTATACTTTCAAGTAGCACTCAACGTCTCGAATTCTCTCCAAAAAGAAAAGCATGAAGGGTCTTGTTGACTACAGTCCAGAACAGGGAGGGAAGGATTTGGGTCAGAAATCCACAGCTGTGCTAAAAAAAAAATAAAATACCCTCCCCTCTCACAGATTTTCTTTAAGTTGGGCCATGTTGAGTAGCAAGTATTGTATTAGAAGCTAAGTGCAGCCAAGTTGGGCAGACAGACTGAGAGACATTAAAATTCTGGCAGATGAACTTATGATTTGCATTTTTCATTCATTTCAGACCTTTTTTCCTTTCACATATTTATTTAACTCTTGTTTTCTATTTCGAATAAGGCCATATATTCCCTGGAGACAGACACAGGAGCACTCTCCTGACAGGTACCCTTCAGTAGTATGAAAAGCCGCATCAACAGCTCTTTCAGGCAGAACAGTGACATATATGGGATTCACAAGTAAACTTTAGATGGGCTAATCCTACAACAAATTTTACACACTTTAGGTAAGATTTCAGAGAGGAAAGCCAGCTGCTGCTGAGAAGTCTGGAGGAAGTTCCTGCTCTAGAAAACAGCTGAGAGCCGTTTAGATTTGATCACCTGTGTAAAAGCTGGTTCCCGCCTCCACATCATCAGCAAAGATGGACCCAGGCTGGCAAGAGGATGAGAGAAACACACTGGGAGCTGCATTGTGTTGATGCAGCCCTAGTCACTTTGCGTTGCCATGTGCCTATTTGCAACATTTCGATCCAAGTTTCTGCCTGGATTTTAAGAGCCAGCTTTTTACACCAACTGGCTTTGATATGCAGCTTCCCCAGAGGCCCTAACTGACAGCAAATTTCTGAGGGAAGAGGAGGATAATAGTTAAATTTATGGGAGCAAACTGGCGCTCGGTAAAACAGGGTAGAAAAGTAGCTGAATAAATAAAGCAATCAGGAATAGGTGATGCTTTTTTTTTTATCACACAAATACCTTTCAAGTAGCCTTTATACAGCGTAACGGTCCATGGTATCGTCCCTTCAGAGCCAAGTGAGCTCTGCCTGAGCAGCCAACTAAAAGCCAAGTTACACATTAGCCTGGTGCTGATTCAAAGTCAATACACTCTGCTCTCAGAGGGCTTTTCCGCTGAGACTTAGCACTGCTTGAACACAGACACACAGCTCTTGGTGGGTATGGAACATGGCAAGAGCTATCTGCAGTATCTCAGTGCATGCCACGCCAATGCACCCAGAGCTACCAGCAAGACACCCCACAGGTGCACATCTAGGCTGATTTTTAAGTAACAATAATCCTAGCAAAAAAATTTGGCAGCTTAGATTTATCATGCTCGAGTCCTTTCATCACAATCTGTGCCTTTGCTTTGGCCTGGCACATTTTAAAGCACCTGCATGAATGTAAAGCCCTGCCAGTCAGTGCCAGCTGTATTTCGTTGCAGGATGTGGCTCCACCAGCTGAAAGGACTGGCTGACTGGTAAAGCACTGGATAACCTCTGATCTCTTGGCTGTCCCTCAAGTGGTATTATCTCTGCAAACATGTGCTTCCCTTAATCTCTATATAATCTTTCCCCAGACAGAGTAATTAAAAAACAGTTCCACGTCTTTTCCCCGGCTTCTTTTAGCTAAACATTCTGCAGCCTCCCCCCTTGTGCCCACAATCCAGAGAGTTTGTTCTGTGATATTTTTTTTAATCATACTTTGTACTTTTTTTCCCCTCGTCACCTCATGGGGCTTTATTCACATGCCTGAAGAGTTATTGTGGAAGCAAAGCAACCCAGCTCTGCATTTCTAAACTCTTCCCTCCATGGCTGGGGAGTTGGAACTGGGTGATTTTTAAGGTCTCTTTCAACTCAAACCGTTCTATGATTCTATGAACTTCTATCATCTGCTTGTAATTCACCGTGCCCACTGTGCAGCACATCAGGAATGAGAGGTGGGAATCTCCATGCCAGGGTTGTTCCTTGACTTGCAGCAGACCTGGGTGTGCAAAGCAATTTCGGTACGACAGCTGTCAGTGACTGTAAGCCCTGGCAGAGGAGGCGTTACCCAGATGGGGACAGCAGCCGGACACCTCTCCCAGCCCTGCCCAGCCGACGGGGCCAGAGCCACCTCCTGCCCATAGGGGACCTGTCCTTCTCCCAGTTTTCAGAGACAGTCACTGCAGAGGCCGGGGCTCTTGGCCAAGGGAAGGGTTTATATGCTTTCCATAGGGCTGGTATTTCTCTTGGAAGCTTCTCTCTTTGTCATCTTCTGCATTATCTTCTTTAGTTTTATGCCTTTGTGAAATAGTTTCATACTAAACATGGTACACGTGCATGCTGTGGTGTGAAGTTTTTTCTCTTTTGGTATAGTTGGAGGACATCAATAGGACTTTGACATCACTTTTCCAGCACAACAAACAAATATTGTTATAATTCTGTTCTCAATAATTTTGAGTGTGGTTAGGTCATACAGGGAAGGGTGTGAAAACAGCTTTTGCAAAGTATCAATTTTGTTATATCAAGGACTGTGCTAGCAGTTTTTATCTTATATTTTAGTTGTTACAGAAAGGAAACGTCAGTAGATTCAATATAGTAATAATTTTTCTACATGGGTGCCAGGGTTCCTGAGTCTGAAAAGGCTACATGGAAATTAATCACAAACATGGGTATTCACTGATTCATTGATAGTAGCTTTTCTAGCACTTTTCATCATTTGATCCACAAAGAAAAGCAGTGTCCTTATTGCCCTGGTATTGGTATAGAAGCACTAAATGGAAAAAGGTCTTGATAAGGTTTATATCCGCTAACAAAACAACAGCTTACAGAGATATGAAAGGCTTCTGGCTCCCCTTGACTTTCATTGAAATTAAGAGAGCCCTGAAGGCCCATTAAGCAACTATCAACCTTGGCCTAAAAAATTTCTTTACATTTCAATTTATTTATTGTCTTTATAGAGAATATGTCAACACTAAGAAAGGAAGTTGCATCCTAATTCTATTAGCAGCAGTCTCACAGTGTTTTCCAAACTCATTCCAAAGATTTTATGACCTTGCCAAGATTAAGATATGTTCAACTTTCAGCACTGAGTGCAACATGAACGACTCCAAAGGGATATATGAGCACAATGGAGAAAGATAAGTCCTTGCAGAATCACAGCACTGGGCAGTATCTTCACTAGAAAATAAATATTTCATGGTGAATTATTACAAAGAGGTTATTTTTTTTGTACTTACACATTTAGGAGCATAGTGTGGCTGCTTTAATTTGGAAATCACTTCATATGAAAAACCTACACAGACCGCCTTGTAAGAAATAACCAGTAATCTAAAAGGAGACCTTTTCTAAGTTGTTTTTTAAGTGCCACCCACATTTATATGTACAAGTTTCCTCCTTCTCTGCATGAAAAGAGTATTTATATTCGTAACTGTATGTGGCAAAAAAAAAGCAGCTGAAACCAGGCAGCTATAAATGACTATTTAGATACATTTTTTTTAAAACTATATAAGCCCAAATATATTTAAAAAAAACAGATTTGTTGAACACATGGTTCAGGTTCAGTGATATAGCTCCTAGAACTTAGCTAGGTTTACACAGAATCTGATCTGAGTTTCAAGTTTGTGATTTACACTGGCTTCAGGTTTTCTTGCTAGCAGAGGAGAGAGCAGATAGAGCTAATAACAAGGCATATGAAAAAAAGGAGCACATGCATACATATACATCTATATCTAGATATACAGAAATGGGCAGCAGGACAGTCTTAAAGCAAAACCACATCACAGAAAGTGAGCATTATCATCCTACAGGACAAGAAGAAAACCATCTGATTAGCCAGAAAATCTGCAAAATTTAAGATGAGGTGACTGCTACAACTCCAGCCTTTTCATGAATAGTGTTTTGTCTTCCTTTGTTGTCTGGCTGAACTGGTTTTAGAAGTTCCTTCATCAGTAATACGTAGTTTCTAGTACAACAAAGGTGCAAACCTAAACAATCTTTAAAACACTCAGACTCATATATTGCAAGTTCCTCCAGTCATGCTTAGTTATAAACATTTGTTTTCTAAAATACAGTAATCAAAAAGATACAGTTTCCCTGAGGGCAGTACTTAGGGTCCTCCATCACCACTGCTGCAACTCTCAATACCTATTGATTCAGCTCACCCAACCAAGTTGCCTCCACTCCCTTTTCAACCAAAGCAATTAAGCTCCATAAAACATGGATATCCCATCACCAAACCACAAGTCATGAACTGCCTTGCTAAGTCTCTTTCTAGCCCTCTGCGTTTTACAGCCAACAGCCTAAATTCAGGAGGAGGGATGGATGATGCCACAACCTAGCACCTACAGCAGTCTTCTGCGTCACAAGTGGGTTGCATCCTGTCAGGCTAAGGTGAAACTGAATTTAGATTTCCCACTCCCTACTTGACTATGTTTATCAAGCTGTTTATGTGAAGGATAAGCTCTGGTGCTTCTCTTCCTTTATCTTTTTCAGAGGCCTGTGGTTTCTCCGTGAACAACACTGGACTCAGCACTACGAGGTTTCGAGCATACATAGCAGAATGGGCTTCTCCGGGGATTCAGGTGGAATATAGACACATCTTTGCTGTGTCTCCGTTTCAGCCAACAGCCTGGCCCTACCTGTCCCTGCCACCTGTGCAGACATGGGCACTCCAGTTTAGTGACATGGGGAAGTACCAGGACAATGAGTAGGCGGTAGGAATTTGTACATACTTCTAAGGTCAGACAGCTGTCACAGCAGGGGATTTATAGGTAGTTTTCTTGAATTTGGCCAGATGAATCCCAGTCCCATTTCTGGTGCTCAAAGCAAATATTGTAGCACCTATCCACTGTGACAAAGCACTTCTTTAAGGATTTCGATGTCTGGGGACAAGTCATGTAACTCTATGTATTTTAACTCACCATCCCTCAAATTTTAAAAACTTACATTATGATGATACTTTAAGGGTTAATTTACATTTGAAGAAATATCTCAGACACCCACATAATTCTGAGCACTTCCTGCATAATTAAGAAAAGTAGCAATGTTCAGGTTAGCCTGAGAGCGAGAGCCTGCAGAACGACTGGTTCAAAATACTTGTCATACAGGTTCTGGATTGTCCTGGGATGTATTACCTGCAAAAGGGTGCAGTGGTAAGGCAAGCAAGTTGTTCCACCTATCATCATTCTGTTGAGCACAGCTGTCCTTTCTCTGACACCCTTCCCAGGACTGGGAGCACACAACATCCCAAAGACGGAAGATTGAAGGAGGTGTCTCAGTGGCATTTTCAGCAGGCTGAAAGAAGGCTCTTGCTGACAGCTTGGATGTTCTCAATTCACCTGCCAAAACCAGGACCATAGTAAGAGTGAAATAATATTGACTATCACATTGTTAAAAGAGCTTCGGAAGGTCCTTCCCAGGCAAGAGCTCTAAACACCAGGCAGTTATATCAAAGCAGGGCATCCTACCCTGTAAAAAAGTAAGATTGACCCAATTATTTCTAAAAATACTCCTAATTCGCTACCATCAATAGATCCTGTACCACATATAATTCAAGGTATCTCACTTGTAGCCCTGCCTGAGGTGTGGGATGGGGTTTCAGAGCCATCTTTGCATTTGCTATCAGCGAACTCCAAACAGCTCTCTCATCAACATGTAGACTTCCTGGTCTGTCTATCCAGGTATCTGCCTTTTCCATTGAATTGCAGAGGAACATAATGGCTTAATTTTGGCCTCTAGATTGTAAATTGAAAGGCAAGAGTTTAAATGAAAATACTACAGCGCTTAAAATGCTCACACATTTTTTACTGGCTGCAGATGAGATTTTCATTTTAATATGGATGACCTCATTTGTAATAACAGTGCTCCTGAAACGCAAGAAAATTAATAATTAGTATGAATTACAAACATATTCCTGAAATTTTGGCTTCTTTTCCACCTCTGAATGGAAAATGAACAAATACTGTCAGAAAGAACCCCAAAAAAAGCTTTCACTCCTCCTCTAATGATGAGTACCTAGACACACCCTAGAACATGAATTGGCTCCATTTCATCATCTTGACAATCTGGGATTTTCCAAGAAAAAAGTCCAGAACTAATTAAAACATGTATCTCTGAATGCTAATGCAAATTTTCGTCCACTATATATCTTATACTTTGCATTCTGATTCCTTTATCATATCAAATCAGTCTTTCCTAATGATTTATTTGGCACATACATGACTTGCCTAGTTTCCCACACATGAACTTTTGAGCCTGATCATAGGATTGAATCTTTCCCCTCCCGTTCATGTCCTGGGATGTCATGTGGTAAACTGTCTGCTCCTCCTACTCAGGTTCATTCCCACGATTTCCTACCTGTCAGTGAAGTGTGGGGCGCATTGCTTAGATGAGTTTGTGTGATTAGAATGGCTCTACCCTCTTGAAAAGGCACTTTCTTTCTTCTCAGTGAGGCTGAAACTCCTAGAATGTGATCACCCCATCATGTCTGGTGGGAGTCCAAGGTGCCCCCTAACTCTGCAATGCCCTATGAAGAGGCTTGTTTTCATCCTCGGACTGGGGATGTGTTCTTTGAGCCAGCTCATCAGCGAGCACATTCTGCTGATGGGGAACTGGGAGCTGGAATCCCTGCTGCTCTTGGCGTGCTCCAACAGGAACCTTCCTGCTGCCAAGGATTCTCAGCAGTTGCTTGCCCCTGCAGCACAGCTGGCTTGCAGGCATTGATGTAACTCCCACTCTTGATCCAATTATTTGCAATAATTTCATGCTGACTTGCATCAACTGCAAGAACTTATTCCTTTCTTAAAGGACAAATAAGGGATTTGCAGAAATTACAGTGATAAAAAGGCTGCAAGTATTGTATAAACACGGAAGTTCAGATGATGTGTGGAAGAAGGAACCCTTTAATTCTGGGCTCCAGGTTGATTAAGAGCTATGCACAGATCTTGGGGTATTTTAATTCCACCTCTCCTCTGTTGTTTTCCTAGAAATAAATACAGCTATAAAATAATGCAGGGATGGTACCCAAACAGGGGCATGCACCAGGTTAGTAACTTGCCTCTTTCACAGGCAAACAGTGGGGATAATAAAAGGAGAACATAGGAATGAAGGCAGAGTCAGCTACTCTGAGTAAAACCAAGCAATTCTACAATTTAATCCCTGGTAGCCAGAGTGAAGAAACACCTTCCAGAAATGAAAGTTTCATGCTCACCACTAGACATTATTAACCCAAGCTTTTGGAAAAGCAGGAATGTAAACCTCCATCTCTTTTTTGATTTCTTCTTTCTGAAAAAAGAGCAAACAAACCCCACCCATCCACAAAGCAACTAGCCTGCCTTGCTGCCTTCCCATATTTAATAGTTTTCCATTCCAAATCCTGTGATGAAGAGGCAAAAAGACCAAGGAATTGTTATTGCTTTAGGATTTGCCTGTCTCTTTGAGACTCCTTAGGAAAAAAACCCTCAGTTTTTTTCACCATATAAAGAGTAGATTAAAAAATTAAAAAAATAAAATTAGAGGAACCTGGGAAAACAAAATAAATGGAAGTATAACGAAAGGTTTACCAAACCTATATCTCTTTTGAAAGAATGAAGAGGGTGGGAATTACACATAACACTACCTCAGAGTTGTTACCAATTAATGACTGTAAGATGTTCTCATGCTATAATTGAGGACACATAATAATTTAAGAAAATTTAAAAAATGGAATAATTCATTTTTTAAGATGACAGAAACACTCCTTAAATAATGTCACATTATCTGAATGATGTTTGAAATGGCATTTGACAGGGTTAAACACATGGATTCAAATTCACAGAAGAATGAAGAGACTATAACAACTGCATTCCTAGACTGACTTTACTGAGGAGCCCCTATCACTGCAGGCTGTTTTATTACTTACTTTCAGCTTTCTTATTCTTGTTTGTTATAACAAATTGCAACACGGTACACCTTGTATCTGCATACAGTTCCCTAGTCACCGAAACGCTGTGTCCTTCCAAGCTTATGTGCTGATACAGACACCTGGAGAAAAAAAGAAAACCCAACCCAAGCAGCTGGGCAGATTCAGTAATGATGGGCACACTCATCCCTCAGCTAAATGAGGCAGCAGTGTAATAAGAAGTACATCTTGTCACATGAGAACATGTGCTGCTGTGCCACCCTGTGCTAAAACAGGGACACACCAAAGCCACCTGACTCCATTCCCTGGGAACTCCAGACCTGTAACTCCGATGCAAAACATCCACTATTTAAACAAAGCCTTTTCTTGGTGGTGGTCCTATTGCTAAGTTAGTGTTATTTGGGTTTTCCCATTTCAGTTTACCTGGTCTGCCTGTGGATCACATTTCTGAGGTACCCGGTGACCTTTCCCTAACACACCCAAACGCTACAGCAATTTAATAGAGCCTGAGGAGTTTTACAAAAGCAAACTATACAGGGAAAGTGTTATAAGACAAACCCAAATATAAAGAGGCACTCTTACATATGGAACTTTGAGCATTATTGTGCAGGAATAAATTCAGGCAATCGCAGCAAGTTGTTGAACTGATTTTTTATTGCGGTTGGTAAAGTTTTTAGCATAGCAATTAGAATGCCAACAAGAAAGAGATAATAACTGAACCTTATTCTTTCCAAACTATTTAACTTCTTTTTTCTTATGGAGAATAACACAGTTATTAGGCCTTATTTTAGAGAACCATTACACTGGCTCATTAAATACACTTTTACTAAAGATAGCTATTTTTTTGAAGTTCGATTGAAAAAAGCTATGACTGGAATTCTGTAGTAGTGAATTGTACAGAGACAAGCTATATTTTAATACCCTAAATTGCTTACTAAGGCAGTACTTTGCAGAACTCAGCAATGACCAAGAACAGCATAAGTGAGTTGAAACCCCTTCAATATATCCTTTCCGTCACTGCTGCAGTGCAACATTAGCACTTCCTTAGAGCTCCTTCACTGAGGTATTGCAATAACTCATACTCAAGAACGAATTAAAGCACTTTCTGGGTTGATTTTGCTTACAGTAATATATATATTAATTAGAAATTATATACATTTTCTTATTCTCCCATGTATTTTTCAAGACTAAATCTTATGATAAATACACTCTTGCCTTCTCAAATCTGTGTACTCAACTCACCAACTTCTTAAATAAAAATAAACCTGTATGAATAGCACATTTGATTAATTTACATTCAAAATCATCTCAAATGAAGTCATCTCCTGACTCTAGGCACTTGAACATCATTAATATAACAAGACCCTAGCAGCATTAGAAAAATTATTTGAACAGGAAAGCAGCCTTTCAGACCTCTACAGATACTCCTTTCCCCCCTTCACCATGCTAGGAAATAATTTTACTTCTCTTCACAAAACGTTATCAAACAGATGTTTTCTGCACAAAAAGATGACCAAATTCAAGCTGTTTCAGATGATGACAGAAGTCCCACAATCCTGGAGAATGCCTTGCCACCTGCTCCTTCAGTTATATTAGAAGAGAAAAACAACTGGATACCGATGACACTGATAAACTGGCCTCCAGTTGTTTGAAGCTTTACAAGGCAGAACCAGTACCTTAAATGCACTCAGTAATGGGTGGTCATCCAAATGGATGCCAAGCAAGATTTTCTGCTTCAAAGAGGAACTCCTGGTTCTGTTCCTGTCACTCTAGGCAGGGTAGTCACAGCAGGAGCTGTAAGTGTGATGTATTCTGCACTTCATCTGCCATCGATTCTCACAGCTGTCTTTTCAATACTTACAGCCGGCGGGAGCATGGCTGTAAGTACCCTGGTTTGCCAGGTGTCACGGTTTCGTCCTGGCCAGGCCAATTTCAGCAGATAAAACTAAGCAGATAAAACTAACCAGTTTCCCCCATCCTTCACCCCTGAGGGAAGGGAAATGAGAGCAAAAGTCTTGCAGGGGGGAAACTAAAACTACAGTTTTAATGGAATAACAATAATAATAACAATAAAAATAATAAGCAATAAAATATATACAAATATATGAAATCATGCCCCCACTCTACCCCTTGATGACTATATGTCACCAGACACAAGGAAAAGGGTCCGAGGCTAGGAGGGATCTGGCCTCAGGAACTGGATTCAGGAATGCACGGATCCAAGATCAGGGGTAAACAGACAGACAAGGTCCTCATTGGACATCAACTACAGAAAAAGAGAGCAAGACCCTCATGATCTGTAAGTTTTATACCAAGTACAACATCTATGGAATGGAATACTCTGTTGGCCAGTTCAGAGTCACCTGCAGGTGCAACCTTTTTCACCTCTGACTTACAACACCCCACCAGCTTGAGGATGGCTTTTGTTACTATAGGAATCAGTATAAGTAATGGCCTTTCTGCACACCAATGTCCCGTGTTATCACTTTTAGAGAGGAACACTGTCTGAAAACATGCAGTTAACTTTCAGAAAATGACGTTACTTGGATGAGACTTAGCTAAAGTCAGAAAACTGATTCTACTTTAGTTCCAAAAAGGCATCCTTGAAAAGGTATGTGGCATGGGTGCCATACTCAGACAGCACTTGTGGGGCGTGCTGGAATGTATTCAGAAAACCTTTGGGGCCATCTATTGCAGATAGCACAAAGGAACATATTTTCTGGAAAAGTTCATTTATCGGGAGTGTGCCACACTCAGAGTGCCCACTGCAAAGGTGATTTATTGCAAGTGAGCAAAGGGAATTTAAAAGCTACTTCAGTTTTGATGTTATGCAATATTCACACTAATAGTTCAAAGTCAAAGTAAACAAGTTTCAACCACACACACAAACACTTTCTGCTTTATTAAGAGTTACAAAGTGTGTACCATAAAGACAAGCCTCACTTTATCCTTTGTAGTCACTGTGATTTTTTTTTAACCTGTACAGTTATTCAGATCTCAGTCCAGAATTCATCATCAAGTTAATTAACAGATCTGTTTGTTCTGTGTTTAAGGGAGATTGTTTGTGGCTTGACTCTGGGAAAATGCACAAAAGAAGGAGGCAGCTTGTTTTTCAGCTTCTGCCTTTGCATATTCTGCTTAAAAGCCAGAAAATGGGAAGCCTGTAAATTAGGAAGCACATATTTCTTGGAGGATTAGCATTGCACATTTCTCTGAAGGCAGAGAAATGACAGCACATCTTCCATTCTCAAGACAGAAAAATTGATCATGTACCATTTCAGGGGTGGTTTTATCATGTTTCTCTGCCAAGCTGCTGACCTGAAATATTATTTATATTTCATTCATCCCTCTTTCAGAGACAGCAGCTCCTCCATTTGTAATATAATTCTTTATATTATGACAATGCCTCGATTGAGGTTAAAACTGTGCAATGCAAACATATGCAAGACACAAATATATAAAAAGTACAATATAGGAAATCTATTAGGATTCATTTTGTGCGTTCTGATTCTCTTTGCCTTGAGGCAATTTTACATAATTGATGTTCATGTTGTGAAATATTTCTTGGAGGATTATTATCCAGACTTTATAAGAAATTTTCTTGTAAGGATCTTCCTTAGAAATTTAAATGGAAATGTAGAGAAATTTTTCCAAGCAATCCCAAGAGTGCAAATTTAGGAAGCAAGAGGCCAAAACCTTTAAATATTGTCTGAGTAAGTATATTCTGCAGCCAAAAGCTTAATTCAGATCAGCTTTTTTATGGAGCATAAGTATTGAAAGGAAAAAAAAAAAATTGATTCTAATGCTCATGGGTATTAATGAAATGTCTGCTTCTGGCATTTAAAATTTAAACCATGATGGTTTCACCAGATTAGCCTGACACTATGCATATCACAAACCATCAGATTTCAACCTGTATTCATCCAATAACACAAAGCATAACTTCTGCTCAACTAAAAAATAATTTTCAGAAATACATCTAATCTTCAACAGAAAACAAAACAATGGAAAATCCTCAGCTTCTCTTGGGAATGTATTCTGGTGGTTAACCATGTAAAAATGTGTGTCTTATTTCCTATTTGAATTTGGCTGGCTTTTGCCTCCGGCCATTACTTCTTATTATGTCTTTCTTCAGTAGATTAAAGAGCCCTTTAATATCCTGTATTTTCCCTCAGGAATGTTCCTATACCCTACAATCAAGTCACTTCCCAATCCTTTTTTAGATAACTTGTAACAGCTTGAGCTCTGAAAACCTCCCAATGTAATGCATTTTCTCCAACCATCAGGACATTTTGCTTCACTCTTTTGCTTTTTCTTATTTTGCAGAACTGCATGCACTACCCTGTGGATGGCATTGTTGAGCCCAACATAAGAGGTAAAATAAACATTCTTTTATTCCTTTTTTTATACTTTGATTAATCCACTTCTGCCAGAGCAGCATACAGGAGAGCCCTTATCTGATTGCTTAGTTATGCTGACCCTTAAATCCTTCTCAATGTAAATACCTTCCCAGGCTGTAGTCTTCTATTCTCCAGTTACAGCCTCCACACTTGTTTTTTAAGACAGATGACTTTATAGGTGGCTGGATTAAAATTCACTAAGTTTGAACGTGCTGCTTCTACCAACATCGTGATCGGTGCCCTATCCTCATCCTTATTTATGACTCCATTAATCCAGAAGCTGGTTTAGTTCTTCCAGATCACTACTAAAAATGAGGTACCACATAGAACCTACTACTGGAACCTCTTTAGACACCATCTCTTTCCATAAAGTTCTGCTACGGACTTCCTCTTCTTCAGATCTGGCAGTGAATTTCATTTGCATAGTTTATTAGCTCTGCATGCACCCAATGATAATATCATTGCAGCACCAAGTCTGAGTCAAGTACCTCTTCAAATCAGTAGCAATAGCAAATTTTACTAAAACATTCTGTAGACTTGCATTATATTCTTTCATTTCAACTTTTTATTATTTTAATTCCACATCACATTTTCTATTTTGGTTAGGACAGCCGTTATGCTAGAGTCATTCAGGTCACATTGCTCACCTTTTTCAAAAATGGCACAAAGCAGCATATTTATTGCTTGTTTAACCTCCCAATTTTAAGGCAAGATAGAAATACAGTAGATTATTGGTAAGCAAAAGAGCAGCATCAGTTGGACAGGAAGAAGCATCAGAGAGCACGGGTGACCAAAGCTTGCATTTCTCATGGCATTTCCACATGGGAATCCCAGCACCTGTGGACTTCAAAGTACCTGAACACAAACTTTTTGGTCCTGCTGAACTTTAAGTCATAAACACCCACCCAGGTATGGAACCTCCTCCCAACTATGGAGAGATGAGATAAGGCACAGCGCTTTTCCTTGCACACAGCTGAAACCTCCCTGAGCACCTTCTGCCCTGCAACCCTACAGTCTCTGCTCAAAATCAGCTTTTCCCTTTATGTTTACACCACCAGATTTAGGCTTCTGGGGTCGATCCAGGCAGAGGAGGAAAGGGAGGACCGCAGGGGCTGCTGGGGGTGCTGATACCAGACACAGTGGCTCAGGCTGTTATCCAGGGCGATAAGGAAAATGTATTTTTCACATCGTTTACCTTGTTTGTTTACTACAAACATCCTGCTCCCAGAGATGCAGACACTTAATATCATCTACAAACATCCTAATACTTGCCCAGAGATGCAGAGACTTAATATCTCATGAGGTTCAACAAGGCTGAGTGCAAGGTCCTACACCTGGGTTGGGGCAATCAGCAGTTTCAATACAGGCTGAGGGACAACATGATTGAGAGCAGCCCTGTGGAGAAGGACTTGGGGGTGCTGGTAGATAAGAAGCTCAGCTTGAGCTGGCAATGCGTGCTTGCAGCCCAGAAGGCCAACCATGTCCTGGCCTGCATCAAAAGAATCATCGCCAGCCAGACAAGGGAGGTGATTCTCCCCCTTTACTCCACTTTTGTGAGACCCCACCTGGAGTATTGTGTCCAGTTCTGGAATCCCCAAATTAAGAAGGGTATGAAATTATTGGAACAGGTCCAGAAAATGGCCACGAAAATGATCAAAGGGTTAGAGCACCTCTGCTATGAGGACAGGCTGAGAGTTGGGATTGTTCAATCTGGAGAAGAGAAGGCTCCAGGGAGACCTCATCACAGTCTTCCACTGCCTGAAGGGGGCTAAAGGAAAGCTGGGGAGGGGCTTTTTACAAGGGCAAGGAGTGACAGGACGAGGGAGAACTGCTTTAACCTGGAAGGGGGAAGATTTAGATTAGACATTAGGAAGAAATTCTTCACGATGAGGGTGGTGAGGCACTGCCACAGGTTGCCCAGGGAAGCTGTGGTTTGCCCCCTCTCTGGCAGTGTTCGGATGGGGCCTTAAGCAGCCTGGTCTGGTGGGAGGAGTCCTTGCCCATGGCTGGGGGCGGGGGGGCGGGTTGGAACTGGATGGGCTTTAAGGTCCCTTGTAACCCAAACAGTTCTATGTTGAAAGGAAATAATTTTGTGTAGAATTAGTTAACCTAATGAATATATGGACAAGTGTAACAAATGTATTAGCTAGGTGGGATTTTGAGCATCTCTTTTATATAAATAAACAGAGTTTTAGTGTCTGCAGCAGGGATGCCCGTTTTGTGGAAGATCTTCCACCCAAACGCCTACGCAGAACAAAACATCTCCTCTCTGAACAACATTCCATAAAAATACTTTGTCTGGGGAATTTCTTTTTTTATTGCTTTCAGGTAACAAGGCGAGGATGGCAGCAACTCAGTGTAAGTCAAAGACAGGGCAACCGGTTCTCCGGCCCTGGGACCGCCGAAGACCGCCGCCCTCCCTCGCTCGAGGCTGCAGCACACCACCCGCCGCCACGCGCAGCGCCGCGCCATGATTGGTTGCCCCGACAGTGGGGGCGGGATCGAGGAGAGAGCGGCAGCCAATCCGCGCCTCGATGGGGTTTCCCGCCGGAGGCGGGGTTCCCGCCTGCGAGGGAGGGGTGGGGTTGTGCGCAGGCGCGGCGGGCGGGGAGGGCGCGCGCGTGAGGGGAGCGGGAGCGCGCGGGTAGCTGAGCGGCGGCGGCTGGGGCGGCCCAGGCCGGGGCGGGTCGCGAGGCAGAGGGAGTCAGGCGGTGTCCCTCGCCCCGTGACATCTCGCCCTCTGAGTGGGTTTTTCCTCAGGGAACGGTCCCCCCCTCCTGCACGGGAGCCGCCGTTCTCTCGGCCGCCCCTCAGGCGAAGCCCCCTCGCGGGTGTCAGCCCTCCTGCCATGGCTCCGTGCCGGCGCCTGGCCCGCCTGGCCGCCCACCTGCAGGACCCGCGCAAAGTGGCCGCCTTCCAGCGTCTCTGCGGGGTGGAGGGACCCGCGGGCTGGGCGCTGAACGGCGGCCCCCCGGGAGGGCATCCCGCCGGCAATGGGAGCGTGCCCGGCGGGGCCGCCTCCCCCCAGCGCTGGAGAAGGAGGCCCCGGCGCAACTCCCTGACGGAGGAGGACGGCAGCCAGGAGTTCTCCACCCGCAGCCGCTTCCTCTACTATCTCTTCAGCCTGGGCACGGAGCTGGGCAACGAGCTCTTCTACATCCTCTTCTTCCCCTTCTGCATCTGGAACTTGGACGCGTGGCTGGGCCGGAGACTGATCATCATCTGGGTGTGGGTGATGTACCTGGGGCAGTGCACCAAGGATGTCATCCGCTGGCCGCGCCCCGCCTCCCCGCCCGTGGTGAAGCTGGAGGTTTTCTACAACTCCGAGTACAGCATGCCCTCCACCCACGCCATGTCGGGCACCGCCATCCCCCTGGCGCTCCTGCTGCTAAGCTACGGCCGCTGGCAGGTAATCACAGAGTGGTTTGGGTTGGAAGGAACCTTAAAGCCCATCCAGTTCCAACCCCACTGTCACGGGCAGGGACACCTCCCACCAGACCAGGCTGCTCAAAAACCCATCCAACCTGCCCTTGAACTCTTCAGGGAGGGGGCATCCACAACTTCTGTGGGCAACCTGTGCCAGTGTCTCACCACCCTCATTGTGAAGAACTTCTCCCTAATGTCTAATCTAAATCTTTCCCCTTCTTGTTTAAATCTGTTCTTCCTCGTCCTGTCACTCCTTGCCCTTGTAAAAAGTCCCTCCCCAGCTTTCCTGTAGGACCCCTTCATGTACTAGAAGGCCACTCTTAAGGTCTCCCTGGAGCCTTCTCCCGGTTGAAAAACCCCAACTCTCTCAGCCTGTCCTCATACCAGAGGTGCTTTAACCCTCTGATCATCTTCGTGGCCCTTCTCTGGATGTGTTCCAACAGCTCTATATCCTTCTTTTGTTGGAGATTCCAGAACTGGACATAATGCTTGCCAACTTCTGCTACCTCTCAACAGTTTGCCAGCCCTGGGTTGTGAGGATGTGATAGCCTTGACTTCTTTTTAGGGGGAGGGAGGGACTGAGTTTGGGTAAAATGTAAAATTAATCCTTTTTTGTCTGTCCCTCCTCCATTTGTTTCTTTTAATTTTTGTGTGATCTAAGCAAATGCTCAGATAACAAGAGCTATTCTAATAATCCTGTCTTCTAAATGGAAATTCTGCTGGCTTTGTGAACTTCATGTGTTAAAAGTCTACTTTAAAAATCTGTGTTTTTTGAGGTTTTTTCCTAACTTCTCTCTTGTAGGGTGAGCGCTTTGCACAAAGTTTGGATAGGCATCTGACAGTTTTACAAGCATTTGGTTTTACGAATGGAGATTTTGGTGGAGAGCCAGGAACTAAAGGGCTTTCAGCTGATCCTTCTTTGCTTTGAGTCACTTCGTAGCTTGTGTCACTTTTTAGGTTTAGCCTTTGCTTTAATCGTGTCTTTTCGTTTCATTACCTGTAAACTGGAAATTATTATTTCTGTTTTCAGAAGTATGTATTCTTTCAGATGGTATTACAGCTATTAATATGCTACTAATTATCTCTGATCTTTTCAGCACCTTCATTCAGCAAAATCTTAAGGTCTGTCTATTGCACTTTGGGCCAATAGATTATATTCAAGTAACATTGTTGATCATCTGGTTTACGCAGGCTTAGGCATGTGCTTAGGCTCTTGCTGTTAGCAGTATGAGCAAGAGTAAGAATTCCAAAGAAGGCACAACATGTACTTAGTTCTCTAAATCACTGTACCAGTTTCATTAGTAAATGAGGGGAAAGGCTTTTCCAGGCAAAAAATGATTAGTGTGGGGTTTTGAGGACTGTGTGAGTAACGTTTAAGAAGTTATGCAATAAGTCTGCTCTTAAGATATTAATGTTTACAGATTCTTACTGTAATACCTGCCGACTCTAAGACAAACATATGCCAACTTGGTAGAGAGAACTCTCTTTTTAAGCTTCATGCAGGGGCTGAACTTTGTCTTTCCCACTTGCTGTTAACAAATCGCCAGTTGTCTGCTGTTGCAGTGTGACACTTTGTGGCTCTGTCTGAGCACATAGAGCCAATGTCTGAAAGAAAAGAGATGGTTGAAGTTTAGAGATTGTGTTTGGCCTCTCTCTAACCAAAGTTTTTGTGTGTGCTTCTGCAAAGTGATACAGTGTGCCCAGAAGAAAGCTGTTAGGGATTCATATTCTTTGGTAGGAAAAAGTGAATTATGACTCTGCGAGAGTTGTGAAGGCATCAGACAGTGCCTTGTGTTGTGGGTATTTCAAATAAGTATTTGGAGTTCTGGCACTGAGATGCTTCATCTTTTAAAGTGATTTTTTAAATTACTACAATCTGAATATTTGATTATTACCTGTTAGATGTGTAGGGCTCATGTAAGTTGGAAGAATGAACTGTATTTCTCTTTCTTTGCATGTGGCAAACCTCGTTTAGTAGTATCTGTCAATTAACTTTGCAGACTGATACCATTTGTACAAAGGAGAACCTGGCTTGCTGGCTTGCTTCTGTAGAATCAGCAAACTGACATTGTGTGAAATGATAACTTTACCAGTGAACCAAGTTCGATCTTTGGTTTGCCAGCCCTGCAGCTGCAATGAAATACAGTGCTAATTGACTAAACATCAAATCCTAAACATTCAACCTTACTGCTATTCATTTGGAAGTTCAGAAGTGGAGAAGCAAAGTGTTTTGAGTCTTAATTTTATTTTTTTTTTTCCCATGAAATGAGTTTGAATAAGAGACCTCTCTGAAATCAACTTCTACTATTTCAAAATGTTCATTTTAAAAGAAATCCCTTTTGATTTTTAAATTATTTCTAAATATTAATCAAAGGTTAACCTGTGGCATGTTGAATGTCTTTTGATTCACCACTAAAGAGAGTTTTCATCTAATGCTTCTTCTGTTCTCCGCATTTTACGAGTTGAAAGGGAGTGGAATCTACATGGCATCTTTTTGTCATGCTATTCTGGAAATAGAAGATGTTAAAGTGACCTCAGAACTTCTTGGAAAGCTGTTAATGATAAGGGAGCTTTTAGTAACTCTGATTTTTATTAAATTATACATACTTATTAGTAAACACAGATGGTTAGACTTCAGCTTGTTGGCAAATGTTTGGGTACAGTCTCTCTGTACGTTGAGTATAAGCAAGCATTACACAGACCCTGATCATAATGAGTCTGCATCTTACGATTGTTTATTTAGGAAAAAATCACAGTGGAGCAAGACTAAGTACGAATTTAAGTTGATACAGCTATAACTCTCTGCAGGGACTTTTATCCTGGAACACAAGTAATGTTAATTGAGTTTATCACTTTGAAGTTTATACTAAAGCAAAGAAAGCCACTCTTGTTGTGAGAGAGGTTGCTCCAGTGAGAAGAGAATCACTTTCCCATGTAGCTTATTTGGAGTTTGCTTTCATTGGGCTATGACTTCCTACTATTGTGTAATAGTTCTTTTCTATCAAAACCAATTTGTGAATCTTTTCCCTCAAACAACATAGAGAACAGAGCAAGTCTGCACCTGATTTTCTAGGTATGGTCCAAATTGTCCATTTCAAAACAAAAAACTTGAATTCCAGTAGGTTTTCTTTTAACCTGTTGAATGAAGTTTGCACTTTCTGAGTTTTCAGTGCCTAACAGTAATCTTGCAACATAAAAGGAAAATAATTGTTATTTATAAACAAAATTATTCAAGTAATTTTCAAGATTGTTGTGGCAGATTTTCAGAATTGGAAGCTTTGGATGTAGGGAATATTCAGTGCAACTGACTTTCAGATAAAAACCAATTATACATTAAGATAACTTTCATAATTGCCTACTCTTCTGTACATTGTAGAATATAATTTGTCGATTTCTCCTTGTATTATGAGAGCTTGCCAGAAATTTTTGATTCCACTTGCATAATCTTTATATATTTGTTTATTATTGTTAAATCTCAGCAGGAAAAATGGCTTGTTTCAAAGATACTTCAGTAACCTTGAAATACAGAGCTTATGCCAAAGACCTGTAAGAATTCGGGAGTGTTTTAGATGTTGGTATTTTTCTTTCAATCTTTGAAGTCTGATAGCCTGAAGGAGGAGGACAAACACTTAAAATACAGTAAAGGTTATAGATCTTGATACAATGTAGGCAGAAGTGTGCCTTTATCACATTGGGGAAAACCTGCTTTCTTTGAACTAGTGACAGTTTGAGCCAGGCTGGCTTATATCATGTCCTTAGTGGGGAGGAAGAACTAATGTGAACTGCTGGTTATCTACAAAATCTCCAAAAGCCTAAGGCTGACACTGCTGGAAAAAGTGTTTTATTTCTTTACTTTGAACTTCTGACTTCAAGTAGATATCAACACATTTCATTAGAAATAGTGCTTGACATGGGGTGGTACCTGAATGTGGTTTTTTTGAGGATGGGGGAAAAAATATCTGAGACAGAAAATATGCGTTTCTCCCAGAGTTCCTCCAGGATGCAGGCTGGGTGTAACAGTAGTTATGTGGATTAAGAAGCGATGGGTTTGCACTCCTTCCTGAGCTCTGCATTAATGAGCTGAGTCAGGAACAGATTTTGTTAAGTTGATACTCAGCAGGAGACCAGAGCCTTGATTGATGAGTAGCTGGCCTCTGTATTAACCAAAGTTGTTTTCAACTTCTGAAGCAGTTTATGTAGGGAAGACAATATTTATTGATCTACTGGTCTGCCAATGTTTTATATGCAAATCCTATTGCCAGGAACTGTCTTACTGTCTTATCATCCTCTGATGATAATGGCAACCTTAATAAGCACTACTGCTAAACCCACAGTAGAGTGTTTCCTTTCTGAAATGGTGTCTTTGACTAACACACCTGGAAGTATTTTTCAGTTTTCATTTACTTAGTGCTTTACTGACCCTCCCAGAAATCTTCCATCCTCACCGTTACTTTTATCATCCAAAGCTGATTAATCTAATGAAATGAGATGGGTTTAACAGGATCTGTATTGGGATTTCAGAGAGATCTGCATCGTTCTGTGATTCTGATGGAGCACTACTAAATTTTACCTCTAGAATTGCCTGCCTGCTTTCATTTCAAAAGGCTAACTTCTCTCATATCCCCACTGGGGATGGGGAATAATTGGTTGTCGGATTGGATGAATGGTCAAATCATGACACTGCTGTAGTGAGAACTTTACAGAAAGTGGATAAATACTAGTTTTAAGTGTCTGTCCTTGTTGAAAGGCTTGCGTTAGTAGTAAGATTGTTGTAATGATAGAACTGGCAGCTCCACATAGGAGGCTGTCTCTTCTACATGAAGTCTGTGCATAAGAGCAAGTACAGATTCTTTTCAGAAAGTGATGCCTCGTGTCCGAGATGCCCAAATGGATTTTGGCTCAAGTACTAAAATGTTGTGAAGAAACTTAAGCAAAGAGATACATGCTTACCTAATTGGTTTCCGTACATGTGTTTCTTAATCAAAAACTCTTCTGCCATGACGAGTGTAGCTGCAGGGATGGTCTGAAAACCCGGAAATGCCCACACAGTGAAGAGCTCTTGAAAAGGCAAGATAGGAATTTGGAGGCTCAGCAGCACTGGCCTTGTCTTGTGTGTTTTAGATGTAAGGTCTTGAGTAGTAAGGTCTTCTTCTGTGGGCCATATTAATGCCTGTAGCTTATTTGTAAAGCAAGCTGGAAAAAGTAGTGTGACCTGTTTGATTTGGGTGCTCTTAAAAGTTTGAAATGAGCATAGCCAGTTCTAACGCATCTCATTGGGGAACCTCTGCTAGGGCATGCAGCAGCCTGTTCTGTTAAGCTCTTTTGGGTGGCATTAAATGTTTTTCCGTTTTGTGTAAGCGAATCTTTAATTAAAATGTAAAGGGTCTTGGGAGTGTGGGGAAAATATATAAAAACAAATGCCGTAAGGTTAGATGCAGAGTTTTTGATGAAGATAGGATTCAAAAGGAATACTTTACTTCTCAAGGAATTTTTTTGAAGAAAAATTTTTAGGTGTTGAGGGCATAAGCAGAGCCGCTGTAGGGTATTCTTGCTGGGTGTGTTCAGGGCGGGATTTGGGGTTTTCTTTGGTAATGACTGCAAGGAAAAGTAGCAACAAGCTCTAATTCCTGTTGTAACTCCTAATTTCTCTTCAGACAGTGTGTAGCAGAAAATTAAACCTTTTGAATCCCTGCAGGGCTGACATTCAAATCCTTATCTTGGAATTTAAAGAAGGGGTTCTTAAAATGATGTAGCACTCTCAGATTTTTATGCTGTTTGATATTAAGTTTGGTCAGTGGAAGAAAGAAGGAAATACACAGGTTAAGCTGCATTTATCAATTTATTTACTGCTTGGCCTCTTTTGAAGAGACAGGTTTTCTTGTCTGTTATTTTTTTCTAAAATGACTTGTAACTGGTTTCTTCTTTTTAACCACTGTGTTCTCCCTTTTCTTCTGCTCCCTCCAGAAAAATCATTTATATGCTGTGCTTTTTGTACTCTTCTGGCCAGCCAGTGTGTCAGTCGTTCCTGTAAACACTGATTGTAGCTTTTCACACGACTATTGCCAATACATAGCCTGAATATCTTATTAAAAGCATGATGCTGCAGGTGCTGCTTGGATTCTTTTGGTAAAGTCTGACCCAAAACAATTGTCTTAAACTCAAGCTGGACTTCTGAACTATTGCATGATTAAAAAATAGATTGTTGAGTAATACTGTAAAACACTTTGTGAGTGCTGAAAACTTCTCCGATGTAGAATGTGCTTTTAAAAAGTAAAGAAATGAGTGTCTAAAGTATGTTTTAAGAATGTTCCATTATGAAAGAAGGAATTTTCTGACCTAGGTCAAAGCTTTTGGGACAGATTGTTTCCTTATGAGCATTTTTAAACAATGGTTATGTTATTAAGATTCTTGGCAACAAGTCAGGTTAAGGGGAGGGAGGACAATAGGCATTTGAGGGAAACGTTTTCTATGTCATCCAGTCAGAACCTTGCAAGCCCTTTTCAGAGCATGTAATCAAATAAAATGGGAATTTCCCTTTAAAAACATAAGGCATAAAATTGTTAAAGACTTGCTGGGAGTAGCTTTACTACTCTTTTCCATATACAACCAGTTTAATTCAGTTTAGTTGTTTAAACCACAATTCTGCATATGGGAACAAAATTGAGGCCTGAGAGGAGATGAGTAGTCTCCTCAGTGATCAGCTTTATTCCTAGGTTTTTGTTTAACTTAGTATGTGAATTTAAGAAATCAGTTAACTTTTTTTATTCATGTTTTAAAAAATAACATGCTTGGTGATGTGTCACTTAGCCATATACATTAAGACTGGTACACTTTCCTTAATGAATATGGTCCCTTAAAAAAAATCCATTCAGACACTGAAAAGCCAAAATGTCACCAAAGGTATCTTTTTAGTCTGTATTTTGTATTTGACTCCATCTCCAGTCCCTGCCTTGTTGTCAATGCTATCTACTTCTTCTTCATCTTCTAATATTGTATTTGTACTACGTGCTTATGCATATTATCAAAGCTTTGTTCTAGCTTTCAGAGAAATATTTGTGCAAGCTTGATATCGGTGATTTGGTCTAATACAGAATGTGGGGTACTTTTCTTGAGGAGAAAAATGCCAGGTTAATGTTAGTTCAGTCCACGTGTGATTTTTGAAGTTCAGATCAAGTACTATGTGAGTGTCTTTATTTTTGTATTTATTTTGTATTTTCAAATCACAAGTTGGTTTTATTAATTTGGAAAAAAAGCGCTATGCATTTCAATAAATACTTGAATACTTGTTGATGTAGGTAGCTATGGAGGCATAATGAGGTTTTGAGGATATAGATAGGATGGCCTTGATTGAGAGTATGGAGGTAGGTTTTGAGATGTTTATCTCTGAAGTGCTCTGTTCTTGAATATTTGACTATGGTCAAGAATAAAGGTGTGTAAATTCTGTTATCAGAAAGAACAAGCTGAGAGAATGAAACTTGTTTTGTATGTCTACCTCTGCCACTCTTTCAGACCCTTATCAGAAAGGTGACAGGATGTTAGTCTGCTTTGTTGTGCCTAAATGAGTAAGAATAGCTGTGAACTGGGGAAAAGGGTAGAAGTGAACTTGTCATCTGTTGTCCTTTGTGCCTCTGTAGGTCTGATTTGTGACGTGAGGAACTGGGGCTGAAATGGCTAGACTTCAGCAGTCTTGCTTTGATTGCTTGCTCTTTCATTTAAGTAGAGACTGTATCTCTATATACAACTATATAGAAAAGATTTAAAAGTTTAACTGAAAGGTATTGATAACTGTTAATTGTTGAATTTATGAATGCAGTGTTTTCTGAAATGGAAGACTCAAGCAAATGAGGAAAAAAGAGTGCTTATAACTTTATTTCACAAACACTTGAGTTTAGTTTATATTAAAGTTTTCACGTTAATCTTTCATAATATTAGAAAACATAGTAAAAGCTGGGGTTTTTTTCCTTTGAAGATTCATTTGCAACTGGGAGAGAAGCTTTGTGAATTCCAATATTTACTTTCAAGCAGGGCTGATAACAAATGTTAATACTTTTAAGGCCCTGTAGTAATAGAAGTTTGGTATGTGGGAGGATTTTGTGCATTGGGAGGTTACAGATACACAACCATGGTATACCTGAGCTATATATGCAAACATACAGGCAGTCATTGTCTAGATGAAACAACATTTAGAAAATGCTTACTGGTACCTCAGTATTGAATTCTTTTCAGAAAATAATTTAGAAGTAAATTTACAGCATCAGTGTTTTTAATAAGAATCAAGGTAATGTCCCTGTTGTTGTTATGACTTTGTATTCTGTTGAGCAGTTGTCTTGCTGAGCTAAAAGGTGTGTGGGAGCGTCGGTGTTCTCCTTTAATCACCTTGTACACTTACGCCTACATGTGAGGACAAAATACGCGGTTGCCTTATCACCTCAAGGCAGATTTTAAGCAGGTGCTACCAGTTCAGTGTTCTAAGAATTCTTGAACCCAGTGGCTGCCTGTAGAAGGTATGAATTAACACAGACCAAGGAGGAGGCAAGGTGTTGTGCTTTACTTGTGTTGAAGTAGGGGGGTATTTCTGTTTGATTGCTGCTGGTGTCTGATGAGGCCGGTGAACTGTGGAACCCCAAAGGGTACCTGCGACTTTATGATGCCATGCAGATGGGGTTGTGGGAAGAAAATCAGATCAGTTATGTGGGTAGTGCAGGGAGGTATGGATATAACATCGGAAGAAACCAGGATGGATGCAAGTTTAGAAACTTGTTTAGATAAAATTTTATTTCTGTACTTTATACGTGACAATGTCTTTATCTAAACTTATAGTTATTTTACTTCCTGATAAGTAAGCTTCAAACATAAACTGATACTTGTTCAAGGTTTCATAATGGGAGCGTAGAGGAGAATACTTGGTGTGGGAACTAATCACAAAAATCAACCCAACTGTTGTATTGTGGAATACTCTTCCAGAGGATATCAGAATAATCATTGCAATCTTGTGCTTTTTTTATAGTGGGCTGAATACAGTACAGCTAGGTATCCTGCAATGAATAAGCTCTCTTGAGTGGAAGGGAACTGGGTTTAGGACCTCTGTGGTTATTATTATCATGCATTGAAAGTGCCATAAATCAGTGTGTGCCTAATACTGCAGACAGGTCATGCTAAAGCTATCTCAGTAAGAATATTTTTCCTGGGTTTGAGTTAAAAATACTTCATTACTTTAAAAATATATTAATGAGTGTTAAATGTGTAGTTGACTTTTTATTGAGGGCACAACAGGGAAGTGTTTCAGCTCTTGAATACAGATGCTTTGCTGTTTAGCTGCTCAAACATCAGCTTCCCCGCAACCCACAGTATTATTAGCTGCAGTAGCCTGCTAAGCCTGGCACTTCAGTGGTCTTCCCCCTAAAGTTCCAGCTGCTGTTTCTGTCAGGTATTTCAGAAACGCAGGAAAAGTCCTTGCTTACTCAAGAAAAGCCTCACCCCTGATTGGAGCCTGAAAGCACAAAAAGTGTGCTGGGAAACAAAAATGGGTCTGTGTTATCAAGTGATAGGGAAAACTCTGTGAAACCTTTGACATGCAAGCTGCTCCTACCACCAGGTAATTGTGATGCTATTAAATTTTCTGATCAAGAGGTTTGCATTGCTTCTGGAGGTAGTAAATCGTCCCTTGCTAATCTCTGAACAAGAAGTCTGTATTCTTAGGCTTTCATCTTGCAGAGTGTATAGAAAGGTGCTAGAAGCTCCTCTGTTCTAGATGATACAGGGTATACCGGTCCCTGTATATACAGCATGTCTGCTTTGGTGGTCCTCTGCAGGCAGAGAGGAGCAGCACCAGGCATGGAGGCTGAGTGACTGGAACGTCTTCCTGGTGCTGGCAGCGTTGCTTCTACCGTGAGTTGAGTGGAGATGATGGTAGAGGCATAATGGGGATGGGGCTACACGTGAGCATATTGCAGTGGTGCGCACAGGGGACAAGGATCTCTTTTGTGGCTACTATAACCATGTCAGCATCTGATAACTCTGCAGTCATGTTTTGAGTGCAACCTAGTAATGGTGCATTGCCCATTATTAGCATAATTCTGAAATTATGCAGAAAACTGGCAGAAAACTGAATTTGTTTCATCATTTTAGTTAGAAATGAATCATGAAGTACATAATTTTGTTTAGGTACAATTTGTAGATAGATGTCATGTAATAGAAGCAGGCAAATGTTATTGCAGAAACCGGAGTTAAATCTAGATGTAACACAACTGTGAGGTGGGCATTTAGAATTGATTTTAATGTGAAATCTGTTTCTTATGTGAAACTTAAACTTCCTGATTTTCTGTCAGTTTGAGAAATTTTTTTTAGTTTTGTCATGTTGAGATGGTCCTAGAGCGGAGAATTCAAAAAATGTTGAAATAATGCAGAAGGCTAACGTTTTTACAAACCTTTCATTGAAAGACTGTCAGTCTGTTAAGTGGCCTTCACAGATGACATACAATTTCCTCCAATAAGATGAAAAATGTTCTCTAAATTGTTGGATATTCTCCCCTTCAGATTACCCATAAAAGGAGCAAGGGAGGAGGCAAGAAAACTGCCTATGATTCTTAGTGTTTATTCTGAGATTTGAGTATATCTAGGCTGTCTGTTTATATTGAAAATGTTTATTGTTGCTTTCATGTAGGAAGTGAAGCAATTCTGGAAACATGCCAAGTTGTCTTGTGACTACCACTTTTATAGAACTAGTGATTATTTTTAATGCTGAAAAAAGGAAGCTGTATCATGTCTCGTAAAAGATTTTGCAATACGGTAATGGGGAAAGTATTTCTTGCTGTACTGTAGGATGTGAATTAGCATACTTTTATCCAAAATCTAAAAAGTTAAAATACTAAGTTTCTACACATGCTAATATGTGTTTATTATTTGTTCCTGATAAACGGTCCTTATTAGTAAAAGATCTTCTACCAGAAGATGGAAATAGTTGGAAATAATTTGGTGGGGTTTTTTTTTTTTCATAAACATGGATTGTAAGAGGAAAATTTTATGCGTTTGTAGAGAACAAAAATATGTCAATTCTAGGAGTTTCATACTGATGTTCAGAGATGGAGTCAAGTATTCCAGAAACTCTGAAAATAGTGTGTGAGGAATTGAATTTATTTGCAAATTGTTATGAGCTCTTCCTTTTCAGGAGAAAGATGAAGCTATGAGATTCTGCCTGGGTAATTGTCAACAATACTAGCATTTCACATAGCTGCTTCACCCAGTGTAAAAGCGTTCCAGAGTTTTTAACACAAGGCTTGTCTCTGCCCATATTGCTGATTCAGGATATCATAAAATGGCAGGACTAACTGCTACAAAGAACTGTTAGCTTCTTACTGCTTTGTCTGAAGAAATGGAACCAGTGCCCTGAAGTTCGTATATCCTGAAAGCAAAGGGAGAGGGCAGAAGAAGTTTAACTTAATAATGTTTTGACTTTATGAAAAGTGGACTTGCTTGGGGGGGCTTAATAGGCTTAGTTAGGCTTGGGCAAGGAAAAGGGTACGCACAAGTTGCATTAATTGGAATTAATCATCAAATTCTTAGAGTGATTTTTAATTTTTTTTTTCCAAATTCTAATCCAATCTTTCAATTTTTTCCCTACCAGTACCCCTTTATGTTTGGACTGATAGTTGCATCCTGCTGGTGTTCTTTGGTTTGCTGTAGTCGAATTTATATGGGAATGCATTCAATTTTGGTAAGAAAATAATCCTTTTTATTTTAATGTTGCTCTGATTTCATAAACTGCCATCACACTTCGGTTTTTGCAGTGCAGTAATTGTATATGGATTTTTTAAATGTTCTGCCACATTGGAACAGAATGCTTACATTTCTTCAGCAGAGAAATCGATGCAACTAAAAGTAGATGTCAAACTTGTGTTAGTTTATATTTTCATAAACTTAGTTCACAGTTGAGACTTAGCTGATGTTTAATAGTTTTAGTGCAGAGATTTATGACTACACTAATGTGTGGACTAGCTTTTCCTCTATAGCACAGGAATAATTTTGCAAGATGAGTATGACTGTGAATGTCCACTTGGATTACATGTCAGCTACTCAACACATGCACATTTCAGAGTGCCATGCTAAATGATAGGGTTTCACCTACCAGAGTTTCTAAAGAACCAAGTAACAGTCGTCATCTTTGAAAAACAGACTTATTAAAAAGGATTCAAAAAAAATCAAATGCATGTTATGTAAAAATGGGAAATCAGGAGCACTACAAAATGATAATAGAAAGTAAGACCACTAATAAGGATGGCTGAAGAGATTTTTGAGGATCACTTGCTAGAAGGAAAAAAGCTTACAGACAGAAAAACAGTAAGCCTGGTAGTGAGTAGAAGGCTGGTAGATGAACATGGTATAAAAGCATGTGAAAATAAGGCAGCTTAGAAAAGCCGAGTGACATTTGCATTGATGATTAAGAGGCTTTCCAAGTCAGAACCTCTTGTGCGTGGTGGGATGAACTAGTATTCTAGCTGACATCAGCTGACAGGTAACATCATAGAACAAAGTCATGCAACAAGCAGCAATGCATGATGTATACTAGGTTATTCAGCAGTTTTATATTAGAATTCTCTGCAGTGTTTGAGCGAATGCAATTAACCACCACGTTACCTGTAATGTAAATCAGCCACGGTGTCTAAGGTAGAGGTAGGTAGGGTGGCAAATATGGCTGAAGGTTGTAGTGGTTGCTTCTGAAATAAGTAAATGTGACTTTCTTATCAGGCAAATATATTAGAGCTTGTATAAAGCATTCAATTAGCAGAAGTGAATAAAAATGATTGATTGAAGATGGAGCAATGTAAATACAGCTGACAAAAGCCCCACCTCCTGGCTTATGTGGAAAATGTTTAGGCCTGTGAATGAAGGTGATTTGGTTTCTAGTGCTCAGATAAAAAGATTTCAACAAAATTATTCCTAACAACTAAAGGTGACAAAAGTTGCAGATAATTCTGTGCAACTGAGTGAATAATCAGTGGTATCTGAAATTTAATTATAAATATAAAAATAGAGTAACCTTTTAATTAAGAAAAGACGTTTTTAAAACAATAATAAAGCCAAAAATCAAATGTGAAGCTACAGAAGTTACCTCTTCCTCTCGTTTAGTAGTTGGAAACAGTTCTCCATTCTTGCATTATTGTTAATTCTGAAGCTGGAGTGGAAAGTCTAAGCTGCTTTAATGCCTGGCTGCACTGCTGCTTGACTGCCTTGCCAGCTGTTCAGCCATCCTGCCTGGGTATTGGCACCTGGAACAACACTGAGCTGTTCCAGCAAACTAAGTTGGTGGAGTTTATTTAGCTGGGCTAACTTTATGCTGACTGTGGGCTGGACAAGAACCGTTGTAGCCAGCAGATGGAATCATAAAAGAATCACAGAATGGATCAGGTTGAAGGGACCATTAAAGGCCATCCAGTCCAACCCTCCTGCACTGAGCAGGGACATCCTCGACTCAGTCAGGTTGCTCAGAGCCTTGTCCAACATGACCTTGAATGTTTCCAGTGATGGGGCATCGACCACTTCTCTGGGCAACCTGTGCCAATGTCTCACGACTTTCACTGTGAAAAAATTCTTTCTTATCCCTAGTATGAATCTACCCTCTTCTATTTTAAAAGCCTCACCCCTTGTCCTATTGCAACAGGCCCTGCTAAAGTCTACAACTTTGATCATGGGTCATTTGATCGTTGCTTCATTAGTGATCTGATCACCGTGCAGGTGTCCTATTAATAGGTGATGAAATGCAATTCCTTACTTTAAATCTTTTTCATGTTAAAGATAATCTTACATGGTAAATGAGATGATGGGAATCCAATCCAAAAGTTGCTTTCAGCAAGAGAGAAACTAGGCTTGACTCCATGTAAATAAATGTAACTTAACTTTATTTTTTTAAATAGTTATTACATTGAAACCATATCTTTCTCTTTCTTCAACAGGATGTTATTGCTGGATTTCTGTATGCTATTCTTATCCTGGTTGTCTTCCATCCAGTTGTGGACCAGATTGATAACTTCAATTTAACTTACAAATATGCACCCTTAATTATCATCAGTCTCCATTTAGCCTTGGGCATCTTCTCTTTTACTCTCGACACCTGGAGCACATCACGAGGGGACACAGCTCAGATCCTGGGCTGTGGTGCTGGAGTAGCATGTGGCTCTCATGTTAACTACATAATGGGTCTAAAGCTGGATCCTCCTCCTGAGACCTTACCTTTATCTCTTTCCTCTCTCACTGTGACTGTGTTTGGAAAAGCCATTTTGCGGTTGTTAATTGGAGTAATAGTTCTGCTGTTAACAAAAGTAGCGATGAAAAAAGCCACTATTCCACTGGCATGTAAAATATTTCGCATACCACATGACGATGTACGGAAAGCAAGACAGCGCATGGAAGTTGAGCTTCCCTATCGCTATATTACATATGGAATGGTTGGGTTCTCCCTCATGTTTATTGTTCCTTGCCTCTTCCATTTTATTGGTCTTTCTTGATGCAGTTTTATCGCTTTAATTAGAGAGGACAGAGCTAGTTGCTTTTTTAAGAGGTGCACTAGTTTGCTAAGGGAAGGCCAGTGAGCTTGGCTTTAGCAGGGTCTTCACTTTAACAGCAATAAGTAGAAGGCAAAGCATTTAAAGAACTTTGCACATCCTTGGGTATGGTATCGGGACATAAGTCAAATATCAGTCCAGGAGAAGTGCTGAACTCTGTAAATGCTACATCTAGGCTTATTGCTGTAACAAAGTCTCTGTGTGTGTGTGTGATACAATGAATGTACCTGGAATGTCTATCATTCTGTACCTGGATACACTGACTTTAACAGGTCGGTCTGACAGTTCATCAGAAAGCTCCATTCATGATCTGTTGCCCATTTCATAGAAATTTATTCAAGTTGTTGGACCATAGACTGCTAATTTGCTTTTCTTTATTCTCTGCTGAAGTCCTGCTTAAAGATGTTTCAGCTAATCAGCATTTCTAATGGACCAAACTTGTAATGAAGTTGGATTTTTCTAAAAAAAAAACCTAACAGAAGTCTTTTTCTTTAGCCCCCTCTACAGAGTGAAATGTCTGGATTGGCACTGGTAGATATCACTAGAGTACATATGATTCAGGTACTATATTTTATGGTTTAATAACTGTGCCTTTCTGTTAATTAAGAAATGCCATATATACTGTGATGCAAAAATGCCTAATTTTATTTAAAATCCTACATAATTAGGCAGATATTTTTAAACGCTACATTGTTCATATTGCTGGCATGGTTCATGTTAACCAGAATATTCAGTTTAGGCTTATCAGTATTGCATAAGTGAAATGATCCAAGAATTGTGTCATTAAGCTCAAGATGTTGTAAATGGACAATAATCCCTTTTGTAAGTATTTTTAATGTGTATTGTAAGTTACTGGAAGAGGGTATATTTTTCTGGAGATTGTTTATACAGTGGACTGATACTCAAAATTAATTATCTAAACATATAAACAATAAAAACACCCCATTCTGCAAAGAAATGGGCCTTGGTTATTATTCCAGACTAATTAAGAAGAACCATTGGTTTTAGACATTTGCTTAGAAAATATAATCCTTATTCTAGAAAAAAGTGTTTTATGCATTAACATACTTTAAATAAAGGTGATAATCACTTTTACCCAATTTAGTTAGCTATAAGAAAATATAACGATCAAATTAAATTTTTAATTATTCTGATAGGCAAATTGTGAGCAGTTGAGACGGTATGGTCAATGCAAAATGGTTTGTGCATATCTAAATTTTCCTGAACAGTTATATACTTTTCAGCTTTTTGTGATCCTTTTTCCAGTGATGAGTAGAATATGACCCTTCAACTGTAATTTCATGTGCCTCTTTTTGTTTCATTTTGTCTATGTTAATGCGTTGCCTAATCTGTACTTTCCATGTCAGTAACTGTCTCATAGCAGCAAGAGCTGTCTTATTGTCTGGTCAGACATGAATTACTTAGTTTTATAATGTTATTTTTTTCAGGAAAAGCATAATTTGTTTGGGAAATACGGTGATCAGATAGAATGCTGACTTACATATTTTGTAAACAGTATTTAGAATTGGAAGGTTTTTTGTATTGGAGCTTATATCCAAACTGTTAATATGTAAATTAACAAAATTAACTTTGTATCTCTTTCCTCTGAGCAGTTGAAGTTAGGGTATGCTGGCACTAACTTTTCTGATGCATTTCTTCAGTGCATTCAGGATACACCGCTATGAATGTATTTAAACTGATGTATTTGGAACTGGTAGCCTGTTAACTTCTGTAGCTGAAAAGGCCTTACCTAGTAGAAAGTGGTTCCCTTGTTTCAGTGCATATTTCTGAATTTGATTTTTCTGCCTGTTCCTCTTTTGCAATTTAATGCTGAATGTGCAGTAAAAGGTAAATTGATTTCCAAGGTCAGGAGGGAGGGATTTCTACCGGTTTGGCTTAGCACACTAAGATAGTCATTAAATAAATAGCTGAGTGGGGGCGTGTACACAAAATGCCTTACGCTTAAAATCCTGAGCAAGTGGTGTAGTTCCAATTACATTAAATTAGTCTGAGGACTGGTGAAAATTGTAGGATAACTTCCTCTGAAATTTAGAGCATATTCTCCTTAAATATCCTAGCTTTACAATTTATAGCAAAAAAAAAAAAAAAAAAAAAAGAGTTTAAATCCTAGCACATAAGGGACAAGTAAGCAAAACTATTTTTTTTAAGGTACATATTTCAAGTTTACAACATAAGAGTGTTCTTAAAAGCTGTCTTTTCTAGCTGTGCTTGCTCTGTTGTGCTGCTGATGGAAAAGAAAATCTACTGTGGAAGATTTAGAATGGTTGAAAAAATACGCAGATAGGGCTTTGAACAGGCTAAGGAAAATTGCACTGTAGCTTATTCTACTGTTACTCATAAATATATATTTTATATTTTTATACATCGGGTAACTTCAAAATGTTATGTTCCATGTACCACATAGTCTAGTACACGGGGAAATGTATATCAGAATGTTTATATGGCACCTTTACAACCCGGTCTCTAGGACTGCATCTACTCTATTGAAATTTACATGAAAAAAGTTTTAGGATTCTATTTTCATGTTTTATAAGGGGCTAGGCTCAAGAGGGCAGTTTAGCACAAAAATATCATGCAATATGAATACTGTTGTAGAATAAAGAATAAGTGCAAAAATTTAAAAACCCACCTTAAATATTTATAGTTTGGTATATTTTTAACATTAAGCTAAAATTCCTTCAAATCGGGCATAACAAAACAGCGGGTAAAACGAGCACTTTCTTTGCCCTAAGGTATTCCTAGAGTTGAATGTGAAAAATGTTTCTAGTATGAGCATCAGCTGATACCAAATTACTTAAATTTAACGTAGCTTTAAAAGGTAGTTAAACCTCTTTTCAGACAGACAGTACACTTGAAACCTTTCATGAAGTGGTGCAAAAACATATGAATATGTCACTGCTAGTGAACTTCCTTAATTTCAGCTTGTGGAGTCCTAAAAAGAGAAATGCTACTTCTCTGTAGAAACAGATATAAACACACATTTATTACAAACACCTACAGTTAAATTTGTCTTATTTGATTACTGCATGAAGGAAACCCTGAAACTGGCAGTCACGTGAAGTGTAATTTGGCACAAAATTCTATTTTCCAAGAGGCTGAAGAGACTCAAATTGCTCTTAGACTGCCTCAAGTGTAGGAGCAGGATTGTTTCTGACCTGGCCTGCAAGAACTAACATGCGTATTGCATCTTGGGTAGGTTTTAGAATCTATTATTTTGAACAAAGTTTCATATTTATAAAAAAGCTGTTACTTTTGCTTCCCATGCTGTGAACTCGGACTTAAGCTCTTCAGCCTCTGATCACATCTGCCTTACCACTTACCTTGCAAATGAGGGGGGGGAGGGTGGAGAATTTTTTTAAGGTAAATCAGTAAACCAAAGGGAGTTGTCTTTCCTTTATTTACATGCAAATTTTTCGAAGCTTATGTAGAGATTTCCTCCTGGAAAAGAAAATTATTTCTTTTAAAATGGCATCTCTAAATGTAATATGTGGCTTTCTTGGTTTTTTACCAGAACAGTGTTAAATTGTCTGGATTTTAAAAGCTATTTTGTTTTCCTTTGCTACAATTTTTGTTAGTGCTTTCAGTATTTTTTTTACTCCATTTCTTATTTCCCAGGGAGGGTCCTGAACTTTTTGTAAGCAATTGCTACTATGTGAAGATTGTAACTTTGAATTTGTAAGTACTACAGGGCTGTTAGTGGCTGTTAGCTGCTCAAATACATAAAAACAAACCTTGCATGCTGTAAGTAAATACATCTGTTGTGCTAAAAGTTGTTTCTATTTCAGTATTTGCTTTCTCAATAAAAAATTGAGATTTTTCACACACAATACATAAGATATTTAATAATTCAGTGGTATGAAGGGGCATAGCTATCTAACTCCTTTTAACTTTACTGGGAGTTCTGCACCTCATTCATTCCATATGACACTGAGAATGAACCTTGAAGATGTCTGTTCTCTTTACACACGTACAGGCATTGACCTAGGGTGTAAGTGTAGTATCCTTGCTTTTGAGGTCTGAGAGATTATTTTTAAAATCATGCTTAACCCAGGTTTTAAAAGGCTTTTAAAGGGCTTGGAATCTATTTCTTAGTAGCTGGAACTGGCTGTGCATTTGGAACACTTAAATGCTTTCCCCTCTGTGTCGTAATTGTGCTGAATGATGAGATCCTAGAGTAATGTCAGTAGATAAAATGATGACAGGAGAATTGATTTCTTGAAATATTCTGACTCACTTTACTGTAATTGATTCTTGGGTGTTTTTTTGGTCTAATGTAGAATGTTTCTAGGTTATACAATTTATTCTACAAATGACTTTGAGAAAACTTTGACTTTTTTGTGGGAGGAAGTTTCATTGAGTGACTTTGTGCCAGAACTTTATTCTAGTGGAAAACTTAAGTGGCCTTTTTATTTGAGCAAATTATATAAGCCTGTTTTAATATTTACTGTAAATACCATATTTCTTAAATTGATAGATTAGTTAGGTCACTAATGTTAGGGTTTTTTTCCAATAATACTTCTTGAAACAAAGGCAAACAAGGCTTGATTTGGAAACAAAATGTGATAGTGTGTGTCAGAGGATATTGCTCTCTAGGTGTTGTCTAAAAAGCAGGTATCACATGCTGAAGTTGAAGCAAATTTAACTATGCATCAGGAAAATTTCTTTGCACTCCATCCTGCACCAGAAATAATTTGCATGTTAGTAAGAGTCCATTTAACAAAACAATGCAAGGCAATATGTGCTTGCAAGTGTATAATTAATAACTGGTCCTGTAGGATCGAAGAAGAAAAGAGGGTACATTGGAGAACACTCCCTCAAAGATATTGACCAGTAAATGCAAATAGAAAGCCCTATTGCATTGGCGAACTTTATTAGTCACTAAACTTTGACTAAATCATTTACTAAGTTTTTCCTTCAACTTATTTTTTTGTTAGAAAGTGTAATGAAAGACAAGGGTGATATTCCTGAAATGGAAATAAGACCTTAAGACAATTCTAGATGTCTAAAGTATCATAACTAAAATAACTTAGTAACCTGAAAACAAAGAGCAAAGTCTGAGAGGGATTTTTATTAATGCACTTAAAATTGTGCCAAAATTTGGCCTATACTTGATTTATGTGAAATCTGTAGTACAATATATAGAGACAGACAGATATATAAAATATATTGCATATTAGAGTTTAATTATTTATGGGTAGACTTTTTTTCTTGTTACTGTATTCCCTAATAAAAGCAAGTGTTCATAAAATATAAACCAGCTTTGTCTGCATAAGGTAAGGCTGTATATTAGTAGTATTTCAGTATATAATACATTTGTAACCCCCAGTCTCTCAACCCCTTGGAGAACTTTTATTTTTTAAAAAAAGGTATTTTCAAATGCAAGCCCTGAGTTAGCTGAGGGTCATATAACGGTTTCTGTATAATAATGTAGAACTGATGTTTTAAAAAGTAATGCATCAGAACTTTGTTATATTATCGTTAATGATTTTGTACTCATTGTACACTTTCTGCGGTTGTTGACTAATATGTAAGCTTGTAATGACTGGTAACTGAAGTGTCTAACTTCATCTGCAATGAGTGGGTAATAAACTACTGTTGAATTCAAATGTGTTCTGTTGTTGTTATTCCTTCTAGTGCTTGGGAACACGTGGTCACACACCACAAGTGTAAAACACTGATCACAAGAAGACATGTTCATATTATCATATAGCAGTAACTGTTAGAACAATATTGTCTTTGAAGATATGGGCTTTAGATGTAAAAACTTAGGAAAAGAGGAAGTACTAAAATGAGGTTTTTCTTTTTCCACCACCTTAAAATCTGGACTGTTTAGTTTCACATACTAAATAAACTATTGATCAAACCGTATACAAAGATTTAAGTCATATCTTTCTGTAGCCTTTGTTACTTGTTACATGCTAATAAATGAATGTGGAAGCATGCTCTTATTCTAGAAACTTGATTTTTTTAGCCCAGTGCCTGTTATGGGGAAGAAGAAATAGTTTCACAAGTTCTGGGACTACTGAAGTTTCAGTTTCCAGTGGGTATCTGATGACTGCTTTGACAACGCTGCAGGTTTAGTTTAATGAAGTAGCTCAGTCCTTATTTGAAATCAGAATCTTCACAGAAAACAACCTCGTGAGCTTCTGTCCTGTCAGATCACCTTCCAGTAACTTTTTGCCTCGCAGATCTGCTTTGAAAATTGGCCAACTGTGGGTGCTTTTTCCCAGACTATTGAATAGCTACAGATTTTCATGGAATGCATGTAGGCAGTGTATTTGCATGAGCTTTGCTTCCTTAGTAAACCAGACTAATTGCAGAATATTATTAATTTGAAATGCTGTGAGTTTAGTTTTACCAAGATCCCAAGTTGCTGTGTAATAAACAAGCATGAGAAAGTGTTAGTTCATTTGTATATTTATATTAACTTTAAGTTACTCGGAGAAGTGCAGGAAGAAAACATTAGTCAGCATAACTTCCTCTCTTCCTGCAGTTGTACAATGCCCAGTGAGGAAGTTTGAGCAGTTAAGTAACATATCTGAAAGTATTGCAGGACACAGTGAAAGAGGTGGGAACTGCCCCTTAAAAGGAAGCTGTAACACTACTTCAAATCCATATATTGGCCACTGTACAGTGTTCCTTGTTTGTCCTGTTACAGCTGTCAAAAATGTAGATAACCAAGTTTGGCAGGGGAGCCAAACTTGTTTTGTTAATTTCGGGAGGAAAGTAGCAAACTTCCTTTATGCTGCCATAAGTACCACTGAAATGTATGATCTGTTGGCTAATAGTTTGTTCTGTAAGCTTCAAGATCATTTTGAAGATGCAGAGAGAAAAAGAGGAAAAACCCCATAAGATCCAAACAGGATAAACTCAATACATGATTAATACCTCAACAAATGTAAGTGAATCACACATCTCTGATGGCAAGATTTCAATTCATCATTCCACTGATGTTTGAAACTCTGTTTTCCCAGCAAAAACCATAAAAAGGTTTATTTTGAGGACTTAACTTGTTACCAAATCAAAGCTCAGGTACCTTTCTTCATAAAATGACTCTTAAGTGCTTAGTATTTCTAATTCTTCATCCTGAATAAAGTAATTTTGAAGAGATTTGGAGTAACCATTCTTTCTCTGCTTAAACAGCTGATGGAGTTTAATGATAAACTCATAGTTCTAGTTTATGGCGTGAACTGAAACAATAAAGATGTACTTGGAATTCTTTCAATCAGTCCATCCTAGCCAAATATTACTGAACTGGTAACTAAATCTCCATAGGCCTGAGATGTGCATCTTCCTTGGTTGTACATTGTGGTTTTTGCTCTTTCCATAAGAATTGTAAATGACAAGAGTGTACCAGATACAGAATTGCATAAATCTTTATAGGTACAAATCATCCTTAATAGTCCTTTGACATCAGTTTAGCCATGATTTGCATATAGATTGTGTCATTTGACTTGACTTTTTGCTTGCTAATTACTTTGCAGAAAGTAAAAGCAAGTTTCTGCCCAGAAGCTTAAACCTGCAGTGCACTGGGAGTTGTCCCTTTCTCTACTTCACATTTTGTAATAGAGCCTTCCCTGTGCTTTAACCTCAATCTGTGCGGAACAGTTGGATGCACGGATGCTTGTTTTTCTTTTCTGAAGAATTTTCTTATCACTCCTTTAATTGTCAAATATTTATTACGCCCTTTATTATTGACTTAACTGAAAGGTCTGGCTTGATACAAGTGGCAAATAATTGGTTTACAGTTGATGTGGTTTTAGTGCATACTTTCCGAGTATGGTTGGTGTGCTTGCTTTTACTTATTGTTAATGTTCTAACTCTCCCACTTCTGGGTCTAATACTCTGTTCTGTCCCCACATCTATTGAACATGGATCGCATCCTAGAGAGAAATCTTTTCTTTTTAAACTACATAATGAATCCTTTCGGTATGAGAGAAGATTATAAATCTGGTATGAATCTTGGGGATTTGTTTCTCATGGGCCCCCCAAGTGCATGCATGTTGCAGCAGGTTTTTTTAACAAGGCAAACTTGTTTTCTTAAACTCAGGCGGAAAGTAGCAAACTTCCTTTACACTGCCATAAAAAATAGTGAAAGGCTGCTGTTTAAATAGATGCTTCATAATGAAATTCAGTGAAGTTTACACAGCAGCAAACTTGACAAGAGAATCTTACTTCTGTGGATCCTATTCTAAACTCATTATATCAACAGAACTAAAGTGTTTGTTCTACTCTGGAAACCCCTGCAAACTAGTGATAGAAAACAGCAGCTCTGCAATAGGTGAAATTCCATACAGCTAGATTCTGATTACACTTTACTGGGTGGTAAAGCAATGATTTCCTGATTCTGTACAAGTGTACAAAGCACCTATCTGGTGCTTTCCTATGTGCAGCCTTCCCATGTGCTATGAGCCACTTTTCCTCACTTGCATGGACTTCTCATCTACTCTTCACCTTTTCCCTTTCAAGTAGCTCCGAAGCCTGGCATACTACCAAGCTTTACAGCAATATTTCATGCTCAATAATATGCCACAGCACGGGAGTCCTTTGCCTCTCAAAGCACAGCACTCATCTGCCAAACTGGCTTCCTTCATGCAGTCATCCTCTGTATAGCTGGGTATTTTTGTTTTGTGTTAAACACTGGCAGGTCTGAAATGTGCAGAGTAAGAATAGAAATGATGAGGAATAGCAAGAAAGTATGTCACTAGGGCACTGTAAAAAGAAGTAGGCAGGAGGAACCTCTGTGTAGCAGAGTTAAAATGCTGGGGAGTAGTAAACAGGAAGAAACTGAGTTGTGAACAAGGCATGAGCTGCAAATCCTTTGCCTTTTTCAAAATATCCTTGGGGTTAGGAGCAAAATTCCATCTTTATAGTCTTTTAATAACTTTTATAATTCCTCTTTTTTTGTTGTTTCTTCTTTGTGTTTGTATATACTTAATATTCAAAAATGAAGTAGTTAGAATTTCTTAGAGTTGGAGAGTGAGGAGCTGCTTTGGCTTAGAGTTCTGGTCATCTGTTCTGGCAGCTAGAGAACAGTCCCATCACCCAATTCTAACACAGTTTGAGTCCAGGTAGTCTCAGATTTGAGTTTGTACGTGGATTCAGCAGTTAATCTTCTCAGAATCTTTGAACGAAAACAAAACAAAAAACCCACAGCAAACCCCCAAACCCAATGAAGTTTGTTTTCAGAAGGCTTTTTTTACCTCCAAGGCTAATTTGACATGATAGTTCAGCAAGCATAAGCAGAAGGTATGTTCTGCCTCTGACTGAGTTAAGACCAAAAGTTCCCCTGGATTTCATCCATCGCGTTTGATTTTCTCTCCTGTTATGCCAGTAGCAATATTTGGATAATCCTGCTGCAGAGAATTCAGTTGTGGTGGTAAATCAAGCCCACACCTGCCTTGGGAAGACTGCAAAAAATTCTCACACTGTTAAGCAAAGGGATGGAATCATGTTTGCCTCGTACAGAATGATTAAATTCCTTGTATAGAATGATTAAAATTCAGAACATGATGACCCAGATTTCTACTAACCTGCAAAGATATTTAAACTGAAGGCTGTTACCTGTGCTTCTGCTGTACGCAGCATGTACTTCAATAATTCATTTTTTTGTGATTCACTGTTTACAGCATTATTAATGCTGTCACGGCTACTAATTGCTTAGCGGTTATTGCTGTGGACTACAGTGGATCAGTTGCAGGTGCTGGAACCATAAATTAAATAATAAAATGTTACTCAAATAAACGCTTGCTGCTTGAAGAGAATATTTTCTCTGGGCTGATGTTTATAGGACATAATGCTCTCTCTGATGATTTTTAATAAGGTTTGAAGAAGTAAAAGTTGCCAATATCTTTAAGATGGTGATACAAACGCAAAGTCAACTGGTTTAGTATTCAGACTGATTCCATATCAGTGCTAATCAGCACTGCATTGTGCTTGCCTTGCAGCAGCAGTTCTCTTCCCTGATGCATTCATTGGCCTTGTGACGGTACTGGGATTGTGCCTTGACACCAGGCTGACGAACCTCACTGTACCTCATTGAGAGAAGAATAAAAAACCTTATGGTCAGGTTTGGCTCTTTTCAGTTAGAGGCATGTCCAGGCATCTTTTTTAAACATCTGGTTGCTGAGATTTCTTTCTTGTCAATGCTGATAAATGTCTATTTCGAAATTTATATACAAGACACTTCAGTAGTTATGCAAGCGCTGTATTTATGGTACAACAGTTCTGAAATACTTACCTGATCTGATGGCCTAGTGCTTCTCTCTCTCCTGAACTTGGACTTTTGGGCAATAGTCTTCTGTAATTGATCTTGGCGTAAACTCGTTTCAATTGGAATGAGAAAAGCGGGCCTTGAAGAAAAGGTAAAGATGGTCCCCCCCAACAAAAAAACCTGCACAGCATATTAACAAAGAAATCTGACAAAGAAATCCATGCTCTAAAGAAATTTCTCTCCAAAAGTCAATAGGTAGCAGATTTAATAATGCATGTCTGTGCTGTGTTCAGGAACCTCACACGTGAATATGTTGGCTTAAAACTCAGCTTCTTGGGAAAAGCTAGGAAGAAGGGTAATGGCTCAGGCTAGGCTATCTGGTTTAGTCTCCGTACAAATACAAAAACAACCGAGAATGCTGTTAGATGAACCAGGCACCGTGGCTGCTACTGCTCAGATGAGAGGCTCCTGCTGTAGCATCCAGTTTTAAACTTTCTGTTTCAGGAATTGGGAATTCTTACCACTAACAAAATTGCCAATAAAACCCCCAAATTTCAACATGTATACCCCTAGCATAGGTTTTGAGAAAGAGGATGACCAGGGAACCAGAAATCCTGTGTGCATGCTATTTTCCCTACCTGAAATTTGCCTGGAACCTCCACTCAGTCTTTTAGGGATAGTTACAGAGAACAGTTGGTGAGGATGAGGAGGAGCCCACAGTGCACAACCTAATTTTCTGTGTTTAACAGAATAAAATATAACGTCTCAAACTGGCACTCTGTGCAAGGCATGAGAAATTGTAAGCATTGTTACCAATAGTAGCGCTATTAAGATTAAGAATTCCTGCAGCAGAGAGATGATGGACACAGCTCTTTTACCACAGGATATGAAAAGTTGGCTTCAGTTCTCTAAAGTCAGAAGCTGTTAACTCTGAGCTGACCTCTAAAAAATGGTGTCCTTATCTAACAACTCAACTTTGCAATCAAAACATCCTTTTATTGTACTATGTAATTAGAGAACATGATTTAATCAACATTTGATTTTTGTTTATTAAGTGCTTGTTCAGCACTAAGTGGTAATTAAGCATTAAAGTACCTTCAGTAAATCCAGGAACTTGATAATCATCAGTCATAATAAATTTGTCTCATTTCTACATTTTGTATCAAGTACTGCAGGTAGAATTGCAAAAAGTGATGATGAGAGGTTTGCCAGCTCTCCCCCTCCCAAGAAACAGATGAGAACTGAAAAGTGAAACAATGCAATGATCTGTGACTTTTAAACACATTCAAAATAAACCCATCTTTCTTCAGCAAAACACATTCCCTTCTGCTACTTCACCTGCAGGAATTTACTGATGGAATTTTGTTCATTGATCCCTGGCATGTAATACTTCATCTACATGTACAGACAAGTTAATTACAAATCACTGTACTGTAAAAGTTGGTATAGGTGGCCAAAATATGCTGCCACATAAATAACCTGGACTTAGTAGATAGATAGCCAAGGAGTGAGGGTACAATTGCTTGATTTGATAGACCTTATCTGAATCGTTCCAGTTAAAATTGAAACAAGCAACATTCAGAATTATCAAGCCCTACAAATGTTATTTGTGAAGGTTAGTAATTTCAGCTACATCTAGGTACTCTCATTTCTTCCTCTGCTCTGAAAGCTGTGCATAAAATGACTCTAAAAATAATGGCACTTCGATTCCTCCTCCCTTTTCTTAACTTAATTTTGCTGGACGTAAAGAAACCCACTTTGCACTGACCTGCATTTCACAAAATGCAATTCAGGGAAAAAAGCAAGCAATATGCAAACAATATTTGTGGTGCATTATGGCAGCACCCAGAAGCTGGGACGGTTGTGTCACATGTGTTGTGGTATAACGCAAACACACAGGAAAAATCCTTGTTCTAGAGAACATGTGGTTTGAGAGTCTGACCTCAGTCCTAGACTACATGGCACTGAAACTCGGATTTGTTCAGACTGCTTCACTTTCTTCTACAGTAGGGATCATAAAGATTCCTTCCTAAAAATGTCTTTTGTTACATGTTCTGCCTGTCACAAGTGATACCTGGAGCAATTGTTGTGCAATCACTGCGGTGAACTTTATGGATGCATTTCTACTTGTTTACACTGACTCAGCAGCAGTGGCTGCTGTCGAGAAAACTGTACTTTCTGTTGACATAGCCAGATTCATCCAGGAGTACTGAACACCAAATCCCTGGCTGTAGAAGTGTGTCATTCCAGTTGATCTTGCAGCTGTTTTTACTATGTGAACAATGAACAGAAGACATTTGTTGAATTTGTGGCAACACTAACCAGCCCAGGAAACTCAGATGAAAAACTGCCAGCTGAAAACATTTCTCATTGTAATATTGACATTTACAACACAGCCTTAAGTATTACAATATACATTGTGTTAAATTCAATATTGTCTTAAATGAAATCACGCAAATCTTGTTTGGAAATTTTCAAAGCAGCCCTCAGCAATTTGAGCAGTGATCAGTCCCGGCGATAGACTTCAGCAGGAGGAGGCTTCACTACAACGATGGGAGGTATTTACTGTGGAAATAAGTAAGCACGTAATTTGGGTCTTTGTGCTTTTATGTCACATGCTTAGCTATTTTTCTGTCTTCAATGCAGCAAAAAAATAGCCCCCAAAATAATTGTTAAAAAGCAAATATAAACCAAAAAAGGCACTTTACCATGGCAGTTGGTGCGTTGGTCTGTTCTGTGATAGCTGCTTGGCTAAGAGCCTTCTGTGAGCTGTGCGTCCGTGACTCCCCGTGAATGCAAACAGCTGTATTAACATCTGGTCCTTCAGGCTGAAATCCAGGTGAATTGTCAGTGCCTCTGTGAAATACAAGTAGGTGGCCATCTCACAGTATTCCAGAGTGATCAGAGAAGCATATTTTCTACTAACAGAAAGATCATCAGGCTGGCAGGTACACAAATAACCACAGTAATAAAAGTAATATTAGTTACAACTGGAGCAGGCAGAGTTAATTAAAATTTAGCACACCGCTAGTGCCAGGTAACTGAAATTGTCAGTATCTTTTGATTTGACTCTCTCCTTTCATTATGTGTCAGAGTTAAAAAAGGCCATTAAACTGAGGCACAAGTTATAGAATCATAGAATCACAGAGACGTTTGGCTCAGAAGGGGCCTTAAAGATCATCCAGTTCCTACCCATCTGCCATGTGGAGGGACACGTGGTTTTTTATCATATTCTGTTGTTATTGCCTATGTGGCTCAACCACATTGCATTTCCATAAAGCCCTTATTTATGTTGCTAGAAAAAACACATAGCTAACAGATTTTAATTTTAAAAAAATACAGTGAAAACTAAGCTGATGGAAATATTAAAAATGTTTATAATGTTTAAAAATACTTCTTGAAATAATTTACTTATTCATCTGTGATATTGTTAAAGTAATTAATCACAACTTACAGCACTCACCAGAAAAGACCACAGATCTGATTATAACCGTGACAAACAGAGGCAAAATTCAGTGAGAAAAGTGATTTGTAACCCTCTGGGCAATAATTAATGAAAAGTGAAGAGAAGCCGACGTTAGGGTGCTGTTCCCCTCCCAACAGCTTGTACCTGCCTGCCTATCGCATGGGAAGTGAGAAAAACGAAAAGCTGCTATGTGGAGCGTTATTGCGAAAAAACAAAGGAAACTGCAGCTGCAGGCGGACAGGGAGAATCCCAATGGATCTTTCTGCCCTCCCCTGGCTTGAACCCCTCCCGCCAATACGTCCCTCACCATTCCCGCCCGCCCCCCCCGTCCCTGTTTATCCCGCCGCGCCAGCACTCCCCGCCCCTGTAACGTTCGCCAAAGGCGTCTCGACCCCGCCCAGCAAGGAAGGCTCCGCCCCCGTCTCGGCGCGCGCCGCAGCCGCCGGGAGCCAATCTAGTGGCGGCGACTGACGAGCGGGGAGGCCACGCCCCCCCCTCAGCCGTCCGCACCAATCCCCTTCCTTTGGCGTCGCTTCCGCTCCCTGCCGCCCAGGAGGAAAGATGGCTGCCGGTGGCGCGGCCGGAACAACCAATGGGGGAGGGAGGATTGGGGAGGGCCTAGAGGGGCGGGGCTTACAGGGGGCGGGGCTTACAGGGGGCGGGGCTTACAGGGGGCGGGGCTTACAGGGGGCGGGGCGGGGCGCACGCGGCGGCGCTGAGAGGCCGGGTTTTGGGCCTGTGGGGGAGGTAAGGACCGGAATAGGGGCCTGCGTAGGGAGCCTGGACGGGAGGATAGGGGGGGAGGGACGGGATAGGGACCCTGGGGGGGGGCCGGGCCAGGGTAGGGATCTGAGTGGGGACCCTGGAGGGGGGTTGGGCCGGGGTTTGGACCCGGGTAGCGACCCAGGAATGGGAGGCTTGGAGGGGCCATGTCGGGGTTGGGGCAAGGGTAGCGTTGCCTGGAGGGGCTGGGTCCGGGTGGGGCCGCCTCGGGAATGAAATGGGGTTCTCTGGGGCGAGGGAAGTTGTGACTGCCCCCACCCTGGAAGTGTTCAAGGCCAGGTTGGATGAGGCCTCCAGTGGGAGGTGTCCCTGGTGAACTGGGTGGGCTTTAAGGTCCTTTCTAATCCAAACCATTCTATGATTCTTTGAGGTGGCAGCTTCGCCTGGGCAGTGTCTGCCGTGTGAGCATTGCTGTGGGGAGGGCGGGGGGCACCCCTGAGGGGGAGTTGCCCCTGAGGAGGAGTGCCCCCACTCTTGGGGCTGGGGAGGGCTCCTGTGGATTTGGCAGGGGAGGGCCCCGGTGGGATTTGTGGGGTGGGAGCATGGGGGTTGCGCACAGTGAGTGGGCTGGGGAAGCAGCCTTGCCCTGTCCTGGCACTGCAGCAGCCGCTGTGCTTCGGGGTGGGACGTCTCTTGGTGCGTGTGGTGTGCTGTGTGGTGGGGAGGGGAAAACGAGGCTTCTGAAGTTTGCTGCCTTCATCACTGGCTTTTCTTTTTCCATTAGGCTAAACTGAAGCATCTCTCTTGCTTTTCTGCTAGTGATGCTGTCTGTGTTCCTGGTAAAGCGTGAATAAACCACCCTGCTTACACTGTGAGTTTATCATGTTACTTGGTGAAGCCTGGAAGCTTAGGAAGACCGACTGTGCTCTTAATAGGGGTTGAAGGGCTGGTAGGGGGCTGACACTGACCTGGCCACCCTTTCTAGCTTTGATGCTCTGTCTGGGAGAAAGTGGCTAGGATTGAGCCTGTTGTGAGGCCTGGGTCAGTGTGTTGCTGATTTGGGCTGACACAACTGATTAGAGTTGTGGCTGGTCACTTATGGGCTGTCAGGATTAAAGTAAGGATCTACACTACTATCTGCACAGATAGAATACATTTGTTAAGAAGTTACACAGGTAAGTGCCAGCTGACCTCACCTATGTTTGATGAAGATGAGTTGTTTTTTTTTTAATACCAGGAAGAGTTTGAAACAAAAAAGATACTGAGATTTCCGAAGGAGAACAAATAAATGCTTTGGGGTTTTTGTTTTTTTTTTTTTAATCTGTCTTTTTCCCTTGGGGAAAAGTGAAAACAAACTTGCAAAATGGTTTTGAAGAACACAAAAATACTTAGATACACTACTGCCAAAGCTGTGCTACTGATGTCCTTAGATGATGTTCTGTGTAACCAACCGATATTTCAAAATGTGCTGTGTTTGAGAACTTTTGCCTATGGGTTACGAGGAGTGGAATTGTTAATGCTGTATTGTAGTAAACACTCATGTTGCTTATAATTATATAATTCCAAATTAATTTTCCCTAGAAATGTATTGTGTATCTGGAAGAATGCAGAAACACAAACTCCTCTTACAGCAGACATATCAAATTCAGGGCTCCTGCCGTTCTCCTTCTCCCGCAGTGTAACACTTGTCAATACGTGACCAGCGTGCTGGCAGGAACACAGGGGCAAGGAGCTCAGTGCTGCTGCTGGGTAGAAACAAGGTGCTGGGCTGGATAAAACAAGGTGGAGGGCTGGATTTGGCTTGTGGGCCATGAATTTGACACCTCTGTCTCACTGTGTTCTTTGTTGAGTCTCTAAAATCTTTCTTCTCACAACTAAGCTATGTTAATACCTATTATTTCCTCATATTTTAAATGAATTTTCTGTTTGAGGGCAATTGTCAGATTCAGTGAAATGTGTGCGGAGCAGGTCCTATAGGATCCCTGTTATTGCTGACAGAGTTACTGAGAAGGTTTCTGTTCCCGTCTATCCTAAAGATTGCTTTCTAGGTGCTAATTGTACATGATGCGTGTTTAAAGTTTACATGTTGGTTTCTGTTTGTTTAGGTTTAAAGGCTAAAGTAGCTGTTTGTGTTTTCTTCCGTTTATGGGGGAAGGAATGGTAGGGAAGGTGGGCCTAGGACTCTAGGACTCCTCAGCAGCTTCTGCATAGGTAGGCAGTGATGTGGGGTCTCTTCTGTTTCTTGTGTGTTCTCAGGATTTTTGAAAACAGTTTTCTTCTTTTTTACCACATGGGACTTCTGCTGTACATGGGATGATCAATGATGTTCAGGTAGCTTTTTAAATGCCTGAGGTATGAGGTAGTTTTTTTAAAGTTTTCTTTCTTTACTGCATCTGTCCTGGGGACAAGAGTCCCTTGCTTGGCGGGCCCGTGGTCTGGTCTGTGCCTGGCTACATGGGAAGTCTTGTCTAAAACCAGGTGGGGATTATGAACTGGCAGCACTTCCTAGCTGGGTTCTGCACTTTTGATGTGTGTTTTTACTGTAACTATATAAATAATGTGATTTAGAGCTTTTCTGAAAGAAAGCAAAGGAGAAGGAAATCAGCACTTCTGTGCTGTGCTGATTAGCCATGTTGATGTAAAGTTGCCTGTGCGGGCTTTTAGGACTTGATTTTAATTGGTGGATGAACAGATGTCTCCTGTGTAGGTCAGCTTCTTCTGTGTGATGACAGGTCTGTTAGTGGGCTTCACACCAGGCATAAAAAGAAGTGTTGAACCTTGTGAATCAGAGAAGCTTGGCAAGGCCAGCTTTTGGAAGTGGGTGTTTTGTGACTTGCAAGTAGTTCAGGCACAAGATGGACAATTAAAGACATGAGAAAGCTGGAAAAGAGTGAGTTGCCTGTAGCCATTTGGGATTAGGAAGTTCCAACTGCAAATATGCCTTTGCCCTCTTCAGACTTTAGCCTGAGCTGCTATCCACTTCTCTCTTAGCTCTTCCCTTTCTCCTGTTCTGTATTATCTCTTCCTTTATCAGAAGTGTTAAATAAATTCTTGCAGGTGCATTGTCCTCTTATTTCTTCTTGCTGCCTCCTTTTCCTTCCCCTTTCTTCTCCTCTAAAGCTGCTCTCACACTGTTCCTTCCTTTCCATTTGCAGCTGTTGAAGCCCCAGGAACGGGCAGGTCCACTGCAGCACTTCACACCTATGAACAAAGGGGAGCTAGTGCTGGTTCAGCCCAACTGAAGCGTCTTTTATTATTTTAATTATCTGGTGCAGTGAGTGGGTACGGATGGGACGCATTTGGTGCAGTTTGTAGGGAAGCTTAGAGCATTTAATTCTTAAATTGGTTAGTTAAATAGATGTGGAGGTAACAGTGCATGGATGTGACCAACCAGAGTGTGTTGTATCAGCTTCTACAATAAAAGGGAGGGGAAGGTATTGTGAAATTGTGTATAGAAGGTTGTTGCTTTGGTAGATAAAGCTATAGACTGGGAGCGAAGGATATCCACCCTGAAATGTTGCCCTGAGGTTACATTTCAGTAGTTGGGATGGATTGTTTCTGTGATGTATTTTTGCTTACTTGATTCTTTGATGCAAGTATGAACAAAGTTTTTCAGTGAGAAAGCAGGAGATGGGGATGGACAGCTTGCTGGAAGAAGAAAGAAAGCCGATCTGTAGCACTGAAAAAATCACACTTAGTATTTGCAGAACAAATACTGAATGATTTCATTCAGCCGTTGTGAAAGTCCCAGCATAGACATGTTTTCTGTCCTGTTTCTAGGCCTTACATGATATTTGAGTGTTTGCAACAGTCAAAATATTTTGTAAGGAGTGGCAGGAAGCACATATTGTGCAGCTGTGAATTTTAACAAGTTCACATTAGTATTTTCTTAAACTTCAATCTGATATGTTTTTGTTCTGTTTTGTGGCATCAGGTGTTTAGGTCCAGAAGGACCAGTGCATTATCTCGTCTGATCGCCTTTGCAAGACAAACCATCTGTACTGTTGTTTATAGACTTCACAGAAATGTATCTGCCCTTTTCACATTAACAGTCTGCAAGAAGTGCCTTCAGATTAATATTCTCAGGTTTTTCTTATTCTTTTTATTTCACTATTTTTATTGTTGAAAATGTTTTGAGGTGACCTTCATCATTAGTTTCAGACTAAAAGTTGCTGCAGATGGAGGAATGAAAATGTTTTAAAACCTCTTAGTCCCTGTTGTTTTGCTTTTTGAGACATTATTTTCTATGACTTCACTGTGGCCTTTTAAGGGCAGTTACTATTTTTCTGTAATTCTCTAGTTTTCCAGCTAATAAAAACTTAATGAAAAAATCATAACTAATGATTTTGGAAACTCTTCTTTTAATATACAAGCTGCATTAAAACACTCATTGTTCTCAGGCTGAATTAAATTAACTGACTCCAAAAAATTAGCTTTAAAGTGAAATGAATTTTTTTGCTTTATGGTGCTTGTGTATAGCAGCAATTAAATTTGAAAATATTAATCATCTTTTTTCTTCAGCAGAAACTTGGTCTGTTTTCGTTGGGGTTTTTTCAGTTGAATAGCAACTTTTCGCTTGCCCCTTCTGCAGCCAGACTATGATCGTTTTCCCTAGTGCGTGTTATTTCAAGGCAAAACCATTGCTCCACTTCTTGTTAAAAATAAGATGTTAAAGTGCTGTACAATTAGTAAGCAGTTAAATTCGTGGAAAGAAAACCCAGTATTTAACTAAAACTGGCTAGCAGTACTTGGAATAGGGAGCTTCAAATATTGATCACTTTTCAATAATTGTAGAATCTTTTAGTAATAAGCGTTTGTGTATGTTTGTTAATATGCAAGTGACTAAGAGAACTGGACTTACTCCTCTGTGGGATCAGAGAGACAAGCAGATGGCCGTGAAAGCAAAAATTCTTGTTTGGAAATGTAAAGCTCTGTTTCTAGAAAAAAACAACTTACTTGAGTTTTGTATATGGGTTGTGAGGGTTTTTTGAGGTAAGTGAAATTGATCTTGATTTGCTTGATATCTGTCAAGATATCTAAGGAAGAAGTACAGGACCCAGTTTTGAAAGGCGGAAAAAATAGTTTTAAGGATAAATGAGTTGTAGTGGTTTAATGTCTGAGGTAACTGTGACCATGTGTGTGTATTGGATATTCCCGCTTCAGGAGTGTTCATGAGAGCCAAACGTGAGTGTTGCAGGTTGAGAGAGGAAGGATTTTTTAAATTATTGGATTTGGTTTCTTCCCTGCTTTCCGGGGAAAATTTAGTGATGGTTGTTTCTGGACTTGGCTTGCTTGAAGAGCAAATACAAATGCACAAAAGTCAGTTGTTCCCTGTATGCTTCTGTGTGCTTGGAAATATGGGAATCTCATTGTGCATTGTGAGGAAGTTTGAAAGATTGAAAGCTCTGAAGGGGATTTACACAAATGAGACTTTAAAAAAGAGTGTATAACTTATTTTTCATCTCTTTGACAGATCACAAAGATGCAGTGTAGTTGAATTTCAAGGTTTCTTCTCCAGTTTTTGATGCTACATGGTTGTAAGTGAAGGCTGCAATTTTTGATTAAAAGTCTGGTTTGAGAAACTGAGGCTTTTAAAAAGAATTTTAAAAAACCATTACCTTAATAACGTTCTTTGCAGTACCTCAGGCTTTTTTCCTATGCCTTGCACTATAAATCAAGTTTTTGTTTCCTTGAATTCCACTCTTAAGGAGACGTCAGTTTATTGTAACCAAATAAAATCCGTGCAGGAATCTGTAGATGTGATACAAAGAACAGGTGGTTATTGGAGTTGCGTGACGTGAGTCTGCGGCTGCCGCTCATGCAGAGCTGCTGAGCTGCTGGGGAGCATTGGTTGTTACTGACATCAAGTGGGGCGAGTGCGAAATAACAGCATCTGCCACCGGACACCTGCGGAACTGGAAATGGCTGTGGGATTACATTGGTGCATGTGTTCTCAGCCCCGCTGGTGTCATGACTGAGAAGTGCAGTCACTGCAGGACAAAATGTCTTTGGTTCTATGTTGCGGTGACTGATAAAACATTCAAATTCAAGAGGGAGGCATTGCATCTCCCACGCAGCAGCCTTTGCAAAGAGATGTGGCTGTTTGGAGGGGCCTGTTCAAGTCCTTGGGCTTTTATCCTGGCAATTTCAGGGACATGGGGGCAGGAAAGCCACCTTACACTGGGAGTTGCATTCCCTCTGTGAACATACGTATCCTTTTAGTACGGTCTTAGTAGTGCTTCTGAAACTATGCATCAGGCAAATGTTGTGTCTTGCTATTGCCTGTCTGCCAGTGTAGTTATCTTCCAGAAAGAAATGATAAGCCATCTTACCTCGTAGCTGCGTGTTTTTCAGTCTGCCTTCCTGTTTGTCACCTTCTCTGTGCGAGGGCAGTTGTGGGTGCCTGGCTGATGTGGTTATGAAAGCAGATGAAAACAGTCAAAGGTTTTGCCCCCACTGTTCTAATTGGCAACTATTTGGAAACATAAACTTTATAGTTTCTGCTCTAAATTTTATTTATGGTCAGTTTATGCTCTTAAACTGTTGTGCAAGTATTGTTCTTGAGTAGCTCCCCTTCCTCCTCAGCATTTATTCTTTTGATGTATTTGTAGATAGTAATTGTATCCCCTCTCGTTCTCTGTCTTTGCCAAGCTATACAAGGCAAAGCATCCCAGCTGCTTCTTGTAAAATAAACAGTCCATTCCCTGGATCGTCTAACCCCTCCTCCGCTGCGCTTGATTATGGTTTAGTTATCAAGAGATTGGCTTCAGCAAAGAGCCCTGCTGGCAACCTGCTATGACCCTGCAAAATATGGATTGACTAAACCCTCAAGAACTAATATGGCTCGAGAACAGGGTTATTGAAATGCATAAAGCTCTAGACTTTGCTTTTTCTCCTTGTCTTGTTTCAGGACAACATTGTCTGCTGAAGATGTTGGAAAGGTGTTTGTGGGTCTCAAAAAGAAACTCAGGTCTTATGGATGCTAACTGGAGGATACAGTTGTTGCGATTTACCAGCAGGGATTGTCTGTGTTGCTGTATACAGTAGGTCTCTGTCAGAAGGTGGCAGAGTATCAATTGCCACGTACTTGCTCTTTTGCCCTTCCCTTTTGCTATCCACTTCTTATGGCTGAGTCCTGAGTCACTCTCATAGTGAAAAAGTAGTTGAACGTGAACTAAAAGTGCAGTATGGTGGAAAATCACAGTCCACTTGGATGTTATAAAAAGGGAAAAATGAGGTTTTGTCTGTTGTCTGGCATTGGTGAAGCTAGCACTGGAGTGCTGTGTATGGTTCAAGTGTAAACACTGCCTGAAGGCTCTTGAAAACAAAGAGCTGAAGAGGGAGCCTTGCATGGATACAGTGTGCATGTACTTGATGCCTTGGCATCTTTTATGGAGGCTGAAAGGTAAATTCTCTTAAACAGGATAGAGTCAACGTAGCTCTAAACCTCTTTATTTCAGCCTCTTCCATCCTACTGTTGTCACTTAGAAGACATCTTTTGTCTGCCACAAAGCATTGGAAAGTAAGCTTAGGGCATGATAAGGCTTCAGCAGAGCTTCCAGCTGTCAGGCTCTGCACGCATGTTTTGGAAACTGGTAGTCTGTGAACTGTCATGGGCACACAAAGATGTCCAGTTTCTCCAGTTGCTTTGATACTGGAGAGAGTCTGACAAATTACCTTTACGTGGTGATATTCTGGATTAGCTAAATATCAAAAATGGATATTGCAGATTGCTACGATATCTTTGCCAGTCACATTCTACATGTTCCTGGGGAAGCAGATGAGGAAAAATGAGAAGTCATTTCCCCTGCTGAGGCTTCCCTGGTGTTTGTGCTCGTGCAGTACACCTGGAACTGTGGAGAATTGCTTAGGCAGAGATGTTAGCATAATGTTAAAAATTGCTGGGCACGCAAATGTTGTGTTTGGAAAATCTGCACATGTAGAGGAACATCTTATTGCCAGCAACATCCATCGTGAAGATGAGAACTGTAGTAGCTGATTGAAGCATGGGTTTTTAAGAAAAGAGTCTTGAAAACGTAATAGTCTTGTGTTTTGAAGAATGAGTTCTGGTAACGAAGTGTGCTTAAGCTAAATTACTGTTGTGAAAGAACTTCTAAAATACTCTGGTAAATAAAACATTTTACCTCATTATAGGTATTTTGGCACGAGTGTGTGGTAGTCGGAGCTGGTTTTCCTGCTGTAACTAAGTTTCTTTATATCCTTTTATTCCAGTTGCTGCTAAATTTAGGCTGAAATTTAGCAGGCTTCCTGTGGTGCAGAAACAATTTCTTTGGAAGAATTTCAGCAAAATTTACTAATATTTGGGAAGACTGTTCTTACTTATTTCCACTATTTTTAATATGATGACATTGGTACCAAGTGACAATGACTAAATCAAAGAAAATAAACGTTAATATTTCAGAGTCATTAAATTATTCATGCGGCTGCAGAAGTAATTTTTTCCCTTTACCTTTCTCAGTAGGGTGGATCATTGGGGTTGCCCATCCGTGTGGTGGTTTTGTCCAGCTTAAAATGGCCCTGAAAATCATTTCCTTTGGAGGCCTTTCTTGTAATCCCAAACTTGAAAGGACATTGAAACACTCTGATTGTGGGATTTGCAGGTACACTGCAGCATTACTATGATTTTTGCGTTTTATCTTGTAGTGTAGATGTTCAGCACGATACTTTTTCTCTCAAAAGGCTGCTGCTGACTGTACTTACCAATGTTTGTGTACACAGGTAGTACGAGTTAGGCAAATACTGTGTTTGTTTCACTGATTAAGAAATTAAAGTGTCAATATTGTGGTTTGCTGGCTATTCTGCCAGAGCCATGACTAGTAAGTGTTTTTAGGCCAGGGTCTTGTTCAGATACGCTTGGACAAATATCTTTATTTCAATCTTCCTTTTCTGTGAGGTGATAATCTTGGTGCATAGCTCTAGTGCAAGCTGTTTGACCTTTTAACCAAAGAAAATGGTATCAGTGATGAGCTGTGTGAGGAATAGTTCAGAGAAAGTCATGGACCTTCTCTTATCAGCTTATGGTTATATTGTGGAAATGGGAATGGAGAAAACAATGCTGTGCACTGGAGAACGCTGAAAGCTCCATGTTTGATTTCCAGCAGTTGCTGGTTGTAGGTAATTGAGAGACTGAATAGTTTTGTGTCTTCTTTCCTATGCTTGTGGTTACCAAAAGCAGTGTCAATTTGGTGTCTACGGTGGGAGGTACTCACAGAGAAAGGAAATTAGTTTTCTGTGGTCACTGTGGTCTGATGAGATAAGCACAAATGCTGAGGGCTGAGACTTGGATTCTCCAACTTTTGCAGCAGGTTGCCTGATTAGCTGTGATGACAATATAGATGGACACCAGGGAGCAAAGGTGCTGTGTTCTGAAGCTGTAAGTTATCCAGCATCTGCTGGAGTTTGGAGCATTGATATTTACATAGGACAGTGGAGTCTTCTGGAGTGGTTGGGTGCACACACCATCCGACCTTCTGTTCCCTGTGGGAGTGTTAACCAATATCCTGGGTCCCATCAGGGAAGGAGGTAGTTGCTAGTGAAAGAGTCAGTGTTGCAGAGCTGGCCTTGAACTCCCTGGTAGATGGTGTGGATGCTTCACCCCATGTGTTGTCAGCGTGTGGGGCTGCAGTGCAGGTTTGGCACTGTCTGTGCCTGGGAGGAGAGGGAAGAAGGGAGGAACAAAAGCACAAACCTGGTATTTGAACCCCATCTCAGAAACTTGCTCTCACGCAAACACTTAGGTCCAGTGCTAAGACAGTTTGGCAACTCTTGCCCGTTCTGTAGGATCCACCTGAGGATGCAGTTTGTCCTTCACCTCATCAGAGGTGAGCGTGCAATTTAGACATAGGTAAGCTTTTGCAGAGGGTTTTAAAATATAGTATTCTTCACAAAAATAAAGGAGCATATGTAGTGTGTAGAAGATAAGTCTCCTAATTACAGTGTCTCTTTCTGTAACTTAACATTTTCCTGGGAATCTTTCAGATCTGCCTTAATAGAATAGGATTGTTTCTGAGGCAGCTTCTGTAGGCTTGGTCTGAGAACAGCCATGAGAGTAAAAAAGAGCATCCCTTATCCTCAGATTACTTTGCAGTCTCCTTTATTGGATGGATACTTCATCAACACCTGGATACAATAACATCCTCTGCCTGGTTAGGCCACTGCTAGGAAACCTCCCCATCACCAGAAAGTTCTCCTGTGGATCAGGTTGCTGAAGTCAGCGTGATTTTGGTGACAGAGAGCTTACTTTGCTGCTGCTCTGCTTGTCGCTCTGTGTGATTAGCATGGAATGGGATGAAAAGAGAAGGCTGAAAAATGAAAATTCTCAAACATGTTTGAAATAATGTTTGACACACCTGCTTAAAATATTTAGGAAGTGTTTCCTATGTTTTATGTTGGCCCTCTCTTAAATTGTTCTAGAGAAGGTAGTTTAGCTGAGCATCAATTTTTAATAGTTTTTGCTTAAATTTGAAGGCAAAATTGGTAAGTTGAACATTTTTATATTTTTGTTTGGTGTTTCCTGGCTTTTTTTTTTATTATTTGTACATTGTATTGTTCTGCGCTTAGATTTTTCTTACAATGGCTTGTTTTCTGGGTCCTTTGCAGCTCTTTGCTGTTCATGAATTTATATCAGCAGGTTTTCAGTTAGTCAAGTGTGAATGTTTATTTGTTGCACTTTGGACCTGAAGGCATCCCTAAATTTTCCAAAACTCGGTGCTGCCACCATCATATTTTTCAGTGTTGCATACAAAATCAGAATAGATCTTCCTAGTTGGAATGCAAAATCTTACACCAATGTGCCAGCAGTGTGCACTCGCAGCCTAGCAAGCCAACCATCTACTGGGCTGCACCAAAAGAAGCATTGCCAGCAGATTCAGGGAGGTCATTCTTCCCCTCTACTCTGCTATTGTGAGACCCCACCTGGAGTATTGCGCCCAGTTCTGGAATCCCCGACATAAGAAGGATGTGGAAATGTTAGAACAGGTCCAGAGGAGGCTACGAAAATGATCAAAAGGCTGGAGCACCTCTGCTACAAGGACAGGTGGAGAGAGTTGTGCTTTTTCAGCCTGGAGAAGAGAAGGCTCTGGGGAGACCTCATAGCAAGCTCCTGGTACCTGAAGGGGCTCCTGGAAAGCTGGGGAGGGAGTTTTTATAAGGACCAGGAATGACAGGACGAGGAAGAATGGCTTTAAACTGGAAGGGAGAAGATTTAGATTAGACATTAGGAAGGAATTCTTCACGGTGAGGATGGTGAGGCACTGGCACAGGTTGCCCAGGGAATGCCCCCTCCCTGGCAATGTTTCAAGGCCAGGTTGGGCCTTGAGCAGCCTGGTCTGGTGGGAGGTGTCCCTGCCCATGGCAGGGGGATTGGAACAAGGTGGGCCTAAAGGTCCCTGTGACTTTTTCCTTCTCTCCTCGTTCTGACTCATTAATTTTCCTCTATCCAGTACTGCTGTTTAAGGCCATTTCCTCAGTTCTCTGTCCCACCTACAGCTCTTCTGTACATTGCTGAACAGGATTCTAGCCCCAAGGTCCATACTGGTGGGAGGGTAGGGTGGAATTGATTTCATGGAATACAGGTAGTTGCGTAGACCTAATTTTTTTTGCTCTTCACATAAACTTTGTTGTGGCAGTGTTTTATCTTTTTCCTCCTTTCTCCTCTCCTGGTGTAATATTTTTCTCTGTAGTGCAAATGCAAAATTATGTCGAGTTTTTTCTTGCTATGCTTTATGTTCGGAAACTGGATGTAGCTGATCCAGAAGGATGAACTAATTCTGTTGGCAGTTAAAATCTTGTCTCTGTACTTTAGCATAACCTCTTACACATCTTATTCCCTTCCTGCTTGATAGAGTAAATTCTGTTCTTTTTGCCTTAAAATGGCTTTGTAGGAATGCTGGAAAAGCATCTTATCCCTCTGCTTTGGTAAAATAACAAAATGAACTATACTCCTATAGTATGGTATCCTGCAGAAATTATGCATGCCTGATGGATGTTTTGTGCTTCCCCTCAGCACTTAGATCGTTTGGCTGATCCATCTTCTGTTGTGAAGTGGTGCCAGTGAGGAGAGGTCTCTAAAGACGTTTTGCATTAGTGAAGTGCAGCGTACTAATGCGTTCTCCTCAGCCAACCTTGCGCTTTGCATTTCTGTTTTAAAATGCAAACCACATGTCATGTTGCATGCATGAATTGCTTTCCTCTGACCACAGCTCCAGGTTGGTTCTCAGTTTGTTCTTGAACTTTTGATAGTTGTGAAAATAAAGGGAGGGTCAGTTTGCATTGTTTATATTAGGAAAGAACAGTGCAAGATTTCATCTACTGCTGTTCAAATCCCTTGCTATTTTTGGTATTTGACCTCTATGAAGAAGATTGCCAAAACTACAGGTTGTTTTCATTTTTATTATGTGTTTCTACCCTCCTACTCATAAGTTACTCTTCCATTACTGATAAAATCTTTGAGGCAAAGTTCCATTTCTTCCACATTTTCCCTGGCGTTTTTCAGAGAGGTAATTTTGTGTTTCTATATGTCGGTGAGCGAACATTCCCTTTTGGAAATGAGAACTATGCAATTTGGCAGCATCTTGCGTACACAGCTGAAAGGAGAAGGAAAATAACTTGTGAATTGCTGTTTTATTTTTGAAAAACTTTCTGGACTAAAGAGGACTCATGAGCCTGTTGGCTGGCATTGAGACTGCAATGTTTAGAGTACTGCACGGAAAGCACAGCAGTATGTACTGAGGCAATATTAAATGTTTAGTTTGTGTGAATGGGTGCTTACCTTTCCTCCCTCTGTCATTGGAAAGGCCTACTTTTGGCATGCCTAGCTGGCTGCATCTAGTCTGGCTGTGTGGTTGTTTCTACGCTCCACTAGTAAGAAATACATAACAAAAGCCTCTGAAAGTCATATAATCATAGAATGGTTTGGGTTGGAAGGGACTTTAATGATCATCCAGTTCTAACCCCCCTGCCATGGGCAAGGACACCTCCCACTGCATCAGGTTGCTCAAAAGCCTCCTCCAGCCTCCTTTTTGATGCCATTTCTACTTTGTGCCTTCTGTTCTAAAAATCAAGCTTATTTCTTTTTAGAGGAGCCTTGTAGAATGCCCTGGAGGTCAAAATATTTTGGGTTATTTCAGAATTCTGTGAGTTCCCAATGAGTTTTGAGTGTCCTTCAAGGAGCTTATTGTTTCTCGTAGCTGTCATATCAAGGAGAAATGCAGGGGTTTTAGTTATAATTCATAGAGCAGATGACATGGATGTTACCTGGAGGATTAGATGTAGCAGAACAGGAGTGCCAGGGTTAACTTGTAGAAGGGGCTTTACCTTGTTCAGGGGATGCATATGTGAATGCAGATGAGAGGCAGCTGTTAAGTACAAGGAATGGTGACACTCAGAATGGGACTGGGCTTCTGTTTCAAACACAAGTGACCAGCCATAGCCAGGCAACTTTTAGCCGGATACTCATGTGTCATCCGAGTGGTGGTATTTTTCTGGCACCTTAACATCACCTGGATTTTGTCCGTGTTGAGGCTGTAGATCCAGTTCATGGGCTGCTGTGAGCTGGAATAAGTAAAGAACCTGAATTTAACTACCTCACATTCTGAGCAAAATAGGTACCTTGGGGAAAGAAGAGTTTTTGGCCAGTGCTTTCTCTGCCATTTCTTCTGAGACTGGACCAGTTCAAGAGCAAGCTGTCTGTCCCCTGCAAAGGCTGTGTCCGTTTGTCACATTGGTGTGATCAGTTCCCCTCATTGATCATCGCAGCTGGCTGGTGTGCTGTATCCAAATTGTGTCACCTTTTGGAGATACTGACTTTGCTAAAGGATTCTTAGTGACTATCACAAAACAGATGCCTGTTTTGCTGAAGTTAAGGAGTGCTAAAGTAGAAGTGCTTCAATTCTGCAGAGCAGAGCACCATGTGCTTTGTAGGTGGCTGCTGTCCAATGCCTAGTTATCTTCTATTGTGTTTGGAAGACCATTGTTTCCTATTTGTCTCGTAAATTTAACACAGATCCTATTCCTGCCATTTAAACGTTCCCATCAAAATACAACAGTGACTTCCCCTTCTGAAAAGGAAGGGCTGGCAGCTACACCCTGAAGTCTGAGCATGAATTGTTTATATAACCTTCAGTCACAATTTTGTAATAGTCTGAAGATTTTCTTGCTATGGCAGACATTTTACTGAATTTTTAGCAAAAACCTGACTGCCATCAAATGGAATTCTAAGGCTTCTTAGCTGTTGCAGTGGAAATAGAATTGGAAACTGTACCCTTCAGCTTCCTGATGATATAAATTGCACGTCTATCTGGAAACATGAACAGCATTTTGTGGTATGTCAGAATAGCTGTACCTGTGTCATTCTGGGGTAAAAGCTTAAGAAATATCTTGGACTAATTTTATTTCCCAGAAAATTAGATCTGAATGAACATGCTTTTGCAGACTCGGGCTTTTGACAACTTCTGGGTACTTGTAGATTTCCCTCGCTCTCCCCAGCACTAAAAGCTCTGACATGATTGTTGTAGAAACTGCTCAATGAATAATATTCTCTATCAAAGTAATATTTAAACAACTGCTGCTTGCTTTCCAAATGGATGACATTTGTCAGGAACATATCTGTTTGAGTTTACTTGGCCTTCTGAGTACAAAACTACAGGTCAGTCTGGTAAACTCCATTTTTCTTACAAAAAGTTTACAGAGAAAACCCAATTTTGGGGTTTTGTAACCAGAGCACTACAGGATAGCTGGTTTATGAAAACTCCTTTCCCCACCTTCAAACATGTTTTTGAAATGGTATTTAAATAGGCACTTCCATTGTAATGGAATGGTATTTAAATAGATGCTTTCATTGTAATTATTCAGTATCTTGGGTTAAGTAGAAATTGCCCTTATTAATAGTGTTAAAGTGTTTTATTATTAAATTTAGTCAATAATTTGCATGGGAGTTTCATAGTTTTCTGTTTGAGCAGCGTAGCAAGCGGTGATGGAGAGTAGTCCGCTTTATGTCATAGTTCTAGTAAAAGCTTGTTCCATTTGAGGACATACCCAGAAACGTGAGTAAGCAACAAGCTCCCTGGGTAGGGTTGTGTGCAGGCTAATGCCAGAAAACACGTTGAACTTCTTCTCTTCAGAGGGGAAAGGAGTTTCCACAGGATGTCTGTGTTTTATGGCAAAAATTACTTGTAGATGTGCTCTGGAAGGTTGCTTTGATGTAGAAGATTAACCTGGGGACCTCATTGTCAGAATATTACTGAGGCAAATAGCTTAGTGAGATTATTTGCGACTTAGGAATTAAGCCTTTATGAATGTGCCTGCTTAAGCTGTTTTTGAAGAATTTGTTCGTTTGTCATATGGCATCATGAATATTTGTGTGCACCAAATGGGAGGAGGGAAAGCAAAACCCTAAAACTACATTCACCACCAAGGAGAAAGAAATGTAGAATGCAGTTTTGTCATAGCAACTTTTCCTTTGTTGCTGGTCTCTTGTGGACCATTAAAATAATTACTCTAAAACAAGAAATACATGGAAGTTTCCTTGTTCTGTCCCTGAATATCCAGCCTGAAGAATTTGCAGAAAAATGTATGATGGGGCATCTGGGAAGGCATGAGAATATTGTCTTGCATTTTGGGTCTGCCTGAATTGTACTCCATTTCAATTTAAATTTTTTCAGAAAGGGTCCTTTTATGCATTTGGTAACCTGGATGGGGTGCTGGCCCAGTCCTTGAGGAAATAAGGAGATTTTTAAGTACTGCTTTTACCCTTATTTGCTTTACCTGAAATATTTGAACCAGTGACAGATCACTGGAACATTGACCCCTTAGAACCTGCTGTGATTCCTTCAACGTTAATTTCTTTTAAAACAGAAGAATGTTCTAATTGAACCTGTAATTTTAACCGAAGTCATTCATGTGGATGATTGTGCTTTCTCAACACATCCCACCTACATCTGAGTTTTAAAAATGATTGTAATTTGCAAACTCACCAAAACCATCTATTGTTTATGGTGGCAAAGATCTCATTTAAGTTTAAATGCTTCAGTAATTTTTCTGATTGTAAGTTGATGAAAGCCTTTACTGCAATTACAGAATTGAATTTTCCTTTATGCTACAGAACTCTTTTTTTTTAGGGGCACACCATTTTGATATAAAAGAATACATGTATGAGAGGATTTTTAAATGTATTTTAAGTATTCTTAAATTTTGGTTTTGCTTGGTAAAATTGCAATTTGTGTACATCACTGAAATCGTACTGGTTTCTAGGAGGATTCAGTAGTGCCAGAGAAAGATTGCCTGTGATGTGAAGATTTTCATCAGTTACAGTGCTACGTGGTTTTATGGAAGCCTGGTAAACCATCTAGGTTCTTAGAATTGAAGAAAAAGCCAAAGGTGCTGAATTCTAGTGAATTCCACTGATGTTATGTAGGCTGTTTCAGTGGTCTGTGCTATGCTGACAGGTGTTTATGAGCGTCATTGGGTACCTAAATACTTGTGAAACTTACCTCATCTGGCCATTTTGGGCCGTAGTTCTACATAATTTTGGTCTTGTTCTCTGCCTGTCCTTTGCGCGTCTCTCAGCAGAAGAGTTCACCTGAGAAGTCTCCTGCAGTTGTACTGGTGCAACTGTTTGTGAGCTGTACTTCCTAGCAACTTTTCAGAATTAAAATTATTCCTCCTCAGGCAGTGGTGATGACTTCATTTTCTTTCCACTCATGGAAAACATCACTTTACTATTTACTTTATAAAAATAATGAAGCAAATGTAGCTAAGTGACTTTCACAGGGTTCACAGACAGACTATTTAATCTTTTAAGGGGATTATATGATGTATAGCTTACAGTCACAAGAGACTGAGTTCCTTAACCTGGGGAGCCCTTTCCGGTTCTCTCTTTCTGTAAATGAAGTTGTAGTGGGTAGGACATCAGGATAATTAAATTTTGACTTCATGTGTCATCTCTGTGCAAGATGTTTTTTCATGCATATATTTAGCGTTATTGTTATGTCATAATGCTATAATTAAAACTCACCTTGGGTTTTGTTTATTACAGGTTTCTGCAACATTAGGATCAGCATTTGAGATGACTGCAGTGGAGAAGATAGAGGAGCAGCTTGCTAGCCTGCGCATAGCAAAGCGTTCTACACTAAGTGAGGAACCTGCTTACTTACTGGATATAGATCTTTCCACACCTGCTCAATCTGAAGGCAGTCGCTTTGTGGCAGTTTCATGTTCCAATAAGTCAATTAGGGTGTATAACAGGGAAACCTTAAACTTCCTGCGGGAGTACAGTAGCTGTCCTGGGATACTTAATGGAGTCAGATTTGCACATGCGTGTGACAGCTTAGTGTTCTCAGCATGCAGTGATGGTACAGTGAAATGTTGGGATATTCGTTTAGCAACTGAGAAAGCTGTGCAAGTATTTAGTGGCTATCCTTCCAATGTTTTTATCAGTTTTGATATCAACTGCAGTGATCTCATACTTTGTGCCGGAACAGAAGAAGTTGAAAAGGACACATTTCTGGTGTTTTGGGATGTAAGAGGCGTTACAGACTGTGCCAGTGCAACAAAGGAACCCTTGGGAGTCTATTCTGAAAGTCACAATGATGATGTCACTAAAATTTGTTTTCATCCTGTTGAAGCAAATTTGGTAGTTTCTGGGTCAACTGATGGGTTGGTTAATGTGTTTGACATTAACAAGGATAATGAAGATGATGCTTTGCTATCAACTTGCAATTCAGATTCGTCAGTAAGTTTTATTGGCTGGTCTGGGAAAGACTATAGGCAGGTCTACTGCACGACGCACGATGAGAGCTTTTGTTGGTGGGACATTGCTCAGTTACATACTGAGGAACCCATCACACTGTTGCATGTTCTCGATGTCAGAGATGCAGTCTGCATCGAAAATGACAGCTTGCATTACCTTGTAGGTGGTCTGTACCACGAAAAGGCAGACAAACTCTTTCTTATTGGGGGAACATCCACAGGAAACATTCACTTAATCGGCTGCGACACCGACGGACTGGGCCTGGTGGGTACCCTTTGCGGAGGGCACTCAGCCACTGTTCGCTCGTTCAGCTGGAACCTGACGGATGAGTCTCTGTTGACGGGTGGAGAGGATGCTCAGCTGTTGCTATGGAAACCTGGAGCTGTGGAAAGGTCCCTTGCAAAGAAAGCATCTATGAAGATTGCTTCTTCAGTGCAGAAGAGAGTAAGAGTTCACAACAGCACCCTCAAAAGCAGAAAAAAGTAAAATTCTGACAGTGACAATCTCTGCTGTGTAGAGTTTTCCTGGTGTTTAATCTCTCAGGCAGTACATGACTGTGCTTTAGTTGAAGGTTTTCTGCGGAAAGAACTGTGCTGCTTGAATTCTAACTGGGAGTGTATTTCAGTTATCGGATGAACGCCCTTTTTTAAGTTGCTAATATTAATCAGAAAAGAGCAAACGTTTGCTCTCGAATTCTTGAACAATAGGTCTTAAATCATATTATATAAAAATATTTATGTGGTTGTTTAATGTCTCGGCCTGTGTAATATAGGCCTGTGGCTTGCATAATTTGTTACCTTCCCACTGAAATTCCCTGGCATGTTTTAAAAGCTTTTGTATTTCATGCAGTATTTTCCCTTCTTTACAGAGAACTTAATGAGATTGCTCCATGTATTAAAAGATTTTATGTCACATTTTAATGCCTGAGGAATTGTTTCTTGATGAAACTGAAAATAAGTCCTGGTTTGCACTGTCATGTCACTGGTTTATAACAAGCTCATAAAGAAGCAATTGGTGCAGCCATATATTTCATAGCAAAGATATGAACTCAACCAAACAGGAACACACGATTCCAAGCAGCTAATTTGTAGGTGCATGAGAACTGTTAAACTGGCATTATTTAGGGCATATTCGTGCATGAAAACATCCAGGAATCTATCAAGCAGCTTCATTCTTTCCTGGTAAGTGCGTCTTGGGGGGTGTGCTTGGAAGACTGAGGAGACTTTTGGTGGGTTAAAGAAATTTATAGGTATAATAACACCAGTGGTACTGACAATCCCAAATCCTACATTTGAAGTAAACTGGTATCATGTGCTAAGTGGGAATGTTAAAAACCAGGAATGAACATTGCCTTCTGAGACTGTAGTTATGGAGTAACAGTCTGATATGGGGAGATCTTAACAAAACGTTTTAGAGGTCAGTGTGTTTCCTTTAAAAACTGTTTCTCTCTGTAGAGAGGCTTTATGCTTAGGACAGCTGTGTTTTAGTATTCCATCAAATACCTGTTAAGTGGTGCAAAAATTGCCCTGTGCTTCTGAAAAGGTTGGATCTTTATGCTAATTCTGCTCCACTGGCAGACGACACTGTGCGTCTGGCTCTGCACACACAATTACCTCCAGCCTTCTGAGGATGATTGCAGGCAAGAGGTGGTCAGTGATGATGCTGTAGTTAACATATGTGGACTACAGCTGAAAACTACACCAGGATATGTAATTGCCATGTTATAGAGTAGTTGGCAAAGGAATTAAGAGGGACTGGCTTTATTTTTTCACATGAGGGTAAATAGCTTATTCCTTCAAAACAAGTTTTGACTGTCAAGTTTAGAGGATTAGCTTGGAGTTCAGGAACTATTTTGGCACTACAGGAGATACCTCTAGTGTATGGTCACAGCTGTGCTGTAGATGTCTTCATCATCTCAAGAAATGAATCCTGTTCAACCAGAAGTATCGAGTTTCCACATGACATGTTTTACAAACTGTTCATATCCTTAAGCCACAACTATGCATCCACAGTTGCTTTGGGTCTGCCTGTTGGTGATAATTAAGCTGATTCACTCGTTTTTGTTACTGCGGACTATTTAAAAGTACAGCTTCAATTTAAAAATCACATTTCTCTCAACTTTCTTTTTACTACTTGTGTTAAATCCAAGTTATGCCCAACATCTTTATCTGTTGCTTTTCAAATTACTTTGTGCTATATTGAGACAACTTGGGCAGTGAGTGTATGATGCATCTGGGTCCTGTGCCCTTTCAGGGTTTTCTCTCCAAGTCACTAGTTATGGCCTGTTTCTGTGGAATTCAAGTTTGTCACTGAGTTCACCAAAAGCTCTAGACCCCTCTTGAATTCACCATAATGCCCTCACGGGTCTGACTTGCTTCAGTACCAGTAGTTGGGGATTGGGAACTAGAGGATGATTCTAAGACCTGTTTCATTGCAAGTGTGATGTATAATTTGATTTTTAGGTGTTAACTCACTTTTTTCCTGGTATCTTGACACATTCAGTGGAGTAAGGTCAGTGGGCCTGTCTGACACTGGATTTCTTGAAGGTCGTTTTGTATGCTATGTACAGAAGCACACAGTGAGGGAACCTTTGGTTGCCTCTGCTTGCTCTCAAAGTGTTGGTTGAGCGAGGTTCTGGTATGTCCTGCCAGATATCTCCAAATTAAAGCAGCAGAGATCGAAATTCTGGTACTGAAGTATCCAACCTGTGTCTATTATTGTGCTTATGAATTAAACTGATACGCAACAAATCAATAGCTATCAAAGCTAAAGCCAACCTTTTCCCCGAGAAGTTAACTTCTTCCTTTTACATACATTATGTAAATAGCAATGGAAGGAGAAAAATGCATGTATGGATCTTAAAATTCTGCAAAACTGCAGCAACTGTAGGGAGACTCGGGCTTGTGTTGCCTCTGAATATAACTTGATTTTTACTTTGTGTTGACTTAATTTCTGGTTAATACCCATAAAGTAAACATAGAAGGAAACCACATGTTAAATAGTAATTAGTATTGCTTGGTTTGGTAAACTATTTTATAGCTCACAGAGCACAGGCAGAACACGTATGTAATCGTACAAATAATAATAGACTTGAAATTAGGCAGGATAATTAGTCTGACTGTATTTAACCACTTAGGTTAGTTTTGATGTCTGTAAGTTGGATTCAGCATTGTTAAGAAACATATTTGACCTTTATAAGACTTATGTAATTGAAACTATGTGCAAGTAGCAGGCATTCAAAAACCTCCACTCTGTGAATTGTTCAATCCCAGGGGAAGCTTGAATTCCGGAAGCAGTCTCAGATATTTCCAGTAAATGAAAAGTAAAAACCCAGATAGACTGGCCCAAGCACAGAAAATGGCATCCGTCTTCATTCAGAGATGACAGTAAACCTGTTGTACGATATTTCTGAGCAGCAGGAGAATATCCTGTAGTGAAGATACGGAAATAAACATACTTAATGTTTGTCAAATTCCTAAATTTCCTCTTTCTGTTCTCTTTAGATAGAACCGAACACTTGGACACTCACCATCGTTGTACTCCTGCTGAATATCGACTTGCCACCTCTTCTTGAAGTAGTTGCATTGTTTCATTTTATTAAGTAAGAGAAGTTTGAGATGACACCCCGTAATTGATGGGGAGCTTCAACTATTGCAGCAGTATGCAGGATTTTACCCACGTGGTTGGAGGGAGGAAATTATTTGAGAAATCTAAACAAAAGTGTGAAGTCGTTTATAGATGGAATTCAGTTTGCCAGTTGTCAATCAGAAGCTCTTCTGTGGCCAAGTCCTCTGTATTCAAGTAGACATAGCTGCATAACTACATTAAAATCTTATTAGCAGAGATGCTGAGACAGTAAAACATTGTAAAGACGTAAAGTGCAAGCTTTAGACTATGTTCCTGGGTGATGCCTTTCTTTTGGCCAGCGATCTTACGTAGCCTGGTAGATCATACTGTTATATGAAGCAATATATTTTGTCATGTGAAGTGCTGACTCAGAATTAGGCGTTAGAAGCTGGGCACCTACACACTTGCGTAGCTGTGTATCGTGCTTTGTGGTAAGGCACCTTGCCCGTTGGATGGAGCATAAGGGTAATGGGGGCTTGGTATGGATGCAGATAATTGCAGTGTCAGTTTTTCAGCAAGGCTTTTGTACTCCTGAAAGAATCAATACTGTTGGCCCACCTCACAAAGCCTGTCTGTATTTGCCATTGTTAGTTTAGAATTACTTTTGTCCATTTCTTCTATTGTCTGTCTTGGTCTTTTGGCGTGTAGTAGTGGGTTGCGTCCTGATGTCTGCTTTTCTGGAGGAGGATGAGCCCTGTCCGTTTCCCCCCCCGATGAGCTTTCTGGTCCTGTGCATAGGCTGCTGGACATTGCACTTCTTATTACACCAAGTGGGTGGTGGGAAGCCGAGAGAGGGAGGAAAAAGGGGAGAGAGTTCTGTCCGGGGAAGCTTCTTGACTAAGGAGGTAGTCCCTCTAACCTTTGAAATATGTATAATGGCTTTTTCTTGAGCTTGATAGAAGCAGAATAGTATCTTAACTAAATTATGCAAGACATGACATAAACACCCTTCAAGCGTAAAAGCCAGTTCCTGTTTGTCTGTGGGATGAACAATTTGGCAGTGAAGTGTGCAAGAGAGGCAGAAGGTGTTTGCTCACAGGGGGTGGTTATTCTTAACTTCTGCTAGCAGTGAGGGAAGCTGTTGGTCAAGCTACCTCTACCCTGCAGGAACCAATGGATTTGGGATTTAATGTGCTATGGAAAAAAATAAAGGAAGGCAAAAGCGAGTGTGAGGATGAGAGCTAAAGGTAGCGATACAGTCTGTGAATTTACAGCTATCTGTTAGGTGATGATGCAGTGCTCCTTTCCTCGGTTCCTCATCAGAATTATTTGGCAGATAACGTAACAGCCAATTGTGAGGATCACAGAATGGCTTGGGTTCAAGAGACCCTTAAAGGTCACTCAGTCCAACCCTGCTGCAACGACCAGGGACATCTTCAACTTGATCAGGTTATTCACAGCCCCTTCCAGCCTCACCTTGAATTTTGGTAACTTCATGTTTTCTGGGTTTTTTTCTGTACCAGTTTGTAAACTGGCACAGGTACATTGGCTGCAGGAGTGGAGTGGGATTAATTTAAGTTACTGCCACTGACTGCTTGGACTCAGCTTGCTGTTGTGGTCTTTTATCCTACTCAGATTTCAATACATGCATTTCTTCAAGTCTTGTGTCCTCATTCCTTTGAAATCTGTATTTTGGAAGTGTATCTACTTTTCTTGAAACTGAATGATGGAAAATACTATTTTATATACTCGTGCTGCAATCTTGGCACCAGTATTTTTGAATATATTGCAATTTTTTTTCACTATCAATTCCAGTCTTGTTCTCTCATGTTCTGAATAAAGACTCGATGCTGCTAAAATCCCATAAAGGTGGTACTTGAGCAGCCTGTTGCTATAGGAGCTCAGGACTGGCAATGAGAAATGCTGGGAGGAATTCAAGAGAGTTCTCAGTTCTATTTTTAAATGATCATTTGGGGAAGTCTAATAAAAGTGGAAAAAAAGAAGGTCTGTAGAACTCGCAATGCACAGCAGATCACCGAAGGACTGTGGCATCCCGGGTAGCATACTTGATATTATTAATACTGGAAAGTACAGTAGACTAAAGCTGGAGCAGAAATACCGATACAGAATTCACTTTTCTGGATGGTTTTAATACAGGAATTCTTAATTACTACCTGTGTTGAATGCCTGTGAGTACAATATACACCAACACTCGCTACTTCAGATGCAGATTAAGAAATACTGAATACACAGATAGCAGGTAAAACAGCTGGAAGTAACAAATTTAGCTTTTACTGGGACTGCTGGAGGGTGCTTGAGAGCTCTGCCTATAAATGAAGTACAGTGGCTCTGAGGTTTTTCTTTAATTTCGGTACTGTGACTATATGAAGAATGAAAGTAAACTAATAAAGTGTTTGTTACACTGCCTTAAACTGTAATTAGTCCTGCCACAGACTGTTCCTTGCTGGTGGAAGCAAAGTTTGTATTCAGAGTTTCATGTCTCTTGTCTTAGAGAAAAATGATTTCTTTCTATACCTGTTTTTGTTTCTGCTTATCATATCAGAAGCACTGGAGGGAGAAGTATGGACCCTGGACCAGAAATTCTGGTTGATACTCTCTCTGCGAGCTACTCCCACCCACATGTGCCTCTGAAGTAGGTTCCTGTGTTTGAATCTGGTCACAATTAAAGATATTTCTTGGGCATCTCTCAGCACTACAAAGCCTGCAATGCTCTCCACAGAGCTGCAGAGGATACTGGTGGATGTATGAGCTGACACTCTTTGAGGATGGGAGCTCTTATTTATACATGGGGATCTCAAATGTTGCTTTACAAATCTTGTAGAGACAATACTCGCAGTGTCTTGGGTCGACTAAGATGGTATTTGTGCTTCACATCCCAAAAATCGAAGTCTAGCTGAGGCTGGTACTAGACAAACTAGTGTTTATTAGAAAGAAATGAACATTTTATAAGACAGTCTTGTTCTGCTAAATGAAGACATACAATTATGCGTGTCAGAGGCAACACCTCCAGGTATTTAACCATGAACAAGGTAGTCTTAAAGATCTTGGGTTGTCTTCTATAGGTAATATGGTATTAGAGCAACAAAAAGATTAAGTGATTATTGGAATCAATTCTTGGGTCGAATTTATTGAGTCCTAACAAACAGTTGGAAATAGTAGAAAGTATGAAGGCAATTAAGGAATGTAATAGGAGCACACAGGCATCCCACCACAGGCCAGGGAATGAATGGTGACATTTTGTTGAAACATCTTGGCTAAAATAAGCCCAAATGCTTGTTTATTTTTATTAGTGTTATTATTTTAACATTTCTGTTGTGGTTTATTGCCAGAATGCCTAGACAGTGAGTGAACTGTAACTCCCTGTTGTTGTGAACTAGCTCGGTGGTGTGTACAGCAAGTCAAGGCTTCGCTTCTCTTTATGCATTCACCTGCCATCCAGGACTCTCATGTTTCCCAGTTTTCACCTTACTTTTGTTCCAGATGTTCTAAGCCTGCGGGTTTATTGCATTTAATTTAAGAACTTGCTCCTATTTATTTTCTAAACTGTTAGAATGCCCCAAGACTGCATTCAAATGAAACACAACTGAAGTGTTTGTGGTTTCTTACAGGGGTGTGTAATGTCTTGGATACATTTGCTCATCACTAGATTTATTAACCTGGTAAAGTTAGCACATGAAGAAGTACCTGTTTATGCATTAATATGGCAGTTTTAACGGTCCTGTCAATAGTCCTTAAATGCACTGAAAAAAAAAATTCTTGACTTGATTATAGTTGACTATTTCTGCAGCTGTGGGTGTTTTCAAAGAGTTCGGTTTATGAAACAATTCTGAAAAGCTCCATAGTATCTTGTAAATGAAAAGCCAGTGTTTTGCAGACGCCTCTATAAATAAATCTGGTAGATACAGAAATAAGTAAAGGTATTTCAAGGGCTCCAGGCGTGTTTTTGCACATAATGCTACGGTAAGCTAACAGAGGAAATGAACTTCCTTTTGTTTGCAAAATATAAAACCCCTCAAGTTCTTAATGTTTTTTCCACACTGCTGGGCGAGTTAAGCTACTATGCAGGTTTTTCTTGTCGATCACAGGTTTCCATACATAGTGCATTCATGAACCCTCCTACAAAACCTCAAAGAAAGGCCACAGTGAGCCGTAGACAGCTCCGCAGATGCAAACCAGAGCTTTCTGCTGGGTCTGAACCCAAGGTATAGGAGAATAAAGCGTCCTGGTGTAGCTGGGTTATAGCAGGAAATGCAAACAACAGCTTCTGCTGTGTTTGTGTCATCTTCCTATTCTTTTTCTATTTTTTTTAAACATTCATTTAACATACTATGCGATCTAGGGTCATTTTACTACGAAGGAGAGTTACCGAAGTTCTCCAGTATCTCTTATGATCCTCCTGTGTTTGTTTCCTGCCTTGCTTTTCTCAATCTCAGTTTATTTCTGTTCTTTAGGCAAAGGTGAACTTGACAGCTACCAGGATGGTTTCCAGCTGTCGTGGCTCATCAGCACAAGCACTGGGACAGCACCAAAGAAACAGTGCTTTAAAATAAGTGTCGCTAATCCCCAAACTGCAGGAATGTTACTCAGGAAGTACTGAAAGCACTGTTTTCCTTGCTGATGTCTGGGCTATGTGGCTTCATGCAGTGTATTGAAAAAAGTGTAAGGAGTGCCGACTGTTGCACCTGTGTGTCTTGTTACCTGTCTGAATGTGCAGAGCGCTCTCAGGTGTATGCACACCATGCTCGGAGAGGTCCTGTGTCTGACAAGACACGGAGGAGCCCAAAATTGCTTATGAGTGTGATCAGCTATCAGACAAGTTTTAATATGGTTGATATTAAAGCAACTGTGTAAGTGGAATAGTCTAATTATATACTTGGAATAATAAACTATTGCTAATCTTCTGGAAGAAAATGCTGCTCTGACATTCAAAGTTTGTTTTTCCCAGATTTTTAGACTGGATTTAAGCTTCCCCCCCCCACCCCCCCTTATTTCCAGTATAACTAAAATAAACCAGCTCTTTTTTAAAGGCTTGCTAGATAATTATTCTCAAGGAGTGAAATTGAAACTCCTAAACTTTAGAGCCCAAGCAGAATTTAGGTTTCTAAAAGTGCAGCTTTTTTATATATATACTGTGCATTCTGTTCGGTCAAGATGGTTTCATTATTTCACATTTTGTGAGAATGATCTTGAAAACCATTATGTATATTGTATCAGCTTTTAGAGAATGATACAAAATAACATATCTTCATCTTCCCTAAGAAACTCTTCCCTGAGCGTCACTGACTTCTAACCTGTGTTCTTACCTGCTCATTTTGTTAGCTGGAGCTGGAGATACCAGCAGCGGCCAAGGTTCCCCATACGGATAAACAGATCAGTACACGCTGTACAGATAAATAGTGAATTGTCCTGCCAGAGAGCTTATTGTTTCAGTGTGTCAAACAGAGAGCGGATGCTTTATTTTTCATTTCCAGGCAGGGAAAGTAAGGCAAAAAGCTCCCCAGCTGCACTTAAATCTGTACCAGAACCAGACTGGAGCTGAGGATTCCTGCTTCTCTCCTGCACCACACAAGGCTGCTGCTGCTTTGGCCTCTTCTGGAGTTTATAATGTTGCCTGCAGAGAGGATTTTATTTTGCTCATTTAGTGCTTTGAAGCCCCTGTCAAAGTCTAGAACCCCAGAAGAGAGAGGGAGATAATCAAGAAGCCTGCAGCCTGTGTACCAGAGGGAATAAACCATACATGAACATAAAAAGAAGAAGAAAGAGATAACGCCGGCCAGGCAAGTCATGGTCATAAACGCAGAAAACCTTAACCTTTCCCCAGCCCCCTACTAATTTCTATCAAGCTTTTGTGGCCATTGGTGGCAGGAAGGGGAATGCGTGCATTGATTTAAAGAGTTCTTGAGAGAGAACAAGGTCACGGTTTGTGGTTGCTTCCCAAGAGCCCTTGGGGAGAGTGAGGGGTGGCAGCAGGGGAGACAGAAGGTAAATGTTCATTTGAAAGTCAAACAAAGAGGTGACTCCCACTAGATGTGTATCAGTGGGGCAGCAGTAAGACAAGTGTAACCCGTATGGCCCGTCATGTGCTCCATCCAGGCTAAACTGCAAACCCCAGGGCTTCCGTGGGAATGGCAAGGAAACACTGAGGTCCCAGGGTCCTATTTTCCTAAAGCAGAAAGACTTGGAGAGATTGCATGGCTCCAAAATGTGCTGGAGATGCAGAGATGCCTCTGTTGGGTGCAAGACTGAAGTACTGATGGATAACAATGAGCATTCAAAGGAATCGATGGGAAACCTTTTGGAGAGCGAGGAGGAAAAAGTCAAAATAACTGTGAAGATGATGTGCAAGAGGAGGAGGAGCACAGAGTCAGCCAGTGGCAAAGGCAGCAGGACTGAGGAGGAAGAACCAGTGCTGTTTGGGAATCGGCTAAGAAGTCACCAAGGTGTTTTATGATGATGCCCTGCAATGTGATCTATGTTTACATTTTAATAGATCCATTTAGTAAACGCAGTGGTAGGATTCCTGCCAGCTCTGTTCAACCAACTTTGTTTTCCTTGCTAATGAGCACTAGAGGAAGGCAAGCACAGACAAGCAACTGCTTGTGCCAGTCTGACAGGCGGCTATGGCTGGGGATGGGGGAAGTGGGGCTGTAAAGTTTGTGCTTAACTCAACTTCTCTCCCCTGGAACAAGTTTGTTTCGTTTCATCCAAGTTTGATAAACTCATTGAGCCTTCCTGCTGGGTCTGTTTGGTTACTAACAGTTTAGTATTGTATTTAATGCCCTAAGGCACTAACAATCCCTTTAAAATCATTCTTCTTGGAAACCGGGGCACATCTTAAATGGCTGTGATCATTCATGGCCTCCATCACAGGAAAGCTACAGATGTTTTTAAGTACACATTTAGGCTTTCCCCAAGGACTGGAAAATGCTTTGAAAGATATGAAACAAACCCTAAAGCCTTCTGGAAAATCTTGACTTGGAAGCAAAGTCCTTCTGTATCCCTTATATTCTTAAATAACACGCAAGAGAAAACTCTCTCACAACTGCACTGGCAGGAAACTCTCCTGGGAAAGAAAGAGCTGGTGGTGCTACTGTACCACTTGCATCACGAACCCGCTTCAAACTGTGCTCACTGAAATGGATTCCCTTAGTCCCGGGATGCTGGAAATGAAATAATGAGTCTTTCCAGAAATAAAATGGGGTTGGTCAAGGTGGGAGCTCTCCCACTGGGACACAGATGCTTTTGATTAAAAAAACCCTAACACCAGCTTGTTGGTGAAAATCATACTTTCATTTTGAAGGCACTTTTGGTGTTCTGTAAGCAAAGTAGTGATATCGGCGGCTGGATTTTATACTTAGAGACTGGCTGTAAACAAAACTTACCTAATGTATTTTTCATCTGGGACTAAGAATTTCCTAATTTCTTCCTGTCCTTAGTTAACTTAGCCTGACCCAGATCTAGACCTACCTCAATGACATAACTTTTTCATGAATTTCAATATTGTCTAAACATTTGGAGTAAAAAATATTATTTCAATGTCATCCCTGGTGTTTGTTTTACCCTTGTTTCATTCTTAGGGAAGTTTTTGTGTTTGTTGCTTTCTCCATGAGGAAACAAAGTGTGAGTGCCAATATCGTTACATACCTGCAAGTTGTAAATCCTTACTTGGCTTGAAATGTGCACACAGCAACACAGCCTCCATTAGTAACATAGAAATACACACAACAGACTGAACTCTACAAATTCTAACTCACAGAACTCATTTTTCTAACTTACGGTGCTTTAAGTACAGTATGTAATACAGCTTGTGTACCACTGAAACCCACTTACATATGAAAAGCTTTCAGCATTAAATGGTGACATTGAGGTGCTGGAGCGCATCCAGAGAAGGGCAACGAGGCTGGTGAGGGGCTGGAGAACAAGTCCTATGAGAAGCGGCCAAGGGAATTAGAGTTGTTTAGCCTGGAGAAGAGAAGGCTGAGGGGAGACCTCATCACTGTCTACAGCTGCCTGAAAGGAGGTTGTGACGGGGTGGGTGCTGGGCTCTTCTCACAAGTGACAGCGATAGGACGAAAGGAAATGGCCGCAAGTTGCACCAGGTGAGGTTTATACTAGACATGGGGAAAAATTTCTTCACTGAAAGGGTGGTCGGGGAGTGGCACAGCTGCCCAGGGAGGTGGTGGAGTTGCTATCCCTGGAGATGTTTAAAAGATGGGTAGACGAGTTTTTCAGGGACATGGTTTAGTAAGCAGACAGGTACGGTTGGACTCAATGATCTCAGGAGTCTCTTCCAGCCAGAGGATTCTATGATTCTATAATATTTCCCTTGCAGAGGTCATAATGTAGAGAAGCTACTCCCCCTCCCCTGCAGAACGTTGCAGTTTGCGTGTGTGTGTGTGTTGGAGAATTCAACCTTTGTAGAACTATTCTCCGTATCACATTACAGTGATAGGAAGCTTACGGTCTCTCTGAAAGGCATGTGAGTGTGGGCCAGCAAAAGACAGGGTCCCTGCTCCGCACTGAGGGGTCTGTGCTGCTTTGGGACCTTGGGTTTTAAACATAACCGCCCACAAAATACAAGCCAGCTCCATGGCCTCTCCTCCACAAGACCTTGTAGTCCCTCACCTCTCCTGCGCGCTGGAGAAAACCACAGGTAAGAAGGCAGAAGGTTGTAAAGAGGCTCCTTATCCATACTTGAAGAGCCTATGAGCGCTGCAGACTCTGCTCTTCAATGAATGACAGCATATAGGAATAAAATTTGGTAATAACAGGCTTTTATTACGATAATCAACATGTGACAGGATGAATGCCTGGGTGCTGAAATTGGACCTAATTCAAATTAGAAAGAAGTTGCATTATAATGGCGGAAGCCAAAATTAACTATTCCAGCAACTTGCCTGTGCCCGTGCAAGACCGTGGCACTGAAGTACTAGAATGAAGATTGGATTTTCTTTTCAAGAAATGAAAACTACTCGTTTACTTTAGCATCATGTTTAAACACTGGTAAATATTTTCTTTATTTTCTCCTCAAACTCATTTAACTGACAAAATCATAGAATCATGGAATCATAAGGTTGGAAGAGACCTCTGAGATCACCGAGTCCAACCATGCCTGTCTCCCTACTAAACCATGTCCCTAAGAAACTCATCTACCCTTCTTTTAAACACCTCCAGGGATGGTGTACGGAGGAGTGGATGCAGGAGGACGATCTTTTAAGTCTTCAGCTACAAGTATTAATTCTCATTGGATACTTGTCCCTTTTCTTCCCCCAGTTAAGAAGGTCTCACCCTTTGTTAATTCAGTTTGTTTTCTGAAATGCATCATGCCCTCTACATGAATTCTCAATTTGTCCTTTAATCTGAAGCATTAAATGTTTGAATTTAATGTTTGAATTTCAAATTCAAACAGTTAAAAAGATGAAACCATCTTCCTCAAAAACATCTGTGCTAGACTTAATCTGCCTCTGAGGTGACACCTGAGCCATTAGCAACACTGGATTGTCTCAGGACTGTGTGGATATGGTCCATGCTGGAGGTGTGAGTGAAGAAAGTTGCACTTTTTCAGTGTCTTTACTTCAGTTTTTGAGTACTTTTCATAATAGAACTACAGACAAGAGTCTCTGCAAAAATGAAGGTGCCAAAGGAGCAAGCAGATTTTGCAGCCACTTCCCTGTTCATATGGTTGCCTTGATAACAGCAGATCATGAAAGCATCAAAGGCTCAGAATGGAGGCTGGAAGGGTTTGGTGAATGCCAAAAGAACAGCTGGGGTAAAGAGGTAGTGGAGCAATCACCAAAGCAATTGCTGAGGAAGATGCCATAACCCTTAGTAAAGAATTTCCAACCATAGGACAGTGTGACCCTAAGCAAGCAACTTCCTGATTTCACCTTCCAGAGCAGAACCAGGTGCTTCACCTGGAGAAAAAAGAAGATCCATCATTATTCAAGGAACTCCAGAGACCTCTTAAATTATTGCCTCCTGCCGCTTGTTCACTGCCACGCTGGGAGAGGGTCAGCAATCACTACATTCGATTAAGGAACTGCAGGAAAGGTAACACCTCAGATTTGGCTTTCAGAAGATGTCTGTGCTTGTGGTGTATTTTCTGTTTGTTTAGCTGAGCTGTATCATTTATCAATGTTCAGGAAAAAACTGCAAAGCTGCTGTAACTTTGCATCCTGGGATGTGGGAATGACCAGAAGCTCGTAAAGCACAGTAGAGGAGAAAGTTCTTTCCTCCTTAGAAGGATGTGTAAATGTAAACACACTGCAAGGTTTTGACTGGGATTTGTAACACAGATGAGAGCAGCAGGAGCAAAGATATATTCAAATACATACTTATGTAATTTATAAATGTATTTAAAAGGTGCTGAAGAACAACATTATGGGAGAAAATGACGCTGAGAAAGAAAGAGAAAAGAAATAAGCAATTCACAGGAAAGAGAGAATACAAGATGAGACAAACTTGCCTGCTAAATTGTGTGTTCAGCAGTGCAGGCACCGAGCAGTGTGGTTTATTACAGTCTAATACATTTATGTTTGACTGTGGTATTTTTGCCTCCATTCCCTCATAAGTTAAGAGCTGCAAAAAGTAGTTCTAGTTCAGCTAAAAAGAATGGATAAATAGAGAGGGTTTTTTCACTTATTGGAAAGGTTTGAAAACACTGCACACAACACCATTGGCCCAGTTTCCTCTCTCTTGTTTATATTTTGAATTTTCAAGATTTTCAAGTCACATACTGAATTATGCCAAGTGACAGAAGGGAAAATGCCTGTATGGAGCATGGTCATGCTCCCACAGGGAATTGGCTTCCTTGGCATATCAGTGTTTTCAGGCATTAGTGACCCTCTGCGTGAGAAATGGAAAGAAGAATGATGAGCCAGATTTTCAGACAGACACGCACAATTAAACACATTTGAATGTGCCTTATTTATGCTCGTAAGGAGTTATTTGTATTTCTCTCCTGAACAGTTTGAGCCTACTGTAACATTCTTTAATAGCCGCACAGGTTGGTGCCCTCTTCAAGGGCCTGATTATCTTGAATTTGCTTTCATCCCTTCCAGTGGTGATGTAGTCCTTTACTGGGTAGGATAGGTTTTGGCCAGTGGTAAGGGATGCACAGTAGTTAAAAATTAATGGGAATATTGTAAGGCATATGTAGGTAGGATATACATATAATGCAGGGTATGTGTATGAGTACAGTATTCATTCAGTTCCAGAGCCCTCAGCACAGGAAGGATGTGGATCTGTTAGATCGAGTCCAGAGGAGGCCACAAAGATGATTTGAGGGCTGGAGCACCTCCTGTAGGAGGACAGGCTGAGAGAATTGGGGTTCCCTAGAGAAGAGAAGGCTCCAGGGAGACCTTATGGTTGCCTTCCAGTCCTTAAAAGGGGCTCCAGGAAAGCTGGGGAGGAGCTCTTTATCTGGGAGTGCAGGGATAGGATAAGGCGTAAAGGTTTTAAGCTGAAAGAGGGGAATTTAGGTGAAATATTCAGAAGACATTTTTTCCTGTGAGGGTGGTGAGGCACTGGCACAGGTTGCCCAGGAAAGTTGTGGATGCCCCCTCCCTGGAGGTGTCCAAGGCCAGGTTGGATGGGGCCTTGAGCAGCCTGGGCTGGTGGGAGGTGACCCTGCCCATGGCAGGGGAGTGGAACTGGATGGGCTTTAAGGTCCCTTCCAACCCAAAATATTCTGTGATTCTATGAGCGTGGAGCAAGAAGGCAGAAGGCTGAGTATGTTTCCTAAAGGCTTCCGACCGCATGAGATTAAGGCTGTGATAGGATCAGTGTTTTCATATGAAGTTTCTCTTCCACTTAAAATTTGCAAGGCTGTACACGTGGCCCACTGCTTTGTACTATAGCAAACATCACTCGAAATTGGATGTGCTCTCATGACTTGGCTTACACTTCAATCCAGCTTTTTGGGGGAGTAATCACTGATTTTGATGCCTCGTGGGACAGCTATAATTCATGACATTTTTACTCAAGCATTCCTGTGAGCCAGAACCATACCTTTTTATACAGATGGAAAAGTTTGCCTGGTTTGTAATACACAAGTTTATAGTATTGTCCAGCTTCCCAGACAAGAAGGAAAGTCTACATGCATAAACATGTGTCTTACTGTAGCATGGAAATGGTTCAGGGATGCTTTTGCTGACTTTGGAAAACTCAGTGGAAAAGCTGAAGAGGCACAGCCGTGATAAAAAATAGCAAAAAAAAGAGGCAAGAAGTAGAAACAACTGTGTGGTTCACAGTTTATTTAAAAACACCTGCAAAGAGGTCAGTACCAGCAGCCTCAAAATCTTCAAAGATTAAAGAACCAAAACAAGAACTGGAATATTGCACTTAGCAAAATATAGTAAATTATTGGGAGATTTCAATGAATGCAGGTAGTCCACCTGATTTCAGTGCCCATCTTTCTGTGGCCAGGATGCGTGATAAGACAAAGTAAATGGAAGCTCCTCTCTATATAATGGAAACTGTTGATAAGCTGGGGTTTTTTTCTGTAATACTGATTATTTGAAGCACAACATTTTGTGAAAAACCCATTATCTCAAGAAAATCTTTGGCTGCACATGCCAGTCAATGACATTTAGTCCCTTCAGAGGGAATGTGGACATCACCTAGGGAGTCTATCTTTAAGGAAACAGAAGAAATTGTTGGAAGATAGGCTGAATAGAGTCTCATCCCTTACTCAAACTAGTTAGAGGATTTGACCAACAGGGTATTTTGTTTAACCACAGAAAAACTTCTTCAAGAGGATATTCCCATTATGAGGAGTTACAAAAAAAACCCCAACCATCATTGTGACCAGAATGCTGATAAGAGACCTATAAAGTCTCTGGTTTCAGAGTTCTTGTTCTTGGGTCACTCTGAAGTGACCAAACAGTGAACTGAAGGACAATAGGACTAATGATAAAGTGATGGAATGCAATGGACATGGTACAAGTATCTTAAAATATATTTAAATGGGGCTTAAAAATAGTTTGTTAAAAAAACCCCAAGGAATTGTAAAGGAATTTGTAAATGTAAATAACTTTGATTTAGTAAATAACAAAGACTTGATGGGTTTTAGAGTGTGACGAGTCTACTGGCTCTTTGATGAAAATACGCATTTGAGAGCCACTGGGAGCTTTCCACGTGGATATGATAGGGGTAAATATCCCATAATATACGCCTGCTGTGTATTAGGTTTTCATGAATCAGAGAGGTTCTGGCTGATGAAGGTACACAAGGATAGTTAATGCTAGACTCGCTTGCACTCAGCCATAGTAGAAGTGGGCACAAGGATCTGAGAGCAAGCCTGGTATTCAATGGAGAAAAGTTTTAAACCAGAAAAGATAAAGCCTGCTACCAAATTGCCTTTCCCTCAGGAGAAAACAGGCTCAACATTGTTTTTAAGACTTCATAGACACTACTTGTCAGGACTTACAGCCAAAATAGCTCCCTTGATGCTTCTTTTTAAGAAAGAATTGGGATGGGAATGCGTCCCTGAACACAGGGTCAAGTCTCAAGCTGGCATTGCTGCTAATTCACCTGGGCATGGAAGTGCTCTTGATTCTAGAGAGGGAGTCAAGCACAGACAACTTTGGTGCACTGCTGCTGCAGGGAAATAGGGCTAAAACCTGCGGCATGTGTCTCCTGGATGTTAGCTGAGATAGAGAAAACATGCAGTATTTCCTATGGATTCTGCCCGTTGTCCTGAGCAGGGACTGGCTCTGAGCATTAAGGTGAAGTCCAGTCATTCCAAGAAATACCATCTATCTCCCAAAAACTCTTATTCACAGGGCAAAAATAAACACTTTTATTCTAACAAACACAAGCATTGCACAAAGGACTTTTAAGCTTGATTGTCAAGAACCTACACGTGGAAGCTGTTATCACTGCTCCTGCAACTTTGGATGGATCAGCGGTATGAGGTGTGCCTCGCTGTAAATCCATTCCAAAAAGTAAGAGGGTCTGAGCTGAGGACTGATTTGAGCTGAACTTTGTGGCTACATCAATTTTCCCACCTTCAAATAGTATACTGGGTTTGGATTCCAGAAATAAAGTCTGTTGCATGGGAAATGTGAGCCATCCTATTCAGCACAGTTTGTAAAAGTAGCAGCCATCTGTTGGGGTTTATAGAAGGCTGAGAAACACAGGATGTTTACTTTTATTCAGATGCGCAGTGGATGTGCCTTGTATGAGCAGACTTATAATACTAACAAAATGACTGGGACATTAGGCTAAAGAGAAAAGCTTGTTTTATGTAGTAAAATTGAACTTGAGCGAGATAGAAAGCATTACAAATACACATAATATACGTATATTTGTATATGCCTATGTAAGTATGCATATACATACTCTTTAAAGGCCAGCAAAACGGGCCAGACAGAAATACAGAACAAATACTGCCCTAACTTTGAGACTGAACTGCCTGCTTCCCAAGATGCTTTATGGAAACCATTCCCCAAAGAAATAATCTACATAAGGTAAGATAAGGAACAGTCTGCTTTCAAAATAAACCTACATGGTAAAATCATGGGCTGAGGTTAATTTAGATAAACTCTCCAAAAGGAGATTTGGCACTACTGACAAAATAGAAATGCAGGTGAGTTGGAAACCTATAAAGATGAGACAGAGGCATTCCCTTATCACTGGCTGCGATCACCAAGACCATGGAAGGCTCTTGGGAGGGAACTTGGCTCAGGTGTCTTTGGCTACAGGAAAATGTAATCCCCCAGTGTGAATAACTTCACGCTGCTGTGAACCTTAACCACTAAAGGGGAAAAATTCTCCAGAGAGTTCAGAGGATGCAAGTAGAACTCTGCAAATGCTAAGAGAATGCATCCAAGAAGTAACCAAAGATGCAGATGGAGATGCTGGCAAACAGCATTAGCAACAGCTAAGGTTGTTTTTGCCAACAAAAGAAAAAGTTAAGTATAGTAAATCAAATAAAATTAAACATGTAGCAGCAATAGTTGCCCTACTTTTTTCTGCAAATGTCTTTTGTCATTTTTTCCCAGGAGGTAATGAGTATTTTTTTAAATCTCAGTTGAAAACAGACTACCTTATTTATTCCGTCTAATGGCTTGAATAAGCAGATAACATTTCAGATGGCAAATACTTTTGCAGCTAAAGTAAAATAAATAAAAGAACTCTGCATACATGGCATTCTGGTTGAAATATCCTGTAGAGGATCACCAGCAGGACCAGAACTAGATGGTCATTTTCTTGAAGAAGCAACTTGAATGGGATGATAGGCAATGGTACTGTATGAAGGTGTTGGCATGCCTACTTGTTGTAATTCTGTCAATTTGTTAAAAACAAAGCAGTGAGTCTTACTGGGGACACGAGGCAAGTTAAATTGCTTGCATATACGTATCAACACAGTTTCATAAGTGCAACGATACCAGGAATTAAGAAAAAATCTCTAAACCATATTCACTGCTGTGTATCAAAATGGTGGTGTGTAACTTCCTATACTATCCCAAATAAAAACAGCTGGGTCATAGAACAGAATCATGGAATGGTTTGGATTGGAAGGGATCTTAAAGATCATCCAGTTCCAACCCCCCTGCCATGGGCAGGGACACCTTTCCCTGCATCAGGCTGTTCCCTGCCCAATCCAATTGGGAAAAGACCTGAGGTAGGTTTCAATGGGTGTGTAATTACATTTGATAGGATCAGAAGAGTTTGAATGTCAAGGAATGAAATTTTGGAACAAAAATAGTTCGCTTTGGAAGAAAGTTCTGTAACTCAGAAAGGATCTTTTATGTAGAAGATGGTGAAAATTTATTTTCATATTTTCCAGGATGTGGCTTAATTAACATTTTAAGTCCCCAGACAAAGATGCACTGAGTTTTCAAGAAAGGAACCCAAGATCATAGTATGAATTTAGCCTAGGTATAAATCAGTGAAAAGAAAAAAAATCACATTTAAAAATTGTACTCAGGCAGGCACTGATCAGCGTTTCCCAGGAGTTTTCACACTAAAGCTGCAAGATGGTGACAGAATCTCAAAATCTAAGCCCTACAAAGATTGCAGGACTAAAAAAATTGTCCCAACAGCCCATCATTAAAACCCAGTAAGTGCAAGACACAAGAATTATTCTAGAACAAACTTGCAGGGAAGAGCTTGTGTGAAGGGCTCTTGTTAGCCATTTGTGTACTAAATTGTCAATACTAGCATTTCCTTGTCCAGTGTATTCTTGATGGACTTTAACACAAGAAGTACAAATGCACGCCTATGGAATTGCAGTTAGAGATGGACCCACTTAGAGTTAGGAGCTCGCCTAGGAAGATACATCCTTGGACTAAACACAACTCAGAAGCACACAATTCCGTTAAACATTTATTTATTCAAGATGAGCCAACAGTCTAAACGATCTGATTATTTTTTATCTGTATTTGAGCCAAAATGGCTCAAGTGGGAGCCACAATTTCTTTGAATGTGCTAAATATAGTTCAAGGTGAATTTTCCAGAGGTGTCTGCTGGTGCCGCTTGGTGCCTTAGCAAATCATGGGTTTAACTCCTCCTTAAAAAGGAAAATACAAACTCTATTTTTTAGTTTCTCTCATTCAAGTCTTGGCTATTGATTCTTGCTATAAATTCTTCTGGGACTCACCTGACACAGGATAATGTTGAAAATTCCCCAAGTGTGGGGACTGGATAGCAAGTAGGAGAAGCCCCTCAGTAATGAGAACATGCCAAATCTTATCGTAAGACATCACAGATTTTATATTGGCTCAAATTCTTTTATTTCTACTGAGTTATCTTACCCAAAATCTGCTGTCTAGACTTCTCCATAGAACAGATTTTTAAAGTTGATAGTGGTGCATTTTTATTTAGTGTCAAATAAGCTTCTAAACTCACTAATGAGCTGTATTAAGTAATGTATGTTGCAATTATGGTAGTTCGTTTAAGTGCAAGGACAATTTAATCTCCTTGGTGTCCTTGAGCATCTGGTTTATAAAATTTTTTATTTGAACCTGATCATATCTTTTGCCTCTAAGGGATGTGAAAGCTTGTAATATTCGATCTTGTCCGATAACACAAGAACAAATAACACAAAAGTTGAAATATAAGTCACCCATTCGCCCATCTCCATTCCATCGAAGATCTTGACAGACCTCTATCAAATTCAGCCTGAAGTTTTTTCTTCCAAGCTCAAGATCCCCAGTGAATTAATCCTCTCCTTGTGTGGGAATGGTATTAAGCCATTTTATTTCTTGGCTTTCTCTATAGTCTCTTTTCTATATACATATACAGTCTATATCAAATTACACAGAGCTAAAGGAAGGATGCACGATGGATTTGTACAATGGTATAATGATGTTTCTTGCTTCATTTGCTATTCCTTTCCAGACCTCAGCATTCTCGTCTCTTTTTGTCATCAGTTACTAGGGAGGCTTTAATGTCATTCCTTCCCAGTCTTTCTTAAAAATCAGTTCTATCAATGTACTCCTTCAAAGTGAGGCATTCTTGTCTCTCCACCGAAGTTTTTAAACCATCTTCGTTCTTGTTCCAGTTTCCTATTTTGGTGTGATCTGCTCAGTCAGCAGATTGTTTAGGTGGTTCTTTGCTATTTTCTGTCTAAACCTAATTGATTTCTGTCTTTTTCTACGATTCATAGCTTTCAGAATACATCTCCAATTCCTGTCTCATATGAAGTCCTTTCTTATGAGCCCTTTACAAGGTATCTGTAATTCCTGTCCAGGATTATGACAGAACTACAAGCCTCCTTACTCACATAATTCTCTCAGTGGCAAAATTATCCTATTTGTTTAACCTTGGCAGTGGATCTGGGAAGATTTTAGAAATGTTCTTAGAACCTGTATTTTCCTGTCCTTCCTATTTCAGCAGTATTCATGTAGATTCCTTTCCAGTGCTTCCCTACAGTAACAGCCCCACTGCTGTACCCACCCGGGATCACACAGCAGCGTTGGTTGCCTTGCACCCTCACTACCTATGGCTAAGCCCGACTGATGGTGGAGGTAGAGGGAAGTGCTTTGTGTTCTTCAGTGTGAAGACACTCCTGCAGCAGACTCCCAGGAGGATTTGTGTTTAGACCTGTGACGAACACTCAGCTGCTTTGTTCTGCGTAGCTTTGCTTCCAACATCTCTGAACAAGTTGTTCAAAAGCTCTGTGGAAGCACCCTCAGCACTTGTACAGCCCTTCCTCTGCCCACGTTTGTTCCACAAGCTTTGGAACCCATTAGGACTTAGGCCTTTAACTTAAATAAGTTCTGTAAGGCTCTCTCTGATGTTAAGCATTCCCGGAGCTACAGACTATAGAAAAATTCTATTTGCCATAATTTGAACACTTTAAGTTTAGAAGTATCTAATAGGTTAAAGCTGTCCCATGAGATAAAGCACATCATTGAAAAAATACATCACAAATACTTGCTTGTTCTCTTTTATAACAAAGAGAACAAGATATCTCTACCTCAGACTGCTCTGTCCTTAAGGTCTCTGTGCTTGAGGAAAACCTCAAATGTTTTATCAAGTGCTGCTGTAACCCTGAGAGATGCACCAGGCTTGGGAGGGGGCTGGTCGGTACCTCACTGGAGATGTGAGAAGTGCTATGAGAGCAGCATTTCATCCACTTAGAGCACTACTCGACACCTTAACCACACATTGGTATTTTACTCATTTTATTTCTGCACTTTGGGACATGATGATGTAGGAAGCTGGGCCACAGTATAGGGTGCTCATCTGAAGGGGATGGCCTTATACTGGGAGACGATAACGGCATGTACATTCGCTTATAACGCATTAAATGTGGAGGTAACTCAAACAAGGGGACTTGATCACAAAGCAAAGAAATGGAAGCAGGCCTCATTTCACTTGGGATTCAGACATACTGCAGTGGTACCGAGGACAACGTAACACACAGGCGGGTGCTCTGTTTCCAGGTGTAGTTCCAGGCAGCACAGGCAGCCCGTTGGGCAGCTGCCTAGAAGAGAAGGGGAGTGCTCGAACCTTTGGAGGTAGTCGGAAAACGAAAGCAGGAGAGAGCAGCTTGGCTGCGGAAGACACTGTAAAGCCTGAAGAAGGAGAGGTAAGCAGGCAGTGAAGGCAAATGAAATAAAAAACCAGAAAAGTAGGCTTAAAGGAGTGCCTGGGGCCTGAAGGCATGCGTAAAACACTGGGAGAGGGGAAGGATTCAACAAAAACTCCCAAAATCATAAACTGGGGAATAAGTGAAAGTGTCATGCTAGGAGGAGGCAGCTAGCCAGCTGCAGAGGCGAGCAGGCTCCTACTTATCTTGCCATGTTGACTACAGAAACAGACTTCAAATGACGCAGTGTCTATAAACAGAGAGGAAGAATTAGTTCCCATTCAGGTAGAGCTGTGCCTATGACCCTAAAACCCTCACCCCGAACATGCATCAGGAATTCAGCTCCTGAGGGCACTGTGTTATCACACAGCTGATACAAGGAGGAGTGGCAGGCAAAAGTAATAAGCAGTTGCTTATTATTACTGAAACTTGCTATGGTGATTACAAATGTTGCCCAAAAGTTGGACATGCTGTTCTCCCCTAAAAGTGAAACATACAAAACGGAAGTCAGCTGCAGGGTAAACAAACTAAATGGAATATTTTTTTCATAACATGTAAATTTGATTTGAAAGTAAACAAAAAATCTCAGATTGTGCTGTTTCAATCAAATTAATGGAGTAGGACAGTTACTTCAATGCTGTATTCCACTGCATTCATTTTTGTTAAAAGATGTATCAGAAAATCCTTGTTTGCATGCTGATTTGCCTCTTCAAACAGCACTGCTGCTTCCTCCATAACACTTTCTCTTTCTGGTCTTTTTCCTGCTGGTCTGAATAATTAGTTCTCTGGGGAGATCAAGTCTTTTCTTGCTTACTAGTATTGAAACAGGGAATATCTGAACTAATCCCATGGTACCTCCGATAATGCTCCTTTTGACATACAGGAGATCCTTTATGGAGCATTATGTGTCCCTTACTGTAGATAAATACATGTCAGATGTATTACGTGAAACATTTACAAGCTCTAGCTAGATTCATTTATGTTTATTACTCAGTGGAGCAGGACTTCCACAGTGGTGTCTATGTAGTAGAAATCCTGTTTGATATGCTGCTACGTAAAGAACAGAATGCCAAGGTGGATGTGAGCTCAGAAGTCCTGCCTGGGTGGCCATAACGGATTGTGGGACTTCAGTCACACAAAAACCACGAAACGGCACAAATTTGAGTCACTGGTACAAACCCCTATGTTTTGGAGGGCTCTTGACTGCTGTTTTGACTGTTCATATGCTAAAAAGGACAGTGCCTAACTGGTGAGGAGCTGGGCCTGAGAATTCCTTTCTAAGCTATTTTAAAAGAATTCCTTTTATAGGACAGGAAGGCAGTAAAGGTTTTAGAAAGCATAGGCTTGTCTTATGCCTTTGATAGCAGTGGAGAAATGCTGATCAAAAGAACTTACAATTGCTCGTAGATCTTCAGGAAGGGTTGCAGGTATTGAATACATACATGGTTTTATATATATATCTGTAAACACCTCAACACTTGTATGTAACATATCGGTCACATGTACTTTATTGGACGACCAAGTTTTAGTAGTGGCAACTAGATCGTAGTTTTCTAGCAGCGTGGTGGCTTCCAGCTCCTCCTGTTTCTTCCCCAAGCTGCATGTACCTGCGTAGAGACACTCCAGCCGGGCTGTTGGCCATGTCACCTTCCTAGAGGAACACTGAGTTCCTTCGAGATATTTCACTGGTGTTTCCGTATTCGCTCCTATTACCACAAGGGCCCCTGGCTCACCTCCATAAGACTTCAGGTGTGCTGCAGTGTAGCCAGCACACTCAGAGCAATAGGCTGAGGGCCCTTAGTAGCACCCTATCCCTCTAACCTTGGCGTGTGTTCCTGCAGCCTGTCTGGGACAAACCTGATATTATCCTCCTTCCTGCTTCTGGTCTAGTTTAAAGCTCTGTCAATGAGCCCCGATAGCTCGTGAGCAAAGACCCTCTTCCTCCTTTGAGAAAGGTGAATCCCATCTCATGTCAGCAGCCCTGGTGCCGCGTAGGCCATCCCACTACCCCGAACCCCAAAACTGCGGCAGTGACCCCGTCCATGGAGCCACGTATTAACAGAGTGGGTCTGTCTGTTTCTTCCAGTGTCACTGCTCGCAGCTGGAAGGAGAAAGGAAAAAATAGCCTGTGCTCCAGATTCCCTCACCAACTGTCCCAAGGCCTTGAAGTCTCTTTTGATCACCCTTGGACTAAACGTTGTGCCTTCATCGCCACCCACATGGAAGAGCAACAATGGGTAACAGTCCAATGGCCATACCAGGCTATGAAGTTTCCTAGTGATGTCCTTAACCTGGGCCCCAGGGAGGAAGCAGACTTCCCTAAGAGGAGGGTCTGTCCAACATATTGGACCCTCTCTTCTCCTCAGAAGGGCATTACCTACAACTATAACCCATTTTTTCTTCCTTGGGGCAGTTGTCTTTATATGGGGGATAGGCCTCTGGTGTAGATTGACTACCATCCTCATCATCCATTGATTGCCATTCCACATCCAGAGCCTGATACCTGTTGTACAAGGGCTCCTGGGAAGGTGAGATGGGTATGAGAGCATCCGCTTGCTGCTCTGAACACAGACTTGCCTCAGTTCACTCCTTTCCTTCAGGGTACCTCTTCCAGCCTGGCAGGCAGAGGATACAGCATCCCCCCGATGTTGGATTTTTTCCAATGGCTGTTCCTGTTTGCCTCAGGAGGGCAGAGCCTGGCTCCACCAGTTTCTCTTTCTCAGATTCCCTGATGCTCCTTAGCCTTTCTGTTTCCTCCCATAGCTCTGCCACCAAGCTGAGCAGATTGCCCACCTGGTCCCACCTTACACAGCTGTCCTCACGACTGCCATCCCCGAATGGCTCTGGCACTCTCTGCAGCCCAAGACTGGGGCAGCTGCATGTTTTCGTGGGAGCTCTATGTTGCCACATCCCTTCTGCCAAGTGCAGAGCAGAGAGCTCTCTAAGTGCACACCATAGCCAGGCTCCTTCTGAGAGGGTGATCACCGCCAACTGAATGCACCTGGTTGGGTGACAACATGCCTGCGTGTCCTGCCGCATGAACTCAGCCACAGCATGGTCTGGTTGCTGTGCCACGCTCTGTTTGTGGCGCTCCTGGTCACAAGTACTCCCTAGGCTGCTATTTGTAGTTCTTCAGCCGCACTGAAGATCTAATTCCATAGCTATTATTCAAGGACAGAATGAAAAGCAAAGAACTCTGTGTGTACAGGACACTGGACTTGGACCACAGCCTTGATTTTTATCCCCTCTGTGGCAGTTGTTTTAATAAATACCCACATCACATGCTTCAGTTTTACAGTGTTTTACAAAGACGGATTTTATTTCATACTGGGAAGACCATGTAAAATGACTTAACCTAAAAAGCCAGTCTGCCACCAGACTGTGCTAGAACCTCCCTCCTGCAGAGCAAGCTACCTGTAACTATGAGCTGCTCACTGCCCTGTTAAGTCCCAATCAAAAGCAGCAGGACAGTGAATAAATCTGAGAATTAAAGTATGTCTCTGACAAAGAATTAAGTACTCATAACCAAGCACATCTGTAGGTTCTGTCCCTCATTGATGGGGGCAACAGGAAGTTACACTGGTTTTGCCAAATTTTACCTTATATTGGTATAAAAACTCCCTGACCTTTGTTCTTAACCCTTGCCTACATTTAGATTATTTTAGCTGGTTTTGGTTTAAGTGAATTTAAAGTTTTAAATATTTATAAATACGTACAAACCTCTCTTCTAACCTTAAGAGTTACACAACCATTTTGTAACCGTGGCAGAGATCAATCTTAAGTTTTGTTTTTTAAACACAATTCTTCTCTGAAATGCAATCAATTTACAAAGGACCACAAATCCTACAGTTTTCTGACTTAAAATCGTGGAATTTTACTGTAAAAGATGTCTTGACTGGTTGATTGTCCAACTGTCTAGCAATAACAATGAAGGGATAGCATCAGGGCTGTTGCAGTTAAATTGTTTCTCAAGTAGCATTACTGTCTACTTGAGGGAGAAATAACTGGCTTGGTAGGTCAGCAGAAATGGATGCAGTGTAAAACAGGTCAGCAAAATTGTGAATAGATCATACTGACTCAGAAGTATTTGTATTGGCATGTGTAAACAGGAATGTAGTCTGTGACAGACATGGCAGCAGATGCTGGCGTTGCCGAGGCTTTAATTGCAGTATTGTGTCCAGTGTTGGGTGCTACAGTTCAACAGTGATGTGAATGATTTTAAAACAACACAGGGAGAAAAAAATAAGCATCTTGAGAAGTTTAAAACTGTGACACACAAGGAAAGACTGAAATTAAGTGAAACTGCTTAGTTTATAGGTAAAAAAATGTGGGGGACACATATTTCTTAATATATGCAAAAGGCATAGTGGGAGAGAAGAGGCAAAACTGTTCACATCCATTACAGTTATACTTCAGTAACAATGAGCTTCTATTTTAATAAGTGTTCCAGGTTCCTCAACCTGAGCTGGAGCAGGGAACTTACCTGGCTGAAAATCAGTAGTTTTGAAGGGGGTTTCACAACAGCTCAAATCACTCCAAATTGAGTCTGCCACAATCTCACCTCCTCCATTACACCAACATTGGTACTCACGTACCTTGAGGCTAACCTGAGCGGGATAAAAACTAGGTATCCTCTGTAAGATCAGTAATCTTCTGTGGTTCCAGGCACTTGTTACCTGCAGATACAGGAGGGATGTGACTGACCCATCAAAGCAAACAGCTCTCAAGGCTGCCTTTGAGCTCATTTCCTAAAAAACTGACTGCTCTTCAGAGATTTTTGGTCATGTCAACATCAGGAGGACTGCTGCTCATTTGAGTTAAGGTGTTTTTTTCCTGCCAGAAACACAGGTGAAACAGTGCATAGTAGTTTCAAAGATAATATCCATAGTAACACCATGTTAAGGAAAAAACCCCAACCACCAAACACCAGTCCATCAGGTAAATAAAATTTAACAATACTACCTACACGCTGACCGCTATATATATAAATGCGGATTAAAAAGAATGGGCACCAAGTCATTCAGGCAGGAATTCATACACTGGCTAAGGAAACCCAGATGTGAGGGGAGCAGAGCTGCAGAAGCCCTGTCTTGAGGATTAAAACACTGCTTCCCAGCTCCCATTCCGGAGCAAAAGAAGGGAATTGTGGGCTACGCCTGGAGCCGCTCAGTCCCACCAGCAGCTCTGGCTGGACCCAGATGGAGCAAGAAGGGAGGGAAAAAATCATAGAATGGTTAGGTTTGGAAGGGGCCTTAAAGATCATCCAGTTCCAACCCCTGCCACGGACAGGGTCACCTCCCACCAGCCCAGGCTGCTCAAGACCCCATCCAACCTGGCCCTGAACACCTCCAGGGAGGGGGCATCCACGGCTTCCCTGGGCAACCTGTGCCAGTGCCTCACCACCCTCATCGCAAAGAATTTCTTCCTAATGTCTAATCTAAATCTTCCTCCTTGCAATTTAAGGCCATTCCCCCCGTCCTATCACACTACTTGCCCTTGTAAAAAGTCCCTCCTCAGCTTTCCTGCAGCCCCCTTCAAGAAGGGAGGAAGGAAGGAGGATGGCCCCTCCGGCTGCCCCTGGGAACGGGGACCCCGGGACAAAGCCTTTACCTGAGCATCAGCAGGGTTTTGACTTCAGCACCAGCAGGGTTTTAGCTCAGTATTGCAGGGCTTTTTCGCCTGCAGAGGGACGAGAAGGGCAATAGGGATGGGGACAGCGATGGGGGGAGAGCGATTTGGGGAGCGAAGGGGATAGCGATAGAGGGAGAGCGATGGGAGGAGAGCGATGGGGATAGCGATGGGGATAGCAATGGGGGGAGCGACGGGGAGAGCAATGACGGGACTAATGAAGGGAGCGATGGGGATGGCAATGGGGAGAGTGAAGGCGACAGCGATGGCAATAGACTCGGCGGCGACGATGATAGCGATGGTGATGGCGATGCGGAGAGCGACAGCTATGGTGATGGTGGCGATGATGGCGCTGGCGCTGCCGATGACGACCTGCCCGCCGCCGCGCCCGGCACCGCCTCCTCCCCCTCGCCCTGCGCCGCCGTTTCCCGGCGGTCCCGGCGCGGCGGCGGGCGCCAATGAGGCGGCGCAGCCCCGGCGGCAGCGGCTGCGGTGGGCGGGCGCGGGGGGCGGCGGCACCAGCCTGGCTTGTGAGCGAGCGAGCGAGCTCGGGTGCGTGTGCGAGCGCGGTGCCATGGCCGGAGCCCGCTGAGGGTGACAATAGCAGCGAGCCCAGCGCGACACCGGGTATCCCCCCCCCCCGCCGCTTCACCTGCGCCTCCACCCGCGCCTCGCAGCGCCGCCCCCCCTTCCCCCGCGCAGGGCTCCCTCCGCCGGGAATGTGAGTGAGGCAGCAGCCATCGCAGGCAGCGGGCCGAGTGCATGGGACTGAGCGCAGCCCGAGCAGCCGCCCTGCGCTCCTGAAGCCGCCGTCGCCGTTGAGGCCGCCGCTGCGAGGCCTACAGAGGCTCCTGCGCTGCACGGACCGAGCCCGGCGCCGCCGCACCCGCCAGGCCCGCCTGCCCGCCCGCCCGTCTCCGGCTGCTTCAACCGGGAGGGACAAGGTAACTCCATCCCCGCGGGGCGGGGGGGGGGGGGGCTGCGGGGGGAGGACATGTTCCAGCTGCGCGGCTCCCGTCGGGAAATGACAGCCTCCCCGCCCGCTGCTCCTCGCTTATCCGGGGGAGCCTCTGGCTGCCTTCCCTGCCGGGATCCGTCGGTATTTGCAGGGCCACTCGCCTCTCCGTGCCTCCCCCCTCGGATCCACTCGCCTCCCCCTCGGATTCACTTGCCTTCCCGTGCCTTTACCCCCTTCCCCTTTCTCTCCTCTCTGATCCACTCGCTTCTCATTGCCTCCCCCCTCGGATCCCCTTGGATCCACTCGCCTCCCCCCCTCCTCTCCTCCCCCCGCCCCCCAGATCCCATGCTCCTGTCTGCCTATTTACCGAACTACTTCGCCAATAAAGCAAGGTTCCCTCGCCCAAAGAAAGGAGCAGCAGCGGCTGGGGCTGCAGCTTTTTCCCCCTCGCACACAATAAATAATCTCCTGCTTTTCCCCGCTCCCCGCTGGTGTGTGTTCCGCTGCCATCCTGTGTGCGGGGAGCGAGGCTTCATTTGGAGAGGCGAGGAGCAGATCAGTGTTTACTGTAAGGTTGTTATGCTGGATGGAGTCTGGTTGAATTAGAATTAGGTTTTAATAATGTATAAAAGCAGGTTAGGGAAACTGTTACTAAATTTACAGCAGGGGAAGTGTCAGTAAAGCTTCTTGCTGACACAATGATCCTGCAGTTTAAGTGATCTACTTTAGTCCCTGGCCATTATTAGTAATTTTATTTTTTTATTTTTTTTAATTTAATGTTGAGTGAGCGTGTGCAGACATTTCTGCAGAAATGGTTACACTTCAGTGATGCACGTGATGAGGAGGTGAAGCTTTTTGATAAGATGAAACTAAGGCTAACCAATTCAGGTTTTAAGAATATATTTTTTTTTGCTGATTATTTCCGGAATTTGGTTTATGTAACAGGTAACTTTGCATGGGTTTTGGCGGACTGTTGAAATCTTAGAAGTGGGTTGCTAGAGTACAGGCCATTCTATTTCAGTTTATCTGACTTTTTTATTTATTAATCTTGGCTGAGGCCTGGATGCCCTGGTGATGGTGGAATATTTCTCCCCCCCAGATGATAAACGAGACCAGTTTAAGGTACAAGTCTGCGTTGCTGATAGCATATTATATTTAGAAAGCGTAAGTTGGAAGTGAAAAAATACCTCAGGAGAAATCAGAAGGATGGAATAAGGTTTTCTCATTGTAATGCCAGCTGCACAGTTCAGTGTTTGGGTGCTGCACATGCTTCCTCGAAGAAGCTGTGGAGTTTATACTTCCATTTTTTATAGATTTAGCTCACATATATGTAATTTTGCATGAAATAGTTCTCTTTTGGAACTTGTTTACACTGTTGCTATGAATAATACTTTCTAAAGCTGTTCCTACAAAAGACAAATCCAAACGATGTCTGTTTCAAGGGATTTAATCGTTGATGAAGCACAGGAGTAACCAAATATTTTAATAAAATATGTACTTGAAAATGTTCTCGATATTGTGGAATCAACTTCTTTTAGCATACGAGTCACTGGTAATTGAAGTCAACAGACATTGAGGATGAGTAATGCTTTCCAAGGACATGTTCTAAGACCCTTATCCTGCAAATGCTTATGCCGATGCTTAACTTTGCAGAGCTTGTTGCCTTGCTGAAATCAACAGAGCTGCTCTTGTTAATGATCATGTTATTAATGCAAATAGTACTGTTGATTTCAGTAGAGGTGGTGAAGTTAACTGTATACAGAGCTGCTTGAAATATGTAGGCCTAAATTCCTCCTCTCTCATTTTCCTTAAGTCTTACTCATGTATTTCACCAAGATGTGATGGGCCTCTTAAACAGAGAGGTAAATACAATAGCTGGGTGCATTAATTCACTGGTTAAATGTTTCCTTTTGGTATTTCTTAGTAGTGTGGAATCATCTACGGGAGTACTATCAAGGCAGCCTTTATAGGAAGAAGCAATGCTTATTTCTCAGACCAGCTGATAGAGTTGGAAAACAAACCAACTTTTGCTTGCGGAAACCCTTTTTGGCTCTCTGCCTCTCCCTGCAAACCTTGTCTGGCTTCTGCCCTGAGAACAGTTATGGCTACCACACTGCTATTCTTACAGAAATGCCAGAATGTGGCATAACTATGTATAAAGAGACCCACAAGGAAATAACCAAGTATTTCTAAAATGGAGAATAAAGACATAATATATGAAATTTTTCAGTGTTAGTGAAATTGTGAAACACAGCAGTACTTTTCTGCTATACTTTCTTATATTTTTATAAAATCTTGTACGTAGGTATGGCAAATAAACTCAGTTTTTCTTCAGTCCTCCTTTTTTGTCCTATGCATGTTGCTGACTTTAATGCCAAAAAAAAATTTGTGCCTTTTTGTGTACCCATTCTTTAGCATGCAGAATGAGATGGAATTACTTTGTTCCAAAGAACACATAGTTTAAGGTTAGAATCCTGTGTCAAGTCTACAGGCGTATGAAGTTCTATTGATGTAGTGATGTGAGCATTAAGTCTGGATTTTTCCTGTTGCAAGATTTTTGACAAATGGGAGACACAGATAAAAAAGTGAGCAATAAAAATTATTATACTGTTCCATTAAGTTTATTCCGTACAATCGGTACGTACTTTGGTGGGTTATCTCTCAACAGTCTGAGTGAGCTGTCAGCAGGAGAGTGGTGCAGAAAGAGAAAGACTTATGGAAATTTAGGGTGTTTTTCCCTATCCCTCCTCCTCTCCCCCTGTTTCATCTATTTAGAATATGTTTGTAACATTTGTTTTCCTTCAGTAGGGATATGTCCTCAGCACCAACTACTCCTCCATCAGTGGATAAAGTAGACGGATTTTCTCGGAAGTCCGTCAGAAAAGCCAGACAGAAGAGGTCACAAAGCTCCTCCCAGTTTAGGTCTCAGGGCAAGCCTATAGAGTTAACCCCCCTGCCTCTGCTAAAAGGTAAGATCAAGGATGATTTTTATTAAAAATCCCAATTTTACTCTACAGTTGACTTCTAAACTCAAAGTATTCTATTGCCAGAAATTGCAGGGACATTTTGCCAGCAATGAGGAATGTTTCATGCCAGAAATGTATGTATTTAAGCTCTACAAAATATTTTATCTGTGACTTGAGGGTGTGGCAGTTGTTTGCAATACTTGTGAAAGTTTGAAGTGCTGGTGTTAACTCGTACCATGACTTGAGTTTTTAAGGCAGTGAGGCTGTGTGCAAGTGTTTTAGTTTGTGAATTCGTAACAGTTGAACTAAATGATCAATAATTCTGGTAAAGGTTAATTGACTTGTGAACAGAAGGGAGCTGGGTTTTAGTATCTTTCCTTGTAATTTGTGGGTTTGCAACCTGTGACAGTGGTGCCAACTGCAGCACACAGGCATATTTTGAATGCCCTACAGCAAGGCGCATTGAGGGGTGGAGATGGAACCCCTTCTCTTCGTGTTTGTGAATAGGTAACTCCCAGCTCCTGGCTTCTGCTGGATTTTGAAATCGAAAGGTCCCATGAGCTGCAGCCTCTCAAGAGGAAAGGTGCTGCCAGTCAGGTATTAGGCAAGACACTACTATTTTGAGAGCCTGTGTATTCCAGCTCTGGTTGAGTTTCTGCTGGCAGATTTAACCTCTAATTTGGTAAAGAAAATAATGATCCAGCTTTTGAAATAATGCCAGTATCTCTAATATCTCGAATGCACCCCCTAAATCCCAGTCGTCACTGAATTTCAGTGCAAATCGAGGCGTCAACAGCACTATTCAGAATTATGTCTGCCTGGCGAGGAAGGAGGAACTGCCTTCCAGAAGTGTTTTCTCTACTCTGAATTCTTGAATAGTTTATTTAGTTCTGTGATTTATATTTTTTTTCATTGCTATTCATTTCTTGTTATAAGTGGTGAAAATAAGCTTAGTTTGTGTTGATTCTTCTGGAAAATAGCACGATTAATCGGTTTAATATTATGTCTTAAGCACTTCTTAATTTAAGGTCTGTTGATGCCGGTGCATTTGACTTTGTAGTCTACAATGAGTATTATTTTGTGAATTTTTTGTGTTGTTTTGTGACAGTATGACAAAAAAGCACATGCTCCTTTAAAATAATTTTAAAGCTTAGTTTTATACTTTCACAGGTCGTTTTTGATATGAAGGTCATTTCCTTTGAAAATACTAGTTGCTACAGGTCAGAAGGTGAATGGAGTTTATCCCTGGTCTTAAATGGCTGGATTACTGGAAAACATTGAGATTTGTATCAATGAAGAAATTCACATTACAATTATTGGTGTACATGGTGTACTCCCATTCAGGGAATAAACTAGGCTTGCGCGCAAGTGTAAGAAAAATGTTGCCTTTTTCTGAGGACCTGGTCTTGCAGAAGCATGGGCAGATGTGGGTGCTTAATTTGACTATGGTAGCTGGTCCGTTGGATGGACATATAAAACTATAATAAGATAAAACAAACAGATGGGGAGCAGAGAGGGTTGGTGAGACATTTATGATTAGTGTCATAATGAGTTACAGCGGCCCAGCTTCAAATTCAGAATCTGATCCTGTTAGTTAGTTTTCCCTCTGACTTAATGCGGATTCCCAGCAGCACGGGGATCTACCTGTGCCAAATAATCTGCAGAATTTGGGCCTAACAGTCTTTCTGAAACAACAGTGGTGTTGGTCCCTGCTGGAAGGACACTGGCAGTTAAAAATCTTGATGCTGTTTGGAAATACTCTTGACCTCCGTTAATATTTGTAACATTCAGGATTATTAAACCTGAAAGAAGTGAGGAAACAATTTTCTCCTGCATTTTTCATACTTTTCTCGGCCAGTTGCCTGAAAGTCCTAATTTTTTAAACTCTTAAGTTTACACTTATCTTCAAAAAAGTGACTAGTCTTATTACTTCAGATCAGTAACCATATGATTTCCATTTCTATCCTTATTGTTTAGGTCTTTCAAACCAAAACAGAGGAGAGATTTCAGTAAAATAGCTTTTTAAAGGCTCAGAAAAATGAAATCACTTTTGAGACCTGCAGTTGCTAGGTTTAAATAAATGACTTGTTTGGGGTAAACTTCAAATTTAATTAAACCTCTTGAGAAATATTTCAGTACAGGAAGTTTTTAAAGGACAGACCTCGAATGCAATCTTAGACATATTTCATATTCATGATAGATGGCTTTGCTGACAAAAACGTACATGCTATGCCTCCTTTTCTTTTCTTTTTGTAACTTTATATTGCATATTGACATTTGCAGGCTGCCTTCACTCAAACAGCACTTTTATGGACCAGTATCTCCTTTGATTACAAGAACCATGTATGCAGAAAACTAGATAAATGCTTAGTCCATTCTTTGCAAGTTTTTATACTGTGCCTGTCACCATAATGATTTGAGCACCTTCCAGTAGTGTATTAAGTGACGTGACTACACATCTGTCACATCTTATCTGCTCTCATTCCTTTCCCTAGGGGCAGAGTCATATATAGTGAAATGGCTTGTTTTGGTAGTGTTTTAATGCAGTCTGTTGCCTTCTGTGCACATACATGCCTGTATTGCAGAAACAGAGAAGTCGGTGTTGTTGTTGTTCATTTGGTAATAAAAATGTTTCCAGAAAGAGAAACAAAAGAGAGAGTATGTTTTGATGCTGTGTACTGGTCTGAAGGATAACCTGCTATTGAGGAAATGTGATAAGAAGAACTGGGATTTTCAGTATTGCTTATTCCAGAAACCAAAATATAGAGAAATTTAGTTGCTACTGTTGGATTTGTTGTTGTTGTTTTTAATTAACTGAAGTGTATGTATTGTATCTTTTTATAAACAAACATTTAATGTATTTAGAAAATAAGATGTGCCTTCTGAGGCTCTGTTGGGTCGAGTTTAGGCTTTCAAAAGCCACAAGCCAAAAAGCTGCTTTGCCTACAGTAAAGGCTGAGCTTTTCTGAAAATTTAATTTTATTTTTATTTATTGCTTAATGACTAAATCTAATTTGGAGTTATCTTCTTTTAATATGACCAATGTCCAATATAATACTTTAAATCCAACCTTTTCTCCTTTGTTTCAAGTGCAGAGCAATGTGACGAGAAGTGTGGATGGGAGCCGTGATACAAATATCCTGCATTTTCAGTATATGCACTCTTACGTACGCTTTAATCTTGCATGCATTTTTAATTGTTTGCATACTCTTGCCTAGTGTATCTTACAGTGGATTGTGGCTTTTGGTTTGGGTTTACATTGTACATTATCAAGAAGGCTCGTTTGTGGCAGAGCAGTCCTGGTGAAGGGCTCTTTTCTGGAAATGAGTACTTCCACCTCTGTCCCTTAGTCAAACCCTGTCCAAGTTTGAGGCAAATTGTTCTTGTTCCGTAGAGAAAGACAGTATTGTGTGTGCATTGGATAGGTGTATTATTTATTGTAGGGTTATTTTACTTTCATTTTGTATCTAGAGTGTTTTTACTTCAAAGTCTCTGACAACAGATCGGCAGGAATGCAATGTTAGAAAGCAGTTGGTTGGAAAAAAGTAAATGGTAGTATTGGACACGTGAAAACAGAGCAATTTCAGTATTAACTGTAAAAGGGGAAGGGGGAGTTAATTTCTGTTTCTGCCAATGTCCGTAATGGTAGGAGAGTGTCCAGAGGATGAAGACATACATGTAGATGAGTAAAAGGATCATATGGCTTATGAATATTTGTTTGTCATCTTGAAAAATTCGGCAGAAAACTTGTATGTAGTTCACGGTCTTCTTCCCATCCCCCTCTCCCTCATTAAAAATAGATGTTAGGTAAAGCAAACCATCCAAAAGTAAGACTGTTAAATTTTAAATCCGTGTATCCCATTTTTGTAATTTCAAGGTGTGCATATTTTTTTCCTATCATCCTCCTGTATTTTCCAATGATCTAATATAAACAGTGTAGTTCACTTTCAGGTTTTCTAAAACTACCATATATTTTTGTTGAAAACATCTCAAAGTTTGATTTTTAGATAATTTTTCTTCCTTAAAATAGGAACCCGGAACAGTTGTTCTCTGTCAACAATACCAATTGCTTTGCTACCTCAATATTATGAAATTTATTGAGCTTCTAATACATTTATCAGATAGTTTCCATGGCATTAAAGAATTGCTGTAGTGGCAACAAAAGAGCATTACATAGTCAAAAGGGGAAGATTCTCTTTTCACTTGCTATTTGTTTTTGATCATTATATTATTTCCCTATATTTGAGATTCTGTTATAAGCTTTTGTTGTGAATCCTATCTATAGGTCAAATGCTGAAGTTCCTAAACAGTAAAAAATCCTACCAAATCCAAAAGGCTCTTGACTGAGTGAGAACTGCAAGATGTGCACCTTCTTCTTCAAATACAGTTACTTTTGATGTTTTAAAAATCACCTTTATCATCAAAAAGGTCTGGCTTTTTCAGACTGACGAATGCTGCATTCGGAAATCTACATATGGGAAATTGTTGTGATTTGACTTGTAGAAGAAAGGTGCAGCTTCTATTTTCTGTTGACTTGCATGGGGGGGTTGACTGCTTGTCTATTATGTTTTACTCTCCATTTGTGAAATTTGGAATACTTCACAGATATCAGTATACTGTTAATAGTATACCTAAGCTAAATACTTTATCCTAAACAGGAATTTAAGGTCGTAGTGGTTATGACTTTTCAAAATAAAATTTAGCTTTATTTCCATAATTGGAAAGACATCCCAGGACTCCTAATACATTGTGTGGAAAAATGCTGGAACTTGGTTTGCGCTCTACACGATCACTGGTGAATAAAGCATCAGTCCTGGAACTACTTTTAGGAATTATGTGCCTGTTCTGGTTGAAATAAATCTGGATGTAATGGGCCATCACTGTGTAATAGTTGAGAATAGGGTCACAATCCCCAAAGGGATTTTTTTAAGATGTATGAGAGTCTTGTCATACAGAATTATTTTTTTCACTTTGTCTTGTGCTCTTGGCAGGATTTTTTTAATATAAAATTAACTTTCTTTTTCATTTGTTCAATATCTGGTGATGTTTCTTCTGTAGAATAATTATTTCCAATAGTCTTAAAGATTTCTTGTTTCTAAGAAGTGTTTGTTGGTGGTGTTTAGAAAGGGCCATACACAAATTAGATTTTGTCTTTCTGAATTTTCCTGTGCTTGTTACTGTCTGCCGCATTTGGAATATGGCTTTGTAGAGCTACATTTGTTGGGAATGGGTGTGTGTAAAATGTGACTTGAAGTTAAGATCACAGTAAAAGAATACCTCCTTATCTTAACGGTGTCTTAGTGAGACTGTGCTCAATGAGGAATCCTGTCAACTTAGCCCTGATCTTCTAATGTTTCCTTTCAGTTTTTTCTAAGTCACTTTAGGTCTGGCATAACCATAGTAGTGGATTTTTGGTTGTTGAGGGGTGAGATGGGTTTGTTTTAGTTTTGTTTTGCTTTTTAGCGTGAAGCCTTTATTGTAATTGTTTTACATCTGGAATTTCTCAGTCTGCCTACTGGAAATGTTAAGTGATGACCATTCCCACCTCTTCCTTTCCTTTTTTTTTTTTTCTTTTTTCTTTTGTTTATTTTTCAAGTGAAGTGACTTGTAATCACTGCGTAAAATGTGTTCCTCGACTCTTCACAAGATGGAGTCTAAAATCTTGATAATTTTCTTCAGGAACGTTAAGACTGTACTGACATCAGAAAATTTTGCTTTCTGTCTTTATCTGTACAGTATGTCTCTATAACATGTTTCCCAGTATAATTTATTTCTCCAATAACACTACAATTATTCTTTTCTGTGTCCCTGTGTAACTCTACGGGTCTGTAATAGAACCTCCTGTTTCTGTAATAAGTACTTCCTTTATATTCCTTTCCCAAAGTACCTTTGACAAATGTAAGTTCTGGTTTAACCATGCAGTTATTTCTATATAGAATGTATGATTGTTGAAGTATAATGCTGTCTTTATAATTGATTACGATATGAAACTTCACTGTTGTGACAGGTGCACTTTCTGTATCTCTGCAATGATTTATAAAATCTGTGTTTGTGTATAATCTGCATCTAGATATAAATAATATATATATTTAATGTCACATAAAGTTTAGGTTGTGAGCTTATTTGCTTTTCAGTTCTGATTTTAAGATTCATTACTTGCAATGGGGTACGACTTCTGTTCATTGGTGGAGCTTCATAGTAAGGAAGCAATCTCTTCACATTCAGTTGTTGTAAGCTACTGCTTCCCTGAGAAAAGAACACTTTCATTTATGCTTCCTGGGGAGTGGGAGGAGGACAGAAAACTGTTTTTAGATTCAGAGTAACTTGCTTTCACCTACAGTTTTTCCATTCATGTTATTGCTGTTTCTTTGGCTCAATCAGGCAAAAATCCTTACAAGTATTGGAGTAGGGGACTGAGTTCAGTGGGTTTTGGTAGGTTTGAGCATTTATAGATTAGTGGTGTGACAGTGTAATCTTAGTAGCCGTCTAATTCACAAATATCAGCAAATGGGCACTTGTTACATCATAAAAGGTTAAGGAAAATGTTAGAAAAATACTAGCCTTCTTTTAGAAGGCTATGGCAGGGCTTGTCTTAGTTTGAAACCTTGCTTCTTGTGCAAGTCTTCCTTGCAGGTGCAGTTACAGGAAAGATTTTCCTTGTGGTAAAGCTTCTTCAGTAAGTTCCCAAGCATGCACCACAGCGCAGTGCCTGTCATCTGTGCTGAGGCAAGTGTCTGCGTGGCAGCAGAGTAACCAGACTGTTAAAAACGTTTCGCCTCCTCCTAATTTTAGTGATGTGCTTGGTCCTGTGTCCTCTCCAACAGTTAATTCAGCAGAACTGAAATGGCGATGAACTTTTTCGTAGGGTTGGCAGCTTCCGTGAGTGTGGTTTTCTGCAGCTACTGTCTGAGGATCTTTATCGGGTGTTTTCAAACAGTGAGGCAGCTGTCCAAAGAACCGGTGTAAATTACAGTTGTGGTCTTAGTTGTTGCACTTGACTGAAAAAAATTGTCTATTTTGAACAAAGTCTTGAAGTGAAGCTGCAGGGGTATCAGTTCTGATCAGTAGTAATGATTTAAAATGATAGAAGGTTTTTCACCAGTAGGTTTTTCTAATCGCTAGTGACGTGTGAATAATCTTGAAAATGCATATATTCTCAGATTTGTTTAATATAGCACTGTATTTTTTCAGTCTACTGTAGAAGGTTTATTTTTCAAGTCACAATATGTCTGATATGGGATGCCCTGTTTTTGAAGGTGTTCAAGGCCAGGTTGGATGAGGCTTTCGGCAACCTGATTTAGTGAAAGGTGTCCCTGCCCATGGAAGGGGTTTGGAACTGGATGATCTTTAAGGTCTCTTTCAATTCAAACCATTCTGTGATTCTATGATGCTTCTATACTAACTGTATTATATCAAGTTGTATTACTAGAAAACAAAGTATGTAATATAATTTTATTTTAAAACACTGTAACATTTAGTGACGTTTTTGTTGATACTGTTTTATAAAAAGGGTGATTATTTTGCGTTTATCCCCTTTATTAGATTTTACCATGTTTTTTTCCTTTCCAGTCTATATGACAAGTTCTTAACTGTGGTTAAGGTCCTTCCCCTAATGCCTGTGAAGAAGGAACACAGTATAGCAGAGATGTACCTGGGTAAATTGACAGAAGAAAGAAAGTGGAAGGGATGCTTTCAGGATAGCTTCCTAAAAGAAAAATGAGAAGAGCAGATTGCTATGAAGTCTGTTGAACATCATTGGACATATCGCTAGCTGTTCTGTAACAGCAACTTTTTGTGTTCCCTGACCTGAAGAGTCCCTAAGTTATTCTAATAACATGTTTCACTTCAGAACTAAGAGAGGCAGAAGCAAGCAATTTGTTGTTGTGATTATAAAAGTTTGTGCATAAGTAGGGCTTTTTTAAGATTTTTATGGATTTAAAAAAATGTCTCTTCTGCACAATATCAGTTGCAGACTTTGCCTTCCTTATTTGATGGATACTTTGCAGAAGCTGAAGTAAATCATCAGTGGTATCTCAGGGATGATGAATAAATGCAGGTAACTGTGTATACCTACTGGTAAAAGTATTAATTTTGGGACTTGACCCCTCAGTTGGCGGTAATGGCTAAGTATTCTGATAAAGTAGTTTTTATTCAGAAAAATCAGATAGCTTCTTGAAGAATAAGATTAAACTGAAAATGGATGTTGTCTGGAGACATATTTTACTGCCAGGTTTTGATTAAAACAGTGAAATAAATGTAACTTGCGTAGTTATTCATTTTATGCTTTTCATGGTGAATAGTGGCTAGGTGTAAATGTCATTTGTGTAATGGGAGGGTAGCATTTGTGTAGGAGTTCTTTTTTCAGAAGGTTAAGATGATCTGTCATTAAAATTGTTATTTTTAGTGGGTTTCTAAATATTTTTTCTGATGTTCCTCAAAGAATGCTTAGTGCCATTAAGAAGAAATATAATAACTGTGGCTTGGGTTGGATGTGGTCTCTCGCTTTCTGTGGAATTCCTGGAAGATTTTCAGGAAGTTTTAGGGATACTTTGTATGAGATCTCTTATTTTTTTTCAGCATGCTTATGTTAACTACCTGTTCTGATTTGGCCTTCTGTTGTTTGGGGTTTCTGTGCCTCTTTGCAGTGTCATGAGTTTAATTTAATATTATTCTGACTTTCTTGGCTTCTTTTTTGTGCATCCTTGTACCAAACTAGGATTTTCAAGTCTTGAAATACAAATGGCAGTAAATTTGTTTGCTGCTTTCAAGGTTTTGAAAATACTGTCATATGGATTATGTTGTAAAGGAAGACCGATGCAAGTTAAATTTCTCGTATTACGAAATGATATTGGACATAATCAGAAACTGAGGAAAGGATGATACCAGATTTTAGAGGAATTAAGTATTCTTAATTTTTCTTTTGTATCGCCCAGGGTATTTAATGTGAATGCCTAAACTTCCATTTGTTTCCTCTGCAAGTTTAGCTCATGTGCTGTCCACTTTTACATTCCAACAGCAGGGAATAAATGTTATTTGCAGTCTCTTTATAAATAAGCAAGTCTATCTGGTAAGGTAAGCGTTCTCTGACTTGACACAAGGTTAGCTGTTCAAAATGGTTTTTAGAGAATATATTTTTCCATCTATGTGGCAACAAAGGTGCAAAAGATGGTAATTATCGTTGAGACAGTACTTGTGTTACTGTAGAGAACCTGACTTATCTGTTGAATATTGCCAGTGTTACCAATGGAGAGTAAATTTGGCAGCTTATCATCTTTGGTGTTTTTAAAGAAAGTTTTTGGGATAGCTTTTTGAAGATGATGATATGGTACTGTATTACTGTTTGTCTTGGTTCTTCACTTTCCCAATCCATACTTCTCCTTTCTTCTTTGCATGTTCTCTATCATTACCTTCCTTACTCTTTCTGCCTCTTACTTCTAATGGATACAATTCACTAATTTTTCCACAAGAGGGTGATAAAGCTCACTCATACATGTAGAAACAGGTTGAGTGGATTGCAGAGGTTACTGAAAATCTCAATATAGTAAAATTAGCTATGTTTCTAAAAAAAAAAAAAAAGAGTAGTCTGTTCATCATCTTAAGCTCCATCCGTGTGTTACAGTGGTTGTTTTTCTGCACCTCTGGAGACAAGACGAGACCTGCCACGATGGAGAACCCACCCTGTGAAGAGCGTGCCAGCTCCGTCCTGCCTTGTTGCTGTAATCAGACCTTACTGCAAGACTGTCTTTGCTTTCTGTTATTTATGCAATAATTTTCTTGCCCTTTCTTCTCCATACAGTCTCTTGATTTATTTTTTTCTTTCCTTTTTCTCCTCCTGCTTACTATTAGAAGAAATGCAACCTCCTTCCCCACCAATGCTAACAAACTGCAGTGGCTGAAAATTCTACTAATCTCTAAAAAGTGCAAAATAAGTGAAAAGACAAGGTGAGAGAAAACAGCCCCCACTCTGACTTGCCTCTAATGGAGGATCTTGCTTTTGGCAAAATCTAAGCCTTAGCACGGTATTTTACTCAAGATTAAAAGCCACTCTAGTTTCTCTTTTAGGACTAGAAAGGATGATAGAGAGAAGTGGTTATTGTAGCTCCAGAATTGTCTGTCCTAAGTGACGGAGACTGTGTCTGAAGTTCAGGCACCTGGCTTTGGCTCTTTGAAAAGCAGTGCAATTGTCTCAGGGTATGTTGGATTGCAAAGAGAGCAGGATGTGGGGGAAGGTTGGGATTACAGGGCTTTTAAAATGCACTTTGAGGGAGATTCAGCATGTCAAAGTTACTGCTAGCCTGTATTTTGAGTGCCATAAACCCCAAAATTGTCCCTTGCTGTAAACCACTTTAGAATATCATCTGAGCTGCCAGATTAAATCTCGCTAGCCACAAGTAAGAAGAACTGCAGTGAGTCCTTATAATATTAGAAAAATGAGCAAATGGGATCTATACTGTGGATTTGGCATAAGCTGAGCAGTGAAAAGGCTCCTGGAAAAATTCTAGACACTTCATTGTGATGAGTCAAAAGGAGTCCTGGCAAGGAAGGAGAAAGGAACAAAATGCTTGAGGTTATGTTTACCCTATCTTCCTATTAACTGTGAAATTCTGGGTCACAGAATGAAATTTCTCACTCTTCCTAATCTCAGGAAAAACAAATAAATGCCCCAAATAATAAAAAAAGATATAGTCTGTTACGAAAAATACAACCGCAGAGTCCCTGATCTCAATATTTTTGTCCTTCTAATAGTAGGAAATTCCAAAGGCAGGAGATGTGTTGAATTTCCCAGGACAAGTCTGTTCCTCTTCCTGTTCTTTCACTGTCCTATTGTCCCTAAACTACCGCATCCATAATGTGCTCTGTCAGGTTCAACAAGCAGCATTTGGAGCACCTTGCTTCTTGGGCAGGAAGGGCCAAAGCTTAAGTTTTGATTCAGGTATTTCTAAGTCTCAAGTGGGACAGAGTCTTTCAACTAACACAGTTGAGAGGGATATCCCCACCTCAAAGCAGCCCTTCTACGAAAGGATAAGTAAATCTCACAAAGCCCAAATAATTCTTAGAATTTCTGTGTCTGCATCTGAGCTGGTTCTGAGAGAGTGTAAGGACATTGGAGAGATTCTAACTGATATTAGCAACGTAGAAGTATTCTTAAGTTCTTAATTCTTAAGTTTTCAGGATATTCTTCTAATGAAGGAATGCCATAATATCTAGAAGGAGAAGCAAGTGGTTAGAAGCAGGTTTTGTAGTATTTAAAAGCAAGATTCTTTTATTTACTGCTTGGTAAGGAACAATCATTCCCGTTGCAGAAACTTCCTTGATCAAGGGTTTTGCGAAGAGCAGGCTTGACATGCCCTTCAGAATAGATTCCGAGGTGACCTCATTTGACATGAGAGCGTTGCTGGTCTCCCCATGTTTTGCACAGCTGATCCTAGCGTGAACAGGCGTTGCACCACAGAAAAAAATCATTTGAGAGCCAGCATCTTCAAAGTTATTTCAGTTGTGGAGAAACGTGCCCAGAACTTCATGGTCAATAAAAAGCAAATGTTTTGGAATTGAAGTTATTTTCATGTTTGTTTAGTTTTGCATAAGTATTACACTTCTGTTTTACAGTGTCTGATATTTCAAATATAATGGAAAAGCTCTATGACAATACATAATGTACAATAATAAAAGACAGACTACTTTTTCATTACAGTTGGTTTTCCTAGAGAAAGCATGCAGAACCTGATGTTATTTTTACCTACGTTGTTTTAAATGTCTTGAGCAACACAGCTTATCTGTCTTGTGTCCAGAGCTGCAGCAAAGTTAATGGAACAGAGTGCCCATCCATGTGTGCTTCATTTCGAGAGGAGTCAAATGGGCCAAAGGGAAGTAATTCAGCCTTTCCCCCTTATTCGTAGATTCAGTGTCTGGATGGGCACTGCCTCTCTCTCTTTTGAGCTCATGCCGCATTTGTGGTTGATGCAGTTTTTCTGCATTGTTGTTTCCCAGGTTTCTTGTCCATATTGAATATCTATATTTGGGATTATTTTTCCCAGATGTATTAGTTGGTGTTTTTCCAAACTGAATTTCACTTTATTTTCTGGCCATGTGAGGAAATTGCTTAGGTTCTTTTGTATTATTTCTGCTACTCAAAGTTCCCTATTTAACATCCTCAGAAGATGTTATCTATATGCTATTTTCATCATATAGATCATTAAGGAAGTTATTAATGTGTGGACTAAATTGATTCTTATATCTCACTGGCATTTCTTTCCAGTTGGATACTTTGAGATTTTTATCTTTTTATTTCTATAGTTTTCGGCAGTACTGTTTCTCGGCCTCTCCAATAAAATCTGGAAACACTTTTAAACATAGAATTTTTGAGGAAAACAGAAGCGTGATTCATGTTGGAAAGAGTAAACTTTGTAAATCCAATCACAATTGAAATCGAAGCTGTATTATAATCATTGCATATATACCTTCACATTGATTTCAATGTGCTTTGTGCTTTAATTTGTACAATAGTAGTTCTTAAATGATAAATTATTAAGTAAATATTTTCCTAGTGGAATGTGCTTTCTATTTTTGTATATCATCTTGAGAACAGAATGTGATTCCTTTCTGTAGGGTCAGCTATTTGAAATACTTGCCTGTGTTTGTTCTAACTGCATAATCTATAATCCTCAATATGTCTTTAATCCACTTTATCTCTTACAGAACTCCATCTTTGGAATAGGGAAGAATTTAGTGTGTTAGATATAATTCAGGGATATAAAGTTTGGAGATTAAATCCATTTTTGAGGTCAGTATTAATAGATTTTGGCAAATAACAGATAGAAGAAATGACCAATTAATAAAATGAAATACTACATACTCATACTTCCATTTGTGTGGAATGAACAAATAATAAGTAACAAAAGTTTTACAGTATTTCATATTGGCCAGTGTGATAAAATTGAAGAAGGAATTTGCCACCTGGCTAATCTTAAACATCTACAATGTTAAGGGAAAGGAATTTATTTAATTTCTTCTGATTCTTTGTGGTTATTGTGTGAAGTTGGATTGAACTTAGAAATTTTTACCTTTCTATGCATGACTGAGGTGGAATCCAGAGTGTGCACTTCTTAGCGTTGACCACTTGAAATTGAGTGGATGCATCAACCTGGAACAGATTGAGGGGGGGTGTGTCTGCATGCCCACGCGTGTTGAGAAGTCTGTTCCTGGAGGAATAAGTGTATCCTGGTGCCGAGTAGTAGTGGTTTTGACAATTGGCTCTGCTGGTTTTGTTAAGCATTGCGTGAGAAAGCTGCTGGTGCGATAGCTTCATTAGAAGAACTGGAGGAGAATGACTTTTGAGCCTCTAGCTCACCTGTATTAATTGGCAAAATGTGACCCTTTAACAAAATTATTGGTGCTGTTTTGATGGACTAGATAAACTTTGCATTTTTCAAGTAGGAGAATATGGGAAGACCAGGTCATCAATAATCAGCTATCAGAATTTCAGAAGATTTTTTTAATTAACCCCAAACAAACTTTATTTAAAACCACTATTTTTGTGTGTAAACTTCAGGTATTTTCTTAGATGATTGAAGAGTTAGATAAAAATATAGCTGATTTTTTTTTTTCCCCAAGTGTTACCATTGCTTTTGTATGTTTTGGTAACTGACAGCAATTGAAGATCATTAAATAAAACAAGTTGTCAGAGGTCAGGTTTCTGCGTTTGTCTAGTACTAAGGTATTCAGTGGCATTTGTCAGGGGACGATAGATTTCTCATTTGGCCTAGTGACAAAGAATCTGATCTTACAAGGTTTGGGGGTGGGGATAGTGATCATGGCAAATGACAAAGTTGCACAACACAGTTTTTTGCTAGTGAAGCCACACTGCATAGCAGGCCTGGGTTCGAACACCGCAAGTACTAATAGATAAATATATTTTAAGTACTTGGTGTTAAACACAAATGTTCCTGGTTTTCTATTATAGAAGCAGATGAACATCAGCCATGTTAAGTAAACCTGGTGCATCAGCCCTGATATTTGTTGTTCTTACCAATGGTTAGGAAGATGCATAACACTGAAACCGGCACATTCTTCTAAACAAAAGGGAAGTGCTAGTGTGGAATTTCAGCATTCTACATTTGTAAAACTTCTGAGAGTCCCGTCAAGAGATGCAAATTGCAGGGAAGTTTATTTACAGGAGTAGAGATTTCCTTTATGCAAAAAAAAAAAAAAAAAGGAACCATGTTAAGTAGCATGGTCCTTGACTACTGTTTGCCCTTAGTTATTCCATCTAATCCATCTCCTGAAAGGAATGAGAACTGGCTAACAGCAAGTGAATCTGAACGCTGAAATGTCTGTTTTGCACCTGCATGTGCCATTGCGATGGCATTCATGTGATTGTAGGGAGGGAGGGCCTGCATTTTGTTTTTTCCAGTGTGGACTTAAGTGGGAATTTGCATTTTTTCCTTTTAGACAAGGAGGAGTCTTCTACCAGCTTCACTGCTTAAATTCATATTGTGTTTTCTGTGCTGCCGTACCATTTTCAGTAAAAGAGCAGTTGCATGGAGACAAAGAGACTGCTGATTTAAGTCTCAATAGAGAAGTCTGTTAGGCTTCAAATGTGGGAGGATACTATATGTAGCTGAGAGGTTGGCAGATGCTACCTGGACCAAAACTACTTGAAAATATTAAGCAGCTGTTTAGTAGGTTTGCCTAAAACCCATTTAATGACTGTAAGAATTACTGGGAAAAACATGATAGAGGAGTTTTGGTTTAAAAATGTACTTATAGTCTGGACATGATTTGCTGTTCATGTTGAATAAAAAATAGTAGAGTTCAGCCACAAATATTTTGGTAGTGTTGATGGAGGGGAGGGGGAAGTCCAATCCCAAACCATGCTTTCTTTTCCCACCTGATCTATTTTTTTCGATGAATTATGTCAGTTTATGCAACATTTTGGCTTTCATTTTCAAAAGAGACTAATCCTGTTTCTGAATTCTATAAGTTAAGCTGGAAGCTGCAGCATGTTGTTGTCTGAAATTCCGGGAAGCTCCGTGTGTCTGCTGCTGGTGATGTTTTCCCTGGGCTGCAGTGCTGTGGAAATTCACCTGCAGGGTTTGTTCTGCTGGAAGCACCATCAGGAGGCCAGAAGCGAGGTGGTGGGACTGGGCCTGAATTTCTCCCGGGTGCATACTGAGCTGCATGTGCAGCCCAAGAAGGGAGGCTTTCTTCATCTGCTCCTTCCTCATACCCTTCCTGGCCTCCTCTGCAGGCTCGATAGTCCTAGGAGCTGCCCTGCCTGGTTTCTCGCCCTGCTGCCGAGCCAGAGTGTAAACACTCTTTAACCATGTCCTTTCTGACCTGTGTGATGCTGTGTGGGATGCAAAATTGAGCTTCTTCAGCACTTTTTGTTTGTCCTTTTGATGGGTGGAGAGGGGAGATAAAGAAGTTGTGCGAAGCTGTTGTGCTGCGTGACTAAACATAGAGAAAAGCCCTAAGGAAGCCATGGCTTAGGGACCAGGGCGGTTGATTAAACAGGGAGTACGGACATCTAATTCATTTCGAAGTGCGGTTCCCTTTATGACCTATTCTCTGGGGACAGTTGATTACAGGATTTCTGTACTAGGTCATTAAATAGTTAACATCAATGGAGATATTTCTGCTTCAGAAGCTGAGATTTGCACACGTGGGTATAAGCATTTCCAGTAGAGCACATTTGATACTTAACCTGGAAAAAAGTCAAAAGAGGTGATTAATGTTTTGTACCTTTCGAATAGGTTGAATTTTGTGTGCCTAAAGCTTCTAGCAGGTGCTGTAGAAGCTGCGAAAAAAAATTATTCTTTTCAACATGTCCTATACTTAGTTCACATTGAGCCACAAAATAATATTCAAATGAACAAGAATCTCTTGATTGAATCTAAATGGAAAATGCATGGCCTAATTATTCCAGAAATGTTCATTTCATTGTAGGCAAATTTCACTAAAACCTAGGAGACTTCTGCAAAATTATCTGAAAGAAAAAATGCTATGCTTTTTAAAAGTGAGACAAAGAAATAACAAGAGGGTTTTTCGCCCCCCCCCCAGAGTCTATGTTGATCTGTCTTGGAGGCTAGTTCTGATTCTGATAGAAAAAGGTTTTCAATTTTCAGAAATATGTTCTTTGTCATTTGCATACTATTTTTTTGTTACCAAATTATACTGTGATGCGGCTAAAATTTCTGTACATAATTTTTCAAGTTTTCTTATAGACTTTCTAAAAATTTATTTCTGGAAGAGTACGTTTTTACCCATGTGAAATGGTTGCTTTAGAACTTCTCTTGTGGTCCCTTGCTGTTTATCTGGAGTGGGTTTTGTGCCCTGGATTAGCCTTTTGCTTTGTTCATGAATACCAGCCCAAATTTGGCAGAGTTCTGAGATAGTGGAAGATCATTTTATGTATAATAGCTAGATAGGGTTATCATAATTAAGAATGATCAGGCATTTTAGCATCTGTTATTAACAAGAGTGTACATCTGTCATCCTCACAGAGCAAATGAGGATGATTTGTTTCCTCTTAGGTGTGACGGATGCATCGGTGACTTCTGTTTGTGGCACTGGTAAGGTCAGTATGAGGATGCATCATGGGGTCTGGAACTTGGCATACCTGAAGAAGCTATTGGAGAGTGAGAGAGTTGTAAACGTATTAAATGATCAAAGACCCAGAGAAAATGCCTTATGCAATACAATTTTTTTAAAAAAATTGTCTATTTGCATGTTTTATCAAAAAGCTTGAAAGCAGATTTGGCCACAGTGTCTTACAGGGTGAAAATACTGGCTACATACAAGAAGAACCAATGCTGTCAGCTAAAGCCAGAAATTAGGCGTGCATTTTTTATAATGAGGGAAAATATGTGCTGGCAGGGACTAGTTAAAGTGGTGTTGGATTCTGTTTGTGTGCTTCCAAATCAAGAGTCATGACTTTTCTAAAAGTTATATTTTAGTTGAACACAAGTTACTGGACTTAATACACAGAGGGTTAAAGCTTTGAAGGTTTGTAGGAAAGGGAGCAAGGGATTTGGGTACAAAAATGAGGCTTTCACTAGTTATACAAGTTGAATCTCTCCTTGGAGGAATTAGACTTTGTTGTTTCCTCTGCTCTGTAGATCTTGGATGAGGCTCTGCTGGTTCTTCAGGGCTGGTCTCTCCTTTTGCTGCTCAGTCTGAGACACTGAGTCGTGATTTACAGAGTGGATGATTACTCAAAATGCAAGTGAATTTGGTGAATACTACACAACACTAAGTAAGCATACAGAATAATCAAGGTATCTCAAATTGGACATTGAAAATTAGTGGAAGTTCTTAATCTGAAACTCTTTATTTCTCACTGTTCTTTTAAAATAATATCTTGTGAGTAATATAGCATGAAAAATGACAATCTTGAAAAATGTTACTCTTCCTTGATTTGAGAAAAATGAGATAAAATTAAATATGACATTAAACAAACTCATAAGATTTGCTGCTTTTGTTACAGCTAACTAACTGAAAGTTTTCTCTAATCTGACTTTAATAGGAACAAATCTGATGGAATATTTTTGTTTTTCTTTTGAAAAAAATAAGACTGTCACAAACATTTTTTACAAGGCTTGATTAAAGGTAATGATGCACCATAGAGAAATTCTGGTATGATCCAGACTGGCGCACTCTCACTTCATTGGTTCATCTTGAGCATGAAGTTCCTTCCTTCTCAATGAGATTAATTTTTTTTTTTTTTAAAGTAATAAAACTTCTAAATTAATTACTCCGGTTTAAAAATGCAGTTCAGTGGCAAATGCTTTGTATGTTTGCTTGGTATTACCTTGCTTGGGTCAAAATCTTAGGGGAAAATTGAACAGCTTCTCCCAGTATTGTGAATTGATATTATACAAAGCCAAGAAGTTTATCTGTGCAGACTTTGGGTATGTTATTTTTCCACTAATTTTGTGGTGTAGCGTGCAGTAGTTTTTTGTGATGCATTACATGTCCTTACAATAACTTTTGCAGTTCTTAGGCATTTGCCTTCCCGTTTCCAAACAAATGTCTTAAAAATAATCAAGCAAGGGAATGGCTGCCCTTACAGAAATTAGTGAAACCCCTGGGATGCTAATGATGGGATTTAAAAAAAAAAGAAAGAAAGCAGGAGGTTTCATGGCTGTTTACACAAACTCCTTAAAACTCACCTTTTATTTTTTTGTGAATCTGGGTAAATGAAACACAATACGCTGAAGTCAAAATTTGTGGAGATTTGATATATACTTAAATACGGGCAGTGAACTGCTGAAATGAAAGCTTTTGGGTGTACTTGTTGAAAAATGATTATGCTCTCATTGTCTGAAAATAAAGTACTGTAATTTGAGCCTGCCTGTTTAAAAGAGTTTCCTCTGATGTTTTTTCAGGTAGAATTTGCAAAAGAAGTAGCTTGTAAAAATGTTGAAATAGAGTTCAATGTCAAAGCAACCGAAAAATAACATTACTCAAAATAAATAGTAGCTCTTATTTTGAAAGCGTGTCAAAGTGGAGGGGCTTGCGTTATGCGTGGTTGCTGTTGGCTGCACAAACCCCTCATTTCTGCAGCTAATGATAGAAAGGAATATTAATAGTGGAATTCATCCCTTGTCGTATTTTACTGCTTAATCATCTTGTCTGGCACTCCCCCGGTCGTGTTCTGTGTGGCCGTAATTCAGGAATGAAAGCTCGCTTGGGCACTGGTATTACAGTCCAGTAATCAAAGAGGCCAGGATTATGCAGATAATGAAAGGACTGGCCAGCGCGTGTTTACCCATGAAAACTGGAGTGAAGTTAGTGACAGTAAACAGCCAGGGAGCTGCCTTCCGCCGGACGATGGCCGTCACTCCTACGTCACGGCTGCCTTAAAGATCCAGGGTGGGTAAGCAGAAACCAAGAGCGCTTGCATGTGCAGAAACCTGTGTCAGCAGTATTGTCTCAGGTTTCTGCCATGAAAAACTTCATCTCTTACAAGACTTCAGTAATATTGTCTTTGTATGCTGTTGCTGCTGTCAAAAGTAGAATTTCCAGGAGGTTGATAACATTTGGTTGGAAAATACTTGATTTATAAGCGAACAGTTTCCTGGAAATCAACACGGATTAGAAAGACAGAAGGGGACAATAACATGAACCTGAATGCAAATAAAATAGAAAATCAGTATATTTTTTTGTTTTCCTTATTTTTTTGTTAAGAGCTACAGTTTTAAAATCCAAACCTGACATTTTGTCAGAGGCTGGCACTGAACTCTGTGAATCGCTTGTGATTCAGAGCGTTGCTGGATAACTTTCTACTCCAAAATATAAAAAAAAAAAAAAATAAAAAATTGTGTCGATACTGAGGATGGCTGTAGTTGAGGGCTTTGTATCAGGTAAAATGATGAGAGGACAAAAGGAAGTATCTAAAATGAAAGGGGGGAAGTAAGTTTGGTGTTTAGTTTGGTTTTTTTTTTTTTTTTTTAATAAACTCAAGAAGCCATTTCCCTCTCATGGTTTTTAAATTATGTTTTATTTTAAGTAGTGTAGGTTCTTCCAAGATACCATGATTTCTTGTGAAGTGGTTTCCATGCTCTTGTCAATGCATGAATAACAAATAATAGAATGGGTGGGGAGGAAGTTGATTGTAATTTGACTTAAAAGCATGAATGTTTTGACCTCAGAGACTGGCAGTGTTAAAAGAATGATTTGCTGTGCTGTTTGTGTGAGCAGTTGGGTTGTTTAGTGTTAATCACCATCCAGTTATGAATACAATTCACTCGTTAGACAAGTGAATTAAGCTGTAGGCTCGCTCTGGACTTCTAAACATACCTTCAGTAAGCACTCAGGTTAGGAGGAGGAATGTTCTTCAGAATGCTGCATTGATGGGAAGAAGCAATGTTTATCTTGTGGATGTAATGAAGGTAAGGCTTTTCAAGTTGGAGGGGTCTGACAAAATAAGAAATTAATTTTTTTTTCTTACAGTTTAAGTACCCAAAGGATGGATTTCCTGAGATATTATTTTGAGTGATTGCTTATTGTGAAATTTTCATGTATGATGAAAGAGTAAGGTGTTGGGGTTTTTTTGGTGTCTTTTTTGTTGTTTTGTTGTTGCTTTTTCTACCAAGTGTTGAGGAGGATGCTTTTTGTTCTGGTTTATGACTTGAGATGGCTTTCTTTAGCAACTGTAAACTTTCATTGACAGGTATCCTTTAAAAATACTCTGTCTATACATGCTGTAGCAAAGCAGTGAGCACAGAGGAAAGCTGATATTCATTTTTTAAGTTGATACTTTTATTTGGCTTGTATTACAGATGTCTGATGAGCTTTGTGAGACAGCGAATGGAAATTAGATCAGTTTATAACCTGATCCTATATTCAGACTTCTAGCCTTGAGAGCCCTAGGATCTGAGGAAGTATAGGATCAGTCTCCACATCATAACAGTTTTTCCTGCATTTCATAATTAAGACCGATTTTCGTGTTATTCAGAATCAAGTCTAATTTGGTTATATTAGCAGTTTGCCTGATTAAGGATGGCTGAATCAGGTTCAATATTTGAAAGGTTGGCGTGTGAAGGGAGATATGTGTTAATGTCTGTGTTACTCTGGTTGGTGTGCTGTGTCACGATATTAGCAAGGGTAGGTCTGATCCCTGTGGTGAAGGATGTAGAAAGGGACTGTATTTGTATTTTAATTCAGAAGAGATATAGCAGTATGTTTTATTTTTTGCTGAAATTAGGTCAAATTTTGAAGTTCTCATTGAACATGCCGAGGCCTGAGTTGATTCTCCTCCAGTTGGAGTTATTATGAGCAGAATAAAGGTAAAATTGACTTTTAAACCCAAGTTAAAATTCCAGTTTTCCAAAATCTTCTGTGAAAGTTAGAAATCCAGAAGCTTTCATATCAGTCATGTGTTCTTATATGTGTCCATAGAGAGGGGGAAAAAAAAAAGTGTTCCTGTTTGGTTTAAGAAGAGGCACTGCAGTGGCATTGTTTATTAGGCATAATACAAAAGCTTAATTTCAAAATACCAGTCTGGTGGGAATTTTCTATGCCTGCTGTTAGCCAGCATATCCTCCTCCTTGGAAATTCAGAAAATGTTAGTCTTTTCAATTATAATTCAGACATTTCTTTTCACCATCAAATAGTTGTAAAATTCTTCTTCCTACAGATTTCAGTGAGTTCAATACTTAAATAAAGGTGAAAAATCTTTCTTTTTTTAAAAATAAGTGCAGGAAGCCTGGAAAGAAGTGACCCATGGTTATTATCCTGAACCTACCCAAAAGTAAAGGGTTAAGGGAGCTTTCCAAGTAGTGACAAAGGTGGAGATCAGGGAGGGGGGAAAACCTAGAGAAGTTGTTGCTCAGTCACAGAATCGGGAAGCTGAGAGGAACTGGACAGACCTGTTGTATAAGAGGAGCTGGGCTGTATCAGGTGCCGTGCAGTGGAGAGGAAGCTGAGTTCCCGAATACTGAATACTGGAATATGGAGAGAGCTCAGCTTGGTGTAACTTATTCTGCAAGTGAGAGAGGAGGGAAGTGCTGCTGCAAGCGAACTGTTGACAGTGTCTAAGCATGCTCTAATATCTAAACCACTTTTCCTTCAACATTTTTAACTCTGAGCACTTCATAACATTGGAAAAGAAGAAAATTCAAGGATTACTTAGTGTGCTGTTACTTGGATACAGTGAGGATGTTGAGAAATGGTAATAGGATTTTATCCTGAACAGGTGAAGTACATTATTGTACAATGTTTTACAAGTACTTTAATCAAAAACACTGATCCATAAACTTGCTGATTGAATTTTTGAGTAATTTGATTCTTTTTCTGGTGATCTGAGCTATTAAAGGGAGGGCTGGGGTAAATACTTGCAGCATGAGTGCCCTAAGGTGGTGCTGATTGCTCAAGGAAGGATTATCTGGTAGGGGGAAGAGTAGTGCACAAAGCAGAAGAACCTGCCATTTTCCTATTCATTGCACAAGCAGCCTTTTTTAATTTCCTCGGCCTTCCTGTGTCCTGATCAAAACCTTGCATTAGGCCAAGCAAATTTGTGTGTCCAGGTAAGGCTGTGTGCAGTGAGAGGGGACAAACTGGACTGCTGTAGCATGTTATCTGCGTGAGGACAAACAACTCGTCCATCCCTGGTAGGCCTGGTTGAGTGCAGGAGGTGACACTGAAATGGCTGAAAAGCCTCATGGGCAGTAAGGACCTCTGAGTCCAGGCCGAGAGGGAAATGGGCTGGTTAGATATGTGCTGTGTGAAGTCAGCACTGTGGTCTCCTGTGTCTGAGCCCAGCCCAGGGTATTTGGACTGATGGGAGTGTAGAACAACCTGAGATCCCTTGAGTCTTTAGGCTCAAGATATGTCATAGGTTATTGTAGCTCTGAGACTGACTCACTTGCCTGCCCCTTCTGCCTCGAAGATGAAGAAGAGCCTCCTGTAAAATGATCAACAACCGTCAGGCTTTGGTCTGCAAAAAAAGTACTTTGACTATGCCTGTACATTCCATAAAGAATGTGAGTATGTAACTGGGAATAACCATATCATAGTTTCACAGAATTGTAGAATGGTTTGAGTTGGAAAGGATCTTAAAGCCCGTCCAGTTCCAATTCCCCTGCCATGGGCAGGGACACCTCCCACTGGATCACGTTGCTTAAAGCCCCATCCAACCTGGTCTTGAACACTTCCAGGGACGGGACATACATGACTTCTCTGGGCAACCTGTGCCAGTGCCTCACCACCCTCAGCATAAAAAAATTTCTTCCTAATATCTAATCTAAATCTCCCCACTTTCATCTTAAAATGTTACCCCTTGTCCTGTATCTGCACTCCCTGATCAAGAGCCCCGCCCCAGGGTTCCTGTAGGCCCCCTTTAAATACTGCAAGGCTGCCTTAACGTCTCCCAGGAGCTTTCTCTTCTCTTAAGTTAAACAAGCACAACTGTCAGCCTGTCCTCCTATGGGGGATGCTCCAGCCCTCTGATTGTCTTTGTAGCCTTCCTCTGGACTCACTCTAAGAGATCCATGTCCTCCTTATGCTGAGGACTCCAGAACTGAATGCAGTCTCTCAGGTGCAGAATAGAGGGGGAGAATCACCTTCCCTGACCTGCTGCTCACACTTCTTTTGCTGCACCCCAGGATACTGTTGGCTTTCTGGGCTGCAAGTGCACATTGCTGGCTCATTTTGAGCGTCTCATCCACCAGCACCCCCAAGTCCTTCTCTTCAGGGCTACTGTCAGTCTGTTCTCTGCTGAGCCTGTATTTGTGCTTTGAGATTACCTCAGCCCAGATGTAGGACCTTGCCCTTGGCCTTTCTGAACTTCATGAGGTTAGGACAGGTCCACCTCTCAAGGCTGTCGAAGTCCCTCTGGATGGCATTGTCCTGTCCCATCACAGTTGTGTCTACAGCTAGAAACTCCCCTGCATTTTTCCTACGTTTTGGATCAAAACCGATGAGGTTGGGAGTTGGAGAAGGAGAGAAAGGGATGCTCTTGAGCTGAATTCTGTGATGGGCTCTGATTGTGCTACGGGTGCTTACTGTCCTTCTGCTCACTCCTCTCTCCCTCCGGGTAGTGAATGTCCCTCTTGGCTCTGCTATGGCAAGCGAAGAGGCGTCGTACGTTTGAACCCAAATACAATATAATAAGTTAATGTAATTAGTTTTTGCTCTGCTACTTGTGTCCTTGATCAGACCAAATCTTTGTGCAGCTGTGCAGAACTGTTTCTTTAAAAACAAAAATAACCCTAGCCAAACCAAACTATGTGTGAGTGGGAAGTGAGGACGTGCAGGGCAAACAGTGGTGGTGATTTGCAGGGCAGGGATGCAGTCCGCTGTATGGTTTCATTCTTTTTGGCAGAATCACATTTAAAGAAGATCCTTTTTGCCTTCATTTCAAGTGAAAAGAAATTCCTTTCTCAGCAAAACAAACCATCATAGAAGCATTCAGTTTCTCATTTGCAGAATAAATGATTTCAAGTTCTCTTGGGTCCACATGGAAAAAGTACTCCACGGTTTTACCGGATGCTGTGTTCTCCAAAACATCCCATTTTTTTTAATGGCTGTTTCTTAATGATCCACAGCTGAAGGCCCTTCCCTTTACTCTTGGCAGCCTATGGAGTCTTTATGGGGTGGAACAGGATCTTTCTTTCGTCCTAGGAAACAGTATTAATCCTGCCAGTATTTAACTCAATCCAGGATTACTAATCTGTTGAAAAGCTCTGCTTTTAGTTTTTACAGATGATGTTCAGGTCATCTGATAGTTGCATTTTGTATTGTCAACAAGGCGTGCTGTGTTTGTCTCTGGTAACGTCAGAATTTCTAGAAGGGATTCATTATATTAGTATTAAATGATGAGGTCTTCATTAGTGAAAACAAGTCAAGTTCTCATAATAAAATGGTAATTTTCTCATTTATGTTCTGTATTTCTGAAGTAATGGCTTTCAAATACTCAGCATTTCAATTTGCCTTTCTGGTGGAATAATGAAGTATTACAATGACTGTAATTTAGAATGGATTTAAATAATTTAGTTATTTACTTTTCCCAGTGTTTTCCTATTAAAAGCAGCCTAACCAGTCTCTCTGGCTCATGATCAGTTTTCCCTGTTTATACCAATTTGATTGACAACTATACAAAAGCAGGTTAGTTGGGAGGAAATTCCAAGATGCTTCACCTTAATTTTTCATTAGCAATTAACAAGCAGACAAGGCTCCCTGAGTTGTCTGAAACATCGTTTTGTAGTGGTGAAGCCAGCTGGTTTATGTCGTGTACATAAGAAAGAAGCCTGTGTGGAAAAACACCTGTTTTAGAATGGGGAGCTTGTGTGTGCGTGTGCGTGTGTGTGTGTGTGTTGTCATCACCTCTTCTACTCTTTAAAAAAACTAACTTTACGTGGGTTTTCTGTCCTTTCTTTTGAGTAGATCCTTGCAGGTTTACAGGTTGACCAGGTAATAAGTGGAAAAAAGCCCAAGCTGGTGAACAGGTAGAGTGCAGTTATGTCTAGTGCTACAGTTATTTCCTATTTTATGTGGTGCTTCCTTACAGGATTTAGAACTTCAAATGCATAAAACTCTTGTGTGGGAAAGTCATTGTTTTTTTTAAAAGTAAGTGAATGAAGTTGCTATAGAATCTTAGAGGCTAAAATCTGGTTAATTGGTATTAAACTCTGGGCTGCTTATTGCATGAGAACAAATTTACTGCAGGCTTCCTCATTTGAATCAATGCAAGTATGAGGCATAGAGATTCCTCAGTGCAGCAGCTCAGAAGGAGTTACTCAACTAGGTTACTTTTCCAGTTGTGACTAAGGGGCCAATTAGCAGCATCCGGAATGAGACGGCAGCACGTAGGTAAAAATAGATGGCATTTGGGGAAGCTGGGGGTTGCTTTGGAGGAGGTCTTCAGCTGCAGACTGAGAGAAGCAAGACAGAGGCAAGCTTCAGAGAGAAGTGTTTACAGACATGATTGTGAGAAACTCCATGAACAGGCAAAGGTAGGAGCAGCCCAGAGAAATGGCAAGAAGTAATGCCAAATTGGACTCAAACTGAAGGGCCTCTGCTGCCGAAGGAATGCCTGAGCCTGGTTCTTCGCTTCCTGCTGACAAGAGATACAATGCTAGCATTGATATTAAAATGAAACAATCTGTAACATCCTCTGAAAATGACAGCAACCAGAGGGAGTGGGTGTAAAGCTTGCTAGATTGTTAAGCCTTGTGTTGAGGATTGATACTTTAATGCCTCTGTCAGAGGAAGGAGTAAGGCACACAGAAGTGCTGCTTCAGTAGGCACGCTTGGGGATGATCAGCTTGCCACTGTCAGAGTCCCTGAGACCAAATAACTGAGTAACGTGCAAGGCACAGAGAGGGGAACTTGATGGCGTGGGGTTGTGTTTTGCTTTCTGTCCTTTACAGTTATAACTTTGTCCTGTGACGACAACAGTTGCGATAGTCCTTCTCCATCGTTTCTGTGGGATACCGAAGCCACTGGATTAGTATAGTTTAAAACTCTTTTGTTCTTCGCTGACCTACTTTGACTGCACATTAGATATTGGATTGGGGAAGGGCCATCTGTGTATGTACCCACTGATACAGCCTAAGTATAAAGCGAATGTGGAATGCACTCTGCTTTCTCTTGATAAACTTCAGTTCAATGGAGCTAATTACTTAAAATACTGTTTTTTACTGTAAATGGCATGCTCTACTTGTCATTTAATAATGTATTAGTGAATTTGATACTTCATGAAAAATAAAGAAGGCAGGAAAGGGTGCAGCTGAAGTCCTATCTTTAAATACACAAAGGATGTATGAAGGGTAAGAGTTCTTGTTTGTGATCTGCTTGTAAGCCTGTTGCTTAAAAAGTATAAACAATCTAGAGGATATATGATCTCTGTATTCATATGGTCAAATACAAAGCATGTTCACCGTATTATACATGCTTTCTTGATCAGGGAGCTGTACCTGCAAAACTCTATAAAAATGCCTTTTGAAAGTTACACTAATTCACTAGTAATGTATTTGGATCAACTCACTTGGAGGAGCTTTCAAGGTTACCTCTGCATGTATATAAACATGCAAAATACACTCTTTTCCTGCTGAGTTTTTCTCTATTAATTTTTTGTGAAATATCACAGTATAACAGTATCGCAGTATTACAGGGTTGGAAAGGACCTTTGAGATCATCAAGTTAAACCTACAACCCAACACCAACACCTACTCATCGTCTAAACCATGGCACTAAGTGTCTCATCCAGTGTCCTCTTAAATCCCTCCAGGGACAGTGACTCCACCACCTCCCCAGGCAGTGCATTCCAGTGGCCAATCACCCAATCAGTAAAGAATTTTTTCCTAATATCAAGCCTAAACCTCCCCTTTAGAAGCTTGAGACCATGTCCTCTTGTTCTGTCACTGGCTGTCTAAGAGAACAGTCTCCTTTCAGGTAGTTGTAGAAAAAACCCCACATTTGTTTAAATAGAGAAGCATGACTTCTAAAGAAACAGGGTGCTGTGGGTACTAAAATCCACTTTTTGATACAGAAGTGATTCAGTGATGTCCATAGCCCCAGAACAAGAGCCCCACAGCATCCATGTATGCTGGAGATGTGGCAGAACCCCATACATAGCTGATATATGAAATACATACATAACTGATGAGATTGCTCTTCCTTCTCTTGATTGGTAAGCAACGAGCTTTCTGCCAATTAGAGCAAAGGTGTAATCACAATTCTGATGAACCAACGTAACACTCCCATTGACTTCAGTTTGGCCATGGTGCCAACTGAAGGTGAAGTTTGCGCCCACAGAACAGCTGAGGATAAATATTGTTGGTAATCTAGTTTCAGTTTATCATCTTCAATAGAGAAGGACCTTAACTAATGAATAGTTCGGAAGAGGTAAAGAGGGCAAGCGGTTGATGATGAAGGGTATTGTTTGGTAACCGCAGAGGAAAGGTTTTAATTATATTTAATGCCTAAACGTTATGTCTGGTTAATATTTGTAACAGTCTAAACTAAAAAGGTTTTGCAAAATGACTTGATGCACAGCAGAGCGACAGCTTCGGTTACGTTAGTTACATTACATTAATTATTAGACATAACCCTGTCTATGTAGTTTTCAATTTTCTCGAACTTGTTTGTGAATCTTAAGAACTTAGTACATAACTCTTTGTGTGTAATGGGTCAAAAAGTTATATAAAACTTATATTAAAGTTAAAATACTGTTGTAGATTGATAGTCATGTTGCAGAGGGGCTCTAGAGAAATTCACTTTAGGTGCCAAGGCCCTGCAGTGATCATAGAATCATTAAGGTTGAAAAAGGCCTCTGAGATACCTTGAGTCAAACCATCAGCCCAAGACCACCACACCTACTAAACCAAGTCCCAACATAAGATAGATTTGTCTGTCCAGTAGCAGATGGCATTTCTGAGAGACAGCCCCTCGCCCCATTAATATTCTTGCATGCAGATAAATATCTTCCATCAAAAGAAAACTGCATTTTTTAATTCAGTGTTTTTGGAAGAGGTCAGACAGAGGTAAAGATGACATGAAAAATGTCCGTGCACCTTTTTTGTAGTTCAAGGCTATGATAAGAGTTGTTCTTTAGACAATTACAGATGTTCAGAAATGAGGTCTTTGCTCTCTAGATCCTTGTGTTGGGGATGTAAAGTGTCTACCCCTTTTAGGATTCAAACAGCAAAATAATGTTGCTATTTCAAAGATAGGAAAGTGGCCTAGTACTCTACATCAGTGTTGTTTCCAAGGTTTAGCAAAAATACTTGGGTTAGGTATAACAGCAGTGGACTCTAAAGGTGAATAATAATTAACAGTAGGAGTCTTTCATTTACATTGTTTTAAAACCTGAGCTGTGCCATTCTGCGATGGTGAAGATCCTATTTTTAAAGGAATATCTGTTATTTTTACATAGACATATGTAATGATAATATAAAGTTAGGGACTATTATATAAATGCCATGTTTTTCCCCTCTGAATTGTTCCAGATCCTGAATAATCTGGAGATCAAAAGGCTGCTGTAGAGTTGGTCTAGAATGGGGATATATTTCAGTGCACCAGGAAACGTGGGAGAGCTCTACAGTCACTGCAAGAGCAAAATAAAATAAAGTAGACTTATTTATTTATTTTCTGTCATTTAGATAGATCTGCTTGGCTTGGTAATATGAGAAAGGGCGTTCCCTCAATTAACAGCTTGACTAATTTGACTAATTGTCATAAGGTATTGAATAACATAGTCTGAGCCTTGCAGATGACCATATTTCAGGGCAGCTGGTTGAGTCTAAGCACTAGAAGGCCTTATGCAAGGAAGATATCTTGAAGGAGGGAATGATGTGGTAACCTTCTTTCTTGACAAATGAATGACATGGATTGATTGTGGATGGAAAGTCCTCTCATAGCATCTTTTGAGTAATGCTTTCTAGCTTCTCAGTTGGCAAGGAGATATCATCCTGGTGTGTAGATCAGGATGCACCTCCAGGTTTTGCTGTCCTTTCCCATGGCTCAGTGGGAGGTAGTGAGGGTGACTTCTTGTGCTCCGGAGATGCAGATGGGCACTGAGTGCTGTAGCTGGGGTTCTCAAGGGATGTGTCCCTCTATATGCATCTGCCCCTGCAACCCCAGCTTGTTTTTGTCATAACATTGCATCCAGCTTGAGGTGTTGATTCTTATCTCAGAGGATCTCAGTGAAAATAGTATTTAGAAGACTAAATGAACAATGAAGACCAAACCCAATAGTTTTGTGTTTCTGTGGAACTGGAGTTTCTGCAGTAAAGAGGAAATATGTGTAAGAAGTTGAGCTGTCAAGGGAGTCAATTGGGGAACTTCAGGATGAACTCCCAGCTTGATTCCACATCTTCCATCATAAATCTGGGGTCTGTTTATTAAATTTTGTCTTTTTTCTTACACAAGCATAGCATCTTATTTGTGTGCAGTTCCATGAAATTGTTGCTCCACTACATGCATTGTCTCCCTCTGCAGACAGAGTGAGTGAGCAGACACATGATGGACAGTCAGATTGTGTAGTGCAATACTGGAAGATACTGGGAGACTGTTGTGGTAAATTAGCATAGGGTAGAATATGTTCCTGTCTAAATTTATATTACCAAATGAGAAGAGAATGGAAATTATGTTTTCAGGGTTCAATTAAACTCTTCCAAAAGTATAAATAGGGTTACAGAATAATATATTTTATATGCAAGTATATTCTTTAAGTTAATAAATGTAAATATTTTTAAATATAAGCTTGGGTTCTTAAAACAGTGGGTTGTGTATGTAGAATAGCTCTCACTGAATTTCTTCTTTCACTGGAGAATAAAGTACTCCTCTGACTTCTGGGATAAATTAGTGGGTCAGTATCAAGCAGAGGAGCAATCCTGGCACTTGTTCTGAGCCCATTTGGGTGAAAGTTACGTTTTGGGCTTCCTGTGTTTTTAGTTCATGTTTTTCTTGCAGGTGTATTTCTGATTAAATTTCATAGACTCTGTAGTTTGAGCAAAATGATTATCGTATATTTTTATTTGAATGCATGGCAGTTTCAGAGCACTTACTAAGCAAGGTGTAAATTTTGCAATCTTACAGGAAGTGAGTACGGATCTACAATTTTATGAAGATTTCATTATGTACTTAATGCACCAAACATAAATTCCAGTGCAAATCCTGAGCTGCCTTCTGACTGTAGTTAGAATGGAAGGGAACTGTAAGATTGTTGTGACATGTTTGTGTTCTTACATTTAATGATAATTGTAGAGCAAAAGCTTCTCATGTCATGCAAGAAAAAAAATGTGATCTGATAAGAATCTTATCAAAAGGAAGACAATAATCCTCTTAAGGATTCTTCTGTCTTAGGTCAGCAGGCCATTGGAGTTGGTTTTTTTTGGTTTTTTTTGGTTTGTTTTTTGCAAAGGTGTTTCTTAGCAAAAACTTCTAAATATTTTTCTGGGTTTTAGATTTTTTTTTTTTTTTGCCATCCAAAGAACCTGGAAACCATGAGACGTTCATTGCCATTTTCTGATATTTGCCATTAATTTATAACACACACACAAAATCGCACACAATGTAGTGAAAGAAAGTTGAAGCTGCAGCGTAATCAGTCATTCTCTTTAAAACTAACAGAAACAAATGAGATAGAAGTGATATGAACATAGTGTGACAAAGTTGAAATAATGAGCTGAGACTTGTGTCTTTGTTGATGTTTGGAATTCCGAGTGCCCTGCTAAGAACTTAGGAATTGACGGAGGGTGGCAGGGTCCTGGAGACTTGCTAAGCAATTCCAAATACACTGCAGAACAGCCTGAGAGACACTTACGGATTTTGAAGGAGGGGAAGACAGTAGTAGGGTGACCCAGTGGAGCAGCAAGTTACTGTTGTGTAGCTTTGCTCTCTTTACACCTGTAATTTGAGAGATCACTTGGAAATCAAGATGTCTTTGTTTATGTGGTGTTCCTGTTGCTGGTCTTTGTATTGTGTTTAAGGTAAGGGAGCTGAGCAAGTGGGTAAGTTCAGCTTATTTTGGATTTGCATTTGCTCTACCTTTGAAGAGCTTTTGCCATTCAAATGCCTACAGAAAAGCTTGAGTTAAATTCTGGTGTCCAACTCCTCCTGTTTACAGCTGAAAGGAACCAGTGGAAGGTTCAGCACTGGAGACATTACCAGCTAGAATTAAGCAAAGGTATAAGGAGTGATACTTATTACACACTAATCCTGGAGTCGCAAGAAACCCAAGGGCAAAGACTCTTCATATAGAGTCTTCTGTTTGTAATAGAACATGATGTTAAAATTCTGAGATCTCTGGGTTTGTGGGTATTTTGATTGTTATCCTGAGAATGTTCTAACACAGCTCTGGGAGCTCCAGACCTCCACTGGATTTTAGCGTTATCTCTCGGTGTAATATTGGGTTGTTTTGTTATACACCTAACTAAATTAACTGGTTAGTGCCTAAAAAGAACCCCAAGCTCCACCCAGAAATCCTATAGCAGTAGAAGATGTGTGGCCAAAGCAGCCTGATAACTTTTTCACTACCTCAGGTTGGTATTCTCAAGTGGCAGGACAAGCAAGGACAGCAACTCGCTCTGGTGACTGTTCAGCAAACCCAGTGATTTCGACTCATCTGAACGAAAGTTTGCTTGCAGTTTGAAAAGTGCAATTCAGTAATAACCTACTTAAAGCAACCAGCATAAACTTTCTGAGCCAATAGAAAAGAAACTTGAGTCAGTCTAGGAAAACTGGCCACAATAATTCTTGGTGTTTCAGCAAAGTGTTTTTGTCTTATTTGGGGATTTTGTGCCACGTATTCAATTTAGGAAATTGAAATAACATTTATGTGTATTTTTGCCAGACTTTTTGCTTCCTTTTAAAAAAAACTATAAAAATTTGTAATCATCATGTTCAAAATATTAGTAAAAACAATGTGGAAAGTAAGCAAGCTACAAAACCCATGATAAAAAATGTGTTAATTTGATGTCCATGCGAACTTACCATAAATAATGTTATGGGAATCTTAAAGATGTCACGAGTGTCAGGAGCCTCCAGATATGTAGTTACTTAGTCAAATCTAGCTCCTAATTGCTAAATCGTGCATTCCTGTATTGCTTAAATACTTTGAGCTCCTGATTTTTCCTTTTAAAACATTTCTGCTGCTTTCATTGTGTTGCTTGTTTGCCAAGCGGTTTTTTTCTTTCCATCTTTTCCAAGTCTCCTGTTCATGCTCTACCTTATTGTCTTTCTTTCTTCGTCTTTCAGTACTACTTTATGTTGTTACTCTGCCTTCTTAGGCTTCCCACTCTGTACCCTTCTCATAATATTCACAGCTGCTTTACCTTTCTTCCATGTCTTCTGAAGTTTTTTAGTACTCATCTACTTGCTTTTCTCCCTTCATTTTTTCTCTAAAATTTATGTAATTTGCCACCTTTTCCATACCTTCTCTGCTGTCTTCCTTAACCTGGATCATTTGGGGCTTGAATGTACTTGTAGGTAGATAGGGTAAACTTTGACTGGCTCGGATTACTCCATTAGTCTGAACTCTTCCCAGTCACTGAAGAACTGATGAGGAGGGGTTGAAAAGTGTTGTCAGCTTACCTAAGGAAGAAGACATTGCTGCTTACTAACGAAAAGACACGGTTACTACTAAGTGGAGAGCAGTCAGGCGGAAAGGGACTTGGGAGTACTGGTGGACAGGAAACTCAACATGAGCCAGCAGTGTGCCCAAGTGGCAAAGAAGGCCATTGGTATCTTGGCCTGCATCAGGAATAGTGTGGCCAGCAGGACTAGAGAGGTCATCATCCCCTTATACTCGGCACTGGTCAGGCCACACCTCGAGTGCTGTGTCCAGTTCTGGGCCCCTCAGTTTAAGAAAGATGTCGAGATGCTGGAGTGCGTCCAGAGGAGAGCGACGAGGATGGGGAAGGGGCTGGAGCACAAGCCCTATGAAGAACGACTGAAGGAGCTGGGGTTGTTTAGCCTGGAGAAGAGGAGGCTCAGGGAAGACCTTATTGCTCTCTACTACTACCTAAAGGGAGGTTGTAGTCAGGCAGAGGTTGGTCTCTTCTCTCAGGTGACTGGAGACAGAACAGGAGGACATGGTCTCAAGCTTCGCCAGGGGAGGTTTAGGCTTGACATTAGGAAGAAGTTCTTCACTGAAAGGGTGATTGGTCACTGGAATGTGCTGCCCGGGGAGGTGGTGGAGTCATCGTCCCTGGAGGTGTTTAAAGAGAGATTGGATGAGGCACTTAGTGCCATGGTGTAGTTGAAGAGTAGGTGTAGGTGTTGGGTCATCGGTTGGACTCGATGATCTCAAAGGTCTTTTCCAACCTTATGATACTGTGATAATGTGAAGTGGTGGTTATCAATACTCGTGTGAGGGACATTGTATACTAGCAAACACTTGTGAGTATTTTTGTGGGACCTAGAACAGCAGCTGGTGTACCCAAATACCCTGGTCATCTCATCTTCCATTAGTGGCTTGTGAATTCTGACTACACACTATCTATTTCCTTGATTGTTTATTATCTGAGCTGTTTGATATAACGGATTGATTGTGTTGGGTTAGTGATATGTAAGAGTACCCTGGAAGATTGCTGCTTATTTGAAGGTAACACGTCATTGGTGCTGATTTACACTAGTACAGTTCTTTTTCAATGAATGTGGATATAATGGTATTTTGCTGTGGCTCATCAGTAACTTTGACAGCCAAGCTTGTGGTCTTGGTCCACTTCCAAGTTGAAAGGCGTTCACAGCACAGACACCATTGAAGTCAGTGGTGGCATGAGCAACTGTTGGTCACATACTGAGAAAGCACAGCCTAAAGAAATGTTTTCATTGAAATCTTGACTGCTGTGGCTCTGAATTGAGCCATATGGGTGAATGTGAGGAGGATTGAACTGTTGCCTGCGCCATGCCTGCTGTTAGAGTAGGCAGAAAATTTAACTGAGGCTTCATAAACTTTATAGTTTTTAAAAATATCCTATATGATCTTGTTTTAATTGTCAGTTTGTTTTTAATTCTTGGTCTTGAGATGAAGGAAACGGCAGCCCTCCATCCGTGTGCTCTTTCAGGTGCCTGAAGTTAGTAAGATTTTTATGTAAGTGAGTAAAGGCAGAATTTTGGTGAATGTATTCTAAGATCTATGTATGCTGTGAAATCTTGGCCACGTGTATGACTGAGTATATCTGTTAAGTATCCACTGTTACTTGTAATGCTGTTCCGTATGCACTTGAGGCACTCAAATCGTAGATCTGCCCTGCTTTCATGGTGCTCATCTCAGTAAATGGTGTTGGAAACCTCTGTGAAATGACTGGGGAGCATTGGTAAGCAGTAGAGGGATTTGCAGTATCCAGGATCCCTGCAAAATTACCTAGGAGACTCTCACCTGATGAGAACTTGTTCAGTTTGATCAAGGAGAAATTTGTGGTCAGGGAGATAATTATCAGTTTTGTGATTGATTATCTGAAGGGACAGTTATTATTAGGAGGAGTGGTGGAGCATATCTGGTGTTACACTTCCAGTTTAGCATATGAATGTCTGGAAACTGTGTTAACATTGTGCTTTTCTGTGTGTTTGCTCATGAAAGCCAGCTTGAGTTTGTCCCACTGTATTTATTGCTGTGTGAATAATGTTGGTACTGGTTAGATTTTATGTATTTGGAACACAATGCCTAACTGCTGCCCTGCCTGTATAATTATTAAGTAGAGAGAATACGTTGGGAAAATAGCTTTGAAAAAAGCACCTATTATAAATGAATGATTACTGACTTCACAAAGCATTCATAATATTGACAGCCAGTCAGGAAAATTAAATGAATGCAATCAGGATAGTGATTATTTTTCTCAAGAAGTGTAAGAATGAGAGGACAAACATTTGTACTTCTTGGCATCCTAAGACCAATATTCTGCTGTGAAAAGTGGCTCGGTAGGTGTTAGGGTATATGTAGGACAGGACCTTGAGCTAGTGAAAGCTTTGAGCTGAGTGTGGAGACCTTCTCAAAGAAGACCAAAGGCTTTCACATTCAGACTTGCAAGATTTATTTGAATAAAAACTAGAAAATTAGCTTCTTACAGAATAGAATCTTCATAGTGACTTATGGGAGATAGATGTAGGGACGAAGAGATTTATGCACAACTGCCTGCTTATGCGTGTAGGTCCTGGCATCAGTAATCAGTTAGGTTTAACTTCAGGGCTTAGGGAGTGGCAGCAAAGTGAGAGCAGTTTCTTTGGTCTTTTAGAGAATTTTTGTCACGAGGAGATTTTACTTGTCTAGAAAAATAATATTCTTAGATTTATTTAGTGACTGGATGATACGCAAACTGAAGAAAAATTGGGGAATTATTTGGCCATCAAGTTAATAGGGAAAGACTATAGGAAACAATTTCAGCAGGTGGAAGTGAGTGAATACGGAGTTCTCAGGTGATAGAGGATTATAAGGAAGTTCTTAAAATTAATGTGAGTAAAAATGTGACTGTTAATTTCTGTCCCTCCATTCTGGACATACTTTGGGTTTAGTATGCGTGTTTGGTTTTCATGCTTGACATGGTGGTGTTTGCTTTTACTGTCATACAAGATGATGCTAGTTCTGCATGCCAATCTCATCTTCAAGTAATTAATAACAGTAATAGATATACTGGAAGCAATAGTTATTCTGAGGGCATTTTGATTTTAATTATTAATAAATGCTTGATACATGTGAGGGTGCGGGGTAGTGTGTGAGCATATCCTAGCTTTACTTAATGTTTTATACGTAATCTGCATCATTTTTCTTGTTTCATTCTAGTTGTAGGCCCTGTGTTGTCCTGCATATACAGTCATGTGATTTTTCCTCACAGTTGCCACGCTCGCTTAAGCAGCTCGGTCCCTTCCCCCCTCTTCTTCATTTCCCGATGTTATGCCCTTTGTTGCAAAATTACAGGCTGCAGCTGAGCAGGGAGCTGATGAGGCACTGGCACAGGTTGCATAAGGATGCCCCATTCCTGGAGGTGTTCAAGGCCAGGTTGGATGAGGCTTTGAGCAACCTGATCCAGTGGGAGGTGTCCTACCGGGGATGGGGGGGGTAGGAACTGGATTGTCTTTGAGGTCACTTCCAACCCAAACCATTTTATGATTCTATGAAAATATGAATGTAGTGTGAACACCAATACTTTTATGTAAGTTAGAGACTTACAGTAAAAGCATGCTATCGGATTTTTGCCCTTATTTGATAAAAGGATGCAGAAGGCAGAGAGTGCAGAGATGAGAAGGGATGGACTGGTTGGATTAGGATTATTTTGGAAAAAGGCTATTAAGAGAGAAACTGAATGGCTTTGCCCATTTTAGAATTAGTATTTCAGCCCTTGTAGTAAGAATTTTTGGTCCATGTCTAAAAAACCATTACAGTGCTTTCTGACAATTTTTCTGATAAGTTTGTAAAACACTTGATTTCGTTAAAGGTCCTACTTCTATCTTCGTTATCGTGGTTCAGGTGTATTAGTACTTGCTTTCACTAAGCCATTTTCCTTTGAATCTGTGAATACTCAATCTGATTCAAAAACTGTACAGTTTTAAATGGCTAAAGAGAAAACTGCCAAACCAGAAAATTAATTCATACCAAAGACCACCTGAAAATGAGTTGATTTCTCACAGTCATCCCGATGGAAGTTTATCTTTCGTTAAATTTTGATTTTAGTAAAGGTCTGCTCTCCTATACATTGGACATAAATCACACATGTCACGTAGTATAATTTTTATTTTATTTTATAGATTATTAAAGTATTATAGGTATTTACACAGATTTATTAGAGCAGTTGCTCAATTTTCAGTACTTCCAGCTGAAGGTAGATACAGTGGTAATATTGAAGGTGATTGAATTTTGGGACCCAGGTGTTTGGCTGCACATTAGCAGAAGAGTAAAATGTTGCAGAATTCTTTGAAAGCTTGGCCTGTCAGTGTGCTGAGAAGGCAATGATTTGCTGTTTTTCATCAACTGTGAACATTTATAAGGAACTACGTGTTTCCTTTCAAGTCGCTTCATTAAGGAGTTCAGCTGTGCTGTGGAGCTCAGTAGGTCTGGACACCAAGTACAGGTGCACTCTCTGCTCTGAGCAGTAGAGTGAGGTTGGCTGGGGAAGCCATTCTTGGTGATCGCTCAGAAAGGTTTGTACAACCAGCTAATGGCCTGGTCTCTGTGGGAAGGCTGGGAACATAGAATGCTGATTATATTGATTTCTGCTGCCCTGTCTTGTGCTGTGAATATTAGGATCCCCTAAAATTTACTCTCGTATACTCTTCCTGTTTCCAAGTAGAAAAAACCCCACATTAGTAGGAATTAGATGTTACCATGTTCTCAAGACCCCCTGAATTCCCAAGAAAAGTGAAAAGTATTATTGTGTGAAACTTCTTAAATTTTATTTTGCAGTGTGAATGACAACATGCTTAATAAAGAAAAGGAGATATGACCAGATCAGTTGGTTTGTGGGGTTTTATTTCATGAGACTTTGGGGTTGTTCTGTTGGTTTTTTTACTTATTTGATTGTTTGTTGGGTTTTTTTAGTTTGCCCCTATAGTTCACATGGCTTCATGATGTAATAAGGCTGACGCGAATGCCTCTTAGTGTTCTCAAGTGTTTTTTCTTGAGGAGAATTTAATTGTATTTTTAATTTTGTTCCCACACCTCCAGATACTTAACTGGAAGAAGAAAGAAAGCAAACTTTTATTAGTTATTTTAATGCTTTAGTAATTTTCTAATTTTTATTTAATACTGACCCTGCCTTTAAGTGAGCACAATCTTCAGTCGGATGAGTCTGGCTATAACTAGAACTGAATTGTATCTTAATGGATTCCTGTTTGATTTCAGCCTGTGTTTTTCTTTGATGATATCCTTGTTGGTCCAAGTAAACACGTGCAAGCCATGTAGAACAATGCACCTCCAACCCCATTATGTTCACGTAACATCATAGATTTTATCGATGCCATTTACATTTCGTCAAGTTCTGTGGTGGATTTTAGATAGAATAAGAAAGAGTGGAAGTTAGAATTAAAAATAATGCTCGTGAGAAGTAACTGATTTCGTGTATATTCCCCCCACCGCTCATTTTGTATTTACAGTCTGTCTTTTGGAAGAAATTGTTAATCAATTAAATCGTTGCCTGTTTGCTAATAGTAATGAATTCTGAAGTCCATTCTGCTTTTTTGTATTATTTGAAGGCAAGTTAGGTAGAAATTCTTCATGGTGATGGTGATGAAACACTGGAAAAGGTTGCCCAGGGAAGCCGTGGACGCACCCTCCCTGGAAGTGTTCAAGCCAAGTTGGATGGGGCCTTGAGCAGCCAGGTCTGGTGGGAGGTGTCCCTGCCTATGGCTGGGGGTTTGGGACGGAATGATGTTCTAAGTTCCCTTGAACCCAACCCATTCTGTGATTCTAAGTAGTCAAGAAAGCAGTCACAAGTACTTTGCTTCCCCAGGCCCTTGATCTCCTCTAAGGCTGTAACCTTAGAAAGGATGCGAATATAAGTGGTCTTTTTGTAATGGGTGAAGGCTAATGAGTTCCTCTGACTCCTTGGCTTATCTTAGGTTTCAGCCCTGCCTGCTGTGAGGCATCTGAACGGGGTGCTAGGAGACCATGTGCTGACCTGCCTAGAGGAATGGCTTTAGGGCCATGTGGTTTTGGGACCTTCAGTTCTCCAGAGGTGTCTGGGGGAGATGTCTTCTCCTGCATAGCTCTTCTTGTTGGGGTTCTGCAGGACCACATTTCTTACACTTTTCTGTGCCAAGATAAATATAGGAGGTACACAATTCACATCCCGCGATTTGCTTTGGAGTCAGGTGTTGCAGAGGTTACTCAAGTGTAATGAACATGAAGTTCGTGTGCACTGTCTGATCTCAACAATTAAACTTGACCAAGATCTTGGTTGTTCCTTGCAGGACGCAGTTTGCCAGCTTATTGAATCCTGTCACTACCGCAGTGCTGTAAGCAGGAAAAGGTTGAATAAATTCCTGTACTTTACCATGTCAAGTCAGAAAGCATGTGGCATCCTTATTGGTACTGGATTCTGTATTTATTCTTTTCAGTGTTTAAGCAATGCAGAGAGCTGATGTGATGTGCCTTGGGGCCCTTGCATCTCTATCAGTACTTTTTAAAACTACCCAGCTATATACTATGACCTTTTGGTATTTCATAGGTCTTTTGAACTTCAAACGAGTAACTGTTGTGTATGTGGTTTTAATTAAAACAGGTTCATGGTTCTTCATCCTTAAAACTACTATACAATTACTGACTGCTTCCAGTGTCTACCAGGTATTCCTGAATTTGTCATACTCTTGTGTCAATGATAAGAAGTTCCACGTTAGGTTAATTTCTACTAGTATGTCCAAGTTTGAAGAAAACCATCAGTTCTTTAAAATGAAAATTTTCATAGTTGAAAACAGCAAAGTTTTTAATTTATGTGTTATATTGTGGCTTGGAAGGTTGTTGGCTGGATTCTGGTGCTGGCAGAGCATCTGTGCCTTTAAAAAAACCCAAGTAGATCAAAGGAATGGAAGTGCCTGCTAATCTGAGGGTATACTTTCAGAGTAAACATGCATATTTCATTTCTGCAACTTTCTGCTATCGTTAGCCTTTTCTATACATAGGATAAACTAAGTTTTCTGTGTACTCTTGATGCACTTGGTAAACTAACAAACCACAAAGAAGTTCACTTTCCTTTTATTATTTTAATAAGTCTTTTATCTGTTGCGAATTAAGAAAATGTGGTAAAAGACGTAAGTAGTAATTTGTGTACGTTATTGGTCAAGCATATTCTGGTACTTCATGTGAAAGTGTTCCTGTTGGTGCATGCTACGTGTTCATAGAACAGTGAAAAATCCTCACTGTGTTTCACTAAAATTGATTTTGCTTTGGAAAGTGTCAACATGGGGGTAATGATTGAATCTGAAAACTTCTTAGCTTCTAGAATTATAGTCTTGCTGTGTATTCATATACATATTCATGTATATTCATACAGAGTTACTAAGGACACAGTGGTTTTAGAAATATGAATTAATCAAGCTTGATCTGTTTGACAGTTCTTTCATCCCTCTTTGGAGTGTGAGTTAACAACGGTGAGTGTCAGCCTCCAGTGAAAGCAGTGGGATGTTACAGATTTAAATCCTGTATGCTGTTATGTTTGTATTCTCCACTTCAGCCTGGATGTTTTTGGTGAACTTTATTTTCTTAATAGCAGGTGACAATCAAATTACTTCTACAACATGTTGTTCAAGATCTCAAACATGCAATACTAATACAGTTCCTATAAGAGGTTCGTTTGTTGATCTGACCTGTTTTAGAAAAACTGTATGAATGCTGCTTTCCTTTGAAATTGATCTTCAAAAAGAAATCCTGTTTTGTATAATAAGATGCCAGACTCACAAAGATTTCCTTTCTTGTTTCATAGACGTTCCATCTTCAGAGCAGCCTGAACTGTTCCTAAAGAAACTTCAACAGTGCTGTGTCATTTTTGACTTCATGGACACGCTTTCAGACCTTAAAATGAAAGAATACAAGCGCTCCACTCTTAATGAACTGGTGGACTACATTACAATAAGCAGAGGCTGTTTGACAGAGCAGACTTACCCTGAAGTAGTTAGAATGGTGAGTTCCTTCTTTCTCATAGTCTCTTTAAATCCACTTGCAATTCCAGTTACGCATTGTGGGCGAAATTGAACCCTATAGTAGGTGGATTAAATGAGGCCTTTGGTTTGTATTTTCTACTAGACATCACTTGGGGATAATTCTCTGAAGAGAAAAATATTAATTTTTATATATGCTTAATTAAAGTCAAGTAGATGATGGTTATTATAGTGTCACAGAGGTATGAAAGGAAGCCTGGATTGTTTCCTGATGGAGAAAGCCAGCAGCCATAAAATCAGAGTCCCTCACATTTCTCCCCACCTACCTTCCTTATACACCCCAGTATAAATAATGGAATAATTTTTGCAAGTTTCTTAGCTTTCTTTGAACATTATCCAAGCTCTTGAGTGTGTTCTTTAGGTGGAGATAGCTCAAAGTATGCACAGATAATTGTTTTTAAATGATAAATGCAAATAATGTTGCATAGGATGAGTGTGAACATTTCCTGGTTGCATTATGTGGATTTATAGCAGCTGCCATTAGAATCAGCAAGATTACTCAACAAAAAGCCATACCTTGTATATATAAACTGTCAAATAATTGTGTTTTCAGTGTAAAAATGGAAGCAGCACCAGATGCTAGCTGTATGGTGAAGAACATTTATTGTGATTGGCAAAATCAATCACTGCTTTAAATTGTTTATTCTGTACTGCCATACGGAACTCTTATAACCTGTTATCTAAAGGAGAAGGCAGTTAGTTAAATATAGATTTGGTGATGTTTGTTTCTTAATGGTACTGTGTTATCATGGAATCCACTGGCTATATGCTGCAAGAAGAAAAAAATCAGATTTTTCCTTGCATTATGGATACTCCTCATTTCTTTTCTGACATACAGATACACGATAGGTTGCATGTGTGTAATGTTTTAAAATAGCTGTAAATTGTGACAGAATCATCGAACATTTTATAGTGAAGGAAAAAAACAATGAATATATATGGAAATATATATATATGGCTTTTTTTTTGTGTGCGCATTGTCAGAAAGCCCATAATTATGTAATCAGATTCTTTCTTGTGTCCCTGATCCTCCCTTTCTCCCTTTGGTACTGGACCACTGTTTTGAATGAACGGCTTTTCAGTTGGTTGTGTTGTTTGTTCAGCGTGTGGTCTAATGCACCATTCAAATACTGCTCTGGATGCAGAGTGACTAGTTCTTTGCTGAATTCTTCTGCTGGTGCTGCACTGTATTATCTAAATGGTTTGCAAATGTTAGTTTAATCTTACTTAGACTCCTTGTGATGAACGGTTTATAGGATACACTTTGTATGGACAGGACGCTGATGCACAGGTAACTTCAGTAAAATCAAGTACTTTTTATCTATGTAGAAGATGCCTCCAAATGCACCTCCTGGGAGAATTTGGTATTTTTTTAGAGTTTCTATTATTGAGATTGGGTTCTCACATAGACTTTGTTTCAAATTGTTTACTGCAGCAACATTTGTAGAATAAAGACTCTGCAAGTTAGTTTTTTCTCAAGATGGGCCCCAAGAAACAGGAAGAATTTAATCTGTAACTGGTCATAAAAAAGTACAATTCAAATCATAAATAATAACCTGTGAAGCAGTCTGAACTTGAACTGCAGAAAAGATGCAGTATCAATACAGAATAGGGGATGAGAGAATAGGGATTGAGAGCAGCCCTGCAGAGAAAGACATGAGGGTGCCGATTGATAAGTAGCTCAACATGAGCTGGCAGTGTGCACTTGCAGCCCATAAGGCCAACCGTGTCCTGGGCTGAACCAGAAGAAATGTCACCAGCAGGTTCAGGGAGTTGATTTTCCCCCTCTATTCTGCTCTTGTGAGACCCCACTTGGAATATTATGTCCAGTTCTGGAATCTCTTAATTTAAGAAGGATGTGCAACTGCTAGAACAGGTCAGAGGAGGCTACGAAAATGATCAAAGGGCTGGAGCACCTCTGCTACAAGGACAGGTGGAGAGAGTTGTGCTTTTTCAGCCTGGAGAAGAGAAGGCTCTGGGGAGACCTCATAGCAGGCTCCCGGTACCTGAAGGGTCTCCTGGAAAGCTGGGGAGGGAGTTTTTACAAGGCTTGTAGTGTGGGGACAAGAGGGAACGGCTTTAAATTGGAAGGGGGAAGATTTAGGTTAGACATTAGGAAGGAATTCTTCATGGTGAGAGTGGTGGGGCACTGGCACAGGTTGCCCAGGGAAGCTGTGGGTGCCACCTCCCTGGAGGTGTTCAAGGCCAGGTTGGATGGGGCCTTGAGCAGCCTGGGCTGGTGGGAGGTGTCCCTGCCCATGGCAGGGGGGTTAGAACTGAGTGAGCTTTAAGTTCTTTTCGAACCCATACCATTCTATGATTCTGTGAAACCCCCTTTGCTAGAATGTCCTACTGTCCCTTATGTTGATGCAGAAAACAGCTTTTATCTTAAGGAGATGAGGCATTGCCTAGATACTTGAAAAGCACAGTTTTAAATAGTTTTTTAGATATAGCCTCTCTACAATTTGGAGGAGTCACTGGAAGTAAAGATAGAGCGTGAATTTTTCTGGTGGATTTCAAAGATATTTGCTAATGGGGCTTCAGGAATTCTAGTTTCACCGTAGCTTATTTTTGATGGAAGACTATTCTATCTTCTTTTTTCCAGTATTCTTTTCATTTTTTCATTGCATCATGTCTTTTTTTCATCTTTCTCACGTCTTGCATTTGGGCTCCTGTGCTGAACTCGGGCTATGTTTTCTCTTCAGCACCAGGGTACTTAAGCAAGGGAGGACTGAGAATATTCTCAAGTCCTATGTCAGGCTACTCAGTGGCCCATGACTGCTTAAACCTGGATTTTTTACAAATAAAAAGATGCCAAAGTAATTAGGGAAGTGGACATGCCTTTTCCTAAAGGATTTCCTGAGAAAGCTGTAGTATTTATATTCTGTAAAAAGTTCTGAACCTGCAACAGACACCTGTGCTGTGATGAAGATGTAAGCTATGGAAAGAAGGTTCAAAATAGGAAAGCTGGCATTCCCTAATTGTGCCTGTGGCAGCCGGCAGTGTTCTTGGTGTGTGTGCTCTTGGAAGAGCACTTTGGTTATTGTATTCCATGCAAGCAGGATGCTGTGCTATTGAATTTTGTGTGAGTGAATCCATGGCATATGCATGAATGATTTCTATTGATCGTTCCAATGACTGCTAGTAGAGGGTTTCTGCTCAACTCCTTGATCAGGGCTTCTGTGCATTGCAGGTATTCTGTATTTTACAGATAGGCTCTCTGGTAACGGTGCTGTTTTTCCTCTTGGTCTTTGCCTATAAAAGCAAGACATCTCCGTCACTTTGAGTGTGGTTATACAGGCCTAGAGAGAAAGGTAGAACTCCTGATATAGTATAAAATAAGTTTTCAGCACATATTGCCTGGCAAATAAATGGCATTAGACACTTTGTGCTGAAGCATCACATTCGGTCTGACTTCCTCTTTGCAATAACTTCATGTTATTCTTCCATGCAGAATTGTGTTCGTAATTGTATATTGAGACAGATTTAACTGTACACAGTGACCTTCACAAGTGCAACTGCCACCTTTATCCACTTTTGAGGATTTTCATCTAGGTCTCCAACTGTGCTCACAAAGGAGCTGTCAAGTTGGTCTCTCTGACCTGTCATGATAGTGAAGAAAACAGCCATATCCATGTCCTGACCAAGTTAGCTTCCCCATTGACTGCCTGCCACAACTGTCACGGGAGTGTTTTGATTGAAATATCAGTATCCTAAAATGATCAAAACGGAGCACAAGTGTACTTTGTGGCTTTGGAAAGTCTCCTCTCCATTGTGTTTAGTGTTTATGAAGCCAGGGATTAGTATTTCCTGCTTGGCCCTTTGGGCTACTGTGATTTGCAGGTGAAGTACTATAAACAGGTGGAAAAGGGAGAAGCTGTTCTGTGAGTTTTGGAATCCTTTAAAAGCAGAAAAAAAGGTGCAGCAGTCTGAAGCTGCTATTTTAACAGTTACTAATATTTATAAAGAAAGATTAATGGCAAAAGTGCTTTCTTATCTTAATTACCCAAGATGTCAAAAAAGGGATATCTGTGCAAGAGCCTTTTTTGTTTCAAATTTTATAACATATATGTATATTAGTGTTCATGACCCAAAAGGAGTTCAGCTTTACAGACACTAGGATAGAAAAAGGTTGCCTGTAAAATTCTTCAGGAACTCTGATATTTTTCATTACTTCTGAAATGTGGTGGTGTTATGATGTAAGGGTTTGAAAACCAGTCATTTCTTGTAGCCAGCATAACAGTTCTTGGGTATTTTTACTGCCAGTCATCCTAAATTCATACCATTAAAACCTTAATCCGTAATCATAATATCACATATTTTCATTTTATTCTCTTGAATATAGCCCTATATAGCTAAATGTGAAATGATGTGGCTATTTGTTAACCTGTGTGTGTACCTGCTTCTGTAGCTTGATATATACAGAAATGTTTGGCTTGTTATTGGTTATTTTAAAAAATAAAATAAAACTGGACTTGCTAAGAGTCACCAAAGCAAATTTGCAATGTCCTCATCACTGTTGTCAGTATCGGGTGATGGGAAGAGCAGCTGGGATTTGTGTTAATGACTGTAAGCTGGACAGATTTATTCAGGAGGGTACTGCTCAGTGCGCTTCCCCTGCAGTTTGATGTGTTGTCCAGAAGGGCATATGACATTCCTTGGAATTAGGCTAGTCTTAGGAAAAAAGGCCCTTGTCAATTAAACAACACTCTGTTAAGAAGGAAATGTCAGTAATATGACTTTATGAGCCAATGGTTGGACACTTAATCTAAAATTTGCTCCTGTCTGAGCAGAATGTGGAGGCTTAAACTAATGATGCTGATTTTGCTGGTAGATGAAGTGATGGTAGTTGAATGAAATAAATGTTTGTTATTATCTGTGGTATCCTAAAGGGCGTATGAAGTAAAGCTTTATGTGTTTTATGGGTATTGAGACGGAGATTGGGGAAACTGATTTCTTTCATTTAAGAAATGGGATGGGAGAGATTGACAAGCTGTTAAGCTGCTAAATCTTTTTGGTGGTGAGCAACATTTCAGCACTCCTACTTCCTGCTTCAGAAATTGTTAACCTCACTCCTGACCTTTACCGTAACGTGTATGCAACATCCGTGGACGGCTGCCTGCCCAGAAGAGATGGCTAATGAAACTTATTAGTGATACACCTTTTGGAATGGAATAGTGTTACTTTCTTCTCCTCTCTCTTTAAGTGCAGAAATGCCTTTGGCTTCCTGTTGTTGTCTTTATCTTCTGCGTAGTGTGAATCAAATGAAATAAGATTCTAATCTCTATAGCCAAAGTGAAACATCACATTAGATCTCTTGTGGCTCAGAAGCTGCGTTGAGCAACTTGGTGAAATGAATACTCAAATACCAAAAATTGCATTTTAAAGGTCAGATTCTGATTTTTTTCTCTTTGTTTTCTTCTTTCTGCTGACATAAATCTAGAGGGATTGCACTTCTTTTACTGCAGGTTTGTCTTCACAGATGTGAGGGCAGAGTCTCATCAGGAATTTGTTTGTGACAGACCTGTTAAACATAAAGAATATCTTGTTAAAGCCATGATTTTTTTAGCATGTTAAGGAACCTATTTTTAGGAAGTGTTCTAGCTGTTAGACTTCATAGGCATTATGAATTTCCTTATTTTCTATAGCTTTGGCTATAGCATATGACTAAGTACGACACCCTACTTGCTGAATGTTCATCCTGTTTAATGTTTCCCATGTTAAAATGTTCCTAGATAGAGATTTTGGTGCAAGTCTACCTATATTCAGTCTTACCTTTTTCATTTAGGAAAAACTCCATGCATATGTTCCTATTTGTTCTTGTATTATATTTAAATATTAATACTAAGTTTTTTTTGAGTTTAAAGGAAATAAATGAACCCATACGGTCTTGCAAGAATTGACAAGTAGTGTCTCATTTTTGATATTATTTTTATAACTTAAGGAATCCTGTAAAATATTAAGAATTAATCTTGAACTAAACTTGAATCAGTAGAAGTTGAGTGGATTGTTTCAGTCTGAAAGGAAGATGCAATATCCTTTGACCCCCAAAATAGATTCTGATTAAAAATTGCCCTGTTGGTGCAGCCATGATGGACAGTCATGCCATCAAAATTTAAAATATGATGTGGTTTTTATCTATTTTTTAAAATTCTGTTCTCGTTTCTTTACCATGAGGGCCATCAATTCTGTAGAAGCAAGAAAAGAATCTAATTTTGATTGCCTTTATGCATAATTTCCAAATTCCTGTTAGATGCTTTTTATTAATCACATTATTTATACACCTAGTTTGTGCAAACCCCACAATGCTTATTAAAAGAGACTCTGATGTGCTGTAGTCTTCTTAAAAAATCAGTTGGAGGCAGCTCTTCTTGCAGTAGTTGTCCCTAATAATTTTTCCCGACAGTATGTAATTACACTTACCCATATCCATTATTCCTCCTGTTGGTTACACAGGCCTTTCATTCGTCAGACTTTGTCTGCATAATAGTGCACTGACTGGGTCTAAAGCAAAGCAAGGAACTGGAAAAACATTTTTGTTTCAAGAAATTCTTGTATTGACTGCAGCTTTGCCTTTGCCTTTTTTTTTGTTTTTTTTTATAAAGGGCACGTGCACCCCCACCTCCATTGTGGCTCTGTCATCTCCTAAAATACCTTTCTTTGAGCATTTTGTCTGTAGATAAGCACAATGAGAATCTTCTAGGAGATTGTTTTCTAGGGATTTGAATTTTTTGTTGTGCTTTTCAGTCTGGAGTCCGAGACAGCGTGAGGTTTATAATGTCTGGAGTTCAATTTCATGTATTGACAGGCTTGCACTTGATCTTATACCTCCTCTAGAGATGAGGGGCTCTTTCTGCTGGTATCATGCTTTAATTAGTCCAAATACTTGAGCTACTGCTATTATTTTTTTTTTTTTTTTATCATAGAATAGTTTGGGTTGGAAGGGATCCAAGTCTTTCCCCTTTCAATTTAAAGCCATTCCCTCTCATCCTGTCGCTACAAGGCCTTGTAAAAAGCCCCTCCCCAGCTTTCCTGTAGCCCCTTCTGGTACTTGAACACTGCTATGTTGTCTCCCCAGCACCAGGTTCTCCAGGTTGAACAAGCCCAACTCTCTCAGCCCGTCCTCATAGCAGAGGTGCTCCAGCCCTCTGATCATCTTCATAGCACTCCTCTGGACCCCTTCCAGCAGTTCCACATCCTTCTTGTGTTGAGGAGTCCAGAACTGGAGACAGTACTCCAAGTGGGGTCTCACCAGAGTGGAGTAAATGGGGAGAATCACCTCTCCCGACCTGCTGGCGATGCTTCTTTTGGTGCAGCCCAGGACACAGTTGACCTGCTGCGCTGTGACTGTGCATTGCCATGATTTTTTAGATTGTGTTGTATAGAATAATTAGCTAGGCACCCATTGAACAAACAGCTGTTCCACTGGACCATCTCAAAACATAGTTACATGGAAATAGCAATGAACAGGATCGTTACTCGTAGGGTATTCTGTTATGGTTCAGGTCGAGGTGACCCAGAGTGGAATTTCACAGCTCCGGTTTCCAGCAGCGAGAAGCTGCACCCAAGGATGCTGCCTGGGATGGGTCTGTGCAAGCACTTGTGACTCGGATTATGAGTGTGCTCTTGAAGTGAATCTCCCATTTATTCTCACTCCACTTTAATGCTTGTGATAGAGAAGTCTTATGGTTTGTAAATTCAGTTCCATTTGGGCCATGATATCTACTCCGGGAGTGTACCTAATGTTTTTCAGCTTGCTGATGGGCTTTAATTTAGGAGATCACTAGAGAAGCTCCTCCCTCCAAACATACATCGCGTGGTCTTGGCACCAGCTGTTCTGTTCTACAGAGTTGCCCCAATTGCACTTGGCTGCCAACAGAAGCATGGCCTAAGGATCTCAGTTTTGCTGCTTGTATGGATGGGAGCTGCTCCCACTGCCGGAGTGGGTGATGGCGAGCTATCAAGTTTAGGAGCCCTGATCTAGAGCTAAATTCTTGCAAGTTATTGAACAAATTCTTAGAAAACTTAAAGGTCAAGAAGGACTGTTTTCCCCCCACCCTGTGATCTGGATTGTTGACTGTGTTTGCAGTTCATTTTGATGCAGCCATGTCAAAAGTAATGCTGCTGGGCATTAAGAAGGCATGAAATATTAAGCCCTGAAACGCCGTATTCAGGCAAGCAGTGGTGCAGAAAAGAACCTGAGCATTGTGGATTCCTATCATAAGTATCTTAATATGAGTTACTGGTACAGTGCACTGTTTAAAGAAGTGAATGTTGATAAATTAAAACAGCAACATGCAGAAAGAAAGAGGGAATGGTCTGGCTTTTTTTAGGTACCCCAGAACACTGGTGCACAGGTGGGAGCTCAAAGGAAGGAAACAAAAATAATCACAGGATTAAAAACAAAGAAACCAACAACTGCCTGGATTCAGAAGCTCTGTCTTTCCATTTAGTGGCACAGAGGTTGAGAGGTGTCATATCTGTATAAAAATACCTATTTATAAATAGACACATATGAGAACCAAAGGGGGATCAGGCAGATTCAACCTTGAAATCGGAAGCAGCGCTTTAGTTAAATTAGTAGTAAGACTTCAGGAGGAGAGAACTGATGGAATCATTTGTAATCTTTTAAGATTAAATTAGGTACTGCTTTTTGTCACATGTACTTTAGTCAAAGTTTGGGGAACAATTCAATGGGTTATGGAGTGAGGTTACAGCTGAGTGACTGCAGTAGGCACTTCAGGCTCTACAATATGTAAATCCGTAAATAATATTAAAAAATCAAGATATGAAGCTATATTTCAGAAGGACAAATTTACTATCTGTTCCAGGGGCCGTTGTCTCCCCGTTAGCATGACTTCATATTATGGCTTAATTACATTTTATTGTTACTGCCTGTTGTTAATATGCACGGTGGTTTAAACATCGTGTGTGCAGAAATGCTCGGTTTTGGTTTCAGATGTAGATGGGGTTTGTTTGGATGGTTCCACACACTGGTAAGAGAGGTGCAGGTGTTCTCTGGGAGCTAATTGGGTATTCACTTCTCTTTTTATACAGCTAATATGTTCAGCTTCCCTGTGTGTGTGTTTGTTTTCATTTCAGGCTCCGTTCAGGGAAACTATTACTGATAAAAACCTTTGTTTCCAACAGCACAGAGTAGCAGCACTGAGCTGAAATTGAATTTGTGAAGTTCCTGTTAGAGAGTCATCATTTTTATATCACTCCAGTAGGGACAAAGAGAGGACTTCAAACTTAAGCCTCTTAGTCCTTTCTTTTCTATAATCAAAGATTTCTTGAAGCTTGTCACTTTTAACCTATGTATTCATAGTTTCGTGGTTCTGCATTGCCACTTATCAAATCTGTTCAGAACTTGCAGCTCTCCCTTTGCGGGGTATCGGAGCAGCATTCCTTATCTTCTTTATCTTCTTGTTTGTCTTCAATAAATTTGCATTGAGTTGTAGCAGCCTGGAAAACTTTTTGTCTTACTTCTGGTTGGAGTTGTGCCTGACTGACACACTGACATACATGGAGCTTAGAGGTTTCTGGGCATCTCCAATTTAAAAAAATCTGTCATTTCCAACTTGATCTTGGAAATCTAAGATCCAGTGCCAATGGGTAGATTTTACTGATATGTTAAATTGGTTTCTGGTACTTGGGTGTTAGAATTCTGCATAGTGGGGGAGCAGTAATGCTCCCCGCTTTGGTCTGTGCTTCTAAAGGGGACAGTTATGCAGAGGACAGCATGCAGATATCTTTGAGGACATAATAGTGGAGATCTGGCATGATAAATTTTCTAGAATATTAGAGTTGTGGTTTGCTTTACAAAAGTATCATCTGGGTTTGGAGGCATTCCTAATCTGTGGAAGAGGGAAGTCTGTGTTGATCAGTAGTCATTTCTGCTGGCTATGGGAGAGGAATCACCAGGGACTGTATACGCAGGCTGGCAGGCATGTCCTTTGGCTTGGTGATCCAACAGAGGTCAGAAGAGAAATGATTCAGCTATCCAGCTGAAGGAATTTTGCCATACTGCTTGGGCCCAGGGATAAATACTAAATAGCTACCTTATGCCTCTCTGAGAAAAATTATTCTTTCCAGATTTGATGTCACATATTCCCATCTTTACTGTCAAAGCCGCTAATATACAGCTGGGCAGTTCATGCATGGAAGAACTTGTTGCCTTCAGTTCTCCCTTAGAGGCTTATAAACATTAGCCACCCAGAGGCTACTGATTTAGATAAACATGCTGTAATTGACACTGCATGTAAATGAGCTATCATGCTGTGTTGTGGTGATTAATGTAACTGTAATGGCACACGTTATCTTTTAAAATTATGGTAACCTGGGGAAATCACGTAAAGATAACCTGTTATGTCTGTTCTTCTCAGGAGAATATCTGCATTTTGGCTCCATATAGCTTATTTCTACTTCTAAAAGAAAATCAAAGACAACAGACTATAGTAGGATCATATTCTGACTTGCACTGAATTGGTTCCTGCATGTTTATTTTCTTATGCAAAAAAGCCCCGCTTTTGAGTTGCTTTGAGACTGGCCTTTTTTTTTATTAGACATTCTCCAGAAATCACATTGGTTTTGTTACAAGCTCAAGGTTCAGGTGTCAGTGCTGGCACTCCACTGGTTGTTGCTGAACGCTGTATACCTCTATCATGCTGGTAAGGCCCCTGGCACTGGCTGCTTGAGGCTTGGTTTGACTTAATTTAAATCTTACAGGAATTTGTCTTAGTTTAGCTATTCATTCTGAAAGTCTGTACTTTTCCTTACAGGCTTTGCTTGTGTTGTAATTTGAAATCTGTTTCAGTGTCTAAACGCAGTAGCTGATGAATATTTGTCTGTTTTCTTTGCTGTTGATACAAGTTTCATTAATTTATATATGATTAAATATGCAGAAAATTTTCTTTTCTAAAATGAGATTTAAAAAAGGAAAAAAATAGCTGTGGAATGCCCTTGGTTTTGCTAGTTCCCTGATTTGGTCCAAATCTTGTGAAAGCTGGGATTTTTGAATGTGAAACATTAACCAAAGATGCCTCAGTAAGTATTGCAGAATCGCAGATGTTTGGATCCAAGGCATCAATAAAGCACCATTTCCCCCTTTTTACTTGGGAATCCTTTGGGCTGTCTCCCTTCTTTTGCCCTCTGCTTACACAGAAACCACTCTGTCCTGCTGCTTCTGACCACTTTCCTCCTCTCCCTGCTTTTTCATATCGGGGATAGTAGAGAGGAGCTCAGGAATCCTTGAAGAAAGACAAACTGTAACTTGCATGTATTCCGGGAATAGCTGTTTGACTTCTCCTCATGAGACTAGACAAGCCTCTTTATGGAGTGACTCTTGAGAGAAGTGAATGAGTCAGGGAAGAGGATGGAGTAGGGAGAAAAAGTGTGTCTCCTAATAAATGCTTGTAGTCGCATGGCGGGTGTGCATGAAGGGCAGGCAGAGTGTAGTTTCTATCAGCACAGGCTGTAAGTGCTGCATCTGCTAAGGTTGAAAGCCATGCGACTTGAAAACATGAGATTTACGTATGCAGGGAAGGCCTCTGTAAAATTGTGTTTTTTTGTAATGACAGTGAAATACACCCTCTTGTGGCAGAAAGGAAAAAGTCCAGGCAGAAACCCGTGTGACCTTTTTTTTCTATGCTCGCTGATTGCCTTGCTCCTCCTTTTGTCTTTCCCTTGTGTTCAGTGAATGTTCCTCAGTAGTTTGCACCACATGTGCTTTTCTACGATTTCCTCTTGTTTCTTCTTTCTGTTTATGCAGTATCTGAATCTGTTCTGTTTGTCTTGCACATTCTAAAACTTCATTCTATTTTAATCTGGTTTTATCAGTATTTGGGTTGTATTTAAACTCCTGACTTTAAAGTGCACTTTCTTACTAAGCTGCCAACATATTGAAAATATGCCTTGCAGGCTGACTTTAAAACATTTACAGGAGTAAAAGGCTGGAAAAATAAACAAAGATGTTGAAGAACATACTTGTTTTGTTTCTTAAATAGCTTAGTTTGTCTGAACTACTATGAAGGGGTCATATATAGATGGGATTAGGAGATAACATGCTGCTTTTCCCAGCTGTTTGATTAACCAGCTTAGAGCTGGGTCAAATGCAGTAGCAGAGTGCAAAGAAGGCACAACATCACCTTCAAAGTGCAGAAAAGGCCCTACAGCATGTTTGCAGTTTATCAGATTTGCTGCATAATAAGCTGTACACTTCATTCAGCACTGTAATTAACCCAGGAAAGCACTCCTGTTCAGTCTTTGCTGATAGCATGAACCTCACAAAGCCAAGCAGTCTCAGCAAAGTGCCTCTAAATAAGATTAAGCAAAGTGAACCAACCATGAAATAAAATGTAGGCTAAGTGTTAAGCAAATACTGTTTGTTGCTTGCATTTAGTACCGAGTTCTCTATCGACAGGAGGTGTCCAGGCGTATAATGTGTGAATAGCCCTGGCAAATCAGCAAGCGCTGACAGATGAGACCTTAAGCAGGTATCGTTAATGTTGTTGGAAAAGAAAATAACCAAGTGTTGTACGAAAACACAAATGTTGATGCCATTTCCTGCAACTCCTAAACAGTCATGGCCCTTAGCTCTTGAATACCCAGCAGGATTGGGAGTGAGGTCCTGGTGGATTCATCTGGAAGGTGGTAGACAGAAATGGTGGCAGAGAGGGTGATGCTGGGTTATGAATGGAAAAAAGAAACTAAAAGACCCGGAGAAGGGAAAGCCAAGGCTGGTGGCAGGTTTGTAGAGTAACAGATTCCTTAGACCTGTGCTGTTGCTAAAGGACTTTGTCAGATAGCAGGCAAAAGGAATGCTGCTTATGTGATGGAGGGTGGAGTAGGTATAGCACACAGAGTCCCAAAATCCAATACCTATTTGAAAAACTGATGTCATCATACTTTCTTTCTTTCACTTTTCAGGTATCTTGCAATATCTTCAGAACTCTCCCACCTAGTGACAGCAATGAATTTGATCCAGAAGAAGATGAGCCCACCTTGGAGGCATCGTGGCCACATTTACAGGTTTTTGATCATTTATCTCAAAGAAATGCCTATCATTGCTTGATGTATCTAATAATTTTCTCAGCTTTTTTCAAACCTGTGAATCAGAACTAGTCTGTGACACACTAATGTTTATCAGTATTGTTCCCGGCTATGTTATAGTACCTACAAAGACAAGAGAATACTTTGTGAAATTTGCAAATTATTAAAGCTTTCTTTCAAAACTGTATTGATGGTGCCCCTCATATTCCAGTTTTCCTTCATTGATTTAAAAATGATTTGCTTTGACTGCTCTGATACAGAAGTGTGTTTTAGCAACTTCAGCAAGAGCAGTGTGGGAGTGGTACTGATAGCAGTTCTGCTTTACCAAGGGCAGTTCATTTTCATGCAAAAGTACCCAGGTGTTGGCAGCTGATCAGAAAAATGAGTGAGAAGCTGCATCCCTGTCTAAGTTTTGCTTCCTCTCCCTGGGTTGAAGTTTGGCTTCAGATGTTTGTAGCAGGATGCATGCTCAATCGTGTATCTTCCTGTACCTCAAGTGTCAACACCAGGTATTTTGAACAAAGAACTAATTTTGGAGAAAGCATCATTGATACTATTGCAGTGAATTCCTTGACAGAAAATATAGATGCAGATCCTGTTTATTAGTCAGGACAATGACTTAACCATTAGCAAATTTAGAAGTTTGCTTGAGTAACAGTTTGTGGAGTCTGAGAATTTTTATGAGCAAGGGAGCACAATTGGACTCAGCTTGAAATTTGACAGTTGCATGCACAATCCTTGCCTGTAAGCAGTTTGTTTCACTCTTTTGTGCTCTCAAACTTAGAATCTGTTGAAATCTAGATTTCCTCCCTCATTTATATTAAAATTTCGCAAAAAATAAGAATCTTAAAAGCTTCAAGGTAGCTCTGAACAGCTCTGCCTGCCTGGAAACAAAGCAAGCATACATGTCTGTTATCTTATTTCTGTTGACACTAGTGCTGTAGTTTTAAAAGTCATTACTTACATGGAAGTGATGGAATTTCTTAGCAAGTGGATGATTTACCATTGTCAGGAAGAAATGCACCAAAGTGTTTGTCAGGAGTTGATGGAATTGATTTCCTGATGATTTAATATCAGTTACGTAAGCTGTCAGTTTTTCCATTTCATATTTCTAAACCTCTTTCCCTCTTTTTGATTTCCTGTTGCTTCCTTTTAGAAGTCAGAGAACACTGACTTAAAGCAGCAGCAGTATTGCAGCATATTGGTGTTTGGAAGGAAAATTTTAAAATTATTTTAAAACGTAATTTTTAGCTCCCTTTCTCCTTTCAGTATCAATATTCATGCTCACTGAAGTCAGAAAGGAAAATGTTTTCAATAGCTGCTCTTGAAAAGGTTCAGCAAAGAGATTTGTGAGCTGGTCAGTGATGGGTCAGAGTCACTGTTTTACAGGGCCACACTTCCACTTCCCTTCCTTTTTGCTTGATTTTCATACTCTTTGTTTTCTCTACTAAATGAAAAGTCTTTTGCTGTCCCACTGAATAATTCAGGCAGAGATGGAATTGTATGAAAGTAAACAGGTTTTCTCCAGCTCTGAGGGTAATCTTTACAGTAAGTTAGGAACTTCTGAATAAATTCTGTTTTGTATTCCTCTTCTATGTTTGAAGTTGTAGTAGAGTGCTACTCTAAGCTGTTGCTAATGTAAATATTTCTGACTATTTCACCAACCAACCCTTTCAGAATTGTAATGTCTGCGTTTGATGTGACTTCAGCAGTTCAGTGGGCAGTTTAAATATGCTTTCCAATGACTCTGTGTACTTGTAAAATATGATAACAAGTGTTAGAGAGCAGTGCCTGTTCTTGGTGATGAAGTGTCTTTGACTGGAGTTTAAATAAGAAAAACTAACTTAAAAAGCTAAAGTAGTTAGTTCTAAGTGTAAGGTAGCCATTGATAAAGGAGGCAAAAAAAATTCATATTTTAACCTTTTGCTGTGTGGAAAAACAACTATTTTATTTTCTAGTAAATGATTTTAGGGAAGTACTTTAAAGAGTAATCAAGTCATAAACTAAACCATGGTGGGTTGTTTTTTTTTCTTTTTGCAGCTTGTATATGAGTTTTTCATACGATTTTTGGAAAGCCAAGAATTTCAGCCCAGCATTGCCAAAAAGTACATAGATCAGAAATTTGTATTGCAGGTAAGCTGATCTGTTTTCTGTAAGGCTTCATTTTGCGTTTGAAAAAAAGGTCTTTAAAAAGATTTTGTATAGTATTTGAAGTTGAAACTTTAGCTGTAACAGAAAAAAGGCTGAATGAGTGTATTTAATGAAAATTTTCGATCCACAGTGGTGGGGAAAATGTGCGTGTGTGTGTGTGTGTATGTTAATATGTTGGTCCCTGTTGCTATAGATGTGTGACAGTTCATATGGCTCCAGCTTTGAGACCTTAATCAAAGTATTTCACTTACTGATATTGAGAGGGAACTGAACCAGTAACTTTTGAAAAATGACGGTTTACTCTCAAGTAGTCTAAAACCACTGTTATCTAGAGAGACTGCTTAAACTCTAGTTCTAAAGCATCTTGATATTGTTAAAATATTTCTATTGGAAGGGGAGAATGTTTCTTCCTTCTGTCTCTGCTGGAGAGCTGGCTACAGGGGCAGAAGTTCATGAACAGACCTGTTCCCAGCACAGAACTGAAAACAGTGATGCTGTAGTGGTCAGGAGGAAGTAAATCAAAAGGCTGTATGGAGTTCAAGTTGTATTAAAAGCAAGGAAGGAGAAGTAGCATCAATAATAAACAACAACGTCAAGGAATGAGTAGCTTTAATTTGGTAGTTTGCTTGCTGTTGTTATGGTTAAGTGGAATAGGTGGGCTCTGCCAGTCGGTCAGCCAACAGCCAGGGATTTAAAATGTATTTCATCTTTCTTCTCCTTGTGTACAAGTGAGGCTTCTTGTGTGCTTTGTTACTTCACTTGAGACTGCAGTAGCTGGCAATCACTACTGAGAATTTTTTATCCAGGCCTTGACAGATGCTGGAACAGAGATGGCTGAAGGAAGATGTTTTCTGGGATAAGCCGGGAAACTCTACAGATCTGACTTTTGTCTTTAGCTTTTGAGAACAGGCCCGTCTTGTGTTTTCTGTTCCCACTGTGAGTTTTTGTATAGCCACGAAGTCAGAAAGAACTTTGTGTTTAATGCTCTCTATAGCTTGCTTTTGAAATCAGGGAAATTTAGAAAGATTCCTACTTAGTTTGAAAAGGGAGTTTCCTTATGGGCCGAGACTTGAATAAAATCCAAACTAGAAGTGGCAGGAGATACTCAGCATTTCTGAAGACCTTTCTCTGACCTCTTTGTCACAGAGCTTTTATTTTCCCTTGTAGGACTCAGGCAATACAAGTAGTTCTTTACTGCTCCAGTATGTTGTTCCTATGAAGAATACCTGAAAAACATAGCTAAGAGAGCAATTTCTATCCTTGAATTCAAAGATTCAGAGAAGGGTCTTCAATTTCCTTCTTAATATCACAAGAGTGTCTTTACTCTATGAAAGCAATGAGATATACTTAACGTTTTTATTTTATCCATCTTCTGCATACAAAAGCAGTGTAAATATATGCATGGGAGATAATCACTCTTGACAGGTTTTTCCACACTGATTTTATTTTCATTAGATATAGCAGGATTGTGTTAAAGGGAATGCTTTCAAAATCTAGGAAATTAATTCCTAGATGCTTCTGTTAGGTGCTGCTGAACTTGGTCATGATTGGTGGCATCTCACTCACGTTCTTTCAAGGCATTCAAACCTTTTACAATTTGACACAGGATAACAGCTCTAAAACAAGGATTTTTATTTTTTTTTTTTACTTAATCTTGTTAGTCTTTAAATGAAAGAATGAAAATCTACAGATCTGAAAATGTATGATACGACAAGAGTTCAAAAGCTTCTAAGAATTTGTAAATTCTTGCCCCGTGGTTAGGTGATGTGGTTTGGAATTCTGCTATGCACAATGTGTTAAGATTCACATTTTCCTATAAAAGGTTCTGTTCAGCTTTATGTATACGTGGAAGTAGGTTTTTTGTGAATAAGTGTTTGTGTTCAGCCAGAAGTGTTTGTGTTTACCAGAAGAAAAATTTTTACCATGAGAACAGTTAAACTTTAAATAATCTCCCATAGAATTGGTAGATTCCTCTATGCTGGACACTTCTAAGACTCAGCTTGACAGGGTTCTGGGCCATCTCATTTAAACTATCAATCATCTAAAAGGTTGGACCAGATGATTCCTGAGATCCTTCCAACCTGGCATTCTGTGATTTTGTGATTCCCAGTCTCAGCCTGTAGGAACTGTGGTGTTATTCTGTTTCTTATTCTATTTGTTTTGTGTCTAGAGTGACGCCCAAGTGTCTGTGATTACAGATCACTTACATAGGAAAACAATTTGAGACTTAAGAACATTAAGCATGTTTGGTGTTTGATGACAGTGACAACAGAAGTGTGACAGCCTTTGAAAATAGCTTTGTGTCTTTTTTTTTTTTTTTAAATCAGGAACTTTCATGAAATGTTTCTTGGCAGTAAAAACACCTTTGTGAAATAATGATACTTTGTTTTTAATGGACATTTTCAAGTATTTGCTTTTTGGGTTTTTTTGAATATAAATATGTTTCTGGCTTTCAGTTGTATGTTTTAATAAAACACTATACGTAACAGTGTAGCTGTTCATTCCTAAAGGCTGCTTATATACAGTCTGAAATGGTTGGCAGTGGTTGCTAAGAGACATACTGTTCAAATATATCCACAAGTGTCTGTTATGGAGGTTGCTATTTTGGAAAATTTATTTTCTTTTTCTGTATGTGTTTAGTGTTAGAAGTCTTGCAGCTTGTTCATAAAAATAAGACTTTATTGTTGAAACCTGATAACAAATTGGACATATCAAAAGAATTGTCTTTTTTTCTTTTATTTTGAATGAGAGACTGAGTCTTGGTTCAGCAGTGTTTCCACAGGGGATCTGTATAAGATGACTGGAAATATAAATATTTTGCTTCTAAAAGCAATGCAATAAGAAAATTAAAAACGTAAGCATTTCCAGCTGTTTGCTGTCTTTGGGTGAAACTTGCTATTTGGGGAAGGATGAGATGACTTTATTTATTTAACTGTTAAGCTAATTGAACAAAGCAATGTGTTTATAACCTCTGGAGGGCAGCTGACAAACCTCATGAAATTCCCAGCACAGATTCTTACTGCAAGGAAAAGATAGTGGGATCTCATTACAAGCTACAGAAACATCCAAAACAATGAAGAATATGTGCATCAATCCTAAATGTGGATGTTAGAAAGCAAAGTCCCAGACAGCTTTACAACTTTTAATCATCTTTTTCTGTCTTTTCTTTTTCACCTCCTCAAAGTTGTGTAGCAGTTTAGCAGATCAGGTGATATATGTGCACTGACATATTTACTTATAATAGGTATTTATAATTTATGTTTGTGAATCCAAGATAATTTTGTTTTCTGTGATTCCACTAATAATTTTCTGACAGCATCGTATACATTTGAAAGACATCTTTGGCAAACTGTCTTCGTTTCTCTTGCAAGACAGGCACTGGTTGATAGTTATTTTCATTTTCAGGCAAGAGAAATACTGGTTGCTTATGATTACTACCTTAAACTTCCCTGTTTTCTAGGAATTTGCGAGGTTAGGGTGGGGTTTCGGGACTTCGGGGGGCTTTTTGTTTGTTTGGTTTGTTTTAAAATAAAATTCACCCTCTACCTTACTCCAGTCATCCACCAGAATTGCCAAAGTTGTTGTGTCAAAAAAGATGAAGAAGAAGGGGCAGGGAGAAGTTCATACTTTCATGGTAGAGGAAATAGAATAAAGATTTGCAGGTGATAATCCTGCTGCCGAATTCATGCCTTAATTCTTAGAGACAACTCCAGATGTCAGTGTTTCAGGATATGTTTTGTACAGTACATGATGGTGGTCTCTTTTGACTGAGTAACACATAATAATTTTGCTGCTTTAAAACCTTATTTAAGGTGTATTTAGTAAAGGTGGGGTTTCTGTTGTGGGGTTTTTGTTGTTATTACTTGGTGGTTGTTTGGTTTTCAGCTGAGATATTGAAGTTACCGTTTTGTTCAGCCTGGAGGATTAATTCTCCTGATGCTTTTGATTTGTTTCAATTGTTGGACATCTGTAACAGCAGATTCAGTGCTGGCATAGGCTTTGCTGTTGAGTCTTTCCAGAGTGTGAAGGCCATGGACTCGCTGGGAGGGCTTAAGAGCTCCTAATATAAATTACAGGCGATTAGAAAAATGTCACCTTGATGCAATGTTGTGGGAACAAACTATTAGGGTAAACAGGGATCTGCAGAGTGAAGGAATAATGGATGGTAAGAGGCCAACTTTATTTCGTAGGTACGACGACATCTAAGAATTGGTTTTGTTTATTTTTGAGGAGAAGGAAGGCAACCTTTTGGATCCAGTTAATGGAAAGTTTATTAGTGATTTGAAGATTTCCCAAGTCCTGTTATGTCAGAAATGGAAATTCATACACTGAGTTTTGTGATTATTGTACTGGGGTTACAACAGATGTTTTTATTAATGTATTTTTATACCTTGGATAATGCAGGTATCATATTCTTACATGCATCTGGTTTCACAAAATTTACTTTTATGTAGAAGCCTGTGTGTTATACTTGTCAAATGCTTCCTGTTTCAGTTCTCTTTTTCCTTTAAACACAGCTGTTGGAGCTGTTTGACAGCGAAGACCCTCGAGAACGAGACTACCTAAAAACAGTCTTGCACAGAATTTATGGCAAGTTTCTGGGCCTTAGAGCATTTATCCGAAAACAGATTAATAATATTTTTCTACGGTAAGTTGTGGGAGAAGGTACTTTTTGCTTACGGACATTTTAGGAAACTGATATATTACTTATATTTAACTCTTCTTTTTTTAGATTTGTTTATGAAACTGAACACTTCAATGGCGTAGCTGAACTGTTGGAAATTTTAGGAAGGTAAACTAGTCTTTATTTATTAGCTATGTCAAACTTCCCTTCTGGACACATCAGAATAGTGTTGCATTCGGAGACAGTCTTATGAGGAGCCCTGATTCTGAAAACACATGCTCATCTTTAAGCCCATGTGCAAATGGCTGCCACATCTTTGCCAAGAGTATATAACTGGATGCAAGTTAAAGCCAAAAGTGTTGGATTGATTTTGTGTGTGTGTCTGTGTTTAATTTTGTGAACCTCATCCTTATGTGCTGCAGAAATATATATTTTTTGAGCACACTGACTTTGTGAATATTTTGAGTAAATTTAATTCTGATAAGTTACTTAAAAACGCCGTGCTTACATGCATTTACAGACCACATAGACAAGGTCTTATCTGTTTGACAACAGGTTTGTGCAGCTGTTTATATGATTATTCCTAGGTTGAAGCTGAATTGCTACGTAGATGTGTACTGCATGGCTAATACAAAGCAGGACAAAAGTCAGCACCTGTTTACAAATGCCTGGAGCCGGCTGTTTGTAAGCAGGTGTTGACGGCTAAATTATCTTAATCTATGAAATGCTTTTTCAGACCTCAAGAATGTTTTCTGTGAAACTGACAAATATTTCTCTTCTGATTTCTAGTATTATCAATGGTTTTGCTTTACCTCTTAAGGCAGAGCACAAACAGTTTCTGGTGAAGGTGCTGATCCCTTTACATACTGTCAGGAGTTTGTCACTCTTCCATGCACAGGTAGAAACTATAAATATATTTTCTGCTCAGTTAGAATGATATGTGTTTTTTAAGGTTGCTTTGGAAATTTAATTGCATAGCACATAAAAGGTGGGGGGGGAGTTTTTCAATGTCTGAAAAGTGCAGTAGATTTTTTTAAAAATACATGTAATTTGCTTTCTATGATGAATATCTTCTGATTAGTTGAAAGTGTAACAAATGTAATATTTCGTGGGTTTTGTTTAGTAGTTAAAATCTCTTTTTAAGTTTTCCTCTCTGAAATTGTCTCATTCTCAGAAGTTAGCTTTTCCTACTCCTTTTCACAAGAGGATATTTGGGTTTTTACTCTTGTACTGTCAAGGCTCTTCTTCACCCAGGCAACTTTCTGAATACTGATAGCCACATTTTTACATAATCTTTAATGTTCTCTCTCACAGATTTCTTAATACTACATTTATGCTCTCCTATATCTTTTTATACAGTCAACTTTTGTAATGTAATTTTTCCTCTGATAAGTGATGCTTGTTGCCTTTCTGTCTGATTTTCAGATAATGCAGTCTTTCTAATGGTGCTAAAGCTGTGCTTTCTAAATATCTTATTCCAGATTTTAGCTGTGTTGGCTCGTGTGCAAGAGTATTCATGATTTGCCAATGTAAAAAAAACGTGTAAAAAAGTGCAGTTTCAGAGAGTAACCTGTATTTAGAATTCCAAGTTGCTCTGATTTTTATTGTATGTGTTACTTTGTCACCTTAATTTTTTTTGTAATGTGTTCTGTTGTTTATGAACTGAACTTTGAGAGGATTTGCAGTGCAGACTATGCATCTCAGTTTAAAACTGGATGTAATTTGAGAAAGCTGTATAGCGTCTTGTCCTGAGTCTCTCTTTTTTAAAATGTTTCTTTGTGGTTTCTTTATAGAAATGTTCTAACTTCATTTTCTTAAATCTTTACCTCTTCACAGCTGGCGTATTGCATAGTACAGTTTCTGGAGAAAGACCCGTCACTCACAGAACCAGTAAATATTTCTTTCCTACTCTTTTTTTTATCATAAACAGCTTAGCCTACTGAAAGAAAAGTAAAAAAAATCTAATTTTTTTTTCCTTCTAATTTAGGTCATTAGAGGTTTAATGAAATTCTGGCCCAAAACCTGCAGTCAGAAAGAGGTAAATAATGCATGCTAGTATTAATGAAACACAAGAGTTATTTTGTTATACAATTTAATAGACAGGGAGTCTTTAGATACCTCCAGGTAGGTAGTACATGCTGTGCTGGATCTTGGTATTAATTCTTGTGGGTGGTTTTTAGATATTTGAATTCTGGGTTTTTTGGACAGTTTCAATTATGAAGGGAGAAGTTCAATAACCTTGGTTTCTGTTCACAAAATAAGTACTGGTTCTTCTGCAAAGAATTTATTTATTTAATTGTAAAGGAGAAAATAAACATAGTTTATTTAATTTAAACATAGATTGGAAAACTCTGTTTGATTTAGGATTGTTTATATGTGAGGATAGTATTTCACCAGGGAGAGCAAAGCATATTTTATTGTCTGGCATTTACCTACTAAACATATAAAAGGTGAAGTTAGACCTTTGCATTTTTATTTCAAATTCTCGATGCAAATCTGAGTTTCCCTAATGACGTTTTGTGACAGAGCAAAAGTGTTATTTTGGATATTTCTTCCAAACATGAGGTAAAGTTAAGAGACTCTCCTTAGTTGACAAAGTTTAAGCCTTGGCCACGTTCTTTGTCTGTAGGCTGGGTTTTCAGCATGGATATACCGATGCATTTCTGAATTTTATTGTGAAGGACTACTTCAAATACAGGGTTTGCATGCACTTGTCCTCCTTCTTTGAGGAGGCTGAATCCAGAAACTGCTAAAGGTAGAACTGATCATGTCTTGCTGAGCTAGTGAGGCTCCTGTTTCTCCCTAAAGGGGTAGAATTTGAGGGTTATCAGTGTTCTGCTAATCGAGATGATTCAGGAGCTTTATATTCAGTCTTCTTCCTTCCTTTTGTTCAGGTCATGTTCCTAGGAGAGCTGGAGGAAATCTTGGATGTAATCGAACCATCACAATTCGTCAAAATCCAGGAACCTTTGTTTAAACAAATTGCCAAGTGTGTCTCTAGCCCTCATTTTCAGGTCAGTAGTAGAGGTTATATGTAGAGGAGTGTTTAATCTTAATTTCAAATGGAACACCCCCAGGTATAAATATTATTTTATGTTATGTGATTTAAAATAGTTGTCTTCTGGATTTCTGTGTTGCAGTAGAAGTTTAATTCTGAGCTCCATGAATAACTTGCTAGATGTATCTTGAGTTCCAGTGCATAACTTGCCATTCTGAGCCCCATAAGGCCTTAAGCTGTATCCAAATGGGCTTTGAGCCCTTCTGATTGTAGGTGATGGGTAGCACTGTACAGGCTTCAGACTGACAGATCACGTAGCAGGTATTTACTTTCTTTTTTAGCCCAGTATTGTGCGGCATCTTTATTTTCCTACTTACTTCCTTCTGTAAGTAGATACCTGGTTAGAGGTTTGATGTGCACCCATAGCCTATTTTCTTCACATTGCATAAGGGGAGGAAGGGGAATGAATAGGATTTAAATTGAATCATACATGAAGAGGAGATTCACAGCCTATAAGTCCCCATGTTAAGCTAGGTGACCTATCCTGCCACAAAGGCTGATGTGACTGTTTTCAGCTCTTCCTTGGACTGCATTTGGTTTTAGCATAATTTAGATCAGTGTTTTCGCTCCTAGCCCCTCTGCTCCCCAGACTCCTCCTCAAGGTGATTATTATCATTGGTACGTTCCCCAGGTCTCTCCTCCTTTATTCAGCTCTGCTACTGGGCTTTTCCGTGTCTCCTTCCGCGGTTAGCCAGCACTGCTCTCTTCCTTCCAACTGCAGTCACAACATTGAGGGAAAGGGGCAATGGGAAGTCTGTTTGCTCTTCTTCCCCCCCCCCCATAGCTGCAGCATTAGTGCAGTGTCCACACCTGGTCTTCAGTAACAATATATTGTGCAGGGGAAAGAGAGAATGGATGCTGTGGGATCTGAATGATAGGATAAAATTAATTCCATTGATGCATGTTATGCTACTGATTAAAGTAGAGTTTTAATTCCAAAGTTAATGATTCCTTTTAACTCACCTTTGTGAATTTTCTCTCTGATTTCATTTTCCTTCAGAAAATTACAAAATTATAGGTATCTGAATTCCTATTAATATTTTATTCCTTTGACTCAGGTGGCTGAAAGAGCGCTATATTATTGGAATAATGAATACATCATGAGTTTGATAGAGGAGAATTCAAATGTTATACTTCCCATCATGTTTTCCAGCCTTTATAGGATTTCTAAAGAACACTGGAATCCGTAAGTTTTTCCCATTACCGTTTCTTACCGTTTCTCAAACTGCTGATAAACTGAGGGGATCTGTGCTGAAGAACATCTGAATGGGAGAGATCCAGATTCAAAGCTGGCATGAGCCGGTGCAACTCTGTGAATGCCAATATAAATTAGTCTATACTTGAACTTGTCTCAAAATATTTTTAATTATCTGGTATGTGTACAAAAATCAGTACCTTATGGGATAAAAATAGACCTTCTTGCAAGTTGGAAAAAAGAGAAATTAGATGTTACATTGTTATTGAAGAAAAAGCATTGCTCATCAAGCATTTCTCCTACACAGTTTTTTATGCACTTACTTAAGCCTGATGGCGAATTGTCTAGAAGAATATTGCTTGGCATTAATAAGTCTTTGTGACTGTATCATGGATGATGCTGATACCTCTGTTGAACCTCTGGAACTGGCATTTCTCTAAACATCTATGAAGCACAAAGCAGTATATTCTTAGGTTGAGTTAGGTTTTTTACATCTTTTTAAATAACAACTGTTCTCTGTTATGGTAATAGAGCAGTTGCTTCATATTGATATGCTGTTAATTTGGCATTTTTATTTTTAAACTGGATGACCTAGTAGAAGGTGTTTTAATGAAAAATACTATTGCAGTTAGATGCCATGTATCCCATACTTGACTTAGAAAAACTTTTCAACTGAAGATGTTACCGTTGAGTAAAGGCAGTATTTTTCAATGAACCGTGCCGTGTTCAGGTGCCAGTTGCTGTAAGACTTTACTGTAAAGTATTTGTGCAGTATTTCATCTTTTCAAACATTAGTCCTTTTGTTCTGTACCTAGCCAAACTCTCAAGTTTGTGTGCTTGTGTGACAAATCTAATGCTACTGAAAAGCTTCTGTAACTAATGGTGGTCACAAAAGACACTTTCCCTGGCATTACCAGTCTCCAGCCTGCCCATGCTATTTCCCAGCCTTTTATACTGTGCACAGGGATGCTTGTGGTAATGAGACTGTTCCGGTGTCCCAGTTCGCAGAGTTTTCATACCCACCGGAAATTTTTTACCTTTGACATGGAAGCCAGGTTAAGGTACATGTAAAGTAAAGAAAGTATTTAAAGAATTTTTGTATTTGTAAGAACATTAAATGTGGTTAACAAAAAAGAAAGTTTATTGAAAGAGGGAGATGATAGACGGGGTTGTGTGGGAAATGGCACATAGTTTGTCTGCTGTATAGTTAGCTCCAAAGGTTCCTGGTGTCTGTAATGTTGATTCAGAGCCTCCTGGCTGAAGAGCTATTTCTAAAGCAGCCCCATGTCTAAATTTGACAACCATAGTAGTGGGTCAGGAACTGGGATCTCTTGGTAGACTGATTATCAATTCCAAATTCTCTAAAGGTTTTTTAGATTAGTTTCTTTCTCTTCTCCCTTTTCAGTTGCTTGCTTGTTTCTTTCTCTTAAACTTTGCCAGAAAGAAATTTTGACCTCTAGGTAATCACACTATTGGCAGACCCATCTTACTTTGGAAGTTCAAGTACATTCTAGGTTGGTTATTCAGTCAGATGGTATAAAGAAGTAAACTGATTTTACCTTTTTTGAACTTGGGGGGACAGAATGCCTTGGAAGCCTTTTTGAAATTCTATTATTATTATATTATACATCTTTTCTTCCTGTATGAGCAGATCATGCCTGTAATGTTTTATGCAATTAAGCAACTCAAAATTAAATTGGCTCTTGGATAAGGTCAGGAACAGCAATAAGAAAAGTAAGCAGAGGTTATTTATACAGAGACACAGAAATAGTAGAGATACATATGTTTATATCTATAAAAGAGAAAATATATAGTTTTCATGTGTATTTGTATATATACACATACAGTTTTACGCAGGTATTGCAGGACTCATCTGAAGGATTTGTGAGTGGTTTTAAGAGCCTTTTTCTGTACCAATGTGAAAATTAATATGAAATGTGTGAGAACAAGGAAATGACTATTGAAATACAGACTTGGATTTCTCTTAGATGCAGTGAATATTCAGGTTCATAGAAAAATCATAAGGAAATATGAATCACTCCCATTTCATGTTTAAATTCTATTCCTCTGCCAGCATTGATGATTTGAATCTCTGCAGCTGCAGTCAGAATTGCTCCAGAGCATGAGGGAAAGGTCTATAGTTAGATGTAATAGCTTTCTGTTGTTACCTTTTACCCTGGAGTTTTGGTTTGCTGCATTCAAGTAGTCGGTAGAGGCATGTAAGCGGATCCTCACCTTTAAATATGTTAATGAAAAGTAGTTTTACTGAAACCAAAGGATTTACATTATCATACTTGCAAGAGCAGAATTGGTTGCAAAAATGCCAGTAAAAGAAGACGCCTTTATTTCATGTTTGATTTCACCTGAAACTAATAGAATCCTTTCTTTTTTCTTTTTTAATGTTCCACAGGGCTATTGTGGCTTTGGTCTACAATGTGTTGAAGGCATTTATGGAAATGAACAGCACCATGTTCGACGAGCTGACAGCCACTTACAAGTCAGATCGTCAGCGGTAACTTTTTACAGCTTTTTTTGTCAGCTGTGCATAAAGGCCTGCTGCTCAGTTTTCCCCTTACACTCAGATGAAATTGTGTAGTCTCACACATAATAGACAGAATGCCTCATTTCTCCCCCCCCCCCCCTTTTAGCCTTCTTTTTGCATGATGGAAGGTAATATGTACAGGTTGTTCTTTACCCCTTATGAAATACTGTACCCATTGAGTTGCTTCGGAATCCACGTTTCTCATGGAATTCCTTTTGACTTTGTATTCTAGAAGTCTTAAATATCTCAAGATCTTCAATAATAAAAGAAAACCAAATGTTTAAAGATAACACTCTGAAAGTAACGCTGAGCTTTGGAAAGAGACATGAGGGAAACCCCTAAGATTTGATTTTGCAAACTTCTGTTCCTATGGTAGATGTAGTCTTAAAGCAGAGGCATCTCTTAACCTTTTCATTTCTTATTCAGAGGCATCTTTTAACCCTTTCATTTCTTATTCAGAGGTCTTGCCTGTATCCAAGTCTTTTAGCATGCAGGGTCTGTATACGATCATTAGTTCCAGTTTTTTACCTTTTCTCTTATTTTCCTTAATTATCCAATCATAGTGGAGCATCTTTTCTCTAAAGCTTCAGCTTATCCAGGTGAAACAAAGGAGAAAGCTTCAGGAACTCTGGTGGGCAGTTTGCACCTTCATTTAAGTCCTACCTTTTGTGTGACTCAGGGTTCCCCCAAGCAAAGCAATCAGACCTCATTAGGTTACTGTAGTCTCTGCAGGCTCCTGGGGGCGGTATTTTTTTAATTGCTTAACTGGAGTCACACAGTTTTTTCCTCTTGTTCTGCCTCATTGTAAAATACAAAGTCTTACATAGAAAAAAAAATCCACACTTAACAGGTTAGTTCCTAAATACTGTACTTTTAGAGACTTGGGTATATATTTGAGCTAAGATGCTAGATGAATTCTAGTTAGGAGTTATTAAAAAAAGCTCAATGTGCTGGTGCAGTTGAGACAACACTGCACGTTTTTCTAGCAGAAAGGGCAGAGAAACTTAGGACTTGTCATCTAATCCAACCATTTACTGAAGGACCTCAGTGACTTAAATCAATTTGTGATTGCCCTTTGCCCCTTAAAATGAGGAGCTCTGCTCTTACCAGTGCCAGACACTGTAAGACCATGTCCCGTGTCTGGATAATGGATGAGGTTTATTGACTGAACTGAACCTGCATTTCTGTATCTCTTATCAAGCCTGGCGCTAAGCATTTCAGCATTTTTATTTACTACTTTAGCATTTTAAAACCTATTTACTTTAATGTTTACAGGAAATCTTTAGCATCTTAATAAAACCACATTTCAAAAAGGGTAGCTTTGATATCACTTAAAGCTTGAGGGGAAACATTTTCAATATTAATGACTATGATAGGTCAAATAGGTAAGCTGGATGAGATGATCATCCTGTAACAGTCTTTTAGGAAAGCGGGCATGTATTTCATAATGATTAGAAAATAAATATCTGGTAAGTAGCCTGAAAATGTCAGGTTATTTCACTTATTCGTATATTGAATTTTAAGTACTTTCGACTGACAGTGAGCTCTTTTTTTTTTTAAGCTGATCTTCAGGGGTTTATCAGAAAATTGTTTGTATTTTTTATATGTTTAAAATACTCCTGGGAAATTAAAATTGCAAATGGAAGAGCCAGATGTTGATGCTTTGAGCAGACCAGGATGTGTAGAAATGTTTCTAATCTGATGAAATATTTTTCAAGAATTCTCTAATGTGACTGGCAGAGAATCTGTATCTCTAATGGTTAGATTTCTATTTCAACTGAACCTACAAGGTGACGTAGTAGAAAGTGAAAGCATTTTGTACCTTGCAGTATCGAGGAGATTTATTCAAAGTAAGCTATGGCAGAGACAGGATATTCGGAAAGCAAGTAATGCAGGTAAAGTAAATGTTAGGTTAGCTGTTTAACGGCTGATTTGATAAAATTAAAGTCTGTTGGTAAGGCAAATGCTACATAGATCTTGCAGGAATTGGGTAAAGAAAAAGAGTAAATCACTGAACAAAAGGTACATCTTGTAGCTTGAACTGTACCTTTTAGCTGGTACCTGAGCTATGTGAAGGCCAACAGTCCATGTAAGAACAGTGATTCTAGAAGAATAAGGGAATGCTTGTTCTAGAAAAGTGGTTGTTACATATAAGAATAAAAAAATAGCTTGTTTAAATAAACTTGAAAATAATTATCAGGATATATTTTTTCCATAATGAAAGCCCACTGCGTTTTTTTTCTACTCCACTAAGAATCAGTGTTCAGGAACACTGTCACTTTTTTCAGCTTACGTTTTATGTTCTTTCCATACTGCTTTGTTTAGTGATATTCATGTAGGTAATGAAAAAAAGAAAATTATTTTAAATAATTAAATAAAAGATAGGAAAATTGCAGTTGTGTTCAACAAAATTAGTGCTGCTAATTAATGTCAACTATATATTATTTAACGAATATTCTGCAGTCTTCTCTCTTGCTAACTCCCTGTTTTATTTCACCTCAGTGAGAAGAAGAAAGAGAAAGAGCGTGAAGAACTGTGGAAAAAACTGGAGGATTTGGAATTAAAGAGAGGTCTTAGACGTGACGGAATAATTCCAACTTAACAAAAACACAAAACAGCATTATTAACCTGTGGAGTCACACATTTATGTAGTAGAAGATGGAGCAACAGTTTTCTGTATTGTGCAACTTTACAGTAGATTTCACATTTGTTTCATTATTACAACAGCACTGTATATACCTGTCTCTAAGTAAAGGAAAAAATAAGGACTTTAATCCAAAGTTTGGACAGCAGATGGACTTCTCAGAACTTTGCAAACATAATCGTTATTTTAACCCTTCTTTAAAACCAGTCTTCAAAGATATGTTGATGAAAATTGCAATGTCAAATTCCATTGTCAGGACCTGTTCCTTATTTATCGTTAGCAGAGAGTATAATACAACATTCAAATGTGAACAATCTTAAAATTTAGCTTGTCTTTCTGCTAAACTGTTAAGTGTATTTATAGTAAAAGAGAAAAAAGACTGTCATTTCCTTATGAGTTTGTGTAACATCCTCCTTCTCTGGATAACTTTACTGTAATTTGACTTCTTTTCCTTTTGCACATCTTCATAAGTTGAATGTCCATTCAGGTCAGGGCCATGAAAAATACAGGTCCTGAATAAAAGTTTTGTTTACTGGTGTGAGCATTTTTTTAGTGCCAGGCTGTCTCTGGTGCTTCCTTAATTTGAACATTAGGAGTTAAAAAACAAGTAGGTGATAAACATAGTAGAAAAGGGAGCTTTGGATTCATGCACCTATTTATTGCAAATCCAAATTAGTGTCCACAATCCTTTAAAAATGGGCAATGGTAACAACCTGGACTTCAGTATCTAACCAGTATTAGTGATATGACACACATACTGGAGTTGTTTTAGAAATACTAATTGCTAAATTATTACAGTATGTTTTTATCGGACCATTTTGAAAGACTAAAGACAAACGCTAAACAGTGCAAGCATGAAATTGTTCTCCAGTGGTCACGGATCTAATTGGAAATACGGTTGAGATAGCAGTTTGGACTGTTTGGAGTTGTTGCCTTACTTTTTAATATGTATTTATAAAGTGTTCCAGCAAAAGAGGATGTAGCCTCTAAGAAACATACTATAGTGTTTTTGTGGTTCTAGTACTCTTACTCATCACAGTACCAGCCCTATGATCTTAGCTGGAAAGGATTCTGGATAATATACTTCTGCATTCTCATCTGGATGCTCATTCCTAACTACTGTATTTGTTACCAAAAGTGGTTCTACAAATGCTACTGAAAAAAAAAAAAATCTGGAAATCCTAATGTTCTGAGTATTAATAATAAAGTTTAAAATGCTTTTATATCAAAGGTGCATTGTGACCAAATTGTTTAAAACAAAAGAAAAAAAAATGCAAAAACAAAGAAGAGGGCTGTATTATAAGTATACATTATTGGCTACTGCTTTGTATTTGAAAGTGGAATCTTACATCTTCGGTAGGTAAAATGCTGATAAAACTTATGTACAGTATATATTTAGCTAATGCAGTTGCATTATTATATACCGAAAGGTATGTGTTTCGGGATTTTTCTCCAGGATGCTTTTGAACTGTTATAGACATATGACAACAGTGAATTGATAATCCGAAACCATCAATCCAGCAGTATTTACAGTATAAAACTGAATTGGTGTTCATGAGTCTTTGTGATAGTTGCAAACATGAATTTATGACCTGTTGCCATTGATAGAAATACAGTATAAATACAAGCTTGTATATTTTTCTTCCTACCATTTAAATATACAGTAGGATTTGAAGTTTTCTTGTTTTCAGGCACAGAAGAGTGGTAAAAATTAATTCCCTCCTAGACTACTGACTGTTTCAGGATTATCAGGTCAGTTTGTACTCCTGGGTCTGCGCACACAAATGTTGTAAACTCAACGATTTTGTAAAAACTTGACACTGTTAATTCTGGGAAAAAAAAAAAAGGTGGAACTAGTCATATGCAACACCAAACACAACATGTTTTAATGGGATTAATATGAGCTTCTTTTAAGAACACTGACTGGGACGCAATGTAAATTAGGCAGTTACTGTCATAGTTGAAACATTTTATTTTAAAGTGCTGAAGCAAAGGTGCAAGCTGAAATACTGAAGATTAAATGAATTTATAACAAACCATGTCCCTTGGCCCTTTGATTTTGACAGTCTTTTATTTCTGTTACCAAAAACCCATTTTCTAGTGTTATTTCTGTGTAAAAATGATCATGCTTTACAGGGGGGTGGACTTAAACTCAAACTTAAAGACTATGTTCAATTGTGAATAACTGAGATTGAATGGAGGAGAAATGGTTAATGTTTTCCACCTGGTGGAATAAAACACAACAATGTGAAATTAGAAAAAGCACCTTGTCCTGTACTTAGAGTTTAGGTGAGTGTTGTTTGTTCATAACTATTTTTGGTTTTGACATGACATTCTGGTATTGATCATACAAAACTGATGAGAACCTGATGGGTTGCAATATTTTGTTACCTCTGATGTTACCTCTGATGTGGGGATGGTGGGGAGTATCTAGAGTTTATAGATGTTTTATCACTTCCAAGAAGGAATGTTTCTTTAAAGTGAATAAGACGATGTGATATTAGTCACTTGACTCTAAAAAGGCTGATACGACACTAGGTTGCCCTGTGCGATGTACGTGAAGAAGCACTTGCCACAATTATTTGACCGTACCCCCGGGATCCACTGTTTGGTGCAATCCAATTGCGGTGTCCTGCCACTCTGCAGAGCTCCCATTGGTATCAATTGGAGTTGCAGGCAAAGAAGGTGGCAGCGATCGGGCCCAAGTGTGATCAGTGTGTCTATTTAATTATGCTTTTGTTTGCTTCTTGAGTTCCAGAAACTACCTTTATTTGTGTAAATGTTTTTATTAACTGCTCGTACAGCAGTTGCTGAGTGGTCACTGGTGTCCTGTACCATATTGGTTTCAGGAGAAAGGATTGAATGCTCTCTGGTAAAAGGAAAGAGCTGCGTTTTCAATACTAGGGCATTGCATCAGGTCATGGGGATATAACAACTGTAGAAGTAAAGTTCCTCTTGTATACTTTAAATTGAGCACACATTGCTTTCTTCCTCTTGCAAGTCTCCTTTATTGTTTTTCTTTCATTGCTTTTAAGGGGTTTTTGTCTTTCTTCCAAAGGTTGGAATGCTTTAAATAGAAGTATTCTAATGCCATTGGAGCGCTGGCTAGCAGGGTTACAGTAAATTTAATCTTGATTTTGTTAACATAACTAAAGGGTTTTAATTTATTTTTTTATCTCCTCCTATATATGGAAAAATTTAGGGTGTTAGAGCCAAGAATCGCTTGAGTAAGAAATGCAGCAGCTGTACTTACATGCTACGTGTGTAAGTACGGCCTCAGGCTCTTACTCTTCGGAAAGGAAAAATGTATTAGAAGCTTTAAAAACCTCTTTATTGCTTTGTGAGGAGTCGGAAAAACCTGATTCTTCTCCCCCCAAATCAAATTGAAATAACTCAGTTCTGTCTTGGAAAACAAAGATGGCTTTTTCTCTTAACTGTGTAGCAATATCCTCCCAAAGCAGTTGCCCTACAAGAAAACAGGTGACAATGCGCAAGATTGAAGAATGTTTTTATTTACATGTGGCATTTTTGGTTTGGCTCACTTGCTTTCCTTAACAGCTCTGCAGTGAACCATGAATTAGTTTTTATAGTGGGTACGTGCAGCAGATTTTGTATAGCCCATTTTTTTTGTTGTTTTGAAGTCTATGAAACAGTATCTTCTATGAAACTAAGTTTGATTGAAAACTTTTATCCAAGTGTTGCTTCCCATCCACAGAAGCGTACGCTTCTTATCATGACCTCTCTGAATACAAGTTCTTGTTATTTGGATCACTCACTGTAAATATGTTATATTCATAAACTCATGTGACCATGAGGAATTTTCAAATATAAATAGTACCAATACATTTCTTGTTGTTGTCCTATTTTTGATTGTAGTATAGCGAATGACCTGTCATGCTTTTTGTTTAAAAGTTAGCATTAGATTCATAGATCTTAATATTTTAGCATTTCATTGTTTAAGCAGGAGAGGGCAGCAAAAGTTCATTTTTCCCCATAGGAATGCTCTGGTCCATTACTGTTTTTAAACTTGGATGCATTTAACTCTCTGTGGGTAGGGGGGAAAAATGAAACATTTTTTATATATATTAAAAGGTGCATATGAAATTATATAGACTGGTCCAACCAGACTGTGAAAATGTCTTCTACATCGAAGTAACGATAAAAGAAAAATACTTTCCACCTCTGGATAAAATACAAGCAGGTCTTAAGTTCTTGGATTCAAATGTCATTCTTTGGAAATAGTTTACTTTCTTAAAAATGGTATCAAAGAAACTCGAACTCAGTGGTGCTCCCAGCTATAAATGTGTAATCCACCTCTTTTGCACATGCTCAAGAGGCTCTGTACTGTGGGTGCATCTAAATAAAGAAGCAATGAAGTGTTTTCCAGGTGCTTGGCTGTTTTTTCCACCTCCTCCCGTCTTAAGCTTCATGTACCTTTTCAACAGTGAACTTCCAGTGATCGGATTTCCGTTTGCGTGTGTGAAGTGTAAGAATACTTGTCTGAGAAAAAAACATCCAAAAGATGAGATGGTAACTTAAGTCTCTGCTCGAATTACCATGGTAAACACGTTTTCATTAAGTTCGGTTTTTTTAAAGGTCCTCTCACGATGATGAGCATCTTGGTACTGCACTCAGCCGTGCCTGTAAGGGAGGTAAAGAGCAGAGGACACAGAAAAGAGGCATTAGATCCACACCGTGTTCTTTATAAGCTCTTTGATCATTAAGCTCTGCAGCTCTTGAAGGAACTTCTTTTATAGCGTCATTCTACAGTTTCAGTCCCTGTGCTACTCTGCCTCTGGAAGCAAGGACAAAGGCTTAAGATGGTTACATACGTGGGAAACACCCTCTGGAGAGGATGATGGATAGAGCCTGGTGAGGGGTAGTGCTGGTGAACGGCTTTAGCAGAAGCGCAGGAGGTACAGGTGCTGCAATAATACTGGAGACAAGATGTATTAAACATCTACTTCTGGTTTTAAAATGATGCTTGCCTATGTGAATTATTTCAGTACTCTAATTCTTAAAAATTCTTTCCATTTTTGCCAAATAAGTTTTCAGCAGTTGGATCTTGCGTGCCTTTCTTAGAAGAGCTCATTATCAAAAAACTCTATAAATACTTCTAATTGATCCGAATGTTGTCTTACAAACCTCGTGTCTCTACTTTCTTAGTGTAAGGCAAGTGTTTCCCAAAGAAATTAACAAAAAAAAAAAAGGGAGAACATGTAGTAAGTTGGCCTTCAGGGTACGATTTGTCTTCAGTTCTTAAAACTTAGGAAGCAACCTCCAAAAGATGGGAATTAAATTGGTTTCCTATTGTTGGTAATAATTACTTAGCTAATTTCTGTCTTTGTCCTTCCTTCTCACGAATGTTTTGGATTCTTATAAACTCAGAGCTCCACTATTACATCTTGCAGTAAGTTTGGACCCCATCCCAAGTACATAGTCAATTATCGTTTCCATGGCCTGTAAAGCAATAGCTTAAGTAATAAACTGGGAACACATACCAAGTCTTGCATTGTGAGTTCGGAGCTATCTATAGTCTTAAAGATTAAATGCTGAAGCCTATGCAAATATCCTCGGTTTGTTAGTAAAAACCTTGAAAGAAGGCATAGTAACCTGCTGTGGGTAGTGATGACAGACTTTTCTGGAAGTCTCCACCACATGAGAAATTGTCATACTGGAAATTTATCTTACTAATTTTCTGGGGCTTTTTTTTGTTGATTACTTTTGGGCGGTGGGGATTTTTGGTGGTTTATTTTGGAATCTTTTAGTCTTGGGGGGAGGGGGCATGGGTTCTTTGGGGATTTTGTTGATGTCAGTATGCTCCCTTCATTTTGTCTCTTCAGTATTTCTGCCCCTGAAATCACTGAATGTGTGAAAAGTTAGGGATCACTCAGGAAGGATGGAAAACTTGCAATGTGTTTGAAGAAATTTGTATTTTGTATTGCTGGACAGTGTCTCATACCTTTGAAAATGTTTGGGAACCTATCTTGCATTATCCTTTAATCTGGGAAGGTCTTCCAAAAAGAGAGTGGAAAAGGGCTATTCTAAATACTTTGAGTCCTGTTTCTGAAATTCTTAGTTTATCAACACCTGGGGCAAGTTTTTGCTTGTGTACAAAGCCTCTACACTTCACCAACAGAGAAAACAGCAACCCAAGAAGCAGGATTTATAGAGCATCTGGCTAGTAGAGCTGTGCACCAAGGACACGTACACCAACTGCAGCCAAAGCAAAATGAAGCTCAAGCGTAATTGTCTTGACAGAAAAGAAGGAAAGGTGTATTTGTACAAGGATGTGTGCAGACCTCCAGCAACAAAAGGCAAAGGTTACCTGCAAATCTCTCTTCTGAACTGAGCAGGCTTGACTCAATTACGAACATTCACCTTCTGGTGAAGCAGATGTGGTGGCCCAACTATGTAAGCAAACTGGTCAAACACTCCAGCTCAATTTGGGCATCTTATTAATTCTGTGAAATGTACTGAGTGTGTACTGAGATAAGCATCACTGAGGTGATGCTTATCAGTAATTCCTAAGACTGCAATGACTCCCATGCTCTTCTAGATATTTGAAAATGTAGATGATGTGCATAAGTGGAAAATTGCTGTATGCTCAGCTATCTTGAACCAAGATGGGTATCTACATTGTAGAGTCTTCCTTTCAGGCATATTGGAGGCAGAAGTCTGAAGTTTGCAGTTCACAGGTCTCCAAGTAAACTGAAACTTGACAAAACACATTCTTAATTTCTGGAGCAAGGAAATGGGGAATTCAGACAGTGCTAATTAGTTTATTAGTCCACAAATTATTTCACAGACACAAAGGGATATTATTGCTATCTGCTGTCTGTGACACTTGTCAGACAGTAATTGTTTACACGGTGAGTGATTATGCACCAGATTTTAAATTTTAATTTTGGCCAGACAAAAATTACCCTGAGGGATACAAAGGGAAGAATATCTCCTACTGTAGTGAGATGCCCCACGCCACTCCCCTTTCTCCTTGTGCTTGCTGAGTGATGCCAGTCTCCTGTACAAAGCTCTGCAAACACAATTGTGAAGACTTGCAATGGATTGAACATAAGTGAAATTTGTTGTTAGATTCAAGAAATTATAATAAGGGGGACAGGATTGGTGATGATGGAGCAGTGGGTATTGCAGCCTTCTCCAAGCAAATGCTTTTCTGTGTGGTCAGCTAAAGAACTGGCATCCTGTCCTCAGTTCTCAGCAGACCTTGCAAGGTAGCTCTGCTTGAGCAGAAACTGTGTAGAAGCGCTTTTTTTCAGATGAAATTCTGTTTCTACAATGACCTTAAATCTACTAAATCTCTCCATGAATCATTAAAAGATCACTCCCCTGCTTCCAAGTCCCATTGCTATCTATTTGATTATTCAGAATTTGTTGGTAAATTATGTGTTGATTATTCAGAAGTTGTACTTTGAAAATGATGAGTTCTATAAATTTCCTCCAATAATTAGAAATGCTTGTGCAATAAATCAACAGGAATAACTAAAGATATGAGATAAGGGCTTTGATTTGACAACCTAATAGAAGATCACTCAGGGAATCTCAGAGTGATCTGCAAAGTTGAGATCTTCACGGGCTGCATAAGCCTTTTTGATTCTTCTGCGCATACAGTTTAGACTGGCCGAAGCATATGCGAGGATTCTGGCTGGTTTGTAGGTTTTTGTTAGAATTTAGGAGAGCAGAGGTGGCTGCTCATTTCATGGTGTTCTAGTCTATCAGCTTTCAACTTTTTTGACTTTTTTTCTGAATTTTCATCTGTTTTTGTGACAATGAGTGTGTGTTAGTAACTTTCCATGCAGTCCAAACACACTTCAATAACAAAGATCAAGCAGTTGCAGGAGCAGCACGACTACCAGCCCTTGGCTTCCTGCGTTTCTCCCGTATGGCTTCGTAGGTATGGCTTGAAGGAGTCAAGCCTGAGGCACTGACTCTCCCGATATGATTGAACTTAACTGGGACAGCAGCTGTGGAGCAGAGGACGGCCAACAGTCAGGTACAGAGGCCATGCTAACACAGAATTTATTTCCTTAGGAAACTTTCCCATGAAGGGATAGTGGGCTCCTTGCCTGGGTTATGAGGAGTGTTATTCCAACAGCAGCCCCCTGGTTTAAACCAAGCGCTTCAGGCTTGACCAAACCAAGAACAGGCCCTGGCATTCAAACGCAGGAGCATGCGATCTTGCTGCCAGTATCAGGCATGTACAGAGTCTACAGTTTAGTTTGTGAATTCAGTGCCTAGGAAAAGAGATTAACTAAATTAGACTGTTGACATACGCATCCTGCCTTTTTTCTCCTCTTGTAATCAGGCATAATTTATATCCCTGCTAAATCCACCATCATTAAACTGTTTTCTCTTTTCCTATTCTGAATTACTAAACCAGTTCCAAATCGTTGGCAATGAAATGAATGCAGTATGTAACTTAATGGAAGACTATCCAGCCTATTGTTGGGATTTGAAATCTAATAATTAAAAGTAAATGCTTGGATTCATTTTCTAGGAAAAGAGAACTTATTTATAAGCCATTTAATGTCATACTGCTATTTTCTTTTGATCAGGCTTCAATTAGTCACTGACGTAAGATGTTCTGGTTTGATTGCATCACTGTTGCAGCAGGGAGTGTTAGCATGAAATCCAGATCCCACAGTAATAAATAACAACTGGATTTCCAATGCTGAAGCTATCATTTCTGCTTAAGCTTGATTTCATGGGATGACTGTTTGACCAACCTTCATTCATTGTGGTAGGACAGTTGAAAGGCAGAACTGGGAAAAGTATTATATCTTAATGCTTTATTGAACAGAACCGAAAAATCAGATGGAAGGGAAGCAATTCCCTTACAATGGCCTTTTTCAGTAGCCAGGATATACAAGATACAGGTAAGGCTTGGGAGCAGCAATTTCAAGCTCGCTGTGGAAATACTAGCAGTCAGTTAAAACTGACCTTACTACTATACTGGCTTTTCTCAGTTCATGCTGCCTGACTTGGCAGTGGTTGAAGTCCCCGAAACACAGCTTTGAAATGTATTTTCCTTTACTGTAACCTTGAATTGTTTTCCATGTGTTCACATTCTGTCGTTCCCATCCATTATCTTCATCAATTTGTTCATGCTACTACATTTTCCAAACAATATCTTACTGTCTGAAAATGTCCCTTTGCAGAGTTGGAACGATTATATTTTTGCCTGCAACTAGAGGACTGGGCAGGTGGAGGGGAGGTGAGGAGGAGAAGGGTTTCTGGCATCCCGTGCCACTGGGGTGGAAATGTGAGTGATGCAGGGAGGACACACATGCCTTGTATTGGTACAGCTCCTCCCTGCCCCGGGTCCTAGGGAGAGAGAGCTGTGGGTAACCCTCACTCACTCTTCCTGGGCTCCCCAGTCCTTAGGTTTCCCATTCAAACCCACACTTCCCTAAGTGTCTCAGTGACTGGATACCTCCTGATCTTTCCTTGTGTGTGTGCTCTCTGTCATTCACTGTCTTCCATTTCTTCCTTTTGTCAGAGACAATATTCTATGCTACCCCACCTTCCTCTCCTTTTTCTGCACCCTCAAGAGGCAACCCTAACACTTCGTTGCCAAATCCACTGCAGCCACAAACTACATGCCTCTGACCTGAAACTTGTGTGGGCTGTAGCTGTTCTGAGTGAGCCTGCTCCTCCTGCCCTCCAGAGCTCACGCCCTCATTGCCCACCTTTCAGTGGGATACCCTGGAAAGTCGAGTTGTACCTCTCACCTGGCTTTTTCTAGAGCAACATCCTCTCCTCTGCTAACATGGGGATGTGAAAGTCCTCGACACAGCAAGCCGATAACGATCCAAAATCATTGCTTAGGGAGAAGGCTATATAGAAAGGTGGTGTGTGTTGATCTGGAACAGAGTTTGTCCTTCCACAGATGGGGGTTATGTTTTTATCTTAAAAATAAACCCCATGTGTTTCTATCCACAGCTAAGTTTTGTTTTTTAAAAAAAATGTTTTCACCTTGGGTACACTCATACTTGCTGGAACGATGGAGATCTTCCCTCTTCTAAATACAGAAACTTGATGAAACAGATTAAGTACATCTTTTCTGTAAACTGCAAGACTTAATTATTTTCCTGCTAGAGTCAACGATGGAAGTCCTGTTGCAGTTGCCAAAAGTAAAATAAAGACCTGTGAGCAGATTTGTCCAATCTGCTGTGTCTATATGGGAAACTGATCAGTACTAACAGGAGTGGTGTGCACTCATTTCCTCTTCCTACAGTAAACGTACCCTATTAATATCATCTACTATTGTGTGTATATTATCCGGGTGACCTCTAGAAATCTTTTATGGATATAAGCTTCAGAGGCAATGTGTGATCCCCGGTTGCTTCCTGCCTGCCTCACAATGATGCACCCATCAGCTCCAGAGAAAAACAGAAGAAACGTGTGCTGTGTTATTTGTGAACAGTACGTGAGTTTACAGTTAAACACTTAAGCACATACAATAAAATCCAACCCCTTGATGTGAAGTAGAGGCAGTTTTTCTAAGGCTGTCTAGACACAACGTCTACATACAAAGGATTTGGTTATAAACAGGGCAGCATTGTTCAAAAGATTATGTTCTGCTAGTAGGAAAGTAGAAAATAATTCATTGCTTTCAAGAGCAGGGAGCTACTATTTCCTGGTGCAGTTGTCATTTCATGACCAGTGTCACTAAGACACTGTCTTCTCTGAGGCTCTTCATTATTGTTACATACCGAAAAAAACTGCTTAGCTGGTATCTGCCGCATGGAAAAATGGAAATCGAGCAATGTAAATTCATTTTCTTTGTCTGGAGAATTCCAAATGCATACAGGAGTGGTGTTCTGCAGTAAACACTAATATGATGCTGAGAAGCAAGGTGCGTGCTGTCTGTTTTGTCACCCGCAGTGGAAGTGTACTGACATTTTGTAGACCATAGGAGAAGGTAGTGTGCATGAAGTACGCTGCTCTGACCCACACCTGCAGAGGAGAAGGAACATGGGAAAAATATGGGATTGAAATGTAGTTTTATAATTGGGCGTGCTACAATGAAGAAGAGCAGGAAAAATCTGTTCTGGCATTTATCTTCCTTCAGAGATGATCAGATGTTTAAGAAATTAGAGAAACAAGTAATTTTGGAACATGTCAAACTTTACTCCAGTTCTCCTGGTGTATCAGGATGGAGCTGATACAGCCATATCAGTCAAAGACTGAGTCTGCATCTCTTGCTTTGCCTGCCTGTGCTATTCTGGTGATGGGACACTCCAGTTTTGTCTCTCAAGCTAACAGTTTATTAGCTATATGGATGAGAGCACATCACTCATGCAAGTTTACTGCATCTGACATCTCCCCAGCAGTAGCCCAAATAAATTGTCATGCCAGGTGATAATTTGGAGGAATTTGGAGGAAAGTGCACCCTGAAATGTTACCTGTCCCTCCCGTATCTCCATAGGTGTACAACTCCTTTAAGCTGGCCTCTCTGTGGGGATTAAAGAAGTTGAGGTCCTTCTCTTCACTGCTGAAGACAGGTTCACTGGTTTTGATACAGATGGTTTTCTTCATAGTAGCTGGAATGGGGTTGTGTTTTGGATTCGTGCTGGGAACACTGTTGCTAATACAGGAATGTTGTAGGTTTTGCTGAGCAGGGGTTACACAGAGTCAAGGCCTTTTCTACTCCTTACCCCACCAGTGAGTAGGCTGGAGATGCACAAGAAGATGGAAAGACTGTGTGGCAAAACCTTTGCTGCTCAGCTTACAGTATTCGTTTCTTATGTATTAGAAAAGGGTTTGGGAAACCTTTGCCTCAAACAGAAACCCTGCATGATGCAGTCCTGCACATGCAACCAAAGAACTAATATGGCACAAAAGAACAGAGTAACCAATTTTAACCAATCTTTCGATACTGTGGCTCCTTGGAAGAAAAAGAAGTTGAAAAAGCCTGTGAAACTGTGATGTACAGCAACTGTCATCGTTACTGATGACGTTAGAGATATGTTACTGGTTCCACCAAAATTCTCTGTGCTAGGCAGACAGTGCCACCCAAAGCAGGGATATCGTTGACTGTTGCACTGTGGCCCTTGGGTTTGTACTAGTACCCGTGCCATTTCAGCACCCTGCGGTCACTCTATGGGGTGGATTTTCTAAGATGGGTGACGGCCAGCATTGTTTTCCCCTTTCAGTGCTGGAGGTGGTCTGGTCATTGTTGAACTCTTGAAAAATTAGCCTAGAGTGTTGAGCTGAAATCCAGTTACATACAACCAGAGCCTGCAGGATGTCTGATCCCTTCCTATAGTCACCAGTGACGCTAATTGAAGAGGCAAACTTTAACTTCAGTTTTCTAGCCTTATGTTTAAGGTCAAACGTAACATATTATTATCTTTTCAGCTTGATCTACGAGTCATTTCTAATGCATTTTCCTTATAAAGCAACATCTGTATGTTGTATTCTTTACATATCGAAGGAGTTCAGAATCTTGTACTATTTCAAGTTGAGTGGGAATCCCTGGGGTACAGTTTGGCACACTATTCTGAAAACATACCTTTTATTCGTTTCACTGCTGGGTTTCAACTCAAATGGTTGACTGAGGATTTAAACAGCTGGATTTTGGCGTCTGTTTGCCACATGCCAGCTGCTAGTAAAGCAAGAAATTATTATACTGGGCCATGATTTACATATTTGACCTTTGAGCGTGAGAGGATAGAGCAGACATTGTCAGAATCAAACATACTATGAAGCCCTGTGAAGTATGAATCTTGTCTTTGTTAGGCTGTTGGATCTTTATAAATTAATCTCTTGTTTGAAAGTGTCTTTAAATGACAAAACCATTTTGTTTTTATTAGGATTTATCAGTCTAATCTGGTTAAAGTAGACATAGCTTACAAAGAATTCTGAATGCAAAGCATGCTCGAAGAAAAGCAGAGGTGTGTGGTAATACTACTGTGAAACTGAATTTGTGCTACTCTTTCAGTTAATCTGTATCGATTAATCCATATGGGGAAAACTACAGGCTCTAACCTGAAAATTCAGCTGAAGTATGAAACCATTACTATTGTGATAAAAAGTTATAAATTATAGTGAGCGACGTGTTCCCAGTGGCAGAGAGCTGCTCCTCCCTGGGGAAGAGCTGTCGCAGAAAGCTCTGTAGGTCTCACCTTACCTCCATCGACAGGGCATTTGTTACTTCTGTGCTGGGGTTGGCATTTCGCAGGTGGTGATACGTGTGACAGCACAGTCTGTTTGCTATGCAATAGGCTGCCTTCTGTTTGCTTGTTTTATAACACTACCTTTGAGATGGATTGTGGCTAAAAGGATGTTCAGGATAGTTTCATGATAGTAATTGTAAAAAAACCAGGTTCTATATACGCTCTCAGCATGGCCTCCACATTCTTCTTTCCCAAAGAACATGCTTGACTCTCTCCAGCTGTGTTACAGTGGAGTTAAAATGGAGACCCCCTGCAGAGAGGACACAGGTGTGATTGCAGTGAGACAGCTACAGAGTGATGAGGCTGTGGAAGTGCTGCTCAGAGGTGAAAGGAGGAGCTTCTCATCTTCCTCCCCTGGTAATTCTTCACTTGCTGACAAGTTGGTGATCCAATATAGAATCAGTGAACTGACAGCCCTATGGTGACCCAATCTGTCTCTGTATGGTTATAGAATTTGGTTTTCAGAGGCCTGCAGGAACCTGTTTTTCTTTATGATCTTGTGTCTCTGTGACCCCTGCTGGTCCCATGACATGGGATGTTGTTGCACCCGTGAGGAGCCTGTTCAAATCAGTGGGAAGAGGGTGATGAACTTAAACTGGAAATAGTCTGAGGACTCCAAGTGTTGACTGATATTCACATTTTCCCAGAGGGTAAAAAGAGTTCAGACTGGACGATTTGGTTCTGTCTGCTGCTGAAGCTTCTTGCTTGTTACTCTCTGGGTCAGTGCTGTGCTGAGGTTTGGTTTGGCCAAGTGCCTCTCTAGGGTTTGGGACTCTCGCTATATTTGTTTTTCCGGCTGGATTTTGGTTAGTTCAATAGTTCTAGGAGTTTATTCTGACAGGATTCACAAGAAGAGATGGTAGCTTTGTTTAGGAGATTTCATTTCCAGCTTTGTCTAATTTGCAAACTTCACTCATCACCAATGCAATGCTGGAAACAGAGCATTAGCACTGGTGGTGATGCATGTCGAAACGAGATGTCTTTTTTCTGCTATGCTGGACATGAACAATGGGGAAATAAATCAAATAAGGTAATGTATCTTTGAACTTCTGTAGTTCTGTTTAAGAAGCTTCATCTCCAACTTCTGAACCCAGAGGGGAGGATTAATGGACCTACGTCATTGCCCCCTGGTCTGTCACAAAAGCCTAAAATATCCTTTCAAAAGATCATTAGATGAAAACTATGGAAGGCAGAAGTAGTTTCAGTTAAACTGGTTATTGTCACTCACATATAGTTTACCTAGTATCTAGATTTGTTGGAGAATCTTTTTCACATGGCAATGAACTCAGAGCAGTTCTCCAGGCAATTACCTAATGTACAGTAAGAGAGCCCAGTTCTCACCCAACTCCATTGGATTTCAAGTCTTGAAAATACACTGATCTGAATGTGATCAGCATCATCACTATAGATGGACAGTTCAACAGGCAAGAAAATGTGGCTGCAGTTGAGGATGGTGTAGAGGTATAAAAGTTTTCAAAAGTGGCTGTGAACACTGAGAAGGACCTTACCCGTAGTGTGCAATATATGCAGTTTATTACACAGGTTAATTAATACAGGTTTGATTAAGGTAAAAAGAACGTGCAAGACTAAATTGCTGCAGTGCTTAAAGCTTGCATTCCACATCCTTAAAAATACCAAGAGAAAACAGACTGCTATCATGTCAGAGTAAATGTCTACACTTCTGTTGCTTATAGCATTTCTGTCCAGGTTGTCTAAAAAGTAGTATGTTGCACATCAGTCTGTTCACCTTATTTATTTTTATTTCTGTCAACCTCCTTGGCTGATTATAGGAAATTTGACAGAATGATAATGCTTTGGGTATTTTTTAGGTATTAAGAATATTGTGGATACATGTCCATGTTACTGTTCTCCTGAGCAAAATCTGCAGTACTGTTGCAAACCCTACCAGACATCACAGAATCCGTGTGTCAATTTTGATACATCCATAAGAGCACAGATGTCGTGTCTCAGTGGCCACAGAGAACCCCCTTTTTGCTAAAAAATTTAAGATCAGTTAATGCTCCCCCCTCTGCGTTGTAGCAACACACCAATGGTTGTTTATATCAATGGTTGCTTTGGCACCAGTTCTGAAGATGCTGCTCAGGCACTTATCCTGGTTGACTTTCCCCTAAGACAGGGTGAAGTGTTTAACAGAGAGGAACACTAATCTCGGAACCTGTCATTCAGAGGGTGCCATTTCTTTCCACACTCAACCACTCGTTGTCTTGCCTTGTAGATATCAGAAGGGCTCAACGTTAGGCAGGAACCAGTGAGTTACTCAAGCACTTCATGCCAAGGAAAAGTCTATGGTCTCCTACAAAGTTTGCACATCTTTATTTTGAGGATGAGTTTTGCATTAATTAGACCCATTTTTGTATTATTTCAGGGCATGCTAGTCAACTGTGGTCTTTTGTAAGTTTATGTTGGTTTCAGACCCTGGTTTTGCCCTCTTTTTTTTTTTTAAATTGACACTTTTTTCCCCAATATTTTTCCTGAGTGCTGCCCGTATGATGCTTTTAGCACTGACAAACCAAGGAGAGCAACCCGTTTTCCCCTTAATTAGTGATGGTTTATTCCATTTTATTAGGAGCTGTTCTTGACAAATGCACCTTTCCAGTGCAAAGATATGATAACCTCAAGAAAGGAGTCTCCTTACTTTCCTAAGGACAATAACTAAGGACTTAGGCAGGCTGGGCTTTGGAATTGAGATTACTCTCCTCAACCACTCTGGATATATGTTTTATTTTTTCTGGGTATCACTGTATATATAAGAACTCCTAAATCACCAGGGAACTCCCCGAGAATGTCCCTGTACCAGGTAAAGTCTTCCTGGCAGTCAGTTTTTGAGAAATATGTCTTTAACATTTCTCAGTCTTTGTAACATGCAACTTACTGACTCTGTGGAGTGTGACTCCTGAATCAATAGTTGCACTTCTTGGACTGGGACAGATAGGAGGCAAACTGGTCTGCTGTATCACTTTTTAAATCTTAAATTGTAGCTATCCTTGCACTACTGGGTCAGGGTGCTTTTGTTGAAAGCTGTCTTTTTCTTGACCATGGAGATTCTTAACGTCCTATTTGCCTTTACATGTTTCCTTCTGAGTTTTTCTTCCAAAACTTTTTACTCAGAATTTAAGATTTGAGAAATTAATTTTTCTGAGGTATCACATGTATAAACAAGTAAAACAGGAATTTTAGTAAACATATCTGAACTGTAATACAGACTGTTTGGCCATATTGTATAAAAGCAGGTTATGGTCAAGAATCTGAACTCAACCTTCAGTTTTGCCATGGATTTAAGTTTATTGGAATTATGTTGTGCTATATCTGTATGTTAGAGATGCTCAATACCAGTTTTTAGAAGCTCCAGCTCTTCTAGTGGCTGTAGGGCCTTCAGTACATATCTCCTGGATCAAATCCAACATAGCTACAGGGCTTTTTCGGCAGAATAGTGTTATCTCAGCAGGATAGCTGTGCCTCAAGCAAACTGTGGGTTAGCATTTTTTCTTACTCTTAAGCCTCACCCTTAGATTTCTTTTTCCTGGTCTGGATGGAAAACAGGGAGATGAATAGAGTTTGACAGCAATGCTAGTAAGGCAGTATCTGTGCTGGAGCAGCTATGATATTACTGCAGTCAGTGCAGTGTTATTTCACAGCAATTCAGATCTCCTGGGCTAGATTTCGCAGGTCTGTTCATCGGTCTGTTCTGCCATTTCTAAAACTGGTACCTCTACAGTCACCAAGAAGCAATTATCTTTTCCGTAAGATAGGTCATCCTCCCAAGCACCAAGTGTGGTGTGATTTACTTCCACAGCAGCCTCAACAAATGTTCCTATCTGCCTTCATTCTTCTCAGCCCTGAGCTGGTGCCAGTTTGTGTTGTGTTAAGCTCAGGAAGCAAAATTAGCTGAAAGGCTAAGAATAAGTAGCACCTTTGCCTGCCTGAGACCTTCAACCAGGACTGGTGCCCTGTTGTTAGTAGGAGAGTCCATGTTTATCTAGTTACCATCTAAGAGGATATTTCCTGATGGCAACATTGTGCTTTCTGTACTTACACTTGGCATTATTTCTGTCAGAGCGTTTCTATGAGCTTCATTCACTTCCTTTGATTTCAATTTACGGATCAACCACGCCCCCTCAAGGTTAAACCCACTTTATCCCTTTGCAAACCAGTTCTTCACATTCTTTAGAAATGTAGCAGATGACCAAAAGTCACAATCCAAGGCAAATACACAGCAGCTGTGGGGACAGATTATTGAATCTTAAAGCACTTGTTTGTATTATTGTTGTCAGGACACAAAAGTTGTCTTTCTTTCAGGACTACCAGCAAAGATCAATCAACCTATGGAGACAAAAGCTCATGTTAGTTTGTACAGGGAAAAGTGATTCTGATGCAAACTGTATCCAGCACACACAGTTTCATATCCTACCTGATAGGTTTATAACTCTGTTCTAACCTGGATCCTAACATCTCTTGGATGCCCACTCCTGTGAACTTGGCCAGCAAACCCATACCATCCCATGTCCTCAACCATTTCTCCTTCTCTCTTACTTTTGAACCTGTGGCCACCCTACCAGACCTCTCTTGTGTGCAGTGAAATAGGAATTCTGCATCCAGTCACTGTCTTTGCTTGCCTGAATGGCTACCAGTTTCTTCTTGGCCCTCCAGTTGCCTACATGGTTTGCTGCAGTACTTCCTCAACGCTGCTATTTCCCTGGGTCTGTCTCACTGGATAGCATGTGGCAGCTCCTTTCTCATGACCAATCCAATTGAAACTTTAATGCATTAAATCCCTTCCTTACTGTACCTCCTTGCTTATTTCTACAGTCTTCCTCCTCCAGCCTTCGTTTGCACAGTAATGTTACCTCAGCAATCCAAAGTCCTCTCCCTTCCATGCTCTCTACCATATCTTTACTTGCAGGGCATCTCAAGAAGAACATTTGTAAAACCCCCACAAACTGATTTTCAATTCCTTCTCCAGACTCAGCAATGTCATTAATGTCTACAAGAAGCAGGTGAACTGAGCTCACATGAAAATGATTTTAACATTTTCTTCACTCCTCCACAAAATTTTGTGAGACTTTTACTTCGGCCTGAAAGACCCAGAAACCTGGGGCAAACCCAGTCATGCTAGCATGGAAGAAAAAACCCCTCATCCAACCCTATATTTTCAATCTGAAACCAGAAGTTTGGCACCTAATATGAAAAACAAAGACTTTTAATTGGAAAACACAGTGCTTTGTGGTTTTTTTTTTTATTTTAAAATAACACTGATAATTTTTTTAACCTACTCCAAAAGCTACCCCAAATGCTACCATAATCACTGTCATAAACACTGTTTCAGTTGTGCATGAGCTCTTACCCTTTCCCCCAATATTTGTTCCTCTCTCTTCCTGAGTTGTGAATTAATCCGGATACAGACAGGTTGCTCATAGTACCTGGAATATCTTGAAACCTATTGAAATATAAATAATCCTCATGGATGGTTAATACTAGGAAAAATAAGTTAGGCCATATTTGAAGTTGAGAGGCCTTGATGACAAGGATGCAATTAAAAATTCCCCACGTGCCTGAGAATTTGGGTGTTCTTGTTAGCTGATCCGTTTGGTAATTTTAATTTAGGTATTTTATGTGATGTTGAAATGAACGCCACCTGGTATTGCTCTGTTTTCCATGTACGGGAGAGGAGACAGGAAAAGACAGCACGAAGCTGCATCCAGAAGACAGGGAAGAGCCTATGCATGTGCAAGGCCTCTTGCAGCTACGGAGTCCCCCGTGTTTCAGGCTGAGAGCCCAGAGGTCTTTGGAACAAGCAAGCTGTTTTTCAAAAAGCCTCTTGGAGGGTAAAGGCTGGGTATTGGGACCTCTGCCAATGACAGGTCAATAAGGGGCCAGTTCAGGAGCAAAGTGTCCTCCTTGGTGGCAAAACCTTCCAGGAATGCACCTGGGAAGGGTGCTATCCTGCCAGGAACAACTGGAGTCACTGGGAGCCCTCTCGGGATTTGTGGGAATTGGTTGGATTAAGCCCACAAGTGCTTTATAACCACGGATGTCACGCGTGCAGGAGGGCTGCAGTGGCAACTCTGGTGCAAAGCCGATGAGATTCACCTGGGCTCAGGCAAGGCCTTGAGTTACGAGTTCTCACAACCCTGACTGAACATCACGCTTGATATTTGTCTTCTGCCTGTCCAGAATTCAAAGGAAGAGCCACACAAGCCTGTGTCAGGGCCAGCGTGGCCAGCAGGAGCAGGGAGGGGATGGTGCCCCCGTGCTCAGCGCTGGTGAGGCCGCACCTCGAGTGCTGGGTTCAGTTTTGGGCCCCTCACTACAAGAAGGACATTGAGGGGCTGGAGCGTGTGCAGAGAAAGGCAACGAGGCTGGTGAGGAGCTGGAGAACAAGTCCTACGAGGAGAGACTGAGGGAACTGGGGTTGTTTAGCTTAGAGAAGAGGAGGCTGAGGGGAGACCTCATCACTGTCTACAATGGCCTGTAAGGAGTCTGTGACGGGGTGGGTGCTGGGCTCTTCTCCCATGTAACAAGGGACAGGATGAAAGGAAATGACCTCAAGTTGCACCAGGGGAGGTTCAGATTAGACGTCAGGAAAAAATTCTTCACTGAAAGGTCTGTCAGGCACTGGCACAGCTGCCCAGGGAGGTGGTAGAGTCCCCATCCCTGGAGGGGTTTAAAGGATGGGTAGATGAGGTGCTCAGGGATCCGGTTTAGTACTGGACAGGTATGGTTGGACTCACTGATCTCAAAGGTCTTTTCCAATCAGGCTATTCCATGCTAAAGTCTGGGTGAATGGGTGGATGCACGGCACTCATGAGATGTGTTCCCTGGTCAATCTATCTCTGTGCCCTTCTGTGTGTCTCAAAAAGGGAACAGACAGGTAAATGTCGGACATATTCATCTTTAGAAGCTTTATCTGGATGCCATCTTTTATTTCAAATAAATTTAAACAATCCAGGGAAATAAAAAACATGCAGCTTTTAAATTTCTGATGTACGCTGGAGACCAAGTGTACCTGTAGATGATATATTTATTAATTAAATTTAAAAAAGTCCTACAAATCAATAAGCCAACAAAACTCTGCCTGGGAAAAAACCAACACATGCTATTCAAGAGACATGATGCAAATCTTTCAGAAGGTAGTGTCTCTCTTATGAACAGACAGGATGTTCAAAAGTGCAAGTCTGCAATTTGTCTTTGGTGTTACTTTATTAGGTTATTAAGTACAAATGGAGACAAGAGAACAGCAGCTTGGATAGCTGAAGTCAGTGCATCCAGACTGAATTACACGAATGGAAATTCCAGCACCTGTTTTTCTAATCTGTAGAAGAAGAGGGATCTGTCAAAGCTGGCTGATCTGCCTTCTGGCATGTATTTCCTGTACCTGTCCCTAATTGTGGGCTGATTTTTATTGGCGCTTTTCCAGAATCAAATAAGGGGAACTTATGACCAGTATTTTCACTTTAACTTGCTTTCTCTGCAAGTTAGGAACTTTTAAACGGCACACTTTTCAAAAGCCTGTAAAGGTTTCTTTTCTATCTTTATTCTTCATCAGTGAAAATCACAGCTAGAAATTTTTAGGGGTTTTTTTTGAGGAAAGTTGCTGATATTTTTAGAACAGTGGCAAGACTTTGGCTGTTCATCTTGATCTCCCTGTCATTTGATTTGGCTTTGAATCTCCTGCTTTTCCCTGTTGGTTTCAATGGGAGAAAGACATGTCAGGACATGGAGAAAATTACAATACATCCACTCAACATACTTCCTCCAACGTCCCACCTGACAGGTCTTCACTTCAAGCTGGGGTCCTTTGCTCCTAGCAAGACTGTGAATAATAATGAGCAAGAATACTGGGAAGGATTTTAAACATCTCTTCCCTCCGAACTTTAGGACTTATAATTTTTACTGAAAAATTCTATTCCTTTCTTCTTTGTTCTTCCCTTTGTTTTGGAAAAAAACCCCAACTCCTTTCTTTTTTCATTTTGAGAATTGTTTTCTTTTTACTTTGGTTTGGTTTTCTGTTAAATGAACTAATTTTCTGAAGGAGTTGCTTCCCATGTCATGATGGCAATATGGCAATAGCACTTAATGCCTGCTGCGTGTCTGTTTTTCAGGAGGTGTTTGTGAAGACCCGAGGGAGGCACTTGTGTCATGGTTCAAGAACGCCCAGTGCTTGGATGCTGCCTTATCTCAAAGTCTTTGTGTGGCTGATACAGCCTGAGTCCTGTCAGGGACCTCTTGTGCTGCTGCATTTGAAGTACCTGGTTAAAGAGGAGTAATCGTGGGAAGGAATAAGGTGGAGGAAGAGTGAAGTTAGTTAGGATGGTGGTCTGATTCAGTTGTTTGTGTACACACCAGCATATCATGTAAGCTTAGGTAAAGGACTTCTGCAAATCCTATTTCTAAAGACAGTGGCTCTTGGTTTTACAAACCATCCTGTGAGGTTTGCTTGATTGTGGGCAGTTGCTCCCCTTGTTCACTTCTTCCAATCATCGTTTCCAAATTTAGATGAAAAAAGTGAATCTTGAGGATGAATAATCAGCTTTTTACACGCCAGCTTCTGTGCATTTGACCAGAGTAATTTACTGACCATGGGAACAGCAGGGCCACACTGTAGCAAGAAAAAAAGCCAAGCAGTGGCTGCTCCATGCTGAACAGTAAAGTATGGCAAGTGCTCTGTGGGTTCACAGGAGGTGTTACCATGAATATGAGCCCTGCTGCTGCACTGAAATGTAGGCTATTGACCTTGAAAGCAAAACAAGGACCTCAAACCATGGGTTATTCACCCTAAAAAGAGAGAAAACCTATGTAATATATCTCATTTGATCCTGAATGCTTCGATTTCCTCAGTCTCTGTTTGGTGATTTCTGTAGCTCATACTATAGAAGGCCTAAATACAACCCATTTTGCACCTGTAAGGTAAATTAACAAACTTGCAGTAATCACTGTTCCATATTTGATAACAGATGCATTTTCTGGACATCAACAGGCGCTGTTCTGTTTTGTTTATTTGGTTTTCCATTCTCGGGGTTGGGTTGTGTCGCTGAGGTCACTGCTAACAGCATCACCCTGAGGGGTCCGTAATCACTGACGCTTGCCCTGCCTTTCCTGGCTGTGTCTGGGTAATGGAGCAGTGAGGGCTTTCAAGTCTCCGGCCAGCTGCGGGCCAGTGGCAGGGAAGGGAGGCAACTTTCCTGAGGTTACTGCATGAGCTTATGGTTGCACTTTTCTCAGCTGCTGGTCCCTGAAGAACACACTACCCAGCAAGTTAATATTAAGGTTCCTTGGCTTCTCTCTTTCCTATGAATAGCCGAAAATTTTGTTTGCACGGTGAAGGCAATGGACATGATTTCCAAATATCTTTTGCACAGTGCTGTTTCCTTGTGTGACAGCTGCCTGGCTTGTCAAGAGAACATTTGTTTTTCTTGCAAACTCGCCTCTCTTCTCCCCATCCCTTGCCCTTGCTTGTACAGAGGAACTGAGCAAAAAAAAGGTTTAAGCAGCTGACAAGAATTCAGAGGTTTGTTTGCAGAAATAATTGAAAAGTCTTCCTTCAGGGTGTCTACTTAGGGCTTATTAAATTGGGGGATAATGATTATTTCAGAGCCTATCTTCAATCTCCTCACAAAACTATCGCAATTCCATTGTGGAAAAGATGTATTTTGCCCCAGTGAAGGCTCATTATTTCACTCACAAGATATCACTTTTTTTTCAAGGCTCATGGTATGAAACAATGCCCTTGCCATGGTTTAACCCCAGCCAGCAGCTAAGCACCACGCAGTCGCTCACCCCCCTCAATGGGACTGGAGAGAGAATCAAAAGATTAAAAGTGAGAAAACTCATGGGTTGAGATAAAGATAGTTTTGTAGGTAAAGCACAAGCTGCGCACACGAGCATAGAAAACCAAGGAATTCGTTCACTCCTCATCAGCAGGCAGGTGTTCAGCCATCTACAGGAAAGCAGGGCTCCGTCACACGTAACAACTACTTGGGCAAACAAACACCATCACCCCAAATGTCCTCCTGTTCCTTCTTTTTCCCTCAGATCAATATGCTGGGCATGATGTCACATAGTGTGGAATATCCCTTCCTCAGCTGGGGTCAGCTGCCCTCCCCCAGTGTGCTCACTGGTGGGGTGGGGTGAGGAGCACAAAAGGCCTTGGCTCTGTGTAAGTCCTGCTCTGCAGTGACTAAAACATTCCTGTACTAATTAACACGGTTGCCAGCACAAATCCAAAATGCAGCTGCATACCAGCTACTATGAAGAAAATTGACTTTATCCCAGCCAAAGCCAGCACAGAAGAGGTTCCCTTTACAGTCAATGACTTTGATGCCTCGAGTAGTTCAAGTCAGGATCTGCCTCTGTCTTGCCTTGATTGACAAGACCCTTCCTATAAATTTGAGCAATTAAGCAACGCAGTAGTAGCTGCTAGGGAGATCTACTGAGCACAAAGCTGACGAAAGTTGCTGTGCAGGTCTCCTGCCGCTCACTCTGACGCCCTGAAAAAACATCTGCAATTTAAAACTGCAGAAGGAGATCTGACTCCTACAAGTTAGGTGAGTGTGCTTCTGTGTTTGCTCTGTGTCACAGCTCTGGCTCATAAATAAAGCCACAAGTTTTGCAAAGAAGAAATGTTCAATTTGTTTTGAAGTTTGTCTCTTTTCCTCTCAAATGTCTGCTTTTTAAATAAGGAATTCTAGCTTTTTTTCTTTACTCTGTTGAAGCTTATACATTAACATGCACTCATTTAATAACATGTAAGACTATAGTGTATGCATGGTGACATACATGAAGGGTTCACTGTAGCCAACTTCATGTGCTAATCTAAAACTCACATTTAGCAAACTTAAAGCATTTGGTTTAACAGGAGCCTGGAGACTTGAACATCAGTCAGGAAGAAGGCAGGCCAAGCCTATCCAGCTGTGGACACAGTCCAGTGCACTCAAGGTCTGTGTGTCCTACTCAGTAGCTGACTTTCTCAAGGTTAAATGTTAAGTCTGGAGTTTCTAGGTGTACATTTTTAAATTCAATGCAAGTCTGTGAGGTATAAAATGGATCTGTGGCTACTTTCCAGCTCTTTTTTTTGACAGAGAAAGTTTTCCAGAGAGACTGGTTGCTTTCTTCACCAGTGGTTTGAGATAGAATGGCAGTAAGTATCAGAGGGAGCTGGCAGATAGTGGGCTGCTTAGAAGGTGTGAGGAGTTCAAGCCTCTTCTTCTGGTCACCTTGGCCATGTCCTCTCCATCTAACCAGCCCTGTTCACCAGCTTAGCAGCCTTGGTTAGGTCTGATCTGGCTGGTAGGGTAGTGCATGCCGGAGGGACAACCAACAGTTGCATTTGTAGATAAGTTCCTTAGGGACATGGGTTAGTAAGGAGACAGGCATGGTTGGACTCGGTGATCTCAGAGGTCTCTTCCAACCGAGTGATTCTATGATTCGATGATTTGCCTCTCTGGCTGCAGCCCTGGGAGTGGACCAGCACAAGTATGGTGCTCAGGGTCTTCGTAAGGGCAAGTCCAGTAACATTTTTAAAGGTGCTGATGTCTCTCCAGAGATGATAGCACAAATTCAGGGATGCTTCGGTTCTAAAAGGTAAGTGGGATAAACCCAAGCTTAAGTGCTCTCATTGAATTGCTGGTGTTACCTGCAGACCCAACCCTGCTGAATGCATGGAACTCCAGCTGTGCTGCTTTCTCCCCGTGCAGCAAAGCAAGCAACGTGCTACCTCCTGTACGTGTGGATGGCAGGCAGAACCCTTCCAGACTGCCAGGGTCTTCAGACAACAATATCTGTCCACACTGAGAGAGCAACCAAATGCCTACCCAACCATTAGCCTGGTTCAGGCTCGGGACAACCCAGCTGGGGTGGTAGGAAGGCATTTGCTGCAAAGTCATACTTGGAGTATGGAGGTTTCTGTGGGTTCAAGGCACTGACAGGTGACTTTACCTTTTCCAAGCAAATCATGCTCTCTGCAGGGAAAGTCTGCACACCGCTGCTTTCTGTTAGATTTTTTCACTAAGACTTTCTCCTTCTGGGATCAGGTAACCCCTAATTTGTATGTCTGCCCATCTTCTCTTGAGTGGAATGAGGATGGGGAACAGTGCGTCTGAGGGGAGCAAGGGGCGTCCCAGCTCTGGAGCTGACCCTGTGCACTTGGATTTCTTGCCTCCTGGACAATACTGGCTCTCCCCACCCTCTGCTCCTCTCTCTTTTTCCTCAGCATGAAGCTTCACTGCGTGATCCTGGGTGCTCTGCTGCTGCTGGCTGGCTGCAGCGGTGCACTCAAGACCTCTGCGATCGACCTGCGCACCTTCATCGGCTGCGCTGTGCGGGAGTTCACCTTCCTGGCCAAGAAACCTGGCTGCAGACCACTGTGGGTAACGACGGATGCGTGCTGGGGACGCTGCGAGACCTGGGAGGTGAGGCTGTGCCCAGGGCTGAGGGTGCCTGGCTGGCACCAACATCCCTGGGTGCTGCTTCCCCTGCTAAGAAAAGCCTTTGAAAGAAACCTGCCAAACATTAAATAGCTTGTGGCTACCTATGAAACAGCCAAGGGCTATGTCTGGTTCCACAACTCCCTTGTTACCACTGTTGGTGGTGGAGTATTTTGTGCTAAGTCGTTTCCTCCCTCCTTCCACTGCCTCAAAAGGGGATGCACATCATGTGATGATATTAATAAACTACTTACGTAATACTCTCATTATGCAATTTGAAAGCCTCTTACAGCTGAACCACTTAACGATAGGAGGCCTTTATTACTTTACTTGAAAAAATTCCTTTGAGATTAAGGTGGAACTCCCAATTGATGGGTAATATTTTGTTCCAAAAAGCAAATCCCAAAGATAATGTCTGTTTCTAATTTGGTCCTGTTTTAAGTCACAGCCCTGTATAAATATAAAGAGGTTATGTTTTGGGGATGTACAGGGGGAGAAAGAAAGAGTGTAAATGTGTCTGCACACGCTTCAGAGAACAAGTTTCTGACTATTGTCTTCTTTCTGCCACTGCAAGGCTCAAGGGCCAGTCCCAGTTTAATTTATGCGGGGAAGCTCTGAGTTACTCCAGAGGGATTTTAACCACATGAAGACAAAGGCTCTGTATAAGTGGCCAAAGGAGGAGCCAGGGTCTATGTGCTGCCTCTGACTGTCCTCTTTCACTGCTTGATGGGAAGAGGAGGAAGGCCACTGGTTGTCAGTTTTCCCTGATAGGATAAAGTTTCTTCAATCCCTGTACTCCCAAGCTCCTCTAGCAGCACAGACTTTGCTGAATTTCTTACTGTACTGCAGTATCAGTTGAAGTTGATGAATGCATCTGGTTGTAGGTTCAACTGCTTCTAGAAGGCACCATGATGTACTTGGTTGGAGGTGGAGATTGGTGGTAAGAGGGAGAGTGTCTGGACAGGTTCTTGTTGAAACGTTGCATCTATTCTCTTCCATGCCATCACTCTTAGTTCCCAGGGCAAGATCTTTACACAGCACAGAGGGAAAGAAAGAAAAACTCGAAATGTCTCCTGGTTGTTTTAGCTTATGTTGTTTCCCATCTGCGCAATGGAGAGGTTGACAGTTTTCTTCCATTTCTATTTTCACTGACCCTTCTTGGAGCTATCGGAAAATGAGCGCCCCTGTCAAGTCAAAAAAATCTCTTTATAGCAAAAGCAATGCCACTGTGATACCACATGGGAGTGTGGGTTTCGGTGCCTTCAGGCTCCTGCCTCCTGATGGCTGAGTTCTCTGGCCCAGCTGTTTTTCTTGTGAAGAACAACAGACTTCTATGCTGGCTGCTGTGCTGAGTACACCTCCCGTGGCGTGTATCTATTGGGCTTTGTGGGATGTGCAGCCTGACTGGGAAGACTGGTCTGGATAGGAAAAAACCAGCCATTTGGCACCTAAATGCACCTCTGCTTTTAGGCAGCTTGCACACATGGAAGGGTTTCCAGGAGGATGTGTTTTCTTTGATGAAAAATCAGTCCTTTTGGAAGAAAGCGTCTGCTTTTGGCAAATACGCTCATTTGGTTCAAACACTATTGTTCTGCTGAAAGCCAGGATTTTGGATAGGCTTTTGTCTTCCTTCAAGCAGCTTTAATTGGAGCTTTGTGCTTCAAATAAACAGAAACACACACATACACCCACTCCCCTCCCTGGCAGAGCTCCAAGAGGTAAGTGTTGAAGGATGTGACCTAAAATTATTTCCATGGGCCCTTCTATCTTGATCCAATGGCTCCACTATTTACACTAAATTCCCTTGAGGAAACTGGGACTCCACGTGCTTGTCTTGCTTCTTGCCTGAGGCCAGCATTTCTGCCCTGTAGAAGCCAGTGCTGGTACCGCCTTACATCGAGTCTTACCATCGTGTTTGCACCTACAACGAGACCAAGATGATGACGGTGAAGCTGCCCAAGTGTGCCCCCGATGTGGATCCCTTTTACACCTACCCAGTGGCCATTCGCTGTGACTGTGACATCTGCTCCACTACCACGACCGAATGTGAGACTGCCTGAGCTCTCCTTTCCCAGGTCAGGCGAGGAGGGGCCAAATTTGTCCCTGGCTTCATACCCCTGCTACCTCCAGCACTTGCTCTTACTCTGTAATGCACCTAATAATTGACTTTCCTGGACAGATGACTATTAATCCCCTCCCCTCATGCTGTCCAAAGCATTATTACTGTAGAAATGTAGTGCACAGCCTTACAATAGCAAATCTTGTTGTTAAAAAAAAAAAGATGCTGTTTCCCTTCCTCACAGGGTGTTCACATTGCATGACCTTTCTTCAGGCACAAAGTGCACATGGGCTAAGCAGTCACTGGGGGGTGGAAACAGACCACAAAGGCGTTACTGCCTCCATGACAGCCTCTGTAGCTGTGTCAGGTTTTAGCTCCTTCCCGGTAATGTATATGAAATCACCAACTTTTCTGCCATCTCACCCCTACCATTAATTTTTCCTCTGAAGTCTATCAGGAGTAACGGTCAAAGAAAAGGTCTTAAGGCCAATGAAATGGAAATAGGTACCAAATTGCTACCTTGAAATTAAGGTGAATGCATACTCAGCCCTGACTCAGCAAAGTACTTAAACTCACTTTTAAGTGTTTTCCTTAATATCAGTGGACTTTCACAGTTAAGCACATATTTCAGTGATTTGCTTAATTACAGCTATTCTGTTGAAAATTGATTTGCCTCACCAGAGACAATTCCTTAAAGAGAGAGGAACACATTAAATCTGTAAAACCAAACCCACTGCTTTTCTCTAGGGATAGAAAGGGAACTGACTTCATGTAGAATCAGCAAGACTATGCCCAGCCCAAGGTGTCTCTCCCCATGATTTCCAGAGTTAGAGGGACCAAATCAAACCATGATGATTGTGGTTTGATTTCAGCAAGCCCCTGGCTAAGGTGATGGGAAAGAAGGGGCTATGAAGGGTGTTCGCACACTTCCTGTGCTTCTCAGCTTCATGGAGACCTACTTCTCTGAGGATGCATACAGAGCTGGGCAGCAGCCAGACGTGCTTGCAAGAAAGCTGTGGGGTGGCCAGTGTGAGACAAGCCCAGGACAGGAAAGAGAGCAGACGTGCCAAAGGACATTTCACGCCTCCTTAGACCCACTATTTACAAACTAGGGGATGCCTTGGCACTGCTGCAACAATCCCCCAAGTGACCACGGCCACAGAAGTTCCTTTGTCCTCTGGTTCCCACCTGCAGGGCAGATCCATGTTCATCCTCCATTTCTTCCCTGAACAAAATGGGAAATTATGTGAAAGTAGGAAGATCTGCCAAGTGGAGGAGGCTCACAGGAGACTGCAAAACAAAGACACTTTCTCAGATATCCATTAGGAGAGAACTGCTGCTGAGAGTAATAGCTGCACCTGCCCTCCCCCCAAATTAGGTGTCTTGTCTCTTGGATGCCGTCACCCTCATTTCCAGGCTTGCATTCCCCAAGTGTCCTGTCCCTAATGAGACAGTTTTAATTCAGGGTGTAATTTATTAATTGCTGTCATTTTTATTGACTGTGGAACTGTGAAAACTGCACTGTGGTTGAGTAGGAAGGATATGATTTTATCATGCTGCCTTCTGTAACTCTGAATTGAGACTGCTGTGTCAGCAGCAGAAGCAGTTTTCTGCTGATGGAGACTTTAAGTGCCCTTTAAAAAGTCCATGTGTTTTGGTTCACATTGCATCTCACAATCCTTCTGCTTCTATTATTGTCATAGCTGGCATCGCAACTATAATGGGAAACCTGCGAGTTATTTTGTGTCCTTAATAAACCTCAAAATTGTAGTGTAAAAGCAATTTAAAGCAATGTGTCCCTTTTATTATGTGTAGAGATTTCTCACGTAGAATATGTGTAACCTCCTACAAACTCTTTGCCAGAACTGTGAACACCTGCAAAACATCTCCTTGATGCTGATGTGAAGTCATTTCCTTTGCTGGGTTTCTCTCATGGAGTCTGGCTGTGCTATAGTGTCAGGATTAGAAATAGGGTTAGAAAGTGGCAAACTTCCTTCCTTTGCAGCCTACAGGAAATACGATCTACACCCAGACAGGGTGAGGCAGTAGAAACCTCAGCGAGTGTTCAGAAGAAAATAGTGCCGGGTGTGAAGGAGGGTTTTGACTGATGCAGTAACAGCCAGGCTGGGAGGCAGAACAGGAAGAGTGGGAAGGATGTATTGACTGAAACCAAGCTAACACAGATGGTCTTCTAAGGAGGAGAACAAAAGTGAATGGAGATGCTGTGCGTTTGTGTTTGGTGACAAAAGCATAGCCAGCAGCAGAGCCCATCAACCCATTTCACTAGCGCACACCCCTCTTTGTCCACCTCTGTGGAGTTCTCACCACTAGGCACGTCACTAGGAGTTCCAAGGAGCCAATTTTTTTTCTGCTTCTGGTAATTGCAAATATGTTTTTTTTCCCCCAGTTCTTACACTATTAGTTCTTTATTCTGTTGAATTCCCAACCGTTTTGGTACTTGCAACAAGTCTTCTGGCTTTCAAATCCTTTATGCTGCAGCTGGGGTATGCCCTGCTCAGATCTGCAGACAATTAAAAAGCCCACATTCAGCATGAGGATAGCCCCTTCCCAGGCCACCTTTCTCTCCTTGGGGGCATTTTAATGCTCCTTAAAGCCACAGATTCCACCTGTTCCAAGCAGTTAAACAGCCCTTCTGCTTTTGATGCACAAGTTTGCAAGGAGTGTTTGTCACAGAGGCTGTCATGTCTCACATATTGTCTCTCCCATGAAAACCCCTATTGGTTTTTTGTAGCACATAGTTGTTCCCTTCACCTGGACCACCAGGACCACATTAAAATGCTCATAGAGTGCAATGTGGACCTTTTAAAAGCATTGTTTGACACTACGTGTTTCACTACCTAAAGACAAGGGAAAGAAATTTTGCTCTACATGAATAAGGGGAACTTGAATTTTGTGAGAGATTGAATTTGCAAAGCAAGGAGCAAGAGAGAAGCTCCTTCACAAATCCTTGGTGTTGACTTATCTACAGTTCTGCAGCCCCTGCTGGAAATCCCTGCTGCAGTAAAGGGTCTTTCTGTAAGAAGGGAGACCAGCAGGATGAAGTTCAACAAGGCCAAGTGCTGGGTCCTGCACCTGGGACAAAACAACCCCGTGCAGCGTTACAGACTTGGGGAAGAGTGGCTGGAGAGCTGCATGGCAGAGAAGGACCTGGGGGTGTTGGTTGGCAGCGGCTGAACATGAGCCAGCAGTGGCCCAGGTGGCCAAGAGGGCCAATGGCATCTTGGCCTGTGTCACACACAGCGTGGCCAGCAGGAGCAGGGAGGTGATTGTGCCCCTGTGCTCAGCACTGGTGAGGCCGCACCTCGAGTGCTGGGTTCAGTTTTGGGCCCCTCACTACAAGAAGGACATTGAGGGGCTGGAGCGTGTCCAGAGAACGGCAATGAGGCTGGGGAGGGGCTGGAGAACAAGTCCTACGAGGAGAGACTGAGGGAGCTGGGGTTGCTTAGCTTAGAGAAGAGGAGGCTGAGAGGAGACCTCATCCCTGTCTACAACTGCCTGAAAGGAGGTTGTGACGGGGTGGGTGCTGGGCTCTGCTCACAAGTGACAGCGATAGTATGAGAGGAAATGGCCGCAAGTTGCACCAGCTTCAGAATGGACTTTAGGAAAAAATTCTTCACTGAAAGGGATTGGAACAGACTGCCCAGGGAGGTGGTTGGGTCACCATCCCTGGAGGTGTTTAAAAAACGGGTGGATGAGTTCCTTAGGGACAGGGTTTAGCGGGGAGACAGGCACGGTTGGACTCGGTGATCTCAGATCTTCCAACCTTATGGTTCTACAATTTTAAGGGACGTAGCTGCATCTGCCTGCTCAGAAACAAGAAGGTACAGACATGGAGAAGGCATGACTCTGCAACTTGTGGACTGTACGTGGCTCTTGGCTCTGCCATAAACATGCCAGGTGAGGATGTGCAAACCATTGGATTTCTTTGTGCCTCTGTTTCCCTTCTGGACTCTGGGAGTGATGACACAACCGATTCATTTTCCCTTGTGTGTTGGAGTGTGTAGTCTTTAAGGTCCCTTGTGATGAGCCATGTTTGTGTCCTACACAACACTCGCATTCTCAGGTTTATTGTTGCTCTTTTAACCTTAAAAGCAATAGTCACAGTTGTGCAGTGCTTTGATATTTGCAATACTTTCCTGTTATATGATAGTTCCGAAAGTCCACTGGGTCTCAAAATTCAGCTCCCCTCAGTCCTGTGCTTTATTTGGCGTGCCCAGCCAGACTGACCATGTCAGAAATCAGTATATTTTACCCCATCTTCCCACTTGAGTAGCAGTGAGAGGGAGGGCAAGGAGCCTCCCTGGAGGCATGTTTCCTGCACTGGCTGAATTTCTCTCTGGGTGGATGGGAAAGGCAGCTCCCTCTGCTCTCATTGTACTCACGTGAAAACATAGGAACTGCTGCTTTGGATCACAGCAAAGAGTTGTCCCACCCAATATCCTGCACTGACAGTAGCCAGCTACAGATACTCAGGGAAGAGTAAAGATATCAGGGCTATACAGAGGCATCCTTCCATGGCTGTACCATGTGGCTTTAGCAGGCAGCAGTTTAAGAAATTTCTTCTCTGGAGGATGCATTCAGCACCTTGTTAATCCCAGATTTGCAGTTTCTCCATGCTGCTTCTTCCTGGACAAAGTCTAGCTGTGGAAGGTCTGGTGACTAATCATAGAACCACAGAATGAGAGAGTCGTTGAGAATGGAAAAGACCTTTAAGATCATTAAGTCCAGTTGTACACCTAATGCTGCCAAGTCCCATTAAACCATTAAGCCTAAGCACCACACCTACACATCTCTTAAATACCTCCAGGTATGACTACTCAGCCACGTCCCTGGACGGCCTGGTTCACTGCTTCACAGCCCTTTCAGTGAAGTATTGTTTCCTAATCTCTGGTCTAAACCTCCCCTGGCACAACTTGAGGCCGTTTCCTCTCATCCTATCATTTGCTAACTTGGGAGATGAGACCAACACAAACCTCTCTACAACCTCCTTTCAGGCAGTTATAGAGAGCAATAAGGTCTCCCCTCAGCCTCCTCTTCTCCAGACTAAACAACCCCAGCTCCTGCAGCTGCTCCTCATAAGACTTGTGCTCCACACCCTTCATCAGCTTTGTTGCCCTTTTCTGGACACATTCCAGCAACTTAATGTCCTTCATGTACTGAGGACCCCAAAACTGAACACTGAATTTGAGATACAGCCTCACCAGCACCGAGTATAGAGGCAAGATTGACTTCCCAGGTCCTGATAGCCACACCATTTCCGATATAAGCCAGGATGCTGTCGCCCTTCTTGGCCACCTGGGTATCCTGCTGGCTCATGTTCAGCTGACTTTTGACCAACACCCCCTGGTCCCTTTCTGCCAGACAGCCTTCCAGCCACTCATCCCCAAATCTGTAGCACTGCATGGGGTTGTTGTGAACCAGTTGTAGCACCTGATATTTTACCTTGTTGAACCTCATACAACTGGCCTGGGCCCATTGATCCAGCCTGTCCAGATCCCTCTGCAGACCCTTCCTTCCCTCAAACAGAAAATATCAGCTTCCACCAGGAGCAGGTAAATCAAGTATATTCCAGGCTATTTGTTGTGCCCTCTTCAGTTGCCCTGGCTCCTCTGGGGATGTATCCATTTAAAGCAACGAGGGATTTTGGGCTTCCTTTTATTAGGAAGAGACATCACCACCCTGTGCCATTTCTCTGCAAGTAAGAGCCCCAGGCAGGGACTGCTTAAGCTTGCTGAGATTCACAAGTTGCAGGAATATGAAAAGAGCCTTTCTCTGGTGAAATTTGCTTTAACTCAAACAGTATTAGAGACATTGTTGAGGAATGATGGGATTTATGGTCTTAATTTAAAGGTGAGACTTGTTGGTCAATGGTCTTGAAATCAGTGTAATTGAAAAGCTGGATAATAAAGGCAGTATTTTTTTAAAATCTAAATTTTAATGTTAATATTTTTTAAAGCAAAATCCATGTCTCTGCACTGAATCCCTGGAAGACTGGAGCCAGTCATATTCTTGGTTACAGTTCAGCGTTTAAGGTCTATCTTTCCTCATGTAACTTCTTCATCCCTTTAAGGATTTCACTTTCTCTCCTGACTCTCCCTGCCCTGTCTGCTGGACTGAAGGTTACACAGGTCATCATCTTCTTTGCCATCAGTAAGGATATGTTGGAGAGTTTTGTTATCTATGTGTTAGATTTATCAAGGACTGACAAACTCCTCTCAAAAGTCCTAGCATTGGGCTGATACTTTTACTGGCTACCTTACCAAGAGAGCTCCAGTGCCTGCTAGGCTGCTGCATGCTGGCTTCTCTCCAAAATGCTTTAAATATTAACTCAAGGGAGAAAAAAAAGTCCTTTTATGGTGCTGAGATCTTGCAGTGGAGACCACAAACCGTAATGCCAAATACCCCTTTGTAAAATGAAAAAAAAAAAAAAAGAATTTCTATCTGAAGAGCAACAAACCAACCACCTTAATATTGGTGGGAGGATGGGAGACTAAATAGCTCGCTGTCGGTCAGCGAGCCAAAGGCTGATTGCCAGCAGGGAGCCAGACCTGCAGGTCCCTCATCTCCACCTTCCCACTTTTTCAGGCTGCAGAGGATTTGGTTAAGCAGCAGATCCCAAGAGGCACACGGAAGAGACGAGTAGATCTCGGTGGTGCCACCTCCTGTTTCAATTTCTGCTGGGGACAATGGAAGATGCAAGTGGTTCCTGAACCATCCAAAACGAGCCCTGTATTTTAGCACGTGATTTTTCCTACCTGAAATGTCCTGCAAAGGTGTACATGATTAGTAGCTGGGAAAATAAACACAGCACCAGACCTTCTTAAAAGGATGCTGTCAAAATACTTCGTAATACATTTATTTTGTTAAAATAAACTATGTACAATAGATGATATTAATGTGCAGTTACAATATACAATAATTACATGTTTAAAAGAGAGTAAGCAAAAGAGTACAGAATCATGTGTTGTATATAGAAAACTAATATTGTTTACATGATTTTTAAAATATGCAAAATATAATTGTTGGAAAACTTCATTTTCTTGGTTTGAATTTTATTGTTTTGACATGAATTTTGATGATTTGGTTAATATTTGAAAAAAGATATACCACTCAAAAGTCAAATGTAATGTTTTAGTACTCAACCTTTGGTTTTACCAGCCCCCTACTCCCATGATATTGCACACAGAAATTTGTAAGAGAGAAAACCTCAGTTGTTCACATCAAGTAAAGTAAATGACTCTTCTTCTTGCCCTACTGCGAGTAGACTGATGGTGTCTTAGGTCCTGATTTGTGCCGGTGTCAACGTATCTGTTTCACAAACAAAATCAATTAACATAACTTGGTGCACTCTTTACGTATTGATGAAATGCTACGCAAAAAGAAAAGACGGACATTTTCTTATCCTTATGTTCTCAGGGGAGCAGACACTTGTTGCACTGAAATGCTTGAACTTGACAAATGTATCAACATCATAACGGGCTAAATCTGATTCAGTTATCTTTACATTCAAGGACAATTTAGAGCCATCTCTCTGCTTTTCTTTGCAGCCTTCTTTGAATCCCTCCCAGTCTCAAGGCGCTGCTGAACCCCAGGTATCCCGATGTGACTTCACGAGGGCACCTCCAAGCCCTTCTGCCAGGCTCACTCCATACTTGCTGGGCCAGCATGGAGACCATGCTCTGCCCTGCTCTATTTCGCACCTGAAAACCTGGGCTCACCACCTTAGATCACTTCTGCTCAGGAGTGAAGATTGCCAGTGTCTTTCCTCTCTCACATAGCTTTACGTTGTCATATTAACAAATTAATATCTATGGGTTTGGGGAAACTCTGGGCTCTTTTAGTCCATACTGATAAGGCAGTTCAGTGTCTGCCAGTTCTGTAAAGCAGTTAGAGGAGTTACATATTTTGGGGAGAAGTGCTGGGGGAGGCGATATGACAGTCATACTATGGATATGGCTTACATCCAAAATACTTGACCAACATTAGACAATAATTTCTACATGTTATCTGTACAAATATTTGTTATGGAAGCTGCAGACTGGCAACAACTCTTTACTCTGAATTTATTAACTTCTGATCAAAGTCAAAATTCACCAGAGTTGATATCAGTAAGAAATCAAATTGATCTTTGGCAATACCAAACGCAAAATTAAATCTGGCACCCTGAATGCTACCATTCCACTGAGACAAAATAAAATTAAGTGACAGCAATGAGGGCAGTGTCAAACTCAGCAAATATATCCATTTGTCTTGAATATTAGATTGTCAGTGTAATAATTCTTGTCTTCAGCCTCAGTAGTTGTTGAAATCAGGAGTCAAAAATCCTGTATCCAAAGTTCAGGCTGAAGATCAGATCAGCAAAGTCTCCGGATGCCTAACTTCCTTCAGGAGTCTACAACCAGCAGCCAAAAGGTGTAAAAGATTCAGTGTATCTATGTGCTCAAAGCTTTGTCAGCCACAGCAAAGGACAGAAAAGGAGGAAATGTAAATACTCCGAAATACTTTCCACATGAGCCATGTGTGGACCCCATTTTCCATTGTCTTCATTGAAATGAAGCCAACACACAACATCTTTGAAAATCCCACCCTAAAATTATAGTTAGAAGAAGCAGCCAAAGCGTTATGGTTTGCACATTTTGGAAAGAAGGGTAGGGACCGTGTTATTTTTGTTAACATATTTTCAAAGATAAAGAGATTTTTTTTCAGCATTGATAGCAATTTATATGATTTTTACATGTTGTTTTTTGATACAATGAGTTTGTGAGCTCCTTTTCTTCTTACAATGAGGTTTTGACTCTTTTTGCTCTTCTGGTGGGGTTCCCAAAACTGCCTAGGAAAAATATATTCTTGTTCACATGTTTCTGAAAGCTTTAACTGAGACAAAGAAAAGAGAATTTGAAGACGTTTTTTGTCCTAGTTATGGGCCTCCCCTTAACATCTTAAATTGAAGTTTAAGTTTTAGGATCAGACTGACTCACTGTGACTCTGGGCCCTGATTTTGCAGATCTCCTCTGAAGCAGAGATGTAGACGCCACACTTCTATTACCTTCATTGCTCCTAATCAGTGTTTTTGTTCTAGCTTTTCACTGCAGAAATATTTCTATTTGTGTTTTGTTTTGACAGGTGAAGACAGCTGAGATCAAAAGCCACTGCCAGAATCAGTGGGAAGCTTTTTCTTGCTTTCAGAGGGTCTTTATTCACTAAGAGGGAAATAAACATTTATAATAGAGATTTGTCTTCATTTTTACATAGAGCTCAAATGTGTCTAGAAATTATCTGACATACGCTCACCTCCTGTCCCAGATGCTCCTCCACTCCTATTGAGTGGTAAAGCCAGGAAATGTTCTGTTATTTCCAGGTCTGGTTTTTTCTTTTTTAGTAGGATAAAACACATGACAAATCCTCCTTGGGGAAAAGGCAAATCCAGGAAGGAAGGCATGTGTGGCCAGACTCCTCTATTCTACCTGTTTCTTGAGCAAATGGTCCCTGAGCCAACACGAGCATATGTTGATTGCTTTGCTGGAGAATGCAAATGTGCTTTAAAACAAGCCTGGCCTGAGACAGATTGATGCCATTGCAATTTATTTTTAATCCAGGTGAAGATTCAGTACAGCGAATCAAGAGGTATTTGCTGTTCCACTGGGGGAAAAAAGCTACAGAAAAGGTCATGGACTGTAAGTAAGCTATGTAAGCAAACAGGTATCTTTCATGTCTGAATTAGCAGGACATTTTTCTAAGGATGTGGCTGCTCACATTGTGAAAACACATCTCCTAGACACATATTATCAGTGTAATTGGCCACTGTATTGCTTGCTGGGTACGAGGTTGGGTGTAACGAGGGGAGGCAGCGACAGAAATCATTTGCAACAACTTCTGCAGCCTTTTCTGAGCCTCTGTTGTCCCCTCTTGGGACAACATCTTGCATGGGATCTTAACAACTTGCTGTTTGTGGGAAGTGAAGCCTGTGCATCCTTGTCAACACCAGTCACTGGCAGTGAAATGTTTGTTCTCTTTTTGCGACAGTGATTTTCCCACCCTCAGGGTGGGTTTTTGGCCACTTGCCTAGAGTTGTGTTGCAGTGATTGCTTCGGGGAGGGTCCTGCTTGGTTTGTGTAGCAGCGTGCTCTAGGCTTGTCTCCTTTCCCAACTCGTTTCTTCTCTACCTTAGAGATGGCAGATACCAGACAGCTTATGGTGCTGAGCATTACAGGACACCAGGTGATTTGTACATGGTGAGGAATGGCAAATCACTTTTTGAGCTACACAGGCCCCCAACACTACAGCAGCTAGAAGAGATTTTGTTATGTGATAACTGCAAGGGCAGGTCACTAATGGGCATATTCAGCATGTCTTACTTACATGAGCAGTATCCTTGGGATGGAACGAGACATGAGGACGTTGGAAGTAATTCCTTGTGCGGTAAGATGCTCATCAGCATAAGGAAGACTGCCAAAATCTGGCCCCTTAATAAAAATATTTGGAATATCTTTATTTTGTGTTAAGATGCAGCGCTATATTTAAGTCTGGGTTTATTTGAACAGAAGCAGTGATTTAAAAGAGAAAAAAGGAGAGAAATATCAATGACAGCTGCTGAAATGATTATTTTGATTGTCATGCTGGATTTTGAGGGAATTCTGCAATTCCCACCAGCAAAAAGATCTTCCTTTCTTGGCCACGGTAACCCTTCATCTCAGGCTCTGTCCCAGTGTGTTGATGGTGAAGGTGATTGTCAGGCCCAGTGCATGTGGAAGTTGAGGCAAAGATTCATATCATGATTAATTCAAGGCAGTCAAAGACCAGAGCTTGTAACTGGTTGTTCTTCATGAACTGCACACCACTGTAACAGTAGATTTTTACAGGGTAGAGAGAGAAGATCTGAGAGAGAAGAGCGTTTGACACATAGGACAAAGAGGTGGAGTTCCTCTTCCTGGAGGATATAAATACATGCAGTTTATACCCATTTGAACAAATGCTCCTGGATGGACCTGTGTGGGGTTGGAGCTTTGTTTCTGCATTCTCCCCAACTTTTTCTGACTTCTAGGAGGCACAGGACAAAACGTGGCACTCTTGTGGAACCTCCTTCGGGTCATGCTGAAGTGATATAGCACAAGTTTGCCCCAGTTCCACCAGCCTGGTGTTTCAGCAGTGCTTTGAAGGGCAGAGGCATCTGTAGGTTGTTTTAATGTGATAACAGCTCTCTAATGTCTTGAGATACCTCCCTCATACCTAATGTCTCTACCATCTCCTTGCAGGAGTTTGCATGAAAACCCTTCGGGATTTCGGTTTCAAAATCTATCTTCAGTTTAAAAATTCCTGGTAGAACATTAAGGTTCCAGAAGAGGCCAAAGGAGGTGAGTTTTACAGGGTCCAGCAGATTTCTTGTAAATTGTGGGAGCTTTTGAAATGACAGTAAACAGCAAAGGCAGCTCTGTCAGAAAAGGGTTTGGTATGAGTTGCATTAAGAGGACATTGTCAAATAAGTTCCTGGCGTGGTTTATAGCCTTTTATGACCCTCCTAACTGAATTTCTTTGAAGATGAAATCAGGGTCTGACTTCTATCTAGCTCATCTTACAGTGAGAAAACCCATCTCCTTGCACCTGGCAATCATTTATTGATTTTGTTTTCTTGTTAATAATGGTGCTTGAAAATAATGTGAAGTTTATATCTGTCACCTTATGCCTGTGCTTGCACTGTGTCTGGTGTTTTGATATTTCTGAAAATAAGCTTTCCTGCCTGTTCACACACCGTATGTTGGCTTTTAGAAAAGGTATTAGGTATGACTTGCCAAATAGTCAATGAGTCTCCTTACATCTGCCTACAATCCCTTTCTAAAGCCTGCTGGCCTGTGCTATTTCCACCTCCCCAAAATAATAGCATTTTAGGGCACATCCTTGAGTAGGTGCCACATTGCATGGGTAAGCGAGTGTACATAACCTAACACAGGAAAAATGTTTATGGGACATGCACTAACCATGGCTATTTTAAAAACTTTTATTTTTGTTGGAAGAGAATTTAAAAAAAATGGAGTGCAGAGGCCATTTCTCCGTGGACCGTGACCACTCTCCCTCCCTTGCAGCTCCCAGATGTTAAATTTTGGTCATGATCAGTGCTAAAAACGACATTTTAGTGCCTCACAAACTTGGTTTTGTAAGTGTAAATAAAATCCTGGTTAGTCTCAACATTTTTTGTACACTTATTAACACTTCTATCTGCGCTTTCTGCTGTGCAGTGATTTGTGCGGGGTGCTGCTGCAGTTTAATACATTATGACATGATTGTTGTGATAGGACAAGGAGTAATGTTTTTAAACTAGAAGAGGGTACACTTAAACTCGTTATAAGGAATATTTTTTTACAATGAGAGGGGCGAGGCACTGGTACAGGTTGCCCAGAGGGCTGGAAAATGCCCCATCCCTGGCAATGTTCAAGGTCAGGTTGGGTGGGGCTCTGAGAAACCTGATGGAGTTAAAAGATGTCTTTGCTCATTGCAGAGGGGATGGACTAGATAACCAATAAAGGTCCCTTCCAACCTGATCCGTTTTTTAATTCTATGATTCTATGACAGTAACATTTTAATTTCTACATCACCCTATGTTTTTCAGTTAATTTTCCCCAAACCATTGTCGTTATATTAATGCTACAGCTACCTATTTGATTTTTGATTTGCGCCTATCCTATGCATCTCATTAGTATTAATAGACATCCTTGATACTTGGTGGCATAAAAAAAAATGTAATTTGATTTTTCGTAGCTTTCTCTGATGCATGCTAGGAATGCTATATTGCACTTTTCCGGTGTGCTCATTATTCAGTCTGGATTTCTATTTCCTCTATATTTTGTGAAGCTCTAAGAATATCTGGCAGCTCCAACCTGAGTGTTTGCATTGTGCTTCAGCTAAAACAGACCTCACTTACTTTAACCAGAGATTTTTATATAGGCTAGAGCTCTACAGCAACCTACATGAGCTGAAACAAAACAATTATCCCATTTTATTTCCACTGAAGTAAATGGTAGCATAGTGAAGCTCTGATTTGCTCTAAAATTTGTTAAAATTATTGGTTTTTTTTTTTGTTTCAGTGGATTTTTGGTCATGTTGTAAGCCAACAAATATTACATAAATATTTATTTATTTAATGCACTTCTGGTTTTCTTGATACTCCCCTACTATCTCTTTACACATTATAGTTCAGCTGGCTGCCTGGGTCCCTGCTGCGTGAATACTCACTGCTCTGCCTGGGGGTGGCAACGCAGCTTCTGCGGCACGACATGAACTCCTCCGCCAGGCTTCAGCACTATCCCCGCTCTCAGCTGTGCTTTATCAGCCAGTCCATTTGAAGCAAATGGCTGGGACATAGTAAAACCAGGTATAAAATATACACAAAGAATGCCAGCGGTAAGGAAAGCTTTCTTTAGTCGATCTTTGATATAGCACAACTTTGTTTTCGTCTGTGCTTGTGTGCAGCAGGAAAGAGATGGTGAGTGAAAGCCAGCTGGGTAACATTTAAAAGGCATCTGCCTTGAACTTGGTCGCTCTTATCAGAGAGAATTCATGATTTCTACCTGGAAATGTTTTAGTGTGCCAGATCTGGCTTTTGTGGGTGTCCGTGCTAAATTGCATTTGTACTAAAGAAGGGGCCTGGATCCATGAGCCTCAGTGACTGCAGGATTGGGCACTGCACACCCTCGTTCCCTTCTCTGCATCAGTGGTGCAGTTCCTGTGGGCCTACTGAAATTGCTAATTGCTTCCAAGTAACACCAGGTCTATAATTCACCACTGATCACAAGAGTTTTTCTGGCCACAGTGGGTACCCAGCACGCTGCCATGCTTCTGGAGAGGAGCAGGCTGGCAGTCCCCAGGGATACAGGGGTGTGCAGGGCACGTGTCCCTGGGCGGGGAGGCTGCGCTGCTATTCATTGCTTACTCCTGGCACTTCTGGAAGCGCTGACTGCAGTCACTGCTTTTGCAAGGAGTTACATCAGAGGTCTTGAAATCTGTGTTTGCTGGCTCTATGATTTTCTGCTTGAGGAATGAAATCCACACGAAGACAGTCCCATAGCATTGACAGGATACCTGAAGGCAGGTGCAGGTAACGAGAGAACCTCTGAGCATCTGTGTTGCTGTGATGTGCAAAAGTACGGGCTCCCTGGAGAGGCTTTAGTGAAAAGGCATACTTTTTTTCCCCAGCAGCAAAGACAGCTAACAGGCAGCTTCCCTTGCTGTGAGGTCTGGACTTCCCGTCTCTGTGCTATTGACTGCAGCCCATCATCTGCGACTCACATGAAAGTTCATTCCTGAGGACTGCAGCCACGCTGCAACTTAAGCGGCACGCACAGTAATGAAGAGGGAAAAATAGGAGCAAAGAAAGAAGTAAGGGATGGGAGGGGGGACACTACAATAAATCAACATGTTTACAGATCCACTGTTTGATGAGTATTTTACATGGAATACTCCATTAAAAAAAATAATCTTCAGGCAATTAGATCACCTTGAAGCACTTGAAGTCAGAATGACCTTTGGCTTTTTGGTTTTTTGGTTTTGTTTTGGCTTTTTGGTTTTGTCTGCTGTGTGAGATGTAGAAATCCAGCTGATCTATAAGGTAAATTTTCAGTTGCCATGGCAATGCATCTTGTTCATGTTCTCAGCTTGGAAAGGAGGTTGTTCCACGCTGCTGTTTCGTGTCGAGGACAATATACTTTGGTGGCAGAATTTCTTTGTTTCAGTACATTAATGCTACAATCCCGTTCTTCCTTTCCCAGCTTATAGAAACACGGCTCAGCCTGAATATTCCCCTGTAAATATATAGTTTTTTGCATTTTTTTTGTTGTAAGAACATTCCTTAAGTCTGGAGGTAAATGTTGATCCGTTTTGATAGCTTGGGTGCAGCAATATCCTGATGCTGTGAAGTTTCGCCACTGAGTGAAAACAAATTGGAATCACTTCACTTTTTCTTCCATGTGGTTTGAACAAATGAAAGTATATCCTGAACTAGCGAGTCTTATAAAAGAAATGTAATTTAAAAGTATGTCCTACCTATAGCATATATCTTGCATATTAGATTTCTACAGATCTCCGTGTGCTTTCAATCGGTCCAGATTCAATTCCTATGTATTGCAGTTTCCTAATTTTGATCAATTCTTTCTTAAGGCCACAAATGGAGTTTCTCTTATCTATTTTACCACCTTTAGTTCTTTGTTTTTCCACACAGCACCTTCACCTTATTTCTAAGGTGAGGAGTCAAGCAGGAGCAGGCGTCCTGGTGTGTGTTGGTGCAGCGCAGTTTGCAGTGGTGGGAACAGGCTACCTACAACTCTGGAGGGTTAGGAAAGCACATAGACATGAGTTAGCCTAGAGTGATACAACTTGGAGGTTTCACAGAATGGAGGGCTCCTATTTTGGGGTAAAAAGGACCCCTTTCTGGTCATGTTCCTCATTTCAGTTGCATGTGACCTTCATTGCCTTTCTAACCTGCTTGGCTGAATTGAACTCATCTCACTTTTCTTTCCAAGTGACTTCACACAAGGGTGCAGCATCTGTGACACTTTGCACAACGCTTCTTCTTCTTCTTGGGGTGGAAAATGGTCAGGATTGCTTCATCAAAGACTGTCTTAAGGCCTTTCTGCGTGAGGGCTGAGCACTCAAGATAGCACTGTGCTCCGATCTGAAAGAGAGGAGAGAAAACGTGAGTAACTCACTACTGGGAGAGACAGAGTGACCTTGTTCCGGCTTCATTCTATGTGCATGTGTGTTCTGCCACAGACGGAAGCCCAGAGGTTTAGAAAGGGGGTCAGGTCTTTGTTATGTATTAGGCTGCCAGTGAGATTAAGGGATGAGTTTGGGTGGTCACCCCAGGCAAGGGAGCAGAGATGAGCATCAACACCAGTATCTACAGGGGGCTAATGGGGAGTAGGGATTCCCTGTACAACCTTCCAGACAGAGAGTGGGGCTGCACCAACCTTCCAGTGCTGGACCAGCAGCTTGGCCTCTCATCTGTACAGCTGAGGGGCTTCAAGTTGATGCTGGATTGTTAGCTGAACTCCCCATATACCTGGCTCTTCTCCCCTTACCTGTCACTCCTGTGTCCTGCCTCCTGCAATGCTAGGGAGCTGCTAGCTGGAAGAGGCACTTCCAGCTTGTTTTTGGGAACTGGGAAGCATCGTTTTGAGACTGGAGTCTCCTGGGTGTGCTGGTTTGACACAAACACACACAGTGGCCTGGGAATGCTGCCTCAGCTGATTCAGTGACCTTGTTTCTTATTCAGCTTATACTACTAATGGGCGCTTTCTCTGGCTTTAGAGGGCCAGAGCTTCTAAGAGCACCTACAGCAGTGGAAATGCCTGGGGTCCAGACACCTGCATTTCAGGGCTTGGGAAAGGCTTTCACCCCCTACCTTCCCAGCAGAAATGTGCAATAGCACAGAAACTTTGGAAGCTCCTTCTCTCCTGCTCGAAGTGCGATGGAGAAGTGTGAGAATCCAGTTTTCTATGTTTTTATAAGGAATAGGAATGAGTTTGTAAGGAGGTGGCTGCAGAGAGGGCTTTGCCACAATCAGTTCCTGGCAGAAGGCTGAACAAGAAACACTTGACTTAGGCAAACTAGGCACTAAAATCTGTTTTGCTGCCCATTTGCCACCTGCTGCCCTGCCCTGTGCACATTGCAGCTTTGCTTAGAGCTCAAATGGGTATCAAATTATTTGCAGGTTCAGGAGCCCAAGTCTGTGTCTGGGTCCAGCCTGTTTGCACGGAGGCTTTAATCTCTGGCTTTTACCAACCAATGCACCCTGGAGGAGCTCACCTTGAATGAAACAAACTCAATGGAAAGCTGTAATCATTCGATTTTGTGGGACCGCAGAAAAAGCTATTACCTCCTTCGCTAGCTTCACTCCATGCTCGTAGGTGAGTGGTTTCTCCTTCATGTAAAGCAGCCGAGCCAAAGTTTTGGGATCATCTCGCAGATCAATCTGACAGAAAATACACAGACCTTGTGCTCAGTACCACCTTGCTCTAATTCTTGAGAAAGGTATTTCTAGCTTTATGAACCCACAGCCATGTCCTCTTATAAGGGCATCTGTCGTCCTGGCCTCAAATGATGCTTCAAAAATTAACTGCACGTGCATTTTTTTTTTCCCTTTTTTCCCCTCTTTTTTTTTCCCTTTCCTTTTTGTTTACTATGGATTCATTCTCACTGTTGTGTTATTGAGCCACAGCTCAGATAGCTGCGGTGCAGGCAAGATGCAGTTCTCAATGCTTTTCACAGTGCGTCTTGGAAAGTGTTGGTGGAAGCCTGAGTTACATTGTAAAGGAGGGAGGCTGCTGTGACCCTGTACTGCATCACCCATAAAACACCCTGACAGGCCAGACAGGCGCAGCTCAGTATGACTGACTGGAAACAAAATCCTTTATTTCCATGGAAAACATCAAAGCGAAGCATTCTGGCATTTCAAACCCATCCATTTTCAGAGTGTGTGATCCAAAGGGTAATACTTTTATTTAAACATTGGTATTTTAGACTATTCCAGAGTCAATAACGAAGCCAGTGTTTGAACAACTAGGACTTTCCTATGGCATGAAGATTTTGGTTTTGATGAGAAATTGATCTGTTTCTCTAACTTGGCTTGGGTTACTGTCCAGTGCTCAAACGTTTTCCAGACTCATATTCCTACTTTGCACAGTCTCTAGCGTCTCTGTGTCTTGGAAGCAAACCCCTATTTAAGGCATTTTTATTTGATTGATAGATTCACAGATTTTAAGGCCAAAATAAAGTGGATTAATTGTTTAATCTAACATCCACTGTAACACAAGCAGGATGGTGAGTCACTAATTACAATGTTGATGTAAAGCTTGAGGGAGACTATTTCCTTCCCATGTCTCTAAGTAAATAATTTGGTTAATTATTCTCATTCTTAAAATTTAGTTTGAAGTTTAGCTTCTGCTTCTAACCATGGACTTTGATGGTATTTTTCCTCTCACTAAAGGCCTGTCAGAAATGTTTTCCCTATAGGTGTTTATGCTTTGGTGACGCATTAAAGCACATTTGATTAAAAGATAGGATGAATTTTGCCAGTTGTGACTAGAATGATGGGACATCTGCATGCTGGTTTCCATTCCCAGTCCCTGAGTTTTCCTTTAATGGGAAGGTGTGGCAACGTTTCACATAAGTTAAATGGGAAACTTTCCATAGAGCTCAGCCTCCAGCCACACCTGGGGTGGAAGAGCAGTCCCCTTTCTGTGAAGACCCCTGCAATGCCTGGCAGTGCTCTGGAGGAGCATTACCTGTGTTCCTATGAGGACGTAAGGCACATTGGGCATGCAGACTTTCAGCTCGGGCACCCACTCCTCCTGGACATTGTGGTACGAGGCAGGGTTCACCACTGAGAAGCAGATCAAGAACACGTCTGTGTTGGGGTAGGACAGGGGTCTCAGCTGGTTGTAGTCCTCCTGCCAGGGGCAAAACAGCAAATGTATTATGGGGTGGGGGATAACTGCAGATGGAGGCATCACGTCATGAATGGTTCAACACTTTCCCTCCATGCCCGTGCATATTCGTAGCCTCTAGGGAGACGCTGAGCAGAGTCACGTCTTATGGGCCAGGAGTGCTGTTTTGTCAGCATTGTTACGCAAAAGTGCTAATGTATTTTGTTCATGTGTGTTATCCACGATGAGACTTGTGTAGAGGGTAATGCGAAACAACAGCCATTGCTGGTGATGTAATAAAAATTGATCTTGAGGTTGCATGTACCAGCTTAAACACCTCTGGCAATACAATACCATTCTGGGAAGAATTATTTGACTGTCACTGCTAGCTAACATTTACCGATGCCACACACCTCTAGGGTCTTCTCTGTTAATATTATGGGCTTTCTACTCCCCAGTAGGCATTATAAACATGATCATATACAAAATATATGGGTCTCCAGCCTAGTCAGTGCTGTGGCACTCATGTATGGTACGTGGCAATGTGTCAGTCAGCAGAAGACACTCATCTTGAAAGCACAAAGCAGATCAAACCCAGCCTGCAGACACTAGGAAAATCACAGGAGAGTGGGTCATTTAGTGCTTCCGTAGGCCCTGGACTGGGGAAGGAAAGATATCTTCTCATGAGAGTGACCAGACGTTTTGCAAGTCATGTGAAAGGGATAGACTGTGTCTTTCTGATAGTGAGAGCGTAAGTAGCTGTGTCTGGTAGGTATTTTTCAATGAAACCTGTTAGAAAATTCAGTGCAACAAACCAGATTCTTTTAGAGGGGATACACCTCTTCTGAAGATTGACAGAATTAAAACAGGGGAAAGGAACTCAAAGATAGAGTGTGAGTAGTGACAGTACAAGTTGCTGTCAAGCCTCACTGAGGCCTTTGTCTTTACCTCATAGTTTCTGCACTCTGGGCAAGGCTCAGATCTCTGTGGTATGGTCTTTTTTTGGTTGTAATTGTCTGAAACTGGTGCGGTTCTGCTTTGCAGATAATGGACTAGCTTATAACTCATTGAAATATCAAAAAGAAAAAGATATCCAGGACCTGTTGAGAACATTTATTTGAGGTTGGAAACCCCCACATTAGGGGCAGGAGCAATGCAGGCTGCTGTCTGTCCTGCAGGAGAAACTGATACAGGACTATATCATTGAATGTCCCGATCAGATGATGTGTTCACTCAGCCTTGCTTCTGTCTTGCTTTGGTTGCGTCAACAATTGAGAGAGCTTAATTATGAGTTAAGACCAGTAAATCTTCTTTCCAAACTCTTTTGTGATAAGATGGCCCAGACTGCTTCTGAATCAGCATGAGTTTCAAGAAACCACTAATGGATTATGTAAGAACAGTCTGTTTTAACTTTTACTTACAAAAAATAATATCCCTTAATTATTTATTCTGAAAGGAAGTATGGGGCTAAACTTAGCTCTCTCTCATTAAAAAGTTTAAAGAAACATCCTAAACCACAAACAAAATGTTTTGTTTTGTCTAACTGAATGTTCATTGTCCCAAACCCACTTCGACAGGAAGAGTAAATTCCTAGTTACCACCTCCACCGCCAAAGCCACAGTATTTGGGGTAAAGCCAGTGTCTGTCAACTGACGTGTGTTTTTCAGTATCATAGAAAGTATTGATCTGAAGAAGGTTTTACATGACAAGAGAAGGTGTTCGGACATATCAGTCCAAGAAAGAGAAGATTCTCCACACCCAAGGCATGGCAGGAAAGAAAACTCATAGACATTTTTGGGGACATGAGAGATTCATGCCATAAAGAAGCAAAGTTAGCAGGAATCTTACATGAGGCTCTGGAGTTGACACCCAGGTCCACAGATGAGTTGACAGAGGCAAAGTGAATGCCAATGCGATGGGATCAAAGGAACAATTGCATTATAGAGACAGCCGAGATTTCTGTGGATGCTGTGGGTGAGAGAGGCCTGGCCTGACGTCTACTTGATTATGGGACAATATTTTAATCTGGAACAACAAATCTGGTGACTTCTCTGAGATTAAGTATGTTTACACCATGGTCAACATGGATTGATACAAAATGCTTGGCAAAAGATTTTCGTGTTTTCAGTTTCATGGCTGCAGATCAGCCTCCCAAAACAGCCACGCGGTGGCAGCAAGCCCTTGAGGAACGGTGATTTAGGATTTTTTGGAAAGAAATTGGCTAAATATGACTAGTTTCAATATTCCAGACGTGCATATTTAGAGGGGCTGGAACTTACTGTACCATTAAAATTGCAAACTAAAAGCCACGAGAGCTCTGCCTGGTGCTGGCAGCTCCAGGAGTGTACATTTCATTTTATGTTGCTTTCCAGAGCTCCTAGAAAATCCATTTTCGGGAGGACTGTTGCTGATTTGTGTTAGCAGCGCAGAGCATTGTATAAACTGTAAGGAGGGACAATGACACATCACAGAGCAGAGGTCTCATCTCCCATCAGGGCACATTTGAACTCACATGGCCAAGTTAAAACATAAGCACAAATGTTGTGGATAAGAGTTGATCAGGGCTCCTGTATATGCCTGTGTCTGAGGGCTGGCAGAAGCCTCCAGACCTCTTTGGCCAAGGATCCCATCTCTGTTCACACTTCTCTCCAGGAGAAGGCTATGAAACCTTGCAATGGAATGTTATGAGATATGGCACATCAGGATCATTTCTCATTCGCAAATGGTTGAAGTCAAGAAAATAATTAGTGTAAAAAAAAGGACTGAACATTTGCACGGGTATGGGGCACACCCTGAGGTGCTGCAGCTAGTGATAGTGGTGTTTGGGGAGGGACGGGAGTCCTCATGGGGATGGGCTGTAGCGGATCATTAATTTGTTACCCTGGTTCGTGCTTGCGTTTTGCTGCTTGTTCTGTAGAGAGTGCAAGGCTTCCCAGTTACACTGCCTGGCCACTGGGTTGGCATGGAAATGCTGGCACCAGACCTGGCTTTGCTGAGTTAAGTGCCTATAACTTTCTGGGGCCAAGAAACATTGTCGGGTGTTGCTCCCTCCCTGTTCTCTCGCTGCCAGCAGCCTTGCAGAACTCAGGACCACAAAGCACAGCAAAACTTGCTTTTTTTAATGTTGCCTCTGTGCTGAGCTCACATACGTTCCCTGCCATGTCGAGCACTTTGCACTTGAGTCCATCCCGGGGGAAAAAAAGACTAATTTTTTTTCTCCTAGGACCGTTTAAGCCAAGGATGCAGAAAACCAGATACCCCAGATCTGGGGTCCCTGCCAGCTCTTCCTTCAGGCTGACAGAGGGTCCTGCTGCAGGAGTGCATTTTCCAATTGTTATTTCATTAGCATATGTTTTATGGTATCATAATGTCAAGTGCTATTTTTGGCTATGACTTCACACAGATTCCTTTGGAAAGCCACACAACACAAGAAGAAGGAGGGAGGAAACAACCTAGATGATGTGTCCTTATAGCTTGTGCATGTGGGAAGCATCATCCTCTCAGCCTCCACGGAGATACAATCCAGTCATCAACAAGTGATTCATGCTTTGAGTTTTGACTCGATGGCCACATCCTCTGGACAAAGGTCTGGAAGGGTAATAACTCTGATGTGTTAGAAATGGTGCTTTGAGGCAGGTGGTGCTCTGGCCAGTTTGAAGCAGGAGACAGCAAAATAATTGTGGAGGAATGGAATTGTGGAGGGGTGAAGTTTGTCAGAAGACAGATTAGTGTTTCTTCTGGCTCAGGAGGACAAATAAGAGGATGTGTTGTTGAGGAAATGGGTGGCAGGTGGAACTGTCAACTCTACAAAACAAGTAGAGATATTAAGGCACTGGGTAAAATTTGACTGAGAACTGAATATAGCGCCAGTCTCCTTCGCAAAGGCTTGCAGTGCTGCCAGACTGGGACAGACATGTTCTGACCTCTGCATTTGTGAGTGCAGAATAGAAAACTGAATGTGCATCGAACATGGGACAAAGACTGTGGTCATCTTTTTGGACTGGCTTTTGGATCATGTGTTTGCACCCTGTGAATAGTAGAGTTGGGTGAACTGTGACACTAAGCTACGAAGCGGCCATTGATGCCTACAGACACATGACAGGACTAACATGAAAAAAGTGAAACCTAAAGTGTAAAAGCCCAGTCCTGCTAAGTGCAGGTTTTTCTGGGAGTGACTATCCTGCTGTAGTTTTTGACCTCCCTGCACACTGCTGTAAAGTATATTCTATAATAAGTGACCTTCTGCAGGCAGGATGATCTCCTTCTGCATTGTTTATGCATTTCATAGCAATTGGTTATGACCAAAAAGAGCACAGACAAAAAGTACTGAAAGCAAAGCCCAGCATCCAGAGCTGCTGAGTCCCAGAGAGAAAAGCAGGTTCTCAAATTTGCTTTCCTCTCCTGCTGCCTCTAGGGCCAGCTCTGACACCGAACCCACTGGATGTAGATTCTCCAGCTTTCCCAGCCTGAGAGGGACCTGGGACCTGCTCCCTCCCCTCTTGGAAGGTGATTTTCTGCAAGGTTTCTGTGCAGATTGTGGTCCTTTCTCTATTCTGCCAGTCCCTGGCCTTTGGAGGTCAGAAAGTGGGATTTAATCATGAAAATGTATTGTGTCCTTTTCTGCTCTTCTACTGGCAGAGCAAGGCAATGAGAAATAGTTTCCTCTCCTCTCCAGGAGGTGAAATAAGCCCACAGACCAGAGCTCTTTGGCTGACTTTTAGTGCAAGCACACTGTAACAAACCGTGGACAGTGGAAACAGTAAAAGCATTATATATGTAAGTAAGCTTGGGGTACCAGCTCTCCTGGGATAGACATTCTTGTCCTGAGAGAAGGATGTTGGGATGGATGCCAATCTGACTGGGTTGCCATTTAAAAAGTCAATAGCTGTGACAGGCTGGTACTGAATTATATTAATTTTCTGATATTGGAAATGGGAATTCTTCTCTGCATCTTCAATGGCACCGTGTGGTACATGTAAGAAAATACTGACTTCATATGAAATGTCGTATTTGCAGGAGGAGGTGAATATATGGGATGCTGAACAGCCTAATCAGGCATTAGATTTTTGCTTAGACAAAACCCAGCCCTAGGGATGAGTGTATTTGTCTGTGGTTTATTGCTGAACCAGAATGAAAGCTCTATGTAGAAAACATAAAGGCAGTTCAACTGTTACAACTCACAACTGATTGTTAATATTTGCAGCCCCCACCCTCCCAAACAATAGGAACACCAAGGTCAGTGTATGATAGTAACAAACAAACCATAGGAAAGGAAAGTGATAGAAGTTTTGCGGTAATTTACCTGTCCTGCAGTGTCATAAAGTCCCAGCAAGTGTTGTTGTCCTCCCACAGTCACAGTTACTGGAAGAGAGAAACAAGAGATACTGTTTATGCACAAGCCAGTGGCCTTTGTAATGTGTTTCAATCAAAAAACCCGACAGAGCCTTGTGCTGGATGCATCAGCGCATGTCTCACAATGTGCATCCTAAACCAAGCACATCCATTCAACCCAAATTGAAGGCAACCTAAAGTCACAACGGAAGCAAACACTTTATGCCAAGTTATTTCTTCACAAACAGGCAAGGGAGGTGAACTTTACACCCTGCTTCCATCAGGGATCAGGAGACCAGAGGGTGTTTGCTCCTGCCTCTGCAACCACTAGCCAACACCCAGGAGGTGTTAGGACTTGAAATCACAGAAGTCCTGCCTTCCCAGCATAAGCATTAGGGTAGGTTTGTCATGGATCACTAAGAAAGGTTTTTTTAATTATTTTATGTGTTCCAGGCTGTAAAATAATGCAGCATTCAGCAGTGGTTGATGTTTGGTGGGTCTCAATGGAGGTGCACTGCCTCTAGGGCAACCTGTCCTGTCCTGTGTCATGCAATCACAGCTCAAGTGGCAGAGCTTAATATGTGGGGCTCTGTGGTGGAGGCCTCAAAGGATGGTAAGGAAGAGGACCATTAATATTTGCAGGAATATTGAACAGATTCTGTTGCAAATGAAGGAAAACATGGTTTAGTTTATTGACCACACTCAACACATTTACTCCTTTAGTAGAATTTACTTTGAACGTCTTTTTCAGCCCTCTGACACTGATGAAATTTGTTTTCTCATTGCCTTTGAATGAACCTCGTTATTAGCTGATCTCTGTAATCACTGTTATTTTCTATAAAGGGTATGTTCTATATTAATTTATTTAACCAGTTAATCTGCTTAGTTGATTGCTACTCAACTGGAAAGTAAGAGAGGGAATCCAGTTCCACTCATTATTCAACAGGAAGACTTTAATCATTCATTAGGAAAGTTGCTCAAAATAATAGTATTCTCATAGCCCATTTATGTTACCTTTTTAAGCACAAAGGCAAATGGCTGAAATGAACATAGAGCTGTGGCTGGTGTGGGATGAGACTCAGACTGGTGGCCAATCACAACTTCTAATTAACCACAACTGGGAAAGATTAATAGTTGCTTTTGGCAAAGAGGAGGCTTGAAAACACCACACAGGTTCTTGCTTTTTTTTTTTTTTTCTAAAGTAATAGGACTTTTGTAGGAGAAAAGCATCTACCAATTTATAGAAGTTGACTCCTGCACAGAGGAACAGTGTTGTGTTTGGAATCTCTTAGACTTGAAGTCTCTGTCAGTGTGGCTGGGCAGACTGATTACTCAGCAGCTTTACTTGCTTGCAAAGTGACACAGTAATTTTGCTGGCATATAAAGAGAACAAAACCGATATCCTCAAAGTACGAAGGCTCAGTGAGGACCAGACTTGCTGATGAGAGCAGGATGGGCTGCACTCACCTGCTATTGGGGTTGCCTTGTGGTGTACAGGAGGGGAAAGAGGAGATGGGAAAGGAGCTGAAAGCCCTCCTCCTCCTCCTAATTTCGGGAGGTAGCTCATTTACGGTGCCATTCCCAGAGGAATTCAAAACCTGACTAGCTGTTGAGCATGGGTGTCCATGAGCCCAGGGAAGAGGTACCAGAGCGGGGAGATGCATCCCAACACAGACAGGAGACTGCCCAGATGTCCAGATGAATAAACTAATTTGAACAAAAACTCCCCAGAGTCTTGGTTTTCAACCTTTTTTTTGTGGTGTAGGGACTCTCAAAATGTCTCAAAATGTAGTGGTATGAAGCGTATTGACAATATGCTTGCTTTTATTAGGTCCCTTCTCAGAAGCAGTGGGGGCCACAGGTCCTTAACAGCTTCCCGGAGGCAGCCAAGATGTGTGCATTTTTTTCCAATGCAACCTTGGCCAGTCTTCAACCTGCCTTTCTGCCAGGAAGAGCAGGAGCCAGACCTGTTCTGCTGATTTTGTTCTGCTCAAGAACTGACTGTGGGAAGATGTACCCTTCAGCTGAAGGCAATTTACCAGCTGCAGCACATTATCCATGCTCAGCTGTACGAGGCAGTGTTTGAGAGTACGCGTGACCATCAGTCAGTCCTTGTCTGAATTTGTATGGAGACTGCGGAGCACCTCCACAATGGGATGCTCATATGACAACTGTGTGGCCATAGGGTGCATGGAGGTGCAGGTGATCTAACGTGTCTGATGAAGCGAAGAGGCATTTGCCATATGTCAGTACCGACATGGTTATTCAGCTTTGCCTCTAGTGCTGGCTAGCACTGAGCACAGGCAAACCGAGCTGGGTCCTGCTTGTGAAAGATGGGCTCAAGTCTTCAGTGTTTTAAAAATTTGAAAGTCGCGCTGAAATTTACTCTGTTTTCACTCAGGCTGCCGTGAAGACTTTCTGGCCCATCTCTTGGTGGCATCTGACTACCAGAGCCGCACTGGCAAAAAGCCCTGATGCAGATGCAGATTGCTGTCTTGTTCCAGTAGTTAATATGATCCGGAGAGGAGCTTTTTTGGACACATGTCCAGTCCTTCTCGGGTGTGCTGCTTTTTGCCAGAAGGATGTGCTGCAAGAGCTCCTAAACTGTTATCTGTGCTCTGCAGTCCATGAAGTCCTGGTGGGTATTTTGCAACAGGTCTGTTGAATCGAACACTGAATAGTTATTGAGAGTTTGTAAAGTTCAGTTTAGCTCTTGGTGACCTCCATGAAATGCTGAGGGGGAGTAAAGAGGTTGGTGGTGTCGTGTCATTACTCTTCACATACACAAAGGCTACGAAACGCAAGGGCTTTTGGAAAAATGTGCCTTGAATCTACCCAGCTTGCACATCACATCTTAATTCTCCTTATAGCATCCTGTCTCTCATGGGTCCCACTCTGAATTTCTGCATGGTATTTTTTTTCTTTTTTCTTTTTTCTTTTTTCTTTTTTCTTTTTTCTTTTTTCTTTTTCTTTTTTCTTTTTTCTTTTTTCTTTTTTCTTTTTTCTTTTTTCTTTTTTCTTTTTTTCTTTTTTCTTTTTTCTTTTTTCTTTTTTTTCTTTTTTCTTTTTCCTTTTCTCTTTTTTCTTTTTCCTTTTTTCTTTTTTGTTTTTCCTTTTTCCTTTTTCCTTTTTTCTTTTTTCTTTTTCTTTTTCCTTTTTCCTTTTTCCTTTTTCCTTCTTTCTTTTTCTTTTTCTTTTTCTTTTTCTTTTTCTTTTTCTTTTTTTTTCCTTTTTATTTTTCTTTTTCCTTTCCTTTTTCTTTTTCTTTTTCCTTCCCTTTCCCTTTCCCTTTCCCTTTCCCTTTTCCCTTTTCCCTTTTCCCTTTTCCCCCTTTTCCCTTTTTCCCTTTTTCTTTTCCTTTTTCCATTGTTATTTTTCTTCTTATTTTTCCCCCTTTTTCTTTTTCTCTTTTTCCATCTTCTCCTTGTCAGCCTTTGTATTTTCTTTATTTTTGTTGATTGTTCTAATCTATTCTCACCATCAAAACATACCCTTCCTGTTCATATCAACTCTCTAAGGTTACGGCTACCGCACCAGCAAAATTGCCTTGTTGGCTAAATTACAGCAACAGGCAAACGGCTGTCTTTGTATTCCTGGCTCTCAATGCAGTGGGGACCAAATGGCTCACACCGACAATTCAAATAATCACTGGCTCTTGACACAGCAATGTCTAGATTAATTTATTGATGCTGAAACTTCAAACACGCTTTCATGCAGGCAAAACAGATGTTAAAATAAATGGCTTTTGCCTGTGAAAATATCATAGTACTTTTATACCGAGAGTTTATCAGCCTGCCTCTGTCAGGCAAAAGGCAGTTTAGCGTGTCCACTCGGTAGGTTGTATTTATGAGCTGAGATTGCTCTGCTAGATTTGTAGGCCTTAGTTTTGGCTTTATCTCAGTTTACTTTTACTTACCCTGTTACTATCTTTTCCTGTTCTCTCAGTGGCCGAGCCAAAGGGAAGCCGATGTGGAATTCCTTCCTAGTCACTGGGGGTAACGGAGGCTCCTTTACAGGCTTGTGAACTCAGCTTTATGAGCAGTCTTGGAATAACCAGATAAATGCAAACTCTCCTTGCCATTTACTGGCTACATTGATATATTGATTGAATACTGAAACTGTATGGCCTTTAATACCAAGCACAGCAGGGACTGCAATAAAATGTTGCTGAATACTTGCACAGTCCTGCTTCTCATTTGGCTCCAGCCTGGGTTGCATCAGATGGTGCGATGGAGCAGACGTTTTCCTCCTTTCACTGAGTGGTTTTAACCCAGTGCAGGATGTGTAAAACACGACTTTAAAAATGTTGGTTAGATCATGAATTAGCCGCATATTACTAAAGTTTGAGTAGCTATTTTGGGTCACTACCAGGATATTGTCACAGGTCTGTGTGCCGTGGGATTTTTCTAACGGGCTTCAACACAGAGCTCTTAAACACGCTGTCTCACTTGAAGGCTGCAGCAGAAAGGCAAGGAGTTATTGTGTGGACTGGATCTGGTGTGTGGACCATGAACTGCTCTGAGCTGGGAGCTCTCTTTTTAAACAAGTAGTTAATATGAAAATACGATCACTTTTGTTGCTACTGTTGTTGCCCAGGTTGCCCCAAATCCACCTGTCAATGGTCAGTCATTGCCAAACTCTTTCCCCGTTGTACTTCCTTTGCCCACAGCAAAGCCCTGGCAACTTTGTGGGACTGAACTGTACCCTTGGAAGAGCCCTTCAGCCACACAGCAGAAATATTCATGGAATAGAAAAGGGACATAAATTGTCTGCTGCCCTTCCAGAATCTCTTCTGTTCAATGAATAGCACAAAGCAACACATAAGTGTCTGGTACGACACCAAGCCAGGATGCAATAGCTCAGATGTTCTTAGCTGTGGTTCAGGAGAGCAGACATGCACATCATGGGGAATTTTTTCATGCCTGTCAAGAAGTGCTTGCAGAACAAAATGACTATGAAACCACTAGCCAGAATACACACAATAGTTTAGGCAATGTCTAATGTGATACCACATGAGAGAAGTCATCTATTTATTCTAGTGCCTTCCTGCCAACAAATAAAGGTCCAGCTGCTTTGGAGAGACTCCAGGAGCCCGACAGCAAGCAGAGATGGTAGCACCTGCATGGATGTAAAGGCTTTCTTAGTTTTTGGGCCAAATTAGTTGGTGTCAAGCCTCAAACTTTCACAAGAGCCATCTTCTGCCCTTATCAGTAAGGTCTGAGTTTGTGCATTTTGTTTGTTCACTATAATTAAATGTACCAGATGCGTGTTAATTAACACAGGCTAACACTTGTATAAGGACAACTGCAGTTTTGGTTGACCTGCTGGCTGTGGAAATTCCCAAATATGTTTCTTTTCCAGCTGGGAAAGAAGGTAAAAACAGAAGATGAACAAAGGAGCAGCTTTTTGTCAACTGCAGTGGAGTTTAGGCAGAAGCGTTGGGTTCTTACTGCTTTAAGGGATGGGTAGACACTTGACCAAATTTTTCATTTCTAGATAGAAAGGTCTTTACCTGCGTGCTTGATAACTTCTTTTCCTTTCCAAAGGTGTTTGTTCATACACGTCTCACTGAAGAGGGAACAATACTGTTTTAAACTCTTGGCTTCAGCTTGTGCCCCGTTTCAGAATGCTACTTTAAACTGAACTGCTTTGCTCCTCCATGTATTTGTCAGGTGAAGGTCTACATGAAACTATAACTGGTTCCAACTGGTTTTAAATACAGATCAGATACTAATGAGGGAAGCTCACAATGAGTAATGAACTAAGCAATATTCTTGTCTTTAAAATATATATGCACACACACACACTCATGTTAGATGTAAAATACTCATATGCATATTTCCAGTTTCTAGTTGAATGAAGCATTCAGTTGTAGAGTGAAATATTCTGCCTTGAGGCACCCAAATCATGCCTAGGACATTTGGAAAGGGAATGGATTCAAATTCACAAAAGAATATAGACCTTATTGGCAAATTAGTGCGTGAACTGCTCTATACTCAGAGGGACTAGAACCACAGTGTCACCTCAGAGGACTAGAGCAGCTCCCAGGGAGGTGAGAATCAAATCTCTTTCTCCACAGGTGTTTTGGCGTATGATGAGGCTGATATCCCTCCTTTTTCGTGAATACCCCTTAAATCCACTGCGAAACCAACCTATAAAGTCAGAACTTTTTCAGCAATGCCAGAACCATTCGTTCGCAGTTTGCTCTGTTTTCTTTATCAGAATAATAGTAAAGTCATTGTTATGAAGAATAGAATCCACCTGCAATTAAGAGTTTATCTGAGGTTGAACTCCTCAGAAGGGGGCACCAGTCAATGATTCCTCCAGGGGTTTTTACTTCCTTTCTGACAGTCATCTTTGCAAGTCGTGACTCAAGTCCAGGCTGAATCTTCAAGAGAAAACGCATTGTCTGTGGACAGCAGCAAATGCCAGGGTGTCTCAGAGTCAAGTTCCTTCCTCTGGCACATTTCAGAGTGATTTCTGTGAAGTGATCGATACACTGAATATGGTGTGTTCTCCAGTAGCTGATATCCCTGGGGATACTGATGACACATTTACTTGCTGAGTAACATTTTCCTTCCTTCTTGAATGCAGTTTGATGAAAGCTTTCATAATGAACTGGGAACTCCCTTCCTCTTCACAGATGTCTTCTGCTCTCTGGGGCTTATTCCAGGCAGGACAGTAATGTTTCTGTAGGATCTTGTTTGAAGAAGAGTGGTTTTAAAAATGTTGTTTACAAATTGCCTCCCTTTTGTATTGCATAGCTCCTAAATAAGGGTCTCTATGGCTGAAATGGGAGGATCACTGTTATGTCCCAACCCTGGACTGGAATTCAAACATACCTCAATGACATCCAGAACTCTAAAAGGCTTGGCTCCTGTAACAGTCAGGCATCTAAGTAACCGAACTGAAGCTACATACCCCAGGCTTTCAGAAATAGCAGCTCTGAATAGTCAACAGGAAGACAAAGTAAGTGAGGGTAGTGCATTTTTGTAGCACTTTCTAAGTGTTTTAGGTGCATCTATGGATATTATTTGGGGCTGTATTTGTCTTCAGAAATACCTTTATTTGCCTGATCCAGGTAAAAAAAAAATAGGAATAGGACTGACAGGGATTAATCTCTCACATGCTGCTCCTATTTGGTTGGGTCGGTATCTGGGGGACTTATTTTATCTGCTGTTGCTCAGTCTTTCAGAGGTGTTACGCTGCTGCAGCTGGGAACACTCAGGAAACCTGCAAATGAAAGCCTTAGTGATGCTGTAGTCTAGCACACACCAGAGGAAGTTGGTAAAAAAAAGAGAAAGATCTTAATGACATGTCCACGTCATTCAGGCCAGGAATGAATGTCAACTCAGTTGAGCTCTAACACCAGTTTAGCTCAATGCAACGCTGCAACGTAGCATGGCCACCATACTCAGGACACATAAGAGCTGGTGTCGTGGAACCCTGGCTCACCCATGTATGCCATTTCCCTGTGACTGAATCTTGGGCCATTCTTCACTTCCACATGTGAGGGTCATCTCCAGGAAACTGAGTCACATGTTACTCATGGCATGTTACCCCATGTCTGCCATCACAACAAACAAGATCTGATTAGAGCCAAATTGATTTTCTACCTGACTTATCTGGCAGCTTAACTGTAGACTTTCCGAAAGGAAGAAGTGTGTTAATTTGTCACTTAATGGGCCTATATACCTTATTTCACCTCTAAATTGTACTAAACGCCTTTTTTTAATTTCTCCTGTAATGTAGCTTGTACAGGCCTCTGATAGCCAGCATTTTTCAAGGAAGGACTCTGAGTAAACCTCACCATTTTCTGTCACTTCATCAATGGATGAGATCTATGTTCTGCTGAGCATATAATTTTGCCCATCTGATAGTTACAATATCTAAAAAACATTTCCAGTCTGCTCTCCGCGGTAGGAGCACAGAGAGGCCTCCAGGGTGGGGATTCAGCTGATTTCACTCGGTGTATCTCCTTGGTCTAATGATGTGGTGAGGAATTCTCCGCTTTGACTTCAGGCCACAGACGTTTGGTGATTTTAAAGCCAGATAGGCTTCATAGCATCATTTATTCTGCTCTAAATAGCTTATCCAGTGATTTCCTACAAGGCATATTTTCTTGTTCTTATATCATTCTTGTAGCTTTTTTCCAAATTCTTTTTCAAGCAGACGCTAGGACTAGACAGTGTGGTCTAGCAATGGTTTCATTAACGATCTAGCCAGGGGTAACTTTTCTGTTTCTACCTGTCATCCACCAATGGCCGATCTAAAGCTCACATCAGTTGATTATTCTTAATATTTAAGGAGTCTTGCAGTACTTTATGTTTTTCTTAAGGCCAAAGTCAAGTCATTCTTGGCTTTTTTATTTGTAAACCTTTTTCTTATACTCTTTTTAGCTCCATGGTTGTGTGGAAAATCTGGAGACTGTAACTCAAATGTTCACTAAAGGCATCTCACAAAAAGGGAGATAAATAGTCATAGGGATTGACTATGCAGAGACAGGAAGCATCAGAAAAGTGACATGTAGACACTTTTAAAAGTTCTCTTTCCAGGTATCTCTCCACTGCCTCTAGAGATTGCTCTTCACCTTGGCCTCCTATTTCTCACACACATCAAAGTGTATCCCCTCTTCTCTGCCTCATCCATATGGGTTTAAAAATTCCAGTGGAATTGGTGTGAAATGCCCAACCCTGACTTGCATTGTAGCCTTTGTGGGGAAGCAGACTGACACCCAGTGATGGCTCTGTTGTCCCCTTCTGCAACAGGAATAGATTCATCTAGACAGTGTCATCCTATAGGAAGATTCATGACTTGAACTATGTGGTTTTTTAGCATCTTGAGAGGAAAAAGGCTACAGCACTTCACAGCTGGGTATTTGCTGTGCAGAGACAGCAAATGGAAGAGACGTACCAGTCCTCCAATCATTTTTATTCAAGCAGCTGATATGAAACACTGTAAATCTTTCAAAAAGCATTGGAAAGTCAGGCTTCAGCGCTGGCCAGCTTACATGACAAGGAACACAAAAGCAGTGGAGGTAGATTAGGAAGATCAAGCAGGATGAATCTGGTCTAGAAATGGATGAAAGAGAGCAGAAATTCCCAAAGCTTTCTGAACAAACACGACACTAAAACATGAGCCAACTTCTTCCCAGTCTGGGACATTACTTATTTATAGACAACACGAGTGAAGTTGATTTATCAGAATCATCGACCTCATTGTTTGTAAGATCAGCACTGGAGGATTTCTTCTGCATCTTAGTGAGTTATTGCCGTGCTAATCAATCCTTGAACAAATTCAGTTTCACTGATAGCAGAGTCCAAGCAACCTTGGGATCTCTGTTTGCAAGGAAAGCCGTGTTCAGTTTCTCCAGTAATACAGTGCTGAAGCAGCTCTGGGGACCTCAACGTTGTGCAAAGCTGTGCTGGATGGAAAAGGCTAACACGATTATAGTGCTTGGGGAATTGAAGAACAATTGACATTGTGTCTAGGAGAGTGTTTTGTTAGATTTCATTTTGTCATTTCATTTCACAGGCGTCTGTGCACTGCAGCAGGCTGGGAGGTGCTTCCTGAGTATTTCAGCTCACTGCGTACCATCAGCTGTCCCCATGGAAGATAGTTCTGCTCCTGAGTTAGAAACTAATAATATCTGCCTAGGTAAACGCACCACATTTGCAGGCAGATCGACTCTGACGTGTGCAGTTCAATGATACTCCAATTGAGAGCCTTTTTACTCTTTACTGAAAGTAATAGCACTAAATCCAAGCAAATGCTGGACAGAGGAACAAAAGAGCATTAAGTAAGATAAATAGATAGAACCAGAACACATTAATAAAATATTATGATTGTTCCTTAACAGTGATGAATACCAGATATCTCCATAACTCTGATTGAGGGGAAGTGCCTTTCCTGAGGCCACATGATTGTTTATGGCATTGAGAGGAAAGAAAGAACAAAAATTTGCCTGTGGCTGTAATGTGAGCCTATCCAAAAAATGGAAGTCTGAATGTAGATTATTATCTATATCTGCATTTTTAACACTTCTAATTTTTTTAAGGCTTCCATCATCATAGCACAGTATCTAGGAATATAATTTTATCTAGGGCTGGGCTCAAGTCAGTAGTAAAGAGAGCAGAGCTATGAGATCATTAAAGAGAAACTGATTATTGCAGTAATCTTATTAGTATTTTAAATATCTATGCTGACCTGAACTGCAAAAGACCAGGAGTTATGGCGTTTTCAGTTTATTCTGATGCAGATAAAGTCAGTTAAGACTCTTTAAACCAACTGTTTACTGAAACCCAGTTCTGTGAAGGATGTATTTGGAATCTCCTAACAGTGATTCTGAGACTATGATAAGCAGATCAAGGAGTCTGAATTTTACTCCAAGGAAAAAAAGTGGGAATAAAGGAAACCTTCGACCATTTGCCAAGCTCCTCTCTTCTGTCCGTGTAAGGCCACAAGTCATTCCTCTAACTGTAACTGAGTTCTGGGGAAAAGACTACCTCCAAAGTCATGCCAAGCATCCCATTATCAAGGGAACATGAGACATGGTAAATAGCATCAGAATAAATGGCAGATTAGTGTCAAAATGAGACAAATCTCACTGAAATGTGTCCAGGAAATCCACAGGGTGTTTCACAGAATGACTCCAGAGCATGGGAGGACAAGGCTCTTTGCATGCTTGAAGGGAATTAAGACAGCTCTCTGCCACTCCCTTTTTTGCACCGCTTCAAGGATCAGAGCTTGGGTATTTTTTTGCCTGGGAAGGAGAGGAAAGCAGCCTGGAGAGGCAGTGCTGCCTAACAGCACCATCTCTCTGCTGTAACAGTGTCTTCCTAAAAGCTGTGATGATCTGCCTTGGTCTAGGTTAGAAGGCAGTAGGAACAGACACTGCTGATGGAATGGCACGAGCTCTCTGCTCTGCAGCGGACAGGTGGTTCTCACTGTGGGCTTGATCTTCAGATGGTGGAGTAGCTATATCACAGCACTTACACTGGCAGAAGACACTGTGCTCTGAACTTGACAGAGGTCCAGGTGCTTGGTGAGAAAGAGACTCCAGCAAAAACCTTCTCATCTTCAGCAACTCTGGCTTTAGTGGATCGCATTCTTTGAGGACTTTGAGGCTGACAAACTGGGGATCTTTTTTTTTCTCACCTTCTCGAAGACTTCCTGGCTAAGAGTGGCCAAAGGGCCTCTTGTGCAGATGGTCTGTGCTGGCCATGCTGGTTCTCAATATTGCCTCACATTAATCACCACTGGGAATTGTTGTAGAGCAGCCAAGGAACGAGGAACAGAGAGCTGAGATGGACCTGTCCTGGATGCTGGGTCAGGGTGGTGGAGAGGTGTTACCCTGGCAGCATTATTAGTGCTACAGCTCGCAGCACATCCTACTGTGCTTGGATGTGATTCAGTGGGAAAACAGCTTCTCTGTCTACCAGCACATTCAACAAAAAGTACAGATGCCAAAGCTAGAAAGGAAGAAAAAGTTATCTATGATGTGACAGAAGGGGACATGAGTGTGTTTTCCGTAACAGTCTAATATTAGGGGAAATATGATTGACGTGCAGGAACATAAACCAGGAAGCATCCTTTCGCTTGGCACAAAGAGCCTGGATTTCCTATTCCTTGCATTCTTTGCATCCAGGTGCCAGGCAAGCCGACCAAATCTGCCCTGAGCTGGCTGCTCTGCATAATGCAGAAACGTACCTAGTGATAGGCTGAGGTGTTTCGGGTGCTGCATTGGGGCACAAACCTGTGTGGTACGTGTGTGTGTCCCCCCAGGCACTGCCATGTGCATTTGAGAAAGACACCTGCAGCTGGACCTGCTCTGCAGCTCAGTGAGCAGCACGGTGCCTTGGGCATCATTCCAGCGATGTAGCTTAAAATAGCATCTGGTCCTCTGACCTGTGAGCTGCTGGGGCAGAGGCACATTTGGCACACTGAGGTGAATCTACCTGTCTCAAGTGTAATGCATTGCACGACAGTGAGAGAGCTTTCACAGCTGGCATTTTACATACTATCAGTCCTGTTCGGGACAGGGGAAAGATTAAATGACATTTTGAGACTTCTTTCAACACCAGCCTCTCTGATATTTTGTCTGCATCATGTTTAAGTTTGGCCTTAATGCTGACTTTTCCTGTGCATGTTTCCCTGTGGGGCATTAAAAGGGCTTTGAAATAAAGTACCCGTTCCTTACCCCAAGGAGAAGTATGTCAGAAATTCTGCTTTGCATTTCGCAGAAACAGAATTGGGACTGTTGTACTTCGCACCAGGACCAAACTTCAGCTGCTATTTACCCTGCAGCTTGCAGAGATTAGCCAAACATTTGTGCAGCAGCTCTAAACCTATATGACTTAGGAAGCAGAAGTTTAAACACCATAAACAAAAATCTTGGAAATATTTAAACTTTCTGATAAGAAAAATCTAAAGTTACATTTTTTCCTTGGCTACCATCAAGGTTTTAAACGTTGTTAATGTTTTCTCTACGTGCTGCTGGGAAGCCTTCTACTTTCCTCTCTGGTGTGGCAGTTGTTGCAGACAATGAATAATGCTGGAAAAGCAACAGATGCAGATGAATGAAATGACTGGTCTTAACCCTCTGCGTGTGTGTATGTGCGCACCTGAAAGGGAGACAAGGTGAACGCAAATCTGAGCACAGGGTACCCTTATCCTTTATTCACGCATGATTGCACTGACACTGCAGAGTGTGATACAGCCCCTATGATCTACCACTGGCAATGGTTTGGTGGCCTTTTCAGCACAGATTGGGTCGTGCAACCCAGCCCTGGACATACAGAATAGGTGCTGAAGTGCCTAGTTGAGCTGAGGCCAGAGAATCATCTCCTTCGGATGGAAAAAATGTGTTTGAATTTGCATATAGAGCTGGACAGGAATTTTCAGCCAGGAAATGTGATTTCTACAGAATCAGAAATTTCCATGCAAGCAGTAGCTTTCAACAGAAGAGTTCTGATGTTTCCATTGGGAGAAATGAGGTGAAATTATGTGAAATGGCTGACCCTGAATGGTTCCCTTTGTCAATAAGACCTGAACCAGTCTTTTTGAACAGAAAAGCTGCTTCCTTGCTATGATGATAACGTGCTGTGAGTGGTGACTTTTGCTCCAGGAGGAGTAATCTCCAAGCGGAATCCAGCCATGTCAGCCCAGGAGCAGCTGGTAGCTTGCTGGAAAAAGGGCAGTTGATGCCTGGATGGGGAGTGTGACAAAATATGAGAACCCAGGTCCGGGCTGTCAGCTGCCATGGGGTGCTTATCATGATGGTGAAAATGAGGTTTAGTATACAGTCAAAAATTTCAAGGTTATTGCAAATGTGTTAAACCTAAGGCTGGCAAAAGTAGATGTGACCACCTCTTTGGTTTAAAAGTTTTGAAGTGGAATTTTGACAGGCTGAGAGAGTTGGGGTTGTTCAACCTGGAGAGGAAAAGGCTCCGGGGAGACCTTAGAGCAGCCTTCCAGTTCTTAAGGAAAGACTGAAGGAAAGGTGGAGAGGGGCTCTTTCTCAGGGAGTGCAGGGATAGGGCAAAGAGCAATGATTTTGAACTAAGGGAGAGGAGGGTAGATTTAGCCTGGATATAAGGAAGAAATTTTTTACAACAAGAACAGTGAAACACTGACACAGGTTGCTCAGGGAGGCAGTGGAGGCCTCATTCCTGGAAACACTGAATGTCAGGTTGGATGGGGCTCTTGAGCAACCTGATCGAGTTGAAGATGTCCCTGCTCACTGCAGGGGGTTTGACTGGGTGATCTGTAAATGTCCCTTTCAACAGAAAGCATTCCATGAGTCTATGATTCTAGGAAATAGTTGAGGGTTTTTTTCAGTGGATCCATATATTTACTATTTTATTTACAGAATGTTTGCTTTAATGAAAATTTTATAATTTTACATTTCATCCTAATTTACAATGAAAATCAATTCTGAAATGTGCCGATTTTCCAAGCGACAGGAATTTATAATTACTTTCTGCTCTAACCAAAGCTCTTTAAATTTCCAACTCTTGCCTTAGGATTAATTAATTTAACTTTTCTGTTAATCATTCCATCTTGAATTTACTTTTTGAATGGAATCAAATGTTCTAATTTGGTTGAATTGCCAGGAATGTCTTCAAATCCCTCTTAGCTACAGCTCCATTTAGACTGTATTTACTATTGAAAAAATTTATTAGATTTCATCCACCTTTCCTTTCACCTTGTGAACATCAGAGGCAGCTCTGCTGAACTCAAAGAAATTACTTTTGGTTGGGAGAAACATCAATCATAATGGTTTGTAGCTGGAAAAAAAAGTGAACTAATTTTGGAACAAGCAGCGTATATTTTTATGTAAATTGCTGTTAAAATGTTTGGTCTTAAAAAGTAATGGTCACTAGTTGCAGAAGAGCATAAATTTATGATGCAATGATTATTTTTATAACATTTCCCCTTGAGCAAGAGAGGAACATACTCAGCAAAATACATGATAGCAGCGTATACCTGGAAAAATCAAAATATGAGGTAATATATTTGGCATCTCTGCAAATTATTCTTTCATCTGGCAGAAATATTATTTATTTTCCACCTAGCTTCATTTAAGATTGTATTTGCTTAATAATTGACTGAAGTAAGCAGCTCCTAAAAGTGGTTCATTCTGAGAGACCATTTTAAACATCGTGCCTAGCGTCTTTTTTCTATTTCACAGTGCTCTCCTGAGAGCCAAGTAGCTCATTCGCCCTTGTTTTCTGCAGCTTTAATCTCTACTAGAAAATGTTGACACACTTCTTCAGCTGCATGAAAGTGCCACTAATGGGGATCACATCTGACTTCAGAGGAAAGGGACTTTGAAGAAGAATTACAGAATGCTGTGAATAAAGGAGAAATAAACCGAGGTAGAAAATCCACAAATACTTCCCACAAATGAATACAAAATATGGTATGAATTGGGCCTTTGATTGGAATCACTGGTTAACACTGCAAATGGATTTTAAGCAGTATATTTTACGCAATCAGATACATGAAAAGCCTTGTTTTTAAGGAAGACATTGTTTTCTATTTCTATTTTTACAATGGCAACACCTCGGATTGTGACTCTATTGTCCTAGGCTGGTGCAGACAGGCAGGCTGAGGCCAGCCCGGCAAACACGCCAACAATGAAGGTGGAGAACGAAAATTTCCTGTTTCATGGCAAGGGAAACAAGGTGCACAGAGGGGACGCAGCTCTTTGGAGCCACACCGGGCAGCCGAGGGCAGCAGGGCGGCAAAACCCTGAGCCTTATTCTGTGGCTTTGTCTCAAAACAGAGGAGCCTTTGGGTCTGGACTTTGTTGCAGACAGCACATCCCCCTGGGTGATGCTCAGAGCCTGGCAACCATGTCCTGCTCATCCCTGTGGGACAGACCTGGGTGCTTTGCTCCTGCAGGTGCATGGAGCAGCAGAGAACAGGTTGTGCTTTCAGAAGGCAAGAGTGCCTGCAATATTTTATTTGAGCTGATTTCCCTGACAACAAGATTAAAGTGGCTAAACATCGCTGCTGCTGGAAATTGATTTTGAAATCAGCAGGGCAAGCACTCGCCTCAGCTGCAGCTGCCTGGTAGGGATTGTTTCTCTTTAGCGTCTCAGTCACTGCTGAGTTTTAAGGAATGCTGCAATTTTCCATTGATTTTTAATGAAACGGTGCTGACGCTTGTATAAAAATGCACCTCGGGGTCTTGCACTGATTTTGTCCAGAGCTGAACTAATCAGATAAGACTTTTTCCTCCTTTCTGCCCTGTTGGAGTAATGTCTGACAGATGCCCAGAAATTCATTCAGAAAGTACATCCACAAAGACATCAGGCTGCCAGATTAGTTAAAACACATACTAACTCAGACACCTCTAAGCTCAGCTGAAGCAGACCCTTCCACGTGAGAAAAGCTCAGTTGTGGAAAAAAATTATTTTTTTCTTATGCATTATTGGCAGTTTAAAAGGGTTTTGAGCATCTTTGTGCATCTTCATAGGGACAAATTCAGAAAACACTGAGAACCCCCCAATTCTGCTTTGATGCCGCAAACACGGAGTGAACAAAGTAGCATTCAGCATTTCAAACCAGGCCCACAAAAGAACCTGTAGCTGTTTGAAGGGCAGCAGCAAACTAGGTTGGCTTGTGGTTGAACATACTCAAGTCCTAAACTCTCTCTCGGTAGAAGCAGGCTAAAAAAAAAAGCAGGTAAAAGCAGGCTGTGAAATTCTTGGGTGGGTTTAGGCATTTTTACTCTGCTCCTCTTGCTTATGTCAACGGGTGTGAGCAAGCTCTGGGGCTGAGAGCTGGTTTAGCAAAGCTGCAGGGGAGGCAGCTCATGGCTGCATGGGTTACAGCAGTGCCAGGGCTCTCGTGTACCCACCCGAAGCTTTATTTTGGAGGCCTTTGCTGCTGCCGTAGACTGGCATTATTAAGGATATCTCTTTGCCTGCTTTCAAACTGATCCATATAAGGAAAGCTGCCACCGAGTTGGACTGGAAGAGAAATGCAAGGGAGAGGTTGATGCTGGTTTTAAACCCTCTCTGATGCTGTCTGTCTGCACGAGGTGGAGGAAGCACTCTGTATGACTAGGATACGTAAGTCTGTCTGGCCAGCTGGCTACTAATGCTCTCATGCAACAGCGTGCTCTGCTCCACGATAAGAAACCACATCATGCTCTCAATTATGACTTGTGGCGAAACAAAGTGGAAAAAAAGACGAAGCAAGTTTGGACACAGAGCTTTGTCCAAAAGCCCAAAGACACAGCTAAAAGATGAGAAAAAGGTATAATTTTTGTTTTAATTACTGAAATTTTTAGTGCTTTGATCACAACACCTTTGTTTTTTTCCTTCTTTCTGTGTTTTTGTGTTCTAGTTTCAATCCAGCACTTGTCACAAGGAGGCAGGGTAACAGATTATCACTGCAAAACACAGAAAGTAGACCAAACTCAATTGCTTCCCCCTAGTGCAGTTCATCTGTCTGTCATTTTCTTTGATCTCAGGGTTATCCAGAGCTCCTACAATCAAAGAAGGACAAAACCATTGCACAAAATGGTGTCTTCACATTGGCAGTAGATTTTATGTAACCAGGCAGGGAGCAGATGCAAGGAAAGGATTGTGCAATCCCGACCTCATGGGAACCAGGAGCAGAATGGTGAAAGAAGTGCTGCACAGTGCATTTATTGCAGGCTCAGCCTTGCAGCCCCTCCACTGCTTGTGCCGCTGCCCCTCTGCCAGCTCTCACAGCAGCCCTGCACCCGGACTTTCCATCAAACCAGATGTTTAAGCTCTGCCTCTGCCCGAACTGATCCAGCACTCCTGGACAGCGAACACTTTACGTAGTCCTTTCATTAGGGCCACCACACAGTGTAGACCGGAGAGGACCCTTTCAAGGAGCAGCTTGCCAGTAGCAAGCTCTGCGCGCGCACATTCATCGTTTGCTTTCGCGTGATGTGCTCCTTTGCCAAGCAACATTTTCCACAGACGCTGGCTGAGATCAGCTTGCACCTGCGTATTTGTGTGTAACTGAGGCTGTGATTAGTCAGTTTGTTTGAACAAATGTGGTTTCAGCCCTAGGCTCTTCCCCCCCCCCACATATGCTTACAGGTCCCATCTCTAACAATTTGATCTCCTACATATACCAGATCTGTGCTGTGATAGATGCACTGTGATTACTGCTCTCTCCTGCTGTACAAACCAAACTTACTTTTTGTCTCTTTCCCCTCTGGCATAAAACAGCCACTTTGTCTGTTACTTGTTTATTACCATAGCCAAAAAGTAAGCTGTAATATCTAGCAGCTATACCTACATCATTAAATAACACTGCAAATACTCATGGAGAGCAGGGCTTTCCCTTGCTTGACCACATACTTTTATACCAGGGTGACAGGGTTGAATTTTATTTTGCTATGGTTCTTAGAGGGATGTTAGAGCAAATGGACAGCTCTTTCAGCAAATATAAGTATGGCGAGACTGAAAGACTTCTTGGTCTCCCTGGAGAATGATTATTTGGAGGCAGAAGTCTGGGAGCGAGTTCCTGGGTTGCTTCATTCCAGGGACCAACTCTGATTGGAGCTAGAGGTGGCTGCATAAAGTAACTGATCGTGATACTGTTGAAATACATAAGGATTAGGGATCCTTTGTAAATTAGAAGCAGGATCTGGAAGAGGATGAAAAAGGGAGAGTACAGGTAGGATTGCAGCACTCCGACACTGCAGAACTTCATCCTGCCAGTTAGCATCACTGCACTACATGGCATCACTATAAAACCAACAGAGGGAGTGTGAATTGCAAAGAGTGGTGGAAATTCCTCTGGCTGAGCCTAAGGGAGGGAGCAGATATGTGGCAGAGGTATGCGACACAGCAGCCTGGCATGGGAGTGGGGTGGATGGAGCTGTCTCACTTGATGAGATGCACAGCGCTATTTTTGGCAATTTAACTGTGCGGTCAGTGATGAGTCTGGTCTGATGCAAACTGGCACACATCACTGCTGAGGCTCGTACGGCAAACACTGCTGCTTGGCTTACACTTTTGAATCATTTGCCTTTTAACTTGCCATAATTCTGTCTTTGCTAACTGTTTCTAATCCTGTCTCTAGTTCACATACAGTGAAATGTCTGAAGGCAGTGCTGTCTGTAGGAAAGCAGCAAGGATGGAATGACATCTTGCCCTAGATATTGAAATACCGCTACACCTCCTGCCATCCTAGATAGCTATGCAGCAGTTCAGCCTGGAGAACAAGATCCTGCTGCCACTCCGTGTCTCTGGACAGGCTGTTAAGGTACTATGATCCTGGTTTCTACACGATCTGTTTTTAGGAAACTCCCACCATGGTGTCCTTCTCCCTGTCTAGTGTAAAAGTGTAACACACCTCTAATCTACTTATTAGAAGAGCATCCAGTTCCACAGTTCAATAAAGAGTCAAAAGCATTATTATTTAATACTTGAGCTTTGCTGCTGGCCCCTGCCTGTGGCTGGTGCTTGCAGGGAATCCAAAGCAGCTGCTCGGAGAGGATCTGCGATGTGTCTGTGTGTAAAGCAGCCAAGGGTGAGAGACTGATTGTTTCTCTGAGTTAGTAGCTTTTTATTCTTCCAGGAATTTCACTATATCATGACTTAAAGGTCATCTTTCTCTTGGCTAGGAAAACAGGCTGACTCCAATCCCACCACTGTTCTGGGGTCCTTGCTTAAAGGGACTGATCTCATGATCAGTGAGTACAAGGAGGAGGGGACACATTTCACTGGGTTTATTCCCAGTTCAAAACATTACCAGGAAAGGCCTGGTAAATCCCTTCTGAGGAAGTTTCTCCTCAAATGCTGATGTCTCATTTCCCCCCATCGAATTCCCCACGGGCTCATCATCAGCGTTAATCTTGCTCTGGTGGTTCACGCCGCCCTGGCCTGCACCTCTCCCCAGTGGGGAGTTCCTGTGTCTGAGTCAGTCGGGCAGCGGGACTGGAGTGAGCAGACGGAAAGAGAAATGGGCTCCACTCATGCATCGCATCCTCCCCACGTGTACTGACACGGAGCAAAGCTCCACCAGCCATGCTTATCTATGTGCTGCACACTCACACCGCAACAACCCGGCCTTTTCCAAACACTGTTGCTTGGTGTTGGCTTGCGGTACCAAGGCTTGTGCTTAGGGAACAGTGGGCTAACTTCCAGCACAGGGATCTGCAGGACTCACATTACAGTACTTAGGAAATACCAATAAAATATCACGTCATTAGCACACTCGGTAATGGAGATTTATCGACAATGAGTCAGATTTGGTGTTTATCACTGCAGCTCGTGGCTGAGATGCTCTGCTTGGCTTCCTTGACTGTGTTGTGTACAATGGGTAGAGCAAACCAGAGAGGTAGTTAACGTGCTTATGGCTCAGTCTAATGCAGGTCACTTCAAGCAATATATTTTCTGAAGTCCCTTCGACTAACAAGATGCCTGGAGTGTCAAAACTAACTCACTGAATGAATGCTGAAAAAACATCCTTCCCTGTGTCATATGCTGGCTTTTTATAACATGTTGTTTTAAGAGAATGGCCATTTTCTAAGAAATTTCCTTTTAAATGAAAGTCTATAAAAGGGAACTTTGTACTTGAAAGGTGAAACCGATTACTTTTGTCTGAAGCCAGGCAACGGAGGAATTTTAGGAGTTTGTTTAGAAAATACAGAATTGAATAAAATTATAAGAGGGAAAAAAGGAAACCTGATTTTCAGCAGTTCCATTGAGAGTTTCAGCTAGCACAATTCCTTTTATCCATGCCACAGAAGGAAGAACATCCTTTGGTCCTGGATGGAATATATACAACATTTTCCTCCTCCTGTGACACAGACTACAGGTCCAAATCCATTTCATCTGCAAACTGCTTCTATGGGCATAAACTTAAAAACCGTTCATAGGAAGGTTATTGACACATGGGGACTTGCCAACCGCTGACACTTGTGCTGACAGGGAAATTAAAGACATAAAAATGTATCTGAGAGGCGTGCGCTTTCCTTGCACAAGACTACAGAGATAAGAGCATTTATCCAAGTAGATATGGTGCTTGCGTCTCTGGATTCATGTGTTACACCACAGTCTCAACAGCTGCGTGACTGACTGGGTAGCACTGTCTGTAAAGAGATCTTTTGTCCCTTTAAATGTCACTTACTGTCAAATAATGGAAAAGCTTAGAAATCAGTGTTGACCTTAATGCAAACAGATCTAAAAAAAATTCTGGTGAGGTTCCACTGATAAACACTTTGGCCCTAATCTTGCGGTTGGATGTGTGTGGGCAGATGTGTGTGTTCCTGCAGAGCCTCTCTGACTGCTGGGAGAGGACATATGTGCTTTTAAGTCAGCTGTTTGCTTTGTGTTTTTCAGCTGGACGAGGTCACAGTGAGGAGTTTTGAAAGGCAGCTGAATGATTGAAGAACACTAGTCCACTGATTCTCACTGAGAGCTGTGATTTTTTAAGTGGCTTTGGCTCCTTTGAAACTCTGTCATTGCTTTATTATTTAGAAAGTATCAGCTAAATACTTCTAATTTTATTTTTTTTCCCACAAAACATTCACACTTTTCCATCCCACTAAATCCTAGCTTGTTACCAGTCACTGAGTCCTGAATTTTGTCCTCAGTTATTCATGCAAACCTTTCATCTTCAACCAGCTAGACACAACCATATGAAGAATTAGGTTTGCATGGAAATACAGAGATCCATAGGATCTGCCTAGTGTGCTCCGTATGCAGTGAATCTTGAAGAATGCAAAACTGAATGAATTATGTAAAGATAAAACTGAATCTAGAATTTCACTCGAATTCTTTTAATGGTAAACTAGGCATTAAAAAAATAGTTGAACACTTAGTTTCAGATATTAGGATCTGTGGAGTGTGTGCACCCAAGTTTTTTGTCAGCAGTAATGAGAACTAAGTGAATCTAGTTTCTGTAAGTTGTGTGACAGTGAATTTTAAGTGAGAACACACCACTTCTGTCTTTCTTAAAGACCCTGCTGCTAGAAAATGCCCTAGAAGTTTATCTTGCTAAAGAGGCTGTTTGTGCTTCTATTATGATACAAGCAGGAGCTGTGCTTTCGAGAGATGTCTGTTCCTAAAGATCTCTTCCCTTCCAGGCTTTCCAAGGTCAAGCTTCAACACGAGACTTGAAAATCCTTAAATGTCAGCAAACAGTGAGACAATCTGTAAAGCACACTCAGAGTCTAAGCAAATTGTCCTTCCTTCCCCCACTGTGTAAGTTTAAAATCGTAGAGTAATTCCATTAACTTTGCTACCAAATTTGGTGTTATCCAGCTCATTCTCCAGTTGTAGCTGACTTCTGCATATATGCCTATCACTCAGGTTATGTTTTCTGTTCTTTAGTATTTTAGCATTTCTAAAGTCCCTCTTGGGCTGAATCCCAGTGAGTCAATGGAAAAGTCTTGTTGACTACACAGGAAGCAGGAACTGGCTTTTAAGACTCTCTCTCTTCCCAGTCTGAACTTGATTGTAATTCACAACATATGCAGCTAGAAGGGTAATAATAGCCTAGTAATGAGGCTTAACTGTCATCCTTAAAAGTGAAATCAGTGTGCAAAGTGGGTATGTGTGTATGTCCCCTCTGTGCCCCATTATGGTCTGGTTTTGGAGATCCTTCTGTAGGATAGTAATGGTACTTCGCCCACAAGGTTTAAGAGCTGCCACTTTGAATACGAAAAGGAATAATGAGCCTTGTCAGATGTTTTAAACTAGTGGTCCGAGGTCAGCCAAACCAGAAGAAAATACCCCTCTGGAGCTCGTTCTTGTTAATAAATTACAGCAGCTTTACACTCATTAGGTACCAGCCTGATAAGGGCTCATGCCCCTCCTGTTGCGTTACAGAAACCACCTCTCAAGTAGCATATGGCTAGTGTGATCCAACACCCAATGACAGCTGAAGTGTAAGGGCACTGCTCTGAACTCTCAAACCACCCGGGTAAAGTTTGCCCTTGCCCTGACAGCAAGCTCACAGGCTACACGTAATGATGAATAAAGATGATTGCAGCTAATCTTGCTGGCTGGGATGCTCTCTTGGCTTCAGCCCAGGTGCAAGAGATGTTGCTCATTTCATACATTGCTGAGGAAAGTAGGGGAAAGGGGAAAAAAATGCTTCAGGAAGAAGCTTTCAAAAGTATTAAGTGCTGGAGAAAGTGAAGACTCGTTTTCACTTCAGAAAAGAGGCAAATTTGGAGCGTTCACTGTACACAGATGCGCACGTACTGCATCTGGACTATAACGTGGCCTCCGTCTGCTGAGAGTAGTGAGACTGAACTTTGCAAAATGTGAAACCCAGCCAATGACTCTGCTATATACCACGTACTTGGGAAAATGGCTCTGTTGTACCCAGCTTTCCATATCTTATAAAAAAGACTGCATTGTCCTTTGCAGGCAGAGCCTGAATGCAAATTCATAAATATGGTTAATATGGCTGTTTCACTTCCATGAGTTTTTTCTTACAGTCCCTACTTGCTGAAATGTTAAGTCCTTAATTGAAATTCCACCTCCAGTGGAACAGCCCTTCATCAGCTGTCCTGCGGAAAACAGAGCAAGCAATGACAGCAAAAGCGTTGTGATGAGCTTCTCTGTGCTCTCCTAGTATTTTTGAAAGATTTTCCATTATTTTGGCTAAGAGGTCACTGCTGCTCTGGAAACTCAGTTGTGCTTTTGGTTCTCTGTTTTCAAGCAAAACATAACATCATTTAAAACAACTACCCAAATCACAAACCAGTCCTTGAATAGCTTGGGAAGGGCCTGGTTTAGTATTTTTTTTCTTTTTCAGTGATCCTGTGACTCAAGCAGCAATGAGTTACCGTACCCATCTGGCCATGTATATTTAGATATAAATTGTTTTCCACAGAGCAGAAGGTTTGCACATATTTTTACAAGAAAGGGTGGAAGCTGTTGTCCTCCTCTCTCCCCTCCCTGTCTCTTCAGATTTAATAATTATCTTTTGTCCTTATTCATTTGATTAATAACCTTTAAAAAAAAGACAAATGCCTTTGGTGTTGCACTAAGAAAGCTCTCAGCTCACACAATGGGTTTCTCTAAAGAGACTATTGTGAGGCTGGATGATAATTTAAGTTATCAGCATTATTAACAGCACTTTCCGTGGTTGCTGCCGTTACTGGCCATAGTCACCAAGGCTGTTACCATAAGCTGGCTTTGACCCATTCTCTGACTGTGAGAGTCCTGCAGACTGAAAAAATCCACCTCCCCCAGGTTTGACTTTGGTAGAGTTGCTCCGGGTTTCCTCACTTTGAGGCAGACAGTGATATTTTATAGTTCTGAAACCGATTAGGAGGAGGAGGAGAGAGAAAGGAAACACAAAAGCAGAGGAGGAGGAGGTAGGCAATACAGCAGACAATGTGGACTATTTCCTAGCGTCATTTAATGGTGCTTTGAATGGCTGAGAAATGACAATAAAAGTTTTACAAAGGCAGAATATGTGTTTCCATGTATAATTACATGGTTACAATGTATTGATATGGATAATTATCACCATTTAAAAAACTCCATTAATCCTCTCTCTCTCTTTTTTTTTGTATTACAGCTCTTTCAGGGACCATGAAGTATTATCCACTACAGGATCTCAAATCACTTGCTTTTTGTTTGGTTTCTTTCTTTTTTTTTTTTTAATTTTATTTTTCATCACTCTCTACAGGTTGTCACTGTGTATTTGTTGATAACAAGTCACTGGCAAGTAATACCGTTGAAGGCGAAAATAGTACTATGCTGCCAGATCCCGATGCACGTACCGGCCACAAACACAGCTGCAGTCCCAGGACAGGCAAGTGCTGGCCCATGTGAGTAAGGCTGTCAGGGTCTCGCCCGGTGTACATTTCTTTTAATGAGTGGTAAACTCTTGTCTGATCCATGTGGACATTTTGTGAAGCGAAGTCCTAAATTTCAAGCCTTGTAACTTGCACATATGTTTCTGCCACCCACCAGGGACCAGTAAGATTCCAGTTAGAACACGCACTCTTGATTTTGCTTGCCTTGAACTGGGAGATGTATTGGCTGTGCTTGTTTATGTGAGATTTGGGAGAGCAAAGGCTAATTAAATGCCACCCTTTCAATAGGATATATATTTTTTCAACCCTGAAGCAAATTTTCTATGCCTGTGTGTTTTGGCTTTTAAACTCAATAGCCTGCAGGCATCAACCACGTCAGAAATGAAATGGAAATCTCATTATTACAGTATTAGAGGGCTATAACAACAGCAAATGGGATATCAAAGACTTGCCTTTCTCCTTGAGCCTTACATTGCATTCAGGCTGGAGGGATGCTGTGAAGGTTGTTTTACTCTGCCTGTGCGCTCTCCAACAACCACAATATGTTGAGGTTATAACGGTCTTGGTTTGGATATTATTGTAGATTCCTATTCAACCAGATAAACAGAACAAAACCGGGCAGTATGACTTTTGCAGGCAAAGACTTGCTGTTGGGTCATAAGAATGAGCATTCAGTCCCTGCCCAGGTTTGCTCTGAACACTGTACCAGCAAGGACCATGCCACACGAATTTCACAGTTTTACAACTAGCCCACAAATTATAGCACATACTTCACTAAAAAAGTATATTCTAGATTTTGGGCTGTTGGAAGTCATTTAGGCTATTCTGTACGTATGGACTCCTGAAAAAAAAGGTCCCCTTCTTCTCCACTGAGCTTTTTATTCTGTGTTCCTCACTGGTCCATTTGGACTGTTACCTTGTTGCTCTGTATTATTTTTTTCCACAAAATCCCTAGCCTTCATGTTTACAATACTGGAAGATTTTTCCTACAGACCTTATTTTCTACACCTTCTGTTATTTTTGTGACCTTTTGAGACGTTTGCCACTTGAGGAGCTTTCTTTGGAAGGCTGATTCGACATAGAGCAAAATAATTCCAACCTGGTCTTACAGGACATGTATTTCCAGTGTGAGATCTTGCTTTTTTAATGCTGTGGTGTCCTTCCTCATGGCCATGGAGGTGCTGTTTGCAGCCTTGGTTTGCACACGTATTAGCTTGGTGCTTTCTCAGAGGTGTGCGGGTTACAAGTTGGATGGGGTGTGATGTTTCTGGACTAGTGAGGATGTTGCCACTAAAAGCAAAACGCCTGTCTGGCATGCGACTGTTTCTACACAAGCAAGAGTTTCAAGGCTTTATCCGCATGTATGTGCTATGAAGGAAGTCTCCTGTATCCTGCACTGTTGGTTTCCTAACAGGAAAAAATTCTGCTTGGAGCAGATCCTTTGGGGGATTCAAAGTTCCCTCGAGGAATGCGGCCCTGAGCCAAAAATGTCAGGTGCAGCTGATCCTAGTAAAGCTCGGGGCTTACGAGGGGCTGAGTCGGTCGAGGAGAGTGGAAGGATTTCTGGCTAGAAGCCAAGCCAGGGTAGGCTGGAGGCTTACAGCACTGTCCTGTCCATCTGTGCTGATTCCTTTAATGTGGAGTGGTCGTCAAGGTGTGTGGAGGGTTATCAGGGGCTTTGGTGGTTAAACACAAACCACAGGTATAAAATCTGAATAGCAGAAGGGAAATGTACCCAGGTCCCCAGCAAATGTGCCTGGATATACAGGAACGTCTAGCATTTTACGTGATTTCTGTTAGCTTTAGACAAGTATATTGATGCTACCCTTTAAAAGGCAAACCCTACAAAGCATGGCTGACTGGTGTGGCTCCCAAAGCCCTGCCAATGGTTTGCTAGTCCCAAGTCAAAAACATAGTTGGTGCTTAGGACACTTCCAATGTAAACATCGACAACGGTTCATGTGTCTTTGATTTTGAGACACGGCTCTTTAAAACACCTTTGATCCTAGCGAGAGAGGCTACGGGCCATGGTAGTGTCTTCTAGGGTTTGTTTCTAACACTGCAGATGTGGGGGGTTTTTTCAAGTTGTTATGTGGCCTCCTAAAGTTCCCAGTTTAGATCTGATGGGGCCAGTGATGCTAGTTGGTGTTTAAGCCCACGCAGAGGTTTGTTGAAAATTAAACTTGCTGGTACCAAACAACATAGGGATTTTGCATCATCTGTTAAATACTAGAGTTTAATTTGCTTTTCAGTTCGACCCCATCACTGAACAAAACTCATACTTAAAGCTTCATTCCGTGGGAATCTTGGTGGGCAAACCCTCTATAATTCATGCAAAACCAAAGGGGGAGATGATAATTTCCACTCCCTTTAGGCTGACAAACAAAAGATTTGGATTGCTTTAACAGGACTTGATGAGACACAAGAAGAGCATCATTTCATCCGTGCCTGAGTGCTTCAGCACAGACATAACATTGAATTGATGGCAAAAGTGTGTGGCAGCAATTACTGCCATGAGAGTTGCTCTGGAAGGAAACACAAAAAATCCATTTAACTTCCTCACTCACCACTGTAAGTTAATTTGGACATGTTATATTCCCAGCACAGTTATATATTTAAAAATAAGAACAGCCATGGCTATAGCTGAAGAGGGACTGGATGGTGTAACAGATCAAAATGTGCTCTAGAATATATTGGAGCGTGGTTTACAAAAAGCTGCCTTTTAAATCCTATGCCTACAATGTATTTCTTTCTGGAATAAAATATGGTGCTTCCAGCCTACAATATGAAGTGAGTCATAATATTGCCATTCTGCTCCCAGCACAATTGGAGCATACCTATGGTATGAAGTGGGAGAAATATTTGGCCAAGAGGAAAGCTCCAGAATTTTTCTGTGTACTGTCAAGACATGCTTAATAAATGGAGAGTATTATTTTCATATTGTGTAATTCAGACTTTCCTCATTCTGGGGTTGTTTCGGCAAAACATGCAAGTGTGTGTTTATCTTGAACTAGCATTTAAGCCCAGATGTCTGCTAACATACTTAGGAGAAGGGTTTTCCTAAGGGTTGGGCTTCCTGACATGCACGGAGGCAAACATACGCTTACACCTGCACAGGGGCTGAATGAAGTCTTGCTGGTAGATATGGAGGGTGGGTGTTAGTGGCAGAAAGTATGTGAGCTTGCAGTGGTCTGTAGTCTGTTATCCTGTATTTCTACTGTTTCCCTCAGGACAGATTTCAGTGGTATCCAACACCACTCGTGTGGGCACGGACTCAGCCAGGCTGTGAGAAATAGCCTGAGGAGGAGTAAACAGAAAGCCTGGCTGCCCAGCTGGAAAGGCTTTGGGGCAGAGGATGAAATCCCCATCCCAATCTCCACAACAGGCACGTTGCCTTCAGCAGATTGTGGATGCTGCAACAAAGAGAAAAGTAACCGTGATGTGTATGGTTGGCTGGGAAGTCTTTTGGTAAAGGAAACAAGGCTTAAACTTTGAACTCTTCCAGGTGAAAAATAAAGGCAGAAGCGACTTGAGTGCACATGGGATGGCAGGCAAGGCAGCTTGTGGGTAAAGCTTTGGTTCATGACATGGATGATTTGGCCTTGATTCCTGCCCTGCAGCTGTGTGGCTCTCCCAACACCAGTGTTTCCCTCCAAATAAAATATGAGTATTGAAACAAACGTGCTTTTATATAAAATCCGTGAGCTCTCATGTATTACTGTGCTTATACTAGAAAGTGTTTATGGGTTGAACTTCATGTTTACTTAATATACCCTTCTCCTTGAAATTAAATACTGTTACAATTAACTGCTGTGATGCCTGCTGCCCACAGGGCTTTAATGATCCAGATCATCTAAAATAACAGTGGTTCATTTTATTTTTAAGTATTCAACACTGTGAAATGAATTGTTTAACATTAGGCAGTGTACGCATTATATGCTGTGCTCATATATGAAACCTGTTTTTTGACCAAACAGCTCAGAAATCTCTCTTGCTTTTGGTAATGAGAGCTCACAGAATCAAAGAGCTCATGAACATTTGAACCCTCCTAAGTGTGAAATAATAATGGCCAGCTGGTGCCATTTCATTTGGGAAAGCAGTGAACAAATGGCAAAGATATGAGACTTCAATCTTGTTCACACCACACCACTGAGGACCATTAAGAAACTGGTTTGGATTGGTTTTAAGAGGAATTCAGAACAAAGAGCTTTCTCAAAATCTCTGCCCTTTCTGCATAGCAACATTCCTCTGTACGTGCTGGATGGCTTTGAGTTTGGGAGCAGATTCTGGAAAACAGATGCATCTATCACTGCTGAGACCCTCTGAAGAAACTGATGAGAAAACTGTTATGAAATGTAAGCCTACTTATATCTTCAAACCCATTTCCTTCCATTAAAATGCTAAATTGCTACTATTATATTCCTAAGGCAACTTGTAGTGTTTGAGTAGACTTCCCGTTGTTTAACAAAGAGGTTGGTAAGTCAGAGACTTTGCAGAACACACCTGAGCAATGATAGGTTGGTATCTGGAAAGCCAGTGCTAAGTAATCTGGGGACTGGTTATGGAAAAAATATGTCTTCTTGTAGTACTAGAAAACCAATGGGGAAAAGTTAATTTGATCCTGTGTATCACTTCATCATCACAAGCTTACTGGTCGCGTTTTAATTCTTTATCAAGGTGAAATAATAATTCTTTCAAGAATAGTTGTAGGGCCATATCCTTTTGAACACTCCCTCAGCCTATGCTGCCACGATCACTCACTTTGAAAAAGCTCTTTCCTTACCTGAGGACATGTGGATGATGTAAACTGCAGAGTTTTTCCTAGCAAAATTGCTTTCCTTCGTAAACATTTTGGTCTGGATTTTTTCCCACCCTTGTTCCTTCAGACATATTGATCTCTATAGGCTGGGTTCTTCCTAGCTTAATATCTGTTTTCTTTTAAGCCAGTTACATGGCTGGGAAATATATTCCAAGAGGGAGGTATTTCTAGGAATAGCAAGATGACAAACAAATAGAGAGAAATTCTGGCCTTGGCTACCTTACCATAAACTCAGCCCATAGATCTTTTTTTTCAGAACTGAGGTTTCCCATCTGTCAGTGGCCGTATAGAAATCCCAGTGGACATTGAAGAGACATCTGGATTGTATCTATTGCACTCTCAGTGTCAGTGATCACCACCCAGTTACCAGGGTTTTTTGCTGAGCTAAGTTAATTTGTGGTCTTCCCTCCAAATGGGTGTTTGCAAAAATTGTTATATGCCTGACGTCCTTTTCTAAAGCTACTATGAGTCTCTGATATCAAGACTTCTGCTAAGTGCTTGTGTTTCTGTAGCCAAAGGTTTAATGCACATATGAACGAGCTATTTTATAAACTAATGGAGAGGGTGCTGAGGGGTGGGATTGCTGCCATCCTGCAGAGAAGACCCTGATGTCTGCGACAAGACTGTGGGCAATGGAGGAACTGGCAACCTACAACAGATGAACAAGGGGATTTGAGCCTCTTAGGAATCAAAACGAGGGGAGAAGATTTTCCATAGTACTCAAATCTCTTATTTTCAAACCTACTTTGAATGGCGTCCTCAGCTCTACAAGGTGGCTTCAAAAATTCCAACCTAAGTTTTCATAAATGAGAGAGAGTTATTTTCCATCCTCTCACATCTGGCCACAGCCTGAGGTGCCCAGACAAGAGAGGAGTCTTCCAGTCAGCTGCATTTTTTCTGCACCAGGAATGACTCTATTGTACAGTGTGAATGCCAAGGTCCAGATTCCTTCTGGGCTTTGCACATTTTCTCAAGTTGATGTTTATCTTGCCTGATCTGCCCTAACTTTCTGGTTCCTGTTTCTGCTTTCTCTTATTGTTGCTGGTGAACTCTGGCCCTTACTGGCGTTATGGTAGAGGCGACTTTCTCTGAGCACGCTTACGGGAGATTTTCCAATATTGGAGTTCTCTTGCCCCATGCGAAGATTACACCTCTATTCCTCTGCTGTTCAGCCTCTTTTTCTTCTGTATATACTAGTAAAAAAAATGGAGAGAACTAAAGCTCATTTACAAGTCCCTGGAATTAACAGGGGTTGCATCTGTGAAATGGTCAGTGACATTAGGACTGTTGTTTTGGCTTAGCAGCAGGCATCACTGAAAATAATGTGGAGGAAAAATCCCTGAAGTGGAAAATATAGGCACCTCTCTAACTGCTTACATAAATTAATAGAGCAAAGAAAAAAAAATAGGGAAAAAATCCCCAAACATATGGTTTCCTTGTAATCTAATAAGTCTTTGAAAGACCCAAATACCACAATTATTAATGTATGAACATTTTCTTGCATGTCCTGCAAATATATAAGGGGAAAACTGATACTTCATTCTGGGAAAATTATCTGTTGTGTGTTATAAATATCTTCATTCTTATTTCCTGGGAGCTTAGTGGTTTGTACAGAAATACATCAAGGAAATTATCTGCTTCTTTCACTTATTTTATTCATCTACTTGTTGGCCTTTTATTGTATGCCACTCACTCCTTCACTTCAAGGGTTTTCTGACTTAGATTTGCTTGACCTCAGCTCTGTGAGTCTTTCAAAACCGTATGAACTCAGCAGTATGTGTAAAGAATTGCCTAAAATTCTATTTTTCCCTCCTTTTTAATATCAAAATGGTTTTACTGTGCTTTCCTCATACTGAAGATTGTCAGACTGAAAGCTATGTATTATGGCAGTAGGTATAAATATTTACGATTAATAGAGATTGTGTCTATTTTTAGGTATCCACACCCACCATGCTCCCTGGGAAATGAAATCAGCCTCTCTCAGCTTACGCTTCCTGCTCTTCTAAGGAAGAAAATCCATTAGATACTGCCAGTAGTGCCTTCTCATTACCACTGCTGGCTCTGTTCTTATTTTTGCCTGACAGCTCACGACAGGAGCACACTAAAAAGGGTTGCCCATATAGGAAATCTGAAATTCAGTGGTCCTCAGACACCTCAAATTAACTTCATTAGGTCAGAGGTGATTCATATTAAGACAGGATTTTGAGCTCTCTGTTGAGAAGCTCCTAGGATGGACAGACACTCCTGGCTTTTGGCTGATGGAATGAATCCTTTCTATCCCTCAGCAGTGACTTGGGGTAGGTAACATGACAGATACTTGAAATGTAGCTATATGGATCCTGAAAGTGACCTGAGAGTGAATGATCTCCGAAGCCAGAACGGAGGCAGAATTTCAAGCTCAAACTAATTGCACACAACCTAATTGTCCTCTTTGGGTCCTCATGGTTAGACTTAGTGATTTTAGAGGTCTTCTCCAATTTTAACGATTCTATGACTATATGATTCTGATTGCCCTAACCACGGTGACATCTCTCCTAACTTAGCACGTACAAGGTCCCAGTCAGGTCCTTTACTGGATATTTCCTCCCTAATCTACAAGCAGCACCACTAGCACGTAGCCACAGATGCCCCCCTCCACATCTGCTGGTCATCACAACTGAAGCCCTTGTCCCAGTATCACTCACTTTGGGGACCGCTCACTGGAGCAAGGGTGTATCTGGCAGAGGGAAGATGCTCTTTGGAAACCTTTGAGAGCGCTTTGGCTAACTTCCTTCTTCTGGAAATCAAACCTATGTGGACTTATTAATTAGAAATGTAGATTTTTGAGACAGTAATGTGTTGACAAAAGAGATCAGAGAAAGAAAACCCACTCTGCAGGTAGCCTGTACCAGAGCGATTAAAGACACAGTGAGCCACACTCAGCTCAAAGACTGTTTCTCTTCTCTTAAGCTCTTGCCTGGTTCTGCCATCAGGTTTGCCGATGCTCGCAAGCATTGCCAACCTCTCCCTGCAACTGTTGCAGCTCTTCATATTGCGAGAGTCGAAAACCATACCTGAGCTCTTGCTATTTGAGGCATTTTCCTTTGAAATCCTTGTCTTTGTTGCACGAATGTTTCTTTAGAGGAAGTGGGAATAAGCCTGTCGTTGGATAATCATGATTACAGTACAGTAACTGTAAAATGGATAATAGCAGTAACCAACTGGAACCGGCCAGGGGGATGATAATTCAGCTTTGCGACAACTTCTGAGGTTTTACAATTTGTTTTTGTTTTGCAATGGAATGAAAACAAAACCTTCAGATATTATGTTTTCAATTTAGGTTTTTCTTGCTGCACTGTCAGGAATAACCAGAGGGCCCTGGACCTCAAGAATTTGTCCTTCCAAGTATTTAAAAAATTCTTCAACTTTCATGAATCAGCATTTTCTCCTGGTGGGATAGTTCGTCAAAAATGCTCTGGCCAGAGCTTTTGCTAACCCCAAAAGTTCAAAATTATAAGTCATATCCCCCAAAATATAAGTTGTCACGAATCACTTGTTTTATGATTTATGGATTGTTTCCGGAATGTCTTCTCTTAAATATGCCTTTCCCCTCCATCCTCTAAGGATGTACAGTCCTTTCCTACCCTCTTCCACTTCTCTCATAGTTTTTTTTTCATTTCTCATGCAGGTCCTTGGCTCTTTTGACATTCCCTAGTTTAGACACAAGAAGTAACACTGAGATAATGTTATTATGGTATACGCTGTGGCAGGGCTTTACCAGGAAAGCAGGAAAGAGGTGACTGCTGGGTGGTCTGCAATGAACAGCAGTCACGGTGAGGTGGTCCTGCAAAGCCCTGTCTGGCTGCTGGTTGGTTTTGGTTTTTCTCTGATGGCATTTTCCATCAGGCAGAGCTGACATCCGTCAGAAGGCAAGAACATCTGCTCTCACGGCCTGACCGGCTGCAGCCCTTGCCAGCTCAGCAGTGTTTGAGGAAACCAGAAAAGACACACAATAATAATTATCACTCAGTGTTTGTGGGGCATCCGCTATGTGTGCAATGTCTGTGGTTTGGTTTTGGACCCAGCTTGATCAGAGATGGCTCTGCAGAACCCATAGCTAGTTCTGGCCAGCTCCATACCCCACGCAGGCATGCTTTGGAAAGACAAACCATCTTTTTCTCTAACTTTCCAGGTGGGAAGACCCTATTATTTGTGAAAAAAGCAACTTGGAAAATAAATACGGAGAAAGGAAATTCAGCTTTTCATTCAGAAAGATGGAGGGAACTGCAGAAAGGGGATCAAGATCTGGAAGGACTTAATGTGATGGAAGGTAATAAGGTGCTCTCTAGTCAGGTGATCTTTGTATGAATTGTCTCACGCACCTCACCATGACACATGTAAACGCACTCTGTCAGGGACAAGGTTGCCTTGTGTCCTCTGGAGTTTCCAGCCTGTTGAGCATAGTCTCAAAATACTGCTTGCCTTGCAAAATTGTTGGAAGACTTTTTTTTTCATCTCTCACATTCATGAATTTAAATAGAGGACAGAGAAAGAGAAACAGAGTTGGGAGCCCCGTATGGAGACAACACAAGTTATTCCTGTTCCACCATTTTCTTGGCATAGATTTCCCCTGTCAAATATTAAATCAAATTCTGTATTCATACTCCCCATTGCTTCTTCCTTCCTTGGAAGCATCGGGAGGGACTCAAGGTATTGCTACAAACAGCTCTTTACTGGAAAAGAAATAAATTGGGCAATATGCTTCAAATAATGGAAGAATGAATTATTTCACCATTTTAGCAGTTTCCCAGGAGGGAGAGTGGAGAGGGAAAATGCACTTAACACTCTAAAATATTAAAATAACAGGAACCACAGCAACCTCACCCCTCTGGACTTGAACCAGACTGAATGGTTTTAGGTAAAGTCCCAGCAGACCTCCTAGTGGCACGCTCCATCAGAGAATATTATTAGATGTGGCAAGGGAAATTCTCCATATTAATGATATCATGAACTGGCTTAGCTAATTTGGAGTTGTTCCGTAAGGCCTGGTTCTGGCAGATTAACTGAATATTTTTGGAGTATAAACTCCTTTTTTTAATATTAAATTTGATCCTGTTTTCGTGGATGCTATTCCTGGAAAATTACTTTCTTAAAGCTGTATTTCACATGTATTTTTTAATGAGAGGTGTTACTTCCTTGTATTCCTGGAACAGACTTAAAATATTCCAAGTATAACTAGAAGGCACTGGGATGCAGGGAATTGTACTCAGTTTTTGAGATTTACTTGTTAGATACACAGGACAAAGCAAAGCATCACTGTGAAGGTAAAGGATATTTCTAAGAGCTTAAATGAGAGCATCAGGGCCCTCCTAGATTTTGTTCATGATTTTCTTGAACATTTTAATGGCAAGTTTTCAAAGAGCAAAAATGGGATTAAAGTAGAAATAAATTATGAGCAATTCTATGGTATCTTTGTGTTTTGATACAGATGAAAAGCTGTATGTGTAGTTATAACTAACCAAATATAAATTACTAAAAATATTACTCTAGAGGCATTTTGTAATCTATTTGAGCTCTCAGTGAAGTTTGTGTGCCCATATGGGAAGTGGGATCAAACACCCCAACCTGCCAATAGCAGCATTTTTGTCCAAGTTTGAAAGGACAACACATGTCCTGGAATTACTTCCATAAGTCATTGCTTTATTTTCCAAAAAGCAATATATAAAAATATATATTCTGTCTCTCTCTCTAAAAATATATATAATACATAGAATACATATAACATATATAATACATATAATATATGTAATATATAAAATAAAACAGATGGTCCCAAGTGACATTTTCAGTGTGAGTTTGTCCCAGAGTTGAGATTCCCTGGTGGAAATGCCTCACCTTTCAAATGAGAAATCAGATCTCCACATTTCTGCTGCTCATGGACAGGGTCTCAAGCATCAGGGCTCCCCATTTTGGAAAAAGACTGACTCTACATCTAATTTTTGAGGAAAACACGCTGAGCTAAGCTAACGAGTTCTGAAATGAATCTGGGGAGATTGATCAGAAACTGAATATCTGAGACGAGGAGGGTCTGGCCTTTGTGGGCAGAGCTGCTCACAGAAGCTGGATGATTGCCCACTCTGGAGCTGGAGCATGAGACAGTTTGTGAACTTAAAACACATTTTTCAATCTTATGGGATTTTCCTTATGGTTCGTTCTCAGCAAAGCAGCATTATTATTGTAAATAGATGCTCTTTTTGTCCCATCTCCCAGGGGATAAAAATTAATGTTATGTTTGAACATGTATGTTTTCCCACTCATTGGTAAAACTTTTCTTTAAAACTTTTCTTTAAAGTCTGCAGAAAGCCGAACATCAGCAGACACTAAATATCATTACCTCAGAGTTACAGCTGGATGTCTATGCCAGAGAATCCTTAACAAGAGACGTGGCCTCCATCCCCTCAGAACTGCAGGGGCTGGAAAGTAGCTTTAAGGAGTCATCTCAGGCTCCTCCTGCACTGTGGCAGGCCCTTTCTGCCCAGCCCCTCTGCACAGTCTTCTTTAACTCTTTCAGACGTGTAAATGCCGGCTCCTGTGCTTATCACTGGGACTGTTCTTTCCATGTCGTGCTTGTATGCGGTCTTGGATCAGTATTGATGATCCTGGTACAATACTGCGTTGCTTTTCCTCTCCTGCTCCCAAGCCACCACCCTCCTGACTGTGCCTCCTGTGCCACTGTGCTTGGGAATATTTTTGCAGCTGTCCACCTCGCTCCTTTGGGAATTGAAATTTTTTTTTTCTTTTTTTCCCAGTGTTTCTCCTGTCAGTGAATGTTTTTTCCAGCCTTCTCTTCCCCTGAGGCCTGTTGGTGTACTCTGTAGTTATGGATTCATTGCTGTGCTGGTCCCTGAGGCAGAAAGGTAACCCTGGGGCAGCATCACTGCTGGTTTTGCTGGTGCGCTGGAGCCACACTAGGTCTGGGGGACTGTGCTAGCTGAAATACCAAGCTGCCGCGGTCTTTCACCCCTTCTCCTTCTCTGGGATCCTGAATAAACCACTGGCTATGGGGACTCGCTGAGATCACTACTTGTCAGTAAACACCACAGGGTTCAGATGGCCCCTCTGGGCCATCTTCCCTACTTTTGTATGAAGACCTTCCATGCCCACAGTGATATCCGTTTGAGAAGAGGGTTTTGTTCTCGGTCATAAATCTATGAGTATATGTGTTACAGAACAAATACTAGAGAAAAGCCATCACTGCATAATAAGATCTGCATCCATTTCAACAGAAGGTGATAGCAACAACACAATTAGGTTGTACCATTGGGTCCTCCCTCATGCTACACTCACCTGGCTGTGTCCTTACTGCTGAGACATCATCGATGGTGATTGGGATTGCAGTGAGGTATAATCATTCATTCTTGGATCTGGGAGAACTTTCCTGCCTGCCTGAGTACACGGGAAAGTCATTGGCTGATGAACAGCACTTGAGCATTTTATCACATGTGGAAGCTGCTCATAAAGTCTAGTCCCTGCATTCAGCCATGGCTGCTGGTAGCATGGTTTGTCTTGAGTGAGAGAATTCCGAGTTTGAATGTGAATAATATTTGGCAATAAATATGGTAAATTAACCTTTTTTTTAGCTTTTAATTATTACCCATTATTTTAAAACCCATTTTCACTTTTCTTAGTTGGAGAAAAAAGAGAGATGAACACCAGTTCATAAATCTAGCCTAGAATTCATTCATTCAGTGCTCCTTGGGACAAAACTTGGGGTGATAATTCATAAAATTTTCATTCTTTAGTAACTTACTCCCTGACTTAGCTGGAAGACCCATAGCTTGGGATGAGAGAACAATGTATCTGACAGGAGACTGGTGAGTGATCACTCTTAAAAACAGACTAGAAATATAATAACTTAGATTTTTTTCATTAAAAAGATAAATCATAATTTGACAGGAGATGTCATTACTGTTTAAAGACTTTGTCTGAACAGAACAATTGAAGGAAATATGTTTGCTCTTCCTCATCCCTTGCCATTTCCATGATGTCATTAGGTCTGGCCATAACAACTGGAAAATTAGAACATAGGAAAGGTACTGCCTGCAGGGCAAAAGTAGCAGCAATGTGTATCACTAGTGGAGACATCAGAATATCAAGGTTTATCAAGAGAACAGAAAATGAGAAGGAAGTTTTAGTGGAGGTATTTCGTATTGACTTAAGCTGTAGTGAAGCCATTGGAATGAAGACCTAGTAAACCCACTTCTACATCCTGCAGAAATTAAGAAGTTTGTACATGTCTGGGAATTTTGGTTGCTTAGATTTTTTGCTAAGTTTTTGGTTTTCTTTTCTACACATGGAACATCTGCTGTTGAAAAGCACCCGCCTGGCTGTCAACATATGCTGGGTCTGGCACCACCTGTAAGTGGTTTCTCCCCCTGGAGCTGACGGTTGACCACATGTACTGAGTAAATTATTGATTTTAAGATAGTGAATAATGTTTTTAGTTCAAGTTGTAGAGATTGTTCTTCAAGGCCCAGAGGCCTCAGTTTCAGTTTTGGTTTCCTAAGTTGATGTCACCTCCTGCGATGTTATGCTGATTAGAAGGCGAGGGAAAGATTAAGACTGGCTGTCTTGGAGTATTAAAAAAAAAAAAAATAGGCCATTTTCTCATCAGTTCCCCTGTTAATCCTTTCATGCTCCAAGCAAATCTCACCAAGTCTTTTCTCAGTAGTCCATTGCTGCATAAATAAAACTTGAAAATCTGTTTGATTGTCCATTCCTGTATCAGAAGAATCATGCCTAGAAGTCCCTTTCTACAGCACGATCTGAGTACAAGAGTGCTGGGTTTGGCCAAATGCACATCCCAAGAGGTCAAGTCTCCATCTCTAATGTAGCAGCAAACAGATGTAGGATAAATTGCCATTGATCAGACCAAATTCAGGTCTTCCTGACCTTTAACAGAAGATAGTGTCAGCTCACATTTTATTATTTCTTGCAGAAGTCTTTTTCATTACCTTATGATAACACTCAATCTCCCTGCTATCTGATCCAACCTCCTTTTTTGAAAATCTTATTAAAATTTTGTCCTCTCAGCTTCCATACAGTCGTAAGTTCCTTGGGTTTATCGCATACCATGCAAAGAAATATTTCTTTTTACACCATTTGACTTTCATCTTTCCAGCTATTCCCTCAGGACTGCAGTTGACCTTAAAAAACACCGATCACTCTACATTTGAACCGCCAACACACATTCAAATAGTGTAACTCCTTCCTTAGTATTCTTTCTGTTTCCTATTGCCCTTCAAACACCACATAACTAATACAAAAGAGCAGACAAAGGAGCTTAGATGGAATTTGGGCTGGATAAATCTGGATAAAGTTACATGGCTGCTTCATCTACTCCTCTAATTCCTGGCACTATCCTTCCCCATGTTTGTTGTAATTTGCTTATTCTCTACCTCTTATTTTTAGACTGTAAATGTCACTCACTGTGCAGTGTTGCTCCCTGCGGTGCTCGATGCACCATTGAGTGCTGGTACTGGATGAAGAAACGAGTTCTCTGCATTGGGCTGCAGCAGCCTCTGGGCTGCCAGTTGAGTCCTGGGCAATCAACAAGATGCTGGTGGGTTCAGCAGGGTTTGGTGCAGAGTTCTTCTCTGTCTTTTTGTAGCAAAACCCTTTTGCCCGTGTAAAATCAAATAAAAAATGGCCACAGTACAAACAGATGCTATATGACCGAACCAGAGACAAAGCTAGGAAGCATCTCAGGTGCTGTGGGCTCGTCCCAAGCCACAATTGCATTTCAGTAGTACCAGGGGACAAGGAGGATTTTGTCATCGCAGCACTCAGAGCGCTGCTGCAGAAACAATCTACCCTGAGTAAATAGGATCACAAAGCATACACACACCTCTGTCACCACGGGCTTCAAGTGGATTGTGCACCCTCAGGACAATACAGGGATGTGTGTGAGGAAGGGAGATACGAGCGATAGTTATCTTAAGACTTTGCATACTGTGAAACACCTTCAGAAGGAAAAGTCTTAAGATGTTTGTGGGTGTATATGATGCCTGTTTCATCTGAACGTGGAATAACCATGGCAATGCAGGCAAAAAGCACCTTTTCGCTATAAAGACTCTCTAGACTTCCTAGGTATGAAAAAGCCTGAGGATCACTAGATCTCCTCTGGTTTATGTGACACAGGACACCAAATGAAACCTTTTGTGGGAAGGCTAAGAGTTAGTCTTTCTGTACAACTTATCTTCAAAAAGACCAGCCTTGAAAACCTCTGAATTGCACTGGTGGTGGCAGGCACTAACACTCGGCGAATGGCACAACAAAAATTTGTTGTATCGTACCTTGAATGTTTTATCAAGATCCCTGATCCATTCTGTATGATACCAAGGAAGACTGGCAGAGAAGTTCTTTTAGATCCTGAGAGACAAAATGAACATATCCGTTCTGTGGCTGCCAATGTAAAGAGACAGATCTTAAAAGAGTCAATGCTTTCTTGTCTCAAGGACAAAGTTCAAATCGGTATGATCAAAATTGGATCAACATTAAAAGGAAAAAACCCCACTACAAGCATCCATGTAAACAAACATCACAGCTCTCTTTTGGTTCTATTTATGCGTTTTTCAGTTTAATGACCCCAAACATCTCATGAAGGATTTCTCTAAAGTGCTACCAAGACTGTTTATAGGAGACAACTGCCTCAAGAATGTGGTAGTGTGAAGACTCCCATGGCAGCAGCTGTGCAGAAATAGCAGATCTCCTTGGACAGCCTACTCTCGTCTAATAAAGTTTCAACAGGGGGAAAAAAAGTGATGGTAAGGGGTTTAGCCATTTCTTATACACCACAAAAATCAGAGACAGGTCGAAACCAGTGTGCATTAGCAATCAAAAATAACTGGCACATCGAAATTGTGGACAGATGTACTCATGTGCCTGCAGCTGGAGAAATTTGGGGTGGTACGACTCCCATCTGGTTTCTGCCATGTCTTGGCTGGTGGTTCCTCCCCCATGGGGAGAGGCTCAAAGTGAAGATGCTTGGTGCATGGCCTGTCAACACCATCAGGGTGGTCCCAGTCTCCCTTGAGTGCTCCTGCCTGCCCCAGGACTGACATTGTCCCGCTATGGGCAGCCCCATGATCGGTGGCAGCCCACCTCAAACCATTCTCTTTTGTAGATAACATGAGGAACAGGGATTTCATCCAGCACTGTGGCATATGGGCAGGAAATAATAGATTTATAGATCTGTGCAGGTACAAGCTGACTGCTCTGGGTGAGTTCCTATGCTAATAAAAATGCCAGATCGAAAGACTCTCCCTTCCTATATGGCTTGTCCAGCCAGTAAGACTGAGATCACAGTTCTGTGAGACTGGTGAGTGCTCCAGACCACTTCAGTGCAGAGTCCGACAGATTAGATTAACTCATCATTAAAGAACAAAAACCCCTGTCTCCTAACAGTAATAAATGGCTGTGTTCTTCTATATTGCTTTTAATTTACAGAGCTTCAGTCACGGCTGAGCTATTCTGCGTGCTATTCATTAGCAGATCACATGCCACTGCTAATTTTTTTCAAATGGATTCACTATTTATAAATGTTCACCAGTTTCTGTGGACACATGAGGAGGGGGAGGGACATATTTACGCCATCTATTTTATGTCTTTAGTGCAGAAGCTTTGAAGCTCTCCTTTGGAGGGAATGACACCTCTCATTTATCAAAGATGCATCTTTGGCTCCTAAAGCTATTTGTATGAATGACACTCACTAGACAGTTTAAGACTCATCACCCTCTTCTCGTTAGAGTCCCATCATCTAATGAGTCTGTCCAGCTTTGACTGCACAGTGCTAAGTCAGCCAGATAGCATAGGTACTGAGGTACTTTACATTAAAAAAGACGCTTTTCGAATAGGATAGGATAGTTCCAGTTGGAAAGGACCTACTATGACCACCTACTCCAACTGCTTGAACACTTAAGGGCTGACCAAAAATTAAAGCTTATTATTAAGGGCATTGTCCAAATACCTCTTAAACACCGACAGGCTTGGGGCATCAATCACCTCTCTAGGAAGACTTGAATATAAATTTTGGGCTGAATAAATTTTGTGCTAAGAATTGCCGGGCTTTTAGAGTTCATGAATATCAAACAGGACCCTCAATGGCTGCCTCATCACATATACCCCTTGTCTCTTCTACAGAGCAAACCAGTTAATTTTGGTACTACTCAACTGACTTGTCTAGTAGTTGAACTGAATTTTTTTGTTGGTACAACTTTGGCCCTAATTAAACATTTATAACCTCACATAGTTCGACACAATATAAGTCAGCCTGGCTGAGAGACCTTTGCTCACGGAAAATCAGCATTTGATGTTCAAAAGGCAGAATGGAAACAGCACGTTAAAGCAACTGCTCACTATCCAAACAGTCCCTATTGTTACAGTTACTGCCAGTAATATCCTGTTTGTCACTGGGATGTAACACTTTGGTTCGCCTGCCCTAGAAATAGCCATTTACTTTGTGGCTAAACCCTTGCAGTGTGGGACTTGGATTTTCACCAAAGGTAAGGAAACGTAATCACTGCTCCGGCCTCTAGCAAAACCTCTTCAAAATACCTTGAGAAATAAGCAGACTCGTAAACTTTCACGCACCCAACGAAAGAACTCAGTTTTGTATCCAAATAACAAATTTGCCTTCCCCATCTGGCATTGGCGTTGACCCTACGTTACATCCATCACATCCAAACCCTGGCAACAGGCCTCAAAAAAATTCATTTTTGTGGACTGTGGGGGAAATCTGTGGGTGAACATTACTATTGTGGAGCTAATAACTGGTTTGGACTTTTGTACAGTGCGGCTGAACACATGGTGAAAAACCAAAAGCTTTTCATCCCAGGCAGCACCGTATCTGAGTTGTAAATGCTGTGTGAGTTATCTGCAAGAAAACTATTTCTTCCCTAGGTGAAACCCAGGTATTGCCTTTGATTTTCTTAGAGGCAGGTTGGCCCCAAATTTTATAAAGTGGTTTCAAGCCCTTTCAAGTGAAAGGCACTGAATAAGTACTGTACAGATCTAATACTGTTGGAGCTCAGCCCTCTGAAACGGCTTCCTCTGGGACACCTTTGTCAGTATACTCACCTGTTTCACCTGTGCCTTTGAAACCCGTCCCAAACATGCAGCTAAAAAATTGCAATGCAGTGCTACAGGGTCGTGAACAGTTAACACCTTGGCCATGGCAGTAGTGCATCTGGAGCTTTTCCCAGTGCTGGGCTGGATAACATCACTGTCTCCCCTGAGCTGCTGGAGTCAACAGCAGTAAGAAACTGCTCTGAGATCACCACTGGAATCCTTGATTTTTAATGCCCCCTCCCCCTTCCATTAGAAAGAAGGAAATTGGTAAATGCCCTGGGACTCACAACCAGGTTGTGACCTGGTGAGGCAAGAGGAAGAGCTTGCTAACACTCCACTGCTGGCAATAACACCTGGCTGACAAACCTCTTATGAAAAGTGCAGCTTTGCAAAAAAACCTGCAGCAATTAATTGCTTTTGCACACTTCCAGTGCAGAAGAACTGGATCAAATGGTTTCAGTTTGTTTGGGAAAGTTGAAACATTTGGTTCTGGCAGGGGAAAGGGTATGGCTAGACAAATAATTTCCCTAGGGTAAATTCAAATACAGTTCTCTAAAGCTTCAACCACCCCACGGGATCTCCCTATATGTATGTGCCTGTGGTATCACCGTGCCCATGGCACCACTGTGCCACCTTCCTCTTGACCATGGGTTGCCATGCAGACACATGTGCAAGGGGTGGTTGTAACAGAATGTCCCAAAGACTGTAAGCACAGGGGGTAAGGCTGCCCCAAGTGAGCCCTTTTCTCTCTCAATACTCACAGTATTTTAAATAGGTTATGTTATGCTTTACGCCATGTCATTTTTTCATGTTGGATGAGTGGGATTTTTTCCAGCCCTCTGCTCCAGAACTAATTTGCACTGCTCAGTTCTGTGTGTAGTTTTGTACTGAAATTTATTTAATAGTGGGATTACTCAAAAACCTGAAATTCCATTTTTGATCAATGCTAGTTTTCACCAATGCTGCTGGACAAGGTTTGCCTTAGAATAGAGTTGTGTTTTCCCTTATCTTTCTGAACTTTCTCTTTGAAAACATTCTCAGTTTATAACTATGTGCTATAATAGTTAAGAAGGTAAATAAGGATAGATAAATATATTTTAGAGGTCTAAATCTTCAAATCCTGAAAATGTAGTTTGATTTAAAAGCACATGCATATTGCTTTTACCTGGCAGACTAAGGATATAAAGATTATGCAGTGACACTCTTCATCCTCCTTTCCTTCTCTCAGCCCTCTTCTCCCTCAGTAACTTTTGAGCCCACTGGCAGTTTATATCACTTCTGATACAGAGGAAATGAAATCAAAGCAATTCCCTTCAAGTCACCTGCAGTTGGGCAGGGAAGAGAAACTCAGTGTGGTTGCCCCCACCAAGTGCCAGTGTGCCTGGCTGGCACACACGTGTGCCTCCATGCTCACACCAAACCCACCCAGCCTGCAGGATGATGCATGTGTGGTGTGGTACTGGCTATTTATGCATATACAGGGGTATTTGCAGCGCATGGGAGAGAGAGTAGGGTGGTGGAGACAGCTTGTAAGTGACAAACAAACAGGCCCCAGATTGTCATGGGAAAATGGTGCTGTTGGAATATAAGACATAAATTAATGCAGCCAAGCTTCCTTGGGGTTTTTGGCTCATGGAAGTACTCATTTATACCACAATATTCTTACATCTTGTCTATCTAAAGATTTTTTTTTCCTGAAATAGTAATTTAATTTATTTGGTGGGAAGGGTAGAGGAACAAGAGTGTTGCTCGTTAGAAGTGACGCTGCCCACTCTTGTGGAGGAAAAGGCCTTCGCATTTCCATGGATCAGATTCTGCAATTACACAGCTTTCTTATTTGGCCAGTTCATCTGCTAAACCTGACACGAAGCCAGAATGAAAACAGAGATTTTCCCATTACAGAATACCAAATCTATGATAAGCCATGCCATGAAAAGTCAGTTTTCGAGGCTGTGGGGAGAAAATGAGGAACACTCCAACTGCTGCTGCAAGATAAGCAATGAGTTTTGCAGCACTTCTAGAATCTGTTTTTCAGGGAACTCATAAACAACAACACTTGTAAGCCAAGGGAACAGCGAGAGAAGAAAACCAGCAGAATCTGGGATAGGAAAACTTAAGTAGAAGTTTGAGCAAGAGTTTTAGCCTATCACACCATCTGCATGACTTTGGATACAGCTGGGTAAAGTCAGTAATTGCTGCAGAAAGAGGCCTGTGAATATTGTACTTAATCTGTGGGTCTGGTTTGCACAGTGATGGAGTGAACATCATCGATCAAGAATTCCCTCACGAAAAGGTACTCAAACCAGTCACCAATTCCGCTTTCACTACCATCAAGTTACAGTATTAAATTCTGTTTATGGATAGAGTAACAAATGTTTCTGAAAGAAGAGTTATATTCTGACAGCATTTATATAGACTATGTTGATTTTCACAAAGATTATTCCCTAAATAGGATATAAATATTGTAATTTATACATCATTTGCCATGAGGTACAAGATCACTGATAACATATTTCTATGTGAGTGTATATATATATATAGTCCACCACAACTGCAGCCTGCAAAGTTCAGAAGTTCAGTATTTTAAAATCAAACAAAGCAGCTGAAAATAACCTGAGGGAGGTTGAACTGTATTTGTTGTCCTCAGAATCGCATCCCTTATTTGCCAAAACCGAAATAAAAAACGGAAGGAAATAAATAAGTTATCTGAATAAATCCTGCATTGCCCCAATTGTACGAGCTACTATCTAAGCTGTCTGGCTAACAGCCAGGCCTGAATCACATTCCCGGACAAGAAGTAACCCGTGCACCCCCTTCAAAACGTCCTCTCTTCTCCTTCATCTTCTTTTAACTCCCACCTGCCCACCCTGCAGCTCTCAATTTGATTTCTTTTAAAGCACCTTCTTACCTGCATAGTGGTCAAACACAGTGGGCACATACTCCTCGGGGAAGGCATCATTGGCATAGCTCATCAGCAAACAGGTTTTCCCAACCGCACCATCCCCAACCACCACACATTTTAACATCTTCTTCGTGTTATTGCTGCTCCCATCAGTGCAGTTGTCATCTTCTTTCTTGCAGTTCATTCTTGCTGCTGCCGCCGCTGCCACTGCTCTTGCTGCTCCCGAGACTTCCAAGTGCACATGAAGAAAAAATGAAGTGCGATTGTATTGACTTTTCCTGAGTTTGGGAGAGGAGGGAGGGGGGGCAGAAAATCTCAAACTCAGGAAATCATACTAATGTTTCCAGGCTGTCACAGCTGCTTCTAACAATTACCAGATCAGTCAAGAGAATCATTGAGGTGAATAAATTAAATACACAAAGAAGAATAACCTAAAAAAGTGATCTGTCCTTTCTTGTTCGTCCGAATCAGGAAATCCTCATCCTGCCCTGGAGTTCTCAGTATTTATTGCGACTCAAAAAATATCAGCAGCTCGCAGCTTTGATTCGCGTCTCCCTTCCTCCAGCCTGGCCACAGGAATCAGGGATTCCTGTTAAATCCACTCCATTTTCCATTTCATTTCTAACATGGAGGAGAGCCTGGAGGTTTTTAATGGAGTTTTTCCTTTCTTTCTCCAGCTTGCTGTGTGTCAGGAAATCATGGGTTTCCTGCTGAATTCCATATTAGGATCAGTGGGCTTGTGAAGGGCTGCAAACAATGGGAGCTCTGTGTGTATTTGTACTTTGGAGGAACTCTGCCAGGACATGGAGAAAGAAAAACACTAGAGGTCTCTCTGCAGACCGAAGCTTTTAGGCTTCCTGCTCCATCCCTCTCTCAAGCTGCTCTCCGGGCTGCCGGCACAGAGACCGGCAACAAAGATTTCTGAGACGCTGTGAAAGATGCGGGTGTTGGACATACGTGGCCAGGCAGGGAGATGTGTCCACATCTCAGGGCTGTCGTGTTCCCAGGCGCGATCTCCTCTGATCTTGGGCTAGGTATTTTCTTCCATTTGGGATAGGGGAAGAGGGGAGCTGGAAAGGCAGACGGGAGATACAGTGTGTAGGTAGAGTTTAATGTCAACTTTCCTTGTGTCTACAGCTCTTTAAAGAACTTTGTTAGAAAGAGCAAATAATGGATTTGTCAATTCAGGCACTCAGAAAGTTTCTCTTACTTTTCCTCTTATCCATCCCCCTCCCCCCAAAAAGAGAAGAAAAAGAGGACTTTTTTCCCTTCTGAGAGTAAATATATAAAGGCAAACAGAAATAGAGAAAAAAAAAATTAAAAGGAATTAAGAGTTATACGAAATAAAACAAGTTAAAATATTAAAATCACTGCATATCAGTCTGTGGAAATCCAGCTTTGAACTGTATGATTCCTGCCCCCTCAACTCAATTTTGGTCTGATATTTCCTGTGCCTCCTAAGTCTTCTCCCAATTTAACTATATAACAGTCTATATGCACATATGGAGCCAAAATCCCTGCTCCTTCCACAGGAAAGGTTTTGCAATTTCCAGCAGAAATAAGCCAGATATTAACATAAAACCTAGTACAGCAGCTCAGCACATCCTGCTGGTTGTGCTTCCCTTCCTCGAGACTCAAAGGCTTTGAAAGGGGGAACCAACACCCTGCTGGGGCTCCATGGGGAAGCACGCTGGTGCTAAACTCACGCTGGTGCTAAACTGGTTGCTGGAACCCAGGAAAAAAGGAGAGTTTATGACCTTTGGAAGAAGGGGCAGGTAACTCAGGAGTACTACAAAGATGTTGTGAGATTACACAGGAAGAACATTAGAAGGGCCGAAGCCCATCTAGAACTTAATCTGGCTACTGCCATAAAAGACAATTACACAGTTTCTATAAACACATTGAAAACAAGAGGAGGGCTAAGAAGTATGTCCGTCCTTTTTTGGTTTTGGGGGGAAACACAGTGACAAAGGATGAGGAGAAGGCTGAGGTATTTAACACCTTCTTTGCCTCAGGTTTTAATAACAAGACCAGTTGTTTTTAGGGTACCCTGCCCTCTGAGCTGGAAGACAGGAACATAGAGCACAATGGAGCCTCCATAATAGAAGAGGAAATGGTTAGTGACCAGCTACACCACTGGGACACACACAAGTCTATGGAGCCAGATGAGATCCTCCCAAAAGTACTGAGGGAGCTGGCAGAAGTGCTCACCAAGTCTCTTTCCATCATTCACCAGCAGTTCTGGCTGACTGGGGAGGTCCCAGTTGACTGGAGATTGGCAAATGTGACGTTCATCTACAAGAAGGGCCAGAAGGAGGATCCAGGGAACTACAGGCCTATTATTTGGACCTTGGTGCTGAGGAAGGTCATGGAGCAGATCGCCCTGAGTGTCATCACTCAGCATGTACAGGATAACCAGCTGATCAGGTCTAGTCATCATGGGTTCGTGAAAGGCAGGTCCTGCTTAACTAACCTGTTCTCCTTCTATGACAAGGTGGTCTGCTTAGTGGAAGAGGGAAATCCTGTGGATGTTGTCTACCTAGACTTCAGTAAAGACTCCGACCCATTTCCCACAACATTCTCTTGGAGAATTTGACTGCCAATGGCTTAGATAGACTTATCTTTCACTGGGTAAAAAAATGACTGGATGGCTGGGACAAAGGACTTGTGGTGAATAGAATTAAATCCAGTTGGCAGCTGGTCACAAGCAGTGTTCCCCAGCGTTCAGAATTGAGGCTGTTTCCATTTAATATCTTTATCAATGACTTGGATGAGGGGATCGAGTGCACCCTCAGTAGATTTGCAGATGACACCAGGTTAGGCAGGAGCGTTGATCTGTTTGAGGGAAGGAAGGCTCTGCAGAGGGATCTGGACAGGCTGGATCAATGGGCCAAGGCCAACTGTACGAGGTTCAACAAGGTTAAATGTCAGGTCCTGCACTTGGCTCACTACAACCCAATAAAATGCTACAGGTTTGGAGATGGGTGGCTGGAAAGCTGCCTGGTGGAAAAGGACCTGGGAGTGTTGGTCAATAGCTGGATTAATATGAGCCAGCAGAGTGCCCAGGTCAGCCACAAAGGCCAACAACATCCTGGCTGTATCAGAAATGGTGTGGCCAGCAGGACCAGGCATGAGATCATGCTCCTGTACTCAGTGCTGGTGAGGCTGCATCTTGAATTCTGTGTTCAGTTTTGGGCCACTCACTACAAGAAAGACATTAAGGTGCTGGAGCAGGTCCAGAGAAGGGCAAGGGAGCTGGTGAGGAGTCTGGATCACACAGGTTATGAGGAAGGGCTGAGAGAGCTAGGGTTGTTTAGTCTGAAGAAAGAGAGGCTGAAGGGAGACCTTACTGCTCTCTACAACTACCTGAAAGATGGTTGTAGTGAGGTGGGTGTTCATCTCCTCTCCCAATTAACAAACAATAGGCCTCAAGTTGTGCCAGGGGAGGTTTAGATCAGATATTAGGAAAAATTTCTTCACTGAACGGCCTGTTGAGTGTTGGAACAGCTGCCTGGGGAAGATACTGAGTCACCATCCCTGCAGGTATTTAAGAGATGTGTAGATGTGGTGCTTAGGGACATAGTTTAGTGGTGGACTTGGCGGCCTTAGGTTTATGATGGGATCTCATGATCTTACAGGCCTTTTCCAATCTAAATGACTCTATGATGCTATGATCCTATGGTTCTATGATTCTAAACACTTCTCCTGCCTTGTTCATGCCTGATTCGAAAGAAATGTGTGTTAGAAAGAACATAGACTTGGAGTGATGTACACCTGGAAGTGTAAAGACCAATGCAACCTTAATAATGAACCTCCTTAGTCCCAGACTCCATGTCCTTCAATGTTTGCAGTGAAGGGACTCATCAGACCCGCTCACAGTCTCCCCTGGACAGGCTAAGCCTTGTGTCTGTCAGAGCACTTCAGCGACCAAACTGCGTGCTGGAGCAGCTCTCAACATCTCCCCCACGAGGTAGTAAATAAGATAAAACACATGAACAAAGTTGAATGAGATTTGTCTGTTTACCTGGAGAGCCCCAGGAAGTTGTGTTTGCTGCCTCTTATAAGGAGTCTCGGTCATTCAGTAATTTGTGCAACATGTCCCATGTACTTCATCTTCTTCATGTCCTCCTCCCTGTTGACAACAAGGATCTTAGTAGGCAGTGTTAGGCCTATCATGTCTGCTGTCACAAGGCATCAGTACAGGGTTTCCCATAGTTAGGAGTTCAGGTGGCATCCTCCTACCTTCAAAACCAGAGCCTAAGGCTGAGGTTTATCCAAGAAAACTTGGGAGCATTGGGCACACAAATCCCCATTCTTCAACCGTTTACTCTACTGATCATTTCTACCACCAGCAGCACAGCTGAGTCATCCTAGTGAACACCAAGTGTTGCAGGGATATATTATTTAGGTTTCTTTCTAGTTGCATTTGAGGCCAAACTCCAAGCCTGTGTCTCAGTTTAGTTGTTTGTAACTGAGTAGGTATCAGCACACTGATACCTCCTATACCTTTGCTTTCCAACCTAGTGATCTTGTTTAATAAGTTTGCCAAATATAAGAGTAAGTTCATGTTGTTGCAAGATAACTGCAAAGCCTGAAGAAGCAAAAAAATCCAATACTTCATGATTCAGTTCCCCATTGTCTCTATCAGATAAAAGCAACAGCTATTTTGCTTCCCATTTTACCCATGCATAATATATCTCCAAGCTTTATCAACATCAGACATAATGTAGTTAAGGCAAGCTATAATGCTACTTAGGCAAGATGTAGACCTCAATCAAAATCCCCACGGCTCATTCATCCATGAGTATAAACCCAGGCAAATCTCCACAGGACTCTGTCCATCACCATCTTTTTTGCAAGAGGTTAAACAATGGAATTTCCTTGCTGTTTCTCTACAGGCTTTAAGATACTTCATTCTCCTCTCTGCCTTTTTTAAAAGGATCTTTCAAAACTGCTCACAGAGATTAGCTTTTCTGATACTCACAATATCAAGGGGCTGAACTGGAGGGGTTTTGCCAACTCTTATAATTCTAAGCTCCGATATATTGGAGGCTTTGTGGGGAACCAGTTTTAGTTAAGATGCACCAATAAAAGAACTTACATCCCTTAGAATGAATGATGAAATTGCAGCCATCCTGTCAGAGCCTATCCAATGGCTTGCCTGGAAGGGTCCCACAAGATGAATTTATCTTGAAGATGAGGAAGACCAGCACCTTGACTGTACAACTCAAATTCAGTGCTACATTTTTACTTTGTCTATGTAGATAATACATACAGCTATAGAGAACTTCTGATGAAGTTATAAAACAAGACCTATACTAAAAGTATATGGTTTCTTTAATCTCGTCACTTAAGTTTGGTTTGGCATCAGTCAGATCCTCTACACCAAAACATCTTAAGACCTGGTTTAGTTGCAGCAAAGTTTAATCACATTGTTTTACACTTTTGTCTGAGGAGACTGAGACAACATTAACCCTTCTGCTACTCTGGGGTTGTATATTTTACTTGCAAATTTGGCCCTGAATTTGCTGTGTCAATTAACAGCCAACCTTGCCATCTAGCAGTCTAGCAAAGTTTGAGGTAATCCTGTTATGTTTTCCTAACCTGCAAATTGTAGTAGTAGGTAGTGATGCTTTAGGTTAAGCTGCACCTTCTCCAGTTTCTGTGCTCCCCTAAGACTGCTTATGCACAACAGAGCTGCCTACAAACCTCAGTGTGTAAGTCCCAGGGTTATTGGTAATGATTAGCAAAGCTCCTCAGAAGGTCTGGTGGTTTAATCTGGATCCAGGGCTATTTTGCTCTCTCACTAATCAGGTTAGAAATGGTCAGATTTTTTCCAAGATCTCAATCATTCCCATTTCATAAATCCCGTAAGAGCGGGCTGGTTCCAAGCCATGAAGTTTGGAAAGATGTGGCTGAAGTAAAAAACTGAACCCAACTACTCTGAATGCTTGGAAAGCTTGTTCAAATGTTTGTGGTTTCCCAGTATCCAACCCAGTTTGTTTCCTACTCATTCCACAAACTAGCCAAGACCACCATGACAAGAAGGGAGGCTAAAATACACCATAATAGATATAGGCAGGTGCTATTGCATCACAGAATGAAGTTGTGACTTGAGGAACTTTCTAGCAAAGATCTCTGCTCTAAATGAACTGACTGTTTGCTAATTAACAAATTAACAGGCAGCAGATCTATTCCTTAGACTGCAGAGTATGTCCAAATCCTACATGTCTGTGTGGAAGCATCAGCTTCATCCTTATCAACACAGGTCTGACAGGGCGGTCCCTTTAGCTGCTTCCTTGTGGATTAGCAAGTTCAAGGCTGATGCAAGAAATTTTAGTGAGAAGACTTCTAGGAGACAAAGGACTTGCAAATTAGTTGATTAGCTCTGCAATGAGCAATATGTTTGTTGGTTAACTCTGTTCTATATTTCTCTGCAGGCTTGCAGAGGGAAGAAAGGCTATGATTCTCCGCTGTGCTCGCCCTGCTCTCTTCGCTTGGTCAGCCCTGCCACCACCACGTTTCCTGCCAGTGCCTCCTGCAATGCAATGGTCTTTCTTAGTGCAATCTTATGAACTTAAAACTTGAAAGTCAGAGGAATTTTCTTTATTAACTGTTTTCCTCATCGCACCTGGTTTGACAAGGGTCTTATCTTTCCCTTAGCCTTGCCCTCCCTCTTGATTTAAACCGAGCAAATCTGTCTCTACAATTTCACCCACAAGAGGCAGCTCCATAGGGTGCGAAATTTTGAAAACAAATGCACAACCATGAAGATTTTCTCCCCACTTCCAGCTGATAGAAACAGCCACGTCCACCCTCCCTCCTTTCACCTACCATCTTTGGTGTAGGATTGAGGCTTCTGACACTGCTATTGACCTGTAAACTTCAGGTAAATCTCACATTTTTTCTTATCCTTTGTGAAATCCGTTCACATCGTTAGAGGTTTTTAGGACAGAGACTGTGTCCTTACTGGAATGAGCATAGCAGAACCATATTGTGCTTAACTATCACTGTGCTGTTCAAAACCAGGTTTCCCTGGTCAGCAGATTCGGGCCCCTCCCCTGAACTACGATATGCTAAGAACCAGACCCTTGCAGTTAAATGAATTTGGGACTTTCAGACATCCCTATAGTCACCATATTCTCAGGGGAGCCTCCTGGACCCCTAGTCCTAGATAGAGCAAACTTGGGGTGGCTCCTCTCTGTTCTTGGGTTACCTGTATGGCCCTCCATGCTGTGCTAAGAATAACTGACATGAGGACACTTTATCCCTATTCCCTTCATCCTCTCTTACCCTTCCTTGCTGGCAGGCCCATTCATCAGCCTCCCACCATGATGAAAGAGTCATTGAGACCTCAAGTGAATACAATATTTTGAAAAACAGAAGTAGCAAATGAGAAGGAAAACTAACAGTTGAACATTGACCACAGGAGAGGTGACAGTGCTTTGTGTGAAGCCTTTTTAGAGGCAACTTGCTGAAGGGTAGATGGTGAGAGTCAGCTTTGAGGCTTGTTTACTGAGAGCAAACCTCCTCGCAGCAATCACACACAACCAGTCATGCTGCCACCATCACCACTACCGTGATGGTTCATGCCAGCAGCAGAGGCTTTCCCTTTTCATTCTGGTGCCATGGGTATAATTAGTGTCATTGGGTTTTATTTTAGAAAGATAAGCTCATAAAATAAATGCCTTTTGGGAGATGCAGTCAAACAAAGGATGATTCATGTCATGTCCATCAGAGTACCCTCTTGCTTCCTAGAGGCAGCTGCTGTAAAATAAGAATTGCATATGGTGATTTTGTGTTTTTGCACATGGGAAGGGCTGTTTTCAAGTAGGAGAGACAGTGATCAACTTCTCACATTACAGTTCATTCTACATAACCAACTGTAGGTAGTGCTGTGTTATTTGTCCATCCATGCAGATGGTGGTACTTGTCCAGAGTCTGTATTTGCAGTTGTTCTGTTCATAGGTATTTGTATTTGACTTTTGAGGATGAATTTTCCTCAGAGGTGTGAACGTTGCCTCTGGATGGTAGAATAAGTACATCTGGCAGTGTGGTGTGTCCCTTTGTTTACTGAAAAACAAAGAATTGCTGGTTGTTTCCTCTGCATTCTCTCCTTACTAGTTTTGTTATTCCATGGCTGTCACATCATACTTTATTTTTCCTCCTCTCCTCTCCTCTCCTCTCCTCTCCTCTCCTCTCCTCTCCTCTCCTCTCCTCTCCTCTCCTCTCCTCTCCTCTCCTCTCCTCTCCTCTCCTCTCCTCTCCTCTCCTCTCCTCTCCTCTCCTCTCCTCTCCTCTCCTCTCCTCTCCTCTCCTCTCCTCACTGATGGAGCTGTTTACCTTTCTTCCTATGACAGTGGATAGAAGTTGACATAGTTAAACCTTCAGCCTGGGGTTACCATAGCAGGAAAAATATCACTTTAGCAATTTCTTCCTTCCCACTTATAATGTTTTCCATGGAGGATTTTTCTCTGAATTACATTTATTTTAGGTTGAGCGATACAGCAGGAGATTAAACAAGGGGGAACCTATGCCCCTTCGGCATCTTCAAATGGCATTTGACTCTGCAGATAGTGGACTGCTGGGAATGTAAAAGGGCTGCAATCAGGAAATCAAGCTGCACTGAGGGCACCAAAATTGTGACCAATTAGCACTGTGCGTGCATGCACTCAGTGAATTCATTAAAAGGACAAATATACTTTGTTCATCTCTGTGTAATGCTTAGAACATTATTTACATCTTCTTTAAAAGCAAAGAAGCTTCCCTGAGTTAGATGTGACCAAATGTACTGTCTCCAACGGAGGGAAAAAGTTCATGTCTAAAAACACGTCATTTAGAATCTGTAGGTTTTCAGCTTCTCCCTTTTCAGGCCAAAATTGCCAAGCTGGCGTTATCGTTAAAATGAACACTCGACTGATTCGTAAAACATTCATACAGAGTTTTTATTCCTTGGAAAGCAGGGAGCAGGCTGCTTCCAGGGAGGGAAGGTGCTTTTGTGCTTCATGCGATCTTCCTGCCTCTGCTCAAAAACGAGCAGAAGGCTGGCGCTGCCTCCACATTCCAGAAGCAGGCAGACAGGAGGAGGACCAAGGTGGGAAACAAAGGGATGTCAGGAGTGTGGTGGGTGAGTTTTCTGCCGTGTCTCCTTGCTGAGTCTATTCTCAGCAAAGCCTTGTGGCAAAGGCAATGCAATGAGACCTGGGAGCACCCTGTTTCCAAAACTGCTGCTCAGACTTGCACAAGCAGAGTGGAACGTTTGAGCAATGCCCTTATCTCATGTGTAAAACAGGAACGAAGAATGCTTCTTTTTTTCTATTTATTCTGCTAACCTTCAGGGCAGGGATCAGCTCCTGTGTTGTTGGAAGAGTGTGGGTCTAAGATAGAGCTAAACCAACTTGCTTGCTGGCTCTCATCAAGAAAGTGTTTTGTCTGGCCTCACAGTGAGCTTGTTAAAGGAGAAAACGTGTAGGAAATTTTTCTGCTTCTTTTTTTTTCTTCAAGTTGGATTTCTGCTGGCTGAACTCCCCCAGCTTGCTATCGGGACAGGTTAGCCTTCCACCGGCGAGAGTTACGGGGAGAGTGTTGGCAACAGCAGGTTACTTTACTCCTTTTGGAGCAATTGGGGGTTCTATTTGCATCACTAAATCATCCTCTTTCTTTAAAGGTGTCTGGGTGTGGTGGTAAAACATGTGAGGAACGCGGGCACCCTACCTGGGCTGCTGAAAGATATGTCCAGAATTGAATGAGACCTGAGATTAGAGAATAAACTCAATGCCTTAGGACCTACAAGTACCTGAACATGCAATGGAAGAGTAAAGGAGAGGTGGAAAAATAGTCAAAGCCTTAAATTTAACAGTCTGCTGACTGCTCTCAGCTAATTTTTGCCACCACAGGAAATGCAAGGGACTTCTTAGCAGCTCACCACTCGGGAGAAGGAGGGCTCAGAGAGTGCGTGTGGATGGGTTGATAGCTCACTGGCTGGCAATCCTTCCATCCTAATGAACTGCATGCCAAGATTTTCTTGTGGTCAAAAAACATCAGACACATACTGAGTACCTTGGGCTTTTAGAGAGGGATACAGAAGAGCTCCAGGGAGTGACTGCCGTGATTGTCCAGAGCTCCCTGCAGAGGGGACAACCATATGCCATCACCTTCAGGATGTCCCGATGGCTCAGTCCCTCTCTGTTGTTGATGCTCGTGTTATGACCCACTCATGCTAGCGCAGCCCTGCGTCTCTCCTCAGCTGTGTGTGGAGGGTTTACAAATCACACCTAGCTCCAGGGCTACAGCCTGGGCCCTCTGAGCTCATGCCAATGGAAATATGTTCCTATGCTCTCTAAAGCATATGCTCCAGTGCTTTCCAACAGGTCTACACAGGCTGTGTAGTGTTCAGCAGAGCTTCTGCTGCAGGTGACACAGTGTTAATGTACCCATGATAACGTATTTGGTTGGTTTGTCGCTTAAGCTGCAGTCACAGCTTTGCAGACATGCCATGGTAGGCATTCCTAGTTCTCTCAGGCTGATTTAGAAGCTCTTTCACCCATCTGTGCCTCCTGTTTCTCATTGCTTTCTGGCTCATTTGTCCTCTGAGAGAGCTCTGACATCTCTCAGGAGGAAGCTCTGCTTATTTAACAGCGGCCATTTGTGAAATTTAGGTAAAGTATATAACCGTGGGGCTGTGACTGTTACCTACTGCAGGATTGTGCTGTGCTTTGCACTGTGCTGCAATCAAGTGATGCAGCCCCCTGAAGCCTTTAAGGGTCAGGGCTCCCTTTCCCTGCTCCCCCTTCTTCCACAGTGACACACTTCTGTAAAATGATCCTGACTGCACATTTGTCAGTATCTCAGAGATGCCTGCGTTTGCTTCCAGTGTCTTCCATTAAATGGCAGGAATCCTTGTGGGTTGTTTTCCTTTCTTCAGGAGAACTTGAGATCATGCTGTCTTCATAGAAGTGCATTTTTTGGTGGCAATATCTCAAGAAATTAGGTGGGCAAAACTGACTCCTAAGAATTTCCACTTCTGTTTGACTTGATTGGAGTCAAAGAGAGAGGGGTTGTGGAGTCTCCATCCATGGTGGTATTCAAAAGTTATCTGGACATAGTCCTGGACAACTGGCTCTAGGGGCCCTACTTGAGCAGAGATCTTGGACCAGATGAACTCCAAAGGTCCCTGCCAGCCTTGCCTACTCCATGATTCTGTGCTCAGTGCATCACGCAGCTTCTTCTCTTCCTCTGCCCCAACGTACAATGGATTGCCATGCACGTGTATTTTTTGTCTCTTCCCACGTGCACCTCTGAGGACCAGCACTGCAGCATATTTCAAGAATTTGTACAGACCCTTCTAGTCACAAAGGAAATCATGAATTTTCTACCATTATGATCTCATGAATATAATTGTTTCTGTCAGAACAAATATGATGTATACTATAACTACGGTGAATAATACGGGGATCAGTTCCCAGTGAACTATTATTGACCAATCTTTACTCAAACATAATTTCTTTGCTGTCTTCACGATGTACTTGGTAATAATCTCAAAACAAATGGGTTTATTTAACATATGAAACAAACCAATAGAGGAACTAACTTGAAAACAGCAAGCAACCGATAAGCATCTGTAATTGAAACTTCAGACTTCTTTGATGGACTTTGCTCATCAGTGACAGGAGCAGAACAGCCCCAATTTATGTGCTGTAACTAATGCAGGCAAACTGGAGACACTGCCTGATCTCAGTTGGCATCGCCCGGTAGGACTTCTTCTTGAAAAAGCTTTTCCCAGAGCCCTGGGCCTGCTGTGTGCATCTGAGCCCTGTGACCATATGTTGCACTGGCTTTTGTCAGCAGATCCAGCTGTGAAGCTTTCCTTTTGTCACAGACTGATGACTTCTTTTTCCACTCAGGCATCCGAGCAGCCTGAAAGTCCACTGCTGTAGGAACCTTCATTGCCATCATGAGCTGAGCTGAGAGCCCCATGTGGTGGGTACTGTTTAGGTGCACAGTAGCAAAGAAATCTGATGGATTTCAAAAGCCTCTCAATCCTTTCTGTCCTCTCTGCAGGTCTATCAGCCTTGTATATCAGCCATATCTGCAAAGGGAAAGCACTGGAGTCCTGGAAGAAGTCACATATTTCCCTCTGTCACAGGTGAGAACTCTCTCCTGAAACCAGTTTTGCTGTGCTACTGAATAAATAATATCAATAACAATTCCCAGTTAAAGTCGTTCACCAAACATCTGAATAATGGCGCGGTGCTTATGTACTTTTCTTTTTCTCAGGTGTCTTGAGCATTGTTAGCTTTTTAATAGATTGGAAGTACAGCTCAGATTGTCACCAGACGTTCTAATACCTCTCTCATTTTGATCAAGCTTACTTTGGATCATATTTTGATTATTGGTTAAAAAAAAAAAAAGAGAGAAAAGCAAGGAAGAAAAATTTAAAAAATAAGAGAAAAAAAGAGGAAAGTTACTTTATAGGTTTTTCCAGAGAAAGAGCTCCCAAGCTCCTTAGAAAAACTGTTCCCATGAAACTTCCACACTTTTTGGACCAGGTTCAGTTACCAGTCCTTCTCCAAATCTGCACTGAGGTAAGAGGGATTGGAAAAGAGTCCACTGGGAAATCATATGAGAGGGGGTTCATGTGACAGATCTTTCTGCAGCTTGTCAAGCTGTGAATAGCAGAGCAACAGCTTTTCAGCACTCAACCATGTCAGTGCCTGCTTTGCTTTTGATGGAACTGGGGTGAGTGTGTCCTTGTGGAAACAAGGAAAAAGTTAACTAGTGCTTTTCATCACAGTGAAAGGTCTGGTTTGTGTTCTCATTCAATGTTTGCATAGATCTTAATTGACTTGCCCTCCTGTTACTGTGGCCCCTGCTCCAACTGGACTGTGCTGGGGGGTAGGATTCACATTCAGCAGTGCTTACAAGACCGCAGTGGAAACACTCCCGTGCATTACGCATTATACAACGATACAGAGAAACTCAGCAGCCCCAACCTCACGGCATTTGCAGTCTATAGGTGCAAATGACAGTAGGGGAACCAGAAGGGAAAGGGTTATCCAGCTGACGTGTGGGGTAGTGATGTTGCTAGAAATAGCACCCCATGCCATTGACTCATAAATCAGTGGTTATCTCCTGGTAAATTAAATGACTTCAAGTCATGTGCTGTGCCTGCAGCAGATTGCTCTGAGTGCAAGACCAGGACCTGTTTATAGGATTTTCCTGCTACGGGATCTGTCATTCTGCAGCATTTGTGGAGGACTGAGTGCAAGGTGCTAAAACTGTCCTGCAGGTGCCACTTAGCTGCATTGCAGACAAACCGTGGGCTCAGACTGGGATTTCTCCAAGTCTCTCCATAACAGCAGAAAGGTTCTCTTGGAAATGTCACTTGGAAAATTATACTCCCCCTCCCCAAAAGGCTGTATAGACATAAGCAATGAAAACGGGATGACACAGGGCCTTTCCTTAGTTCAGCTCTTCCATCCTCCTGTTGTTGCCTGTCCCCATTGAGACCATCCCTGTTGACTGGGCTTGAATTTGCATTTGGAGCTGCTGCATCAGATGTCTCACACCAGCTGCAGCTGTTCTGCCCCAAGGGGCAAAGTCCAAGTCTGGACACTTCTCTTTGACTTCATACCCTTAGCTGGCAAGTCCCTTGGCTCCCAGTGGACACAAATCAGTTTGGGAACCAACACGTTGACAAATTTCTTTGAAAAGAGTGGATTCTACATGGGTTCAAAACCCAAGAGGATATGACAATATAGCTATGAGATCCTCTCAGGTGCACAACCTCATCCTACCTCTTCTCTTGCGTTCCAGAGTATAGAAACCACATTTACATCTGAGCAGGACGGATCTGATCAGGCAAGAAACTTCACATAACCATGAGGTTACCTCTCACAGTAGGCAGCTGCTCACAGCTGTTGTTTCCCACTGTGGATACATACAGCTTCGTTTTTATGATGTGGGGGAAAACTTGGGCTTTCAAATCGTAATAAGCTATTTGCTTTGCCTTCTCTGTCTCTTCAGGCAGCTGACCTCCGCGTCCAGCCGCGAAAGCATTTTCTGGTTTAAGAGTACCATTGAGCAGAGTGCCAGCAGGTGATATACCAGCCTCTCCTGCCGCTCTGTAATTAGCAGCCCCAAACATGGAGCAGAGTCTGACCCTTTGACATTTTATGGTAAGGCTTTTATTAATTTGACACCAGTTTTCATAGCAACTCGCCAGGGAGCTGTAACAAACATTCAGCTGTACCTGACAGAAAATGGTGGGTTTATCTGCTCAAAAGGTTATACTGAGCATCAGAGGCCAACTGTGGTTTGAATCCTGGGGAACACTCCAACAGTTTGATGGAAAAAAAATAGAGAATTAAAGTGGGAACATTACAATTTAGAAGTAGAATTTGTGTTGCCTTGAGCTACTGAGCTGTGTTATTGTGGTCTATCAAAAACTCTTACTTTCTGGGGAGCAGGCAGGTAGGAGACTCAACACCCCTAATGTCACTGTTCCTTAGAGGACACTTGTCACCTCTAAACTAACTGGAAATAAAGGGATGTTCCATGCATCAGCTGACTGAGAATTTTTTTTTTCATCTTCTGAAGCAAAATTTTCCATTGTTTCTATGAAAAAGTGCTTCAGTGCTCTCATGATCCCTTTGCTCCTGCTCTGCGCACTTCTGGTGTGAGCACAGTGTTGCATAGTAATGCTTGGACACCTCAAATTGTCATTTTAGTTCTTTGCCAGACACTGTGATGATGGCCACAGTACATGCAAGTTTGGGTACTGGTTTTTTTTGGACTTAAAATTTTGGTTTCATGTGGTGTTTTGTGTCAAGATCCTTTACCCTAATGCAGTTTGGTGGCAGCGTTCACCCATTGTATGCTCTACCTAGACAACGGGATACCCTTTCCCCAACAAACTTGAAACGCCGTGTCGGAAGATACTTCTTTATTCACAGGTAGTCTCCTAACTTTACCCCAAATTCCAGTCATGATCTGGTTGCTGTAATCAAGGACTCCATTTTCCCCATACTGATTCCTCACTCTTCACCAATTTACACCCTCTTCTGTCTTTTCTCTTGTTGTTGTCTAGTTTGAAAACACCTCGCTGTTTCCCCTTCAGTGTGGAGGGGGGAATTATTCAACAGGAAAGCATCATTCAGTACTATCGACTGGCTCAGTTGTACAGTATGAACCTCCATCCAACGGTGGATATTGTATAACATAAACCAATCTGTTTCAAGCATCCCCTACAAGGCTCCATTTCTCCCACCCACCTACTGAAGGCCGCTTTAAGGTATCCATCGTACTACCCACATTTTCACCTGGTTTTGGCTCATGGTTCTTCTGCCTATGAATTTCTCCTCCAGTGTGAATTAAAACCTCTATCCTCTAATTGTTTTAGTCTCACGCTGGTGCTCTGTGATGTTTATTCTCTGAATCTTGAGCAAAACCTTGAAGGTTTCTCAAAAGCTTTGGTTGCACTGGCCAGTTGGGTCATACACCAGGTAAGTGGTCAGCGTATGTTTAGGAAGCATCATAGCAGTTAATGCGACATTTCTCCCCTTGTAGATTTAACGGAGTGGTCCAAAATTATTGTATCTTATATTTTTACTATTATTGAACATATAAATCTTCCATTTAAATTCTCTTAAAAACTTATTTACTTGCGTATCAGATCCACTTAAGGTCTCAGTGCAACTTTCATAAAACGGCTTGCGATTGAGGCAGGCTTTCCTTTCTCTCTCACACCCTGTGGGGACACTGTATATGATTATGGGTGCCTGCTAACTGACAGTGTTCTTACAGTGGTCTTCAACTCAATAACGCCCGCTCCTCATCCTGGTGAGTAGGTAAATAGGCTCACAGTGCTGCACTTTCCTGGTTGCTTCCATTTGCAGTGAGGTGTAGTTTGAGGGACTACACCTTGCCCTTGTTTGCAAAGTAGAATTATTCTCAGGTGCAGGCAAAGTTGTGACAAAGGAAAGGACAAAGAACATCATAAAGCAGCAATTTGTGTTCAAAGCACACCCTGATGCAGTTTCACAGCTGCCAGCAGAGAGGAGTAGCCAGCCATGTAGAGAACAGCTGCATTGCCAAGGAACAAAATTACAGAGCCAGATGTTCCTCTTGGAAGTACATTACACTGAACTTGGCAGATGAGTGCGGTAGTTGCCAAGTACATCTCTTATTTGGTCATAGGTAATGATCCCTCTATCAGGGAATGTGGAGAAGAAAGACCACACAGAATATCCTCATCAAAATGTTACAGTTGAAACATTAACTTCTCCTGGACCAAAAACATTTGGGAGCTCCATGGCAACTTTCACATCATGTTTGAAGGATGATATTGTTTACTACCAGGCATGAAGTGAGAAACTTACAGTAATTGAAGCCAAGTGCTTTCAAGGTATTTGTTACTGAAAGGTGACTAAGAGACTGCTATAATTTTTATAGCAATCACATTTGTTTGTGGGCGCTGTTGTAATTCTCAGCTAAGACTGCAAGTGAGAAGGACAACTTCTGGTCCTGTCTCTAAAGAAAATACGAGGGGTTCGGGTTTCTGAGGACATGCGTATGCTGCAGCAATGCCTGTGATTGCAGAGCAGTCAAGCCAGCCCTGACCTAGCTCTAAACTAGCCAGGTGGGTGTGAGTAGAGACCAGTCACTGCACTTTAGAGCACCTTCAACTCACTGCTTCTGTATCTACCTTCACTGGAAAACTCTGAAGCCTGATGGCTCTGTAGACTTAACATTGCGAGGGTCCACTGTACTCTGCAATGGCAATATTTCATATTGTGCGTCTTAGACACAGGCCCAGATTCATGCCAACTAGTGGGATGCAAATCGTAAAAGTACCTGACTTGAGGCTCTGGCTGTGGTGCTGCTGATGGAGTTGGCTGATACCTCCTTAGGGAGATGCACCCCTTCAAAGACCCGAGACACCCCTGTAAGTACTTACCTAGTGAGAGCTTAGATGACTGAATCTTTGGAAATAGGTAATATTAGCATCTCTGAGATAAATGGAGAGAGAATTCATGCCTTGTGTCTCTTCAATCATCTTTCTTAGACTTTCTGAATTTGATCCTTCTCTCCCGGGACTCTCAAGTTGCAAACCCAATTCTTTCTTTCAATACCTTCTATTTAATAACTAAAGAAACCAACAACAGTGAAAATCCCTCTGCCAAATAAATCTCACAGTAAGGAACTTACCCCTAAAAGTTACTTTGGCCCAACTTTTCCCATGCGTAATATTAAACTCACTCCTGCACCATCAACAAATTTAAGATCCAGTATCTCAGGGATTGCAACAGAGCTCAGAAAAGCAACAGATCTTAAATGAAACTTGCAGCTCATATTGAGGGATTTCACTTTTTTCTGGTCACATCTAGTTCACGACCCACACCACTCATCTGCAGCTGGGGGAGGGAAAAGGTCAGGTTAAAAGCTATTGGTTTGGAGAGAGAACACACTGTGCTGCTTACACATTTTCCGAGGCTTTAGGGACAATAAGTTTCTCTCTCCACCTAGTGGTCATTAACACACTTCTAATAGAGCAGTAGGCTAAACCAGAGAGGTTTAACAGTCCTCCGTGAGGGACTCCTTCTGCATTTTTTGCATGCCAGCACAGGGAGGAGGTGGTTGCTCCCCTTGTTGTATTTTATCTAACTGAGAAGAAAGCAGAGGGGAGGATTTCTGGAGGATTCCCTTTGTTTCCAATACACTATTAATCAAAATATGACAAGGATAAGAAACTGAACTGATGGTAGGAAATTACTGCAACCAACAATTGGGCAATGGCCATTAAGTTTTCTTTCCTCTATAATCCTCCTGCTGTGGGTTTTGCGGTGAGTGAGAGCAAGTTTGAAATGTGATGAGAACAGAAACATCTTCATTGCTTGACAGCTTGTTTGGCCTGGCTGTGGTTAATTCCTTCTGCAAACAACATGACATTGGGCGAATATAGAACGTAAAATTAAAATGAATATCAATGTTATGCAAAGCTGATACTGACTTGTCTAAATTTGAATAAGGGAGGTAGGAGAGTAAGTAATAAAAGTAAATGGAGTTGTTTGAATTCTTCCCATTCTGGTGTCCTAAGGTGTTACCAGTAACATGGGAAATATACATATGAAGCAAAAATGTGGTCGTAATGTTAACAGAAGACATGCCACTATCTTCCTTGAGACTACTCATTCAAACACAGCCTGCAGGACTGTTAAATGGGGAGTGGTCCTTTTTGGGAAAGCAATGTTTTTTTTCACTACTTCCCTTTCAGAACGGGACATGAAACAGCAAAGAGAGCAGTCCCAGTGGTACCTCACTCTGATTCTGGGTTACTCACGGGTGGCTCCCCTCCTCAGGGCTAGATGATCTGTCATTACGTTTTCTAGTGCTTCAGAGCAGTTTTATTATTCTGTAACTGTGAAATTAGAGTAATGGTATTTTTCTTTCTTTGAATAAAACTTGGAAAATGAAAGCTGAAAAGTATAATTAAAGACTGCAACTGCAGCAAAAGTGCTGACTGAAGCTTGTTTTCTGGAGGACAGCTCAGGTGTCCTTCCCTCCATATAGACATGTCCAGGGGAGACCGGGTGGCTGAGTCCTTCTGTCCTGCATGTGGAGGCAGAGCTGGGGCAGAGGTCCCAGCTCATGCTGCTGATATTTCCCCTAAATGACAAACTTCCAGAGGTCCCTTAAGGAAAAATCCCTGGAGTTTAAGGCTAACACTGAGCTTTTTGTCCCTTACCTCTGAATGTAGACCCGATTTACCCATGTTTACACTGGGTAGAGGAGGGACTCAGAGGCTGCTTGCTCATGGGGCCACTCCTCTGTTTCACTCAAGATCCATTCCAGCCCTTGCTGATGAGCCTTCCCCTCTTGCACGCTAATGTAGTCTTTTAATTGAGATTTGAACTGCTTTGACCTTGAGCAGAACAGGGCAAGTTTCCCTGGAGAGGAAATGGACATTTTCTGTGCTAGAAAAGGGGCCCCCGTTGCCGTGGACTCCCATGGATTGCCTTGTCTATCTGACTGAGTTTATTTCTAATAAATCTGAAGTCCCTGGGGTACCATGGGAAGGGATCAAATTGTATTGTAGCTCAGGTGAGGAGGAGAAATGCATGGCTGAGGTTTTCCATACGTGACACCACTTTTCTGAATGTTATGGTGGGGAGAGTTTGGGATGGAAGGAGTGTAAGTTAAATTTCTTCCTTATTATTTTCTCCACTTGACTCTCCAGAGACTTTTCATGCTGTGCCTTACGGAGTTCTAATAAAGCAGATGGAGAGAAATTTGCGTCTTTACTCTCTTATCGGTATCGCTGTACAGCAGTAAGCAACAGGAAAACAGATCTTACTTGTCAATGTTGCCAGCTGCCGTTGCTTACCATAAACACACAATCATATATTTATTTCTGACTTCTCTGACATAAATAACAGCATGAGACAGGGCTGTGGACACATTGTCTTACCTAAATAAGATTTTAGTGATAGCCAATGTTAGATATCCTGTTTTTTAATTTATATTTTCAGTAGTTGTTTCCTTCTCAGAAGGTGCCAGAGAAACTAGTCAAAGGTAGACCAGCTCACTAATCAATCTCAGAATGACTTGGTGACATAGATTAGGATGACAGCTAACTCTAATTTACACTTTGACATATATGAAATGTATTTATAGGGTATGTAGCTGATGTCGTATCACTGGTTTGTCATAGCTCTATAAGCATGGTAGGGGAGTGCACTCCCCCATTAGCATTGTGTTTCCTGCTTCGTGCTCAGTCACCAACAGTTCTGGTCTGTATGAGGCCTCTGTTTGACAAGACATCACTCTCGCATCCTGCCCTCCTTGGTGTGAATGTTGGGATTGTCCTTTGCAGGGATAGGAGTTGGACTCGATGATCTCTGTGGGTTCCTTCCAACTCAGGTCATTCTGTGATTCTGTGACCTTCTTAACTGAAGCCACCCGCATGCTCCATCATTAACATGATTAATGGAAATACTGAGCACAATTGAACAGGACAAACCACTTCAGGACCCCAATGGCAACATGTGTTGTCAGTCTGAGGACAACTTGTTGGAACATGTTTTTGCAGGCAGGTGTTCCTGGAAACCATGCTTTCCTAGTTTCCCATGACTGAAGTCAGGACATCCACCACCTCCCCCTTTCCCAGTCATCCTCTCAAAGAGGGAAATGAGTTTGAGTTTGACACAATGTGTTCTTGACAGATCCACTCTGTTCTTTTGCGTTTTTTTCTTTTTAAATAACTTTATTGCTCTCCTGGTGTTTATAAACGGATTGTTTAATAATTTGCGCTAGTCTTTTTCCAGACTGACAGTTTTATGGTTCCCTAGGTTCTCATTTTCCACCTTTAAAAGGCAGAGGTACTCTGTTTACCCTCCTGGTATGCAACACAAGTGATTTCATGTGAAGAAGCTGCAAAATGATACTGTGTTATGACAACTACTCTGACTCATCCTGAGGATTAATCAGAGATGACAGCAGTGAAGGGACCTGAATGTTCAGAGTGATAAGAAAGCAGCAGGGAGAGGCCACGCAGATAGTGTTGTCCCAGGTTTGCAGAGAGTGTGTGGCAGCAGCAGGGGTTGAGGAGAGCTAAGCAGTGGTGGCTCAGTCAGGAGAGGTTGTCAGACAAGAATTGCACACACTGGAGTATCTCTGGTACCCAAACACCTGGCTCCCCATTTGGGAAGTGCAATGTTGACTTGGTGCACAACTGTCCTCCACCCAATGTGGAAAAGCCAAACTTGTAGCATGTACTTGACCTGAAAGAACTGAAAGGCCAACGTATGCCATGTAGTTTTGACAATATCCACCTTAATCCCTGGTGTTCAAAAAAAGGAAAGTATCCCATAGTTTAATAAAAAAATGAATTAACCTCACAAACAGCTTATTTTAAGAAAAGCTTCTTTTCTTCTTTGGCATTTATTGGCCTGCTTTGGTGGATTAGGTACTGGGACACATTGCTTATATAAACTTCCTCAACAAGCTATGTTGGTCACAAATGTCCCTTAAGATGTTCTGTTCTTGCTGTCAATAACTATATCATATCCACTGACCTACTGTTCTCTGAGGTGCTATTTTTCCTCACTTCTCATGTCTGCATAGGTGTTTCTCTTATGTCTGGTGTCTGTAGAGCTGTTTCTTACTTCTCTCACTGCCACTATACAGAGTTGGCCCAGCACAACCAGTCCTGGCAGCCCAGTCACAGGCGTGGGGGAAAGGACAGCACCTCCTCTACTCTCCACTGCTCCTGCCCCTTGCCATTTTTTCCCCTCTTCTTAAATGTGTTTTCACAGAGGTGTTACCACTGTCACTGAATGGCTTGACTTTGGCCACAGACAGGTCTGCCCTGGTTCCAGCTGGTCCTGGATTCTACCAGGCAGTCAGCCTCCAGAAGAAGCTGTCCTGGTATCCCACTACTACCAAAACCTTTGTCATGCAAACCGAACATTCAAGTATACAATTGCTAGTTTGGATTTGTGTTTAAAGAGTCTGTTTCTGCTTAGAAAATGAAAGTTTTGGCAAATATCATCCTTCTGGAGATAATGGATTCCAGTTTCTAACACCTTTGATGTGTAACATCACATGGAATATTTGTTCATTTAACACTGAGTAGGCACTGTGATGGTACTGCAGTTCTTAGGAAGGTTTGTATCTTTACAGTGTAGGATTGTGGCTCAACCTTGTCCCCTTGCTATAAAATGTAGGTCCAGTGCATGGGCATACAAGTCAATACACCAAAGAAAACAAAGGGATGACTGAATTTCTGAAGACAGGAATATTTAACTGTTTGCAGGATCAATCCCTTAATTTGACATTGTCCATTTAGAGTAAGAAGTTAATGCTGGCACTGTTAACTACAGTAAACGTTGCAGTATGTTGGGCTGCTGTCTACACAGTGAAGAAAGCCATTGAAAAGACATTGCTATTTCTGATTATCAGTTCTATCTGTACAGAGAAAATAATCACAAAAGGAACCTTCTGTTTCATAGCAGAACCTGGGTTCCCTTTTTCAGACAGAAAGGTGCTAGCTGCTTTCACACTAATTATTTGAAAATTTCATGTTACTATTTGCTGTCCCATATTGGGATGCAACACAGTTTTGCATGATAGAAGGACTATGTCTTTAGCATAGCCCCTACACAGGCTGCGCATGGTTTGTGCCTGTCATGTTTTTATTGTTTCTTGTAAATTTGCCCTCCTGTGTCATGCACCAAACAGTATTCTCAGTCCTCACCCAGTTTAAAGTGGTCTGGTGAGCTGAGGTTGTGTTGAAGTTGGTGGATGTGGAGTGGTTTACGTCAGTTGAAGACCTGTGTCTCTCCTCATCCGTCTGCTTCCAAGCATTGAGCACTTCCACCAAACTCCTGTGCCCTCTCCCCTTGGCCCCTTCCCTGTGTCCATCTCCCCAGCCTCTGGCGCCTCTTGTTCTTTGCCCCTTGGCACTACCACCAGTCCAATTTGGGTTGCCTCACTTTGCACTTAATAAGGTACAAGCAGACATCAACCATTCCATGCAGAGCTCCTCTCCCAAGAGCTGCCAGCAGGAGCATTTCAGAGCTTGTTGGGCCAGCTCGCCTGCACTCATTGTTCGAGGTGTCGAGCTGACAATAAAAAGCATAAACCTATGCTGAGGGATGATCAAAGTTACCTGATCAGATCTCTCTTTTAATTCTGCCATCGCCTTCTTTCCTTTGCATCATGAGTTTTAAGTAACCTTTGCTGATGGCATTTAGTTTCATTTCCCGCTGATTTTCTGCAGTGCTTTTTCACTCTACAGACAAAAGCATTTTAAAATAATTATTTTTTCTCAATAGTAAAGCAGCTGCATGATGTTCCCAAGCCAAACACCCTGATTATTTAAAACAGATCCCCTCTTCGTTCCTTCAGTATTTTGTCAGCAGAAATTAAGCCAGCAGAAAAATGTGATGGTCACAAAGCCCAGTTTCCAATTATTTCCATTACTGAGAGTTCTCTGTCAAGTGTCTGCAGATATTATGAATATTACTGCAGCCAAGTTCATAGTGTATCAGAGACAACATAAGGGGAGCTCACAGGAGAGACCACAGCTCAGTTAAGTAGGTATCTCCCTTTTCTCCCTTAAGAAGAACTTAAGTGGCAGATTTGACTGTAGGATCACTAGAAGTATCGAGAAAGGAAAAGCCTTTGGAAATATCTATCAGTGTACTGGTGTGCAATAAACGGTGGGAGATCAGATATAAAAGATACACACCTTGGTTCTTGGGGGAGAAACCAAAGGGTAAACCCAGAAAAATCAGTACCCTGCTTTAAGTGGGAGTGGGGTTACTGGCTTCAGTACTTTTATGTCCTCTTGTTCCCTGGTAACTGCGAAGCAGTGTAGGTCCCTGTGGTTAGAAACGACTGTGATCATATCAAGATCTATCTCAGCTTTTAACAACCCATAACTGTGAAGTTATCTTGCAAGACTCACACAGTCACTTTTTTCTTTCTTTTATGGCTATTAAAATGGTCCTGACTGAGGAAACAATGTCTTGCATCTTAAGAGTGTATCTAAATAAAAGTGAGGTAACAGTGGGTAATAACAGCAATGTTGCCATGATGGCACTTTTACAACTGGGATTTTAGGAATTCTCTGAAGGTGTTGAACATCCTTTGATGCAGAGACTCCTCTGTTCTGGTGCCTGACCTTAGTAATTTAGTGGTGCAACACTTCTCAAAGGACTCAGGAAACTATCTGTCCCTGATAACATGAAACATCAAATAAATAACAGAAATCAGCCGTGTAGTTTTACTTGAAGGCGATGAATTGACACTGACCACCCAGAGAGAGCAAAGACTGAGGAAATTATGCTTTATTAAAGAGGGTGTTGAAAAAGCTAGAATATGTGTAACCTTTCCTACATGGGAGAATCTCTGCCCAGATTCTGAGTCAATGGAAGGGATGGCAGGAAGAGGTGGTCTTCTTTTCTCTCTTGGTTAATTGGTTTGCTTGCCCTATCCCATAAACGTATTTCTTTTAAAGAAAGCCTAGTTAAGGGATGTTGGTAGTTGAGCAGTCAGGCCGTCTATAATCCTGGCTGGCAGGCTGCTGGCCCTCTGGAGCTGGCTCAGGAATGTACACATGGTATGAATTGGCATTCTACCGGAGAAACTGAAGGGATGTTTCTCTTTGGCTTTGTGGAGGCAGAGATATGCACAGCCCCACAAGAACCTACAAACGACATGAAAGCTGAAGCCTTTTCTTTTGCCAGGGGGTGGAAATCGTTTAGGTACCTCCTGAAGACAGACACCAAGCTGTTTGCTGGGACTAAAGCTTTTCTTTATTTTTTCTCCCTTTGAAAGAGTTGAAGACCAAGAGGAAGTGCTGGATAGGAAAAAAATTAAAAGGAAAATCTAGGATATATTCAAGTGCTAAAGGGTGATGTCTGAGCCAGAATGTGTTTAAAAAAGGGAAAGGAGAAACGTATCTAAGAAAATAAATGAGTATTAACTGACGATTTGAGGGGGAGGACATAAGTGACCTGGGATGTCATTTCACTGGCTTCTTTTTTGCTCCTCCTAAATTTGGCACAAATTCTCTAAATGTCAAAGCCAGGTCAAAAGGTCATTATCTTTGTTATTTGTACAGAGCCTTACTCATGGTGGTGGCTCTTCACAGCTATGGCTCCTCAATGGTTTAGCAATACAACTAATGAAGACTAATAGTGCAGGCAAATTAGTTTGCATCTGATGTAGAGGACTATTTTTAAAACTGTAATGATGTAACTGGGAAATCTATGCTCATTTTAAAGTTCCAGCTGGTTTTAGAGTTAACTGATTTTCTGAAAAAATGTCTCCACTGCAGCATCTTCAGCATCTACATTTAAATTATATCTGCCTTGTCACTTACGATGAGCAAGGTATGTAATTTCTTCTGCTCTTCCAGGAAATGTGACTTAAGATTTTAAACTGTGCACGAGGAAGAGCGAAATCAGAGAGCAGGTTAAGTCAGGAAGAGGCAAGCTTGGGTGCTGTGCAGGAACGGGGTCCAGATTTGGTTAATTACGAAACACTGAAGGGAATGACCACTTTAGCAGTGAAATCATTGCCTTGCATGATATTTGGCAAGTCTCCTAAGAACCAGTTCATAGAGATGAACTGAACTCTTGACACCACCTATCCACTGATGACTACACAGCGGAATTTTTCCCTCTCAGTCCCTGTTTGCTACATGCACATCATGTTCTTGGCTGGTGCCTGAGGTCTTGGTAAGATTCATGCTGAACTTCCATTTGAGATTGGTTATATAGTTCCCTCGGGAAGGAGGAGGCAGGTAAGCAGAAAACATGAGACTGCAGAGCAATACACCCTCATTTTCCTTCCTTCAGGCTTTTTTTCAGGGATTTCCTATGGGGATGGGGAATGCTCCCACACTGCCTTTCAAGAACAGATTTTTCTCAGCTCCTTTCATGTACAGATTCCTACAGCTTTGTTGTGAAAGTGCATTTAAACGCTCTGATGTTAGTCCTACTCTCTCTCTACCATTTGTGACCCCTTGAATATTAATCTACAGGTCCTGGGCAGCAAACTGAAAGCCACAGCCAGAGGATATCCCATATCACATTGCTTGAACCTGCCAGCATAGCGTGTGCAAGCTCAGCACGCCCTTCCCATTTCTGAGCACCTTGCAGTGGCAGAGCGAACAAACCAACTATCGTCTACGTGCTCTTGGCCTCTCAGTAGGCAGGAAAAGTGTGGGCAGAGCAGTGTTCTGTTTAGGTTGGGGTTTTGTGAGTGAATGCATGTGGAGTCTTTATGGAAAGCTTTTCCCTGGCAGCCAACAGCACGTGTGTATGATACACACGCAGGAAAGGGCTAGCAACAGATTTCCTGATGCTTTTGTTTGTGGACACCGAACACCCTCAATGTTGAAAGAAGGGTTTGGTGGGAGCTCTACTTTGCAAAATTCCTGGATGCCCTTTTGCTTTCCTGATGTTAGTTTATAGGAAATCTTGACGTGGTTCTTTGTAGTATTAGGCAGTCGTGTTGATTAATATGAGTTATCTGTTTGTGATTTACGGTTTGATTTCCATTCCCAGTTGAAAAAAGGGAACAAATTGCTGCAAAGAGACTGGTGAACTCCAACTGTGTTGTAAAAATGCAACCAGCAGGTCACAGAGCTTTTAAAGACAAAGTCGTGATGATCAGAAGGTAAAACCTCCCGTGGAATAACAAGAAAAAATTTCTGATGGTGTGTTGTACCGGGTCTTTGAACAATCTATGCAAGAAGTGTGAAAAGTCCAGTAAAAAGGGTTATTTGATCCTGAGTGAGAGGAACTCTGGTGAGCGGGCATTAAGGATCAGCAGGGTACACGAGGATGCAACACGGCTCATGCCCCTTTCTAGTGCATCTGATTTTGTTTGTGAACAGTAACTACTGAACATCTTAATCTTTGCGTAATTCTGGTTATTGTTAAATGGTTTCTTCTCTGTTGTTTCTCCAGGGAAATGTTAAATTATTCTTTTTTTTCCCCCCATCTGTCTATTGGTGTTTATCTCTTCCTGGAAGAAATCCAAGTTTAGTAATTAAGGCACTGGGAACAGTAAGAGGTTTGATCAGTAGATAAAATGTAATTATATCAGATCTGTGAGTCTCTCTGCAGTAAATATTTTAACACCTTGGGCCAAATCCTCCATTAACATAAACAGAGTTACTGGAGAGTGCACTGTCTTACACCAGCTGTGGGTAAGGATCTGTGTAGCACTGCACAAACAACTCTGTTGTGGTTGTGTAGGAAAACTTTTTAAAACAAATTAGCTTAGCTCTATTCCCAAAAGGTAGTTTGGATGAAATGTGATTTTTTTCCCCACATTCTGTGACGTATATGGCATTATTTTTTTCCTATGGCTGTTTTCAAACAACCTGAAATATTCGAATTATATCTGTATAGGTAAAATTTTCAAAATTAGTCTCTTCAGTCACAGTGGTGAATATGCTCTGTCTCATAGTTGGATGACACATATTAATTAGGCAAGGGGTGTAGTTTCTTCCCTAATTTAGGTGCTTAGATGAGGGTCTGTGGTAGAAACTTTTCACATACAAAAATCAGAAGATCATTTTGGAGAACAGTAGCAAATTGGCTGGAAATTCCCCCAATTCCACCTTTTCTGGGTATCCTGTTTACCTTCCTGCTGAAGTCTGGAGCAGGTTTCCATGCCATAGCTAGCGGCAGTCAATATTTCTGGTCTCCTTGACCTTGGAAAACGCTCTAATGGGACACTGGCCACTTCCCCCAGATGTAAGTCCTGGGGAAGCCTAAGGTCAAGTATTATCCACTGAACCTGTAAAGTACCAGAAGGTTTCCTGCCAACTCCTCAGCTGTCTCAGGTAGGTCAAAGACTGGAGGAACATGTGGGAAGGTTGCCTGCTGTAGACATAGAAAGAGAAGGAGTTTTGGGTGGAACAACACCCTCACATGTGATGGAAAAGTTTCCGAAGAGGCTATATGGATGAACCATAATACAGTTTGAGAAGCTGTCCCCACCACGTGCTGTGTTGAGAGACTTTTCAGCTAATCGAGACTTTCTTCCTAAAGGATTTAAAGATTTTAGTTCCGGACAAACAAAGGTAGCTGGTGGGTGAGCTGTGCTGCTGTCCCGATGAGTGGAGCACCTTGTCTGCTGCAATCTAGAAAGGCTAAAATGTTCTACCAGTGCAATCTCTGCTGCAGGAAGACAGCAGAGTAATCAGCTTTCTGCTTTGTCATAGGTGGTCTTTATGGAGCTCAGGATCATGCTTAGAAGTAGTGATGGGACCTTACATAGAAATAAACATTTAACCCATCAGGGAACCTTCAGTCCTGCTTCAAGCAGTCATTTGCAGAAATGGCCTGATGAATGTTTTGGAGGATGCTCACCATCTGATTACATGTCCCTCTGCAGGGGTTGTTCAGAAACTAAAAGGCATCAAAAGCATGAAAAAAGAGAAAAAGATGGAAATCAAAAAGAAAGTTTATTTTAAAGCCGTAGAAGCCTGTTGGCAATTCCTGCTTGCTGAAATCACATGGCACAGGTCCTGCAGGAGGGGTTGCGCAGCAAAGGTGCCAGCAGTTAGTTGGGAACAGACAGCTTATAGCATAAGCAAAGAAACAAATTCCTCAATGTTTCTTGCTTCAAAATCAGAACCAATAATGTGATGTCTCCCAAACAATGACAGCTCAACTAACACAATAGTTTAAAGAAAGCATTGAATAAGGCTATACTATACTATACTATACTGTACTATATACTATAATACGAAAAAGCTTACTTCTGTTCTCTGAAACCAAGGTCCAAGGCTCAGCTGGCTCTTCTGGGTGGCCACTTTCCTGATGTGGAATTGATATGAAAACTCTTACTTCAAGTTTATGTCTGCACTGTGTGTGTGATCAAAGAGTAAACCGCAACAATCTTTAAAGTCATTGGAAAGCCGCATGTCTATAAAAGAAGTTTTTCATTATGATCCAGAGATGCCAAAGCATCATTTCCCTTCAAGGTTTGCCAATTCATTTGAAACAAGACGTAAAGGATGCATCTGTGCAAAGGCTTGGAGTTACGCAGCTGGAAAATGGGGAAACCAGTTGTTTATCCCTTCAGAAGTCTTGCATTTGCAAAAGTAAACAACGCACATATTGAAAAGGATGTGTCCTATACCATACAGCAATGTCTGTCTACATCTAGCTGTGAGCATTCGTACAGGAAAAGCTGTGGTTGGCTCCAACCATAAGCTTTTGGAAGCAATAATGAGAAAAGCTTGTGGCAGCACCAGCATATTTATGAAACACAGTGGTGTTCCTGTAGAAATATGCTACTGTGGTCAAATACAAACCGAGAGAAAATATGCCCCATATAGATTTCCTGATCAGATGGTTTCTAGCAGGGGAAAACAATTAGAAAGAGGTATTTTCAGGCATAAATTAACTTTGTTTGGGCTGAGCAGTATTTGTGAGGTAAAAAACATAGAGCCCAAAGATGCCAGATGCTCAGCTGTCCTAGGCCATTTCATTGCACTTCAGTGGTCTAGTGGCTGTCCTAGGAGGAGTCAGCAGTTGTGGACTACCTGGGTTTTGGGGTTCCAGAAAAGATGTGATCATTTTGAGAAAACATGCGTTGTGAACAGCGAAGAGAGATCAGCAAACATGAAGTGAAATTATATCTCTGACAACCTTCATGTCTATGGAATATTTTCATCTTCTGAGACAGAGCTTGGTAGTGATGACGGAAATGAGATGCTTTTTTTTTCCCCTGAAACTAAAAAAAAATAAAAATAAACTGTCCACAATCAGAATTTTCAGTTGAGGGGGTTCTGGGTTTATTTCCCCATTAAGCTCAAGGACTATTCTTCAAAATTGCCAGCAGGAGCTATAGAAAAGGATCTTGTATGTATAAGAGTTATCTCTTTGAGAAATGTCTATTGTTTGGCACAGTTCATTTTTGGTTTGTTTTCCTGGAAGCCAAATGAATCAATAATGAGATTTGTTGTACTTTTCTTTTTTCCTTAGAGTCAGTCTTGATGGCAGCTGCTGCCCTCAGATTAGCTATCACAAACAAGCAAAACTTTTGAATCAGATACTTGGCTCAATGTTCAAAAAGCAGCTAGACAAACTAATGGAAGAACAACCTGTCTGTAGATATTGAATGCAATAAAAGCACCTCTGGCTTAGGAAGCTCCTAAACTGCAAAATATCACAGCTTTGGAGAGTAACCTGGAGCTATATCTTCATATGCCTGCTATGGTCTCGTATTCCCTCTCACTCACCTATTTTTGGCCAGTGTTGTAAACAGGACACTGGGTCTTTCTTCTGAGGTATTATTTCAGGTTTTTATCCTCATATTTTAAATCTATGTCATAAAACCACAACAGCTTTTCTGCTTCTAAGACAATTCTCAGCAGCAACACACTTAATTTTGGAGCTAATTTTGCTTTATATCATGACAGAAAATACAACTGTTTGCCCAGCTAGTTGATATGGTAATCTGCATGCCAGAAGCTGCATGTGAAAACAGAAAAAGAATAGGGTCTATTGAAATGGGAAGAGGTGGTGCAGTTAGGTACACCCCACATTTAACCCTGGAAACTGTCAAGTTTGGAAAGTAACCATTAAAAATTAAAAAGTTATGTCATAAAAACTTATGAAAATCCTTTTAAAAGCTTAATACTGGTTCACATACTTCATTAAATAACAACCAAAGCAGTAAACCATTTGTGGTTGGTTCTGGTCATATGAGCTCGTTTGTGGCTTGACTTTCTCTTGATGAAATTCCTTCTGAAAGCTGCTTTCAAAGACAGAAAAAACAATGGTTTGGTTTCATATATTAAACGGCGCTTTAATCAGATTGACCAAATTATCATTTTTTTCATTGCTGCCAAGGAATCAGAAACATCCATGTATCTTTCTCCTAAGTCTCATCTGTCATTCTGGCATGCCCAGTGTTGGGATCGGATGCGCATGAAGAAGCGTGTGGTAGCAGCAGTCCAGTGGAAATTTTAATTAAATGGTTGAGATTGCTACAGCACTTACATGGGATCATCTGGCTATAAAAGTCTTGGAAAACTTCATCTCAGAAATACTCAGTGGACCCCTAAGATGTTGTAACCACAGCTGAGAAGACATTTCAATGCTTCTCCAGCTCCTTGGTATAGTCAATGGCAGGACAAACATCTGCTCCACTGGTAGTGCTTCAGTAAGGATGCAATTGGGCTGAAGTAGTATCCATCTGTTTGTTAGGAAGGAAAAGATGTCTCTGCAGATGGCTAAATAATCCTGTTTAATGGTACTGAGAGGCTCTTATCCTTACCTGATGCTAGTCGGATTAGCCCTGTTCATATTGATGGAACTGGCGTGATGTATTTGCGCACTGTCTTGTGTTAGCCTGTCTGGAAAATATCCCAGTTGTCTAAATCAACCTATACATCATTCTGGTTTTGGTTTTGTGTTTTGGTGTTTTTTTGTTTTGTTTTGTTTTGTTTTGTTTTGTTTTCCAGATTTTGTAGTGAAAGTTTCAAGTATGATAATTGAAAAAGCATTTAATCAAATCACCTTTCAGAAAAGGAAACTACAATTTAAAAAGATGTCTTACCTTAACAAATGCCTTCAGTTAGTTTGAACCAGGCAGTGGCTTGAGGAATCCTGGAATGATGTAAAATAAGGCCATGCCTCTTTTTCACAAGCACCCTCCAAGCAAGTTTACTATTTCTATTATTCATTAAGGTCTTCTGGGTTCTTTTATAGAGATCCACTCAGCAAGAAGCAGTACTTGGCTTCTACCTCTGACAGCTCAGGCAGAATTGCCTGCTGCCTTTGACACACTGCTCCCTCAGAGCCTGGGAAAGCAGTAAGAAATATGAAATGTCCTGTAGGAACGTGGAAGACAACACATGTCTTGGAGCTTAGTGAATTTCTGGCAAAATTTACTTATGCTCCAGATTCATATTTATTCCTCAAAATTTGCCATGTGAGAAGCTCTGACCTGAGAAAACTGGAGGAAACTGAAAATCAGCATAGACCGGTGTCACCCTTGTACACAGAGTCCAACTTATTTGGGGCCTCCTAGCTGAAAAGAAAAGCTTTTGATGTCCCTGTGAACCTAGTGAAAATGTCTCCACAATGCAAAGCAGCTGTGAAAAGCCAACAACAGTAAGTGTGCTGTTTTAACAAGGGGATAGAGGGTAGTACAGAAAGTCCGGGGGCTTGACAAGGTAATCAAAGCTGGGAACAGTTTAAGAAGAGTCAGAAGGATATAAACCAGAGCTTCTCAAGTCATTTCTAGCAAGAGCTGCTGGATAGATGTAAAAACTGCAAGTAGTTGAGTCATTTCACCTCCAAAAGGATGGTGAGCGCTGAGAAGAGGGAATGGATGTTTATTTGCAGCACCAAAGGGAGAGAAAGGCTGATGTTCTGGTCCCATATATGAAGTGGAGATCCTGTACGCAGGGCAGGGAAGGGGATGGGGAGGAATTACATCACGTGGGGAAATTTATGGGGCTGAAATGGGATTTGGTAAAATGAAGAGAATGAGGTGTAGGAATGTTTTCTTAGAGAAGAGGTAAGAGAAATGAAAGATTTCTGGATGTACAGGAAGAGCAAGCAGAGGAAGATGTGAAGATAAGCTGGTGGAGGAGGAGGTACAGAGTTGCATTTGGAGACTGAGGAAGTAGAGAATAAATTTCACAGCCAGTCCTTCTTCAAAAGCAAATAACATCAGTAGACCTTGCTCCCATCTCGGCAGCTGGAGAAGAAGAATAAGGGAACATCACATGGGAAACACTAGCACAGCCTGCCAGCCACAAGGGAGCATTTTCAGGGTTATGGGAGGGGAAGAGAGGAGAAATGACATGTGTGCATACAAAGTGGGTGGCAGAGAACGAGATCATGAAGCTGCTGTGATAAACTCCTTAAGAACTCGGAGCCCTCTCAGATATGGGGTGCTATTCATTATAAGCAGCATGAAGGACTGGAATGTGTTTCTTCCTTTGGAAATCATCGTACCCTTGGGTAAGTTTGGTGGTTCATTCAATTCACTGCTCTTTTCTGAATCAGTTGTGTTTATCCTTCCACCACTGGAAGAGACAAGTGGAGAATTTAAGTCCAAGAAGAAAAGTTTAGGGGAGTTCAGGTCACGAAAATGAGGAAAGCAGAAGGAGGATGGGATGAGTAGGAATGCAAGGTGGAAGGAGGAAGAAAAGACTGCAAAAGGGGAGAAAGGCACATATACTCTCTGTGAACTGGGAGGATGCAGGAGTCATTGGAGCCTGGCTAAGGGAGCACTGGTCTTGGGTGAGGGCTAGGATCAAGCACTGATCATGAAATGCAGAGCTCAGGGAAGTACCAGAGTCCGTAAAGTTAACCACCGTGTGCATTCACTGTCTTCTCCTCAGTTCATGGAACTGGGCTTGGGCATCAACTGGAAGGCAGCTGAAATCATGGAAACACTTAAATATTAGGAAATGATGTAACCAGGACAAAAGAATGGTTTAGAAGGGGCAGACAGCTTTTCTTTACAGCATATATCATTCTGATTATATTACGTTTTCTGGTTTTGTTGGCAAGAATCTGCCAGCAGGAGACAACAAATGGCTTTTAACTTATTGTTTTTTCTAAGGAAAGCATTATTTTTTAAAGATGTCTCCATTAAATCTGCACATTCTTGGAGCTTGAAGAAAACAATCTGATTAGGGGGGAGAAGGGGATAGAACAGAAAATCTATTTGCTAAGTCCTGCAATGAAGTATATATATTTTAATGTGAAACAGTGATGATAGGGGAGGCTTTAGGCAGCTTCAAAGCAAAAGCATCCAGGCAATCAGTCCTGCAGGACTTCAAAACCTTGCATCGAGACAAAGCTTTTTGTACATCTGAGCTTGAAATTCAAATCAAGCAGAGAGCGAGCCAAGCCAACTTTAAGCATTCTGCATTTCACTTGATGTCCTTAAAGGCTGCAAAAGTTTTTTTATCATTCGCTTGCACCGCGCGCCATTTGCAGTGCCGGTTTGCAGGTGTTTCTTTGCTCTTTTTTCTTACAGTTTTGTTGAGATTCGTAGTGTATCACCTAAGTTTTTTAAGGCTTTTGTTCAATTGGATTCTCTTTCTCGCCGTCCAGCCTCAAAAGCAGATTTACAGGAATATTTCTGAGATACGAAAATGCATTATTTTAAAAGCTTTGCCCTTCTTAGCTTCATGGTTTTAGGTGTAACAAGGGACTACATGTGAGCACAAACATCAGATTCCCCAGCATGGAATAAAGCCAGACTGGATTGCACAAAACACTGCAACTGATAAATTCAGGTACACTTCTCAGTGTTTCTCCTCTCTCTTATCATTGATAAGATTTCTTGAATTTATTTTAAAATGACAGGAGAAGGAAGTGTCAGAAAGAGCAAAAAGATCCTCAAACTTCTATCAAAGAATCTGGAACAACCTCTTAATTCTACCTAAATATTACTATGTACTTAATACTAAATAATGGTTATTCCCAAATGAGAGGCAGCTGCTCCAGAAACAAAGGTAAAGGAATGAAATGGGATTTACGCCTTCTGCTCTTGGCTGTCCTGTGGTTTCACAGCATAGCACTAGAAGTCACCCAGGCTCTGGAAAGTTTAGGCATCTGTATGGTGGAGCCCAGATGTGTCTCCAGGAGGAGGCTGAAATTTGCTGATACCCAGCTCTGGGCTTCATTTCTGATGAACCTGGAGCCTGTAGCATCGCGGATCCAAAGAATATGAGACGGCACTGTACTCCTTAAATTATACCTATGTTAATGGCAGAATATGCAAAAAACGTGAGAGGACAGTAACTCCTGCTGCATGTCTCCAATTCTGATGCTGTTTCCAGGTCAAGACAAGGGAATGGTCTTATGTTTTTCTGTCTGCTGCATAGATCTGAGCTATTTATTTCCTCCATAATGAGTGGTGTCTTCTGAGGGACAGATGCTCAGCCAGTTATGAAGGACTGGTAGGGGACAGGTAACATTCCACTGTGGGCAGCTGGCAGTAATCCTTGCTGAAAGGCAGAGGTATAGAGATGCCTACACACAATCTCCTTGCAGAGGAAGTGATTGCCACCTCTGGAATGTTATTATTGGTTGTTATTGCTCCTGAGCCCGCAGGAAGAAGGAGTTACTTAGCATCTTCTGCTGTCCAGAACCAGGCAAAGACCTTCACTCAGTCTTCAGTTAACAGAAAATGTATTGTTGGTTAAAGAATTTTTTTGGCGAAAAAGCTTCACTTCATTTTGGGTATTTTTGTTTATTTGCTCTTGGCCTCTTTTAAATAAAGAGCAATTCCAAATTTAGGACAAAATGACTACAGAAAACAGCCAGCTGAAGATGCTGTTAATTTTTAGTATGGATGTCTCCTCAGAAACTACTAAAATATGTTATGAAAAAGCTAAAAACCCCAAGGGGTTTTTTTTTATTGTAAATACCTGACCCAAAATTAGCATTTTGGCTTATTCTGACAGATAACACAGAGGCCGTAGGCTCTGTCACTGCTGATATTTGTGCGCTGTTTGTGCCCGCAGGACAGGTTATTACAGAGCCCTCCTGTGATTAGGGCTAGCACTGTAGGCACAGGAGCACCACGTGTACCAGGATTTGGCCCCTTTCCTGTAGAGAATATGAGAAATGCATCCAGGTGAATCTGGAGAAAACTCTCTGTGCCCATGGAAAATCTCAAATGTTCTGTACAATACTTTCATTTGCCGTAGGAGACGCAGGAATCCCTGTGTGCAGAGACTTTGTTATTAGCTTTATGTAACCAACAGGGGGCATTAGATTTATGCTTATTAAATGTGTATTTCTACTAACAGAAAAATCCCCAAGTTTTTAAATTGAAAACATCGGGATGGAAATCCTTTATCCTACAAAAGACACAGGATTCTGCTTTTGCAGATGATTTAGTAACTCTGTAAGTCTGTTCTGTTTTCTTTAGGCCTAGCTTGTGTCTTGTTTGAGAGGAAGATAAGTGAGATTGATGTAATTAAGAACCAGAAGTGTTTTCTGGTGTAAATTGATATGTATTGACACATTTCATTTTTCTAACCAGAAATTAAAGTAAGATTGCAATTATATCTTTCTGATAGAAATTAGACTCAGCAATACACAGTCAACTGTTGCTCTTCATTATAGGGAAAACCTTGACCTGAGTTATTTGATTGCTAAATGCAGAAGACTTTAGTGAGGAGCTGCAGTGCAAGCACAAACTGTGGTCTTTGAAAATGAAACTGATGTTTATTACAGAGGTAATTACTACAGCTACAACACCCATACTCCTGTATGCAGGAGTACTCTGAGGGAGATGTGGGTTATATATCTGCAGTTTTATTGTGGGTTTTATATCTGCAGTCCTGATTATAGATACTACTTTCTTATCTTCACACGTGAAACTGGAAAACTGTATCCCGATCCGTGCTTCTGTCACAGCAAGCAGCTTGATAACTGTTTTAGGTGAAATGCTTTCTATAAACTATAGTTAACCTGAGCAGCATTTGGAAATATGGGAATAAATTAAAGAATTAAATGTTAAATAATTAGGCAATACAGCTGAGAAGAACTGGTTTCATAAAGAAATGTCAAAAGAAACTGTTGGTTAAAAGCATACAGACACCCTACATTTCAAGAAGTTGAAATCAGCCTTACGTTAAAATGGGTTTTACACATCCCAATAACTTTAATTTCTTTCAAAGCAGAGTAACAGTTCTGATTTTGAAATAAAGTAAATAAATGAGCAGCAGTTAGCAGAACTTTTGCCTGCCAGGGCATCTGGGATGCTGTGAACAATTCTTGTCCCCTACGGTCAGAGGAGAAAAATTCTAATTAGATCAGTGGCACTCAGTATCTCCCTTCCCCTGAGGCTCTTCATACTCCTGTCATACAAAAAGGCAAGAGGAGTCTGGTTCATTGTTATTGTCCTGTAGCAGGGTGCTGCAGAGGTAGGAGAGCTTATAAAGTAAAGCACAATATTTCCCTGAAAAAAAAAGGATAGAACCTGCAGGTAATAAGGGAAGCAATAGGTTTTGGCAGGTGTCTTTAAGTGGTGCCTGAAGCAAGCAGGGTCAGACACTTGCCAAGCATTTGTCCTAATGGTAAGTGCGTTCAATCAGTGTCTTGCCTCGGGGTGCCTAACCCCAAACTGCTCTGTTGGAAGTAGGAAATGTCTAGTGGTGGCATTTCTCAAGTGCTTGAGTTGCTCTGATGGCCCCAGCAATCTTCAGAACAGGAGCTGTACCACTCTCCTACTGCTCTCTGCTGCAGCAGGACTTGTCTCCACTTGGGTTCCCTGCACGTGAATACAGGTCAGAGGGGCTTACGGAGCGTTTCTCAGCTTTGTTGGCTGAAGGAAATCACAAGCAGGGTACAAATGCTTGCATGTCTGATTTGCTGCTGCCTAGTGTTTCTTATCTCCTCCTGTTGCCGAGTTTGTGAGTTCAATCTTAGCAGACAGCTCTGCATTATTAAACAGGTGGTGGGAGACAACCCAGAGGACAGGTTTATAGACAGTTCCTCCAAGAGCCACATCCATACGAGGACAGCCCAGCTTAGTTTTAATTGCTTGTATCAGATTGTTGATTTGCCTCCATGAGTGAATGAAATGCTTGCAGATGTCAACGGTTAAGTTCCTAAAAGTTAATTGCTCCAATAGCTTCCTCTAGAAATCTGCCCCCACCTCTGCTCATACCTGACTATCTTCTTAATGTCGACAGTGATGTTTTTCCAGGTAAAGTTCAAATGCTCTGAGGAGAACTTCCCATTTGTCTTCATCACAGGAGCACTTTGTAATCTGAAAATAGAGAGTGGTTAGCTGGGGAGAGGGTTGGAAAAAGTTCATCTATAGGAAAAATACTCACATAATCATTTCCTCCTCTCTCTCTTCCCTCCCCCCCACATCTGTTTTTTGGATCTTCTGAACTGCATTTTAAACAGCATCTCATTGGTCAGAACTGCTTGTGTTAGTGAAGAGTTTTCTTATTCTGTCTATCCAACAGAAGGGCAAATTAGGGACACCTTTTTCATGCTAATCAATTAGTCATGTAAGATATTACCTCTTCCCAAAGAAGTGCTGGAGTAGCAGCCCTGTTACTTCTTATAAGAGGTTTGTGTGTCAGCAGATTCTGCGTGTATGTTAAGTTTTCTGCAGAACCAGCAGCTAATCCTAATAAAACTTAATGCTAGAAAACATTGCCAGTGAGGTGATGGGTTGAGATTAACTGCACTAAAAAAAGGCAACACCAAGCTAAGGTTTTTAAGGTCTCTGAAGAGTTACTATTATAACATACCAGTTTAAGGACTCGTTTCTGCTTTTGTGACAATCAATATGAAAATTTGCACAGCATTAATCAAAAGAAGAAAAAGATGACAGCCACCTACCACTCATCCAAACACTGAACAGCTAAATCATGCATAGGCCACGTTATTGCTGGGCCAGTGGAAAACTTCACTGTTGCAAAAATATTTAGCTGAATTAGATGTTTATTGGAGAATTTATGTCGTAACCCTGCATATATTCTGCCTTAGTATTTAAGAAAAGGGACTCATAAGTAAATCTTTTTTTTTCTATTGTAGTTAGACATAGCTTGAAGGATAACATGAATGGAAGTGGCAACGTTCAGCTGCCTCCCAGAATGGCATGACTGGTTAGTTCCTCTGTCATGTGATGCATCCACAGGTAACTGGATTTGCTCTGCCATACATTGAAATTAGGGTTTTCATGTCAAACTAATCTCTGTGAGGAGAAAGAGCGTGCCAACAATTGTTGGTGCAGATTTGTGACTGGTGCCATCTCTATCTGAAAATGAGTCTGGGGCAGGTGCATGAAGCATCAGGCTGGCAATAAGAGAATCTGGATCTGATTGTGGGCTCTACCCTGATTTTTTTGCTAGCCCAGTTTACTATCTATGGAACAATATTTTTTTTGCCTGTCTGGCTCAAACTAAACCATGTAGGTACATGTACATACAGGTACAGTGTCTTTGTTGCTGAAACTTCCTGGATTTCCAGTAATACAACTTTTAACAAATATGCTTAAACTCAAAATTTAGGCCCCTGAAAGGTTCTAGTGACAATTTTTTTTTTTTTTTTATAAAAAACAGCCATCACAGTTGAGCTAAGCCCTGGTGTAAGTAATTCCCTTCTCAAAGACATTTTTTATATACAAGTGTATATAAATAGGTTTTAAATTGAAAACCCCCTTGTTCTTAACTGTATCACTGTTATTATAACATTTTATCCAAAATGAATAAAATGCTTAACTTCGACTGCCTACATTAGAAGCAAACACTCTGCTTAAAACATTTTACTAGGGGTTTTTTTTGAGTACATAATTTTCAGGACAATTTAATGTCATCCACTTACGTTGATGTTTAGCTGTCGAGAAGTCTTGAGATTATTCTGGTGTACTTGATGCACACTCCTTAGACTCCCAGGGGTGTTCCTATAAGAGTGAAGTGTGGTGAAAATAGTGGACTTTTAACTCTGGAGAAGGTTTTTTTTCTGTAGTTCCTGCCGGTTTCAGAAGATGTTGCAGAATGTGACATGGTTCTCACAGCGACAAGGGGACAGAAGAGGTATCAGGCGTGGGAATAACTTGTAACACCTTTGGGAAGAAAAATGGAGTGGTGGTCCATCTCAGACTGTTTTGCCAGCCACAGCCTTTGCCACGAGCACCACTGATGGTTCTTTTGTCTGTCCTGGCTCCTGCCAGTGCGATTTTCCTGGCTGCTTTCCATACATGGATGCTACCGAGTGTGGAAGAAAAAAAAGATTCAACCAAAAATGAAGAGTGAAGATCAGACCTGGGCTCCTGGAGTCATAGGATTACACAGACTCTCAGCCTTTAGTTATTTAAAAAAGAAAATTATCTTCCCTTGGGAGTCCCCCCAAAAGCCTGGAAATACTGTCAGACCATAGCCTGTGAAGAAATCCATGTCTTCTGAGTCTGCAGGAAGCTCTGATGCAGAAAATGGCTCCATTCTCCAGTGAGGTGCTTGCTTTCCTCCTGTCCTCCATATGTGACCATGGATGGAGAAGAAGAGTAGGGGGTATTTGCAGCTATTAATTTTGAACCATGCCAGTTCCCTGTGGGTCGGAATGGGACCCGTGGGGTGTAAGGGGGATGTCTTACTCTTTGGGGCCCCTGTTAGTCTTAATCCAGACTATTATTCACTGCTGCCTGAAAAAGATATCCCTTTCTGCAGTTAAGATACCATTTTTCTGAGTTTCCTTGTTTCCTGCCCCTACGGTGTCAAGGACTTATTGCTGATTCAAGCAGTTCAAAGCCCGCCCCCCCCCAAGCATTACTCCCTGGAGTCAAAGCAGATTTTTGTGTGCTATAAACTGGGCCCAGAAAGGATATGTGAGCTCATGTAGTCCTTGCCTCTGTTAAGGATTACCTCAGAACATGCCTGCAAGGATTTTTTTGGGCTATAAAGACATTAGGATTAGTCAAAAAGATCAAGAAAAACAGAAGATGCTTCTGTGAGGTGTTTGTAGCTGGAGACTACTTCAAATGCAAAACACTTCTAAGAAGTAACCATGGATCATTTCCTGTTCTGAATATTTTCTGTGATGATTTAATTATTGGCATAAATAACCCCAAATTGTGTGATTTTGAAGCATGAGAATCATACAATCATAGAATGGTTTGGGTTGGAAGGGACCCTTAAAGGTCATCTAATCCATTCCCCCTGTGGTAAGCAGGGACACCTTCAACTACACCAGGTTGCTCAGAGCCCCATGAAGCCTGGCCTTGAATGCTTCCAGGGAAGAGGCATCTACCATCAACCTGGCAACCCGTGCCAGTGTTTCACCATCTGCATGGTAAAAAAAAAAATTCTTCCTTATATCTAGTCTAAATCCCCATCTCTTCCAGCTAAAAACATTACTCCTTCTCTTATCGCAACAGGTCCTGCTGAAAGGTTTGTCCTCATCGTTCTTATAAGCTCCCTTTAAGTATTGAAAGGCTGCAATAAGGTCTCCCCAGAGACTTCTCCAGGCTTTCTCAACCTGTCTCTGCACAACAGGTGTTCCATCCCTGTGACCATTTCTATGGCCCTCCTCTGGACCCAGTCCAACAGATCCATGTCTTTCCTCTGCTGACAGCTCCAGAGCTGGATGTAGTGCTTCAGGTTGGTCTCACCAGAGCAGAGCAGAGCAGAGGGGCAAAATCACCTTCCTCGACCTGCTGACCATGCCTCTTACAATGCAGCCCAGGATACTGTTGGCTTTCTGGGCTGCAAGCGCACATTGCCAGCTCATGTCCAGCTTTCCATCCACTAGTACCCCCAGGTCTTTCTCAGCAGGACTGCTCTCAATTTCTTCATCCCCTGGCCTATATGGATACTGAGGCTTCTCCTGACCCAGGTGTAGGACCTTGCACTTGACCTTGTTGAGCCTCATGAGGTTCATTCGCATAGGCCCAATCCTCAAGCTTGTTCAGGTCCATCTGGATGACATCCTGTCCCTTAGGCATGTCAACCACACCACTCAGCTTAATGTCTTCTGCAAACTTGCTGAGGGTGCATTTGATCCCACTGTCTATGTCATTGATAAAGATATTAAACAGTGCCAATCTCTGTTGGGATATTGAACCAGTGATCACTACCCTCTGGATGTAATCATCCAACAAACTCCTCCATTCACCAAACAGTCCACCCATCAAATTCATATCTCTCCAATTTAGAGAGAAGGATGTCGTGCAGGACCACCTCAAAGGCCTTAAAGAAGTCCAGATACATGATACCCATAGCTCTTCCCTTGTTCCCTCCATCACAGAAAGCCACTAGGTCGGTCAGGCAGGACTTGCCCTTGGTAAAGCCATGTTGCCCGTCTCGAATCACCTCGCTGTCCTCTAGGCAGAGGATCTGTTCCATCATCTTCCCTGGCACAGAGGTGAGGCTGACAGGCTGGTAGTTCCCAGGGTCCTCCTTTCTACCCTTTTTAAAAATGAATGTAATGTTTTCCTTTTTTTCCAGCCATCACGAACTTCACCTGACTGTTGTGACTTTTCAGATATCGTGGAGACTGGCTTGGCAACTACATCAGTCAATTCCCTCAGGACTCTGGGATGCATCTCCTCAGGACTCATAGACTTGTGTATGTCCAGGCTCCTCACGTGGTCACAAACCTAATCTTCAGGTCTGTAATTACTCTGTAATCTCATCTTCTCGATTGTTATTTCAGGCATTACCTGTTAGTGGGTAGAAATATTTTTCTCTTGAAAAAGAAACAAGAAAAGGACACCAGTCTGTTTTTCTTGGCTTTCTCTAATGAATCCCATGATTTATCTCTGTAAAATCTGACAATAATTTGTTGGTTCCTATCACCTTATTTCTCAGGAAGAAATCCTGGAAGGGGATGTTGTCACAGGCCCATAAGAAACTCCAGTTATTAACATCAGTGCTGACATTTGCTGTCACTGGAATAATGTCTTTTGCCCTTATTCCGCACACCGTTTCGACCTACTGAACATCAGCCTTTTAGACCACTGACTTCTGTGACTGTGCCCCATCTACCCTTGTCCCAAACCTTGCTTCTCTGGGAGCTGCAGGCTGCTATCCTGTGGTGCTGATCTTCCTGAGTTGTTGGGTTTTTAGGTTAACTTCTAAAAGCCTCCTTTCCAAGCAGGAGTTTGAGATTCTCACCTCTACTCTCCTGAACGTCTCAGTCCTTTCAGTGTATGTTTCTCTACCCATAAACGTACTGCAGCATCTGTAATGGTTTACTTGCAGGGTTAGAAATATGAACTCTATACCCTTGAAAAGAAGAAATTTCTCTTCTTTGCAGAGAGAATGTCCACAGGAGTCTTGGTTTGGACCTTGCAGCACCTGCCTGGTGCTGTGATAATGGAGTTTGAAAGTTTTGATGTTGTTAAATTGGAGGTGTTATTTTAGGTCATTTTGGAAGCTTTAATGGCTCCCTGTGACTGCACAGCTGGACTGATGGTAACTGAAGTACAGACTTTGCAGGTGAAGGAATATGAAAAACAACATTAATAAAATGATAATATTTTAAAGGCTCTTTTTCTAAAAATTCTGGCTTAAGAAAAGCCTATGTGGAAAAGTAAAGTTGGAGTTTCTAAGTGCTCCAAAGTGAGGCGATGCCTATAGGATGACTGGTTTGTTCTGTGCTTAGGTTTATTCATTGCAATGCAGTCTTCAGTTACATTCCACACCATACTTCATATATATGTGTCTATATACATCTCCCCCACTGGCTTCCAACTTCCGTGTAATATCTTTGATGTGCTCATTAGAGAAAAAGAAAGGTATGAACCAATAAGGCAAGGTATATAAAAGTCTCATGTTAAAAGCAAATGAGACCTGAAATAGTTAAATCTGTTACAGGGCTCTCCTCGAAGCTGTGTAAGTCACTTAAACCTAGTGCTTCCCAGTATCCACTCTTCCTGTTTTTTTCCTAAGCTCATGGGAAACGCACAGATTGCGATCTGGTGAAATGCTTTGCTCTCACAACTATAATTAAAGTCACTGGACACTGGAAATGTAATCTTCTACTAAAGTGGGACTCCTCTGCTATAGGATCCTGGATGTCTCAAGTTGGACACTATGAATTACCACACGATTTTGACCTTAATCTCACTGTGCCCCAATTTCCTGCCTGATCCCTGTATGACAAGGTAGAATGCAGAAGACGTTCATTGATGCCTTCAAATCACCAAGAGATTAGTGATGAGTACCACAGAAAACTTAATCATGCCATATTTGAGCAGAGTTTGACTGGTGTCTCAGAAATACAGAGGAATGAGAAGTTTAAAAGGAAAGGACTTAGCTGATACCCATTCACTGAGCACTATCCTGAGTGTATCCTAGATACATGATGCATAGGAAGCTTTAATTCTTCCTAATTCCTATGTGCTCGACTCATCTATCCAACCCTCTGCAAATGCTGTTTCTTCATGTAAGCCCTGCATCCCTTTGCTCTGCACTGCCAAAGAGGCCAATTGAAAGGAGGAGATCCATAACCTTCAGGTCTAGTTGCCTACTTACTTGCACACACAACTGGGAATGAAGAATTCACATTTGGCAATGAAGAATTGCCAAATCAAATACCAGTAAGTACTTTGGCTCTGAGGTTGCTCTGATATTTTCCATCAGTTTCTATTTTTATACCAAAAGCAACAACTTTTGTCAAGTTTTTATTGATTTCCTGTCTGTCAAACCATTTATTCAAATTTCTAATGGGAGGGGAGAGCAAAAGACAAAAAAAGTAGGAAAGCAACTGTAATTTATTTCCTCTCTCATCTATTTTTTTTCTCCTAAGTATTCCTTCTTGGTATTATCAGCTGTTGCTGTAAGCAGATGTATTTTCTTCTTTCCAAAAGCTACTGCCCAAATGAAATGAAGAAATGCTGTTACATGTATAAACAGATCTGCTGGCAAACAGATTGCTCCCTCAATAACCTTTGAACTCAGATTTCACCTGCCTGGTGAAAGAGACAGTGGGCTCAGAGATGCTTGCCTCCTGCAGATTTATGAGGAATCACACACACACTTGGGGAGTGTTTTGGAGTCAGTAAAACAGAAGTGACCTTTTAGTCCTCCCTTTTTTTGAAGAAGAAAGTTGTAGTAGGAGCTCACCCGTTGTTCCACTCCCGTTTCTGACAAGGGGGGTACATTAACCTTGGAGAAAGATTCATTAAAGACCTCAAGCTCTATAGATACCAGAGAAATCTCTTCCGTCACAGTCTTCTGTGTAGATTCTCTGGTCTTTAAGAAGCAAATTCTACCTGATTTTCCTACAATTAGCATGCTTCAAACCTCTCCCTCTGGCATCTGTTTCCCACTTGAGCCCTTGTTTTAGTAATACACCTGTAAGTCATGAAACACGAATCCACTGGAAATCAAGCCTTGCTAGTTTTGGAGCTCATAGGCCGATTTGTACAAATCACTTTGTTTACAATCAAGGCTTGTGATCATCTTGACTATGATTTTTAGATTTGGAAGTCTTCTGTGTGTAAAACAGAAGAAAACAGCTCTAAGCCTTGCCAAGGGTATCCCATCACTCAGTTCTATTCACAATATTTTTAGACCTACGCGTCTGCGTCTCATTGGGTGCCCATAGCACTCCCAGGGAACCTGACTCACCTGATTACTTACAAACACTGAAAGCAAAAGTGATATTGGGAATTGGTTCAACAGCTCACATGTTTTAACTGCCTGGGCCATTGGGGCCGATTAGTGCCTGACCTGTTGATGATAGCCTGTGGCTCCCTCCTCTTCTAGGAGCCCTCTGAGTCCCAGATGATGATTCTTCAATTCATAAATTCATGGAAGATACATTTAAAGCTCTGTGCTGTGGCTAAGAACCAATTCTGAAGTGTTTAATGATCCCTGAAGTAAAATAACCCTCTCCTGTAGGTTTAGATTCAAAGGGTTAGCTCTTCATCAGGTGCAGCTGAACTTTATGGCGTGCATTGTCTCCAGTTGTTGTGGGAGTCAATGTTTGCCCTCTGCTCAGTGGTTATGGGATATTGTGCTTTATGTTGAAACAACAGTAAAGAGGTAAATCACCCTGAGCAGGTGTTTCAAATTTCAGAAGAAAAGAAATGGTGAAGGGGAAGTGGAAGTGATTACTTTTTACCCCGCTACAGCAACGTGCTCAATCCTTTTTAGCCTTTTTCCTTTTAGGAGAGGAAAACTAGTTTCTTTGCTTAAAAAAAAAATAAACCTTAGAAACTGGAAAGAAAGAAGGACTGAGAATCTTCTGATCTTCCATCAGGAATGCCATTACATTTAACTTAGGCATTATTTTTAATCTTTTAACAACTATTTAATTCCCTAAAATCCCAATCATGTTGACTTACCTGTTCTGCGATAAAAATAAATAAATACATTTTGAACCGCATTGGATTTTCTTCCACATTTAAGAACAGCTCATTGAGACTGGGGATCTTTTGATTTACAGTGCAACTGCTTAGCTGCCTTTTTCCTGCTTACACTGACCTCAAATCTTTCCAACAGCTTCCTGTGTGGTGGCTTGATGCTGTTTCCAAGCACAATTTGAAGATCCCCAAAAGAAGACAAGAGTCTCTTTGCAGTTCCCAGTTTGCTTCCTTTACAGACTTTTCTTTCTAAGGATATCTTTAGCCTTATCCAGTATTTCAGGGGGAAAAAAAGTGTCTTCTGGAGTTTTTTGCTACCTTGATTTAAGTGCTTGGCAGGAGGCAAGCACTCCACTACATGTCCTGCCCTTTCTATCCCACCAGATGTCTGTAACATTTAAAGACATCTTTTTAGAGCTTGTCCCTATCCATCACCTATTGTTTAATTAGTGCCACTGAAAATAGAGTAGTAAAACTGAACAGTGAGATCTGAAGTTTAGGAGTTGAAGCAGGGGGATGGAGTGACTCTTGGATATGACTGCCACACCATGATGGAGAAATTTAGTAGAAAGGGTAAATAAGAAGTGGTTTGAAATGTTAATAGAGAAATGAAGAGTGGGGGAGTGGGGAGTGGTGAGGAGGAAAGTGGGAAAGTCGAGGTTTCAAAATAAGGATGGGAAAACTGTAGAAGAATTCAAATTTAGTTCAAATTGAGTGGAATGGAGGGAATTGGGGAGCAGAGGTCCTAGCAACACTGTCCACCCAGATCAGTCGCATAGTATTTGCCTGCGCACGAATGTTTTCTTATGGCTACTGTTCACTTTAAAGAAATGAAGGTGTTGCCATCCACCTGCCAATTACCAAGAGCCAAATGTCCCTATATGTGGGGCAGAGCTCAGGAGGAGCATCTTTTAAATCACACCGCTCCATGGAAAGCTCTAAGATTTCAGAGCTGAGGTGGGGGGACACTAACAAGTGTTTAACAAAGAGGGTCTGGTTCACTTCTCAAGCTTATTTCATTGACATTCACAAGTTCCATTAAAGAGCTACTCTTGATTTGCATTTGGTTAAATGAAAGGAGGACCAGATCTTTCCCTACTGGCTGCTCTTGCATGTCTTCGTGATGTGATAGAGCTTTTAAACCTGCTCTTAACTTTAAGCAGAGGAGTTCAGGTGACCTCAGTGTGACTTGTTGGACCAAGACCAAAGCAGTGGAAGAAGCAGGTGCTGAAAACAGGCCGGGGAAAAAAAATACAACTTGTTTTTTCCACTATGTGTGGAATAGTGCCCTCTGGGAGAAGTGCTGTTGCTTGTGCCAGCCACGGCAGAAGTGTGCACCACACCAATATGTGCTCTGCAGGGCACAGTCCTGCCCTCAACCAGCAATGATTTCCAATCTCTTGTTGCCTTCTGCAGTCCTTTCTAGTCTGTAGCTGCATGCAAAATTGGCAGTGGCAGAAGCAATAGGTGGAGAAACCCCTTCCAGGATTTTTTTGTCCAAGCCTTTAAAAAACACTGTCCGAATAATAAAAAGGCTGGAGGGAGAAAAGTGGCTGGGTCAAGAGTAGGGAAGAGCTTACACAAATATTGGCGTGTGGTGTCTCACTGCACTGACTCATCTGCTCCTTTGGGGCACGGGCACAGGAGCCACACGGTAGAGCTGGGTCACTGAATAAAATGACAGAAGAGAGGGCTCCAGCCACGAAGCTGCCCCCTGTTGCCCCCCCCCTCACAGCTGCTCTCAGTGGGAGAGGGAGGGATCTTCCAAAAAGAATGGCTGATGGCTCCATGCAAGGCTGGCATTTAACATGTCACCTTGCACTTTACGGTTATCATTTGTGGGCAAACGGCAGCCACCTTCCACTACGTCCTTCAGCATCCCATAGTCTGTTTGCCCCCCAAACCCAGCCAGAGAACACAGGTTCACCCAGAGGCTGGTGGAGCACTGGCACAGGATCCCCAGGGAAGCAGTGACATGCCAAGCCCGTCAGTATTCCAGAAGCATTCGGACAATGCCCTCGGACACGCGGTGCGGGTGTCCTGAGCAGGGATGGGAGCGGGGACTCGATGGTCCTTGTGGGTGCCCTCCAACTGCGGTCATTCTGTGATTCTGTGATAGGAATGTTGTCTTAAACCCCCCATGGTGTAAATGAAAATGCAGGGTTTAGTTCTTGAGGGTTTCGCTCAAGAGACAGGGCAAAACTTCGAGAGGGTTTCCCCGAGAGCCCGGCTCAGGGACCGCCGAGGGAGGATGGGCCCCGGGCGCGACCCGCGCACCCCCCCGGGGCTCCGCTCCCTTCCGCGGGGCTCCGCGCCGCCCGCCCCCGCTCCCCCCGCGCTCCCGTCCCGGCTCCGCGGCGGGGCGGTCGCGCAGGCGCAAGGTAGGGGGGGCGGGCGGCGGCGCTCGGCGGCTCCGTGCGCGGCGCGGCCCCAGTCCGCGCTGCAGCCGCCGCGGGGGCGCCACTACCATGAGCGGCCGCGGCCGCCCCTGCGCGACTCACGGGCACCGGGCGCACCAGCCGCCGCCGGCCCCCCCCCGCCGCCGCCGCCGCCGCCGCTGCCGCCGCTGCCGTCGCCGCTGCCGCGCACCCCCGAGCTCGGCGCTGCAGGATGCCGGGGGGCAAGAGAGGGCTGGTGGCACCGCAGAACACCTTCCTGGAGAACATCGTCCGGCGCTCAAGCGGTGAGAGATCCCCTTCTTCCATCCCTCCATCCATCGATCCCTCCATCGCTCCGTCCCTCGCTCCGTCCATCCATCCCTCCCTCCCTCCGTCCATGCATGCATGCATCCATCCCTTCGTCCATCCATCCGTCCATCCCTCCCTCCGTCCATCCGTCCATCCATCCATCCATCCATCCATCCGTCCACCCAAACGTCCATCCATCCATCCATCCCGCTGCCCCGCTGCTGGGTTTGTGCCAGAGGGGCGCCTTCAAGGAACGGCATCTTCCCGGGGCTGAGGGGCTGCTCTGCTCCGCCGGGCACCACCGATCCTTGCCCTGTCCACCCTCACCACTTCTTACATCGTTATCGCTACTGTCAATCTGTAGCCTTTCTTTTCTTTCATGAACTGCTTCTGATAATAAGTAGTCAGCATGTACATTTCTAATATCCTCTCCCGCTCCTCGGGTCATTTTTTTCCTTCTGCTTGTTCTTTAATTCTCTCACAATTGGGCTTGCGGCTGCTTTCGTTCAGGGTTTCAAAGTCTTTGCAATTCCGTGACACTTTAAAGTCTGTAGGAAAGGTACTGGGAAAGTGGATGGGGGAGTGACTGTGATTTGGATGGTGATAACGCCGTGTCTGAGCAAATATGTAGAGAACTACATTAGTATTTACAGGATTGGTTCAGGACCCAGTGGCCACCAAATTATTCCTCGCTGCTGAAGTTAATTTTACCCTTTTATCCACAGCGAAGCGCTGCACTGTACACAGCTCCATTCAGGTTAGGCTGTGGTTGCAGTCCGTCTCTCTAGGTGTATTAATGTAGATGCTGCTTTAGGCAAGTCTTGTGCTTACATTCCTTTTTACATAGCCTTTGCACTGACATGTAACTACTGACACATGTGAGTGTTTGCACAAATGGATTCTGGTAAGGGATCGCAACTTTGCATCTGCTAGAAGGTAGATACTGCCTTGAACAGCCCAAGTTTAGGGCAACCCTGCCATGCCAAAGCACGGCTGTGCCAGCGTTTATCTGGGGATGTGAGCAGGAAAGGTGAGCAAGGCAGTGCATTGAGAAAAGTTGTCATATGTATTATTAATCAAGACACTAATGCGATGTGAAATCCTGCTGAAAAGTGTTCCTTCCGCCTTTCTATTGCACAGTTCTGGATTTACCTCACATTCTTACTAATGTTGTCTGCCATGCTGGCTTGAAGTTGATTTTGATGGCAGGTGGTGAATTAGTGATTGATTGACTTCCCCAGGAGCAGGAGTGAGGACTTAGAATTTGTTTTAAATGTTGTATGTTAAAATGCCAGCCTTGTATTAAGCCATTGACCCTTTTTGGGGGCTTCCTCCCCCTCAAGTTGTTCTGTGTTCAAAAGCTGACTCTGTCAAGCTCTGTAGCTCCACAATCACTAAGAGCTGATTTCCCACAGTAGTGTATTTATTTACCAGAATAGTAAATGAAAGCTTAATTAATAGGGGTTTATATAGCACTTTCCCTCTGACAATTTCAAAGCGCTAGGTGGAATTTAATTACACTTCACAGCTCCTTGTGGAAGAGGACACACAGAAACATTCCCAACCTGTTCTTTGAATTGTGGCATAAACGGGGGTTTGGGGCATCACAGTTGTTTTCCCAAGATCATGCGGCAAGTCGGTGGCACAGCTGGGAACAGGGTTTGGGTTTGTCGTGCTTTTATATCATGCTCTAATTAAAACACATGTCCTCCCTGGAGAAAGCTCAGTAAAGCTTTGAGATTTCAAAATCTGGAAAGGCTCAGAAGGCTTTCAAACATTATACTTTAAAAGCATGTATTTCCTTCTAGTTGTTAACCTGGTCTGATTTGGGAGCGTAATTCATGCTGATCTGGTCATTCATTCTGCTTTTTTTTGTTGCCTAAGCATGAAGCTAAAGAGGCAAATCTGCCCCATTGGACAATAAAGTGAATAGTAGATTGGGAATTTTTTTTGACTCATGTAAGTGGTCAGTTTTTTGCCCTGAAACATGATTTAATTCTTATTTTCATCATCCAGAACATAACCTTATTTGCCCTTTATAGAAATAGTACTTTTCATTGGATTCGGCACTGTTTAATCTGAACTTAGTGGTATCCAGTAGAGCAAATCTGGTTCAAGTATCTCCTGCCAGTCCTTGGTAGAAGACAAGGATTTGGTCTGCTAACTGTGTACTGGGTTTTGTTTTTATACTTGGATTCACAGATTTTCAAGAGATTTTTCATTGACAAGTTGGGGAATGGGATGAAGGAAAGACTAATTATTGTTTTTTAAAATACATCTTCATCATCCTCCAGACCAGCCCTTCTGTAGCCTTTCCTGGTTAAAGAATTTTCTTTGGAGATTTCTCATGCTTATATAATCCCATAGCACTTCTTGACCATAAATCTTTTCTTAACAGCCAGGAGAATGGTTGTAGATAGAGGTAGTATCTTCTATTCGATGATAAATATGGCTGGAAAAATTAGACAGGTATTTCAGCAGATAGGCTCTTCAGGTGAAATGGAAGCAATGGTTTCAAAACAAAATGAAGGTGAAGGCAAATTACTCAGAGTTTCCAGAGATACATCTGAATAACAAAATTTATAGACAAAATTGCAGTAATTTTAAAGTGTGGAAAGTTGGAACTGGCATAGTGGAAACACTGTGCGTGGACTTAGTGTGGTGGTCAGCCTGGTGTTAAAAGCAATCATATATTCAATTTCCAGCATTATTTAGGCATTTTCTGTTTAGGGATGTTGTGAACCTTTCCTTTTCGTCCCAGCTTTGGCTAAAAAATTGGGTTAAAATTGTGGGAGAGGCACTCATAGGGAGTCAGTCATGGGCAAAGCATTGAAGAACAGAGAGGAATCAGTTGGCTGTGGCTCTTCTACCCTCTGTAGGGAGGGGTGGAATTTCTGGGCTGCCCTGTCAGACGTTCCTCTCCCAGACAATGTGTTTGGAAAGGATGGAGCAACTTCCAAATCGATGGAAGTGTTTGTGTGTCACAGTGTCCCTTTGCCCAGGGAACCTGTCTTTTGGAGATATCTTTATACCTTGGAGCTTGGGAAGTGTTTCAGAGCAGTGGCAACCTTTGCTTTTTTGGACAGCAGCAGGTTGCAGGTGATTCCCAAAACAATTGGTGATGGAGGGTAACCTCTAAGCTGCTTTTCGTGTTCTTTGCCCACACCGCAGCTGAGCTCTGCTCAAAGGAAGAGGAAGTTTGCAGGGAGATGTGGAGTCTGTTAGTAGACCAACTGCTGTGGCTGGTGAAAAGGGAAAAGCCCGCAGGACACAGGGTCATCTTAGAGGACTCCGCGATTTTTTTGTTTTCCTTTAGAGCACAGTGAAAATACATCCAGTAAAGGTCTTATCTGAGCCTCACAAAGATTGATATGATCTCACTACAGCCTTGACTGTGCCCTGGATCTTAAGAGCACCAGATGTTTTGCTGAGCTGAAAGAAGTGTTTTGTGAGAGCACTGGGTTAAATCAGATTAAGGTGCCTGCCTTTCACTGCCATTAGTATTTTGAACTTTTAATAAGGACCTTCCTTAGGGCAATGTTCTCTCCTAAGATGTTCTCAGAAGTCTGTGCCTGTTATTACTAGTATTATTGGTTGCTTTTTCAGTGCATTCGGAGTTCTTGCTGAATTGATCTTGGCTCAGCATCACGGAGGTGCAAAGGGGTCCAGAACTGGCCAAGTCTCTAGAGCAGGTCTGGGCGTCGTGGACCTGGCCAGCATGCAGAACCATCCCACACTCACAGGGGCAGAGAAACGTGTGTGTCTTGCCTGTCCATTTCCACCCTTTGTGTACTCTAGCAGCAAAAGTATTAAGCTTGTATTAATGGCATTATGATAGCGGATGAGTTTGGGAAGAGATTAACTCCAGGACTTTGCAGCAGTATGCAATCAAGAGTCCTAACGGTCTGGAAGAGGGGCTTAATTTAGGGGAAGACTGTATATAGTCTTATCCGTATAAGAGTCATCATTATCAGTTATTGTTTCTGTTGCAATAACTTTTAGAAGCTTCCTCAGGAAAATGAGTCTTTCAGGTCTTTCACAAATGTATTTTGACACTTGAGCTGAAATTTTGACTCCATAAGGCTTATGTGGGAATTATACCATGAGCTTTAGTGAAGGTAGAATTTAGTTCCTGGCCTTTTTCAGCTTTGTGCCACTTTCCTGCAAATCAGCTCCTTCAGACAGAGCTTTATGCCCTGCTGGGTCCCTATGGTTTTGATGGGCAAAGACATCAGCCTTGTTTACAGGTGACTGTTGTCAAGGCAAGTTACCCAGGAAAGGGGGAGGGAAAGGACTGTCATATCTGTGGTGCTAAAACGCCTTTTTAAATTTTTATAATGCTGATATTATAGATAAAATAAGTATCTGTTGTCACTCCTGCCCTTTTTGATAGTCCATATATAGTGTACCTCATGTCTTACTGGCAGGGTGACAAAACATTATTGTTCTCATGGGACATGATAAATGTAGGCTTCTCTCCCCTAAATTAAAACAAACTGAGTTTTCATCTGGTCCAAACTGAGTTCACATGCTGTGGAGAGAAAGTTCTTTAAAGCAGGTTACTTCAAGTTTACAGGGTGTCTGTCGTTGGGGATTCACCCCCCCCCTCCCTCCCCCCCCCCGAAAATACGGACTTCACGAGTTCCCTAAATCTCTGCATACAGACACCATCAACTGTGGGGTGAAAGTTTCCATCTTCCAGTTCATTTCACTGCGGAGAAGTTGCAGGAGCTTATGTCAATAGGGCTGTCTTTGGCATTCGAAGGCACAGAGTTCCTTTTGCAATTTCTATGGCTGCAGGGGACCTGCTGATACGTAAATCGATGCAAAGATTTTTACACTAAGAAGTGTTACTAGATGACATTTGGGAGAAGCTTTCCGTTGCAAGTGCCCTGATTTCCTTACTTCTAACGATGGTTTGCTGAATATTGAAAAATTAAGTGTGTCTGATTGCTTCAGAAATCGGGGGAGTTTTACATGATTTTTTTTTTTATTCTATATGTAGTTTATTTTTTTAAAAAAGCCCTATTATGACAGCTCTGTACCATTGTGTTAATTCAGACGGCCAAATAATGCCATATTGTTAGCAAAAGGAATGGCCAGATTTCCCTGAGGTCTGATCAGCTGCTTTGCAAATTGGGGATCTTGCTTTTCTGATACATCTTTCTGTGCGGATCACTGGCGGTGGGACGGGGCTGGGGGAGAGATGCTGTTCTCTTCTGGGAGAGGCTTGAGCGCTGCTGAGCGCTTGCCACAAGAGGTCACTACAAGAGTTGTTGCGTTTCCACGTTAACGTTTAAATATGAGAAAAATGAAATTATTGATTTTTTTAGAGTAAACATCTAGATTTTTTTTTTATTGCTGTTGGAAGGAGTATATAGCCGAAAAATAATGTCAGGAAGTTAAGTGAGCTGTGGAAATACATTTAATTAGCCAGTTTAATAGGGTACTGTTCAGTGGTTAACCAGGATTTTAAGTTATTCTTCTGGAAAGCTAAGGGACTAATATTTTCTGGTTTGATAAAATTAAGTAATAGAAGAAGATTTTTAATGATCTGTTTTTCAGACAAAAATGTCTGATGCTTGTTTAATCAGCGCACTCAGTACTGGCTATTTTAAATGCCGAGCTCTGGGTAACCCAGATAGCCAGAGCGTGATCCTGTACCAGACTGCAGGACTGTGAACAGCCCCTTAGGAGACCCACCTGCAGCAGCACCTTGGTACTGAGTTAGGATCTAACCTGTTGACAGTTCTGCTTCAGCCGCTTGCACGAAGAGGGGAGCAGGGGAGAAGCAGGTGATTCTCTGCCAGAACAAATTTTTTGAGACAGAGCCAGGCTCTGTGAAACTGTAGCCAGGACTAGCTTTGGGCTGAGTGTTTGCAAGAGGAGCTCCCGTGTCTGAACAACTGTTACCGTGACTTTCTCATCTGGGAATGTGAAACAAGCACTCTATTTTATGTAACACTGGAGATCTGATTTTTGGCTGCTCCCCGAGGGTGCCTGTATGCCTTTAGTGAGAACTACAGTGTGCTCCAGTTTAAATTTAATTTCTCTACATCTTTGTTGTGTTCTGCAGAATTTTAGTTGAGAACAGATCCAGCAGTAGAGTTTAGAAGATACCTGGGATAGGTGAGGATTAGTTTATCTCTAGGATAAATGAATGTGTGTGAGAGAACCTGTGATGAGAATTGTGTGAAATATCATTTCACAGGCAACTCATAGGGATGCGCTATTGTCCTTACTGACCCAAAACTCTTCTTGTGGTTAATGAAGTTGTGCCACAATAAAGGCAGGGGACTGCACTGTTTGCAGGCTTTTAGATCCAGAGTGATTAAAGTTAATTTTTTAAGTTTTCAGGAGGTAAATTCCAGGCAGACCCTAATCTTTCTTCTTGAGCTTGCTTGCTAAATTGCTGAAATCTGCTGTGTTCCCAGCTAAGTGCCTTACATGTGGATTTAATATTTCAGCCAATGCTGGATTATTTATCTTCTGTTTTATTTGAGGAGCGCTTGTTTGGGGCAGAAAATAGATCATTTTAGCATAGTGAGTATGGTGGTATCTTGCTCTAGGTTTAGCCCTCTTTGCCTTTTCTTTGCTGCTTCAAGCATGGCGGTTTGTCTGCAGCTGGCCCCGGAGCTAGAGGGATGTTGGAGCCCATCGAGGCTGATTTCAGAGGGTCGTGCCTTCCAAAAGGGTTTAGGATTTTGTCTTACATTTCATAGGGATGCAGTATGTCTTGATCCTGTGGTTGGAGGCACTGTAAACATCACCAGTAGAAATATGTATTGTCAGAGCTAAGAGTTGCTCAGAAGACCTAAAACAAAGTAAAAAAATGAGAACGTTTTTTAGGACCCCCCCCTTCCCCAACACGCACACAGAGGAGCCCACGAGTTTTTCAAGATGCTCTAAACGAGACTGCAGCAGTATGCTGACCCTGTGTGGTTATAAGGAGAGTCAGCTGATAGCAGTTTAAGTGGTTTGGGGCTTTTATAAGACAGCATTAGCCAAAAAGGGAAATTCCAGACATTTCACAGACCCTGTCAGGTCCAGGCTGCATTTGCTCTGCAGTGGAGGGGTGGTAATTCTGAAGTACAGCGGTGCATGAATTTGCTTGAGTTAGGAGTTTATTCCTAGATGGACACATTACTTCTTTTTATTATTATAATAATTATTATTACTTGATTCTGACACTGCTTCAATTTGTTATAGTTGCCTGTTTTCTTGAGATGAGATGAAATACCGAAGTGGTAATTTAAACAATTTTGGTTACAAGTGGTACCCAAGCAGTCTTTAGAAAAGATGATTAGAGACAATGTTTCTCACTTGGCTAAGCATATCTCCTGGAATGATTTAGCTGTTCTTGCTCTCCTGTGATTACATAACATGAATTTTACACTGCTTTGGGCATTTTGTTGGTTAAAAAAAATTGCTTGCACACTGCGGTGCCTTTTTTTTTTTTAAACAAAACAAGGCTGAGGGCTATGTGGGTATTAGCTACACCCTACACTGCCTTTCGACAAAAGAGCCTTTTGACAAAGAAACAAGTGCAGCAACAGCAAATACAATGCCTCTAACAATTGTTTTCCTCAGTTGTGTTTTCCAACCTGAAATTTTGCTACCTGTATGTCTTTAATAGCCCAATTCCTTGCCCTCAGTATTAAACTTTGTAAATAGAAGAGTTATATTAGCTAATGAAAAGCCTGCTAACTTTGTAAAAGTAATCTAGTGGCTCTGAGACAGGTGAGTCTGGTGGCTTGAGTGCTGCTTCCAGCTCTCTTATAGACAGACACTGGTGTTTAGACGTGTCTAGTCAAAAATATATACGACCTGCAGATTTGTAATTTGAGCACTCTACAATATATCAGAAAGGAGGATGGGTGGAGAATATGACGGGTGGAGGCAATGGCACCAAGACAAGCTTAGAAATAATTAAAAAAAAATGACTTTTATCTCTAAGGAAGTAGGAAGTGGAAACACATTATCGGTGCATCAGAGAAGTCCAGGCAAGGATGAATGCATTATCAGACATTTCATCGTGCAAGTTTTGAAGTTAACTGCATGTTAATGTTTTCAGAGTATGATATGTCACCACAGGGTAATCTGGGTCACAAGTACGTAGAATTTCATATACTGGATCAGACCACTGGGCTGCCAGATTTACTGTCTTACTTTCAGCAATGGCCAATGTCTAATGGAGCAGGGGAGAGGTTCCCAGCCTCCATAGTAAAATACTGGTGAGATTGGGTGCTGCAGTACCTGGAGAGAGAAGACTTTCCTTTCTGGGTGACAACATAGATATTGCACAAGTTCTAAGTTATCAGTGTCTTACTGCAGAATGTGAGCTGTATTTATGCATTGCTGCCCATAATTTGGCTATCCTTGGCAATCCCTTTTAGGATGTCCTTCTTTCAGTGAAGTTGTGGTATACTTACAAACTGAGTGAATTCAGGTGTTCCAGTGTAGTGCAGTGGCTGAATTCGCTGTTGTTCAGTTATTAGTAGTTAAACTCTGTTAAAAAATAGTCATCCTCAAGAATACTTCCAATATAATGTAGTCTTTAAAAAAATCTAGTTTGCACAATATGGCTCTTGTGTATTGAATCCAACAGGAAGGTAACTGTAGAGAGTCCAGTGCTGGTGTTCTTGCTGTGGTCATCACCTCACAATTTGCAGACCTTTTGTTGTCTCTTTTTTTTCTTCTGAAGAAGACACAAACCACCAGTATTATTTGTTGAAGACTGGAGCAGGCAAGAAGAGCTTGCCTGTCCCATGAAGGGAGTCTGAGCCTGGGTCTGTTGCCCTGGGGCGCAGGGCTTGGCGGGTGGCATAGCAGGGCTTATACCCAATGCTTTAGAAAAGACCGATTGTGCAGAAGTCCTTTGGCTCACTCAGAGAAAGATCATTGGTGTGAATTAACCAATGTGGAGTGTGGACCATCACGGGGAGGGCAGGACCAGGAGTGAACCTGGGATTTGATGGTGCAGGTGCACGCAAAGCCATGTTGGCAGGGCACATCTCTGGGCAGCCATCGGGTGAAGAGCTCTGACTTGAGTACATTTCCTCTCTGTCAAGTAGAACGAGTATGGATGTATCTCAGGAAGGAGCAGCATGTAGGCAGGTCTGTAGTACGTTTGTCTTATGCTATGCCTGATATGTTTGAATAAAGACTTGGCTCGTGCTAAGAGGCTGCTTCACCACAGAGTCAGCGTAGCAGGGTACAGGGGGACATCAAGGTGTCCTCCACTGAGGCTCCTTGCTTTGGAGCTGGTGGCGAAGGATGCCAGAAGGAAGCTCAGCCACTTGTGTTTTGAAGGGGACAGTTTTGTCTTTGATGTAGGGTGCCCAGTGTCAACTGGAGATGGAGAAAAAATGAGTGTTTTCCAATGTTTGTCTCTTCCACCATGTTCAAGCAGCTACCTGGAAATCAAAGTGGAATTTTCCAGTAGTCAGACGGATGGAAGTCTTAACCTAAGACACAGCTGTGATTGACCTTTCTTAGTGAGGAAATCATGTAACTGAATTGTAGAAATATGAATTTAGTCCGGGCCTGACTGTTAAAACCCAGCCTCAGGGAAGGTAATTGCAGAAATGGACTTTCATGAGTGGTTGATGGGGATGATGTAAAGCAACCTCTTCTGCAGCTACACAAAACTCCTACAAACCCTAAGGTTGTATTCTTTACTAAGGAGTCTCTGCTGTTGACCGAGGTGAGGCTCCAAACCAGTGTCATGTTAGAGAATATACAAGGAGTAACAGCAGAGGATTCAAAGCAAAAACTCCTCTGTGTCCCTTGCACTCCACAATTGTAAGAAATTATGGAACCAAAAAAGAGGTTCTCTCACAGTGTCCTCTCATCCAGTGTGCAGTTTAGGTATTTACAGCTGGATATGGATTGGCTAATGTAAAGTTAAATCTGCCTAGATTTTTGAACTGGAGAATTGTAGAAATAGGGAAGAATGTGTCTTGGTTGGAGAGCATAACATGACTCTTGGTAAAACGTAGGATTGATGTGGAGTCCTGTGGATGCTGAGACCTGGGCACACAATAAAACCCAAGGATCAGACGCTGACCTGTTCTTCCTTAAATTTTATCAAGCTACTTGCTGAGCAGAAGCATTAATGAAATGTGGATTCCTATGGCTTTGTGCCCGCAGTTAGACTCATTGGTCTTTAATAAGATGCAGACATTGATTCAAGATTTTTCTTCAGTTGGAATGGAATGCACACATACACATTCATGTGCTGATGGTGGATGAATAAGATTTATTTCTTTAGGATATGAGGATAAAAATGAAGTCAGTTAAAGTAAAGGAAAACTCATGGAGTCAAAAGCAAACACGTTGTAATATTTGGTCAAGTTTCTGATATGTATATGATTTATCTGATCTAACCTTACAAATACTGGTTTCTACCAAGATAAGATCCTTCCAGAGTCTGTTTTTTCCTAATTTTATGGGATTTTTTTAACTATCAATACTTTGGCTTTATGTTTTTATTTCCTCCCAAGTTTCTGGTGATTTTGATCGGTTTAATGAATGTCTCAGGTGTAAAGAATTATAAAATCCATGGAAGACAATCATTAAATGCCATATGGAGGCTGCTGGCTGCAACATGTATCTCCTGCAGTGCACACTGTCCTGAAACAGTTACGTGGTGGGAATACACAATCAAGATGATTTCTGTGGATGGAGAGGCTTTGAAGCAGGGTTATCTGCTTTTGGACTGTGGTCCTCTGGGGAGAACCCAGATGTGCACAGCATCCACAAGTGAGTTTAGTATTGCAATCTCTCATTGCCCAGGTTGTGCCTGTTGTGTCTAGATATGTGAGCAAAACTGTGGTGGAAGAGAATCCGGTAAAGAGTTCTCTTTCCAGGTCTAACTAAAGGACTTGTAATAGTGGCTGTTCCCCTGTGGGATGGGAAATTAAGAGTTGTTTACCCTGCCATCCTTTCCAGCTGCTGGGGTGCTGTTGTGGTAGGGTGATTGCTACAGGGTGAGCCCGGCAGGTTTGTGGGGGGCTGATGGTGTCTCCATTTGTCCAAGTTGGAGAAGATGAAAGGTGTCGGGCGGACACATGAAGACAATGGGATGAGCTCCAGCAAACCTTTTGGTTTCCAGGGGGTTAGGATGTTGCCTATTTTAGAGTCAGTGCTTTGCTGAGGAAAGCTGGGCTGAGTCGCCGTTGTAGAAAGGGCTGCAGAAAGCCAAGGAGATTTTGTGTAATGCTCAGGCTTTACTCTGTGTCTCCTGCTGCTTTTAGCGAAGGCATCTCCCTTTGCGTAGGAAAGCAAATTTTTAAAGTTGACATTTAGGCTTAAGAATATTTGTGATGGATTCAAATAAAATCTTTGAGCTTAAAAGGGTTAGGTTTCAGAAAAAATAAACTTCTATTTCTCACATTGGTCGGCTTTTAAATATTTTTAATCTGCTTTTCTATAGAAAATCCAATAATCTGCAGATTATTTTTTTCCAAATTTATGCTTATAAAGAAAAAAGAAATACTGTTTTTTATTCAGTATGCTTTCCTCATTCAAAAGAATAATGTTTGCATAATGTACAATCCAGTCACAGTTATAAATACTCTGAGAAATGCATGTATAGCTCATGCAAACCCAGTGTCACTTTTATGTGAAAATGAATGTGTGCACCTGAGTATGTCTGTAACTAATTGGCATAACCATTCTTCAGATGTTATGAGGAAAATTTGTAAAAATATCTCTGATTTTTTTTTCCCATATGAACTGCTGAAAGGAATGCTTCCTATAATTTCTGTACAGCAGCGATTGTTAACAGTTGTGTTTTAATAGCTTTTTAGCATCAGTGAATAGGACCAGTTAGTTTCATAGCTGCAGTCAAAGTGAAATTGGAAACTAACAGTAAAAATAAAGAAAACTTGAAGATCATCACAGATTTCAATTTGAGAACCTCTACGAAGTGAGAATGTTATTTCTGAAACAAAATTAGGAATGTTGACAGTGTCAATGAACGTAGAATCCCATAACATTTTGTTTAAGCAAAATGGGTATTTCCCTCTTTGGAAATGCCTTGCTAAAAGCAGGGATGGAAGAATCTTTCCAAACTAGTGAATAAAGCTATTTTAGGTCTAACTCATAATGTTTTGATGCCAGTCCATGCATGTAAACTGTAGGCACAGATTGAAAAAACACAGTGGTATTTAAACCTGAGTTCGGCCTCTTAAAAATGCTGCCTGCCCATATTTTGTATTTAGAGCAATGGATGCATGTTACTAGGACGAGCCAAACTCACCTACTTGCATTTTTAATGAACTGATACTGCATTTCAATACCTGCTTTGTGTTATTTCAGTGTGTTAAGTCCCTTTGGCACTCCTCAGTTCCCAAGTCATGCTGAATTTCCGTGTTGGTCACCTAATGTCCACACTCCCAGACGTGATGTGGCTTGTGGTGTACCGCAAGATGTGGTGGGCACATGTCACCCCTCCCTAGTGGCTCCTGGTGCTCTCTGTCCCTCATCCCAGAGATGATGACTTTGTCCTGCACAGCAGACTGGGACCTGCCAGGAGGAAAAATTTACTTGTCTTAAGCAATAGGATCGTTATCAGCACTGTGCAACTGTGGAGTTTAGCATTTGAAACTCAGTTTGTGAGTTAATTTAAGGTTGATTTCAAGATACATATAAAATTAAAATCAAAGGTGATAACCTTGCCCAGATGTTGTGAATAAATGAATCCCTTCTAAATTGTTAAAACATTGGTGCTTATATCGCTACTTTGTGGTTCAAGAAGCTTCTTACGTTACTAGGAGTTACCTTGTTTCATCACATTTTATTTTCTGATGCCCATTTTGATTTCAGTTCCCTCTGAAACGCCACTGTAGAAGTTCCCATCGTGAATGACTCTCCATCTGCTGTGTAACACACAGAGGATTTACATGTGCCTTGCCACTGACAACAGCCCTTTCTTTCTTTTTCTCTTTTCAGAATCCAGTTTTCTGTTGGGAAATGCCCAGATTGTGGACTGGCCTGTAGTTTATAGTAATGACGGATTCTGTAAACTTTCTGGATATCATCGAGCTGACGTCATGCAGAAGAGTAGCACGTGCAGGTATGCTGGCGGTCTGTTCGTTGCCACTCAGTGCATTTTTATAATTATAATCTGCTGGGAAGATCAACGAGCTTATGGAAAAAGGGTTGTTTTGCAGAAATTAAAGTATTGAAACAGGCTTTAAATGAATGAAACCAGCAACTTGTTCAGGACATGGTAAAGCAGTTTGAAATTTATCCTGGCTAATATCAGTACAAATGTGCTCAAGCTTGTGATCTGGTAAAGAAAGTGAGGTTTTAGGTAATGTGTTCCAAAGGCTTTTTACTAGATTTTTCTTAATTCTCCTGTTACCGTGCCAGGAGGTGGTAGGCTGTTCTGTAGCCCATGTAGGTCCCTGTTATTACACACTCAAAGAGCACAGTAATGTGCAAACAACATCTTTATTCACAAGAGGGTGATTAAGCTGACAGCATATTTACTCTAAGCATTGCAGTTTTATGGCTTTTTCCTTTTGTTGGTGGTCTTTCAGGAGTGGGCAGCTGTGATTTATGGTTGGGCACGCATCTGCGTCGTGTCTGCTGCATCCTATAAAAGGAAATGCTTTGGGGAAAGACTAAATCCCTAATGCATGTGCATGTGCGTGTGTGTGTGAGCAAAGTAAACGATGGGCAGAGGCAATAAGGAATGGCTGAGATACAAGTTTGTGTAGGTTTTCCCTTTATGCACTTAGGAAGCCACTAGCTCCAGCGCATTGGTAGGAGGGGGTTGCATATCTGCAGCGATGGTTTTTGGGAGACGCGTGCTGCCAAACACTGATCATCAGCTGATGCTTCAGCTGGCAGTAGCCTGTGGGCAGCCAGCCTGTCTTCAGGTGTCAGTCATCACTTGCTCCAAAAAGCAACATGTGCTGATGTGTTCTCGCTGCTCTCATCTGCCAGGAAGGGGAGGAAGCCTTGGGGGTTCAGAGTTGCTCAGTGCAGCCAGGTGTCCTCTAATGGGCAATGGAGAAGACATAGGCACATGCTGAATAAAGGGAAGAAACAGCCTTACCACAGCTGTACTGGATATACATATATGATTTCTCCTTTACTGTCTACTATCCTGTCTACTGACCTACATACATTTGCTGAGGGGCAGCACTTCTATAGTCTGTGCACGTTAAAATAATTACAAGTCATAGAATGGGTTTGTAGGAAAATGTTGAGGAAGTGAAAGTTTAGCAATACCTCTCCAATAATGTTTTCCCTGTGCCTCAAATACTGGGGAGATCAAAAGGTTTATTCCATCTAAGTGCTGTTTGTAAATGTGATGGGCTCTGGTTACCATTTGTAAGGATCTTGTTTTGACCATGTTTAAACAGATAATGCAGGTGAATCATACAGATGCAAATTCAAGGAGGAATTACTGTGGAAAATGGAATTGGTAGCAAAGATCACACTATCACACAGTATCACAGTATTGTAAGGTTGGAAAAGACCTTTGAGATCATAGAGTCCAACCTATGACCCAACACCTACACCTACTCCTACTTGTCAACTACACCGTGTCACTAAGAGCCTCATCCAATTTCTCTTTGAACACCTCCAGACGTTAAGGGTTTTTTTTATTATTCTTCATTCTATACTTTGGATTTTAGAGAGGCCTGTCTACACTCAAAGCATGGCCAGTACTTCCTTTGTGTCTGGGTCTTGGCTAGTGGAGTTATATATGCAGGGTGATGTTTCCTGCTTCCCCGTCTTTGCCGATTAAAGAAGAGTGGGAGGTGTTTTCAGCGTGGTCTGACATACAAAGTGTAGCCTTCCAGAGCAGTGTCTTCAGAGCTGCTCCCTCATGAAACGCTTTGCAACTGTATGGAGTGGAAAATAGTCTTGGAGACCAGCATTACTCAGCTGAATGTCACTGGAGGTTTTTTGATATCTGGGGCTATTATTTAAATTATTTTCTGAGTTACATCCTCAGTCCAGATTTGCTGTGTTATGCACAGATCATGTTACATTATACATTAAAATTGCTTTATATATGATATTTGCTTTACTGTCCCAAGGCAAATTTTCAAGGATAAGTGTGCTATGGTGCCACCCCTTTACTACAGGTTTTGAGAGGTTCTGGTTTTACAGCTTTTTAGTGCCAGAACCAAACCAAAGACCAATACACAGACACAAACAACGCTGATCAAGCCCCTGACTTGACTTATTTTTATTACTGATAATGAGTGTGATAAAGGACAATTTATGAATTTTGCCATAATTTGTCAGTTTTCCCCTGCCTGTAAGGTATAGTGCCTTCAAATCAGCTTTCAGCCATACTTTTCTCCTGAGTAGTCCAGTACTGTATCGTCTTTATGTCTGTCCCACCCTATACCCTACGATGGGGATGCTCATATTTGATCTCAGGTTTTCTTGGCTAGTACTGATCACAGGGAGGGGTGGAGAAACTGAAGGTGTGAAGTGAAACTGGAGGTGTGAGTGATTTTTTTTCCAGCTCAAGCTGGTAATCCCTTTGATTTTTTTCTATTGCCTTTTTAATCACCTACAAACTGCCTACTGACAGGAGAAATAACCCAGTGCCAGCTTCCCTGGTTTCATGGACATTACGTAAAAAGCACAGGGTACATAGGGGTCAGGTTACGTGAATCCTGCCTGATAGGAATCAATGTGTGTTCATTCTGGGTGCACATGGCACCCAAAGTTGCATGGGTAGCTGGGGTTGATACATAGAATAATTGGTATAATTGAGTGCTAAAATGCACAGGATTTTTAGGTGGAAGAGCTTGTGTGCTGTTGAAAGCATTGCTGTGCCAAATGAAAATAAGCTGAGAGTCCAGAATGAACAGGGCATTTGCAATTGCAACTCCTCTAACCTTCAATTAACCATGTGAAAACCTTCGCCTGGAAGTGCACTGATAGATCAGCCAGCGTGTAGGAAAACCACTTGTCTCATGTCCCACTGCCCACAGTCATGACAGTGTATGCCTTCATGAATGCACTGGAAGAATAAAGAGTTATAAAGCATTAAAATTCAGTTTAATGTTCCAAGTAATAGCAATGTTTTCTAAGTATTGTTGCTTATTAGTTAGATAAATTCTGTGTTCTTATCAAGCCTTTGGAAGAGCAGACACCCTTAGAGTGGCTGGTTTGTAGACCTACCCTGGCATTTTACGCTTGGCATTTGCTCCAGGCTTGACTTTGCTTACCCTTCCTTGCACCCGAGAGCCTCCTGCCGGGCTTGGAGTAGCTGGTTGCTGGTTTGGTTTTCATAGAGGAAACCTGCTCTTAGACACTGTTTGTGTGTTGCCTTCCAGCTGTACAAGGGAGTGGAATTGGATCTCCTTGCTGAAGCGGTTGTTTACAGGTAGCATTTCCACCAAAACACTTGCAGTGCCCCAGTCAGCGTCTCTGCTGTTACGAGAGCAGTTAAAAAAAAGTTTGCGAGTGAAGTCCTGGCTCCAGTGAAGCTAATGGCAAAATTCCCACTGTGGTCAAAGAAATGGGATTTTGTATGGTGGGCACAGCATGCTAGACTTGAAAAAAAAGGTAGATGTGATACTGGGGTGTCACCTCTGCGACCTGATTTTCATGTATGTGAGAAGACCTTTTGGCTTTGTGCCAAAGCTGTGCGAAGGAACCTTGCTGACCATGCCAGTGGGATTGTGGGAGCGGCACCATTTCTCCTACTCTTTAACTTGCAATGTTTTGAAGCTATTGATGTGTATCTGTATTTGCTGTTACTCCTGGGTAGATGTTTCTCCATTGTAATTAATGCCTTTTCATCCCATGCGTTTCGATGAGCGCTGTAAATTGGATGCAGGATCATGTACCTTCTGTGCTTTACCTGTCTGTCCTCTATCCTGGGTAATTCCTTACAAACAGCTGTTAAATACCGCCCTGGCACGCACTGCAGACCTGGAGCTGTTCTGATGCCAGCTGCTCTGGATCCTGACAAAGGACAGAAAAGCGTGATACAGAGCTTCAGCTGGGGCTTTTCTGTGCCAAGGGATGATTTCAAAGGGAGGCAGGAGCCCAGGCTTCTTAAATGACAAACGGTCTGTTTCAGAGATGGGGAAATTATCTAAGACTGTGCTTTTCTTTGAGTATTTCAATAAGTCTCTTTTCTCTTTGATAAGTCTATCTTCTAGGTAGTAAGATTCCCAGTTGCAGGATGTTTTTGATATTTACGTCTTGTACAGTTTGCACTGAAGGCACTCGACAAGCACGAAATAACAAAAAATGAGGCAGAAAAAGACAGAGTGATTGATTGAGGAAGTAGGAGTTCCTCCATGTGTACAAAATAGGACAGACTAAATTAAATTAAACCTGTGATAAGCAAAGATCTTATATAACTTATGGAGTGAGTGGCTTTGAGACTTCTTCAGTGCTGTTAAAATTTGCCTTCTGCAAAATGTTTTTATTATTCCACAAGACTTTAAAATACTTTTTATACCTGAAAATAGTATAAGATTTGAGTATTACAGGTTTACTGCGATAATAAGCTATCTTTAACTTAACACATAGAGTTGATTGATTCTATTCAGCAGTGCTAACTGGTATCGTCCACCACTCAACGCCAAGTATGATTTGTCATTTTAACACTAATTAATGATGACTTTCTCTATTACAAGTCATATAAAGTCAAGCACTTCAGCAAATTCATGTTATTTTTTCCTCCAGGACTAAGAGAAACATTGTTTTATATCTGAAGAAAACAACAAAAAAAGAGAATTCAATTGCATAACCGGCTGTATGAAAACTACCAACTCTTATTTTGTCTTGCATTAAAACAGACATAGGTTAAAAAAACCCCCACAAAACACTATGTTGTCATCTCATGTCTAAATATATGAGAGGTTATCAGCTGAATTCAGGAAAGAAAGGCAGGTCATTTGAAAATAAGCAGTAGGCTGTGCTTTTGTCAGAGGTGGATGTGTCTGTTAATGATAAGCAGTACCTTAATGAAGCCTGGTGCCCTGAGAAAACCATTTCTTGACGTCAGTGGCTGTAGTGGCTTCTCCATTTTAGTGCTGTCCCAAAGGTAACAGTTATGACATATCATTTATAGCATTATCTGTGTTACCAGTAAAGAAGTGCCTTAAGTGAGATGCAGATGTTGTAGTTACTCTGGGCAGCCCCTTATTCTGGGATCAGCCCCATTACCTCCCTTGGTTCGCGGCATAAAGAGAAGATTCATGGTCTGGCCTTCATTGAGTATTTTAATGCTTGCCCAGTCACTAACCACTCTCCTGTTTCATTGTTTCTTTGAGAACAGTAGACATAAAATAAATGTTTATTGAACCTTTGGAGGCCTATTGATCAATAAAAGAGAAGCTACAGTGAAACCGCAGAGGCTCTGCTAGCTTTTCTCTTTCATATTCTCAGGGTTTTCTGTTGTAGCATTCGACTGAAGCTCAAACTGTTTGTGAACAAAGAAAATGGAAAAAAAAAAGTCTGTTCAATTAAGAGTATATTCATCCAAGTGTCTGAAAGCTTTTATCCTATGTTCCATTTTCCTTGAGTTCTCTAATTGGGAATTTGCACAAAGTGGGCTTTGCTTATTTTTAATCCAGGCAAGACTGACAATAAGGGCCTGGCTGTTTCCTTACAAAGGCTTTCAAAAGTGAGGTCAGGGGGTTGGGTTTCTTTACACCAGCTGAAAGTCTGACCTGGAAAAGAATGCAAAGATGACATGGTCAAGCAGCAAGAAATAGCAAAGTTAAAATTACATTTTTATATTCTTAGTCTGGAGAGGGATGAGTCTCAAAACACATTTTAATGTTTTCTGTATTTTCACTGAAATATTAAAGAGATGCAGTATGCAATAAGGAAAATTATGGCAAATTTGGTTGTGTTTGGCACTAATGCAGACATAGTTGCATTTTATGAGACTACTCATACACTTGCTTTGTGCTGAATTTTCAGAAAATTACAGTCATCACTTCTTATTGGTTAAATCGTCCCTCCTTTTGTAATCGGTATTTAGCAAAAGGATTCCAATTATCTTATTGTCCCAGATACATCTTGACAAGATTAGATTGATAGCCATCCCTTCAGCCAACAGCCTTTAATTGTAGTAGCTTCCATTCCTCCTCCAGAAGCCTTTTCAAGAGGATTGAACAAAATTTGGAAGGTTTTAGAGGTTTTTTTCAGTTTTCTCTGTTTTGACAGCAATATTCTCGCAGCCTGCAGGTGTGGCAATGAGAGTTTTGTAGGCTATCAGCTCTTTTCATAACGATGTATCCTTAAAAATATGCTCAGAAAAGCACTTAATGGAACATTGCAGTAGATTCATTTACTGTCATTTAAAGGAAAAAGGTGGTCATGGTTACTTGCCATTGTAGACACTCTAAATATGTAAATGAAGTGTAAATCATAATTACAGTTCAGTAAATGACAGTTAATAGCATCTCCAATACTTATCCCATTTAAGGTGACTGTAACAAAATTGTTGCTTATCTAGAAAAACGGGAAAACATTTTGTCTTTTTCAGTTTTATGTATGGTGAACTGACAGACAAGAAGACCATTGAAAAAGTCAGACAGACCTTTGACAACTATGAGTCAAACTGCTTTGAAATTCTCCTCTACAAGAAAAACAGTACGTATATATTTGTGTACGGTGTTAAGAGTGATAATGGATATTTAAAGTATATAATAGACCAAAATAAATTTTCATTTTGACATATGGGTAAATTTGGGGCAAGATTTGGAGAAGAAATTGGTATTTTGGTCGCCACAGCTCAAGAAAAGAGGTCTTTTTTCATGATGAGTGTTCAGATTGCCAAGAATAGTTGTTCCCTGCTGTCTGTAGTCTGACTCCTTCTTTCCAAAATATATTTAGTTTTGAGGATTTTTTTCCCTGAAGGGAAAATGACTGGGTTGAGTGGAAAGAAATCCTGAATGAGGTTCCTCCACATTCCTCAGGAAACACCCTCATGTCTCCACAAGTGAGAACCCGTACCCTTGTTGCTGTGAGTGGATGCTCCCAGTAGTGCCTCTGCAGTGTGTAAACCAACATGCATGAGCTCTAGTAAGAGGGCTTAATTTGGTGTGTAACCCAGGGATTTATTAGAAAACCAGAGGATTTTCTTACTTAATGAGATGTAGGACCTAAATTCTCTCTTCTTGGTGGCGCTGTGTTTACAGGAGGTTGCGAGAACAGGGGAATATATTCTTTCAGTTTGGTTAAACATGAGACGCTGCAGTCAGATTTTCTGTCCTGCTGTGTATGTGCGTAGTACTTCTGGCTTATTAATGTTAGCGCATGTAACTAAGACCACTGTTAAGTGGTCTCACTCTGGGCTTGTGCAGTGTGGATATCTCTCCTGGGCTGGTGGTTGAAATCACTGCTGCCGTCAGTGGAGATGAGCAGCCTCTTCCACTGGCACAGGCTGTCTTCCCAAGGCAGAACTCCAGAACTGTCAGATGAAATGTGCTCCAGAAAAGCTGGTTCCTCTGCACTGAGCAGACCACGTGTCATTGACGGCATTGGTGGCCATGTCAAACACAAGCTACAAGCAATCTTGACAGAGATCTTTTCTCCGGCTTGGCTTCCCTTGCCCACTGCAGGATGCAGCTTCTGTGGGATCAGGAGGCATTCCTCTTGGTTCAGCTCCCTGAAGCCCAGGAGCTGAGACCATGTCCTCCTCGGGGTGGACTTCAGTGCTAGCATGGAGCACCTGGCTAGGGTGAGGCTGGAGGTTTCCTCTTGCTGTCGTGGCTGAGGGACGGCGACAGTGATAACTGTGCCTGACTGTGCCATTTCAAGGCAAGCTCACACAAACCTTTGTGACATTGAAGAGAGCACCCTGGATACCTTATCTTCTTGGAACAAACTCACGTGCTTTATGCTGTATTTCAGCTTTCCCTTTTTAGCCTAAAACTTCCTGGATGTGCACTTAAACGGTAGGAAATGTCTTCACATTTCTCCAGTTCTGCCTGCTTCAAAGCATTTTAGCCAACACTTTAATTAAAAAGAGAAGCAAGAGTGGCTCTGAAGTCCAGCTGTTCCTGCAGGTGCCCAGGGGAGCCCTCCAAATGACCTCTTTTCTGTTCCTCAGCATAAGGATATGTCTGTTCTCTAGATTTTCTGCTTCTCTGCCCATTTCCTGGGCAGGTCAGCTGAACGACTCCTCACATTAGGGGAATTAACCCCGGACAGACTTGTGTTGGATGTGTTTGCATGTGGTGGTGCCCAGAACTGACCTGCCCTGTGTCTCTGTGGTTTCCGAAGAGGATCCCAGAGACCCAGTGCTGTCCCTGACCCTGGATCCTCTTATTAACTGGGCTGGCAGCTCCTGTTCTAGCACAGGCTGCTACTGAAATAAATTCCTTTCTATTTTATTTAAGTATAAAAGAAGAAAGCATTCTCTTGATAACTTTTTTGTAACAAAGTAGTCACTTTTTGCTTTGGGCTGTGGATTGCCTGCTAGAGCTTGATGATGCTTTTGAGACCTATTGAGCTGCAGTTACCTTAATAAAATCTTCACCTCTGCCCGTATCTCCAAGCCTATGTTTTCCATAAGTCATGCAGGATTACAGAACTTTATGGAAAAGTCGTGTTTCTTTTGAGGCTTGAGTCAATTCCCATCCCTAACATGTATTGCCACTTCCTTCTCTATCACCCAAAGCCCAGAACTTCAGCCTCTCGCTAGCAATAGTAGGCTCAACTTTTGGCTCCAGTTCAGCATCTGGTTTGCCCAGGGTTTGCTCCCATTTGTCATGCTCTGAGCCTTATAGAAGAATGTTCTTCAAGGAACTGCCTACTTATCCTTCAGGGTGAATATTTGAGCAGATAAAGAAATAATGACTAGTATTTGTTGGTGTGAATGAATATACTTCTGCATATTCATATATATGAATATACTTCTGCAAAATGTAGACAGTTACTCTGTGGAAGGGCTTGTGTTTTTCACCTACAGAGACCCTGCCTATTGCCTCTCTCCTGTACAGAGCTTGCAGTGCTCTCAGAGCACCCTAACTGCCCATGTGTTCAAACTGTGGGTCCAGAGGTGCTGTATATTTTTGATTATGTGGCACAACCTTTTCTTTCTTGCCCATTCGTTTGTACTTTTAGCAAAGGGAGATTTTGAGATTTTCAGGTTGCTTTCCCATCCTTCTTTTCTTCAGTACAGAGATGATCTTTAAGAGCAGATGTTCTCCAATAGCATCCGTAAGACTGCTAACTTCACACTCCCCCTTGGTGTTTTACCTAAAGTAGCAGGTTTCAGGGTCACACCTGAAAGTTTGCTACAAAGTTCTTGTACTCTACTGGGTCCTCAGCTCTACCCACCTAACTATTCAGCATCTGTGTTAGGCATGCATATATATTTATATATATTGCTGCTTCTACAGCAGTAGTCATCTTGCCTCTGTCTTTGATGCTGTTATACAGGTTATTTTGCCTGCTTACTTTTAGAGCTTTTCAAAGGGTGCTGATGAGTTTCCAGGTATATATGCAAGTATAGTATTTCTCTAGAGAGCTGTAGCACTCTGTTTTAAAAGTTAAGAAAAGACTTTTATCCTGGGTTAGCAATTGGGAATTGACGTAATCAAGTCATCAGTATAATGGCTTTGGAATTATCACAAAAAGCAGTCCCCTATCTCTCCCACTTCTCCAGTATATTGCTAGTGAGTTACTGGTTTAATCCCAGTTCAGCAGTGCTGAATTTTGTCAAGAACCCTTGTGGATTTTAATGTTCCCCACAGTAGTCCTAGTCCAAATGGGTTTTGTTGCCCTCCGGGCATCTATCCTGCGGTTCCTGACACAGATGCCAGATGTGGTGTGTTAGAGATTTGGAGAGGGCAGAGGTGCCCCTGGGATAGCAGTGGGCAAGCAGCTTGTCTCAATGTGTCAGCTCTCAGGCTGGCATTCAGGCAGCTCAGGAGAAAAGCCATTGTGTCAACTGGCTGAAAGCACATCAAATCCCAAAGGTAATTAGCTGGCTGTGAAGGCATTTGTAGTGCAGTATGTGTAGGTGCAAGTTTGGGAGGGAGGGGACACAGCTGTGGGCGTGGAGCTTTGCTGGATGAAAAGCCTGTGACACTCACGTCCCTGCAGGTGAACACAGTGCTTCTAAGCAAATTGCTTCGAAGTCTTTTAGGATTTTGCCCCTTACGGAGCAGACATGCATCTGTGTGGGGGACTGCCACGTGCATTTCAGCCTAGGAGGAAGCAAAACCAATTTCAGCTCCTGAACGCCTGCAGGAGCCCTGTGTGAGGACTTACCAAAAGCCATGCTGACCACTAAAATGCTATATGCTTTTTTTCTAGTTGTCTATTTGATGATTGGTAGGATTTGAAAATAATTTTGAATTTATTTCAAAAGCTAAAAAGAGATAACCGCATTGGGAGCATGCTCTACCGGGCTGGACGATGAGAGGACGGAGGGTATGACCTGAAACACAGGAAAGAAATTGAATCTCTTGATTTGTCTTGATAAGAACATTACAGTCTATGTCTGGATTAGTCCTCTTAAATAAGGGAGCAACTTTAAGTTTGGAGCTTTTGACAGTATACTCCAATAGTTCTGGATTTGATAGCTTTCTGTTATCTGAAGAAGGAATCAAAGATACCATCCATTCATTTTTTTCTTACGTGCCTACCCTGCAGACACTAAATTTGTGAGACATGCTGGGAAGAATATAGGAGCAAGAGAGGAAGACTCATATATTTTATTTTGGAATGTAAATCTATAAAGCCTTCTGTCCCTGCTTATTGGGTGATTAATTTGGTAACATTTCTCCATTTTAGTGAATCTGTAAAAATAGGAATAGGTTGTTTTCCTTTGGGGAGGTAAAAATAAAAGATCTGGAAGATGTAGAAAAATCTAGTTATGGTCTTAAATGACGTGTGTTGGAATAATATATAAATGATGAAATATTCTTTGTACAGACTGGGTGATGTTTATGCTACACCACAGTCCAATGTTACTTTTTTCTTCGCTTCAGGAACCCCAGTTTGGTTCTACATGCAAATTGCACCTATAAGAAATGAGCATGAAAAAGTGGTTTTGTTCCTGTGTACTTTTAAGGATATCACTTTGTTCAAACAACCGATTGAAGATGATTCAACAAAAGGTAAATATGAAATACAGTATTTTTCTTTGGTAAATGATAAAGTACATACTTAAGCTCAGTCCTGTGGCAGAGACTTGTCGTGCCTGTGATCTGTGTCTTCAATTCGGGAAGTGTTTTGTGACCTGTCAGAGTTTCAGTGCCACTCACCTAAATGATTGCTTAAAAAATAAAAGATAAATCACCATGAGAGGAAATTCCCTAACAACAATTTGCTAGAAACCTTCCTTTCTCTTTGTAATTTCACTACTTATTGACTACAGCTGGCACTTCCTAATAGTTTTGAGTAATTTTAATGATGTGTTGTTTTGGCGGACCTTTCTCCTAAGGGACCGGTATCTTCTTTTCAGAAAAAAATAATTTCATCTCCTTTGTGCTGAGATGTTGATGTTTCCTCCCTTTCTGACAGCCCATTTATGTTTGTTATTATTGGTCTGCAATGTTGACTGCATGGCAGTGGGCATTGTACTTGTTATTTAACAGCTGCTGGTGATGGTGTTTGTTGAGGTGTGCCATGCTCTCACAACCCATGGCCAGACCCGCAGCCTTGCACAAGCAAGATTTGGTAAGGAAAGGTGCAGAGGATCTAACAGCATCCTCTGCTTTGGCTGTAAGACATGTGTCTTGTGTCAGGGTCACATGTGTGTTGCTTTGTGTAAAATAATGCATGCTTACATAAAGAAGGGCATTTATGCTACAGCATCCACATCCTATCTCTTGGAAGTTGCCTTCTGATGATTAATTCCATGCTATATTTTTCTCTGCACGCTTGGAGAAGGCTTGATTTCTCACCGAGAAGTCGTGTGCTGTAAGCCGTCTTCTTTAGAATAAACTTGGTGTAATTTGAACACAAACAGGATTTAAACTAGTTTCTTATGGTCTAGTTAACACATATTATATGTATTTGGATAACTGAAATGTAGATTTATAAAAACAGACTTAAAATAAAACAAAAGGCCTTTCTTTGGGCTAACACCAAGCAAGAGAATTTTTTATCTGGAGTGTATTATCCATGAAGTTACAACATCCTGGTACAGGGATACCTTCTCTGCCATCATAAGATTTACTGTCTCTACAATTTCGTTAGCAACCTGAAAGTGTTCCTTTATTTTACTTTCAGCTCTGTAACATGAAATTCTTCTGCCTGGAAATAATCCAAAGTTTTAGGATAAATTCCATTCAATTGAAAGGACTAATTCTAGATGTCTGAAGGCATGTGACTGGCTCCTTACTGTAGTGTATATTGTATGTGCTGGGAGCTCGTTAAGGAAAACACTGATCTTTGCAAGGATCCTCGTGTAGCGTTTCCTGTTTGATGCTTTCTTTTGAGACCTGTATCTCACATAGAACCAACATCCCAAAACTCCCTCTTTTTGCTGGCTCTGCCCCAGTTGCCACAATACCTAGTGGCACTGAGGAGCGTGTGGCTGCAGCAGAACAGGGAAAACACATTGAAGGTGGCTTCCAAATGTAGAAATGATGAATGGTATCTTCTTTGGATTCTTGGCCTCAGAGATTTTTACTCTGCTGCCTTCCCTGGAGAGGCAGAAATGTGATGGGGTTGGTTACCAATCATATGATATCTAAAGAGTCTTAAGAATTTGCTCAGGTTGCTTTGATGAGAGCATTGATTAATATTGATCAATATGTCCAACAAGCTCCATAATTACAAACTATTGACCTGATTCTTTCTTCTCCTTTTGCATAAATTAGAGCTTGTCTTTTATGTTCTTCATATAAAAAATATATTCAAATATTTGCACCATTTTACTACAAGGATGGAAAACCAGCACTGTTGCTTTACCCTCTGTGTCTCAACTGGGTGGATCTAAGGGATCCCATGGCACAGGGATCACAGCGTTGTTTTGTCAGATGTAGTGCTATGAGAGATACATAATTCATTGTCCTTGCAGATAACATTACAGTGTGCATGGAAGCTGTAAGGCCATTTTCTTTTTGAATTAGGAGATTGGTAAACATATACATTACAATTTGGTGGAGAATTTTAAAATTTTTGTAAAAAGCATTTCAGTAAAATGCTGCTGTTGAGTACTGGGATTTGTCATTTAAAGGGCTGGGGTTTTTTTTTCCTCTTAAAAGAAGGATTATTCAGAAATTCTGCCAGGACCATGCAATACATAATAAATAAGTAACTATGGTGCAGATGAGTTACTCTCTTTTACTTATGGGAGCAGTAAATTTGAGATAAAAAAATCAACAGAAATAAAATATTGATGCCATTATGCAATAATCTCTCTGTACCAATATATTCTGTACTGTTCAAAGGTATGTTGCTTTGTTGTGAAGCTTCAGTATATCACATGCCAACAAGGTACAAGGATTTGGTATTTAAATAACAATGGATGTGTCTAAAACTGAAAGGCATCTGTGTGCCCTGGTTCCTGGAATTTGCCAGACCTGCTTGTGGTGGCTGCAACATGGTCATTGTCTTTTATAGACCTTGCAAGGGAAGAGCAGTTTTAGGGAACTGGGAGAAGTGCCCCGGTGCCGAGGATGCAGAACTGCTCAGAAAGTGTTGAGGAGCTTGTTGTATTTGTGAAAACAGGACATACTAATAAAAGAAAATCATGGTCTTACTGCAAAGCACATCACAAGGGAGAGGTGGGATTTTTTCCTGATATGGGCTCAGAAACACGTTTGTTGACAGGCTTAGTACAGAAAATATAGTTCACATCACAGGTACTAACCTTGTGAGAACGAGAAGAGTTAGAGAGGTCTGGGGCACTGCGACGGATGGTGTGTGTCTCTGCTTACCTGTGTGCTCACCGTTTGCTGAGTGTTAATGCCGCCAGAAAGGAGGAGGAGAGGGAGGAGGAGGGAGGGGTCTTTGCTTGCAGGAGGGAGTAAAAGTAATGAAAGATTTTCCGGGGCTGCTCAGGAGACTGGGAATTTGTTGCAGTCGAAAAAGCTGTTGAAACTCAGTGGACTGAAAGCAAGACTGGAGAAAAGTGATATTTAAAATCTACCGTCAACCAATAAAGTGTCGTGGCAGGGATCAAACCCCCTTGTTTTCTGAGAGAATATAGGCAGTTCCACACTAAATATTTGACTGATTTTATTTTCATGTTACCCATGCTGGCATCCCCTTCTCTGGAGATATTCAAAACCCACCTGCACACATTCCTATGCAAACCGCTGTAGGTGAACGTGCTTTGGCAGGGGATTTGGACTGGATCGTCTCCAGAGGCCCCTTCTCTTCCCTACCATTCTGTTATTCTGTCATCTATTATTGCTAAGTGATGTGGAAGAGACCCATGATCTATAGCAAAAAGTGACCAAAAAGTACTGTTGTATCTTTGTAAATGAAAAATTACTTTAAAAGCATCTAAACAAGCAAAAATGTAATAAAAGCATCTAAAGTAGAAGCAGTTGATGGTGATGGTGATAATAGAAGCAGACATCAGCCACATGCTTGCTGTGTTTAATCCTGGGTGAAGATGCCACCAGTAGCTGTGCAGATGTGGAAGGTAGAGGGAACATTCCTCCGTTGACTTGGTTGTGGTTCATAGTGCCCCAGCTTCTGAGTCAGTGGCTGGATGAGCTGTGGATGGTGGCAGTGTGGAAGAAAAGGCATGAGAACTAATGGTGGGGCAGGAGACGATGGCTGCACTTGATAGTCAGTGGGACAATGCTTTGTTTTCTGGTGAAATAGCTGTTCATGTTTTGTCTGGTCTCTCTTTCTCCTGTTCCTGTGTGGTAATATGAATCTTTGATCTGGATTCAGCACAAAGCAAGAGGTCCTACCTGTGGTGGTGGAGAGCCGGATCCCCAGGTGTCCTGGCTGAATGCCTTACAGAGCAGAGGTAGAAGGCCGTTACAACCATATAAAAGATTGTGTTATGTATTTTCTTCCAGAGAATAAAACACAAAGAATCTTCTTTTTTATGTTTGTACCATCGTAGGTTCACAGTTGGATGCTTTTATCATCTTGCTGTGCTTTTATTCTGTCTTTATCCAATGGCTTTTTAAAAACATCTGAAGACTTTCCGTCCCTCCAAAGACACACGGTGATAATAATCTTGTGTTTATTTGTCTGCAAAGATTGGAGCCATTTTTCTGGGCCCTAACCATTAAAAGGGCAAATGGAGCCACTTAAAATGTTAGCAACACTTGAAGCCACGAGTGCTGTAGGTTATATTGAACAGAAAGTTTAAGGATGGAGAAAAGGGCCACCATTTGTTTTTGCTAAGAGTGGAGTTTCACCTAGTGGTACAATGGCTTTATTCCTTTGGTATCATCAGAGAAGAATAAACATTGCCTCTAGGTAAACGTGGAAGTTTTTTTCTGCTAGAATTCTCACTGGTTATCTCGAGTCTCTTTTGAGTGAAAGATCAGGCTTGTCACCTCCTGGAAGTGATTTTGAATTTCTGATGAATGTTGATGGAACACTGAATTGGGATGCTAAGCTGTGTTAGTGAAGCCCCTAGAACTCAGGACTGTGTGCTGTTAACAGATGGGATCAGGAGATTGCACAGCAGTATCCTGAACTTGGTTTGGGTTTTTTTTCTTCACTTCATACAGCCAGACTTTGATAATCAAGACTGTCTGGGACAATGTTGTAATGCTTCCAGTGATATAACTCTTTATGGTTATATAACTCTATATAATGATACAACTCTATCTCAGAGTGTGACAGGGCTATAAAAAGTGTAGTAGTTGCAGAAATATGCACTTATGCTTGCTAATCCTTGCTAAGCCTATAATTCGGATCCTTTTTTTATCTTTAATAAGTGCAAGTTATTAAGTATATGTAACTAGTTGCACACGGCAACTTTTTTCCTTGAGGGAGTATCAATCCTGGTCATAATAGAAGAGGTGGGTGGAGGGATTAGAGCATGAAAATGAGGTTCTACCTTTAGCTGAAGCACAGTGTGCCCTGTCAAATACATCACCTTGACAGTAATCTGTAACTGTAATTTAATAGGTCGCAATTTGGATATCCTTCCCTGCCCACTTTTCCAGGCCTGTAGTAACAAGGATGTTGGTGCTATGGAGATCCACTTGTTCTTGTGCTGTTTCCTATTGCTGTGATCGACAGTTTCACCCCCTACTGCCTTCAGGCTCCAAGGAGATCGCCTCCATCTCTCCATTCTCCCCTGGGTCTGGAGCGCAGCACCCAGAGTCACTTGGGCCTTGAGAAAGGACTTTGTGGAAGATTCTAGAAATGTCATTTGCCAGGACACCAGATGGCTTCCAGTGTGAAAAGCAGACAGCTCAAAGGAATGATACTAAGATAGAGTCTCTTGATATTGGAAACCATCCATTTTGGATGGGCATAGCTTGCTAGTAGGCAGGCAGACCTTCTGAGGTTGCTTTGCTCCTGTTCCTGCAGGGCGAGCATCCCTGTTATTGTCCTCAGTGACATGCTGGTGGCACTTGTAGCAGACGCTGCAAGGGCTGAACAGTCATGAAGAGGTAGCTTTTTCCTTGCCCCCTAAGGGTGACACCCTGAGGTCTTGTTTATGTCCCAGCCCTTCTCACTTTGCTGCTGTCAAAGGACCACTATGATGAAGAAGAGAGAATTTCCATATCCAGGGCTGTTTAATTGCCTTACCAGAAATCAAGTGCTTGTCTGAATCTGTTATTGCCTTTGGAGGCCTTTATGTGCTCCATCAGCAACCCGCAATGCACAATAACTGTCTGTAGATTTCTGGAAGTTTAATGTGCAATGAAAAAGAAATCCCTTTGAAATCAAATCTAATCCCGTGAGAGATTGAATTAAAGTGGAAGCTGATCTTTAAAGCAGTAACTGTGTGTAGATGGATACTTTCTGTGTAGAAAACTAAATGCTCATAAGCTGTATATAAAATAATAAGTATAAATACACTAGTAGAATTAGAGAGTTTAAGAGTCTAATCTGTATATCACAGGCCATTACATTTCATTAAGTTACTCCTCTGAATCCACGAACTTGTGTGTAACTAATTATCCTCTTCCTACGAATATCCAGTATTGATTTAGAAGTCTGAAGAGACTGAGGATCCACCACATTCCTTCATATTTTTCTTGCTTTTTAATTATGCTTTTGGCTTTAAATAAGGTGTTATATTTAAATCAGCTGGCTTCAGCTTCTTGCAATAGTATCTTCTTACGCATTTTTCCCACTGTACTAAGAAGATCACAATAAGGCACTTAATTCTGGCTTATATCAAGTCATATCTCCACCTTCTTTAGATAAAACAAATGGATTGAGCTTCTTTAAACCTGTCTAGCCTGAATTGGGAGGTCTGGTGATGGCAGGTACACAGACATTTTAGCTGCACTGTGGCAGCAGTAGGGATGAAGCTGTGGTGGCGTGGATTTCAGCCTCCCATGTCCCTAACAAGTATCTGCAGCCATTAGTGCAGCCAGGTGTGTTCACAGCTAACTTCTCAGTATTGCCCCTTGCTCATCCTCTCCAAGCCTAGCTCTTATGATTTTATATCCAAGAATTGGGTGAGTTTTTGTCAAAGCAAACCACAAGCTCGTCTACCAAGATCTCTGCATCTTTTTCAGAACTGTTCTTTGCTAGGGATGTTCTCCCTCCTATGCTGGAGATACAATTTGCGTTCCTTTTTTCTAGATATCTGATTTCCATTTAAAACACATTTTAATGGCACCGTGCCCAGTTATCAAGCACATTATCCTGTGTGACTGCCCTCACTACTGTTTAACATTCCTCTAATCTTCCTGTCACCTGGACATTTTATTAGTCATTTTAAGACTTCCAAACCATAGAGAAAAGGACTGAATAGAGGAGGACTTTTCCACTGGGGTCCAGAAGGCTCTGTATAATAATTTTTTACTATATTCCACTGCTCCTTGTTTAAAATCTGCCAGGTAGCAAGGTCTTCAACCATTTAACCTGTAATTTACTGAACTGTGTAGTCTCAATGTTTTGTCAACTGTCACACAGTGTCGAGTCAATGAAGATTACCGTGCCAGAGGATCTGGCCAATGTGTGACTCTGGAGTGATTCAAATGCAGCACCAGGATGAGGTGATGTTATGTAACGAGCACTGTGGCTCTGCTGCTTCAGGAGCTTTAGGAGGAAAGTCCTTGGCTGCAGGTGGGAGCAAACCAGGGGCAGCTGCTGAGGAGGTCATCAAGTCAGTGGTGCACATTGCTGCCCAGTCCAACCCCAGCAAGAGAGCAATGGGTGGTGCACGGAGTTGCCGTGGCTCACACCTCTCCAGTGTGCTTCACGCATACGCTGGGGCTCTGTCTGGCCATTGCATTTGGCTTGCAGCTTGTTCTGTCAAGGCGTTTGGCTGTCTTCCTGAACCAAATTTATACTTTTATTAAATAATGGAATTATCGTTGTGGGGCATTTTACATCATACTGTATTGACAGCCATTTATTATGTTCCTTTCCGTTTCTTTTTTATTAAACATATTGAGATGCACATCAGCTTTTCTCTCATTTTGCCTGGCATGGAGGGCACGCTGGGCAACCTGTAATTACTTGGGTCAGCCTGTTTGCCCTTTCTGCATATGGGTGCAGAAAGCCTTTTGGTCATACTCTGGGAGTTCTTTAAAAACTTCATTGTTACTGTAATAAATCTAGCCAGAGAAGGATTTTTTTCCATATGTCTTTAGCTTTCCATGTGTATTCTCAGAAGCCATAATTTCTCATTCACATACTTGTTCCCACTTTTTTCCCATCTCTGTGTGCTTTATTGTGTACAGCTTTTTCATTTCTCTAATTTGCCTTCCTTTTGACCCTCAGCCTTTGACTGGTGTGGTCCTTTTTTATCTTGACCATTCAATAGCACCATTTTGTTCTCTCACAAGCTCCTAAAAGCCAGTTGACTGACATTTACAGGACCTAGTCTTGTTTAGGGTGTGGGGGTTTTGTATGGGTTTTTTTCCCCCTCCAAATTTGCACTTGTTTTTATATACTTAGGGAAAATAAGTCCTTGGTGGCTCTGTGTGCATGTATAAGGTTTGGCTTTAGTTGCAGAAATGTGAAATATAAGAAGCTATGCACTGTTAATTTACGACTGTCAGAATAAAATTTAAAAATACATTGTATACCAAATGTAGTCTGGTGGTGTATAAATCTTAGCACTTTTCATCAGTAGATCTCAAAATGGCTTGCAAAGTAGGTCATTAGCATTATCTTCATTTCAAGGAGAGGAAACTGAAGCTCAGAGAGGTAAAGAGATATGCCCAAGATTACCCGTTTATTCTTCATCCATTTTGAGCTCCCTAGGAGTTGCAGTGGGTGGATGGTAGCTGGGAATACAACATTGAGCAAGAACAGAGTTCAGAAATAAAAATTATCCCCAGAGAGCAGTGCGTTATCAGATAGTGGAACGCACAGAATTTCACATCAGGAAATTAATCCTAATATTTTGAATTACATTTCAATAGACTCTGTGGCTCTTAAGTCTGTAAATAGTTTTACTGCATCATGGGAGTGATTGAGCTTTGTTTCACTATTATTCTATTTGTTCAGGAATAATGTAATAATTTATTCAGGAATAATATAATAATCTCTCTCTAACAAAGCAAAACCAGGATGATTAAGTTTTTCAAAGAGACAGTTATCTCTTTCAGCCATACTTCACTTGCAATGGAGAGCAAACAGCTAGCCATTGTAATGATTTTACGACCTGAAAGTCTAGAAATAGTTCAGATTTGTAGATGCCAACTATTGATGCCAAAATATTGATGCCAACTATTGATGCAAAAGAATGATCCACGTTATCAATTGGATTCCATACTGCCTCACTCTGAGTGGTGCTAGCTCTTTGCTTTTGTGGGTAAGTGTATATTATTTAAGCATTCTATATGTTAAACTCTTTTGTGCTTCACAGTGAGAGGAAAAGAACAACTTTCCCAGGTTCTGGAGGTGCTGCAGGCAGGAATCAACATGAGCATTGCTGTAATTACCCCCTACAGTTGTTTTTACACAGAATATCATTCTTAACCCAAGTGTTCTCACTGCAGTTTGAGATATTGGATAGTTCCCTGTTACACTGATTTAAAAGCCATCATTATTTCTGAACCTTAACAAAAAGGTTAATTGCAACCCAGTAGAGCTATGCTAATGTTATATTAGGGGAAACCAGTCGTCTCTAGATTTTTCAGAGCAAGTGCTGATGAGCTAGTGGGGCTCATTGACACAGCTTTAAACTAAACTTAAAGCAGGAGAGGGATTTATCGGGCTTGTCCATGACAAGCTGTGAGACAACTCGCCAAGGTTAGAGGGATGGGGTGCTAGCAAGGGCCCTCAGCCTGTTCGTCTCAGACGTGCTAGCTACACTGCAGCACAACTGAGATCCCATGGAGATGAGCCAGGGGCTCCTGAGGTAGTAGGTAACAGGGAAACACTGATGGAATACCTCAAAGGAATTAAGGAGTTTTCCTCTAAGGTGACAGGGCTGAAAGTGGGCTGGGGTGTCTGTGCACCAGTGCACGCAGCTTGGGCAACAAAGAGAAGGATTTGGAACCCACCGTGCTGCCAGAAAAGTATGATCTGGTTGCCGCTACTAAATCTTGGTGGGAGGAATCCCATGACTGGAGCGTGGCTGTTGATGGCTACAGGCTGTTCAGAAGGAACATGCAAGGAAGGAGAAGTGGAGGTGTTGTCCTCTACATCCAGAAATGGATAGAGTGTGAGGAGCTGTTTCTGAAGAACGGCCATGAGCACATTGAAACTTACAAGTGAGAATTAGAGATCAAGGCAAGAAACGGGACCTTGTGGTTGATGTCTACTACAGGCTGCCCAGTCAAGGGGAGCCTCTTGACAGAGTCTTCTTACTACAGCTACAGGAGGCATTGTGCTTGCAGTCTCTCATCCCACTGGTGCGTTTCAACTACCCCAACATCTGCTGGAAAAGTGTCATGGTGAGCAATAGGCAATTCAGGAGACTCCTGGAGTGCATTCAGGATAATTGGTGACATCAAAATTTGAAGCAGTGTGGGCTGCAGAGATCATGCACTGGTGGAGTTTGCAATCCCGAGGCATATGGCTCAGGCAAAGAGAAAAGTCAGGACCCTGAATTTTAGGAAAGCGAACTTCCAGCTGTTTAGGGAGTTAGTCAATAGGACCCCTGGGAAACTGCCCTCAGGGACAAGGGAGCAGACCAGAACTGGCAGATCTTTAAGGCTGCTTCCCATAGAACACAAGAGCTCCTGATCCCCAGGTGCAAGAAATCAGGAAAGCCAGGCAAGAGATGGGCACGGCTCAGTCGAGACCTGCTGGTCAAACTGAAAGGCAAGAAGGAAATGCATGGGCAGTGGAAGCATGAAAGGAAGTGTGGCCAGCAGGTCGAGGGAGGTGAGTCTGCCCCTCTGCTCTGCTCTGGTAAGATCCTGCAAGGAGTACTATGTCCAGCTCTGGAGCCCTCAGCAAAGGAAGGACATGGACCTGTTGGGCTGGGTCCAGAGAGGCCACCAAAATGGTCAGAGGGATAAAAAACCTCTCCTATGAGGAATGGCTGAGAGAATTGGGGTTGTTTAGCCTGGAGAAGAGAAGGCTCTGGGGAGACCTTATTGCAGCCTTTCCATACTCAACAGGGGCTTATAAGAAAGATGGGGACAAACATTTTAGCAGGGTCTGTTAGATGGTTTTAAACTGGAAGAGGGTAGATTTAGACTAGCTATAAGACATTTTTTATGGTAAGAGTGGTGGAACACTAGCAAAGGTTGACCAGAGAAGTGGTAAATGCCCCATCTCTGCAAACGTTAGAGATCAGGTTGGATGGGGCTCTGAGCAACCTGATCGAGTTGAATATGTCCCTTCTCACTACAAGGTGGTTGGACTAGATGACCTTTAATGGTCCCTTCCAACATAAACTATGCTATGATTCTAAGTTCACTATAAAGAACTTTAACATTTCACCTTGAGATTTTTAAACTCTTTGTAAGCTTTCATGTATGAATTTAGCTTTAAAATAACATAATATAGTTTATGAACTAGGGATTTTAATTGTTTTTCGGTGTGGATGCTAGCTAGGTGATGAAATCTGTATTTGGATCTGTGCACAAATCCAGTTGAGCAGATTGCAAATTTTCAGCTCCTAATTAAATTATGGGGGTAATGTGAAGGGTTTTCTCACATGCAAATACTCATATTTGAAAGTATTTTCTGTTATGGTTTAAGGCACTGGGCAGACCTATTGAATGCTGAGGTAGGTACAGGGAAGGTACCTAAAGCACTAGCGGAACAAGACAGCCCAAGTCTTTTTTGCTCATTAGCCCACTCTGTCTTTTCCCCAGTGGAGGGAACTGCCCAGGTCTGGCACAATCTCTTGGCAGGAGTACCTGTGTGTGATGGGCACCAGGAATTACTCCTCGGAGCATGCAGGAGGACCATCAGGAGGCTCACAGTTTTGAGCGGAGTCTAACCAATTCTCTGCCTGATTTGTGATCTTGAGAGGAATTGAAGGGATTTAAAGGTTTTGCCTCCAGATAGCCATTAGGTGACAGTGATTCTCTCCTATCACTTCCAATACTCCTTCTGCTTCAGGAAACCTTTGCTGTGCTTTCTTTGGACGTCTTTTACCTCATCCTTTTTATGCACTGCCATACACTGAAATGGCATCTTCAACCTGGATGACATTTCTTCTTACTTAAAGAAGGCAGCAGAGAAGAGGAGTGGGTGTTGAAGATTGATGAGAGAGCATGTATACTGGATCAATATGCAGGGTGTATTGATAGGAAGATTGGTGACCAGACAGGCAGGGAGAGAGGTCCCTCTCGCCATGCAAGAGTGCAGATCGCAGGAGGTACCTGAATACAGAGCAAGCAGCGAGTGTGGCGATGGAGTGAAGCTGTTAGGGGAGCAGCTGCTGCAGAGCTGTTCCCATCCCAGCTGTCCAGTATAAAACACAGTGATTGATTCAGGATTCGAGGAAGAAAGATATGTGGTCACAGTACTACTCTTGTTGGAGTAGTAGCTCATGGAATGGCACATGCTGTAGCAAACCTTAGTGAGAGGTTTCACCAAAGATAATTTGCACTTTCTGACAATGGAGGGCTGATAGGATCCAGTTCTAATGGGTAAACATATATTACTTCTCTACAAGGTGTCCTCCCTACATACAGGGTCACTGACAAGAGAGCTGGAAAAACTGTTTCCCTCTTAGACACGACATCATTTCTGTAGTGGTGTATGAATCAAGGGGGTGGCTGAGTGAGCATCTAGAGCCATCTGGAAAGCTTTTTTCCTTCTGAGTAGGTGTTCAGGGGCTCTGTCTGCTTTGCTTCACTATTGCCTATCTCCTTTCTGTGCTCCTGCATTCCCTCAAGCATTCTGGCACAATGTTAATAGCTTCAACTCATGTCGTAGCAGCTAAGGTTTGAAAGAAATACCAATTTATTTTTTTAAAATTAATTTAATACTTCTTTTTTTCTCTTAAAGAAGCCCTTTGGTTCAGCTGTTGTGCAAAGTAGTCCCCAAATCATCCCTGCCTCAGTTATTCCTGCAGTCAGAGGGCTGTCAAATCGGCAAACCTAATTAGAGCATGAGACATGGAGAATATTTTTGTGGATATAAACTATTTAATTGTGAGTAAACTAGATGGATAAAGAAGAAGGTCGCATGCTTGGAAGAAAAACATAATGGCTGGACCAAAGCAGAAACTACTTCAGTTCATCTCTATCAGCATGCTTGCCTTCTTTATGTCCTCTTTTCATAACTGTTATGGAGTTGTTAAACCTGCATCTTCAATTTCCTGAGAAGGCAAAAATTTTAGTTTAAGTAATGGATAACAACAGGGAAATATTTTGCTAGGCTTCTGTTTAAGAGCAGACTGTTGTTTTGGATCATGAGAATGAGTGCAAATCATAAGGGTTTTCTTTAAAGCAAGGGTGAATCAGAAGGTAATTAAAGAGAACCAGGGAAGCAATCAATTTGTGTGTATGTTATTCCAGAATTTTAAATTTGAGGTAGTTAAGATCTTCCTCTGAAACACTTGTTTAACTTCTTGTAAGGAGAAGCAGCTCCTGGCCTGATCTGGTGTGTGATCGGATTATGATGTGTAGCCTTTGTTCATAAGAATTTGAGTGCAATAGTGCAAGTTTAGGGTATTATTTTTCAAGTGGTGCTGTAGAAGAAGGTGCCATCCAGCTGAGCTGAAGACAGCTGCAGAAATGTTGCTTTTTCTCATGCGTAATATTTTTTCCCTCTTGCACTTGCTATGTGTGCTGCTCCTTTACTTCTTCCAGACTGAAAAGACCTATGAGGACAGCCGGTCACTAATACATGTGGTACAATTATCATTCTTTTCAAGTCTCGTGTCTATAAGAGGAAGAGAAAGGAGGGAATCGTTTGAAGAAACATTGACAGCAGTAGGCAGCTATGCAGATTTTGCCTGATCTATTTAAACATACGCATTGGTTTTAAATATAATTCTGAACTTATCTACTCTACAACAAGGTCAAGAAACAGCGAAATGTACCCTGTGCCGATTATTTCAGACACGAGGCAGCCTGTATACATTTTCACCTTCCCACTCATACCCCGGCCTCTTGCTGTTGCTATGTTTTTAATTCTCCTGGGTTGTAAATAGGAAACAAAAGAAGTTGGTACTTTTTCACACTATTGCAGATGGGTAGATTGGAGCAGGTAGAATAATGCTGGACTTCGTGCTGAATTAGAAATAAGTGTATTCTTTACTTCCAACGTGCAGAATCATGAGCTTCACAGGTCTGAAAGAAATGTGCAAGTGTGAAGTCTCTAAATGAGGCTGGAAGGGTTTTTGCCAAAGGTCTGCTCTAGCACAAAGCAAAGCTTTGGTCTTGGTTGAGAAAGGACACGATGAAATGATTTGCCCTGTGAAAAGAAGAGGTCAGACCAGATGAGCAGAGTGGTAACCTTGAATGCTAAAATTTGTATCTTCTTTCTTTCACATGACATTGATGATCTCACCAAGGTGGAAAGGGAGTATCTGAAAAAGTCATAGTTCTTCCTTTCTTTTTATTTTTACAGCAAAAGGATTGCTGTGGTTTGCTATGTGTCTTACTCCTTTAGCTCCTTGTGGTACATCTTCTCCAACTTCCCCAGGCTTTCTGTATTTGTGGTTAATACAGAACAGATGTTTTTCTTGTCTAAGATGGTGACAAGGGATTTTTTTAACTTTTGTAAGAGGAGAGACATTTTTTAAACCCATAGTTTTGTGAGTGGGTTCTCTCAGCCCAGTAAGCACCACGGGAAAGATTTCTAGAGAGTACATGAAGCCATCTCCTATCATTGCCAACCTGCAATGACTCTTCTTCAAATCCTCATCTAATTACAGTGCAGACCAATGCCCTAAACCTCAGAAAATAAAGTAAACCTTGAATCATTAACCAGCAGCCATCTAAAACATCACAGAATCATGGTTAAGGTTGGAAGGGACCTCTGAAGGTCATCTTGTCCAACCCCTGGCTCAAGGAAGGCCCCCTATGGCCAGTCGGCCAGCACCATGTCTATATGGCTTTTGAATATCTCCAAGGAGGGAGACTCCACAACCTCTCTGGGTAACCTGTGCTAACGCTTGGTCATCGTCACAGTAAAAAGGTGTTTCCTAATGTTTAGACAGGACTTTCTTTTCTTCATTTTGTGCCATTGCATCTGGTCCTATCACTGGTCACCACTGCAAAGAGCCTGGTTTCATCCTTTTTTTCTCTTCTCCTTCAGATATTTATATACATTAATAAGATCCAGTGCCACAAGCCTTCTTTTCTCCAGGCTGAGTAGTGCCAACTCTCAAGCTTTTCCTCAGAGGAGAGATGCTCTAGTCCCTTAGTCACCTTCTTGGCCCTTTGTTGGACTCTCTCCAGTATGTTCATGTCTCTGTTGTACTGGGTGGCCCAGAACTGGACACGGCACTCACAAGTGTGGCCTCACTTGTCCTGAGTAGAGGGGAAGGATCACCTCCCTTGACTTGCTGGCAATACTTTGTCTAATGCAGCCAAGGATGCCATTCACCTTCTTTGCAGCATGGGTACATTGCTGGCTCACGTTCAGCCTGATTCACCAGGACCCTCAGGTCCTTTTCTGCGAAGCCACTTTGCAGCTGTGTGACCCCCAGCATATATTGGTGCGTGGGGTTGTACATCCTTATGGACAGAACTTTGTACTTCTTGTTGAACTTCATCAGGTTCCTTTCAGAGCTCGACTACCTGACAAAGCTGGGATGTAACAAATGAGGGTGCTTGGGACTGAATCCAACAGTTTGACTGTGCTGGTTTGGCTTTGCCGAGCACCTTTCCATCACTCTGTGGGGCAGTATGACAAACTAAACCTTGGGTATTACCCTGAATCCATCCCCATGGACCTCGGAAGTGTATTTCCAGAGGAGGTGGACACTGTATGGGTGCATTTATGTGCAAGTAACTGCCCAGAATCTGGAGGTGGGTGATGGCTTCCCAGAGGAGAGCTAATCTTTTTCTCTGGTTCTTGCAGCATGGTTGCAGAGTGCCAAAAGCAATCATCTGGATGCACCGTGGCCTCCAGCAATTACGAGAAATGTCGAGGCAGAGCTGTCAGGATACTGTTGCCATGCTCGCTTGCTCTTTGAAATCACTGACTAAGAAAGAACAATTCTGACTTTTGTCTTCAAGCTGTCTCCCTGCCACAGTTTTATAGACAATTAGGAAAAAGAAAACCGCAAGAATTTTTTCTAGAAATTAATAGTTCATACTCGGATCACTATAGTCTCTCTTGACCTTGTTTTAATACAGAAAGTGCATGCTCATAATTGAATATCCCTGTAAGCTTGAGAAGCATGAGGCATATCCAAAGTTGACATTTAAGGTTTAGATTTGAAAAGTTAATAAAATACTTCTATTTTTTACCTTTTCCCAATGCATTTTTTATGTGCATTTTTGAGGTCATGTATAAATAGCCAGACACAAATGGTTTGTGCAGTGTTAGTGGTGTATCGTGATGTTTAGATCTGGTTTAATCACTAAATGATGAACAGTAGATTCACATTTGCACAAATGTGATCATATATGTATGTGGTAAATTGCAAAGCTAATCTGTAAATTATTTTTTTCTTCAAGTTCTATTTTCTTGCCTGTTCTCTGCTCTTCATTTTATCTGTACCAGGGCTTCTCTTAGCTTTCCAAGTCCCTGACTCCTATGAGACAACAGACATTTAAAAATAAACTTAGCTAACATAGGAACGTGTTTCCTTTCTCAGATGTGACATTCCCCCCAGTTTTCACTTACTCAGCATTCAAGTTAAATAAAAGTAAACCCTTCTCCTGAACTTGTTTCCTGTCCATAACTTCTTTGATATTTATACACACCTGTGCAGTGAAGTATCATATTCTACCTGGCTAAACTGAATGTTGAGCATCCCCTTCAGTGCTCTTGAGGAGGCATTTCCTTCCTGCAGATATTTGGATTTTCAGTTTTCCTGCTTAACGCTGAGATTCTACTCTGCTTAAACCACTGACGTTTTCTTTGCTACTGCCAATCTACCTCATCCATTGACGCATCTGTACCAGCTGTCACGTTTGGGCATTTTTCCAGCAGGAATGACCTAGTGACACTTACCAGGGTCAGTGCTACTCTCAGTAACAAACTCTGATTGCTCCTTTCTGAATGCTGCAGAAAAAGTTGCCTGGGGTGGCCCAGTGTGTGGGTCTCAAGCTACCATTAAGGCAGCTGTTTATCATTAGTTTAAGAGCTAAATGTATTTCTTAATGCCATTTAAAATGTAGTGCTTAATCTATCTTTAAAGTATAATGATATTTTTATTATCTGAAGCACTGCTGTTGATGTAGCCCTGAATTTTTGCTGGTTTTTTTTTTATATGAAAGTTTTAGTTTCGTTCTTGAAGTCTAGTTGGAGCAAGAAACAGTAAAGACTTAAGGATCAGACTTTTGGGGCCGCTCCAGTGGCCCTGAATCAGCAGGAACCTTTCTGTAGCTGGGAAGGATTTTACTTCAGCGGGATTTAGAGACTCGGAAAGCCTTTGCATTAACTTCAGTGACTTAGAATTAGACTTCGGCAGCAGAGTAGCTTCCCAAAAGGCTGAAAGCACATTGTGATCCCTCTAACACAATGTCTCCAAAAGGCAGAAGAAAGAACAAGCCAGAGCGTTTTGATTTTACTCAGATTTGCTCATGGTTGCCTTGAAGCAGTGGTATTTTTGCTCTTTTGCAGGTTTTTTAAGCCTGGAACCTGAAGCTGTTCTGTGCAGCAATTTAGAGAAACTAGTCAAGTTTGAGACTTAATATCAGTGAACACAAAGGAGATTTAGTAGCGATTAATGAGATCTGAGTATGTCTGACATGATTTCCTTCTCTTTCTACAGGCTGGACCAAGTTTGCTCGGTTGACACGGGCCCTAACAAACAGCCGGAGCGTCCTGCAGCAGCTAACGCCGATGAACAAGGCTGAGGTGGTGCACAAACACTCCCGGTTAGCCGAAGTAAGTGGGACAGACACCAGCCTGCTCCCTCTGTAAGGCAGGAGGAAACAGGGATCCCCTTCCTCCTTAATTCCCATGAATTAATAATACTTCTGGAGGAAAATATTTCCTAACTCTGATTCATTTTCAATCTGTCACAATTTAGCCTTGGCCCGGCTAAATTTTCAGCTAAACTCATGCAGTTGGACTCCCAAAGTCCACCCCTCACCCCCAGGGGAAGGGAGAGGAAAATGAGAGGAAAGAGGCTTGCGGATTGGAAACTAAAGCTACAGCTTTAATGAAACAATCATAATAATAGCAATAATGATTAAAATAAACAGGAAGTAATGAAAATATGTACAAATGTCCGAGATTGCACCCCCACCCCACCCCTCGATGACCATACGTGACCACTCACCCCAACTGCTGCAGAGCAGGTGTGGAGGATTGGGTGCACAGCCAGGAGGGCGCTGAATTCAGGAACTGATTCACGTATGCACGGATCTGGGGTCAGGAACAATCAGACAAATGAGGTCGTCACTAGAAATCAGCCATTGCAGAAGAGAGCGAGACCCTTGTGATCTCTCTATTTTATACTGTATATGGGATGGAATACTCTGTTGGTCAGTTTGGGTTCACCTATCCTGTCTGCCCCTCGCTGCAGGCGCAGCTGTTTTTCACTAGTTCAAGGATGGCCTTGGTTACCAGAGAAATAAGAATAAATATTGGCCTCTCTGCATACCAGTGTTCCATGTTATCCCTGTTAGAGAGAAACTGTCTGAAAAACATGTGGTTGGTTTTTCAGAAAATGCAGTTACTTTAGACTAAGTCCGAGCCAGAGTCAAAAGTACTCCAGTTAATTCAAACCATAACACAACTTTTCCTCTGCTCATCTTGAAGCAGCACTGAGTACCAAGCCCATGTTTCTGCAGCAGGTTGTGGTCTTTCAGTCAGGAGAACAGTCTCCATAGGTTGCTCTTACTTACATGGCCCTGTCTCTGTGCATGCAATTCTCAATTTGCTGGTTGTTGCTTAACTTGGGATGCACAGTAGGTTCTTCTCCGTATTGTCCCACATCAACATGGAACCAGATTTGATGTATCACAGTATCACAGTATCATAAGGTTGGAAAAGACCTTTGAGATCATAGAGTCCAACCTATGACCCAACACCTACACCTACTCCTACTTGTCAAGTACACCATGGCACTAAGAGCCTCATCCAATCTCTCCTTAAACACCTCCAGGGACGGTGACTTCACCACCTCCCCGGGCAGCGCATTCCAATGACCAATCACCCTTTCAGTGAAGAACTTCTTCCTAATGTTGAGCCTAAACCTCCCCTGGCGAAGCTTGAGACCATGTCCTCTTGTTCTGTTGCCGGTCACCTGAGAGAAGAGACCAACCCCTGCCTGACTACAGCCTCCCTTTAGGTAGTTGTAGAGAGCAATAAGGTCTCCCCTGAGCCTCCTTTTCTCCAGGCTAAACAACCCCAGCTCCCTCAGTCGCTCCTCCTAGGGCCTGTGCTCCAGCCCCTTCACCATCCTCGTTGCTCTCCTCTGGACGCACTCCAGCATCTCGACATCTTTCTTAAACTGAGGGGCCCAGAGCTGGACACATGTCCTCGAGGCCTGTGGATGTTTGCTTACTGTCTTGGGCAAATGGGATTGTTTGAGAAACCAGGTACTCCTCTTCAGAAGTATCCCTGTTTGGGTCCCTGAGCTTGTACAGACACACTGACTACATATATATCTTAATCTCGACTTTCTTGCGACGTCATTCTTGCAGTATTTTACTTTTCCTTTTTTTCCTTCAGATCTGATGAAGTGAACTCTTTGGCAGGTTGCAAACATCTCCTTAACAGTGCAGGTGGTGCAACAGGTGCCTTCAGGTTAACTGATGAAACAGAGGTGCTGCTTTCATCTTCATGCGCATTGGTAATGAACAATACATGGGTCAAAAATAGAGAAGCTACTGAAAATTGACAGCCCTAAGCACCTTGTGCCGGGGAGCTTGTCCTGGTTTCGATGCTAAGAACTAGTAGCAGCTTTAAATAGTCCTTTGGTTTGCTTTCTCTTTCTAGTGGACTGCAGTAATAAAAACTCAAATTAAAATCAGAATGGAAACTCACAGTTTTACATGTGTTAGCATTGTGATGATTTCCCTTGAATTATCCCATACCAATAGTTTGGATGACTGCTGAGTTACTTTCATGTCTTACTTTTTTGATTCATGACGTTTCGGTGTTCTTTAGATCCAGTTATATCCATTATTTATTGGTTTATTCTAGAGAAGGGAAGACTACAGATGGTATTGTAACAATATTCAAATATATTTAAAGGAGTTGCAAAGAATGAGGAAGGAAATTGCTCACCAGGTCCATTATAGATAGAGAAAAAGTAATGGAATTACGTCACAGCAAGGAAGATTTATGTCAGACAGTAGGAAAAGCTCAGGTAAGGTTGTTCCTGAAATAAGTTGCTTGGAGAGTCTGTACTCTAACAAGTCATTTAGAATTGCATAATGCTTTATAGTCAAAGTGCTGTCAGGAATGCAGACTGAGTAGAGGTATACCATTGCTGTGCAGGCCCCATTTTCCATACGTCTGTCTGAAGAGGAGTTGTTATCATCGCAGCTCATCCTTTGCAGAATATACTGCCCACTTTTATCAGGCTTAACAGTTATCAGCCATTTTCATAGTTGTACACAAGAATAATTCAGAGAGTCTGTGATGAATGCAGCTGACTAACAAGATATTGTGTATTCTTTAGTGGTTTAAAATTAAAAATTCATGCAGCATGAAAGAAATAATCATTATAGTTCAGTGGTCTCCACAGCCACTTGCCACCCACTCACTGTGTCAAGCTCTGCATGATATTATGTTAAGAATAATAATTATGTTTTTACGGTGCCATGGGAGCTCCTAAGCACTCCACCATTAGAAGCACAGGGAACTATCAAGCGTATGTTCATCGCATTCAGCTTGAGCCCTAAGTAGCTTATTGTTCTAGCTATAGTGAGGCTGTTTCCAGCTCCTGCCCTAGTGAACAAGGCAGGGAACAAATAGGTTTGGATAAGCCAAGGAAAGAAGTCCCAGACCTGATTTATCATGATAGTAAAGTGTTGACCACAGATGAGTCTAAAGAGATAAGTGGACATAACAACCAGATTATGAGTCAAAGCCAAAATGGTGTGGTAAATGGAAGGGAGAAGTCTGGCATTGAAAGACGTTTCATGGATTTGCACAAAGGCTGCTGTGAAGAAACTGACGGCATTGATCATTGCTCTTATTCCAAGGATGGATGTGTGCATCCATCAGTGAGTTCAGTGTGCAACAGTGGCCAGCTGAGCCTCGCCTGCTGAGTGGTTATAGGAGCTCTGTTAGCGATTCGTGTCCTGGTCACTGGGAAAGGAACACCTGGAGGTTGGTATTTTTATGAGTCTCACTAGGACTTTGGCATCTGTGAGGTGCTCTGATGGGTGCCATTGGGACCAGACCGCTCAGTGTGTGTTTCTGTTCAGCTGGAGCTCAGCACATGGCTCTGTATTACACTGAAGCTGATGTGATACGAGGCTGTTGGCAGAGGGAGCACCGTGGGCTCCTGGAGGTCTCTGCTGCACTCACAATGTTGCCTGTGCAGTAAGCACGGTGATTTTCTGGCCATAGGATAAATCTGTGCAACTCTGCTGACTCTGTAGAAAACAAATAGCCAACTAATGTAACAGTAAATTTGTTTTTCATCATATCCGCTTATCTGACTTTTCGTACAGGTCCTGATTGCTAAATCTGACCTTAGGTAGGATGGAAAAGCTAGGCAGAAGCAGGTTTGCATCCTGTCAGGTTACAGCCTGACACTGGGCCAGATTAGCCACGCTGGCAAGCCACATCCTCCAACACAGAGTGAGAGAGGCTACTGTTGTGGCCCTTGGAGACTTCTGAAGAACAGATTTTCAGTAAAGCCAGACTTTTACTGTCTGATCACAGTATCAGCATTCTCATCTTAAAAATAAGACTGAAAAGAATAAATGGAGAATCTCTGTCTGTGGTATGTGAGTTCATATTCTTAGTTATCGTGCTTTTTATTCAGAGCCATTTATTCCTCTTCATCGAGGAAGCATCCTGCATTTGATCGTTTTTACGCACACGACTGCTGTTTGCAATCTAACTGTCCCTGCAAATAGAGTGCATCAGCTCCACTATGGGACAGGTGTGGGACTGAAATGACTTGCTGGAATTACTTATTTTATCCCATACAGACTCAAGGTCCCTGAATGTAAAAGATGTTATTAATTCCAAAATACCCATGAATCATTCAGTTGTCAGTGCCATATATTGCCACGTTAGGTGTTCCTTTGTGCTTTTGTTTCTTGTGTGGGACTGAGATAAGAGGTAATTAGATTAGCTGGGAGGAATGTCTGAAGTCAATTTGGCTTGGTTCCTTTGCAGTGTTTCTAGTTCCACATTTTACGAAAGTACACATGCAGGAGGTTATAGTCATATGCAAAAAAGAGAAGTAATTACAAGAAATAAAAGAGAACCCACTAGTGATATTGAGCTTGTAAGAGCAACAACTTTTTGAAGAAAATGAGAAGGAAACATGATATTGCCAGGCTTGTTAGGGCAGAAACTGTGCACACAATGCTTCATTTTAGAAGGCGGTCAGCCAGCAAGGCTGAAGTCGGGTTTACCTTTGTTAGGGTATTGTTCTGGCTAAAAGTGGTTTAACAAAGAGGTTAGGCATGAAAGATTACTCTTGTGACACTTCCAAATATGAAGGCATACTCGTGTTCATAGCTGCAGAGCATATGGTGGTGTGGCGGTACACACAACCTGTTTGTGGAGCCTCTCTGTCCTCGCTATTGGCATGGTACCCCCTCAGTGCATCCACAAAGACCTTCCTGTTTTGCAAGAATATCCTTAGGTGCCATGCTCTCCTGTTTGTCGAGTCCAAGCTGCCACCACACGTTCTTAATAAATCACATCATTTAGAAACTGTGGGTTGACTTGCAGTGTCCACTGAACAGTCCTGTCTTTGTGCTGCTCCATACAGAAATCCATAAGACCTCTTACTGGATCATACGAATTACAAACAGTAACGTTTTCGTTTCTGTTTTTTACAGGTTCTCCAGCTGGGATCTGACATTCTTCCTCAGTACAAGCAAGAAGCTCCAAAGACTCCGCCACACATTATACTACACTATTGTGCTTTTAAGACCACTTGGGACTGGGTCATCTTAATTCTGACCTTCTACACAGCAATTATGGTTCCATATAATGTCTCCTTCAAGACAAAACAGAACAACATTGCCTGGCTCGTGCTGGACAGTGTCGTGGACGTTATTTTTCTGGTCGACATTGTTTTGAACTTTCATACGACCTTTGTTGGCCCTGGTGGAGAGGTCATATCTGATCCCAAACTCATAAGGATGAACTACCTGAAAACGTGGTTTGTGATTGATCTTTTGTCCTGTTTACCATATGACATCATTAATGCCTTTGAGAATGTGGATGAGGTAAGTGATCGTAGGCCACCTTAAAAGGGTTGTTTTAATTAGGAATTAATTTAGAAGCTTGCTCCCAGGCATCTGGCAGCAATAAGAGGCGACTGAAGCTCTGTGCAAGTATGCAGGGATGGCCTTAAGCGGCTGAGCTTTACCTATGTGGCGTTCCTACATTGGAGAAGAGGTGTCATCATTTCAGTACCATGTGTGGATGTGTACAGTAAATGGGTGCGTGGTTTAGAATCACTTGCTTGTCGTCCCAAAGCATCGTTGCATATCTGTATCGAAATGGGCTGGATCAGTTTAGATGTCCCCCTGCCACAGCTGCCCATTTCAGCTCAGATCCAGTGATTGCCTTTAAAGCAGTCGTAATCCATCACAGGGCAGACTAATGTGGCTTGACATAAATAGTAAAAACTGTATCTGCTCTGGTTGAAGCTGGTGGCAAATTCACCACTGACTTATATGAATGTAGAGAATGCCTCAGAATGAGCATTTTAAAAATCCTGCCCTAGGATTACTTTCTGAACCATGCTGTAATTTTTTTTTGTTGTGTGATGTCTTTTTAAATGCTTGATTGAGAGGGAAATTTATCTCCTTTTTTTTAAACAGCTACTTGAGCTACTGCTGGAATTTTAGAAACTGTTTGAAGAGAGAAAACATAAATATCTTAAATGGACACTGAATTAAAGCTTTTCAACTTCTAAATGTATTAACATTTATGAAATTGAGCTTGCAGCCTAAGATAATAGAGAAAACAAGCAGTAACTACGACAAGTAATGCATACACAAATCAGTGCAGAGACATTAATTATTAAAAAGCAACTATAATGTCATTAGGACTTGTTTTAATTTTTCTCTAGAGCCTTTTACCTTTAGGGCCATAAACAAATGAAAAAGCCTCTGTTCATTTTTTAACATTTTAACAGATTTTTTTGAACACCACTGAATATTTTTAGAGGTTTTTTTTATTTCTCAAATTCTGCAGTTGTCTATCCTCACTATATAAAATCTACATTCTTTTTTAACACAGACTTTGGTGCAGATTTTGTAGAGCTCCTTTAAAATTCCATCCCTGTCTCTGTGCTGAGTACCATCTTTTGACATTGTTCCATTTTATTTATAGCAAATATGACAGAAGTGATAATACTTGCAGCTTAAATTCAAGATCATATGAGGGCTGCCCGTCTGGAAGCAGGTTGTGCAGTCAGGCTGTGGAAGGAGGTGGTATTGTCAAGGTTGTAAATATACAGCTTTTAAAGATAGCAATATTTTAGACTAAGAGGAACCTGATTTTTTAAAAAATGCACCGTTATCTCCTAATTTTTGTGCTTTAATACATAAAACAAATAGAAAATTTCCATGCCTAAGCAGTGTAGATTTAAATGATGAGCTTATCCTCTTTCTCTAACATATAGATGGGAAATAAACGATCTGCAATATTTGTGGCAGTGAAGAGAAACATTGGCATAGTGCATTATAACTGAGGCACACATAAAATGGCAAACTTTAACCCAACTGTCATAACAATAACAAGGTATGATGAGCTGCAGTGATCCTACAGCTGCTATCGTTTACCTTCAAACAAATGCAATATCAACTGCTCTTAAATAAGAAAACCAATAATAAAATCTTTTTCTTGTGAAATGATGTGGTATGGCCCTGGAGCCTCCAGCATTGGAGTGTAACTGCTTATGTACTTAATTTCAAAGCCCTACAACTAAAATTTTACCTAATGCTGGAAAGGATTGAAATGATTTTGAAAACAGGTATGTAAACAATCAGTCTTTACTCCTTGGGTCTACATTTTCCATTTTCTCTGTCTTCCAGAGAAGTTTGAGGTTTTTTTTTGTTATGTTTTCATTTGTGACAATAAGTGTTATGAGCTGATGAGTGTGTTCTGGGTGGTTGTGGTTATTAATACTCTTTATCTTCATTTGGCTTTTAACATTTGTTTTAACTCGTACTTCTTGTGTGGGATTTAACATTTTGGCCCACTAGTAGCAGTGTGCACAAACACTGATCATGGATAAGGAATAAGTAAATCAATAAGCTTAATTTGGAAGAAATGCTCTGACTGATTAAAAGGAGAGTATTTCTCACTAGAAGGTGAGTATTTCCTCCTTAAGGCAAGTAAGAGATAGAAGAGTTCTTATAACTCTTGATTCTGATGGGGGTTTGCTCTTTCTCTTAGCCCTAGGTATTGGATAAGGGCATTTGTCTTTAGCATTAAAGTTGATGATTGTGGCATTTCAGAAAAAGTTAACAGGAAATTAGAGCTTTGTGGTAAAAACCTTGGGGCAGATCCTGGTGCTCTTTGAGTTCTCAGTATGGTGGTGAAGGATGGACCCAAATCAGAGTGGATAGCCCTAAAAGCCAGCTGAGTGAAAGATGTGTTGCTGAATTTCCCATGTGTGCCCCACCTCAGTTCCTCCTTTTCCCACGTAAAGTATCAAATGCGCTTTCGTTAGTTGTTAAGGGACTCGATGAGTAGGGGCACACACCATTGCAGAAAGTTTCTTTCCCTCCCTATGGGCAGGTCTCTCATGCATAAAGAAGGATATGAGCAAGGCAGTTCAGGTTTGTATCTCTACTATATGCGATATAGGTGCTTAAATGTTCTCATGCAGAGGCTGCTCAGTCGTTGCACAAGATGCCTTATGCACTTGAGTGCTGTTTTATAATGTCAGAAATAAGGGGATAAAACAAAAGTTTAAAAAGGGAATCTGAAAAAAAGGAAATGCGAATTTTCTTACTGAGGGTTGGAGTTCTTCAAGCGCAGTCAGTCTTGGCTGGAGTAGGAGCAGTGTTATTTCCATTATGGACAACATTAGGCTAAGGCTGGAGTCTTGTGAAATTCCCACCTGAGGCAAACATGACTGCAAATCATAGGTATTTTGTTGTTGAGTGGATGTACAGCCTCAGTAGAAGGATATGATGAAAAGGATTATGGGACACAAATTTAGAATTCGGGGGGATTAAGATGATTTCAGGCAGAATTAGAGGTGTAGGTTTTCATGCCTGGAGTTACAGAGCCAGGCTATTGCAGTCTGCTCGGAGGGATTTGGATGTACGACGAGGAGGGGAAAAGGTAAGATAATGAGAGAGAGATATACCTTGCACAGCACTGAGTGATCTAAATTGATGTGGTGGATGAGGAATTAAGTGGATAAGTGATTTTGAAAGGATAGGAAAACAAGGTAAAATAGGCTTGAGAGAAATGAGCTAAGAGAGAGGAAAGTGAAATCCTTAGTGGGATATGTACTTTATTTAAGAAAATTGGTAGAATGATAGTCCTAGAAATCAGAAAAATGCATGGCATCTTTTCTAATTGGAACATATTACTTGTGCTGAAACACATTCTGGCTAAACCAAAGCTGTACAGAAAAACCTTTCATATATCAAAGTGTGAGAAGGAACACTATAAACATAGTGAAGAATCCAGCCAATTTAATGGTATGAGCCAGAATTAAGGACGTGTGCCCAGAGTCTCTGATTATTTTTTGAAAGTAAATGAATTCTCCGGAACTGCAGATTTAGTTTGTCTGTCTGTCTCTTCTTTTAAATTAAAAAGATAAAGAAAAAAAAATAAAATAGTGGGGAATATGGTGTTTGAATCCTAAGATTTTGGTCGCATGAAGTTGCTGTTCTTATTAGACTGTGAGATATGTAGTGACTGGAAGTGTTTGATTTTTAGTCCTGGAGTTGTATGTCACTTACAGTGATTCTATTGTAACTATATGTAAGAATTTTCCATCTGTGTGTGTACCATGACTTGTATTTCTAAAATCTTGGCTCCCTACTTTTGAAGCTGGAGAATTATGTTATCTTGAGGCTTGGCCTTTGTATGTGTTCTGTGTACTAGAGAGGGATAAATATCCAACCTCTGTCAGTCTGGGCTACCAAAAGATTGTTAATAGCGTGGGTAACGATCGATTCCACAGATGTCACAATTATGAGAGTCTCTCTGTGCTGAAACTGTTAGTAGATGAGTTTCCACTGTGCCTGAGGATGCTGATTACGTTGATGTTCAGATATGGTCAAACCATGCTACAAATCTCCTTGGGACCAAATGCTTAGATTTACATCCCAGGGAAACCAAGATGTTGTGCAGGTGCTTTGCTCTTGTCCTCACATGGAGCCATGCTATTGGGAGAGTACCAGGAGCTGGAAGGACCTACACTCAGGTACAGGTGTGCTGATACAGCACTGCTGATGGCTGTGTTTGAGTCTCTGTAAATTAGTATGTAGAATAAGTATTACCAAGACTAGGTGGGTAGACAAGCCTTTGGCCAAATAGAAAATACTTCCACAAATTGTGTTAAATCCTGGTGAAAGAGCCTCCTTTGCTGTTTGGAAAAATACTGATTTCTTTTTTTTTTTCCTTTTTTTTTTTTTATTTTAGTTTCTGGGAATTTTCACTGAAATTCATTAATTACTTTGTTAGTAATGAAAGAAAGCCTAGAAGCTTGATCTCATCTCTACCAGAAACGCGGTCTTAAAATGACACGACACATATTGTGAGGAGTGGCTCCAAGTATCAGGACAATACATACAGAACAGCAAATAGATGATTCTCAAATGAATTGTATAAAAGATCATCAATTAGTTTTCATGAGCCAATCGCTGGAAGCTGAAGCAACGTAAATTTAAAAGACCTAAAACTCTGAAGTTCTGTGTCTATTGTTTAATAATGTAAGAAGACTACATGACCCAATGGCCTTTAAAATTAGTGATCTGTGCAGAACATATTAAAGCATGAAATCTCTGACTGTAACTTTCTTTCAGTTCCTGTTATCGACCTGTTTCAGCAGTGGCAGAAACTTCTTTGCATCACTGCAATTAATAGCAACTAAATAGCTACGTCTGTAAATCGAAAGCAAATAAAAACTGATACAACTAGTTTAGCCATACTCAGATCTGCAGTGCTTTACTGCAGACTTTGCCTTTCCAGGAGATATTTGAAGGTTTATGGACCCCAGTCTGAGTGATATATGCGAGGGGAAGATAAATCAGTGTTTCAAGAACATGGCTTTGGCTCTGAAATAAAATCTGTGGCTAGCTGCCTTCCTTAAAACTAGGTGGCTGACATGGAGAAAATAATTCCCAGAACTGAATCCATGCTGCAGCCCAAGCATTAAACTGTGATGAAAACTGAGCAACGTAAGCCTGATACCTGGCATTTTCCCCTTTGTTTTGCAGTTAGAAGGCAATTAACTATGAATACTGTGATGCTGCTGTAGTGTGCAGAGAACCACAAGGTACTAATACAGTGGCTTGGTTATGATGTCCAGATGTAAATGTATCCACCCTGGGCATATATTACATAGTTGGTCAACCATATTTGCCCCTGTTGCTTATTTACCCCATCGCCACCACTGCCCAGAGTTGTAGAATTGCACCATGTCTCTTTAGCTTTTATTTGAGCTACAGTTTTATTCAAGTTCTGCCACTGTTTAGCAGCGAACACTGTTGAACAAGTCAATGCAGGGGGTGGTGGAAGGGCAGGCAAAATTGTCCCATAAGATGGATGTGACCTAGTAGGCCTGTGCTGCACTGCTTTAATGCAAATTATGACATACTGAACTTTAATTATGTGACTCAGTGGTCTTTTTTCCCTCTCTTTTTTTTTTACTTTTTTTAATGTGTTGTATATGTTACTGGGAAGCAGATGTTGGATACAAGCCATTTAAATCAAATCTTCAGTTAGAGCCGTATTAAGTGATGCAGAGTCCTATTGGGGCAAATTGTGTGTGGGATACTTTCAAGGGAAGCTTTGAGTCCTGCATGACCGCTTCACTTGCAAAGGAGGGGAAGGATTACAAAGGAGATGAGGCAAATGAAATAATCTGGTCAGATACTCACTGAAATAATGCTGATGGGAGTAACGCAAATCCCCATTACTGAGATTGCCTTACACGCCTGTCTATGGGAGGAAAAGAGACACAGGCTTAGGGACGTGCGATTGCTCTGCGCAAAATGGAACCAAGGTACAGCCTTGGATAAGCAAACTGCTTGGCTAATCTCAGAGTCTTTGTATAAGATGCCTCATGCACTGGAGTGGAAGGGAGAAAGCCTTGTAACGTGGTGTGAGTCTTCCTTTTGTTAAAGCTTGTGTTAGTGTTATGTAGACTCCGTGACATCAGGGATATCCAGAAGTACATGCACATTACAGCTCAGGTTATTCTCTCTTGACATTTCTTCCCTTGTCATTCCTACATTGGGATAGGAAATTTGCAGTTTGTTGCTGGCGTTGGTCTTTTGGCTAAGTGCAGTATCCTGCTCCGAAGCTGTCCTCGACCAATGGAACACACCTTCGTCTGCGTCCCGTTTCATCTTCTATTCACCTTCCCTAAATAAGTGACAATTATTGGGTTTTATGATATCATCCTCTGTTTTCCCTGATTTGGCACCCTGATGCACTAGCAAATAAATAGTGCAAGATGCCACAACCCCCTTCACTTGGACCTAAAATAAATATTTTAAAATCTACCTTCTACCTTCTTTTTCTCCCTGTTTGAAATGTCTTGCATTGTATAGTTGTGTCATAAACAATTCGCTAGAAGTTTATTTAAGATGTTATAGCTTATTGACATTTCTGTTAGGGAAAAAAATATGAAAAGGAAAAAAAAGATAAACCTCAAGTAATAAATTTAGCGGTGCTTTCACAGACTGCATGAGAAAACCTTCTTGCTTTCATTTTGCTTTAAGGACTCATTTTTTTGCTCCCTGCAGTCACTATTCCCATTGCTACCACTGGTACAGGGTCAAGTATTAAATGGGCTTTGCTTGTATCTGAACCCAGGATCAAGATAGCTTGTGCGGAAGCAAAGGCCCTTACTCCCGTGCGGATCTACGTAATTGAATGCAGTCCTAAATTCAGTTCTTAAAGTGGTGATAAATCAGCAAAGTTGCTTTTTTTATTTTTCTCATTCCAGCATTTTGATTTGTAACTGTGCAACTTTATTATGTTAATTGTTTACCTAAAATGAAGGGTTTCTGAGATATGTAGGAAGATTTATTTTAACGTTAACTTCAGTAAAGAAGCATTAAGTAGCTAACCAGGGATTTTAGAGCTAAGCTCTGTTTAAGTAGCTAAGCTCAAAAAATTCTTTTGGGAATGATTTGCTAGTTAAATTCAAACAGCCTATACCTCCTCCTGGATACTCCTGTACTACACAGAATAATACCTTCTGCAGATGTGCCTGCAGGCTCACCCACTCGTGTTGGCAAGAGCTCACCGTTTCAGACGTTCCCAAAACCTGTAGGCACTTGGTTTTCTTTTACACTGTGTACCACTGTGCAACAACTGCTTGGTAAGGATTGCCCAAGGTTTACAAAAATGGTGCCTTTTTCACTGCTTCAGTACCAATGCTGAGCTATACCTTGACTTTACAGAGTCAGCTAAGGGAGTAGTTTGGCTGAATTTTATATTTCCATAATTACTTCTGATGAGGGAAATGTAATCAAATGTTTTTCCCATGCTTCTTTAAATGAAGTATTTGGGCTGTATTTCAAAATGTACTAAGTATGGGATTCATCTGATGAAACACGGGGCCACGCATAGTCCACGAGGAGATACAGGCACGTTCAGAGCATGGCTCTTCATGTTCTAAGATGCTCTTCCAAAATAAGTCTGAGGAGTCACCCTGCCCTAAAATACCTATTTCTCAGCACTCACTGTAATGACACATCAGTGCAACTAGCTCACATCCTCTATGGGATCGTTTAGGCTGGGCTGAGATACATCCCTGCCCTTGAAACTGTATTTGTCTTCAACTTTTCAAATGACAAAATCAAAAGCAGAAAAAAATAATAGGATTAAAACTCATAGGGACCTTTTGAGTCACTGAGTCATTGGTGGGCCAGTTCATCATATCATTCATGTCATTCTTTGCATAAACTGGGCAAAATCCGCCTTAACTCATGGTGTCTGTGAATCTATTTTAATTTGCAGTCTGCACATTTATGCCTGTGCCAACCTTCTTGGTTAAATATTTCTTTTCTTCCCTCATGTTTATCTCCTTGATGTGCATAGAAAGAACAGTCATCCCCTCCCCTCCTCCCCCCGCCCCCATACAAACACGCCTCTTTTCCTTTCCTTAATCTAAGACAACTCATCTTGTCTAGAAACCTCTCTTCTGAAATTTTATGAAAATTTTCCTGGCCTTTCCAACCTCCTCACTCTACATGGAGTTTGAATACATCTCCTTAGGACAGAGCTTGCCTTGGAAGTATGGTTTGGCTTTTCCTCTGGGTGGCAGAAACACTCAAATGGTCCATCCTGGAACTGGATTAACCTTCTCTGTGAGTGCAACCCATTGATTGTTCTGAATCACTGAGGGATTAACCCATTTTCTCAGTCATTTTCAGCTAAGGAACTTTGTAGTAGAAGAAATTTTTGTTAATTTGCCCTGTAATGGACACCTTGAGACAACAAAATCACTGAGAGTTTTTACTTGTAACCCTTTGTGGACTTCTTTGTATGGCCTCCGTTTTGCCATCCTTTTCACAAGTTCCTCAGTCACATCTCAAACCTAGTTGTAGTCTGTGTTTTCTCTGTGTTTCCTAATATTTTCACCTGTTGCTTTACTGAAAAATGTATTGCTTTTCTTTAGAAAATGGGGTGTGTTATCAGAGAAAGCTGTCAGGAGAACTTCGCTAGATCCCAGCTAGCTTCAGCTTAGCAAACCTATTGCTTCACAGACTGGATTTTGATTTATCTCAATGTTTCTAATTTCTATTTCCCTTAATGTTTGTTCAGGTAACGTATCTGTTCATCTCCTTGGTATGTTAGCTTTCCTGGAAAATATCAACATCATCTTTAACTAAAGCTAAGAATAATTTAATTTTTAGCCCAAGCCTGGATTTTCACTTCATGGCAGCTTGATCACCTTTGTTGTTCCTTTTTTTCATTTATGAATGGTAAGAATCTTTGAGTGTTTGTTTTAATGTTCAACCTCATATTTGACAATTCTCACTTTATCCTTGTTCTTTTTACCATCTTAGGTAGCTTTATATTTTTTATTTCTTATATCTATTTAGTTCTCTATTTCTGTTTTCATCTTTTGGATGATTATTTATGCATTTATAAATGATGCCCAGCTTTACAAGTTTTTCTCCGTCTTTGAGATACAACCTCTGGATATTTTGTACCTTTTGATGTAAGGGAATTCCACGTGTCTTTGGCTGCCACAGCTCTGACTCTCCTATCTTTCATAGTCCAGTTGCCTTCACCTATTATTGTGTGTAGTTCAATACACTATCATTTATAATTTACTCGCTCTTGCCCTTATGATGTCAAGAACCTAGGTCCAGTTTACTTTGTGATTGTTGATTTTTTAATGAACAAACTCAATTCATTCCTCAAGCCAACAGGGACTTCTTCAAAATCATATCAGAAGCAAATGTAGTGTAGCATCACTTTCTGTGGAGTAATTGACTGTTCAATAAAGAAGTAAGCATGCTATTGCATCTACAGAAAATCTCAGCCTACTGTTATTAATAGCGTTTATTCTCCAAGCTCATATCGAGAAAGATAAATCTCACATTGTGAAGCAGTGCTCTGTAATATCCATCTCTGTAATAACATAATGCAGGTTTGATGATGCCCAGATCCAGGCTATCCAGATTTCTAAGGATGGGTTTAATTTCCCCTCCTGTAAGTTGTGTAAGTGATAGGCTTCAGCTTCTTTGTATTCAGTGGGAGGGGAGAGAGACAGCTCTGGGAGTGATTCATCCCGTCTCCGTTGTCTGAGATAGATTGGGTGAATCACTCTCCTGACGTGCCTCTCTCTTCACTCACCAGAGATGAAAGCTGGACAATTCACATAGACTGGATGACTGGTCCTAACAATTGCGGCATTACGTGAGAGGAATCCCACCCCAGGAGGGCGGTTAGAGCTCAGTTGTGGTGTGGCTGTGGCTTCTGCAGGTGTGCTCAAGCTCAACTTACATGAAACCATTTTGCTCTTGCATGGAGATAAAGAGCTCAGCCTGGACTGCAGACTCCTCAGAGGATTTGATCACTCTAATGGCTAGTTTTGCTGAATGCAGGTTGCTGTAATTGCTTGCGTCTAGCAACTCTAAGCATATTAGCTTCAGTTTAGCATAAGAAGGTCTGTATATGCTGCAGTCACACCTTGACTGCAGCGGCAACACACCCTACAGCATTTCATAGAAAGGTTCTGAGCTCCGATTCTTGGCTGCTCCCTAAATTCTTAAAGAACACAATGTACCGAATGGCAAAACACAGTCAAAAGCTCTTCTTTCTTTTCTTCTAATCTTTTCTGGGACACTGTTTTCTGTTAAATGATGCAGTACCGATCCCCATTTTCAGAGCCGGGAGGATTTTAGTTTTAGAATGTATTAAAAATGCATGTTTCTTTTTTTGTTGTTGTTGCTGTTGCGTATGTGCCCACAGCAAACAGCATATAAGTGAAAAATCGTGGAGTGAAATCTAATTGAAAAAGTGCCTAGAGTTAAAAACACATTGTTCCCTAATAGAAAAAAAAATCATGAATTTACCGTTTCAACATACTGCGATTTAATTTTGAGGTTTAAGCAGATTTTGGTATATTTAGACGGTAGAAAGTAAAGGCTGTTTTTAGTTTTATTTTACTTTTATAAACGTTTATGCAATAATTTCCTACTGCAGAAAAGACTTATTAGATTAGCAAGTAACCAGCTGATTAAATCTTTTACATCTCTTGTAAAGGTGCAGCTCTGCTATTCTGCTGCTGCTTTAGAGTTGAATAGACTCCATTCCCCTTTTTCCTGAGTTAAGAGGACATCTCTGGCACTCATACTGACTTGAATGATTCTCTGCACTTGTTAACCTTCATTTTCCCTTGGTGACGATGTTCCCTTGATCATTTTGCATGTTTGGCCCTCAACCCTCGGATAACATGAATTTCACATCTTCATCCTTCCTGTTGTCTGACTTATCAGGAATTCATTAAGCACAAGTGAACTTAGCTTCTGTTCTTGCTCAAGGTGCAGAGGTCTGTTCCCACTGTGTGTATCGAAGCAGCAGGAAACATCTTTCTCAGCTTTTTGGTCTGAAAAGTGTAGCAAGATGCAGACACACAGCTTAGACACTTCTTTTATCCTGGAGTACTGAAGTTTGACAATGTGGTAACATCTACAATCTGAAATCATAGAATCATAGAATCATAGACTCACTAGGTTGGAAGAGACCTCTGAGATCACCGAGTCCAACCGTGCCTGTCTTCCTACTAAACCATGTCCCTAAGAAACTCATCCACCCGTTTTTTAAACACCTCCAAGGGTGGTGACCCCCCACCTCCCTGGGCAGCTGTGCCAATCCCTGACCACTCTTTCAGTAAAGAAATTCTTCCTAATGTCCAGTCTGGGAGTGGTCTCTAAGCATTTCTGACTGAGTGCTGTCATCACTTGTTTCTCCACTATCGAACGGAATTTGCTTTCTTAGTATATAGAGGTAATTTGAGAACACAGACTTTTCACAATGTGTATATCCATAAACGAGCTTTGTTTAATCATGAACAGCTAATTCAATTCTAAAGTTGCACATCCATTCCTCAAAAATGTCTTTTGGGATACATTTTGCGTTGTCTGCGTTCTTTGTGGTGCTTTCAACTGTCTGCTGGATAGAAATGGTGATACAGTTAGGGCTGTTTCAGAGCTACTGCTTATGTCCTGTCCTGATCCAGTGGCCTTGGAAGTCACTGAGAACATCTCCTGTGACTCCTTGTAACAGTTAATTTGTATCCGATAAGAATTTGGTTCCAAACTTGACACACAAAATGCAGTTCTCAAGTAGGTGGGCTTTCAGTTAAAAGATTTTTACAGCTGAGGGGGTTGAAGATGAGCAAGCTGAATATGCTCGTCTGATTAAGGCATGATCAAATACAGTAGTCAAAACCTCAAGGTGCAGAACTGGATAATTTATAACATAATGAGATACTCTCAGTCAGAGAACACAGACCAGCAGGTATTATGGACAATTGGCCCAATTGATTAAATATGGTCAAAGTGACAGATAATCCTCCCACAAGGCTGGATCTTCAGTCTCAGAAATGGGCGATATTTACACGATGGTAGTGCCAAATGGGATTATGTGCTTCTTTCAAGGTTTCTGATGCTTCATTCGGATTTTCTAATCATCTCCCTGTTCTTTGCATGCTGAGTTTACTTCAGTTAGAGCAGATGCTCATCCTTTAGTAGAAGGGTTTCCAAAATATTCGTTATGGAGCATACAGTTAAACAAAAAATTGAGTTAAAGGCAGACAGCAATTAGTTGAGTTTAGAACACTGAATTTCTTAATAGCCTAAACTTAATTTAAGGCATTTAGTCTTTCATATGATTTCCACCAGAGATGTCATTGCTTAGTCATGGGCAGAGCTTTATACAATTAATAACTGTGCATTTATCATCAGCTAATTTTTTAGTATAAGGAACCAGCTTGACCCAATCCAGTACTTAAGCAGTGTGATGCATCACATGTTCATTTAGTATGTGCTTAATTGCTCTTTCCCAGGTAGTGTTTTATGGAATAAGTTCTTAAACCTTCCAATACTGTCTATATATTTTGCAGGATTAGACATGAAATGCGAATGTTCAATGAAAATATCTCTGTTTTTTTACCTTAAACTAATGGGTCAGACTGAACTGTCTTTAAGACTTGCAGTGAAATTTAAGTAAAAGAACCACTCTTTAGAAGGAATACATTTCAATGTCAGCTAAAATGAAACATTTCTCTTTGTTTTATACATACCAGATGTGATTGTTATCCACATTTAGGAGAAAACATATAATCACAGGACAAACTTTCTCCCAGACTTTGAAATAAAAGCTGTAGTTCTTTATTAGTTGTAAAACTGCTAAACTGCTCATGTAACTTAGAGAGAGAAGATGTGATATGCAGGGAGGATGAAATGTCAGGCTGTAAAGTCTTCTGATCAAGGGGCTGGGTTTGTGCAGTAGAAAGTGCAGTGTAAGCCTTGCCTCTGGAAGGAGCATAAACTACTGGGTGCAAAACGGGGACTCTCAAGTTTAGATTCCAGGTCTCTTAACTCCTTCCCTAGCCTTAATCTTGGTAACGAACCGTGACTCTAAATGAAATCAAAATAATGCTTTCGTTCTTGACTGACACAACAGGACATGATCCTTCAGAAATACACCTTGCTGTTTTCTCCCTCTGATTTCACAGCAAGTTGTAAACTTTCAGAATCTTGGGTAATTCAGTGAAACACACTGCAGATTAATTTCCTGATACACACTATCAAACTACACTGTGGTATTCTTTTAAAATGTAAATGTTGTTTCTGTGGAGTGCGACCCTCATTTAGTAGTCCACTGGCCCCAGTCCATTGTAAGGAACTTTCCAGTTTATGAGCATGTTGGCTGTTCCGAGTGCCTCGCAGACATATTTCCCAAAGCAAATAAGTAGATATACATTTAGATGGAAATCAGAATGAGAAACTAGATCTGAGTTTTGTGTAAATGCAAAACACAGAAATCAAAATGGGAAAATTCCACTTCCCTGCATGGTATTAGTCATCATGAGAGCCTGAATGCAAATACAGAACTTCAATTTATTAAGGATTTGGGGATCAGAAACAAATTCCAGCAGGATTTGAAAAGCATACAAGAACTTTGTTGAACAGATTACATCTAGAAATATCAGGTGTGTGTTACCCTTCAAACCTTACTTGTGAAAAGAAACAGAGGTGCGAAAGAGATTAATGTTTTTCTGGTATGGAAAACTCCAGAAACTTGTCTTTTACTGTTTGATAATATAATTAGCCAGTGTTTTGACTAGACTGATTTGATAATGATGCATAGAAAAGGGCAATTTAATCTTGGCACAGTAACTAGGAATGTTTGCCTCATTGCTTTCTATGTCTTAATTTCTACTTTAAATTAAATGTCTTCAGCTTCTGAATGTTATATATTAGAAACCTTCCTTTGCAAACCTTCTATTTTGAGCCACTAATTAATTTAATGCACAAGTTATGCAATCATGGGATTGCAATAGATCAGGAATATATTTTTCTTCTCTATCTGCATCTATAAACTCTATTAAAATACATTGCAAGCCATTTGTGCAGTGAGGAGGTCATATACATTTCTTGTTCCCTCTCGGATGTTTCTATTAACTTTTTGACGGTCCCTGTGCTTCTGTTCCCTAAATATTTGTGCTTCCGTTTATTTGTACTTCATTTATCTTTTATGAAAAGCAACGAGATGCTTGCATTTGGATATATGTGGATCAGAAAAGAGATTGACCCTATATGCAAAGGCACACGTCTCTCCTGGCAGTGCCCTGTGGTCTGTACTACCCTCACTCAGAAAGGTGAGGTGGCCACAATTGTTAGTTCCAACTTCAGTTGGTGAGACATCTTATAAATAGTAAAATAGCCAGAGTTACATTAGCTGTGAAGGATACTATGAGGTGGAGACTGTCTGGCTAGAGGAATTTACCCAGCTACTCTCTGATGGATGGGAGAAACAATATGCAAATTTCTCTCTGCTTATGCAGTAAAATTACTTTCTGACATTTCTCTTGAGCATCTGTTAATACTAAGGGTTGCTGAAGTTGGGGGACCCCTGCTTTGGTCAGAATAACAGTCCTCTAATAGAGTACACGAGAAGCTTTGAGAAGACTCCACTTGATGGAACTGTGGCTGCGCTTCCACCACGTTGACCTCCTAGAGGTCAAAGTGTAGTCTCCTGTTCACTTCAGATTGGCAAAGTATTGAATCCCTCCTTTTTGTAATAAACATGGCATTTCTCACTTTGGGTTTCACGGAACTCTTCTGTTACTCGAAAAGACTAAGCTTGAACAAAGTAATTTATCCACCTAATGAGTGCCAAACTTGGTTTACCCTGATGAGAATAAAAGTGCTGGAGAGGGAGGAGGCTTTAATCTTGTATTTTGTCATCTGAAGCATGAAAAAAATGTATAGAAAGATTTATAGCAGATGCAGGAATTGCTGTACAGCCTTCTGTGTTAACCAGCAGGATAATTCAGGTGAAATAACAGATTTTTATTCTTTTCTAGGGGATCAGTAGCCTCTTCAGTTCCTTAAAAGTGGTGCGTCTTCTACGACTTGGTCGAGTTGCCAGGAAGCTGGACCATTATCTGGAATATGGTGCTGCTGTACTGGTGCTGTTGGTGTGTGTGTTTGGACTGGTGGCCCACTGGCTAGCCTGCATATGGTACAGCATTGGGGACTACGAAGTTATAGATGAAGTCACGAATACAATCAAAACAGATAGCTGGCTCTACCAGTTGGCACTGAGTATCGGGACACCATATCGATACAACACCACTGGCTCAGGGCAGTGGGAAGGAGGACCCAGTAAAGACTCCTTGTACATATCCTCTCTCTACTTTACCATGACAAGCCTTACAACGATAGGATTTGGAAACATAGCACCAACCACTGATGGAGAGAAGATTTTTTCAGTTGCCATGATGATGGTTGGCTGTAAGTAGAATTTCATTTTATTGTGTTTAAGCAAAAAGGTAGTTGTGTAGCTCGTAAACCTGAAGTACCTGTAAATAATAATGGAATGAACTTGGGATTATGGAAAACAGGAATTGGAATTGTGTAGTCGCTATAGCTTTTGAATTTTTTGTGAGACTAAGTGTAGCACATGCGTGAGTCTGACCAGTGACAATTTTATGTTGTGTCCAGGGACTCTTCTTTATGCTTTCAAGATGGATTTGATCATGTTTGAAAGGTCTTGGCTGGAATTTGGTTAAAAGTTGCAATGTATATTCAAATTCAGGTAGCCTGACTTCGTTTTGTTTGAAACCTGCATTGGCTTGAAAACATTTGAACTGGTTTTAACCAATTCTCAAAACACCTAGTGACTCTGTAAGGTGATTGTGTACTTTATGGCACTAGCTTGACTTACAACTTCTGATTTTATCTCCTGAATACAGTGACCTTTGTCACCAGCGAAGCTGAATGTGAAAGAAATTATAAGACACTATTTTGCACCTTTTGTCTACTTCTTGCTGGTTTCCACCTCTGCCAAAATAATCTAAAAACAGTAGTGGAAAGGCACGTTTCTCATTTCTTGTGCTGCGAAGGTTAGATAACAAAGCAGCTCTCCAGGTTAATGGAGATCTCCAAAATTCAAAATAAAGACTGCTGAAAATGTTAATATCATTTGGGAGAATTATTTTTTTGTTAAATAAATAATGCTTGGTATTTCTCTGTTGCTTCTCATTTTCCAAGCTCCATGCAAACACTAAGCAATTATGTAACAAGAAAGCAAACAAAACCTTTTTCAAAATAAGATCTGCATAAGCTCTCTGATAATTATCTCAGCTAACACTTTGAGCTCATCTCAGAAATACTGAATTATAGAAAGGAAGTTTTCTTGCTAAAGTCTTTCTAGGCCTTTAGAAGATTAAAGCCATTTGTTTGGAAATTTTTTAAATCCTTTTTAAAAAGAGAGGTTGCAGTTTTAGGATTTTGCTTGCAGCGAGGTGCGATGAAATTTCTGCTGAACAACATCTTCCCGTAATGGGTTGACGTGTTTCAGAACATTTCAAAGTCCATAAAAAGCAAATCTCCAAGCCAGGTGCTAACCCAGCTCGGTCATAGAAAACATTTAGGTGCTGCTTAGCCATTTGTTCAGACTGCTTTGTGGTATTTACAAAAGGCTAGGGATTTGGAGAATTAACTGGTTTTAGAACATTTGGAATATTATAATATTTACTTACCTTGGCTTTTGTGGGGACTTCTGTTGCCCTGCAGAGGAGGATCCCACAGAAGGAACCAAGCGGCCATGGTAAATGATTTAGGGTAGGGTGAGAGCCATATAAACCTAATTAATAATAACAACAACGGAATAGTACATGGCCTTAGTAAGTGAAAAGGGTCATAGGGTTGGACTTTGGGTCATAGGTTGGACTCGATGATCTCAAAGGTCTTTTCCAATCTTATGATACTGTGATACTGTGATACTGTGAGAGTTTGTAACCCGCTTTGTGTTTGATCTAGGTGGATTGTGCTCTTGCTTTATCATCTCTGAAACACATGTTAAAGATGGAGAATAGACATAGCAGTATCAAAGTTGACATTTACAACAACCTCTGTGTGTGCCTCTGGCTGATTTAAATAATTTTCGTGATTGTCACCTACACGTTATTGTAGGCACATGTCAAATTTATAAGCGGTACCTGTAAGCTTAGCAGTAGCCTTATAGGCTTTGGGGCAAATTCAAAAGTAGAATCTAAAATTCAAGAAACATGGGGAAAGGACAGTCAGGTTGCTTACTGCATAAAAATAATGCCATCAAAATAAATGTGGCTTCTTTTGTGAGTGAAGAGCACTGTGGCATAGCAAAAGGCTACAGATAGATAGAAGAAAAATTTTTAGATTATTTGTAACTGTAGAAGTGTTTAATCAAATGATAGTCTTTTGCAAACATATCAATGAAGATTTGAAGATCTGAAGTTCATAAATATTAATATGATAACTGCTTTTGAAATGTAAAGGAGTTGCTTGGTTGATTGAATACTGGTTAGAAAATATGCAAACTTGCAAATAGGTACTGGTCATGAGCTTTATACTTGCAGCATTTCTGCAAAGAGATCAGACCTGCAGTATTGTAGGAACACACTTCGCAGTGCCAGCTGCCAAAAACACAACAGCCTGAATGCCGAAATGGGACAGGAAGGACAACACATAGCTGATGGAAAACGCAATTTCTCAGGCAATCAAAGTGGCCACTGAACTTGGGAAAAGGGTTTGGCCCCTAGAAAAGGTGTAACTAAGAACTGAAAATTATTCATTCGAGTTGTTTTCAAAACAAAATGTTTCAGTTTTTCTTTGGAAACAGTATCTTGAGATAAACATTCAGCAAAATTCAATTACAGTTCAATCAATAAAAAACTCTGGTCCCTGAACTGACTCCTGTTATAAGCAGAGAGAGGCTGTGAAATAGCTTTGGTAGCTTTCCTGAAGAAGTTTGCTAATACCAGTAGTTGATATTGGCAATGTCTTTTCTAACAGACTGTGCCAAATAAATGTCTTAAACTTAGCACTGGAATTGGAGATAGTAATTCATCGCAATCCCAGCTGCCTACTCATGCAAACTTCAGATACGAAAGAAAATCTTCACTGCGCTGTCAGCTAGCACCGGCTTTTTCTGCAAGCCAGAAGTTTCCTATTCACGCTGGCACAGTTATCAGGACCTGGGAGGAGTATTTAGAGAGATTTGCAAATCCTTCTGGTGGGCAGGATTGCAAAATGGTGTGCTTGTTAAAAATAGCTGAATTAAGATTCTGTAGCTGCTGATAAAGCGCTGCTTGGTGCGGGGCGGTGGTGGGGGAAACCCGGATGAATAGGGATGTTTTTGAGTTTGATTGTCAGTCTGTCACTTGGTTGTTCACTGAGGACAGAATCGGGTGGGATATTTAGACTGAAATACATCACCTATCTTGCGGGAGAGAAAGCTTTGAATAACTTAACCTCATCCTGAGGAACTGGCTTCAAATTTCTTTTTGTCTCACTTGCTTTTTCTTGGTGTCCTATGCTGTTCGGCAATATCTTCTTGTTGCTTCTTGAGACTTGAAAAGCTAAAAATAGCAGACACAAAGCATTCTATGACAATAGAGCAAGGTTTTTACAAGGGTTATTGTTCAAATATCTATTCTGCATTTGCCTAGAGTTGCTGAATATGCATTGAAAATCTGATTTTTGTAACTCCGTTTTCGTTGATATAGGTAATTTCATCCCCTCTCTGCACAGAACAGAACCAATAAGTAGATCCGTCAGATCCTTTGAATGGACCAGGAATCGTTTCTCATTCAGGAAGGACCTTTCTTGTAAACCTGTCATTATCTGCTGTCAGCTCACAGCCGATAGCGGGAAACCGGGCTCTGCTGCTGCCTGTTGGTTGAACTCAGTCCATAGGCAGGTTTTAGGCTTCTGCAGCACAGCCATAGACGTAGAGGTAAATCTAATTGGGTTTATGCCTTTCCCAAAAAGGATTTTGTTAAGAAAGAAGCTGGAGGGATACTGTTCTTTTGTATTTTCTTTTGTACACCACTATTACGTTGCAACTCAACACAGGCAGGACTTCACTGAGCAGAAAGTCTGTAAAAGGGAAAAGGTATTTTGAGGAAAGTGGCAATATGGCAGGGTGAAACAGCTTGCAGAATTCAGGAGAAGATGGGGTTTTCACAAGTGTGAATGTTTAAATGACAGGAGTTTATGTACTGCCATATGCCTTCTTCCCTCCTGTGCTTCCACTGGGAGAAAAGTGGCCAGCTCACCCTCTTGCAGCTCACAGGGTCTCTGCATGCTTCTGCTTGCTTCTTGTGTAACCTGGAGCATTCACTCTGCCCTTGTCCGTGTGCAACGCTGAAGCTGCTTTGAATGACATGGACCAGATTGTGCAGTCAGTCCACCCCATAAATGGCATTTACATGAATTTATTTGTCTGGCTGAGTGGGCACAACCCAGTGTGTACCTCATCAAGTCAATAACGGAAATCCAGTACATTCCACTGGTCACTGAAATGCTCCAATGATCCTTGCTGCAAGGGAAGGTCAGAACAAGATGTTGAAGGCAGGAATGTCAATGAACATTGAACACTTTACTGCTTCTCAGGATGTGAAAGTCCCAGAAGAATCTCTTAGTCATCTATCAGTCTCCAGAAGAGCTGAGAAAGGGTGTTTTGTTGTTCTTGCCTCAGGGAGATACTTATATCTCACATACATAGATTGCTTTGGCTTTTGTTTGTTTCCAGATATACATGGAGGTGGTGGTGGGAGAGATACTATTTTTCAGTTACGGGTTCTAAATTATGATGAATTAATGGTTTGTTAATTCAAGTTCGTTTTATATGAGCAGAAGAATTTGTTGTGGTAATTGTACAGGAAAACTTCTCTGGAAAACTGATCATTTCTGCCAGCTATTAGAGCAATTTCTAGGAAGTTCTTTTCAAAATTCGGTTTCTAATTTCATGTCTTGAAATGCTGACTTTTTGTTTTCATCTTAAAAATATCCAGGATGATGATTTCTAGGTTGAAAAAGAAAACAGATGTGATTGCTGCCACTTTGACCCCACGCTGTTATTGTCCAGAGAGAGATGATGAAGGAGAGCGTGGGTAGGTTCCTCTGGATGCCCTGCTCTGCTTTTAATTTTATTATACTAAACAGAGGAATAGGACATGCTCTTCTCTACTGACATCGAGTGAGATGCACTCATCTGAGCCACATCTGGTTCTAAAACCTCCTGTATTGGGCAAACCATGCTGAGAGGCTGCTGGTTGCTTGTGGCACCATGCCTTGCTGCTGCGCCACTCTTGTTTTGGAGTTTTGACATGGAGTACTGTGGGCTGTCAGTCATCTCTCCATTGATCTGCCAAAAGCTAGTTCATTATTCAAGTGGATTCATTCATTGTTCCAGTAACAGTCATCAGTTCCCTGCCAATATGTGGTAGTTAGCCACTTGAGTGCTGTTTGTATGAATCATGGAGGTTTATCTAGTAAATTTGTTAAGCAGTGGCTAAGCCCACGCACTGACACAACCGTGTGTAATTGTAGGAAAGCGCCTGCCTGGCAGACTTCCAGACAAGCAATCCCAGGAGTCCATAGGATTTAATTTTGATCCCGAGGAAAATGTGTGTGTAAGATAGCACCTTCTAGCAAAAATTGTTGCCAGTAATGTAGATTAAATTATTTTTTTTCACAGCAACAGCTAGTGATGTGAGAAGACTTTACATCTGTAGGAATTCATAGGTTTGAATGTTTTGCTATGGTTAAAATCAAACTCTGCTCTAAGGATGTCCTATGGGAGCCAGTCCTGTGTAAGAGCATTTCCTTTTCCTGCAGATATGGGGATATGGGAGAGACACAGCTCTACACCGCCTGTCCAGGAGCTGCAGAAGGGTTTGACCTCTTCAGCACGAGAGGACCTGTGTCAGTTTTTGTGCTACTCCTTACAGTTTCTTAAAATATGGGGCAATGGGGGGAAACATGTCTCTCTGAACAACAGCATGGCCTCGCTAGCAAGCCCGTAGTTGCTTCAACTGCATACAGATGTAATCCCTAATCTGCATTTGGTAGGTGGGGTGCAGAATGCTTCCACAGCCATTGGTGTGAAGTGGCTGGAGAGCTTGGTAACAGCCTGCACCCCTGGAGGGGTCGCTTGCAGCTTATTGGCACGTTGGACCTCACAAAATTTTGAATGACCTACAGAATTTGACCCAGTGAAGGAAGGATGAAGCAGCTTCTCACTGCTTCATGGTTTTCAGTGCTGTACAATATGAATCTACTACACAGTTTGGAAAAACTGCCCTGCTCGAGCCTACGGAGCAGAGGGCACAAGGATGCTTCTGAACTAGGACCTTTTCGTTGTGTAACTGCCTCCTCCCTGCTCATCTACACCTTGTAGTATCCACCTGGAAAGGCTGCACACTCAGCAGCGCATTAATAACTGTGTCTCAAAGACAGAGTGTTTTATTTAGGGGCAGTGGAGATTGTCAGAAGGGGATAATTAGTTTCTAATGGGACTTCTAAGAGGTTAAGGGCTAATGGAGATGGAAGTGTTGATGTGGGGACTGCCTTGCATTAAAGAACTGTTTGACCCAGAGTGGTTTTGAACACTGAGTCCAGTGCCAAAGATTTGCCCAGAAGGGCTGATGTGGGTGTATTTGTAGCTGTCTTGTTCTGGGACAGCTGGTATTTGGCCTTGTCACAAAATATCCCAGTGGATGAAACACCAGAAGTAAAGCTGTACATCACTCCTACTCCTTGTCGTTGAAGTGAGCATATCTTGGTATTTCAGAGCTTGAAGAAATGTTCACAAATGACAGCAGGACACCTAGAAGACTAAGGGTAAAGATTTCTGCACAAATAAGTCAGTGATACAAGTTATAAATGAAACTGGGGATAAATGCATTAGTTTAGTATTTCAGATGAGGCAATGAGAAAGGTGATAAATTATTTAACATCCAAATCAGGAGAGAGTAAATGTATTCATTCACATTTACTCATCAGCTCAAACAGAAGGAAGTGACACAGAAGGTACGTGATTTATCTGCCTTGCAAGTAGATATTCCCAATTTGAGTACTATTGAAAAAGCATTTTGACACTTTGGGGCTGTTGAACCATAGTACAAGTGTTATCATCTCTACAGAGCAAGGCTATCAAGATTTTCCTGTGATATCTTTTAATTATTAGCAATCTCAGGTACGTCTCACAGCTTGAGCAGATGAAGTGTTTCGGGACAGGGCCCTGGTGTCTCAGTGCAGCAGCTGAACTTGGCAATCTTAATGTTCTCTGAACAGCTGCACGGCCAAGGCTTAGAGTATAAACTTACGAGTGACTTACAGTAAAAAGCAAGTTGCTTTTAAGGAGTAAAAGATCTAGCACCATCCATTTTTTCATGAAACTTCAGTGTAAGAGTGAGATTGGGGTGGCTACAGCAAAGGTAGAAGCACCATGGGGTTATACACGCCTTGTTTTGCTTTAACTCTGATATAGCAGTAGATTTTCAGCCATTCAGGCTCTAGTTTATAGCAAAAACGTGTCTTTTTATAGAGAGCTTTAAAACTGTAAAACAGCCTCCTTGGGAGGCTTTATGGGATTTTTTTGCAAGGTTGTAGCTAGTGTGTGTTTATATAAGCTTTACTTTTATTATCGTTGGCTTGAAATGTTGAAATGAATTTATCGTATCAAGAGAGATGGGGCAGTGAGTGGGAGAGGTAAGAATGAAGAAGGAAATGTTATTTCATGTTATTGAACCGTGTTATTTAAACCAACTGAAAATGATACGTAATTGTGGAAGATCAACCTTTACACAGTATTCTTGCTCACACATAGTGCAAGCAACCACCTGAGATGGTCCCATAGGGATTATCAGGTTGTCTTGGATTACTCATAACATCTTTATCTCTTAGGAAGCAAAAAGTTTCAATTAATCCAACTAGATCAGCAAACATATCTGACTAGCTCACAACACAGCGCAGCTTTATAGCATGTTGTGCTAGAGGGATAAACAAATCTTAGATAAAAGATAACCCCAAGGTATTATACCACTTGGATGGAAAGAGCTAGGGAGATTGTTCCTATTTTTCTGTTCTGAAGTTTCAGAAAGCCAGGTAAGTGATCTAGGCCTGTGTCTGAACAGAGATCATTGGAAATCTGCAGGATTTTATTTTGTATACTTGTGTGTGGTTGGCATTTTAAAGGGAGAGTTGCCAGAGTTAAGTCAGGCCAGTTACCCAGGCAGTTCCTGCCCGATTTCAGTGGAGCTGGTGAGCACTGCTTTTCCTTGCTTTTTTTGTTAAATCTCCTTCGCACTGGCCTAGCTTTAATTGTAGACGAGTGCTATGGTTTATCTACCAGATACATACGGAGAGGCTCATGGATTTCTGTGTTGTTTTTGTAAAAGAAAGAAAAAGCCCAAATCTCTGGGAGGTTTCATTACAGCACAACCGCCTGAGGTACTGTAACGTGTTTGGTGGTACTAAGCGGTATCAGGTAACTGGATAAAAGATGACAGATACTAGTTAGTGGTTTCTCATTGCTTCACTTCTGTAAGTCTGAAGTAGTACAATGTCACGTTCCTCTTGAGAGTACAGAGAGCACTGAGGACTGAGTGTGCATGTCTCTCTTCATTAATCATTCCTGTGGCTTTTTATGCAAAAATCTTGTTAGAATCGGGAAAAAAATTCCACTGGTGGAAGCGTGCCCTGTGTGGGAGTATGAGTGCGGGTTCCTCCTTAAAGAGCTTTAACCCTTTCCCTTCAATTTAGATGCAGGATAGGATAGCATCCAAAATGACATCTCTGCCCTCGGTACCTACTGTGCATCCCTGCCAGTGCTGAGTAAAAAAAGAATATCCAGGTGTGCTTCAGTAGGAATGTTTTGGTGTCATGAATGATTAAAACTGGTTTTCTTCCACTGGCCATCAGCCAGCATGGATTTGTCAAGATGAGTTCACAACAAATTAATCTGATCTCTTTTTTGACAAGATAACTGCCTATTGGTAAGGGGAGTTGAGTAGATATGACACACGTGAACTTTTTAAAAGGCTTTAACACTTTTCTGCATAGAGGTCTCATAGTGAACAAGTATAAGATGATGTCAACACAGTCATAACAAAGTCAGTGATCACTGATTGAAAAATCTCTCTCAAAAAGTAATCACAGGCTTCACTGTCAAACTTGGAAGGAATTGCCAGAGAAGTCTTTGCCCTGTGTGTGATTTTATTCAACACTTTCATTAGCACAGTTGACTGACAAGAACTGTGAGAGTACATTGGGAGCGTTGTGGAAGAGCTGCAAGCAGTTTCGATGACAGCATCAGAATCCATAATGATCTCGGTAAATTGCAAAGGTGGCCTGAAATTAGGAAGGTGAATGTCAATAAAGACAAGTGCAATGCATCACATGTAAAGAGGTCAAATCTAATGCATGAGTGCAGTACAGGGAATAACTGGTTCTGCTGCTCTAAGGCTAGAGAGGGTCTTGGAGGAAAAGAGAGGGGGAAGTGATAGGCAACTGCAGACAGAATGTAACACAACACTTGGCTAAAACCAGTAAATCTTACTCTGGAAAGTATGGGAGCAAAGTGATAGGCAAGCTGAAGAAGACATTTATTCTGTTGGCCTAAGGGCTCGTTGTGAGATACGGTGCTTTAAGAAAGCTGTAGACCAGCTGGAGGGAGAGGAGATCAATAAAAAATCTGTAACAAGGCAGGATCTCAGGGGAACAGCTGGAGGAACTGACTTTTGTTTAAGCTGATGAAAGCTGAAGGGAAACATGAAGATTGGCGTCTACCATGGAAGGATTGCTTGAAAAGGAAAAGAATGTTGATTCTTTTGAGTTTTCTGAAGGGCCATCAGGTCAATTATTAGGGAATGAAAGACTCATTTTGGATACAGGAATTTCCAATGTCACTCCACCAAAACTTTTCAACTGTGAGTATGTTCAGACTGTGGTCAAAGCCTCCACCAGATTTGGTAGACTCTACGTCATTGATGAGTATCTGTAAAGCTTGCTGCAGCTGTCCTTGCTCCTGCCTCAGTATGGCATTTGGACCAGGCAATCCCTTGAGATCCCTCCCAACATTACCTCTCTCTGATGCTGCAGGGAGAATGAAGATACAGCTGAAAATCTCTGTTGTGTGTTAAGCAAGGCAAAGCTAGCAAAACTCTCTTTCTCTGGGTAGTCGGTGGTCATTTAAAATTTAGTCATGGATTTTGATCTCTGATGCAGTGGCTGCATGTTTGCACTGCATATTAATCATATATCACTTCCATATTTGAACTGTAAAATACGCATGCATGTGCTAGTGTAGAGTCTTCATGGGGAGGTTCAGCTTCTCATGGAAATGATGTTGTCATCAAAATTGTGCAAGGCATCAAGAGACGAATGGAGGTGTCCAATGCTTAAACAAAGCTTTAGTGGGACTTTATTAAGTGAAATGGCCGCATGGTAGCGTTCATATTCACTAACATTTGGAAAGCATTGCTTGGATCTGACAAGTCTTGATTCACTTATTTATGGAAGAAGAGCGTATTCTCACTGTGGGTCTGAATCAAGAAAATCTACAGGAAACAGAGGGAAATTGATTTCAATAGAGGAGTTTGACTTTTTTTTGCTTTAAAAGTTTTTATTACTGAAATGTAGTTCTCAGCTAAGTGTTCTTGCCTCAGTGTTTTCATCAGGACTTTTTAATTAAGAAAATAAAGACAATAAAGAAAGATAAAATATTAATTTTATCTTGGATATCCTCTCCCACCTTTCCCTGTCTTTATTCCTTTAAATTATATTTTTTAATAAATTCCACATATTTTGGTAGTATCTGCTGGAAGAAGGATGGAAGTAGGATCTTTCTTAAAGACCGGAAAAAAAAAAAAAAAAAAGAGAAAAAAGAGATTTGGGGGCAATTTTCCCCTGTGTTTTTCAGGGGAAACTAAGCAGGCAGGTAAAAGAAAGAAGACTAGCAAATAGAAAAATATATTTTTTAAAAGTTGATAGTTTAATAAGGTTTTATTTTGTCTACATTTGTGTTGTATAACAACATGCAAGATTTTCTAATAAAGCAGAATATTTAATTTCTTCTAAAGTATGCTCTGAAAATTAAAGCATATTTCAAAGCTCTGTTGTGCAGTGAGATCATAATTGAAATAAGATGAAGTTGATGCAAGAGGGGTTATAAATATCTGCCATTGATTTCTATATGGTGATGTGACAATTAGAGATAGCTTGGAGACTGAATTCCTCTGTAGGAAAAACTCCAGCTCTGTAGAAATGGCATCGTGTTGAGTTCTGTGTCAATTTTTGCTGAGCGGAGATGGTCGGTTTTGATGTAAAAGTGCCATCATTGGATGTTTGATCACTGGAAGTAGCAGTCATATCTGTGACCCTTCAAAATGTGTTTGTGTGTGCACATGCCAGCTGTAATGGTACTGGCTAGGGAAAAAATTGTGATTCTCACAATGCATTGGCAAGGGTGAACAGCCTGAAAGCATCGTCAGTTGTCACACAGACAGACACTATCTGCCTTAGGACGTGGTGGTGCATCCTTTGTCTCATCTCTCTTACCTTATACGTGATCGAAACGGATTAGGTTAAAGACAAGGAGGGCAAAGCGAAGTGTGATGAATCCTCACCTGCGTTTTAAAAGCATTTAATCTGATCCTTTGGTCTGGCCTAAACTGGAACCCTAAATCTGCAGTGTGTTTTAAGCACTCGAATAGTCCCACTGACCTCATTGTTGCTTAATGCAAGCTTACCTTTAAGTGATTTTCTGGCTGCGAGCCATAATGAAGGGAACATTTCTGACGTTTAAGGTTTATGGGTGGATCTTCCAAATATAGTCAAGAGGGAATTAGGAACGTAAGTCCCATTTGAAGGTCACTAGGACTCATGCCTAAAATTCATGTAGGCATATAGTAAAACCTCAACATCCATTTCACAAGGTCCTACATACAGAAATTATTTTTTACATGATATCTTTAAATGATCACCTGTTTGGAAAAGACACAGGAACATTGTTATTGCTTTATATGGTGAAAGGATTAACTTTATTTGCCCTTCTTCTTCCTCCTTCAGCAGAAACGTTTTAAAGCACAAAATCTGATGGATGCTTCCATTCCATTATTTTTGATTAGGAAATTGAGGTATAAAGAAGGTTGCTACTGTGCCTCATTAGTGCAGACATTTCCTGCCCAAATTGATAGTTCATCTTACCTAAAGGAAATGTGACTTTCTAGTTAATCAAACACAATCTTTCTGCATTAGCACTTGAAAGAAAAAGAAAAAACGAAAGCAAGTCAATAAGGTAAGAAAGAAGTTCAGAAAAAAGCCTTTGGCATCAGTACTGTATCGGAAAATATTAAAAGGGTTGGAGGATGTAAGTCTGAAATGATTAAATGTGGGTGAAGATTGGTCACGCAAGAAGGAGCTTATAATCACCTCTTCTTGTCTGAAGGTGAATGATGTGAAGGAGGAGGAAAGGGAAGACAAGTGTGTGAGATACCTACAGCACCCATGGTGTTGTCAGAGCCCTCATTGGTCCTTGGCCAGTCTTCCCTTTCCCGGTGCATGAGGTGATTTTAACAGAGAGGTTCGTTTAGTGATGTGCAAGGCTGTGCTTTCACACAGCTGGTCTTGCTGAGAAATGAAACACAGGTGAGCCTGCTGATGTTTCGTGAGAACTCATGGGAGCTGATGTGGTCGATGCCACTGAGCTCCTTTTCCCCCATGGTTGCACCCACGCTGAGGTTGCTCTGCTGTGACTTCTGGGAAGTCAAGGGGTAGCACTGACTGTTGGATGGGATTTTAAATGGCAGAATTACATAGATTTATGTGAGGAATTAGTCTTCGTTTTGAAAATAATAGATCTTCCTTAATGTTTTTCAGGGACCGTAACAAATGCACATTATTTGTGTTGTGTTGATGGGCTTTGAAGGAGGATGGCAGTTTCAGGAAGCTAGTGACTTCGTAGATCCCACAGCATGCTTTGGGCATGTGAGAAAAAAAAAATCCCCAGGATTCTGAGAGGTGCCCAGCAGTGCAGCTGTGTTACATATTCTACCAGCTGTTAAAGGAACAATTTGGGGAAGGACAAATGTAAGTCAAGTTTCTGTGTCACCTGTTAAAAAGGCAAAAAAAATCCCACCCCAAAACCCCAAACCAAACCCAGGAATATCAGATAGTATTGATTAATTAAATGCTAAAATGCTTTGCTGAACAGAGGACTTAATGATAAATACTGGGGGTCTCCCAATTAAAACACTTGCTAGCTACTAAGGAAAGACCTTTAACCTCCCTTCATTATAGGCAGAATAGCAAGAAAATTATTCATGTTGTTTAAACATGGGTGTGCTTTTGTTTAAACACTTCTTATGAGCTAGAGAAGGCATTAAATAATTCTAAGTGTTTGCAATATTATAAGGGGCCATTGGAGACTTTGGAAAGAGTTTAATGGAAACTACATTGGTATTGAACACCCACACAAGAGGAGGGATAGGAAGCCGAGCTGAGCAGATTGATATAGCCTAATTAGTCAGATTGTTGTTGTTTTTATTATACAGTCTACTATTGATATACAAACATGCTGTTGAAGAATAGTAATCTAAAACATTGCAGTTCATTAGAGTTTTTAGTGGTGCTCTAATAGCTGCACTTCATCTGGATGATAATAGGAAATAATGGACCGTAGAGAAATTATGCATCCTCACCTTGTAATCCATTTTCAGCCAGCTGAGAAAGCAACAAAGAGGAGGTTTGCCAAAATATATAATTTTGCAATTATAAATTCAAAGGGAACAGATTTCTGTGTTCCTCATCTCTGCGCCAGACATTTATTCCTTTCTTCCTTCGTGTGCAGCACAAATATTTCTAACCACAATTATACTGTGAATAAAGGCATGTCCTTGTGTGAATATGACACAGACATTTCTGCAGTGGCAGAATGACATTTTTAACAGTTTTTATGTTGCTACAATAGGAATGTCGTAATGAATCAGACTGTCTTATAGTTTATTGTCTTTCAGATCATAATGGTAGTGACAAAGCATCTTCATATATAATGGCAACACATGGAGGTTGTTAACTAACGTGTGTTTTCATGTGTACCTGAAAAGGAAGAGGAGTCAGTTGTGGTCTCTTAATAGGTAGCATTTACTGGAGGAACCGGAGTTTTGGGGCAGGGATGTCTAAAGGTTAAGGCTCTCATCTAGGAATGTGAAACCTTTAGTTTCATTTCCACATCTGACATTTGGTAAAATCATGAATTTTGACATTTGATAAATTTTGTGGTTCTTTTCTCCTCTCCAAACCTATGCCTGATTTATTGGTTTAAATGTTAAATGGCTAGGGGCAGGAACTCCACATGTTTTTCTACAGTGCCTACCAAACCATGTTCCAAGTTATATAGAGCCAACAAAAACAAATGAAAATGTTCCAGGAATCACAAAAAAAAGAGAGTCTGATTGCTCTGAATTACTGTACATTTCTGTAGTTGACTCCACATAACTGGTTCAGTCCTTGGGTTAAATGCAAAGAGTGCAGGGGGCATTTGATTTTTACCAATCTACAGTTTAAAAGCTCAGGTGAAGGCAGAAGTAAATGGAAGATGCTCTGGCTGATCCAGTAGCCTGCGGTCAGGATATTTAACGATTACCAAAAGTTTATGTGATTCTGAGACAGCATTTGTGGGAAGAAATCAGACTAACTGTATTTATCCTGATTTAAATATAAATAAATAATATTAATAAAATATATATATTATGTTATTTAAGGGCATGCAGCCTACCAAATAGAACTGGAGGTAATTCTTTCTACCGTAAGCACTATGTCCAATGGTAAATAGTTCCAGGATTAATACGGCCAAGGTACATGGGAACAGTTCAGTGCTGAAGTTAGTGCCTGTCTCTTGCTTCTCATAAGAATGTGATGAGAGTATGTAGGCATAAATGCAACAGTCCAATATCTTTTAAACTGGTGTATTAGCATGTTAAAGGCAGAGCCAGTATTACTCAGTAGAATGGCAAGATATATATGGCTGACACAATAAAGCCACAACAAGTATCTGCTATAAATCTATAAAAGATTTGGAAGTTCCATCACAGACACTGTAAATGTGAGCTGTTTAGGATATTAGGCAACATATTCAAACCACTGATACAGCTTTGGGGAATTCATGTCTCATTCGTTTTCAGAGAGATCTTGGCATTTACATAGTGTTCTTTTTTTTTCTTCTGAAAACTTCTTCCATTGCAGCCAATATAGAACGTTTTAAATTAGTTTAGGACCTGCTCCTTGCTCCCTTTTTACCCCCTAAAATCAACATGGAAGTATTAGTCGTGAAAGAGAAATGTGAGATAGCAGCTACTAAACAGACAAAAGAAAACCATCAAGACTTTACTTTGAGGTCCCTGACCTCTGAGCACAAGGTTTTGGAGTGTTAGAGCCGCAATAGTAGATGAATATTAGACATATTTTTTTTCCATGAAGAGTAAGAAACAAATTTTATTTTATTTTATTTTATTTTTTAAATTATGACGATTCGTCATTGATTTTCACTTTCTACATGAGAGTTTCTTTCATTCTTGTTCTTGCAGCTGGTTTCTCTTGGAAAAAAATTGGAGTAATCTCAAAAAAACCCAAGCATAATAAATTGATTTCTACTGTAGATAAACAAACATGTTAGTTTTACATGTTTTTAATATGGAAGGGTCTTTTCAAAGTCTGTATGTCTATTTTATCCTAATGTGATCAATAACTACATCAACTTTGATAATTCTGCCTAGAGATGTTGTTACTCTTACATGTACTTCCAAAATGAATGAAAAAGTCTGTATTTTTCACGTAAAGGCACAACAATTGAAAACCAGCCAAACTAATTTTCCCTCAAATTTCCTAAAAACATTCACCTTGACATTGGAAAAATCAGGACAAAACAGAGTCTAACAAAAGGAAGGAATTTTGGAGTGGGAGGTGAAAGTCTGGCTCAGCTGGGGAATGCACTGTTCACTCTGCAGATAAGGCTCTAACTCTTACTTGGAACTAAATATCCTTATTTTGGCAAAAAGAAAAATAATTGAATATACATTTGTAAAGACGTAGTATTACCTGACTTCTGTTTCCTGCGCAAAATAAAATTTGGCAATCAGCTTTATATTTGTAACATTCACTTCATTTTGGAGTTGCTTCACATCCTTAAGTTTTGATCCTATTCATTGTAGAACCCAGTTTAAAACAACAGACTTTATTGGATTCTGTTTAGGTAGTCTGAGTATCTCATATATCAGATTGAGACATTTTAATAGCTATCCCATTGTTATCCTCAGGGACTCTATCCTCGTATGCTGGTTTTGTTGAAATGCTTTCTGTGAAGATGGTAATTATTATATTTCCTAATCTTTCTCCCCGACGTTGCTGATGTGGCACAACCGTTGACCCGAAAGCAGCTAGGTAGTTATGCACAGCTATAATTGGAATAAGGCCATGCACGTTATCCCAGGGTAAAATCCTGACATAGTTTTTCTGCTTATTGCCACATAACCAGAATGTTAACCCTTTCTTTTTTAAAAGAAAGGCAAGCTGGCTTTAGTCAGGGTATACTTACGATGCCGAGATGTGAAAGCGCGTACCTATCAACTCAGAGTTATTTTTTCGTGGCTGTTCGTGGCATCTGTTTGTGTAGGCAGAAAGTGAAGTTTGTTGTGCGTCACCATAGAATATGGAACTGTAAAAAAAAATCTTCTTTTCCTGTTTTGTTATGAAATTATCCACGCTATTCGATAACATAGTGGAATACATGTGAAATAATTACTGCTAATTGAACCTTCCTGATTTAAAACAATTTCCATAATCTAATTAGGCTAAGTGCATAGCTGAGTGCTGTATGGGGTAGTTAATGAATGTATTTATAAGCCTGGATCATAGTGAAATTAGAAAAAGTTGAAATTAATTACAGCCAGGAATATTTTTTCCTCTTTTCCAACCCTGAGATCTGGGATGTGAGGGCTGGCAGTGAGGGATGTTCCCTGTGTTTTTTCATGCTACTAGAGGAGAAATTTCCTGCTGATGTCTGAAGTGTTTATCACTGCAACAGGCCTGTGTATTTTCTTTCCTTTGGGATGTTAGTGCTCTGTGTTCTTTATGCAGGATAAATAAGCTTTTCCACAGAATTATGTTGTCAAATTCTTTACGTACGGAGTATTGGAGACATTTATAAATATATTAAAAATCACTTTGTGCCCATTTTATTGCAGTAATTCTGTTTGCTTCAGCTTTATTCTTGCTTGATTTTCATTGGAAAATTTGATGCACACTTTTCCTGCAAAAAGGAGAGACTCCCACCTTTTCTTAGTCAGTACATACGTAACTGTCCATCAATCAAAGCACTTTAGTAGAGTGTGCAGCACACTTAGTTCGAAAAGCAAGGTATCTCAGTTGAAAAACTAAAGATTGAGGAATATAAGAAGTACCACATAGCTGTGCTGAATTCTCTGGGGAGGAGGATTCAGCTTGAGTCTTCCTTCCAGTGATTGATTGGCAGAACTGATCTCTCATGTGCTTTGTGTGGATCCCAGAGATTACATCTTCGCAAAGGATGAGCAAAACCATATGTGGAGATTGTCCAAGGGAGAAATGGCAGGCAAGTGTAGTTTTCCTCATCCAGACCTTACGAAGAAGGGCACAGATTTTGGAGTGTCATTAGTGACCTGGGTTGATGTTCAAATCTGGTCGTTCTGTGCAAGGGGCTTGTTTGTAGTGGAAATGTGTACATGGAGAGGGCAGTACCTTCTTTTATTTTAGGTCTTGGAAAATTTCTCTAAGTGGAAGGACCAATAGAGTTAGATTGAAATATTATTTCTGGAGCTTTTATTCTGTCAATTCCTTTATTGGTCTTAAAAAATAACAAGGGGAGGAAAAATTTATTTTAGACCTGCAGAACAAAAATTATTTTAGACCTTCATCCAGCTGCCATTTCCCCTCTCTTTTTCTCTCTAAAGTTTCCAACTTTACCAAAGCAATGTAGACTTTTATTCAACCTTCTCCCAGGGATTCAGAGAACTGATTAAACCATATGGTGAAAGCCCCACTGCTGTTTCTAAAATGCTCTTAATGAGAAACTTCTTTTTATTAATGATAATAATCTAAACAACTCAAAAAAAAAGATTTCTCATCTGTTATGGTAATAGTTGTAGATGATAATTTCTACTGTCAGCACAAAATCTGTCCTTCATTTTAATCTGTGAATTGTAAAAATATATTAGTGCTTCCATACTGTCCCAATGATGTTCTGTAGGCTAATTCAGGGTTTGGGTGCTCAACGTATGAATATCGTATAAACACAGACTTAGGTAGAAGAAGGAAGTGAGTCTGTCCCCAAAGAGGCTCAGAGTACATCCATAATTAAGGAACAAGAGTAATCGTTTTAATTAAAGTTATGTACTTTTCATTTTTTGACCTCAGGCTGTAGTTTTTCAGTGTGCTGTGGGACTTCTGTTTTAGCAGCCATCATGCAGTGCACTTTCCTAGTAAAAAAGCAGTATCATGCAAGGATTGCATGAATCTTGGATTCTCTGTAAACTTAAAAATGCATATTGTTTCTCATAAATGAGTATTAATCATAGTGCATGGTCCAGAATGGTCCCTTTTTAATAGATTTCATCTTGCCTAACCTAAGACATGTATGATATAAAAAATCACTGTCTTTCCTAACCTCCTTTAGGTTTCTTTTATACTCATTTAGAAGAAATGGGCACTTTCAAGGCCCAGTTCACCCACTGTCTATGAGATGAACCACGTTCTTGAAATCTGATTATAAAACTAACTTAAATGTAGATATTTGTGTCCTGTGTTTGCTTAGAAAGAAAGGTAGAGCTTTGTAAGAACAATGCAACTGTACTTAGATAAAAATCACCTCGTGAAGCATAGGAGTTTTTACATTGCCAGTAAATATTTTGTCATAAAAGTTTGTGGAGCTGAAATAGTGTATTTGTAGGGAAAAGAAAGGCGGAGAAAGCAAAAAGGACCGTTTCTCTTTGTATGTATATTCGGTGCATGTGGGTGGTGAGAATTTATATATAAACTTGCTGTGTGAGTCTGAATGCTTTGTTTTTATAATTGCTCTACTTTTATCATTCCTTGAATAGCAGGCAAAATTTTCTTTTCCCATTCTGTATATCTGTAACACGTGCAGCCCATCACCACTAGCGGGCTCTAGGACTTGGTGTAACTGTGCTTTCCATGGTGAAAGCACTTTGCCTAATATTTAAGCTAACAACAAAAGTGAGCCCAGCTTGGCCACATCTGAAGCGTGCTGACTCTGTATATATCAGTGCAGCCAAGAGTTGCAACGATTTGAGCTGGATCAGGTTCATTTGATATAAAGAAGTGATCCAGAGTGATTACTCTAAGCACTGAAAAACTTCAGTATTGAAGTAGTTTGACGTTGCTGAAAACCTGCTTTATGTTATCATCTCTTGAAAAGACACCCCAGGTTGCACAGTGCAGTCTGTTGATAGCACCTTCCTAACCAATAGCTTCATTTTAACCGGTAGCTTCATTTTAACCGTATCGCACAGGTTGTGTGCAGGAATTAAGAGCTGCTGTTGGGCTCTCTTAACGGATATGTGGAGCTGTGATAAATTCCTGCCTGGCCTGTGTTTTCCTTTGTTATTTGGAAATCTTCTAAGAAATGGTAAATACGAATGAGAGCTGAGTGTGCTGCTTTACACAATAACCACTCACCTAATTCCGGGGAAATGGGGCAGCCAGTGCTACTGTACACTTGAAAGAACAGCTTATAAGGGAGCCAGTAAGTACCTTGACAGTGAATGCAAAATTGATAATATCATTTTGATTCAGCAGAGCAACTCAGAGAATGCTTCTCCCAAACCCCATTAAATTAATCAGTTCTGATGAGTGTTACCTTACACGGCTTCGTGCAGATGCTGCCCACAGTCACTTTTAAGTTGTTCATGCACTGGCTAGGTGATTTATCTCCCCACAAAAGTATTTAGCTCTCTGGTTGCAGGATAATTTGTATGTATTTGGCACTTGATGTCAGTGTGCATCACTTCATTAGAGTTTATTAACTATACTCATATAATAGATCCTGGAACAGCCACAGTCAGTCTCATGTGGCTTGGCGCCAGATATGTTAGGTCATGGGAAGTGAGTTGTTTTTAAGCTGGAGACTACTTCAAAACTATGGAAGTATGGAACTTTTATAATTGTTATATAAATAGATTTCAAAGTGTGAAGAGTGGAGGCATGAAACTTGCAACACGTACCTTTATGAAGAAATGTGGTGGGTTGCACCTTCAGAAGGCACAATCAATACGATCAGAATTAAATTATAATGAAAATTTAAAAAATTTTTTTTTTCAGTATGAATTGAGCTGTGAAATACCAAACATAATGTAGATAGCTTTCCTAGTATTCTAAATTCTTTATTCACTTTAAGAAATACATTTTTTTCTTATTTAAACGTCATTATTTGCATTGCACCACATTATCCTGCCTGCTGAATTGCACTGCAGCAATAAATGTAAACCACCACTTATTTGTACAAATATTGCAGCTAATTCCCTGTAAATGTTTGATATTTTCAATAGTAACAAAAATTGCAAATAGAAAATACATTTTTTCCTCTTAACCAGCATATAATAGACTGAATACATGAGTACTTCCCTACCACAAGCTCATTTTTCAACCTGCCAAGACCAAATGTGCTTGACAGAGAATCAAGAAAGTAAGCAAAAATCAAAAATTGATTCAGGAAACTTAAGGTACTGTGGATTCATTTCCTCTGAGCAACTGGCTTTTTGTAACGTTGAAGTTTTGCATATAAATAAATGCCAGTCATAACAATGGAGGATTATCATTATGATTTATGGTACACGAAATTCTAGGAATAAAATGGTCGAGAAAGAATACCTGAGCTGTGTAATCAGACTGTAACGGTGTTTAGTTATTGGGGATAACTGAGTGTCAGCCTTCAACAGATGGGCTCCACACAGGATCATCCACCCACGGATGAGTTGGATCTGCTTTTTTCTTTTTTCCCCTTCTGTGCTGAGATGCAGTATGGAGAATGACAGTCAATTGAATCCTCATGGGAATAAATAAAAATAACTTTTGGAAAGCGTTGTGTCGCTTGAGACTTGCTTCTCCCTCTAGGTAACTCCTCACCACGGCATACGGTGCTACTACAGCACCGTCTTGGTGGCGCTTGCCTGTGTGGTGTCTTTCCTGCCTGAGTCCATCGGAAGAGCAGCTGATTAAAGCAATGCACTGTTTTGTTTCAAAGTAATGATGTTTCAAAGGTCTGATGCTTGGATCTCCTGAACGTGTTGAGAGGTGCTTCATAGAGCAAAGTTAAGCGATCACGTGCAGACCTTGAAGAACTTAATGATTTTTTTAAAAATAAGTTTGTGGTTACAGAAAGGGCAGGCCCTAAGTGCCTTTGCTCTAAAGTTTGCCTTTTCCCGTGATGCACAGAGGCTGCAGCATATTGAGAAGTTTGTTTATTCAGCAGGACTAGGCGGAGAAACAAGGTCATTAGGAAAATCATAAACTACGAGGTAGTTTTATTGTCTCTTGAAATTTTAAATGTAGAGTAAAATGCGATGATTTCGGCACAGTACATGAACCCTGCTGTTTCACTCTAATTAAATTTATTCTAAACATTTGGAGCTGAAGGTCTTTGTGGAGGAACAGACTGTGACTGACCTTTTCATTTTGTTTGGGGACCGGGCAAAGGTGCACTACCTGTGGTCGTTTGGAGGACAATTTGGTCGTTTCAGGCTTTCTCAAGATTTTGCTAATTACACATAGATACTCAGTGTGTCCTAGTGCTCGCTGACAAAAAGTTATTTATGTTTCCCCATCAGTAAAGAAAATTGGTATTTCTGTACGTATTCTCAGCACCTTGGTAGGTGAAGAAACTGGGATAAGGAGAAATATGTTACCTTGTGATTGCTACAGCCACTGCTCAGATTTTCTTGCTTCCTGCTTTCTTTGTAGCATTTTTATTTTAAACTGCACAAGAGAAAGTGCTTCAGGGGAGAAGCATCTGTGGCAATAGCCAGGCAACAATCTTAATCCCTTCAGTAATTCTTTGGTTCTTTGACCTCGTACTTTTAATCTCCTCGAGACGTTTATTCCTTGACCTCATGGTTCTAATCCTGTCACAAGTTTTATTCCTTGAACTTGTGGTTTTAATCCCTTTGCTAATTCCACTCCTCAGCTCTGGGTTGAGTGGGGGTTTGTGTAAGCACATCTTTGGATCTTGTATTTTACTGTCAGCAGTGGACCTCTATTACTGTGCCACCTTAACTTGTCAGTGGTTAAAAGCTGAAATAGTGGAAAGAGAATTAGAAGATGCTTTTATGCGTATAGCTAAATATATTCCAGGGAAGAGCCAACTCTTTCTGGGCCCAGAAGTTATTGTGAGACATTTAGGGTAGGAAAATCAGGCGAGCAGTTGCAAGTTACCTTACCAGGGATATCATTTGCTTGCATGAACATTAACCTACTCTTAAAGATGAGTCTTGTGAACTTGATTATGTTATTACAGTTACGTCCTCTGAAAGATTTGAGTTACGAAGATTTGGAAATGAGTTAAATGTTCAGGCTCAGAGATTAAGGGGAAGGTTTGGGTTTGAGTGTGCTTTGCCTGTGTTTGAACCCAGCAAGGAGTATAGATTCACCGACCAGCGCACAGCAGAAGCCAAGGATGGAGATGTGAAAGGCTTTGCATCCTGTCCTTCTTCTTCTTTTGCACTGTTCAGTTTCCCATAGTGCAGACTTTAATCTACAATATTTTAGCCCCTTTCGTGAAGGGATTTTTTTGAAAACTTTTCCCTTTTTGCCAGTAATGTAAAACCATCTGCTGTTTACATTTTGTCACTCTGAGTGCTCACTCCCTTTCTTTAGTCTTGTTCTCTTCTGTCTGTCACTCTATGGAAATTAATCATGTTATTTGGAAAGTTTAGTTGAAAGTTGCTTGGTTTTGTCTGTGGCGAGTCCTTCTGCTGGCAACCACAGTAAGGCATGTAGGTACTATTATGTCTTCGTGTACTTGACGTTAAAACTTGATTTATCAAGGGCAGAGTGGAGTGGAGGCATCTGGAAACGGTACTGACTCCTAACATCCACATTAGCAGTCTTGTAGGGATGTGCTTTTGTGCAGCTGTGGCTTAAAGAAGGTTTTTCAGGATAGCCTTGAGCTAAGGGCAATGCAGTAACGTGTTTTCTTGGTCCTGTAACAATCTGGTTTGTGTCCCACCTTCTGGATAAGATGTAGAGGCTGCTCTGGATAAATGTGGGATTTGATGCTCAAATACTGCTGAGCAATTATGCCTACCAACAGCAGGGAGGCATTTTTTCAAATGCTGTTTTATTTTTTACTCTCGCTTTATTGGGGAAACACCCCCCCCAAGTTTTCTGCTCTACACGTTTTTGTGTTTGTTTATCCCAGCTTTAGATGGGCTGTAGAGCTGCATAGTTAAAAGGCTGGCAAAAAGTTCATCCGGAGTATCAGACAAAAAAGAGGAGGAAATGCATTGTCAAAATTGTTCCTGGACATCATCTTCCTGCTTTCCATCCCAGCGATTCAGTTCCCTAGAAGCTAATTTCCCTGACCTGGGGTAAAACTCATCAGTGAAAATTATCATTACCATTATTATTTAAACAAAGTCATTTAATTAAGAAGATTCTCTCTGCTATGCCTCCACCTCTCCTTATTTTTCCTCTTCCCCTTTTTAAAAATTAAGTGTCAACCATGGATCCTCTCAATAGTCTCAGTAATTTAAATATTAAATACCTGACAGTGCATTGGCTTTCAAAGACAATGTATTGTAACAACTTTAATGCAAAAAACCTTGGAAAAGCTGGGCAAAAGCAGGTATGTCAGCGCTCCCTGTATTTTAGTATCTTAGTTGTGTTTCGTTTTTTAAGTGCAAAAGTAGCGATGGTGTCAGAGATAACAGAAGCCCTGACCTGATGTCAGAGATCTCATCTGGTGATAAATGTGCATGCGTTTGTGATGTTAATGCAAGCGCAGTGACCTCCAGGGTGAAGCCCCACGCTCATCCCTGCTTAGCAAGCATGGTTGGCTCAGCTGGGTCATAACCAAGGCTTGGAACAGTTGCACTGTGTGATTCATTTTGGCAATTTTGAGATTGCCAGGTGGAGAAGGCTGAAGCAGGAAAGTAGCATGATGTGTGCTGGAAGAGTGGTTATGAAGAAACTGAGATCAGGGGAGGTTTTGTCTGCGTGTGAAAGCTGCAACAGGGAAACCAATGTTTAGTAAGTGATTGAGGTTCATGGGACATTTGTGCTGTGCATGGCCCAGTATGAAATTCTGGCTATCCTGCGTTAAAGACAACTGTGTGACCAGGCTTGTAAGAGGAGGGCTGAGCTGTCTTTCCTGGTTGGGAAAGACATATGCAAGGCATATATTTATGTCACTATACATAGTGCACACACAAACCTTCCCTATACATACACAGGCAGACTGACTCTTGAACCATGTTCCCTGTCCACTTTGAAAATCTGAGGGACCGTTCAACCTTTCCCATAAAATGACGTGATAGAAAATGGAAAGACTATCTCTGGAGTGCAGGAATATTCATACAAAGACAAAGCCATAAATGCCTTGTGTCAATATAGATTAGAGAATTTCTTAAATCTGAAAATTAATTGAAATGGACTGTATTTGTAGTCTGATGGAAGTTATAGCTTAGCTGTGCCTGAGGTCTTGTTTTAATTCCAGTTCTCTGGGGTGTTTCTTAGCCCAGATATTTCTTTATGCTTTATCCTGTGGCAGATGCTTTATAGGCATTTCAGTCGCTCAAGCTGCTATATTTAATGCATGTATTACTGTTAACACAGAAGGTATTAATATCCATAATGATGTTTCCTTTGAAAAAGCCCAGCAGCATTTATTCTAGCTCTTTATCTTTAATGTGATTGTCAAGATTTTGTAATGTTGGAAAAGGAAATTATGACATTCAAGCCACCTCAGAGTAGTAATTCCATTAGAGCACTTTCCAGTTCTTTTGCTATGGCCTTGACTTCTTTAATTAGAGAAATTTAATAGAGGTCTATTAGTGAAAGGAACTGGAGTGTTATCTGAGGACCAACAAACATTCACTTTTCTGTTACAAGTGTGAGTCAACATGCACAGCTGAATTGGGTCCACAGGACCATCTCTTAGGGTTTGCTGTGGATGGTGATCACCAGAGATTACAAAAACGTTCCACCACTAGTAACAAATTTTCAGAGCAGTAGCTGAAGCTACAAACATCCTTATAAATCGTAGATGCCTTTCAACTACAGTCTATGTCAGAGTGCAGGGCAGGAACAATGTGGAAGTGGCTAAATAAGGTGGCCATTGTGTAGTGGGTTGCTTGTTGAACACAGTGGGTATCCAAACGTTGCAGATCCCATAAGCAGAGTGGCTGCCAGGTTCCTCTGCCCATCTGAGCCCAACCACCACAAATGCAGAGAAAGCCGGTAGTTCTGCTTTGAAAGGAACTAACGTGGTTCAACATGGTAGGGTGGCTGCCCTCACCTGTGTATTAGAGAAGCTTGTCATCAGAATATTTCACTAGAACCTGAGCAACGCATCTTTTCCATTACAGAAGTCCCAGATCATCTTTCTAGCTTATCCCTCTTATTGTATCCTGGGCTCCTTCCTGTTTCCCTCCCAGATATTCTCTCCCAGGTGAACTCATTCATCTGTTGTGACCAAGCCCAGCTGTTCTTAGCTCTTCCCTGCATCCTCCTAGTTTCAGCAACCTCTGTTGTTTGCAGGTGCCTCTGTCTGGTCCCTCCCATATCCTTGCCGAGTCTGTTGCTGTCTGCAGGAAAGCAGTATTGAAGGTGACTTGGGAATAGTTAGATTAAAAAAGGAAGCAGGTGATGATTCTGAGTAATTCCAGGGTTAGTCCTCATTGCAATGCGATGATGCAGGCGTCTGAATTTGCTTAACCTTTGTTTTCTGGTTATGCTTCTTCTTTGGACCTGTTCCGTGATGTCCAAAGACATGAACAGTGATCCATTTTTCACTTTGTAAGGCATTCATCCAAGGAAAATTCTCTGTTCTGAATGTTTAAACTGGAATACTCTGGCATCGAGGGGAAGCTGTGTGTACTGACCAGTTTCATCTGCAGTGCTCTGTCCTGCATTCCTTTTTTCAAAATTTCAGTGAATAAGAGCATTTAATGCAATTATGTAATCACATTAGGAGAAAAAGTAAATTTTTAAATGGAATGCTTCTTCAAAAATTGGTATTTAAGAAGATGTCTTACTTCTTGAAAAATCAGATTATCGAGATTGTACTTTTTGTGCAAATGCTTGCTATTTTGGAGAGGTGTTTTTCCCAACTTCTGCAAAAACCATTGAGTATATTAGTGTGTAATGTAAAATGCTAAAGCTGTTTTATAATCCTTATAAAGAAGAGAGAAAATGATGAGAATGTTTTCTACTTAGAAAAGGTATACTTTTTAGCATGAATAATAAGCTTTTGTTTCTCAAATGGCTTTCACTGTATGTTTACTGCTATTTGTAGGAAAAGCAGTGGTTATGGTATCATTCTTGAGAAGAAACTGAAAACAGGCAGTTGAAAATAACCAGCCAGGTGGTTACTGGGGATATGGACAAAGAGAAGGTTGCACCTGCCTTTACCATGCCGGTGCAGCTAATTTAAAATCTTCAGTCACCCAATTTTTCATTTATTTTCTCACTCAAATATAGTGCTAGGGTAACTAAGCAAAGCAGTGCTTAAATTCTTTTGTCTTTCCCTGTCGTTCCCTCTTTACTTCTGCTGGTGCTAAAATCAATACACATCTCCCAAATACGTCTCTGAAGGTGCTTGAGGCAAAGGAATCTGTCTCCAGGTTTGCTGTCAGAACAGTGTGAATTTGGCACCTCCGATAATGCGGATAATGTGAAACAGTCTGGATTTAGACAGTTTTCAGTTTCTCAAAATAGATGGCAGCTTTTCTGTATTGATTTCAAATGGATCATGAAATGTTCATGTAATGCAGGTAAAAGGATCCTAAAACCTTTTTTTACCAACAACTGGAAAAAATACTACATATTGCCAATGAAACGTCAGTACTGTTCCTTGTCTTTTATGCAATTTTCCTTCCCTACTCTTTCTTTCTTAGCAAGGAACTGTTGAGAAGAAGTTCTCTCGGCTTGTAGGGAAGGACTGTAGCAGTTTTTGGAGGTTGATTCTTCTGATGATGTAACTTATATCTCCAGAACTTCTATTGTCACTTTTCTCTAAATAGAAGACATTACACCTAATATAGAGTCCTTTTAGCTTTTTGTCATTTAAATATACTATCCATAAATTTAGAACCTGTTAAAAATTATTTTTAGTTAGGAAAATAAAGTGCTGTGTAATGTTCTTGTTCTCTCCTCCCTTTTCTCTATCTATGAAGACATTTTCTTAAGTAACTTTTTCAAAAGGCCTTTCTGTTGCAAATTATTTGAAGTACGTGTTACCAGACTGATTAAAATTGTTACACGATTACCTTTGTGGGCTTACAGACGAGTTCGTGACAAAAGCCGCGTCGTGTTATTAAATAAGGCAAAACACAACTTGGATATACAGTTGTGTACAGTTGTGCATAAATACAATTGGGATATTTTTATGGAAAATGTTTCATATTCTTGTAGAACAGATCTTTATTTCCTGACTAAGTGATGATCCCCACCTTCTCCAGTGGGAATCATCCCGTTCCAATTTCCACAAGCGTGCTCTATCCTGAAAAAACTGCCTGTCCAAAGCGATGACCTGACCAAACTGCTGGTACAAAGACCTGGTGAACAACCTGTACAGCCACGAGTTCACGGGCACAGTATTGAGTCATATTTTGGATCCATCCAGAGGACAAAGTCACTGCTTCTTTGTGAACAGGTTGTACTGCCCTTGTCATGATTTTAACAAAAAGGGATTTGGATGATTCAGTTTCTACTTGAAATAAGTGAAACGTAGTGACAAATAGACTTGCTTCCGAAGGACTTTGATACGTATTTTTAGTAGTTGATACTGAGAAATACTAGGTTTTATTTTTCTCTGAACAAAACCTGAAGATACCATGTGAAAGATTGGTCCTGGTAAACATGTTTAATAGCCTTTACCAGGCATCATCTCAGCCTAAGTGGGGATCATGAGATCAAGAGTAAAAGAGTTTTCTTCTTCCAGTAATTAAGAAAAATCAGGATATTAGATGACAGTTAGTTTCAAACTGCTCATAATAATGTAGTCCTAGATTGTGCCACAGCATTAACTTGTCTGAACGTTGTCATGAGTTCAAATACAAAGAGTGTGGCCCTTACAAGCCTGAATGCAAATACTGTTGGAGTATTGTAGAAATCCCTTACTAGCAAGTAAATTGGCAGATTATTAAAGCTTTTAAAAATTTTGAGGGAGACTATTATTTCAATAGAAGATGCTAATTTGTCATTAAACTGATCTTGCTAACACATCTTTTAAAAAACTTGTTAGCGCTCTGTGCCCTCTTCCTTCCATTGTGAACTGGTAAATTCAGTATGGGACAAACTAACCTATCAATTTTATTGTTAAACATGCTTTACTTCAAGGTTTTTGTTCTCTGGTGTTACCTAGTGGAATACAAAATAGTGCAAAAAATGACAGTTTAATTCCTATCATCACCTATTAACTGAGCGAGGGGGAGCCCTAAGGGCACGTGCTCTGCCATGTATACTGCACACTGACTCTGCTCAGTGACATTCATTTCTTTGGTCTTGTCTAATTATGAAGCAATTAATGACTCTACCTCTGCACGAGGCAGGAAGAGATTTGTGGGGTGGACATAGGCTTGCTTAAATTGTCTGTGAGTTCTGTGCAGGGTTGAAAGGATCATTTCTCATCCTCTGCTTGGTCCATCTCAGTGTACATCCTTTAAAGTACTTCCAGTTTGCTGATAGTTCATAGTGGATGAACTTGTAAATGGACTGAACATTAATTTTGTGTAAATGACTTAAGAGATGGGCAAGCTCTTACTAATTATAATCAGAAAATAGTAGCTTTTGAGAATTTTGATTTGTTGTTTTTCTGGTTAGAGCACTGAGAAGTGGCTTTCCCAAATGAAGGGAAATACATTAGGTAAATAAATCAGTCCTTGAATTTGGCATGAACCTGCCCAGAATAATAATTGTAAAAATGAAATTTAATAATAGACTTATGCCTCTGAAGAGTGAAATGGAGATAATGTCAAGAACTTCAGTAGCAAATTTGTTATTATATCTGACTTGGTAGTTAAGATTTTGTTAGCTTCTGCCACAATTCTTAGCCAAGCCTTGTTGATAAATCAGCAGCAACAAAAATAAAAGCAGATTTTACTCAGCAAGGGTGTTAATAATGTAAAAATGAAAATAAATGAATATTTTCTTACCATAAAAAATTTGTTTATTCCCAATCTGTATTAGTTCTGCAGTATTAAATATATAGTTTTAAAGAGCAGAACCAGAGCTTTAGTTGTGTATGTAAATAAAAATAATGGATATAGCTAGTATTCTGTTTCAGTAGGAACTTTTACAAGGACAAACACACTATGGGAATTGTCCCTGCTGTGTATTTCAGACTACTTAAAATATTACTGTGGTTCTCTAAATGGCATATAATTGTCCAGGATGCTGCAGTATAAGCAGTGTGATGACTGTCAAAAACCAGTTCAGAATGGACAAGAGACTACTGAAGCATTCTCAATCTTCCCTTCTTCACGGGTGGCATCAAAACATGTCATTAGGGAGGAGGTTGTCTATTAGGTTAATAACTGCTGTTGCCTTGAGTTCCTTGCTGTTCCTTGCCTCTTCCATGTAGTCCCGATCCTTACATTCTAGCACATGTACAGACGTAGAGGGGGTATGAGTTGGGGCCAGCGTTTGGACGGTCATCGCTATTGTGCCATGGAAGCAGCCCATCTTGTTTCACTGGACATGTGATGGTGGTGGTACGTGGAAGGTGGTGCCAGATGCAGAGTTCTCTGCCTCTTTTGTTGTCTGAATTTGAGGAGAAAAATGCAGCTGGGGGGGGGGAGTCTGCACGTTGTCCTAGGTGCTCTGCAGGTGGTGCAGTGTGTCCCATGTCTTAGACCAACGCCAAGTTGCGGAGGAATGTGTGGTGGTCAGAGGAACCAGGCAGAGCTTTGAGCATGAACAGCCCTTTGTCTTCGATATCGCTAGTAACTCCAGTGAGAGCCGTAAGGAAGAAGCTGATGAGGCTGTCAGTTGTGGTTACTTCAGTAAAACAAGTCTCCTGTGATGAGAGATGCCGTTTGGCAGCTGAACTAAAGGTGCTTCATGAGACAAAGGTGTGCAGTGCTATGCCAGAGCGCTAAAGGTCTGCGATCGTGGCCAGTTTTGTCAGGAGAAACTTCATGGAAAAAAACATTTTTAACCCTGTTATCCTGATAAAACCTGGCTGTAGGGGTTAGATCATTATTTTTTATGAATATATGCAAAGCTGGAGAGCTGTTAAAAGTTCTGTATAAATTCTTCAGAAAGATCCAAGGATGGAGAAATATGGTGTAATTTCTTAGTGTCATGGTAACCCACTGTACACAGAGGTGGCCCCATCACTTTAGGTTAAATAATTAGGAATAACACTGAGTAAAGCGTGGTGTTAGGTGGGAGGCAGCTAAGCTTCTAAACAAAATAAAAAATAAGCACTGTCACTTCTGGAAGGCTGGAGTGGAGGCTGAAAGGAAATGTGGAGGGGAGAAAGAAATGGAGGGAAACAATGAGATAGTGAAGAAAAGCTTGTGGTGCAAACTTACTCAGACAACATAGAAAGTATTTAGGCAATCCCTTATTTTTGTTGAAAATTTATTTTTATTGAAAATTGCATGTTTTGAAGAAAAGAATGAATATACACGATTTTTTTAAACTTCCAAACTTCTGTTATCTTTGTTTTCAAGATAACAGAAGGGATCTTTCTTGATCATTCTCTTTCTGTGATTTTCAGATCTTTTTACACTAGAAAGAAACTGGAGAAAGATTCTTCCCTTTGTTTTCTGAAAAAAATGAGAGGAAATGTTATTTCATTTTCTTAAAAAATCACTTTGATGTTGGAAAAAGTAGAACACAGGAAAGAAATAAGACATTACATTTTTACTTGCACTTTAAAAGATCTTCTGCAACGTCAGATGAAGAAAACCTGCAGGTGTTATTCTCTCTTCTTTTTTTTTTGCTGAACTTTATTTTACTAGAAAAAAAGTGGCTAAATAATACAATGGGGAATGATAATTTTTAAAAAACATAAATGTCTCAGTTTTATAAAATATTTCCCTCAGATATTTTGTATGGAACAAAATTGAATAATATATCTCTCTTTGTAAAATGTATGTCTAAATGTCAAATATGGGATGGCTATTATGATATTATTATCATCATTATTATTGAGGATTTAAAGTTGCTTCTTGCTTAGTAATATTATCTGTCTTTTTGTATGTGCAATGCCCATGTTCCAAAGAACTTGCTATGAATAGACATGAAAAAAATGGAAATAGTTTCTCAAAGGCCTTTTGCCCTGCTTGTGGGAAACTTCCCGTACGGATTCTCAAAGGAAAAGATAAACATACCTGTTTATGGCCAACTCAAAAACTCACTTAACATCAGCAGCTACTTTCCATTGAGTCAGTGAATTATGGATTACAACCTCTGGGGAAAATGAGTATAGATTATATCATTAAGAACCAAGGCAGGTTAGCTTGTAAGTTTGGTTCACAGTGTTTTTATTTAGGTAAATGTGTTTTAACGTTATGCTTACTAATATGTACTTGCAAGAGTAAATAGTTGCATTAAATGAGAAATATGTGAAATGAAAGATTGTTTCTCCTAACCATCAGTAGAGGAGATGATGAAGAGGCTCTGCTCCATAGATGATAAATCTGAATGCTTTAAAAGATTAAAGGAAATATTTGCAATTTGATCAAACAAACTGTGGGGAATAAAATGAACTCCGTTGGGATTGGATTTGCGAAACTGAATAAAAAATGTAAAGCAAACAGCTTTGCAAAGTCAACTACAATTAATAGTTCAGTATAAAATTAATGTACCATACTGCAGAGGCTTGGGAACAAGCGGGCTGGAAAGCCTGAAAAGATGTACTAATAAATGGGTTGTTGAATTTCGGTTTCATTCGGCTTGAAGACTTCATCCTGCAAGGCTTAAAACAGTTTCTTAGTCACAGAAGTTGTCAGTGATGTGTACAACTGAACACAAACAATACCTGCAGGTGTTAGCAGCACTGCCTGGTTTAGGTCAGTGACACAGCAGGACCAAAAAACCTGAAAATCCTGTCAAATATCTGCAATTCTTATTTTGTGTATAATTTCAGATGTCGTTGTCCTTAAGAAAGGAAATTAATGACATTCATGCTCACTATTACTGCCTCATAACAGCTGAGAAGCAATTAAGGCTGCTTTGTGTGTTGGCAAAATAAGTGGGAGAAAGACTCTGAAGTAATGATATTTCCTTCAGCTGGCAGAATATGAAGAAAAACATCGAAGGCATCGAGGTCACTTAAATCAGCCTCTTGGATTCGTGGCTCATCTCACTGTTACTTGCGCAAGGGCAGTAGCTGTTCAGTGACTTTCCGTAGTGACGCATGCGATGGTGTGACACTGAGACTGCCAAACTGGAGTGTTTGCTCCTAAACTTGCTAAATTCTTGCTGCTAAAGGATTAATGTTCAAGAGACATCCCATAACTTTTAGAAGTGTTGGATCGCATTTTTATTCTGTCAAATCTTTTATTTATTTTCACTGGACTTTTAGGGTTGGCTTAATCACTTGTGGATAAAATCCAAGAAAGAACAGCTTTACCTGCATTTGCCCTGCTCTGCGTAATAGTCAGTCCTGCTTGTATGATAAAATCTCCCCAGTTATTAGCACCTAAGCCATGATACTAACATAAATCTAAAACAATATAAGAAACAATGTAATTTTGTCCAGAATTCTTTTATCCTGTATGTTGTAGTTGTACCAAAGGGCAGCTCTTCTCCCTTGCCCTGGATGAAGGTCTTTTTTCTGCTTAGTACCGAAATTATCGTTTCTGGTTTGCTATAGAAATCCCACCACAGAAACAAATGTGAAAAGGAAAGATGAAATTCCGTGTCAGTGCATGCAAATTAATACACGTAGGCCAAAAATAGCCAGCTATACCTATGGTAGTTACCACCGAAGAAGGACATCAGACTGTTATTGCAGATGGTTCCTTGAAAATGTCAGCACAGGGTTCGGTACCAGTCAAAACCAGGCGAACAAGTTTTCTAGGTAAGCAGTTGAAATTAACGTCGTTGCACCACACTGCACTATTCTACAAGATATTGTAAGAGTACAAAGGGTATCTAAATGGTGATGAGAATGAAGCATGCCGTGACTCTTTCAAAAGCAGAGATCAAACAGACGAGTGCTCTCCACGACTGAGAAAATACACTGGAGGAAGGCTTACAGAAACCAAGAGTGGTGCATAGAAGGTGAAGAGGAGCAATTACGCATTTTCTCACAATGGAAGCTGGGAATGGCCAATATAAAGGCTAGGGCAGCCAGACTTGCAGAAGTATAAAATACCGCATCATCTTTTGGTGACAAAAAGTAAAAATGATTTGTGGAAAGCATTTAGATATTCTTGGTGGAGATATCTGATTGATGGCTAATAATTGCCATGATTTGGATGCAGTGGACAGGTTAGACGCTGGGTTCATGGAAATCTGGAAGGAGTAGCCCATGGCAGGAGGCACCCTGTGCAGCCTCTTTCTTGTACTCTTACCATGAGTATTCAGAAGGGGCTGCAGACAGGGAGGATTTTGCCTTAAATGGGCAATTGGTGTGATGCCGTTTGTCGCTGTGCACATCGCTGTGGACCATATGCATCCCAGGCATCTTCCAGGTGACACTGGAAGCTTTACAGCAAGAACACTGTTGTCCCAAAGACAGTAAATTCATTGCAGCATCCAAGATGATTTTAGTGAAACAGGACATTTTAAAATACTATGAAACAACCACAAAAAAGTCAAAGGAAAGTGATAAAATACACTCAATTATTCCCCTCAGATACTCTCCAGACATCAATGTAATTTCATTGACTTCAGTGAAATTAGTGTTAATGTAGGAATGGAAATGCAGCAAATCTAATTCCAGCATCTCCTTCCTGGAATAGTGAGCAAGAAAACAGAGAGGTAATCAGATAGAAACAAGTGCTGATCAGAAGTTGGATAGGGAGGAGGAGAGCTCCAAGAGCTGCTGCCAGGAAATAAAGACACTTTTGCAGTCTCACATAGTCATGGAGAGTTCAGCAATACATGCACAGAGGCTGAAATGAAAAGCCAGACTTTTCTCCTTTTTTTTAGCTTGGTAGTGTATGCAGTCTTTTGTTGTTTGGTTGAATATTCTCGAACCCTTCTACCAGGACAGCTACTAATGGCTAGTAATATTTTAGCAATGTTTTTATTCTTGGTATTATGGAGAAGGGAGCAGTGGAGAGCTGTGGGACTGGTGGAAATAGGTGGAGGTAATGTGCTTAATTCAGTATTTAGACAGCTCTTGTTTCATCTGAAAACGGTGCCAATGACCAGTTCTACACATATATTGCCACTTGGCTTTGTGATCTTCTGACAGACAATGCAAAAATAGATCTTCCAGTCTACAGGAAAGCTAGGGAGGCGCTTTTTATCAGGGAGTGCAGGGATAGGATGAGGGGAGATGATTTTGAGCTGGTAGAGGGGAGATTTAGGTGAGATATTTAGGAAGAAATTTGTTATTCTGCGGGTGGTGAGGCACTGGCACAAGTTGCCCAGAGAAGTCATCATCCTGGCCCCGTCACTGGAGTGTTCAAGGTCAGGCTGGATGAAGCTTTGAGCAATCTGATCCAGTGGGAGGTGTCCCTGCCCACGGCAGGGAGCTTGGAACTGGATGGGTTTTAAAGTCCCTTCCAACTGAAACCACTCTATGGTTCTATTATGGTTTAGGGTGTTGCCTGCCATTTTGCCATGCCATTGCTCTTCAGCAGAACAATTTGTGGCACTTGCAGAGGTACATGAGGAGAGCTGCTTCTTAGTGCCATAGATGTCTTCTCAAGTCCCATAAAAACTACCCAGATTCAAGTCAACGTGGTGTAGGAGATGAAAACCCTCTTGCTAAGCACATTCACACTAATATCTTCCCCAAAGACACTTCTCCACTGGTGAGAAGTGACTATGTAGAGGTGGTGAGTGACAGCAAAGCCACAGAGCCATGACTGAAATGTCGGCTCACCCACGTGTCAGGGCTAGGGACTGGATGTACTTTGAATACATAAAGGGGTAATTGATAATGCTGAACGCTAAATTGAAGCCAACTTGGTTCCTCTCTCCTCCTCCTGGAAGGATGCAGTACAGAGTAGCATGCCTGAGTTTAAAAGTATAGAGTACAGAGTAGCATTCATTGAGTATAGAAGTGGGAGACGTTCTCATTTTTGCAGTTAGGTTTCACTTGGCTGTTGACTGGTTTACAAGACAACCACCGAGGAAGGTCTGAAGAAGCTGTCAGGCTCAGTGACAGCTCAGCATCTGCCACAGCTAAATCAATACTACGATGAAGGACAGGCTCCCAAAGTGGGTAATCAAAGCACAGTAAAGTTAATTCAGCCTGAAACCCAAAAAATACCGTGTGTGAAATATCTTAGATAAAACCAGTGTTATTCCAGAAAAACATGAGAAGTGCTGAGGTCCAGCTCTGAGCAGAAGCCTGCCCAGGTGTGGCCTTCGGTGGGAGTGAGGAGCAGGCTTCGTGTCAGTCACAGGTGCTTTGGCAAAATGGAAACCTGGTGCTGATAAATCAGGTAAAAAGGGGTTGGTGTTGGCCCTGAATGCTGGCAGTGTGCTACCAACTCCGTTTGCGTTTTTTGCAAAATATTCCATTATAAGATAAATCTGGGGGGCAGGTGAAGCTAACAAACATGCCGTTTTTTCTTAGCCTGTTAAGACTTTTTTCTTTTTGCATCAAAATGAGGTTTTCTTCTATGGTTCAGATTTCAAAGGTTTAAAATCATAAAATTGGAGGGAAAGACCAGGTTGGATGACACTATGAGCAACCTGTTATGGTGGGAGGTGTCCCTGCCCATGGCAGGGGGATTGGAACGAGATAATCTTTAAGGTTCCTTCCAACCCAAACCATTCTACGAATCTGTCATTTTAGCTTTATAAAATCTGGAGATGAATTGTTTCTACAATTTGTGAAACTCATATTTTTATTTTCCCTTTTGGTTTTAGAGCAAAGTCTTCAGGGACAGTAAATTTAATTTGAGATAGACTGACAATATTGCATAAAAAAATTTAGATACAAAGTTTTGCTTGGCTCTGTCCAGAGGTACTGAATTGGCAGGACTGAGAATTAGAGGGAGTGTGATTCTTAGATGATGTAGATGAGTAAGGAACATTATCGCTTAGTTCAATGTAGACAGATTTTTGGTAATTTTTTAAAGGAAAATTATTCTGAAAATAATAGGATGTAAACAACATCTACAAATTCGAGGCCTTAATATTAACAGTTCAGTGATTAATTTTGTTTGTTTTGTTCCTAAAAATACCCTATAACTGCATACAAAAATGTATCCTCACATAGAGTTCAGGCTGATGAATTAAAATACAGAAAGAAGGAACTACTGAATAGGACCTGTGCTTTATCTCATTAATATTTTCAGGTAAATATTGTAAAAGAACGCACTGTTACGCAAGCAATTGTGTTTACCCACCTCACAGGGCTATGCGTGACCTGTTTGTTATAGCTGGAACCATTTGTCTAATTGTCCCCAATCCATTCTTATTAATCGTACTGTGATAAAATTGGATATTTAATTAAATGATTAAGCAAAGTTAGAATTGTAAGAAGTGGAAAGAATGACCAAATTAGAAGACTGAAAGGAAAATCAGCAGCAACAGAAAGTCTGAGCCCATACATATTATATATTGTGCGCAGGTGTACCTGGGAAAGCACATGTATATACATGTGTATTTGTGAGTACCTAAAACACACCACCAAGGAGATTTAGAGCAAATTTTTACACTGGCACACACAGAAAAAATCAACCTAGGAGCAGAGAGCTAGAAACATCTTCTAGCACAGCCCAGTACTTTGAAGATGTGTTTACAAATTTCCTATTATATTTTAACAAGACAGGCAATTTAGGTGGTGTTCCTCAGTGATGTTTTGGCATTCTGCCTCCAGCAGCATTGCTATCTTGGGTTCATCTTAATGTGACAAGAACTTGGTGTCCCGCTAAAAAATTCCGACAAGAATATTAAAGAAAAAAAGAAAATCCACAACAGAAAAAAAGCCCTCACGGCTCAAATCCAGCAACAAGCTGTCAAGTTGTTTCACATGGCAATACTGACGGCTGCCAACTTTGCTCAGAGAACTTTTTTCTGGAGATGATTCCTTTAGTTCCTGTGCTTCCACTTAATAGTGTTGGAGATCCTTTGTGTCCTGTGCTTGTTACTGGTGACAGTTTTGACACGGTGAGGCACAACCATTGAATGGTTTTGATCCACGCGTCTCAGTGCCGGCTGATAGTAACAGTTAATACAGCACTCTGGGAAAGCACCTGCTCTATTTCTTTGATGGAGAAAGGAAAGATTTATGTGATGGGTAGATGATTGTTTGACAGATGCATTTTTTCAAAGTGCTGGGGAGATTTGCATGGCAATGAGGCAATGTTAAAGATAATATTCAAAATTAAGAAAATTAAAAACAAGAGATGGAGCAAAGTGCTAGAGACATGAGGTTGCTGGCGTTCACGATGAGCGTAATTCTCATGAATTTTGGTTACCTTCTGTGCCTCTACTTTCCTTCTGCACCCACTGCAGTTCCTTTAAGGCAGTGATTGTTCTGTAATTAATATTTACCATTGTACAGGACTTTATGCAGCATGCAAAATTCTTGATTTGCCATTTGATAAAGAGGTGATGGATTTCTAAAGAAACAGGAATGATGAAGCATTAGTATATGAAATGCTTTAGCTCATTTCACTAGTTAATTATTCTCTATATTTATGCCCTACTGTTCTTATAAATGGAAACTTGAATATTCCTCCCCCAGCTGTCACCAGCAAAAGCTGTGACCTATTAGACCCAACTTCCACTGTGTATGAATTATGTAGAAAAAAAGCCCTAACTTTCAGCTTCTTAATCCAGAGCTCTTAGGGAAAAAGTTTGCAGAATTAAGGTCCCATGACTACAAGATATGAATTTTTCAAGCAAAGTAAGGTTTTTGCCACTTAGCTAACACAAGGTAATGCCATTTGCCCTGCTGCCTATTGTGGTGCTCTTGCAGTGACTTTTCAGGCTGTGCCTTCCCATATGATGTTTAACGTCCTTGAATAACTTGATGAGGGAGAAGCAGACCCAAAACACGTAAAGCTTTCCAGATGAAAGAAAATGCAGGAAATTGCCTCCAAATGCCAAGAGGAGACCACTGAACCTGTGCAGGGCTGTATTTCTGACAGGTAGCACCATTTCTCAGGTGAATAACAAAGTAATCTAATAACATGGGGTGGCTGTGGTAGGGGATGTTGAGCAGAGAAGATGCTGTGTGTGAACTGTTATTTTAAGCCCCTTAGCATCTGCATCATCAGGCCCGGGCAGCCCTTGGCTCCTCATCAAAGCAATGTGTAATTTTGTTGTCTATGCTGCGGAGTAACCTTAGCAAATTTCAGCAAGTCTGTCGCTTCTTCAGATTTAGAAGACAAACCCACTGATAATTATGGGCAATGTTAGCTTTAATTTAAGACTGCCTCAGTAAAACACGGTACTCTATTTTGCAATACCAATTTGGCTGCTCTTGGATTGCATCTGTGTGCAAAAATAGAGCTCGTCAGCTCATCACATTTGCATGGTAGAGAGGCATTGGAGCTTTAAAGTAAATATTTTCAGTTAGCTAAGTGCTCTCATGAAAAAAAAGCTCCCAATGATTATACAAGTGCAGTTGAAAGCCTTTATTTTTGTAAGAATTTTTGCATAAAGTATGCAAAATGCCTAACTGCCTCTAAACCAGCTCTTCCGCTCTGCTGTGCAAACAGTGTCCCCTATAAGGGGAGGAACAGCGAGTGTGTGTTCCTACAGTTTACAACCCACAATCCTCTTAATTATGTAATTATTTAGTTCTCATCAAACAAATATCCCATCAACGTGAACAGGGATTTTACAGCTTAATCATTATTATCATTATCCTCTTAATTTACAGTTTGCATTACTACAGCATTAAGAAGGCATTGGGTCAGGAAAACGGGTCAGCCGAGCCCCTAGAGAAGCTCTGCATTTTATGTGACTGCAGCATGGGATACAGGCATGCATGGAGGGCCACCACCTCCCTGTATTGGCCATATGGAACATACATCTGGATGCAGGAATTGTATGTAAAACATATAGGCCATGGGAATGATGGATTCAAGATGGCCATGGTGTGCATTCACCTAGATACAGTTATCACAGTATTACAGTATCACAAGGTTGGAAAGGACCTTTGACATCATCGAGTCAAACCTATGACCCAACACCAACACCAACTCGTCATCTAAACCATGGCACTAAGTGCCTCATCCAATCTCCTCTTCCATTTACCGCAACCTTTTGGGCCCGGCCATCCAGCCAGTTTTTAACCCAGCAGAGGCTGTGCCTGTCCACGCCGATGGCAGCCAGTTTCTCCAGCAGGATACTGTGAGAAACGGTGTTAAAGGCTTTACTGAAGTCCAGATACACCACATCCACAGCCTTTCCCTCATCCATTAAATGGGTAACCTTGTCATAGAAGGAGATCAGATTGGTCTGGCAGGATCTGCCTTTGCTGAACCCATGTTGGCTGGGTATGATCACCCGGCTGTCCCGTGTGTGCTGTGTGACAGCACTCAAGATGGTCTGCTCCATGACCTTCCCTGGAACCAAGGTCAGACTGACGAGATATATATATATATGTATATATTTGATTCTATGGCATGGAGTACATTGTTATGGCTGCAAGTGTACAAGTGTAATTGGAGCGAATAGAGGGTTATTTTTACGTCAGATGCTTTTTGGAAGTTGATATCCTCTACTTGTAAATGGGGAGTAATTGTATTTAGGACACTGATTGAACACTGCTGTGGAACTGGTATCAGTGTTGCTGGAATGGGGGCGCGTATTTTAACAGCACAATTTTTTGATGGATCCAAGTATTCGAGGTCAAACTTGACCTTTTGAAGACCTGTAAAACCATGGGATTGTGTTGGTGCTCTCACTAGCACATCTGGCAGGCAGGGCTGTTGCTGTGGGGTGGAGGTGGGGAGACTGAGGCTGTGGGGCAGAATGGGGAAGGCATCAAAAAAAGTGATAAAAAAGTGAAGGAAGTGAAGGAAGGGGCTTAGAAGGATTATTTTCTTCCAAGTAATACACTTTGGTGAATAATGTTGATGGATTTGAAGAAAGCTGTTAATTGTGATGCTGCTGCATCTCAGTGAGGCTGTTGAACTTCGGAGATGGGCACTGCACTGTACTGCCAGGTGTCACACTGAATAGCAATAGAATCAGGTGTGTTAAGGTTGGGTGAAAGGGAATAACAGAAAAAATCAGATATTTGCGTACAGGGCTTATATCTAATTATATGTAGTATCTGTATACTGGGGTTTGTATCAAACCTCTCATAAATGATATAGCTTTAATAATATTAAAGTCTTACAGGAGTAGTCTTACAGGAATACCTAATTAAAAAAATTTACTGGGAAGCTGCAGCTAGCCTCAGCATGAAAAAATGTGTATCTATAATCTTCCAGGATCAAGGCATCATCTTCTTTGCAATTGCAGTTTAAGGGTATATTGTTAATAAAACTGTAGCATAGAGCAGACCGTAGGGAAAATGAGATCTCTCAATCAAGCCCTCAGTCCTTAAAGGCAGATGTTCCGTATTTAGCATACGTTCAGGACGATAAGAGATCCAAAATGCTTTGGGTTAATTTAGGTAATTCTTAGTCTGTTTTTAGAAAGTTCCTTGTTTTTAAACAGGTGTAAAGATTTATGTAACACTTGCTAAATCATTCAAAACTGATTTGTGTGTACAAATATAGTAACACACATTTTAGATATAAAAATATATTACACTTAGGGCCTTGTATATAATGCAGTGGAGATTTTTCAATACTGAGGAGTAAAAATAGAAATGAAAATAACAGTTGAACCACCTACCTCACCTTTAGAACTGAGAAAAAATAATTTTGGTATCATTCTATCGAAATGAGCTCTATGAAATCCGATGAAGACTGTTCCAGATTTATACACACAGGACGATTAAGTAAATGAGCATTGCATGACTGTAGAAACATACTGGGAAACATCTGGAGAAATGTGAGGTATGAAAGAGAAGGTGAATAAATGCAGTTTGACCTAACTAGTCATTTCATGAAATTGGGTAAAGCAATTTCACCTTCAGTATTTATAGCATCATCTCTCTCATTTCTTGTAAACTGGGAGACTAAATTAAAACTGTTGAAGTGTACGTATCCCTTAGAGATCTCTGTAGAGATTGTTTAAATCCTTTTACTATCAAGAGAGGCACAGTATTTTATTTCCTTCAGAACCTTTTGCAAATGATCTTTAGTACCAGTTCCCCTTGCCAAAAGCAAATAAAAAACAGCAAAAATGCCCTCAGTAGTGCTCCTCTACCTTTGTTTTTTGAAAGGTGAGGGGTAAGGTTCACACTTGGCACTTCGGTGTTTGCTCTTTAAATAGGGATGCTCTGAGAAATCTTCATTTTGCTAATTACAGGCACTAAGTGTCATTCGTGGACAGTTTTGAACTGAGAAATGCAAGGGCAGTTTTAGATGCTCGCCGGCGTGTGTGGGCACGTGCTTGCACATGTGCATCTGTGCATAGGGGATTCAACGGGCTCCAGAGGTTGTTGGCTCCCTGAGCTGAGACGTCTCTGCCATCTGTCTGCTCACCTGTCTGTTCTGTCCCATCTCTGTCGTATTTGCAGTTAATGCAGTTACCCCAGCCTGAAGTTGGGTGAGGAAGAGCAAAGGCAGGCAACTTGTATTTTTAAGGTGGACTAACGTCTTCTCAGTAAACCCTTTCAAGCAGAGGACACTTTTCTCTGTAGAGGAGTGTCACAACAGGTGTTACAAATGCAATGTGAATGATTTCAATTACATATTTATTATTTATCAGCAAAAAGTTGTTTAGTTGCATATCAAGACCTGCAAAACAATAAATATCATTTTTTTTTAAAATGACTGCCTTTTCTAGGTGTCATATAGACAACAGGGATGGGGAGCTGATTTACAGAGAGACGTGGATTTTCCATGCCAAATAGTGAAAAATCTGCTCTCCTCTAAAAAACAACAAGCTGGTCCCAACAGCTACCAGTGTTGGCATGGGGAAGCACCACAATCTAGGAGGGTTTTTGAGGTACAGCTTCAAAGCTGTGAAGATCTAAGTATATTCCTTTTAAATGCCTGCCAAAGGAGCCACGTGCAGTAACCTGCAAGAAAAGTGGATCAGTTAGGTGAACCTAACCCTGTGTCTACCATTTTCAATAGGAAGCAAAGGAAGGCTTTGATTTTCAACAGAGGGATAATGTTGGTTTTATCTGTGCATACTCTATAGGGTGCAGGCTTGTGAATTCTGACGTGGAAAGGTACTGCTGGGTACCAGCAATTTTGCAGGCTTGATCCAATGATTTATTCTATCCTTAATTTCTAGAGCAAACATACTCTTTCTAAATACAACTCTCCAGGACCCTATGTTAAGAGACACAGAACTGGAATTTCTCTTCTGGCTGTATATTTTCTACAAATTGTCTCTGCTGAAGTGTCTTTTTATTTTGTTGTTGTTGTTGTTGTTAAGGAAGTAATATGTGCCATTTGCTTCAGGCAAGCTGTTTTCACCATGTCATTCTTAGCTGTTTCCAACCTGGCAGGTGTCAGAGTTGAATCTCTTTTTTCCCAACCTAAGAGGGCACTGTGTCACATTTTCAGTCAGTCTGTATCTTCTGTTTAGGTTTGCATCGTCGTTTGGGTTGTATGCATTGTAATTGCATATGCAGCCTAGCTCTAGTTACAGGCTTGCATAAATTTAACTCATGCAGAAAGACAGAGTTATGTGGACAGTTATGACTTCTCGTTACATTTATAGTCACAGTCATTTTCAGATGCATCTGACATCAGAGAGCAAGGTAAGAGATATTCTGCAGTCATATATCTGATGAGCTGAGTTCATGGTAAATCAGCAACTGTTCTTTAGAAGGCTCAGGAATGTTGCATTTAGAAAAAGTGGCACTTCATCATGTTTGTCTTACTACAAAAGTTCAAAAGAGTGGTGAAAGGTGGAAAAAAAAAGAATGAAAATATTCAGGTGACATCCATCCACCCTTACACTCTGAGTGAGTGTGCAGAGAATCATGGAATTATTTAGGTTGGAAAAGACCTTCAAGAAAAAAGTCCAACCGTAAACCTAACACTGCCAAACCCACCACTAAACCACTAAGCACGGCATCTGCATGGGTTTTAAATACCTCCAGGGATGGTGACTCAACCACTTCCTTTGGCAGGCTGTTGCAGTGCTTGACAACCTTTTTGGTGAAGAAATATGTGACGGGGTACAGAGGTAGAGAAAACCTTTCAGTAGCTAGCAGATATGATACAACAATCAGTAAAGCAAGGGAAAAAACCCTACTTTGCAAAGAGTTTTTTTCTGGACATCACCTAGAGTATTAATCTGCTGTGTTTTCTAAAATTGAAAGCTCTTGTTCATCTTTACTACATATTGTGTGACCTTGTTTGATATGATCTCGTGTGTTGAGATGAAAAATTCCAAGGCTATCATGAAACAATGAACATTGTATTTCTGATGAACTTCAGCATCTAAGTTTTACATGGACATAGTATAAAGCACTGTGAGAAATGGAAATACTGTTTTTGTATTAGACAGTTTTTAGGAAAGCACCATGTTTCTTTAGAAATGCCACCTCTCAAATAAGGGCGATGAACAATAGTAAGCTAATATGAAATAAAGTGAATTTTCTGGAATGAAGTAGAAGTGTTTTGTGTAGAGTGCAGACTGTGCATTCAGAGATGGAAGGCATATTTCCTTTCACAGTGGATTATTTCTTGCCATTTGTAGGCTTCGTTTTTTCAAAAAAAGCTATATGGAAATGCTTAGCTGCATTCTGCTATAAAGTACTCTGAGCAAAGATTATTGAAAATGACAGGGACATTTCTGCGTATTTGGTAATGTCAGAAGCAGAAGTAGTGCCTCACATTGGTGTTATAAGATATTAGAATAATTCCCTTTTCTGTAAAATCTGTAATCTTCCTAATGGAAGAATGTAATTTGGGACTTGCTTGCAAGACTAATTACATTGCGACTCAATAAGGCACCTTAAACTTGGTTGACTTTAAAAGCATCTTTCAATCCACCACTATTCAAAACAGCACTAGTAAAGATGTGCATGTAAGTTTTTGCTTAAGTTCTTTGCTGAATTTAGGCTTCAGAAATTAGGGCTTTTCTATCAAATAGCATTACTTGCATCATGCTTGTAATATTGTACTGAGGTTGATGCCTTTTCACTTGGAAAGGCTTACTTAAAACATGATTTTCTCAAATAAGACATGTCATCCTTTGGTGCTGCACAACTCAGTTGGCTGAGCTTGACAGTAATTGTGGCGTGTTTGGAAAGGGGAGAGTCAAACCAGAAGAGAGAGTAACTCCAGGAGTGGTTTTGAGGTGGTGCTTCCTGCTCTACCATGTCCTCCTTGTGCCCTAGCTGTATGCCCTCAGCAACGCGACTGTCTATTGTTTGCGAACCCAGTTTTTCTCTATTTGGTATCATTAGTTACATCTAGAGCTGACATGACATAGGCAAGTCATCAGCTGGGGATGGCTGTGAAACTGGGCTGTAAAATGCTGCTCTGAGTCTTTCTTGTGCACATCTTGGCCGTTGGCACAGGACCTTATTTGCATAGCTACCTCCTTGCCAGGCTTCCCAAGTTCCTTTCTTCCCCTTCTCATTTCTTTGTTGGGACTGAGGCCATTCTCTGCTCATAGCAAATGCTAGATGAGCTGATCTTACAGGAGATCCACAGGATTCTTTGGATAGTGCCTTCAAGGTTTTCTGGCAGGCTGAAGTTACATCTGAAAATTAGTTTGGATTAGAATAGGGTACAGAGTTAAAATGCACCAGCTGTATTTAAGTAACTCCGTGTGTGGACGCTATCTGTATCACTGGTTTTGTACATTGATGCACGCTGAGTGGCTGCATGAGCTATGTGGGTAAATTCAGTAAATAACTATACATGTATGTGTGTGAGTGTGTGCATAAATATAAGTTTTCAGTTTACACCTATGTATTTGTGGTAATTTGTTACCATACATAAAATTCTTTGGCTTTACTCTTAAATTATGAGTAGCATTTACGTGAGCATGCATATTTATTTTTAATTACCTTTGTTTTTTTCCAGCTCTTCTTTATGCAACTATTTTTGGAAACGTCACCACCATTTTCCAGCAAATGTATGCCAACACCAACCGATACCATGAGATGCTGAACAATGTGAGGGATTTCCTAAAATTATATCAAGTCCCAAAAGGCCTTAGTGAAAGAGTCATGGATTATATTGTGTCTACGTGGTCCATGTCTAAAGGAATTGACACAGAGAAGGTATGAGTACATGAAGTAACAATTTAGATACGAAGATTGTGAGTCCATTGTCTTCTTTCTTATAAATAGGACGATATAATGGCATATAACTTACTAACAAATTCTTAATGGCATGCTACTCCGTTATTATGTTTGTGTTTTGGTCAAAAACTAGATGTTTTAATAAAAAGTTGTTTTGCTGCTTTGGAAATATGCCTTTATTTTTCATTATGGTTAATGTTTTCTGCTTTTCAGTCTTACTTTGCCTAAATACTAAATAATTTTAATATACTTAACTATCAAAATCAATGGGAAATTGGTCTTCAAATTAGTCTGAGAACATAATTTGGTGTCTAAACTTGATCGTTATTATTCTGAAAACTATTGGCATCTGTGAGTTGCAATGAAATGAGTTTGATTGTCTTGGACCTTTTACTGATGTCCAGGACATTGATGTATCCATAAGCATAATCAGTATGGGATTTAATGGCAGTAGAGATTGATCTCCTTGAGCTAATATCTCTTGGCTAGGACTGCTGTAGGAAGATACAGAAAATGTGGCCCTGCTGCTGCCATGTGGGGTAGAAAACCTACAGGGCTTTGGCCCTCAGAAGGGACTGGTCATTTAGGTTTCTTCAAAAACTGATTAAAGGAGGGGATTGTCTTTGGAGAGTGATTCATCACGTGCCAGGACAGACCAAATGAATTATCACTGGGGCCTCTCTCACCGTGATACGTGCTGTGAGTCTGTCTAGTCTTGGGTATTTTAGAGAGCTGAAGTCAGATGGGAGAGTTTCCACCTGCAATATCTTGAATGTAGGTATAACAGTTTAGATCTAGATTTGTGGTCAGTGGAGACTGGCGATGCCTCCGTGGCTTCCGTGGACCTGATACGCATCAACTGAAATTAGACATTCAGGCTCCAGTTTCCATGAATATTTCCCTCCTGGAACTTAAAAGGCAAATGTCCAAGGAAGGGTAAGGAAGCATCTGGCAAATTAATATCTTAAAATGTCTAGTACTTTGCAGAGCTTTAAAGTTCTTAATTCAGTTGAATCCATTGCATAATGTGCGATGAAGATGCAGCTTGTTCAGATAAGCCAAGGTGAAGTTGCTACACTAAAAAATTTAGTCTTACATGATGCTGATGCAACAACAGTTATCTTATTAATCATTTGCTGTGAAATTCAGTTTAGCCTCTCAAATACAACTATTTTAAGTAACAAAGGTTTTGATATCTTTGATTCTTGTTCCTCAGTATGTCACATTCTTTAATATGTTAACTTTTTAAACACTAATATCCTAACTTCCCGATGCTGATTCATGCAGTGTTAGAAGTGAGCTTTTATATTTTAAACTACTGTAAATGCATTCATTCCTATTGTCTATACTGAAAACCGTGTGAAAATTCAACTTGTATTTGCATTTGTCTCCTTGCAGTTCAGCCAGAATCCTGTATTGTTCCACTACAGTTTCATTAGATTTTAATGATGCTTTACAGTTAATTAGGAGAACCTATGCTTTAATTACTGAAATTTCCTTCCATAGTTTCCACATGTCCGGTTTTATAGATTATAAAATTGCAGTTAGAGCTATAATCTTCGGATTCATGTTAAGCAGTGTTCTCTGGTCTGTAAGGTAGTAGCGGCTGCTTAGTTAGATAATTAATATGGCTGGAAAACCTGTCACTTAGGTTTTTAACAATTTTCCCTTGGTAAAGACTTAGGCCTGGATCCCAAATTTATTTAAAATAGCGGAAGGATTTCAGGAACCTCTGCATCTGGCCATCAGTAGTCGCATCTAATCGAACTTCCCAGAAAAGCCCGTGTTACAGAAGAACAGAGACAAGAGAAACGTAAGAACTTGAGCACCAATTTGAATCTTTTGGTGTTTTGTATCCCTTACAGCCTGCAAGTCTGCAAAAGCAAGAGCACCAGCAGCCTGTAGTGCCCGTGCTGAGCATCCTTGGGTCGATATGAGTGTAAGGATCAGGCAGTTTGCTTTCAGCCGCAGGTCCTTTTGCCAAAGTCAAGAGTTTTTTTAGCGAAAGGGTGGAAAGGTGCGTCATAGCCAGGCAGCCTTCCTACCTTTACCTCCAGACAAGGAGGTGTTATGATGTGCTTCACCAAAACAAATGAGAAAATGTAAATTCCGGCTGACAAATAGTAGAAACAGCAGTACAGTCCTAGAGACTAGTCATGTAGAGTCGATCGTTTCTCTTGCATTAATTGCTACATTACCCCTTCAAGCCCTGTCATAAGTCTCTCTGCATTTAAATCGAATCAATCTGTACTCACCCTAGAGCAGCAAGTGGATGGGAGCACACTGTAGGCACCTCCAAGGCACACCGAGTCAAGTCAGATTCATTACTGTAGACACAGTGGGGTTCCACATAGTGCTCCAGTGTAGGTTCGAGTAGGGAATTACTGCCCCAGGTCTTGAATTGCTTCTCTGCCCTGCTTTGTCTGACAGCCTGGATGTGACCTTAGGGGTTTTGTCCAGTCTTGTTTTCAAAACTACAATAATGAGATTTTCATCAGTCTGTTGTCTGGGTATCTTTGCATCATATGATTTCCCGTTCTCCTTATTTTTTATGAAATTTTCAATAAGCTTTGTATTATCTTGCAAGCATATATGCTCATGACACATGATAATTACTGAGGAATTTCTCAGCTTTCCAGTTTCCATCAGAAAGCTCAGATAGTTTCCATCATCCAAGGATGCTTTTCAACCCAACACGCTGTATTACATCCTAAACTGTTCCAAATATATGTGCACACTGGAACATGCTTTGCAACATCATTTGCCGCAAATTTGTAATAGATTTCATTCAGTCACTCAGCATGTTGAAATGGCTTTGTTTTGAAATCCAAATTCAACCAACGAAAGGGTTGATGTACTAACAAAGAATGAGATTTCTAATGAGTATTACAGTAGGTCCCTATGATGATAAACAATCCTAGCAATTTGGTGGAGTAAAAATAAACACATATGCATATGTTTCTTTCATAGCTAAAGATCTCAAATTCATATGCTTGAAATTAAAATATGAGTTAATAACTTGATAGGAATTACTACCACCTAATATGTGTAGATCTGTTGCATCAGTCATCAAGTATCTATCCTTGAATGATGCATTCAGTGTGTAGTCCCAAAGAAGATGTTGTCTAAGGTTGGTAAGGGTGAGTCTTTAAATGGGAACTGAAGGCAAAGTGGAACTTAGGATGGAGGAGGTTTATGAAAATCTCATCCTTGCTGCTTGTGGGAGCAAGCTATCCCAAACAGAGCTTTGTTTTAAAGCCCCGGTCTGTTGCCCTTGTATGTGGAAGAGGACTAGTTCTCCCCCATGGAAGAGATGGTGCCTTAAACACACAATTTTGCCTTCCCTGTTCTCCTTGGGAATAGCTCATCTTCAAATCCCCTCTTCAAACCGCAGCACTGCAGCCTGTCTGAGTGTTCACAAATAAGGAATTAACAATGACACTAAAAGCATTACCGTATTTATTATTATTACTTAAGGGGAAGCAAGTGGCCTCTGATCCATAATCTTAAATCACTTAAACATGAGAGCCCTCATCTGACAGCTGGGATGATACATGTAATACATGCACGTGGACTCTTATCTCCTGGTGTAACAGTGGCTCAAACAAGATGGAAATTTTTTTTATGTTTAATGCTACAGTTTTGGGGGTTATTCATCTAATAATGAGCTGAACTGAAAACATGACAAAACTGAGAAGCCTTTCTATGCTAAACAGCATCTCTCATCCAGCAGAACCTGCAGTACATTCTCTGCATATTATCAATTTTAAGCAGCTGGAAAAAAATCTTTACGATAATAGTTTGATCTAGGAAATGCACACTGAATTCAAATCTCTTAGTTTTTACTGAAATCTCTAGGCAGAAAATGAAAAATTTATAGATATTAGCTCTTCTGTAAGAAATAGGTCATTATAGATGAAAGCAGAACAACCATTAACTAACATGCAAATGTCTCAAAGTCTCATCTAATGATAACGTTATGAAATGTCAGTAAAACCCAAAGATTTTCTCTTCTTGACCTCTGCGCTGTTGTATGGCTTTAGGATTTGCTCAGAAAGCAATTAAATAAATGTCTATCATATTTTAACAGTTGATTCTTTCAGAAAAGCCATAGGTTGAAAGAAAAAAAGGCTTCTATTTATTCTTAACCTAAGCATTAATAATGACTTGAGTAATGAGAGCCAATTCCACATTGCAATGACTGAAATGGAAATAATAGGAAAATAACACAGTATTAAAACTGTTCGCTGCTGGCCCACTAAGCTTTCATACAGAAGAGATGGGTTTATGGTAAATAGGCATAGATTTTAACTTTATTAAGCATTAATCTACAGAAGGACAGTGCAGTTTAGTCGTGTTTGCTGCTAAGAAGATCTTCGAGAGCTGCAGTAATAATTCATGATATCCTGAGATAAACAGGGGAATCATGCTGCCATTCCCGCAGCGTCCCACCATACAGAAGTGTCTGTAAGTGCTGGCTGGATTTCCTCACGGATGACTGGGGTAGAAGGCCTCCAAGCGTCGTGGCCAAAGAGAACTTCTACAGAATTAGGTGTGACAACTGCATACAATTCCCTGCTGAAGAGGGAAGGTAAAAATCATTTGGACAAGTATTTTTGTTTCGTTGTAGAGGCGAGGTTGTTGATCGTACCTTGCAGATCGGGACGAGGTGAACAAGAAGTCTTCCCTCGCCTCACAGAGCTGAGCTAGGACCAGGTACAGTTGCAATCCACGGTTCCTTGGGATGCAGGAGAGACATTCCAGGGTCTCACTGTCCTTCACATGGGTCCAAGAGTGGGGCCTATGCACCAATGGGGCTTTCTGTTTCGCCTTTATGGATGGTGTGGTTTATTTACCTCCTGTATGCACTGTGAAGAGCCAGGAAAGATTATCCACAATTATTTCTGCCTCTTGAACGTGTTTATTTTGGGATTGGTACAGATTAAACTATGAACCTGTCAAGCTTTAGGAAATGCCAGGGGTATTCACCAAGGCTATGGAGCAGCTCATGAGTTTATTTTCTGAGGGAATAAGCACCTGGGTGGACGGGTTAGGCATTTTTCTGAGTGCTGCCACAGCGGGGTGGAGCTGACAGAGGGGTTTTCCGTTCCGGAGACTACGTCTAGGGGAAGGTCTTCTCCAGATCTCTTTTCCTAATGCTATTACCCTTGAATGTCTTTATGTAATGCTGCATGTTAGAGAATAAAGCCATCTCCAGGAGAAGCACAAAGTATATTAATCCATTGATTGACTCTATTCTTCCAGGAGTGGTCTTTGTGCCAGAAGTTGTCGCTCCAAAAAAATGTTGTGACTTGAGAGATTCTTTGATGTATGCCATATTCTTTCTGATGTTTATTTTTCTTTCTTTCTTTCATCAAAGAAGTTGGTTTTTAATGATGGAATTCCCTGTAGTCTGCTATCCTTTGCCCTATTAGAAGTTTGTGCAATGATTGAGCTTGGGATAGATAGTAGCAAACCTGAAAATAACACAAATTTTAACTGTACAGCCCTTAGGCAACCTGGGATCTGCACCTTTGGGTCATCAATGAATGTTAGTACTGTGCCACATTTTTCAGTGCACTAGACAAACCAGCAGGCCCTGTGCCGGTGAACCACTTGATTCCTTGGAACACATGGTGATGTCTCTCATCTTCCCCTGTTTTTCAGATCCTTAGCCAGATTCTCTCTGCGTTGACAATACTGAATTTGATGTGATCTAGAGCCTATTTCTAGGGATTTTTGAATGTCTCCAGCACTCAGTTAAAAGCAGTTAATTTTGTTACTATACAAATCGTGATTTTGATCACTGGTCAGCTCATCTACTCTTAATAAAAAAACCAAGTGAAACTAACCTTACTAGGCTTGATTTTCAGATCTTGATTTCTGAGCATTTAAATCCAAATGACCGTGGATTTCAGTGCAATTAAAATGGAGCACACTGTTCCTGCAGAAATTGAGTTCTTAGTGCCAAGTTGCTCAGTGATGTATTAAAGATTACCCTAATGCTTACAGAGTTAGTAACTGCTCAGTCCATACATCAGCTTTCAGTTACAAAATTACCTGATTATTACAGTGAAATGCTCTGTGATTTGTCAGTCAGCTGGTTTCTTGCCTTTTCTTTGTGTCTTTGGCCCCCGTACAGTACCAAATGTAACACTTTTAGCCAGATCTGCAAAAGAATTCAATGCTCAAGTGAGCCAAATTCTTCTAAAAATCTAAATAATTTGATCAGGTGCCTAGAGGGAATTGTGATTTTTTTGAAAGAACCAATCTTGATTATGACTGCTAAATATGTCTGAAAACAAAGAGTAGCCTTTCTCCACAAAATAAAAAGAGCTATTTGTGGCCTGTAACCAGGAGTTTATTTTATTTGTCGTCAAAGCTGAACATCTTTTAGTATATTCCGATATTTCGTAAAGTTATTCATTTAGAAAATGGTCCTTGTTATTCCAGCACTGAGACCATGTAAGCCCTTTGCTTCAATATCAGTCACTATATCCCCTAACTACAAACCTGAGAAAGTGAGAATCCCATGTGCTGAGGAAGGATGGCAGAGAGGTAGTGTTTGTGATTCGGTGACCTCTGCTCTTTCTGTTAACAAGTCTTAACAGATTCCATAATGCTTGCTAAGCCATCTTGTAGAGGTTTTTTTAAAAATACATAAACCCTTCCTAAAAGACTGAGTATGTTTTGGACACACTCTTAATCTGTATGTTTTTTGTTTCAATTCATTTGCTTTTCTTTGAATTCTTTATACTCTCTGCTCCCTGTAGTGTTCTTTGAGCTGTTCAAGGGGCGTATTTTAAAGTGCCTGAGCATGCTGAGGAAATGCATGGGAGAGGAAAAAAATCAGATGGAACCTCCTTGGGAATTTTACTCCCTCTTTACAGATCTCAAGTAGAAAAGATAGCAAGATGTTTTGTGCCTGTTTCCTCTGAACCTTCCAGAGCTGGTTATTGCCTTTCCCAATCCCTAGCAGCAACCACAAGCTTTTCCCTCACCACCAGCACTTTACATACACCGCAGGGTGCTCTAGAGATCACAGAGGTGTTGAATCTCTGCATTGGGTGTTGTTGTTTTGGGGTTTTTATCAGCTGGATGCCAGTCAGTAGAGGGTGATGATGGCAGAGCTCAGCAATTGTCTTCTACTGGCTTTGAGGAGGCTTAATTTTCTGTGCAGAGAAGGGAACTGATAGATGTTATTCTGTGCTTTACTTTCTCCTCTCTTAGCTTTCTTGTAGTTCAGGTCCTTGTGGATACATGAGTACTGTTCATGTGTGGTCCTTGCTCCTTTCTTATGCAGCCAGGGAAGATTTTCCTATGGGCAGAATTCAGATTCCTCCTCTGATTTTGCATTGACACCTAGGAGGGTCTGGGGGTTTTTTTGTTAAATTACTATTGAGAAAAAAAAGATTGCATGTTTTTTTTTTATGCTGCTTGGATGCATATGGGAAAGCTGAAGGCAAAGTCTGTGGCTACAGATTTGTTACAGAGCACCTTCTGCAGCAGCACAAGCGCCTGGTCCCTGCAGACTGCCTGCTCCAAGTCACGTGCGCCAGATCATCAGTCAGTAAAGCATTGCAGTCAGCAACCTAAATTCCTACCTTGGTTGTAAACTACAGGTTTCACCAAGAAAAGTCTTGAAATCTCTAAGCAAATTTCCTCTTCAAAAATCTGTCTTGGTGGGGTTTGATTTGCTGCTGAACGAATACACAGGCTAGAACCAATGTCCCAGCTGAACTTTGATTCTACTATCATGAAGTGCAGGAGGTGTTTCCCTAACAGTGAAACAATAGATTGAGCAATACAGGATATCCTCTCCCTTAGAATAAATTTCTCCTTTACACCCCTGTGTGTGCGTTTGTACGCCATAGGACTCACACACAACCTTGCTACTGCTAGTTCCTATATTTTAAGTTGCATGCTGCCTTAAAAATACTGAGATTTCAGTAAGAGCATTTCCCAATAAGAATGTCTAAGTTTTGTGTTACCAATAAGGGATCATTTTCAGAAGAATAATTTCCTGAATTTGAGGTGAATTTTCTACTCTTGGGATTTTTGGACTATTTATTATATCGTTACCTTTCAAATGCTTCTGTGTGGTCCTATATCACATCGCGTGTCTTATTTGGAAGCAGGAAAATTACTACATACTGTAATCTGTGTCATCAACAACCCCTTTCTAAGTACAACTAATAGAGAAGGCATCTGTGAGACTCCTTCTGAATTCGTGATGTTGGTATTTGTAAACACAAAATGAAGTGCTGCAATTTCAGGTTGGAGCTCATGAAGTACTGGGCTTGGAGCATACAGTAAACACGTAGCTGAATATTAAGATTATCTCTCTTTCCTCTTTTTTTTCCCTTACGTATATCTACATTTATCAGTCAAAGCTCCTTTGCCACATCTTTTAATATTAAGTATTTCTTTTAGTCGTCATCTATTTCATTCTCTCTTATCAATACTTGAAGCATAGAATATCAGAGAAGACACAAGAGCTGAAATAAAGAATATTTGTTCCTGGCTAATTCTTGCATCATTACTCATTTGCTGCTGTACTAATTGATAAGTGATGTCTTCATCTGTCTCCATACAATAATATGTCATTAGGAGAATCACTTTATCAGTAAATTCCTGAATTATGCTTTCTAAGACTTGCTTTTTCTTTGCAATGGAAATTTTTCCGTCTTTTTATATTAGATTTTATGATGATCAATATGTTTGTTGTGTCTACAAAAAGAGTAATGCTTTGAGGGCTCACTTTTAATACACTACTTAACTCTCTATTTGTGAGGAAACAGTAAGCTTGTATTCTTGAGGGACCCAATTAATTTACACCCGTAAAAACAAAGGATCCTTGAACATCTCCAGATTTTACTGTAACAACCTGTGCAATAGTTTAACCAATTTTTTTATACATTTAATAAGTTCTTAAATTATTTTTTCCTACAATTTGGAAGCTTAAAAGATAAAATTTGGAAATCAGTCGTGTTTAAATACACACATTTTTCTTAAGAGCGGTGTTTGAGAATTCATAGCTCGTGACCTTGTTAAGTCAAAACCACTTCCCTTACTGAAAATAGTAAAGGGACATAACAAACTTCTAACTGTGATTTAGGCCCGAGAGTAGATAAAAATGTTAAAAATCATCAGTCATGATACAGAAGAAAGCAGAATTTTTTTGTTAAATTACTATTGAGAAGAAAAAAGATTGCATGTTTCTATTTTATTGGAATAAAGACAAGCTTTCTGTTTGATCCAGAAGTAGGGCTGAGGTGAGACAATCACTCTCAAAAGTAATTTTTAGTTTTCACTGGAAAAACTAAGGTGTGTCCATATTGCTAATAATAGATGGAATGACTCAGGTAAGTATAAGTTTGTAAGATTGACATTTTGCCCTAATGAAATCGTGGAATTGTGATAGGGTCAACGGTGACTCAGACAGGACATTATTGCTAACGCACATGATGTTCCACATCCATGCGGAAGTGGTTGCAGGTCTTTTATCCAAGCGACATGTGATCCTCTGACTGCTGGGCAAAACATAAAAAAAATCAGTTCAGACACAACACATGTTTTAAAAGAGAGCCTAGCTGTCCGTTAGAACTACCCTCTATTGTTTGAAAACATTAAATCAAGGCCTTCTAGACTATGATTTTACCGGATATTCTGGGATTGATATTAAAATTGAGTTGACCCATAGTGCAAGAAGGTAGTGCAGATGGTTGCAGTAGCCCCTTCTAGCCTCAGACTGTCACAGAGTGGAGGACAGGAGAATAACTTCTACTTCACCTTTTGGCATTAATTATATCTTTGACTACAAAGGAGCTTTGATCTATTGAAATGAGAAAGGGACTAAATGTTATTAATTAAAATAGAAATTGTTTACTATTTTTCCATTCTATGCTTTTGGACCTTTAATAATACTTTACAATAATATATTTTATACCTCTTCTGCATTAAACAGATATTAAAATCGTGGCTTTACTTCAGTATTGACCTGACCATTTGCCTCAAAGCTTGGTCAGGGTTACCAGAGTCTCCCTCTATTTGTTAATATTCAGTGGTAGCCAACACATTGACCCAATGTCCCTATCTTTCTCATTGTCTGCTGAACAAGCTGCTATATAAATTACATACCATGAGAAATTTTTCAGTACTATTGATCTGCAGTCTTCTTTATGTTAGGCTTCTGGAGTGCTCTTAATCTCATGCCCTTTTCTATTATTTATCCTAGCAAAATTTTAAAAGTTTTTATATGTTTCTCAGTGAAATTAGCTACCTTTAAGAGAGACATGCATGTTAGGGTTTTAGGGATGATAGTGTGTTTAGGAGGATGTGCAAATATTAAACACAGAGTTTACAAACCTAACAAGACCCACAGGTTTTCACTTTCTTTCTTCAGGTGTATTTCTGTTACTGTTTCAATAGGGTAATCTATTTAAGGTAAGGAATTAGTTGAAGGTCTGATTTCATTGATCTGCTGTGAAGACATCTTCATGTTCACAGGACAGTTTTTCAGGCACCTTTGCTTTACCTTTCATAAGGTTTCATAGTACTTTCTTTTTGCTCTAATTTCAAGCTCTTTGGATTTTGTAGTCTGTAAGCCCTCCAAGGCAGGCTGGGTGTTATTTGTCTGCAGCACTGAAACTAAACCCTAGTTGTGTTTGGATACGTGTTGGTAAGTGATCATCTCCATCAAGACTTTTGAAGGCTAGGCTTTCTGGATGTGAGCAAAATGTGGTGTTTTCTATTATGAATGGTCTGTCTTTGCGTGTCTTCAAGCTCCTTCAGCTCTGAGCGTCCATTCTGTGCTCCAACAGGGATTGAGTGTGGCAGCAGGCAGATAGTCTGGACACCAAGTCTGGAGGGGTATCCACAAACAGGACACAGTAGTGCCGCCTGAAATTCTGGAATGCAAGTGTGAAAACTGTTAGGAATGAGAACAGTGTAACAGAATCTTCCGCTTTTCCACATTGCCCTTTCTCCTGCAGTGAAAGCAATAGATGGCTATAAAAAATCTACCCTAACGCAAAATAAGCAACTCTCACCAGAAGCTTTATGAAATAACTGAAATGTCCACCCAAGTGGATCATGAGATCCATCCATTCAGTTATTTCATTAACCACACACTGGCCTGGTCTCATATTCAATCTAATTGTTCTTCCTCTTTCTTTTATTCAGGTTCTCTCAATTTGCCCAAAGGACATGAGAGCAGATATTTGTGTGCACCTAAACCGGAAAGTTTTTAACGAGCATCCTGCCTTCCGACTGGCTAGTGACGGCTGCCTGCGAGCCCTGGCTGTGGAGTTTCAGACAATTCACTGCGCCCCAGGAGACCTCATCTATCATGCTGGAGAAAGCGTTGATGCTCTTTGCTTTGTGGTCTCAGGATCCCTAGAAGTCATCCAGGACGACGAGGTGGTGGCTATTTTAGGTACTGTGATCTCTATTGGAATGGTGGTGGTTTGGATGTATTTGCCTTCTGCTTAGCTTCTAATACTGACTAGTCTTGCCTAACATCAGCTGGGGCTACAGGAGGCTAGTGGTTGATGGAGGTATCATGTCTCCAGAACTACTACTCTAGAAGCAAGCTCTTCATCTTTTGTGCCACCGGGAATGCTCTTTCTACCCAGTATGGCTCACTGGTCACAGTTATAGTATCTCTGAGCAGAAGAGGGTGGCGTAGGCTTAATATCTTTTAAATAGCCTGGTAGAAAAATTGCAGGAGGGTTTCCACATTATCTTCCACGCTGGATTTTCATTTGTCTGTGTTCTAGCCCAGAATGACACCTACAAACAGTCTCTTCAATGAAGCAAAATTGTCACTTGTGGTCAACTAGCTTTACAGAAAATAAGCAGTTTGATGCAAAGAGATAGCGATGCACCACCTATCCAACCACAGTTGTGAGAAACCACAGCAACAGGGGAGCTCCAGGTTAATCACCCCATAACCATACAGTGGTGTCTGGTCTGCCAGCAGTGGGCGGGAAGGAGCGTAGTGCAGACTCCTTACTAGCTTGTATGAGGTTGGGAAGGGTGTAGCAGATGGTGAGACTGAGTGGTCAGCGCTAGTGTTGAGACAGGAATTATCCTCAGAGACAGAATAGTGTAGAGCAACAACTGGTGGCTCTGCATGAAAACCATCCAGACGCTGTCATGCCTGTTTAAAACAGGTTGTAGAACTCATCTCCTGTTGAATGTTAGCTATTGGCCTTCTCTTAAACCCTGAGCTGTGGCTCCCTGAGGGCAAATCCAGTTAGTAGCCTTGTTCTAGGGGACCTCTCACACCTCACTGAACCTCTGTACTGCTTCTTCCCTGTAAAGGAGGCTCCATGGGTCCCTCATATCTCATGGGGACGATTGCTGAGATGAGGGTCATCATTATGCTTGGGAGTTGCTCTAGCACGTGGGAAGAGTGCAGACATGGGGAGTCAATAGTGATCGTGAATCAAAGCTTCAGCTCCTTCCCAGATAACAGCAAGGGAGAGAAGAAATGGGGACGAGCACGTAGGCAAAGGAGACTCCTGATGTGTTGCCGTACAAGCTTGTGCCCTGCACGGGCATGAGACAGGGCAGTGTGCATGGGACTGCATGGGGACAGCTCCGCGAGGGCACAATGCAGGTCCTCCCAGCTGAAGGGTATGAACTGGGAAAATTCACATCCATATTCTTTTGAAATACTTGCTGCAGCTTTCTGTGTTCTAGTATATGGCTTTACATTGGAAGGGGGAAGATTTAGATCAGACATGAGGAAGAAATTCTTCGTGATGAGGGTGGTGAGGCACTGGCACAGGCTGCCCAGGGAAGCTGTGGCTGCCCCCTCTCTGGAAGTGTTCAAGGCCAGGTTGGATGGGGCTTTGTGCAGCCTGGGCTGCTGGGAGGTGTCCCTGCCCATGACAGGGGGGTGGAACTGGATGGGCTTTAAGGTCCCTTCCAGCCCAACCCATTCTATGATTCTATATACTGTTTTTTTGAAGAGAGAGATTTAATGTAAGAATGAATCTCTCTCCATCTTCAGATATGAAGTCATTATGGTGAAAGTTGCTAAATCTGCAATTTCCATTATAAAATATTCCTTGTATTTCAGCTCTCTGGACCATTTCATTTTTATTATTCATCTCAGTGAGGATATCTTATATTTGCTTATAGCTATTTGAAAAAGAAAAGCTTTAAGAATAAGTAACAGTATTTAAACAGATAAGTGGTTTTCTGTGTATTACGATGAAAACAAACAGTAAATATTTAATTTACTGAGCAAAAAACCATTGCTAAATGGATTACACACGAAATTTTATTAAATTTACTAAAGAATATTATGTTTGGGATGACAGTAAGAACTTTTTGCTTCTGCCTTGTAGATACAATAGGTAAATTCTCCATCAGATCCCAGCAGGAGTCACTCAGAATGTTTCTGCTTTTTCCTCTTCTTCATGTTCCCTTATCACGTTCCCTTCCCTGGCAGCCATGGTAAGCTGGCACACCCAGCCTCCCTGCCTGCAAGAACAATATCTTCAGGAGGCTGGGCATCCCATCCAGGTGCTTCCTGCAGGCTCCACTGTAGACACAACCATCCTTTCGTTCAGCAGCAACTTTCATGGCTCAGTAGCCCCGGCTTTGGCATTTCTTGTGCTCAAAAGCAGATGAAACTCAGTGATTGACAGGACAGCTTTCAGCACCCTGAGGTTTTCTTTGCCCCTGGTTTGGTTTTGTTCTCATTTGTATGTAATTAAGTGCTCAGCTGTTGCAGTAATCAGCACTACAGGAATTGGTAGAGTAAGAGAAGGAACCCAATTGAGCCTGGAGATCCACAGTTTATAGGACTCGTTAATGAAGATACCCAGGTGTGCCATTACTTTCCCCTCATTAGTTATCGCCATTTCTCAAGGGCAGTTTCCCACCTTTCACAGGTCTTGACTGCTGCTGTAGCAGAAAGCACATCGCATGCAGAGCTGGTGTGATGGGGTGCCACTTTGCTGAAGAAAACAAGATCTGGTCATTTTAACATCTGCCATTGCCAGGATAATGGAGAAGGGCAAACAGTCTTGTCTCTAATTGTCAAAACCTTCCCAGCAAGCGAGGTGACCCTGAGAAGGCGCATCAGTAATTTTCCACTGTTTCAAGCAGGAGTAAACAATTTAACTGCCACTGTTCTGCATGGGGGGGAGGTCTTATCAGTGAAGAAGTCTCATGAAGGACTGGGGGTTTGAAGTCCCCCAAGCTAATGAAACGAGGCACCTGCTAGCAGAGGGCACCTAGCAATTCCCCCTGCTGCAATTAACCTGAATTGCTGCTGGCAAGGAGTTTCATGTAAGTGGCAATGCCAACCGAGTGTCGCTGGTAGCTGCCTTCCAGCTCCTACTATTTGCACAGCTGACTGCGTAAGTTGTAGAGTAACTTAAACCGGGCAGATTGATTAATAACGTTTAAAGAAGTCATTTTGCATCAGAGAAATAATAACCATGTTTAAGTGTTGATTGTAGGAATTGATCAAAAATATTGCTCAAACTGCACGGTCATAAAAATATATCGAGCAGGGAAATCCTAGTGGGGGCTGCTGCTGAATGAACTCAATTTTGATAGTTGAGCCAGGGTGAGTACAGATCTAATAGCCTGTGTTTTAGCCACGCTTAGGGTCCTGATCCCACATGTATTCAATTAAGTTCCTATTTGCCTTAACGTATTACATGTTAATTCTCAGCACGTTCTGCATATGGTCCCAATGCAACCTGTTGTTTATTGGATTTATTGTTTTAGGCAAGCCAGGGTTTCACTTATTAAAGGTCTGCTTCATGAAGTGTTTCCAACTGTTTGGTCTGGGAAGGGAATACTGAGTAGTATCAGAGGAGTTAAGGAAAGCAAGAGTGCAAGAGGCTGTTCTTGAATTAAGCGTGACAGCTGAAAATAGGGATGAGTGTTTTTCTGGTCTTTAATCTTACACGTGTTTGGAGGCCAAAAGATGAAGTCTCCTACCAAATCACACAGGGGAAAGAGCAAGTAGCAGCTCCCGTTCAGATGAGCAGGAGACCCAGACGCTCCGTTGCTCTCATCCCTGGGCGTTAGTAATTTGGTCTGTGGGATCCGTGCATCAGCACTTTGAATTTCCTTTGTGTTTTACAGCTGGGCGTGTGCTCTGTGCAGGACAAAACTGACTGTGTATAACGCACTATATGACACGAAAAACACGAAAAACCTGCCAGTCCAGTTTCATCTCGTAGTATTAGTAGCTAATTCTCTGATTTTAATTAGTTGCAGCTTGGGTTACTTCTCAAGTGGAATGAAGGTGGCAGAATTTGTCCTTATGTCAGATCAGCTCTTTGTGTATTATACTCAACTTTCTTTCGGTTTTCTTGTGAAGTAAACCAAGGCAGACTAATCATAAGAGTTTCCCCAGGTTAGTGACATCCACCTAAGTAGCAATTTACCAAGCAGACTGTGTCCTATTTCATCTATAGGAAAAGTCCCTTTTATTCCCATAAGTTAAAAGCTTTAAATTGACCAAGAGGAAAATTATTCATAAAAGAAAGATGGGGGTTTTTTTAGATAGTAGTATTGCAATAATTAAGGTGATGCAGGTTGTTTTTTAGGTGCTGAATCTCAAAGGGTGTTGCAAAGTACTTGAAGGATTACTTATTGAGAACCAATGCGACGTACAGCTCTGCACCGTGCAGTTCTTAAACACGTGCCTCGGAATAAGTCGTATCTTGCGGGTCTGGGTTGGCATACACAGTACCATGTAAGATTTAGCCCTATTGATGCTTGTTCAAAAGTGTTATTAGCTCTTACTGACAGAGTTGAAGGGAACTTCCATTATTTTGTCAGTTTAAAATATTATCGTCTCTACCTGCATGATAGTTAAATAAAATAAGAAACATCAATCTTAATTTACCGGCACCGGGTGTGGTATAGATGTGATCTGCAGCTTCCAATGTCAAAAAGATTCCTTTCACTAAATTGAAATGTTTCTGAATTAGACCTACACACCTCACTGCCAAAGCCGGGAGCTCAAAAAGTCTTAGCAGTGCAAGAAAAGAAAAATTATTTTAAAATCATGTGATCTATTTCTTTTAAATCAGACTAACAGTTTGAAGCAATCGGATTTGCTTTATGAGTTTTGAAGATGGTGGGAATGCTCACACTTTCCAGTTTATTTCCTCAGTCAGGAAGATAGAAACTTAGTTCTGTATAAAATCAAAATGGACATATCCTGTCTCCGGGAGCTGGAGCTTCTAGAAGAATATGAAGTACTAGGAGATTTGCACTAAAAGTGAGAGATGGAGACCATAAACCATAAACCCTTCAGTAAAAGGAGAATATCTATATAGACCTTTTGCTCTTTTGCAGCAGTCCTGAATGCTGCAAGAAAGGTAAATTTCTTTTGTGTTTTTAGGTGCAGGTGGGGAAAGTTGCACTGTGTTAAATAATGCACAATATTTTGCCAGCATGAACTTGGGTCTTTGGCACAGTTTCTTGTTGTTTCTTTGCTGGCTATTTTGACAGTCTTTCAAATGCTAGAAATGCTGTTTCCTCCCATAGTTCTGCCCTTTCACATGTTAATGTGCAGTGCTTTGGAGCCGGATTTCTCACTAGTCAGGACTCGGCTCTGATTTGATTTTCAAGGGAGTTCCGGCTCTTCTGAATCATAGAATCATAGAGTTGGAAGGGACACGCAAGGATCATAGAGTCCAACTCCCGACCCTGCATAGGACAACCCAGAAATTTCCCTGGGAAAGGCTGAGGTTTTGACTAAAGCATTTGCAGAGACAGAGCCCTCTCACAATCTACTGCACATCGTAGGCTCTGCTTAGAGGAAGCAACGATGTCCCAGCTGGCAGGAGAGAGCTGATGAATTTACACCACTACACCGCCCTCATCTTCTCGAGATCCCTTCTTCAGGCATGAACAGCTCTATCGGTTAAGTCCCGAAATCCAGCCAGCCCAGCAGAATGTCTCAAAAAATGGCCAATAGCAGGCGTGCAGGAAAAGGTAGGAAGATTAGGTAAGCGGTGATATTTCTTCAGAATATTCTCCAACTTTCCAACACATTTTAATGTGGTTTAAGGCTTTCCTCACCCAGAGGGAGATCTATAGTCTTTAGCAGCTGCAGGTGGACTTTATTCCATGAATACATCCCATCATTTTGTAAGCCTTATGCAACCATCCCTAATGTCCCATGGCAAGGAGCTACAGAACTTACTCATTCTTACGGAACCATCACAGAGTTGTGTCCTGCTTTGGGTAACAAGCCCTCCTTACTCATTGGATTTCTTCATCAGTTTGAGATCGGTCTGTCCTGCAGCCAAAGGTCGTACTGCAGATGTGTAGACAATGGCAGGTGTATTTGTAACGTAAGGATATGTAATTGTGGCTGCAAGGTCTTCATATTTGGGCGCTGACCTCCACCTCTGTATATTGTCACACGTCATGGTTATTGGTACCTGAGCTAATTAGATGAACGTTTCCTTTAGACGATGGAGTTTTACTGACTCTGCAACAAAATCAGCCTCCGCTTTTCATAAGCAACAGAAGATTTGAGCATATAATGCTGAAAAGCCTATGTCATTCATCACATCTGACTTTTGCTAGTGCAACTGATGGGAATTTGGAGATGTTTTAAAATGAGGAGAGTAGTAACTGGTGTATTAGCTAAGACTACGCAGCACTGGAAAACACCTTATCCCCTTAAGAAGAAGTCTCCGTCCTTTTTATGTGGTTTTCCTCAGTGCTGTTTTCCACCAAGAATTTATTATTCCACTGCCTGCCCAAACTTTCTCCCAAAGGCCCCATCAAGTTTCCATGTCTACAAGAATATTTCTTAGCTCAGTTTCTGTTCCCATCTGGAGAAGCATAAATTTTGCCTTTACGTAAATATATATGGGTTCTGAGAAACTGTTTAACAAGAGTCTTTCAGAGACCGAGGACTTTTCCATTCCCTTTGCAAGCTCCTGGGGAGTTTCATAAGGCCCTTAAGATTTTTTTCTCCCTGAAAGCTCCAGGGGTGAACTGCTGTCTCACAAACTGGTGTGTCAGTCTGTGGTGCGAAGCAGCAGAGAATGTCTGCCCCCCCGCCCCACTTCTGTGTGGGAAGTTATCATAGTATGAATTGTGTACAGAAATATTGTTATCTGTTTTATAGTTACATATCATATGATTGTCTCTAAGAATATACATGCATGAATATATATGTATATTTTATGTACAGGCACATTTACATAATACCCAGCAAATTTTTGTCCATATTAGAAAGAATTTCTTCACTGAGAGAGTGGTCAGGCATTGGCACAGCTGCCCAGGGAGGTGGTGGAGTCACCATCTCTGGAGGTGTTTAAAAAATGGGTGTATGAGTTCCTTAGGGATAGGGTTTAGTAGGGAGACAGGCACGGTTGGACTTGGTGATCTCAGAGGTCTCCTCCAACCTTATGATTCTATGATATTAGGATGATACCAGTGTAGCTATTTCAGCACAAATTACGCCTGTCACTAACACCCTGCACATGTCCTCCTGGTTTCTGTGGCTCTTTCAGTCTCAAAATCCTTAACCTCATGCTCCTGCCAGCTTCAGTACAGCAGTATCCAAAACCTGATGCGCCTTTTCCCTTTCCTCATATCAAGTTGAAAATGTGTGCAAGCGGTTCCCGCTGTAATTTTACGGCGCTCCTTTTTTCAGCAGTGCTTTGGGCACTGTGAGGGCAGCAGCAGGAGGAATTTCCAGAGCTTTGCTCAGGAGAGGTGTTAAGACTGCTCAGGACTCGAGGCAGTGCAGATTTGGGAGGTAACGTGCTGGGGCCTCATGAAATCTGCAGACTGTATCAGCCCCAAGTGCCTCTGTATTTCCAGCCCAGCCCTGGGCTTTCGCTGGAGATGTGGACGTGTTGTGCAAGTGTGCAACGTGTGCGTGCCTCTACGTAGCTGAAGTTTCAGACCTACCAGTTGAATTTTCTGTTGCAGCTCTGAAAGGCTTTTTCCATTAGTTGCGCTGTGTAAAATTAAACTTGAATGAATAATTACCACTCACTACTCAGTGAATTATAGTTAATAGGGATGAAGTATAGTACATTAATCTCTGTATTTATGAGAAAAGATGTGTTGTTTTGGAGAATGTGGTTGCTTTTGTTTTCATTCAGAACATTCCTTAGCACATTTATAACAGGACACGAGACTCAGAAGTGTTTGGGGAAAAAGTCAAATTCAAGAACCCATAAGCCCTTCCAAGATTTTATCCTTTCTGAAGAGAATAAACCACGATGTAAGAGGCTTCACCATTCATATCCAGTGACTGATAGAGGAGTAAATAGGTTCAGTTTGCCATGTCCCAGCCTTTCTGAGGGACCCAGTGCAGTTCTCTGCCTCATGGAAGTGAAGATAATGAGATCTTCTCAAGCTTCTGAATGTTGATTTCATTTATCCATGATTTGGATACACATTCTGTACCACAACATCGTGCAGAGTTTTGCAGTGAGCATCCACTGCTTTCAGCCTCTCAGCTTAAATTATCTATGTGTGACCTTAAATTTAGAAAGAAAGCAAGTATTTTGTTCACATTAGTAACAGTCCCTGTTGTTGAATTCTGCCTTTTTAACTGTACTCTGCAGCTGCTGAAAGCAGCACTCAGTTCTGTCCTGTATCCACCTCAGAGAGCAAATCCATTAAGCAATTTTGTGCATTTCAGAAATGGTCTATTTTCTATAAATTATGTAACTGTGCTGAGTATGTCTGTGAACCAGGTTTTGAACTGTGGGTATAGACAAGGACAATTAAGTGCAAAGGGTAATTTCAAAACAGTGCATTAGATAAATGATATGTTACTCTGTGTTAAGAAGAGCATTTTAAGCAACTTGTTTTATAAATTATACTAGCTGTATTATGTATTGTAGCTAATTTTAATTACATCAAAATATGTAGAATTATTTAAGAGCAGTTCAATGAGAATGCAGTTAAAACCTTTTTAATGGATGATTCTGCTATACAGACTTTTATTAGGAAATTGAAACGAGGAAATGAAGATAAGGACTTGCATGTTTTACTTTACTCAGCAAGAGAAATGGTAAATATTTTACTGGACACAATACCTAAAGCAGAAATGGAAGCAGAGAAACAGAGCTTCTGCCCCTCAAATGTAATAAGACTGGATAAATTATTACTCTGGTCTGTGTTACCAAAATAGAGTTTACTGAAATGTTGCAAGTTCTTAAATGTGTAAGTATTAAAATGTATTTCCTTTTCTATCCCCAAAATCACTTCCTTCACCAAAGGCTGCTTAAGGTACCTGAAATCAATAGCGATACCACCACTGAGTAATTGATTTTAGTTTCCTTTTAATAACTGCTAAAATGAAGAGCTTTGATATCATTGGTGTTTGAAACAAAAATAATGCCATTTGTACCATGGTTTCTGCTTCAAGGTTTGAGGTGTCCACCACAAACCACACACCATGGCCCTCGTCCACTCTGTGGTTGAGAAGCAGCTGGGAAGCAAGAGGCAAGCTTGGAGGTTTTAAGGTGCTTTCTTGCCGCTGCTGCTGCTTCTTCTTATAGCAACCATAGAGTCCAAACCTGAAAGTGTCTCACCAATCTGCGTCCGTGCTGGTGTTTTGGTTTGGTCAGGAGTGTGATTTTTGAATCTGATGTCCTGATCTTCCTCACTTGTCCTGCTTTGGTGTCTAGCATGGCTCTTCGGGGGTGTGGATTCCTCATAGATGGAAGGAAACTGGGAGATACAGAGGAGCACAACTAAGGCACTTGGAATCCTTGGAGCTCTTCTGACCGTGGGACTGGACTACGGCTAGTCCTAAGTCCTTGAAATGTGCAGGGTGAAGGTCAGGTCCTGAGCATCAGCTGTTTTACTGCGCTGCTTAACCATGTAGACATAGCCTCCAGATGTAATTTCCACATCTGGTTGAAGTTAGTTATATGTGCTTGTTTCTAAGGGGTCAAACCCTTTCTTACTCAGCAGACGTTTACAGGCTCGAGCGTAAGCCTGTACTTGAGTGGATGAGGTTGGATTTACAACTGAACTTCTGGATCTGTTTTAGGTTTGGAGCCAGGTTCACAGTCTCATTGAGGTTTGTGGTGTGTTCTTACTTCAGTGTTGTCACCCACAGTGAAGTGAAAATGTTAAAACATACTTTAAAATGTGGTCCTTGGGCCCTGGGTGCTGGCTCTTGCTCTTGGTCGTGTATGAACCTAGATGTCAGGGGCTTTTGGAGAGAGCGGGGCTCTGAAGCCCCTTAGGAACAGAGCCTTAGAAGTGTTCAATCACCTGAACGTTAGTCAAGAGATTATTGTATTCAGGAGCTTTTGAAAAATCCGTTACTTGCATCTTCAGCTACAAGGAGGCTTTTACAGTGTGGTCCTTATGCTTTGTGACACTTCAGAGAGAAATCTATGAATACCTTAAAAACCTGGGGCTACTGCTAATGATACTCAGGTACCTCAGATACTTTTCAAACTTTTACCTTTACTACTTTTCTCAGCTGGGAGCTTGCGTTAGAGTAATTGGAAACAGGACAATTTGGAACGAAGTGATTTGTGTGCTGAAGAACACCCACACGTGCATTATCTTTTGACATCTCTGCCCTGCTTTTTTTCAGGTAAAGGTGATGTGTTTGGTGATATCTTCTGGAAGGAAACCAGTCTGGCCCATGCGTGTGCCAATGTACGGGCCCTGACATACTGCGATTTACATATTATTAAACGAGAAGCCTTGCTTAAAGTGTTGGACTTTTATACTGCATTTGCAAACTCGTTCTCAAGGAATCTCACCCTCACCTGCAATCTGAGGAAACGGGTAAGGTGACGGTTCTTGTTTCCCCTTTTCTCTCACCAGGAGAGAATGCAAATGGTTTGTAGTGTTTAGCCACCCCCGATTTACTCTTGATGTTTTCAGGTCATTGCAGATTAACTGGCTTTTCGATAAATGTAGCTGCTGTTTGTTAATGATAGCTCAATAAAAGTTTCCTCTGGATTTGCAGCTCTAAGAAGCAGTCATAGCAGGATGACATATGAATTACATTTCTTTTCCTTTTCTTCACAGTTGCTGGCATTTGGCTTTTTTTCCCTGTTGTGTAACGTCTAAAATTGTATTTTATAGTCTGATAGAGTCCAGATTCTGGATTCCTCAGAGGTGAGGTTTAATATCTAACCTGCTAAGATACAGGTCAGAGGACAGTCTGAGGGATCTGCATGGCATAGACCAACTAAGAGAAATTTATTGGTGTTAAATAAATAAAACCTACGCAGCAAAAGTACTGTATTAATACTGCTTCTCTCAGTTGCATAGTCTCGAATTTTAATATGGCAAGGTTAATAACACTTGGTAGTGATTTTACATTCACAGCTCACTTCTTATACCCTCCTGCTCATTTTATAATCAATCAGAAGGGCTCACTATCCATAGTCCTTTCAAAGAACACTCCATCTAAAAATTAATTAGTTATAAGGACGTATCTTGAAAACAGGTTAAGGGATTCTTTAATTTGCATTGCGACTGCAAAATTTAATCTTTATGATGTTTTTTTAAGATTGATGAGGGTTATATAAATTTCATTTGCATAGAGAGATCTCATAACAATGATTTATAGATTATTGAGCATTAAGTGTGGTCTTCTGGCTGCTGAAACACATTTTTCTGCAGCTCTACCTACGACATCTCACCTGATAATGTACCAAGGCTCCCTCACTATTTTACAATGCAATTTGAGCCTCTACAGTGAAAGCAGTTCAACACAACTCAAATTTTACTTTTCTGAATCTCGTTTTACTCTGGCCACTGGAGAATCTTGCAAATGCTTCTTTCAAAGGAGTTTTAATTTTTAGTGCATTCCTTATGCTCGTTAATATAATAAGTATGGCACAAAATACCCATGGCAAGCAGCAGATGTAATGAGATTATAGTCCCTCTGTCTGTGCTGGAGCCTGAAAGAGCTGAATCATAAGCAGGTTTGGTTCTCTCTGGTCATCTTACCAATGACTTGAAGCTTGTTAACTCTGCTTCAGACTTGAAGAAAGGCTTTGAGGCTTGAAAGCTGGTTTGAGGTTTTTAGCTTATCGCTTCTCTGTTGATGAAATGCCCCCCAAGCGTTGACTTCAGCATCCTTGCCTTGCCATCTCGCTTACCTGAGATGTGCCACCAGCCACAGTCCCACCATGACAATTGTGTTCAGGCATTGCTGACAGTGATTTTGTGGGACAAGATAAAGCCACATACATTGTGCCAAAATGTATTCTTTCCTTCTTAAAACTATGAACCTGTCACTTCAGCTAGCTTCCTTGGACTCGTCTTCCCCATTAGCCATGACAAGGTTGTGTGCAGCAAAAATACGAACAGATCTTTTCCTGACATGGCAAAGTGCTGGAGTTCAACTCTGTAGTCCAGGGGTGCATATGGGGAATAGCAACCTGGCTGTGTTTTCATGAATTTTCTTCTTTCCCATGCACCTTGATTCTCCTGGAGGATTCTGGCATAGGGAATTCCCTGGGTGAAAACGATCATGGAGCGCAGGTCTCGGGTACTGATGCCTGCTATATAGCGCAGCGCTAGGTACGTGGACTTTGCCGTGGGGGCAGTGACTGAAAGCAGGAAGGAACAGCACTTCTAAACAAATGTTGGATTTTGCAGAAGGAAAGGAAGTGTTGGTTGGCTGCTTGTGTGGGCTTTACATGAGAGCAGACAGGCAGTCAAAGAAGTCCTTTCAATGTGGTACATGCAGAGTGGAATTAATTAACTAAGAGCTGGATGGTGATGTCAGGGCTAGCCACTGGCCACCTTTATAGCCCCTTCCTCCAGAAGGCAGTCAGCCGGCCCCTTTTCAGGGCCCAGTCTGGGATGTGAAAATCATCCCCTTCCTATTGACTTGTTGATGGTTAATTTTTAAATACCTTGGGTACATCAGATGAACTCTGCCTTTGATGTATTTTGCAGTATTATTCAAAACTCTTTCGGGAAAAGTCTTACTTCTGGTATTGCAGTAAGTTGTGCTGTGCCAGAGCCTGCTTTGCAGAAATTCTGTGTATAGTTTCTAGGCACAAAATAGACCACGCTGCCTTCCAACGCTAGGGATGCAATCTGAGTCCTGTTACATAAAGTTATTCAGGGGGTTGGTTCAGACCTCGTATAGGCTGAAAGTATATGTGATTCTCTATTGGGCATGTTTGATGGTGAGTCCGTCTCTCAGGAAAAGCAGGGCCATCCAGGACAGTTTTAACAAGCAAAAAGAAAGTTCAGGCAATGAGACCAATCTGATGGAGCTGCACTGTACTGCAGCAGTTTGTACTGGATTCACGTCATCTAAATGGAAAGAAAATCATTGTCTCCTTTAATTGATTTCAATAGAATTATACTTAGCACTTTTTCTACATAGTCATCACTCGTAAGTTTTGACATTTAATTATAATGAAAGTGCACTCCTTGCGGTTCTGTGCTTAAGAAAATGGCTGTTCTCGTCAAAAATATATAGACAGAATTGTTCTTTCATCAGATCTGCTCTTCGAAATACGCATGCACGTATGTAGGTGCACACACACACAGGTGCTTGTGCCGCGTTGTCCCTCAACAAGCACTTAGATGTAGTCCATGGACTGCAAAACAATTTAGACGTTCAAAAGGCTAATAAATTAATAATAGTGCCAAGCATAAAAGGTTAGTTCCACATGACAGGGAAGAGAAAGTCATGCTGAAGTGGGAAAATAATGTTTTCTCACTCCCAAATAACATTTAGAGGCCTGGCATGTTGAGTGACCTACTTAAGGCATCTGCTCAGCATGCTATTATCAACTCTTGATTTTTGTTTTCTTTTTTTGTGTGTGTTAGGTAGCTCAGCCGTCACGCTGCATTTAGGAGACCATAAAGCGAGCTTTTCAACCTGCAGTCATCTTTCTTGCCCAGGGTGACGAGGTGACTTTTAATTGGTAATTGCAAAGTATTGCAGCATATCATGTTTCGTGCTCTGAAATCTTTATGGCACATCTAATGTCACTAATGTGCACTCCAAGGCAGAACCAGGCTTTGAACTTTTTTTCCAAACAGGGAAAAATAATTACTCTGGAAAGATATTCTTTAAAATCACAATGAGATTACATAGCTGCCTCAGAGGACTGAAAGGTATAAAGCAGTGTTTAGGATGAGTCTTCAAAGAGTTAATTACTGCCTTCTGATGTTGGAAGAGAATATTAATAATATCAAATTCATTAAGTGCCTTTCAAGATTTCACACAGCTGGAGGAGAGCCCCTCTGCAATCTTGAGCCATGGAGTTTCATGGGAGGAGGGGAGCGAAGACAGATCTCTAGGAGGCTCATACCCATATAAATAAATGTACATTTTATTGATGCTCAAAATTCAGGAAGGAAGATGTACATCAAAATACCAAATGTGTTCTCACAGAAAACAAGAATTCAACAGAAATTTATAAAGTGTTTTTTTTCCCTTTTCTCATCGTTGCTTCCATTTGCACCAGCTAATGCACCATCTCCAAGCAACTGCTAGACCAACATTGTCTGTGCAAGTGCAGGAGAAAATCTAACTGAAATTTTGGCCCTTCTGAAATCAGGGGTAAAACTCTCCTGTGCTTCAGCAAAGCAAAGATTTCCCCTATGGATTTTAAGGTATAGCGCCACACACTGATGTTTTTTACCATGAGCAAAATGAGCTGTGTTAAAGAACTGAGTCAGGAGCAGCCAGGGAAGAGGACAATTGTCCGTATAGGACCTCTGGCACATTTGCTCCTGGAAGGTGTGCTGGGCAGTGAGCCAGGGAGATGCGAGGAGAAGCGAGTGCCTTTAAGGCAATGACGTGCCGTCCAGAGAGGTTTGGTTCTTCTCCCTGTGATGCTCTTAAAGCCAGGAACAACACTGTTGAGCGACTGACATTACCTAATTCTTTCTGCACAGTGGGAATCTCTGAGGCAGGTGAGGCTATCAGACTGTCTTAACCCACATCCTGTTTTTTCGTTCTATTTCAGATTAGAATAATTTCTTTTTAAATTGTCTTTCTGATTCTACTTGAAGTTTCAATGAATAGTATGTTGTTTCTTGACTGAATTTCTCGTCATTTCTGTGTCACATAGATTTTAGAAAAGCTTTATTTTAATTGCGTTCATGTCTCCTAGAAATGAAGGTTTTGCTAAGGTTCATTCAGGATCCCCCCTTCTTTTTAATTTTTAAGACTCTCCAGATGGTGTCTTATGTTAGCAAGTGTCCTGATGCAGAAGCAATGTTAGAAGCAGTAAACGTTGCTCTGCATATGGGCCCTTGCTCTTCGAGGTTGCACATGTTCTGGTGAACCTGGGTACTTTTGCAGGTTTTGAGCTCTGAAAACCATTCACAATTATGGCAACTTAATTCAGAGCTGTTTGCACTTTGCCATCTGGTCCTCACATTCCATCCTAATCAGTTGTGGGGAGTGACTTACTTACACAGGAGGAGATCAGAGCATCGTCCTTGGGTAACTGTGGGGTTGGTGTGGAGCAGGATGTACTGAGCGCCTCCTCTGCCCAGTAGTCCATCTCTACTGTAGTGCACTGTAGCGCATCACCTATTTTCATCCTTGTTTCACGCTGTGTTACTGGGAGCTTTCTCCATGCGGAAGAGCAATGATGGCAAAACCTATCCAGGCAAAACAAAGTTTTCCATGATTATTAATGACGAGAAGCAGGAGAGAAGAACATACTGGAAACTGCTGTTGACTAATAATGTAGATTAGCTGGTGGGGCTTCAATAGGGTCCTGGCTCGTGTCCTGTAATGGGGATTGTGACGAGCTGGTGCTCGACTCTCTTCCATCTCTCGCTCCTGGTACGTTCTTTTGCATGTGCAGCTTGCTCCTCTGCTGGTTTGAGCCAGGGGCAAAGGTCCTGGGGAGTGCAGGATCAAGCCTCAGGAAGGGCAAATCCAACAGATCAATTTCTGTTATGGCTTATGTGGCCAACAGGCTTTTGGCATGACTTAACCCAGAATTTGTTTGTAACTCAATGGCTTGCTGAAGCCTATTGAAAATTAATTTGATCAACTTCTTGATGGCAACATGAGTGACCTGTCTGTATCTTTTTGGGGACTCGAAGCATCTGCAGGCTAATACATCCTGCTGCTTGTTCTCCAGCCAGGCATGGCGACACCCCTCTTCGCTTCTGCAGGGCAAAACACAGAGTGGTGTTAGTCACAGTCCATAGCTGTGCTGCCTGTGAGTTTGCGTTCGGGTGTTTGCAGCTCTTGCTTGATAGTGCAGTAACAGGCAACTCTCTTGTGACCATAGCAAAGGACACCTTTCTCAGTTGTCTAAGCCAAAGGTCTCACCTCTTACTTTTCCTCCTCACTCTCTTCTGTAACTCCATCATCACATTATTCCTTTTTTTTCCTTTTATTATCATCAATTTTTTGTTAAGCTCTAAGATCAGCACAGTTGGGGCACAAAGAGGGAGAATTTCCATCCTCATGCTCTCTCTGTAGAGCTCACAGACTAACCTTGCCTTTAATTTCACCAGTTTCTTTCCTTATCTTCATGTGATGATGTCTTGGGATGCTCTTGCCTTTCTCTGGTCTTTAGTTATCTGGTTTGTTTCTTTTTTTAATATGAGCATGTTGGCCCAGAAAATGAAGTCCTATAGCTATGGTTCAGCTGTAGTGACAGTTCAGCATGATTACAGAGCAAATAAGTTATACCCTCAAAAATCAATATGATTTTATTTTGTTCATATCCTAGCAGCCTCTGCAGCCTCTGTTATGCTTGAAGAAGCTTTCAAATAAGACAATTTTTTAAAGTTTTGTATTGTTTGGCTTCATTACATTCACAGCAATCTCCAGATATGTAGATATTTCGTTGCAGTATTTCCTAAAGGTCTGATTTAGATCTGGTATCACCCTTGATGGTGTCTAGACTTGTATATTTAATGCGCATGGGACAGAAGAGCCCACTTCAGCCATTTACACTTCTTGGCCTCGTCCATAGTGCCAACGGACAGTGGTCCCTGGCTGGTCCGTGCCCGGGAATTTCTGGAGGAACTGCTAACAGTTCTGAGCCAGGCTTACACGAGGAATTTGTCATTATGGAGAATGGAGCAATTCCTCGTGTATTTGTAGCTGTGTGATTGCAGACAGCCCAGCACAGTCTGTGTTACACCTTCTGCCATCAAGAAAACCGTGTGCTTCCTTCTGCATGAGGATTACGGATCTGAAACTAGAGGGTTTTTTCTGCAGCGCTTCCCACCTTCCCATCTCCTGATTCCCTGAGCAATTCCTTGTGTCTTTGCTCATTCTTAGGAGCATGGGGATTTGACTTTGAGGAAGTCAAAGCAAGGAATTTAGTCCTTGGAGGTCTGTGCCTGACTTTGCAAGGTGGAAGAGCTGCATAAAAATTCAAAGAGAAAGCTGTGACAGCATTAACTTCAGCCTTCTGTGCCTCTCCGCCAGACGGCATGGGACAGCTGTCTGAGCAGGGCGATTGCGGTAAAAGCTGTCGGTGGGTTGGCTTTCTCACTTTTTTTTCTGGTAGCTGTGAACCTGACTCTTCTGTGTATCTCACTCCCTTCCCTCTCCTTTTTGCCACTTCATCATCTCCCTTATGGCGATACCTTCTGAGCACCATTTGTGTCATACAGACCGTGGGATATCAGGGGTATGGGAGCAACTGCATCTCTAACCTCCTTCCTGGAGGCACAGTGGTTTTCTCTCCTTTGAGAAGCACAGCGTGATGCCTCAGCTGACTGTCTTCTTGGGTGTAGGTGATAAACCTGTAATCTCTAGAATGTGTCCAGAGGAGGGCAACAAAGCTGGTGAAAGGGTTGGAAGGAATGTCCTGTGAGGAGCATCTAAGGACCTTGGGCTTGTCTAGTTTGAAGAGAAGGAGGCTGAAGTATAGCCTCACTGCTCCCTGCAGCTTCCTGAGGAGGGGAAGTAGAGAGAGAGGTGCTGATCTTTTCTCCCTGGTATCCAGTGATAAGATGCATGAGAATGGTTCAAAGCTGCCCCCAGGGGAGGTTTAAACATTAGGAAGCCTTTCTTTACCAAGAAAGTCAAACACTGGAATGGGCTTCCTAGAGAGGTGCTCGATGCCCAAAGCCTGTCAGAGTTTATGAGGAATTTGCCCTTAAGAACATGCTTAAACTTTTGGTCAGCCTTTAATTGATCAGACTGTTGGACTCGATGATCATTTTGGGTCCCTTCCAAATCAAATCTCCCCTCCCCTGCCCTCCCTTCCCCTCAGGTATCTTAGTAAATGTTTAAACACTTACCTGAAAAGCAGGGCACTGTATATCCCCTGGAGTCTTTGAGAAGCCTGGGGTAGTATGGATTCATGGCATAGTCTAGATTAATATATTTTGCCCTTAGACTGCAGGCAGATGCAGAGATTTGCCAACACACTATCATCTTTAATAGTGTCTCAGAGCTACATTAATTCCCACAGGGTACCAGCAGGCCCCTATTCTATTCTGAATATAATCTCTAAATTAAATACCTTCCTCAGATGTCCTGACCATGATTCTGTAGGAGTGAGAGGCAAAGCACTACCAACTCTGTTAAAAGTAGGACTGAGCCGAATTCTGATAATCCTTTGGCATTACAGAGGTAGACTTAATTTTTCCTGGGCTTGTAGCTTCTCTGCCTAAATCTAAATCAAAAGGACATTTGATCTTGTTTGTCAGGCCATTATTTTACTGTTGATTTTTGTTGAGAAATGCAAGGCAATTTATTATACTTTTCATTCAAGAATCTTTGAACAGTGTGGTATGGCTGCAAAAAACCCCAGCCCCGTGTTCTGATGGGCTCTTTTCTGCATGCAGGGACTCAGTAGCTGTTATAAAAGTCCTTCTGCTGATTTACCCCGGAGAAAGGTATAAGCATCTCTTCTTCAGGCAGGCAATACAAACCGAGTGATTTATTTGTGCTTGGAAAGATCATTAAACAGGAAATGTCAGGGATGGGCAGCACCCATCGGAAAACAGAAGTGTTAACTGACTGTGTTAGAGTGAAGATCTAGATTGAAGATTATTTCCTATTGTGCTTTTTGTGAATTCGTACTTTTCTTTGTTTAGAAAGCTGTCATAATTAAGAGACTCTCCTTAGTTGACTCAGGAAAAGCCTTCTGCAGGCTGTCTGCTAGAATCGATTCAGGGCAGTGTTGCTTGCACAGGATGAATGCTGATAAAAAAATAAATCAAAGGTATACTATTTTTAATCTTGTAAATATTAAAAAACAAATATTTTGTGTTCACCTCCCCTCATCGATTAAAATTGATGCTTTTAATCTCTCCCAACTGCTAGTTTAGGAGAGGGAACATGCATGGTACAATGGGAAGCAACATTGCCATTTCATTTTTGATTGCTGGTTAAGAAGGATTTTATCATCAGTCCCCCGCCCAGTGTTTTGATGTTGTGATGAACACAAGCACTGGCAGCTCAGCCAGCAGCAGACCTGAGCACATCACCATCCCTGTCCCTGAGTTTCCATTCCAGGCTGTTACTTTGGCGGTCTTAGCTCTGTGGCACGCTCTCTTTTGGGCAATCGTCCTAACAAAGACCATCTCCCCATAGGTTTGTGTGATCCCTATGGCGCCCAGTAAGTGAAGGGAGTCTTACAGATGCATTTGTGTTACTGCTGAGAGTACTCACTTTATTTTGTGATGCCCTCATTGTGCCCAGGAGCTCTCTGTCACTGCTGCAGGTGGTTCCCTGCTTGTGGGCCATGTCCATTATATAGAACTGTGCATGATGCTGAGGCCACCAGCATCCTAGCAGGTAGGACTTGCACAGAAAGCGGGGAAGAAGTCTGTTCTGTTATCTTATACCCTCCATTTAACCCAGAGCAATGGATTTCTTCTTGCATGGGCTGTTGAGCCTCATTACCAGGTAGATCTACAACTTTTCCACCACGATAACCCTAAAAAAAGGGAGAAATGTTACAAAACAGGTGATTCGTTCTAGGTGCGCTGGTGCTTCCACTGTTACTTCCTGGAGCTGAGCACCAAGACCTTCCTGGAGCTGAGCACCAGACCTTTTGCTAATGCAGAAGAGCATGAGTTGTAGGTATAAAAAAAAAGAGTTTCTACACTGGACTTCTCATTCCCCAGACCTTACTTCTGCAAGACTGGGAATGCCAGTTGCAATGCATCCATAACCATGGCTGGGGAAAGAGAACCTCTGCCTGTTCATTGGGATCACAGAAATGGATTCCCATAGGCTTTGCAAGGAGCAGAAAGAGCTTTAGCATTCACCGAAATGGGATTTTTCTGGCTCTGCCCGAAATGGGATCAGTTTAGTCCAATCTAGATGTGACAGCTGTTTTGCATTGGAAAGAACACTGATTTTATTCTTGCTTCCCCTTCTCCAAACAAGTTTTTGCCTTGGCTTGCACGAAAAGACTCCTCACCACTTACACAGTATGAGCTTTTAAAATGCTAAATAAAACTCTCTGCTTAAGGTCTTTCTTTTCTGTTCAAGTATAAATCCATCTATCTATTGTTCTGTAGCACACACTCCACAGATGCAATAATACCCAAATGTCCTGGCTCAGCATGTGGTAATCGTTGCAGCTGTGCCTTATGTCTTACTTTGAATGCTATTTTTGGGCTACCTTCTACAATGTATGTAGGAAAGTATTGTACCCAAAGTGCAAGAGAAACTTTGTTTGCATGAAACCCACTAGTTTTAGTTAAAAATAAACCCCGACGTGTCACTTCCAACTTAATGATGGCTGATTGACTGTGCCTTTTTTAATTCTCAGCCAGTTGCTCTGATTAGCAAGCTGCCTCAGTTTAGATCCCATGCGAAGGAAGTCTGGAGGAGCAATTTTGAGAATTGCTGATTTACATATATACCAGAGGAGGGCATAGCTGTCGGGAGGGATGGGGGCATTCTGGGAAGCACCTGAAATAAGCTGAGTCACCTATTATTGCACTTTTGAGCAACTTCTTTTTGTGTGTTTGGGAAGGGATGTATACTATTAATCCATGTTTTTCTTCATGTTTTCGCTTCTCAGTTTCCACATTGCTTAGTCTTGTTTCTCTTCCTAAAGAAAACAAAAACATTATATAGTTTTCAGATGTAAGTTACTGTTTAAAAAAGGAGTTTAAGCAGTTATAAAAGTCTCCCATTCTCTTTACTCCGTTAAGGAGTTCTGCCTTCCTTGACTGCCTGCCACTCTAGTTAATTTATATCTCTGTCATGTGTCTAAGGCAAATCCATTTTTTAATGGAACAGTTGTCGATAGTTCAGAGCAGCTCAATTATGGATGACCCCCATCCTTCCCCCCGGCTGTATTAACCCTCCTGATGAAGGAGGCTGTGGTAGAAATGTACATGGATGAATTGAATCATGCATATTTTTACTTGTGTTATTATTTATTAAAGGATGTAGCCAACAACCTGAAGACGTTCTGCAAAAGGATGTGAATAATATCTTACAAGCTCAGTGCAGGCGTGTATTTGTATACCCAACAGATGTGACTGATCCTCATGAAGCATCAGCCATAACTTGAAGCATTTGCCAGAAATTTTGAACCAAGGCGCTGTTTGCCCTGTGGTCTGTTAGTAACATGTCCCATGAAGAGCTTCCTCCCAGACCCGTTGTGTTCAAATTCAGTCCAGTGTCTCAGATAGCTACTAAAGGGTAGATAAGAACTCTGCTGGGACAGAACTTGACCTTGAAAAATCTCCAACAGCCTTCTTTAACCTTCCTAACCTTTTTGTGGGCAGTTGCTCTTGCTCCACGGATCAGCCATGCCCCATGGGTGGAACATCTGGCACAGTCGCACATCTGTAGGCATCCTCTAGCATCTAAGGTGGGTGCTGAACCCCACTGAGGAGTTTCAGCCTCCTTGAATTGCCGGGACACAGCCTTCCTGGGAGAAGGTGACTGAAGAAACGGTTGCTCGTGTGGGAGGCTTAGGGTCAGCTGTATTTTTCAGACACCAGAAAAAAAAAAATGAAGCCAGAGAAAAACAGGGAAACACTTTAGCCAAAATTTCAGAGGTCAAAAGGACTGCTCGGAAGCAAATACAGCAACTGAGATGAAAAGGTGACAGATCCAGAGGCAGAGATCTGTACTTCTGTCTGGTGTCGCTTTATATCCTTGTAGCAGTGTTTATCTTGTACCAGCTGGTGGTTTGTTAATTGTGTGTGCACAGGGAGTGGTAGAAAGGATACAAACATTGTGTAAACAGAGTGCAGCATAGTCACAAAAGGGGAAATACAGAATCATCAATGTTATCGATTGCAAAGACCTGTTACTTGTGCAGGTACAGGATTTTCTTAGTAGTCCCAGATAGGCTGAGGGGACAAGTCAACTGGACTGACTCCAATTTTAAATGAGAAGGTAATTTCTTATTACTTTTAAAGCCAGATTTGCCAAAGTACACAATACTGAGGATTACAGACTAATTTGTTTGGGTCTGGAGCAATGAGATAAGCTAAGGCTGCAAAACCAGCAGGCTCAGCCCCTAAGGAGCATCCTGTGTCAGTGCTTTAAAAAATGGAGAGGAACATAAAACAGTGCTGATGAGCTTTACAGAGATCCACATCTAGAAAAAAGGTGATGGCTGTGATACAGGTACTAGGAAAGATCAACAAGAAATGACATGGAAAAAACTGAAGAACCTTTTCCCTGATAATATCCTAAATGCTGGGACACAATAGAATGATACCCACAACTAGGATATAGCCAGATCACTAAAATCCTCCCCAGCACAGCCTTAGCTTATTGCCATGAAAGCCCAGGGATTGATTTAATGCAGTCAGCATGTAGATGGGAAGGAAATGGCTCCTCACTACACCATCTGTTTATTCCATCCCCATAACCCCGCTAGTTAACTCTTTTGTGCTGTCTTGTCTCTTGGTGATGCCCTTCACAAATAAATCAAAGTCACCATTTGCCAAGTTCCTCAGTAGCATCTTCTGAGGTTAGCAAAGACACATAATGGTCCCTGTGGGGACAGGCAGAGCACTTCATCCTCCCTGGGTGTTTGTCACCTAAGCAAACCATTGGTTCTGCCTGCAAGAGGCTCGGGTACAGCTATCATCAGCATCTTCATTTCTGCACGAGTAACCTTCAGAGAATAGCCGGCTTCTCTTTGTGTTGAAGTTTCACATGACTGATACAGTATTTCCATGTTGTCATAGGAAGCCCACTAGTTGGTGGATGACTCTCCTTCGGGCTCTTCTGACTGTGGGTGATTTCCCTTGACTTTCTGCCCCAGAAAGGAAAACCTCTTCACCGGTGCACATTCTGGTATGAGGAAACATTAGCAACATTATTGAAATCGGGTCTTTGCTCTCTAAATTTTCAAAGTTTGATTATACCATAAATAGAAGGCCCCTGCTCTTGATGGTGATTGCAGATGCCTCCGAAAAACTGTAATTCCTTCCATCTCTTGTGCTAAATCACCCTCAGTGGCAGCCCTACACCACTTTTGGCTGAAGGGAGATGCTTAGGTAAAAGTAGCACTTCCTCTTCATAGTATGTTTCTTCTTGACTGGATACTCTCCGATGTTTGCATGCTTACATCTTCAGTCTTTTCGTCTCCTTGAGGGGAACCTTCCCTGTGATCATATTGAAGGCAATTACAGTATGTTTCGACAGCCAGCACTTCTTACTCACATGCTGCCAACTGAGAGCTCACGACTGGGAAGATTTTAGCTCTTGCGAGGTGAAATGTTTCACTTAAAGAATCCCAGGGATACTTGTTAAGGTTATTTCACAGAGCTTTCTGTAGTTACATGACATAGATATTAAAAGTTTAAATAACCTTTTGGTCTTTTTTTCCTGTTAAATTGGAATTTCCCAATGATTTAACTGAGTTATTTTGCATCTATTGTGCAGTGGGTTGACCTTGTCTTTCAGTCAGTGAACGATCTGCCAGTTGTTCATCTTTTCTGAGTCTTGACTTCATTTTAAAAGAATTGCCAAGTCACACTGACAGTGGATTTTGTTCTGGCACCTCTGAGCTGAGAAGCAGAGAGGCGAGTTGCTAAATTGCCCCATGGGAAAGGTAGGTGTGGGGATGCATGTGGCAGTCATTTGAGCTTGGGTTCCATACTAAAGATTTGTAGAAAGGGAATGAGCACTAACAGCACTTACCTGAATTTTGTCCAGGCAGGTTCAGTCTTCTCTGATACAGTGATCAGCTGTATTTATGGGTCAAGATGGAAAAGAAGTAACTCCGAGGTAAATCTGGCATGGCTGGCTGGCTGAAAGCAGAGCCATGGTGCAGTGTGAGCTTTGGGCTTCAGAGCAGCAGAGCTGGATTAGAGCAAATCTGAATTGCGACTAATTAATCCTGCCTTTCTGCAGGGGGATGCTACTATGCTACAGCAGAGTTCTTTGTATCACAGTATCACAAGGCTGGAAAAGAGCTTTGAGATCATCGAGTCCAGCCTATGACCCAACACCAACACCTACTCATCATCTAATCCATGGCACTAAGTGCCTCATCCAATCTCCCTTTAAACACCTCCAGGGATGGTGACTCCACCACCTCCCCGGGCAGTGCATTCCAATGGCCAATCACCCTCTCAGTGAAGAATTTTTTCCAAATATCAAACCTCTCTTTGCGGTGTGGCATAGACATGCTTTCGCTTTCAGCCCCATGAACACTTGAAAGAGCGAGTCCTTCACGGGGATGTAGAAGCAAATAGGGAACAAGCAAATGACTGCCCAGCCACTCGCCTAAATCTGCTCCACTCGGGAGTACTATTGTGGTTTTTAATCAACTTGAATCTGGAGTCAGTGGCCTCCCCACCAAACTAGTCTCCACTATAAGACCTGGTTCAAGTGAGGAATGTCTGACAGTAAGAGAGAAGCACATTTTTACCTCTCTGTTTTATAATACGGAAAGATACGAGGTTTGATGTCTTGGCTCTTCGAGGTACAGAGGCTACTCATTGTCCCTTTTGTTTGGTCTTGTTGATCATATGTTCTGCCTTTTAAAATTATTTCTGACTCATCACAAACAAAAGTGATGGTGTTCTACATCGCATGGCACTGTAAGTGCATTGTTTTAATTGAAGCTCCTGTTATAAAAGCTTTTTGATAAATTAACAAAACCTTGGAAGTGGTGTAGTGAACAAGCAGAGTAGCTGGTAGCACATTCCATATAAACCCAAATTTTCTGAAAGCCAGATAAAATGTCCTTAATGTCAGAAACAAAGCTGATAGCAAGGGGTGTTTTCTAGTTAATTCAGTTGATATAGCTGGGAAAAAATCAAAAAGCTTTCTGTTGCAGAACACAAAGGCTACTTTCTCTGAGGAGTTCTTATTTTTTAATAATCTGTAATAAAATGTACAGTCCGTAAGTCATCTGCACCGCAGCAAAGCCTGAATCATTTGACAGTGCTGCTTGCTGACGTCTCATCAGGCCACTGCCAATAGCAGATATTGATCCAATGACCAGTATGAGTTTGCAAGGACCAGGCCTGCGCGATTTAGTTGGAAACTGCGCTATTGGAGGGGCATCGTCTTGCAGTGAGCACACCTGGGCTAGGAGACAAGGGGCAGTTCCCTTCAACTCTTGAGTTCTGGGGTTTCTGATGGTGATGTGCTGGCAGGATTGGTGGTGGCAACATGGTCTTAGTGCACCGCGTGGTGGTATGTGTCACCAGCTATTTACAACAGTGTGGTGTCCTGAAAGTCATGGGATGGTTTTGTTGTGGTGAGTGGAAGCCATCTTTGCTGGGCTTCTCCTCCACATCCAGTGAAAGGTCTTGGGTCTTCTGAGCTTGGGTTTTTAGCCTTCTGCAGGGTTCCTCTTTCCCAGGGGCTGGAAATCCACCGTGATCCCTTTGTGTACCTCAGCTTCCCTTCTTGCAGGAGTTTAGTGCTATGCAGAGCAAGAATGATTTGCAAGATGGAAGGAAAGAAAGTCCAGCAAGAGTGTTAGAAATCTTTTCACCCTGCCTTAGTGCCAGGCAAAGGAGGAGGAGGAATATCTCCGCTTCCCTTTGCTCCTTCTAATAACTGCTTCAGCGAGCGAGAGAAGGGGAACAGGAAAAGGAAGGGGAAGGAGAAGAGATGAGTATGTGATGAACTCCATCAAGAGTGCATCTGCAAGAAGGAGAGATTGGTAGAAGGAGGCAGAGAGCAGGAAGAGCCATTTAAGTTTGCTCACCCACCAAATGACCAACATACAAGTCTTGCTTACATGAGAGAGTTGTTATGGAGTAAAGGAGGGTGAGATTTAAATCCCTGAGTGGGTAAACGTAACCAGTGAGAGGGAACAAGGGTCCCTGTGAGACACTACTCAGTAATAGTTACACTGCAACAGTTATCTCAGAATTGTTCTCTGCTCCATTTCCCCATGTTTAACCATCTCTGTGTTGCCTACAGTAAACAGATTAGGCCCTGATTCAATGAAGTATTTCAGTTCCCCAGTCCAGTTCAGTCTTTGTATTGAGTTTAGTGTAGGATTTAGGGTCTTGAAGAGGAATTAGGATGCTAAAGCTGGGTTTCATTGCCGCCATTTGTGAGACCATGTCTCTCGGATTATGGTCATAGTTCAGTCTCTTCTGGGGCCACATGAATCAGTACTCCTTTCTCTAATGGACTGACCCTGAACTAGGCCAGCCAGCAACAGACACTGGTTGAAAAATGCTGTAAATTAGTAAATGAAGTAGCCTTTGTGGTTTATTGCTTTATTTTTGTATTTATTTTGTATGTGGAAGGTACATTTTGCTGTCTCTGACAGTATTGGAGGAAAAGGTCTGAAACTGGCTCTTCTGCAACATTCTAAGGCATCTGCTGTTTGGCTAAAGCAGAGAAAACAGAAAATAATGAAGGCAAAGCAGCAGAAGTAGTTAATTGGTTTCAGTTCCAGAATCTTGTTTGAAACCTCCCCCCTTCCCACGGTGCACGGTGCCCTTTTTCACCATCCCTTTCCAAGCAGAAACAGAGCCCAGCAGTCATCAGCTATAACAGCTAAGCCTGCAGCAGCAGCAAATCCGTGCATTGTTTTCCCCTGTGGTACAAAGAGAAAGAGACCTCTGTAAGTTCCAAATGTGTGGGCAGGAGGTGCTCAGGTCAGGGTGACTGGAAGAACAGAAGAGCTGCTATCAAAAAAATGCTCTTGTGGTTGGTGTAAATGGCTGAGATTGTGCAAACAGGCTAAGGGGCTTTGCCATTTCTTTTGGCAATCTGACTCCTTCGCCTCAAAGCTCAACATATGCTTAGGTAAACATTTAATCATACCATTTTGGAGAATCGGTGCCTATAAGCCAAGCTGAGCGACTTGACTGATCCTTCCTTGCAAAGCACTATCAGTGCTACCCTTGGGCAAAGTCTGACTGATGTGTCAGGGCATCAGGAAAGGACTTCACATAGCATTGTACATCCATTGTGCATTTCCCGAGATGCCTCGGTGCCTTGGGCCCTTGGTCTTGAGTTGAAATCCTGAGAACATGTATGGTTTTTACGGCCGGATTTTTAATGAACTGTCACAGTTTTGGCAAGAGGCCAAAACGGTGGCGTCTCTCTGCAGTCAGCCATGGATCCCAGTCCCTCAGTTGGAAATGGTTAGCAATGATAGAGGGATTTCCAATTAGTTGCAAAAATGAGGGCAGTGTTATTATCCTCTCTTACATTGGCAGAGATGGAGACATGAACAGACAGTGTGATTTGCACAAGACCTCCCACCTGGCCAAAGATCAGGCCAGCAGAATAATCCATCCTCCTGAATCTCAGTCTGCTGGCTGGATGTGTTGGGCCACGATGCTCTCAAGGATGTGACAAATGTGACTTGGATGTCTGCCTTCTTCTTCAATCCAGACATGTTTTAAAGTAAAGCAGGACAGCTTCAGATCCATATCAAGTATGAAGTAGGCGGGACAAGCTCTCAGCCACTCTTGTTAATATGCGTGCTTGTTCACAAATGCAGTCGGCCCAATTGACTGTCAGCATGCACAGATGGCTCTCTGCAAGAGTAGTCGGGTGCCGTGCAAATTGATTGCAAACACAAAGTGGAACCAGATTAAAATTTGACCTACAGTAACCAATTTCCAAAACACTGAGCAAGCAGTAACAAGGTTGTGGAAGTTTTGGGCTCTGGGAAATCAGTTATTGGCTGTTGTTGGGTTTTTCTGAAGGGTCTTTTGCTCCCTTTGTACCCTGCTTTTTCTTAGATGAGCAGCTTGGAAGACACAAATCTTTAAGTAATGATGAAAGGATTAACCCCTTTCTTGCACGTAAAATGCTGTTAAACTTCCCTTAAAAGCACTTTTTCAACATCATGGAATTAATTCTGCTTTCCTTGAAGTGACATCGCTTTGTTGCTTGGCTTGGAAATCTTCACATCTCTTACAAGGCAATTCTATAATTGCCTAGGAGGAAACTATATGAATACAGTTTCTCCAAAGCAAAATGAAAATGTGCTTGGTAGCAATCTTTTGCGTTTGCATGCTACCGCATCTGTGAAGTCAGGATCAATGGAAATTTGCAGAAAGGCTATTATTTGCTGTTTCTTTCAAGCAGCCAGCAGACTAACCTTCAAAAATCTTCTTTTCCTCCAAAATCCAGCATGAAAGACTGTTTAGTGAAACCTTCCTGTCCGGGAGATTAACTAATTGCTCAGCAGTCAGTCATTTTCACTGCACAGCCAAGGATAGTGATTCCTTTCCCACACGCTGATGGAGCAATGGTTTAACACAAACCAGTTCCTGGGACAGAAGGATTAAGGAGAATTTACTGGAGAGCAATTAAAACAGTTGTTAGAGCAATTTGTTTTTGAGGCTGAATTTCACATCAAAGTAAAGCTATCTGAGGAGTGTACGGAGCAGAAGAACAATAAAGCTGTCATTTTGGGCAATCTATTCTGCATTCTCAGAGTGCAGATTAATAAAGTGAGCTGAGAGGGCATGGAGATTTACAGGAGTAAATTAGGTGAAGCAGCCTAAATGCAGTTTGCATTTGAAAAGAGGTATCCTGGCTTCAGTCTCTGTTGGCTCTCACTTTTTGTGGCTTCAGCCTCCTTCCATTCCTGCCAGGTTTCTTGTCACTGGTAGAAGGTTTCTGACCATGCTTCTTGGTTGCAGAGATTTCTGCTGGCACAGGACACCGTGGTCAGAGACTGCTCTCATGCAGAAGCCATACTAACAAGCTGTTAATGGAAGCTGGGTCGAAGCCAGTGCTCCTGGCTGGCCCTTTGCTGGTGTTTGCTGGTCTTGTTGGCTTGATCTTCCCATCCTAGCTGTCTGCTCCTACCTCCTTGCCATGCCCTGACCTAGAAGAAGGTGTTACTCCAAACTTGGGGTCAAGAACTGGAATTGCTGCCATTGCCCTTTCTGTCTTGGAAGGGCAGCAAACCTGCAATGAAAGAGATTTTCAAGGCAGGGAACCAGTCCAGACACAGTGAGTCCATCCACAGTGCATGGCAGCAGCTTCTTGCATCCATCCCAAAGGAAGGTTTGCGTTAACTCTGGCTGTTATGGTTTCTCTGGCTCGTTGTGAGGCTCACAGGCTGGACTTCCAGTTGAAGGACAAATACAGATGGCCAATGGCTCTTCTATCAGACTGAACTGTGTTTCACAGCTCTGCTAGCCCAGGCCCCAGGGCTTCAGTTTCTGCCTAATTACAAATACAGGGGCTCATGAGGAAATTTTATATTCATTCATTTCTGTCCATTTTTTCAATAATTTAACTTTTTACATTTAAATCTATGTAAATTAAAAGGAGGAATTGTTAACATCTTAATTATTTTTTTAGGAAATCTTACTTCTGAAAAAATAAGATTTAAAAACTTTTTAACATAGAAATGTTGATAGTTCTCTGAGATCTGTTTAGATTTAAAAATCACTGCACTTTTGGAGCAAACCTGTTTACCAAAGGTAAACACTAAGCAATTGGGCTTGTCTGGCCTGGTTTTCAGAATATTAAAAAAGAGAATCCCCAGATATTCTTTGTTTTGACAACTGAAGGCTCCTAGAGAGGGCTTGTTCTCAAGGACCGAGGAATTCCTAGATTCACCTGAGCACATCAAAGCAATGGCTTGGGAAGGGTTTGCTGGCGATGACAGTCCATGGCAGCGCACAGTGCCAGCGGTGGGAGAGGTCTGAGCAGGATCTGTCCTGTGGCTGCAGGTGCTGGGAGTGGGATGAATTTTGCAGTATAAAAGGGTGATTGTGTGGGAGAAACCACAGCCATCTGAGGTGCGTTGGGCTTTCCTAGGAGTTGTGGGGAGACCAGTTCAGTTCCCCACTGACTGCTGAAGAGTTTTCGCAGGGAGTGGGGTAAGAACAGGGAGGCTGTGCCTTCCCCATTAGTGGTTCATCTGATTGCTCTGTGCAGGCACAATGTCTGGTTTTTCACAGGCTTTCACTTGGACCCTCCAGCCTGGCATAGTCTTCTATGCAGTTGTCATTTGTCCTCCCTCTGCAGCTTTTATAATAATAGTGTTTATCTGGAAGGACTGGCTGGTCTCTGAGGCTGGATGGGGAATGCATCCCAGCCGGGAACTGGCAACACCCCAGCGCGCTGGAGGAGGGAATAAAAATAGCATCAGATTAAGGGTATAATACATATAACACAGAGAAAAGCTTTACGGGAAGGCTTTTTACACGATCTGCACCATACCCTGACATTTGCACTGCTAGAGGCAAGGGTTTGGGTACTTCTTACCCATCATCACATGGAGGATGTCTGCATCCTAGCGACATGCAGAAAACTCCCTGTATAGACAAACAGGCATTGCAGGGTACAGCTTGTCTGCCCTCTTTTAACATCTAGCTGCAGGTGAAATGACTCACACCCTCCAAATACCTTTTCCCCTCCTTTGTCTGTACAGGGCTCCTGGAGGATGAGTTCAGATGCAGGCACCAGCTTTGTAGGTGAACCGTGTTTTGAGTGTCTGTGCTCTGGAAATTGGGTATATTTTGTAGTTTGTTCTTATAAGCAGTAAAGTAGCAACTCGTCTGAGCACAGCGCGGGTTGGGGTAACCTGTGTCTAAATCCTAGGTTTAACACAAATTCACCTCCCTCGTTACCATGTGAAAAATGGCTATTAATTTTCTAATGTAGTAGCATTTTTTGCAAACATCTTTGCAAACATTTGTTTTATGTTGTTTATTCTAGACATGAATTAGGCTTTCCTTCTAATTATTTTCAATTGTATTTTGGGGGGTTTTTTTAGCATTGCTTCTGAAGAGAAGGAGGTATATGTCATTGCAGTATTGGTCTATTATTGGTTATATCATCAAATATTTTTAAAACCATTTGCCAGCTCTCATTTGCTAAGTTTGTGTGAAGGACTTGCCTTGAATCATTTCAGACCAAGGAGATGACAGAAAAAGGCTCTCCTGTTTCTAGAAAAGAACCTGTATAAAAGCGTGTCAAGACCAACACACCTTGCAAGGACCCAGACCCTTTTTATGGGATTAGACCTTCCTGTAGGATATGGACCAGATAAATCCCTCTAATGGGATCTCAAAGCTGATGATCTGGAGCTGCCCTGCAGGTTTCAGCCAGCTGCAAGTGAGCCAGGAGCTGCCAGCTCCTCAGTGTGGTCCAAGGGATGGTACATTTCCCTAACGCACTGCCTCCATCGCTGCAGCCAGCTTGAAAAGTTCCCATCAGCCTCACTACAGGGCTCCTCCTTCTGCTCTTCATGAATTTATAAAGCTGTGGGGACTGAAATGTTGTGTTTGCTTTCTGTTTATTTTTTCACACTACAGAAACACATGGTGAGCTGAATCAAGCGAGTTCTCACAGGACAGAGTCTCCACTTGCTGGACATCCTTTGCCCATCAGCCGCGTTTGTAGGATGCCTCAGCTTGGGCACCCACAGTTCATTAGTGACAGTGAAAATCTTGATGTGGATGGCCTTTTGTGGCTTTTCCCTTCTCTCTCGCTCGGTACACATTCGCTGAATTCATCACTATGACGACTGCATGCCCTTTTGCTCTACCATTATACATTTCTGTGAATTTCCTTGGGAAGGGGCAGATGTGTAGTGAATGCCACTAACAACAGCATGGGGTGTTCTAGGAACGGGGCAGGATGATCTCTGGTCAAATGTTTGCCACTTTTATGAACTTAGAGTCATAGAATCATAAGGTTGGAAGAGACCTCTGAGATCATCGAGTCCAACCGTGCCTGTCTCCCCACTAAACCTTGTCCCACTAAACCATGTCCACCCATCTTTTAAACACCTCCAGGGATGGCGACTCCACCGCCACCCTGGGCAACCTGTACCAAACCCTGACCACTCTTTCTGTAATTTCTGTAACTTACTGTGATTCTTCAAGACTTTTACAAGTTATTTCATCTATTCACGTACCTTCCTTGGAGTCACTTAAGAAGGGGTCTTTGTGCATGGAACAAGGTCGTGGAGGGATGATTTTCACAGTACTGTTAAAAAAATAAACCATCAGGCAAAGGATGCATTTCAAAGCATCTGGAAAGGCTACAGTTTTACTGATTAATTTAGCAGTAGATGGGATAAATGTTATATGTCTCAACCTTGAGGTGGTTCCCTGACCTCCCGTTGCTGCTCCCCTCAGTTTTGGGTTTGGTTATAAAAGTTAGTACTGTTACAGGAGCTGCTCCAGCAGTAATGTACCTGTTGCCACTACCTTTGGTAAGATCCCTCTTTGGAAATGGTGATGGGCTGAGTTTGCAGTCACGGTGAGTTACCCCTTGGTATGGAAGCAAGGGAAAGGGAGTTGAAGTTCAGATCAAATGGAGAATCTCAAGTTGCTGTTGTCAGCTCTGTGCCTGCCTCGTAGATAACCCAAATACTTCAATTCCTAGGGCTGGCCGTCAGTTAACATCTACTTAACCTTTGCCAGCTCAATAATTAGTCTCCTCCATTCCCTCTCCTTCCCAAAATAAAGACATTAAAAGCAAGGAAAACAGGAACCTAGTCACATGAAACAGGATTTGTGTCACACAGGGCAGTCTTTCACAATCCCATCCGTAAAGGAAATGAAGTCCTACACTGAATCTCTGTCACATTAATGAATTTAGCACTTGTCGTGAGACAGGGGGATGGCTCTTTGCTCCTTGAGAGCTGCTATACACGCAGTTAATTCAGTTTCTTTTGATTGACTCCTTTGGAGCATGTGTTTATTCCTGGGACATACATTTGGACAGGTCTATGTGTAATCTCTCTGAAAAGGGTCAGAGACAACTGAGATAGCTCATCCAATTTAAGATTTCAAAGTGCACATCTCCCAGTTTGCTGAGGAATGTCAGATTGTGTGAGGTGGTTTTCTGTTCCTATTTATAGAGAAATATAGCCAGTAATAGTTATTAGACATTAATAGAATTAAGTGGCTATGTAAACACTATTCTGTTTTAAGTTAAAGCACTGTGGAAGTGGATTAATTCCAACCACATGAAAAAAAATCCTAATATGGAAAAATATGGTTCTGAAACCCAACTATTACTGCTAGAGTCCACATCTCATTTTTTCCTCATTCTTTGTTTGAGAGGATCTTTCCTTTCTTGTACTTGTATATTCTAACAATATTGAGTGGTCCTGACCAAGACTAGAGTCCTGCTATACCCTCGGTTGATGGTGGACGTCCTGAAGAGGGGACAGTCTCCACGACACAAGGGTGATACCTTTTTTCATGGTGACAGAGTTGTTCAGTGGGTGAATGAGGACCAAGACCTTGGTCTCTAGGTGTGATTTCACAGCTGGCATATGAGGGTCTGTATGGTCATGCATTTCACAGTGAGAAAGGAAACAGCAAATGCCTATGAACACACTCAGGTTTCATGAGAAAGCTGAGGGGAGGGTGGGCACAGGGCTGTGCATCAGCCCATGTTTGCTGCCTTGCAAGTACAGCTCCACTAGGGTAGATCAGTCGTGAAATCTTGACTTCTAGCTAACTCCTGGATTTCTGAGCCCCTGGGTGTTTTCTGTGCTAATTCAGAGTGCAGCAGGCTTGCTTCTTCAAAGGAGCTGCCCATAATCATTCCACGGTGTGGCACTTTCTGTCCTAAGCAGAGAAAGAGGAGAGTTTGTTGAAGAGCTCTGCCAGGCTCCTGCCTGCGTCCTACAAGAGGCTGAAGGAACCCCCCCCCTCCTGGGGAGGTGACAGGAGGGCTTTGGGATTGTGTCTTCTCAACTGCATGGGCGTAAAGTGGGGAGAAAGCCCACAGCTGTGAGTGGTTACCGGGTCCTTGGTCTCACTTGGCCAGAGCAGATTTGATGGTGTTTATTGTCTCAGCCGCCCATCCCTGAGCAGGGTCACATTCATCTTCCCCCAGAGTCTTAGCCCCGTGCTGAGGCACAGCCGTGCTCCGACTCAGACCTCTGTGCCCCTGGGCTCAGCTGGGCCAAGTGGTTATGGGGCAAAAAAACCCATAGTAATTTCCTGGCTTTCAGAAGCACTCACTTTAGGTGTGTGAGGGACAAACCGCATCAAATTAGCAAAGTCTTGGCTTTTCTACTGCAGAAGGCATCAGCAGTCATGTGTAATTATATTCTGTGCAGGGGGATAACCTCTAGCTACAGAGGTTTTGACCTGAGAGGAGAATGAGGAGAAATGAGAAAAAAACAGAGTAGGCAGGTGGAAGAAAAGGTACATGAGGATAGATTTCAGTGAGGCACAAGTGGTTGGAGAGGAAATAAAAGCTGGTGCTGTGTCCTTTGTTGTTATCATTCTGGCTTTTATAAATAGCTGACTGGATAGAAGCTGGTCACGAGCTGGCTAGGGCAGAGGAAGGTGCTCAAGCTGTGGAATACAGTCATGGCCACAGAGCAGGAAAATGTTGGGTAGAGGATGATTTCCCCACCCCAGATGTTTTGCAGGACCTAGTTTCTCTGGCCTGGCACTGCACAGGGCAGAGCAGCACAGCCAAACAGGAAGACCAGCCGACAAACCAGCCATCTGCTCCAAGAGACATCTTGGGGACACATCCTTGCACCTGGTTGCTTTCAGTATTGCATCATCTACCAGAGGTGCCACGCTGCTCTCCAGGGAAAGAAAGGCACAAACAAAACAACACAACCCACATTCCAAATCTTCATTCAGAGAACGTGGCTTCAATTAAATATGATTACTTAATTTTGAATCAAGGGCAACTTCTCTTGCATTTATTTGCAGTCCCCAGTGGCTTGTCCGAGAGAGAGTTGCTCCGTGATGGTAGATGCTAATGAAGGGGAGCTTCCAAATGAGTGTATGTGTCGCTGCATCTAGGTCAGATGAGTAAGATGAAAGTATCTTCCGTGTTTATCTCTTGTTGTTTTTTGGTTTATTTTAACTGGGCTTCTAACAAACATGTTAACTTTCCCATTTATTATAAGCAGCTGCATCTATCAGCACCACACAAGGATATATTTACTGCATTTGAAAGCTGTCTAATGAAGCTTTGAAGTCCAGCTCATCCTGGATTCATAGACTCATAGAATCATCTGATTGGAAAAGACATGTGAGATCATTGAGTCCAACCATACCTGTCCCCAAGAAACTCATCCACCTGTTTTTTTAAACACCTCCAGGGATGGCCCTTCTCTGGACGCGCTCCAGCCCCTCAATGTCCTTCTTATAGTGAGGGGCTCAAAACTGAACCCAGCACTCGAGGTGCGGCCTCACCAGCGCTGAGCACAGGGGCACAATCACCTCCCTGCTCCTGCTGGCCACGCTGTGTGTGACACAGGCCAAGATGCCATTGGCCCTCTTGGCCACCTGGGCCGCTGCTGGCTCATGTTCAACCGCTGTCAACCAACACCCCCAGGTCCTTCTCTGCGACACAGCTCTCCAGCCACTCCTCCCCAAGCCTGTATCGCTGCACGGGGTTGTTGTGACCCAAATGGAGGACTCTGCTCTTGGCCTTGTTGAACCTCATCCTGTTGGGTTCCAGCCCATTGATTCATGCAGGGAAGGAGCTGTAGCCATCATGGCACTCCTCTGCTGACTTCTGAAGATGTGAGACTTGAAAGAAACTATTTCTTTGCTAGTATGGACTAGTGTGAGAAGCCTTTTTATAAAAAGTAAATAGACACTGAAGTATGGATACTTCAGAACCTACATCTGACTGTCACAGAGTTTTGTTTGTGTATTGCAAGGACTTTCCTTTCCTTTTCTTACCGGCACTCTCCCTATGCAGTCCATATTTGCATTTAGTCACGAGCTGCTTTTTGCTTCAGGATCGTCATCCAGAGGCCCAGACTTTCCCTATCCTGCTGTAGTCCCACATTCAAGAAAAAAGAATGTACCTAAAAAAAAATTTTATATAAGTAACATGCATAAAATCAACAGAAAGGTTTTTACTCTGTGGCACCTTACACTCCTTGAGGCTCAGATACTTTTTCTTGTTGAGGCCTGAGAGATGCTGCAGGGTGAAATAACGACAGCTTTAAATGGCATGGTATCACAAAACAGTGGATATTGCTGGGTTTTGTAATCACACACTGCTGTTACAGTGCTGCTCCATGGTGCTCCCAGTACACTCACACATATTACACATATAAACTCTCCAGAAAACAGTTGTGTTGCCATGCAACATGGCACATGGGGTATCTAATTGCGCCCTCCAGCCACTCTTATGAAACTAGGAGTAAGCAGAGCTAGAAATTATTGAGCACTTTTGGATTTTCCAGACTCTGGAAGCACGTGTACGTTGAATTAAACTTAGAGCTGTGTAGTCTCCACTGAAATACTGTTTCCTTTGATCTGTACTAAAGAGAGTGACAGAGCAGTTATGAGTGTGAGTGATAGGTAGGTACGTATCATGGTATTTGGGTTCTTGCTCTCTTTCTTTCTTTTTATTCAGTTTCTTTCATTTTCTTGGTGTCAGGATATTTTTAGTTCTTCAAGGCTTCTTCTTCTGCATCAAAAATAAAGGTGAAACCCACTTTTAATCTATGCTTGTTAGAATATGTCTGTGTGTATATATATATCTAGGCAGTGGCGCATATCTGAGGTTACTATGTCTTGATCAGCTCCATTTGTATTCACTACAAGATATTAAGATATAAAGGAAAGAGAAGTGTTTTTCTTTCAGTATTTTTCCCCGTCTTCCAGTAGTGTTTTCTGTCTGCAGTATCCTTTGAGTACTGACTGTTGTGGGTTTATTCCCCGTAGATCATCTTCAGAAAGATCAGCGATGTCAAGAAGGAAGAAGAGGAGCGCCTGCGCCAGAAGAATGAGGTGACGCTGAGCATCCCTGTGGACCACCCCGTGCGGAAACTTTTCCAGAAATTCAAACAGCAAAAGGAGATGCGTAATCAAGGCTCAACTCACATCGACCCAGAAAGGAACCAGCTTCAGGTGGAAGGCCGGAGTGTGCAGAATGGGGCCTCCATCACAGGCACCAGCGTGGTCACCGTGTCGCAGATCACCCCTATTCAGACGTCACTGGCTTACATGAAAACCAGTGAGGCTGTGAAGCAGAACAACAGGGATGCGATGGAGCTCAAGCCAAATGGAAATGGAGACCAAAAATGTTTGAAAGTAAACAGTCCCATTCGGATGAAAAATGGGAATGGGAAAGGGTGGCTTCGACTGAAGAACACAATGGGAACCCACGAGGAGAAGAAGGAGGACTGGAACAACGTCACAAAGGCTGAGTCCATGGGGTTGCTGTCTGATGACCCCAAGTGCAATGACTCAGAGAATGGTGTAAATAAAAACCCACTGAGGAAAACAGACTCCTGTGACAGTGGAATAACAAAAAGTGACCTTCGCTTGGATAAAGCTGGTGAGACTCGCAGCCCCCTGGAGCACAGCCCCATTCAGGCTGATGCTAGGCATCCTTTCTACCCTATTCCTGAGCAGGCCTTACAAACCACGCTGCAGGAAGTCAAGCACGAACTCAAAGAAGATATCCAGCTGCTAAGCAGTAGGATGGCTGCCCTTGAAAAGCAGGTGGCAGAAATTTTAAAAATATTGGCTGAAAAGAACATATCCCAGCTCTCTTCCCCCAAGTCTCATTTATCACCCCAGCAGACTCCCCAGATACCCTGTCAGGATATTTTTAGTGTTTCAAGGCCCGCATCACCTGAATCAGAAAAAGATGAAATCCACTTTTAGCATATACCGATGTGTATATATGTATACAGTATATATGCAGAGGTGTATATATACCTTTATACATATATATGTGTGTGTATAAGGTAAATATATATATACATATATATTTTCACTTGCATCCAATATGACTTGAACACACCAAGGATTTTGATATGTAAATATTGCATGTCCAGCTGGATTCTGGCCTGCCAAAGAAAACAATTATTAACATAGATATTGCTTGTATAATATGCAGTTGACTGCATGCACACTTTACATTTATTTATAATCTCTATTATGTAATAAAAGAATGACTTTTGTTTAACAAAGGCAATGTTCTATTCAAAGAATCAGGGTCTAACCTGCCAATATTGCCATGACAGTTTTGATCTCAGGCTGGGTGAATTGAGCTTTTATTTCCTCACTGTCTTTTCTGCCGAGTTAAACAGTAGGTTAACGTGACCAATTGGAGGATGCATTCATACTCCAATTAGCATTGTTTCCTGGTATCATTCCATTACGATATACTGTATATTTGATGATAAATCCCCCTACTTCTTCTAAAGGGAGGGCTCAGCTCAGTGGCCAGGGAAGGGCATCGTGTCCGTGGTTGGGGTGGATCACTGGTATTTATTCATGTGGGTTTCGTGCATGCACAGCCTTTTATTTCAAGTATCCTCTTGCTCTTTTAACATCATAAATAAGGAATAATAATGGTGATTGATGTGACAAAATGAAACTAACAGAAACTCAGCTTCACTCCCTGTGTGTTTCACGGTAACTTCTTTCTTGAAAGCCTCCTTTTACTGATGCCAGTTTTACTGAACTGTTAGGGTAGCATTATGCAGATTCTTTTTGCAGCTCTCAGTGATGGTGTCCGGTTCTGTCAGTATCTTCATTAGGATGTCCCATTTTTGCAAAGTTGAGGTTGTTCTCCCCCTCCTTTGACCCTGGGAGAAAGACTTTGCACGAGGTTTGAGCAGGGGAGAAAACAATTGTAGTTCGGCTCCTCGGGAGCAACATGAGCAAGTTTGAAAGCGTGAAGTTAAAAGGCTGCAGTTAATCTCCCTCCACTCTCTTCTGAGGATGTTTATGAGTCTGTAACTGCCTTTGAGAAAGAGCGAAAATAACCAGTCGGGATGAAATTCCCTTTAGTCAAAGGCACTCAGGTGATAATGTTTGGGTGGGAGAATGGTGACTGTGTTGGTGAGATGAAGTCCTCCTTAGGATGCTGCCCTCTACTTTTGCCTTGGACTTGTGGAAGGTCTCAGTGCATGGGCCGGGGGGGCAACGCACTTCAAGAGCAGGCTTGCAGTGCCCACACAGCCAGTTGTTACACATACTAAGGCCATTAGGTCTGTGGCACATGCTCTGACCCTCTTATTAACTGGCTACCAGCAGCATCTCCCAGTCATGAACCAAGCTCAAATCCCACCTGCACAATTTCTCCTGGAGCACTGCCCTCCACACAACACTGTTGGCTTCGCAGGGCTGCAGCAGGACAGGCTTTTGCAGTGGATCTGGTTTGTTCTCTTGCTTTTAGCTGAGATTTTGGACTCTGCCTGGGTCTGCACCTGAGTGTGGTGAGGCTTTTCACATCTCAGTTTGCACTAGCTGAGAATCCAGACACGTATGATGCACAGTAGAAATGGCCATTGCAGCTTCAGAGGTGTTGCTGGTACAGCTTGAGGCCAGCACAGCAGAGTGCAGTGGCTTCTTCAGAGAAAGATTTCCTCACCATACTTAAGTGGCCTCTTGCATCCCGTGTTTTCAGAAGTGCCTGGAGTAAAACATACACGTACCACAAGGCATCGCTATCAATCAGGTAAATAAAGGCATGTTTATAACAAGTAGGCATCCTTACTAGGCACCAGGTATTTCACCTTAGGAAATTAAGCTAAACTATGAAAAACTACAAAAATCCCACCAAATCATCATTTGTGGTACTGCCAGTTGATTAGGAACCTGCATTTAAGAGTGGGCATATATTCTACTGTGAAATCTAAACCCACGAACCCCAAAAGTTCATAAGAAAGTCAAAGAAGTCATCGCTTGTGTTTTGTCAATTCATGGATGTGTTTTGGGAGATGATGGTCTTTCTCAATTGCTGTTCCTTTCTGGCTTGTTTCTGCCCCTTCTCCAGTTCCTTTCTTTAGGAGATCAAGGACAAAAAATAAAGGAATAAGAAAAAAAACCACTGAATGGGCCAACTCTTCCCAACGCCTGATGGTTTGGCTGCCTGCTCATTATAGTTTTCCACAGCTGTAGTTGCTGCTGTCAAAACTTTCAGCAGGTGCATTTTGCAGCTGCTCTTCTGACACAAGTGCATATCTATAACTCTACAATCATGCTTTAGTCTGCAGGACCAACTGTGCTCACTGTAGGACCTTCAAGGTCCTACTCTAAATCTTACCCTGGGACTCTGAAAGAATTGGTGGGTTATAGGGTTAGGGAGTTACAAGATTGTTGCAGGCTGCTGGAGTACGAACAGACCTTGTGGGTGCAATTTAAGTGCCAAGCTTTGAAGATTTGAATGTTCTTGCCTGTTTTGGATTGCTGGTTAAGACGGACAGACAACCACTGCCTAGAGCTGCCTAGTGAATGGCTGAGAAACACAGGCTGTCTGGAGGCCAGATTTTGGTACAGTTCCTCCAGTGCACGAATCTGCCACAGTGTGATGCTGCAAAAGAGCCAGCAGGGTAATAATGGGAGTGACTTTGTTAGAAAGCTTTTGCCTTAATGGCATTCCTCTGCCTTTGTGAAGGACTTCTTTTCTTTCTCTGTAACCGGTATTAATTCTAGATAGAACTGCATGGCATGCAAAGGGATCTCTGTTTAGGTTTATTTTCCAGGTCAAGTGTAACTTTGTGCCACTTTACAGTGAGAGGACATGTAACAGGATTCATCTGACCTTGACAATCATTTGAGACCAGTTCAAGTGCAGCTTGGCTGGTTAAAATCGGTAGTGGCTAAAAGCTATAAATTGTGTAAAATACCAAGTTAATGAAACAAATATAATATTTCCAGGTCCACTTCTCCTAGTGCTGCTTTGACGCTGATACTCCAGTATTGCCCAGTGCAAGTTCAGTGGAACCAGCTTGCACCCTGTACAAGGTGGTAGAGTAATGGGTATCTTGCAAACATGAGTCCTGCAGACGGGCTGTCCCAGTCCCTGCGTGCTGGGAGTGCAGCTGGAGATTCAATTTGTGGGACTGATTCTAGTGGCTGTTGCTCTGGAAATTTGGCTTGTGCAATTCTGAAGCCCTTTGCCTCCAAAAGCCTGTAATGGGAGCATTACATGTTGTTCTGTGGAGTTGTTGCCGGGGCACTGGGTCAGCTTTCCTGTCCCTTCGTGGTTGTGCATGATGCGATGGAGCGTGCGGCCGACGGGGGCGTTCCTTTTCTCTTAAAGAAGCATGAGTCATAGTCTTGTGGTTCAGGTTTATCTGAAAGCAACCACCTATAGTCATTAAGTACAATAAGGACACAAACGTGTCTCTTCCACCTAAGCCAGTGCCCAAGCATCTGCTATGTGGAGGGAGCTCTTGGCTGCATGCTTTCTTTTCCTTTAAGAGCTGTTTATCTGTACTGGTATTCCTGCCACATGCTGGTAACAGCGTACCTAGTACTTACCTTGTGCTTTCTGTGGTCAAAGCATTTTACCTGCACACAAGTGGATTTTATCTTTCTGGACTTTGGAATTGAAATAAAATGTGTACAGAGAAGTAAACACTTCCCAAAGCAAATGAACTAGAGTACCTTTAATAGCTTTTTTTGTGTAAAGTTACATATACAAGATAGAACAGCACTTCAAGATAATAACTGAAAAAAACTAATTGTTGTAGTGAAGATTCAGTTCTTCTGAATTTGTGTTTGTAAATCGTTTTTTTGCCATCTTTCTGGCTTTGCCAGGGGACAGGGGTTAGAGCAGAGCTGACTCTGGAAGTGACAAACTTAAGCTTTGCTCATTTTTCTTTTCCCTCTTCTGTAGAAGTAGCGCAACTATAGGGACTTATGCTGCTGGCACTGGCTCATTACTAGATTGGACTTCAGTCTTCATTCCCTGAAGGGTCACTCTGATGATCGTATTGGACCTCAACGTGAATTTTGGATCCCAGAAAATTTTAGAGAACTGGCTGCTGCAGAAATAACATTTTACAGTTTGCAAGTTTTGAGCATTCACCCTGGAAGTAACTGAGACCCTTATACAGATGTCATCATTTGCGTGGGTCAGAAGACAGATGTTGGGCTCATGAAATAGTTCGGGGGCTTTTGGGGAAAAAGATGTCCTGATCTGAAAGGGAAAATAAAAAGACAAAGGTTTAATATGGAATTTGGTAGTGAGGAGGGAGAGGATATATTATAATGAATTAACAATTTTTTACTTGATTTTGAGCATCTTTTTGGATGTCAGAAATGCACAGATTGTTTGTTAAAATAAATATTTTTTTTCCTAAGTGAGATAGCATCAAAGTGATACCTGGTTTTTTTTACAAAAAAAGTGTTCAAATACCATTTTCCTAAAGAAGAGGTTTTGTTACTGTTGTTTTTAATAAGCTGTATCTTGTATCTAAAGGCTTTTTTTCAGTTCTTTTTTTGTATGAGGAGCTCCTGTGTTAACACATATCTTCAGGTCTATAGGATCTGTAATGTTTTGTAGTCTTGCCGTTAACGTAGTTGTTAGAGGGAGTTTGAGAATTCTTTTGGAGAAAAGCATCTCTCCATGGCAGCCCAGGCTTTGTGACTCTCGTGTCCTGAGCTACAGTGAGAGCTGTGAGCACTGAAGAGCAGTGGTTTGCATTTTTCTTGGCACTTCTGGATCTGCACTGATTTCCTTCAGGGAATTCAAGGAAGGAAGTAGAAAAGTTGGCACTGCCATTTTTCCTGTATGGCCGCAGTCCTTCACAAACCAGAGCAGCACTTTCCCATGCAGCCTAAAGGGAGGAAAAGGTTAACCCAGCTGGTTTTCCACATCTGGGAATAGTTTTTATAACTTTCCCTTTATTTTTTTGGTGCAAATGGATAACATGATCTCTTTGTGTTTTGTTGGGTTTAATAGGTTATAGTGCATTTCAAAATTATTTATGTTCTTAAAGGAAGGTGCTGAATGATGCTAAAATAGACAAGAAGTCCACATTATTTCTGGCAGAAAAGCAGCAAATTTTCTTACTGACATAAAGAATATTGTGCAAAGATCGGCTTTGTGATATCCAACAAATGACAAACTAAATAAAATCATCCTTACTGAGGGTGCGTTTAGTCATACAGAAAATTGACCTCGTATTGCACAGTGGGACAAGAAAGCATATATCGATTTTGAATACTCAGATACTCAAATGACACAAACATTCAAAAAGGGCTTGATAAGGCCATGATAAGTAAATTATATTAATTTCTTATTTTATGTTAATCAACTTCTTGATGCAAGGCAGGTAGAAGCAAACATCTGGGGCAATAGTCTCACAAACCTTTTTATCCATTGTCTATAAAGTAGATAAGTGCATTTCTTCATTATTTTCTGCTTGGAGATGTAAGCTTGCTTGGCCCACAGTCTGAGATTATTGGTGTGCACCAACTGTATATTTGGCTGTCTGCCACGAATACATCAATTAGCCTTAATTAAAAGCCCTATAAAAAGGATTTTATATTATGTCGGTCTCGGCGCCCCTCCCAGTGACATGACTGTATTTTATCTCATTCAGAGCAGATTCCGTTCAGACCGAGCAATTGCAGAGTGTATTTCTGCCTGCCTACAAAGGATGTATAGACACACCATATTTATCTACCCACTTGGAATGGGGACTGCAATGCGGCCCATTTAAGACAGGTGTTTCAGACAGGGTTAAAACACGCTCCGGAGGTGCCAGTTTCTCATCAGCTGTAAAGTAACAGCTTTAGATTAGACACTTGATTTGTAGACTACTGGAGGGTAAATGAGGTGAATCCAACCCATAATTCAAGCTCCAGACCTGGTCTTGTTTGTATAAAAAGTTGGCTCCAGAAGGGACCATTTAACGTCTTTCCAGCGCAGAAGCGTGTTCATACAGGTGACAAACAGTACAGCAAACACCGAGACGTCTCAGGAGTATGCAACCAGAAACAAAGTGGTCAGTTTCTAAACTGCTAATGAGAGGTCCACAAAGACACTCAGATGATCAGTTCTAGGCCTGTGGTAATCAGGCTTTTAACTTCTTACCCCAATTCCATGCCAGAATCGTCCAGGGACCTCCATTTTCACAGGTGTGTAGCAGCTGAGATGCTCTTCATCAAAATGTGCGATGCCAAGGCACAGAAGGGAATCACTAGTCAGGTTTTGGACAGTGAAAGACCCGTTTGAGATCTTTGACTCCTCTAGGGTATTGAGAATGGTAGGGGTTTTATCGCTGAGCTGTGTCATGCAGTGAGAAGAGGCCAAGGCTTGGAAATGTCCAATAAATGTCCAATAAAATGTCCAAAGAATTGTAGTGAAGTGCTTCCAAGGTGGAGTCACTGACCACCAGGCAATTGCCTGGGCTGCAGCAGAGCCCTGGCTCTCTGCTGTGCAATGAGAGGAGAGACGGGAGTGGGAGAACAAAGGATGGAAAGAATGGTCTCCAAAAATGGTGACAATATTCAACTGAAGTCAATACTTTCTAGTCTCTGCATCGTGGCTCTTTGCGCCTTCATAATTAGCAGACTCCTCTTTCTCTAAAGTGTTGTTTAAGGATGAGGCTACCAGCCCTTTCTAGGGTGACAGCTATGGGACAGGAAGGATCATTAGAGGATATTCAAGTATGGATGACCTTAAGGGGAAAATATGGGCTTCAGGAGAGCCAAAGCTCTTCCAGCTTGCCAAAGACCTGTCAGAAGGGGACATGTAGCATCTAAACTGTGTAGCATCATTGTATGGACTCTATATTTGAAGGGGGCCCTGCTTTGAGTGGGAGGTTGGATCAAATGATTTCCAAAAGGTCCCTTCCAAGCAATGTTGTGTTATCATTCAGTGTTTCTGTAAAGTTTAAAAGCACAAATGCAGAGAAGTTAAAATTTGAAGGTTCTTTGTTATGTTGTATTATTTTCTGGTTTTCAATTTAAATGCCATACTGAGAAACATGGCACCAGTTTTCAAGATAATGAATGTTTCTTAGAGCTGATACTCATCAAACATATACCAGAGAAATTTGGCATATTCTGAAACTACAGCACATAAATAAATTAATCCCTTCACTGGGCACCAGCTGACATCTGCCCTTGCTGTCAAACACCGACAAAAATGTCTCGGTGACCATGCACTTTCTGGAAGCAGCGAGCTATTATGGATACACCAGCAACACCATCTCCCTCTTCCAGTCTTTTCGCCATCCCAGGGAAAGGTGTCTGAAAATGCCGTCCAAAAATCCATAGCATTTGAGCTGGTTTTCAGTGTTGCACTGACAGACGTGGTCATCCAAGGCTATAGGAAATGTGTGAAGGGTAGAGGCAAATAGATTTCTCATTAGTAGCTGGATGTGGAGGTGATTCTCACCCCTCTGGATTCAGCCTGTTACTGTCTGTCAGTGCGTGGACACCATTGCTTGAAATGACCTTTGCTTGTCCAGAGGGTCTGGTTACGTCCACAGGGCCCATACACATCTCTAGAGTCTGACCCATCCCCTTTCCCAGGCTTCTGACCTGCTTTTCTAGGCACATTCCGATGTTTACACCTGGGCCTGTTAGATTTCATTGAAAAACTATTTTTCCAGGACCTGTAACCTCCTCCATATCCATGATGGCTCACAGCGTTCCTCAAAAAATCCTTTCCCATCTGTGGCTTAGCAGAAATTCTACAAATTAAACAGGAATACCAGGCAAAGCTCTCTGCCATATTCAGTACATTATTTTATTAAACAAACCTTTTTCTGTTGTATTTGTAGCCTTTTTGTACAATCTTGAACAGTTCCACTGCCGAGACTGGAGTGTTTGTGGGTTTTAATGAGCCAGTTTGAGAAGGGGAACTAAAGTGAGGGGTATTTCCTCTAGTTTCCTCCTCCAGTTACACCTTAGGTGAACTTCACTACTAGTAAAAATCCTCTTCATTTCCTTGGGCAGACCCCAGTGCTCTGTTCCACATTTCCCTGTGTGCTGTCAGACACTTTCCTGTCCTGGGCTTGGTTTCAGAACCATTTCCTGAGGTTTCGCACCTCTTTTCTCTGCCACCACTTTGCTTTCCTAGAAAAACCCCTTTTGTGCTGGCGTCCACGTCTTCCAGCTGGTGAGGCAGGAGAGGACATGCACGGCTCATTGCGAACAGGCGAGGAGCGGTACAGTACACTGTGCTTTCTGGCTGATCAGTTGGGAATCCAGTTGCATCCAGGACTGCTGCCAGGACAATTAGTCAGAGGTCACAGTTCAGTTTGTAAATTGGGTGTCTTACCCAAGCTCTCATGGAAAAAGGCTTTTTTTTTTCTCAAGCAAAACAGAATTTCTGCTCTGCTTCTAATTAGTCCTCTGTTGTCCCTGCAGGATTAATTACTGCCTTCTTCCCTTGTATCATCAAATGCTGTTTGGCAACAGCTTTTTTTTTTTTCTTTTAATTTTAGGTATAATTAGGAGTCCTGGCGTTACAAACAAGCTCAGTCAGGTGGTACTTAAAGTTACAGAGCTAAAATATCACCTTAACTAGTAATTAAAACCTAGCTTTTGAATACCAACAACCCCATTGCACTTGCTGCATGGTCAGAGCTCATTGCTTTGGGGTTATGAGAACATTAGTGTGGAAGTCCTTCTCCTCAAACCGATAGCAGAAGGGGTTTTGTCCTGCAGGGTCCTCCCACGATGTGGTTCTTAGAAGAGGACTGTGGTTGCAAAGATGCATTGGCATCTCCCAACTCTTTCTGCTGCCTGTTCATGCTTTGTAGATTCCCGGCCACATTTTTTTGACTTAAAGGAAGGGCTGAGTGCCACCAACTGCATAAATCTATCAAGTGGTAAATTCAATTTATCGAGTGGGAGAGGCAGGAGCTAGCAATAAGGCAGGATTTGGGTTTTAAAAATCTGCCTTGTGGGAATTGGGCAGGCTACCAGAAAGACAATAAAGGATTTATCTGGCAATGCAAGCCAAAGGAAAGCTAAAAGTGAGCAGGAGAATTTATTGATACCAGTGAAAAAGCTCATTAGCGTTAAAGTGCAAAGCAACTCTGTAAATGCACCTCCCAGCCATCCCAGTAAAATCCCTGGACTCAGGCAAGGGGAACTAAGGCTTTTATTTCTATGGAGTGCAGAACTGGCTAATCAGCTTTCCCAGAAAACTTGCACACAGAAGATCTTTCCTCCCATGTAATAGCACTATTTTACCAGCATGGGCAAATTTCAGAACTAACCGCAGTGTATTTCCCCTGGCACTAGTTTTGCAGTGATTCAGAGAGGGTTCTGAGGCTGGTATTGCTGTATTTCTCATAAGACACGTTTGCTCCCTTCCTTGCTTGTCAATTATTTGCCCTTTAAGAGATCTGCAGCCCTATAAGGGTTGTGAGACACCACAGTAAACCTGCAGCTTGAGGGGATGCAGTGGAAATAAAGGTTCACCCACATTTTTTACGGAAAATATCCCAGCAGTAAAAATACACTTGCTAACTCTCTAAAGCTCCAATGCCTTATCAGCACAGTTTATGTAACAAAATCTCATTAGTACTGCAAACTGCTGTCACATGAATTAAGACATGATATGCTTCATGAACTTTACATACCTATTTACTGTTATGCATATAGCGCCTGGCCGGGGCTTTCACGTACAGGTATAGCTGCATATCTTACATTAAACGTGTTTTGAAAGCTATATAATACGAAGCAGCATATTTTCCATAATGAAAAGCAGTTTTTCCCCTTCCATGTTTGTCTTTCCTTCCTTCCTTCCTTCCTTCCTCCCTTCCTTCCTCCCTTCCTTCCTCCCTTCCTTCCTCCCTTTCTTATTGACTTCTTTTTTCTTGCCTGGATTATTAGGCTAGCAACTTACAGAAGTGGGAAGATTGATTAAGTAATGTTACATCAGCAGATTTAATGAGATAATGATCTGTTTTGCTATTTGTGCTCAGAAGAAATAATGTGCTAATAGGTTAGGGCTGATTTGTTAATGTCCTGCTTAAATACCAGCTAGTGAGTAGTTGAGTGAAGTGTCCCAGCAGGTCTTCTAAACCGTGTTCTTTGTTTTGAAGTTAAATATTTTCAGACTGTGTAAATGTTCTCATTAAGGTCAGTGAAAATCTTTCCATTAATTTCTATACTCTAACCCAGTTCTCACATAGGGATCAGGACAGTAAGTTCCAGTGTGGGCTGAGCCTTCTCAAAACCAAGCACTGAGGATACCAGACTTTAATTTCAGGCTCTTCTCTAATGTAAATGGGTCTGAGATTTCATGGCCTACGACACTCTGCGTGTTGAATGCAGGCAGAAATGGGAGGTTGTGTTTGAAGATTGGGACAGCGAGATAAATTGCAAGAAAGATCAGCTGAACCGATCAGGGAAAAGGGCACTTTTTAATTAATCCATATTTGAATCCAAATGGCTTATTCTCGGTGTCTGAACTGTCAGCAATTTCCATCCAAAGTAACTGCTCAAAATTCATGACTGTCTAGAATATCCTTGTACAAGCTCGATATGTACATAAGCTGTGCAAACTCCCTCGGGGGAGAAGCACAGGTGAAAATAAAGTTATTATTGCTACCACAGAGAGAGACGATGACAAAGGCAGGAGATTGTGCCTCGGGTACTATGAGACTCCTAAATCCTCCCCTGCCATCCCTGTATCCAAGCGTTGCCAATTCAGACATGGGCTGACGCGCTCAACTTTTGTGTCCTACTTGTGTTTCCTCACGTCCATTTACACCTGGAGCGGAGCAGAGCGTCACACAGGGAAGGAGCAGCCTGTGTAGGACTTCATGAAGTGTAACCCCCCACCCCAGACCAGGCTTCAGAGTGAAGTTCTGGCTCCATGAGGGTCATGGGAGTTTTGGCGTGGGTTTTAGGACTCCTCCCCTGTCTCCACCATCGCTTTGAAACGCTTGTAGGTTCCCTCTCATGTTTAAGCAACTACTCATCCTAGGCTCTTAAAGGAGGACAAATCTGGGGAATATGAGGACAGGGGGATGAGTGGTGCGCAAATGTGCCTGTGCAATCCCAGATCCCCAGTGGTGCCTGCGGAAGTATCCTCAGCACAGCGTGCTGACAGTATTTTCACAATTAATGGCAGGTGGAAATCTTCCTAAATAAATCGTTGTCATCACAGAGGACCTCATTACAGGCAAAATGTTGTGCTATTTTTCTAGCTTTTTTTCCCTAGACTTTCCCCCTCATGCCAAATGAAACTGAAAACTAAACTGAGCCAGGAGCTGCTGTACAAGCCTGCACAGCAAGAAGCTGAATCTAAAATCTACCCCAGCCTGCCCTCACAAGGTACCCACACGGTCTGTGCTGATCACCCTTCCTAGGCATAACCTGCCTTCGCTTTCTTTTCCTCTGCTGAAGTGCAGGGCTATGGCCAATACGCATTTTTTCCTTTCCCTGGGAACAAGCAGCCTTGTACCACCAGCCCGGCGCTCCCTGACTCGCGCATGTGCTGCAACACCTCGCTCTGCACCCCAGAACACCTAAGAGGGAGATGGTTGCGATGCGAATCCTTGGTTTGTGAGAATCGTACTGCTAACATTAGCCAGACTTTATTCCCAAGCAAAACACAAGGGGCTTTCAAGCTCCCTTTTTTATCCTGAGGGCCTGAGTTTTGATTTCAGATTTCAAGGTGTCCCATTAGCTGAAAAAGCACCAGCTGGTGTAATCGTGTTTGTGCAACCCTCACAGAGAAGTTGAGCAAAACGACTGCTGTTAAAAGCTTCTATTGAAAAAACTGATCGACAGAGTAATGCAGCTTTTGAATGTATGGGATTCACAGACACTGGACTGCGGGGAAGAGAAATATTTTGGGAAAACTCTTTTTTTGCAAAGGAGAAATTGGGGGAAAGGGTTATTGCTCGGATAATGTTTCTTTTGTTACTACTTGCTGCTCTTTGTACACTAGCCAATGCAAATGGTATTCACGTTACCGATATTTTTGAACAGCCCAGCTATCTTTTTTGCTGTTGTTAATATACTGAGGATTTGGGGGGATTTTAAATGCCTCTGCCTTTCAGGATTATTTCTACAAAAGCAATTGAGAACTGTATTTTGACAGCAAGAAGCTTATAAAAACCAAGAGAAAAAAAAAAAAAAAAGGCATTTGGGACTGAACAGCTGTAAAAGGAAGGCACCTCTGCTACCATATCTGAGAACGACAGAGTGGTCATGAATTACATCAAGGAAGGACCATCTTTCTACTGAAAATCACACATCAGTTCGTACAGAGTTGATGCTCCCTTGACTACTCGCGTGACTGCTGAGTGGTATGCGTGGGAACACATTGGTTGAACGTGACTGTGTCGTCTCCTTTGGACATTGTCCTGTCTGATCAGTTGAAATTGGTTAATCTGTAGCAAGCTTCTTGTTGCACTTTTCTGTTTGCTAATAATTCAACAACAAGGAAAATGTGGGTCACTTTAATGCATTGGCAGACAACTGTTTCTAACCCAAAGGTTTATGGGTTTTAGCACAATGAACTGTACTTCTTCAGGGAGGATCAATGTTGATTTTTTTTTTTTCCACACGTCTTTATTTACATGTGGCTATATTTTCATTGATACGGAATAAAAAGTGCATTTTATTGACCTTGTGTGCTTGTCGTGTTATTTCTCGGGAGTTCTGGCACCATAAAAGCAATGGCTCTTCGTTTCCTGGCCGAAGCAGAATGCAATTTGTTGAGATTAATGAGCAAAACATAATCTTATATTTAGGAGACTTGGGGATGGGGGAGACACATAAATCTATTGTTAGAATAGAGCTTGTATACAGAACAACAGGACAATGCTTGCCCTTCCTCCTCTCTAGCCTGAAGACAAAGGGAAATAAATCAAGCTGAGATTGGCACAGTTGCCTCATCCATAAAACTTTTGTAGCATTTAATTCCTTCCCCCAAGAAAATCAGGAAGAAAAGGAAATACTTCATCAAGTGGACAGTATTTGCTTATAACTTTTTGTACATAAAATGTTCCATTTTATTTGGTGCAAATGCATAACTTCTTTGCATCAAAACAATTCCATACATGAATTGCATTCCAAATGAAAAATGAAAATTGTGAAGGTGGGGTAGAGGCGGAATCGTTTTGCTTGGAATAGCAAGTTCCAATGATTTCTAAGGCATTTCCTCCCTTTGCTTCTTACATCATTGCCATTGTCACAAGTGGCACTGCCCAAAGAATCATGTGTGCCAAGGTGGCAGTGCCTTTCCTGACACATATATGCCCAACTTTGCTGATGTGTTCTTGAAACCACAGTTGCTCTGACACACCTTCAGCTCAGAAATCAAAACACGTGGAAACTGGTGGAGTTTTTTTCTGTTCCTTTGCAAGTGGCTTCGTCCTACAGGCTTTGTCCCAGCCAGTGATGGTATCAGGGTGCGGAGGGGTAATTATAGCTGTGACAGGCAGAGTGGAACTAATTCATAGAATTAGTGAAACTAATTCATAAATTTCAGTTTGAGAGTGAATCATCCGAATCTAGCTGTCCACACTTAGGTGATGCCTTCTGTCGGGACAGGTTCTCCAGGGAGAAAATATTTTCTGTTTATGGCGAAAAACATCCATTGCTGACCTTTTCTTTTTTGACTTAGTGAGCGCATCTGCAGCAGTGGTGAGGAGATCCTGGGCTCAGCACAGGAGGGAGGACAGCTTAAACCCTTACGTTAGGCACTGGCAGAACAGACCATAGTTTCCATCGCTGCAAACCCAGTGGCAGAGAAGGCTCTTGCTGCTTGTCTTTTGTAAATAGGGTTGGTTTTGGCAAACAGGAAGCTGGCAGTGTCAGCACAGCAGCATTTTCCAGATAGATGTCTGGGAATGTGTCAAGGCTGTGCATCCCAGTCCTGGGAGTCGCACTGGAAAAGTAGCTGCCAGGCGTGATGGAGGGAGGTTGAAGGATGAATCAAGAGTGGCTTTATTTGCAGGAGCTAATTTGTTACTGGCTGACGGTATTGGTTTGTGCAGTCGTGAAGCTGCACCGGAGGAAGTTAGCATCTTCTGTTATCCATGGGACTGGTCCTCACTAGCATTCCAGACTCCTTCTACACCTTCAAGCAGGGTTTGACTTGTACCCTTACAAGTGGCAAGGATTCCAGCTGAGATGCAGGATCAGTCCCTGCAGTTGCCCAAGCCCTGGGTGACTCAAGGTGTCCGGTTCACTTTGTGGATTGTTTTACCTGTGGAAGTTACCTCCACCTAAATGAGCACCTGAAAGCCAGGGAAATGTGTTACTATACATAAACACTTCTCATTCCCTTTATGTGAACACCATCGAACACACTGGGCTGAATTTTTCTTCTCCAGGGCTGATTGTCCCACTGGTTTAGGGTTCAGCTATAAACCACGTGTGTAAGCTAACAGGGGCCAGAAGCACAGGGCAGAGACAGAGGCTTTGTTCAGACCAGCTCCTTCCTCACATCAGTGCATCCTTGCCAGGCAACTACTTACAAAATATTTTTTCCTGATTGTCCACAGTGATGTTATTTGGCAGAGAATGAGGCTGAAACGATCATCTTATACCTCTGATTAGGCAAAATAATGAAGATAGAGTGAGCAAGTTCTTTAATGCTGGGAATTCTTTGGTGGTTGACTTTGCTGCGTGCAGCTGCTCACTTCAGAACAGAAATTGAGCCAGACATCGAAAGCTACCTGAAGAAAATGGATTAAGAGAAATGTACCATTGATGTCAGCTATACCGGGGGGCACCTTGACCACCTCCCTATCCTGGCCAATAGTTTCCATCTAGCCAGGTCTGTCTGAGCATAGTTTCTTGCTCACTTGGTTACACCTAAGAAAGTTAATAATTCATTACCTTCAGGAATGAGCAGACAGGTCCTGCAAGCCTGAGCATGGAGTGCCTGAAGCGTTTGGGCGACGTGATACTTGAAAGCCATGCTGAGCTCACATGCAGCGGTACGTCTCCACAAACACGTCTGTGGCAACACTGCTCAGTGCTTTTGGCTGCCAGCACCAGCAGTTGCTCAGCGGTCACTGCTTTGGTCACTTTTTGGAGATGCCTTTCTGCCCTTGGTTAGATAGAAAGACAGAGAAAACATATCCTGATTGCTTAGCTCAGACGTGGGAAGCAGAGATTTGCCTTGCAACCGTTTGTCAATGGCTCCTTCCTTTCATAACTACTTCTCTTCAAACGTTGCCAAACAAATAAATGCAAGTATATGGTTTATTTACAGAATTAAACATAAATACATTATGGTGTATAGAGAGGTGGTTAGTAGAGACACTAGAAAAATACTCAATTTATTTTCCATCAAAAATGGACATACAGAGCCTCAAACTCTGCTGATGACCACCGAGAGAGACAGAAGCTGAACAATTACTCTACTATTTTATTCCTTATGGGCTGTGTTCATGTAAAATTTAGGCATCTAATCAAGGTTGACAAACAGGAACCTATTCCTGCTGAAGTTCCTTCACGACAGGCAAGACACAGGGCACTTCCACTTCACTGAAACCCTTCAGGTGAGTTTATCTGTCCCCATTATCTGGTGGGGGGTGGGGCAAGGTGGCAAGACCCTTGTGTCATCAGTGCTCTGAGTTGATGGGTATAAATTGCAATTGTGCTGTACAAACACAAACAGAAATACTGACACCTCTGTCTTTGAAAAATATATATCCTACAGGTGAAATACTGTACTTACAGTCATCACACAAGTCTTCAAGAGCAAAATGTACGGTACATCAAGACTACTCTTACTGAAAAGCCCATTTGAAAAAGGCTTAAAGACATTTCTTTTTAGAGGAGGTACCTAAAGCTTTCTGTTAACGTGTTATGAGTGTCTGGCTAAATGATTATTTTAAAGCAGATTATGTTAGGAAGCGTTTGGTTCACTGGTAGTGTCTATTATTCCCCTCCATGTGGAGAACGCGTGGTTCAGAAGGAGTGAAAGAAGCATCTGTCAAGAAAGGACGTATGGGTTTTTTATTGCTGAAAAAGAAGGCAAAAAGGGAGCTGTGCTGTGAAGAAAAGCACTCTTCTGCCCAGGCTTTTTATAAACACAGCTGCAGAGGAAAGCCAGTGGGTTGCTCTTCCTCTGCAAATAACAAGTCTCTGCTACATTCCCAATAATGAAAGCAGCTAGAAAGCAGAAATTTGTGTGATGGTTCATGTCCCCACGAGCTGCCCAGCTCAGTTCTACCAGGCACTGCATCCATTGCTGCCTGTCGTCTCTTCATTTCACTCCATGCCTGCAAGTCACTCGCTCCTGCCCGGCTCTCGCAGACTTCACTGCCTTTGAAGATCTCCTGCCACCATCAGCAGCACCTGTCACTCCCACAGCAGCAAAGCAAGAAAGACAGAGAGCTGAGCACTCATTTAGTCCTTACTCAGGGCACAATTTTAAAGTTAGCCTGTGATTCTGCAGGGGAGAGACAGATATTTTAAGGGATTCTAAACCTGTGTTTTCTCTACAAATCTAGGTGCTCCCCTTCTGATCCCATCCCAGGCGTTCTTCCTGGCTTCACAAACACTGCTGCCAGGCTTAGTGCTACACAACACCTCTTCTAACAAAGAGGAGGAAGGTCTTCTGAGTATGCTTGTGCCACTCGCAAATGGGCATAAATGAGGAGGAACAGCGATGGGCAGGTGCAGGACTCGTGGCCACCTAAGCGCTCCTGACAGGGGATGGTGCCGGCTGTGAAGAGCCCTCAAGGGTAGGGGCCAGCAGCACATCACAAGGCGCTTTTAAAACATCACTGGAGCAGAGCTGGGAGCGTGCACTGTCGGCAGCTGCCCTTGATTGGCAGGACGATGGGTCGACAGATTTAATAAACCTTTTCCATCTCTCTCCTCTGTAATTCAGTGACATTTTTCTCCAGGAAAGTAACGTGCTTCCCAATTAATCTGATTGCAGTGAAGCAGGCTGTCATCAGCCCCCGGAGAGAGCAGGGCTTTGCCGGCAGTACGGTGGGATTGTCCATCTCAGCTGAGAGCGGACGAGAGCACTGCCCACATGGCGCAGGGCAGAGGGTGACCCTCAGAGCGGCTGCTGAGTCTGTTTACCAGTAACTGGCAGGGGAGTAAGGAAAGGCTGGGTAAGTAGATTGAATCAATTTATTGCCTGATAGTTAAATAAAGCACAGGCAATCAAAGAAAGGAGATGAGAAACAGGTGAGTGGACAGACTTGATGGATTAATCAGTCTTGCCATCTACTTACATATAGGCATTAGGACAACATTATAAATCAGTGAGATAGACACTACTCAAAGAACAGCGTGTGAGAGCTAAGACTGTGTAAGAGACACTATTCAACGTGGGAGGAGAATTTGGATGTTATTTAGCTGTTTTTCACAGACATGTATTATAACATTCAAAGATGTTATAGTATCAGAGAAGTTATAATATCAGAGATGTTATAATATCAAAGATGTTATAATATTAAAACATTGAAAGATGTCGTAACATTCCCCCAGCTCCACTGTGCCACAATGTGGCAGTGCCCTGCAGCAGAGGCAGAAGGTACCAGTGGGACCGACTGTGGAGAGCTGGATAGACAGCTCCTGCCCACAGTTGTCGTATTTTTTCCCTCCACCTGGGTGAGGGCTACGTGACGCAGACATGGGAAAACATATCTCGCTCTCATCAGGCAAAAACGAAAAGGTAAATTTGTAACCATGCAGCACAAGAAAAATCAGGGATTCAAAATGGCTACAAGATTTTCTATTTGTCGGGATGTAAAGAAGGGAGGAAGGAGGATTGGAGAAGTATAATTCTGTCCCTGATGCTCTCACTCTCCAGTTTCTTGCAGTCTTCCTTTCAGATGCTGTGAATTATTGGCTTCTGTTTGGAATGCAGAAAATATTTGTTAGAAATAATTTTCCACTGAAACAGAGGAGTGAAAAATTGCATCCCTGGTTTCGTGGGTGGGGGAAGATCAAAGGGTCTGGAAATATCCACAGCTTTTCAGAAGTAGCTCAGCCTGTTATGATTTTCTAAACTTTCTCGGAGGGATTCTGCTTCACGCTTGGGACAATAAACTTCCTTCTCCAACAGCAGTTTTTGTATAGGAAAAGCCCAGGATCAATGGGTGTAAGCAGACCCTTTGAATTCCATTTGTGCTCCACAATCTGATAACATAAACCATATTATTCATCTAAAATGCCCCATCCTCCTTATCTGCTATTTACTTCACGAAGCAGGGCCAGAAGCTACGGTGATTTTCCCCTTCCTTCCAAATATTAAAAAAATCCTACCTCAGTCTTTCACAATGTAATTTTTAAATTGTGTGTGTGATCAGCTTTTCTTAGTAAAAAATGAAAGGTGCTGGACAACAACTTCCAAGACGTGTGCAGACTTCCACATCCCTGTAAGAGGTAAGGCCTGGCCCAAAGCAAACCCATTCTTAATAAACCTGCAACTTCAAAAGACTGGGAAACCTCATCCTGGGAGCATATGACAGTGTAACAGCTTAACAAAAGACTCAGTTTTCCTTTAGTAAGGTGATGCTTCTTTTGCTTTCTTTTTCTCTTTCCCATTTCCTTTTCCTCCTTTTCCCTTTTTTCCATTTCCCATTTTTTCACTTTCCCTTAACTTTTTTCTATCCTTTTCTCTTCCATTCCCTCCCACCTCCCTTTACCCATTTCCTTTTCTTTATCTTTTTTCACCTCTAGCAAGAAATGCAGCCTTTTGTTCTGGCCTGTTTGACCTACAGTTTGGAGGGTGGATTTTATTCTGGCCAGCTGACTTTCTAACTATTGCAGGGAAAGGAGAAAAAAAACAAAAATAGGGAATCAAACCCATCAGTTCTGACAGCAAATGTACACCAGTAACCTAGCACACTATATTTCCAGGTAAGCTTGCTGGAACAAAGACAACTAAAGAAAACAAACCCCCCTAACCTGTTAGAACTCGACAGAACTAACCCCTTATTGTATGATATTTGCTAATTAACTGCATGCAGTGAAAAATGTGCAAGAATCCTTTCTGTGGCTTTTTGGGGAGAGTGATGGATTATTTTCAAGTAATGCAATAAGTAAGTCTGAAAATGGGTTGTGGTGGGTGGTTGCTTACCCCCCTCCATCCCTGTTTCCCTGCTAAATCATGACATAAATGTTTCCCTCAGCAGATGCAGACGCACATCATTTCTTTCGGGATTTTATAACCATGACAACCAGTTTTAAAGGAACGTTTTCAGTTTCCACAGTTTAAATTAGAAGCGTATCCAAAAAGAGGGTTGTAAAATGAGCAGAAGTAAGCTACTATTTCCACATCATCCTAAGAACAATGGAGTGTTACATTTTTACCTTTATTACTACATGCAAATATGATACAATGTAAAATAAGGCTTCTATACCAACTTTTACTTTAAAAATAATTTTAAAAGCAAAGTTTATTCCCTTGCTAAAAAGCCTTCGTTTTAAAGACAGTGAAATTAAATCTTCCTCATTTCAACTCATGTTAGATTTAATGATACTGTAATTTATAATGAGTAAAGCATGTTGACATTTAATGCATATGACTTCTTTGAAGTCACATCCTTTTAGTAGAGATGAATTTTGATGAGTTTTACCAAAAGGGTTGAAAGAGTTTAGGTAAGCTAAAAATAACTCAGGAGCGAGTTTAATCTGGGTTAGACACAGTTCCTTTTATCTTACATTGAAATCTCATTAACTGCAAGGTGCAGAGGACCTTTCAGTGCTTTCAAATACTTCAAAAATCGATGCCAAGCTCTGGACTGGAGTCACAAAGAGGGGCCAGTACCTAAGCCCAACAAGCTGCCAATGTTGGCATCTTGGTGACCTGCTGAGCTGAGGCTTTACCCCAGGAGGCTCCTCTCTGCTCCCATTTCTTTTCAGGTTATGTCCAGCTTCACCCAGGCTCATCATCTCTGACCTGTGCATGCGTGCCTGATGCCCAGCATTGGTATTACCCACCTGAACACCTGAAGGACCAAGGCAATAGGAAACCAGATGTGTACAACACCTGTAGAAAGGGGGAACATGATGATCCTTAATTTAAACATTGGTGGGCTCCCTTGTTTAATGTTAAATGTCTTTTTAAACAGAGTGCTCAGTAGGGCTTTTTCATCACTGGTACTTTGTGAATATCTCTATCTGTTTACCAGTTTCACATGATTAGTCCTTCATTTGTTATTTCCAGCTTAGATTTCTAACCCTTCTTGAAGCAGTTTGCATAATGTCTCTGTGAAGTAGCTTTTGTTTGCCATGTTGCCAAAACACCATGCCAGTGCGGTTTGGTGAAGCAGCTCTCCTATTTCCCAGTACCAGGCAAAACTCACCTACGAAGTCCTAGGCAATTGCTGGATTCATTTACCACGGGCCACATATAAAAATGTGTTTCCAAAACAGGTAGTACACAACCTGTAGTTGATTCTTGCTGCATCAAATTGGTACTGTTTTGGCGTATTGAAGAGATGCAAGTTTTTCTGTGCTCAGATGTAACAGCAAATTCTTCACCCTTGTGACTGGGGATACACCTGGGGATCCATCAAAGGAAGATGGGCTTGTTGAGTTTTTTGTTAGAAAATCACTGAGGGCTCAGGAGTTGTGTAATTCCTCCTGAGGGCTGACTAAGGTGACCTGGTCATTCCTTCCCTGGAGTGGAGGAGCCACCTGAGAATGCAGTTTCAGCCTAAAACGCAGTCCAGGTTTTCTGCTCTGAGTTCACCATTGCTGGAGGGGCTGCTTCGGCAGGCATAGCGGCACGCCACTGCTGACACTTGGTGGTCCACTCAGGCTGCTTCCTTGCTCTTGGGCAGCACATTGCCTCTTCTGCAGAAACATTGCAGTGGCCCCTGTACAGTTCTTCCCCGCAAAGAGTCAGACCTGTGCCTCGTTCCCTCTGGCTTGCAGGTGTATCCTCAGTTTGCACCTTGACGTCAAGATAAATCGTGCTGCCAGTACAGGGCTACAATAATTAGTTCATGTTTCCACTAGCTAATCACCTCTTTTCAAGATGTACAATGAAATCCCATATAAGTGAGGCAAAATGCTGGTTTAAAACAAACAGGGTAGGCAATTGCAACCAAGAACCAACCGTCCAGAAAGCAGCAAACCAGGAGTCAATGGAGAGTGACCTCAAAATCCTTCAAAAGAAGGTAACTCGACATTGCTGACATGAAATTACCAGGAGTCTGGCTCCCAAAACATCTTGAGTTAGTGGGTTTTCTTGAATCTGGAATTACATTTCTCACATCTGATCTCTGTTTGCTGCTCCTGCAGTGGCAGTGGGCAAGTATCACCTGAAGACCCATTTGAGAGGTTTGCATTAGGGTAAGGTGAAAACCCCAGTGTGTCTCTTTTGATGAGATAAGATGAGATGAAAAGAGATAAGAAACAATTGTTCTCATTTATTCTAGTGCCTGAGAGCTGAGGAAGGGAATGGCTTTTGGGGTGACAAACCCTCCCCCCCTTCTGGACCTGCTATTGCAGAATTAAAGAAGACACCTGAAGAATTTAAACTTAATTTTCATGCCTTAAGACAAGCATGTGACACACAGGCATACAGCGGAGGTAGAGAGTTTAGTCTAGCACAAAGATATGCTTAGGCTGAGGGTTACAGAAACTAAGGATTTTGTATTATTATTACCATTATTATGTAAAATTTCTTGACGCCTTGCAGCTGTAAAAGCATTAGACCCTACAGCCAGAGCCAGAGCTGACAAGTGTTTAGTGGAAATGCATGTCTCACCAGCCCTTGAGGATGACATGCAATCTTGCACGTGAAGTTATGCCACCAAACCACGGCATGCACTGCCTTTATCTCTGCAGGAACTCAGTGGGGAAACAGGCTCACGGATTCTGCCTGTGCAATGCGACCAGAGCCGATTACCTAGGAGTGACACTAAACCTGGTGCTCTAAAATCACACTGGATTATTTCGATTTTTATACATTAATTTAGCCTGACTTTACTATACATGCGTGTGTGAGAGAAACTCCACACAACTATATTTCAGAGCAATACAGACTTGTTTCGGAGTCCAACTGAAATTTCAGTTCACTGCTGAGACCTCGTTGCTCTCCAGCACGGCTCTACCCTCTCACTCACTGCCAGAGCTGTGCTCTGGGTACAGCATCAGCCGTGCAACAAGCTTCCCCAAAGCCCCCAGAATCAGTCACTCCTTTTGTAACCCGAACTAAATGCAACAAAGGTAAACAGAGCTGCTTCCCTTCCTTTTTAATAGCAGGTCAGTGATGCAATGTCTCTAATGAGCACTTCACCGTTGGCCATAGCTGAATTGCCAGGAAATGTTCAGTGCCCTGCAAGTATTTTGCCATCCTCCTCTTTCATCAATAGTTACTTTCAATCACAAACGCTTCTGCTCTTGACTGCTGTTACTTGAGCTGAAGAGCCAGCTGCTACAGTCTGGTCTTTAAACAAGGACACAGGGGTTTTGTTCTCCGGCGAAGAGAACAAAAAAGTGGGCAGAGCACAAAGAGCAGCTTTCACAGCAATGTCTACCCTTTGTGAAATCGCGCAGGAAAAACAGGCTCAGGTTAGAGGGCAATTTAAATTCCTTCCCACTGTTACCTAGATCTGGTCTAAGAAGTACTAAGAAAATGCAGGGTGGTTTTTTTCAAGCAGGAGCGAATGCACATGGCATTTACTGTTTAGAACTAAGCCCTTAGTTTATAAGAGATAGTATTAACATGCTTTCAATACGAATCACAACGTACAGACGCTCCTATATAAAAATGTGTGTACACACATGCACACACACACTCTTATGTGAATGCAAATAAAGTTATTGAAGAGATGGATTCCAGAGGGAATGAAAACAGAGAAATACGCCAAGTTTTCACCCACCGGAACAAAAGCCATTCTTAGAACAACTGCCAAGGAGATGGCAGCGTAAGGCAGTAGTGTTTCCACTGCCTGTTTCTCCCCTAGATAGTGCTGATCCTTCCTTTCTGGCCCCTGCAAAAGACATTAAGCTTAAGGAAATGCTTCACAAGGGCAATAGTGCAGGACTCCTCCAGGGCCTTGCTTCTGGTTTGCTTGTGAGGAAAGGTCTTTTCTACCATGAGCAAGTCTGCACTGTAAAGGGCAAAGGTTAAATCTAAGACAGCAAAACTCATTGTGTACTATGATTTGCAAACCCATGGGAGGGAAAACACTGAGTTATGTGCTGTCTGAAGAAAAGGAAGTGCGGTTCTACCCCTAGTTACTGACAAGGGACAAATATTTTTGCTAAATAATATTGCCCAACTAGTTATCATTTGACTCTATAAATGGCCCAAATCAGAAAGACAGGGACTCTTAAAAGAATAAAAATGGAAAATTCCTTAGTTTTTTTCAGGGATTATCCTTTCAAATCAGATATGACAGCCCTAGTAAACATGTGAGTCTTGATAGGGCTGAGTGGCATATTAGACTCTCTTCCCAGGGCTCTTATCTTAATTTTACCACAGTTCTCAGGAAATTAAATACACTTTATATTGTTCTTTCATTTGTGATGTACCTGACTTTGGTCTAGATTTAGATTTTTCCAGTTGGATCAAACTGGGCAGTCATAATCTCTCCTTTCTGCTGTTGCTGAATCTGAAATATCTGAATTAATGAGGTCTCTTGTTTTGTTATCATGTGATCTAAGCTGCCAAAATGAGTGATGTATAAAAGAATGAAAATGTAAATCGTCTACGTGCCTCTTCAAATGCTCCTTTACATACAAACCACTAACCCGGCTGCCTTTTACTTTCTAAGCTGTACACTGCAATATACAGAGAATGCTCAAGTTCTGTCAAATTTAACCACAAGTATAAAGATAATCCCAGGCATGTTGTGCTTTAGACCCACTTAAACTGCAAAAATCAGCTTAACCAAACTATCTGCTTATACTGTATCTTTAGACTAAGTCTCTCAAATAAATAGCTCACAGCTCATAGGATAAACCAAAAGATACATTATGAACTTGACTGAAACCATAAAGATTAGACACAGCTAAGACTTTAATGTTCTTCTAATACTTTTTTGGTATTGGAATCTTCATCTAACACGAAAGGAGAGCTAAAAAACCTAATAAAAACACTTATATTTCATGCTGCATGTAAAAAATGGTAATAGTTAAATAAGGCAAAGAACATTAAAGTTCTGTTGCTGTGGCCCTGCTGTCAACTGGCATAACTCCATATCTTCGATGTCATGAAAGCCGATTTAGTGGTGGCAGAGCTGGTCCGTCATGTTTGAAAAGAAACAGATGAACATCTCATCAGTGTGACGCGAGAGGTTTACTTTTGCGCTGCCTGCATTCCTCTAGCATATAGATGGCTGGAGTAACGTCCAACTTTTCAACTTGCAGCCTGGTGAGACAAACACCCATTTGTTGGCTGTGACAGTCAAGAGGCGGGCAGCAAACCTGAGAGATACTCTGAGCATATATCTCTCTATATAAGTGTTTCTGCAGACAAATGTGTATCCTAACTTCTGATACATCCCATGTGTTTAAGGACAGAAATACTGTTGCTTCCTTTTCAGTTTGTAGGAAATACTTTATAGTTTAGGATCAAGATAATTATGTGTAAGTAAGGAATCTACTGGGAATAAGTCAACGAGGTGCCTTGTATTTAGCCCAAAATATACAGAAAAGCAGTCTTATCTCTTTTGATACTCTTCTTCAATCCAGAGGAATCTTGAGAAACTTGACTGGGACAACAGAAACCTCATGGGTTTCAACAAAGTTCAGCATCTCCAATTAATCCCATTCCCTCATGCAGGCTAGGATCTGCCTCAATGAAAAGGACTGGAGGATTACGTTGAACACCAGGTTCAAAATAAATTAAGACTGAACACAACCTGCTATGAGATGGTGAGGGATCTAGACTTCTTTAATCCAGCGGAGAGGAGGCTAGGGCAGAAACAGAAGTCTTGAAGGGGAGTTCAACAGCCTGAACTGTAATTTATCACAGTATCATAAGGTTGGAAAAGACCTTTGAGATCATCGAGTCCAACCTATGACCCAACACCTACACCTACTCCTACTTGTCAACTACACCATGGCACTAAGAGCTTTATCCAATGTCTAATTGCAAAGATTACAAAGGCAGACTCAGTCAGGGTAGACAATATAACAAAGGAGAAATGCCCTGTAAATTACCATTTTAGAGAAACTTTTTATTAGGAGAGTGCTGCAACACTTGTGAAACTACACAAGGAGGGGCTATAATCTCCTTCCTTGGAGGCTTTCAAGCCATAACTAGACAAAACCATAGGTGACCAGCAAATTGGACAATAGACCTCCAGAAGTCCTTTCCAACCACCACTGCCATGTTTGTAAATCCTATAGCAGGTATCCTGTGCTTTCCTTGCTCTGTTGGTAAGAGCCGTGTTCTCCAGATAAATGGAGCTTTTATCGGTTGTCACAGAGCTCAGAAAAACAGATGTTTTTGAGTCTCTAAGGAAAGCTTTGATCAGAAATCTAACCATTTTCTTTGGGGCTGTACTACAACTTTATTTTCTTCTTCTCATCCTCAAAATATTGGAAAGTAAAGAAAGATTCCAAATATCAACAGGATAAAAAAAAAAAAAAATAGTAGGGTATCTTCTGCTTCAGCTACAGGAACTTTGTCTCATTTGAAAGAAGAGATCTAGCTGTAGAGCCAAAAATCATTCATTATGTGTAGATCTACCAACAGACCTTTGCTTGCATGAATCCAAACGGAGGATGGGCCACAGGCTCAGCTGGTGTAAGTTCAGCACGTGACAGTCAGTGCAAGTATTGTGATTTACACCAGCTGAGATATGGCTTTCTGTTTCTATTTTAAAAAATCAGCTATAAGAATAAATTTCTCCTTACTTGCCTGTTATGGTTCTGTTGAGCTATTTAACCACAGTAACACGATGACTCTGTTTTTAGTGCAAACCATAAATGGAACATCCATTGTGCCACATAAACTATATCTTCTAGCTCCAATTGATTTTAGAGGTGCTAATTATATTATATAGTGTTGCAGGAACTACAGTAATTCACTTCTAAAATCCATTTAATTTCTTTTTAATTACTCATGTTTACCAATTCCCTTAGATTCAGAAAAGGCTCAAAATTGCAGTTAGCAAAGGAGGCTTGAAGTGGAATGATTAAGAACATCTGGCATATACATAATTATACCAGACAATTTATTCCGCCTTTACCATTGCACTATAACTGTGGTAATGAGGTAGAGCTAGATTCTATCACTTTTCTGAACATTTGGAAGTACCTTATTGCGCAGACAGTCTCACTGAAATAACTGGCAATAATTAGAGTGTATAACACCAAACCCTATTAGAAAGGGTGACAGAATCTTTCCTTTACTAAATGGAGCTGTCAGCCCCAGATGTGTGGTCAGCTTTGTCCATGAATGAATTCAAGCAAGTCTGAATTTATCTGGAAGATTATTTGAATGTAACTATGGGCAGCTGGTAATAGCTTAACAAAAGTATGCATCAATACTAAGATCATGTTGCATTCTGCCAATATTTTATCTTCAAAACTAATAGGAATAAAGGAAAAAGCTGGCAATATCACACCCTACTATTTCAAGCATTTTTTTAAGCTAAACACATCATTCTTACTTTAAAAGGTTGCATGTTATATGATGTAAAAAGGAGAAAAAATAAAACATTTTACTTGCAAAATGCCTTCTTAGTTTTCCTTTGTGGACATCTTAAAAGATTTATGTTCCTTGAAATCTGTGAGGGCCAAATTTCCAAAGCTCAATGAATCTGAATTGAACTTTTGAGCCAGCACATGCAGTGACTTACTCATTCATGGTTGTTTGCTTCTGCTGGACAAGGGGAGTCTCAAGTGAGTCCAGACAAGAGAAATTAGGAGCCTTTGATATTTGTATGCCTGCAGCTTTTTGCTATCCTGTTGGCCCACTGAGTAACCCACCTGGGCTGTACTCATGGGGGTGAGAACAGCAAACAGGGGAGCACTGGGAGGAGGAAGAGGGTCCTGTCTGGACCTTGCTCCTGTTTCTCAACGATAACTTTGTTCCAGCAGGCAACTCATACCTTTGCATGGTACAAATACAGTCACAGTGGTTTCAGTGCCATCTGTTTAGTTAAACCAAGTCAAATACACGAACACCATCGAAATATTGGACCATAGAAACATTGGATCATAGAATGTGTTGGGTGATACTGAAGATGTCCCAGTTAATCAGTGATGACTTTATTACTTGTGGAAGACATTATGAAAACCAGCGTGCAGGCCACTGGGCAAGGTCAGACAAGAGAAGAGAGCACTGCTGTTTCACTGACTGTGACTGGCTTGCCAAACTTGTGGCTGGGAGGAGGTGGGTTCACTATCCCTTGGCAACCCTTGGTTTATGTAAGAATCTCATTTAAAACTATTTGAAACAACTCTAAGATGAGAGATGATCTTCACGCATACATTACTGCCTAAACCTGGCTTTTATCTGCAAGTGGTGATAAAGATGACTCTTTCTGGCCAAGGATCTGTTAATTTTATTCCCTAACTACCATCTTTTTGTATCTCTTTACTCTTAGCAACCATTGACCAAGCACTTTGTAGAATCATCTCATGGAAAGTGCCACTAGCCACAGTATTACCAACAGCTTCTACTTCCACGACACAGCGAAAACTTGGAAGAAGACATCTCCAGAAAGCATTCCAGGGTTACGTGGCAGGAATAACCACCAGAACCAGATGACTGCAGAAAGCCTGACTCCTTCTATAAGAGTTCTTAAAATAGAAAAATGAGCAAAAAAAATGAAATTGCTGAAAAGTAGGCTCCTTTCTCTGCATTTCACAATAAATTTATTCCGTCAGATTAATTTAGAACCTCAACAATCTAATTTGAATACCAATAGCATTCCTTCTGTAAATTCTGCTTTATGGATTTCCATAAGATATGTAAAGAAAAAAAACTAGCCCTACCCTACATTCAGAACAGATTTGACTGGAAGGAGCCAGGGCTGAATAATGGTGTACAAAAGGGATAACAGTGGATTTGGAAGTTTTAGAGTTCTCAGTCTGCTATGCACCACCACAGCTCAAAACTCTGGCCAGCTGATGGAGAGAAAGCTCACCTTCTTCACGTGGACTAGTTAAAAGAAGGAAGGATTCGTGTCTATGCAAAAGCCAAAACTCAAAGGAGTTAGACTGCTGTTTGTTAGACTCACGAACACCATGAGGGTTCCTTACTAGAAAACGAATCGTTAAAAGAGGGATACACCAGGCCACCAGCCACCCAACTTTATTTTTAAGGATGACAGGATACACTACATATGCTCCTCATGTACTGCAAGTAAGCAAACCCATCAGTAAGCGACGCTCCACTGTCCATTTCCTTGTGTCATTTCAAATTCTTAGCTCAGGAGCTTGTTTCTTCTGCTGTGTCCTGTCCTTATCATTCACTTGCTATTGGCTCCTAGCTGCCACATGGAGCTGAATTCTCTTTATCATCCAAGGGGTCTGTCAAGTCCATCGCAGCATTGACCTTTATTTATCTTTTCTTGGGGTTTTGACTGTCTCTTGCTCCATCTTCCTGCTTGCTCTCTTGTACAGTTTCAACAAACCTTACTGTGGTTTATATTACTCTTGTGAATATAAGCAACAGTTTTATTGAAGATTCAGCTTTTCTTCCTTGTTCTGTGTCTGCCAAATATTGAACCAAGTTATTTTGGAGACTACTGCTCAAATCCAGGCAACAAAAATGCATATGCTTACTCCTGTTTTAACCAGACAGACTTTTTAGGATGTAGTCCAAACTTGATTTAGGCTGCCCCAGCAGCTTCCTTTGTACGATAACATTAGCATTTCCCTGAATAAACTGAGTCTTAGAAAATTCATTGAAGAATGGTATATTCTGAAAAAAACCCCATCATTTTTATAGGACAGCTCAAATTAAGATCCTTTTTTAATGTACATCTTGTGTGGGTATACTTTCAGATTTCTACAAAGGAATTTATTTCATGCTTTTTCAAAGATTCAATGGAATGATTTTGTTTTTAAATTATTCTAGTGGTTGTTGTTTTCATTTGAAATCAACATAGTTGGATATTTCTCGCCGTATGGAAATTCCGCATCTACGGCCAGGTCATGATCTGTTTCCTCATTACAGAGCCAAAGTGATTCCTTGCATGTTAGTTATGCGACCCCTGGTTTAAATCTTTAACTGAGATGATCCTTTTTAAGTCTGGTCTTTCTGACCAATTTTCTTGATTAGCACAACATTGTGCACCAATACAAACAGCACTGTAAATCTTTCCCGATAACCACCTCTTGGTCACCAGCTCTGAGACTACTGCATAATTTTTAAGATATGGCTCATGAAGATGCTCGAGCATACATTCTATTAGCCATCTTTGCCGTTGGAGGGTTTTTTGGAAAACAGTACTTTCTTGGATACTTCTGGCTGTGGTGTCAGTCGACTTAGCAGAAGTTTTGCATGAAAACAGGTCTCACAAAACTATCAGACTACCATATTTGGTTTTTTTTATTGAACTGTAGTGTTGCTGTGGGCAGCACAACATGAGGCATAAGGGAAAAAAATAGAAAGAAAAAAACAAGTATACTAAGTGGCAAACAAGGAAACTGAAAATTAGCTGGTCCAGAGATTTTATTTCTATTAAGTGCTTGTATTCATAGCCCTCATACACCCCATTTCTTAGTCTGTGGAAGTGCAAGTATGCTACACTGTAGACAGAAAGAAAGCTTTAGCTCTCAACAATGACAATTTCCATCCTTTAATCAAATTTACATTTAACCTTCATAATGGTACAACTCACTTTAGCACTAAATACTGTTGAGGATACATATGGGTTTTGTATTAAATTAACAGTATGCATTAATCGATACCATCTTCTGTTGTTTAATGAAGGGGAACATCACTTACTGAGAGCAAGATGGTCTCTGAGCCATTTCAGGGTGGCTGTGTGCATGCATGCAAACCTGATAAATACAGTACTTCCTTTAAGAGAATCTGTTTTCAGTTGCTTATAGCTTTGCCATATTGTCACTAAAATTTTCCGCTGTGAGAATCCATATAGGCAGGCGGTGCTTCGGCTTTTTCTTTGGGTTATTATGGGGCTTTTTTTTCCTCTTTGATGTTTTGGTGAAAACCAGTAGAGAACAAAGTTCGGAACTTTTAAACAAGAGTAAAATAGGACAGGAAGCATAATTTCCTTTGTTATCTTAAAATAATATTGGAAAGCATTTCTGTTTTGTTTTGCTTTGCTTAGTTCCATTAGAAACCACGAGCATACTAGAATTTAGTGCAAGAGCACTGAAAATCTACCAGATCATAAGCTTTAATTTAGTGGATTTTTCAGACTGCTGGTACTTTTGAAGTGGCATCTTCATTTCTGAAGATTGCACAACCTCTGAAATGTGTGATTCCTCTTACATTCAACTAGTGTGAAGCACAGGCCACACAGGGATATCACGTTCTGCAGCTCGCAATGGTGAAAGTGGAGTTGGATTGTCCCTTCAGTTACTACTGGCAGGTTGTGTAGCGCTTGGCTGAGTAAGCAGAAAGGCATTATAAGGACAGCTAGGTTGACATGCAACCAAGATGAAGGGGATGAAATAACCCAATAGAAGCACTGATAGGGCAGGGATTGGGGGAAAGAAAGGACAAGATTTGGGAGGAGTATCCAGGAAACTGACAGAACGGAGAAGAAAGAATGAGGAGATGAGACAGGATCTGAATTTGGGAGGAGGGGATAAGACTGGATTGAATGGCACAATAGGAAAAAGAGATAAAATAACCCATGTTGGAGGGGTAGAACTGAAGAGCTCAGGGTTACAGAGGGAAGGACAGAAGGATCTAGTTGGGATTTCCAGGGAAAACCAATGATGCTTTGGAAACTTTCATTACAACTCTCTGAGCATCTTCAGACATGCCGATACCTGGTCATGATACTACAGTGATAAAACCCAAATAGTGATGAACAATATACTGAGGTTAAAGAGCAGCAGTAAAAAAGGTTTGAAACTACACTTTGTTCAGCAAGCAGAAATGAACGGTGTCAAACGAAGAAGGAGGTTTAGACAGTAATCAGTCAATTAAGGATTGTATCATAAAAAGTCTACAACAATGGACCCTGTGAAAGTTCCTTAAACCTGGCAGTTAACTTCTCAATGGATAACGCTACAATTGATGATGTTGCTGGAAAGTCACGGTTTTCTCTGTAGCAAGTGATCTTTTAAGGTAAGATCTTCAAAGCACTTGGTAGCAGTTGCTTTCCGTTGACTATAAGTGAGCCCAATAATAAGCTGTTCTAAAAGTCTCACTCTTATTTTACGTAAAAGTTCTCCTAAGGGCAGAAAAATTTCTTTGGGTATAGAAAAGCAGCAGTGCCAACCAGACCACACTGAGGTAAGGAAAGAAAACAAGGGGGAAAAAAGTCTGCTACCTTTTTCCCCTAAAAAATACAATATAGAGCTATTCAGAAACCTTAGAGTATTTTAAATCTATCTCAAACTGTCCTTAACTAGTCCTATTTAAGAAATAGCTGACAATACTCCTTTCTTTCAGGTTTTTCCTCTTTGTTAATGGATATAGACAAGAAAGTCTTCATCAGTAAATAACGAATTTATTATTTTTAACAATTTCAGTTTCTCAGTTGAAATAAATAATGAAATGGTTATTTTTTTCTTTAAGATCTCTGCAGAAATTCGGCACACCTTGTCTATGAAACGATACCTTTTTTTTACTTCTAGTCACAACAAAAAGACCTTGCTTTGCTCTCTACCATTTGCAGGGACGTTAAATGCTTTAATTCCAGTAACTGATAAGCTCATGTCAGCCTACCAAGTTAAATTAATTACTATTCACCTGTACCGTTTGTGATGGCATGGCTTTTGTTTAATCCTTATTTTTTTTTCTAGATTTAAAATACTTCCTACCTCCTTCATTTCTGTTGAAGCAGCTACTGTGTGCAAGTGCCCAGGCTGCAAGTGGCCAGATAAAAGAGAGCGTTGTGCAATGGACCTGCTCAGTGCAGCTATTTCTGCAGCTCAGCGACATTTCAAACATACAACCAGTCATGTTGAGAGTGCTATTTTTTGAAGGCTGGGGTAAACGTAAGCATGCTGTTAAATTCAGCTGACTTGGTGTTGCTGAATTAAACAATAAAACCAAAGAAGCTCTTCAAGCTATTGATTTCTACTGTGCATTGTATGCATTTACGTAAACCTAATTAAAACATTGTGCATAACCCAATTACGAGCTCTTCCCTTACAGCAAGTTTTATATTTATCTAAGCCAAGCTGCACCAGCTGTGAGACATAACCCTGGATTTGCAAATAACTATTGTGTAACTGCTGAAGTGGACAGATAAATACACTGATGATTTTGTCTTCCTGGTAATGAATTCTGTGCTTGTGGATCAGGACCATTTTTTTTGCCATATCAGGCTACTGAGTTTTACTTCATTGACATTAGGAAGAAGTTCTTCACTGAGAGGGTGATTGGTCATTGGAATGCACTGCCCAGGGAGGTGGTGGAGTCACCGTCCCTGGAGGTGTTTAAAGAGAGATTGGATGAGGCACTTAGTGCCATGGTGTAGTTGACAAGTAGGAGTAGGTGTAGGTGTTGGGTCACAGGTTGGACTCGATGATCTCAAAGGTCTTTTCCAACCTTATGATACTGTAACATGTATTTGCTGTCAGATTGCTCAAGAGGTAAATTAAAAGTACGGCTTAAAAGGCAAGCAGTTGAGAGGCTGAGGGACAACAGAAGACCTTCACTTTGTATTCTGCTGGTAAGTGGGGAGGCAGTGTGAAGAGGCAGTATCACCACACTCTGAATGGCTCCTTAGAGGAGGAAGTCTCCCTCCACTGGGAATACAGGGGCATTGGGAATACAGGGACATTGGTAATACAGGGGTAATGGTCTTCAGATTTAGAGATCAAACGCAAGGTGCTCTGAATAACAGTATTCCAACCCTGGGGTTGAATAGAACATCACTATTTAGATTTTGATGGGGTAGGATTGAAACAGCATTTATCAGTATTCCCCTGACATCCTCTAAGTGCAGCTCCATCACCCAAGTAATAATGACGGAAGAAGCAACAGGGACCAGCTTGTGCCATTTTTAACCAGTACTACACATACATTTCCCCCAGCAGATCTACATCACGTTTGTGATGGTAATAGCCTACATACAATCTTTTCTAAAGGTGGATGAAAAAGAAGATTCAGGGGAAGAGAACAGTAGACTCAACTTTTCTTTCCAGTAGTAGAGCCATCCCTAAAGGTCCTTATCCTCTCCAGGAGCACCATTCAAAGCTCAAATCTGTGCTCTCCATATATTGTGAAGAACAGCTAACACAGAAGAACTCTTCCTAAGGCAAGGAAAAGGGAGAACAAAGATAAACCTGTATGAGCCATGTGAGAGGGACAGAGGTGTAGAAAAGCCCAGTTAGGCACACTAAAAGGTGAAGACAGAAACGTACGGCACTGGTGAGTGTGGTGCAGAGTCAAAAGGACTGTGAGCAGCTCGTGAGTGGGACTGCACAGAGCAACAATGGGAAAAGAAGACACAAGGCTTCCTTCAGTGAGATGCTCACTGTTTCATCTCTCTAATGCAGGAATTCATGCTCTTGGGTGGAAAGTCCAGCCAAGTCCTCGCCTATGACTCTCACTAAATGACTTTTCCTATACTTTCTCAGCTTCCTTTTTGCTTAGCTGGCCAATAGCTCAGAATCTTTCCCTATCAAAGTAGCATTTTCCCAAGCAATGCTTCAGCTCCCAGCAGAGGCAAAGCTGCTGGCTGCAAAGGGTAGCAGTCTCTCCTCATGCAACCTTTAAGCACAGGGTTAGTACAGTGCTACAAGCATTCCCTGTGGCAAGTGAGATTGACATGGCACCCGAGCACATGTACTACCCAATTCCAGGATTTCAAACTACGTGCCATTTCCTTCCAGTTGGAGAAAAGTTTATGAGCCTGAGTGGGCAATAAAAGCTTCTCTCCATGCTAATGAAATGTCCAAGTCCTAATGGATTAGTAGTTTTCATATCAGATTAAATCTGCATTTTTGCTGATAAAGACACAAAAGTCACTCCTAATAGGCTTTCAGATTTTGTTAGCAAAAATATATCTCGGTAGAGCATGGTGCCTATGGGATATGAAAAGGAGAGAAAAGGCACTAACGCATTATGACGGACTACTCAAAAACTCTCGTTTCCTCCAGCTGACCAGAACACAGTCAGGCAATGTGCACAGGGCTGTTGGTTATGTAGAGAAACCCTGCGGGCACTTTCCTAGAAGCCCATGCACAGTTAGGCCACCTCTGGTCTCCACAGCAGTCCCCAGAGCTGTTCTACAACCATGGTCAGATATGGGCCCCTGGAGCCAGGAGAAATTCTCCCATTCGCTTCAAAGAGTTCAGGCCCTTTTAATACTAGAAGCTACTCTACATGTCTCTGTGAAGTCACTGAATGAACAGAGATCCCAAACTCACTGTCTCACCAGCAACTTCCCACCCTAAAGAACTGCAATCATTATTTTCAGATACAACGGCAGCCAGGCAATTCCTCCAGAAAGCTGCTTAGGCCGTCCGGCTAAAGGAAGCAATCTTAGACCCCAAGAGGAAGTGGAACGAGCTGGGTCACGTTTATGCTGTTTAGGACTTACCCTTTCTGTCCTCAACTTGTCTAGAAATGAGTTGGAGAAGTTCTCAACAGAGCTGGAGAGTGAGTTATCAGCTAAGCAATATGGATGATGGAGCTCCAGCACTTCAGTTGGCTCCTTGTCTTTAATTTAATGACACAGATGTCATGAAGAGTGCAGAATTGCTGTATAGTTGGATTACTCTGAAAACACAGAGTAACCCTGTGATGGAGAGCAAAGCCTACGCACAGGATGGAGACACGGCATAGAGCCACTGTGAGACCCCACCCGCAGATGTGAATTCATGCTCTGGATCTGCTGCCTGCAGCCCTCCAGAGGTGCCCACAGACTGAATCTCAGAGCCTCGATCCCCCTTCCTGGGCACCTCACCATTCCCATGTGGCAGTGCTTTACCACATGTCTCATTGGATTTGCAATCTTGTTAAAGCCCCTGCACTTACCAGGGATTGGAACGGCTGCCCAGGGAGGTGATGGAGTCACCATCACTGGAGGTGTTTAAAAAAAATGGGTGGGTGAGTTTCTTGGGGACAGGGTTTAGTAGGGAGACAGGCACGGTTGGACTCGGTGATCTCAGAGGGCTCTTCCAACCCAGTGAGTGTATGATTCTATACCAAGTCTTTTTGTGGCTCTTCAGTGGAAGTGGTGTAACATAGAGGATAAAATTGACTCAGCTCAAGAGTACTTTGATGACATTTTGTACTCAAGGCCATTTTTTTTCCTCTTTACCTTTTTGAAAATTTCCATTTGTTATTTTGGACCTTAACAGCGTGAGGCCTTTTTCCGTTTCAATCAGTGCTCCACCTTGTTCCCCCACTTTTAATTTCTGACAAAGTCTAAGGTAAGTTTAGAGAGGAAGGAACAGAGATAAATGAATTACGGCACATGAAGTCAGACAAAAAATTCTGAAAGGAAAATGTAATTAAGAAATAAATTGAAAAATGGAAGCACCTGTGATACAGCAGCCGGGAATGATTGTTTTAGGGGAGAAACTATCACAGGCAGCTTAATTCCATTTTAGCCTGTTGCTCTTGGGATTTAGACTGTTTGCTCATTTATTTGGATAAAGTGTTAAACTCTGTTTTCATTGTTAGATGTAATGAGTATTATTTTGCATTCAATTAAAATACTGACACATCCCCACTGACAGAAAAGTTCCCTTTACTTTTCAGAAAGCACTAGGTCACTTGATTTATAGGACATAGTTATTAACTGCTTGACACATACCTGGAATGGTAAAAGTTTTACCTGTTGGGAAAAGCACTACTGCTCCTGTAAAAACAAAGGTTTTAAAGAGATTGAAATGTCTAGAAGAAATTCAAGATGGGAAGGAAAAATACACTGGAGAATGACTGTAAAAATGGTAAAGTGACATTTTGAGAATTTGATGAGTGAGTGATACAAATATATAATTTGACATGGAAATATGAGTACTCTGGGACAGGAAGCACTGCTGGAACTTTATAAAGTTTTGATTCAGTAGCTGGTTACCCAAGTCAAAGTGCGATGAGTTGCGATGAAAGTACTGACATCTGAAAACCTACATGGAGGGACTAATTCAATGCTTACCACAGTCTGAATTTGCATGGTATAAAAGGGGCCCTTTTCTTAAGTGAGTTTGATACTTTTCCAGTAGCGTTTAAAGTTTCTTCACTACTACATAAGCAGAGCAAGAGACAAATCTGACATTGACCCAAAGTCCAAAAACACAGATTACAAAAGTTCTGCTCGATGTAACCCTGTGCTGCCAACTCCCAGCTACCTCCTGATGTTTCCTCTTCTTTCTCTTCTGCCCGACACCAAAAGTACTCTTCGCAATACTGGACTTCTCACTCCTACCAAAGACTGGCTAAACATCTAGAAATCAGAGGGGACAGTGACTCACTCTGGAAATGCCTGCTCTCTTCAGAGCTATACCTAACAAACTTACAGGATAACACTCTTATAAGGTAAAACCTATCTTCTCTGACCATTTTTTAAGAAAACTGAGCAACTCTGTTTTTCTGGATTTTTTAATCTGGATCAAGACAGGAACTGGAGAGTTGCTATAGGTAACTCTACTCTGAGGGAATTGGTCCCTTCATCTCCTAATAGTCTTGATCATCACCATATGATGGCAAGGTTCAGGAGGTACCTTTGTATGACTCTATGATGCGGCACTCTGTGAGCATTAGGGCTTGTCTCTGGCTCCCCACACTTGCAGGTCGCTCTCACAGATCCTGAAAGTGAGGTCCCATAGAAATCCTTGTCTAGTGACATAGAAATACATTTAATGGGTGGGTCTGGAACCATCCTATCACCACAGAACATTAAACCCTGCCATTATTTTTTTCAAAGATGCAGGAAACATCTGTTGTCTTTTCCTTTAAATCATCAGACACAAGGGGAATCTTCAGTAGACACTGACATTATGGAGGAAGAAATGCTGCCTGAATTGCCAATATTCCTACTTCCTAGACAAGCTAGATGTTTCAGTTTCATTTTTTTTTTTAAACCACTAAAGACAGAAGGATGTGCCATGTCTATTAGTTATACCTCAAATAATTTCAACATACCTCAACTGAAATACTGAGAAAAAAACAATTGAGTCTAAACAGATCAGGAATACAACATGTGCTATAAGCAATATTGATTCACAACTGCGTAACAGCACTTTTAGTAGGCTGTTCACTTCTGTACTATTACATAAGTATCAATACAACCTTAAGAGCTGAAAAAAGATTGAGAGCTGAAGAAAGATTGAAACTGCATAATCCTGCCAGATCATCCCTGTATGATGAGGATGAGACATTCACACCACAAGGGAAGCCAGAGAAATGGATGAGATGACATTAATCTAGTTACTAGGTTCATTAAATCTGAAGTACTTGTTAAAAGCAGAGATGAATATTTTAAAATTGCACCTCTTGTCACCAGAATCCTGAGACTTTGAGAAAGCAACAACTTGCATAAAGTATAACTGAGCTGCGTTTATAACATTTATGTTGTCCTCAGCCTCCCTGAAAAACATGCACAGAATATAGTCACCAAGACATCAGACGTGGTAGGAATCGAGAACTGGTCTAGCAAGGATTCAAGTACTGATGCCGCTGCCCCCAGAGATGAGCGTATTATTATGAATATGGAAGTTTTTCATACAGTAACTCTGGGAACTACAGCAGTTGGAAGTTTTGTGAAAGACTGGTTTTATACTAGAAAATTACATTCTAGGAGATTCGAAACAAGTTATTAAGATAGGGATATTCTGAGGATATTTCAATATTGGTGCAACCAAACAGAATCACAGGCTCACAGAATGGATGAGGCTGAAAGGGATCCCTGGAGACTGTCTAGTCCCATCCCAATGCTCAAGCAGGGTCTCCTAGAGCAGGTTTTTCAGGGCTGTTCGTCTACCAAGCCTGGTAATTCACGCATACCCCTAGAACATGATCCACCCACGTTTTACAGAAGTTCTCAGATGCTTGTGAAGTGAATATTGATGGTCAGGGACATGGAATTGTTAAGGTTGGAGTATGAAGTTTACTGAAACTGAAACAAGCTCTATTTCAACATATTTAGGAATTTATTGGCTGATACCAATAGATATATCTGATTGAGGAAGTATAGAAATCCTATGCAAGTTCAAAAATTTGGTTCCCAAATATTTGGCTCAGTGGAATCATGAGAAAACTGTCCTTCATGGACTGCACAAAGTACATGCACAGAATGGACACATTTAGGAATGTATTTAATGCAGTAGCATAGATCCATACTGACCTCTTACTATGTTTCTGCGCACCTCAGTCTTTGGGGGTCTGTAGAGCAGTCTATGGTCACTGCTTCAAACAGAAGACACAAAGGATTTCTTCAAATGTCCACTTGATGTCACTTGACACCATCCTAATAAACTTGATGAAGTCCACTTCTGGGCAATAAATGAAGGTTCTTAGAATACCGTATCTGAAAATGAGAAACCAAGATGCTAAAAACGTCCTGTCTACGGTCCTTGTAAAACTTTGTTGACAACTGTTAAATTACTTACAAATACACGATGTCTTCTAGTGCAGAGAAATATTATTATGAGCTTTCTCTTCCAGAGACGCTGTATAATTAACCACTAAGACTTATTTAATTAGGATGTGTTGCTCACTTTGTAGGTGGCCAGTTTTGAAGAGACAGAGAGACACATGGTTCTAACTTACTCTTCCAAAAATAAGATGCCATTAGCAATCCAATGTCACTAGCCACTTTGAAAGTTTTGGCTACACCTCTGATTTTGTCTCCCTTACAGCTTCATTCCTTACTGACATAGTGAAGTCCATATTTCTGATGCAAATGAAATGCCAGCTCCGAAAACTAAAGCAAGATCCCATATTTCCTAATCTATCTCCCAATGTAAAGATAATTATTGTTCTCCGACAACATTTTTCATACATCAGCATGACTTGAATTTCAATAAATTCACATAGTCACAGCCTTACAGTCTCTCCTCTCCCACTTCCCATTTATGTACTGCTGGGACATAGATTTATTTGTGGCAGAAACCTTCATCCTGAGACTTGTATATGTTTGTTTCTCCCCTGGTATTTACCAGTCAGGTGGTCTTGCCAGGAAATAGATCTGACTGTCTGTAAAATAAATGTTAACCTAGGAAATTCTCAGTCCCAGAGCTGGTTGAAATGGTTTAGCCAGAAGAGATTTTCCTTGCAGTCTCATTGAAAGAGAAATGCTTCTCTGGATACTGTTTTCAAACTATTATTAGATAGAAAAAAAGTAAATGACTTATTGAGGTTGTCCCATTTTGCTTTGAAAATGTCACAAGAGATCTATTCTTACTTTAATCAAGGCAAAATGAATGAGTCGTATTGAAGTACATTTATGAAATATTTTATATTAGTTTTGATGTCTTAAATTTGGAACCTCTATTATCCAAAATTTTGAAGAATAGGATAGATACTGCTTCTTGTTTCCCTTTCAACATTGTCATTTATCACAGAAAGAAAATAGCTAGCCTGGTGATACAAATGTTAGGTACTTGCTTTCTTTTATGAAACGTTTCATTGGGAGACTATACTGTCTCACCTAGGTAACAAGCTTTTCCTTGGCAAGGTAGTCTAAATCAATACCAATAGCACAGTTGCATTCCTCATTCAATGCAAGCCAACTGAAGATTGCAGAAACTCAATACTTACGGTCAAGGACTATCTAAAACCCCTCCAGGTACCTCACTTAAGATTTATCGTGCCTTATCAGCTATCACTCATCCTGCACCCTCAATTCTTGGCTAGAGCTGTAAGAAGCTGTGACAGATTCTTCTGTGAGGACTCCTTCAAGAGATGTAGGGGAGATGCGGAACCTTTCCAAAACCTCCAAGGATGATAAAATGATACATTGAATTCCAACAACTGTCTGTAGCAAATTTACCTCTCCCCAGTAGCTGAGCTCCTGCTTGCTTTAGTGCAAGTCAAGTCAAAAAAAACCCAAAGGCTGGGTGTCTGTACGCTCATCAGAACATTTTCTGCAGACATCTTTGGTAGCGTAATGTATGGAATCACAACCCAGAGGGAACCTCCACAAATCTGTGTTGCTACAGTACTGAGTATTGCCATTCCTATATCTAGGACAAGGGGAGGAGGGGCAGAAAGGGGGTCAAGCTTGCTGTTCTCTGCATCCCACACCAAGCAATGCAAATAATTTGTTGTACAGTGAATCTGGCTGTAAATTTGGATGAGCTAGGTCTCTTTCAAGAAGACAGAGCACACAAAAATTACTTTATATAGCGTAGATCCCTGCTGGATGTTTTAACCTCTGTTATTTTCCATAAGAACCAAAAGATGGACTATATTTAAAGATCAAGGTCCAGATGTGCCTGAGCTGGGTAGGAAAGGTATTCTCAAAGTTCTTCTCCCTGGAAGGTGTTGCAGTTTGGGGGCATTTCTGGATTTGTTTGCCTGTCCCACTGCTCAGACCCATTTCCAGAGTTCTGGTCCCTAAAGAAACAAAAGAATAAGAATATTATTATTATAATTAACTCTTTTCCTCAGGGAGGTAACTTTAGAGACAAACTACTTCCCAGTGTTGTTTTCTCTAGCTGCTACTGCTTGCAGTTCTCCAGCGCTTTATAATCTTTGATTCCACAAACACTGAGCAGATACTGGTGATTTATTCCTGTAATTATTGTGCTCTTGAAGTTATACCAAATGGAGTGTACAATTCTGTGCTAAACATTGCAAGTTAAATCCCAGGGGTCGGGCAGAAGAAAAAAAAACCCTGGTGAAGTCTGTCTAAAGCACATTTCTGCCCTTGCTTGGCTGTCCATCAAACAAGATGGTCTACAAGACAAAATTGAGAGAAGGAAGCACATGCAGTCCATCTTCTTGTAGTATGGGCGGAGCATGCAATTTATTTATCTAGTGCTTTAAATTATGTCCTTTGGCCCATTGCTTTAAAATGAGAGCTGACAAGTGCAGGAAATCTTGCTATTTCATTGCAAACCAGAATGAAAACTGTAAGTATTTTAAGAAATTATGAAAATAATTGGTAAAGCCACTTTCTCTTCGTTGCAGTCACAGAGTTGGATTCTAATGCTCTAAAAGATGTCGTAACAGTGAAAACTGACATAAAGCAAAAGCTTAAGAAAAAGAAAACCAAAAATCTTAAGAAGCAGAGATCATGACTGTATCCTACCAAAACAAAACATTCTGCAGAATCAGAAATGATGGAATCAGCTGTTCTCACAGAAAAGCATATTTTCAGAAATTTTATTAAAGTAGATGTACAAGTGTACTTACTTGCTTAACTTGGGGCTCCTGACCTCGTAGTGCCAACTTACTTTAATATCAGTAAACAATGGAAACCAAAAAACACTCAGGCAGTGAATCGCTGGAGCCAAATCTTCAGAACCAGCACACGCCAGTGGTATTTTTGATCCTGTTAGGTTACCAACCTGAAAGGAAATGGGCTTGTGCATGCCTACCAAGTTTCTCATGACCCTACATGAAAACTGGAGCACAAAAGGAGAGAAACTGGTTTCCTGGACCTCAGCTTAGCAAAGTGACTCTGTGCAAGCTCAGCATTAAGTATAGCACATGGCCCATTCACGTCTGAAGGCGGATACATCCTGCCATCTTTTGCTGCACCTCGACACAAAGTCAAATGCCACTATTTTAGCTCAGTCATGTTGAATATTGAACCACCAGTTACCCGTAATTACTCCTCTCATTAGCACTGTGTTTTCCTTTCCATTTTCTTCAGCTATGTTTCCATTTGCATTAACTCAAGAAACTCTCAGGACTGAATCTGCTTGTAACAGCAACGTAAATGATATTGAAAGAGACCTGGAATTTCATTCTATTTGCCTGGTTTTCAGCAGGCAAACTTAGCTTTCCTCCTCCTGAGGGACGCCACTACTTAAATATGAATCCGTGAAGAAGTCGAATGGGCCCAAGCAGCATGCAGCTAGCCCTGAATGTAAACCAGCACCAAGCAGTTCCCCCAGCAAGCTGAAAACCTGATGAGTTGCACTAGCAATAGTTAATGTCCTATTGAACACCTTTGAACTGTGATGAAGCCAGCTTCAAGAAGGCTAATGCTTTGGATAAAATCACAAATTAAAATGAAAAATTTCAGCATAGGTTCACAGCTGAGTTTTATGTCCACGCTCATTTAAAGGAAGCAAACTTGAAGGCAGTCATGGAAAGCAATTTATTTCCTAGATGTACTCTGGCTTTCCACCCAGAGGCATTGGGAAGGCACAGAGGTAGTTCATTACAGTTCAGGATATATGGCAACTCTGTTGCAAACATTTACCTTATAACTTCTCACATCAAATTCTTGCCAAAATTTCATATCAACATGTACAAGGCAATTTGTGGAGGCAGAGAGAAAGAAATGCTATTTAGAGTTCTCCCTGGCATTGATCAAATGCAACTGGGTGTCATTTCACACCATCCCTCCTCCACCCATGAAAACTCCATTAGAATTTCAGAACTGGACATGCTCAAGAGCCACATTAATCACTCTGTGATGCGATAGCACAGACCACCAACGTGCCGCAAGCTAATGGCCCACAGCTGTACCAGGAACTTCACCAGGGGCTCTTCTCAGGATCTCTTGGCTGGGTCTCCAGTGACATGAGAGTGTGAAAAGGAAAACTATAATAATTGACTAACGGAAATCCTTCATCACAGTTAGAGCCCTGGGCATAATGAAACTAGATTCCTTTTTCTGCCTCCCACCTCTGTAGCTCAAGAGATGACTTGTACAATATTCATAATATCTATGATCAGAATGCAAAGAAGTCATATATTAGATTTGTGAAAGAATGGATGACACACAGAGTGCTGTGAGGTTCTGTATATCTTAAAATACACTGAGGTGGCTGTGATCCTTGACCCTCCCTGAAATGGCCCGTAGCTCTCACGGTGCTTCTGTGTGTGCCAAGTGTCTTTCTGTCCTCAGTGAGGCACGGCTGTACACAAAGGATGGTGGGCTGTGATACTCCCTTACTGAACTCTCCTTACGGTCAAGAATGTTGGTCCACGCTGTGAGTAACGCAGGCTGGAAGCGACACTCGGAACTCATCCCTGAATGGAGACAGCTTTCAGGAAGTGCGGTTCGGAAATGGTGGCTTCCCTTTTCACTTGTCAGAATCAGATTTCTTTGTTGATTAAGTGTTTGACACAAAGACAGATCTCAGTAATTAATATCTCGTGTCAAGCTCATCTTACATTGCTGAAAGAAATAATTTGAGACTGTCACTATGATTCATGTGAACTATTGAACTCTGTATCATTTTCAGAAGGAAAATGCAGGATGACTGTATTTACAGGGCAGAAAGCACTGAAAACCACCTATTTATTTTCCTGAGATCTTTCCTAGGGTACACATCAACACAGATTAAATTTAAAAAGGCTGTTTGAAAGCCAGGGATTCTTCTGTGAGGACTCCTTCAAGAGATGTAGGGGAGTTGTAGAACCTTTCCAAAACCTCCAAGGATGATAAAATGATACATTGAATTCCAACAACTGTCTGTAGCAAATTTACCTCTCCTCAGTAGCTAAAAGTAAAGTATTATGAACATAACAGATGGTCTGTTCCTTAAGAGGGATACATATTCCTCTTAGCCCCTCTGGACAATCCTCTTTGCACTCACTTTGCTCCTCTGTTTTCCCAGTGCTCCTCTTCTTGGACTCCAAATATTGCTCAGATGTCATTGACCTTGCTTAATGCACGTGAAACAAGATGTGAATTACATATATGTCCTTTCAAACCACTAGTGTTAGCATTTCTTCATCACTTTCACGGGCTGAAACATCTTCATATTACAAGAATAGTAAAGGTAGTAGGAAACTATGCAAAAGTCTGTTCCTATCCTTTCACAAAATATCTGAGCCAAGTTAAGTCTCATGCTCAGAACAATATGGCTGTTACCTGCATTTGGAGTTCAAATTTCCCTAAAAGTCATGAAGTAAACGTAAAGCCCTACAGTGAATCAGAAGAGGGAAGAGTGAGGGCAGTGAGACCTTCAGACTGAAAGGTATAACGACCTTTAGCAGTCACAGAAAACAGGGATGAAAGCAACGAGACAGAAGAGATGCTTCATAAACTGGGGCTCACATGTTTCATGCCTCCTTGCTCTCTGTTGGTCAGTAAAGCTCAGCTGGCCGAGCCCTGTCCACAGTATTCTCATTTTCAACAAGACACAAAAGGGATTTTCTTACTTTACCATACGTTTCTAAGGAGCTGTTGGATGCAGCTGTCCCTTTTTGGCTGCAGTAGTTTCATTATCATTTTATACTTCTTAGGATGTAGTATGTTAATTTCTGAATATTTTATCTATTTTTCTCGTGATGTGCCCATCCCCGAATACTCGGGAATGAGATTTCCAGACAATTTCTTTCCACGATCCAACAGAGGGCATCTGTTCCTGAAAGACATGGAGATGGATGGGGAGAACATATCTTTTGTCCCTTCAGTCAGATCCTGCAGGTGACATCCCAGCAGCCTAAATTCTGCTGAAGTCCCAATGCTGATGCCGTCTGTCTGCTCTTCAGCATTGCTTAATCCTTGATACTCTACAATGTCCTCCGAGGTGGCCAGAAAGTTCCTTAGGCATCCACAAGAAAAGGCAACACTTTCTTGGCTAAACTATTTGTTTTGGGCCTCCAAAGACTCAAATTTTTATGGTCAGCAAAAGATACACTCTGTAGGGCAGTTGCCAGCTTCCTTATAACAGTCAACACTGAAAGGTCTTGGCCTGAAATAACCTCAACTACAGATCTTTGCTTTAAGGGGTTTCAGTCCATCTCAGCTACCCGTGTAAGCACCTGACTGCTGTGGGATGGAGTTGTTGCGTATGTAAGGGTGGGGGGACACTTGCTGTCATTCCTGGGAAAATGAGCAGCCAGGAGCAAGGAGTTTTGACTAACGATTTGCCTCATACCCAAAGAAACGGGGCAGCAATCAAACAGGAAGAAATTAATGCAATGAAATTGCTTTAATGTCAGAATAAAATCTAAAGAGTGCAAAGGATCTACATATAATACATTTATATCGAAGTGGAAGAGAGGAAATTCTTCACTCCTCAGAACTGTCCTAAAATGAGCACAGCAATATCAAAGACAGTGATGTAACTCAAAGATATAATAAGCAGACTTCTGTGATACAGTTTACAAACAATTTATCACCACACAAGAATAGAGTCCAACAAGCTACTGGATTCAACTTTACCTTTTAAACTTTACCTTCAGATCCTACAGCCAATGCATATTGATAAAGTTAGAACCTGACACTGGTGATAAAATGAACTATTTCTAATTATTCAAATTAAAAAAAGGGTTTTCTAAGAAACATGTCAAATATATTAAACTGAATTAATTTTCTTTTATTGATTCCCAGCAGTACTAAAATCAGTACATCAGTGAAATGAAAAAAAAGAAGTCTGTGTGCTGAAATGACAGCATAAATCAATAACCAGATATAAATGTGAAGATAATTTATGCTTCTTTCTAATCCTGTTGGGTTTTTTTCAGCTCAAGTGTTCCTAATGTTCTCCATGCCCCATGCAGAACTGGGGATGTTTTAAGAAGCACGACAGGACAGAGAGGGAAGAAGATATGGCAGAGCTGACAGCATATAGAGGTGTAGGGTGTGGACACCCAGCCTAGAGGCTTGAGGAGAGCTATAGATGGTAGACACAGTCCAAAATAGCTCTAAAAATGAGCTCCTCACCCAGACCTGGTGAGAATCAGGAGCACTAGGGTTTGTTATCAAAGGTCAGACCTTGAAGAGTGAAGAGCTGATCACCAGGTAAAAGGACACAGACGATTTGCACTCTACAGTCACGGGCACAGGGCTGTAACACATGGACATCCCGACTTGGAGCTGCATTGCCACAGCATCCCCAGTCTAAGAGTGCCGGTCTGTGAAGCTTCATCCTGGTGGGACTAGACAGTTTTCAGCTGTATTAACTTTTAGGAAAGCAGTTTGGGTGCCTATGGCCACCAACGGCATGGGAAACGGAGCACATTAAGATAAAATATACAGAGAGATTGCCCACTTCAGGAGGCAGGGAGGGAGCACGTACATTGTGCTGTGTTTGCCCAGTGCACTAAATTAACGCAAACTGATGTTTACTCTAAAAGATCATTGCAGCAATAGAAGAATTTGAAAAGCCTGTTCCAGACAAGAGAAGCCAGGGTGAGTGTGCTGGAAATACACAAACACATCAAGTATGAAATATACGGACACTTGAGAAAGGCTTTGTCAAGGAATAAACAGACAAGCACACATCTACTACTTCCTGATCTTTCCTTCTATAAATCAAGATATGCAGCAGACATGACAAGCCTGGGCCTGGTTTCCAGTGAGCCAGAGACCCAAATGAGCCCATGGGTTTAATTTATTTCTTATTCCAGACTCACATTCCTGGCTTTCAGGAATGAGGCTTCTTAGGGAGACATTTAAGAACAGAGCACTGCAGATGGACAAGATGTTTTTTCCTCCAGGATTACAGAAGGTGAAACATCATCAGTGAAATGGAATCGCATCAAAGTCAAATCACCTTTTCCCAACGCAAAGATGGTTTGGGAGCTCAGGCTCTTGGATGTGACAGGTAAAAAAACCAATAGGAAAGTGGTTCCAAACTATCACGTAGGGCTCTGGATACCAACTCATCAAGTCCCTGTTTCCCCCACTTCACGCCATAATTTTTCACTCTCAATCACTCTGAGCGCTAACAACGTGCTAAGGTCACATTGAGCCAGGCCATCCCACTACTGTTGTTATGTCTCACTTGTCCTGAACTGGATGGGATACAAAGGAGGGAAATAGGTTACATGACAACTAGGCAACCTTTGGTTTCCTAATCTGAGTGACCACACAGTTTGGCACGAACCCTGCCCTGACTCTACAGCAAGTCACTATCAGTATTCTGCAACTGAGCCAGAAGTGTCCTGCCTCTAGGAATGGTGGAACGGGCAGGTTGAAATGCGTGGCAAAACTGAGACCAGGTGAGTGGCATATTTGGGTTACAGGACAAGCACTCCTATGCCCAAACACATTCTTGAGAATATGATTTCTGTCCCTGGATTTTGGAAAAAAAAAAGACATTCCCTCTCATTACACTCGTTTTCTCAGTATGGGGTAAGATTCGGGATTCCTGGACCCCCAGCTGGCTTGTCCTAGCAGAGGAAAGCAGGAAGAGATGCTTCTGTGTTATCATAAGCAACAAGTTACGTGATAGAGATGTGAACTCCCCTTTAGCTTGTGTGATAAGAACAAATTCCTTCACAAGTCACCTAACAGGGACAAATTCCTTGCACCATGGTAAATGAAGGCAACAAACACTCATGTTTGTTTAAAACCTCCCACGTCTCCCTTTTCTCAGAGGATCCTCAACTTCTGTGTCCTATTTCCACTTGCTGAACTACTCAACTTCTCTCTCTCTTCCTTTTTAGAAAGACTGGTTCATTTTGTCATGCACGTCCTTAGTTACTATTACTTGGTTTATAACTAAGCTAGCTGGCAGATGGCACATTTGTTATTTTGAGTTTCTTAGCCCCAGAGCCACCACAAAAAACAAAGCTGAAGAACAAATAACTTGAGTTGCACCAGCACAGTGAAGAACTGATACGTTCCCTACTGAGTAACAAATTAAAATAAGCCTAAAGCAACAAGCAATTTCTGACTCTTCTGTGTGTGTTTTCATTTTCATGTCTCTGGTGTCTACCTACCAGGAAGAGTACGTCAAAACCTTCCCTTAACTCTGAATTTCAAGTCCAAAATAAATTATTAATGTCAGCAGAAGCTCCACCACACTTATTTAGAACATGCACCATGCCTCCTGCCTGCCAGGCTGCCTGCCTGAACCTGGACAGGAGAGCCTTCTTCACAAGGAATTCTGTAGGAACTGGAAAGGTCTTGTCCAGCATGAGAGGATTCAGGTTCAGCCATGAGAGGGTGTCCGAAAACAAAAATCTGACGTCTTCAATTGTTCCTGAGGATGGACTGCCAGGTCTCACATCTCCAATATGCCTTTTCCATCACATGCTACAGTATTTTTAAAAGGCATTGGTACACTGAATTTTCCCTGAGTGCTCAAGGGAAGCACTGGGTCTTCCAGCAACGAAGAATAATCAGGGAGGAAGGGAAGGCACACAGACAATGCCATGGCACTTCCCCACTCTCGCAAACCTTGAAATCATTGACACCAACAGGACACGCAGTCCTGTCTTCCCAAGTATGTTTGGCAGCCCACAGCTGAAGGGCTATAACAACAGTGAGTTTGCTTGTACGCCCCTATCTGCCTACAAGCCCGCGAGTAAATCTTGCTGCTTGCTTTGGTAGAGAAACTGTTCATATCACAGTTACCAGCCTGCTGCTATACAGACAGACAGACCCGAATATCTACAGCACTCAGTAGAAGCAATCAAAGACACACATTATTCTTTGCTACTTCACTCCTCCATCACAGCCCCAGCTAGGGTTGTTCTCCACTCCTGTGAGTCAAAAAAGGACAGAGACCACAAGTTCAACTCTGGAAATATTTCTCAAATAAGTTCTGCTTTGTAAGCCTTTGGTTCCTGCTTGACTTTGTTCGCTGCTATCTGAACTACCTGAAAAGAAATCAAATGCAGCCCTTCCTAGCAACAGGGTATTAGAAGAGGATTGGACTTACAATACCTGCAGTACCTAAAAATGGAGTATTGCACTGACTACAGTCAGTCAGTTAAACCTAAAATTCCTAAAATTAGAGGGTAAATTTCTAAGCTTTAATCGGATGATTTCCCACGTGAAGATTTTTAAACTTGAACATATAATTCTTTAGCTCAGTTTGCTGAGGGTCAAGCTTGTCTTATGAAGAAAGTTGTGCTCCTCCCCTATCTCTTGTTCTAGAGGCTCCAGTTGGATTTGCATGACACCTCCCCTTGTGCTGCCTTTCTGGGTAGAGTGACTCTGCTATAAATGCCGTATAACAAGTAGTGAACAGTGTATGGTTATTTTTCTCCAACAGCAGAAAAAAATATTCTACAAGGCTTTGAGTTGTTACGTTAGCAATGGTTAATCTGTTCTAAACTTTGGCTCCAAACCCAACTGCATCATACCTTTTTGCAGGTTTGAGAAAGTCTAACAGCTTCCTTTTTTATTATTTTTATCACTATCTCTAAACATTTTCTGTGTTCAGCCTTCACCAGGAGTGCTGAGGCTACAAATGCTTCTTGGCATCTGTAGATAGTAATATCCCTCATTCTCTGACAGCAATGTACTTTTCAAGCCTAATATTCATAAATCTTCTAAATGCCCGGGAGATAACTAAGTACTACAGTGTACCACTATGGTAACCTAAGGCATAAAGAGGTTAGGAAACTTTTCATGCATTATGAACTGAGTCAGAGCTGAGTATTGAACCTCCAAGTCTTGATCTCTTGTTTTTCTTCCAACCACTCATCAACTATCCATCTCTCAGTAACCAAGTAGTTTGGTAATTGTAGTAAGGTTTCCAAACTTTAGCTTCTGATTCTTTTTCTCATCTTCAGCAAAATCATTAACTTTTAGGATTTAAGCCTATTTCTTACATAAAATGGAAAAGATATTTAAAATTCTTTGCACAGCAGACTTGGATTTTCACTAAGGAAAATCCACCTCTCCATGAGAAGGACATGAGGCCAATTCCTGCACCACTCATTCGCAGTCTTCTCTTCTAAGGATCCACCTTATGTGGATGTGTGATCTAGCAACCACCCTACTGCCTTGCAGCCACTTAGCCTAATCCTGACTGTACATTATGACACCAGTGAGACCGTGGGAGGAGATGAGATTTCACAGAAAGGTATAGGAAGAGACGGGGAGAAAGAAGGAAAGGAAGTGGAGTAGGAGCACCACCGAAAGGCCATATCTCCTCACATGAAAGTAGTTTGAGGGTCTCCAGTGCAGCACCTTCTTGCATGACCCTTTCAAGTCCTCTTGCACAAATGAGGAGGACAAGTGATTTATATTGCTTTGGCTCCCTGCCTGTATTGGGCACATGGTCAGGCTGGATACTGAAAGTAGCCAGAGACCTCTAAATAGATTTCATACCTTTTCCAAAGCTATTTTTATGAGGTGACACCAGCAGGTGTACTTTTCATTTTAATACAAGAAGACCATTTTAACAGGGATTAATCCCAAACTGGAGGAAAAAAATCCTAGGTTTAAGGTTTGGGTATTGAATTTTTCATCTTTTAAAATAAAAGTGTCTAAAGGTCACTATCCACTGCATTTCCTTGTGCAATGCCATACTACTTTCTCCACTCAGTCTTGTTTCACCTCAAGCCTTGCTCACTCTCCCAGACTTTTGTCATGTTCTAGTGCTGTGGCCAAAGCTAAGACACACCAAAGTCTTACCTCTTAGAGCTATCAAGCATGTGCCCCAAATTGCAAGCATACACACGAGCTGTCTCCTCAGCTGGAGTGTCCTCCAGAGTCTAACCCAGGATTTCCTGGGCTGGATGACTGAGGACAAGTTTATTTTAGCAGGGAGCTGCTTTACCTTTCTAGGTGAAGTAAATGACTGCACAACCCACCCAGTGGGGAAGTGGCAGGAGAGAGAGTCTGAACCCTTTTGCTTCTTTTCAAAGCCTCCATGAATTCAATATCTACTATGGCAAGAATGGTCCTCAGATTGCTGTCTGCATCTGTCTTCTCTGACCTGAGAAGAGCAAAGAACACACCACTTCTCTAGTAACCCCAGTGGGGTGATCTCACCTCAGTTTAGCTCCTTTCTTAGAGGCAAAGCAGGTAGAAGCAATGCCATCCTCCACAGACCTCAGTAGTAGGAGCTACCACAGGGAAATGAAATGTGAGTTACGAAAGCTCCCCTGAAATCACCTGAGAAATCACCTATGAGGTTGTTGAGGGTCTCAAGTTATCAAACATGTATCACAGAAAGAGCTGAAGAACTGGAGACATTTTGATCACTTCTTGCCCCATATTCCCCAAAAGAAACCTTATTTCAAGGAAGTATTAGTGATCTCAGATACCCAAATCAAAAAATTTAGCCACAGTTGTCCATCAAAAGTGGCTTCAAGCAGGTTTGTTACAGATGTGAAGACTAAAAGAAAGTGAGGGTTATTGATATCTATCCCCAAATCCAAAGACAAGCTGATACGGTACCTGTCAATCTACCTGCGAATGGGGAAGCTGGGCAGATGCACCCCTGGCTCTGCTTGAAGGCAGAAGCTGTTAAAGGAGCAGGTGCTTTGTGCAGACCTTATTACCGAAGAGGTTAAAGGGCGACAGCTGTGACCAAACAAAGTCATTTTCTGCAGAGTGGTTATTGGAGGAGTGGGAGAACCTGTCTTGGAAAGAAGCCCTGTTGCAGTTTTGTTACTCAGATGTGATAGGAAAAATCCAGAGGATATATACCACTGTCAATGCAGGTTCAAAATCCTATGCTGGGATTAAAATCAACCCTAAGCAGATATCTGAAGGCTCCTACTCCATCTGAGGTTTTGGGTTTTTTTGCAGAAGTTCTGGCTGACCATTATTAATATTCTATTAATTCTTTTTAGAAAGAGGTGGTCCAGCAAACAAATTGCTTGGATTTGCGGAAAAAAAGGTCTAGTCCATGCCAATTCCTACTAAAGGAAAAAGCACAAACCAGGTAAAAAACCTCCGACAATCCTGATCAGGCAGCAGAGCAACTGCATAATTCCAGATGCACTGATGGAGTTATAGTCTTGGCAAAATTAACAGCAAGTAAGACACTTGCCTTAACAGAAAGCAAACCCAGGAATGCTTTGCAGAGTCATTGTTGAAATACTAAACATAACATCTCTGTGTTACACCACCCAGGACACCAACTCGTGCTCTATTTTCATCATGCTGCATTGTCCTGGAAAATAAAGCATTTTGCCTGATGCATTAATACATCCAAGCAGGTTTGTAAGGAGAGAAGATGACTGGTGACTTCTTTTTTAGCTCTCTAGCCACATAATACCAGTCTCAGACTTCAGGGCTGCTACTGCTTGCATGCAAGGAACAGCAAGGATTTCACATTTCGTTCTTATCTTGTTGTAGAATTTCTGCTTTCTCTGGGTACCAAAGAGCAGGCAAAGTTGAACATAAGAGGGAGGATGCTTTTTCGGGGACTTAAAATGACATTCTGCTCTCTGAAATGTGCAGTGCTTGCACTCAGCCACCAGGTTTGGAATTTTCCCTCCAGATATATATTCTGGCTTGTCTCTACCATATACTTTACGGATGGAAATCTGCTTATTAAGTGCTGTAGTATCACAAGGGTGTGAGACACCGGCGATTCCCTCAGCCTCTCCTGTCCTCTTTTTGTTATATGCTTATGGCATTTGTTCTTTTCCTGCAGGTATCAGATTGGTCTCAAAGGGGGTTATGTTTCACAGTGCTTGTTGGTGTGAGGAGTAGCCTGTAGACGTTTTTCCACTACTGCTTGGCGTCTCACTCTTGCAAAGGACTGCACTCAATGCCCTAGGTGCCCATTGCAAGCCAATGTTTTCATCTTTAATTTCCCCTTCATTAAATGCAAAGCACCCAACAATTCACAAGAACGAGACAAAACATTAGCAGGCTGCTGAGATTCTACTGCAACTATGAGTGAACCTGTCAATTCTAGTATATCAAGAGAACTTACTTAAATACTGAGTTCTTTGCATTACAAAAAGCTCCATTGTGTCTATGCTTTTCCTGCAATCGTTTTCTTCTCCCAGTGCTATGAACCCAGTTCTCAAGGGATTGAAAAAGGAGGAGGAGGGCCAAACTTCTGCAGAAAAAGTCCAGATATTGGTTGCTTTAGGTAATGCTAGCAACATTAGGTATCCCTCAGTACTTGAGAAACTTCACGCATCATTTTAACCATTTTGTTAAAATGGCCACTCTTTCAGGAGCCACACTCTTTTACAAGGACTTTATTTCCCATTCATCTTGATTACCACCTCTTTCTACACAGATTCTCTACAGCAACAGCTAATGTTATAATGCCAGTTTACATAACATGTTTTACAGGCAATTCAGTTTCAGCCTCTGGAAGAAAAACTATCGGAAAAATACAACCTCATGGAAAAATCTTACACAGTTTGCCCTGAAAACTACTGAAGTGAATGTGTTGGCTTTCTAGTCTGGTACATTTTAATTCGCTTCTGTTTCATATATGGATGATACAGCACAAACAAGGTCAGTGTATGGGTCTAGTGACACTCCAGTACACATAAAATGAAAGGTTCCCTATGGCAACAACCATCACCCGAATGTTTTTTCTGCTATGTTTTCTCCAGTGCCTTGGAGAATCATCTAAGACCCACAACTGGAAGCTTCCTGGAAGCACTAATTAATAATATAATGATATTATGGATAATGGAAAAAACATTGCAGCATGCATACAAATAATACAGAAATATATTTGCTTTTAAACAATACTTAAACTATCTCAGTATATTTTTGCACAAAGGTTTCTGAATTTCTTGATGACTTGAAGTATGACACTAATTGATTTTAAAGCTACTCATCAATACAATGGATTTATTTGTTAATGGGTGTGGGGAATAGTCCTTGGATGCTGAATGGTACACAATCCAGTAAGTCTGTGAATGTTTCCAGTGTCTATACTCTGTAGCAAATAAAATACTCGTGCTCTGGAAACATAGATATCAATGTAAAATACTTTTTTTCACATTACTTAGTCTTAACTGCAGGATGCATATGTTCTCCATTAAGTATAAACAAGCTACTTGAATGGATATCCCTCAGGCGCAAAATACCGGTATTCCATCAGGTATATATTTTTTTCGCTTTTCCAGTTGGAATTATTGAATTCATAACAGAAGCAGGTCAAGGGAAAGGAGTATGGGGAGGCAGAAGTAAGAGTGTGGACCTCAGAAAGCCAGTAGACAAACATTTGTATCTCTTTACAAGATAACACAGAACATACAGAACATTTTCAATGCTGTTCCTACAGGCAAGACTGAGAGTTGTAACTGAAACTTGTGGCCCACAGTCAGGCTTCAGCAAGCCCAAAGGTAAGACAATGACCACAGGGAGGAGACTGGCAGGGGACTTATAACATTATGGGTCAGATCTTTCAAGTCAACCTTCATTAAGTATGGGACTGTGAGATTGTGCCTGGGAAATAACCCTGGCCACATCTTCTTTGTATGTGGGGTCCCAAGGTGGGTTCTGTTCACCATTTTCTCCTGCTTGCTGCAATTGAGAGGATGAGATCACTGTGAAAACACCACTTCTGAATATGCTGTGCTTTGGCTGTTCTCATTAGCAGTTGTGCCTAGCTGGGTTCTTTTTGCTTTTATCAGCCTCTTCATTTCTGACCTACAGTACTGAGCAGTATGGAAAGGATAAACCCAAAAACCTGAAAATATCCCAACAGTGTGAGATATTGCTTGTCCTCTACAGACCCCTGGGTCTGCCAGGGCTGCTCTGTGAGCAGACAGTCCAGTTTGACCAGAGTCCATTAATTGTTCCTTTAAAAAATTATTCCAGGTTTTGACTCAAGCCCAGCTGGAGGGCTGCAAAGCACTCCAGAAATCATTACAACCAGTTGACCACGTGGTCAGCAAGGAGACAGTTTTCCTCACACTAGGCGACACATTTCACACGTGTTGTCAAGGATAACTAGTCACAAAGCCAGAGTGAGCAAGAAATACAAATATTTCAGCTCCAGTCTTTGAAAATATCCTGTAGCAAGGCACCACTTGGCCTTCTGCTTCCATTAGATATGGTCTACCACCTTGATGGATTGAAGTGCTCATGCTCTGAGCAAATACATTGACAATGACACATCCATTCAGTTCTTGGGGTCACCATTGACTGCGCTGCCCCAGTCAAGTTCATTCAAAGCAACATTTGTCTTACTTATAGCTGCCAGTGCTGTAATGCTGTAAGTGAAGAACAGCCTTGACAGTCAGTTAATCAAAGCCCAGGAGAAAAGATATTAGGAAACTTCAGCAATCCTCACCAGCAGCCTTCTGCCCTATCAATAGGGCTCGCTTGCTGGGGTGAACTTGTTGCTCACTCCACCAAAATACCATCTGTAGAACCTTTTACTTGGCCACAAGTAGAAAATCAACAATGGCCTCAGCACTTCGTGGTTTACTCTAGCAAACCTCTAGTTTTCATCCATGTATCCAAGTGCTAAGCTATGAGTTCATAGAATCATACAATCACTTGGTTGGAAAAGACCCTTGAGATCAGTGAGTCCAACCATACCTGTCCACTACTAAATCAGACCCCTGAGCACCTCACCTACCCATCTCTTAAATACCTCCAGGGATGGGGACTCAACCACCTCTCTGGGCAGCTGTGCCAGTGCCTGACAGACCTTTTGGTGAAGAAATTTTTCCTGATGTCTAATCCAAACTTCCCCAGCGCAATTTCCCCTTGTCTTATCACCCGTCACTTGGCACAAGAGACCAACACCCACCTCACTAAAACCTCCTTTCAGGCAGCTGTAGACAGTGATGAGGTCTCCCCTCAGCCTCCTTTTCTCCAGGCTAAACAACCCCAGTTCCCTCAGCTGCTCCTTATAGGGCTTGTTCTCCAGCCCCCTCACCAGCCTCGTTGCCTTTCTCTGGACACGCTCCAGCCCCTCAATGTCCTTCTTGTAGTGAGGGGCCCAAAACTGAACCCAGCACTCGAGCTGCGGCCTCACCAGTGCTGAGCACAGGGGCACAATCACCTCCCTGCTCCTGCTGGCCACGCTGGGTCTGACACAGGCCAAGATGCCATTGGCCCTCCAGGCCACTGCTGGCTCATGTTCAGCCGCTGTCAGCCAACAGCCCCAGGTCCTTCTCTGCCACGCAGCTCTCCAGCCACTCCTCTCCAAGCCTGTAGCGATGCATGGGGTTGTGCCCCAAGTGGAGGACCCATCACTTCACCTTTTAAACCTCATCTTATTGGTCTCAGCCTCCCTACCCCAGTTTCTCAAGCAGAATAATGTGAGAAAGGGTGTCAAAGGCTTTCCTGAAGTCTAGGTTGCAGTATATCCACAGCCTTTCCCTCATCCATTAAGCAGGTATCCTTGTCATAGCAGGAAATTCGAAAGATCTTAAAGCTGAGTGGCTAAGGTATCTCGCTATACATCCAGGCGTTTAAGCCTCTGTACAGGCTAGTACTAAAGAGTACCAAAGCTTTCTTGAACTGATCCCATTTTAAATAGGCACCTATTTGTTTGGAAAGCAAAGTCAGTCGTCGGACTGAACAGCCACCAGACCCATACCACTGTTCTGTGTATTGCTGGAGATGGCGGCTACCTCAATATAAAGGTCCTACCACATCAAGTGTCCCAGGTCCAAGCAAACCAAGATGATGTCTGCAATTAATATTCAGATTCTTCTGAAAGGATGCCAAATGCTGCCATGTAGGAAAGGTCCCGCTAGACAAGAGTATTCTACTTGGTCACGCAGTTTCTAAAGAAACAAAATCAAGATTGCTTACAATCGATGTGTAGGTGCTCAATTCCACCAGAAGTTCTTTTCCACCGTTGCACATATCCATGATTTTGGAGAACAGATGTTGAAGGAAAACAACATTTGTTAGCTGTCCATAGAGGTAGTCTGAGTGGACAATCAACCCAAACTATTTTCATCAGGATAAGAACTAACACATGGCTAACAAGTGACATTCAGGACCAAAGCGTCTGGTTTTGTACCTTTTTGTTCAAAGGATAATACATACTGATTAAAAACATGCTGATTTTTATTAAATAGCTAAATCTTCACCAACAGTAGCTTGGAGCTGTCCATTTCAGGGTAAAACTCAGACTCAGGCAAGAATGCAACATTACTAGATAGCTCTCAGCCTTGATTACAACAGTATATATTTGAGGCAAATTCTCTCATATGGTCAATTAATCCAGATTGACACTAAAACAGCTGAGAGCCCAAGAGCCATTGAATGTCTTTATAATGCTAATTTAAATATGATGAGCTTCTTTTTCTTAAAACACCCATTATGTAATTTTATATAATAAGGCAACGTGTAAATTTATTGTGCTATTATTTCTCAATGTTTTAATTTGTTATCTCCTGAGATACAAGTAGTAAATGAAAGCATCAGTTCTGCAGTGGTTAAAGACAGAAACCTAAAGTCTGTTTTCTCGCTTCAAGTCTGCTGCTGACCTGCTGAATAACACAAGTCATGCCTCTCTTTTACATTTGCCTACTGCACAAGGACAGCCAACCATCTTTACTTACAGAATCACAGAATAGGAGAGGTTGGAAGGGACCTCTGAAGATGACCTAGTCTAATTCAACTGCTACAACCGGTTCACCGAAATCAGGTTGCACAGGAATGTGTCCAGAAAAGAAGATTCCACCGCCTCTCTGGGTACCCAGTTCCAATGCTCCATCACACTTACAGTAAAGAATTTTTTCCCTGTGTTCAGGTGGAACTTCCTGTGCTCCAGTTTGTACCTGTTGCCCCTTGTCCTGTCTCTGGGCAGCACTGAAACGAGTCTGGCCTTATTCTCTCTCTCTAAGGCGCCCTCTCGGTTTTCTCTTCTCCAGGCTAAACAAGTCCCGCTCCCTCAGCTTTTCCCAAAAGAGATACTCCAGTCTCCTGATCATATTTGTGTCCCTCTACTGCATTCTTTCCAGTGACTCCTTGTCTCTCCTGAGCTGAGGAGCCCAGAACTGGACACAGCACTCCAGATGTAGCCTCACCAGGGCAGAGTAGAGGGGAAAGATAACCTCTCTCGACATCCTCCTTAATGCACCCCAGGATATCATTGGCCTTATTGGCCACAAGGGCACGTTGCTGACTATTCAGGCTGTGAAACCTGCCCATCTGTATTATTAAGGATACATAGGATTAATGGCAATACATTTAACTGAAGACTTGACTAAAGAGAGTGTGTACGAGATTAATTTCTTCTCCTGAGGTGTCTGATGATTTATCATTGGAATGACTACCACACCTCCACCTACCCAGCCTCTTCCCAATTTAATACCTAGGGACAAATGTCAAGTTTTCTTTTCATGTCTTTTCCCGTTTCCTGAACTGTCTGTTCACTTTCAGAACTTTTCATTTCTGGTCACAGCATTTAATTTCATCAGTAAAGTTGTTGAGTCATTTCATTATTCACTTCCTTTCACATTAACTTAGATGACGATGGATCAAACCTCTTTGCTACCACCCCTCTCCAACTTAATGTGGCATCTCTCAGAGAGGCAGGAAGCTCCTGCAGAAATCTCTCTCCAGCATTTCTAATTTGGCACAATTAGGTGAATTCAACTACTGGTGTGGGCAATGAAAGCAAATAAAATCCTTTGACACAAGCAGAGTTGGAGCCATACAGGCATTTCTGAGACATTGTCCAGCAGACAGCGTAACATTAAGTGTTATAAAAACACAAAGACTTGTTGTCTGTGGAGTTTATGTTATGATAATCCTATAGGGTATATGAAATGTGGGTGCATTGCATCCTGAGCAAGTGACTCCTACTGGAGGAGTGAGAGTCTACTTTTGAAAACATTGCTTTCTATTTCAGTTTGAGGACAGCTTGGCTGGTTTTCGCTGTTGTTGCTATAGCTGACTGATCCTATACTCTGGTGATATATTATTCTCCCTTGCTTGCCATCACCAGTCACTGTATGTCTGTCAAAAGTGTTAGAATCAGTTGGCACCGTCGCGTCATGAGTGGGAACAAGTCAGGTCTTTTGGAAACCTTATGAATTTTCATAGCACAAAAGAGTTAGCTACAGAACCCGGCTGAAATTCTAGTGCTCTTCAAGACATTGAAAAAGTCAGTCAGCACTTAACAAATCTGAATTATTGAGGCTGGAGGTAAAAAAACCCACCCAATGACAAAAAAAAGCAGTCAGTCTACGAGGACAATTGTGAATTCTGCAAAAGCAATTGGAACATTTAATAGACTTTTTAAAAGCCCTGAATGAAGTCACAAAGTCCTCAGACATTGAATTAAAATATCCACAATAGGCTGTTCCAAAATGGAGCCTGGGATGTTTTAGAAGTTGGATAAATGGCAGACTTCGTACTCGGTGCCAGGATTTCAATTCCAAACTTTAGTTTCTTCACTTCATTATTGTCTAAACTTACTTTTTTTTTCTTTGTGTTGAAGTTTAGAAATTATATTGCTGTGCTGGCAAGAACTGTTATTAAGTGCTGAAAAAATTCAATCATGCAGAAGGGAGAAGAAGGGGAAATGTATGCCAGGTTATTTATTATCTCTCTATAGAGGCCCTGTGTTTTGTCAAGGCACCATCCTAGGGCAAATTTCATAGTAGTTATAAAGACAAGATGACAATGGAAAATCCAGTTAAAAATGTAGAAATTCTGATAGTAGCTCTTCATTCAGTCTAGTTTAATTCAGTTATATATCTTCAATATATGCCAATCTAATTAAGAACTGCTGAATAGCTATTAATAGAAATATATTCTGGATGCTAATGATGTGGGCTTTATGCCCCTGCCTAGGAAAGCTGATATGTTGGAAGTAACAGGAGTATTAGTTCTACAGAGAGGTGTCGTACTCGTAAAGGCGGGTGAATAACTCCACGTGGGTAGGACCTTCCCATCCAAGAGCCCCTGTAAGCATTAATGGTGCCCCTATGCCTACACGATGCAAAGGGTTCTAATTTATTGTTCCCAAGTGGTTCAAAGGATGACTGGCCTTGAAAAAACACAGATGGAAAGGAGTTCATCCAGAAAAAGAAGCAGTTCGTGAAACAGCATCTACTGGCTAAATCATCTCCTCCACTGGCAAACGCAGACCTATCTACTGTTACACCCCTTTAAGCTCAGTTCTAAAAAGGAAGAAATAAAGAGAAGGCAGAGCACATTGCAGAGCAGGACTGGGGCATCCTGTGCAGAGGCAGATTCTAAGGCACTGCCAAGAAGTTGACAGTGGTAGATGTGGCTATCAGCCCAGTAAGGATGGGGAGAGGATGTTTTTTCAGGTCTGGCAGCACAGCCCAGTACAGGAGAAACGCAGCATCCTCCATGGTAGTAGGAAGATGCTCGTCGTGAAGTTTTAACGGATCATCTCCATGATTAGACATTAAAAGTGGAAAGGAGCTCAGTGTGACTAAATTATTAGGTCAGATGCAACAAAGACCGAAACCCCTGTGATTTCCTTCTCTATGTTGGTCATCTAAATGTAAGACTTTCAGAACTGCCTTTCTGTTGTTTAGTTTTGATTTTTTTGCTGTTTTTACACGAAATATCACAAATTACAATGGAATAAAAACAAACTCAAAAAGGCTGCTTCTTCTTGTTTTACAAGTGCTTTTTTTTGACTAAATTGGGAAGTTTTGCAGGAAAGTATCAAATTCCATCAGTGCTTTCACCAGGAAATTACATTTCACTGTGATACATTCAAATAATTTTGTTTCAATAGAATAATTTTAGCTACTATTATGACAGCAAATATAAGAGCAGAATGTTCTAAATTACCATGACGAAGCATTTCAAGAAAGCCATTTCAATGTTTCAGGAACAAAAAATTTCCCAAACTTAGGATGGTTTTTTATTTTGCCTTCTAGTGCTGGTTTGAAAATAAAATTGGAAGTTTTCTACAGAATGAAGATTCCATTTTCTGACCGGCCACCTTCAGTTACAGCATTTCAAATGTAATTCAAAGGAGTACAATGGACCTCTCGTCACACACTGCTGTGGGGCATTGCTCCACTTGTCTCTTGGCGTATTAACTTACCAGAGTCTATTGCCTCTCCAAGCACAAAGATTATTTCATAGGCAATAGCAGTGAGCTACACGCAGCACATCATCCTGCAAGATCTCAGGAGAAGTCTTGGTCACTTTAAAATGTTACAAAGGCAGGTTCAGGCAAATCTAATACACTACAGAAAAGTAAACTTATTTCAGAGAGCACTAGATGAGAAGAGCAAAGAAAACGGAGTTAAAGGAACACATTTATCCATCGCAGGCTTCAGTGGGTCTCGCACAACGTTTGCAGATACGTTTTGTCCCTGTGTTTGATAACTTAAGTTATTCTCATGTTTTCCACTAATTTTATTTTTTTAAGGTATTTGTACCTGAGAAAGAAGGTGGAGGAGATACTTCTAGAAATGTTAGTTTCTGTGCAGAGGTATCCCCTTTAACCATCTACTTGGTGTGCATTTGCTCCTTGAGCAGACCCTGCTTTTCTGGGAGAGTGAGTAACTTTTGGGAAGGCGCTTTGGAAAGGGTTTTTTTTTCTGTGCAGAACAGACCATACAGGTATTTCTGTGGTCCCTTTTGGCCTCCACAAGATCACCACCCCCACCTGAGCAGTGGGAGGAATGAAGATGAAGGACTCTAGAGGATTCACACAGAGGTTTATTTGAGGTATTGTTTCCCCTCCAACATGCTCGAGGGCTTGCACAGTATGAAGACATATAAACGTTCTCTTCTTTTCCCTTACTGACAAATTTCACATTTCAAAACAGAGCTTTCTCAGCTGAGGGTTCTATGGATAAGCATTGCACACTGCAAAAATTTTGAGCAAATTTGCCCAAGAGAAAGCAAAGAAGGCAGCATGCACATAGAGAGCATTTTGATGCGCAGCTCTGCACTGAGGCAGCACCAAGACATGTTATTCCACTCCAGCCACAGGACATCATGAAAAAAACAGCTTGGATTCAAAGGGGCTGGGATCCCTATTGGTCTTTTCAGCACCACACAGAGTCCTGTGCAGGGAGAGATGTACAACGGGGAGGTCCAGGCTCCTCCACTTTCTTTGCTACCCCATGGTATAAAACTAAAAAGTGCTGTTTTCTGCCACCCCCAGAGAGACCTCAATATGTGCTGCCTGTCCCCTCAAGTGGCCTGCATGTCATGAAGTCAAAATGATACCTTTTGGGAGAACCAGAGAGGTCGTTAGCAACCAAGGGGCTGCCAATGTGACCTTTACCAGCACACACTGTGTTTTCCTGTCCCCATCCTGCCTCCGTATCAAACCACATCATCCACGGAGCAAGGTCCTTCAGCCTGCCCATCTGGAGATCCTTGCACTGGGAGCAAAATCTACAGGGTTGTCTAAGGCATCACAAGTTTCCTGTGCTTTCTGCCTCCTCACTGAGTTGTAGCTGAGTTAAGATGGGCCAAGAACTTGGGAGGTGGGTTGTCAATTAAAGGGTCTGAAGAGACCACAAGCATGAACCTGGGGATGGTGGAAAAGGACAAACAGCAAAATGTGGTTTGGGAGAGATGGTAGGGATGGCTGCACTGCACCAGATGCTGCTTTTAGCACAGAGGCTCATGGCCAGGATGTGGCCAGGGCATGGATCTGAGCAGTTCTGAATCCTCTCTGTGCCTTTCCTGGTGTAAAAGACATGCTCCTTCTGCAGGCTGTGCAACAGGGACAGATTGCGTCTGCTGTTCATAGGCATCTGTCCTGACTATCACAGAACGCAGAGATACGATGTTGACGAGCCAGCCACCGGCAGGATTATTATTTCCTAGCCTCTCTTTAATTGCAGTGTTAACTTGTCGAATACCACAACACGACTTTCCCATGACCTTTGCTGTTAACCAGAGACTTCAGGGCAAGCTGGAATTCTTCTCATGTTCAGCAGCAGCTGTGGGGAGAAGCCGATCGCGTTGGGCAATCTGCAGCCGGAAGGACTGACTCTAAAACACTAATTTAAGCGTGAAATTTGCCTTCCCCTCTCCTCTTAATAAGCCCTTCACATTTTAAACCCCTGTATCTACTTTGATGCCACCATACAGGGGTGGATAGCTGAGTGAATACAAATTATGGCATATTCATTAATTATGAATTCATTAAGTGGGCTAGCTAGTGCTAATGTCCTCCTGTTCGGTCTCAGAAGCGTGACAGAAGGCTCTTTAAAAAGAAGCATTATTTTTAGGGGACAAAGTATGTGGGAGAAATGTAAACCTGTCTGAAAGGCCAGAAAACGTTATACACATCCAGATCCTGCTGGGACATTTTTTTCCAGGGAACATGTGCATCTTCCATGTCCATTAGGCCAGACTCTGGTCTGTTTGTATTGCCCTCTGATGCTTCGTGTCTTGAGCATGCAAGCACACATAAAGCCAGTGCTGTTTCAGGCCACGCAACAGCACTGATACAAAGGAAATCTCTTCTGTGGTCATATCAGGGCTCTGCTGGCTCTGTGTGCATTCCTGTTCTGAGAGGGGGCCCAGTTCACAAAATGAAAAAAAATTATACTGAAGAAAATTTCTGTTTTCCATCTAAGCCACAGTCAAGAATCCTTTGGAAAGGATTGGAATTATTTTATCCAACACTAATATTCTGCCATTTTATCTCACACTTTACAAGAAAAAGTGCACACATTGGGAATATTAACAATGTCAGACAATAAAAATGGAGAAATTGAAGGCTTCTAAGAGGGAGAAGAGAAATCATCTCTAACCCTCCCAAGAACACTTTCTCTTGACAGATGAATGTGGCTGCCTTCTTCACACATTCCTCAAGGAGAGTCTGCCAGACCCAGACATAGCCTGTATCTGCTCTACCACTCCTTGCCATCCCAGTGCAACCTTGAGTTTCATCTCTACCATGGGAGAAAACCATCATATTTTCCACAAACTGCTGGGTATCACCTACGTTGCATTAACAGGGAAATACAGACAGAAAGACAAGGCTCCATACCAAAAATAACGTGGCAAGTTGATGATGAGAATGGAGGACATCAACCTGTGACCCTCTCATGCTGTGCTGTAATCTGCCTTCCTGGGCCAGTGTCCCCAGCCTGTCCCTGCAGCGGAGCAGGTAGAGACCAGGAGAGTGGAGAAGTACTGTCTTGGATTGGCTAGTCCTGATTTCTTTTCTCAGTCTATGGACCAGCGTACAAAGGAGGAGTGCAGTCAAGCCAAGCCAAACACTCCTGGCAGAAGTGAATATTCTTTTTTCAACAACAATTTTAAATATTTCCCTTGGAGGCTTTTCACAGTGTTGTCTGTTGGAGATCTAGGGTTGATTTGAGGGTAGGATAGGTTTCTTTTAAAAAATCAAGAGACAGGTAAAGAACTACCATGGTGGTGGAAATATGAGATCTGTCTTCTAGTTACCAGGATGCATACAGAAAAAAACCCAGTATCATTACAACACTTCATCTGAAGTTTATCAATGCCTCTTGGGCAGAAGTTCAAACCCTGGCACAGTCTGTTCAGCTCTCCAGTATCCCCAAATAGAGAAGAATTATGTGAAGTATTTAACCAGCCTTGGTCCTTCAAATGAGAGCTAAATCCTACTTGTGCTGGACAGTTGTTCAGGAGTTTGCCAAACATCTTGCCCTCAGGACATGATTTCACTCATCCTTTTGGCTACTTATCCTTCCACCCACAGCTACACAGTATATGTCATTCCTGGCTCCTTCAATTTATGAGGACATCCATGTAGTATCCTAAAAATCATGGCACTACAGTGGTGTGGGGTATTTATGACTTGGGAGATGCCTCTGGATCCCTCAGCACAAAAGGTAGAGGAATCTGAGGCTTCTTCGTTGTTCTTTGAACCAGTTTGTGCACACTTAGCAAACATGGGATCATCTTCAATATTTAAATCTGAAGGCCACAAAAGTAGGATGAATTTTTGCAACAAGATCAGTAAAACATACTCAACTGGTGCGAAAACTTCAGCTCAACTAAAGGGAAAAGAACTCTCAGAGTTCAGTCTCTGATAAAAAGCAGGCTCCTTTATAACCTTCCCTCAGTGTTATGATAGTCAACACCACAGCTCAACTGTCAGTCTGTGATCAGGAGCTGTTTGGGATGGGAACAGCAGAGGATGCTTCACGCCAAGGGACCAACACATCTATCTGGGGCAGTTGCAACACAGCCTACCAGTCCTATGTCTGGCTCTTATCCATGCTACTCATCCCTTGCTCTCATAAGATCTGAGCTCCATCTGCAAGCTTAAAAAAGGAGAAAAAAGCCCCAGTAAACATTTTTCTCCTTCTATCCATTTCTGTCTAAGCAGACCGCTTTCAAAATGCTCAACATTTTCTGAGTTGCAGGTCCCCTTTATGTTTCTTGCCAAGTGGTTGCCCACAGTCATCAGACCTGTTTGAAAACCTTCGCCTTCACCACTAGGAAAATAGATGCACAATTGCATTTCCCGGTGTTTTCAGAATGGTTGCCCTGGCTCACAAAACAGAGCATGAAAGAGGCAAGTTTATGTCTGAAATGCAGACAAATAAATGGTATTTCACAGTGTGAGGATTTGCTTATTTAGCAAATGAAAAAGGAAGACTTGAAAGGAAAGGACAAATGTGATCCTTATTTTGTCCACCACATGGAATTTCTTTTCTTAATCCTTCAGCTTTTTGAATATGACTGCTCCTGGAGGCTGCCAAGATTGGAGAGATGAAAGGGCAACCCTTCATGTAAGCACCAGCCCTCTACTTTTAAAGCTCTCTGTGCACTCTCCTAACTTATGCCCCCAATTATATTTTTTTTAACATTTGAAAATGCTTCAGGACAGCAGGTACCTGTCTCACTTGTATATTGTTCACACTTGATTATCTGCTTTCCTTGTGACTGTCCTCTCTGACTCTAAAACCTTGCCTTTCTATGAAGATTAGCATAATAGTCATATATCCCAAAGGGGAAAAGGTAGGATGACAGAGGAGATGCAGCTTTCCAGTACATGCTAGCTATATCCCAGCCCGACTCGTGACAGGTCCATACCCTGAGGTACTTGGTCTAATTAAAATGTTTCAGCTTCAGGAGAAGCAGTCAAGTCAGGTGCACAGCTCTATCAGGGCTGTGAGCCGCAAACCACCCATCCCTTGGTATTGAGGCTCTGATGACTGCAGCTTGAGGCAAAAACTGCTGCTGGCCTTGATGACTTGAGCTCCAGATAGAGCTGGCAGAGCTGGAGAGAGGAGGCAGCAAGGGCTACTCAGCACCCAAACAACTGAGGTTGTGGTGACTGAAAATGGGGCGATGAATCTCACCTGAAAGGATGAAGGGATGGTAGCAGACCTTGCAGGATAGATTGGTTGGTTGCTTGGGGTTTTTTGGGAATGGGAACGCACGAAGACTATATTCTGCCTACATAAAATGTGTGATAGCTGGTGCAGGCAGCCTGGCTTCCAAACTGCTCTGAAGATGGTGGTGTTGTGAAATTCGTGCCACCTGTTCTTAACTGACACCCTGTTCTTAACTTGAGCGAAGAATCCCGCCGAATGGGATTCCTGGAGCTACAACAAAATGGGACAACAGCTAGCTTTCAGCTACATCCAAGTGCATTGTGTTTTGCACTTGTAAGAACTCCGCTCGGGATTCATCTAGTCCTGCATCCAACATTCTTCCTATTTGAGAATGAAGATAATAAGCCAGGCCTACCATAACAGCTAGCTACCATCTTCTGATGAAGGTTAGATAGCTCCCCAAAGACTCAGAGGGTGAGCTTCTGTACCTTGAGCTACCAATACTGAAGTCTGCGGAGGAAACCAGAAAGTAATAAAGATACACCATTTAAAAATTCATATCTTCATAATGACTCCTGCAACTGCTTTCTTTATCTAGAATGAGACAGGCCCATGTGATGGGGGAAAGGATTTAAAGCGTTAAAGCGACGCTCTTTCCTCCAAGTTGTTCACATAGACATTAACACTGCAGAGAGAGTTTGCAAACCATCACGTCCTGCTGCAGAGCAGCTCGCACAGCACAGAGCATCGCATGGGCTGCCATCTTCGTTGCCCTTATTAAAAAATAAATCATGCGCAGAGAGGGAGGAGCAGCTTTGTGCTGCCCTGTTAGGGCTCCTGATTAAGAATGCTGCTGCTTTTAATGACCCTCCAAATCTGGCATTTTATTGTGTGGCAAGGCTGCAGTGTTTTGATTTTGCAGTATCAGGGGCACACTAAAAACAAATTCAGATGATTAAGTTTATCAATATAACCTTTTGTTTCTCGTTTCTTTGCAGAAAACTGAAGGGTTTAAGGCACAGAGAAGAGACAAAACTGTCCCAGTATGTCCTCCTCACCTCCACCCTCATCACAGATCTTACACTCATGGCCTAGTACCACAAATTGACTCCCCAATACCCATTCTTATACATGAATGAAGTCTGGACAGGACTAATGAGAATATTTTGAAGTGAGAAGGAGAAAGTTTAGTGCCTGTACCATTCCCTTGGCCTTTATTTCTCTGTCGTTATCTGGTAGGACTTGTGCTCATCCGTCCTGACTTGCTACCTGCTAGAAACCCCAAAGTAGCAGGAAGATGTGATCCTCACCATTTTCAATGCTCATGCTGCTGCCAACTGAACTAAATGCCAGGGTTAAGGTTTATCTAGAGGTGAGACAAAGGACAGGAAAGGAATAGCTGGTCTAATGTTTCCCATCCCCCTTCACCTACAAAAGCCCTCGGCTAAGCCTTTGAGAGACCTACCCACAGGATGCCCTTAGAGGAGTTTTTCTCTCAGCAGGGCTTCACAAGGGACATGGTAAGAGAAGGTGAAACACGTAAACCACTTCTTTTAGCAAGATAGCAGCAGTAAAGCTAGAGGGAATGTTATCTGAATGCGAATTCTGAGCAGCAAAAATATCTTTAATTCCCACTGCCCACAGACTTTCCTCTCTGGTGGTACAGCCATGCGATATATAATGTATTTGCAGACTACAAGGTCAGGAGGAAATACTGCTATTATCTAGTCTGACTTTCTGTGTAATGCAGAACCCAGAACTTCCTGGGATTTCTCCCCATTTCAAGTACAGTTCCATTCTGAAAAATCTAATCTCATTTTAAGAGATACCAGCAAAAGACAGCTGACAAAGAATGCTTTGCATTTGCTCCAGTGATTACTTGCAATCACCATGAAAACCACAGTCTGCTTCTAATATGGTTTGGGCTTGGCTTGTATTTCCAGTGCCTGCATACAAGACTATGAAAAGGAAGCTCAAGTTTAGCAAAGACGCACAGATCATGATTACCTTTATGAACACTTACAGCATGAGGAAAGCTCTTTCACTGGGCTTGTAACACATTTTCCTCAAAGACCACGTATACCAGCCCTTCATAATGAATACTCCCAGGTGGTATTTTCTACTCTGTATTTAGGTCTGTCAGTACAGTAAAGATTCCGTTTAAAGACTTGGCTCACAAACGTTCTTGCAGACCTCGGAACTTCAAATACCCTGACCTACTCATTAAAATTATAACCCCAGTGTATGTTCAATAAGAGCTAACAGTGCTTTTTGTTCATTGAAATTCCCGAGTTTATCACATTTTCCAAAAACTAATTCTAAGAATTTTGTTCATATTCTATTTTTATTTTAACTTTAAACTAACTTGGTTTAGATAAGAATATATAAAAATACAGCTTTGTGGTACTTTTTCCTCACCTTCCAACCTGTGTTTGCAACTCAGGTTGCAGTGAATGTAAAGTGTCAGTTTTGGACTATCTCAGAAGATGGAGTAGATGAAATTACCTGCCTACTTTAAAAATATGATTGATCTAATGCTGTCACAGGATAAATCATGCTGGATTCTCATGGCATACACTCTGCTGAAGTGAACCTAAAGTGTCACTCCGTGACTAAGATACATAACGAAAGGCAGAATAATTTTTTTTGAGCTTAGGTCAAAGATCCCTGATGCCTCATAGAAAATTCTGAAACACGCTTGAAGATGATTTTGCTGATACATAATTTTCTATATTTTTCTGTCTATTTTAAGCATAACCCTATGCTCACATTGCCATCGATAGCCTACATACTTTTGCAATATCCTGGGTTATGCATGCTGATACTTCGATGAAGAGGATCTTTCAAAGATTTAGATCTCATCTGCTACCACTGAGTATTTAATCAGATTTGTGACCTTTTGGTAGACATGTAATTAGGAGACCTGCTTGGAATTTTTGGGGGGCAAAGGGAGATAACGTTTACTGTTCATCAAAACCTGCCGACTGATTGACTGAAACCAAACTTTTCTGGGAAATTCTCTCATTGTGTTGATAATGTTGCTCAGTCCAGGTTTGTTAGCACCAGTGCAGAATAAATTATTCAAATGGGACAAAAAGTTTCACCCAACCCATACAGGAAAGAGCCTGTTAACGAGATTGTTCTTCCTCAGTGTGAGAGTGCCAGTTACAGTTGTATAGGGTATCAATAAAGATCGTGAACCCAAATCTCCTGCAATCTAGGAAAATGTCCTTACAACCAAGCACTTAGCAAATGATGACAGTCTGTCTCTTTTCTACATTTCTTCTTTTGGAGCTGTTGCCTTCTGTAATGTGAATTAAAAGTAGTAGGGAATGCAGCAATTCTGCAGACTCAGATTCAGGACATTCACTCCCCTGGAATAGGGAAGAGTTTATATGTTAAGTTGATATGTCAGCAAACCAGCAGACGTGTAAAAGCAACCAATAACCACAATGAATTAGCCATTTGTCACTTAGAGACCTAATAAAATCATCAGAGGAATGAAATTAGAAAGAGAAACATATTCTGAGGCAGCAAACACGCTGAATCTCATGTCATGGAAATGGCTTTATCCTGAGTACTTTCCCATTGATCAAACACTTCATGGCTACAGTCTGAAATTGCAGATTAAAAGGTTCTGATCTCCTAAAGAACAGTTTTCCTACAATTACTCATCAATCCTCTCAGTGATGGAAACCAGCAGAGAATAAAGGCTACAACTCAAGCAGGGCAGAATTTCCTAGCCCTTATGCTCTGGTCCCGAGATAGAAATACAATTAGAAAATAAAACATGACAATCAAAAGAAATTTTGAAGTTTTTCCTCCAAAGGTGGCCACAGTAACACCTGCTCGTAAGGCAAATGGGGCTGTGGAGGCTTTAATGCTTCCTACCATGTATAGTCCCCATCTTCCCTCACGTAAAGGGTAAGGCAGCCCCTTCCCACTAGGCTTTTCTTACAGCTTTTCATCCACAGGAGAGGCTTCCCCGTGAGTCAGCAATAAAATTAAGGCATTCTTGAACGTTTTAAGAAACAAGTCATTGCTAAAGCCAGACCAGTAAAAAAATAAAGAAATGTACAAAACCTGGAGGAGAAATTATCTGGGAGCAAGTTCTTAGCATCTCTGTGCTGAGTGAACAGATTGACCTGTGCAGATTTATTCCAGAGCTGACAATCAGCTTCATACCAAATAAACTGGTAAAATTAAGATAAAGATAAAAAGATAAAGAAAACAGTTGTCTAAGATTTGTAAAAGAAATGAGAATTGTTTATATAGCAGTAAATTGGTTCCCAAGCAGTTCATGTTACAAACCTGAACGCAACAAGTGGTAGTGAGGTGATTTATTGGCTAATAAAACCACAAAGAGTGAGACCGCTAAACTGCATTTATTAAAAATAAATTAATGTCACATTCGGCAGAATAAGTAGCATAAAGATTCAAAGCAAGGTGGCACAGCAGGTTTAATCAAGTCAGAGTATGCACAGCAATGTCACAGTAAATGCCTTCCGTAGCAACCCATTTGTGGAATTGACTGAAAAAGTACAGAAAACTATTGCAAAAGAAATTGGTGCAAGAAAATTAAATAAGAGGAACAGAATATAAAGACAGCTCCTAAAAGGTCCTTGGATATATTTATAAAGAGGTGTCATACACTGTGCTTATGCCTCCTCTGCATATGGAATAGCAAACTCACTGAGGGAACATCCACACTTCTGAAAGTATGTTGGAAAACTGCATTATCTTAAAGACGTATCTTGAAAGAAAAGAAGGAATTTGTGATAAGCAGTAATTTTTAAACTGCACGTTCTCACACCTAAAAGTATCTTCTCATAAGAAAGTTTTCAATAAGAAATTATCACTTTAAATGAAATTTCTCTCAAAAACACAGAGACTGAAGTATTTGAGTCATACGAAAACATTCCAGTTTGCTGTTTCTCCAACAGGTTACCTGCATTTTGCAATGCAGTTTAATCGAGGATGTGCTCTGACCCAGGTAATGTAAACACCACAATCCATTATCCTTTGCAGAATAGAACTTCTGAGTTTCATTGATGTTATTTTCTTTATCAGAGAAACACTTCAGATGTGGTTTAAATGAAGGCAAGAGACAAGAACGGTGGAAACAGGCCCCGTGCAAATTACACTTTAAACCAGCCAACATAACAATTTCCATCCCTTGGTGGCTTAAGTCTAAATACAGACTAAGACATTTTGAATGATGAAAATATCTAAACATAGGAGCATGATGCAAAGGGGAGTTAATATAATATACCATCGTCTGACCTTTGTCAGTGAAGATCAGATGTTTTGTTAATACGTACATTCCATTTCAATCACAAAGTATCTGGTTCCAAGAAAAATAAGCTCCTCTGTTCAGGGGACCAAACCAGTGAAATGTCATAGCAGGACACGCATGCTCTCAGAATATGCATAATATCTCTTGATATTAACAGCCCTTTGCTGGAGCATTTTTAAATACCAGACAGGATGAGCCGCTCATCTGCGCGAAGAAGTGAGTGAATTTGGTACTGTGAGTGGAATAACACTTCTGGGTCAACAAATGAGTGGGTATAAAATGTTTTGGAAGGTTCACTTTGAACCAGACTCACTTCAGAGTCGCTCTAAGGCTTGTACAGCGGGTCACTACTGCAAAACAGCTTAGAAACCCAGCAAAAGTGATTTTGCATCTGGAATAGCACATCCTCTTTCACCATGAAGCTCTGCAGGCTGTGCATCGTCCTGGCTAAGTGGACACTGTGAAAGGGAGGTATGAAACATCACTTATTTGGCCAAACTTCTTCCCTTTAAAGTAATTTCAATGTGTTTTTATAAGGAACATTCTTGGGGAGGGTTCTTATGCCCTGGGAAACCCTCATGGCATGGCTTGTGATTTGTGCCAGGTACTATAATGGAGTTCTGGTTTACTATAACAGAAACCCTCTTACCATGGTATCTCTGTCACCGGACACTCGTAAATCAGTGAACTGGACTATGTGCTCTCATAAGGACTGGCAGAAGAAATGCATTTCCACAGAGAGCTTGCCAGGTGTACTCTGCAACTGGATATGAGGCCTGGCTGTGCTGAAAAAACCCAAATGGCCAAATATTTCAGTTCCTAAAAACAATGGGCAAAAAATAATGGGACACAGGGCGAGATCAACATCACGCTTTAAACTTGAAAGCAGATACTGCAGTTTCTGCAGTAATCTCAGATCCCACTCTTATCCCAAGAAACTTTTCAGCTGTGATCACATTAGCAACCTGGTGAGGCACTTCTTGATTTGGCCTGAGCAATTCCCAAAAGTGAGGTCAGAAGTTTATAACAATAAAGTTAACTCAAGAGGGAAGATACTTGCCGGTACCAACATGTTCCCTGGTGCCATCCTGCCTGTGCTGCAGCCGTTCCTCTGCTGCCAAGGGGCCACAGCACTACCCTCACTCACAGCAAACAACTTTGAATCACCATGCAGCAGAGTTTACAACAGAGCTCCAGCCACCGGAATGAAATACAACGATGTCTCCGCTGCAGACGAGTTAATAGGCTCTCCAAAAGAACAAGTGCCCTGCTTTGCCTGGCTCAGGAGACGCATATTGCTGCAGAAAATCCCTTTCCCCCCTTGTTTTCCATTTGCTTACACAGTTCAAGCGCTACTGAGTTTATGTAGGTGTCTTTGTGCCGCGTTGTGCCACAGTCCCGTGGAGCTCGGACTTCCAGCTTGCAGACAGAAAGAAGCTCGAAACTGATTTGATTGCAGAATACCCTGAGGAATACCTTCTGTATATCAAAATGGTGTATTTTGAGAAAAGTGTCCATGGAAGAAGTTTTCCCAAATTTTTGAGGCAACTACTCTTTGTTGGACACCTGACCTCCAAACGGCTGCTGTGGATGCACAGACAAACCTCAGGGGTCCCACAAGTCCAACCCTCACATGCACCACATGATTGAACCGCAACCCCCAAAGCATCATCACATTTCCACTGAAAATGCCTGGGATGTTAAAGGAGGTTTGATCTGCACAGGGCTCACAAAATATTTCTAACAGGTCCCTCAGCTCAACAGCTTCTCAACAGCTTCACCCAGCTATTTTTTTCTTGCTGCTTCTTGGGACACTGATGAATTACTGCCTTCTCAATCCATCATTGCTTCCCCTGACAGAAGGGGCAATTTCAGTACATCCAAGGCCAAGGTTATTACTCATTTGGAGATCACAAGATCTGACCTTGCTGGCAGAAAAGCCAAGAAGTTAAATTCTTGGATCTGAAATGGAAGCTGGTTGATGTAGCCTGGACTGAGCACGTTAATACCTGATATTGCCATGAAGGACACTCCATGGCTGGGCAGACAGACCTGGGAAGACAGTATTCGCGCTTTAACTCACTTCTGTTAACTAGCCTCGAATTTTGAGAGAATTGGCTCATTTGCCTGCACATCCAAAGGCTCACCCAGATCTCGGACTATGTTTAGGAAGAAAGGAATATCAAAACAGCACTTTACAATTTACTGACAAACAGCAACAAAGAGCAGGATTCTCATGGCTACCAGCAGTCAATGATGCAGAAAAAGCGAGAGAGCACCATTCAATCCATCATAATTTTGCCTTTTGGGGTTGGGAGATTTTGTTGCCTGGGGATTTTATTGCCTGACTGGCATCTGTATAAGCAGCTGGACTGCATGTTACCAGAGGAGATTAAAATAATAAATATGATTAATTCACAGCATCAGCACCAGTCACATATTTGCATTACTGGAAAAGCTAATGGCTGTAAGAATAACCTTAAGATAGCGGAGCAATATGTTATGGCATTTGTTAGCTGTCCAGAGGAAAAGGTGAAATTAAATGGACTTACAGTGCCTGCCAGGTCTGCTTCTGATGTCAAATCACTTTTTTCAGCTGAAGAATTGTAAGATTAAACTCCTAATAGCTAGCAAATCTATTTCAAAAAAAATTCCGTAGAAGAGTTTGAAGTCCTAGTGTATTCAGGAGTAGTCTGAGGCCTATTCTCCCACTCAGTGGCTTGGTTAGATTAAAAAGATTACCAAGGGAAACAGCAAATTCTGTTAAAACAAAACTAAATCCCCTTTTCTGAGATATCTGCTCTGGCTCAAACAGATTGGGATGCAATGTGCAAGACAGGAATTACTGGGAGGAATTCTCTGGCCCATGTTAGGCAGAGGCTGAAAATGGAGTATTATAAACAGCCTCCTCTGGATTTAAATTATGGCTTTCTGGTTCATTGCCTTCTGATGCAGGGAAGTACAAACCTCAGCTCCCTAAGCGTGTGAGGACGCTCAACAAAGGACACAGTTCCTGGGGAGGTCACACAGGATTTGACTCTTTACCCTGCTCTCTTGTGTTCTGCTGGATCCACAGGTTCAGACGCAGCCAGAGAAGCCTTAAAGAAGCTTCCTTAACAATGCTACTGTTACATCCCATCCTGGCTCTCACTCCCATTTCTGGCTCTGTACAATGGCAAAAACCATGGAGAGGAAAGAAATATTGGTGTCTCTTTCCATTGCAACCTCCCTTGTGGGCATCTGCCTCAAAGCTTCGTGCGTCAGAAGCTAATGTCACAAACACAGAGGGTAGGCATGGAACTCTAGGTCCGAGACAAAGGGATGAGACAGCCAGATCCCATGCAGGCTGAGACGCTGAACTGCAATTACAGGTGAAACCCAAAAGGTACTTCAGAGAGAAGAATGGGAGACTTGCATCACACACACCCCCCAAAAAAGTGAGAAAAGAGGTACGTTTGGTATTAGGACAAGCCAAGAAGGTCCATCTTGACTCCCCTGGGAAGCACACCTGTGCTGTGCACTGGTTTACATTCTGGTACATAATCAATACACAGGTTCCAGCTTTGGGGCAGGCTCCCCACCAGAGCTCCCCACTCTCATCTGTGCCTGTAACATCTGCCTTGGAACTTGCCTGTAGCCTCCTGGTAAATCCCACAAGTTCTGCCTGAGAGAACGTAGTCATCTCTCCGGAGACCGCAGGATGCACAGGTGCTCATATCAACAGGGCAGTGGGGGTGTGAGCATTGCACACATTTACTTTTCAGTTCATTATCACTGACATAAGTGTGCCTCGCTCTCTTGGGCCATTTGCAAACCTCTTATCATAATTGGCTGTAGTTTATCAGCAGAGTGTCTGTGCAGCATAAAAGACCAGCTGTGTATAGCCAGCAAGTTAAGGGGAACCACCCTTCCTGGGAGACTGCATGTGGAATGCTGAGTCTGTTTTGGACTAGAAGACTTCCAGAGGGCCCTTCCAACCCAAATCATTCTTTCATTATTAAGGTATTACTATCCCTGATCCCCTGTGTTTCCTGCTTCTTCATGCATAAGCACCAGTTGTCTCTCCCCGAGCTTCGCAATGTCTATCGTTACGGAGGGGGTACCAGGCAGGTGAACGCGCCCTTGAAGTGACATCAGGATCTTGCTCAGCCACAAGCGATGCACACAAAAGCATGAGGGTGGGAGAAGAAGAGCAATTCAAGCTAATGCCAGCTGACCTGAGGAGGGAAAACACCCAATACTGGAAAAAATTTTAAAGGCCTCTGATGCAGAGGTGATGCAGAGAAGGGCACTTGAAATTCCTATTACTATGAGCCATCAAATCACAAACAAACTATTTTCAAGCACATTCTAATGTGACCTTAGCTAGAGCAAAGCATAATGCCATATGACATCTTGATTTCAAGGTGGGCAAGCGAAAGGAGCAATTAATAAGGACAGCTGCAAACAAACGGAGAAGTAAACAAGTCTCACACAAATCCAGAAAACATCCTAAGCTAAAGGTTTAGAGCAGTGGCCGCAGAAGCTGCAAGAAGTCCTTCCATTCCTGCATCAGACTCATTTCTTCTCAGAAACAAGTGAGGACACTGAGTTACAGTTACAGTTCAGTTTAAGTGTTGCCTTGAACAGAAGATATTGCATGAAGCTTGACTATGTCTAAGATATTTTTAAAGCAGATGCTAGACAGAATTACTTCAGAATAGTCACAGAGCAAATGTCCATGAGATCTGATTCAAAATGGAAAATAAGGCAGTGAGATTTTCTCTTCTAGTTCTTGGCCCATGGGCTTAGTTTGTGGTGGAGAAATAGTGATAAACCAGGATGTCAAGTGGAATAAAATACATCAAGAGCCACATTCTATGCAGGTGCTGAGCACATAATTGGCTGTTGGCAAATTTAAGTTGGTTTGACTTAAAATAGGCATTTATGAGGATACCTGCTGGGGACAGAGCTGTCTGATACTTGAGTTCACTGCCTGAGTGTGTGAGATCTCTAAACGTGGAATGAAGGAGTCTGAGTTCATGGTGAAGCTTTTCCCTCAGATAGATCTCATGGTGCCTGACTGATGTCTTCAAGGGGACACTGGCCAGCCACCAGCTCAGGAAAGGGCCTGTACCTGCACTTTGTAATGTGGGCACGGCCTCCTCAGTGCCATCCACCACTCAAAATACCCAGAGGAACAGGGCAAGACCAGGGAACGTGACTGGGAGGAAGGATCAACTAATATAGCCTGTACAAAAGCCTTCCCCTATGTGGGGAAATTTTATGTAGGTAATGGAGCCGTGGCATGGCATTAAAACCTTGGCATGGATAATGTTTTCAAACTGGCTGGGAAAAGGCATCATACCTAATCTGGTAAAAACCACACCACAGTTAAGTCTGTGTTTCCATTCTCTTAGCACTGTTCACTGTTATTATCCCCTTTTTAGTTTTCGATAAAAACTTTCGGAATATTTTTAAATGGCAGAAATTACAATCTCAAACAGAATCTTTCTTTCTTGATACTGGTGTTCCCTCTTCTAAAGTAGCTCAGTTAAAAATTTCTTACTTCAGGTAATGCAGGAAAATATAGAGACAAATCCTCAAGGGAAATTCAAGTTAAAAAAGGAAATCACATATCAGGAAAATCAATTTAAACAAGTCTTTCACAGGCAAAGTTTCTTTTACAGGAAACTAGCAGCAAAATTACTGCATTTTATTTGTCCCAGGTGGAGTTTTCTCCTATAGGGAGTTTGAGCTAGACAGAAGGTGATGGCATGAAAGGGTAGAACTGGGAATTCCTGATTCTTCTAATGCGCAAACACTAATAAAAAACCCCTCTATCCACGTACTGAGCAGGGATTTTTTAAATTTTATTTGTTCTGACCCATGGAAATTTGGAGAACTGACAAGTGTTCCCATCATACCTTGGAAGAAAATTAGGGTACCATGATTGGTACCCAGCAAAGAGAGGAGACCATGACTAATCGCATGAAGGTTGCTCAGCTGGACTCTGGCAAGCTGAGGGACAGGCATTGCTCTGTTAGCTCACATTGAAGAGTTAATCCCAGCTCTTCTGTCTTCTCTAATTGCTTTGAGGATCAAGATGCCAGAGGAGATGTTCTATTTTTAATCAGACTTTGGCCAGAAGAAACTGGCAGGCAGATCCTCTGGGCTGCTCAGGGCACCAACCTGTAAAGCAGTACATATGCACTCCAGTGCCTGCTAAGTATTTCATGCCCAGTTAGACAGCAAAAGATCAATAGTACCACTTTCTGTAGGGAAAGTTAGTGCAGCTGGTCGTGGCTCTGTGCCTCAGTGAGGATGCTGAGCCAAGGTTCTGGGTTCAGTTGTCCAGAGCAGATGTGAGCAGCCGTAGCAAGACTTATTTCTTATAAAGGTAGAGTACGTTTCTTAAAAGGATCACATTCTGCATAGTCCCTAAATACAGGGCAAGCTGTTATTCATATTGTATCTTCTGACAAAAACTGTGCTATATATTTGGGCCAATAGAGTCGCTGCTGCTTGTTTTCAGAGCAACTAAGAACATTCTAAAAATAGAAAACAGTCAAAGAACCAAAAGTCAACAGCAGTCTGCGTCATTCCTGTATATCTACAAACCATAGCAATGTGAGATGATAAATAAAAAAGGGAGAGAAAACCTCCAGGCCATAAAACCAGAGACAATAAATACATTTCTAGGGGGAAAATATCCGTCTCATATGTTGCAATTTTAAATGAAAACTGACATAAAATTAAGATTAGCATTTTGTTCATTTCAGGACACAGAGAATAGGTAAAGAAAAAATACCATAGCCAACAGTGCCTTCTCTCTGAAGAAGTGTACAGAATTATTTAGAGCCTTATACCATCTTGTAGCTCGTGGACCAAAGATCTCCCATCTCCAAACCAGCATTAATCCCACAGTTTCTTTGAAGCTCTTGTCCATGTTTTAGAAGGCTCTCAGTCAAATCTTGGTCAATGATGATCCCATATATCTCTTCATGAGCAGTTCCAACAGGGAATTATTCTTGCTGTCAAAATCACACTCTTTGTTTCCAGCACTATTTTGTCTGAATTTCTTGTTCTGCTTCTTTGATCACATTCTGTCCTTGTTAATCTGAAGACCATTCCCCCCATTTCATCTGCAGAGCTAGTACACAAAAGCCACCTTCAAACTCAGTCGTTCTGGGGCATCGTCCCAGATCTGAAGCTGTTCCTGAGTTCTTTTCCAAGTATTCTAATGTATTTTTTTTTTTCTTTTTCCAGGAGGGCCACCAGAACAGAACATGTTATTCCAGCAATGGCCTTGCTAATGTCACATCTCCTCACCTCCTAACCAAAAGCACCTATCCTGTGATACTCAACAATCACTCCTGCCCTCATGTCTCACATGTGACTCCGCAGCCACATCTCTGAATTCCCTGTTCCTGCCCAATGGCTACTCTGTGCTCTTCTGCCTCCCCATAGTGGCTGCCCAGACACATGGTGAAGTGGGCTGAGAAACCAATGACAGAGGGAGAAGACCATGGTGGGTGAGATCTCAGCTTTTTGCAGCAATGTAGGTTTCAAAATTGTGTTTTCAGAGCATTTCAGTGCCTCCCCAAAAACCTGCGCCTCTGAGATCATCGAGTCCAACCGTACCTGTCCCCTTACTAAGCCACGTCCCTCAGAAACTTATCTACTCATCTTTTAGAAATGAAGAATGGGCTACATTGACTATCAAAATCTTGATTTCCAGACCAGCCTCCTTACTCCTCAATGGAAGAATACTGAATATTTTGTCTGTATGTGTTCAGTAATACTTGCGCTCTCTGAGGATGACTGTGAACGTCTGCTCCCTCTTCCACCCTTTATCACATTCAGGCAGTCAGCAGGGTTGCTGCCCAGCCAGCACAACCTGATTCTTTTTCTCCCTTTTAATGCTAACCTAGCGGCTTAACATAGGGAACACCTATTAATTGGCCAAATATTTGTTTAACAACGTAGGGGCAAGCAAGGAGTTGGTTTCACTTGTTGTCACGGCTGTATTTCTGGACACTACCCACGGTGCCATGAGCAGAATACTCATTGTCGTTACCCCTGTGTGGAAACAAGAAATCTTGCAGTATGGGGGCAACTCTCCCTTTGTTCTGCAATATGAAGGCTAAATATAGATGTCATTAAAATTACATCACAGAGCCTGAAGCTTTCTAAACAAAGCTGGTTAGATTGCATGTCAGAAGAACTCGATGCTGAAAGACAGTCTTTACTGATTCACCTGCTTTTTAATAGCATTATGCACTTCACTTTTCAGAAAAGAGTTCTAGGAAAGATAAAGACCCTGGTCACAGTTCCCCATTCTTCATTTTCTTCTACATTTTACATCTACATTAAGAACGTGACATTTTTTGCGTTAAAGCTAGGGAGGGCATATTTTTGCTCCTTGAGGCAATTTAAATAAAAAATTTAAATAAAAGTTGTGTTTGGTAAGGTTTATCAGGTTCAATAAATTAAAATTTCTTCTCAATTCCCACTGCTATTGCTAGATTGCTACACAATAATAAAAAGTCTTTTGTGGCTAGAAATAGATCAATGACATTTCCATTGCCCATGCTGAAACAAATGCAAAAGCAGAATGGTAAAAATCACTAAAAGTCAGTAGCATATTAAAACCCCTTCCTAGGTGAATTAGATAAAAGCAAAACTACCAGAGTCTTTCCTGCAGCTCTCTCCACGAGAACTTCAGTAACGCTAAAGGAAGTAGGAATCCAGCCTAGTCGATCATTGTTTCAGTAGTGTCTCCCCAACTCACCTCTCCCTTTCATGAATTTACCTGTGAGCTTTAGCATTAAGAGAAAAACAGGAGAGGATTTTTTTACCTAAATTGCTTAAAAGCAAAAGGCTCACTAATTTTCAGCATATCAGCTGTCACCCGGGACACCAAGCTGCTTTTGAAAGTCCTAGAATGCTCTTCTGTGTTCTGTGTGATGGATTTGTCAGCCCTGTACACCCTTTGATAACCGCTCAATGTCCCAGAAGAAAGCGACTCACTCAGTTTGCCAGTGACCACTTCTAAAGCCTCTCTTAGGCTTCAAAGTAGAGTCAGAGAGGTTTTTAAATATTAGCACAGATCCACACCAGAAGTTAAAGTCACATTTCTCATTGATAACTCTGTGTATGAGGTAAAAATAAAACAAAATTGAAACTCGAAGAACAGGTGTCCCCACAGATGTCACAACGCGGAGGAACACAGCATGAATGCACTTCTCTGCATCCACTGGCAACGCCTGCAAGTTACAAATATATTTCTGTTCACGTAATAACATACATCCACATGAAACGGTGACAAATTACAGCAACTTTCTCCTCGATTTCTTATTACCTGCAGTTGCTTCCCTAACCACAGAGAAACCTCTAACAGTTTTCAAAGTACTTCCTTAGCAATCCAATACGGTACTAGCACAGTCCTGTTGACAGAGCTTCCACATCAAGATGTTTAAAAAGCAAGGAAAATCAGAAGCTTTTCTTAAAACATACCTTCTCCAGTATCACTAAGCCAAACACAGTCGAGAAACTACATCACTTTAGGACTGAGAAATGTCAAATATATTAAATACCAAGGAATTAATGGAGGGAAAGGACAAGATGTTGCCTATCAGATCACCGAAAGCCCGATGTGCCGGTGAGAGGCACTGGATTTACTGCGGTTTATAAACACGAGTTTAAGGGCAGAAGCAGTCACATTTTGTTCCATGAACTGAAAAGTTATGTGTTTAGCTTCAAATGTGAAATCTTATATGAAGATACATTATTGAAGACATATTATGACTCTGATTAAAAATCCCCCCGTCTCTCCTGGGGCCAATTTACAAAGATTTATGTGCAAGCCTAACGCTGGGAGATGAGAACACAACATTCTTTAACAGGCAAAGAAAGCTTGACCACACTACTATGATCAGAGGACTTCTGTAGCACCAAAGATGAAAAACCTGTTGAGTTTGGAGCCAGCAGATCTTAGAGAAATGTTTCAAGAAATGTTGTATATTATGGCTACCTTACACATTGCAGCAGAACCCCTGGTTACTGAAGCTGATTGAAACGTTTTCAGCAGAAATTGAGAGAATGAGGATTTCTCGGTGGTTTTGGTCTTTTCTTCCATAAAAAGAAGAGAAAATGCTAGAGAAAATGGAAACCCAAAGCACTTGGATTCTGAAAAGTTCTCAGATATCAGCCAAAAAAATGACATTTGACTGTCATGATGTTGAAATGCCACATGGTTTCTCCATCTCTCTGGGCTGAGTTTCCTATAGGAAACAAGGAGACAGGATTCAAGAGCCTCATCAAGTCGTTTGGGAGAGGGGAAAGGATCAGAAAGCCTCAGGGGAGAAAGAATGCACAAAGCATTGAACTAGAGCCCCCGTGTTGTGCTTAGCAGCATTTCTTATCGGAGCAGGAGTGAGCGTGTGTTTGCCTTTTTTTGGACAGAAGAAATAAATAGTCTAAAAGTTGACAGTTTCTTGTTATATTGGCTGAAAAGTCAAAAATCTTCCATAGGGAAGACTTCCACCCCCTCTCTGATCCCTGCCCACATTTGTTTGACCACGTTTTCTAGGTATCGGTATGCTGGTGCAGTGCTTCTTTTTAGGGAAAAAGAGGAGACTGTAGTCTGTCATATCTGAGGGAACGAGGTTAGAGACAAGAGACAGATGACAAGGGTGGTTGGGCATGGTGTTGTCAGGGCGTCAAGGGGAGCTGAGAGGGAGTGGGAACCATCTGCCTGGAGAAGGAGGTTGTTGAGATGGAGGTAAAGGGGGTTACAGAAAGAGAATGAGTTTGCACTGCATTTCAGAAATACTTTTGGTTTAAGTTTGAGAGTAGGGTAAATGTGGATCCATTTGTAATCCACAAATAGGGAAGTTATTAGCAACGCTCCCTGTGAGCTTATTTTCGTTGAACAAAACGTGGGTAAACTCACACTCAGGAAGCTGACAGTCACCTTGCCTCATAAAGCTATGAATCAACCTGTAGGGAGGTGAATTTCAGCTACAAAAATGTGAAGTGGATGACTCATATTCCTTCTAGGTGTACATGCCAGATGGTCTAATCTAGGAATCTGAATGGCAACCAAAGATTCCTTCCCAGATTTAAGTTATCTTTTCCCTGCATGCACCGTTCCTCCCAGTATAAGCAGCTTCAGAGAGAAAAGCATCAGGTGTGTCGGTGTCTGTAATCCTAAACGGGAAGGCTAGTAGAAGTCAGATCTTCGCAAGTTTTCTGGCCGCACAGAGTAGTGGGTGTGCCCGTGAAAAAAGGAATACGTTCCTAGTTCACACCAGCCTAGATAAATTCTAAGCAAGAACCTCCAGCCAGGCAGCACTTAGAATATCGGCTATATTGTAAGCTTAAGATCATGCAGGAACAAGAGCAGGGTAAAGAGGAAACAGAACTCACAGAAATAATTTATAAGGAAAGTGTTGTTTTCTATGGTGGTTCAAAATATTCAGCTGAATATTAGTGTTCAAATATGAAACTGAGAATCCAGTATGAGGGAAAACAATAAAACATAATGGAGCTGCAAGACACTCAGTACTATCAAAATGTGACAGCTCTTGGTCAGAAGGTTTGTAGTGTTGCAAGATGGACTCAGGAGAACCAGAGCTCTCAGGGGGGTTTGTGAGAGCCTTTCCTACCTCATGGGGAAAAAAACTCAACCAACCCAACAAACTCAAAACCTCAAAAATGTCAGATTGTATAAGAACTTGAAGAAGAATACTTCACTTCTTACAGAAAGAAAAACGAGGAAATGTAGAAAATAAAAAAAGAGGTTTATCAGCTACCTTCCCTCTGATCTTGGCAGAGCTGGTTCCAGCTTTCAGGATTTGCTTTGGCCAGCTCAAGGACTTTCTCAGTCACAACGCTTGTGAATCCCCTCTAATTCCAAGGAGGCTTTTTGTCTCCATCCTCTGTGAGCTCTATGTTCTGCCTGCACTCTTTTCAAGCTTTTTGCTGTAAAGTTCCATGTAACTTTCTCCTTTTATCACCTGCACCCTAGAAATGTCCTTACTTTACCAGGCTTTTCTGTCCCCTGAGTGCAAAGCAATTTCGCTCCGTCAGAGGGACGTAGCACACAGACCAAAACCAGTCCCATCAGACACTGCCTCTTGCATGCCTGAGAATGTGCCTGCCTGTGTATTAGCAATTTTTGGGCTCCCCTCTTTCCATGCCCAGTTCTCCAGGCAGAAATATTTGTTTGTGAGCCATGAAATACTTATGGACACACCCACTGTCCGGGCACTTCACAAAGCCCCTAAGACTGGACCTCTTCTGGAAGTTTTTTCACTCATCTTCACGGATAAAGAGTACTGATAAAGACAGGTCTTAATTTTCTGAATGGAAATGTAGCCATGGCAATACAGGTTTGCTTATTTATCCTCCTCAGGATAAACAGATGGGAAAGATTGGAGTTCAGCAATCTGAGTCTGTCTGGTTCACAACTAAGATCCTCACATACCAGAGGTCAGAACCCAAGCAGGGCACAGATCTGGAGTGTTGTCCAGCCAGAGCCATAACTACTGGCAGTGGAGTCCCTCCTCCCCTTTCTGCCTCTCTGAAGAAAATCTCATTATAAACAATTCACCTCTATGATAAATTTTAGTTGTGAATGTGTTGTTCCATTTAAATGTTCAAAATTAACTATTTTTGTGAACTTGAAATCAGCTTAACATTTAAGTATATGCTGAAATCCTACTGAGGTCAAACTACTCAGTACAGCCTACTCTGTGCCATTAAGTATGTAAAGTATTTGCATTAAATAAAGTCAGACTAAGGGTGACAAGTTTGCACATATGGCAACTCATTTCTCCTATTCCTGAAATCCATGAAACTCCTCCCCATTTAGAATTCAAGGTTCATTCTTTTAAATGGATCTGAATGTATCACTTTCAGCTCAAGAGAAAGACCAAGTAAGAATGATACAGGTGGTAGATGTGTGACAGCTCTTCTTCACAGTAGTAATCTTCGTACGATGCGAGTTCAAATGCATGGTTTTACTTTCATACACAGAAAATTCAATAATTTGGGTTATCTCAGTATTACAAGAATAAACCTGGTTCTACTTTTATCAGAATCTGAAAACACTGAAGGAGGGAAATAACTGGAAATCTTATCAATTACCAACAACAATATCCACACCTCCCCCCTGCCCTCGCCCCCACCCCTCCAAAAAAACCAAATAAAATCCATGCTCTGCTGAGCACTCACAATGATTCCAGGACACCTGCTGGATAAACCCATGTTGGGTGGGAGATTTATGAGGAGGCACATATGAAATGTCATTATGAGGATGGATCCAAGTACCCAGTACGCACCGAACCCTCCTGCAGTCAGACTGAGAGGAAAGCGACGGTATCCACGTACAAAGTCATGAAAATATTTTGGCATACTATAGCACAACGATCTCTTTCAACAACCACCAGTAGCAAAGCCAGTGAAGAGCAAGAGATGCCTGAGGATACAGCCCTGCCTGGGGCTCCTGCTCACCCACAGGGCCACCATAGCCCCTCAGCTGGATGGTTCAATACATAAGGCTCCCACATGAGTCCCAGGGGACGCAAGGGCACATCTTAGGGTGAGGAGAATGCTCCAGAAATGGAAAAGCATCAATGTAAATCATTTCACCAACGTTTGCAGAAATGAGCACTTCCTTTCACATTAAAGGGAACCAATTTAAAAGGAAAATAAAAAAGTTGCCAGGTAACTGGTTCTCAATGATTAATTCAACAAACTCTAAACAATTCCATTATTTAGGCTACCCATATCCTACCAATCTGAATCTCTTTTTCCTACTTTCAAGAAACCCTGTGCAAAAAAAGCAGAAGAATGATTAATTTTTTAGCATGGAACAGCCTGACCTTGTACTCCATTGTGCAGTGTTTCCATAGTTTCCATGTAATTTGTCATGGATGAGTTCACCTGTGTACTAAACAAACTCTTTACGTTACCAGACTTGCATGGAAAATAAAATCTGAATTGCTGCTCTTTAACAAAAACATAAAACCAAGATCAAAACTTTAAAAACCAAATATTTGCATTCTCTGTAGAAGCCCACTGTATTTTCGTCTCTGTAAACTTATAGACTTGTAAACTAACAGACACTGCGGCATCCTTGGCATCTCTGAGGATGTGAATAAAATGGAAACACCTTAGAACAAAGCCCAGATCCACTGCAATCAGCAGAATTCAGGCCATTGATTTCAAGGGATCATAAGGCTTCATAACAACCTGTCAGAATTTAATTTCAGACCTTTAATTAGAGGTTTGGTAGCAGAAGTCCCATTGCTCAGCGCAGACTTTAAAAGCCGTGGCTCACCTACGGTTTTACAATCTTGTTTGCAAGTTCTTCCTGTTGCACTGAAGGCAAAACTCTCCTGACAATACCAGGAGAGCACGAGTGGACTGCTCAGCAAGGTCCAGGATCCCATCCCACGGAGACGGCTGGAGCAAACCAACAGAGTATGGGAGCTAAAGAAAAGATAGTAACACCATGGCTCTGCTCAGGTGAGGCGATGCATGCAGTCAGGGTGCTTGCTGTGGTCGTATTTGCTTTAGTAATAGGGATGACTGATGTGATAAGCTGTGGTGCACTGCACCCGCCAGCATCGGCTGGCAACGATACAGAGGCATAACAGAAGGATTAGAAAGTGGTTTTAGGATGGTCTGGGGTTTTTTTCCTCAGCTGAGTCCAAATGAGAGAGGCTGGAAAAAGGGCTAAAATATTAACATGAAAAAATTGTCACTCTCTTGCCTGCTAAAAAGTTTTGTATAGAAAAACCTTTTCAGGAGACTAAATCATTCAAAGGATTTAGCTGTGAAAAAATAAAGATGACAAATGTTTCTATTTAAAATAAAGCAGCTCTTTCTGAGTGCCACATTTACTTTAGAAGAGTGTTATTGTTTTTTCCCTACATTTACTGAAAGAAAATAGTTCATAGTGAAACACAGCCAAGCACAAACACAAGCAAAAACCCCCAGTGTATGTGCAACGAGTTTCACATATCTAGATGTGTTCTTCCCCCATCTTCATGAATGAAACACGTGAATGATTGCTTGAGCAATCTCCCAGAAAGTACCCAGGAGCACTGAGTGCATCTGGATTCCTAATTGCAGAAGTTTCAAAGGAAAGTTTGGATTCTTTTTATAAAGGTAAGAGGAGAACAGGTTCTGCCACCTTTTCATAATGTCCTGGTACCTGATTTAAAACATAAAGGTATACTGCACTTTTCAAACCCACCTCCAAGCCAAATGAAAACGTTACTGAAACTAGCAGAGTTGGTAGAAACGCGTTTCTGCATTAGGACGGCTCCCCGGGCAATTTAAAATATCGATACCTTCATCACATTGATTTCAAAAGGGTAACGTCAATTCGACCAGGTACAGGGGATAAATGCTGCAGGACCCCCAGGTATGTGCTTGGTTGGAATTGCCCAACCAGGGAGTCAATGCCATTTGGAAGAGTCACAAACAAGAAATTGCTGCTGCTATGATTGGGAAAGAATAGACATGACTGCTTTCTTTTCTCAAACCTGTCCATCTGTAGGGACAAGAAGTATATAATTTTCTGCTGGTTTTGAGAAATCAGTGCTTCCTGTACTAGTTCATAAGCAAAAGCCATTGAAACATAAATATTTATTGGCACTCCTGAAAAAATAAGACCACTAACAAGAAACTTTCTGTAAAAAGCTAATTGTGCAAAGCTCTGTTAATGTGAAGTTTCCCTAACTGATTTTGATGTGAACAAGTTACATTGGTGAAATAAACTTGCAGCATGACCGTACGCATGTGTGCCGAGCTCTAACTTTACTGAGATTTTTGGTACTGAGTACCATGGTGGTGAAACGATCGATATCAGTGGTGGTAACTCAATTCTACATCAGCATAGAGTCATCCATCTTCTGTCACTGTTAAAAAAGCTTGAATAATGTTCTATTAATGCTCTGTAGAGCTTCTCCTTTCTGATGTTATGCATTACTGCTGCAGCTTCTTCCAAAATTGTAAAGATTTTTATTGTTTACAAAGTGAATTATGCTTTCATATCTCTTGCCTTACTGTTTTCCCAATCGCTTAGCAACAAATCTCTACAAAGAATAAAACAGAGCGCTCTTCCTTTCATGTCGTACAGCAGCAGCATCTCTGGTACAACAGTGACCTCAGCCAGCTTAACACCCGGGATGCATTTGGTCCATTATGTTAATCCTGATGTTCTGCAAAAAGTCTATATATGTTAGTATTTACGTATTGCCTTTCTGGATCTGTAATTCTTCTAGTCCTGGAGCTACAGCTTTATAAACACACTCTTCCACATTCAATATTTTAAAAGCTGCTATTGATTTCCAGTTTTTCCTTTTCAAGAGAAATCAGCCCAATTCCAGAACTTGAGATAGGCCAGACTTGTGCTAGGCTGAAAATAAATTACTGTAATTACTGATCTAACAAGTTGATACACACAACACTGGAAAGATTTCTGTACCTGTAACCAGTATATAGTATCCACAAAATAAGTATTACTACTGTTATTTTAGACTCAAACACCCACAGTAGTGATTCCCACCACGTAGAAACTTGACAAATACATTTTCTTTCTTCGACTTAGACTGAGGAATTAAACTAATGAGTCCAACACCCTAAACTGATGGTTGTTATATGCTGGATGGAAGACAAATAGGTTTAAAACTCTTCTATGTAGATGTTACGTGCTCCCAAAAATATCTGAATGGGGAAAGACTGGGTAATGACCATGTACAAGAAGCACAGGGAGCAATCAGAGAAAATATCCAAATAACGTGAAAATAATGTACTGTTTCTCTAAACAACACAAAGGGTAAAACATTCATCAAGGAGGGGCCAACCCTACACTGTCAAGGGAAAAGTCCTGCATTATCTACTGTTATTTTTTGCCTTTAATTTTAATGAACATCAAGCTGCTACATGCAATGAAATGTGTTCCCGAATGGGATGCTTAAATAGGTTTAGCGATTTATATTGGTTTTAGAGTGCACTGAGTCAGATGACTTCCAGTAGAGGCTAGTGAAGCTCAATCAATCTTTAATATAATTCAGGAGATACCCAACAAATACACACTGTGTACACACAACCCAAAACACCTATGCATTATTTTAATGAGTTTGTTCATGGCTGGAAGTTGTAAAAGCAGTCTGCTTTGGTATGTCAGTTTAATGAAGAGCTTCTCCTGTTCAGGCGACAAAGATCCTATGTTTTCATACTGAAATCCCCTGTCTCTCCTGCCCTAACTCCTTGAGGTCTATGTGCCACACTGCTTCCGTATAACCCTATTCACTGAGTGAAACCTTAAGTAGAATTCCCCCATTGATTTGTGGAGAAATGAAGTCAGTTTATTGAAAACCTATAACCACTTTCCAAGCAGGAGAGGTCGTAGAATGTTGTGTGTATTACTAAGGAGCCTACTTTTCCAGTTTATGAAGACCTTTGAATTCTGGTGAGTTATCCCATCTTTGCTAAATTGGCATGGTGGTTCCTTTCCAGTGTCTGGCAGGCAGTATTTAAATGGCTTTTAGAAGTGAGGGCATTTTCTACATGAGCTGTTACCGATTCCCTTTGTCCATTTCCACAGTTCCCATTTTGCCTTTCCAGGTGCATTTAATTCATTCTTGCAAAATGTGTATTGCCATAAAAAAGGAAATCCCGAAATATTTTAGTGGAGTTGGGCATCCTTACAGGGAAGTCTGAATATTATACATGCAGGATGGATACTGAGGATCTAGAATGTTAAAGTTCTTTAAACTAAGGGAAGATTTGCAGATCTCATATTTCTTTTCCACATTTATCAGGGCAGGTAAAGGCCAGAAGCACTTATTCCAATAGCTTACTTCAGTTCTGTAACAGTCTTTTATACTGAAAGAACCATCCCCCAGGCACAAACTACGCAGGAACATTTAAGCAGCAATGTGAAAGCCAATATACTTATTTGCAAAGCAATCACAGCTAAGGAAGGTATACCTGAAGGGTATGGGCAAGGCACTATGAGAAGACAAATTATTCCCCAAGGGAACGTTGCATTCCACGCATATTACTTTTACAAAGAATTGATTACTTTCAGTACCGTGCAAGGAGGCTGTTATTAGCTGTGATTTACAAGAAATCTAAAGTAATTTTTTAAGTATTGAAGGTTGTAAGAAGACATTAAAGTACAGCAATCTTCATACAAAGATAGACTTAAAAAAAAGCATGTTGAATTTGTAGCTGTACCTCTACTATGAATTGATTCACCTCATAGACAGCTTTAGGTCTTGCTGCCTTCAAAAATTCTGCCCTGCTTTTTTCTTTATGTAAGTGTGATGAGTCTGTGTTTATTTCTTATAGATGAACTGATCAACCATTGCGTATGTACCAGATTAGGGTCATGTCTAGTCCTGTCTTCTTCGACCCAAGGGGTCTTCACCTTCTTTAATGTTCCTTCAGCACAATAAACAAACTTTGACTTATTACAGAGTAAGGCTTCCTATCCTGAAAGATCAATATATACAGAGCAGAGAACAAATACGGAAAAAGCCTCACCCAATAAATATTTCAAGTACCCAAGAATCACTCACTGATGTTGAAATGTGTGCATGTCGGGCTTCTCACACGTAACACCTTACAAGTTTAATAGAGAGAGGGGAGATTTACACTGAACAGAAGGCTCAGAGTCAACTCTTAAGGTATATTGAGACAGCAGAGTACAGCGTGTCACTGGCAAGATCTCCTCACCGTTTGAGACATTGGGTCATAAGGCAGCTCTGGGCTGGAAGCAGCGCAAGTACTGTAGTCAGTTACTACAATGGCACTAAGAAGCTCTGCATCTCAACCGGGTGTCCTATTACAGGCAGGATTCCCGTTAACACAAGGTACATGATCTCCGACCAGAAAATAAAGTTGTGCCAGTTGCGAAAGTGATGTGCGACTTGGTTGCACATGGATGTATCAATGGATTTTTGGTTACTTAGAATGGGTCACAAAGTCTTGAGACACCTGCAGTCTTGCAAAAAGTTATTTGTTATGGTGATGGTTTTATCACCTCCTTCTATCCATGATGTCTTTGGAAAATGCAGACCACTGGGATGCAAGACCTAGAGTGCTAATACAGTGAAGAGTTGCACTACCTGTTTCAATAAATAGAGTTTTGCAGGGTAACTACAATTTTTCATGCAGCACTGCAACGATCAAGCCTGATTCTGCTCACTTAAGGAAAACTGAGAACGTAAAGCAATAGAAAATGTAATGCTAACCTGAAGAGCATTCGATTTTGAGGTGCTGGAGAGAATATGGACAAACCTAGGAGAGATATCGAGATATAACCTGTCTTAGCTGTACTTTGTATTTTAGCCCAGTGCGAAGGAAGGAAATCCATAGTTATTGTCCTGATTCCTTGTTGTTGATTGTACATTATTGTAAGTACTATATCGAGGTGAGTCATTCAGAAGAACTCAGTAATTTGACATTGTTGACCCATTTCCTTTTCACAGATCATTGCCCCCACGATATTTTTATATATTTTTTTTGGTTTTGCATTTACACTTCTGCAACAGTCTTTCTCAACTTCTGTTAGGGTGAAGGCTGCTTATGAATTATGTATTGTTTGGTACCAATTTGTCACCAAATCTAGAAGGTGATGTGGGGGTTCATGGGTCAACTACAAAATGAAAAGCAAGCAAAATTTCTTTTTCTAAATGTTACCTAATTATGTTCACATGAGACTCTCAGATATTTTACTGCTTTCATTAAAAGTGTTTTCAACCCAAAAATCTGTTTTATCAGTAAACGTACAAAATTAATTTAAAAGGTTGTAGAAGCCACAAGAACAGGCTCTGAGACATATTTACTGAAATATGCCTCAGAGTGAATTTCTTGTCTCCATGTGATTGTTGGTCCTCGGTCAGCATCACTTACACATTAGTAGAAATAAAAATGCATGCCAATAATTCTACATCTGATATTGTAATATTTATATCCAAAATATCTGAGTAATTTGTCAACAATACTAAAATTATATACATCTCACAAGCCTTTACTCTTTATAACCTATAAAGGATACAGCCATCAATTTTAACACTTATTCGGTACATTACTTCTTTGCCATGTTGTTATCATAATCATAAAACGTGATTGATGTACCTTCATGTACTGTGTCTTTTAGACAGGTTTATTGGCCAAGCTACAAATGCTCAAATTCAAAGACTACGTTCCTTTTACAGAAGAATATTTTATCAGCACAGTTCAAAATGAAAAATCTATTGCAACTCCATGTCTAATGTGAATAAGGCTTCAGAACTAGCCTTCAGACAGAGCTTCTACAGTGGGGTATATTCTAACTGTTGTATCTCAAACTTGCTTCGTACTTCTCAGAAGCCATCATCTAAGTATTTATTTATTTATTGCAGCTCTGTCAAGAAGCCAGGAATAATCTTTCATAAACTGCTTTATTTATTTTACTGTTGGCAAGACAATAGATCTTGTACCCAGTTTTTATTGTATATGTAAATATGACTGTGAGAGGATTTGCAGATTCAAATCAGAGGAGAAAATAATTATGATAATAAAATAATGTTGGAAAAGGAATTTATCAAAGCCAGTTTATTGCTCAAATTATCAACAAGCAATTTGAATTTAGGCTAAAGCAATAGTGGTCTAACTGTTTATGCTAATAGTTATGCCCTGATTTTATTACCATTCATGTAAATGGCAAAGTTTCCCTAGAGAGAAACTGGGCACAGAACTAAACCTGATCTTAGGTTCCAAAACCAAGGGTTTCACCATGTACAGAAGATTACCAGCTGAAAACCGCAAAAATACAAATGTTTGGGTTGGGAGTGATTTTTTCCCCTAAGAAGAACAGGGAACGATATTAATTAACCAGATGAAAATCTGAAATGATCCTTTCCCACCTAGCAGAGGTAAACACAAATATTCCAAATGCCTTTGTGTTGAGTGTTGATAAAGTCAAGACTAACATGTAGGAAGTCAACACCGTACAAGTGATCTTATTTTTCACTTTCAGAAAAGCCAGTGTGAAATTTAACATGAAATTAGCCCACAGAAGCCCAGTTTCAGTTTAGAGCAACCACCAGTGTCAGTACGCAGACTAAGATGCTCAATTGTCTTTGATTCAGTTCAGCAGAACCCACGGTGCCAGGCGGAAGAGGATGTCGTGATGAGATGAGGGCATGAGAATTGCAGCAAGTCTCACATAAAGGATGAAAGGAGGCATTTTCTGCCAGACAGGAAGTGGGAGAAAAAGCTAAAGTGGTTCTGTGAGGACTGACAGAAGAAGCACTTTTGAACTGGAAGGGGGACTGGAGAAAAGTATTCTACTCATGACAATCTGAAACTGGGGTCAGAGATGCACAGTCCTAAATTCCCTAAATAAACCCCTGGCAAACTCCCCAGAAAGCATGAGACAGTCTAAGTGTTAAAGCTTCAGTGAGACTGAGACAGCCCTGTCCCCAAATGAAGATCAGCTCTGCCGCCAGGAAAAGCTGGTGTTGCTGCAGGAATTGCGGGAGCACTTTCCTATTTCGCTGTAGCACCAACTTTGTGCCAAAGAAAACAAACCCAGTCTGCTGATCTAAGTTTTAGAGACTTGAGCTCAATTTAAACCTCACCTTCACATTTTCAGTGGCCAGTGAGTGCTACCAAAAGGATCAGAAGAGGCCAGAGAATTAACCACTGATTATTAGAGAGAATACTCAATACATTTCAGTCTCTCAAGATAACGCTGAACAGAAGCATGTGGGCCAAGGCACAGCTTTCATTAAAAACGCTGCAAAGTGAAGCTTGATCTATTATTCAGTCAATGCTCTTTTGAAGCAAATGGTCATTTTACATTAAACCCTTTTTTCTTCTTTGTTTTCTTTGTAGTGCCATGTCTGCTGAGGGGATGAGGGCACTAAATATCCCTGGTCAGCATTCATTCAGCTGCAATGAGAAAACAGAGAAAGGAGAGGAATAATGTATTTATAAAGCTACAGAAGACACAGTAGTGGAGCCTTTTGCACTTCTGTGGGTGCAGACAAATAAAACGACTTTGTTTAATTGTATTTTTTGGAGTAGACCACAAGGAAGTTATTTATGCTTCTGGCCACCTTGGAAGTCCATTTTTTTGCTGACAATAGAGGCCTCACAGGTGTATCTGCCTGTACCTTTATGCAAGGAGAGAAGAAAGGCTGCAGGAAGTAAAGAGACCCAGAGATCCTGACAGCACAGACACCGAGCAGGGACAGCTGACAAGACAAATCAATAAAGAATTTGGAGTTGCCTCTAAGACGAAGCCCTCTGCAAAATAGATCTCTGTAGGAAAGTAAAGGCATATGGCACAGTTATATATTAAAAGAAATAGTCTGGCAGTAGTGTAAACTAGAAGTCTGCCCCAAGAAATGAAAAGGCATAGAGCACTGCCTGTGATGGTAAAGATGATGGAGCAGGGTGAAAAGCAAAGCAGCTTCAAGTGGGAGAAGACCTCTCTGCCTGTGAAAGGGAGAGATCGCATGTGAGCAAAGGCAAGAAAGCAGGAGACAAAACAGGAGGCACCTTTGCAAAAATCGCTGTCAAATAGAGATGGTGGCCTGGCAGGGATGTGGGGGGTGTGCACATGCGGTGGGGGGCTGTACTGAGTGACAGCAGAGCAGCAATTTCTGCAGACAAATCGCTTTGGAGGTTGATTAGCATGGGTATCCCAAGCAGTACCACCAGCCGTCTGAAAATTGAGGACTTTCAGGTTCTTCCTTTAGACAGAGCAAGAGCAGCCGTTTACATCAGATCCTGTCCTAGACAGCCCGGGTAGAACATGAGATTCAGTCATTAGTCAGGAAAACGCCTTCTCTTTGCAATCCAGATTTACCACCAGCAGAGATCAAAGCTAGACAAGGAACTGAAATCCCAGCTCCCCAAGTCAGTGAGGAACAACACACGGACTTCAGCAGGCCTTTACAGAGGACTGACCATATTGGGAGACTTAGAAGTGGGACACATAATTCAATGGCACTGGTTAAAGGATAGACTTGGAAATATCTAGCGGAAAAGATACTTGTTATGCTTAATTTTGCAGGTTATTTGTGCATGCCCTGTTATGCTTGCTCTGCTTTTCTTCACCCATAGAGCATCAGACTGGTAACAGTCACACACAGCAGACCAGTCATTTCCCACCTGGGAAGGTTTCTGATCACCAAATCCCAGAACAACTAAGGCTGGAAGAGACCTCTCAACATTAGCTGGCAACGTGTGTTCGCAGCCCGTAAGGCCAAACATACCCTGGGCTGCAACAAAAGAAGCGTGGCCAGCCTACTCCTCTGCTCTGCTCTTGTGTGATGCCACCTGGAGCCCTGTGTCCAGTTCTGGAATCCCTAACATCAGAAGGATGTGGAACTGTTGGAACAAGTCCAAAGGAGGGGCACAAAGGTCATTAGAGGGCTGGAGCACCGCTGCTGTGAGGACAGGCTGAGAGAGTTGGGGTTGTTCAGCCTGGAGAAGAGAAGGCTTTGAGAGACTTCATAATGGCCTCCCAGTACCTGAAGGGGCTGCAGGAAAGCTGGGGAGGGGCTTTTTACAAGGCTATGCAGTGATAGGACGAGGGGGAATGGTTTTAAGTTGAAAGAGAGAAGATTTAGATTAGATGTTAGGAAGAAATTCTTCACACTGAGGGTGGTGAGGCACTGGCACAGGTTGCCCAGGGAAGCTGTGGATGCCCCCTCCCTGGAGGTGTTCAAGGCCAGGTTGGATGGGGCCTTGAGCAGCCTGGGCTGGTGGGAGGTGTCCATGGCAGGAGAGCTGAAACAGGATGATCTTTAAGGTCCCTTCCAACTCAAACCATTCTATTGAAAGTAAAATATAAAAATAAAATACAAACCCCCAAATAAAATACAAAAACATAAAAGATAAAAAAAAAAAGATACAAAGATAAAATATAAAAGATATATAAATATATATAGCTCCAAGGATGCAGACTTCACAGCCTCAGTGGGCAACCTGTTTCACTCTTTGACCGCACTCACTACAAGAAAAATTTTGCATGTTTAAACAGATTTTCCTGTCCAATTGTGCCCATAATGCAAGACCTAAAAATACATTCATGCAAAAATGGCCCATCTCAGCCCATGCTACATCAACCCTCTTCTCTTCCTCATGACTGCAGAAGAAACAATAGAACAAATGCAAATTCATGTCCTCCCACTAGGAACAGCTTAATTCTCAGCTAAGAGAACAGACAAAAGGCCTTACAGTCAAACCACAAAGTTGATTTTGTAAATCACATGAGATAATAAGACCTCTGTCCATCACTACCGAGGCAGGATCAGCTGTCCACAGCCACTCCTGAGAAACTGTCCCTCATCTTCTGAGGGTGGTATCCTTTGTGCTTTATAGAACACACATCCCATCCCAGAGCGGGAGACCAGGCCGATAAGATCGCCGTACTACATAAGACCTTTAATTATAGCACTATTTCCAGATTCTTTTGACCATCCAATTTTCCAGGGGAAAGGGGAAGAGGATGAGGGAGAGCAGGGAACAAAACAAAACAAAAATGCTTAGAAAAACATTGAGTCAATCTTTTGGGGGACTTATACCACTTTGGGCAGATTTTGCTCCATGCTATAGCTATGATGTATTCAGAAACATCACCAAAGCCTTGGAGTTTGGCCGTCCTGTGTTTGACTTCTTGCAAGAAGCTTGTTTGTTCAGAGAAGTGATGGGTACACACAGAACAAGCAAGCTGCAGGAAGCACTATTTCGAGGAGAGTGATACTTTGAACATGGCCATCTTCATCACCCTCCAGGAAGGAGGGGCATCTTCAACGCAGCTACACAGTTTCTCTTACTCCGCTCTTTTCCTCTGCAGCGAAATCGACTGCATCACATTGTAAGTCTCCTATTTAACACTCTAAATTCGTTTCACCGGATGCACGCATGTTGTGCTGTATTTAGCAAGGACTTTACTAAAATGTGTACGTGAACTCAAAGGTGTAATTTCTGTCACTCAAAGTATTTTTTAACACAATTCATTTGGGCAAAATGGGAACAAAACATTGAAGATATACCGAAGTACTTAATTTGTACCACACTTTATATGTAATTCTGTCTCCTGTACTTCTGCTTTGGATTGCCTGATTTACATACTCAGGTGTATGAAGTGTGCTCTTGATTTCTAAATCTAAATAAGAAGTGGTTTTTTGGGGGGATAAGAAATGCTCCAGAACACCGTGGAACCTTTTACCCCAATATTGCCTGGCTCCAGGTGAGCTTTCTTTGTTTCCATGTCCTTTATGGTCTGGATTCCTGCAGTCAAATGACTTAACCAAAATTATTTACTTCTTTACTTTAGAAAGCAGTAACGTTTGCAGAAAGCTGGAATTTTAAAGCTTTCAGAATCAGGTTCCACCAAAAAGCATTTTGCCCTCATTTTTGTGCAAATTTGCTCCACTCTGCTTCTGTATGTGGGACAAGGACACATAGAAAAGGGAAAGATTTGCAACAATATTAAGGACAATCCACCCAAAGAACTTCAGCATTTTCAGGCATGCTGTGAAAACCTATTACCACTCTGCTCCAACTTGTTCCAAATACATAAGCAAGCTGATAAACAGGGCTTGCTGGTTTTATTCTGCTACCTTTAATAATGTTTTAATACAGTATTGACAAGCTTGTGCCTGGTAATTATTTAGAAGCTGCCTTGTGGTCAGGTTTTGTAGTTTATTTTTGCTGTACATTTTTCAATTCTCAACAATTGAAATAATTGAGAAAGGGCTAATATTAAAATATTTCATCTAAAGTCTCTTTTCTTATTGTGCATTGTGATATAAAAAGAGCTGGAAAAAATATTTCATTGCATATTTATGCCTTTCAAATTCTCAGATTATCGAAGAACAGGAATAGAGGAATGAAACCGCATCCTCATTGTGCAGGTTTCTTTTATCATCTGGATGTTCAAATCAGACAGTGAGGTGCATACATACATCTCTTTAATAAATGGTTGCTTATTGTGTTTTACACATTACGTACTGTCTGCTTTAGAAGACTGGCACTTTGCACCCATTGTAACATTACCAGGGGCAAGATTTGAGATACAGTTTAGTGCATAACTGGAACAGAGAAGCGTAACAAGATTCAAGGCATAAAAGTTGAAGCTAGAAGATATTAAGGCAAAGAGAAAGGAACAAAAGGTGAGGTGTGCTCAACCACAGGCATCAGTAAAGTATGCCAGGTGTTACCCTCTTTCATTTGAGGTCTTTCAATCAAGTCTGGAAACATTTTACATAATACTTGTTTTTCTTTAAAGATCTAGCAGGAAAAAAAATAAAAATATTGCTGAGAGAACCCAAGTCACGTTTTGAAAAGCCTCAGGAACGTCCTAGCTGGCTGCCAGTCAGAGCTCTAGCACTTTGAGGTCAGAATCCAAAAGGACACAGGAATGATGTCAAGGTCTTCAGCGTGTAAAATAAATATTTAAAAGAATGAGATTTGCACTACTTAGTTACATATTGCACAAGGATTTGTACTTCAGTACATTGGATACGTGATACTTAAAAGTCAACTGTTGCTGAAGTCACGAGGACATGTATCAAACTGTCACACTCTTGGACATAGATCTGTATCTTGGGACTGCAGAAAAGAACATTAGGGAAACCAAAATTCAGGTTGAAGCCTTTTGCACTTAGCGGCTGACATGCCCATCTTGATTTCTGTCTTCTGTACAATGGGACACAAATCTAAAAACTAAAGTTTTTCTGTAGCTTGGAACCCAAGAGTTGTGCGGTCAGAAGAGTAGCAAAAAGAACAATCTCACTTGTTCAGTGCCAGAGTGTCAACAGACGACAGGCAGACCTGCATACCTCCTTGGGGGAACATCATTACTCCAAGGATACGTCAGACCGAATCACAAGAGCTATAGTTCAATATTTTTCTCAGTGTTTCACAAACAGGTTTCATGAAAAACATTTTTTTTTTAATCCAGTGCTCCCCAGAGTGATGAGTTCCTCATCTCTTGACCTCCTTATTGGTCACTTCTCTTTCATAATTTGACCAGTATGCCATTTTTCTCCAGTTGGAATATCTTCTCATTGACAAAATACCAAGAGAATAGAAAAGCTCGCTAACACTTGCCATACCTCCTAGCTAGTTCTTAATGTTCTCTGTCAAATTTCATGTTATTCTGCAGTTTTCCTGGCCCACAACTGCTTGGATCTTTCTCCTTTCTCTTTTTAGGGTGTTTCTCCCCATACTTCCTTGCCCTCCAGTTGAAGCATGGTCCCCCCTTACTGCTTTTTCCTTTATTTGAGCTCATTCGTGGCGCTTTCTGATAACTATAACAAGCAACCTGACCAAAATTGTTGCCAGTTTAGTCTCACCTCTTCCACCCAGGAAAGAAATATGTTGTAAGGAATATCTTTATTTTAAATAAATATAAAAAACAAACAAACAAAACACCAAAAATCATTGCTCTTGGAATAGAGGGAACATTAAAGATAAGAAGCGCTTTGGTGGTCATTCTGGCTGACAGGAATCTTCCTGTTGCAGCTCTTTGGTCTCCAGCCACAGTGGTGCTGGTCATCACTCACTTTTGTTCCTTAGTAAGTTACTGCAACCTAGAGAGCAGCTTTAGATGCCCTTTGTCATTTCAGGAAAAGCAGAACTCTGTTTTGCAGATACCTTTCCACGTATGAACTACCACACGAATTGATATTGAAAGCCAAATTATCCTCCTTGTTCTCCCATTGTTACTGCTGATACGAATGTCAAATTTAACATTAAATTCCCCCATTGCCAAGCTGAATGGAGAGTGCCTTTTTCACTTTGAAATATACAAGTAACATTACTGCATGCCCAAACATCTTACATTTCAATTTTCTTCCTAAAGTACTTTTTGTCAGCAATAAGCCATTACCATCCCTTTTCTCCAAGGAGTTCAAGCTTATAATCAGCATATTTAGCACCTGCGCAGCTTTTGTTGCTGCAGCAACCTCTCTTCTCTCATTTCTCACCCCATACTTACTTTAATCACAAGTTTTAATGATTAGTACAGGCTTTTCTCACAATTATTGCTCAGATATCAAAGTCTTTTATCACAACTCACAACTACCATTCATTACAGACTTTAGCAGCCCAGCAGAGTACAGGCCCAAGAAAGATTCATGGCATTGATTCAGATCTGGAAAACCAAATGACTACAGCATTTAGAGAACAGAAAGATAATGTTTGAGGTCACAGTTATCATAAGGCTGGAAAAGACCTTTGAGATCATCGAGTCCAACCTATGACCCAACACCTACACCTACTCCTACTTGTCGACTACATCATGGCACTAAGTGCCTCATCCAATCTCTCTTTAAACACCTCCAGGGACGGTGACTCCACCACCTCCCCGGGCAGTGCATTCCAATGACCAATCAGCCTCTCAGTAAAGAACTTCTTCCTAATGTCAAGCCTAAACTTCCCCTGGCGAGGTTTGAGACTGTTTCCTCTTGTTCTGTCGCCGGTCACCTGAGAGAAGATCCCCATGAATGTTCATAGACTTTAAGATAGTAATGCAGGTGAGCCGGGATGTGGAAGCAATAACTTAAACATGAAAAACTGAATATTTTTTATGTGTAAGACACTAATTCTTCAGTGTAAACACACTGTCCCAGTATGCTCCCAGTCAGAACCACAGCTTTTGTGAGAACCCAGAGTTAAGCTCTGACCGACAACCACCTACATAAAATAAGATCTGCGTACGCGCTTTGATCCCCAGGCACAGCAGAGCTCGTTGGATTTGCCCTGCCAAGACAAGCAGATTGCTGGCAGGAGCCTCTGAAGGGCCCTGTAATTTTGAGAGCCTTCCTTCCCCGGTGTGAGAAATGGGTCCTGTACCAAGTCCAACTGCCTGCAGCAAGCAAAGCCAACCTCTTCGAGCAGGCATTCGCTGAAGACTGGAGCCTGACGTTTCTCTGGGGAAACAAAGATCTGAGAAATTTTTGCAGTAACACGAATGTGTCAAAGAGCTTTCTAACACAGGAGAGCAGATACTGCTATTTCTGTGCTGTAACCTTAGACAGTAGTCAAGATTTTTCCAAGGCTGAGGAGGGGTTTGGGATGCCTTTGTTTTGGAAAACCTCTTAAAGAAATGCAATCTTGAAAAAGGAGTTGGTAAGCACTCCTTCACAGGGAAGCAGCAGCATTCATCTCAATGCAGCTGGGAAGGATCCCAGAAACCAGGGCACTTTGATTTGTATGGTAAATGGTACCTATAGATGGCAAAACTTGGATATATGGATTCATACCCTGAATAAAAACATTCGAAGAACATTTCACCTTTCCATCACTGAGTGATTAGCTTTCTAGGAAGAATATTGATACATTTGATAGAAAAAGACAATTAAATCACAATAATTTACTGATGTTTTATGGGGAACATCCTTCAGTTAGCAGAACTGAGAGGAAAACTTACTCAAATATTGAGTACTTCATATAGCCTGTGACTGTGTTAAATATTCCTTGTGTTTTTTAAACATATTTTCAGCGATGTGTAGCCTAATAGACTACAATTAGCTTAATGAGATTTAAATTACGCTAATGGACCTCATTAGGAGAAAAAGGTTATAAAGTCTTCAGCGGTCATTCAGAGTCTCATGTTAACGTAAGGGGAGAAAGTTCTCAAACTTCCTCCATAGTCAATGGAGAGAAATAGGTCCTGTAGAGAGCAAGTGTCAGTCCAGTAACCTAATTCAGATGTCCTGACTCGACCTCATAGGATCAAGTCTCTCATCATCAACTCTGAATGAAGACTAGAGGCCACCTTTCCAGAAAGATAATAGCCTTTGTGGTTGCCAACAAGCCTCCAGAGCTATTTACATGTTTTAAGAATTTCACTTTTGTTTCCCAACCTGGTGTGGAAAGAGGCATTGTGATGAAATGGATGAAATCCATCAATATATGCATTTTCCATAGAACAGCAATGATAGAAACAATTAAAAATGTTGTTTTCCCTATCTCATAAGTAGACAGTAAGCCTTGTGAGATCCTATAATGGAGCTCCTGGTAAAAGAAAGGCCCAAATCTTGAGCCAGATTGCTTCTTGAATCTATTTGGATAAAGCATAAAGAGAGCCCATTATACCCAGTCAATAACAGGATTAGTGAAAGCAAGGCAGAGAACAGGAATCACAATACTGAACTCAAAGTCTTCTCTTACATTTTGAGTTATTTTAAGAAGGTAAAGATTTTTTTTCTCAATGCTCTTGTTTGTAGCCATTATAGAACATTTAAGAAGTGAGCAGGGAATTATTTTAACAATTGAAGGGTTTGATAAGCTGTTCTACAATAAGGAATATACTGCTATATAGAGAACAAAGCATGACAATGATTGTAAATGGGTGCAGTTTCATACTTTAAGCTTTAACATCATATGATTGTACATCTATCGGTGCTTGAAGTCTCCTGAATTCACACAGAATATAGTTTCTTCTGGTTAAATCACAGCTACGAGGGACTGAATAGTCCCATGTTTCTTTCCCAATGGCAGCCTTTGACTCCCCTCTGAACCTCACCTAATCGCCAAGAGCACCCCGAGATACCACTGTTTTATGCTCCATTTTGGGATGTGGTATTTTGGGCCCCTTGTTCCACATCTTTTGCAGCAGTTTTTTTGGTTTGGGTTGGGTTTTTTTCCTGTGGTCTAGCAGGCAGTCTTCTGTCTTCTAGCAAGGCAAATACAAAAGTCCCCAGTACCCTGGTAGCAGTCATTCAGCAGACACATCAAAAAAGCCTCATTGCTGCACTAGTGAATGTTTTGTCTGCACAGCCCTTCTTATGGCCATACTATTGCTGCAAGAAATTTTAAACAACTGGCCAATACCTCATTTTAAGGACCAATATATTTCCTTTCTTCCTTTAGAAAGAAAAGATTGGCATAATTTATTTGGTACCATTTAGATATTTCCCACTCAGTTTGTACTCGAATCTCAACACATGAGAAGGCTGGGAATCTTCCCATCCTCACCTCCATTGGTAGTGCTGCCTCTGAACTTTCATGTGACTCCCTCCCAGCTGATGTCCCCTTACAAGCTTGGCATACCCAAATCCACTTTGGGTGTCTGCTCGATCAGTCAATATTCTCTCCCTCATCTTCTAACACCAGACCTTGTTCTAAAAATGATGAGCTTAAATTGACTTAACTTCTGAAGGAAGCTGTCATAACCTTGAATTTTTATTTTATTTTTTTTTAATGCTTAGGATCCCACTAATAACTTTATCAGGCTTTGTATCATGGTAAAAACATTGCTACAGAGAGTACTGCCTATAGAAAAAAAAAATCTTATACAGTTTTTTGTTTGGTTTAGGGTTTTTGTTGGGTTGTTTTGTTGTTTGTTGGGTTTGTATTTCTTTCGTTATCAGATGAGCCAATCTAATTAGAAAAATAGCCAACGTTATCAAAGGACATGACCCTGCCACCTGCCTGTTTAGTAAGATTATTATTATTATTTCTTCAGTTCATTAGCTTATTTCTCAGACTGATAACCCATTGACTATTAAGGGCCAAAGCTGTCAGGTAAGTGTGTGCACACAACCCAAACAAACTGAGTTAATCACCATCATAAGAATTTGTTTAAACTAACTCCAGGCTAAACCCCAGTGTGTAAGAAACAAGATTAGCAGCAGGGAAGATGCCACATCATCTTTAGAAATGGCTCCAAAGCCCTTTTTAATCTTCATGTATACTTATTAACTATGTATTGTGCACATAATCTGACAAATATGGAATAGTTGCTTGGTTAAGATAAATGCATTAATTTGTGTCACAATAATATTAAATTATGTTTACTTAATTACGGCAATATTCTATAATTAAGAATTATTGCACAATGTCTTGTATATTACCGAGTTCCTTCATCTAGTCAAAAAAACCTCCAGTTTATAAAGCTGGTCCTTTGGAAAACATACCTGCATTTCAGACCTGTCAGACCATCACAGTCTCTTATTCTATTCCCTAATTAATAAATCAGCTATTAATTATTTAATTAGACATTAGCCATGTAAAGGTCAACTTAGTTTTGCCATGTATTTCATGTTATACCAATGTTAAGCCACTGCTTTTCTTCAACTTGCTGAGAGCTTTTGTTAAAATCAGTAAGCTTTGAATAACTTCCCGCTTCTCCCCTGCAAATTCACCTGTTTCTGGAGAGGAACAGTTATAATTTTTTCATCAAATGTTTTGCCAGGTTTTAATTACATATCCCAGCCTCCGGTGGGACATGAAATTTTAGGAAACAATCCCTTCTTTGCATATTTCCCCACACCAGCTTGAAAAGGTAAAACTAAACTCAGCTTTGATTTCTTCTTGATAAGAAAAACTACATGCTCCCAAGTTTCAACACTACTCTGGGTAAAACATCAGTGTGTTCTTTTGTCCAATATCCAAAATTTGTATTTGTGGAACCAACCCAAAGGATGAACAGATAAATACCCTCAAAATACCCACAGACAAAAGTACCATGAAGGCTTCTCCAGGATGTAAGAAATCTGGATTGCTCTCCTGAACCAAGATACCCAAGACAAGACATGGGCATAAGACTAGATAGTGACCCAGAGAAGTCTAATGCAAAGAAAATGGAAAGGAGTTTAATTGAAAATGGTAGGTACGAGCCTGGGAAGTCTGGTATTCGGTTATCTCTAGAGCATAGATATAAAACTTCAATACAAGTGGAGAAATCTTTGCAGCACATGCACAGAATGCTTGGCAAAGCTGGAGATGACAATGGGGTATTGCTATGCATACAAAATCAAATAAAATAGCACACAAAACCCCACAGAAAAAACAGAAAATGGGAGACAAAATGTAATATATATTGGACCCAAAACACACCTCTTAAAAATCTTTGGTGTAAAACCAGAACATTCATAGAGCAGAAGAGCATTTGCAACAGAAACAGCAATGTATATTCAACTGAAGAAATACAAGTTTCCAAAATGCTCTTTTAGGCTCAAAACACTACATTTTTATTGGTAACACTCTGAAGCTGTAAAACAGGGAGCATTTTACCAACGTCAAAAGTTGCATTAGTATGAAGAACAGAAAGATTCAGCCCTCGTCAAGCTCTAGAGCCACAAAAGTTTAGTTAAGAGATTCCCCATATGCAGAAAAGAAAACAACTTTGAGTCTCAAAATACATCACAACAGCTGGCAATTTATCAAGATGTTGACCAGCAAGACAGAAGATAGATGTAAAATTTCCCAGGAAACCAGCTGCCATATTTCAAATAAATTGTGAAGGAAATGCAAGAATCAGGTATCTGAGAACAGAAGCGTGAGGTATTTTGCTGTTTTCAGTGACTACTCAACACTTGGCCAAACACATTCTGGATGCAGACAGTACTTTGTCTGAGAGCCATTGCTGAAGGAATTAACGCTTCCACAGTGGATGCAGTGCTTCAAGTATGTTTTATTTCATAGTCATTTGGAGGATGAGATGTTCTTGGATTAGTTTTATCAGTAGGCATTGAGGCAAAGACTTCTTGTCTATATGTCACCGAGCACAGTGAGTGCTTCTGAAGGACTAAACCCGACTAAACACTGAAGAATAGCACAACAACAGAGGACGTGTGCTCAGGTCAAACCATCCTCATTAGAGTCTGGTTTGAACAGGTTAAACAGACTTCTTTAGAAAATTGTTTGAGCAGAGCTAATTGTCCAGAGGGTCTTTACAGCTGTAGAGTTTTGATTTATTGAGTACAAAATCAGTGTTAAACTGCTGTTGTGTTGTTCATTCTGTCCTAAGGGTCATGCTAGCAATTTCTCAGCCCATGCTTCTTTTCCTTTATTGGACCAGAGACCAACAGACTTTTCTCTCAGAGCCAAGCCTGGGAGGGGCTGGACTGCAACATGACAGACAGAGGTGGCTTTGTGCATACAGGGTCTAGGGGGAAGAGATAAGGCAGAAAAGGTGGCAGAAGTAAGGTCACCTTCATGAGAGATAACACCCAAGACAACGGGTCTAAGGTAAGAAAATTTTCCCCTCATCATCTTCTAACACCAAGATAATTCCAGGAACATGAAGACTTGTTTGCTAACCAAGATAGCAATCGAATGCAAACATTCACATTAGGGAGCGTAAGCAACAGAGCTGCTAACTGGCAGTTCCTCATAGCTTGTTATGCTAACAAGAGTTCAGCTATTGCTATAACAAGGATAACATTACTGACAGATCCCCCACACGCAGGATATGGAAATCTTGACCCCTGTGAAGTCAGTGGGTGTCTGTCATTAAGTTAAATGGGGACATGACTCTATTGGAACACACTGATTCTTTTTTTTATTCCCCGCACACACGCGTATGCACCCCTTCCCTCAGAAATACTCAAGTCTCAACAAAACCATCCTTTTCTGGATCTGTCACATGTAGAGTACCAAAAGAAAGAGCTGTCCTTCAGCAGCCCGCTTTCTATGCAGTGCTTACAGAAATAGGACAGCCCAGCCTCTTCAGGTAGCAGCACGTACGTTCCCAAAGTTTGCTAGAGGCCTTTTCAGGTGGCTGGAGAAAACCCTTAAACAAGCTGCAGTCTCCATTTGGGGCAGGTAACATGCACAGAGGCAAGGTAGGACTCCAGCATGCTGAGAGGATGACAGGGCTGAGACATCTTGCAAGAGAAATCTCTCAGTGTCAGGCTCTCTTAATCTGAAGGTCCTGTCTACGCTGGGTCTCTGCTGGTAGAATCCCTTTTCCCACTTCTCAAACCATACAGACCAACCCAAGTGATGATAATCACATGCAATTGCCAATGAGCAGAAAACAAGCTGTAGTACCAAGCCACAAATCCACAAGACTCAAAGCTGAGGATGCAGAGGATAAGAGGAAGGAAGAGGATGTAGAAGACCTAGGAGTTAATTTGCTGTCTGACAGGTTTCTTTGGGTGCTCCAAGTACTGCCCAGTTTCATTGCTCCTTTCACCTGTCCTGAAGCCACCTATGCATTAGGCTTCCCTCTCAGACCTCTTGCCTTTGCTCATGATCTGCAGCTCTTCCAAGCAACACCTGGCACGCCCTTAGCACCACCAGCGCTAGCTTTTCAGGAGACCCTCAGAGCAGGACTATAACGTGAACAGCAAAGCTGAGCTCATTGCATTTACTGAAAGATATGCATTTTGCACTGTTGTCTCTGTCAGGATTGCTACCAGATATAAGACATAAAAGTACCTGCAACCACAGAGAAGCATGAGTAAACTTCTGCTTACTGTGTTTGCGTAAGCTACTCTGCTCTTTGTGCTTTTAGTCTAAACCTTGCATAGAAGCAACACCGAAAAAAATGCCTGCTGTTCAGACTGCACTGCAATCAGCAGTTCTAAAGCATTTGAAATGCTTTACGGGAGACAAAAGGAATGTTTTTATTCCTGTCATTTCCATGCTGAGGGATGCCAGAAAGGCCATTCCAGAAGTGTGGTCAAGTCAAAGTTTGCTATAAATTTTGGAGACAACTCAGAACCCAGCACTCCAAAGCTGAGCTGGAGACAGCAGCCCTCTAAAACTATTTTTTGAATGTACAAACCATCATTCATACCACAGGAAGTCACTACAAATAAAACCATGGCATTTTTGCTTGGCAGATTCCAGGATGAGACTTTATTAATGGCACAGTTACTATTATTATGTGAGTCATGTAGACAAGTGACTGAAATATTATACAATTCTAACATTAAGGCAGTGAGGGATCCAAAATACCTGTTGTGAGCTCAGATCAGATCCCAAGCAGCTTTCAGGTAAAACATGAATCTTTGATTTTGAAAACTGAATTTAAGCCCAGATCCTCCCATGCCCAAGCAATACGTGTCGATCAATTTTACTCCCATCCCTGCAAAGTACCTGTTTCTAGAGTGCTGTATTCATTACTAAATCTGGTCTTCTGCCTCTTGAAGTCAAAGGAAAGCTTTGTGTTACTAATAGACTCTGTATCTTATCAGTTCTAATAAAGAAGAGAAGCAGGCGGCTGAATATCAGTTTTTATCATCCCGCACCTTTTCAACAGTAGGGTACAGTCAGTGTAGCACTGGAGTTTATTACCAAGCATGTGAGACAACATAAAAGGAGAAAAATCTCTCACTTACAGAATCTGAACTTACTGCATCTAAATGCGAGGCACAACTATTTTGATAAATCAATATTTTTCCAATTAAAAAAAAAAAAAATCTTTCTTCACGTGCCTGAAAAATCAATTTAAGAGCACAGCAGCACCCAAACTGTCTTGTGAGCAGACCAGAGTCCTGTGTTTTTCTTCTCTGATGTCAAACAATGTTTTATCATCCTCAAGGCACATCCTATAAAGGAGTTCAATTCATCCATAATAGGCTGGTTTCATTAACACAAGCCAAGGATTCACAAAAACTGCCAATTTTTCTCTAGACATGGTCCCAAAGCATATGCTTTTGACAGCAATGTCTTCTCTACTCCAGCAGTGATTTAATTTTCATATTTCAAATTCAAACCTCATCATTCATTCAATTCTGGAAGACAAACATTTCTCAATCACCATTATCCATTGCCTTCACTTCCAAACAGAATTAGACTTACACGGAGATACCACTTGGCAGTGTAGGCACACACACAACCCCAAAAAAGTTTTCAGCTCCTCGATCAATTTGTTACAGAAGCAAGATTTCTCAAAACGTATTAGGATTCCTGTAATTTCAATGGTAAAGTGTTCCAACAACTGAGAAAGTTCTCCAAATAGAACTGCCTTAACATGAGCTCTCAGATACCAGGAAAGTAAGAGAGAAACTTCAATTTTGGAGAATCTCAGAAATATTTCCTAAAACAGGAAAAAGCAGGTGAAGATTTTCATCTTGCTAGCCATAATGTACCTTCCATATAGAAAGAAGTCAGTTCCTTCTTTCTAATTACTATTGTGGTTCTTTGCCTGTGATACTTTGTCAAGGCAGGCAGAGGAATCTGTATAAGATGAACTTGATGTTTACTGGGACACAGACCCAAATCCAGAGATCTCCCTCTGTCCCACTGGTGCCCAGTCTTCCCCCTGAAACCATATGTTAATTTGATTCTTCTACCCAAATGAGGGTAATTTCACTATAAGTCAGTAAGAAGTCTGTCTCAAAATAGCTCTTCAGCTCTTCTTTCCTCTTCATGCCATTTTGCAGCAACTGGTCTAAGCTTCTCTTTGGCAGGAGGTGTAAAGAAAGCAAAGGCGAACGCTTCCCGGACACTTGCGCACACAGACCTATTTGAAAAGTTAGGGCTGGTGCTATCAAGGCATCTACTCATACAGAACAAAAATGCTTTTGCTCCTAATGACACCCACAGCACGTTCAAAGTTTTACTCCTGAGCAGAGTTTGGCATCTTTCTGCAATGCCCTCTAAAGCCCCAAACCTTCTGAGAGCAACGAGGTGCTTGCTGGTCCCAACGGGTACTTACTAGTAGTATTTGCAAACCACAGTGACATAGTGTAAGGAAGTATCTTATTGTTATCTTTTGCCAAAGAAAGGCATTTTGGGTCTATGGAGGCTCGTAAACTGCTCTGCACTATCCCATTAGTGGCCTGAATAATAATAAAAACTGGATAATAATCCCACTGGATTAATTGCTACTCTGGTCGTAAGTCAGTGAAATAAAACCTCAGAGGTGACCAGTTTTCACAGCTAGAAGAGGCAGGCAGGGGTGGGAAAAGGCAGTGAATTTGTCTTGACAAAGCAACAAAAGACCACAGAGACTGCCAGGACAAAGAGAGGAAGGCAGGCTGGCTGCAACAGGGATGTCACTGGTAGGGAGGGCTGTGACACTAAAGCCACGGTCCCTCCCCATTGCAGCACAAATACCACAACCTCGTCAAAACATTCACCGGAAGGCACCAGTTCCCAGAGGATGATCTACTGCAGCCTCACGTCAGGCTAGGTGAGACACATCGGTATAGACACGTACACAGCAGAGTCCCTGCAGAGATTAACTCACATCCAGGTTTTGACATGAGAAGACTTTTATTTTGTAGGGCCAGACCATGTTAACATGGGCCAAGAGGGTCCTAGGATTCTCAATTTTACTATTTCAGTAAGGAGCACTGCCTTGCCTTCTCTGTCATAACCTCTTGGCTTTTCATATAAAGTCTGCTCCTCTCAGTAGCCTGAATTAATCTGCTAAGGCAAAGCTTAACCAGGAATAAAGGCCAAGAATGAAATGTCTTGTGATTTCAGGTAGTGTTTGTCAATGGGATCCAGACACTGAAATCCACTGGACAAACTGGTGTCTGTCCTCCACAATGTCAAGTTCGGCTCTCAAAAGCACAATTAGAAAACAAAGGCTACTCCAAAGCATAGAAACCATTGCCAAATGGAGGACTGCAAATAACCTTATTGGGTTTAAAAACATGGCACCTAAAACTCAAAGCAAAAACTTTACATCCAGTTCCTGCCAAAAGTTTCCATATCAGTCTCTGGACTGAACAGACCTTGTGTAAGGACTGTGTTACTTAGAGAAGTCACCTGGTTTCCACCTCTTGCAGATGCCCATTTCTCCCCAAAGAGAGCGTGTGGGAAGGCATCTGGAAGGAATAAATTACCTGATGGATTTCTGTACTCAAAAGTATGATTTTTGCAGTTCTGCCTAACAGATTATCCCAGACTAAATACCTCTAGCACTGAGCGTCGTCTGACACCAGTCAATATTCACTGGATACCAATATGTTTTCTTTTTCTAAAATGCTACACAACTAAAGCAGTGCTCCTTTACTGTTCTGTTTGTTGTTGCTCAGATAGTTATAACATTCCTGAGCAAAACCACATATTAATATATGTTCTTTAGATTTCCACAGTGACAAGAGAACTTCAAAAGCAGGAAATATTTTCTGTATCTAGGGCCATTTTTCCTCTAACACAAGAACAGTGTCTTCAGGTCTTCTCCCTTAATAAAATCTATATTTTTATGTGAAGTATTTCAAGCTGAATGTGAAATAATTTCATTGTACAATTTCTTAACTGTTATATCTGGATGTTGCAAACCTGAACTAGTTAATAACGCTCTTGGTAGATAAATTTTTATGCTATTATGAAATAAAAGCAAATTGATTTAGGATTAAGGTACTAGCCTATATTTCTTTTAAAGTCTTAATTACGAGTTCATTGATTTTTCTATAATGATAGAGAACTATACAATAAAAAGGTTTTGCAAGCAATACACTCCTGGTATTTGTAGCACCAGCAAGAAATGCAGCTGTGATGTGTGCTCCTTCAGGCTAAGTGGAAATTAACGTATGAGGTCTTTTTGACATTAAACATTTAAAATAAACGTAAGTGAAATATGAGCAAGAGAAAAAAGGATCATTATGCCCCTTTCACAAGCAAAAACCTGACCAAATGTTTAGACTCAGGTCATTCTTTACATTTGGTGAGATACAGAAATATGTCCTCAAAGCCACCCACATTGTTGCTTTCTTTGCTATCTCTCAGATTCATCAAAAGCCCGTAACTACCCAGGAGCCAGTCTACAGTGGTTAGGATTTCAAATCCCAACATCCCTTACATCCTCCACCACGCTCCCTCCTACACTACTAACAGAAGTTCCCCGCGGTCCGAGAACCCCTTTGGGCCTCTCTTCCCTCTTTACCCGCGCTGCATCACCTGGGGAAGGCTGCAGAAAACAGGCACAAGCATTTGAAAACTGCCTTTCTGTAGCCTGTCAACACCTCAGCTTAGTCCATGATGTCTTTGAGGAAGGAACATTCTTTTTGCTTCGTGTCATAGCAAAGTGAGCCATGTTATCCAGTTTAATGTCTATTCAAGCCTGCTAATGAGCCTTCCCCACCCCAGCCTTCCCTATGCAGTAAAGCAATGTAAAGGAAGTTGATCCTGCAGGCTACAGTTCCTCCTGCTTGTTTATCAAAAGAGAACAGGTATGAAATGTACCTTTCTTTTTCCATACATCAACTGATAGCTCAGTCTGGCAGTCCCACCAAAGGCATCTCAAGCTGAATACTCTAGCAGAGAAATTGCACTTAGCTTGTAATTTATGCTATTTATAATACAAACTTGCCAAAGTTCTGGTTCTCCGGGAGTCTCCATGTGTACGTTCACATTCACGTGAGTCAGTGTTGGGTTTCTAACGGAGAGGTGTCTCACCCATCAAATAAGAAGTGGTTGCAGTTGCTTTGGTTGCTCTGTACATTTCCCAAGCCTAGCACCTAGCTAACATAAACTTGGTGTTTCAAAAGAGTGAAACATGCACAACTTATGTTGCAGGATTGGGATAGGGTTTTGGATGATCTAGTACATAATGAGGGTTTTATTAATAGTATATGGGAATATTTAATTCCTAGTGCATCTACTAGCTCAGAAGTATTATATACAGCCTATACAGTACGCAGCTGAAAACCAGAGAGGCAAAGTCCTTGGGATTTGTATAGAACAGAAATCTGAGTCACAAATCAAGATCCAAGGCCTACTATTGAATAAACAAGTAAATAAAATTCTGAGTTTCATTTCCAGCTTTTTCTTGCATTTCCTGAATCTGGGTGAGCATAGAAGAAGTAAACGAGCTCTTTAATATCTTTTTTATGCAAATAAGCTCATTGGCTTCCACCATCCTAAAATGCTTGTGATGTTTGAAAACAGTAAGAAATTGTCCATTCGAGGAACCACCAAACTGAGTACAGCACTGCTCTACCCCCTCAGTGATTTGGGGGAATACACACATTATGGCAAACAGCTCTTTTGCTGGAGCTGTTAGTTTATTCTCCTTCTGGTCACAGTGAAAGCAGCATTCATTACTACTCTTCTAGGTACCTTGGTTCTGCACCTTCCAAAACTAATTCAAACCTTTGATCAGGCTAAGCTAATCCTTTCTCCAAATTTGCCCTCAACCCAAACCCATTCACAATGTGGAAAGACAAAGGTAGCGAAGGAAAGAGGTGAAGTTAGATGCTTCCAGTTGCAGCAAGAGAAGAGGCAGAGGAGAAAGCAGGCACTGACTGATAGAGAACTGTTTAACAACAGCCACTATGGAGGATCTGGGATGGCTTCAGGCAGGGAGAAGCAGAAAGGAGTTGTTCAACAGGCTGCATTTCCAAGTCTTGCACACTGGTAACTAGGCAAAAATTACAAACCAATTGACAAAGTACAAGTCACTACAGCAGAGAATAAAAAAAAAATAGTACCAAAAAATTATGACCTAAGCAAATGTCCTCCCCTTTGCAGACTGGCACAGCCAGGAGTGATGTCAGACAGCCACAGCTCGCAGTCAGTATAGCACTTTGCAACACAAGGGCACAAATCACTTGACCAACTCACTGGCAGGCTGCGCCTTGCCAAAGTTCTTGGCAGCTGTCAGAGAACATGGTAGTGGCCAGACATTAGATTTATGCCAGGAGAGGTGAATATTGGTTTCTCTAATACTTTCAAGTACATACCGAGTCACACCTGTAATGCCTGTCTCCTAACTGATGTAGGAATGTCAGAATCACATATGGACACATGTAATTGGTTAAATATAAACTGTTGATCTGGCCAACGAGACTGTATTACATGCACAGCCCACAGAGGATGCAAAGTTGGCTTCGGTCCATTACTGTTTAACCACAGCCCACTAGAGAGAACTCGCAGCAGACACAAAGGTGCATGAGCTCAATTCCTAAACAGCTTTATTACCATTTCCCACATCAGCTTTGGCAAGACCTTCATTTCTGATGATTCCCTGTTTGGTAGTGGGTTGGGGGGGAGGGGGATTATAAATCTGCTAGTTCTCATTAACATTGGTAGCCCTGTGATAGCCTCAGGTTTGGAAACACTCCTGCCATTAGCAGATGAACCCTTCATGAAATATTAAAGTGCTTGCTTACTGCATGCACAGTCCTCCCATGCAAAATAAAAACGCCTTCGTCATTCATGTTTTAGTATCTTTCAAAGCAACACATTCACAGAAAGATAGAGTGGTACTACCGAGCACCATCTGAGCTAGAGGCTCCATTCCTATCCCAGGTCCCATCAGTAGAAGCTGATGTAGGACGGGCAGGAGTGCTTCAGTCTCACCTTCGCAAAGAGGATTAGGTTTGCAGAGAAGGAATGAATGAAGATTCAGAGGGCGCAAGTCTGTCAGCTGAGCTTTGCATGGTGAAAGAAGGTCTCTTCAGCCATCACTCAAAGGACAGTAGCATAAAATATGCCTTGGGATAGGCACATCCCCAGTGCTGAGTAGCATCTTGCTAATCCAGCCAGGAAACAGACAGTTCCTCTCCACCACGCGTCTCTCAGCTGTGAGTGGCTTCATGTCCATTTGAGTTGGTAATTAACACCAGAGTAAACATCTGAGCTCTCTTGCTTTTGCCAGAATAAGCACATAATTTAAAGTTGCATTTTAATTCCTTTGCCAATGACCAGCAGAAAAGCGCAACCACCTCCAAGATGCTCGCTGCAGCAGTGTTCTCTGCTCTCCCCAGGACAAGCGACACTGCCAATGTCCACATGCTACAGCTTTTCAGAGAACAAGAACGCTGCTTCATAGGGGGGCACATGTAGCCCAACTATTTGTTTACATTTTTATTTAGAAATTTTAAACTTGAGCACAAAAAGTGTGACTGGAAAGTCAAATGAAGCAGAAAAAGCTTAAAAGAAGGATGGGTGGAAATATGAGACACAAAGCTGATGTGGAGACAGAGCCTTTAGGCACACAGGTGAGGTCCATGGTTGGGTCAACTCATTTCTTGCTTCTTCAGCTGCAGCAGGCAACTGACAACTCCGTTTTGGAAAATGTTGACTCTAGGGCAGAAAAATTAAGCAGAAGCCTGACAGCTTTTATCTAAAAAACTGCAGTTGAGATGGTCGCTCCACGATTCCTGGGAAGTACATTTTGGAACCCACATAAGTGACTCACATTCCTACATGGACCGGACTCCTCTATTACCCTCAAAACACAAGAGCTACAGCTTCTTCTGAGTATTTTTTAACTCATTGAAATATCTGCAAGTGCCAAGTCACAGTCTCTGGAAAACAAGGCGATTATTTTTTTCTTTTAATAAAATGAGGGGAGCAGGGAAGGCAGCTTTCTACAGAAAAGCCTTGTCTAATAAAAAAATGATTTTTCTGTCAAAATCAGTTTTTATGGAAATATTTTAACAAGCTTTAAGAGTAGCATTATGCACCTCTTGCCAGCAACCTTCTACCTTTGCTTTTATAGCAGTGCTTTGTCTGTGTTTGCTCAAATAGAAATCATATCTTCAGCTTTCAACCCTTCCAGGCTGAGACACAAGGCAAAATATTCTCTCCATGCAGAGTGGCCACTTTGTGAAGCTTTCTGTAGCTTTTATTTCCACAATGGCTCATTTCCAACAGTTAGAACCACGTTCTGCACAAAAATAACATGAGTGGACAAGTCAGGTTAAAAATAACTCCCTATGGGTCCTTTCCTAGAAGGATATTTTTACTTGGATCGTTTCTGTAACACATAGTAGCTCCAAAAGACTATATTGGTACCACTGAACGAGCAGGAAGAATCAACACTGGTGACAAGAAGGTCTTAAGCTGGCCCTAGTCTTCACAGTAAAGACCTAAAGAAACTCCATTGGGAATTTTCACCTGATAAACTGTTTCTAGAAACTTGGGTCTCTTTTCTGGGAAAGAAAACATAGTGAGGAAAAAACAAATGTGTATTCAACTTCCATGAGCACCCTCCAGCCATATTCCTGTTTGACCAACAATATTTCTGTTATTATTAATAACAGAATATTCATATTAAAAGTCCGTCTGAATACATTTAATATTAAAGATCGTTTCTAAACATGCCTTTCAGCCACGCACACGAAACAGCAGGAAGGGGAGTTACTTCCCCCAGCTTTCAGTCTCTCTGGACAGCTAATCAGGTCGGCATCTTCGCTGCGATACAGTTAATTTCAGCAAGCTGAAAAAGGTGACGGTATCATGCCTGTATATAAGCACTAAGATAATCCATCTCAAGATTGTATCCAAGTCGTACCATTAATTTTGCTGAAAGAATTGCGTGACACGAGACATCTGACATCTCATGGCTACTTCTTGGAGACATAGCTTTGAATAAAGGTGCAGGAGGTAGAGATCTATCCATGCACAGAGCTAAACATCCTTACTTTCCTACTCCAAGCATAACAGTTTTGTAATACTGGGTGAAACATAAACCTAAAGTCATTAAAAAGAAATGTAATTCTGTTGGCACTGTATGGAAACCAGAGACCAATGAACAACCATATGGCATCCAAACATCACAACTCATTGAGATATGAGGAAAAGCCTGCCTACCTTACCAAAGCAGGGGAGAAAACCAGCAAAGACAACAGCCCAGAACCTTGCACTATCCTTCACAGAAGTGACCTGAAAGCAAGAGGAGTCCCCATTATTCAAGGTGTGACTTGCAATAGGCTTTATTAAAGGAAAACCTCAAACTCCACACATAACATCATGCTGTTTTATTTTCCTCTCTATTACTGAGAAAAGAGACTGCCCAATTCTCCCTTCTTGTTCTGTGCTCTAATCTTCCCTTAACCTCCAAGGCAGGGCTCTAACAAAGAATGAGTCACTGATTTTTCACGGACATTCTAATTTTTATATCAGATTATGCTAAGTTACTGGTTAGAGCGACACATTTGGTTAAATGGACTTCAACACATTCTGCCACCCCATTAAGCACTTCAAGAGCTGCAGATTTCAACTACTGTGGGTTGTGTGGGTGGAGGGGAACATCTCTTGCCTGCAGATGGCTATTCAACACACCTTTGCCCAGTGCTTTTGGCACTGGAGATGAAGTACAAAAAAACACAGTGGGCTTGAAGAGGGAGCTAAATTGAGATCATCAGATAGAGGAGAAAGACAGGAGGAATTCACTGAAGCACAAAGCTAAATTATCTCTCATGGCAGGCTTGGAGAATATATATCACCCTATTTAATGCAATGAATATGTGGCACATTCTCCAGATAACATGGATTCACACACTGAGCTATCTGCCATAACTGGCTGTAGATTTCCAGATGGAAGAGGTTTCTGTCAGAAAAATGCTCCTACGGAAGGATCAAGAGTATTGCAGAGGAGCACAGCCACGCCACCGAAGATCTGACAGGCAGCAGGCAGATTCCTCAAGAGCTCCAGCTACCCAGAAGCTCTCCCACAGACACAGCCAGCCCACCCACCAAGCAACCTGCTGGGGCCTGAGGCAGCCAAACATCTCAGTTTCCAAACCCATTTGTTTCTTGAGTAAGTAAGAAGTTTTGAAAAGCAAGCTTGACTTTTTTTTTTTTTTTTTTTTTTTTTTTTTGAGGAAAAGCATACTCCATTTCCTACCAAACACTTGAGGTGGCCATAGGTTGAGGTTTTCCAAAGTCTCTTGAAGTATTTGGTCACTTAACTCCCACAGCAATCTCAAGGGCCTTTTTTCAAGGGCTTGGCTAATCTATACAAATACTCACAGGCAAGCACCATGTGTCTGTATCACCAAAAAAGTTAAGAATATTTCATTCAGAGCAAGAATTGTGGCAAGCAAATTATGTCCTAAAAAGCAACAAGCTAAGAGCAGCTTATCCACTGTTCAGTTTTAACCTCCTTTGAACGAAATATTGCCTAGAGCAGGGGTGCCAAAGTCACAGCCCCCGTCATTCTCCAGCTCCTGCAGCTGAATGCGCATCAGTCACACTGCACATGTGACCAGTGCGCTGGCAGGAGCGTAGGGGCAAGTTGCTCGGTGCTGCCACTGGGTAGAAACAAGGTGCTGGGCTGGATAAAACAAAGTGGAGGGGCAGATTCAGCCTGTGAAATGAGAGTTTAACACCCGTGGCTTAGAGGAATACAGATTTCAAGGCTTGGATCCAACGAGGCAAAATTTAAATAGACAAAGTTTTTTGTCCAGACACCTTTCTGACAAAAGGAGAAACAGAAACTTCTGAAGTTCAATACATCTGACTGATTTAGGATAGCTGCCATGGTATGAAATAAATCACCTTTTAAAAATACCCATCTCTCTCCATTGACTTTGAAGGGAATCTTGACAGCCAGTCAGATCAGGTGCCTGCAGTGCAGATGTCTACTAGTTGAAGTTGATGAATCCCAGCTCAAAACACCATTCCAACCTCAAGCATTTCTCTTCAGTGCTGGAGGTAAAAACTGCACTAATAAAGATGAAAGAGCATTTGTTACACTTGTAGCCTGCAGACAAAGGAAGCTTCCAGTCCACTCTAGTTATAATTTCTAACAGCAAAGCAGGAAAAGCAATCTCAGTTGGCACCATATTCCTTTGTGAAGGAAAAGATAGGGGCCAAGGTGGACATATACTCAGCTTTAACACTTGTTGAAGTTTCTCAAGAGACACAGCTCTTTATTGCTACTTAAAGAAAAGCCCTATGATCTCTTTAAATCCCTTACGGTGGCAAAATTATTGCACATGCCAAAGAACTCACACCCCCCCCAAGGGAGATACTATGGCACACGTAAGTGACACAGAAACTCTTTTGCCAAAGGGCCCCCTGACAATCCCAGACATCCTACCCAAGGCTTCTGACTGTTCCCTCTCGTTCCCTACCACCACTCACTCATTAGACACCAGCAGTGGAACTCTACAGCCCTCAGGGAAGAGGATGTGGAAGTGAAGGGTGCAGTGTGGGAACAGGTGGAGGCATATTCCTTAGTGCCAGGCCACTCTCAGGAAGCCTTACTGACTATGAGCCCAGGAGCATAAGCCCATGTGCTCCAGCAGTTGCGTGGCAGCTTTTCCCATCAAGGGTCCAAGGGCAGCCTTGTGACTGACAGGCACGCACATGACCAGCAAAAGCCTATCTTCCTTCTCACCCTACACAAAGGCTGAAGAAGATCAGAGATGAATATAGAAATCAGCCCAGGAAAGATGGTGTCCATCAGTCCCGTGAAGCAGGAAAGAATGACAGAAGCTGAAGTTATATACAGAAATCTCTCCTACACACCTAGATCCAAGACAGTGAAACTTAAGTTTTCTGCTCCACATATTAAATCCAGGTAATTTAAACCTGCTATGCAGTAGTTGCTTTCCGAGTTTTGTTATGTAGATCTTGTTCCTTAGTATTACATTTTCAATGAAAAGTAAGAAAGGTGGAAGACCGCAGGAATTGCCCCAGCAATGGCCTCGTAGAAGAAAAGCAATGCCTTAAAAAAACTATTGATTTAACCTCTGAGGGAGCCATGCATCAATGAGAGCTGACACTCCCAACTCACCTCCAAATTGAAATGAAACTCAGCAAGCCACATAATGATAGAAGGACAAAGGCAATAAACTCCAGAGGAGTTCCTTAGCCTCTAACAGAGTCTAAGTCTCTGTAACACACGTCCCTGGAAAAAGAAAACAAACCCTGAAGAATGTCCACCTGTTAAACAATATACATAGGCAAACCTGAAGACTTGTGCATTTGCTTGCTTGATTTTCATCTTTGCCTGAAGATAAAGTGCATACTGGGGGGATACAAATAGAGGTTCTTATTCTTTAACAGATACCTAAAACAAGGCAACACTGAAATGCAATTAATGTTCATAAAAATAAATAAAAAGTTTCTGCCTGAAAGCAATTTAAAGCCATCAGAATGAAGACATTAATTGCTGTAGTTTAAGCACCCCAGGCAAGCATGCCTGGCTGTAAGGACCTTGGGCACCACATTCCCAACACAATATAGCTGTACAGATTTTTCTAAAGCATTCTTTTATACAAACATTTTCAAAAAGAGATGATTAGAAGAAAAATCTCACTTTCAACTGATATTTCCTATATCCAGTAGATAGTAACTGAACAGACGGTAAGTATACAACAGCAGTAATAACATTATCGGCAGCAGCAATACAGAAGCAAATATCAGCAGCGCTGATACGTCAAGCCCCCGTCCAGGAGCCTACATAGTCAATTTTTTAAATAACATATTAGCCATACAGGCTCACAAATGTTCTCAACAATTTATGCATTTCAATCCTTTGTCTTTTTTTTTTTTTTTTTTTTAAATCAAATTTACTATTGGATCTTGGGATGTGCATTCTAATTGCTATAAATAAATCATGAATGATTGGCTCAATGTATTTTTCCATGGCAACTCCTGCGTCACACAGTTACATTTTTGAAAGAGAGCTATGCTCTTTGAGAGAGAGGCAAAGATTCACGCTTAGGATGGGCCTCAGATCAATTTTACAGTTTCTGTTTGAGTAGAACTTATTAGCAATGAAACAGAACGGTTGCCAACTAATTATAAATTACTTAGGCAAAAAAGCCTATATAGTGCCCTCCACAAGTGCTGAGAGCCGCGTTGTAAATTCCCATACAAAATGCAACGCTTCTTGATTCTTCACGCACAGATCCTTTGTGACTTCCTCAAATGCAGCATCACACATCAGCTAAATTCTCTTCCATTTGTCTCAAATTTGTGTCCCAAGAAAACTGCCTCCTGAAGCTGCCAGCAAGGACGGGGAAGAAATTGCTTTCCCGAGGTCTATGATCTGGTCTAAAACAGAAAGTTGACTTCTGTGCCCTGTAGGTTGGGCCATGAAAAACAAAGAGCTCTTTACAACGCAGAATTTGGCCCTGGTAAGATAAAAGCAGCAAAATGTGAGTCACAGGATGCATTTCCCCCTTCCAGAAAAAGGGCAGTTCTACATTACTTAAAGTCACCCATCTGCGTTAAAAATTAAAATTCCCAAAGTGCAGACTTCCAGCTGCTTTCTGGAGTATGTGAAATATGTAGTAATTTACACAATTAATATCAATTTTCTATGTATGAGGTAATATTTGTACATGAATTTAGAAGTTTTGGTATCTGAAGCCCAGAAACCTTCACTGTTAACTAAAAGAAATCAAGTTTAAAGACTGACTTGTTTTCAAAGCTTCCAAAAATCCCATTTATAGCATAAATCAAGTTTTGTAGTTTAAATAGTACAATTCAAATGCACCTCCTGAGAGGAAAAAAACCCAAACAAATAATTTTAACTTCAAATCTGCAAAACAGAGCATTCCAGTTCCAGGGCAGAACGAAGCCTTCAAGAGGAACCATTGTTATGAGGCTGTATCTTACCAAGAGTTCATGAGTACCCCTGATTCCAGGCGTCCTTCTACCTTTTGAGCTTCAGCCAAAGCCTACCAGGCACCTAAGCTTTTAGCCTGACTCTAAACCAAGCAATAGTTTGGCCGTAGCTTAAACTTCAGCAGGTTCAAATGTTGGTACCTTAGAGCATCACTAAAAGCCTACTTTAAATAGAATCCACAGAAATCTATTCTGAATATTAATTAGCAAGACCCTTTTAGTCAAGAAGCTCAAATTCTTCCTTTTTCATGGTCTTCATGCTGTTCCCCTCTGAACAAATTTTTCAGCATCAGTTATTTACTCTGCATTTTCTAAACAGTGTATGTTTATGACATCCACTGCCTACATTACAATTGAATTTCTATTTACCCAGCAACATTCATGTTCACACATTCAGTAACCTGCAGGAGACAACACATACCTTTGTTAAACAACGATTTAAGGAGTAAAATTTACAGTGGTGTGCAAACAGGCTCCATTATTTCTAATTCATGGTGAGCATCAGGAGAGCATAGTGAATTATCCATGCTGGGTAAAAGTTCTGCCTAAACTTTTTCCTAGGAAAAAATAAAGTTTTTACTTATATGAACACCCATTATTGTCTGTTTTACAGAAAAAAGAAAAAGTTGAGCTATTACTGAATATTTCGTCAAAACCTTCATTTAAAAATTTTCCTCTTGTTTGATGAAGAACTCTGCAATTTCCTTGCACATCTGTTTTCATCAACTGTTTCCAAATAGGAAAAAACAAGGATTAATATATACACCTCTGAAACTGCACTGGACAGCATGTTCCTTGGTGTTATCAGTGAAAAAATGGGGAAAACCTCCATTTGACAGGACAGATTTTTTCATTATAATAACCTACCTGACTTCAAGAAAAAATGAAACACTGGAATCTCTCAACTGTTCAGTCCAACTAACCATACAGTTCCAGACATGGATAAATGTAAGTTCTTCCATGAACTATGTAGTCTCTTAATAATTACAAACGATTTTTAACGGCAACAAAGCTATCTGAAGAATAACAATCTGGCTCATGTTAATTATTACAGCTCTCCTGCTAAGGTACCTTACTGTTTCACAGCTTCTAGACAGAAGGCCAAATGAGAATGGCTCGTACTTCGTCATGCCAGTAAATCAAATCACTTTAATTATTCCCCAGTGGGACTGCAAAGACTTCAAGTCAGCATGGCATGAGCCATATGCTTCTTTCTGTTTGGGCAATGTTGCTAATTAGCAAAGTTGGGGAAATCTGATTTCAAAGTGACAAAGCACAAACCTCAGCATATGTTTACCTGAGAAGAAGTAGTAATTTTAATCGCAATGAGTACATTTACCACTGTATTTAATGAGGAGGCTTTAACGAGGGTTAAACCGTGAAACAACTCAGTTACGTTCTCTGCTATCGCAAGTCAATGTTGATTCACAAAGCAGCTCTGTTGAATGAGACCATTCCAGGCTGCAGCTGGTTGTGTTTTTCATCATTAAGTGCTTACAACCATGTGAAACCTCAGGGTCTAACATCCTCACATGGGATGGTCTGAAGAAAGACTTTGCAAAAGGAAGTATGTCACCTTTCAAGGCTTGCAAACATCTTCATTATTAATCTGGACCTTTCCTTCACCTGAGGGCAAAAGGAAATGTTTTATAAACCAGAAGATTCCGGTCACAAACATCAGTGGAAGGGTCCTCTCTTGAGGACAAAATTTGCTGTCAGGTGACTAGAGATGGCTGGCAAAGGACTGAAAATCAAAGTGATGACACCAAAGCTCCTAACTTCATACTAGTACGAGCAGTGTTGAATCTTCCCGCATGCCCTCATTATATTGTGGTTAGTACAGCTTTAACCAGTGAGGACATAAAGCTATTTGAAGTGATCTGTGTCTGGATCTTTTCCCAGCCAACTGCCAACTGAACAAGTGATTAAAAGATTGAGCTTTAGGATTGCATCAAGTGAACAGCCTAACCTCACTAGAGCTGGGAAGCTGAACATGAAGACAGCACATCAGAAGCAAGACCACAGCATTAATTCATGCTACTGTCCAAGGCAAAGGGAAAGCAAGTAGGAAAACCCACCAGCATACAACAGGTGGAGAAATCTGATGCACTATTACATAGTTTACTATTGTAATAGGTGGGGCATCATTGACATTCCTTCTCCTTTGTTTCTACTCAAGAACGAAAACCAGAAGAGATTAAATAAAGGAGGGGAACTTTTGTTAATAGTACTGTTGCTTCAGAAATTCATGAAAGAAGAGGGTACTGATGAAGGAAGGATATTGATGATTGCAGTCTTCAATACCACTTACTGGAGCAACCTCCTTAATTTCTTATCTTTGCAGTAATTCCCTTGTGAATGCATCCAAATACTTACAATTTCCCACACAGCTGCCCTCTCCTTCTGACATCTCCCTCTGAGTAATCACAGTATCATCAAGGTTGGAAAAGACCTCTGAGATCATCAAGTCCAACCTATGACCCAACACCTACACCTACTCCTACTCGTCAACTACACCATGGCACTAAGTGCCTCATCCAATCTTTCCTTAAACACCTCCAGGGACGGTGACTCCACCACCTCCCCGGGCAGCGCATTCCAATGGCCAATCACCCTCTCAGTAAAGAACTTCTTCCTAATGTTGAGCCTAAACCTCCTCTGGCGAAGCTTGAGACCATGTCCTCCTGTTCTGTCGCCGGTCGCCTGAGAGAAGAGACCAGCCCCTGCCTGACTACAACCTCCCTTTAGGCAGTTGTAGAGAGCAATAAGGTCTCCCCTGAGCCTCCTCTTCTCCAGGCTAAACAACCCCAGCTCCCTCAATTGTTTATCTGTAAACGTTCCTAGGAATTTTCCAAGCACATACCTCATGTTTCACATCTTCCCCAGAATTTGGCTGCAAATGTCCCATTTTTATCAAGTTCACGTACAAATTAGTGGACAAGAAGAAGGTGATTTTGGGGGAAGAAAAAAAGAAGATCCCCTAATTGTTTCAAGACAGTAATTATAAGTCAGAACGCAATTTCAAGAAGTTTATATCTACATTTGGAACTTAACAGGTCTAAATTACGGAGTTATGAACATTACATTAACCTAGTTAATAACTTACAATAAGAATATACTGAAATTATATATGAATAGACAGTGGATACATTTCACAGGCACCTCTGGCTCAAAAGAACTCTAACAGTTCTTTTGAAGTCATCCCTTTAGAACTGGAATGTTTTAAGTTTGGAAAATGCTAGATTATTTGAGAAACCCATTTTGAAACAGAATAAAAATCTCATGTCTCAGCAGGCAATGTGAGCGGAGTAAAGATTTTCCCAGTTAACCACACCCACCAGTGCATTTGAGAAGTGTTTGAAAATTCACACGAACTATATCTTGCTTTATTAGCAAAGCAGCACAAAACAATCCTATAGATCTACAGGCATTCACAGGGCATTAATTGCTCTAATCTTAGTTCTCAGAGATATAATACAACTTAAGCCTAATATCACATTCAAGAATTAACTGAGGAAGAGAAACAAACCAAGGAGAAGCTACCTCTACTGCCTGGTCATGACCTTATTTCTAGGTATTTCCACATTTATAATTACAGGTTACCTACTCTGCAAGGAAATACATTCCTTGCTGTAGAAATGTCCAATTACAAGAAAGATATACAGCCAGAATTTTCTGTGCCCAGTCACAGGGCACAAGAAAATGGACAGAAAGGGAATTACAATTAGAGACTGGGAACATCCTCTATCTTCACCCCAACCTCCCCCCACGCACACACCATGGGCAATGATTTGCCCAAGCTGGAGCCTCCATCCTTTGAGATATTCAGAACTGAACTGGATAGAGCCCTGAGAAACCTGAAATAGAGGATGGAGTTGAACTTTCAGAGCTCCTTTTCAGCCTAAAACACAAATCTTCCTTTGATGAAGCTCCTACAAGTTTCATTAATCATTAAAATCAGGTCTCAGGTTCTCCTGAAATCCACCCTCTCCAAATAATGTTTGGCAAAAAGAGGTTAAACAGACGACAACGTTCAGTGAGGATGCAGGCTCCTTCAGACACCTTTGGAGAAGACATCATTGCGAGCATGCAGACCAAAAAAATGAAGTTAAAACACTCCTAATGAAACCACATAATGGCAAACACCAAAATCAAGGAGGAACTGCTAGAAAAAAAAACCAACAAACTACATGGAAAAGCAGAAAAAGAGACAAGATGCTTCAGAGAAACCCCAAAGCGAAACCGTACCTCATTCACGCTCTTGAAGACATGACGTAAGGCCCTTGCAGTAAGCTGTCAAATCTTCAGCACAGCAGAAAAGCATTTTCCACATACTCAGAAGACGCTGCCATGTGAATGTATAATCATTTTCCTTGTGGTCTGCTCCAAAGAATTGAGAGAAAAATTTATGAGTTCCTCATCCCTTTATTTTAAAGGCTCCTCTAACAAGTGTTGTTGTAACAAGTGTATTTTGACCTTGATTTAAATACGCAGTAACTGATCTACCTAACCTCACTTTTCATCAGTTTTTTTAGAGTGCTATCAGATAGATGTTTTTACAGTGATTTTACAGACACTACGTAAAATTTTAAGTCACTTCTTGTGTCTGTGGTCAATTTCCATGTTTAATAACCTTCCCCAATCTCTTTATAAGCCTTGCTTTCTTTCATAAATTGCATGCATAATTTCTTTATTAGACACAGCCATTCTAGCCCTTCTAAATATTTATTTCCAGAAAGAACAGGTTCTGCTGAGCCATTATTAGTTGCAGCCTTACCTTCATGCTAACCTCCCTGCCTCCACCACAACCCTGCAGTAACTACAGCCAATTATATATGCCCATCAATTCCCTCATTCTGGGGAAATTGGGTCTTTTAAATTCAGAAGCCTAGCTCTTTCCTTCACCTGCACAGCTTAATATACAAGGTCAAATCTAACAGTTATGTGATTTCTCTTCCCAAAAGTCTACATCCTTCACTACTTCTTTTCCCCCAAACCTACCATGTCCAGGATTGCCTTGTATCCAGCTCTTTCTTTTGTAACTTCCATGCAAATTCTGGTATCCCCAATTTAGTGAAATTCTCCATTTTCTACCCAATTATAACCTGATAAAGCAAGATATTAGTTCTCTTACTGCTTCAAGAAAAGCATATATTTTAGTACCATGCTTATAAAGAGTGTATTTCAGGATAAGTGAAATTCCTTCTCTCTCTGAAGCTATAATAATTCACTAATTAGTTGCATAGACTCATTCAGGTCAAGATAAAGAGCACCAAAAGGATGCATCTCGTCTGAGTTACCCAGCTTCACTTCGGATAAATAAGCTGCAGTGATAACCACAGGTGGAGCCTATTGTTGTTTCAACTTAACTCCCCACACAAGCTTAAGACACACAGGTAACCATGAGTTAAGTGCTTTTGGTGGTGGCTGTTTACATGCTTTGCCACATTTCCTACCATACATAGAGACACAGATAATGTGTTGTTCCCATTTTTCTCAAACAATATTTTCATGCATACGCACAAAATACATCGCAAGAAGAATCACCAGCTGCCAGCCGGCTCTCCAGATAGTGGACCTTTTAATACTTTCAGACTCTGAACTACCACAGTCATTGGTGAAAGGTCGGCATTTAAAAAGTTACAACAATGTTATTTTAAAGGTGCTTTTTTGCACTTTGAATAATAATTAATTATTGTAACGTTGTTGGCTAGCTGCCACCCTCAGAGACTACCTGATTTATCGCTGTACCAGCAAACCTTTTGTCTTAATAGAATGCTTTCAAATTGTTTAGAAAGTCTCTGATTATAAAGCAGAAGTCACACAGCCTGGTTTGCCAAGGCAGGATACCTGTCTCCTGTTCTTAGCTCTCTTCTTGATCTCCTCTGTGACTTGAGAGAAGTTGCTTCACTCTGCACTGGTTCTGCCTTCTCTGTTTGCAATCAGCGTACAGGCCATGTCCCTGGGAGGTTTCTGGGCAGTGCCTACCACAAACAAGGCTTTAAGTCTTAGTATCCATAAATGTAGGTGAAAAAATGGTATGACATCTCAAATGAAGTGTCATATACTACTGTTTTGCAGAACATCAAAACTTCCACCACTTGCTATAAGGGAAAATAATGACAATCATTTTAAGCCCCATTAAAAAAATAGAGTAATGCTTCCTCTTGAGGAATTAGCATTAACAGTATATTTTAAATATGCAGTAGTTATTGCATTTAATACAAATAAAAATTTTGTATAAGAAATACATCGCTTTACAAATATGAACAAGATGTGAATATGTATTTGTTTTCAGTAAGGAAGACTATAGTTCAATTATTGCATTTAAAATACAAATAAAAATTCTATATAAGAAATGCATTTATACATCACTTTACAAATATGAACAAAACATGAATATGTATTTGTATTCAGGAAGGAAGACTATATTTCACTTCTGGACAAACCACAAAGCGTTTAGTATGGGAATCAGATCCAAACCAAACAAAGTAGCACATGTTGATGCTTAGTCTCCATAAACAAGTCAACTGAATTCCAACTTTTACAGCATTTTACAGCAATGAAAAGGAGTAGATACATTTTTATACAGTAACAGAAAATTTGAAGAGCTTTAATACTTTTGACATTTATTTTCACTCTGCAATACATCTACATCAATCACCACCCACACACACTTTGAAGACTGAAACTAGATAGTAAGTCTAGCAGAACTTCATGGTGGGAGTTGCGGGTTTTTTTCTATCAAACCTTAAAAGTAGGCTTGTAAAAGGTAACTATAAAAACCTGGTTATATCAGAAGGATGTTACGATGTGGGACTGACTACTTATCTCCCAAACTTTAAATCAGTGGTTCACCATTTTGAGTAATTCTTAAATGAAAATTGGATTATTCAAGGTTATTTTTTAAATAATGACTTCCTTTTGTTCATGTAAGCATTTTGATTGGGAAGCATTACTAACTTTATTATGGAAGGGATCATAATAGATGACCAGTACTTCACCTTTCTGGCCCTGCAGATTTACAAAACCATCACTGAATAAGAGCGGGGAAATAAGATGAAAAAAAAGAAGTAATCATTAGGCCTTGGAGAGAGCCATAGATGTGGCAAAGATTGATCTTTCAGCGTAGTTTAACTTCTAACCACCTGAGTGACACTTCACGGAAGTTTACCCCATCATTCACATAAGAACCACGAGGCTTCTGCTTGACCCAACACACAGCTTCCAGAAAAAATTCCAGCCCCAATGCTTCAGCTTCAAATGATGGAGAAGGCAACATACGCAGTCACTGGGTTTGCACATTTGTACCTGGGCAGAAAGCAGCCATATGAGAAACTGAACCTGCAAGTCCGCTCTATGGAGCTAAGGAAAAAGAAAAACAAAACAGAGTACCACCACAAGGGTTTCATTTTTATTGACCTGAGTTGTAGAGCTAGATAAAACCCAGTTCTTTTTCTACATGGACCAGTGCACTAACACCAAATACAAAAGCTTATATGGCCAAAAAAGCTTCTCCTAACTAAATTGTCTCCGCACGTATACCATCGGGGCAGGCGAAGATTCCAGATGGGAACTTTTGATGGCATATCTGAGCAGCCAAGCCTGAAGACAGGGCTTTTAGCAGTTGACTCAATAGCCATCTACTCAAAATTTTCATTTCTCTATTACATATTTCCTTCTCAGAACAACATTGCTTTGCTCTGGGCTCTGACTTATACAGAACTAAGCAAGGCAGCCGGCTCCCTTGTGAGGGAGTCCAAGGTGATAAATTCACCCATCTTAATGCAATCCGAGTCCATGGCTGCTACAAACTACAGCAAAAGCTCACAGCTGTGGGCAGAACTGAGGGGTATTTGTTCTCCTTATGGAACTCTTCTGCTTGGGTTTATCTTTAAAGAAGATGCTCCATATGAACAGTCAGTGGTCAAACTCCTACCAGAAAACCAAATGACTAATCCCTCTATCTCGAAACAGCTCTGCCACAGCAATGCATCCCTCCAGCGCCTCAGCCCTGTCCTTGTTGTGGCTGTCAGGCACACTTGAAAGCTGGTCTGCAGCTTCACCATGAGGGGCTGTCACTGTTGGTGTGACCAGTGCTGGCCTTTCTCCCCACTTATACACTCTCCCCATGAATGACACAGGGTGCAAGAGCAGGTTCCGTGACCACACCGCACTGTGGGTTAACAGCTTGGGGCCTGAGCATGTGGTGGCACTACCTGACAATAATTCTGCCTGTAGATGTGAGCAAAAGGCGAGGAGCTTTTTAAAAGACACTGGAGTGGTACATGCCATGCAGGTTGCCACAATACCTGTTGACAGACCAAAACTGCAGGACTGGAGATGTTGCAGAACACAAGTGGGACCTCTCTGAGGTACTCTATACGTTGAGCTTGTTCCCAGCCTTCCAAGGGAAGCACCTAGGAGGGGACACCAAAGGATTAATGGCTCAGACAGTCTGAGTTTTGAGGATGTAAATGGGCACTTGTGACAGAATAACATATCATAGAATCATAAGATTGGAAGAGACCTCTGAGATCATTGAGTCCAACATGAACATGACCAGCAAGTGTACAGAAACTTGCATGTGCTACATATTATTGTTGCTTTCTCAGAGCTTTTTGAAGTGCAGCATACTGTAATAAGCATGTTTGAACTGTTTATAGGAGTAAATCCTTCCCCTATATTAGTGCAGTGGCAGATAGTGCTCTCTGGTCTCTTCAGACACGTCCTTATCCCTATCCAGGTGGAGGCTCAAATGATTCCCTCCAACCAGCTCTTCACTACGTCTCTTCCCAGCACTGGCCCTGCAAGGAATTTAGCTTAGACTTAACAAGTGCCTGGAGTTTTAGATTCTGGTTTTAGCTCTTGGGTTTTGTTTTTATAGGGATTTTCATATATACATATATATACATACATATACATATACACATATACATATATACATACACAAAAATACTGCCAGGGTATTGTCACAATAATCTTGTGGGAAATAGTATTTCAAAAACTAGAATGTATTCTTCCTACATTCTCACATTCTCTGCTTTTAAAAGGCAAAGGAAGTAAGCAAAACACTAGCTAGCTACATTCTGTCTTGCGCACAGATTATATAGAAGTCATAGACCCAAGTGAGTAAAATGACTGATTTTAACCCCCCTTTTTTTTTTGAGAATTTTATCATTTAAAAAAAACCCTCTTAAACTAGCCCTTCCTGTTGTTGAATGGACCAATTTTGTGTTTGAAGAAGTTAAATTCATCCAATATGCCAGCTTTTTCTTACATTTTACCAGTTTATGTCTCACAGAGGGTGTAAGGTTATATTCCTATCTTCTGCAGGCTTTGCATAGCAATATAATGTTGCTTTCCCTTTCTAAGCTCCAATATATTTCTCTGAAATCGTAGATGCACTGAATCATCAAGCTTTGTGTTTGCAGGCAATAACAAAAAAAATTGAAGCACCAGTAACTTTGCGGTGCTTTCTTTGTATTTTCAGTGTTTCTTAACCAGTCAGTTTTAATTCACCTCGTTGATTCTCAATGGAACGAACAGGTAACATTTCTAGTCCTAAATTACTTATTTATCCTAGATATGCAAGACTGTTAGAAGCTGGAGCAAGCAAGACAAGTTGCTTCTTATCTCTGATATTAGAATGTAGTGGAATGACTCTGCTCCAACCACCCCCTCTAAAAAGTTCTCATCAGCCTGGGAATGGCTCCAGTTCCAGCTCTGTACTAGGCAGCTCACTGACGAGCTTCAAGACAGCAATAAAAATAATCAACAGCCTTCTGGAGCATACATCACATCCAGTCATGATGTTCACACAACCAAGATGAAATACTAGTAACATATTCGGCGGAGTCTTGATGAGGTGGGTGCAAGAGGGACAGTAGGGTGAGGAAATCATATCAAAGAATATTAAAAAACAATAATAAAATAAGATGTGAATTTCTGTCTTTAAAACCGAAACTAACAGAATATTTCAAAATAGAAGACATACCTCAAGAGGAAAGCCTGCGCACCGCACTAAAATCCTAGCAGGTATTAAAAGCTGTGAAGTTTATCCACTCAGAACAGAAGGACAAAGACAAGGTCATTCACTATGTGCAAGTGAATAAACAAGGCTCCAAAATCCCCAAACAAACAGGGGCAGAAAATAATCTTCTTGGCAAAGTTTTGCAGTATTTGAGCATCAGGAGGAAGTCAGAAGCAATACTATTGACTAACCAAGCTGACATTTGGCTACCTAAGTGTTTAATTCTTGTAGATCATACTAGATGAAAGGATACCACATCCATCTCCAAGTGATGGCTTAGCAGTCAGCCACAGAGTACTGGCATTTTTTTCTTAGAGGACTGAGAAAGAGAGACGTCCTAAAAGTTTCTCATTTGCCCATTGCACTTGAGTGCACAAGAATGCTTGACTAGTTAAATTTCAGCATCACCTGAGGTCAAGTTCTGCTAATCAACCATTTCCACCTTCCTTCAGCCTTTCCTCTGGGGAGATGGGTGCAGAGAAGAACTCCCAGGAGGACACGTGTGCTGGATGTCCAGCAGTCCTGCCCACAGCTGGGTCAATCCACAGCATCCACACGAGAGGGACTGATAAGATGGGAAAAAGCTCCTTCCTGGGGAAATGGCAAAATGCATTGAGCAGGAAGCTGTAGCGGTGGCTGGAAGGTGGTATACACATCCCCAGCAGGTGTGCACATCCCCAGCAGGTGTGCAAATCAGACCAGGTCTTCTGATCTGGAACAAAATGATGCAACACATCTCAGTTTCATAACAGAAGCAGCTGAGAGAACAGCAGACAAATGTGAACCCCTTATAGAGAGCTAACGCAGATCACCTGGCACCTAATAATCACAGGATGTCTTTGTTGACATGATCAAGGTCCAAAGACTAAAGAACCTAAATAATTATATCTGTTTTCTATAGAAAGCTCCAGCTGAGCGGCAAATTGTTCTCAGCTATCTGTATTTTATTGGCAAAGCTGCAGCCGTGCTTTATAATGTTCAACCACAGATAACATATTACATTCTAGTGGATATTTCATAGTAAACTACTCAAGTAATTCTCCACGCCACTGCTCTTCGTGTTTGCAAGCTACCTCCAAGCAGAGTACAGATTTTTTTCCATTTTACTCAAAGGATGTTTGCTAAGATTTCCATGCACAATCTCTAGATTGTTGCACATATTCAAAGCTCAAAATTTGATCTGCATCACTTGCCCAAAAGGTAATTTCAGCCATAGTGCTAAAAATGCAACTCTTAGGATCAGATTAATGCTGCAAATATTGAAAGTGTAGTATAAATGTAAGAAACAGTAATAACTTAAGGAAAATCGTGGCATAGAAGTCCCTAGGTTTACTCTGTGGATTCAGTTATTAAGGGTCAGTTATCAAGGGTCTGTTACTTATGCGGGAAGATTAATTCCAGATCTCTTCTTTTTAATTTATTTGCTTTCTGCTCCACCTAGCATCTCCCTCCTTTTGAAATTAAGGGAATATACAATCTTGGTCAATTTTATTATGACTTACAACTTCATGCCTCCTTACCCTGTTCTCTTTTCTTAAAATAACTCTTTTCTCTGTGCTATACAGCCTCCCTCCAGCATATCTTCTCCATAGGAATCTTCCTTGCCTGTAAAATACTCTCATTGCCCTGCACTGAACCCCTCCAAATTTCCTTAATTCATCCTTAGTGCTGACCCAGATTTCAGCAGGTGACCGCATCGTTCACGAGCAGTAAATTAGCTGCCTTAGTCCATCTGCCTGCAAATGAGCATTCACACCACAAGCCACGCTAGCCATTTCCCAAATGAGCACCCAGGGTGCTGTTCTGATGCTCAGGACCACTCTGTCTACGTGATCACTCAGGTGGTGGCAGAGAGGAGAGATGCATGACATCCAGCCACGTCACTACTGGTCCTCTGCACTCACCAGACTGCAGTCACTGGGCTGTCAAGCTCAGCACCTTTAAGGAAAAATAAATTTACACCCCCACACTTCCCTGCTCCCTTCCTCTAGACATTATTAAAAAAGTTTCATTCCCTGATGATTCACCAACACCTGGGAGCAAGTTCTGCTTTTTGTTCATCTCCAACTAAAATCTTTTCTTCCCCTTAGCAACCAAATAGCAAACCTTCAAGACTTAAAAGAAATGAGTGTGTAAGTGTACGCTCACTTCCTCGGAGTCTGTGAAAGGTTAATTACCAAAATTAAATGTTAATTTCTCAAGATTAGTACAGGCAAGTGAAAGGCTTTTGCACTGTTTGCATAAGAGGCTACTACAAAACTTTCCTTCCTTTTGCTCCTCACCTGTAATCGCTACCCTTCCTCCCCACGCTAGGTTACACAGGTCAGGTTTTTAATTGGTGCTCATTAGCCAAGCTGTGGATGCTCTGGTCGGTCCCTTTGCCCACAGGTGACTGCTGGCTGCATCTCTGTAATGCCAGGAAGAGGAAAAGAGACCCCCTCCTTCCAGCAACAGCAGCAATTTGAATTCTGTCATCAGTGACTTTCCTGACACCCTGTGGAGAAGTTTAACGGGGAATAAAATCTATGCAACAGCAAAATTTTGCACTCCAGCTCCTTTGTCTGCCAAGAAGACACAAACCCACAAATGCATGCATTCCTGAAATCTGCGTTATTTTGTTGTGCTTATTAATAAGCACTGACTTCTACAATTTATCATGACATTTGACCATGACACTGGTGTGTTCTGAGCTGTCCCTAAGCTCATAAGCTGTCCCTTTAAGCACAACATTGCAAACATTGAGGGCCTAATATAGATTTACATTGACATACGTGTTTGTGCATTTTGTCATATAAAATCTTTCTCCAACACCACAGGGTCTGGTGTATCACACCCCGATTTCAGGTCAGACTGAGCAACAGGTGTACATGAACATAACTTACATTGTCACTCTCAAGCACAAGAAAAGTAGTTAAAAATACATTATTCCCCTTTGATTGTCTCAGGCAGCTTTCAGCAGAACAGTGACTCATTGCAACCTAACATCTAACCGTGCCGACCACGGCTCTCTGGCAGGGTTGATGACCCTACCAAAAGCAGCAAGCCCACATCACAGCATGAACTGTCTCTTAAGCAAGCATGGGGAAAACAAGAAGTCGTATGAATGTAAAACGTGTGCTGTGCTGTTCCCAAAGCACCTCGTTTTTTGATGTACTGTTCTGGAATGTCAGGACTAGGTTTCTGTTCGCGGTCCTCACCCAGTGACATCTACACAGCTACTCCCAGGAACTTTATCAGGGAAAGAATAACAGAACTGCCCCTATTCAAGAGCTATAATAAGGTAAGGAAAGAAAAGGAAGTAATTTCATATACGTACATGCACATATTAATTAAAGATAACAAGAATAATTATACACTTGGGAAAGGCAAAGACATGTCCTCAGAATATCAAGAGACCTATAAAAATTCTGGTGAAAGGCACCAAAACCTAAATAAAAAGGGGTGCAATTATTCCCCACCACCCACCTCTGCTGAGTGTGGGAAGGGACAAGAATCACAGCAAGAGAAAGTAAATGTCACAGACAATTAACAGGGACATGAACTGAGAAACACCCTGTAAGGTCTTCTTAATACAGACCAGCTGAAGTGAGAGGATGCAGCAACAAGATTTACTCACAGGACTCAGAGAAATTTAAGGTGCATTTCATACCTCTCCCTCAGCAGTGGGAAACGAACAGGCTACTCTTGAAAAATAATCAGAAAAGGGTTAAGGTGAGCAAAATTTGGGTTTTTAGCAGGCTGGTGATGTTTGCTTTTCGCTTCTTTCAAGATCAGGACATGAAAATAGAGAATCCCCTACGTTCCTCACCTTGTTCAAAAGCACAATACCTCTTCCCTGCAACATCCCTACAGCAGACATCACATCCGAGCTAGGCATCAGAGCAGGAAAATATTGTTTACAGTAGGAGGATTGCATGCAAACACTTCTGCCTCCAGTGTAAATGCATGAAACTAAGCAGACCTTAGCTCATAAGCAGCAAAGTAAGAATAAGTTTATTTAGCTGATATCCTACATATGCCTTTCTGCATTAATTGTCCAGTAACTGCAGCTGTCTCTGTAGGGGTGGTGAGGAAGCTGGTATCACGGGCAGAGGGGAAAGAAGAGGTTTATAAGATAATATTCTCTGAACAGCAGGTACAGAAACCTTTCAGCACTAATTTTAAACTCAATCGGATGTCTACATTGCATTTAAGTCGCAATTAACATACGTTGATATAAAAGTAGACCCCTTCATTTGATGTAAACACTGTCCAGCTTCTCAAAACATTCACAGAGCCAGGAGAAGTGACACAGCTCAATATGAGAGTACCATGGACTCCCGTTGTTGCAGAGCAGACAATATACAACAGCCGTTTTAAAGCACCTTGCCTCAGGAGATTTAAGCTCTTGTTAGAATGTACATCCACTCTTACACACACCTCTGGTGTGAGTAACCAACAAGAAGGATATGAACCTGGGATGGCTCTAATAAAATTTTACAATTAATTGGATTAATCCTTAGCGCCAAATCTATACATAATTAGTAATGGAGCACTGCCATTTTAATCTAGCTGAAATAGGGTTTACGTATCATGGTTGAGTTGGACAAGAGCCTAAACCAAACCTCATTTCCCAAAAATGTTGCAGAAAAAGTCTAAAACCAGAATGCAGAGTGCTAGCTCTAGCAATAAAACGGCATCAGTGTATGTTTCTGCTGTGAGTCGGTCTCCAGTCAGTAACCGGGCGAGTCACAACGCAGCATTTGGGTTACACTAATGGGAAGAACAGAGAAAAAAATCCATAGGTGATGGGGCCTCAGCAGTGCAAATACAGGTCAGCTGGAGAATACCGGACAACTTCTTCACTCTTGCTATGGTAATGGCCACAAGTTGTGCCAGGGGAGGACATTAGGAGGAATTTCTTTACTGAAAGGGTGGTCAGGGATTGGCACAGGCTGCCCAGGGAGGTGGTGGAGTCGCCATCCCTGCAGGTGTTTAAAAGATGAGTGGATGAGTTCCTTAGAGACAAGGTTTAGTAGGGAGACCGGTATGGTTGGACTCGATCTCAGAGGTCTCTTCCAGCCTTATGATTCTATGATTCTATGTTCAAAAGACTCAGGACTAAGGTCACCACTAATGAGTCCCTCACTTGACAGCTTTCTGCTCAAGAATTTTCTTGCCTTAGGCCTAACTGTCCTTTAAGTATCGCTACAGATCCAGTATCTGGTTCAACAGCCCCTTTACTAAGAGATGCTCGTTAATAATAAAATCTCTATGAAATTTTAGGTGCAGGGCACCATACTTACATGTTGTCCTTTCATGTGAGAGATTGTAATCCAAATTCTTTTTAAATAATAATGTCTGCATGCTGGTTCTTCCAGCTAACAGAAGACCCGATTGTGTAATAAATACAGATTGTTCAAAACAAACATGCCAGAGGATTCTCACACTCAACAGCTTTCTCAGTGGCATCAGCCACAAATACTTCCAACCAGCTGAACAACACTTAAGGAACTAAATTCTGCATTAAAATGTATGCACTGGATGTCCTTGGTTTCCACGTGGCCTATTTCAAAACAAAGTGCAGAATACGGTCCTGATGTTTGATTGTTCAGAGACTGCAAAAAACATGAGAGTTCTAGAAAGGTTTTTTGCCAGATTACTGAATTGCTTTGCTTTGCTTTAGATAGTAACTTAGAATCCTTTTTGGCAACAATTATACGGCGTAATGTACAGACAAGATGTGGCACACATTCTACCATATGGGCTAGAAAAAAGCAGATGTCTAGGGAATATCTTCAACTAAAAATATTGTGTCTTATCTGACTAAGAGAATTGTAAATATTTTAAATGGTAGTCAGAATATTTAATTGCAGTCTTTGAAATCCCGGAATTTACATGCAAAATAAACTGACAATTAGCTATGACACCTTAAAAGTGTACTTTCCAGTCCTTTTCTCTGACTGTATTACAATGAAGATACATTCAATATGTAAAAAAAGAGCAGAGATCTCCTGGACAATCTTCCAGTAAGAACAGAGGCAAGAGGAAATTCTACCTTCTTCCAGTAAAGTTTTTGGTTGCCTTCTGGACGACAGCGGGAAAGACCTGTTGACCCAGAACCCCTCTTCCTAGTGTTCACAAATGTTTGAGCTAAAATTAGTTTCCCTTGGAAGCCAGCTGCAGAATATTTGAGATTCCATGACTTAACGCACATCACCACTCTTATGCTAATTTAGCAGACAAGAAAGACTGTCATGGAAGATATCAGAGTGAGTCACACTAGAAATTGAAACCCACTTTCTGCGTGATGGTGACTCGCAGAAACTGACTTCTGCCACTCCAGTGCCTGGGGAGACAAGGCTCAGTATACATTACACAACTCTAAATTCACACACCAAGGGGTCTTTCTGCAAACAAGAGGATTAGAAATTGTAGCCATTATTTGTTCAGGCAGTGATCTCATTTGCATGTGAAAGCCAGTGCTTGTAGATTAATCCACGGGACCAAAGATATTTGTAGTCTTCAAATAAACAAAAACAATTGTAAATATTTTTATTATTTCAACAACTATGCTGTTTGAAAGGAGCATTAAGATACAAATCAAAATTCAGCTTTAACTGAATATAACTCCTCCAGGTCCCTAGCCTTCCTTTGTGAAGTGGAATCTGACATTTCAACTAAAACGATCCCAGCTGTCCCATGATGAGGCAGGTAAGGGAGGGAAGGAGATGCTGCGTTGCCAGAGTTCTGCAGCCGTAAGACCCAGCACGTCACAACCATTTGCATCTTCTGGAGAGAGGAGATGTGGCTCCACGTACCTTCTGCACCAACCTCTCTTCTCTCCAGTGAACCTCCACAAAGCAAGCACACCTATAAATTCTTATTTGGGGTTTTTCAGTTTACTGTAATTGTCTTAAAGGCATTTGTCTCTTTTGGGTTTAGAAGCACCAACACCACTTCTCTCCTCTGTATTTTATTCTCTGCATGGCTTTGCACAGAAAAGCAGAAAAGACTGGCTTTGAAATCCTGATGTGTATCCAGATGTGACCTTCTGATACTCAGCTGTGCAACCTTCAGCTGTGTCAGTCACTGCTGTCCCTCCCTGCAGCCCAGTTCCCCTGTCCACTGGAGTCTTGGCTTCAGTACTCCTGCTGGGGAGCAAGAGTAAGGCCACAGCGGCACCTTTCTGCACGATCAGATATAATTCTGATCAAATAGAGCACCCTAGTACCAAAGTATCCAGATCCAAGACACGCTACTCTCTGGGTTTATGGATGCAGCAAGACAATTCCTAGCAATGGGGATTTAATTAGTCACAACAAACCCTTAGGATATACAGTCAGCAGTTTGCAAACGTGTTTTCTCCACCCCAAACCCATGTGTCCACAGCTCAGATGATGTTCAGGGAATAAAAAGTTTAACAGAGGCACATTTTGCACCAGTTATTGCTGGCTTAAATATATGGCTTCTTTTATCCGTAGAAGGAGACAGATGGAGAGAAGTCTCCATGGTATTATTTTAACCAGACTTTGTCCATACGGGTCCATGTCCCTACTGAACAGCTCACTGTTGAGTAACTTGTATCTGGCTCAGATACATCCAGGCTGAAAAGAATCCTTCCAATTTCACCGCACATTTCTACAAAGCAGGCTCCTCATCAGGGAATCCCAACTACGAGTTTCATCTTTTTGAGCTCAGAAGCTTAGACAGGTGAAGTTGCTGTTGCTTCAATGTGTTATAATAATAGTCAATAAAATGAACAAAAAAAAAGTTGGCTAAAAGAATTTAACTGCTTGTGAATGCAGTTTAAAATATGCTGTTGTAAAAATACAGCAGTGCAAAATACTGAATTAATAACACAGCATCATGACAGTATAAAACAGGATTTAGCATGAAACTGACCCCCTTAATGAGACAGAGATTCCCGCACCAACTGTTATCACAGTATCACAGTATCATAAGGTTGGAAAAGACCTCTGAGATCATCGAGTCCAACCTATGACCCAACACCTACACCTACTCCCACTTGTCAACTACACCCTGGCACTAAGTACCTCATCCAATCTCTCCTTAAACACCTCCAGGGACGGTGACTCCACCACCTCCCCGGGCAGCGCATTCCAATGGCCAATCAGCCTCTCAGTAAAGAACGTCTTCCTAATGTCAAGCCTAAACCTCCCCTGGTGAAGCTTGAGACTGTGTCCTCTTGTTCTGTCGCCGGTCGCCTGAGAGAAGAGACCAGCCCCTGCCTGACTACAACCTCCTTTTAGGCAGTTGTAGAGCACTATAAGGTCTCCCCTGAGCCTCCTCCAGGTCTGTCTGCACAAGAAATCTGACCTTTTGTAATCACAAATCTGGCTTCTATTCCCAGCATGGTAGGTCCATGGTAGAATAAGACCAAAAAATCTGCATCTGGATTTATAGAATCGCTTTGTTTGTCTGGAAAAGACATTTGAAATCGTCGAGGACAACCAATTTGAGACACTGCAAGTCTTTTCTGAGCTGTCAGTCAGCTTCTCCTTGTGATATACAGATGGGAGCCATTTGTCAAATGCAGAAGAGTTAACGTACGTCAGTGTCTGAACCTCAAGTGCTGCTGAAGCTTGAAGGTATCCATAGCCAAAGCAATGACTTTATTTGTAGGTGAACTGCCTGGCATTTGTGAAGATCTGATTGATGGAGTAAGGCAGTCACACGCAGTCACTTTCTGCTGGTTGCAAGTTCTGAACTACTGACAGCATTTCTCCATGCTTGATGCATTACAGATACAGGCATGAATATCTCTCTAGGCTAGAGAGAAAGAAAGGATTTGATGCCTTTACCATCAAGTTATCCTCCTTCGACTGGTAACTTTGTTTTGAAATTCCTGATGGAAATCAAGCAAGGAAAGTTCTGAATCCTTCCCAGTTCCTAAATCACCAGGTCCCTTAAGCAGATTGTATAAAGTCTACCTTTCCCATCCATCTGTTATGTAAAAGCAGTGTTACACCATCACAGCTACTGCTTCCCCAGTGCTTTGTGACCAGCTGTATCCCACAAAGCAGCATAAATTTTGCCCCAACTCTGTCCCACCCCAGCACAGACCAGGGCTGAGGGCAGGAGGGAAGGACTGAGGAGTTCTGCTTTTTCTGTAGTCATTCATTTTTTTCCTGCAGTTCTCATTGCAGCAGGAAGGGTATCAAGAGCTTTAATCACTACATCTATAAAACACACAAGTTAATATTTTTCTATACTTCCAGACAGTAGATTAGTGCAGTCTGGCTGCCAAACATGATTAATAACTCTGCAAGGGCCTTTGTACTGTATGCACTATTTGCCAAAAATGGTAGCAATCAGAAGAGAGAGGAGTGCGCTGCAATGACAGTTATTTCAGAGCCAGATGACTGTTTTTTCATGATTAAAGAACAAACTCAAATACATGAAGAAAACCCAGTGACAAAAACTCTCCTCTAGTTCCCTCCTCACCAGGACCCATCATCCCTCCTTCTTTAAAGTGTTGCCTGGCATTCCTGAGATTAATTTCAGGGCTCTAAAATAAACACTTCCAAAAATAGTAAGAGGAAATGGTAATCTTGCAAAATGGAGTTTGTTAGCTTATTTTCCAGAAGCCAGAAGCCCTGTCTGCTTGAAATCCTTAGTGCTCTGCAAAGCAAGTCACAAGAAGATAAATGACTTTCTGTATCAGCAAAGACCCAACACGGTGCTGTTCTGGTGCAGAGGCTCAGGCTTCGGTGTATGTGAAAAGCAAGTGAGCAACACCGGCTGAAGGAGCTGGGGCAAACTTCAACACAGAAAATAATCTCTGGTCTACCGAAACCCAATTCTGCTGGGTAAACAGGTTGTCTATTGCAAGCCTAATCTGTTCCTCAGGGACAGATGGTCTCAGAGTCATAGATGTTCCTGTCAGCATCAGCACCAACTTCACTAGAGACATCTCCAAGAAGCCTTTTAGCTTAGTCTGCAAACATCAGTTATGCACGTCAATACCCTCCATAGTCACGTGCACATCCTCATTCCCTGCCATTTTCAACCATTTAAAATCTGCCCCCTCTGTAATCACAATCCTGGCACTGTCGGTCACTCCCAATATCAGTTCATCGTATCTAACGTGGGAAAAGGACTTAGCCTGTGACTCCAGTCGCTCCATCCTCCAGGATATCCAGCAACAAGGCAGCAATCACTGCAAAAAAATGTGAAGAGTGGCATTGAAAAAAGGATGTGACACTACCTGGGGGAAGTGCGGCTTCTTGACTCTTCTAGCCCGCTGCAGCAACTGCTATCCACCACACAACTGCTTTAATCAGAATAACTGAAGTCGAAAACAATAAAGAAAAAAAAAGGCAAGGGGTCCTCCAGGCTGTAATTTCTAAATTGTCGTGTTCTGCCTCAAAGCATACACACAGCAGAGCTCAGATAAGCTGGGATGTTACTTGATAAGCATCAGAGTCTTTGGGATAGGGACTTACATTTTTGTCTGAAGTCTAAATAACTGTACAATGAATTCTTCATCACATTTTGAGGCCGTAGAGAGGATCTGTCCTCTCAGTGGAGCATTTCCATCTACTGTTGGAGAGCAGAAAAGGAGCAGCACGTCCCCCACAAGGAACCAAACTGCAGAAGAACAATCCACCACCCAGCAGGACTGCCAGGAATCTGCGTCAAAAGGGTGGAGGCACAGTGCAAGTTACAGAGAAACTTTGCTTCCTACCACTGTGGTCTTCGCTAGAACTCTACTTCAGTATCCTTTGGCAAAAGAATCTTCCAGATGCCATTGTTTAAAAAAAAGAAAACTTTAAAGAACAAACTTGTTTTCCTAATCTTGCCAAGAGCCTCAAATAATTACCTAAGGAAATCTGAAGTCTCTAAAAGGAACATTTTAGATACTAACGTCCTTTTAGATCTTCAGTGCTGCTGAGGATATGAAACCTGCAATAGCCAATAAATTTTAGACAATTTTTTTACAATATCCATTAATTTTCAGGCATTTCTAAAATTGGAAAAAAAAAAAAAATCCTCTATTAGTTACATTCCAAAGGGGTTCCAAAATGTATCTAAATGAAAAGTTTTTTACCTTTTCAGGGTTCTGAAGTTTGCTGAACTCACACTTCTATCTTTATTCATCTTCTAATTGACGAGGAGAACAGAAATAAATTACCAAACTAAATATTGCACAGCACGGCATGGATTTAGCGAGGGGCAATCACAAAACTGAAATTAAGACATTAACAAACCTGCCTATCAGAGAAGATGTCGAATGATTCTGGACTAAAAATTTCAACACAGCTTTCTAATTACAGATTATTCTTCATCATAGCAACATGATGAAAACAATCTTGACAAAGTTACCTATTCATCACTTACTGTCATTTTCCCATAATAATAATCCTGCTTCTTTAGTAGAAAGCAAGAGCTCAAGATCTATCACTGGTACAGAAATGAACAGCTCCAGAAACCTGAGGGATGTATTCTGAGAAAGCAAGCTATTCATCACTTTTCTATGGCTCTTTTTTAGCTCTGTGTGTGAAGTGGGCTAATAATTAATGAGACAAGACTGCTTCCATGCTGCAGAAGTTAAGCACTCACTTTAAACAGAGCCTAAAGAAGAAACAGAATTACTTGCACGCTTCAAAAAACTTGCTGAATTCAGGCTTTTAATGCTGAGGTATGGCTGAAAACATCCCCAGAAAATTCCATATTTTCATGCTTGATTTAGTTTGGAAAGTAATATTTACATTTTTGATGTGATTCACTGTGGTATTGAGGTTGTAATAGCCGTGCACGTGTACACAGCCACACCTCGCAAAGGAATGAGAGGGGGAAATCCAAACACTACTTTTACTTTATAAACAACACTTAACTTGTTCCAAACCCATGTTTGGATGTTGTCCCAAGGCCAGAAGATGACAAAGACACATCAGCCAGATTCATCTTTCATTGCCTGCATGTTTGAAGGATGGATGGTTTAACTCACTCCCTCCAAGAGATCGAGGAACTTTGTGGTAACTCCTATAGTAAACCACAAAAAAACTGGGATGTGTGAAGTAGGGAAATTATTACCTTTCATCTCTCCCAAGCAAGGATATCGCATCACAGATTGTCTTTGGGCTGAAAAAGAACAGGGACACATCTGCCCTCATCCTGCTCTTGTCTCTTTCCTCTTGAATTCTTGTGTTTCAGGGGAGGGGTATGAATCCTTGTTCTTGCTCCATGGGTTATCCTATGCTGGGTTTCAAGTCATGGTTTTATAAGCCCTTCCTCATTCCAACCCTTTCACCTTTCCTGAAACATCCCCTGCAACTGACACCTCTCTATCTCATAAATGTTTCCAGTCTTGTGCAAGATGCTTCCCTAGGTCTTGACAGAGAGTCCTAGCATCACTTGTACACAATTTCTTCTGTTCCAAGAAGACTTCACATCCGGCAAGTCCAAAGTCCTATCTTTATGCCAAAGGCCAACCTCATGCTCCCTCAGATGTGCTATCTGTTGCATAGAACACCTGTCAAGTATCATGCACTGAGCAGGAGTTTCCCACAAAAGTCTCCTCACACAATTCTCCAATTTATTGACCAGTAACTCTGGCCTGCAGAACAACATGAAGCTCCATGTTCCTAGGTGGTCACCTGAAGAGCCAACACGCCCACCTCTGCTCCCCAGGGAACACAAGACAGAGTCGTCTGTGATGTCTGTCCTGTAGCTCACTTTAAACAGGGTGTCTCCTCAAAAACATTACTAGATCACCTCATAGCAGAGAGGATTTGCATGAAAGGAAGGACACAGCACCAGAAAGCTGATTAAGGCTTTGATTCCTCAAAAGCTTACGCAAAGACAGTCCCAGTGAAATTAATTTGTAAAATTAAACACATGCATAAATGCTTGCAGAATTCAGGCCTAAGAGACAGCAAACACTCATATAGCCTGGGAGAAGCATATCCAGTAAAGGATATCCTACTTTTAAGTCAAAATAGATTTCAATAAACTTGCCAACTCCATATAAACATTCTTACAAGACCATATCCATTTACTGTTGGAAGAACAGAAAAGGAACAGAATAGAATTGAAAACTATTATGATATCCTTGTGCCTTAAAAGTGATTGTTAAGGACATCCAAGAAGTTGAGAAAATATTAACCTGTAAGTTTTATTAAACCCCTAGGGAAAGTCAGGAGATCAGAAAAGACCAGAACAACAGTAAAGAGGCAATGACAAATTCCTAGAAATGCATGGGTTGGATATCTGAATGAGCAGGTGTTAGGCTGAAATAATCTAATATCCTCTCTCCACTGGAAAGCAACAAGGGGCAAGAATAGAATTTTCAAGGTTTCCTGAAAATTAAAGCATTATTTTCCTTTTATTTTTTGGCGAAAAAAAAAAAAGGATTAAGCTGGTTTTGTGGAAGGGAAAACCAGGACTTTGCTACAGAAATTGCAAATCTCCAGCAGTAGCGAACTTAAGAAAACTAACCCAGATGGTGAAACATCAGAAACTTCTCACTTAAAAGAAAGAAAGGAAAGAGAGAAAACCCTGAACCTGTAGTGGGCAAAAATTGCCAAGCCGTGATCATCTAAGGTCCTACAAGAGGACTTCAAAACTACAGAGCCTGTCTCAGCACGCCTAGGCCAATGTGGCTTTGACAGCCAGGCAATACCACTTCGGCAAGAGAGAGGCCATAGCGAAAGCGAGCAAGAGGGAGAAAGAAGGGCCCTAGGCATAAGGACGCATTCAGGGGGGTTAGAAAGAATATCATCAAAACCAGACAACAGATGCTTCTGGCACCACAGGAAGTGTCTTAAGCAGCATAAAAGTCTCAGCAAGGAGGAGCTGCCTGGCTCACTTAAGAACTCCACACAAAACTAAGCCGTGAGCTTTTAAATATTAAGCAGTGTCAGATGCGTTTGCATTGTGTGAGCACAACTGGTAAAGCAGAAAGGAGATTTTGTTCTTTGAAAAAAACCTACCTTACAGACCATTTAAAACATAAGATATCAGCAAAGAACTCGAAGCAGCTGGGATGCAATTACCTCCAGATAACTGCAGAAAACTGCACGCAGGCAGGTGACGATCTCCTTATTGCAGCAATTTAGCAGATTGCTTAACTGTGAGCGCTATTTCGATAACTTCGCACATCAATCCAAACCACAAACACTTTCCAAATCTAAGCAGTTTTACTAATGAATAATGAATTAATTTTCATCTCATTCTGAATGTTCTTAGGCAAATTCTTAATAAATTCATAGCTTATTAGACACGCACTACATTTCTTGATGAGAAACTCTGTCTGTCAAGAAAATGTGATGGTCCTACTCTCCTTTAAGCCTCATTTGGATTGTGAACCACTCTTACCCAAGCCCACCCTCATCCCAACTAATTCACATTTGAATTATGGCCTGAGATGCAGATAACGTAATTTCCTTCATTACTGCGGCAGCCTTATTTAGTAAAATCCACCACTTCGATGAAAGCAATTTCCTCATGGATGAAGATGCTTCACTATGTTACATACTCTTCCTCTGTCTTCCAAGTGGTAGAGAAGGAGAGTCACAGCAATTAGCAGTAGGGAGATGTCAGCATAAATTAAACCCCCATCAATAACACTTGTTATGTTTGTCTTCTTACGTATTCTCACGTAACTCCAAGTGTCCTTTCTCCCCTAAACAAAGCTACCACTAGTGAAGGTTCATATATGAAAATAATGGTCAAAAATGGAACCCATTTTCATTTCTGAGTAGAGGGTGAATTCAGGAGCGAGAGAAAATTGGATCAAAACTAGAGGATTATTTTTGCCAGCATCCTGTCACTACCAACAGCAGGTACCAGCTGGTCCAGCAGGTGATACAACAGTGCTAAAGCCATTGAATAACCTATCTACAGCAAGAAAAAAGAAATTATTATTTGATAAATAAACAAGTTCTATTCCATTATATTTTTGCCCTGTCCACTGTAATTCTGGCGGTCTCTACCAATTATGTAGCTGTCCAGCATGACTCAGAAAAAGATTAAGAAATTATCTTGTCTGCATCCAGGGATATGTGGAGTTTGATATATTAGGTGTACTGTGTAATATAACCAGTGTTCTCAATAACTACAGTATTGTGTCAAACATGATTTCTCTGTAGGTAATGAAAGCTTTGTAAACCAACAGCTACAGCAGCTGAGCAAGATTGTTTTTCTAAATTACCAGAAAGAAAAGGCTTTAGATTGTCATGGATTCTGCAGAGTAATTCACCTTTAGGGAGCTCTGCTGGGCACATTAGAATTCACAAACCACACAGCCTGTGGAATTACAAACATTAATATTTATTGCTGCAAGAACAGTAGCAAGACTCATATATAATACAGTGACAGTGACTACTGTGACCTCTAACAATTTCCACCGACATTAATCGGAGTTGTGGCTTTTCCTCCCCACAAAGAGATGGGACCAACACAGATCTTTGCATTATTTTCAAGCGAAAAACTTTTATAGGTTTTGCTGCTGGCAATGGGGAGTGGAAGTTAGAGCAAGACCCAGACAGGTTCCTATTCATGTTAATGTGAAGTATTCTAATATTAATCTCTCAAAACCAAGCTCTAAAAGAAAGGCAGAAAATGGCTTAAGCTGCATGGCTGTGCGAGGCAGCAGGGGATAGAAATTGCTCTTTCCTAGCAAGCAGGAGAACTGAGGGATCAGGGCAGGCTTTGTGAACCTTTCCATTTCCCAAGTCTGGCAACAGCTGAAACCAGCTGAAGATGTGGCGTTTAAGTCACAGTTTTAATTTGCAGGCCAAAGTAATACTGTTTCTTCCTTCTTCATGCAGCCCTTCATGCAGGCCACCACAGTGTTTGTGGTAGGGGTCCCAGTTCCAGTGTAGTCTAATGGAGGAAGGCATCAAGAAAGGGACACAAGCTCCTGTCAGCCTCATTACTTCTTAATTCCAAGTGACATTTAGCAGCCTTCAAGAGAGCGCATTTGCATTGCTGAACAGCTCAGGTTCAGAAATTTTGGTTTATTTAGTGTTTTCACTGATGCATCAAAACACAGGCACAGCATCAACACATTTTTGCCCCAGCTGATTAATGTTTTTTTCACTTGCCTGGTTAGAACTTCTTTCCTGTTTTAAAGAATATTGCATCTCAACAGCAAAAGGCCCAAAAGAGCAAATTTTTTTTCTCCCTTGTATGTATATATACCTCTTTATTTTCCAAGACCATAAATAATCTCCAGTAAGAATTTTACGAGTCTGTAAGCACGATTCAACAAAATTATGATCTCTCCAGCTTGTACTCAGAGATTTCAAAATAAAATTTCATATCCTAGGTAAAATTCACCCAAAGAAAAAAGAAACCCTGGAGCTGAATACACAATAACATCAACTGGATGTTAGCAAATGTCCCTTAAATCCATTGGGGATGATGTCAATTAATATCAGCTGAGGAAATGACTCACTTCACCTACAAACTTGACCTCATAATCAAACTATTTTTTCATTTCTTCCATTCAGGAACCTTAACACCTACTTTAACTCTGAGTTCACCACACGTGAGGCACTTTCCAAGACCAAACCACAGCCCAGACAAGCAGCTGAAGCTTCGTCTTTCAACTGCTAGCATTTACCAGCAGTCCGTCAGGGGCTGATGTTGAGATCACCCAATACCATTTCACAATAGGCTCCCCTGGACAAACTAAATCCATCCAAATCCATATCTACAGTATGCAAATTCTCAATGACTCTCAGCTGGTTAGCACTGCATTATTTCACATTGTAGCATCTAAATATAGGACTCATATTTTTCCTCAACAAGTGGCTTCCAGCAGTCGGTTTCTCATCACTGGATAAACTCATTTCTGTGAAAGCACTGAGAGTATAACCCCTCTGGGATGTTGGCCACTGTCCTGCCACCAGGCTGTTACAGCAAGTCCTGGCATCCTTTCCCTCGCTGTAGTTATGCCCAGTAGTCTCTGTCCCCGAGCTGGCGCAGGGATGATAAAATCATCTTTACAAACCAGTACACCTTGTCATGAATGCAGATTTTTAAGATGTGTACTTACATTTACAGAGAACACTGAAATTTCATGAGTATTCCCATGCATGTGAACATACTGAGGAGATGGAGCTGCTTTTAGTGCTCTCCTCCCACATTTCCTCTCTAGATTCCACCTGGTATTTTGAGGTTTCTGTTCACTAATTAAAATGTCTTGCAAATTATAAACACACACCCCCAGCTGATTTTCATTAGCTCCGTTTCACAGGTTTATTATCCTCTACCAAAAAATACAGCTGACCACGTGCTGTATTAGTGCTTTTATGCAGGAACAACATCTAGACAGATTTTTCCCAGTGTACGAAATTAAGTACAGGTGAATAGTGACTCAGTTTGAAAAATCTTTTTGAGAAGATATGTTTTTGACCAACAGAAGCATTTTCCTTATATGTGCTCTTCTAGATGACACTTGAAGCTACATTTTTCACTGTAATCAGCAAAAAAATGGGGGATAAATTTTGCAGGCATAAGGATAAGAAGAAAACTTCTCAAATTTACAAGTGTTAAATAAGTTGCGTGGTGGGGTAGAGTTTCTGAGCAAACTCCACGTGGAGTCTGTCTTGTGACCAGGCATGAACTGTTGCTAGAAAGGGATGTCCTTCGTTACATACTGTACATTTCTCCAGCCTGGTTCCCTGGTTTGATCATGCTCTTGAGTTCTGGTAAACGCCGTTGCAGTCTGACACAGTAATTTTGAGTGTATTGAATGATGACATGCAAAGAGGAAAGAAGTTCAGAGTAATGTTGCATGATTCAAACAAATTATACCTGCCCGATACTTGGGTGAGCTGCTTCTTCAGAAAGAACACGAGGAACACAGGCTGCCAGCAGCTCTCATTAAAATATTTGGCCCTATCTCAAAGAAGTAGAAATGAAGAATGCATCAAGCTAGATATGGTGTGACAACCAAACACACTTCCTTCACAAGCCGATGTCTAAATGGTTTGCTGTGTCTGCTTTCCCTGTATAATGTAGAAGAATATGAGGAAAGAATACAGGATGCAAAAAGAGGCATGCGCATCCATAAAACTCAGGATCATAATGGGTGAAACCTCTCAAATCTGTCTGTAACTGTTCCCACCACATCTGGAAACCGTGCTGTCATTATGTGCACATTTTAGCAGACAGCAGTGGTTATAGGTCTCCTTTTGGACTGGTATGAACAAGTCAATATAGTTATTAGCACATAGTGTAGCACATTTGTATACTTGAGAATTTATGTGTGGGAAAAGCTACAACAACAAAGAGTTTCTAAATGTCAGGTTTCGCTTTTGTTTCTCTTTCAGTTCCTAGAAAATTAAGAACACAGATTTTTTTTCTGTATGCACAGATTATTATTTTACTTACATCCTTTACATCGGAGACCGATAAAAGACGATCCTCAGCTGGTCATCTCTCCAGGACTGTTTGGTTGACTACTGTTTTCTTCCTCTAACAAGACCAATTCAGTTCTTGCAGAAGATGTAGCAATAGTTTGAGAAAGTGGAACATTAGATGAGGTCACATCAACTTCAAATTTTTCACTGTCTGCTGTTGTCTCTTTGGGTGATAAGTTTTCTAGTGGTCTCTGCTATACACTCTTTGTCTCCTGCAGACATCCTTCTCAACACTTTCCACTTGAAATTCTATTTTAGGAATTTAGCACTTTCCATGTCCATTTTCACCCCTGAAACGTCTACCATTTTATCTTCCAGCTTAACTGCAACTAGACTGGACATTAGGAAGAATATCTTTACTGAAAGGGTGGTCAGGGATTGGCACAGCTGCCCAGGGAGGTGGTGGAGTCACCATCTCTGGAGGTGTTTAAAAAACGGGTGAATGAGTTTCTTAGGGACGTGGTTTAGCGGGAAGACAGGTATGGTTGGACTCGGTGATCTCAGAGGTCTCTTCCAACCTTCTGATTCTATGATAAGCAGGATGTTCTGATTCCTATGATGTGGACCATTCACATCTAGGTCTTTTTGATCAACTTCATTGCCTATCTTCTACTATAATTTTCATCTCATTTTTAATCTTTTCTGTTTAATTGATGCCTCTTGACCTTAAGTCTCTACCTCTTCCTTCGGAAGATTAATATCTATTTTTTCCTGGTTTTCACTCTATAGCCGATGATCATTTGAATTCTGCTCCTGAAGTTTCTAAGCTAGTAGGGCTTTCTACTTTGGAGAACTCTATATCTTGTCATTTGACTTTGTGCTCTTGAAGAGTTAGAGCACATGTAGGGAACTTTTTTTGTAAACTGCTGGCTTTGACAGTTTTTGATGTGCTTACTTCTATTTTAGACAATTCTGCCCTAGACACAGTGAATTCTGAAGTACGTATTTTCGTACTTCAGCACTGTGCTCAACTGTATCTGCACACATTTCTGGTTTTGGAATATTCACTCTAATCCCTGTTCTCTTTGCAGGTAACAAAATGTCTCCTTCATCTCTGGCAAGGTAACACCAGAACTCTTCATATGATATCCTAATTTTGGAATGCCTCTTTTTCCAGTCATAATTGAAGTGGCTTCTTAGGGCAATATGGAAGGTATTTTCAGATGTATTTTTTTCAATTTCTGTTTTGGCAAAGAGACTTCCTACCTGAGGCTTTCCCAGACTTCTTTCAGCATCAGCTTCCTGGCCCTTCATCCCACTTTCTAGGATGTCAAGCCCAATGCCAGTTTTCTGTATTTTGAGATTTAAAAGCATTGCTGATGTTCCTTGGTGTCAAGTTCTTCAGCTTTTATCTCATGTTCTTTAATTTGATTCCCTTCTCCTCAGGACTCCCTGTCTTCCAAGATCTGACAAATCAAATTTAAGTTCTGATGCTGGAACTCACACAGAAATGTCAGCAAATTCTGCTGTCTTTTTAATCTAGGGTACCTCATTTTCTATTTCTCAAGAGCTGAACTCAGGCTGTAGCTCTTTCTCTTTTCTTAGGAAGGTTCCAAACTTTGGCTACTAGAATTCAGGCATATAAATTTTACTTTCAAGACCATTCAACACTATGTTTCTTCCATCTGCAAATGATGATCTTTTGACTGTTATTTCTGAGCTCCTCAGCACAGCTGAAGCTTTTCCTCGGGGGAATTTAATATCTGTTTTATTAAATGATACTGTTGTCAGCAGAACAGGTGGTTTTCTCCCTAGGAAGTTTCAGATTCCACTTTAGAACTAATGTCACTTTCTGACAGCGTTCTCTGACAGCAACAAATTCTAAATTTTGCAATTCAGGATTTATGTATTTTAACTGTATATTCTGTGTCACGTACAGATATTTCAGGAGCTGATATTTTCCCTCCTAGCTTCAGAATTTTTTGCTCTGAAGAACCATCTTCATTTAAAATTTCAAAATCTGTTGCAGAAAGATTCATATCAGAAGAGATGACATTTTTGATTCAGATTCTGGAATACTCATTTGATATTTCGCAAGAATTGCATCTTCTTTTTTTCAGAATGCTGCTTGATTTTAGAAGAACTAGTATCAACTTTGGACAAAGCCAAACCAGAAATTCTAATACAGTATTTGTAGGGGCTCTATCTCCCTTGTAGACAGGAAGAATTTTAGATCCAACACTTCTCGAAAGAAAAGCACAGGTTTCCTCTGGTTTTGCAGAACAAAGATACTCTGACTGAAAATCTTCCTTTCCTGTTCTACACTTAGCTGTCTTGGGAGGAGATGTGAAATGATGTTCGGGCAATCTAAAATGTGCCGCATTTTCAGTTTTCTTAGCAGAACTGCTACCTGACATGTAAGCAGGTTTCATATCTTCTGGAACTTCCCCTAAAGATTCCTCCTAAATTTTCATAGTTCCGCAGACATCGTCCCCACCCTACCTCATGTACCCCCGATTTTGTTTCCTTAATCATTAGCACTTGTGTATTGTCTGTTGCTTGCTTTGCCCCTGCTTCCAGTGTGTCAGATGTTGTGCGTTTTCCAGACCTTCATAGATCCTTGTGCTGTTTGATCCATTACATCTATGTGAATTCCACCTTCTCTTTTGTCTGTTGTTCGTTTCTGTTTCTTTTTGGGGTAGTCTGATGAGGACTGTGGTGTTTGTTCAGCTGGGTTCTCTTTTAGATCAAGTGTCTCTAAACTTGTCTTTGATATCTGTGTTGTTATAGCTGGCACTTCTAGTGCAGTAAACTTTGATGTTGATTCCTCATTTTTGTTTTTTAATGCTTATTTCAACTTCAGGGTGCTTTTTTTTTGCATGGGTTGGGATGCTGTTTGTCTTTTCTTTCAAGTCTTTGTTAAAGTTTCAGAACACTGCCTGTATTGCTGAAGCATTTACTTCAAGGCTAATTACAGCACTGATCCCTGGTGGCTGGCACTAATTTTGCAGCTGCAAAAGTAAAAGGAAATAATTAGCTAGGAAGATTCTTGGATAGTTCAATACTGTTTGTATTGTTTCACTCCGGTGTAACTTCAGTGGCATTGTAGTCATCCAGAAATGGGGCAATGCAAGTATGGGGTGCTCCATTCTCAAGACCTGAATGGTCCTGTGTAGTTGTTGTTTGATTTATCCCACCACCCAGTGGTGCACATCCTTTGAGTCTAGGACACTGCATCTATCCTGCATGTTGCAAGAGAGAGAAAACTTTTTAAACCAGATCCTTTAAGAAAAGAATACTTAGAATGATTAGGTGACCAACATCTTTGAATTGTTCCTGACAATAAAACTGGGCAACTCCGAAAATCCAAGTGAATTAGGCACTCCAACACTGCACATAATGAGACAGAGAGGCTTATTTCCCACCAGGATTACCTTTTAAAACAGCAAATGACATTGCCAAGACTTCCTCAGCATGGATGTACGTAGGTAGTCCTGGGACTGATGACATCTTATCTGGCTGGGATCAGGCATAAAAGTTTCAAGCTTTCCACCAGCCATTGGTCAAGCAAAGCAGTCATGTATGAAGCACAAAGGTGGCCTCAGCTACTTGACCAAGAGCTCTCCTTGTACTTGTTGTGAATCAAGGTTTGCCAAAATGTTGCCAGATACATCCTGTGCTGTTGAGGGGCAAATAAACGTAAAAGGATTCTTCCACCCGCCTCACAGTGGGTAGGAAGGGAAAGAGTCCTCCTGCAAAAGACCACAAGACTCTTTCCTACAAAATGGAGTGAGATTTCTGTCTCCAGCACTAGTGTGAAAGCAGTGGATATTGCACAGACAGTTTTGCACTGAGGCCCTTGCATCAACTCCGATTTCCCTAGACCCTGCTTACATGCGTATCAGTTACCCCCTCTACAGTCTTTAACCTCATATGATAACAGACTTATTGCCCCACTTGATTCCCCTTATAGTCTAGGGCTAATATTTGCTCAGATCTTGTTCCAGTACAGATTACATTAAAACAAATCCATGAGAGAAGCAATATACCACATCATTGAAAAATTCAGTTTTCAGCATGTCTTCTTGCACTGTATGAAGACTGCATCAATAAGCTATAAAATACACGTATGTCATTCTCATGCTCCAAATAGCACCAATGCCAACATTTTACAGGTATTACCTCTTTTTTATATAAGCACTGAACAACCAATGTTTTGTTCAAAACTTTTTCATGAACAAGATGGAATTTGTGCCAGTGACGACTTTTAGCAGCCACTGGGCTGACTGGGCAGAGGAATTCATTTTTTTGAAACAGGCAGTAAGAGTTATTCAGAATGGAACATTTCTACATCGTATGACTGAAGATTCTATTTGCTTTCTTAGATACAATTGTTTTGATTACTTTATCTTCACTTTAAAACCCAATTAATTTCTTTTTGATAGAACTGCAAAAATTTAAAACCATTTAATTCTTCTAGCATTCACATTCATTGGGTAACAGTCTCCAAAAACATATTTGAGACACCATATAATAATTTAAAGTATGACAATATCATTTGATTCAAATTACTTTTGATTTAATGTATCGTGTAAGCTGAATACAAACCTAGCTTTAATTGAGACATTGGCATAGAAATTCACCATAACCTATATGCTTAAAGATCAAATTAAGAATAAACCAGCAAATAAGCATATTGGAGATGTTGTTAAAAAAAGGATACTTTTGTTATTCATCCTGTCTCACTTGCTTATAAATCATATTATTTTCTCTGCACTTCTTATGTTTGAGCTTTTTGCCTTTTAGGATTCAATACTGAAGATGCGTATAAAAGTAGTGAATTGAAGTAGTCTGCTCTTATTTCTAAGCATATAACTTCTCTTTCCATAAACTTCGTAAGCATTATATTTCCTGTTAAAAAAAAAATGGTTGTTTTGCTTTGCTTTATTTCATTGTTTCATGTCTGTGGGAGAGAGCTAAAGAGAAAATATTGTCTTATTTTCCCTGGGATTTTGATGCAGATCAGTTTAAATTGACAAAAGTAGCAATGGTTACCCTGCACTTATGTTTTGGCAAAGATGGTTAGACAGACACCAATCTCAGGCAGAGCAAACATCTCGCCAGAAGATATTTCCTGTCTCTGACTGGCACGAATTATCTCATTTTACTTCAGCAGCCGGTTTCTCTTAACAGACCAAAATTTGAGCTGTGATAAATACTTGTGTTCAGGTGAAAAACTTTTGTGCTTTGCTCACTCATTGCTCTTTGATAATAATATGAAAGCTATGAACTCTGCCTTGGTTTTAGAAGGCTTCCTGGTGTTTGCTACTTACCATTTCTTAGCTATGGTAAGAAACAAGCAGTCCTGTTCATCCAGTATTGGTCTGGCCTTGCAGAAATTGAGAGATTTGGGTCCATAGCCAGCTTGAGAACTTGTGCCTAGACATGTGGACAAGGTTGGGACATCGCTAACCCGGTCTTCTCTGACAATACAAAGCACACCCTGGGCACCTAACGTGATTTGTCTTATTGACCACAGAATCCTACAATAGCTTTAGTTGGAAAAGACATTTAAAAGTCATCTAGTCCAACCCCCAGGAATAATCAGGGACATCTTCAACTAGATGAGGTTGCTCAGAGCCTCATCCAACTTCACCTTGAATGTTTCCAGGTACAGGGCAATTATTAATGAAGAGTGAGTAACTGTAAGACAAAAACCCAATAATAATTCAATATCATTGGCACTGTTGGCACTGTGTTTGAAAAGGCAAATAATTTCTACATGTAGGTCAGTGGTTTTCACAGCCCTCCCACACATGCTTAGTATTATGCATATTTCTTATTTTAAATAAGGATATTCATCACTAACATCATGGAGAGCTTCAGCTGACTTGATGAAGCTGTGGCACGGATGGGAAAAGGGTGAAGAGAACTCAGAGCGAGCCCCATCTCAGAAGCTGCTAACAGAAAAGTAAGTCCTTTAACACTTTTACACCAGCTAAATCTGCCACGTAAAGTAGATAAACATGTCAAAGTATATGGCTTTATCGGGATGTCTGCCCTGCATAAAGTAGAGATATGAAGGAGAGAAAATAACGTGGGTCAAGTTTAGTAAGAGACTATTTCATACAATTATGAAGCATTAAGAACCGAATAGGACAACTCCAAGAGCACAGCCTGTGACAAGCACTGTAGGAATTTCACAGCCTGTGTGCTCAGAATGAGCCAGCAACAGCTAATGCTCTAGTATATAAAATTATCATTCCCTAAAAAAAAAGAAACTGATGGGAGGAATTAATTCCATGCACAGTTTGTTGAACAGAACTATAGGAATGGAAAAAAGAAAACAAAAGTATCAATCACTGCTCAATTCCTGACAGTCAGGATGGTATTTATATTCACCCTCACATTAGGATTCCTCAGAAAAGGGGTCTGCCGTTTCAATCACCTTATCACCCAGGTAGCGCAAACCAGCAAAGTCTTACCTTCCAGCCAGCAAAGAACTGGACTTGAGCAGAATTTGTTTTTCATGGAACTGTCTTTTGAAGATAGATGTGCTGATCCAGAGGAAGCTGTCCCTGCCCATGGCAGGGGAGTTGGAACGGGATGATCGTTAAAGCCTCTTCCAACCCAAATCATTCTATGATTCTATGAACTTTTCTGGCCAAGGTGAGCACGAGAAGAAACGTTACATGCTAAACTGTGTATTATTTTCACAGTATTTCATGTTCTGAATGGTGGCAGGTTTGGAGAGAGCCCCAGACTGTCAAAGCTAGTTAAAAGCAAGTATTGCATGCTTGACTCAGAACAACTCCTGAGGATCTGTTCATCAAGAATATGGTTTCTCCTTTTATTTTCCTTTCACAAGTTCTGCTCTGAAACTCATTTGTTGTTATTCTTTTGCTCCTGACGGTACACAGTCTGCCTGAGACATTTTACTGCTAGCATGCTGCCCCACAAAGAATTAAGTACATTAAGGATTTTTCTTTCTTTTTCCAAATGACACGTACTTCACCTGCATCAAAAGAAGCGTGACCAGCAGGACAAGGTAAGTGATTCTCACCCTCTGTTCTGCTCTTGTGAGACCTCACCTGGATGCATTCATTCAGTTTTGGAGTCCTCAGCACAGGAAGGACATGGATCTGTTAGAGCAAGTCCAGAGGGGGACTTTCAACATTAAGCTGCAAATCAGTTTAAACAGCCTGAAGTGTTTTGGTCAAGGTGAAATCTAAGCTGAAGATAAGCATTTTGTTTATATTCCCCACCAAAGGAAAAAGAAATACACCTGTAGCCCTGCAGGCACTTTACTGCTGTTTGATGGCAACTTAGCTCAGAGAAAATTTTCTGCTTAGCTTTATCCTAAATCCAGCTGAGTTCACATAAATGAGGGCTAAACTGAAAGTTTCCACATAATCATAGAATCATAGAATCGTTTGCGTTGAAAGGGACTTTAAAGATCATCCAGTTCCAACCCCCTTCATGGCCAGGGACAGCTTCCACTGGATCAAAGTCTCATCTGATCTGGCCTTGAACACCTCCAGGGACAGAGCATCCGCATTATTTCTGGGCAACCTGTGCCAGTGCCTCACCACCCCCAGAATAAAACATTTCTTCCTAGTATCTAATCTAAATCTCCTGTCTTCCAGCTGAAAACTCTTGCCCCTCATCCTATCACTGCACTCCCTGATAAAGAGCTCCTCCTCAGCTTTCCTGTTGCCCCCTTTAATTACTGGAAGATTCCTCTAAGGTCTCCCTGGAGCCTTCTCCAGGCTAAACAACTCCAGCTCTCTCAGTCTGTCCTTGTTTGGGAGGTGCTCCAGCCCTTTGATCATCTCCATGGCCTCCTCTGGACTTGTTCTATCAGATCCATGTCCTTCCTGTGCTGAGGACTTCAGAACAGAATGCAAGCATCCAGATGAGGTCTCACAAGAGCAGAGCAGAGGATCAGAATCACCTGCCTTGTCCTGCTGGGCACTTTGATTTTGGTGCAGCCCAACATATAGTTCTGGGCTATAAACTTTTATATTGGTTTGTATTTTTTCCGAAGTCCTCATTTACAAGAGTAACCGTGTACAGACCTGCCTCAAGCTCTCTCTGCCACATCAAGAATTTAAAATTATTTTTTAATTAGTGAAGCTCTACAATTTACAATAGTGTTCACTTCAAACCTTCTTTACATTGACAACAAACATAAAGCGACCTTTGAGAAGCCGGGAATCTGTCCCGCTTTATCTTGTTCCTTCACACCACGTTTTCTACAGAAATCAGTTTCAGAGTAGCCATCCTACAGTCCCCTAGGTTTCACTTCTGCCAAAGTCAGCAAAACAAATTATAACAAAAAACTTGGCAACTCTTTCATTTATAAATTGGATCTTTGCCAAGTGCTTTGCTGCTGCATAAAGCAGATTGTCACTCCTCACTTCAGTTCCTTGTGCTCTATCCAACAGCTTGAAAAGCATTTTTGCAAGTGTTACAAAGATGGGATCTTATCCCTTCAGACACACACATCTTTCACGTGCAGAGCAGGACATGAAACGAATTCTTCACAGAGGAGGCTGCCAGACCAAAAGCAGATGTTGAGCGAAACCGGTGTTTTCAGACACCACGAGAAACCCCAAGTGCTCTTTGATTCTTGGTCAGTACACAAAAACAGGGAGGGAGAAGGCACTGAATTATCCAACTTCATGTTTCTTGGTGCTGCTATTACCACCACAGCACCCAAAAGTTTACTAAGAACTAGGCAGTCAAACTGCTGTACCATTCACATGGGTCCCTTCTGTCTTTTTCCTTTATCCCTGGCAAAGCTTTCAGTGCCAAAAAAAGGGTGCTTATAGCAGTATCATTCAAGCAGAATTGCTTTAAATCAAAGGTTTTGCAGTATCTCTCGTGGCTGTTATATCACAGTCTCAGCTACACTCTTCTTGAAACTGGTTCCCAAGGCAAATCCAGGAGCGCTTCAGTCCCTCACTGTCCTGTTCCTCTGTGGATCCTGTCTTAGAAAGCATCCTTGTCTCAGCACAGTCCCACTGAAATAGGATGATTCCCAAAAGAGGTTTCACCTCTTTTGTGCCTGCCCTCCACGCACAATCTCATTTCTCTGTTATTGTCAGTGCTGGGGATTTTTTTCCCTTGCAGTGGGAGAGTTTTCTTTTTAGTTTTCTGCTTTAAATAGGTGAAGACAGAAATGCCACCTTCAAAAGTGCCCAGAGAAAAATCCTGGGATTTGCTTGATGATGGGGAAGAAACTGGAACAAGAGTCATGAGGTTTCAAATTCTGAAAAAAAATAAAATAAAAACTGTTCTTAAGCTTATAGAAATGTCATGGAAATTAATGGATTTGCACAACAGACCAACTAAGAACAGAAACACCTCAGTGCCTGTCTGTAGGGGCTCAGCCCATCCTACTTTTTCGTTCTCCCCCTTCTCAGCTTCATAATTGCTCGAGCTTCCGCACCAGGGAAAACAGATGCTAACACCACGCACTGACTGACACTACAAAGTCAGGATCAGACCAACACTTCTCCAGGCTAAAAAGCTGTTCCCATTGCCACTTTCCAAGGCATGGGCAATTTTGAATCAACGCTAAGGAGGATGTATTTTAAAAGGTACCTTCTACTTCGGTATTTGAAAGCCCCCGGCACAATGTGTCCCTGGGACTGGTTTTGCTCAGCAATAGTACTTGGCTTTAAAAAAGAATCGTCCCTTACAGCTTCCAGACATCGACAAAGGAATCTACTGGCTATCAGGTGGAAAGAAAGGGGATTCAAGAGATTCAAGTGCCATCCAGCACATCATTAGCCAAAATAACCACGAGCATCTTCAACACAGATTAGCAAGACTGACTGTATTAGCTGATGTATAAACTACATCACGTAACAACTCGATATCTCTAGCCCAAAATTCAGCTGCCTGCCTGTGCTCATTTATATCTGAGCAAAATTGCTTCTTCTTTCCTGGAAAACTTTTGCTGAGCTGCAATAGTCTGTATGCTTCTACCATGAAAGGAAAGGAGAGGAGGTGAAATCGTTGAGATGATAACAGTAACTCAAGCACACACACAAAAAAACCCAATGTGAGAAGTTATAAAACCCCGAGGACCACACCAGAAGACAGAAACTGAGCAAGATCAGGGATGTGCCATTTCAAAAAGCAGTACATTCCCACCTGACTGTCAGACAGCCTGGCCAGCAGAGGCTCATCAGGCACCTGCACATCTCTCTAGCAGGCCATGAATATCCTGCCTGCAGAGTAGTCAGTGCCATTTCACAGCACGGACATGACCAGAGACATTTCTGGAGTTCCCAGAAGCAAAGGTAATGAGGAAACTTGAGTCAGGAGAGGCTATAGGATCCGGACAGATAGATAGAAACAGTTTCTCAAAGAGAAATGAAGAATTCTAAGAGAGCAATGAAAAGAGAGACTGTCTCATTTCCTCAGCCTGAAGAAATACTTTCTCCCCTGCAGCCACCTAAGCTTTATAAAGCCTCTTTTTTGCAGAAGACCAGACCTGTTACAGCATGAAAAATCCTGCAGTGGTGTCATGTCCCATTCTGGAGACAACACTTCCCAAAATGAAGATAAACAGCTGCTAATGACTCGAAACCACTGCAGTGCAAGACCAGCAGCTATAGAGCGCAGCACTGAAATATCTGACAAGGTCTTGCTAGCAAAAGCCTTCCTGGGAAACCCTAAGCCCTGGGCTCGCGCAAATGTGTCCATCTGCGTTAGCTCCAGGCTGAGATCTCTTCTATTTTTTTCCTCTTATACACATTAATACTGATTTTTTTCTAGGACACAGTGTCTGGGAGCTCTTTGTATCACTGTCATCAGTGATTTGAGATCTTGATGAAGATTACTGCCTATTGCAGCTGCACACAGGTTTCAAAGTGACTGCAACTCCATGTCTTAGGGGCAGTACAGAGAAGAAATAGTCCTTACTGCTAAGAAAGTACAATCACACAGGCTCCTTTCTGCCCTTTTCTCTGAAGGATAAAGATTATTATCCTCACCTTGATGTACTGATGTCTATTAGAGAGTTAGCCAAGATAACACAGGAATCCTGCAACAAAAATCAAGAACAAGATTCAAACCTCCATTAAATACAAAGTAATTTGTTCCACTTTTGCTAACTGAAGGTTTAGACTGTGGTTGCCAAAAATCAAAAGAAAACTCTCAAATTAAGAGTTTTATTCTAAATAAATAAAGCCTTTCCGCCCTTAAAGGTGGTAATTTCAGAGCATGGCCCCATCTAAATAGGGATGATTTGAGGAAGGTACAAGGTAGCAAAGCTGACTCTCACTCTTTAATAGAAAAGAAAGTGGATATAAATACCTTGTTGCTCCCCTTCCAGCCCCCAGCAAAAAAATAGGGCTAAGGAAAAAAAAATTTTTAAAAAAAAAATCTAACTCTACTTGAGCTGCCCTTGACGGATTTTGTTTGAAGAACTGAAGGACAGGTTGAATAACAGAGGCTCCACCTTCTATTCCAGTTTTTTGCTATTCTTAGAGCCAAAATTTTTATGCTAATTTAAACCTCCCTTGTTTTAATTTAAATTCATTATTACTGATTCTACCCACTATGTACTTGAACAGATTATTCCTCCACTCTTTGAAGCCACTTACACACTTAACAAAATTGAGGACTGTTTTCCTTCTCCTTCAGAGTTCTCCGTTTTCCAGAGACCTTGTTCCTTCCATTTTCCCATGTAACAAGTCCACTTTTTAAGTCCATCATCAGCCTCACATTTCATATCTAGACTGTGCCCCACTAATCACATCCTTCTTGAATTGCAATGCCCCCTGGGTCTGTAGGGTTTCCCTGTTTCCCACCTGCCTTCCCTCTCTTGCATTCATGTAGTTAAAAGGTCCTGATTTGAGCCCTTAACTCGGAGCTTGTCCTTTCTGCGGTATCTGCTCTGCTGACGTACTCTACGGGGCACCGGCACCTTGCTGGTAACGCCTGTGTTTCCTACCACACCGACACACCTTGGCAGTCCTGACAGATCTGTTGAGTTCTTCAACGACCCCCACCCAGGCACCTCCAGCACTGCTGCGGCTCCTTTACGTTAATCGAGAGCACAAAGTTACAAGCAAAGTTACATCGCCCCTTCAGTCCCTGCGCCAACTTGGACAGGTGACATTCGCAGGGAAGAAGACGAGAATGTTTCAGGCTCTGGATTGCTGCTTTAGGTAAAACTGGTTTGAATTTCAAAACGTTGGCATGCTTGAGGGGTGCTGCTGACACTCTCTAACTGTCAGCGCTTTGGCAGGGGCACCACTTGGCTGTCAGTGCCAATCTGTCTTTAGACATTACAGCCTGTAAACCTGCAGATGGAGTTTTCCACAAGCAGAAGCTGACATGTCAGAAGCCTGACTGTAGGATCCACTGGCCATGATCCAGCAGCACAGTCTCTCCCTCTCTGTGCCTGTGGGATGTGGGTTGAGGAAAGAGGGAGCTAAAGGTACCTTCTTTAAGGATTTGAGCACACCCCAGAAATCCCATGTTTATTTTTCTCCAAGAGAGGAAACATGACAGGCTCTTGGCAGGACAGCTGAGAGCAGAGAAGCGTTCACTCACTTGCATTTATTGGTACCATAGGCAAGGAGCTACCGAGATTAAACTCGAGTCTCAAGACTCATTCCAGCCTGTTGCTTCACTGTGCTAGCTAAGGAAAAAACGAAAGTTCAGTGAGTTTGTGGGTATTTGGGTGTTTTATTAACTTTATACAGTTTGGGCCTTAATGCCTTCTATACCAAGTGCTTCGCTCTGCTCAGATCAGGAGCGACCACATCAGGTGCCACACACAGCTCGTGCTTCACTGGGGGCAGCTAATAATGGTGCAAGGGGCTCTTCACTGCTAAACTCCCAAATGCATGAAAACAACGTGTGAACTAGGCAGCTTGCTCGATAACCCAAAACCCCCAGCAGTGCACAGGCTAAATGTTAAACATGATACAGAAAAGAAGTACATACAAAAGTTTAGAATAAAGGCAGCCTAGAAAAGCCAAGACATTGAGGTTCGTCCTGAGAACTCCCCACTGCCTAATACTGAAGCCAAGCTTAGAACGGAGCAAGCTGTAAAAGGGATGGCTGAGGGATATATCAATGTTCATCTAGACTTCAATAAAATTAATTTAGGGTTGTCTTATCCATTTGACTTTTGAAAATAATTCAGATACTTTCAAATGACTACATTGTAGCCAACAAATAAAAGCACATAGCAAGTATTACTACAATAATAACATTTCGGAATGTTCATTTGTATCTGTTCTTTCTAGTTGCCAAATATAGACTCTTGTCTAAATATTCAGCAGATAATTTGATGTTTCTGGATATGACATTATGAACAATATTCCCCTCAAATTGGTGGGAATACATTATGACTCACACATATCATCTGCCTTAAGCCTAAGGAGTAATTTAGACTGGAGTATTTTATCAGAGGAGTATTAATTTTTGAACATAAATTACTGACCATTAACCTTAGTGAATATCTAGAAAATATTACAAATTGGTGAGAGGAAAGAAAACTTACTTGATGACTCAGAAGAAAGATTAAAATATCATTTAAATGGATACTATGGGTACACTAATAATAAAAAATTGAGTCAGATTACATCTGAGTTAAAAATCTACTAAGGGTACCAGCAGTACCTACTATCATCACAACAGGCCTTCTGCCATGTCCCCATAAGCAAGAAACAAACAAAACCCGAAAACTTGTTTTCCATCAGCCTGAGTTTAAGATCTGAATGGTAATTGCCATGATGCACAAATTTTGAGGACACGTAAGCACCAAGTTTGAGAACTTGATTCAATAAAAGTTATTTCTTAGGCTAGAAGGCTTCACACCCTACTGTAAAAGAAATTTGGCTCAGTTGTGTCGCACTGCAGCAGATCCTGTATTGGGATGCACAAATAGGAGCACTTCCTGTAGGATGAAAAATATATCTTCCACCCCATTAACCAGTGATGGGGCCAAGCTGAGATTTTCCCACCTGCAGCTCTACAATACGATCAGGAGGATGGATAGCTGAGGAGAAGCTGGAGGAGACCATGAGATGCACATAGCTAGAAAATACAGCCTCTGAAGAAACAGAGAAAATTTAACCTAGGAAAGAGAAACCCAAGAGGACACACAGAGTCGTGTTCACACATATATAAAGGCAGCTAAAAAGACAGTGGAAATAAACTCTTCTCCTTAACCAGGTTGGGGAGGACACGGGGGTAGTAAGTTTACGATATAACAGATGAAATTTCAGGCTGGCACAGCTTTAAGGTTTCTAACACCCAATACAGCTGATGGGATGGGGAGGAGGTTTTGGGGTCCCCTTGCAGCAGGAGTTTATGCATGATTTCAAGGAATTTGTCGGCCAGGAATGTCAAAAGTAGAACTGATTATGTCCTGAGGGAGAAGGGCACGTGAGAAAGCTAATTCTTAATCATGGGAGGTAGCAGCCGTTTCCTAAAATTAGCACATGGCCAGAATTCAGTTCCTACTTATACAAAACCACTTCATTTGGCAGCATGAAGGAACCTAAAAGAGGACCTGGGATTAAAAATCAAACAGGCAGCTTGGCAAATGATAATAGGTAGAAAGCATTCCCCAGTCTTTAGAGAATTTATGAAGTACACCATCAGAGGGTGATTGTCTCTCTCACATATGGGAATATGTCTAATTAGAAACGTTTAACTTTTCCATCTTACAGTCAGAATAGCCCACCCAGGGCTCAAAGCACAGGCACCATCTGACAAGCTTTTAATGGGAACCCAGCAAGCCCTCAGTTTTTTGCAAGCATGATTACTAAACTGAATTTCCAAACTATATTTCTTGTCCTTTATGAAAAAATAATGAAGTTTTTCTCTGTATTTATAGTACTTCATGAATTTGGGATGAGTACTAGCAAATAGTTTAAGAGCCAGTGAAACAATAGTAAATAAATGCATTTAGATTTGGACTTAAACTTTCTATGTAATGGTTTCTCCTCACTTGACTCTAATTAGCAAGGGGCAACTCTCATGCCAGGCCTTGAAATGTGTGGTCTTTTACATGACACAACCATTAACTTTTCAGGGACTTGAAGGGAGCTGCCTCTCAGATTTTTGCCTGCTTTGATATTCACTGATTTATAAAGCATTAGGGACTAGGCTGGTTATCCCATCTGCCTTTCTGCTTAATGCATCTGGCACTAGAAACCCCAAAACACAGAGGTGGTGGGGAGGAGAACTCAGGGGATTTCAGGTTTATTCAGCCAAGCAAGGACTGTGGTAGAAGTGCTCTTGAAACCAGTCTGCAGGTACTGAGCTCCCATGCAAAACAACTCAAACTCCATCAACAGCCTACACACAAACCCACAACATTGATTAGGGCCATTCTGTCCCCCAAAAAACACAGGACGAGACTAAGTCCTTGGAAGGATAATAAGGCCAGTCGGAAGGATGAGCAATTGCATAGACCGGGTGATTTACGTCTGGAAGAGAGAGAATTGGAAGATGATGGAAAATTCATAAGAGATCTACAGAAATTTCAGGACTGTGCCAAACAGTGAGTAGTTGTTATCCAACTTTCCTAACACAATAGCAGTTACCAAACTAAAGATCTCTGGGCAGCCACTTACACAAATTCATGGATGGAAATTACAGTCTCTTGGAGACAGTATGTTACCTCCTGCCTGGAATCTCTGATGGAAACATGTTGTGCAGTGCACGCACAGGGTGTTGGTTGTGTCGTCTGTCTGTGGAATGGAGACAAGGTACCACTCTATGCTGTATTTATCAGGAAACATCAAATGCAATCACAGAGAAAGCAAAGTCAGCTCGCGTCTCCAGCAAAGAACACCTTGTTTTAATTCCTCCAGCACTTACACACTTCTTCCAACACTATCAGAAAGGTATGGGGGAAGATGCATCTTCATCTGACCTAAAAGCATCGATCTTAGTTTCTTGCTCTCTGAAATCGAAGTCATGGGTTTGACCCAAACATTCAAGAAGAGAAAGCATATTTCTGTACAGTTCCTGGAGCTTTTCTTTGGGAATAAGACGATGAAAGAAGCAAAACGTTCACTTTGGTTCACACTTCCCCTCTCCCACACCTCTCCTGGGAAGCAGAAATTGCTGTGTGTTGTGCATAAACCCAACGTCTGGAGAGGATAAAGCCTCAGCAGACCTTGCTTTCATTCTAGTGCTGCAGAGCAGTAAACCAGCATAAGCACACAAGGGACGTGTTTTGTGCTCACTAGTGCTCCAGTGTCACCACCCCTGAGCATGGTTCTGCATGAATCAGCCAGAAAGAAAACCCTGGCAGGCAGAAGTGAGGGTCATTACCAATTTCACAATGCAAAGTTACAGCACTGAGGGGTGAGTTCTCACTCTTTTTCGATCCTTCCTCAGTAGCATCAGCTTGAATCCCTCCATGGAAGGAGGGCAGCAGCCCTGAAATGAATAGCATATGGGCCTGATGTGAACAACCCCAGTTCGAAACCTATCCGGATCTCCACAGTATGAAGAATATCGCCTGTAGGACATCTTGTACAAACACTTTGAGGAAGAAAATTCAGAGGTCCAGCCACAGTGTGCAAAACACTCCTTTAAACTCTGAAATAACCCAAGAGCAGCCACAGGTGGTGCTTGCTGTGCACTGTCTTCCTGAGCATTTCCTTCAGTCACAGAAATATGAGCAGATGATTTGATTATTATAAACAAGATTTGTTTGCAGTATCAATGATGATGCCAAGCTTAAATACAGCCTCATTTCATTTCTGCAAAAATACTGGTTTGATTTGTGTTTATGATTTTTTGTCCTCCGAGTCATGTATCTGGGGCTCTACATAGATGGAGCATTGGCTACAGCAAAGCTTTCTTAAAGCAGGAAGAGGAGAGAAACTGAAGTATGAGGTTGTGGACTAGAGACAATTTTGATACGATGCTTTGTGGAACTTAATTACAGAGTGTTACCTCTTTTTTTAAGAAAAAAGGCCTAGGAAAATTTATTTTTTAAAAATAGTATTCAAGCACTTCCATGAAAGAATCAATACGTACATGAAGAAGCTACATAAAGCTCTCGCTTACACACTGACAAGCATGCCAGAACTCCCAAGGGGAAGTTGTTACTGATCCAGTGACCTTCCTCCAAAACCACCCAAAGTAATTTGGATTATGACAGTGTGGTGACTAAAACTGAGTTGAGGGCAGGATCCTCCAAACTGCAATCTATGCAAAACTAAACATTCAAACCTCAATTTATAGATCAGCTGGCATAGCAGGGGGGAGGAGGAAAAATTTTTGAGCCCTGAGCCTTTCTCCAGAAGAAGTAGCAGGAAGCACTGCCTATGTGCCTGGGACATGGCTGTTTGCTCTTATTCACTGGGCAGTAAGACTCGAGATGGAGAGTTTTCCCTTTTAGTATAACACAAAGTTACTTTATCCAGGTTAAATGTCAAATAAGTTTGAGCAAGAAGTCTTGCTTCCAGCCCTGCATTCACAGTTGACATCCAGAAAAACACGTGTGCCACGTGACTGGAAGAGGTTAGTAATATCCACAAGACCAACTAATACGTGTTGCTGTTATTCTGCCAGCCTTCCTGCCTGCTCTCCAACCAGCAGGCATGTTATAAGCCACACTCTGATTTCAAAGTGCTGGTGGTGGCAGGAAGGACGACTGGCAGAGCTTTGCCTTGGTGAGAAAGTTTGGGTGTTGGTAGAGCTCTGATTCCGCACAGCTATAGCTGAATGCTTTTTTTTCCATAATTTTCAATAACTAATTAATATTTTATGTAAAAGCTGTACAGCAACTACAGCAGCATTTTCCTACTATGCAAGCAGGCATTTGACAGCTTGCAAAGCAGTAGATGAGTGTGCAAGATGGGCTGAGTGCCAAGTGTTGCAGAGAGCTGGCTGACAATGCCCTTTACTTCCCTGGCAACCTGAGCAATCTCAGGAGGCCACAGAAACCCCATGGCCAGGTCAAGTGCATTTTTATGGCTTGCAGATGTATGAAAGCACTTGCCTCTCCGTGTAGACTTATGGGCAATGAGTAATTGGTAAGGAATTATTCTAGGGACCTAACGTACAATTTAAGGTCCTGGATCTTGACAAGAAAATACATGAAGTTTTGATGCAATAACTCCAGTTGGGCTCAACATGCAATATAAAAACACACACCCTCACTAGCTTGTCGAGTCCTGACTAATTCCCCAAAAGGGAAGAGTTTAGGTAATAACGGGAGTGGAGGAAAAATAAGAAACTGTTGTAGAAGAAGAGAATTGCCTGAAACACTACGTGCCTCCAGTCTGGTACTTTAGCACAGCCAAGTCTTGTTACTTTAAAGGAGCAGTCCAGCAAAACAAGAGAAGCAAAGCCAAGATAAGCAAAGCAAATGGAGCTGGCAGTGCTGCTGACAGAGGCAGGTGAATCCCAGCACTGTCAGCTCAATACTGGGCTGCAGTTCTTGCTTCAAGAGCAAACGCTAAGCTTGCACTAATTTTTACACTCTATTTTCCTTTCCTCCTCCTTCCCTGGCCCGATTTGTCCTGCCCAGAAGGAAGGGGATTTAATGAGGCTTCAGCTTTCAGGAGTCATTTTTTGAGACGGTCTAAACTGCAAAGCTCAGCCAATCTCCTTCACCCTACTCACCTCTCCCCTTCGCCAGCTGATCCGGCTTAGGGAAAGCAGAGACGCTACCTTCAGCCATCACGCTGTTAAGAGCCTGAGTCTAACACCATAAATACCCAGTGTTCAGACACTATCTTTTAGTTCCCAGAGGATAAACTACCTTGATTGAAGAATGGGCTCATTAAGGTAACAAAGTGACAGCTCTGAGCAATCTCCCTTTGCAGTTTCTAAATGCATCTGCTCTGATGGGAGTAAAGATGGCTCCAACTAGGAGGAAACAACGGCCTTAATGTCAGGTCTGCCTCTGGCTGCATCATTAAGCAATGAGACATGACAGGCAGTACAGTTCCTGGGGATTTTTTGCATACTTAGGTATGCAGTGATGTATAATGGTCAAAGCAAAGAAATCTTGGCTCCCAAGAGTTGTGATCATTGCACAGGTACATATTAAATACAACTCTCAGCCAGCTCAATCCTATGGATTTCCAATGCAAAAATACTAGGAATCAACCAAAGACCACCATTTATTTTTTTTCCTCCCAAAACGTTTTGGGTGAAATTCATCCCTGCTGCCTAAAAACCAAGTAATCATGGCTTTGGATTAAACACACACAAACTTGTATCTTTTAAGAAGGGTTTTCAGCAATTATTAATAACAAGCCAAATCCTGGAGAATTCCCAAAGCAAGTGCCATGCCAAAATATTCACAGAAGTAGAGAGGTAGCACTGATGCCACAGGTTTTTGGCACGTCATTGAGTACAACTGCAGCAAATCAAGCTGTATCCCCTTGCGCATGACTCCTTAAAAGTCCTGGAAGAGTGGCACATACATTGGAGGGTGACTTTATGTCACCTATTGCCATCTTGATGTAGGTTTGCACTCAGCTAACACTTCTGCTGTTCAAGAGTCCCACCTACCACTGATGAACCAAATAAAATGGTATTAGAACGTCTCACATTCTACTACTTCTACTTAGGACGAGAGGAAAAGGCCACAGCTTGCACCAGGGGCGTTTTAGACTGGACATTAGAAAGAATTTCTTCACTGAAAGGGTGCTCAGGGATTGGCTCAGCTGCCCAGGGAGGTGGTGGAGTCGCCATCCCTGGAGGTATTTAAAAGACAGGTGGATGAGTTCCATATGGACAGGGTTTAGTGGGGACACAGGCACAGTTGGACTCGATCCCAGAGTTCTCTTCCAACCTTCTGATTCTGTGATTCTATGATTTTATACTGGATGCACAGGGAAAAAACATTATTCTTGACCATGCAGGAAGTACAAGTGTCTCGCCTAATCACTCCTGAGGATAGCAAGCAACCGGGGAGACCTACATCTGACACATCCCTGATTGCCAAATAGAGTAAGATAGATCCTGATGATGTGCATGAGGGAGATGATAGAATCATAGAACGGCTTGGTTGGAAAAGACCTTTGAGATCATCGAGTCCAACCATACCTGTCCACTACTAAACCAGATCCCTGAGCTCTTCACCTACCCTTTTAAACACCTCCAGGGATGGTGATCCAACCACCTCCCTGGGCAGCTGTTCCAGTACCTGACCATCCTTTTGGTGAAGAAATTCTTCCTAATATCTAATCTGAACCTCCCCCTGGTGCAACTTGAGGCCATTTCCTCTTGTCCTATCGCTGTCACTTGTGAGAAGAGACCAGCACCCACCCCGTCACAGCCTCCTTTCAGGCAGTTGTAGACAGTGATGAGGTCTCCCCTCAGCCTCCTTTTCTCCAAGCTAAACAACTCCAGTTCCCTCAGCTGCTCCTCGTAGGACTTGTTCTCAAGGTCCCTCACCAACCTCGCTGCCCTTCTCTGGATGCACTCCAGCCCCTCAATGTCCTTCTTGTAGTGAGGGGCCCAAAACTGAACCCACCACTCGAGGTGTGGCCTCACCAGTGCTGAGCACAAGGGCACAATCACATCCCTGCTCCTGCTGGCCACACTGTGTCTGACACCGGCCAAGATGTTACTGGCCCTGGTGGCCACCCGGGCCACTACTGGCTCATGTTCAGCCGCTGTCAACCAACACCCCCAGGTCCTTCTCTGCCAGGCATCTCTCCAGCCACTCTTCCCCAAGCCTGTAACGCTGCATGGGGTTGTTGTGACCCAAATGGAGGACTCTGCACTTGGCCTTGTTGAACCTCATTCCGCTGGTCTCAGCCCATCGATCCAGCCCGTCCAGATCTCTCTGCAGAGCCTCCCTTCCTTCAAGCAGATTGACACTTCCATCCATGTCATCTGCGAACTTACTCAGGGTACACCTAAACCCCTCATCCGTATCATTGATAAAGATATTGAACAGGAGTGGACCCAGCACTGGACCCTGGGGAACACCCCTCGTGACCATCCTCAATGGGGTTTAAATCCATTTACCACCACTCTTTAGGCCCGGCCACCCAGCAGAGGCTGTGCCTGTGCAGGCCGACGGCAGCCAGTTTCTCAGGCAGAATGCTGTGAGAAGTGGTGTCAAAGGCTTTACTGAAGTCCAGGAATACACCATATCCACAGCTTTTTCCTCATCCATTTAGCAGGAGTCCTTGTCACAGAAGGAGATCAGGTTACTTTGATAGGACCTGCCTTTCATAAACCCATGTTTACCAGGCCTGATCACCTTGTTGTCGTGTGTGTGTGCTGTGTGAGAACATTCAAGATGACCTGCTCTGTCATCTTCTCTGGCACCAAGGTCACACTGACAGGCCTACAGTCCCCTGCACCCTCTCCCAACCCTCCTTCTAAGTGGTTGTAACATTTGCTAACCTCCAGTCAGCCAAGACTGCTGGTAAAGCAGATAAGCACATTGTAAAAAGAGTAGTGGTCTTGCACTTCTCAGATCCCAAAGATGGTGGAGGAATTAACGTAGAAAAGTCGATCTATCGCTACTTTCAATATGCTTGTCCTTCTCCGTAGGTTGTAGCTCCCTTGCCTCTGGCCTCAGAATCGCTGAAGTCGGTACTGACTGCTGTTGCCTGAATTTACCCATATCCCGTTGCTTACTCAAATAAATTTTTCAGAGCAGAAATTCTTTAAAAAGCTCTCTATCCAGACACCTAAAAATTAAGATGCTGAAAATACCTTCAGAATGCTTTCCAAAAGCACACACTACTTCTTTCAGACTGCTATGAATGCAAAATACAGGCTACATATTTCATATCTTCACAAACCAAAAAGCAAGTCTGTTCTATATGCAGTTTGGTTGTGTGATTTATACACACTGTGGAAGCAATTTAGGAAAAGAAAACTACACAAAAAGACTGTCAATGTGCAAATTATTCCCTGGCTCACAAAAGGCTAATCAAATGATCAAACACCGTATGCTGAAAGAGCAAGATGCTCAGAACTGCTAACACAATCTGACCAGGGCAAATGTTCTGCATCTAGCAAGCATCTTTACTTCAAACTGTAAGAGTTTATACCATCTTAGCAAAGCTATGAATTATTTAGGGATTCTCTCATACATCGAGGAATTTGCTTAAGTTGCTTAAATGTATGAATGCGAATGCACTCAGGTCTGGCCAGCCCAGCACAAGTAGAGGCTACCAGCTTTAGACTCCTTCAATACACCAAGGTCACCTGCATTATAGAATCATAGAATGGTTTGGGTTGGATCATCCAGTTCTAAACCCCTGCCATGGGCAGGGACTCCTCCCACTGGATCAGGGTGCTCAAAGCCCCATCCAACCTGGCCTTGAACACCCCCAGGGATGGGGCAGCCACCACTTCTCTGGGCAACCTGTGCCAGGGCCTCAACACACTCACAGTAAAGCATTTCTTCCTAATATCTCATCTAAATCTCTTCTCTTTCAGTTAAAAACCATTACCCCTCATTCTATCCCTGCATTCCCTGATAAAGAGCCCCTCCCCAGCTTTCCTACAGGCCCACTTTGAGTGCCGGAAGTCTGCTCTAAGGTCTCCCTGCAGCCTTCTCTTCTCCAGGCTGAACAAGCCCAGCTCTCCCAGCCTGTCCTCCTACCGAAGGTGTTCCAGCCCTCTGGCCATCTTTGTGGCCTCCTCTGGAGTCATTCCTGTGCTGAGGAGTCCAGAATTATACACAGGACTCCAAGTGAGGTCTCAAAATTATCCGGGGTCTTACGACTCCATTCCTAAGAGAAGCTTAGACAGAAAAAATAAAGGTTGTTTCTCTACTGTGTCTGAGAAACCAAAGCGTTTACAATCAATAAGATATGACATAAAAGGGGAAGGGAAAACAAATATAACCCATAAGCTGGTTTTTTGGATGGAGTGAGGAAAAGGAGCTCAGACTGTTACCATTATCTCTCACTGCTCTGCTCATAAAGGAAAAGTTTCACTCCCATGTCTCGATCAAGACGTTTCTGTTTCTACCTTCTTACCTGGAAAGGACGTTTCCAGCCACGCAGCTGATGAACTCAAATTACATCCTAGGAAGCAACCTCTCCTGTTCCTCCTGTACGTTTTTAATCAATTACCAAGGTTGGTGTTCAAAGTCCCAGCCTCATCCTCCCCTCTAGTGCAGCTACAGCCTCATATTAATGCAAGAAAATTTGAACTCATCATGTTTTACAATATCTACAAATCAATGAAAGTAGTTCAACCAAATGGCAGTTGTCTAGGGTTGAGAAAAGCTGCTGAGCTAGAATGTTTTCCACCAGTAAATCTGTTATCATCTTTTATTTACAAGCATTTAAAAGAATTCATTAGTCATAGAATAATTCATATTTTAAAGGCAGATGAGAGCCTCACAGGTGTACTACAGCCAGCATCTCCCCCAATACAGCGTGTGCTCCCCCATTTTTGTAGGAAATGCAGATGCTGGAACATTTCAGGCTAGAGAGCCCCAGTGAAGAAACCCAACAACTAACTGGGTGCCACCCAGGCTGTGCTATGCAAACCTCTGCCAGGTGTAGAGCCAGAAGCCGGCCCTGCAAAGGAATCTGCTCCTGCCCCATCATTCTCTGGAAACTCTGACAGTCCCTTTTCCTGCATATTTCCTCGTTGTCAGTTCCCAAAGAGATTAGAGCATGGCCAGGGAACTATCTTGCTAAATTCACATCTGTCCAACTTTTTCAAGCTTACATAATACTGGATTATCTTGCAGCTTTAACCTGAGGTGGGTTTTTAAAAAGCTGTTTAAATTCAGTGCCACGCAAACCCTTTTTACGTATTTGCCGTAATGTCCTTAGAAATAGAATTACACATCACAAGAATATTTCCCTTACTTATATTCACAGGTAGCTTTGCATTACAGGTTCCTTCAGCAAGAAATACACTGGGATACATTCTCTACCACCAAACAGAAATGGGATTTCCTTGGTGGCAATCACAACCCAGTTACATTTTTCATCATCTTTTCTCTAAATATGTACTCTTTAGGAACCAGGCACCGGAGAGAACCTGACTCCCTCCGCAGGCAAACTGCCCTCCTGTAAATTGCCTTACTCCTCTGGATGTCAGTTTGGAGTTAGATAGGATTAAGTACTCTTTGTGAAGAGGATGTTGATTAAGAGAACTACCTAAGAAACTAAACAAGTGCGTATTTAGAATAGCATATGATTATTTTAAGATGAGAATCCTCTTGTATGAGGATCTTTGACAAAATGAATCTGAGAAACATTCAAAGCTTTCAAACTACAGAAAACAAAGGGATTTGTACCGTTGGAAACAGATTGTTTGTAATGAGAGCATTTGTGAATGTAGGATATGTAGACAAGGCAGACAATGGGAAATATCTTTAATTTCAATTGACTTCAGCTTTCTTTTTTGAGTTACCAAGGCTACTCTTTTTTCCTCATTGTCTCCTATATCCTTTCTTCCCTGTCATCTCCCACCCCACATCTCCTACACAGAGGGCTCTTTAGAAACATCTTGAGAGCCCAATATATCTGTGCAGCACATAACACCGTGAACCCTGTTCTTGATTCACCCATAGATGTTACTGGAAGGAAGCAAAATATAGCATCCTTGTTAACGTATGAGTTATTCCTGGAAGGCTCAAAAGTTTTCCCATCAGTTTGGAATTGTTTTGTTTTTAAAGGCTTCAGAAACATTCTTCTGGCAGCTTTTCCCCAGCCCAGTCATAACTTATTAAATGAGACTGAAAATTTTCTTTAATCACTGTTCCTTCCCCTCATCTCCTCCTTCTTACAGGGTTTCTGAAGAATCATAAATTGGCTTTATTCCTGTCTAAAGCCTTAATGCTCTTCTCTGCTTTTCTGACATCAGAAAACCAGAGAAGCACAGTTAGCCCTCTGGAAACCACCTGAAATGGACACGAATCTCTTGAGTCATCTTGAGTCTGTAGAGAACGATGCAGACACACTGCCTGCATAGCATAAGAAATAACCTTGGTGTACAGCCTTTGCATATTAACCTTTACAAAATATTACATAACCCTTACAAAAATATTACATAGTTGACCAAGGAGATGTCTTGAAGGCCCTGAGATATGGAACACAGTTGGCTGAAACCTCCCTCTCAAATAAAAATCAGTGCTGTCACGTGGTTTGCACAAGCCAAAGGTCTGTAGAGAGTCCAATAACAGACCCAGGAAAACAATGTCTTACAAGAGGAAATACTTGACTTACTCTAAGAGTATCTGGCAGTCGTGAATAAGATAGCAGTTCTGAAAGTCTGGTAAAGCGTTATCATCATTGCCCATCTTATTGTTCCTGAAGACTTTCTGCCAGAATGCAATCTAGTTGTTGCGTTTGATGTGAGTGGACATCCAAGCACACAGTTACCTGTGACTGCCACTACTATCAGGGAGGCATCAGACTCCAAATCAGGCTGGAAATTTCAGAAGATGGGGCCATTCTGAGAGTTGCAATGTTTCTGGACTGTGCTAGAAGACAGCCTTCTCCCTTCAGTCCTGTGTGTGCCAGGGACTTCCATGTGAAGGTCTCATTCCATTTTTGGTCTTCCTGTGCTCAGGAACATTCAGGCTTTCTACAGCTGGACCTAGGCTGGACCTCAGGTGGCTCCAGCCAATCCTGATAGTCAGAAACCATATAAAAAAAAATGTTTGGCTAATGCCACTGTGCTTGAAAACACACACAGAGCCGAATTCTGTCACTCACGTAAGTTTCGCCACATAGAAGTCTGGCAAATCTGGACTTGAAAGCACTCACGGTTAACTAAAAATGAAGGCATACTCCTGAGCCAAATACTGAGGCAGGGAGATATTTCTGTTGAGTGTCGCACCCCTTCCTCCACCAACAATTTTTCCACAGTATTTGTTGTAAATGAAAAAAAAAAAATCATCCCTTTTCCCTCAGTTTACAGTTAATTCTTCAAGTTGTTTACAAGGCAGCAACGGAAAGGCTTTATATGGGGAGTTAAAAGGCTTGCAGGTCACTGTTAGTTCAAAGGATGCATCATGTAAATACACTGGGGAGAATACTATTTCTCATCAGCGAGATAATAGCAGGTAACTCACCTGAAGGTCAGAAAACAATATGTGGAAGAAGTTATTGCTTATACATTTCTTTATAGTCTGACATGAAAGACCTGAAACTTCTCCTGCATGTGACTCAAATATGAATAAAGCTCATAACATAACAGAAGAAAATGAAAAATTCCTAGTGGATATAGAAGCACCTGCATTGTGGCTAAATTATATTTGGGGTTTCAGCTCATTTGGTTCATTCCTCCAGACAGCTCCTGACCATGTTCTAGAGGATCTTAACATTGTTGAGGACCCCTTTGACTTTGCTTACTTTTAATCGTGCATCAGGGAGACTTTAAATAAATCAGCAGTGTTATTGGCTAATAATGAAAAAACAGAAGATACAAGCAGAGTCTACAAATTGCTGTGAATATATCCAGAGAGCTACAATATATTCCCTATCCGTGGCACAGTTAATTTATCTGCAGAGCTATCGGCTTTGACTGCTTAAATCAAGTTTGCCAGAAAGTTTCACAACTTTGTCTATATGGAAGTTCTTGTGGAAACTGAATCAACAGTAACAAGAGCAGATTGGGGATTTTTGCCAAACTCATAACAGAGGACTACAAACTGAACCTACCTAGGAAGGAGGGCAAGAAAGTATTTCCTTTTCATGTCAAGACCTCAAGCCTTATAGTTCAGCTCTAAAAATCCCTACTCACACACACATTTGCTGGAATTCATTAAAAACAATTCTGGCACTTACTTGAGCTTTGCATGCTTCCCACTTCAAGCACATATAAGAGGTCTCTTCGTCTTCGATATCAGAGTGGTCTCTTTGCTCAGACCCAGTCTCCAAGCACAGAACTCTTCTAGAAGCTCAATGTGTCTAGGAGTTAAAACACCAGGCAACAGACAAGGGCCTAGAAGAGCTCTGTTTCACCTCCTGATGCCATGCTAAAGCTGGAGCGGCAAAGGCCAGACAGAGTCTCAGAGCCGCTGACCAGGAATGCAGGGACCTCAAGAAACATGTGTCCAATGAAATTGTACTGGAATAGATTTAAGCAATCTGACATCATTCCCAGTCTTTACTCTTCAGCATTCGTTACTTGTAATTGGTGCAGGTTCCTCCTGTCAGCGATTTCTCAACAAAAAAACTGCAACTAAAAATACCGATTCCCACCATGTTGTGGGAGCACAGCCTAGCCTTAGGCACTAAAAGCTTCCTAAGAACATGCCCTTGCAGATGGTATAAACTTAGTGAACCGCAGATGGGAAAAGGAATCCCCAGGAGATGCAGTGACAGCAGAGGCACTGCAAAATAGATATTATTTCTGTGTCCTCACAATCCATTTCCATACAGCTCTAGGCTTTTCTCCCTGTAGTGTTTGGGACTTGAGCATCTTTAATGAATCATACTTCTGAGATAGGGATACGGAAGTGAGGAATAAACAGCACTTCCTAATTTTGCAGGCAGATCACTGAGACACCAAAGGTCTATCCTTAACACGCAATACGTGAGATGAACAGAACTAGCTCCAGGTCAGCATTTAGATACGGAATCATGATCATAGTAACAGCAGCAAATAAATGCCTTGGCAGACTTCTACTTCCTCCAGGCCTCTGCTATTTCCTTACACAGCTCCGAGCTTTGAAGCATAGAGGTACAAGCTGTCTCTGAAATCCCCGGGGCTCTGCACGCTGTGCTGCACCAAGGGCTAAGAAACCTCAAGTAATGGTCATAAAGTACATCTCAAGTATAAGATCATACAGTAGGATCACAGTCATGGTAGAAAAAAAGATATCGAGCCCAGGAAACAACAGGTGGCATCAAACAAACAGCTACATTTAATACAGGTTTGCTGACCCTTTTCTCAAAGCCACCTTCTCCTATCTCCATGTGCGTGGGCAGAAAAAAGAAAAAAAAGTGGATGAGGGAAATAGAATCATCGAATCATTTAGGTTAGAAAAGACCTCTAAGGTTATCAAGTCAAATCATCAAGCCAACATCACCGTGTCTACAAAACCATGTCTGTAAGTGCCACATCAACATGTTTTATAAGCATCTCCAGGGATGGTGACTCAAGCACTTCCCTGGGCAGCCTGTTCCAATGCTTCACCTTTCTTTCAGTAAAGAAAGTTTTTCTAATATCCAATATAAACTTACCTTGACTCAACTTGAGGCCATTTCCTCTCATCCTATTGCTTGTTATTTGGGAGAAGAGATCAACATCCACCTCACTACAACCTCCTTTCAGGTAGTTGTATAGAGAGCAATGAGGTCTCCCTTATCACCCTACACTAATGCTAAGTGTCCCTTTTTTTTATGCAAGTCATCTACTGGACAACAGAGTTGGGCTGGCTCCAGTATCTTCAAAGACTCCACAGCTCTGACCTTCTTGGCAATCTGCACAGCACAAACACGTCAGGTTATGGCGTAACGTATCTAGTCAGGTGTGATAAAGCCAGAGGCAACCTAATAGAAAACAATACAGATCTCAGGATCAAGAGGAAGAGTCGTTTCTCATGTCAGAAGTGCCTGAGGTTTGGTTACCAGACCAGCGTGGTGAGTCATGCCTTTAACGAGGCTTCCAGTGTAATCAAATGCTTAAGCGTCCCACAGAACCAGTAACCTCATTCAAAGTAAAACCTGGGTAAATGAGGAAAAAAGTGCTGACATAAAAAAAATGATACACTGCAGTGAGTCACTCAATTAGCAACCTTTGTGCAATGGTTAGTAGATAGGGAAGGGCTGTCCTGTCTGTTAAGTGACTCACAACAGGAAAGAATATAATACAATACTGATCAATCACAAGGGTGAATAAGCAGCAGCAATTTCATCCAGAGGCTGAGGAACGTACACAGCCACACATCAATATGATCCACATTCCTGCTTTTTTTACTTAGTTAAGTGAGTGTTACTGGGCCTAAGCTGGTAGTATCATGTGGTGTTTTTATCTACAGGGTGGAGATCAAAGAGAAGTTTTGGGACACTCCATATAACTTTACTATTGCCAAACCCCTATTGCAACAGCTATCTGACTCCAAACTATCTTTCAGAAGATTACAGGAAAGGAATTACACAAATTCTATCCAGAGACTTGTATCTACTGGGAAAGCGACAAAAATTAATTTTAATTTTAATCCAAGGTCGTAGTTTCTACTGTCTTTTCTAGAGATAAAACCTCTCCTTCCTCCCACCCCTGAATGCTCAACCGTATCCCTGAGTTTATCAATCCCTCAACTATGTTGAAATGTGTTTGAAATTGAGAATTTTCAGTTCAGGAATCCAGTTAGGATCCAGCTTCCTTCCCTCCTGATCCCATCTGTGCTAGCACGGTAACTGTGTGACCGACAGCAGGGCCAAGCCCATTCTGCCACCACAGAAAATCAATGTGCTCTTCTGGGAAAGGACTCTGCTTTCACCTGTTTCAAAGAGGATGGGAAAGACATAGTCAAAACTGAAATTACACTGAATGAAATCTAGTGTTTGTGACCATTAGCAAGCACAGCAGGTGAAGCGTAGTCAAGAAGTCAGCACCCTGCAAAGGAACCCATTTTTTTGATCCTCATAAGCCATGCTCCTGGCTGCCCTAGTACCTGCTCTGTGGACAGCCTCCCACCAGCCCTCCCCCTCCCCACAGGCAAGTAGCAGCAGGGAGATGAAAGGCACAAGAGCAGAAGGTCTGTTTCATCATCCATCTCATGTTCCTCTCCCATGCACGTGTCCTTCAAGGAACCAGTATTCTCTCCCACAGCACCCAGTCAATCTTCCAGAGTCAAGTCCTGATGATGGCAGAAACTTCTTTTAGGCAAGGAGCAAGCTTTTTAACATGTAAAGTTGGTTTTAAGAGGTAATAACCTGATGAACTTGCCCTGCAATAGTGCAGCAGGTGTGCATGGACATGACAAGTCAGCCCGCCTCTCCAAATAGCTGCTGACAGAGTCTGAGCAACGGTCAAGGGCCTTTCCCTTACTTCTGCTGCAAATTGCAGACAACAGATTTGCATAGAGGGTAAAGTAAATGGGTTGCTTGGAGCCAGTACTGGGAGAGTGAGAGTCAGGAAAACTACTGAGAGGGCAAGCATGGGTGAAATAGGGTGGCCAGACTTTACAAGGAGGACGTCAAAAGGAGACAGGGTTACACGGGATACACAGGAAGGCTTGGGGCTTATCCTTTCTCCCCCTGGAGCACTATCTTAAGTTCCCCTGTTTCTCCCATCCACAGGCACTAGAAAATACAAGAGGGTAGCTGAGAAGGTACGTCTCATCTCTCTTTGCCCACAGTGAGTGACAACCTGCCCCCGCTGCCACTTACTGTGACTCCAGGGCTGAGCAGCATCATGAATTTCAGAACAGCGTAATTAGGGTGAACAGGGAATGTAGTAGAACTTTCTCACTTAAAAAGAGAAAGCTGTCACACACCCTCCCACTCTGAAGTTTTCTCAGTGGTCCTGATAGCTGAGGACAGCTGGTGGCTACTTCGGAAAAGCTGTTTTTGCTCATCATCAGAAAGGAATTCACCAGACAGACAGAAAGTCCAGGCCACCAAGGCACCCTCCAGCTGTGTTAAGCTATGAAATTATCCTCTTTCTCTCTTTAGGAAGAGCAGAAAGACTTTAAGGACCACACAGCTTAACTGTCTCTGGGCAGGTGGTCCTTAAGTAGATACAAATTCCTTTCATGGTGCTCATATACTGCAGGCATTTAATTGTTCCACACAACATAAGAAGATTCATCCACAGAGGAGATATGGAGTCAGTGTAACATTGCCCAAACTCTTTACTCTCTTCTTAAAGGCAAACTCAGTATTTTATACCACAGGCAAGTGTCATCCAAACAAAAAAAATAAATTAAATAAAACATAAAAGAAAGAAACACAGAACTCAGAGCCAATATTTTTAGCACTGAAATTTTGGCTCTGCAACCTGAGTAGCTTTTTTTCCTGCTTTTTAAGACATGCAAATACAGATAAAAATATATAATGATGCTTATAAAACCTTTACAATGCCATGTCTGGGATGATCACCCTATTCATAAGTCAGCAAGCCTTACGTGAATAGTGCAGCTCATTTAGTTGATTTCTTATTCAACTTTTATACAGCAGTACATAATGGCACAGCGTGTCATAAACCCTCTAGAATACTATTTTAATGTCCTTCCCAAATATTTCTAACTTAGCATTACAGCGGTTACTTGTAAATCCAGAGCCAAATGGTTTGGAATGCATGAATGGGCAGAACTCAGGAATAGCCTGAAGATAACCTAAGAAGCAAGAAAAAGCCTTTTTCACACTTAAAGACTTAGTATTCACTCAGAATTTCCAAGGATAATGGTGGTTTTCCCCCTTCAATAGAACACAATGGAGAGATCCAGCTGCAGGGATGGTATAAGCCAAAACAGCTGACTTTACAGCAGGGTGTTCTGGGGAAGACAACTCAAAGTCTCTTTCCCACTCCCCCCTCCGTGCTGTAAATCCATTCTACTGTGAAGACACAAGATAAGGACTTATTAAGCTTTTTACCACCACTAGAGGCAAGAGAGATTCTGTAAATCCCATCATTTCATTATTAAGGCAGAATTATTTTCACATACAGCAGTATATTCACTTGGAAGTTAGCCCAAGATCTTCCATTCCACATCAGTGCCTTCAATCTGTTAAAACCCTAACAACTTTCCTTTACCCAGACAAGTTCTCACTTTGATAAATTTGAGAGCTAACTTTAAAGAGTTGCATGAAATACGGTGAGAAGAAAAGTAAGGCTTCCTATCTGTCTCAAGAGCAGTGTTCAGTACACGTTCCAGACAACATCTCAGAAGAAGATGCTGGCAAAAGGCTGAATTCCAAAAGAGCTGCCATGACCCGTCTTTACTTCAGCCTTCAAGAAATTCCAGCTAGTGCATTATTTCTACTTTTTACCTTATTTGAAGAAATCCAACACTTCCTTTCCAATCCAAGCTTAGAGGCCAGGGCAGTTTGGGGTTACAGTCTCACTCTAGATGGTACTACAATATCATCTCTCTATCAAGTGCTGAGCTGAGTTCAAAAGACATTGGCTTTAGGGTAGCCTTTCCTTTGGCTGCATGCAGAACCATGTCTATAATACTACAAACTCTCTTGGGCCTGTTCTGCTCAAACCCAGATCACATCCAGTCTTTAGAAAAACCAAGTTATCTTCTGACTTTTCTCAACATAATTGAATCAAGCCCCGGAGAGTTTCAGCAGCCCATGCCTGAAGAACACCTGTGACAGATTAGGATCTCCAGAGTTAAACTATTCAAGCTGTGTTTTGTCAGTTCTTGTGCAGTAGCAACATGCCAGCTTTTCTCCATCAGAAAACCCAAGAGTACCATTCAGTCAATTAGTTCAGGATGCTAAAGCAGGTTAACAGAAGGTGTGTGTAAGCAGATCATCCTCAGGCAGGATCAGTTGCACTGTATTCAGTTTTTGTTGGCAAAAGCAACACTGCAGAGTTATGAAGCGCCTCCTTCTGAATATTTCAATCAGAAAAAAGATCATTTGGATGTTGTATGCCGTTAGTCGAAAGAGGAATAATCCCAAATGAAGTTAGAAAGAGTGTAATACTTGTGAAACAGAAGCCAGACCTACAATATATCAACTACTCATTCAACGCGAGACTAAGTTATTTGCATCTTTAATGTATTTGTTATGTTAATTCTGCCTTCAAAAAATCATGAAGACACAAGGAAAAACACAGGATGCTCTGGTGTAATTTAGCTGGAATCTTTCCCTTTCTTAACTCAAACAATGTAATCACCCAAAGGCAGAGCTACGTTAAAAAAACCCCAAATATTCAGAGAAGGACCTTTCCAGAAAATGTTAGTTGACCTCAGCACAAATATATATGATTTATAGAAAAAGCGTTGATTAAATAATTTTTTGGTTAGCTGGTCCCAAAAGGTCCAAAGTTTACATCCACGTCAACTTAAATAACTAGTTAGATCTTCATACCTCAGATTTAATGATAAATTTTCATAATTACTTTTCCTTTTTTGAAGAATTGAATCGACAGAATAAGCGTCAAAGTATGAAGACTAGTCTGAATGTATTTTAGTACTTCAACAGACAGTAGAAGAGGTATAAATAGACAATAAAAGGTATAAAGAGGCCTATGCATTTGTGAATCTCAAAAACAGCTTGCCCATTTTCAAGCTGTCATGACCTTGGTCACAGATGTCAAATGGACTTTTGGAGTTCTCACCATATTTTGAATTGTTTCTTTGCCCAGGTTCGTTGGCAAGGTTGAGATGTCTGAGTCAGCTAAGAAAGAAAGAATCAAAATATGCGTTTCAGCTCTCTGCCAATCTGATTGTTAAACATGTTCAGCTGATTGCATTACCCCCTGGCCTAAGCCGACTAATTGCTTTGACTCAATTGAACAGTAATTGGATTGTTCCTTATAGCTGTGGATCAATGCCACAGCTTTGTGCTATTGATGCTACAGTAAAAGCCTATTAAATCCTTGGCCTTGTTGTGGAGAACAGTACCTTTAAAACAGATATTTGCTTCTATTATGAATAATTATGCTAAGTTTCTTCTCACTTAAAAAATTATAAAGGCACTAAAAATATTTTAGCAAGCTGCAGCACAGAAACAAGGCAATGGTTTCCTTCTAAGGAACGATGTTAGAAGACTTCTTTCTAAGGTTTATATCTACTGAAGAGTTTCAAAAATATATGTCAGATCCTTTGCCTCAACAACTTGTATTTAAGGAATTGCATTATAATTTTTTTTTCCCATGTCTTACAACAATAACCAAAACTACTAAAGACAGAACAGGTCTCCACAGCTTTAACTCCAGCTTTCTCTTTGTTGTTTACTAAAAGAACCCAAGGGCTCCGCAGCACACAGCCACATCTAGAGGCTAAATTTTATTGCAGGTGCTACTGGAGAGATTTCTACAACAGAGCCTTGTCCTCACCAGGGTGGGATGAGCAAGGCTGCTCTCTGTTGATGCAGGTGATGGAGGAGCAACCACTGAGATTAGCTGGAGTTCAAGTCAAGGAGCCACAACTCTAGGTGACACTTCACAGCCCAAGTTCAGCAGACAGCTCAGAGGGGAAATCACTTACGGCCTCACCAGCCTCAACCCACAGGCTGCTTCTCCTTAGCAAGATGCAAAAGTGCTCAGAAATGGGGCAGAAGCACACGTTCACAGCTCACGGCAGTACTTGGTCCGGAGAAGGCAGCATTAATTCAGGCAAAAGAGTTCTCGAATACAGATAATTTGAATCAGAAATAATAGATATCTGCAGGTAGCCTGTCACAGCCTTTGTCATGAAGTTTTGTGTACGTTAAATTTGAAAAAGGCTCTAATGTTTTATCATTTTTAGGAATCATCTCAAGGCAAATGTGTCTGTGTTCATTTCATGGTTGAGAAGAGTTTTCCTCTGTAATAAATGAGAACTTCAAACTCTCCTGCAGCACCTGAGATGAAAACTACCTCCTCTCTGAGCTTCTCTTGACTCCTCTTAGCCTGCTGTAGCAGCACTTTGCACAGACAACGGGAGATCAGGATTTATCCCTCCAGGCACTGCCGCCTTCTCTGCACAGGACAGCAGCACAAAGCGTGAGGAAAATCCTTTGGTCTCAGTGCCAGGAAGACGTGGTCTGAGCACACACATCTGGAGCTGGCAGTGAACTATATAATGAAACTTTGGCATAGCTTGTTTAAAGCTCACACCTGCTCCAAGAGTAGGGATTGAAGGTCTCTGAAACCCCTGCCTGAGGTGATTAATTAGGTGATTATTCACACACAGAGCTTAATCCCAAAGCCACAGAGACCTGTGGGAGTTTACTGACTAACGACCTGCAAGATGCTACCCAGAGACTCTCAAAAGATTAATTAAGTACCAGACTTGCTCAGATTATAGGTCTGATTTACAACACCGTTTCGTACTAAGGTTGCCCAACTCTTTGCATTATTCAGTTTAACACTAAGTGTTTGTGCTGAATTGTTCATATAGTTGCTTCAGGAAGCATTTTTTGAGAGCATTTAAAGCCAAGGAGGTTAGTGGCTTCCAAGGGGGAAAAAAAATAAAAAAGCAGAAAGATATTAGTTTGGTCCCTGGTGCCAGATCTGGGCGAGAGGAAGGGATTTTTAAATTTTTATTTGGAAACCTCTGGCACACCCACGCTGTGGGATGTCAGCAAGCAGAAGGGAGCTAGCATTTACCAACTTTCTTTCCTTCACCACTAAAGTCCAAATTTGTGATTTTTTCTATTTCAGCTTCTAAAACACCCAAGGACCCTGTTCTCAGCTCCCGCAGAAGATGAGACTTTCCCTGCTGTTTCAACTGGACATCACTATGAGCAGTTCCAGATCTGAGTGGGAGAGATGGACCTTTCATTTGTAACAAGGGCTTCTGGGCACTGACCTGCTGGAAGAAGAGGAAGAATCTCATCCTCTTTGAAATGCAGAAGTGGCAAGAGGTGGGTGAGAAAAATTGAGGGATTAACATCCAAAGGGAAAAGTTACAAAGGATATAAACTGTTGAGGAAATAGGAAGACTGAAACCAGGAGGCAGAGAAGATGAGGAATGAACTGGAGAGTGAGAGGCGGGAGATCAGGGGGCAATATGAGGAAACTTATACTTGACACTTTTAGAGTAAGAACCCACAAATTCCAATGTGTCTCATCATTTTGCTGTTTGGTATTACATATCAATGAAGAGTTAGCTTCAGTATTTGCCTTGTAGTCCCTTCTTCAATCTATTAAAGAAAAGTCTTATTTTGGCAGCTGCTGTGTTCTGCAAAAGAATAGTGGGGATCTTCAACAGAAGGCAGGCAAACAGATGGTTCGTGCTTGCATCCATGACCCACATCAGTACTGACCTGCCTTCATGGGGTGACAGAAAAGGAGGTAAAGTTGCCAAGGTCAACGCCACCTGGTGTCACACAGACGCGGAAGGAATGAACGCAGGGAGATGACCTGGAGCAGTGAGCCTCCTCTAAATGACTCAGTTTCTGGGTCCATAAACCACTGAAAGAGACTAGATTAGAGGCTTTTTGAGGGATTTCAACTTCCTAACTAGCCTTAACTGGGTCAATACACCACGAGCAGGATCCAGGCACTTGGTGGTTTGTAACAGATACTTGGGCATAGCAGAATGGGTCCATGACCCAGTGATTTCTGTTTCAGTCTGTGCTTTGCTTAGGTTGGTGCATAAAATGCTAGCAGAGAGAGAACAGTTCAAGCTGTTACAGTGATCCATTAGGCTGAAACTTGTAAGCGAGTGTTGCCATGAGGCTGTTTGGAAAGGTAAGATGGCATCTCTGGACCAGAGCCTGTTTCACTGATAATGTGGATTACAGACTATGTTGCAGTCACTTAGGAGTCAGAGTTAGGAGGCAGTCTGAAAAGCCAGACATATATGGCAGGGATTTCCCTAATAATAGGGTTACTCATCAAAACGGCACAAAGGAACTGAACTGAATACCTCCTCCCAGGCAGGAAAAAAAGGAAAAGTAACAGAGGTAGTGAGTACGCACAGATGCCACCAGCTCCAGCAGGCACAAGCCAAAGTACTGAAATGAATGAACAGGAGGCGTTAGCTCTGTACAGAGCTGTGGTTGTTCCTGCAGGCCCCATCAGATACAGCAGGCAAATATAAGGACCCTAAACTCCTTCAGTCCTTGGCTCAAGTTAACCGCATATTCCTTTGGTCAGGAAGGGCTGTTTTCCAGGAACGTGCTGTAGCATTGTTTATTTAAGTGGTTTGCATTTTCTGATGCTGGTTTTTACCTCTGTCAAGCCCAGGGCACAGGACTGGGCAGCCTGTCCTTCTCATCCAGCAACAGGATCGAGCAACAGGATCCTGTCAGCAAATTAGAAATTGGATTGAGGGGAAACTGGCTCTACTGGATTGTCTTGCTGATAATCTCGCTGACTTCAAAGCTCACATCTGTTTCATGAGGTGAGGGAAGGTTTCTAACTTTAGTTGACCCAAATTACTTCCAGCCTTCCTCTGCAGCACACAGCAACAGTGAATCTTTGCATTGTGCCTTTGATCACTGCATCTCTGAAATAAAGCGGCCTGGGTGTTTTGCAAAGGAAGTTTTACAGGCAAAGGCATTTAGATGAAGCCCATTGGTGATTCAACTGTCCTTCATGGGATTATTTTCTGAGCTGGAGTGACAGCAGGAGAACCTGAGCACAAAGGAGGCTTTATCTGCAAGGTGCTGGGGTTTTGTGCACTCCTATCATATCGGAAAGCTGTTCCTCACCTAAAAGGAAGAATCATGCTCTGCTTTTCCATAAGGTGGTCCCATAGAAAGAAGAAACAAGCTTTCCTGAAGTCTTAGTTCAGAAAAAAATGACGCAAAGACCAAAGCTTGCTTCAGCCCCTGACTAACTTTTAAATTCATCAAGGATTGGAGACTGGGCTATTCCCATCCCTCCTTTCCACTTTCTCCCTAAACAAACAAACACACAGTTCATAAGCGCTGAATTAACATAGAGTTACGTATGAAGAAGATGCATAGAATTAGAGAAGTTACGTCAGGATTTTAATGTCATATTTTTCTCTCAAGTTAATTTCTAGTGTATGCTGCAGTTGTACTCCTGCTGGGCAGGGTGAATGTAGTTCTTGTCCTTCAGTACTGGGATGATTTTTGGTCAACATCTACTTACAACTCCGCTGAGGTAGCAGCAATGGTAGGAAAATAACTGTAAAATTCTCAGGCGTATTTGGAACTTTCACTTCTGCTATTTTAAAGAAAAGTGAAACTCCAGCAGAAAATACAGCATCGCAGAAAAGGGTAAGGGAATTTTTAAATACCACAAATTAGCAGAATATAGCAAAGCTCAGATTTTTGACTATTCATAAATGTGACCCTTCTAAAAAATGAGAGAAGGGAGAAGAGGTGGGTTTTTTGTTTAAAAAAACCTTGAACAGCAGGATACCTGCTATTAAACTCCATCTTGCATTAATCCTGCAGGCAAACAGCAAGCCAAGACAATCTTTTTGGGGGTAAAAATAAAAAAGACTGATTTTAGCAGAAGCTGGAGAAGTAAAATTTATCTGAACTGATTCTGCACATCTTTTCATCATGCAATTGCAATTTTTAAAACTACTTTAAAACAGGGTGGTAAATGTGTTAAATAGGTCACTCTTCATGTCCAGACAGAGATAAGACGCTGTTTATAACTCTTAACTTCAAAACTTTGGCTCTTGAGTTAAAATGGTAAGCGCTTACACGGCAGATCCCCAGTGCTTGCCCAGAAGGCAAATGTTACAGTCAGAGCAGATAAATATATCTGACTGCTCTCGTGTTCAGCCTTGCTTCAGCACAGCAATACTGCTATGTATGGCAGCCTTCAAGCTCTGGTAGAGAGGCACCACAGAGGAGCACGTGATGACTTGGAGAAGCAGTCCAAAAAAGTTAAAGCATTAGACGAGGAGGGGAATAGGAGAGTTTTCCAAGAATAAGGTGGGAGAAAGGAGGTGATATTTCTGACAAAAAGGGTTTGGCTCCTGCAGCTGCTCACAGAAATGACACACAGTGACACCATTTGTTTGATTCAAAAAGAAGAAGCTACAGGGGTTGGTCTCTTCTCTCAGGTGACCGGTGACAGAACAAGAGGACATGGTCTCAAGCTGTGCCAGGGGAGGTTTAGGCTCGACATTAGGAAGAAGTTCTTCACTGAAAGGGTGATTGGCCATTGGAATGCACTGCCCGGGAGGTGGTGGATTCACCGTCCCTGGAGGTGTTTAAAGAGAGATTGGATGAAGCACTTAGTGCCATGGTGTAGTTGACAAGTAGGAGTAGGTGTAGGCTGGGTCATAGGTTGGACTCTATGATCTCAGAGGACTTTTCCAACCTTATGATACTGTGAAAGTGCCTGCAGGAGAGAAACACATGAAGCAACATCAGCATTGATGTAGCACTGCCCAGGCCAGGCCAAAACTGAAGGCAAGAGCTATGTAACTCGTAGCATGGGTACATACTGAGGTAGGCACAGACTTAGTAACCACCAGGGAAGGTATTCTGGCCCACGCACGTGATGGAGGAGCTGACAAAGTGTGAGCAAACACCACCAAAGCCTGCTTCCTCTTCTTGAGGAGATGGACCTCTATGGCTTCTATTGTGTCCCAGGTTGCAGTATGGTGAAGATTTCAAGTGTCCCAAGTTTCCAGGATTTTGGTGGTGGTTTTTTTTAAATGACTTGTTGACATAGAGGAGAGAGAAAGATGAATAAAATCGTGTTCTGTCACTTTTTTGCCTGTGGCTCTTTAGGGAATCCTGGGAGTTCATGAAGAGAGCTGGAAGGGAGAAAGCTCAAGGAATTGGGTCTCTACCTGTACCAAAAATGGACTATTCCAGGGTGGAACAGCATCTCCAGGTATCAAAGAGCCAGGAGGTAAAGCAGTCCTTGACAGGTGGGCAACGTGCCCAGTCTAATCTATCCAGACACCAGTATGTCACAGCCGGTGTCCCCACGAGTGTCGGCACCAGCAGAGGCAGAAATGGCTGGAGATTTAACACCCCATTGAGATGTTAGAAAGTAGTGCTGGAGCCTCTCCAGTGCAAGTGCTAATTCAGCCCAATTAAAAGTAGGTAGATGCCAGCTAGCCTGCATTTTCCCCCAAGCAGGGGCTCTATATGAGCCAGAGGGAGCAAAGGATGTCTTTCCAAGACCCATGGCCAGCCTGCTGAGAAACAGATTTTTACAGCTGCAGTTTCTGCAGTCTAGAGAGGATAAGAAGAAATGGGGAAGGAAGAGCCTGCCAACACATAAAAGATAAAACACAAATAAAGGCTATAAAACTTTTCTATCTAATGGGGATGGACCAGTAGGTTTAAAATGCCGTAAAGCCTAATTCAGATCTCCCTTAGAGACAAATTTCAAATTCTATTTAGAATGAAACATTGGAATATACCACCTGGGGAAGGCAGTGGATCCCCTATCTTGTGCAGAACACCATAAGCAAGGAGTCAAATAACGTTAAACCCAAGATAAGGCATTAAATTATACATGTAGAGTCCCATACAGCCCTTCCAAGAGCCACATTTCACAACAGCCCAGAGCTATACTTCAGCAATATCTGCTATCCTGCATAAGGGGTTTTGCATTCCATTGCAACTTATCTTTAAATTTCACTAAAGCCTGAAGAAGACTGAGACCTGTGCTAAGAGGGTTATAAAACAAGGTCTTTGTTTTCTTTTCCCTCCCAAAGGCGCTATTTAAAACTAAGTGCCCTAAGTTCAGGTATGGCCATGAAGAATCTATGACTTCCAAGGCTTTGCAAACCTCTAAGACTTAATTGTAGTCGGTAGTGTTTTATAGCAGCCTGGCAGTGCATCAGCCCATCTGTGGGCTACACTGCACCTTATCTGCCATTCAAGAGGTAAGTCTTCCTAAGGGTGTATTGCAGGAGGGGTTTAAACACCTCTCTGATTGCACAGGGATTAGCTAAACCACTCCCCTCCTCCTTTGTGAGCCAGTTGTAGCCAGAGGAAGGAGCCCAGGAAGCTGTGTTTCTCCAAAGCTCTGAAAGCAGTACCTTGTCTGTCCCAGAAATATCTCATTTTATGAGTAAACGCTGTTAGAGATGTGGGAGTTATTGGGAAGGATGGGAAGAAATACTTCAGATATGGAAACTGAAGGTTCCAGCTGATGGCCAAAATGAGCTTGTGAGACATTTTGGAGAAGCAAGAAACCAAAGGATATGAGAACTATGTAGGAACAAGGAATCGGATCAATAAATCCTCTTATTATACGCAGCCTCGTCTGGCATAAAAATATTACCAAAAAAAAAAAAAGTGAGGCCTGTGGGTGGTGAATGCTGTTCTCGGTCTTCACATTTCTGCTGTTCCTCTGCCCTTTTGTTCCTGCTTTTGGGCACAGCAAGAGAAGTGTGAAAACAAATCAAGAATTAGTTGTACACAGGAGGAGCAAAATCTCAGACAGCAGCTAACTGGAAGCAGAACATATGTTTACTGTCACCTTCATCCCCACATTTGAAAAGCCACCTTACTTCCAAGGGGGAGAAAAATCCTTTTACAAGTCCCTTGGAAGAGAGGAGAGCACCACATCAGCTGGGTGCTGGCTCAGCTCTCAGTGGTGGTTCATTTCCCTTCATCTGTGCCACCCTCCCCGGCGCACTGATGGAGCCTGTGATTAATTCAGCTCTTTACTCGAGTTTAATGCTGTTCCACAGTCATTTTGTGGAAGTCATTTCTCTCCCGTGGCAGAAAGCATCACATTTTGCATGTGCGTCTGTGGGCTGTTGTTTCAGATTGATGGCTCGTGCTGCTGCAGCTCACAGGAACACCCCTTCCACCATCCACACCCCACCACCAGGCAGGGGGTGAGTCAGTCCCCATCATACAGAAGTGCCAAGAGGGCTGGGACTGACTCGGACTGGTGTGGGGGTGCAGAGCAGCACAGCACCCTGAACCCAGACCACGCAAACTTGAAAATACAAACTAACCTACAAATTGCTGCCTGGGGACAGAGAAAGGTGTGAAAGGAGGAGTGAAGAGACGGAATTCATTTTGGTTTTGACATTCTCATTAATCACAAACACAGCTTACAATCTCTTCATTTCAAATCTCTTCACCAAACTTTATCAATAACCTCTATTCAGCCCACAGGGGTGATTTCTCCTACCCAAATGCAGTTTGTTCATCTAGTTCATTTGCACAACCAGCTTACTGGGACATTGTAGGGTTGTTCATACCTACAAGTGGATCCAACTAGAATTCATTACAGGCTGCAGGACAAGGAGCATTAAAACTGGACCATGCCCAAACGACAAACTGCAGGTCTAGGGCTCCTGTGTATAAAACAGCAGTAGATACTCATCCCAAAGGAAGGAGAACTTTTGTGCACTTAATTCTTTCATAAAAAATATAATAAACAAACTCTCTAGGTTTCTATCACTTAATTCTGTTCTGTTTCATTTTTTCTCAAAAAATTTTACTTGGCCCCAAGCCAAATTTATCTGTGGAATTTATTACCACGGTGGTTCCTCGGGTCTGGCAGCAGCACTGAGAAACCGAAGCGTAGAGCCATAAATTTCTTTAAAAATAGGCAAGTATTAAATCACTTTGAAACCAAACCAAGCTAACAAACCAAACAACAACAGAACACTTGTAATATTACATATTGAGATGAGGATCACCCTGCTCATTGCTACACACAAGCTGCCTTGGAGAAGAATTTATTCCCATGAATGAAAGGAGCCAATCTTTCCCAAATGTAGTCTATCTAGGTTTTCTGCTGCCTTCTCCAAAGTAGAGGTTTCACTTTTCAGATGAGCATTTCTTACCTTGTGTTCTGGATATTCTTGACTTCTGGACAGTCCCACTTAGAAGCTCCACAGCACAGGCACTGCCACAGTCATGTCTGTGGAAGATCAGAGCAGAAAGTACCAGGAATATACAGCATCAGGATAAAAAAACCTTTCACACCTGGAAACTTACCTTCCAGTGATAGTTTCAACTGGGATACGATCAGCCAGGTCATCTGGTCACCCTTTTGTTATTGCAGGAAGATACCATGGCACAACATTCTGACAAAGTTAGTTCCTTTACAGTCTGAGATTGGACAGGTAGTTAAAAGACTCTCAGAGAGTAAAGTTATAAACTTAAAACAAAAGAAAACAAAAAGCCTTGAGGTAACAAATTAATGAGGATGTGTGAGACAGTAAGAAAAAAATACTTAATGAGTTGTTAGGGGACACTTTGTTTTGCAAAACATTCATGGCCACATGCTAATCCTGACACGTTACAGCCAACACATTTGCTTGTTATGGAAGTTTGACTTCATTTGCTCACCAGGAAGATGCAAGGTGCTCTCATTAGAAGGGCTGTCACTAGGAAATAAAAGCTTGCTAATTAATATAACTCACCAAAACAAAGATAGGTTAGTAGCAAAGACAGAAATATTTCTGTCTTTATTTCTGAAGCACCCTCTTTGATTTAATGATTTTTTTTCTCATAGTATTATTTTTATGGTCTCCGGGAGGAAAACTCTCCATTTTATTCATTCTTTCAGAGAGGCAAAGCATGCCTGACTTGATCTATTTAAACCAGCAACCGTACATGCTTCCTTTCCCCTTAAAAAGCAATCACAGCGGCCAGATCCATAGCTCTGCTCCTGGCTTCATTCGTAGCCTTCATATTCCTGGCTCTTCTCATTCAGTCCTTGACCTCTCCTTAATTTGGGTCTTGAAAAATAAGTTGGCAGCCACAGATTGTCTGAAGGTTTCTGTGTCCCACACAAGGAAAGTTTGATAGTGTGTCTTCTTTTTTTAAGTGGAAGAGATGTTGCTACTAGGAATAAAGAGGTTTTGACTGTTACATTCTCGGTATAGTTATTAAAAATCTTGCAGCTTTAGTCTTACTGTGTTTGATAAAAGATAAACAGGAATATAAATCAGTAAATAACTGGGATGAAAAGGAAACTACTGATAACAAGAGGGTACATGATAGGCTTCCTTGCACTCTTAGATACTGTCAAGAGTGTAACTAGATACTCACATCCGTGTATGTATGTCGTGTACCACCCTAATTCTTACTGCACAGGGCAGCGTCTTGGTTTTACTTCCTCCCTGAATTTTTCCTTCATTCCCAGGAATGAATCAACGAAGCAAAGACATCTGCACGATCTCACTCATGTGACAAGTCAGAAGTAACCAACCAGTTTCTTGTCTTCACTTGCTTCTACGTTCCCCACCACTGCTCCCAGTCCCCATCCCACCACGCACACTTTAAGTCTGCACTTGCATCAGTGGAAGTTTGGCTCAAAAGGAGGAGCCAACATGCCTGAAAGGTCCCTTGAAGTCATCTGAGTTTAACACACAGGACGTTTACAATGTGGAGATTTTCTAACAAACACAGCTGTGTTCTGGACAGCACTAGTGCACAACAGGACATTGCAGGGGCAGCAGATCCAGCTCCTCACCAGAACGTCTCCTCATTAGTCACAGCACTATAAATATTAATCTAATGTTTATTTAATGGCTATTTTTCATGTTCTTTCTCTGCAGAAGCAGCTTTCAGCACTGATGACAGAAATGCTCATAGTTTCTAAATTTTCTATTACAAGGACAGAGTAAGATTTTTCAGACCTAGGGTTTCCTGATTAACATTGATCCCTAACACCTCAGCTGTCTTAGAGAGCTCTGTGCTGGCTGCAGAAACCAAGTCATTTGGGACTTGCATGATCTGCTGAGCTCCTGTGCTCTCAAAACACTGTATAGTGGATTACAGACAACAGCTTCAGCATCACTGACAGGGACAATGTGGGCTATTTCTCCTGCCTATTTTCTTTCCTGTGTTATTCACCATTTTTACTATTTTTTTTCCTTTTTCTTTTAATACGTAGAAATTTTTATACCCTTGGGGTAGGGGGGAAATCAGATATGTTACCTCTGGAGAATTTCGTGTCAGAGCTCCAGATACTGTTTTCCCAGCACAGAAAAGGCAGTGAGAAACTGTTACTACCTCTAGAAGGGAACCAATATAACCTTCTGTCTGATACCTTCTACCCTATGGCTACCACACTGTCCCTTGCAGCAGCCAGACAGAGCTTTCTGAGTTCAAAGCTGAACTCTCAGCCTTCCTGGCTTTGACCAGCAGGCACGTCTGTCTTCATCTTCTTTCTCCAGTGTGACCTGAAATCTTTGAGAACAATCCTGATGGAGGGGTTTGCACCCCCAGCCACCACATCTGCCATTTTGCGTTGTAGGTTGATATATCCAAAATCAATTTTGCATCTTAGTGTCCGGACCACTGAAACATAAAAAGGAAAGAGTGAGAAACTGGATAAAAAAGACTTCACTTTGTATTGGCCAAGAAATCCTTAATGCTTCATGTCATGCTTTAGAAAATCACTTTAGCCTAAGACTCACTTAGCGATTACAGTACTATTTCAGCCCCAGATACCAAAGTGAAGCTCTGATGGAAGGTTTAGAAAAGGCCTTTTAACCACAGACAGGGAGATCAATCTGTTTAGTCTCAAAAGAGAGAGAGTGGGAGGCAACTTGATTACACTGCCTTCACAGGGAGAAGATAACGGGCACTTAAAAGCATCTCTTAATCTAAGAGAGAGGCTTAACAAAACGCTTGTGGCTAGAAGCTGAGTCCAGAGCAGCTCCAAACAGAAACAAGACACTTTAAAAAAAGAAAAAATTAAAGAAAAAAAGAAAAAGGCACCTATTTAAAGTGGTTGTGACCACTGGGACGCTCTACTTGGAAAGAACAGAGTCTCCACACCAAGACTGGATGCTTTCTGGGAGGTGTCCTGTAGTCACCCTTTACGAAGCCTGAGAGGGAAACCCAGCTGGAATTTACTGAAATCTCACCCAGCAGCTCCTTCTGATCTTAGCTAAGCCTTTGGAATAGTTCCATAAAAAAGATGAAATATCCCCCCCTCGCAAAGACAGTGCAGTGCCATTTTGGTCTACATCTACCTGGGCTTTAGAAGAGTTCATGCACTGAACCACCCTAGCAAAACTATCATTGAAATGAAGAGACCATCCAAAGCAGCCAGTCCAACACCTACTTCACTGCGTTAATACCTTACCCTAGCTGGGTCTTTTCTGCTGTCATTCTTTCATGTGTGTTTGAGCTGGAACAGAAGCTGCCTTGTGTAGGAAAGCAATACATTTACCGACACCTACAGCACAGCCTTCCGTAACATTCTCCTGCAGCTGCCATCCCATAGGCTGGAAAAGCAAAAGTATGTTGACTAGAAACACACACGATGAACAAACCTCTATTTCACTACTGGCCTTCCCCATACCAGCATCCATCATCCCTCAGTGTTTAGAGATGAGCTACCACTATTTACCAGGCTGAAAGCTGTAGGTGATGCAGAAGTGGTTCAACAGGAACAAACAGGACTGCATAGCTGTTTCTCCTGGCACATTCTACCCAGCTGCTGCATATTGAAAAGAAAATAATACCATGAATTCCCAGAAAATTGAAATGTCTTGCTCCAAAAACTTAAATGTCATGAGGACATATAATACAACTGGTTACCTCTCTATGAAGGTTTCAAAGGAAGGGGGTTGCTTGCTGACCAGTATCTGATGCCATTAGTGATTCTGAAGTACAGTTCCATTTGATTTATTTATCAAAGCTGATATTTTCAAAGGAGTGTAAAGGAAACATGGTCATCTGCGAGGGGAGCAGGTGAGAGACAGAGAGATGCAGCACAAACAGCTCTTATCTAATGAGTAACCTTTCCAAAAAGTTGAGGTTCCGTGAGAGATTTCTTTAAGAAGTCCCCAAAAGCTTTCAGAGAAACAGTTGCACATTTCACTACCCAACCTCTAGTCAGGAGCACCACGCACCCAAGTACAGAAGGGTTTGTATGCACAAGCAACCCACTGCAAGCAATGCAGAAGACTTCATTTGTGGAGCACTTGCCTGTGTTTTTATCTTGGTAACCCTTCCTTGCTTGCTCATCTGTCTTTTCCAGAGAGAGCACATAACTATATGTGGAAAAGAAATACTTTAAGTGTTGAACCATAGCCTGGAAAAGACAAAGCAAAATTTTCCATCCCAGGGAGTTTCTACCTGGCACATGAGTTCTCAAACACGTTTCCACAGGAGTCTGTAAAGAGGAGGACACTACACCAGCTACCACCAGCAAGCAGGGTGGACCTGCCTGCTCTGCCCACACTGGCTGGCACTTGGTCCTTACACTGGAGACCCACTCCTCTTCTTAGCTGCAGTGAACTTCATCAACACAGCTGCAGCTGCTAAAATTAGCATAGGATGAAGTCTACTCTATTCTGAGCAATTTGCTGCCCTCTGTAGTCCACGCAGAGCTTTATTTAATCCATGGCAGGAACATTACTGGTTTTTAACTGAATCCCTCCAGCGAAGTGTGGGCCCAATATGGCACAAGAAAAAGGCAGGGATGACAGGTCCAACTGGGCAAGCGACAAAGCCACCCTGCCAAGTGCGTATCACCACCAGGGGTGTCATCCCAAGAGCTCCCCATCACCAAGGAAACACTCCTGGAGAGTCAGCCACCAAACTTCACAGGAACCACCTTGCAGTTAAAAAGAGGACAAACACGGCTTGGGGCAACGCCCCTAAGCCTGGCTTACTGCTCATGTTTCTAGTGGCTCTGCTATGTCTGTAAGCTATAGGAATTCAAAGCTGGAATAGAAATCTGAAGTGCAGGTGCGAATCTGAAAAAACCCACAACAACCTGAGCAGAGACCCCCAGGCAGGCACAACTCTGTCGCACACTTAATGCATCTACAGCTATGACATTTCTTTTGTCAAGCTCGAGCTGCTCGCCTCTCGCGTTCCTCTGTGGTGAGTTAACCAGAAAAGGGGAGCTCAGCCCATCGGACAGGCTCTGTGGAAACCTGCCGAGCCCACGGGGGGCTGAGGAGATCTGAGGTTTGGAGACCAGAGGGGCTGATTCGCAGGTTCCCACCAGCCAGCACAGGCATGAGACATGAATAAATGGCTGGAAATGAGTTCAAGGATCTCTTTACCTCTGGTGGCACATGGCTCCAGTACTTAGATTATTTAGGAAAGAGGGAATACAGGTCAAAACAAACTAAGTTTCTATTTTCACAACCCCACTAACCTGAAGCAATTTCCCCCCTTCCCTCTCAACTCACGGCCTTTATTAAAACTAACCACAAAGCTTCCAACAGGGAAATAAAGCTATTTCACCGCAAACCAATGAAATCTGCAGCCAGGTTTTTCCCCAAAGAAAACAGTTTCTGCTTTTCAGCCTTCCCCAATTACGTTCGTACAACACATTTCTCAAGGTGACAGGTGCTCTGGATTTAATGTAACACAAATAAAGTCTGCAGGTAGATGTAGCCCTCCAGTGGTGAAGATAAAGACACACGGTTATGCATTTTTTCTGTGTGTTCATAGGAGAGAGTATTATGGTAACGGGCAATAATTGCTTCTTATTCTTCTCTCTCCTGATGGCATTTAGGGGTGCCAATGCACAGCAGACATTAAGTTCAGTCTCATACCTAAGTGGGCACATGGGCTCCATCCCATAAGGACCATGATTCAGGGGCCAAGGACAGACAGCAGTAGGCACAAATCCGATCCATGCGTAGGTTTCAGAGGAGCAAGGCTTCTCCATGCACAACCTCATCTGACCCAGAAAAGTATCCTTCTGTCAAGGAGACCCTCAAACTAGATGCATGGTGTGTCATACCTTAAAAATCAAGGCATGCTCCCACCCTAGTTCAGGCCCAGTCCTGCCTGCTCAGTCTCTTGGCATTCAGGTAACATCTAAACCACCAAGCTCGTGTTGGACAGTGCATTTGGGCTACTTAGTGCTCTGCCCTGAGCCCCTGAAAATATCATTTCTGTAGATCTTCCATCACCTTTGCATTGAACCAGAGCCAATATTGATGCTCAGACAGCAGACCTGGCAGATCTTGGTCATCCAGGGGCATTTCCCCACTGTATGGACTAATTCTTAGCTACGTATCATAGGGCTTATTTGCTGCTATTTCAGATCTTTCAAGAGGCAAATTGAGAAGGGGCAGGTCACAGGTCCAGGACAGACAACTTCATTCACTCCTTGTGGCTTTGGCCACCACTATTTTACTTGATGTCAGCACCTGGGCAGAGCCTGGGTCACATTCCCATTTGCCTTCTTGACATCAGACCATGAAGAAGGTCTCCTGGGAATAGGTCAGAGCAGCTCCTTGTGTTTTCTTATGCTCATGTCAGACCTCTGCAGCACTCAGTAAACACACACTATAATCATAGAATCATAGAATCACCAGATTGGAAGAGACCTCTGAGATCACCAAGTCCAACAGTGCCTGTCTCCTTACTAAACCGTGTCCCTAAGGAACTCATCCACCCGTTTTTTTAAACATCTCCAGAGATGGTGACTCCACCACCTCCGTGGGCAGCTGTGCCAATCCCTGACCACTCTCTCAGTAAAGAAATTCTTTGTAATGTCCAGTCTAAACCTCCCCTGGTACAATTTGCGGCCATTTCCTCTCGTCCTATCGCTGTCACTTGTGAGAAGAGACCAGCACCAAACTCGTGAGATTTGGATACACTCTGGGTTCAATTGCTAAGGAAAAACTCAAGATGATGCTGCAAAACAGGTCAGGAAGGATTTTTGGTTTGGAGCTGCCTGTCCATGGGAAAAGGGGTCCTTTGAAACCCCACCCATACAGCACCTATCACTCTACCCATACCTGAACATTTGCCAACAGATGTCACAGCCTACCTGTGCACACAGCTCTAGAACAGCAATTTTCCGGCAATCGTTCAATATAGCAGTGCCATCTTCAGGCAAACAGCCTGCCCTGCACTCCTCTGCTCAAGTCCCCAGCGGTGTGAGTATTTATCATGCTGTTTCCTGATGTTACCTGCAGCTTGCTCTCACTTTCCAGGTGATCCTCAGCCTTGAGAACTGCAAATGTCAGATCCATTGGGCTTTTTTAGGCTCATGACATGGAGTCTTTCATCCAAATCGGAACCAGAGCAGAAACTGCCAAGCCTCTCCCCCAGCTGTTGGACACTACCTTGCTCAGACTCATGTCCCAAGACAGAGACTATCAGGTAAAACAAACCCATATGAAGAGTAACTCCTCAGTAGCACAGTGCAAGGCTGCTGTGAGCTAAGACCTTACACCTCTTTCAGCCCATTTTTTTTCTCCTGATTCAGCAAATCGTACAAAAGCCTTTCCGTCCCCAGCAGGTTGTGTTCCGCAGCCCGTGTGTCTGAAAGGGAATGGAAGCTGGTCTCTGGCTCTCCTCCAGAACAGACACATCTTCACCTCAGTTATCTGCACATGGACCTGTGTCCCCAAAGGGCACTGAGATGCCCATCAGCATTAGGCACAATTTTTTTCAGAAAAAACAGCTATTTACACTAGTGCTGTAAGCAAGGGGCCCATCTCATCCGGATCATCACGAATGGTCTGATTCCAAGATGCAAATGCTGCATGTGGAGGAGGGGGAAGAGGGTATCACCCTCTTGACCTGGCAGTGCAGGACATGGATTAATACATGTAGGAAGTGTAAATTCTTACGGTACTGTCATGACAGGCATATTCACACAGTCCCACCCTGTGGTTCCTTGCACCTACTAAATTCCAGGGTTTCCCTGCATGGCACTACCTTAAGCTGCAAACCCTGCCTGCGCTGCAGAGTGTTGGGAGAGATCCTGTCTGCCTGGGGCACAATCCAACCAGCCTTTGGGAATGCTCTCTGGGTAAGGTACCAATGATCCCAGCGGTGTATGGCAACATGCTGTGATGCTCCCATGGCTCCACCCAGCATCCACGAGAGGGCTGGGGGCTTACAGGATGCTCAGACCATGCTGCAAGCACTGGGCATTTGTGTTGGAGGGCACCGTAAGGGACAGTGTAACGCGGTAGTCTCAGCACAGACGAAATATCTGCATGGTCCTGAGCCTCAAAGGATAACATGGGAGAGAAATATCAGCTCCTCCCTATGAACAGGAGGTCCTGCTACTTTGCAGGGAGAAAGAACTTTACCTTCCCAGCCATCTTCTCTGACAGATGCTGCACACAACCCTTCTTGCTGCAAAATGACAACAATTTCCACTAAGCAGTTTGCTCAGGAAAAGCCACCTCCCACTGGTAAGAGCTACAGTTTGGCACCATTCAACCCAGCTGAGGATAATTTACCGTCAGTGGCACATCAGCCTGCAGGCAGCAAGGCAGTGTAGACTGTCCCATTGTGCTCAAAAAGCCAGGAGGCTGCAATTCTCTGCAGAACACTGCAGCCACGATCGTAAAGCATCACCTAGTTTGGCGAACAGCGCTGCTTATCTTAGGACTTGAATTAATTCAGCCCTGAAGAGCACAGAGTGTGGGATGTGATGGCGAATTACAGCTTTCATCTGGATTCCCCGAGTCCTGCACTGGCTGCTCCACGAGTCTGAGCTGGCTGTGTCGAGGCAGGACAGCCCAGCAGCCCCTTCAGTTGAGTTCCACGGTGGTCTGGCCACGATGCTTTCATCACCTCCTTTAGCAGCAGAGGAACTGGCAAAGAGGACCCTGCCTTCAGTCTGCAGTAGAATTTGCCTTGAGGTAGGATGATTCCCACAGCTTTGAAAATATCCACAGTGGGAAAGTGTTTGCATGGGTTGGACAACATAGTATGGCTGTGCTGGGAAGTGGGAAGCTGCTACACTGCCTTTTATTTCCACACTAAAGCAGTTTTCTCCAAGATTGGACCAAGCCCAAGGCTCAGCATCTCCTACCAATGTGGTACATCCTCCTCAGAGGTAGATGCTGCCACCCAGGATCTCGGAGGAATTTTGTCCATCAGAATACACCTCTCTGTGACAGGGAAATGCTACCCCAGAGGCCCATGGCCATTCACACGTAATATGGGGAGCAAACAGGATGAACCTGCAGACGTACAGTCTACCTCTTTTAAGCAGCCCATTCCTCTAAGTCATGCACATACCCATATCCAGATCCAGGCACTGGGTTTTAGTTAAAAACAAGAGGGGCTTGGAGATGGGTAAAGAACGTCTCAGGATTTGGGTGGAGGCTGCTTAATCCTGGCAACATCACATTCAAACAAGGTACGTAGGGAATTCAGGATTCAGAGCCATCCCCAGGCTGACCACAGGCAGCTGCTCTCTCCTAACACAGCACCTTCAGAGGAGGTGACTGATTTACTGCTGCATCTGCAGCAGCTGGTTGTGATGCTCAGGTCTCTAAAGCACCTGGACCTGCAGCCCCCAAATGGTACCTAAGCCCTGGCTGGAGGTGGGTGCTGAAAGAATGACCCCACAAGATGTTTCCCTGTGGCTTCTTCAAAAGGCTCCTGCCAAAGGGATGAACTTCATTCTTTTATAAATGTTTATCCTTTTCAATAGCCCTTAAGTATTTTCAGGGTTGCATTCAAGTTTCTTCGGGGAAAAGAATCCTAAAGAAAAACCCTGAGGATGGGGGAGAGAGTGATCTCTCCATTACAATCAGAATTTTTAGTAAAAATTCCCACTTTCCTGAACTGCTCCAGTAGCTACCTATCTCATCTTTTACCCTTCTGCAGCATCTGCAAAGTGCTCTCATCATTAGAAAATTGGTTCCTTGTGGATTTTTAAACAAAGTAAATTAATAAGGAAAAGGAGAAGGGTCTTGCAAGCCCACAGGCAAGTTGTAATGCAAATGATGGGATCAGGGCAGGACAAGTGAATGCCAGAGTTTACACTGCACCCAGAAGAGTTGCTCCAGCTTTGCACACCACACACGTCAGATGGGTCCAGGTCCACCTCCAGGATTCAGGTTCTCAAAGAATCTGTGGGTTTAAAATTTTTCAGGGGATAATGGTGTTAGAAACCTTTCTTTAGTAACTTTACATGTTAACTTCTTAACTTATCAGCAGATATTCATTGCGAGTCCACCTGGTTCAATAGAAATAGAACTTTATTAATAACATGCACATCATATATATATATTTAAAATACATATACATTTTTCTACTATTCACTTTAGAAAACAATTTCATAAAAACCTTTAATCAGGTCCCAAGTAATTTTAAACATTAAAAAGCCATTTTTTATTACAGAACCAGTAGGTATTATTCCAATTAAGTGGTGTATAATCACCATGTATTTAACATAATGCAGGCTCATGCATTTCAATAGAAATAGGTGTTCCCTTTTCTGCTTTGTTAATCGTGTCAAATATATGATGATATACTTGACAACACCTGCCACAGTTGTTATATGCAATTGTGATTCCCTGCTGAGAGCGCGCTGTACAGATGGCGTTTAAAAGCTGGGAACATCTTTTTTACAGCTTTCCGAGTTCCCATGAGGGGTACCTGGTGTTGCAGGTAACTCAGAACCCAGGTATGACAGAAACCAGAAAATCAGAATTTCACAAACGGCGTATAGGAAAGCAATGCAAAAAGAAGAGAAGAATGAATTGCCGTATCCCCTCTGTTGTCATTGCAAACTGAGGTCAGGGTCAAGATTCCCAAGCCCCTGCCCAGTACCAAACTGAATCTGTAGAGTGCCCAGAGTTACCAGCAATACACGGTTTGCGGATTTACAGAACACATACGAAGGCTCATATGAGGATGGGACTTTAAGGCACAATAGTCCATATACTCAACACATTCATTGAAAACAAAAGTTCAATTTACAGTGCAATATAAATATATTCAAGAACTCAAGCGGCAGCTCGATAATCACTTTCACTGATAATTAGGCAATTGAGGAGTACGTCTGCAGTGCACAGCAGCCCCAGCCCTGCTTACACTCACACATGCTGAGTGTCAAGCACACGAGGACCCTCTCTGGCTTTGGCGAGAGGGTCTGTGCAAAGAAAGCTCGATGGTAACTGAAGCGCTCACGGGATCAGGGCTCTAATATTTTCGGGTGCCTGCGCCAAGTCGTCCCAGCAGAAATGCTGCCCCACTGAGCCAGGCTGCGCACCCCTCTGGCCTTCCACCACAGCTCTGGCAACTCAAGAAGGTGACCCCACACCCTCCCTCGCACGCCCACTCCGTGCCCCCCACGGAGCCACCTCTGCCCCTTCTGCAGGCAGGGTCAGGCTCAGCATTTACAGCCAGTTAGGGAAAAGCGGCACTAAGACAACTTAACTCGTTGAAACACTAATTACAGTCCAGTGCGCTGCATTTCAAGACAAAAATGAGTTGTCCCAAGCCAGTCATTTTCAAAACCATCACCAAGTCTGTCCTTGTCACCTAGCTGGTCTATATTCTCTCTGATGAGCATACTGTCTCCAAGGCAACCAAGTCAAAGGGAAGGACTTTCTTTACATCCAGTGCAAACATAGCCCCTATGTGGGAGTTCCTACTGCAGTCATAATAGAACATATATATATATATATAAATCTGTCACTGAAAGCTGACCACCTACAGACAGATTCACACATCAGAAGCCAGAAGAGCTGAATTGTAGCTACAAACTCAGAAAAGAAAAATCACTGCATGTAGCTGTATTAAAATGCTGGTATCCACTCACTTGGTAACTACATGTCAAAATCAATACATAATTCAAAAAATGTCAAATTAAATATTTCAGGAGTCGCTTGCGATGTTATTGCACCTTTGTACTTCTTTCTCACCCCTTAAACTATGGTTTCTAAACACTAAAGTAGAATGTTTCAGACCCATTTTTCAACAGCACAAATCACCGTGCAAAGCGGAAGGCAGTAAAAACTTGAGCAGAATTAAAATATTTAGACTTGTGGACCTTTGATCCAATTTTCTATCAAAAAGCCAACCCTAGAAACAATTTTTTTTTCCTAGAAAAAAGTGATTAGTTTAAACAGCTGCTGTATTTTTTGTTCAAGAAAACAAAACATGAGAAAAACGTGAGTAAAATATCATCCTCTTCCACCAGTAGCCCCAGGAGTTCTGTTATCTCATCCAGTTATTGTAACACCTTCTCAGAGAAGCTTTCAATGGGCAGGAAAGTATCTGCCCCTTCCAGTAAGCAAGGAAGTTACTCTTCAAAGATGAATCTGAGAGGGAAAATGTTTTGGGGTTTTTTTTTCAGTTAAGGTTGAAGAGTGTTTTCATTCCATTCAAATATTATCATTTTCACATTAGAAGTTTTGTTTTTTCAGGCCAGAAACCTCCTCTGAATATAACAAAGGAGGTCCATGAGAGGAAAAACAGCATTTTAGCATTTTATGTAGCTGTTAGGTCACCATGAATTCGGGCAAAAACAGACACAAAGACAAAAAAAAATGTCTAAATCAGATCAATTCAGAGCAGAAAATTACATAGCTTGAAAAATCAGGAGTCATTTTTCCTTACCACCTAGCAGTTTCGTGTTCCTACCCCAGCCCCCCACTTCCCATGAAGCACGGAAGATTCCAGTGGAGGCCAAAGAGCTCTTTGGGGAATAATGGCACCTCTCACAACAATCACTGCATCAGCCACTCACGTCTCACACAGCAGACAAGTTTCACTGCCAGCTTTTACTGGCGGAATCAGGGCTGTTCCACACACCTGATAATTATCCTGGCCTTTCTCAGTCGGTCCCTGTTGAGATGGAAACGGCCCATTTTAGCTGAGATTTCACAACGGATGCCAAATGTGAGCTTAATCATTCACCTGATTTTGAGCTGGTGCAAGCCCTAGGACAGCAGAATTGAATTACACTGAATTACACTGATCAAGAGTTTAAAAACACCCTTTTGTAAGAGACAAGTAAGTGTCTTATCTCAAAATAAAACCAAAAACTTGAGCATTCATCATGACTAATAGCACCTCCCAAACAGCACTGCCCTGTTTTTCCAGCCTTCCCACAGTATTTGTGCTGTTTATGTTCTCCAGTTTGCAGGTTATCCTTGTTTTGAATTAGACTGTTGCCTTTTTTTTTTTCATTTAAAAAAATATCTGGATTTCACTGCTTCTTTCTGTCTCCTAAACCTGTACTGACTTTTAACTACTGATATCAGAGCTAACTTTGCTCTTCTCAGCTCTTGCTCTTACCTTTCTTTTCTCCTGCACTAACGTGTGCCTGAGAGCAGCAATGATATGAGCAACACACCCAACTAGGATGCTCTAAGCAGCGTTACAGGAGGAATCCTAGATGAAGCACATCCCTGGCAAGCAATTGTATTTGTTCATAATCTATAAGGCTTCAGAAATAGCATCGGCCACATCTGCATGAGCAACGCTTTTCAGAATAAAAAAAATTAGATTCTTAGATACGTATCTGCCTCCAGCTGAGCGTGTGCTATTATATACTTTGCTTTAAAGCTTTAAAGTGGTGATAGCCAGGGAGGCAAAGCTGGTTTCTTCACTGTAAGCCAGCAGACCAGTAGGACTTAGACAGGCTTGGGATCATCTCATGTATTTGTTCAGCAATTCTGGGATGTGAGTCACCTGCAGGTGAACAGCAGGCATATCATTAATGGATAGTTTACAGGCTCGTTAATCACATTTCCCCAGGTTATAGTGCAATCTTCACTTTTGACCCCATTGCCGGAGCATCATCTTTTCCCTTATGTTACTCTTTGGTATTTTCATGACATAGCTATAAAACGTTCCACTTGTAGACATCGATTTGCTGAACATTTCTCATGCCATAGCTTGTGAAATATATATTTACATATTCTAAGGTTAATTCCCAGATTGAAATTAGACATTTCACTTAACCTGAAACACTATTACTAATGCTGAGTAGTTTCGTCAGGAGAACCTCTGAGGTTTTACTAACATCTGTCAGATACATTCAGTCTCTATCTATGAGAGTTATCACCGTTTTTCTGCCTTTTATATTCCACATAAAAAGAAATAACTGTCTATTCCCTGGCACCAGCAGGAATCTCTGGCCAAACAGCAGATTAGCATGCAAAAATTAGTATCAGGGAAACAGCTAAGAAAAGAATCAAATTAAGTTGAGGGAACACTGATGACGGGCTGAAGAAACAATCTTTCCTGTGAGTCATTCTGGTTTCTATTAAAATAGCAAAGTAGATACCAGCTAAGAGATAATATAAGTAAAAGGCGAAGGCAGTTATTTTAAAAAAAAAACCAACCTTGAAAACCTCAGTACAGAGTGAGTGAGTTAAGTCTCTGAAAATCCTAAGCAAAACGCTGTTTCCTTTGGCACTGACTCCTTCATGGTCAAAGCATTTCTCAAACAAGCTTTCTATCTGTACATTTACAGTAAATAACTTGCATTTTACTCCTAACTGTTAGACTGCTCCACTGCTTTGGGGGCTTCCCTTCCACCGGGAATGGCGTAACTTAACTGTAAAGTGATTTTGAATGTTTGTATTTACACACAGGTAACTTAAATGCGGCTTTGTTTCTACAAAAGACATTGGGCACAGTCTCTGTGGATAAGAACCTTCATATTGCACCAGCTCTGTGTGTATGTCAAGGTACTTCATAACCACGGGGTTAACAGCGGGGACTGCAGAGCATTATTCAAAGTACCTCCCACTAAGCTCTGAACACATCCACCTTTGATCGTGAGTGTATCTGCAATTAGTGCCTCATCTTAACATCTCAATAAGCAGTTCAAGCATTCAGAAACAAACATCAGTGGCTCTAACAGCTACTTTAATTCATTTTATAAATAAGCAATTGAGAATTTTGCTCCAAGTGGCTGCTCGTGTAGCCCATTCCGTAAAGGGCGGCATTCTCTGCAGAGTAAGGCACGATGCGATACGAATGCATCTCTTCATAATAGAGTGACTGGGAACAGCACTCCTGTACCATAAACTTCAGCCGTTTTCGTGCGTCAGAGTAAGCAGTCCTATAGCATGGAGCTTCCTTAAAGTATTCATAGCTCTCCCTCTCTGTCTCTAGGTGAATCTTCCTCAACAGATTGTTAATTAACACAGACCTACGGAGATAGGCTTCAGGGTCGTCCAGGAATCGGAGTTTCTGGAGAGAAAGTTTTAGAATACAAGTCCGGTCCTCAGGTAGTATCAGGTGCTGGGGAGCAAAGAACAAGCAAAGGGTCATCAGCCTCAAGGAATGAAACCAAGGAAGGATGGAGTCTGGAATGAGAGTGCTACTTACTTTTGGACAATACTCATGGTAATCTTGATGTAAATGTTCTTCTTCTGCATATTTTCTCTTAAAGTAGGCTACTTTCGACGTCGTTAATGTCTTGGGTAGGCCCCGATCAGGTCAGCTCTGCACAAAACAAGAAGAAAAAGAGGCCTGGTAATGCTTGCTGCCGTGGTGGCTGTAACGTCATGGTCTGGCGTGTGTAGGGGAAGGAGGGATCCAGAGGCAAGATGTATTCAGTCTTGACCTGCTGCCCTCAACCCACTGGAAAAAATAATTCAGAGGCTGGCAAAATGCATTTCTGAGCAGTGACCCATAGCATTGCCTGCACAGCAAGCTCTGCTCCACAGTGACAACAGCGGCACCGGACACTGCCACTACCGCGCAGGGTCTCCAGGTCCTACAACCGAGCAGGGTACCCCTGGCCAGCCACAGCCTTGCAGAGCAAAGCAAGAGAGACACACAAGCTGGGAAAGTCTCCATGCACTGCAGGAAGGACCAGGATGGGGCCACCCATCTGCGGAATAGGGACTCCTGAACCACGCTAGCGTGCGTGGGACAAGGGATGGGGCTTTATTTCCACACACCATGCACGAAGCTCTGAAGCTTCCCTGGAAAACAAATACAGAGCACATGCACTAGATGGTGGTATCGTCCTGGAGAAGCAGGAGAGCCCCAGTTCAACGGGAGGGTTACGGAGCTGGTTTGGTTTCTGACTTGCTTCAGTTTTGCAAAGCACAGACAACGAGGCTCAGCCTTTGGGCTTTGGGCTGAGAGAAGGGACTACCGGGCTTTTGTCCTGTGACAAGAGCCCAGCAGAGGTCTGCTCTCCAAGAGCAGAAATCCACAGAGGACCAGGGCTCTCTGCACACCAGCATCTGGGCCTGGCTGGCTGCTCCAAGCTCGCTCATCTCTGTGGAAAGGCGACACGGTGCTAATTCAGCACGTTGAGATCCGTACCCTCAGTGGTATTCAGTTCGGTGAGCACCGGGTTTCTGTGACAGCCAGGACCAAGTTCTGTTTTCCTGTTCACTAGACAACAGAAGGAGGCGAGTGCATTTGCAGGTGGCATCATCATCTCCCAAACCTCCTCTTTTGTGAGAAACTGCTGTTTCTTGCTTTTAAATGCACTGCTTATTTTAAAAAAACTTATTATACTGAGATTTAAAGACAGTCCAGTGAAAGAAATTATTCAAAGCCATTTTTTAGAATAACTCAAAGTCAGATCCTATGTTTTCTTCCCCCGAACAGAGATCTCCTTACGGGGGCAGCTGAAACAGGTTTTCTGAGGAAATAAAGGACTTGGTTCTGGACTTCCCTGTCACAGTAGAAAAGCCAAAAGGCACAGCCAAAACACGGATCTCGTGTCACTGGAAGAATCCTGCCATGTGGCATGGGATGCTCCTTGCGGCTTATCTGCAGGTGGGAGTAAAACAAAACCCACACAATTATTTCAAGGACTGGTGACATCTCCACTGGCAGGAAGGAGTAATGTGCTCTCCCTTCCTTCCCCACAAGAAGGGGCTGGAGAAGAAATCCTCTTATAAGATAACCTTCTTGTGTTTTCTCCCTGAATTTCAAGTCTGTGAGGATGGAGGTTTCCCATAAACGACGTTATAAATCTGTGCAGAAAACTCTCGACTAGTGGATTAACACCTCATTTGGAGATTTGGATCCAAGAACCTCAGCCCTGCTCTGGGACCCAGCTCCACATGAACTGTGTGATATACCAGCATTTCCACAGGAGAGTGACCACCAAGTTGCAGTGGGACAATGCTATATTTTAGCCAACCTGGACCACTGTAGACACCAGAGATGCTCCCTGCACAAACTTCACCTATCAAGGGCAAGGGTACAGCTGGGGTCTTCACAGGTCTGTTAGCATTGAGTAACTGCAAACATTGGTTTAAAATCACACACCTTCACTGCTAGCAGGTTTTGTTCTAATATTTGAATTATACCAGAACCTGGATATCCCAGACTCTGTTATTAGGTTCTCCTCCACTGCTGTGTTATCTGAGAACAATCAAAAATGCATTTATCCTCCCAGTACCATGGGATAGGAGAACGTTAAAGTTTTCCTCACACTGCTCTGAGGAAGACAAAGGTATAGCAAGATGAAATGACTCAGGCTATCAGAGCTGGGAAAGGAGCCAAACCCATCTTACAGGCTGATTAACCACCCATGGGCCCACCCTTTCCCTTCAAAACAAGGCTCTAAGTGCCAGCACTTGTTCCCTGGTGGTTTTCAGTGAAAAGGCTGAAAGCACAGACGTAGCACTGCTTGTGTGCGGTGCAACCACAAAATCAGCACAAATGCAGGGGCAAGACAGACAACCACAGCGTGCAGAGCATCACAGCTCTGTCCTTTATCTCTGCTGGCTCCATGCAAACCTCTCCTCTGATGCTTCCAGCCAAAGAGATTCCTCTCCATGCTCCAGAGATGGAGGGTGACAGGGGGACATTAAGCATCCCCTGAGCATGGGTGGCCCTGGAGACACCAGCAAAGAGCAGGGAGGCAAGGCAAGGCAAGGAGCCGCTGGAGCACTGGCACCCTGACCTAGAGAGGGAAGAAGGGCTGCACTTCAGCACATGCCACAGGTTGGGAGCCTCTGCTGCCTGGTAGGAACAGATAAAAAGAATTGTATTTTGCAGAGGGACACATATGATCATCCTGGCAGGACGTTCATCAAGCATCCAACTGACACCTACTTTCTGGGGTTACATTCAGCACCATCCTTGGACATATCTCTTGGGTGCAAAGTGCTTGGCTGTATTTAAATTCCTAAAGACCTTACATCAGACAAAGTGGCAAACTTATAACAACACCCTATAACTTGGTTTAGTAGCAAAGAAGGGAAAAAAACAGCAAATGAACAATCAAGAGCACCTCTGGGCTGTACAGCCGGTTTTAAATGTGTTTTCACTTGGAAGTGAAAGGCTACACTCTAAGAGAAAAGTAGCCATAAACTGTTTGACCCCATGCCAGCTGTTAGCAAACTCCAACAGTTCCAAATCTGCAGGGCTTGGGACACCCAGATTCCCAGCTGAGCTCTCCCACAGTTTGTCATGAGTGGCTCAACTTCTACCTCCTCTCTCTCCAGGAGGGAAGGGGTGCTGTCTGCATGCCTGCAGCAACAGGATGAGAAAGTGAACCAAAGGGAAGCAAGTCCCATCAAAGTGCCGCTCCACAGAAGCTGGAGGTCTGCTCTTGTGCGCCATGTGGCTGCCATCCCACCACCACCCATCCCATTGTCACCATTGTCTTTTGTGGCTGCTGGTGATGTCCACACACCCGTCTGCAGGTGCAGGGGAACATGAACTGTGCCTTCACACCGTGCCTTCAACACCAGCACCAACGCTAAAGCCTACGAGGGGTACCTCTCCCTGGAGGAGGATGGCAAGGACGAAGCCTTTCTCTAACAATTACCTTTGCAGTCCTAGCAGACCGGCTCTGTGCACGCCTAAGAACCGCTTGACTGGGGTTACAGGCATACAAGGCTGTAGTAATGCCGCAGTGAATCAGACCCTGAGTGTTTTGTTTAAATATAAACATATTGAATCAGTGCTTTTTGTGTAGAAGGCTATTCCCGTGAGCCAAGTGTTTTGACAGTTACAGCAAGGTGGTATGAGTCACTGCCTCTGCCTCAGTCAAGCTCAGAGACAGATACATCTTAATCACATTACATTTTTTCAGCGCTACACCACAAGTCAAGGCACAGGGCCAAATTTCCCCTTGGGGACTAACCAGCATAGCACTGAGTCCTGAGTGTGAGGTTTGTCCTTCCAGCCTGGATGAACCTCAGAAAAGCGCATTCAGCATCTCAATAGCATTCAGCTGCAAGCCCTCTGCTAGTCACCAAGGACTTCGTAAAATTTGCAAGAGTGGGCAGCGCTGCCAGGGCTCAGGAGCCACAGGGCAGGTGCTGCCTGCTCACGCTTGCCAATGTTTACACCCCGCCGGTGCATGCCTGCTCTGAATGCACGGCACATCAGAGCACGGCGGCTGTAGCTGCCATTAACGCTAATGGAAGTTTGAAGCATAAATCCCACACGCGGCAGTGAGGGAACAGAAGCCTCTGTCTCAAGCCTGGATCTCTCAAACGTAGCTTCACACGGTCTTTAATTGTACTTTCAAAAGAGCAAAATGTGCCTGTTCCTATTTATTTCTCCAGGAATAATTACAGAGCTCTCTGGTGTGGTACCCACGCAGTTATTAGGCATGTTTGGACAGAAGGTTATCTTATCTAAATTGGATTGGAAATAGATTTATAACATGGCAACTTCACAGTTGAACTGCAAATTGCAACAAATTCCCTTCATCACCCCAGCGACAGGATCCCCTTTTGGCACAAATTAGTGCTGGGTGATTTCCTCAGAGCTGCAAGCTCATCCAGTCAGGAGGCAAGACTGGGTTTAATGAATGATTCAACAACCAGGAGGAAAAAAACCAAAACCAAAAAACAAACCAAAAACAAAGCTTGTGCTTTTCCATCTCAGGCAATAGAGAAGATCTGCAAGCCTGCACCTCTGCCCCAGAGCTTGTGAGATGCTGGGAGAATTCCCACACCTGCCTGTATCCCCATCTCTCCTACTTTTCCTCAAGAAGAAAATTCATCCCTGCCTGCTCGGTGCTGCAGTGAAGGGGTTGTGTGAGCTGGTACTATTGGCTCATTGATGCAGATGTCTGCAGGGGGTAAGCATGGACGCTCACTGGCCAAGCCAGACCTACAAACGCGGCACATGGAAGGTGGTGAGTAAAATGTGCTAGTGCCCTGCAGGGTTTCCTCTCACAGTGTAAGGAAGGATGATCAATATGCAAGCTAAAGCTGGTTGAGACGGAAACCATTTCTGAGCATCTCTTGCATGCACAAATAGAAAACCGGAGGCTTTCGAGCACACAGAAATTGGAATTTGTTATCAGCAGGAGACATGACTTTGACATGGCAGGAAATATCATCACGTCCTTGCAACTGCTGTCAAACTGCAGTGATAAATTTCCCTGTCTCTAACCCTAGCAGCACTTGCAATTAGAGAGTGCTCAGCTGAAACCCTCCAGTGATTTCACATGCTATGCTGTTGCATTTATCCTCTTCAGGGACAAGGAAAAGCAGCCAGTCCCACTGTGGGATTCCCAGTTCATAATGCAGAGCTCCAGACCACAGACAGATGAACATGTAGATCGAAAACAGGTTTCACATGGACTGCAAATCAATTGCAGTGCTTCCAGAGTATTGGGTCTTATTCCTTTCTCAGGCAGAGAGACGCCCCTTTAGTTGACCCGCGGAAAGGTGGAGACCCACGGCCGTGCGTTGTCTGCTGGCTACAGCTGCTGGCTTTGCACTTTAAAACTACCTTTCTTTTAGTTGGCTAATCGCTTTGCAGATCTCCCTAATTGCACATTCTCCCTGGGCACACGTGTGCAAAGCACAAGCACCAGAATAGCTCTCCCGAGCGCATGAAGACACGAGACTTAATGTCTGAGTGACTATTCCTGTCTCACTCCTTGTAGTCCCACTGCTTTTATCAATCGAATAAAATCATAAGTTCAGCTTTCCCCTCTTTCAAGACTAACCCGAGTCATTTCCCTCACTCTGAAGGCAAGCCCGACCAGCCGTACTCTGCAAACTTGTTCGTTACCTGAGGATGCGGAGTCAATCTGCAAAGGGTCTTTCTGGGATAATCGCAGCAGTTCTGGTAAGATTTCCTCCTCGCACGGGCTCAGCGAGCATTTCTGGCAGCACAGCACTGCTGAAGGGTTACCTGCCGTGATGGATCAAGGAGAAACACACACGGTTCAGGTGGCAAAGTCAGGACATACACGGCGAGTAGCTGGATCACAAGACAACAAAGTGCTATTTCAGCAGCCTCACAGGGCTTAATAACAGTAAAAATAATAGTTCTGCTGTCACATCCAGTTTTCTAACTTTGACCTTGCTTCCTGGACTCCTTTTCAAACATCAGGAAAGTAAAATAAAACATCAAGAAAAACCATTTTGGTCTCTCAGTGGTATAGCTGTGATCTTTTCAGAGCAAATGCTGCAAAAATACAGCTTGCTCCTCCAAATACCCGGAAGTTTCCTGAGCCAGAACATGATTACTGCCCTGAGCACCACCTCGTAAAATGGCACGTTATTTTCTCCATTAATTCTTGTCAGCCTCGGAGGAAAGCTAAAGGGCTACTATTAAGACTACACCATTATTTTGAGTAGTAGCATTAATTTCCTATCACACACACACATACACACCCACACTGCCTGCAGAGTAATACGGGTCTGGAGAAAGTCAGATTACTATTTTTATGTAACAGAATTATTGCAGCGTGAGTGTTTCGGTGTTTGCCTTACGTACAGTACCGTTTCTGGGCTGCAAGAAGATGCAGCAGCATCCGGATGATGCCTTGCCTTCTGGGGGGAGTATATGGCACACTGTAGTGAGAGTATTTCCCGCTCCAGGGAAGAAAACTATGGCAGATATGCATGTGCATACGCGCACTCTGCACTTCTGTGCGTGCGTACAGAGACACTCACACCTTTCCTACATACGTGAATGAAAATAAACAGATCTAAGTCCTGTAAGAGAGAAAGAAAAAGAGAGCATGCATGTGCATGTGTATTCCAGCCTTGCAGCTATAAGGCAACTATATTTAGATAGTTGTATCATCCCAGAGGATGGTACTTCTTTAACAGGCAATGAAAGAGTAGCCATGGTTACTTTTCAGAGTTCAGCTTTGACCGTAAGATGATGACTCTGGTTAAAATGACCGTTTATAGAGCGTGCCAGAGCGCAGCAGAGCAGCAGGCACCTCTGCCCACAGCCCTGCAGGACGAGTGGCGAGCTGCCTCCCAGCTCTTTGCCCCCTTCCTCGCTGCACCAAAGCAGAAACCTCACAAACACACCCAAAACTTACTCCACGCCGACAGCCACCCGCTAAAGCTGTTTGGGCAGATCCCACCACCAAAGCCCGACGCCAGCTCACTGCCACGGACACCACCACGGCTCGCTGTTCCCGGTAACCGCCAGCTCAACCGAACTCACCCAGCGAGCTCCGGCTCCAGCGGGAGGGCTGCTCCCTGTGCCTCCAGAGCTGCCCAGAGCTGCCTGCTGCTCCTGGAAGAGGTGGTGGCGGTGGAGGTGGCGGTGGTGGTGGCAGCTCCTGCGGGTCCCTGCAGCCACTGAGGAGCGCATCACCTCCCGGCCGCAGCCCGCGAAGGTGGGTGCCCAGATGTTCCCGGCGCGGATTGGTCCAGCGGGAGCAGATGTTGCCCGGTTGCTAGGAGTGTTGCTAGGAGCGTTGCTAGGAGACGGTGACGCTCTTTCCATCACTGGCGCGACTCGAGGCGGCGGTGAGGGAAGGAGGGAGGGAGGGGAGGGAAGGAAGGAGGGAGAGTTAAGCCCAGTCACCGGGATGCTCCTCGTCGGGGCTGCCCGCTGAGCCGCAGGATGGAGCTGCCTGGGGCATCGCGGCAGGGAATGGGGATGGGAAACAGCCCGAGCTAGGAGGGAACAGCTCTGCTCTCCACTTCAGGGCGCAGGAACCCTCCCGTTAGGGCAGGCTGAAGGATGTACGAAGCAGAGAGGAAGCCGCAGAAGAAGGGCAGAAGCGGGGACGTGGCTGTATGACACCGGGAGAAACATGACCTGTTGCCTTGAGGGACTGGAGGGAGCTGTGAGTCCAATTTGGGACTGCGGGCAGTCAGAGCTGAGAGCAGAGCTCTTCTGGGCTCTCTCTGGGTCAAACTCCTCTTCCCTCCCAACATACATTGCTCCCTCCTTCTCTGGTGCCCACCACTTTGTCTTGGCTCATTGGCTTTTCCCTGAGCTTTAGGGATGCCCCATCACTGTCCTCTGGGTCGCACCCTGGCACATACACCCGTGACCCCAAAGAGGCACCACAGCACTCTGAAATCCCACAGGCAGAAGCTGGAATTGCTGCAGGAACAGAAGTCACACAGCGAAACAACTGAAACCTCCTTCCTTTCCTCTTAGGAAAGCTGGGGAGGGGGTCTTTATAGGGAAGTGCAGGGATAGGATGAAGCGGAATGGTTTTAAGCTGAAAGAAGGGAGATTTAGATTAGATATTAGGAAGATTTTTTTTCCTGTGAGGGTTGCAAGGTAGTGGAATGGGCTACCCAGAGAAGTCGTGGCTGCTCCATCCCTGGAGGTGTTCAAGACCAGGCTGGATGGGTCTTGGAGCAACCCGAACCAGTGGGAGGTGTCCCTGTCCATGGCAGAGGGGTTGGAACTGGATGATCTTTAAGGTCCCTTCCGACCCAAACCATTCTATGATTCTCCCCAAGAACTAGCAGGTTGCTGTTGGACTGGGGCATCTTCTGCATCTCAGCCAGACCGGGGGATTTTACTGCTGAGCGCACTCCTTATGGGAACTGGTGGGATATGAGACTCAGCTTACTCTCAGTACAAAGGGTGCAGCCAGCAAGGCTTAGATAAAGCCTAAAATGAATAAGTAAAATCTTACCTGTGCAAAACCGTGTGCACAAAGAGGGGAAATCCCTTTCCTGAAGATCCTAACACTATGAGTAGATTGTGGCAGGCAGAGGAATATTAAAAAAAAAATAAAATAGATTTTTTTAAACCTAGTTTCTCCAGCCACCTATGTGTAGGGTTCTTCTAGACTCGGGAGGGAGGCTATCCTTTCGTACTACTGAAGGTGACTCAAGGGCTCAGCCAGTGCCAAGAACAAGGCAAGATGTTATGGGAACATGTTCATTTTGACAGCATCTGAAGCGTCTGGGCAATGCCCTGTTTTATTGCCTTCTGGAAGATGGGTGCCCCTTGCGAGTCATACCTGGGCACATCACTGCTGGTAGGACACACAGAGCTCCTTTCCTGGTTGCTCCAGGGTGTCCATGAAGATCCTGCAGAGCAGTATGCAGCATGCTAAGTCCTCCTCCCCCTTACGCACTGGGAATGGAGACATACTTCATTTGGCATTCACCTGATCTCATTCAAATTTTAACAAACTGAGTCTTGGCAGGCCCAAGTCCTGACTAACACACGTCAGTACAGCAGCCTCAAACCAGCCACTCCATCGACTTGGAGTATCTGGTTGTATTTGGTACTCACTATGCACCGACATGTACGTGCATGCACACAGCTCCTCTGATTTTGCAGTTTGAGAAAAGGTCAGTCCCAACCATACACTTATTTCAAATTATCTCTGAAGCTCTGTTTCTTTTATTGAGAAGTCAAATGAACTCAAGCTAATTTCAAATTTGAATTTACTAGGACAATAGGAAGGCACTGGAATTTAATTGATTTTGATTACCTGACTTATTATTACTCTGCCAGTAGTGATAGTTCAGGTTGGCGTAATTTTAAATTTACTGTGAGATGAATCTGACATTTCTCTGCTGCTGAATAGAGGACTTGAGCGATCCTTCAGCTCTTCACAAATATGTCATAATTAATTCAGTGATATCACTTCTGTAAGCAGAGATAGAAAAGGAAGACATAGAAGCACTTACTCTGCTTCTGAGAGCTGAATGAACGACAGCCTTAGTTACTCCAGTCTTTCTGAAACTGATGGTATTTTTTTTAACATTCAACACAATTTCTACTGCAAAGACACATCTTCTCCTCTCCTGTCAGCACACAAGTAGTACTTATTAGCTGGCAATATTTTACAGCCAAAAGGTCAGTTAATCTTTCCTCAGCTGGCTCCAAGAAGCATTTCCATCCCCTGATCAGCCAAGAGCAAATTCTTCTGCAGTCCAAGTCTAGATGCTTTTCTTTGTGCCCTTTCTGAAGGGGCAGAGAACAGGGAAACAGAGCCCCTGCCAGCATGATCCAGCACTGCTCTGCTAGCTAGAAGGAACCCCCATCAAGATGAACAGCAGATGCCCCATCCCATCCCAACCCATCCCACCCTCTTCCTCTTGCCATGGGAGCACAAGAGATCACCTTCCCTCTTCAACTGAAGAGGAGCTTTCCCCTCTGCCAGGGATGCCTGGTTGGGAATCGCTGCTCAGCTGAAGCGCACGATGTTTTAATGCAATGGAAATTAAACAGAACCATGAACTGGGACCAAAGTCTCTATTGACAGTGATATTATTTGAAAAGATAAGACTTAACAGTGTACTGCACAAGATAAAACCTGGACAGGCAGACAAGAGAAGAGTAGCTTTCTTTTTCCTTTCTTTTTTATTCTTTTGAAAGCAAGATTGCCTGAGCATAGTCAGTGCTATAATAAATATATGTTTTTAAATGGTTTAGAGCAATTGGGGATATAAAACCCCAGAACATTAGCATTTACTTTAGTTTAACTGCTTCACAGAATTAGAAAAAAACAGTTCCATCATTTCAAAGCAGTTACATCTCCTCAAGCCAACTGTTAAAGAAAAATTAATGTGCCCTTTTGAATTTAAGCACCAAGCATTCAGAAGATACATGTATAAAAACACCAGTCCTTCCAGGCAGCATATACCTACACACACTGTATTTCTGAAGGCAGCATGCAGAAGGTATTATTTTCAAATGATAAAAGGTTCCTGAAATGTTTAGCATTTGTACCTGAAATGCTGTGCAGTTTCAGATGTGAGGGCTTGCATCCTGGACCAATTTTTATCCCTGGTCTGGCCCACTCAGCTGCCTCTGACAGACAAAGATCCTCAAGGGCTTTCCCAGCTGTTGGCTTGTCACAGCAAATGGACACAAGTAGTTCCAGTTTCTGGACCCTTTTATGCCTCCTAATGGTTGGCCAACCTCAGAGGGACCTGATGACTCGGAAGGCTAATCCTGTTTGAGTTTAAAATGCAGCTTTTGCATTTCATCCTAAAAGACCAGTTCTTTTTCCTTCTGTTTTTCCTGTACTAGAACTCTATTTTTCTGCTCTATCTTCTAATTCATTGTACAAGAAAAATTGTCAGCACTTTAAAATTTGTTGACATTTCTACATTTTAAAAAAAAAAGCTTTCCAAAAGCTTCAGAAACAAGCTGGGGAAAAGCCAGACTAATGAAGCCCATTTTCCTACATATTTTGTGCTCTTTATACCTTCCATCTTCCCCACCACTAACAACCAAATCCCACCACATCCCCTGGGACAACTCCAACTAAACCAGACACAGCACAAGAGGCAGCACACAGTGTCACTGGTCCAGAGCCACACACCATCATGCTGGACCTTCTGACCAACCCTCAGCCATTAAACCTACTTCTTTGTGCTTCTCTGCCAGGTGAGAAAATTTGTAGAAGCATAATTGTCTTTGAGACCGTTACCCTTCTTTCAAATGTGATTGAAATTGGCCAACCTGTTCAAAACCGATGATGCTGAGGGAGAGACTGGCAAGGAGACAGATGGCAGACGGCTCAGCTTCTTTAGCCTCAACAGAGCTGATTGAGAAGTGGGAATGCTTTCACCTTCTCATGAAAAATGATATCACTCTTTCGTTGAAATTCAAAACTTAGTTTCCCAACATAAAAACTGTGACTTTTCCAACCGGTCAAAATTAGGATGACATCAGTGATGTCTTGGCAAAACAATACTTGGTGCTTCGCCAAGGAATGAAGCTGCTCTGAGCAAGGACTTGAAATGCAGCTAGAGGAGGAACAGGATAATCAGAACAATAAAACCAAACACAGCTGAGAGCCCCTAGGGAGCCGGTCAGATCTACATGTGCTTGTGGTGAACAGTGGGCATTCCAGCAAGAGCAGCAACAAGTGGACTGCTAAGCCCACCGTCGTGTTTGCATGGTGGTGTTGTACACCAAGCATGCAGAAATCTCAAGTATTTTATCACTTATTTTATGGGCAGCCTCAGACCAGTCATGTAAGCCAAACTGCTCAAATCTTGGCACGAAAACATGGCCCATTCTCCAAGTTCAATACCAGCAGCTCCAGCGTAGCATGTGCTAAGTTTGCACAGGGACACAGGCTCAGAGGAATAAACCGAACCCTGCTTTGGTTGAAGACATCCCCACAAGGCCATCATGAGGTTGTGGGAACTGGGAAGCAAGTGTGGTGTCCCCAGCAGTGCCCAAGTCTTTTAGAGTAATTACCAGTACCCCTCAGGACCTGATTTACACCGGAGAAAGAGCATGGAGTGGGTGATGGAATTGAGGCTGGGAGATGGGCAGGGTGAATTTTAAGTGGTTTTCAGAAAAATGCATGGAGTAAAATGGTATTAGGAATAATCAGGCCAGGGAAGTACTGCCCCAGTACCAACTTGGGTCATGCCGCCACCTCAGCAGCGGCGTCCACCCAAGCTCCCAAACCCCAGAGCAGCCTGCAAAGAGTGTCTGGTTCTGCACATTCTGCTCTGTGGCTGGAGGAGCTGCTGAGGACACGACTGCAACCCAGACCAAAACCCACAGCCTTCCCTCTGCAGCCAGACCTGCTGCTGAAGTCTCCAAAAACGCAGAATTTCACCAGCACTTTCCCACTTGCACCCGTCTCAGCTGTGACTGGTCATCCCACCAACATTAGTCCTTAGCAAAACACATATTTCATCAATGATTTGCACCAAGTAGGGTTTTTTCTGAATGTCCTCATGTCTCACCGAGCCTCCTAGCACACTCCATTTTGATGCCATCATTCAGATGAGGAGCTCTGGGCTGGGTTTTCCATGTACCCAGGCACAGCTCATATTGGCCGCTGTTACTGAGGCTTCCAGAGACTGAAGCTACAGTCACCAGAAAAAGAAGCTCTATTTCTAGGTTGGTCCTGGAAAGCCAGCTCTGTGGATGCCAGCAGGGATTCAGGAATCGTGGTTTCTCATGCCTCCCTCAAAGACAGCACTGCTATTCTGAGAGGGAGAAACAAACCCTGGTTCAAAATCACAGATTAGGAAATTTTTTTAGCTTTAGTTTTTCTCTGCCTTAATGTAGGCACGGATTACAGCGACCTGGCAGAAGCATGCCCCACACACAAATACATCAGGACCAAAGATACGCGCAAGCATAAGTGGCCACCAGACAACGACGTGGTCGCCACAGACATATCCCCACCATGATGTTCCTGGCTTCCTATCAGCCCAATTTCAGCTCTCCCACACAACACCTGAGCCCTCACCTCTGTTTCCAAAGCAAGACACATCCGCCCCGTGGCCAACCCAGCCACTACTGGGGCACCTCTCAGTGTCCCACCCACAGGCCCAGGATGTCAACAAAGCTGGTGTTTCCATACAGGAAGGATACTGGTGACATTGACTCCACACACACGCTGGTGCAGGTACCAATACGTTCACAGGTGTACAGGAGAAATGACGGCTGGGGGACCATCACAGAGCGGGAGCTCTGGGCAGGAGTTGGATGAGAGCTGGAGGAACACCAGACACTGGCACTTTTTCTTCCCCACGTAGCGCTGGCTGAAATGTAGAATAGTGAGGGAGGAGGCAGAGACACTGCAGGACTTGGCAACCTCTTCAGTCTCCCAAAGACCCCCAGCAGCCTCTGCCTGTGTCTGCAGGGTCCCTCTGTCCATGCAGATGGACAGGGGGACCAAGTGAGAAGATACCTCCCGTTCCTCCCAGCTACGCATTATGCATCAGACACCTGCATCTTTGTTCTGAACAACGCACGTCCACCTCTCCTAGATGCATATTCACTTGGTTCTGCCACAATACGAACAAAAAAGGAAGATACGCTGGTTTTGCATGTCTACATGAGCCATCTGCTGCTATTTTATTGATAAAACCCTGTAACAGCAGCATTCACCATAACAAAATAAGACTGTTTCTAAGGTGTGGATGGTTGTATGTGTGTGTGGATAATTTCAGCCCAGAATTCTGCAGAACCTGGATTTAATACCTTTTTTCCCAGTCAGATATCATCTAGACATTAGTATTCCTAACGCAGCATATAATTAGCGAGAGGCAATATATTGTATGATCATGCACGTTAGCACTTTAGTAGAATAAAAATGTTTCATTGTCAAGTACATGAAAAGCTAAGAATAAACCCGTACCACTCTTCCTGTTGAATACCCAAACATCTTTTCACATCATATTTTTCATCTTTTTTTTATCACAGTTTTGCACTTCAGATATCTCTTTCAATCAGACACATAGCAAGTGAAATGACGCCCGTAACATTCCGGTGGTCTCACAAGTCAATACCAGTCATTTATTAAGTAGATTGAAGGTACAATTTTCAGTGCAAATCTTTGAACTTTACGAAAATGAAAAGGGTATATGAATTTGTTTCTTATAACCTTCACAGTATGAATAATTCTCCTTTTATAGATGCATTTATCATAGAAATAATTCAGCAATAAATTCAAGCTCTAGAAGATGTGCTTTCGTACCAGCAGAAGTTAGGGTCCTGGCATTGTTATTAATTTGTCTGTGTTGTTATTATTTAAAGTGATGGATTCGTAGATAAATTTTGTGCTTGTACATGGTTGGCTGGGAGAGGAGAGTTGAGACCTCCATTACTCTTGATGTACTCTCAGCCACAGGGCTGAATTACTCAGAATACCAACCTGCTCGCTACTTGCCCGTGGTCTGCACTGAGGATATGACAGCAATGATAGAGAAAATCTTGCAGGAGGACTATTCTAACACACACCAGGAGGAGACGCATTAAGCGGGCTTACAACGTTGTCCTGCAGCCCAGTAGCAACGGATGTCCACCCACGAAGCTGGTGGAGGGCAAGAACTACCACATCACAGGGCTCACAAAGGAAAGAGGAGATGCACACACGCACCTCAGCCACAGCATCTCCAGCATCCAGCTGTGACTGCAACAGTGAAACAACAAAAACCTGTACTGCCAGAAATGGTAAATTGTTCCAATATAGAAAGAAGCCAATACACACTAAAAATAACTTGTCATGTACAGTATATTTAAATCAACAGTCAAACATATATCAAGAAGTGCTTCATGCAAATGCCTGGAGGCACTCTACCACAAACAACATTTTTACATCTACACGTATAAATGCCACACAGTATTTAAATGCTAAGTCTACCGAATGATTACTTCATTTACTCTTCTTGACAAACAAAACTCTCTGCTGGGAAAAAGTCAATGAAGTTACAGCCGAGAATACAACCCAGCAAGACAAAAACCACAGCTGTGCCAGCAGAGGACTGCGGGAGACATGTGGTTTAATTGGAAACCTTGTGCTTGAGGTGTCACATAGTGACAGCAAGAGATGGAAGGACAGGTTTTATCCTGAGCACCATAAACATAAAGTACTGCTACCAGGCACAGACCTGACTTGGAGCAGATCTCTACAGATATTAATGAGAAGATGGGAGGTGTGAAGATGGGGACAGCATGAAGGAAAAGCACCTGGAAAGTGTGAACCAGACACAACAGGGATGAGGAAAGATGGCAAAATTACATGATTTTTCCTAGCTGCTAATGAGGAAAGAAATTTGCAATGTTCTCTTAAGACTGAGAAAGTAAGGGAGAGGGAAGAATTTGGCACAATAAAATGCCTTCCCTGGAAGTCAAGACTAATTAATGGTCATGAGACTGGGGAAAGAATTCACCTTTTGTCCAAATCCTGAATCTTTCTCATTCTTTGCCCATGGCCAAGACCAGCTTTTCATCCCTCATCACCCAACGAGATCAGGCCATGCTGGGTATGACATTACAGAGGACAGACACCTCCAGAGTGTTTGGTATCTATTTGACGGTCACGTATTACAGTCAGAAGGAAACGTAGGAGCCAGGAGATGAAGTCCTCACTTCCTTGCACCTGCAGCTGCTCTGGGGGCTGTGATTCCTGTTAGACCACTTTTGTGAAGCAAAACTCAGCAATCTGCTTTCTAAATAGTTGAGTAACTAACAGTTCTGAATGGAGCTTCATAGCTCATATTTGGCTTTTGGCTTTCTTCTGCAACTTTTTGCAGCCTTAGTTGCTCAGAAGATACAACAAGCTGCCTGCACAGTTTTCTGTCGTGCAAGGTCACACAGCCTACCACAGCCCACCTGCAGCGCTGCCAAGCAGCACAGAATTCCTTCATAGAATCATAAAATGGTTTGGGCTGGAAGGGACCTTAAAGATCATCCAGATCGGGTTGCTCAAAGCCTCACCCAACCTGGCCTTGAACACCTCCAGGGATGGGGCATCCATGGCTTCTCTGGGAAACCTGTGTCAGTGCCTCATCACTCTCACAGTAAAAGAAAAAATTCTTCCTCATATCTAATTTAAATCTCCCCTCTTATAGCTTAAAACTGTTACTCCTCATCCTACCCCTGCACTTCCTGATAAAGAGCCCCTCTCCAGCTTTCCTGCAGGCCCCCTTTAAGTACTGCTATAAGGTGTCCCTGGAGAGCTTCATCGGTGGCATCTCATAGGATCCAGGTTTTGTGTCTCTGTGATGGGCAATACCCAAACCCCACACAAGTTCCCAAATTAGGATCAGCAACACTGGACTTGTTGGACTTGCCTTACCCAAGCACTTGATTTTCCCTGTTTTGTATGTGAAGACCTGACTAGTGACAGAATTTTGCTCAGGCTGTTCAGCTTTGCAGCAAGATCTCAAAATTTATCCTCCCATGAGGAACTTGGGAGGAGAGGAGGGGTGGAAATCTCACCTTCAGCCTTCTATTTTGGGGGAGCAGCACAGGGAGAGCCCAGCTGGCAGCTCTTCTCTTCCACCCTCATTGGTACAGATGGCTTGTTTGGAGAAGAGAGAGATCGTAGTGCTAGAAGAGATGAATGGTATCTAACAAATTCTTTATCCAGGCTACAGTATTGACCTATATCTGCTTCATAAAGGTGAAAAAACATGGATAGCTGTGTGGGTTGAGCAGGAACATCTTCCTGCTGCCAGCTGGCAAACAGCTTGGGGATTACAGCATGAGGATTAATAGCCTTTGTCATTTGTAAGTGCAGATGCTAACCTTACTCACATGACAGACTGATCTTCTTTGGATTCTGTGCCTGTTTGCTGTTCCAGAAAGATGACCTTGGGCTGCTGTGAGAGACAAAATATTTACACATTCATTCTAAAGGCACAGGCTGCAGAAAGACACAAGCTCGTTCTGCACTGGAAAAAAATAGAGAAGGAAAAAAAAAAAAGCTGTATGCCTTCAGCAGACCCACAGCTAAGGAATCATGCAGACAAATTGGTTTCCAGCTCAGGCTTGATGCCACTGCAGCCCAGGTGTGCTGCTTTCTAGAGTACAGAGTGAGCAAAGTCCCAGCTCTACAGCAGCACAAGCACACTGAGAGCCTTCCCTCCCCAACACCTTCCCAGCCACTGCTTAGGGTTTTCATTTCTTGCACAACAGCCTGTTAAGTCTGCACCAGATTCCAAACAAACTCTCAAGCCAGCTATGTTGAATTATCCTATATGTCTTTCCAAGCTTTAGGATCTGTCAGCTTCTGGCTGCTTTTATCACAGAAACAGACCAGCTGGAAGCCAGCAACACTGCCTGGGGGATGAGAACGTATTTGCTGGGGTAGCGCACGCTGAAGGGAAAAACCTGCCTCATTCAGAGTGTGAGCTCTTCTACAAACTCTGGCTGCTTTTTTATTTCCCTCAAACCATAGTTACTAACATCACACTTAGTACATTTGAAATGGAAAGCGGATGTTCCTGCATATTAATTTTTTCAGGCTCTGTTGTCCTTTTACAGGACACGATGGTTATTGAAAAAAAAAAGAAAGAAAGCAAATAGAGAACAGGTTGTTTCCTTTGTCATTAACTTGGTCGACATTGAGGTGAATGGACGTCACTGCTTTGTAACTATTAAAGTATCACAGCCCAACTAAAAAGCTTCAAACTCCACAAGCAGACTAGGGATCAGGGAGGCAAGGTCTTTATAATGAGCACCATAACTTTAAGAGGATCCCTCCAGGAGTCAGCTCCCCTTGAGCCTGGGGATAATGCGAAGGGGAAGGCCACCTTCTTTGCTCAGCCTTTCTGTCCACCTTTTGTGCCGAAGGGCAGAAGGCAGCTGAGAGGCAGAAAGATGAAGTGCAGCGATCATACAGATTAAAGATGATGATAAATAGAGGCCTGGAAAGGAAGCTCTGTAGGCACGCTAGCTTCAAGGTCATCACCAGCTGCAACTGAAGGAGAAATGAACTGCCACCAGAGGAAATGCCTGCTCCTCTGCTGAGCTGCCACCTTAGGCTTTATGCTGGAGAAATGATCAATAGCAGCTGGCAGCCTTTGGTTCTGTGCACCCAAGAATATCTAAAGACATTCATGACTGAAGATCAGCCAGCTATGTAAAGCACCAAACAACTTCTCAGGGTCTGCAGCCACTAAAAATATATCCAGGTATTGTCTGTGTGCCTCAGGAGCTACATAGCCCACATAACCCTGCAAGGGAATCACAGACAAGCTAGAGCAACAGAAGCGAACAGACCATGGCAGGGGCCACATAATTACAGACACTGGTGAAAAGGAAGCCTAGATAAAGCCTTTTCAAACGGGCACTTCAATAAGCTACAGCTGTAGCTCAGAAGGCTAAAAGAGGTACTCGTTTCTGTGGGCATCAGTTGAAAGTCAGCATTATTACAGGGAATATAAACGTGGTGAGATCATTCTGTTCTGTTGCCGATACACATTAAACACACACACAAAAATAACAGCACAGAGCCTAGCAGGACAGGGGCGTGCTGGCTGGAGAGAGACCAAGGAAATAACAGACGGCAACTCGCCGAACGACACTGCTTGAGATACAGAGATGTATCCAGAGCACTTGCCCACAATATTCTGGGCTTATGCCAGTGCAGTTTGTTTCTTCCCACATGATGGGTTTGTGGGTTTTTAGGCTTTATTTTTTTTTCCACAAGAGAAGAAAATTCAAACAGCTACAAGGAATTCCAGATGGTGGTGTCATAAGGGGATGAATTATCTTAGAAAACACGAGTGCATATGGAAACCTCCATAATCTGGACTTGCAGTCACCCAAGCATTCCCAGAACCGGGTCAGTCATTGCTTTTCCTCTCGGTGAACATCCCACTTCTCCTCTCTCAGATACGCACAGAACAGAGACTGGGCATCGGCCTCCATATGGATGGGGGCTGGCAGAGCACAGGGCCCCCATTCTACTGACCATCACCAACTGAGAGCCAAGAGTGAGTCGAGATTCCCAAGAAATGGATATCTTACTGGAAATGTAGTCTTGTCAGCCACTTTGAAAGGAAACAAAGGGTTAAAGTAGTGACTGAAAGGGCAGTGGTATTTACATAAGGAAGCCCATAAGCACACACCCAGCCTGTATCAATATTAGCAATGACTAATTCAATCTGTCAATGGGAAGAATTATAGGAGCTCTAGAGTACGGAGGAGCTGCTGCAAAGCCTTCATCTTACAGACAGTCAATACTGAAAAGAAAAGCAACAAAAATCCCAAACTACAGCTAGTGACCATGAGCACTCCCAGCACTGTGTTCATCCCACGATTCCTAAATTCCTCCATTCCTTCAGTAGGATTTTAATGAACCCCACAAATGGAGTCTCAAGGCACAGATGTATCAACAGGCTTAGCAGCAGCTCCGAAAACCCAAAGCTCCTCTTGCCTCACCCCTTTTCCCATCGCTCCAAATTTGTCTGGTAAAAAAACAGGCCAAAACGTTGCTGCAAGGATGCTGCAACCTGCTCCCATCCGAGAGCAAAGTTTCACCATGTGCTCAGATATTAGCTTAATCTAAGTAAGCTTTTTTCACTTGCTTTCCTCTGACTTCCAATACTCTATGCTGAAATTATACATTAAAATTCAATTCCCTTACTGCTGTATCTTCAGAAAAAATCTTGGTGTGAAAACAGCATGGAAGTCCAAAACCGGTTTATTTCATTGCTTTTGAAATTCTCTTTTCCAATAATTCTTTTTAATCACACTATTATAAAACTGGGTTATCTCCAGTTCACTGCTGAAACAGATTATCAGCTTACACTTCTCCCTTAGCTAATCATTAAGCATAAGCAACACTTTGCAGGTTCAAGAAGTTATGAAGAGAATCTCGGTAAGTTTATTAAACACACACTTCTCAGATAATAAAATTACTTATAAACACCCTTATATACATTTTATGCAGTTTAGGTAAAAAGGAAAACAACTGAAATCAGCAAGTGCACCTTTAGAATGGGGCTGTTTCCTCTGCTTTCTCCCCCCCAAAAGAAAAGTACATTATAAAAACACTTTTCTCTTCTTCTGGTTACCACTGTAATACTCACATTCTCACACACCGGTAATACAGCAGCAGCCCAGTCCAGTCAAAAATGTATTTGCTGAGCTGTATTTTTGTGATACAAAGCCCTGGTAGTGCAAAGCAGTACAATGCCAGCTTATCCAGGCAGTGGAGGACAGCCCTCCTGCATAGAATACCCACCAGTCTCACCAGAAAAATGATGCTCAGACAGGCAAGTGGTAAGAATATATAAAACCATGGCCTGTAGAATAATTTGTCTCAGCCACACCAGAAGTCCTTCTACATGCAGATCATTCTGTCTGCCTCACAAGGAGAGGCAAAGCCCGTGTGTATCGCACCAAGCGATAACCTGTGTGTCTCACACTGCTGCCCTGTGGGCTCTGGCTAAGCCTGGATGTCATAAAAACCAGCACTGAGGCGCAATTTTGCTTAAACAGCCCGTGCCAAAATTTGCACTAGTTAAATTTACGCAGCACCGTTGAAGGCAAGGAGATGGCTGTGGTACAGTAGGAGGCAGAATTTGGTGCCAGGTGCCAGTAAATGACAAAAGGAAAGCATGAAGTGATTCAGTACAGACAAATCTTCTCAGTAGAATATTTCCCACGTCTTGCTGTCAGCAGCAGGAAGGGGGAAATGCCAGTGCTCTCTTGGAGAGCATGGGGAACAGGAGACCGCGCAGCTGAGAGTATCTGAAGGTCTCAGCACCCTACTGCATACACACCGTCAGTACGCTAGACAATTAACATCCTCTGTTGTGTTGTAGGCAGCATCGCCACCGCTAACCACTGCCGAGCGTTTCAATAGGCAAGTAGAAGACTAAGGCATGTCCCCTACCCATCGTCTCCACGACGTCAACTCACAGAGCAAGGAAAAAAGATTAAAATGGAAAATTACAATATAACCTGAAAAGTGACTACATAAAAGTGTCATCACCTCATCCAGCCAGCCTGCTCCTTGCGTTATTTTCAGTTAGAGGCAGGCAACACAATACGTTTCTCTGGGGTTAGGTCAGCAGAGCCAGCAGCCTGTCTAGGGGGGGGTGCCCTGAATCCTATTCCTTGCCTGCAGGAGAGCTCGCCCCACAGATGAGGTGACGTGGTCTGGCATCCTCTACTGCTCAGCACGCCAAAAACAGTCCCCTTTCAGATCCCGAGAAGATATTACAGAACAGCATATTTGAAGAAGAGCCCTCAAGCAAACTGATTTGTGCTTAACTGAATTGCTGAGAAATCATTGATCTAAAGCCTTCCTGTGAATTGCACACAGAAATGCTTTTCTGAATGAACCTCACTTTTCAAAAACCAAGTAACACATTGGCAAAATAACGATGCAGAAAACAGTGATTCAGGCACAAAGGTGGATGTGCAGCTTGTTCTGGTCTTTTTTGGTATTCATGATGACAGAAGCCATGAACTTCAAGTAAACTTATAAACATGCATTGTGTAATTGCAATACAAAACTGATGTAGTTATCTCTCGTGCAAACCCATGACAATGCAGGCTAACAAGTGCATAAAATGCCTAATTAAAAATACTGGTAGTGTTTAGTCCTAATATCAGTTGTTGGTACAGAACAGTAGTAATGTCTAGGCACTTAAAAGTTCACAGAGAATTCAAGATTCTTTTCCCACACTGCCTGGAAAATATACCATCCAGTTTAGGGTGGTATCAAATGCTTAGTTCTAGGATTTAGAAACACAATAATAAAAGATAATATGATCTGCATGCATGTGAGCTATCTGTATGTCAAGAATATTTGCAAGCTTCATTGATATGAATAAGGGGAAGGAGAGAAGAGAGAGTTTATCCTAGAAGAAAACAACATCAGGATCAGTCCGTGATCATTAAGGCAATGACAAAATAGGTGAAACAATGATCAATGATGTGATTTGTAAGTTTTCCCATTGCTTTTCTCTAGGGTCAATTATTTGGATGTAGAAAATGCAGGACAACATGGAAAGTGAAGAACTTAACTTGCTTCCCAGGCCTTGCCACCTTTAATACCCATGACTTCTGACATTGAAAATTCAGGTTAAATTGTACATGAGTCGTCAGAGCCCAGTGCTTGCCACGGGATAGCTGTTTTGTGCTGAGTGAGAACAAGGGAAGATAGCTCACGATCCCAAGACTTGCAGGCTGCCATGGTAACCACTAGGACTCCAGTAGCATGTGCCACCTGCAGACCTGCATCCCCTTCGACTCTTTCATTTCCTGCCAATGACTTTGCTCTTCCTCTCCACTGCTGTTCTGACCCATAGAAATCCAGCCAATCATCTCTTTGCGCTTCATGCTGCGTCTGTTGTATATGGAGATCATTAGCGTGACGTCAGAGAGCTGGAAGAGGGCAACCTGAAAGATGAAAGTTTCCTTGTAGACAGGGTTGGGCTGTCCACGACGGATGGAGGTCTTGCAGCGAGACATCTCCTGGCCCACAGAGTTGAGCAGGCAGAGCTTTCCATAGGTGTCTAGGACAAAGAAGAGGAAATAATGTTAGGCAGGGGTGAAAGATTAAATGAAAGTCCCAAGCAGTCAAAAGCCACCCAAGAAATCCAAGCAGAGCAGCTTTGCCTGCAGTGAATAACAGAGAAGGGCTAGACTGCTCTCCTTAGTAAAATTCATGGGATAAGAAGCAGCAGCCAGCTCTTGGATTTCCTCTATACTCAGCTAGAGAGAAGAAAGGAAGGAAAACGATGGCATGTTTCAGCCCTACTCTCTTGGAAAGAGTAGGAAATCTGGTTCTCAAGTCTAGCAAGCCTGTCTAAGACTAACAGAAACTATGATCATCTTATGGATTCTCCACATCAAATGGTATGTTTGCATCTTCCCTTCCTCTCCCTCACAAATCTTCCTTGGAGCTGTCTCACCAGGGCTTCCCTGGGCTGACTTGCCTCTCCATCACTTTCCTTTGGAAGAACGCTTCTACAACTTGGTATTTGAGATAGCAAACAAAAAGAGTTCTGAAAAACAGGGAAATAAAATCTGCACAGTGAAATAATTTGATCTCGTGTGATAGTTTCAAGGCTTTTTCGAAATTCTAATTTTACTGTTTTTCGTGGACTCAAGGTCAAATTTATTCACTATTTAGATCAATACAAGGAGTAAAAATGCTTAGCAGATACAGCAAAGGCACGGTCTAAGTCAGTGTTCCCGTAAATTCACCCTTAAAATAAATCTGTTACGTAGCCGCTAACACTGTGGTCTCAGGCAGAGCTCTGCGGTCCCAATGGGCCACAGACCCAGCTCAGCCCAAGTTTTCGCCTTGCTCTGTACGTGACGGTAACACTGGTAGTAAGATCAGTTGGTAGAGAAGTCCCCTCCTAACCCCTTCAAAATCTCTGCCTGGGTTTCTGCAAGTGAGTATTATTTCAGAGCGTGCTGAAGATAGATAGGAAATAAATAACAAGCCTCCGTCTCTTGTCTGCAGCATGTCTATCCTCTTCTGTTCCCATTTGATGTGCTATTTTATGCACTTATCTACTGAGCAACACAAGGTGTGAAATTACACTTCAGGTGTGAAAACACTTCTGTGTCTTTGAAGCAAGGCTCTTCACTCTTCTCAAACTGTTCCAATGAAAAAGCTGTCAGGAGGCTGACAATCGAGGAGCAAATTGTGAGCCTGCACAGCTGCACAGCTATGTGCTGGGTTTGGCTGGGGTAGAGTTCATTTCCATCGTAGTAGCTGGTACGGGGCTGTGTTTTGGATTTGTGCTGGAAGCAGCGTTGATGACACAGAGATGTTTTGGTCACTGCTGAGCAGGGCTTACACAGAGTCAAGGACTTCTCTGCTCCTCACCCCACGGCGAGCAGGCTGGAGAAGGAGGGCATAAAAAGTTGGGAGGAGACACAGCTGGGACAGCTGACCCCAACTGGCCAAAGGGATATTCCACACCATATGAGGTCATGCTCCCAAGTAACCCTCACACGTGATGGAGCCCTGCTTTCCAGGTGATGGTTGAACACCTGCCTGCCGATGGGAAGGCGTAAATTAATCCCTTGGTTTGCTTTGCTTGCATGTGCGGTGGCTGTGTGACTCTTAGCTGACAGTTGGCGTTAAACCACGAGACGCTATCAAACTACTGCAGGGAATTTCAGTCCAGTTATTAGCCGGGGGTGCCAATAAGCTCCCAGTGTAACACTGGAGATGAAGTAGATCTGGGAGGGTTTCCTTGCCTGTGATGGAGTAGGGTGTGGGCTGAGCAGAGAAGCAGCAATCAAGGACTGCTCCAAACACCCTCACTGTTATCTAACCTGAGCATGGCAATGTGCAACACAACTAACAGCAAATGAGGTACCTTTTTAGGTTATCTTCTCATGCCACTTCAGGGAAAGGTCACCTGCGCACGCCTGTACCTTGTTTTCTGAGAAGACGAGGAGAGAACTGAGGTCTAGACATTCCTCTCAGTAAACCTTGCTATCATTCTTGCTTTTGACTACTGCCAGTATGGCCAGCTCAGGTGTGATTCATCACACCTAGCCACAGGTATATATGCTTAAGCAATACCCTATAAAGACAACCGAGTCAATACCATCAAAGCAGCATATGACACAATTCAGCAAAGATCTAGTAGACAATGCCACCATTACAGAATACTTTTAACACTAAAGCAAGTGCCACAGCTAAAACACCTCACAGGATGCTGTTTCAGGATATTTCAGTTAGTTTTCCAGGCAGTGAATGGATGAGTTCCTCGCAGTCATAAACTCCAGGATGTCACATCCCTGACTGAGGCCTCAGCTTTTGCAAGCGAGGAGTAATACAGTTGGCAGTAAATAAAACTGAGCATCATGTGACCGCTGACTTAATAGAGACCAAAGTCAGAAAATTAGGCTTTTTCAGATCTGCTACATAGTTCTGAAACGAGACACTATCTATACAGTACCAAAGCTGGTGAGGATTCTGCATATATCATCTGGATCAGGCAAGAATGTACAGGCTGGAAGGAGACTTCGCTCAGGGCAGAGCTAATACCAGGAGCTCTCTTCATCCCCCTGTAAACATAGGCACAAAACCAGTGCAAGTGACAACTAAATCTGGCCTAAACTAATTCTTTTCAAATTTATTCCACCACATGTATTTTACCACTCAAAAGAAGTAAGCTTGCCTGAACAGAAATAAAAGAGTAGGTGCAAATAATATATTTAGCATCTGAAATTTGCTTTGCAGAGCTGGTACATAAGAGGCTGAGCTGTTACGCTCCTTCAATAACTACATATCAAGATTGTGGTTTGCCCTTACTGCATGGTGCCCCTTACAGCATCTTTTTAGGTGTCCTGTCAGGAAACACTTCCTACTTCTGCTTGTGGTCCAGTCTGGTTCTCTGAGATGGAAAGCTCTCCCCTTCGACTGCCTTTGCCAAAGAGAATGCATCCCCAGATACACAGTGAAATCAGTGGAACTATTGCAGGGATGAACTCGAGAGTTTACTGAGGAATGTATGTGTGAGAGCATCTATTCATTATGAAGGCAAACATTTTCCATCTAATTACATGCTCAGACTCAGTAATGGCCTCATTAACGTGGTATCTCAGCACTTTACGCTCTTCAGTGTATTTACTTTCACGCCACCTCTGTCAAGCACAAAAGGAGAAGAGAGATTAAGGCTTAATTCTTTAAAATGCCTAAGTGCTCACCTTCTATTTAGGCACCTAGCTCACTGGCATTAAAAGAGTGAGACCTCTTAATACCTGGGAATGCCTGAGGCTGCAGCTTGCCCATGGTTACACAGAAGTCTGTGAAGAAGCAAGAATGAAGTCTGATTTTGCCAAGACCAATTTTAGCATTGCATCAACACGGCTCACCTTTCCATGTAGGCTTTGAAACAGAAGTTCTTGCTACAGATCATTTTTACTCTAAACTCATTTTTCATCTCTGGTATGAGTGGATTGAACAATGTTCACATATACATAAAATATCAACATCTCTGTATTTAATACCAGAGTGAAAAGCACTAGATCAAGGAATGCTGCAAGAAGCCAGGCACATTTTGGGCTGGTGCTGCATAATCTTACTCCAGAGGTTTGGCCAGACTCCTCCTTGTGCAGACTGCTCTGTTTCTATCAACACTGCCCCAACCATAAAACACCTCTTGAGAGCTCATCTGCAAAGGCAATCAGTTTCTCCACGATTCTTCTAATGACCCATTTCTGTCATCATCCTTCTAAGGGAACTAAGTGATAATGACAACTCGGGGGAATAATCAACCGTAATTTATACGTTACCATTTTTGGAGCAGGAATCATAGAGTGCATTCGGCTTTTACTTACCTTAAGTTCCACCACTATTAATAAAGCTGACCTGTGAACAAAACCACTGCAACACAAAAGCATCCAACCCCTTGCTTGAATTTATATTTAGAAAGGAAATAAATCAAAGACTCCTGACTCCTCAGGTGTGGACTGTAAGGTATAATGCAGAGCTGTACAGACTTCCCCCCCTTGCTGCGCTCCAGGCAAACAAGCTCATTTCCAAAAGCAGTGTAACCGTGTTAGCATGCTGCAATCCAGACTAATAACACCCACAGTAAAATAAAGCCTTGGGCCTAGAGCTTAATTTCACCCAGCTGGTATGCCCACACTCCTAGCCTACAAGATAAATGGCAGCACTGTGTAGCAAAGAAGCCCCAGAGCTCAGCTCTGTGCTACTCTGCACAGCGCAGAAGACCACTGCTCCGTTAGTCGTGGCTTCACCCCCCCACATTAAACTGGTGATGGGACAGGAATGTTCTGAACCTGCCAGAAAAAAAGAGGAGGGTGAAGGACGTCTAGAACATCCCCCATAAAAATCTCTCAATCAGTTCCAGGTCTCACATGTGGCAAGAAGACATCTACCAAACCAGTCCATCCAACCCAACAGTACCCAATGCCTTAGTAAGTGCACAAAACTATGTCATATACGGTCTACGCTGATCGTCTCCCAAATACTCCCCCAGTCCCTAGGTATTTGTGACTCAAGAACGTCCTCAGTCAGAGGCAGTGTCTTTGTATTGTACGGTCCTCCGTGATCTTTCTTCACAAACTTGTCCCAGGCTGTACCAAACCCAAGTAGACTTCTCGCATCTACAATGTTCTGCAGTGAGGAACTCAATAGTGTAACTGAAGTCCTCATCAGGTCTCACTACCTTCTCGCTTCATTTTATGATCATAGAATCATGGAATGATTTGGGTCAGAAGGGATCTTAAAGCCCATCTAGATCCAACCCCCTGCCATGGGCAGGGACACCTCCCACCAGCCCAAGCTGCTCAGGGACCCATCCAACCTGGCCTTGAACACTTCCAGGGAGGGGGCAGCCACAGCTTCCCTGAGCAACCTCTGCCAATGTCTCACCACCCTAATCCTGAAGAATTTCTTCCTAATGTTTAATCTAAATCCTCCTCCTTCCAATTTAAAGCCATTCCCCCTTCATCCTATCACTCCAAGCCCTTGTAAAAAGTCCCTCCCCAGCTTTCCTGTAACCCCCTTCAGGTACTGAGAGGCTGCTCTAAGGTCTCCTCACAGCATTCTCTTTTCCAGGATTAACAATCCCAGCTCTCAGCCTGTCCTCATAGTAGAGGTGTTCCCGCCCTCTGATCATCTTCGTGGCGTCCTCTGAAACTGTTCCAACAGTCCCATATCCTTCTTATGTTGGGGATTCCAGAACTGGACACAACACTCCAGGTGAGGTCTTACGAGAGCAGAGGGGGAGAATCACCTCCCTTGACCTGCTGGTCACACTTCTTTTGGCTCTGTATCAGGAGAGACAGTGGATTCACTTTCTCAACGACACTTTCAATTTCATAGATCTCTGTGAAATCTTCCCCCATCTCCCTTTGCTGTAGGGGGAGCAGCGTATTCAGCTACAGCTTGCTGAAAGCTGTTCCCATGTGCCTGATTGTCTCCGTCACTCTTCATTGCATCTTTCCGGTTTGGCCACATTCTATTTGAATGGAGGGAGCCAGAACACGTGTACACGGTATTTATTAGGTTGCTGGCCATGTATTTACAGTCAAATACCAATTTTTCGTTTTATCCTCCCTATATTCCTAACCTTTGATGTGTTTTCTCACTACTGCTGCTGATGCTTGAGTGGACATTTTCCTGGAGCTATTTACTACAAGCCTAACATTTCACTCCCAAGTGGCTCCGAGTCCATCAGTTTGAATTGCACCTCTGCCCCCCATGCAATACTTTACATTCATCCCCACTTCATCTTCCACCTCACTGCCCAGCTGCTCGTTACTAGACATCCTTCAGGGGCTCCTCACAGCTGGCCTCATCTTTATGACCCTGAACAAAACTTTCTCAACTTTCTCATTGTAATTTTATTCAAGCTATATTCAAGCATGGACAATGGAAAAGATGCAGAAGGAGAGGTAGTCTTGTACAAGCTTATTGTGACCAACTGGCAAGCACTCGGCAGTGAGTGGCTGCCCAGCACCTCTACTGCTCTGTTAACCAAGCTCGCCAGACTGAATCTTCACCAGCTGGTACAGATCCTCTTTTATTATTGATAAGGTGGAAGCATGAATTAAAAAGCTTTAGGAGCTCAAGCAAGCTCTCTGTTCAGTGCCAGATAGGCAGGTTAAAAGTTACTTTTTTTATTCAGCTTCCTGATCTGAGTGGGAGCAATTAAATAAATTAACCTATGCTTTAGTTTTCCAGGAATGAAACAGGGAGAATAACTTTCCTTCCTCACAAACAAGTTGATAAAATAAAATCCACTACTGGCACTCAAGCAACAAATGCCATGTAAGGATCCTAATTTTTCTAAGGGAGCATTTTCCACGCTTCTTGGCATGTTATCTGTGGCTCAGATGGATGTTTGTTTTCAGACAAGTCTTTACTTTAAGAATTTCCCATTCCCAGTAGAAATCTAGATAGCTTGTTCTCTCCCTCCAGTCTTTTTCAGCACTAATGCTATTGTATTTGTTTAATGGGGTTAATATGCTGACGGTATAATAATGATCATGTACGGATGTAATTATTACACGTGATTAATTCCGCAGCTGCTGAAAAGCTTGGAGGACTTTTCTTAGGCAAGAGAATATTTTTACAATAGTCCTTCTCAAATTGCATTACACACAGACGTAAACCCCGAAAGAAATGCAGAAGGGGAAAGAATGAAAGCTGGATTGGAGGAGAGAGAGCCGCACCCAGCAGAGCAGCTGATGAAGGTTAAACTTGCGGGCAGAGACCATCTCTGTGTTGCGTGTTTATACACTGACTAGCGCAAATGATCCCTGGTCCATCACTACAATCCCAAGGTACCACGGCCATACACGTAGCATGCAACTGGATATAAATTTTTAAAGATGCGTCTGCCAATGGTGTAGGCTTCTCTTGTTACTTTTTTTATAGTAAACATCCTTTAAACGACACACTGGGTTTTGTTCTAAGAAGATACAATACCACAGACCAAAATATGAATCCCCACAAAATGCTAGCACAGGTTACTGATTTTTACAAGAACTAAAGAGAATGAGGTGCACAGCACACAAACCATTAGCACTAAAATGCCTAGCGTGTCCACATCGGACAAATCCGTAGATGTTTTTCTGCATGAGGCTTTTTGGCACACATTGATAATTTACAGTCCGATGCTGCAGCCATACCCTTGAGTGCTCTTAAGTGCTCTGAGTGATAATGGATCTATTTGCGTGATCAGAGACTGTAGACTCAGGCCTACAACTCAGCATGTTCCCCAGAACAATATCCAGACACTTAGCCTTGACCAAACGATCCTTAAATCCCACATATGTAACCTGAAGAGAAGACACTGCCTAAGCTTGAAGTCTCTGTAAGCTGTCCAGCCGTTTCCTAACTCGGTTTTTATCCATGAAAGCACTCATGACTTTGATATTTACTTGACTCAGTTTAACTCTCTGCATCCCATTTAAAGGTTTAAGTGAAGGAGAAAATGTACCCAGGAAAAGAGACTTGCACAACTTTCCCTTCCTTCTCCGGAATGCCCTCTGGTTTAGACTCTGCACCTAAAATCTCCAGTGCCCCAGTACAGCCCCTTCTTCTGCGCACAGTGAAACTCCTGTGCAAGGATGCCAAGAAGGGAGCGCCCACACTGCAGGAGATGCTGAGTTCCCTGGTGCAGGACCCCAGGTAGCAGAGATGAGGGTCAAGATGGGTAAAAGGCACAGCTGTAGAATTTGCTCTCCTGCAAGACTCTCCTGTCATTCCGCACAGCAGCAGCTGTCAACAGCAGCCAATACTAAGGCCACTGAGCTGCAATGGGACCAGGCAGGGGGACCGTGTCGGCTCTGCGCATGCAGGGCTGGGAATGGAGATGGATTCTGCCCATTGACTTCTCTCAGTCTTACTGTAAATGGCTGCACTGAATAGCAGTTTGGGCTTTGTATTTAAGTGTCCCAAAGCACTGTTATGTCTGAAATCCCCATGATACTTTAAAGAAATAAATCAGTCCCTCTGAGCCTCAAACAACAGAACTGCCAATAGGATGCATTTGAGAAAACACAAGGGCTATTTGCTCCCCTTCCAGAAAGGGAGAGAGCACCTTTAGTTTTCACCAAGTGAAGGACTTACGGAGCATCTCATTCAGCCACCAGCATGTTTGAATCAGTAACAACTGGAACTCACAGCACTCCTCCGCAGTGCCTGCAGGAGCTATCAGTGAAATGCATCTCAGACAAGTGCTGGTTTTCTTCCTTCTCTTTAACTTTTCAGTTTCTGCTTCACTGGGTTTTCCTGTTCTCACCACACTACTGGGAACTTTGTATGTGCAGAAAAACAAGGTAGAATGCAGAAGATAAAAGCATGACTTGGAAGAGAAGTAGCAGATTTTGATAGGTTCGGAATTTGCCTGTAATCATTTATAGATTTCCATGTTTCACCCAATAACTGATCTAACACTGAGAGATACTGGCCTGACAGTGCTAAAGTCGACCTGCATACAGAAAGGATGCAAAGAAACAATTCAAGATAGCCTTAACAACAAAGATGGAAGAACTGTTATGAAACAACACCAGGACTACTAGTTTAGGTGGCTGACAGACTGTGCCTAGCTTCTCAAGCTGATTCAATGAATTTTTCTGAAGCCCTGCAAATACAGAAATGGAAAATTCAATTAGAATTTAAAATGAAAGCTTCCTCAAGGAATGCTTCCTTTTCTCATATCCTGCTCCTGTATTCTTCACTTCAACAAACACAAAGTGCTTATCAGGTTTAAAGATGCAGCCAACCAAGCTACTGTACTTCTGTGCACCTACCAGCTGAAAAGCTGAATGGGACATCTAATAAAGGCAGCTAAACTTTTCCGTGCTGAAAGCTAACCTGTGTACATGCAGTTAATCTGCCAAACCCCATCCCACCAGAGGCCCAGGACAAGACACAACTCCGCAGTACGCACAGACAACAAGTTGCTCATCTTACTGCAACACACAGAGCTATGTAACATGCACCCAGAGAGACATTCATTAGAAGAATACAAAAAAGGTCAGTAATTTGTTCATGATATTGCAGGTTGTAAGCCAAAAAGGCAATTATTTGAGTTCTCTGCAGCGAAGACATTTCATTTATGGGAAACGTGTGGGGCATTACAGATGCCTGACCCAGCCAGACGCAAGACAGCTTGTGCAGGGCTTGATTTAAGAACAGAAGTACTACATAATCCTCATCTTCGGGCAACTAAGAGACAAAACTCCAATTCTAAGGTCAGATACATGAAAACATGCTAAAAAACCCTGCAGCAAATTAACTTGGACCTATATTGGGTCTACTTTAATTTCATTTCTAAGAATTAAACTTTAGCTACACTGTAGCACATACACACCCAGGCGAGCTTGCTGGCCAAGTATATTGTAAGACTCTTGTCTTAGTCTATCCTTTTTTTTAAATTACTAAAAAAGCCCCAGTTTGAAACCTTTTAATAAAACACATACATACAAACAAGAACATGTTTTTAACTCACACAGAGACCTGTGTTGCCACAGCTAATGTAAGACTAGCTAAGGCTACACAGGCTGAGGTCCTCTATCTTACTGTTGCACAGACTTGTCCTTAATTCTCGAGGGACTGACTGACGACACATTATTCCTGTAATATACTGATGTATAGTTTAGTGGTAACAAGTTTCCATGTCCATATACAGAAATAATCCATAAATATTTTGCTAGCACAGCATCTTGCAAAAGCACTCCTAGCACTTTTCAAGCCGGAGATACTACGTCAGATCCAGTGAATGCCAGGAACAATCAAAGGTTATTACCTTTGACAGGCAGGCAACTACATCTCTAAAAGCAAACACACAAAACCCCCAAAAAATGTTATTTCACATCGCCATTAACTGCTGGTTTCAGACAGGAGGCAAAAGGACAATATGAGATGAATACAGTACTGCTGAATGAGGCACAACAGCAGCAAAGCAGGTAACACCTATGGCTGCACGACTACATTGTGGGCATTAGTACTGTCCACTATCTGTCTCAAGGACTAAGTACAACTGAGGGACTAACTAAATCTACTGTAAGGCAATTCCCATTTTTTAATTTAGGTACTGGAAGAAGTGAACTCAACTGTTGCAACAAAAGAACAACTTTCAAACCTTCTTTCTTTCTTTTTTGTGCGGCAGTGGAGAATTCACAGCAGCAGGATGCCTAAAGGACCCAAAGCACCAGGTCACCTGGCACTCAGCAGCACAGCAAGGGGACTAAACAAAGTATAGTCCTGGAAAACATTTAATGGCACTAGGCAGGACCTCTGTAGGTCACACGGTAACACAAAATCACCTGGAAAGCGCTTCTTCCCTCTCACGGATCTGCTGAGAATTACTCTGTCTTTGGGGTATAATAGCACCTTTGCCATAATCAGATGTTGTAAAGGTATATGCAATGAAAGAGACAGTCATGTATTACTGTCCTGTCAGCTGTGTCTTCATATGATTGCCTCCAATTACACTGTAAAATTTACCAGCACACCTATCTGAAATAAGGCTTTTAATTTTCAATCAGATACTCTGTAAGGAAACCCGGCTCAGAAATGACATACTTGAATATCTTGGGGAAGAAAAGAAAAATCAAATTTTGACTCAATGGTGTTACTTAATAGCAGTGAAATTACTTACCAGGTGGCCTATTAATTGCGAGGTTTCGGAAATGACTGCCTTTGATCATCTCCACTGACAGTCGCCCCGTAGTGGCATTGTACGACAATCCTACAAGCAGCTCTGGCACCCCTCCATGTGACAGGGACTGTGTTGAAGAAGCGCTGTCACTGTGAGAGATTGCTGACAGACTAAGCTGAGAGTCTGCACTCTGCAGGGAAAGAGCACTGAAAGTCTCATCAGGACATTCACCACCACCCTCCCTTAATTTGTATCTCCTAGCCTTGTTTAGTATGACCTCTCTTAAGAAATGACAATGACTAAGAACGAATTATGATGGAGCAACAGAAGAATCAGAGCACCACTTCTACAAAAACACATCTCTGAACTCTGTCTTTAAAGATGAGGAACTCCATGAAATGTGTTACCACTAGTGTAAATCAAAGCCTCTGAGATAAGCATACATCCTACTACATCAAATGCACAGCAAATCTTGACAAAGACTTTTGGATGGAATGCATTTTGCAGTTTGGATTTTTTTTTGGTCATGTACTGTATATTTTTTTACTTTCTTTCCTTGCTACTATGATACTCTCTCTACCTCCTCTTCACCCAGGATATGATGTTTTATTCATTTTATGTGCACAACTTCTCGCTGAGCTTTTTGTAAACAATGAATCATGACAGAGCTCATCTGCACAAATTGATTGGCAGAGTCAGAGTTGGATGAAACTGTGATGTGCATGGAAGACTATGAAGAAACACAGCCAGTTCCTCCTCACACGACCCACCTCTTCACTTCCATCTGTCATGAAAAGGAACATTACCAACCATTTCTGGTAACATGGAAACAGCACAGCAAAGAGATCCTCAAGCTAGGAGCTAGTGCTAAATGAGACAGCTCTTGCACTTGCAGTAGTACAGGTCCACCATCATAATGGGGCACAAGAACTACTGTCCTTGTTGAAATTAAAACGTAATTAGACTTGGTGGTTCCTGGACCAATCCAGTATTTCTGCATGGCACAGCATTTGATGACCCATGTAGATCTAATGCATTATATGATTTTGTGCAAGCTCGCTAGCTGAGCTGTTGCTAATAAGACACAGCTTTGTGGAAGGAAGACATGCCCTGTGCTTCCCCTCATTGATAACTTTTTAATTAACAGCAGGATAGATCTACCAGTTGCATCCTAACAGCCCTGAACGAAAGATAGCAGACACAGCTGGTCCTTGTTCACCAGAAAAACAGTTTTACAGATTCCATATTTCTTTCATCAAACTTACACTCAAATTACTCCTTGGCTCCAAGACCAATGTCACCTTTGCTTCCGCCTCCTGGCTGATGCTGTTCAGGTAGAACAACTGCTCTCCCATCATCTTCTCTCCGATCACCTTGTGCACCGCATAGAGGCGGAAACGAACGGCATGGCTGCTTAACTCCTCTGGCTCCAGCTTACTGAAGGTAATTTTGTCCTTGAACATGGGAACAGGTCCTCTCTGAACACTTGTCTTCCCCCTCTGTTTCTTGCTAGGCATCAGGACTGTGTGCACTTGCCAGTTATTCACACCACTGCGGTCTTTGTCTGGGATATCCCTGGCTTCCAAGATAGTAACTACTAGCTTTTTACTTGGGGCTTTATAGTTGAAGATGACATCTAGATCACCACATTTACAGATGGGCTCATGAGCACCACGGTGAGCTGGTACACAGTTCACTTCATCACGTTCCTGCAAAGAGAAGGAAGAAGTAAAACCGCCACTGGAGCTCAACTCCTTCTGTGATATCAACTCTATTTAAAGAAAATTACCCTCCTCACGTGTGCTTGCAAGTGTAGGCAGTTGCTCTGCAAAATAAGGAGCCTACTGCTTCTTGAAAAGCCAGTGGTAGTTAATTGCCTGATTTTGTGTAATATTCCTCATACAATCTAGTAAGCGGCAACATTTGTTGAAACATTTCCAACAAAAAGTTTCAACAATATTTAAGTGTTTTGGAGGAGACTGTTAATTTGCAAAAATTCTATACAGGGAAAAAGTAAATGAAGGGATTTTTTAGAATTTCATTCATGTCCATTTTGAGGCATTAATAAAACTTTTTGTTTGAATTTGATTAAAAAAGACTTAACCTATTGCTTTGAACATACATTGGAATTTTTTCCAAATGGATTTTTTTATGGTACCAAAATCAAACGATTCGATCAAACTTGATGACTATTTGGATATTTAGTTCTGTTGGAAATTAAAAAAAATAAGCACTGTGTCCAATTTGATAGGAGGGGAAATCACCACACCAGAATTTCTTGCACAACGGAAATTCCATTTCTAGATGCTACCCTATAATTCAATAATTTTCCTACAGCTAAAGCAATGATAATCAAGAAAAACAGTCTGATTAAACACATATTGATTCTTTATTCCCTTTTTAAATCTCCCAAGAGCATCTGTTCCTTCTGTTCAGTTTGGATACTAACACATTCAGCATAAAAACTCAAAATAAACAATTGAAACGTGCAGACCAATTCACACACAATCTTTTACCTACTTTTAAACCAAAAACCAGAAAATCTTGATAAAACACGGATGCCCACCTTAACTTTTGATGAGTGGGTGTGTGGGTTTCTGTTCAAAAGCTCTTTTTTATCTTTGAGCTAGAATGTGCTTCGTGTGATAAAGGGGTTGCCATAGTGATCAATGATTTGTATTTAAATATGAGCATACACTGTACTAGGGAAAGATTTTCAGTTAATAGCCAGAAGGTGAATTAAGGCCTGTCACTAGCAGTTTGAGTCACCCTCCTCCTCAAAACATTTTTCTTCTGTCGCATTTCAAGTAACACTTCTTTTCAACACAGGAATCTTATTGTTTAGAGTACAGATGATGGGCCATAGGACTTCTGATGCAACTCCCTTCAGAAGTGCCGAGGGTGGCATGTGTCTCAAACAACATCTCAGACAAACTTCAAAATTTACAGCTACTTCCTCTCAATCTACTTTTCAAGTGCTCAGATTCACCCACTGGTGAAGCTCTGGCTTTTCAAATTTTCCTATGTTTTTAAGGGATATACAAAAGCTCGCATGTGCACGTGAGTGATGGAGACCTGCAGTCATACATCTTGCAGAAATAATGTCAAGGAGAGAAAAATCACCACTTGGACAGCACACAAAATGACTTGCTTGCCCATAAAAACGCCTTTCTGTAGGAACAGCAGGCTTCAAAGACAAAAACACAAGGCAGGCCAGGTTGCCTGGAGAGAACGTGATGTTATGCAAATGTTAAGCGCTGCTGTGTAGCTGTCAAGCTATTTCTGTCTGGTTGATGAAATAATATTTAAGAAGGAAACGTAATGGGACTGCGCTTGATTCATGTTTCCCTCCGCGTGTTCATCCCTCCCCACTTTCATCTGTGTATTTGCTATTGAAGAGATGGAATCCAGGGACATCTGAGAACTGCTGCTAAAGCGTAGAGACAACTGTCCTTGCGGCATACCGTTACTTTCATCCACACGCCTGAGCTGCAGAATGCAAACTCCTGTGCGTCATCGTAAACCCACAGGTATGAAGATCCAAGAGACACGCTTTCCTGCCCCAACAGGGCTGAGTATCTCATCTTCTGGCAGCACGTAGGGCACACTGAAGGTCAGCTATCTGGTTTTTGACAGAACAGCTAGAAAGGATTTGGATTACAGGAAAGAGCAAATTGTGCTACTATAGCTGTGGCCACATTCACTGTAGGGAAAACTGCATGAACTGGAGGCAGGGAGAGAAAGAGAAATGCTAAATTCTGTGGCAGTGACCTTTCTGTGGGCAACCAAGCTCTGGAGACCTCATGGGCTGGTCCTTTCAGAGAGCACTGTGCTATCTGCAACTCATCCCTACACAGGTTTTTGTCACACAATGCTTGGGGATGATTCATCTTCTTTCTGTGGAAGTCATTGGACAAGAATTCCCCTTGGCTTGGGGAACTCAGCTGCAGCTATGAGCCCCTTGTGAATGTACTGGTTATACAGACCCTTACACTGGAATCCAAGGAAAGTGTGGGTTTAGAGGTTCCATCTAAATCGCTCTCTTTCCCTCTTCCAAGTACAGTTGTTGAGATGTCAGGCCAAGTATCCTGATTGATACCGTATGTCTAAGCCAGTCATTCAGGACAGCCAGTATTCACTTCATGAGGTAAAATAAGCCCATTTCTGCCAGAGAAACCTGAGAGAGCAGCTAATTATGGGCAAGGCTTGAAATGGTACTTGTGGTTCCACTGCAGGGGCATAAAATTATCATTTTTGTATCTAAAGAGAGGTCCTTTGAGTGGAGCATAATAGCGCTTGGACATTTCTGGCATGTCAGAACATTTAGTTCCTGCAATAAAAAGACTTTCATTAATCCACACAGTGCCTTTGAATGAGAAGCTGCTTGTAGTAGGTAAACTGGGACTTGGGTATATCTGCCCCCCGATGCCATAACCATTCTTCACATCTTTAAAACGTAGATACCAGGAGCAAAACGAGAGATGTATTCCAAAGGAATATCAGAGGACACTGGAGACACCACAGCACACGTGAACCATGACAATGTAAAATACGGAAAATGAGAAACGAGCCTCAGCTGGGCAGACAAACAGTGCATGTCAGAGGCACACAGCAAAGAGATGGCAGGGCTGCCACCACGCGGAGTTCCCATGTGTTGTGTAATATTTTATGGGACTGGTTTGTGCAGCAAACCAAAATGCTGTTCAAAACACCCCTTAGGGCTGGAATATACGTAGCGCGGAGCTGCTTTCCATCTCTTTAAGTGACTGCAGGCAGCATGCTCAGAGGAAAGGAAATTTCTCTCAAAGACTTGTTGCTCAGAGTGGGATGGAGGTATTCATTTCCACAGCTGAACAAGAGTCTCTTTTAACTCAGAGACAGAAGATGTGACCTTTGTACTGTTCGTTTAATATGGCTGGCATAGGCTGATATTTTTTCAGTAATTTAATCTTGTGGTAAAATAATAATGGAAATCAACCCATCACGCAGAAGGATTGTAAGGGAAAAGAAGGATGCTAAGCCATCAGGAATTTATAATGCCTTAAAATTTGTAACGTTTTCTTGAGGCTTCCAAATAGAGGTACCAAACTAAGGGAAAGCAGATGAGCGCTCAGGCTCTCTCCTTCCCTGAAAGGATGCCTGGTGTCAATGAGGATGAGAGCAACAGTCACTTGTCCAAGTCACAGGTGACCCCCACCAGTTGCCCCCAGCTCTCCAGTTGCTTCCTATTGCCTAAGCCATAGAAACCAACCAGAAAAAGAGGAACAGATCTGACGTAGTGACCACACACTTTGTCCCCAGACACACGCCCTGCATATACAGCCAGTAAGAAAGCACTGAGGCATTTCTAAATAATAGTAAATGCTGTCACAGGTAGCTAACGGCTCCAATTTCAGTTCAAGGATTGCAGTCAGAAATCAAGTAAAGAAACAGCGTATCTGAACGGGTGTTAGTAGCAATAAGTGAAATACAAGAAAAAGGAGAAGCACATAGACAGGGTGTATGTTCATGCACACAAGAGTACCATTATCTTGTTCTATGCTGAACAATTTTTTTACTTCATTTCTTCCTTAACATTTTTTGGCCCCCAATATCCTTCAAAAGCTTACAGCACCTGTAATAAATGACAATTCACCATACCTCAGGGCTCCAAGCCGATGAGCTGTCAGTAGCATCATTTACTTCCAGTCCCTGCTTGATAAATGCTGTCTCTGTTTCCAAAGGTCCTTCCGTGGCTTGCTGGCTAACACCATTGGCAATGGTGGACTCCATCCTGGGCCCTTTATGCTGCCCAGCACTCTCAATCGTTGTTCTTGAATCAACAGATACATGGTCATCTTCACGATAGGATAGGTTGTCTTGGTAACTCAGTTGACTTAGTCCATCCAGATCTAACAATTTCCAGCAAGAAAATAATTTCAGAGGGATTAGAATAAATTCCTCCCCACACCTCCCGAAATATGCCTTTCTCTCCTTTCAGATTTATTTTTTTTTATTCTCATCTCCAGTTTTTGCAAGAGAAAGATTCTACCCTGAGTACGATAGCATAGAACCTGTAAAATGGAGTGGATATGGCTCTCACCTCTTCTTGAACTGAGAAACCTGTTGCCTTTAAGAAGTTAACCACCAAATGCAATTACCAATGGAGTGTTTGGGATATTCAAGCTCCTTAGGGCTGCTTTGCGGCCTCAAAGCAATCGCTTCCATGAAAACACAGGTCAGACAGATTACAGGAAAGCATAGCATAGGCCTGACGGAGAGGTAGCAGCAATTTCCTTCTGTGCAGGAGGAGAATGAGGAGGAGAAGACACGAGGTAGCATTGCCCTCAAGGGGGTGATGCTGAAGAGGAAAGGAGTTTCATGGCACTAACGGAGTGACACCGTGACCCTATCACCCATCACCCATCCCTGAGAGGTCGGGTGCACACGACCAGCACCACAAGCCAACTAGGAAACTCCAAATCCCATGTTTGGGCTAAACTATCTCAAGAGCAACCGCAGGGAGGTGTGTTCCCTAATATCCTGCCTGCTTCTATTAGTTTTAATTCACCTGGTCCTACATACTTACTCCATGGGCTAAAGTAAGGTTCATCAACAAGAATAAAATAATCTTCTCTGGTTCAGACCACAGATTCCTTCTCTGCACGACTGGAGTCTCTATTCTGAGCAGGGGGCAATTTTCCCTGTCTGAAGGTGGTGAGAGGTCCCTGGGTGGAGCAACACAGATACTTACGTGTGTAGGGACACAGATGAAAATAACATCACGGTTTGGCCTTGTACGTGTTCTGCAAGCACTTTCAGAAGAAAATGAGGGACCTTCTTCCTCCTAATACATCTGATGCCAAGCCTTGCTTTAAGAACACAAAGAGCTACATTCTGCCTCCTTCTCCTTCAAATAGCCAAGGAGGAGTTACAGTGAAAGAAAACAAGTTGTGCTTCCAGACAGCTGACGACAGCAATGAAAACAGAATGACTTCCTTTGCAAACACAGCTAAAGGTTTCACAGAATGGTGGATACTGGAAGGAACATCTGCATGTCATCTTGTCCATCCCCCTGTCCAAGCAGGGCTACCTGCTTGTTTGTTTTCAAACCTGCGGGTTTGTTCTCAGGAAGGTCATTACTATAGAACAAAATTTTTCTTCAAATATGGTTCTCCAACTCAAAACTTTTTAAAATAGCATTAATTAAAGTATTTAGTAGAAAACAATCATTCTGCTTTGGTTTGGATGAATCAATGTTTTCATTCCCATTCATTCCTAGGACAGGAAACCTAGTGACAACTGACACGGAGGAGGCTGAGGTACACAATAACTTTTTTGCCTCAGTTTTCACTGGCAATTGCTCATCCCATATTTTTCAAGTCTCTGAATGTCAAGGCAGGGACTGGAAAAATGAAGTCCCACTCATCACAGATAATCGGGTTTGAGACCATATGAGGGACCTGAACATACTCAGGTCTACGGGATCTGATAAAAGGCATCCTAGGGTCCTGAGGGAACTGGCCGATGTATTTACTAAACCACTCTCCATCATATTTTAAAAGTCACGGCAATCAGGTGAACCCCCCAGTGATTGTAAAATGAGGAACTTCACACATATTCTTCCAAAGGGTAAAAAGGAAGATCTTGAGAACTACCAATCAGTACCAATCAGTCAATGTCACCTCTGTGCTCAGTAAGATCATGGAACAGATCTTCGTGGAAGATATGTTAAGGCATAGGGAAGACAGAAAGGTGATCAGACGCAGTCAATATGGCTTCAAAAAAGGGCAAACCCTGCCTGATTAATCTGGTAGCCACCTATGATGGAGCAACTGCATTGGTGGATAAAGGGAATGTAACATATTTTATCTAATTTGACTTCTGTAAGGCTTTTGACATGGCCCCACACAACATCCTTGTCTCTAAATTAGAGCGATATGGATCTGATGGATGGACCATCTGATGGATAGATTGGATGCGAGGCCTCATACGAAGAGTTGCCGTCAATGGCTTAATGTCCAGATGGACATCAGTAACAAGCGGTGCCCCTTACAGGTCCATACTGGGACCGATACCGTTCAGTATCTTTATTAATGACATAGACATCTTCTGTGATGTGGGAGATGGTCCTGGAAAGAGGGATACAAATTCAGATCTCTCAAATTCCAGGTGGATGCTCTTCTCACTCCCTTCTGCAATGAAAAACACACGTCTTCTCCTCCTCATCCTCCCATCTGTCAGACCTAGTCCTGAAACCAAGAGTCCTCATTGCCTTGCCTCTGCCATGAGCTGAAACTCTTGAGTGAGAGCAGAAAGCAATTTGATTTGGGGGAATTACTGCCATTCTTCTCTACAAAGTAAGAAAACGGAAAGAAGTAAACATAAGAACATAAGCAAGAAATAAAATAACAGAAATTCCACAAATTTACTGAGTCTGAATGGGTACAGGCGCTCCTTAAGGCATTTAATTAGCAAGCCAATGTCTAATACACATTTTAAGCAGTGAGTCATCCATCAAAGCACACACCACACAGCAGGCTTTCAGAATAAAATGCTACTGTAGTAAGAAATTATCCTCACACAATTGTCTTGTGGTTTTGACTCCTGCTGGGATAATATCTAGATCAATAATAGTGGAATTTTCAAAAACTACATTAAAGCCATAAAAGGCTATTCATAACAACAGAACTCCAGAAATATATTAATATAGCAAGCCACCCCTCTAAGAATCTGGCACAAAATGGATGTGTTAGGCAAGTAAATGTAATATTCAGGGAAAGGAAGGGAAAAGGTGATTCACCAAAACCATTTTAGTGAAACAGTCTGGCTTTTTCTTTGAATTTCAAGTAGTTTGGTAAGAGATAATCACATATAAATACCAGTATTAGAGGATCATTACAGGTAATAGCCTAACTATACAGATTGGAACAACTACACCTCTCCAATTACATCCGTTCTAACATTATACTCACAAAATGTGGTCAAAACAGAAGTTCTTCATGTAAAGGAAAAGGTCAGAGCTGTAAAATGCCTGTAATTTACCTGAGACATCTTTAAGGAAGAAAATGTCAACTGTCTTATGAATACCTGATAAGAATAAACAGCACAGCATCAAAGGTGTCTGTTGAGACAGCCTTATCTAACTATCTGAACTTTAATCAGCCATAAATCCCTGCAGAGCAATAGCAGCCAATTCTAAAATTACGGGCAGATAACATTGTACACTAAAAGAGTGTTGTATTTTTCGGTCCTGTCTCCAACCCTTCCCTCTTGTGTCAGGTGTGCCCACAAGCCAAGAGGAGGCAAAGAAAATACTGGGGAACGGAAATGAGCAACAAATCAGGAAAGCCTGTAGTCAAGGCCAGAGAACTGGCTATGAAGAAACTGTGACATTTATTGGGTGAAAGGATGAGCATCACCTACAAAAAGAATTCTTAACAGGTACTCGGATGTGGAGGCATCTCTCCAAAGATACAGGGAAAGCTCTGCACAACATACACTGAAAATCAGGCTGGAAAATACTGTGAAGTGTCCCCTCCCATTGGTAGGTAAATGGCCTGGTTAACCTACAGTATATTTCTTCTTTTTAAATTATACATAATCTCTCAATTCTATGAAGCATTACAATGCGCCGAGAGGCCTCATCAGATCCTAAACCACATTGCCAGAGTTAAAAGACAGAGGCTAGTAGATCTTGCTAAATTAACCCTACATAGCTCATTGACCAGCAAGAAACACTGAGTTGAAGAGTTTAATGTGTGCCTGTTGCCTGTGCTGACCGTCACGATGTTTGCTCTGTGGGCTGCAAAGAATCACTGTGCTTTTACAAGAAAAAGCATGTCTTTTCCTTACAGTCTTCCAAAATGAAAGAAATTTGATCCCTTCTTCTAGAATGCATATAAATACATGCTGAAAGTTAAGAACCACCTTAAATATGGCCCAGAGGAGGAAAGCATTTCAGCACGGATCTAGGTACTTCTGGAATTGAAATCGTCCTACCTTCTGGGGGTGATTTTCCAACCCCTCTTCCTGAAAGACAATAATAGCAACAAAGATATGAGTTAGTGGGTCTGAGGCATATTTGCCCTCATACAGCAGCAATCCTCTTGCCTGTCCCTTGCTACAGCCCCAGCTCTAAACCACTCTGCAGTGCCTCAGCGTCACATGCTCCTCTGCATGGAACCAAGCCAGATGCAGGGAGACCGAGCAGTGCTTCTGCCCCTGGTTATTTTGAGATTAGCCACCAAAAAGTGCTAAGAAACTTCCTAGAAGAGCCTCAAGGGAGCAGAATCATTATGTAATTACAATAAATCTAAACAAAAATGGCTTGTAAATTTCAGGGGTTAAAGAATCTTAAATTTCAAGTGACATTATGCAATCAGGCCAAGATTGTTTAATTTACCACATGCTGGGTAATAGCCTGAGAAGACTCCATGTTTCCAGAACTAAAATAAGCTCTTTATTAACAGAGTGATTTGCAGAGATGCTGTAGGCAGAGCTGGCATTCAAGCCATTCAGCTCCCCAGAGCATCCTCCAAAGACTTCCTTCCTGCAGCACGGCACTTCTCTTTCTGAGATCTATTCAGGTTACTGTAAAGGTTTTTAACAGGTGAAAAGTTAAAGCTAAATGAGTCTGAAGTGTAGAGTGTCACGACATTGATAACAGAAACAGAGGATCAAGGAAAATCTCATGTAAGAACATGATGTGAGAGTACTTTGCAGTATGCATGTCAAGGCTGAATGGGACAGAAGCTGTTCGGGGCTCTCAGAGATGCTCAGCTCCACTGTATGTCTAAGTTTGTTACAGATTTCTGATTCTGTAAGAAAAGAAAACTACCAGCTATATGAGTGAGAGATTTGTTAAGAGCACACATGAGGAAGAGTCTCAGGCAGAGTCTAAAGAACGTCTGAAAGTGCCATCATCCCAATCTAGACTCAGCACTTTCCAAAGATCCTTCACCCCTCTCACTCAGAAAGGTCCAGAGGATCTGCTCAGCTAAAACAGAGTTTGATACACCCTCGGGGCACAACAATGGCTTCACACCCACAAACCTTTATGGTTTGCGATCATAACACCAGCTAGGGGCCAAAACGGACTCATTCGCATGCAGCGCTCAGAGTAGCAACTGCGGGGTAGCAGTGTGTGGTGTTATCTAAGATTGACCCTAAACCACTCAGCTTTTCTCCCAAATAAACATCTCACGTTGGGAGCTGGGGTTGTGCGCTGTACACCCTGTGACACCAGCCCTACGCGCCACAGAAGCCTCTCTGGGTTTGAAGGAGACCGGACACACTCAACAATTATTTTACAGGTGTTTGTAAGTAAACAAAGGGTCTAATCTTGATCTTAGTGAAGAATGGGGCAGAAAACCAAATACCTTAGTGAAAGCATGCTTCAACATCTGGTTTCAACCAGTTTCTGAACAGTTATTTAGACAATATTAATATTACCTCCGAAAAGACAAGTAAGAGGAACTCTGCACCATGTTGTGCCAGAAGAAGAGTTTGATGGAGAGCCATATCTTGAAATGATCACTCTAATCAGAAGGAGCATCAAAATCAAGTAATTGTATTTCCAAATTAAAACATTCTACAGAACAAAAAACAAAGGGTACTTTCACGGCTCTTCCCTCTAATGAACTTCTCCAGATCTTAGAATGGGTTCAGGCCAATTTTCTAAGTAGCTACATTTTTAAATGCATTTCATCTCTGTTTGTATAGAAGAGTCATTACATTAGTCCATAGAAGATCATAAAATTCTTCCCTTCTGTGCCATAAATTTTTTGTTTCTGTCATTCCCTGACATTTGGCATATGTGCTGGCAAATGATACAGCATAATTCATTCATCGTTCACCTTGTGTTTGCAAAGCTGTTACAAAAGAAGACATTCAGCTTCTGCTAAAAGGCTTGCTAAAGAAATGACTGAAGTGGCACAGACCAAAATAACTGGAACGAAGTCCTGTAGTCTTTACTTTGGCAAAATTGGCAATAACATTTGTGAGAATCCCTGTGGATTAGGAGCCAGAATTCGAAAGCCAAAGCCATACGCAGTTAATGGAAAGATCTTTGTGGACTCAGCAGGGCTTGGATCCAGACTCTTCCCTCTAAGTATTTCAAAAATGAGCTGCAGGTAACCAATACGGAAACCAAGTTTAGTAAGAGCGAAAGCAAGATTCAGGACTTGTTCTCCACAACCTCTCCAGGTTGAGGCTACGTATCTCAAAATCTCCTATTTGTTTAATCTTATTTCATGCAAGCAGTACCTTTGCACTCAGATACCTCTGTACGGAACTCCTCGTGGCTGGAGAGCAAACGGCTGAATTTGGGTCTACGCTGCATGCTTGCTGGTGTTACTTTCCCAGATACTTCTGATCGAATACTTTGTGAGCATGACACAGAGATCTCAAACTGTTTAATCACCTTGTCATCACTGCCTGAAGATGCTGTCTGTTCTTCATCCTCCCCGTAACTGTTTACTGGGAGAAAAAAACAACTCAAGCTTTAGACACTCTGCTGCCCTTGGCCAAGAAGCCAGATGACACAGCATGCTTCTACCTCTCAGATGGACCTTCTGGGGAGAAAGAGGGAATCAAGGGTTTATGGAGGACTGAGGAGTGAACTTGAGTATCATCTGCTTCTTCAGTCTCTGGAAGGCCTGTGAATGTCATATTGTATATCAGCAACATTTACGTAATATTAGATCTTGCCCAACTCTGCACATTACCCTATTATTTTTTTAAATTAAGATATTTAACAGAGCAGAACACAAAGTAAGACACAAAACACATAGAGAACCATACACAGAGAACCAATAAAACCATTAGCGTGTGCAAAGACAAAGTAGTATGCAAAGGACTCGAACTTCTGGTCACAATTCCATTCCCCTCCATCTCCTGCTAAGGTGGAGATGGAGCTTCTTCTGTGCAGAAAAAGCAACTGAGACGTAGCCTGCTCTGGGTAATACCATGAACACATAAGTATGGCACACAGCTAACAGGCACCGCTGACTCCATCTGCCAGCAGCAGAGGAACTCAGGAGACCAATGCAAATTGCAACCTTTAAAAGTGAAGATACGCATTTGAGAACATCCCGGTAAACGCCCTTCCCCTCCTGCTACCAACACGTGCTTTGAATACAAGATGATGCACCCTCATTAGTGCGTGAATATCTGCCAGATAGGGGAAGGAGTGCTCAATACATGCTATATAGAATTATAGAATCATAGAATCACTAGGCTGGAAGAGACCTCTGAGATCAGAGTCCAACCATGCCTGTCTCCCTTCCCCAAGGAACTCATCCACCCGTTTTTTAAACACCTCCAGAGATGGTGACTCCACCGCCTCCCTGGGCAGCTGTGCCAATCCCTGACCACTCTTTCAGTGAAGAAATTCTTTCTAATGTCCAGTCTAATATATGCTTGGCCTTGCTTTGTCAGGATGAAAACGCGGAGGGGTTTTGCTGATCAACAGCAAGGAAGCACAACAGCAGGAGGTTCTGACCCACTGGCACGCAGAGAAGGGAGCGGTGGGGAAGACAGGCAGTCAGCGTATACGTGCATGTTTGCACACACGCATGTGAACAAGCCAGCTGTCGAGTGTGGTCAGCCCGCTGCTTGCTCTTGAGCATGAAATATAAGATATGGTTGCCAAGACTCGCTTTGATAATCGCTATGGCAAATCCGAGCAGCTGAACAAATGAGCATTGCAGACAAGTGAGTGGAGGGCAGCTTTCCCAGTGGCACTGCCTGCTTTGGGAAGAAAAGCACCTTCTTTAACTCCAGATCTCACAGCAATCGCACAGCTACAGGTGGGGAAAACGAATCCTCTAAACTCTGCAGTATAAACGTAATGACAACTGCTGTCATTGCTCCAGGAATTTACCTGCTGCTGCACAGAAGACGGCACTCAGCTCCCCAGCAGAGAGGACAGAGCAAGGGAGCTGGCAGTATGAAAGCAAACTGCTCTCACCACCAGCCCAGCAGAAGCTGGCTCCTTCCACGCCGTCACGCTGGCAGCTTTGACCCTCTGGTCTGATTTGCCACAGTTTGATGATAAGCCTGCTATTCCTTCCAGAAAACTGCTCTCAAATACAGGGAAAAGCTAAGTGTTCCTATTCTGATAAAAATCAAAAAACCTTTTAGACAGTATATAAACAGTCAGTGACCAGGCATCATAAAAATTGATTATCTTTATGCAAGCTCTTAAAAAAAAGTTTAATTGGAATTTTTTTAAATAAAAATTATTTCAAACTGTAATACCCCTATGGCCTAAATATGCTATGATCTACTCAAATAATCGAAACACATAAAACTAAACATTCCTTTTCAGCCAACTGTGTGCTGTCAATTCACTACCTGCAGCTCATACAACATCTACAAAATTAATTTAAATGCTCAGCAGATGCTGGTAAGTTCTATTTATTTGTGTATATCTTTGGGGCACTTAAAAAAAAAAATAAAAATCATTCCAGCTTAAACAAATGCCCACTTTTCAATCAAAGAGCTTGCCAAAAATCCTAAGCAAAATATCACTTTTAGCAATTAAGCCGTATCTTTCACTATTTTAGAAAGGGTCATAGTAGTATTAAAATTTTGGGTCCACGAGCACAAGGCTTTATACTTAAAAAAATGTGCATTAACACAGTGTACAATTCTGGTTATTACAAGAAATTTTGCAAAGGCCACGTCAACCCGGCACTCCTGGACCACTCCTGTAAGGGCACCCTCTGGGGTGACCTGCAAGCAACTCCTTGCAAAGCAGAGCTGAGCCCTTTTTCTAGGACAGAAGAGAAAGGGTGAAGGGATGGAGGGGAGGAGTTTGGCCCGCTCTGATGTTTTATTGGCCGCTTGACTTTGACTTTAACTTTACAAATCCCCAAAGCATCACTTGTTATGAGAGTGGATGCTATTTCTTACCAGCATTTGGAAGCATACAGGCTAATTAAATGGTGGCACTGGGGAATCTGCAGTAAATGCTTGATCCATTGGTTGCTGAATCTCTGCTTGAGCAGCACACAGCTCTGTGTCAACTTAATATCTCTATATTAATAAAACTAACTTCTCCCAGGGGAGAGAAAAACGTTTGCCATTCAAATATACAAGTGTCCTGATTAGGAAAGGACAAGGGGGAAACATTTTCTATATCACCATGGAAACTTAAATAAAGGACCCGTAATTACAATCTAAATTCTGGAAAGATAATGAATACATCTTGAGATCTGCAGATGTTGTGTACCATATACATATTTCTAGCAACTTCAACTTAATTATTTCTATGCAGCATCTGTTTTACAAATCAACTTCCCACCACTCATAAGCAGGCATGTGGGATTTATTTTTTTCTCCCCACAGGAGACAGTGGGGGAGGAAGGAGGGTGACCTCTTTTTCTGGCAAGGTATTTCAAACTACGACTATTTATTTAGAAATTTCAAACACCCAATCAGTTACAGAGTTAGCTTACAGGCATCCAAATGCACTAAGCTAAAGCGCATGAAATAAATAATTCAAGAATTCTCCGCAGCATTACCAAGTATAAAGAATAACTTATCATTTGCTCAAAGCTTATCCAAGAAAAAAAATCACCAAATAAAATACACAGTGTAGGTGTAAAATATAGATGTACTGCATGCATCCTGTCTGTCAAACCCAACCAAACAAAGAACAGTCATTTTGGCTGAACAAAGAAAAGTTCTCAAATGCCAATTTTCTGCTTTCCTACATATTTTACACGCTGCCCTTGCGTGCCCACCTTCTGCCTGAAGATTTTGATTCTGCTTTAAGGAAGTCAATGAGAGGTTCAATGGGAGCATCACCAAGCCCTGAAGGAAGCAGATGTACTACACAAAAAAAAAATCATTTGATCATAGAACCAAAGACAATATCAGTACATCTATGCATAATGCATATACTTGGATGATCCCAGAAGAGCTCGCTGTGTTTTTTGTTATTATAGAAGCAGTCACATAGGCCTGGCCTTAAAATTTTCTTGATCGGGATGATATAGAGAAACAGTGCTCTACAACGGCTCCTGTTCAGCAAAACCCGAGAACAGAAAGTAAAGGGCTTTTCTTTCGGAAAACCGGGAAAGCCTGCTGCAAACAAGGGATAAGGACAAGGAAACAAGGAAAGCTTCTCAGAAAAAAAAGGAGGAGCATTTTGTAAAGAGAACACTTAGCAGCACACACGGAGTTGATACTACCAATTCTCATGCAACTACAGCTCTGATTTGCAGTGTCTTCAATCTGGAGCCATCTTCTCGCTCTCGCTGTTAACTGTTTGAACTGGGAGTTCAAATGAAAGTACAAAGGAACAGGACTACCTGATTTATGGGTTTGAGTAGGGAGGAGAGGACCCCATGCTTTCCTTTATGCTCAAAACTAACTGGAGATACAATTTGATCATCAAAAATCCTTCTTTTAATAAAACAGAAACAAAATCCATACCATCAATCTAGACCTCAGTGGAGATTGTGCTGTGATACAGAAAATCCATGTTTCTACCCACACCGTTATGGACACAGAGACACGATGACTGTGCACAGAAGGCAGCCTTCACCTGGGCTTTCTCCCTGTGGAGGCCCCATGTGGTTTTGTCCCTTTCTGGTATGTTCACCAACCAGGGAGCCACTTAGTAACCAGGGGTAAGCATAAGGTCCACCTCTCTTTGCTTGAGTGCCCGTCACAGTGTCCTGATTTTGCAGAACGTCAATCTCTACCTCTTCATCTGTCCTCACCCCATGACTAAACCAACTGGGAGCTCTCTGAGGAAAAGACATTTGGGTGTTTGCATGCGATACAGGCAGGGAGAATCAAAAATTGAGAGACATTTTCAAGAAAAAGAATAAAAAGTAAACAAAAAAAAGTCAGAGAGTAATCAGAAACAAGTCATTATTTGGCTGCAACCATCAAGTGCTTCCATAGTCCAACAATACAGCAGTCAGAGCAATAAACTCCAATTCTGCACACTGCTGTGCGAAGAAATAGGAAACTGCCCACAGCAAACAGCATGAAAATCAACATCTTTTCCTGTTGCTTTTTACCTACTCCTAGATTTGGATTGTAAAAATATGAACATGGGACTCGGCTTCAAACTGACTCTGACTTCGCTGCCTAAGGTTCTTCCACAGCTAAAGGAAATGGCAGACAAGAAGCATAAGCACAATCATCCCTTATTTTCCCAGTCACCTACTTTACATTTTACGTGTGGAGTAACCATGAGTCAGGCTTCATTTACGCTACTGATTTGTATTAGGACAGGCCCAGGATTTGCAGAGAAGTGGAAGAAAAGAAGAGATTACAAGCTGTAGGAGGCACTGTCAAGCCAGGAAAACCCCTGGTGCGGATGCAATTACACCCATGAGTCAGCTTACACCCCTTTGCCAGCCCAGGTTAGGTTGCTTGAAGAAAACATGCAGCTGTACAGGCAGAAAAAACACCTCCTGTCACCAGATGCGGTGTCTATGCTGGGGACACTGCAGGGCACAGGTGTAGCTGTGTATGCCTTGGGGAGTGGGGCTGTAACTGCTTGTGGGCTCAGAAACTAAACAAAGTGCTGGAACTCTATGGCCACTGCGTTAGAAAACACTGTCCTTTCTTTCCAACAAGTAATAACTTTCACTTTACAAGCACTATTTCAATGATAGTTTTCCTGGTAGCTGTCGCACCGCAATGGGTTGAAGTCCTTCAAGTTCCTCATCAATCACCTCTTCTACTTGTTTGCTTTGAATACTCATTTCTCATTCTAATGCGAGGGAGGCACTTTGTAAGCTCTCTCCACTATGTTTGAGGAATTTTCTCTGAATTGGCACTTGATTCTTCCAGAAAATGTCCTTTCACCTGGCAGAAACCAAACTGACCTACGAAATGCCCAGGAAACCCTGGACATTGGCTCTTGCTCTTTTTTAAAGCACTGGTTTGCTATGTCACACTCACAACCTGCTTGACCCAGCATCTGAACGCTGATTGCAAACCATCCATAGCACCCAATACCATTAGCTTCACACCCACAAGTCTTTGTTTGCTGATTAACAGGGTGGAAATCAACTCCCTCGCAAAGATATTTGTTTGAGGTTACTGCGGATAACAACTGCATTGCAACAAGGCAGATATTTTATTTTCCCACTGATTTTTATTTCTGTTTGCTACCAGAGGGTTGATTCACCACACCTCCCTTTACCACTGCTGTAACACCACTGTTTCCATGGCACTCCTGGGAAAATCACAGACTTCAGCAGCAGCAGTGGGTGAGGATGTGGTGCAACAAGACTCACACGCATTCAGGACCAAAGCTGTCACCCAAAAGGAACAATCCTGTCCTCCTCCTCTTCCCCTTGTTTCAGTTTTAGCAATCATGTGGCCAGCTCAACTGATTCAAAAGTAATAGGGAAGCTGAAGCAATGAGCTGCTCTGATTCCCACACTGTGGCGTGCTCGTGAGGCCACACTTTGAAAGTAGCACAACCGCGTGATCAGGGAAGGACAACATATCTCAGCTGCAGTTTTACATCACGTACTGACAACTGCAAAACTGCACCCTCAGGGCCAATGGTTTTATAGCTACATTATTTATGGCAATAAGTCTAGACCCCAAAACTGACCTTGCGACACAGAGCTTCAGCAAACCTCAGTGCTCTCATTAATCCCGAGCTTTCTCTCCAGCATCAACACCCTCATACTATTTGCTGGAAAATACTCCCACACAGACTATGCCGCTACATATAGACCATATGGGCTTCAGCATCTCTCAGCCTGAGGAGACAAATGCCTCCAATCACCCAGCTTGTGTGGGCAAGCACTCATGTCCAGCACAATGAGTCCCTCCGAGAATGTTTCATCTCACATAGAATCATACAATCATGGAATCACTAGGTTGGAAGAGACCTCTGAGATCAGAGTCCAACCGTGCCTGTCTCCTTACTAAACTATGTCCCCAAGAAACTCATCCACCCATTTTTTAAACACTTCCAGAGATGGTGACTCCACCACCTCCCTGGGCAGCTGTGCCAATCCCTGACCACTCTTTCAGTAAAGAAATTCTTCCTAATATCCAGTCTAAACACCCCCGGCACAACTTGCAGCCATTTCCTCTCATCCTATTGCTGTCACTTGTGAGAAGACATGGATACTGAGCTCTCCAGACAGGGAAGCACTCACCTGAACGTCAGGGAACTTTCAGGTAGGGTGATGAAGCCATGAGAGCATAATCTATTTCCAGGGTCACTAGAAGGGATTTTATGCAGGTTTTGCTATGGACTGGTGTAAGATTCAACCTAAAGTCAGTCAGGTTGGTCTACAAATAGATACTGATGAAGCCTTCCCAGCTCAACCTGAGGAGACTGCATAAGAAACACACAAACAGCATCTTCAGAGGTACAGGCCAACCACAACTTCCTCATTACCTGGAAGGCCCATATAGCCCAACAATGACATTGTCTATAAAACTGCACGTTTTCCTTTGTGACTGTATTCTCCTTTTCTTTCATTGCAGTCTTTCTCCTTGAGCCTTTCCTTCACTACAAGAAGGACACTGAGGGGCTGGACTGCATCCAGAGAAGGGCAACCAGGCTGGTGAGGGGGCTGGAGAACAAGTCCTACAAGGAGAGGCTGATGGAATTAGGGTTGTTTAGCTTGGAGAAGAGGAGGCTGAGGGGAGACCTCATCACTGTCTACAACTGCCTGAAAGGAGGTTGTGACGGGGTGAGTGTTGGTCTCTTCTCGCAAGTGGCAGAGGATAGGATGAGAGGAAATGGCCACAAGTTGTGCCACGGGAGGTTCAGATTAGACATTAGGAAAAATTTCTTCACTGAAAGGGTGGTCAGGGAGTGGCACAGCTGCCCAGGGAGGTGGTGGAGTTGCCATCCCTGGAGGTGTTTAAAAGATGGGTAGATGAGTTTCTTAGGGACATGGTTTAGTAAGGGGACAGGTACGGCTGGACTTGGTGATCTCAGAGGTCTTTTCCAACCAGACGATTCTATGATTACTAAAACTACTTCAGGAGTCTATCAGGAAACTCAAAACAATGGCTGCTGCCAACAGGTCATCACAACAGCCAAAAATGAACTGGGCACAAGGAAGTAGTATCTATACCTCTATCTGGCATCTCATATAAGCTTACACTAGTGGGGTTTTGCACTGTTATGCAATACATAGAGGCTAGGGGGGAACAGAGATGGATTATCCATGCTTCCAGAAGTTCTAATGGTCACTCCTTCCTGCAAGCATTTGCCTGCCATCTTCGGCTTGCATAAGTAGCTGTCTAAAAAGCGGGCCAAGCTAGCAACAACTGCAAAACAAACAACCAAGCAAAATAACAAAAAAGACAAAAAGTACTACCGCTTGTATCAGCACATAGAAATACTACGCTCCAGCTCTGCACAGAGAGCTGCTCGTATGCCTGCACGTAACCTCCACCACAACACAATGAGATCATTCACACCTGCCTTGCCTGTAGTAGGAGATGCAAGGTGAGGAGGTAGGGTTTCCAGGAGAAAGGCAGCACTTCCCAGATGCTGCCAAGATGCTTTTGATTGGTAAATGAAGCCTCTTGAGTCCTAAACAACCTTCCCAGAGGAAGATAGAGTCACAACTGCCATATGGGGAGTGGGAAGAGGATGCCACTTAGCAAAAGCGGATCAGAAAATACATGCACAAACACACACGCTCACACACACAATTTGTTCTGTAACCGCACTGAAAGGCAAAGTCCATTTCTTCCTCTCAAATACGTCTTATGCAACCTTATAGATGGCAAGAGCAGATGACAAGTACTCATGAATAGAGCATCCTTCCTCATCATCCCTAGGGAGCGAGGCACAAAGAAGCTCTTCTCACCAGAGAAGGCACTCGGGGAAAACTCAAAACACTGATCCACTGTGGGCTTGCTAAGATACTGTGACTAAAATCACAAAATGAGGATGAACAGCAATGTCAACAGGCCTAATACAGAGCCTGTAATGGCAGCACCTTTGAAAACTTGTGTTTCAAACTACTCTTTGGCTTCATTTGCCTAGCTGTAAAGCTGATGTACTGCAACACGCCCTCCTTTCAGGGCTATTGCATACATATTTCATATATATTTTGGCATCGTGGATGAAGATCCCTTGTAATCTGAAACTTTGAAAAGACAGAACAGCAAAGTAGTACTTTAAATACAAAAAGAAACATGGCACCACCCTCACAAGGACAAAAGTCTGCATACAAACACTTTCTGAGTGGTTCTGAATTTCCCAGAGAGAAAACATTCAATGCAAGCTCTCGTCTGCACTTCATTCAGAAAGCCACAGGCTCGTACCGCGTTCTTCAGAGACCAGATGCACGTTAGCACTTTCTCCCACTTGAGCAGCCAGAAGTATTTTCTAAGAAGTGCTTTTGTCCACTGTCCCTTTTTGCTTTCCTTCACTCAGTCCTAGTGGTGCTATTGAGTCAGTGTAGCCCCTTTAAATGTCCTACTTTGAGTACAGGCACTGATTTTACAGAGCTCCAATCTGGCTAGAGCACTGGCTGGCTCCACAGCTAGACAGGTGATAAAATTTATCAGTGCTTAGGATCTTTACATGGAAACTGGCCATCTATCTATTTTAATCTCAAGTTCAAGCAGAAGTTTTATTTATCACACAAACAACATCTTTTTCTTACAGGTATATTTTGCTCTATGAGTTTATAGGATCTAATAACCCACTGCCTGCCTAGGAACTCCTGGTCATATGAAGAGTCATTTACTGAGGTCAGGAGTGCTCATACACAGCACAAAGAATAATTTCCTCTACTACAGTAATTACTGGCAAAAATCAATGACCCTGTTAAGCTGGAGGCCAAGGTAAGTGAATGCAATAGTGCTTTCTAGTTTTAAAATCTCTCGGAGCCTCAGAGGCATGCTTCCCTTTACACACGTATTGAGGATAACTCTCTAGCCACCTAGGCAGGATTCCTGCTAGGGTGACAAACTTAGTATTCCAAGGTCAAAAAAAATTATTTTAATGCAACTGAAATGTAATCTTTACCTAGCACTGAGATTGTCACACTGATGGAAAAAATCTGCGAAGACTTCAGGCAGTTTAAGTGTGGTGCTCGCCTATAAACTACACACGCGTTACAAACATTTTGTCAGATAGCTCGGGAGACTCTTCAGTCACAGAACTTGTGGTGCAAAATAGATTAGCTTTGATTCAGAAGACTCAGATCTGTCAGTGTGTCTGTCCCCGTGTCTTCTCAGAGCTGGAACTGCTAACTTAACGGTGTTTGCTGGAACTGCTAACTTAACGGTCGCTTTGACTTCTTGTTTGCAAAGGAGATAAGCCCTGAGGAAGATGTGGGCTAAAGCCATTGTATTCGTAGAATCACAGAATGGTTTGGGTTGGAAAGAACATTAAAGCCCATCCAGTTCCAATCCCCTAGCCAGGGGCAGGGACACCTTCCCAGTGGATCAGGTTGCTCGAAGTCTCATGCAACACCTGCAGAAATGGGGCATCCACGACTTCTCTGGGCAATTCATGGCACAATTATTGCTGCTCTTCACCTGGTTTGTTATCATTATTTTTTTCTCTACCGATTTGGGCTGGGAAGCAGATGGAGTGGCCAGCTCCACCCCTCTGCTTGCAGTGCACTACTTTTAGAAGTGCGTTATTGCTCCACTGTTTTTTTCAATTCATCAGGCAAATGTGCAATGATGGATTTGGCAGCCATACTCTCACCAGCCACCCCCAGTCAGCTGATCAGCCGCATCTCAGTCGCGGGAGGATGTAAAAGCTGCTCTCTCCCCCTTCTGCGATGGGAGACAGTTTCTCTATCAGAAACACTCAGGTTAGGCAATGAAGGAGGGTTTCAAGGAAGCTGCAAGAACAAGTTCATCTGTATTTGCAAAATTGATGACTACATGATGTGCAAATGTTGGTGGGGATCTGCATGTGTGGAAGGGTCTGCCTTCCCACCGTTAATCTCTTAAACCAAACACCTGGCATCGCAATATTTCCTGCTGAACTACTTCCTCAGTTTTAAACTGTGGATCAGAAGTATTAAAAGCACAAAACTTTTACCTGCATTTGTGTGAAACCTTGGCACAACGTTAGTAGCACCATTTTGGTAGAGATCAGGACTCAGTAGCAGCCAAACCTACACACTTCTGATTAGCATGCTTCACACTATCTAACACACATTTGACTTAAGAACCCAAGAATTTCATTGCTCAAACACTTGATTGGATCCCTAAGCCTAAAAATGAGTTTGAATAATATATGTGCTGCTTTGGGGCCTCAGAAAAGCTATTCTGGGACCTAGAAAACATTTCCTAGGAGGCAAAAATGTGATCAAAACCATATTTGATAAAAAGGAGAAGGGGTAATGATGGTTTTTAACTGCAATTTTATTTCATGTCAGAAGAGTGTTCTAAGTTTAAGAGAAGGAAAAAACTACTGGATTTTGGTTTTCATCTTTTTTTAAAACAAAATTATTCTTATCTAGGGTTGGTAATTTCCCACCTCCTAAACCAAATAAACTATATATTGGAATGACCTTGTAACAGGTTTCTGTGGCTCTTTAATCATCAGTGGCTGCTAAATGAAGCATATCTATTTTCTGTGTTACATTACTATTGGCAACCAGGTCTTCAGTAAGTGCCCAGAAATATTTCCATGGCAACAAAAAGCATTCAGCACTGCTATTGTTTTGTGCCAATTTAGCTTTAAAATATTCTATTGTGGAGAGAAATATGGTACATTAAGTGAAATAAAGTCAAGATGCAATGTTCTGAAAAGAATATAAGAATAAACAGGAAACGTATTTTGCAGAAATGGGGAAAAAAATGCCAAATGGAAGGAAAAAAGTTCAAAGCTAATATTGATGCCACTGAACGCCTTTGCTGAACGCCAGCAATTCCATATGCTCGCTTACATTGTCACTTAGGGTTAGGTAACAAAGCTAACAGAAATAGGGATACTTAAAACATCTTCTCTTGATCATTATCATCCATGACTGAAATTTTAAGTTGTCAGGGTATTACAGCCTCTCTGCATGTGCAGGTTACCATCAGAAGAGTTCATACTCTTGATGTTAGAGAATTAATCTAAAGGAAACAGAGGAAATAAATAGTTGAAAAATGAAATACAAAGAGCATCTGTGTGGTTTGGAAGTGAAGGGTCACTTAGAAGGGCAAAACGAGTTCTTCCATATCAAAGATCTTGTGGAAGACAATTTTGAATCACAGTTCAGCACTTTCTCTCCTAGTACACAACTTACATAGTTCTGAGAAAAAAGGCATCAGGTCCCAACCCTCCAGCTCTCAAACAGCCAACTTCTTGAGATGGCCTTTTGTGCAGTGCATCACAGAGATAAAAAGATAAAAGCCCATTTGAGAGCATTTGGAGTGGTGCAAAAAGCTATGCAATGCCCTCTGAAGTGCTTAATGTGGAATTAGAGAGCTCTAGGCAATGTAGGTGCTGGGCACCTCTGTATGGCCATCCTTCCAATCCACAATGGCTCCAAGCAGCTCACTGCGAAGGAAAGCCAATAATTATTGAGAGATTCCAACAGGAACTTGACCAGTACCTGTTCTCAGCTGCAAGCGAGGTTTAGAGTGATCCTCTTCTTTAGCTGCAGTGATAGGTTACTCTGGCATCTAAATGTCACTCTACACGTCTCTCACCAGGAAAATCCATCTGGTCCATCACAACCTCCTAAGGACCTGCTTTCTCAGATGTCCCTGCAGACAAGCCTGCAGGTGAGAAACTGCTCTAACAGTGTCGGCAGCCCATTCCTGGCCCCCATTTCCCCCAGAGCTCCCCATGCACTCCAAGCCAGGGCATACTCCAGAGACAACCAAGATCTGGAGGCCGCCACTGGAATAACACGGTTGGCATGTGGCTGCTCCCCAGCCTGCTCTGAGGAGCCCCAGGATTCGCCATGAATCCCTTTAACAGCCTCGCTTTGGGGTACAGGCTCTGAAGGAGACAAGTTTGTGCCCTGAATAGCACTTGTCCAGGACGATCCATGGCCCCAGAATCCACTGGAAGGACACTACACGCCCTGCTCCATGTGTGCGCACACTGGACATGTAACACAAACACACACAGTAAACCCAGTCCTGCAGCACTGACTTGGTGCCTATGAACAAACCTCGTGGGCAGGATATTGCACAGGCAGTGTATAGGGGTACCAGAAGGTATGGAATCTGTATGGGTTTGAGGTTGGGCTCCAAAAGACAGAGCTCGGGGTACTTAACCATGTAACCGGCAATCGTTCATTTGGAACACGAAACAAGCAGTTCCAGTTTGGGAGACAGAACAGCTAGACCAAAAGCTCTTTTTAATTATTTACTCCCTGGCCATAACAGTGTGAGGAATAGTAATAAAGAAAAGAGCTAATTTTAACATTCATTAAAGAACACCGTCAAGGTTTATACCGTCTCCGTCTGATATTCCTATTAAATACAAAAACAAACAGGCTGATCTTCTGCAGTCTACACAGAAAATGCCAAATATGTAAGACTTACCCAGAAGCCAAGAGTGACGCAAAGCTCTTGGTCATTATAAAACAGACATTTTCAAGAGCATCTACTGCCTGTTTCAAAACACAGAATTCAGATATTTGAAGCCAAAGTCTGAAGACCTTCAGTAACTCTCAAGTTCATCAACTCCATAATGTAGACCCCCCCACACATATAATCCTGATCCCTGTTCCTAGGATGTTCATAAACAGAAGCTTTAACCCAGCAAGACCCAAGGATGGTGTCAGCAGGACTGCAGCTTCCCTGCTGTGGCTGTAACATACATCTCCATCAGTTCTTTGTGATCCAGGGAACCTCCAGCCACATTTACAGCAGTATTTAGTGAGTACACATCACACAGCTGAAATTCAGTACTGAACATAACTGCCCGAAATGCTGTTCATGTCACTTAATGATTAGAAGTCATAGTTAGGCGTACTTAAAACAGAAAATATCAAATTCAGTTCTCCTTCCCATACTCTTCCGCCTCCTGTCCTCTTCAGTCTTATTTGAAAAGTCTGTGGGGGTGGTGGGAGGGGAGGAAAGCGATTTGGGAGCCTTTCATCCATAAAATCATGAGATATGGCTGGCTTTTTAGTACAGCATTTCACAGCACATGGCACAGTAACATCTTGAGATTCCTGGCACAAAGAAACAAGGTTTAAGATTATATATATCTTTAATAGCAATGACGCAAAGGCAGATGGTTCTCAAAGCAAAGGCTTAAGGCTAAACACTCGCTTTGAAGAGTCCTGTTAGCAGAAACAACACATGGGGAGGGAACAAAATACTTCGTGCTACAGCAATAGGGCTTGATTGTCTAATACACAGCATTTCACTTTGAAGATTTCCACTTATTTCAATGACATCAGTCTCATGAAAAAAGAGAAGAAATGGAAACAGAAGAGGAAAGCTTATATTTTTCTTTGGGATTTGGGGAGGTTTATTTTAGCTGTGGAAAAAAAAAAAAAAAGACAACACAGAACCTAATAAACAGATTAGCAACTAAATCAAATCAAAACAAGAAAAGAGGGGTCTGGATAACACTGTCAGGGCACATGCTAGCTGCTTACCTGCAAAACTTGCCTTGCCATTATTACTTTTTAACGAGCCACCCAAGCTGAGATTGTGCTCGTGACCTCCCATCCTCATAGAGGGCTCACCTTCTTCTTCAGCAATGGGAGGAAGCCGATCAAGTGGTTGGAGATCTTCATTTGTCCAGTAGGATCCATTGGCTGTCAAAGACCTGCTGCTTTCAACACTTTGCTCTGGTAGGCTGCCATTATTTTTAATTCGGTTTTGCCTCTGTGGACCCATGTCATAGCCATGAGGGTGGTTTTGTGAAGCAAGATCAGGACCCCCAATGTGACCATCTTCTCTAGGATATAAGTATTCCTCATCCCAGAAGTCCAGATGTTGTTCATCATCTGATTCCTCAGAATAATCCTCATAAACTCCTGCATTATTGTCCAAGTCTTGGGTCCTCTCTTCTTCTGACTTACGACCCACTCCACTCAAACTCAGCAGTGAAGCAGATATAGAGTCTCCCGCTTGTTGGATAGCTTCATATATTTGAGACATCCAAGAAGACAGTGGCTGAAGGAAGCTCTGAGCAGCCTCAGAAGCCATGTTTAACACTATGCCAGTATCTGGTGATCAGTTGTTCAGCTTTGCCAGCATGTCACGTATAATTCAGGGAGCTACAGAATAAGCACCATAAGAGATTACTGTAAATTGCTTGTCCATCAACACCTGTCGACACACTATCTATGTAAGAGGAGAAATGGAAAAAGCACTTCTATCCACGGAGAATACCACTAGAAATCCAGAAATGATGGACAAATTACACATATTACTGCAGAGATTTGGAAAGCTTTCATTCAATTGCTAAACTTTATTGAAAAATACAAACACAGAACATCAGAACAGAAGTACCTTTCCTGAAGCGCACACATTCTTGTTACAGCTGTCAACAGACCTGGTGAAGAAACATACAAAACAATCTGCCGTCAAAAATCTCAGGTAATCTTCTGACCCTGACTTCCACTACATCCTTAGCATTAGCACGTCCAGATGGGAAAACTGAGGTGGAGAATTTGGGAAGAAATATGTTTTGATTGATTAAAGTGACAGGTCTAAAGTGTGCAGAACCAGGCCATGGCAGACAACTATCTCAAATGCTTTGCCTCAGAAGGGCTGTGAAGAAGAGATCCCCCCTCTGCTCATAGTAACACAACCCAGAGTCAGTTTGCCCTTCCCAGAAATGAAAAAAACCCACAGGAGGTAGATTATTATAGGTATGAAATTACTGGGAAGAGAAGCAAGTTAACAAAAGCATTGGTATCATGTCGATATGATATGTTTCCTCAAAACTTCTCTAAATCCTACATAAAAATACAACTTGCAGAAAGTTAAGATGTCTTTTTACCCAATATACATCTTCCCACATTATCACAAGACAGATATTCTTTTAGGAACTCTAAGAAAAAGGAGAGACCTACAAATAGGATGATGAGTTCAGGAAGAAAGAATTAAATCATTGCAGATTTTAGTCTAAAAGGCAACTAAACAGAAGGAAAACAAGCTTTGAAAGTTTATACCGATGTCTTCTTGAATTTGAGGGTCTAGGAGCAATCAAGATATAAAAGCACAGATACTGTATAAGTAGCAAGAAAATAAGCTCAGCAGCAACGCGTATTACCTTGTGAAATGGTCTCCAGAGAAATGCAGTGGGCATATAAGTGTTCTGGAATTTCTGTTTGAAAAAGAGCCTGGACTAAGGAGGTCCCACCTTGCTTGGTGAGCTGTTTTTTCACAGATGAGACTTAAGAGGTCTTTACCTTTTGAAACACTTGTGCCAAATAATTTTGTTCAGTGATGTCGATTTACAACGTAGACACTTCCAACAAGTTTATTACGGCTTCAATATGTACTACGGAATCACAGTACCAATAAGGGCAGTAAATGGATGCGGGTTACTAAAGCCATTTTAAAAGCTGGTGGTTGTTACAAACTCTCAGGGTTTGTGGCAAACGTTGTTCCAGTACCCACATGTCAACTCCTGGCCCCTGGCTCAGCCACTGGGACCCAGGTAACACTCCCTGCCACGCATTTGTCAAAGAATACACAATGTCATGGTGTCACCTCACAGATCAGCTGTTCCCTTCATGGAGTCTTCTCCTACCAACGCTGCACTTGGCAAAACCTCTCTGCTTTGCATGACTTATCTTCTCATAGACCTGAAGTGATTACACACTCCAAACAACGCATTTTCAGCATAATGTGTATTTGCTAATGGTAAGTCAGCAGAGACATCACTGGAAGGAGACTTGTAACAGTGAAATTCCCCCAGACATGGAAGGAGACAAATCTGGGTAAGTACTGGATACTGGATACATTTTTAACCTATCACAGTATTACAAGGTTGGAAAGGACCTTTGAGATCATCTAGTCCAATCTATGACCCAACACCAACACCAACTCATCATCTAAACCCTGGCACTAAGTGCCTCATCCAGTCTCCTCTTAAACCCCTGCAGGGATGGTGACTCCACCACCTCCCCGGGCAGCGCATTCCAATGGTCAGTCAGCAACAGCAAATTAATCTGTTCTTTCTGATGAAAGGAGAATTTCCTAATGCTCTGCCTCCATCTCAACAGTAAGATACATGACAGTAGTAGTCCCTAGAGGGATGCAGGCTTCCAGGATGATAGTTAACCAATGCAGATAAAACGTATGGGTGTGAAAATGAAGCACTGATCTCTTCTAAAAATCAATTGAATACAGCCTCATGATATTTGCATAGGGAATAATTAGTTCCTCTTGTTATTATATTTCAGAGCTTACACCCAATTGGTTCAACAGAGCCATCCTAGTTCTCCCAGATGCTATGTCTGACTGCACTATGGCTCAAGCAAACATCGCAGCCCTGCACAAGAGACTCTGCATTACAGAGGCTGGTATCACAGTCATAAAGATGGAGGGATTTTTTTCAAGGTGAGATTTTTAGACAGAGAATTAAAGCAGCAATCTACAGTCAGGGCTTGTATGTGGTCACCCAGTCATCTGAAGAGGCAGAAGCCTTGAACACGCATCTTTCATTACCAAGTAGTTGCCCAGATGACATTGCTACGATGGAGCTGGAGGGAAACATGACACATACACACACGTATCCACACACCTACAATTCTACCCAAGACATGGAAATTTGTCTAGGTTGAAGCCAGAGGGCCTCAAAAAATACTTTGATTTCAGTTTATAGGCAATTAATAGTATATTCATATATACGAAGTATATTCATATATACTGAAGTATATTTCACCCCAAAAGTCCGAACAGTAACATCTGCAACACATCTGTACAACTTGCAATCCAGTGCCTACAAAATTCCTACAGGCAAAAGCAATGAAATTTTCAGGGTGTCTGACTCTGTTTAGTCTTTGCTTGGCTTTTCTCCCATCCTCTCCCTCTTACCACAGACTCCACAGTCAGTGATATGCTGAACAACTGGAGTTCAACTGAATTATAAATTGCTTATTTTTGGTCTTGCAGCAGATGGATAAAATGTGTAACAAGCTGCAGACAAGTTTGGGCGGGCAACATTTTTACAAACTCAACAGAGGATCAAAAGGGGCTGAGCTGTGTTATAAGCTTGCTGTTTCCCAGGAGCTCTCTCGCTTAATTAGCAGGCACTGCTCTAACTGGGTGTTTATGATGTATTTCACAACATGGCCTTTTCAGCATCATGGCTTTTTACTTTTGAATTCTCTAACAATTTTGACTTGCATTAGAAAAAAAAAAAAATAAAAGCACTGAGAGCATTTAAAATGTGTGGGAAAGAAAAATCTATTTCTTTTTCAAAGCATCAAAAAAGATAGAGGAAAAAAACAGTTTAGGAAATTCACTTCGAGTTCCATCTTCTGTAAGTAACGACATGAATTTTCATACTGAATCGTCTGCTTAACTTAAAGTTGGAGGTTTTTTTTTCTCTTGGAAAATCAGATAGCTAAAAGGATCAATGTTAAGCGTCTCACAGAAACCATCATAACCTTTACTACAATCCATATTCCCTTGTCTTGATAGAATCATTATTCCTCAGTAGCGTTCCCATTGAGAGGTAAAATTACTGTATAGCTAAAAAAAGATGACTATTAACAGAATTTCAAACACTACCACAATGTAGAGGTTTGTAATATTAGCAAAGTGTCTTTCAATCTTCTTGATATGCAGGCTCCTAAAAACTGACATCAGATTTGCATCTTGCAATGATTTCCCTTATTCAGGCAGTTGCGGAGTGTAGGCAGAAACTTCCTTTTCTTAAGTAATTTTTTGTGTGGCCCTTGCAAAAGTTTTCTATGAAAGTCCTTGAAGAGAGCCTTGTAGACCACAGTTTGGAAACAGTGTTCTAGTAGAGAACAACTGAATTATTTTCAAGTGCTTATTTCTGAAACACTAGATAGGGAAGAAATCCACAGCCTTACTTCTCTGCCTGGAAATGTACTGTCCCGTGTAGATTCACGAGAAGAGGAAATCAGCTCCCAGCTTCCAAAGATCCAAAGACATCTTTGTCACTATTTTAGAAAGATGCACTTCTTTTGCCACTGCCAAGAAAACTGTACCAAAAATCATCTTCAGCAGTCTGGGCAAGTTGCCAAATCCATCTGTCCACAACTGAAACTCTACCATTCTGGGTCACCGGTTTAGACACACCCACTACACGTCACCAGAAGAACGATTCCTGCCTTCCTCACTTCTTAGAAAATCAAATTAAGCCATTGATAATGTTTTACCTTTATTTCCTGATCTCTTACAGAGAGACTCAGCCCCTCAAAGCCACCTGGAATGCCACAGATCATATCCACAGACAGGAGCTTTATTTGCGTGGATGCTTAGGAAGAGCAGGCCCACCGTGAAGTCTTGCTCCAAAGGAGGAAAGACCTAAAATAACGTATGAACCCAAGCCAACACCCAGAACATCAGGGTCTGCCCAAAGGCCATTTTGTTCATGAAAGGAGGAAGTAAGAAAGGCTTGGATGGCTAAGATGATTTAATAACTCTTTTTAAGCTATTGATCCTCCTTTCGGACCGCAGCCCAATTTGCACATGTGTGAAGTGGCAAAGGGGAGACAAGAAATCTACTCTGCTGACGGCACGCAGCAGCAGCACTGGGCCAAGAAATCCTCTCTCCCAGAACCCGAGTTCTGGGAACAATCTGGACTCTTTGCTCCTCCTGCCGTTGCCACAGTCATGTTTGACAAGATGCTAGCAAAGCCCTTCCATCCTCACAGTGAAGGATAACCAAACCTTGCAACAATGAGAGTGTATTTCCAGTTAAAACTGTCACAGTGCCAAAACCAGTCTGTGCACTTAAGATGTTCCGTTGATTGGAGCCTCTTGCAGAAGTGTTATGAGAAAGGTTCACAGATACTGCCCGAAGTTCACATCAACTGTGAACGTCACTGCCGACCAACAAAACAGAAATACAGAACATCTTTGTACCCTTTTTGGCTTACGTGCTATAAAAATGCTATTTATGTAGCTGAACTCAATGCAAAGAAAAAGGAGAAAACAGAGGCATTTTCCAAATGATTATGTGCTCTGTAATAGTAGTTTTCAGCTGGCAATTCAGAAACTCCAGGGCATTCAAGGAAGATCTAATGGTTTATGCCAATAAATTACACACATCTCATTGGAAACATTCATGGCTTACAAATCAACAAGGCAATAAACTCACTGCTGTAACGCATTGGTTCTGCAAGCCCCAAAAGGGTGCAGTGAAAACGAAGATGAGATCAGACAGACAGCAATGCACTTCGCTGCACAAGGCTTAGCCTACACAGAGGAAGCCTGCAGACTTATTTCTCACTCCCAAATCATCTCATGTCTTTGCAGGCAGCTCGCTACTACTGATGCTGTGCCAAATTAGTTGTAAAAATTGATACCCAAATGACAGAAGTGGTTTTGATCAGGATATTTAGCTCCATGGTGTCTCTTCTTTTCTTACCATTCCTTTGTTGCATGCTGTCCTTTTGTGAAAAATAATGGCAACAATTACTAACCCTCACAGTTTCAGTGGGATGGAGAGAAGAGGAAAAGGATAGAAGAGAAAAGGAATTATGCAAATGTGACATTAATCGTTCAAAACTGTGGCGCCTTTTTCAAAAAAACCCAGGTATCTCCACCATACAGAGTATATGGCAATAAATCAGGCAAAAAATTGCTTCTGGAAGAGAAGCATCGAAATATTATGCTCAGAAAGTCCACCAGCAACAGAGCTGAGGAGCTGACAGTGATTTCCTATGCTGACTATTTCACACCTTTGCTTTGTTTAGACTGTAAGAACTCTTGAACCCAGAAGTGTATTCGTTTCATGTAAGTCCAGTGGGCTCAGAAAACAGGGAATCTTTGACTGCACAGATAGATACTATTGCCATCAAAATACTAATATAAAACTTGAGGGAATTTTCAGGAGGGAGAAAATGCAAACATCTTCCTTGACCATACTATTTGGCCTGGATATACCGAAGAGACAGATTCTGCCTCGGCTCTGGTGTGGAGTCCAGAGTCAAATCCTCCAAATCAAAATAGGGTCCTCTGCATTTAAAGAGCCACTTGTCACCACAGGCACAAAGACCTAACAGTTCTGTGCCAAGTGGCAGTACAGAACGCAACAACGAATAACTTTATTTATACTTCTCAAACTGAGGGTTACATAAAGGGCATAAAGAAAGCCACAGACCATTGGAGTATTAGAAAAGTGGTGTTAGCAGTGGCAACCATGCTCTTTCAAGGTAAAGGATTGAGAAAGATGTGTAATTACTGGATTAGGGGAACAAAAGAAGAAATCTGCAGTCAGAAATTACAGCACATTCTGTAACTGAGCTGCTGTCGTTCATCAGCTTGCATGAAGACAGAAGAACCAAAAGGAAATCACAAGTTCAAAAGGCTGGAGAAACACTGATTTACACCACCACTCGAGCCCACCCACCTGTGCTGTCAAGCTGTTTTGTACAGCAGACCCAACAGACTGAGTCTCCACCCCGCCTGCGATCACGTCACCCAATCTATAGTAACTGAACAAGCCAGGGTCAATCAGAGCAATTACTTGCATGGAAATTAGCAGTGGGAAAGCATGTCTAGCTGTTTAACACAAGGAAGATATTTTAGAAATGTTTTGAGGAGCCGCCCAGCTACTGTTACTCCTTTTTCCCCCACACACACTCCATCATTACAGAGCCTACGGAAATTGTTCCGTACGGACCACCACTGAGCAGTGCACAGTGCTGGTTGGGAACCACAGCCCTAAGCGGCCACTCTTCCTACAATCCTACAATCCTCTATAGAAGCAACCGGAAAGAAAAGGCTATTTAGAAGAGCAGCTTCATTTAGGCACTGAGAAACTTCCCTTTCAAGAGCTCCTCTTCCTCCTGCCACTGTCTGGTCAAGGAACTCACCACCCTGGCTGAGCAATATACCTCAACTAGGTGACACAAATCACCCCAGACTCATTTTCAGTCTGCGTCTTGCTGAGGACAAGGGAGCTACTGGGTACTCAGCATCAAGGTTACAAAGACCAATCCTGATTGTATTTCTCTGAGGAAGGACATTCCTGGGCTTTCCGTAATTTACCACACTGTTGGAGGAAGCCAGTCTACTGTGCACGCCAGACTGGTACTGTCACGCTCACCCACATTACTTGTTTCTAGACATGAAGCGAAGCCTGTGCTAGCATACGACAGTCCCAAACACTGCACATGATGGGTCCCCAGTGCCTGGCTGGGCCCAGGGAGGCACTGATAAAGCAAGGTCAACATCCAGGCAGCGCTGTTAACATTCCTGCTTTTTTAGAGTGTTATAGGTGTTGATGCTTTCCTTGGAGCCTCAGCTACGGGAGATAAGTGGTTTATATAAGAATTGCATCTCAGTTTTTTTATGTTAAGTGTGCTGCTAGCCCCAGGGGCTACAGCAGTGGCTGTGCTCAACAGCTTCAGAACATGAACTGAAAGCACTCTCGAGGCTGATAAGACAGAAGGGAAAATGGAAAAGAAGTTTCTTCAAACATCACGATGTTTAAGCTTATTTCACAGATCAGGAGTACATGCTTAACATCACAAGTGTTCAAGGCGAGGCACAAGTGGAATATTTTTGTATAGAGCACAGTGAAGAAACTACAATTTCTTTCCCGGTTGCAGGTCACATCATTATAAAAAAATTACAGTATAGAACAAAGAGGGTCCTTTTCTTTTTCGAGTCACAGCACTGAAGAACACAGTTAGATACAGCTGTTTACACAAAGGTTTGCCCAGCACTGACACACGTTTCTGTGAAGTTCATCTTGCCCATGAACTTTTGAAGCAAAGAGCTCAGCAATGCTATAAACACTGTACTGAGAACACCACCACAATATCCTGGTCCTGAAATTCGCTCTATGGGAAGGGACACCAAAGCATCACAGCATCAAAAGTCTCACACAAGACCCCACTGACATCCATCAGGCCTCCTCCCTGTGTGTGGGAATGCTCCAAGGGGGAAATTTCACCCCCACACCCACTCCCTCACCACCTGAAAGACCACCAGTACTGTGAGAAACCACTCTAGCTGGCATTAAAGCCAAAGGTGTGGTGCTTAATCTTTCCCTTACTAAGGAATTCTACACATGACCTACACCAAGGCTCTACATTGCTCCAGTCAGCTCAGGACTCCTTCATGCCACCACCACTTCCTTCTGCACATGCTTGGGCATAGCCAAGCAAGTTTGACACACATGAAGTTAACTCTGTGTTACCCTCCTATCAATTACATGCTTACCGACTTCTCGATTAGGCTTTGCAGCCTGCTCTGAGCTCTCCCTTGCCATGCCAAGTCCATCATAAATACAGGCTGACTATGCCCTGACAAGCTCCAGTCCCCCCAGTGAATGGATTCCGGCAGCTGAGCGAGGGGCAGTCAGGGGCAGCACATCCTCGCTCAAGAGATGGGCTTATCTCTAAGGTCAATGAAGCAGTCAAGAATAGGAAACACACAGGCCTTAAGTATCAAAACCATTATCCATTGTGCCCCAGTAATTAAGAGGCTTTGTCCTGGAGTCTCCTGAAAGATTTTTAATTAGTTCTTCATTTTCACAAAGATATCTCCCTTATCTTGCTCCTTTCATAAGGACACAAACTGCTCAATTAAAATTAAATTAGGAACAAACCAGCCAGATGTATCCTAGAGTTATGACAATGGAAATACCTATTTCATTGTGTCACTTGCCTCGTTCTGAGATCATGCTCTGTGCAGAAAAGCAAAAACAACAACAAGAAGACTTGGACAATTTACAGTACACTTTCTGAATGTCAGCTTATGCACCTGCAAAGTGCAAAGTAGACAGAATTGCTTATGTTTCTATACCAACTCTCTTTTTTTACCAGTAGGTAACTCGAAACTCAGACATATCCAAGGACAAGAGAAACATCAAACCCATGCAAACCTTCTCAGGCTACAGCTTTCACCTACCCATGCTGCTGCAAATTTGGCTTTATCCTATTGCAGATATTATAGCCAGGCCAGAGAGATCAAAATGCAAAATGCCTTTTCCTCTGTTTAGATAGTTGTAAAGCTGATAGTCATAGCAGACAGATATGTTCTAGCCACTCCTAATTCCAGATGTGGAGAAGTGAAAAGATTTCCCTGATTTCAGAGCTTAGAACGGGGAAGAAGAATCATTAGCGGCTTACGTGTTAAAGAACACCAGGGTCTAGAATCGGGGTCTCCTTGTAACAAACACAGTTCACCAGAAGCTGAGGAGAAGTGAATACTGATCATTAAGTTACACATCACAAACATTTCAGTCCTGCTCCCTTCTACCCAGCAAAGTCAGATTTTGTATTTGAAACAAACTCTTGCTTGTCAACAATCCTCTTGGGAGAGCTCCCTCACCAGGCAACTGCCACGCTAGAAACAGCTCATCCCGACTCCCCAGCCCAAGCTCAGGCTCCAGGTTTCTACATTCACCATATGACATGTTCTGTTAGCCCAGGGTTTAATCTGTTCTCCCATGCTGCTGTCCTTTAAAAGCATTAGCATTTCCTACACACATATTCCATATTGGCCTTAAAAGTATCAAAATGCTATGGTAAAATTTAAATATAGAGATGATATTTTTAAATAGCTCTTAGCTCCAGCTTGCCAAGCTGATTTTTTTTGAACGGGAAAAGCAGGCTCCAACTTTAAGCTTCCATTGTAATTAATGATTACAACACATTCCTCTGCCGTATCAGATTTAGCACCTCATTAATGTGTGTGGTATTTTGCTTGTACGGCACAGCTGTAGTTAAAGTTGAATTAGTGTTTCCATTATAAACCCATGTTTTCAAAGGTTTATTACTCAGACACATAAGATTTAGTCTGAAATGAAAATTGCCATCGAGCATGTCAGCTGGGAAGCAATTTTTTGTCCTTCAAAATTTGGAAGGAACAAAATAGAAAAAAGCCAGCCACCTTGTTTATTAATAATTCACATTTTAAAAAGCATTGCAAATACATGTTTACATGATAGCCTGTGACAGCTCCATAGAATGTCAACGCCCACACACTCCTGGGAGATGTGTCATCTTAAAAACCAAAATGAAAGCCACAGTTTTACACCACTTGATGGGAGGTGAAGAGAAAGGACGAAAGACTTAAAAATAAGATTGACGAAGGAAACTTATTTAAAAAAAATACAGTCTCTGTTTAGAAACATTAAAGTTAGGACTTCCAACGGAGAGGGGGTGGGGTGGGAATAACTTCAAGTACTGTCTGTACTTCTAACTTTTTGTTGTCTGTCCCTGGCTCACTAATGCATTTAGCAAGAAGCAGTCAGTCCCACTGACGTCCTGTCACGTGTGGCACCCAAGCCTTAGGCTGTTCATAAATCCTGGACCCTTAAGGTATGACCAGATCACGCCCTCTGCAATAGTCATGCTGAACTCAGTGTACATGGCAAAATGTCTACAAAAAACCCTCCGAGTGCTCCAGACTTGCAATTGTGCCCTTCTACAATTATCTGTAAGACTGAATCCCTGAGAAGCAGACATTTTAATTGTGAGGCTTCCAGGACCTCTTCTGAGCTGTTTATTTCAGTGATTATATGCCTAATGACAGGCAAATTTACAAACAAATGTGAGATGAAATTACCAAAGTCTCAGTTACCACTGTTACCAGAATTGATGCATTTTTGATGGCTGAGAAATATTAAAATGTTATTTTTGTAATACAGTAAAATTCAGAGCTATTTTGACTCCAGGACTCAAGGGTTTACCCAAGACATAATTCTTCCAGACAAGGGCAGACGCATGAAAGAACCTGTAGTATTTACTACTCGAAAACCAGGACTGGTATATCCTTCATGAGCAGAAAGGCAGAGTCTTTACTCAGAATTGCTCACATTTTGCTTTTCACTGGATTAACAAAACACTCCCACAACAGAGTGGTGAGTGTGCTTTTTCCCTGGTGTTGCCCTTCATTTTTCAAGAGAATACAGCAGAAAACAATGATAATGGGAGCACAGCAGCAATTGCACATCCATTTGATTAAGTTTCGGAGATCACTATAGTCTATCCCAAACCCTGCTGTTTTCCACACAAGTAATCCAAGACACAGTAAATGTGTCTGTCTCTGTCCTCCTGGCAATCAAAGCCTCAAGAAGGTTCTGTACATCAAAGGTGGTCTAATATTGTGGTACGTACCAAGGCCGTCATGAACCCTGGACTTCTCTATGTAGTGTTTTCTTCCCCTTTGTTGTTCCAGGCAAGGGATCCCATCTCTCTCTTCAAAGCAGAGCTTGTGGTTGATGAAGTGGAAGAGGACTGCAGGGAGGATAATGAAGACTCCAACTTCAGATAAAAACCCAGCAGCCTCAGGAGTAACTACGAACAGAAAGTCACAAAGAAAACATCACCACAAGTGGGAAAAACTGCCCAGAGAAAGAAGTGGTTTACCACATCTATACCCATGGCTCTGCTTCCCCATCCTGTCCTCAAAAGAAATAGCATTGAAATTCAGCAGAACTTGGACTTGTGTTAAATGGATACAACGTCTGCATTGGGCCAGTCTACTGAGAACATTGACAACGAGGTGCATTACACAACAAGCCTGACTCCAGTTAAGATCTTCATTTCTGTCACATGATGAACTTCAATACAAGAAGACTCTCACATTAATAAACTTTTGTATCAATGCAGAATCCCAACAGCTTCAAGAGAGACAAACTATATAGCAACAAGGATCCAGCCAAGAAAAGACAGTTGCTTGTAAACCATTTCTACACATCTTGGGGTGAATTCTCAGAGAAGGCGGAAAGGAAAATTCACTTGGGGGGCAAAAAGCCCCAATGCCTCCTTTGTAATTCGTATATTTTCCCTTAAACCATCAGATTACACCATAATGTTACTCCCTAAACTTCATTACGATCCTTTTTCAACTGTTGCTTTACCCTTAAGTAAGAAATATATTACTGTACTACATAATTACCATTCTTCTTTGCAAAACACCAGCCTCTAGCTCAGGTAATTCAGTTTAGCTCACTTGGTGACAGGTTTGGCCACACGTAACAAGCACAGTGGTTTTGCAGCAGCTGATGACCTAGCCCTATATATAAACATCCCTGTATCAAACCACAGAGAAACAGCCTTATTTCAATTTATCCCATAGTGCCTGTACAACTGGGTACAAACCACAGGCGCCAGCAAAAAGCTTTTAAAGCCATTTCACCTCTCTCACACATATCAAAATGCCAAAACAAGGGACAAACACTACATACATCATCCGATGTGGATGGCAAGGGCACACACGTCAAAAACTGTAAGTGCCATCAGAAAAAAAAAAAAAGAAAGAAAGAAAGAAAAAAAATTTGCTCCTTCTTCTGTTAATTACTTCACTGGGAAGGGGTGAATTCCAGTTGTTCAAGTCAAAGAAGTCATAAAAATAAAACATCAGCATCAGTGACACACCAGGGATGCTTGTGATTGCAAAGCTGCAGCTCACAGATGAGATGAGCAGGAGGAAAGGATGTTAACAGAGACAGCCCTGCGTGTGAAACATCCCACTGGGAGTTTACAAGACTCGACTCAGCGAAAGACTTTGACTAGAAGAGCTAAACCATCCCCATTTACAGCCTTGATAGCGCACACCAGGACTAAGGGACTAAAAAACCTAGATTAATACAAGCCAAAATGCCTCAACTGGAAGCAAAAATGGAAGCAGCAGCCTACATGCAAAGCAGATCAGTGTTTGGGACTGAACCCAGAGCAATATGGGTTACACAAACTCTGGAGGTGGTTCTGACCTTGCTCAGCCTAAGGAAGGAACAGAAATACGCACTGAATTACAGCAGCTTAAATAATAACAAGATCAAGTCTACATTTCCATTGCTGCACTCTGCATGGGCACAGTCACTTTTCTGGTGGTTACTTCTGTGTCCCTCTTGTGCCCCACCAGCACTAAGCAGGACTCACAGAGATGGTGGGTCTCCTTGCCAGGATTGAAATCTGGTGCCACAGCTTTGCTGGATAATTTGGCAGGTATATACCAGCCCTATCTTCCCCTCACACCTCAACCCAGGGAGCGGGGCTGGGAACGTGAGTGATACATCTCTGGCTATTTTCAGCTGCTGAAGTCACCATTAAGCGGCTGCTGGAGCCAAGTATAAATCAAAGGAGATGAGTATAAATCAAAGTAGCCATAACCCCAGAATATACATGACAATCTGGCTGGGGCCCATCTCTGATGACTCCTTTTTTTGAGCATAGCATAGGCAGGAAGAAGGATTATGCTCTACATTACATATAAAACACCTGGGATCACCACATCTCAGCACGCAAGCCTGTGTTTGTGTGTGCACAACCTCACATGCCTGCAGGTGTGTATAAAGTTGGAGCAGGTTATGTAGCAAACTGACATTCCTGTTTTGAAGGCTCTATGTGAGTGACTTCATTGCAGAGGGTGCAAAGTAGAGGGGTCACAAGGATGCCAATGTCACCATTTATTAAGCCCTTTTATAAAATCTCAGCTCTGAGCCCAAACTGATGCCAGAGTTTCCTCTTCACAGACAAGGCACAAGCAAGCCACCAATATTTTTAAACACAAGTTGTCCAACACATGCTCTGATATGCCACACAACCCCCAGATGTACCCCTTTCTCCAACAGTCCTGCACAGTACATTGCAAAATCCCAGAAGGAAAAGCAAACCCTTGATTAGACCAAGCATCCTGAAAGAAAGTTTGGAGATAAATTATCGGTTGCTATCCACATGCTCTAAAGGATCTCCGACCGGCACAACAGTGTTATTGCCCATCTATTCCTGTTTCCTGGTCAGCTACAGAGGAACAAGAAATTAATAGTGCAACAGTGTAGGATTTGGGATAACCCTTCAGGCTTCCCCTGCTCCTTGGGGCAGAGACATAAAAGGTACCTTCTGTCAGAACTCATAAAAGGTCCAGCAGCAACTTATAGGAAGAAGTTTCCAAAGCTGAATACTAACAACTGTGTCATCACAGAGGCTCCCAGGCTTAAACTCAGTTTTGGGAGCACAGGGAAGAAGGGACTGCACAAACCCTTCCCCATGCATCCTGAACAGCAAAGACTGTCAGCCAGTTACCAGCAAGGACTGAGATTCCTGCACCATCTCTCCCTTTCACTGTAGGCACCAAGCAAAGAAGAAAGGTGCCCCAGAAGGATCACCACACCTCCTGCATAGACGGCTCCCACAGCAAACCACAGAGCCCTTCTCTTAAAGTCATTGTCCTGCCCAATTGTGAGTAGGTAGCTAGGGCTTCTGCAGCACAAGGCAAAGGAGTTCACGCATCCTGTCCCACGGTTTTAAGCAGAAGTTTCCTCTTCCCTCCCCCACGTTATCTGTGCCAGATAGTAGAGTTTTGTGCCACAGCATCTCTGAGAGAGGGCTGTGATTGAAGGAGGGCTGTGATTTTGCACCTGAACGCTGTCTCACATACGTGGGAAGAAACGTTGCAGTCTGTGCACCTGGCTCCAGCTGGAAGCTCATATCCCTCTGCCATGAGAGGCATGCTGGCTCTCCACTCCTCCATCATCAAGAGAAAAACACACTGCACCTGCACATGGTCCTGACCACGTGGCCCAGCTCTCCTCCCAACCCTGAGTTGAAGGGCTTTTTCTGAAGACTTGAAACGCCAAGCTAAGACTATGCCTGGAAAGGTACTGGAAAACTGATTTGGAGTAGCACTTTACTCTGGCATTTAGTGGGACGTCTGGGTCTGAGGAAGAGAAGCAGCAAAAATACACACATCACTTGCATTACAGCATTGCTGCAGTGCGTCAAAGTTCCTCACAAAAGTAAGATGTCCAGCCTTACAGCAATAGATGACAGACTGCTCCTGAGGGCAAGAAGAGGAGAGGTAGTGAGGCATTCAACTTGGCTCAAACCCTGGGCACCCAAGTCCAGGAAAGCAGATGCCACCACGTGCTTTGGGACATGAACAGTCCATTCAGTCAGGACTCTCTCCCACTCACTTAACCTGTTTTTAAGCTAAGAAATTAATGCCATAGATCCTTTGTGCCGTGCCACAGTTGGTCTACATTCTTTTGCCCCAGGTGAGAATGCAAGCCAAGAAATGGTGTTTGCACTCCTGGCAAGTTGAGGGCATGCAGAATTGCACACACTCCATTGCGTACGCTGCTTAAGAACAAAAAAGAGTTGCACCACGGAAGGTCCCAAGCTAGGAAGCAGGAAATCAGAGATGGCAGCGAGATCAACGGAAGACATCTGACAGAGGACACAGGAGACATTACAACATTGCTTCATCTCCGATCCCCCCCTGAAACTACGTCCACACTACAAGATGACTTCAGGGAAGAGTTTATCTAGAAGAGCAGGAGGGACCAGTCACACCATTACATGCATTGAATTCAGCTGGGTAGCTGCCTTGTAGCACGCTTCATAGCAATTCTGCTAGCAGACTTGGTGCCTCCAGGCAGACCAGGACCAGGAGAATGAAGGAAAGAAGTGCCACAATAAATCCACTTGGAGAGTCTGCCATTAACAAAACCTTAACCCATTCAGCTTTGCAAGGGTTAAATTTTGCATAAAATCCTATTCCAGACAATAGCTTTTAATTCCATTTGATACCAAGCTTCCTGCAAAAGGAATGTTTACTGGTACTTTTTAATTATGAAAAAAACCATAAATTGTCTGTTTTACTGTCTGTGCTAATTACATTTCATTATATATTTGGAGTAAGCTATGATTTTCCTGCTGGTTCCCATGACATTTTTCATTATCAACCACTAATTGTCTAGCATGCACACTGCATTGTGAACCAAGTAGGCTGATGTGTGGGCAGAAGTTCCAGTGAAAGCTGCAAGGCAGTCGAAGTGCACGTTATTATTATTACTGTTACGATGTATTAGAAAGGTTCCACCTACTTCCATAACTACGTATCCTCATCCTTGCCAGCAGTGTCACAGCGCAACAAAGCACAGGAGTCCATCTGTACCAAGTCTCACGCTTAGCAAGGGTCAGCACCTACGGAGGGAAGGCCACGTGGGGTGGAACGACAGCAGCCACACTGCAAGGACGAGTTCCCTGCTGGGCACAACGGAAACACCAAGAAAGTTTCTCTGTCACTTCCTCTACTCGGTGCCCAAAGCACGCTGGTATCAGGATCTTCTCACTTTGCCCACTCACAAGCTGAGGGCAAAGTTATAAAGGAAAATAGTACCATGTGTGGATGCCTAAAGGAACAGGATAACTAAACGGATCTTTCTGAGAGAGTAAGACAGAACAAAAGGTAAAGTGTTTTGCAGGAGCCACAGCTAACACTGTTTTCATTATAGCAAGGCCTCTAACAAATTTATATCTATGCAAGCTCAGAAAGTGCCTCAAAGGGTAAAGCAACTGACTGCATTTCCTAAATCCAGACCCAGGGAAGCCGTAGGCACCAAATCTTCATACAGCAAGCTGTTAGAACAAGGAGTGCATGACCACCGCTCCCCAGATCATCGTTATCAGCCTCGGACAGGTGGCAATTCTATTCATATGCACCATGCACACAACACACAAACACTTCAGAAATAAATGTGTGTTTTCACAGGATGGCAGCTCTCCTGATATCTACTTCATAGAGGACAAAGCCCTTCCTAACAGCACTGTGAGGGAACAGTTGTACAACTCCTCCTCTTCTCTTCAAGGTGATCCACAAATGCATTAACATAAATGCAATCAGACCACATTCAACACTGTAGCAGAAGGGTGAAATTCCCACCCAGGGCAGGAGGACTCGCCCTGGATCAAGGCTCAGTTTCACATGCTTCATTTTTATGTGCTGATTTACAGATAGCAAGAGTGAGGAAGTTCTCCAGTCCTTTTATATAAAGAATATGAAGGACTGAAAGACACTTTCGACCTGACTATACCTCTATTAGCTTTGCCTGCAAAATTTTACTAATCAAAGGGTGGAAGAACTGGTCTTTCTTAGCTGTTGCTTACGTGTTTGCATGTCACTTTTAAAGACTGAAGTTGACCTTATGGTCTATGACGTAGGCATGCAATTTCAAAGGTCTCAGAGACAGCATAGCAACTTCAGCTCCCTTTCTTCTATGACCCACACAACCCTAGTACCCAAACACTTCGCAGGCTTCAATGTGTTTACTCCCCCAGCCACTTTGTGAAGCAGGGAAACACTAATACAGCTGCTCCACAGGAAGGGAGCCACAGCACAGACAAAAAAATAAACAGTGGAACTTAGGCCCAAAAGAGCAACCAAGAAAAACCTCATTTGTCTATGCAGGTACTTTAGTGCCTCCCTTTTCAACTCAAGGCTGAGGATCCCAAATAGAACATCTACAGTTCTTTCCTACAGATGACACCATGGTGATAATCATGAGCCCCCAGGCATCTCTTCAGTCAACTCAAATAAACTGAAAACCACAGTACTGGCACTTCCTGCCCCAAAGCCTGATTCTTCTTTGGGGTGCAATCCAGCAGATGTGCCTGACACCTCCTGGCAACACTGAGTTCAAGGGGAGGCACATCAGGCACAACAGGGGACATGGAAGTGGTGGCATTAAGCAAGGGCGCTCACCTAAGGAATAAAAAGCCTGAATTCTCCCTTAAATCTTTTCCCCAGTACTATGTTCCAGGTGCACGACTAGAGGAGGGCAGCCTCTACCGTTTATGCTGAGCTTGGCTCACTATGCAGCCTGTTTGGGGGCCAGCAGTAGGGCCAGTACAGGTACAAGCACACCTGATTTTTTCATTCTGCTCGCTGAGGTTCAAAAAGGGCAGACCCAGACCTGAGTTCTCAGGACATAGCCTGGACTTCAGTGAGAAAGTGCTACAGATAAATAACCAAGACAAAAACCATGGGAGGGCAAACCTCAGAGCATCCAGCAGTTCACCTGTGGGAGCTATAAGACAGCAATGAAGAGGCCCACATTCAAGAAGGCTTTCCCTAAGGCCAGATTTTCCATCTTACAAAGGCTGGTATGTACCCTGCTATTTAGGACCCTGTGACAGCACTGTTTTCCCAGCAGCAGCTCTGGCCTTGAGCTATGCTCCTGATGGTCTTTGCAACCAGGTAAATACAGTTTTGTGAAATATTCTGCCTTCGATAAAAGGCACTTTCCAATTAGAGAAGACGAAGTATTAGTTTTGCTGGATGTGTTTCAAATGACTGTGAAGCACTAACTGAAGTCAACAGCAAGTACACAGTATTTGCAAATTACGATGCCTGACGTTCTACATCCAGAAGAGTCCTGGTGCTCACTCATTTCTCCATCTGTAAGCACATACACCACAAACAAGGATGAAACAAGGTAACAGAAGATAGGGGAGCATTCATCTTGTCTAACAGACGTGACTCAAGTAAGAACCCAGGCCTCTAAAGGGTAATTCAGAGACTCATTGTCAATCTTAGTAATAATCTTAGGAAAGACTCCAATTCAGTGTGGAATTTAAAATTCATTGATGTTAACAGGGGCAGGGAGACGGAGAATTTGAGCAGCGCAGCACTTGACTTGGGATTCATGAACTGAAAGCTGGTCCCCTCCGTGTCAGGGCTGAAGAGGTTTAATGGAGACTGCACAAGGAACCTCATGGTACCCATAAAGGCTTTGGCCCTCCTGCACCACCACCGGTCCCTGCCAGGATTGTCTCAGAGTTAGACCAACAGGTGAGATAGATAATCAAAGCGAAAACCATAGCCTTAACTTGATTTGGTGGTAAAAACTTTCACCTAAGATGCAGGAAAGTAAGAAAAAGGCTGTAGTGATAACTATCTACACAATCCAGATAAGATCAAATGAGCAAAAGAAGTTAGTCCCTAAGAGCCAATCTTCTGTTGCTTAGGGTTCTCGTGTTAGAGATGAGACCAGTACTCAAATGCAAATCTGAATCAAGCTGGACAGAGACTTGAACTCGCCCCTTCCACATGTTCTCTGAGCGCCTGACCTCCAGAAAATCTATAGCAATGGCAAGGGACAGCTGATTTTTCTCACCATCACCACGCTTTGCTCAGAGAGGAATTCCATCCTGAACAACGACACAACATGGGCCTAGGAAAGTTCTTTTCAAGATGATGTAAATGAAGTTTTCATTTCAACAGAATTTAATTGTCCAACGAGAGCACATTTTTCTCAGAAGGTTCTCCTCCCGCTCTTACTGTAGTAGGTTTGTCTTTGATCATGTCCAAGGCTTGTTTTCAGTCACAGTATAGCACAGAGTTCGCAATTGGATACATCTTGTCATAGCTGACACCACCACTGTCTCGCTGGTAGAAAGGGAAGACAAGGCTGTCAGTCTGCCACCTTTGCTGAACACTGAAGTCACGCTTTTTATTTTTTTCTTTTCCTTAAAGATAACTTCTTTGTTGCCATGGTATCACTAATGCAGTATTTTGAGACAGGGGAAGAAGATAACTGTGCATCATCATAGTGACACATCTATCAATTGCCATCCTCTCAAAAAGGGTAAATAGGTAAGGGTGCCAATGTAGACTTTTAAAAGCTCCTCCATCCTCTTTAATTTTTCACTCTCGCATACAAACTGCTGTCTACAAAGGCCATAGAATCATAGAATGGTTTGGGTTGGAAGCAACCTTAAAGATCATCCACTTCTAAACCTCTGCCACGGGCAGGGACACCTCCCACTGGATCAGATTGCTCAGAGCACCATCCAGCCTGGCCTTGAACACCTCCAGGGATGGGGCAGCCACCACTTCTCTGGGCAACCTGTGCCTGTGCCTCACCACTCTCACAGTGAATAATTTCTTCCTAATATCTAATCTAAATCTCCCCTCTTTCATCTTGAAGCTGTTCCCCCTCATCCTATCCCTACACTTCCTAATGAAGTGCTCCTCCTCAGGTTTCCTATAGGACCCCTTTAAGTACCGAAAGGTTACTATAAGGAGCCTTCTTTTCTTTAGGCTAAACAAGCCCAACTCTCTCTGTCTGTCATGACAGAGAAGCTCAGAACTTGTCTCTCAGCAAGCAGTGTCTAGGTACACTTTTTAATTCCTTCTCTTCTCCCCATGCTACATGACACCAGCTGATGTACACAGTCACGAGAGAACAGGAGCGCCTGCCAGCTCACAAAATGCCATCCTGGCTCCCCATGTTAAACCAAGCAGTGACTGCTTTGTAATTCTTGCTTGTGCGATGATTTCTCCCTGAACAAATGAGGTTTTTACTGTTGAGCACAACCCACATGTATCTCAAGATTTAAAAAAGAAAAATAAAAAAGGGCACTCTGATGGTGTCTCCGATGCACCATCGTTAATTCATCAGGTGTCGTCTTTCTAGCCCTGTAGCATTTCTTTCCTATCACCACTAGAATTACTTTATAGAGACCTTTATTAACCTAGCAATAAGTCCTTGCACGCAGCACAATGGCATTTCCCTCCTTGACCGTGCATATGACAGCATTCCATTGGGTCCCTTCCAAAATTTCCAAGAAACCGTGCACACCACTGGCACAACCCTGTATCTCAGAAAAAAGAGGGAACAGTGATAGTGAGACATGCCCAAGTCCCAACACACTCCCTGACTTTGAGTCCAGATCAAGGAAGAGGCTTGATGACTTTCAGCACATCACCACTGCCGCAGTGGAGTTCACAGTGGCGACATGATGAACTTTTCATTTCCCAGGTGGTGCAAAAGGAGGAATAAAGTAATGGAATGAAAACTTACATAAGTTGAATTAATTGAGGCAACAGAAGAGGGAGCAGAGATCGACAAGTGAAGCAGTACAGAAGATCAAATTGGAAGCATCCTTACATTTGGGAGAGAGAAGAAAAGGGAGGAGAGGGAGGAGAAAGGAGGATTTCAGATGCTATTTCTCTCTTATTTGGCGGGATAACAAAGAATAAGTTTTCTCCACTCAGAACTGAAGTGCTCTCACCACTTCAAAGAGGAATCTAATTGGGACCTTTCTGCTCTTGTGTACCTATTCTTCTCATCCCTAAAACCTTGTTCTTAGTTCCACAGATTTGACCCAAGGCAGAATGACTCACCACAGCAAAAGGCTGGACAGCAGCTTTTTTTCCAAAGACCTAAATAAACCCTACTCCATCAATTGACCAAGGACGATGCAGCAGTAAACCTCTCACTGAAGGCAGTGCGTTGCCTTGGCAACCTGTCTGATCTCCATCGCTCCAGGGACTGGAAATGTGCTGCCAACAGGAGATTTCAGCTAATCAAACCAAATCTCTTAATACTTAGATGACTTCCCATCTGCACAGAGCAGGCCATGTGCCCAGGGAAAGCAGGGCATCCTCTGAACACAGCTCTGGCTCCTCTTTGACCCATTATTCATTGGCTCCTTGTAGGCCAGAGACATCTCCTGACAGCTACCGAAGGAGATGAGAGGGCAGCAAGAGGCCATGACGTTCTCACTGCTTGCACGGCAGCACCACACCTGCACTCAGCACACGCCTGGCAGGCTGCAGAGAGGACAAGGCAGCAAGGAGACCAGCACCCACTGAGAGCTGCCTGCGGGCAGCCGGACCCTCACAGGGTCCATGTCGCCACCCCAACCTTTGACAGAAAAACATATTTCCAATATTGGCAACACGCACTCCCTATAGGCCTGGTGGTACCCGTTTTGAGCCTTCTCAACCTACCCCGACCCTTTTTCAGCTCTCATTGAACACATCCAGGTAACAGCAGTGGCAAACTGTTGGCCAAAAAGAAAAAATGGGACAAGCACGTATCTCTCGACCTTCCTAGACCAGGGACTTCTGTCAAACTGCAGTGCAGAACACCTGCTTTATTCTAAAACTTCTAATTGGCAATGTTAAAAGGGCAGCTTTGGTGGCTAATTTTGCCTTGAAAGCACAACCAGTAATTGATTTTTTTTTAAAAGCAGAAACAAGACCAACCTTCCTACAGCTCCACTAGAGGTTTCCGTCCATTGCATTTAAGCCCAGCCACAAAGACAGATGATCAGTCTGGCGTTTAGCACAACCAAGGGGCCGCAAAGAGGCATGAAGAGCAGATGGGAAAGGAATTTCCTACAGTTGTGCTGCTGCTGAGTCAAGAAATTGTGTTTGGTGGTGATGAGATTCAACTACTTGAAAAGCCACCGATTACGATCTAACAACCCTCAGCACTACAACACCTTTGTAACTGTCAAATGAAATCAGGGCATTTGAACAGCACAGTCAACCCTGGCTTTCAGGTTCCCCTTCACCTCATGGGTCATTCTTTAGTGCCCCTCAGTTGACACTAACTCACCACTTTCTGAACCTAAAAGCCACAGGCCCTACACCTGAGATTTATTCCATACATGATTGCGGCCAGATTAACTCATAGTACTGCCACAAACTGGTGGGGGGGACCCTCAGATGTTATTTGTCCTGGTATGGAGGACACCTGCACAGGAGATGTTGCCGCACCACATGGCTCCCTGGAACCTGGGCTAGCTACCAAGCTCAGGCTCCAGCTCTTCAGGAGAAGGATGGAGGAATTGTTGGCATTTATAAGGGAGCCCTGAAGCGGAAGAAGGTTGCTCATAAAGCAGGGTGCGGTTTCAAAGAAAGAGCACATTGTGGAAGATTTCTAGGCCTCTGGTATCGACCAAGTGACCTACGCCCTGGGAAAATATGTTCTAACAATAACAAAAGCCATTCTAACAAACGCTTGGGGAAAAAAATGCCAGTGGTTTCTGGAGTCATGTATTTAATAGAGTGAAGAGCTTAGCAAGTACTGCCACCCTCTATCATGTCACTGCGAGAATTTCTCTGTCCATGTTAGTGTAACAAACCATTTAACCTGATACTAGGGCTGCATGGAGAAGGGTGTGAACTGAAGTTATCATTCAGCTAAACAAGAGCTCTGTGACAACAGAAAGGCAATGAAGTCCTGCAGGCATAAGGAAGCGGGAACCAGAGCTGGTCTTCATGGCCAGGAGAACAGCTGGCTCCCTGAGTGTGCTTTCACACCTCATTCTTTCCTATATCATGCCTTTTTTTCTATTCCAGGCATTCCTCAGCCTTGCTTAATCTAAATTCAGCCAAACTGAATTAAAGATGGACCCTGGAACTTAGGTCCAAAGTATCTGTCTCTACAGAGCATGGAAAATCAAAAGTATGGAAATCAAAAGCAGAGTTGTCACAAATCTAATGGGGAGCAAGAATGATCTCAAGAGAAAACAAATGTTGATGATGCAAGACATCCTCCACAATTCCTTTGAAAAAGCAATGTGTAGAGCAGGATCCTAGCACTACAAAACCTGTGAGAAGGGCCCCCTCCAGATGAAAGCGACCACAATGCTGCCTTAGAGGATTGATTTGCGTTAACAACTTTCAAAGCATCTGCCCAGAGTTTCTTTCAAGCAAGAGCTGTGACGTAAGACCGTTCTCCAGGATAAATGGAGAGCCATGCCACTCCAGAGCCAGAAGTGAGAAGGGGGGAGGCTGATAAAGGCAACTGTTAGCCAAAACAGATGCGATGGAGACAGACTAAAATAGACTCCATGTATTTCAAGGGCTCCTGCAGTTCTGATGCTCCAGTCCATGTGAGCAAACATCCACATTCTGCAAAACACTCGACATAAAGGACCACAAGAATAAAGTGCAGCATGTTCCTCGGATGTTTTCAGACTCACTGAGCCAAGCTATGGAGTCTACTTTTTACTTTATTCGTATCTCTTCAGCTATTCTCTCCCACAGCCACCACGCTACATTTAAATCCTTTTTTTAATTTACCTCAGTCACAAATACCTGCAAGTGCCCATGGCTTCCCTTGCACAGTGATCAGACGCGCCCTCTGCTTAACAGGAATGCAAATACTCCGCACTTCTGTTATTCATTATGAATCTACAGTTATGGTGTTACTACTGCCTTACTGCAAAGTCTGAAATGACAGCAGAAGACAGCACAATGTCAAAGGAGACAACAACAAAAGAAGTTAGCTCCTAATTTCATCATTTGCCATTTCCAAGAGCTTCGTATTTCAAGAAAACCGAAGAAACACGTAAATCCAAAGTAACAAGCGTTGGTAAGACAGAATTGGCTTCTCAAACTGTGATCGTCACCAAAGTAACGAAATAGAAAAGCTATCTTCTCATCAAAAATAGCCACAAATAACTCAAAACATTACTTACCTAATCGCGCTCAGATAAAGCAGCAAAACAAGCCAAACCAGCAAGGAAATTTCCCAAGTCCACTTTTCTCACAAATAACACATTTCAGAGCTTTCTTCGTGGGGCAGGCTGCTAAATCCTCAAAAAACTGCGGTGTTTACATGAGCTGGGCAAAGCTGAAAGGAAGCACAGTCCTGAGTTTCAAAGACAGGAGCAGCGCTCGTGTCCTTGCTCATGTCTCTGTACGTACTTGTTGATTTAGTGTCCCAAGGAAGAAGGAAGGCTGCTGGCTGGTAAACATGTGACAGCCACCAAAGGAATGTTAGCCAGAGAATCAAGATAAAGCAGCCTATGCTGCTTCCAACGAGGTTTGTTTAAAAATTACCCCCTCACCTGTAGCTTTCCTACTGCTTTCACCTTCTGAGTGCTAGATCTTTATTCAAACAATTATCTTGCTGACAGATTTGCCTGAAAAATACTTTATCATTCATTTACCATGAAACTCTAAGTAATTTTTCTCTCCTGTACAGGGATCTAAATCATTACTCAGCTTAAATTCACACTCCAGTCATAAATATTTTGGATCCACTTTAGAAACGTACTTTTTCCATACTGGAATCCCATGGATTTACAGCGAAAAAATAAAGTAAGGATCACAGGGCATTCATTCAAAAACAAGGCTGGGAGAGCAAAGTTGTGCCAGCAGCTCTGTGTTTCCTGGTGGGGTTTGTATACACAGAGGTAAAAACTGTTCTTAGAGCAAAAGGTGTAAGCACAGCATCAATTCTAATAAAGATCAGGTCATGTACCTACCACACACCCCTGAAGAGTTGGAGATTTCATCTTGGAGACTGCCTCTTACCACTTCACATTTCATTGCCTTGAAAAAAAAAAGAAAAGAAGGGAAGAGGAGGGGAAGATGAGGGGAAGGAAGGAAAAGAAAGGAGAATAAAGACAGGAAAGGGGAAAAAAGACAGGAAAGGGGAAAAAAGACAGGAAAGGGGAAAAAAGACAGGAAAGGGGAAAAAAGACAGGAAAGGGGAAAAAAGACAGGAAAGGGGAAAAAAGACAGGAAAGGGGAAAAAAGAAAGGAAAGGGGAAAAAAGAAAGGAAAGGGGAAAAAAGAAAACAGAAAAAAGAAAACAAAGAAGAAAAAAGAAAAAATAAAAGTGAAAAATAATAATTAAAAAAACCCAAAAAAAGAAAAAAGGCAGAGAGTAGACTTCAAATCCTGTTTCTTTCTTACTATTTTGCTTTTTTTTAACCTTATATATGTATATTCTAGGCTCTGTGATATTTTCTGTGAGATCACATCCTGTTCCACCATCCACACAACTGCTGCTTTGAAGGTGCATTTTGGATGTAGATTTGATACCCATTAGAAGAAGGGTTATTTTTGCCCAGCATCAGGGCACATCCATCCCCATTGTCACTGCCTGCAAAAGGCCTCTCTGCAGTGAAACTGGAGCTCTTCCCAGAAATTTATTAATTGGTGCAAAATTTCATGTCTGGCTTCTAGAATATCTGGTGCTCCTCAAAAACAGCATGGAAAGGCTGTAAAATAAAATAATGCATCTGTACACAGCTACTCACGATGCCCAAAACATGACAGATGTGGGGAAGGTGGACAGAAAATAGAGAGAAGTAGAGGAATAAAATTCCCACTCCTTATCGCACTCTACAACTACCTGAAGGGAGGTGTTGGTTTCATCTCCAAAGTAACAAGTGATAGGAGGAGAGGAAACGGCCTCAAATTGTGCCAGGGGAGGCTTAGATTGGATATTAGGAAAAATTTCTCTACGGAAAGAGCGGTCAAGCATTGGAAGAGGCTGCTCAGGAAAGCGGTAGAGTCACAGTCCCTGGAGGTGTCCAAAAAATGTGTAGATGTGGCATTTTGGGACATGGTTAGTAGGCACGGTGATGTTGGTTTGATGGTTGGACTTGATGACCTTAGAGGTCTTTTCCAACTTAAATGGTTTTATGATTCTACTGAGCAGGGGCTTTTGGCCCCATTGCCTGCAGCAATTTATAAGTTGGCTCTAGTCAGCTATCAGCAGTATCTTGCCTATCTAAGTTAAACTTGTCCCAGAGGCTATTTTTGGCAGGTGTTCCTAATGCAGTTCTTCCCCCCAACCAAAAAATTAAAGGTATTCTCATGATCTTGCTTATAAAAGCTGCTGCCTGGCAGATCCATAAGTAATCCAGACTGATCTCTTTAAAATAAATGCTACTTAGAAAGAGCTCAAGAGGGGGAAAAAACCCCTTATGTGAGCCTTCCTGCATCAGATTCCCCATGGATCAGGAAACCGAAGAGGGTATCTGGTTCCCTGTTCTGTGTGGCCACCGCGGGCAAAACACATGGGACGGGCAGAGCCCAGTAGGGCTCTTTCCAGTCTCACAGCCTCTCCCCTGTTTCCATGATGCCAACATCAGGCATGGCGGAGTGATCATGCTGATGAGCCGTACAAGGTCCCAGAGCAGGAGGCAGCGGCTGTGGCACTGCGCTAAAAATATGCCAGGGCGCAGCCGAGCAACAAGGGAAACAGAAAGTCTTGTTATGTCAGAGTAGTCACTGAAGCCAACTGATTGAGCAAGTTTCATCCATTGCCCAGGAGACTTGCCTCGCCTGCTAAGCCAGTGGGAAATTACCTGCTAATTTAGACACTTAGCATCAATCCCTTGCGGCGACGGGCCACCACGAAAGAGCCAGGGTAGTTCAATGTGCAGGTCTGGGGGTGTCACATTCTCTTTACTTACACTTAGTCCCAGTGTTGTGTGATTGAAAGTAAATGTCCAAGTAGCAGCTCCAGAAGGGAGGCAGTGAAATGAGTTCCTAAAGGGAGGAGAAGGTCTCAGGTTCATCACAGCTTACCCAGCACCAGGAAAATCATCCTCCATCTGTTCCACTCCCACTGAATTAACGCTGCATCAGAGAATCACAGAATCATTAAGAGTGGAAAAGACCTCTAAGATCATCCAGTCCAACCATCAGCCTGACACCACCGTGCCTACTAAATCATGTCATGAAGTGTCACATCTACACATTTTTTGAACACCTCCAGGGAAGTCGCTTAGTCCAAACTTCTTCCCATTAACTAGTCTGCTATCACCTTACTTTTGAACTCTTCCCTTCATAATTTTCAGTGTAGCCCCTCACATCTTTTCTGTGCTAATACGATGTTTATTCACTTGTATTCAAATTTCTCCAGAATTCATCAGGACTGCCATGTTTATAAAGGAAAACGGGAGACCATATAAGTCTTCCACTTGGACTCTCATGCACCCAGCTGCTTTCCTGGCTCTCCCACATTAATGTTCTTACTCTGAACTGTACTCCTAAATCCATCATTTATAACATTGCAATGGAAAAAGTAATCCAGAAATAATGTCACAATAACATTAGAAGAATAAACTCTTGTCCTTGTCAAGTCAACACTGCCCTTTTTCTAGGATGTTTTTTTCAGAACCATTGTGCTAAATGAGCTAGAGCACAACTGGCAGAAAGTCAAAAACATTTTCAGATGTTGCCAGTTTTTATTATTATTTGTCAACCACCAGCTAAACTGTAGAAATATTCCCTTTCTGTCCCGCTAAATGTCAAACTGATATTTTTAAAACCTAGACAATGTATTTCACGTAAACTTTTACACCATTCTTTTAAAGATCAAACATTCTTTCACCTGGGAGTCATGGCACGGCCAGTTCCCCCAGCAAGACAATGAGCTTCCAGCTCGGCTGAGCAGCGAGAATCCTTTCAAGCAGCCACTGCCGAACCAGCACCCGGCTGGTCACGCTCTCCTTCAAAGCTCCACTGAAAGCCCTTTGCCAAGGCGCCTCGGAAAGAAACCCTCATAAATTGATTTCTAATTCTCCTTTTTCAAGGTGCACTAGGCTTACATCTCTCAGAGACAGGGAGAGAGAGCATTTCACCCGAGCTTTTCCATTGATCTCAATTTGCCTCTTCCGGTCACACAAAGCCCTTGCTGCCATCACACGCCACGTTCTTCCTCCCCACACAGACAGTGGCTCGCCACATGGAGCCAAACTGAGATGATTGTTGTTCAGACCTCTCTGTCTTGATGTGGATAATAAGACACATCGCCCTGCAATGAACTTGGAGTGAAAATTAGGCCAGCACGTGCCCGGTAGTCACCTCCCAGCCAGGGAATATCATCTTTCCCTTTAATTCATTAATTCAGTTCACCATGGGCAAAGCCACCCCACAGGGTGACACCTGCCGTGACCCAAACCCATTACCAAGTGGTGAGGGAAGGGGAGAGAGGAGGGAGCCAAGGGGTTCTCCAGGACTCCAGAGAGCTCCCAAGAGCCCTGCTCCTGCTACTGATTGTCCCTGCTGACCTCATAGCCCCTCACTCTTTCCCAGCCCCTGCAGCCCCACATGCACTGCTGGAGAGCCAAGGGCTCCTGGGGACCCCAACAGTGCGAGCACCTCGGACCTGGGTGAGAGATCAACCCTTTCATGGCTCAGTTATGTCAAGAAAAAGAGGCTTGACACTGGTGTGGCTGATTTCATTCCTTCACAGAGCAACAGCTCTGAGATACCTGTCATGATGCTCCACCAGTATTTAACACATACCACGGTCATTTTAGTTCCTTTGCAACACAATTATCACTGCAACAGCATTTAATACAGGTAAATGTGGCTGAACAAAGCCATTAATGTGCAGGAAAAGCAGGATAGTGTTCAAACTGCACACAAGCAGCAACAACTCATTCTTTCACTTCGTTAAGCCTTTCTCAACAATTTCTAGACGTGTGAAAACAAATACGACTCCTACTTCTTGGGCTCGAAGTAAAATTACTCCAAGCCTTATTCAATAGAAGGATAAGACAAAGGAGAGAATTGTGTACAACAGAGCCAGGCCTCTGAGTCAAGATCCCCGAAAGTGGAAACCCTTACAAAACAGACTTCAGGTCAGCACACTTCTCACTCCTCTTACCCCTGTATGAATATACAAGAGAAGCATCTCTGGAGCATCTCGCTGAACTCGCCCAGCATCTGCCTGGTACTCCATTCCTCTGGGCTAAGACAGCACCGCAAGCAGATTGTACAGGAAGGAAGATGCCCGTGCTAGATAAGCCTGAACTCAGAAATATTTACCTAACACATTTCTGCCTAAGCCATATTCACCTGCTGTTTGCTAACAGGTAGAGATGACAAAGTCTCCAACTCAGGAGTAGGAAGCTGTCTTAGCAGAAGCAACATTTCAGTTAAACAGGTATTTGGGCTCCACAGCACTTCCTAACTAAGATTTCTACAAAGTGACACAAATACATCAAATACACAGCCTTGTTTACCTGAAACCGCACTTGAAAAGTGAATTAACTGAATAAGACTGCAATCTATTACCTGCAAACCAAACATCGACACAACCCACCTGCCCAAGCCTGTAGTAAAGAAATCTGATCTGGATTGTTGAGGTATGCAAAGAGAGAAATTGTGTCTGTTTAGATTATTATGTCAGCAGTAATTTGATCAAATAATTTCCCTGTGGTTATTCCAGCCTACGCTGCTTGATGGCCAGGCTCGCTACAATCCTGCGTACCTGCACACTTCACAGATCCGGTTTCAGATCCAATCCTGACTTCTATCCCAAGCTTGGACTCTGAGGCTCACTTAGTCCAATGAAAAAGTTTCCCACTAATTAAATATTATCTGAAGTAGATCCGAGCGGTCCGGTTCACAGAAATTTGCAGAAGTTTCAGGGGGACCCCAGGGCCTCTGGTCTCTGTTGCAACCCACCTTTCTTCCTCCATGACAGTGGAGGTGGGAGGAAGGGAAGTCTAGAACAGTACTCAAGCCTACCAAGATGCCCAGCAAAGACAAGCTGGCAGACAAATCAACCCCTAGAAATAAAGCAAGCAGACGAAAGGTGGATTTAAAAACAAAAAGTCTGTGTACAAAGGGTGGTCCAAGCCTATTTAGAGCCCCAAAAATCAATGGCAAGGATTTTCTTCTTCTAATCAAAGTTGGGTTGGGTTTTTTTGAAAAATAATATTCCAGCATTGAAAGAGAGTGTTGCCAGAAATACAACCAAAACCACTGTGATTGCAGATGAGACGAAGGGAGGCTGGGACTCCCCAGCAAAATGACAGGTTTTGATCAGAAATCAAGAAACAGATGATCACTGTTCTTCACCTTGCAACTGAGTCCACGTAATACTTTGGAACATCAAACTAAATAGAGAGCTCATGGCTTACATGGGTCCAGCCTGCAAGCAAGAGTACGGAGCAGAGCAGGTCTAAATCCCCAAAAATGGAAGCAGAGAGCCGCAGACAATGGCTCTGTCCAGGGAAGGAACCAACACTAGAACACAAATACCAAGTCAGCACACAGACTAAAGCAATGTAGCTGAACAGATGAGACAAACAGACTTGGAATACAGGCAGTAACAACCACTCTACCACTGAAAGTGATGTGAGAGGCAGAGAGGAAAATACTCACCCTAACAGCTACCTTGACAGAGATGAGGGAGACAGATCCAAATATCCCAGGAAATAAAAAAAAACAATAGCAAACAGCCACACGTGTACTGATGAAAAACACTGCCAAATAAGAAGAAGATGCCTCCAGAGTGGCTTTAGCTAATTCGAACACTTGCCATGTACAAACACTCCAATTTAATCCCAGTGACACTGATAAGCAGTAGTATCAGACTGAAGGAAGGGGACCAGCTGTTCATGATACACAGTAAACCTTTTAGAGATGCATGAGTAAATGCAGGTGGCCAGTAAGGAGCCCCAGACACCAGGAATGTTATCACAAAACCTTCACAGTTCTTGACATGCTCAAGCATTGTCATCTGTCCACGCTCTGCGCACATGAATATCAGCCAGGGGTCTGCCTGGAGTGCAAGCAGGGAAAAGGAGGATGCCAGGGCAATGTTGCCAATCCAAGCCCAGCTCCAGCTGTGCTCTGAAACAAAGATTTGTCTGAATGTAGACAGGAAAGGGGAAAAAATGAACACTTTAACAACGGATATCAAAATGATGGTCCTCAAAAACTCTCAGTAACTCTGAAGAGAAACTCCAATGCGGTGCGGAATGCCCATGTTCCAGAACATGCAGTGAATCCACACTTTAAACAGATGAACTATGCTTCCAGAGTCTGTGCAACTCCACTTGAATGCAAAATCATTACCTACCAGCAATGAAAAGAAAATCAAACACTGAAAAGATAGCAACGAGACCAACCGTGCGGACAAAACATACAGGAGGGATTCGCCATCACAAAAGAAGACACCGTTGCAAGGGTAGTCCAGCCTGGGATTAGACTGGAAGGCAAAAAAAGATTGTATTTTCAGTGACAGCAACATGCTTTAGGTCATAGAAGTGACAAAAAGGACACAAAAGTAATTAAGAGAAAGCCAAGAGAACGGGACAGCTTCTACAATACTGGCACCAAGGACCGTACACTGCACAGCAGAGGTGAGTGTGTCTGGGCTCCACTCATCAATCAGTTGTGGGAATTAATGGGAAAAGTCCTTGGAGGGCTGTCGAGGTTCAGGGTGGTAAGAGGATGAACAAAAAGAAAGTTATCATACATTGAGAAATAGCCTACATAATTGCCCATGGCTATTCAGTTTATTTAATTAAGTGTACTAAAGTCAGCAAATCAGAGTTGAATATTTATTACCCAAAGCATTATAACAAAACTCAGCATCAACAAAACAAGGAAAGTACTGTCCACTTACCCCCTTCCTGCAGAAAAATGAAGTTAGAAGGAGTCTCAGAGGACCACCCGGGAGCTTGTACATAGGCCTAGCTGAAAAAAAAACAGACAAACACAACATCATCCCTCATGTGCCCTCGGGACTGCGCCACAGGGTCCCATCAGATCCCTTTGGTGCCCTTCGCTTCGGCCCCAGCACAGACCACACCAACATAAAAAAGTTTGGCCTCGCAGGAAGACTGTTTGCACACATTTCCCCTGCTGTGTTTAATTTTATCTTATTTCACAGTGCCTCTTCAATTTAAAACTCCTAATAGCAGTTAACTTCACTGAGTGATGATTAACTACTGCAGCTTGGTAAATGAGAACATTAGCTCAGAAGTCAAGTTCTAGATCTCAGCAGTGTCAAATGTTAACTTAAGAAGTGATTTAGATGAAAATTAACACCTTTGAATAAAACCACTTTTAAACCCTAAAGAATACGTTTAGACCCCATTGCTCAGCCAGTCAGCTTTCAAGGCTTTAAATTTTAGGGAGAGATGACAGATTTCAGCTAAATTTTAATAGTATGGTAAAACTACTGACTGTAATTAGTTAAAGCACCTATAGAACTTAGTTTTTAAATTCTCACTTAAGGTAGCTAAGTAAAGTGACTTTTATTACATTTCAGAGCTTATAGTAATTAAAGTCTACAGTAAATCCACAGAATTCAATAGAATTAACAAATTATAAATCTCAGAGTTTAAAACTGGTTTACAGAGGTAGCACATAAGTGATTCCCAGCCTTTCTGCCAGGTGCCAGCCATTGAGAGACCTGATTAGTCAGTCTTTGATTAATCGCCTGCTGTGTAAGAGCCAGGGTCAATCTACTCAATTGGGTGAAGGTCTAGTGGAGATCAGAGACATAAATCGAAACCTACAGCAAAAGCTTCGCTTGAAGACCATACCAGCAGTCTTTCTTCCCCACAAGGATCCCTCTCCCCTGGGCAGCCTCCTCTCCAACCACAGCTGTAAGTGGGTGCTGAGGAGAGAGCAAAAGCAGAACACTCACACGTGCCTTCTCCTGAGTAGCCTGCCCACTTCCAACCATATTTTTTGAGCCTGACATGCCTTGTTTTCTTCCAGATACTTAACGAGCCTCTCATCGAAGCCATGCAAACCTGGTGCCCAACACACCACTCGGAGGAGATCTCTGCAGATCTACCACCCACTGCCCAAAGGTCCGGATCCTCCCGTTCCTCCTGATTCTGGTTTGCTTTGATATCCCTCAGGCTTTGTGAGGCAGTGAACAAGCACTCCCGGCCCACCTCTCCATTACTACCCACACAAATCTGTATATCTGATGATGCTCCAAAGTTAATCTCTTTTCCTGGTTTACACGTTTTTGGTAATCAGTTGTGCCCAGTACCAGGATTGTCCACGCTGTTGACCTATCCACCCGTGCGGGACCTCTTCCAGTTATGCTATATCCTGTTGGAAATCAGGGGACCAAAACTGTGCGTAGTACTGAAGGTAAACTCTGAATTTACACAACAGCATATGCTTAATATACGGTAACATATCTTAGTTTTCATCTAAACTAAGCCATGGGGTTTCCTATAATAAAGGACAGCTGGCATACAAGATGAGGCAATTGTCCATCTTCAAAAATAAAAAGTGCTGTGCTGAGGCACGGGCTGCATCCGCAGCAGCTGTCAAACCCCCCAGTGGGTGAATCTTGTGATGCTGCAGTAGAGGAGGGACTCATATAAGAGGGACACAGCAAGCTAAGGCTCAAGGAAAGACAAAACCCAGTGGGGAGCTGTAACTCCCTGAATCCAAGAAGCAGGAGAGCATCAGAGCAAGTGAGGCCAGTGGGGAAAAGGTGCAAATTGCTAAAAAAGCACAGAGTAAGATTAGTTTAAAACCAACCAGATTTTGACACTGTCCACGGGGCTACAGGAGACTGGGTATGTAGACAGAAAACAGGAACGATTTGAAACTACTTCTATCCCACACAGACTGAGAAACTACGCAGACAAGGTGATGAAAACACTGTATCTTTAGACATTATAAATAACTAGTAAAAAACCTGTAATAGAAAAGCAGCCAGGGACACACAAGAATGGCTGGTTTTCAACCATTCTTCTTTCTATTCCTATAGAAAAAAAAAAAAATAATAAGCTTGGATTTGAAAAAGGAGACCTACGCAGAAATCATGTAGCAGTAAAAAGAAATAGCTGGAAAGGTGGAAATACTTCCAGGAGACCATGCACAGGTCCCATAGGAAAGCATCAGGGCTCTTACAGCATCAACTCAAAATACTTCAAAAGGAGCAAAAAATTCATTTGTTGTTTGGGGTTGAACAGCAGATTAAGGCAATTACTGGCAGCCAAGACGAAAAGGGGGAAAAGAATATAATTCAGAATGTGACTATCATGTTCCAGAGAGGAGAAGAGAAAAAAGATCATGAATTCCTGGCATATGTGGAATCACGGGAGAGCAGACCAAAAAGCAGCTGTGGTAAGCAACTTCCTGATGGCATAAAAAATTAATTATAGCTCTTTTTTTCAAGTGTTGCAGAAATAGGACGCTTTCCTGAGAGCTTGTGGGGTCAGGGATGATGAGGGTGTGCAAGGAACACTGACGATGATAAGCCTAGAGCAGGAAAGCCAACTTTTGCACCAGTGACACCTGCAAAGAAGCTGAAGTATGTAATTCAGCTATTTTCACTTAGAAAATGGACCTTGGTGACTGTCCAAATAGTTCTTTCAAAATAGCTCGGTGTTCAGTTACAAGGCAAATAAAGAAATATTATGAAAACCAGTGAATAAGACCACAAAACCAGTATTGCCACTATAAATGCACACTGCACACCCTTTCTTCACTTCAGTGCAGAAGACCTGAAAAGGTTCTAATAGAAACACACTTGGATCATGAGGAAAAAAATTGACTTTTTCAGATACAGAAAGAAGTAATTATGGGATTAGGACAGGGATGGAGGAGTAATAAAATGGTAAGTGGAACAGAGGTGGCAAATAAGGAATTAATTGTAACTATTCCTTTCTAGAAAACAACCAAAGGGCACACAACAAAATGAGTAGGTATCACGTACAAAACACAACACACAAAAATAATGTTTAATGCAATACAAGGCTATGAAACTCACTGCTGCAGGATGTTGCAGGAGCTGGCAGCATAAATGGGTTCAAAAAGCAAAAAGATAAATGGAGTATGGGTTCATCATGGGCCATCAAACATGAAAGCCGTTCTGAAACCTCCGGGTTAGAAAGTCCCCAAACCGCTGATGGTCAGAAGCTGGAACTCATAGCCAAACATGTTCTTAAACATTCTCTCCAGGTACTTGCTACTAGCCAGCATCAGGGATATTTGCTTTGACACAGCACACCCACTCCTCTGGCAGTGCATCACAGATTGCTTTTTTTGTTTAACTTTTTTAATCATTTTAATATTTAAAAATAATCCAAACCCATAAGATTGCAAGCTGCCACCAGAAGATGAAGAATTAACCACTTGGTTTGCAGTTTTCACGCAATAGATCAAATAAAAAACCTGCTCCAGTAGCTTTACCTGTCAAATAAACTTCCCTAATCATTTGCTTTAAGCTCAGGGGCAGCAGTTCCAGCAGAAATGGTATCTGAAAGCTAGTTCACACCGCTCATCACCTGGCAACTAACAGCATACTGTGCCAGCCCAACTGGTGTGCTTTGTACACACCAGTCCACACCAGCCCCCGGTCCAGTAAAATGTGCAAAACTATCATGGATATTGCATAATTCAAGCTCTACCCTAAACTAGAGCAAGGCATTAATCTGGAGCCTTATCTTTACTCACACTCATTTTACTAAGGTGTTCTCAACTCACGCCAAGCAGCACAGGGAAAGCGCTCATGTAATGAGTATTTTCATCACTCTGGTAATGAATCCTCTACCAAGCCATGATCTCCTCCAGCCTGGAGTCTCCCCTGCCACAAGGATATACACTTACAAGTGGTAGTTCTTTTGGCCAAGTACCATCACCCCAGCAATGGCAAAAGAGCATCCTTCTTCGAGGCTCAGCCACGTGTGTGTGATCAGTCAGATACTCAAGAGCCGCTGATGGTTTCACGGGTGGGCTTTGCTGCCTGCTGGAGGTGTCTGGAAACCAGGGCACAGAGCACCAGCCCACCTCTGCCCTAATGGGTAAGGAAAGCAGAGAAGCCTTAACCCACCTGAGGCAGAAACCCGTCCATTACTTTCAGGGAGTGGAGAGACGGAAAAACATCTGATTATTTTTGAACTAAAACCACTCAACTTGGAGGGGAGGTGTTCACATCAGCCTAGGTTCCCTTGACCTTTCTGGCAGTTTTTACACAGCCAAATAAGGAAAAAAAGAGAGGGGACTGGAGAATGGAGATGGAAGGAAGAAGGGAGAGAAAGAAAAGTAGAGAAGGAAAAAGCAATTGGAAAGGTGTGTGTCCCCCTCCAACAGGGTAAGAACAGCTTCCAATTTTGAAAACAAGAATTTCTCCCAGAAAAATGACAGTGTCTTTTCATTTACCTTTTTCTTTGATTCTGCCAAGCTTGGCTGCCAGGAAAATAAGTTTTGAATAAAAATGTTTTGACCAGCTTTGCCAGAAACATTCAGTTAGTGGTGAAGGGCAGACGGGAATGAAAGGGGAGAAAAGAGGCCATCAGCTGGGCAGCAAACAAAGCCAGCCTCACAGAGAGAAGCTGGAAGCACCCAGGACCCCAAACACCTGACGAATCGGTGTTCAAGGTGACACATGCAGCCCTTTATCTCAAGCAAGGCTTGTCCTTTGAAGGATACCCTGTACCGTCTTCTCCAGAGAACCCCACCAGGCTGCCTAGGCCCCTCGGACACCACCAGCTCCCCTGGCAAGGTCTGCAGGGCAAATCAGGTGCCTGGATCTGGCAGCAGGAATGGCTGGTACTGAAAATAAATCAGGAAGCTCCTCAGGGACTACTCACCACAGTGACAGTCACCAAGCTTGGTTAATATGGCTCCAAACACACTTCATGCACTCGAGTAACTGCTCAGATCTAGCTGGCAGGCCAGTCACAGTGCTCAGATCCACGCTCTTCCCTTCTTTCCCTATCTTTTATTAATATAGGACATCTCTCTGACGTCTCTAACTTAACGTTCTGTTTGTTGGCTGGCTGACAGGTCTCAAAAAAGCATGTCTTTCCACTTCCAGAGCAATTCTGTTTAATCTTGTATGGAGAAGGTGCATCGCTTAAGGAACTTTTTCTACCCCTCCCTTTTCTCCAGGGAAAAGGAAAGAAGTTTGAAAAAAAGAATGACAGCAATGTTTTAATCTAAACGGGAGCGATTTGCATGCGAATCAGATTTTTCAGGTGCCACAGAAGATGTGGGGGCCCTGCCAATCTGGAGGGAAGAAATAAAAAGAAGGGGGAATTTGACGCAAACACAGTCAAGTGATGAACCCGCAACTTTTATTTTCCTCCCTAGGGCAAAGTGTCCTAGAGAGAGACTCTCTTCTGTACTGCCTACATATTTATTTTCATTCTCATTGACACTACCATTGTGAGACAAAGAATCTTTTATTCTTTTATTTATACGCCTTCTCAAAGCCCCTTGCATGCAAGTCTTACAATGTAGTCAATATGTGAGTAGGTGCAGCTGGATGTAAACCCAAGTGGGAAGTGGTTTCCTTACTGAACTTGATGAGAAAATGAGTTATACAATCAATAAAGTCGCACCAGACTGTAGAGGAAGAGAGAATCATATGAAGTACTAAACAGCACCCAGGCATTATCACCAATAAATTATGGTACTATGGGAGTTAGCAGAGGCACAACAGGGGTGCTAAAGCTGCTGAGAACAGAGGAGCTGTGAGACCCCAGGGAAGGCAGCACTCTGCCACCAGCACTTTAGCTCAACCAGTTCCTCCCAACAGCATTTTTCCCAACAGTTGGCATTTCTCACACACAGGGAAAAATCTTTATGCTCCAGAGCTGGCGCTCCTTCTAAATAGGATTATTTGCACCCCTCAAAGAAAGACCTTTCAGACAATGATTCCCATGGACATCATGTTCTGCTGGCAGCACTGGGGTACTCTTTGTGAGAATCTGAATGCACCAAGCCCTGTGGCAGGTGATGCCACAGCACTCCACGCTTAGGACAACTGCACCACACCGCAAGGCAGCAATGCAGCCATTCAAACCCGATCCACAGCACTGCCACACACAGGCAGACAACATTTTCACACGAGCCTCAACATCAAATTGACTGGTCTTATCTTACACTTGAAAACGTAGAGAGAGTAACCAGAAGAAAACACTCTGCCTTTGCCTCCCCATGGATTCTGCCCAACCAGAACAGAGTCTCCAGCAACAAGGTTAGCAAACAAGTTACGGCTGCCATTTACTAACACAAACACACACTTGGTCCTGGAAAACCTGTACCAAGCACAAGTTTTGCAAGTGTTCGCTTTTCCACTTTCGACTTTGACGTTCCCGATATGCTGGTTTAATTTACCACCACTGTTCTTACAAAAGTGTTACACGCTTTCTAAAATAAAACCGGGCTGTGTGACAGATCTAAAACAGTGAAATGCATCAGAGCAATTAGCGGTTCTGCTGCTTTGACGGCTCTGATTGGTGTTCAGATCTCAAGCTAAAAGCCAGTTCTCCAGTGAGCAAACACGGTGGCTCTGCATACGGGCTCCATCTGCCGGCACGCTGCTCTCCCGGCTCTGCTTAGTATATAGTAAAGTGAAACAAAACCTACACAGCCATCAATTACATTTTTCTTCTCACAGCCTATGAATTTCAATAAATACACCATCTGTTCATCTTCTGTGTGGGAGTTCAGTCATCTTCTTGGCAGCAATATTATTCTAGAGCAATTACCTGTGTCTTTATCACCTATCACTGTGCTTCATCATCTTTTCATCATGTGTAAAAACCAACCACTTTATTACTACAATTTCTGTAGGCAGCACGGTCCTGTTAGTTACCATGGAGATGATCTGTCAAAAGAAGTCTACATTTAAAGAAGTAAAAGCTGAGAAAAGGAGGAGGAGAGAAACACAAAGAGCCTGAAATGAACTTGTTTCTCCAAGTCAAGAGTTTAAATACAAAAGGCGCATCTCAGGCAGCAACACTGAGATGCCACTAACAACCTAGTTAGGAATCCATCAACCTGCCAATACACAGGATGAGTCAATGACTCACAAGCATTACAATATGCTCAGAGGTCAGATGCTCAGCTTTAATCCCTCAGCCGAGTCCCATGACCTGCTCTTAGGAAAGCCATTTTCTTATTACTATAGATCAAAAGATAAAATACAGGAGGGAGGACAGCCTGGAACAGCAGGCAGGCAGCAACAGCAATTTTCCCCTCCCTGGCGTCACTAGCAAGACACTGAATTTTATATCAGCTGCACTATAGTTGATACCCATTCCTGAAAATCTCTTTGAATCAATCTCTTTCTTCCCCAACTTCACTCTCTCTGTGCTCCACTTTCTCTCACCCTTTCCTGCCTAGCTCTGCTTTTCTGCTCCTTCCCTCACAAGCACGTTGCTCTCTTCCTTTTTCCATAAAACATACACATATGTGCAGCTGTTCTACCTCTCCTTCCAAATTCCTGTGTATTTCAAAAGCATCTCTGAGTGCCAACTATTTACAGATGCTTTCTCTCCCACCCAGCCATATATATACACTCCCTGGCTTCACTTTATGAAATCCTGTTTTCCTCTTCAAATTCTTTCATCTCCTCCAGTCTTCCAGCTCCCATCCTTCCAAGCTGTAATTGCTCTCCTGTTACTGCAGGAAAAAATATTAGCAAAGTACAAAGGACTTGCTGATGCTCTGTGTTTCTAGGATGCGTCATTAGCAGCCTTGAGCTGAAACACACCGGGCTGCAAACTGCTTTGGTTCAATTCATCCTTGTATTTCTGGAAGAAATAAGCAATCTCAGAGCTATCCAATTTGTTTAATATCAAGTCTACATGCACTGAGTTTTAATGATGGGGATTGTCATTCTGAATTGCAGGAGTACAAAAAATGACCACCTACGAACAAGCAAACTAATTCACTGTGTTCCCAGCTACCTTCCATAGCAGAATTATCCCAATCCTGCAAATCAGAAGAAGACAGATTGGGAGGGAGGGAGGGAGGAAACATTTTCCGTAAGCTCTCCAGAATTACGAGCACTTTAATTTCTATCTGTTCACCTTGAGACACAAGGTACTCATATCTATAAGTGCCCACACTTCCCATGGTTTCTGCCTGAATCTAAAGAGCATCAAAATGAGGTGCTGCAAATGGTAGAGATGTCTAGAAATCTGCGACTAAACAACTACCAGGGTATTAAAAAAAGGCACTGTAGCAGAAATAATGCTTGGGTTTAGCAGTGAAAAATTCCACTGCTTAACTTCTGAGAAAATAAGGAGAGGATCTAAAATAGAAGGGGGAATTATGAAAAAAACTATAGACGTAAAAGAAGAGTGAGTAATGAAAACTGAAAAATAAAAAACCTAAGGATAGATCAGGAATACACTGCCATTAGAGTTCAAAGTAGAAGCCTCATGGACATAAACAAAAGTATCAGACCTGAAAAATTCAGAATTTCCTGCGAGAACATGAACTAAACAAGAAAAACTACATTCTGATCTCAAATTTGATCTCCCCTGAAAGTTTATTATAGAGCAAGAGTTCTTCCCAACTGTCCCCTGAGGAAAAGTGCTATAGATCAGATACTGCACCAGCTTCATTTGCTTAGGAAATCAGACTCACACACCCTCCTTTATCCTTAAAGGTGTGGACCCTATGTTTCCTCCCTCTCCTTAGATACCTCACAGAGTCAGGCTGAGCCATCAGCTTCCCCATGGTTCTTCACCTTCTAGAAGACAGGCCTAGGGAGAGTCAAATCCCTGCTCTTCAGCACAGCTGGTGGCTGCACAGATTGGATACAGATGGAGACATGCCCAGGCTGAAAAGTGGTTTCCAGCATTCTGGGCCAATTTGAGCCGCCACTTGGTAGGCATGCTGTAGAAACTTCTGCTTCTGCTAACCTCAACCAGCCAAGCCTTCCAGACAGGCTCAGTGGATGCTGATTCCCTGCACAGGATCTCTGTGCTCTTCCAAGGCAGATGCCCTTGACCAGCAGCATCTGTGCTGCCTCTGCCCTTGGCAGGTGCTGGTAACTGGGCCAGACACTGGTTCTGCTTCCCTCCTCCCCTTTCCCACCAACAGGTCTGCAGAGACAGCCAGGGGAGCTGCCCCAACAGGGAATGCTGCCTGTCCTGCCCACTGCTGCTCGGGCTGCTATGCCTGGGGCAGCAACACCCAGCAGCAAGACACCCCAACGCATGCCACCACGCACAGTCCACCACTAGGACTTGGACAGCAAGGTCCTCATCTGTCACTCCCACTCTCCCAAACCCTCAGCAGCTTTGCAAAAATTACTATTTCTGCTTATTCTTTGGCTTGAACAGATGTTTCCAGTCACTGCTGTGTGCTAACACAGTGATTCTCCCTCTCTAGGGCTCTTACAAGGGCATTTAGGAGATGGAGAAGGGAAAGCACTTGGAGGCTCATGGTTTGCCCCAGTCTGGCCACCTGAAGTTTGCAAAAGACAGGAGGAGCAAGCAGTAGGTAATAACAGCCAGGTAATAACAGCCAGGTAATAACAGCCAGGCAAGAATGAAAATGGAGAACAGGATAAAGGATTTCTTGTTCTTTTTAGAGTAAATCAAATACACACAAGCCAACCCAATACACACACTGCTCCATAAAATAACCAAAGCATCTGTCAGGAACGGGCCTTCCCGGTCCCTGAGGGGACAGAGGAGGGGGAACCAGTATGACCCTTCTTGCTCCCCTTCAGAGAGCTAAAAGCACCTTTCCCTGCTGGCGCCCAGGAGCTGCTGCAGCAGGACATGCCAAATTACTCGTCAGATCAGACACGAATTGCTCCCCAGGCCAAGGCAGCACAACACAGGGAAGGGGGAAAGGGCCAAGGGGAAACAAGGGCACATACAGCAACTCCACTGACATAGCCCTGCACAAGGGTCAGCAGGGATGCACTTTCCCAGAGTAGCCTGCCGCAGCTGGGAGCACTGCAGAGCCCCCACCACATCTTATGCTGAGGATCTATGCCTGGATGGTGGGCAGAAGGTATCTGCTCATCCTTCAGCACCATGACCCGTCTGCAGCTTTCCCAACAGTCAATAAGACCTTCCAGCTGTGCGCACAGCCATCACCTTCCCAGTCTTGAAGTGGCTGGGATGGGAGTAGAGAAGATGGAGTTGGGCTGCTTTAAAGATGACACCTGCAAGCCGTCTCCTCCATGGTCTTGCATGACCATCACTCGGCACGATACTTAACAAGTGGACTCAGCATAGACACTCATGAGCTGGCATTTAGCAATACAAATGTAAAACAAGTGATGGCTGGACAGAGCAGGCTGGGATACTACATGGCAAGCCAGGTACTCATCCAGCACAAGGTCACTACTGCCTGATTTTACTTCACCAGTAGAAACCATGTGGTTGGACCACCTAAACTGTGCATTGAACTGTCATAAAATTACTCCGTTCAGTGACCCACTATCACCCTTCTTCAAACCACAAGACAGGGAGAGCAATGGGAAAGGCACAGGAAGAGGAGCAGCACTAAGGAGGAAGAAAAGTAGATTTAATCACTCAACAACAGGCATCATCAACTCTTTGTTCAGAATTGCTTATTGCCAAAGAACCAAATAAAAGGAAACCCTGCATCTTTCATGGTTTTGAAGCTATAAACAAGTCACCACAGCTAATCCAGTCATCCTGTCTGCAGGAATAACCCAGAAACCAAAGCTCCCACAATAGTACAGGCAGCCCTCAGTGAGAAACAGGCAGCTAAAAAGACAGGGTCCCTTGCAGGCACAGAGGAAGCAGCCTGCCTTCTCACAGACAAATTTGCTTAGAATGATAGAATCATCAGGTTGGAAGAGACCTCTGAGATCACCGAGTCCAACCATACCTGTCTCCCTACTAAACCATGTCCCTAAGAAACTCATCCACTCATCTTTTAAACACCTCCAGGGATGGCGACTCCCCCACCTCCCTGGGCACCCTGTGCCAATCCCTGACCACCAATCCCTGCTTCACCCATTGGAGTTCTGTGTCAAATGAACGCCAATATGTTAACACGCCCATTTTTGACAAAATGATAACTTGCATTGCATTAGCACTTTCAAGATGTCAACCAGGACTGAGACACCGCAGTCTGGGGTGCTATTTGGAGTGCCCGTACAGAGGAGCTTGCAGGGGTAAAACACAGATCACGCACCAGCATCAGTGGCAAGGACAGAAACCTAATACACAAAATGGCAGTATCTGAAGTCTTAGGTTAATGAAGAGGCATTATTAGCAGCTTTCACTCTTTCCTCTAACTCTGTAACACTTATATAGCCATATGCAAAGCAATCCATATTTCTGGGATCAAAGCATGTTGCGATCCTCAGTTCAGCAGCAGCCTTGACTTGTTCCGTAAAAATTTAACAATAAAAGTATTCCTGGCCTCACCCTAGGGCAGCAGTTTACTGGCAGTGCTAGATAAAGTGTACAGTCAGCACCACCCACACCAGTCTGCCTGGCAGAGGAGCTGAGCTGGACTGGATTCAAAGGCATCTCACGGCTGGGGAGATGGTGAGACACAAATCATCAATTCTGACAACAGCCATGTGGAAAACCAGGAGCTACCTCAGAGCTTTGGGGGAAAAAAAGGCAGAAGAACTCAGAAAATCCTATCCCCTGTTGTCCTCATGTCACTTTGGGAATGCACATGCTTTTTTATTTTTCCCTATACATTACTGATTTATTGGTTGTTCCACAGGCTTTTACAGCTTTTTCATTAAACAGCAATTAAAGCAAGCAGCCAAAGTCAAAGCAGACCTGTGCAGTGAAGAGGCAGAAAGTCCTGAGCAAACAGTTCTTCCTTCCCCAGTACAAGTTCAAGGAAGACAGAAAGAGATGCCAGATGTAGGTGATGTTTTGCCTTCTCTCTGCAGGTAGCTGCATGTAACCATAGTGCAAATTCTTGAAAATATCATTGATAATTCCTTCAGATAATTTCCTGACCTTGTTACTTACAGATATTTCATATTTCAAGAACAGAGTAAAGCTTCATGCTGTCTTTTGCTCATATTGATGCACGTCAGCGGAGTAGTTCAGGGACATCCTGTGTTGTACCCCTCACATAAAGGCAGGCACGTAACATTTGAGATTCAGCTAAAGAGACCAGCAATCCACTCGCATATTTCATCACATGGGCTTCTGCCAGCTGAATCAGGGGTCCTTCATTCCTAAGTTGTCAGTTTTTCTCCTACTTTAAAGCCCAAACTCAAGTTGAGATTCTCAGACAAGGGGTTTCAAGTCCTCAGGAAGCTCAGAGCATTTATCCTCTTCAAGAAACAGCTCATCACACAATTTGCTGTCAGCAGTGAAAGGCAGTTGGGATTTTCCCAATTAATATAAAATAGTATATAAATACTTCCAGCAAAAACCATTACAATTCTGTTTCATTCTCCAGCCCCAGAGGAATCAAACTCTCATATGAAAAGGAGGTGGAAGTGAAAGATTCACCATAAAGCCCAAATGAGCTCTAAGATAATCAATACTTGCAAAAAGTCTGGGAAACTCTTGCGTAAAGTGAATGCATTAGTCCAGGGTCAGTACTAGGAATCAAATGCTCTTCTCAGTAAAAGCCTTCAGCTGCGACAGAGCTCTAGCAAGGCACCCCTGGTCTGAAATGGAACGATATCTGTAAAAGAAGATCAAGAGGTCAGCTTGCCGTCTGTCCGCTTCACACATGGCGTTGCATCAGGTGATGCAGCAGAGATTTCAGCTGGCTTCACGCTAGTTTGCACAAGTAATGGTGACAGTCAAGCCCTGGCAGAAGTGCACAGCTAATTAATCTTGCCAAGGATTAGTTTGCAGGATAGACACAGAAAAACCTGTAAGCTTCTCTAGGATCTAGCCCTTTCATCTGTGAAGAGTCCCGTACAACTGGGATGCACTTACAGCCAAGAGACACCAGTGCCATGTCCGGCCGCCACCACTGAGCTGTGCATTCTTGCTCTTCCACTGAGGTGAAATTTTACACGAGGGCATCCCATGCGGTTGGTCTTTGCCTTTGGCACTGTGGAGCACTGTTGGACCACCTCTGCATGAGGCATGAGAAGCAGTTCTTCCTCTTTTCTTGGTACTGCTGGATATCACATCTAGTGGATGGTAGCACGCAGGGGGTGGAGGGGTAAAGAAAAGGACAATTTAAATGCCTGTTAAAAAAATACAATTAAAAAAGGCAGAAAACATGACACACAAGTAGATATAAACAAAGGGGGACCATTTGGGCTAAAAAGAGCAGCAGCTGGGGAATAGTCACTACAGATAGAAAGGGGATTATCTGATCTCTGTATCTATGAGATTCAACGCTTAAATTGCAGCATGAAAATCTATCAGGAGTGAGTTAGATACAGTTCATCTGGATGTGGGGCAAGGGAACAGATTTATTTTCCATGGTTATCTGTGCTCCTCAGCAGGCACGGGTCAAGATATCTTCCTGCTTAGTGTACAAAGCCAGCCAAAATAGGATTTGGTTCCTATTTTGTTCAAGCCAGAGAGTTTCTTCACAAAACAATAATGTCTGCATTTAGCCTCAGGTCCTAAACACTCAAACAAAAAGGAGTAAAAAAATAACCACAACTAAACAATGAAAAACAGAGTAATTCTACAAAACGAAAGTCAGTATTAAAAACCATTAGGCAGGGAAACAGAGACTCTATTAAATTTATTGCTTGGTTTCAGGACTTGGGAAGTGTCTCTTCATTTCCTGTACCTCTTGAGTATTTACTATGTCCCCTATGAGCTAAGACTTCCAGAGTCATTTTAATGTCATGTTCTAAGCACTTCTGCATTCTAAATCATCGATTTTTATCTCCTTCTCCCAATCAATGTGAAGATATTTATGCTGAACACATAAAAGCTCTTGACACTATAGAAAAACCAATTACACCCTGCAAGACGTTTGCTTTTGGTCGTTGACATCATGGAATTATGCATTACACTTTGGACTTGCCTGCCATTTACAGGAAAGCTGTGTGACCTTGCCTGCCTGAAGCCTCCATCTCTGCAACCTGGCCAAGCACCACAGCAGGAGCTTGCAGCGGAGACAGCCATCCCTGGCTTGGAGAGCACCTGAGCCGCAAATTGTGGGTGCTGGGAGAATTCATGAAAGCAGAAGCTCTTGTCAGTTCCACTCCTGTGCTCTTACCAGACTTGGTGTCAGAAACAAGACGCTAGTGAGACAGATCTTTCTTCAAACCACTGCAGTCATGCTTTCCTCCACAGCCCCAGGGGCAGACTGGAAAACTGCTTTGCCAGTGCTTCACGGATGGGTCCTGCATCCACCCGCTGTCAGTGTGCCAGGCTGGTTCTTCTGTCTCTTCCCACTCCCACACCGTGGGCTAGCAACAAGGATATTTAAACTCCAGGGCAGACACACACTGAAGCACCTGCAAGCTCCAGTCATAGTAATTCTACAGTGCACACCATCACCCCTTGGCCACTTTAGTTTCCTTCTCTTGAATAATGCTGCATCTTTCCTGGATGCATTCAGGACACTGGGCACAAAAATACAGAGCACGCTTGGATGGCTCCTCCACTCCATCCTACTGGCAAGACAGGTTCATGGAACGAGCCAGGAACCAGCCCTTTTATCTTGGCAAAACTGCAACACACTTGTCAAGTCTCTGAGCGGTTTATGTTCTTGACGCCCACCAGTCCCTGTCTTGCACTTTCTTCTTCTGGCAGCAGCAATTCACACCTTCCCATCAAAGCACCAATGAGTCTGTGCTCCCTGGAAAGGACCCACCATCAAAGGACCTTCCAGGAGGTGCATCGCCCCAGCCTCAGCATCCCATTTTCTCTCTCTCATGTCACCAGCTCAGTAATGGATTTCCTGTCACGTTATGACTGACACAGGGATGTGCCCCGCAATCACACAAGGTGATGCTTGCTTTCTCACATATTAGATAGGAAATTGTTTCACTCGGCGCTAAAACAGGCTGCAGCAGTCGAGGAAAAAGTGTGTTGAACAAGACCATGCAGGAGAGTGCTTTACCTTCCCTAGCACTGCTATCATCTGAGCCTTTCCATTTCAGGTGTTGGTCCAGATTTTATCAGAAGTTGACACATGTCTGCAGCCCCAGCAGGTGAGGAACAGCCTTCATGACTAGCTCATAAGAACTGCGTTGCATTTTAAAACCTTGGTGTAGAAGGCTAATTCCAATGAAGCCAGGGAGCTACGATGATTACATCAGACCCAGACTGTAAACCATGAATACACCTTAATAAGAGGATATAAAGAGAGAGAATATTAAATACCCAATGGTCATCATTCTGTCTGCTATTTGCAAGAGCAAAAATTACAGAAGCAGTGACGCCAGCATAAGCTTTACAGCCTGGAGTCATCCTGCTTAATTCCCAACTGACCCAGCTGAGTGAGGCAGAAGTAGCTCTCATTAGCAGAACAATTAACTTTTTGTGTGTCCGATAGATACAAGTTCCAGGCCCTGCACAGGAGGTTTATTCATTCATAGCCAAACTGCTTATACTGAATCTATTTTAAGTTTTTGAACTTCTCCTTAGAGGGAGTTGGGGTCTTTATCTCACTGTCAAAACAGGCAGAACTCAGCCAATTTCACTGCAGATCGCTCCCATTAATTACTTGGGGGGGAAGAAAAGGCAATAAAAAGCCTCGTTGTGTTTTAAAATTGACAACTACACTTTGACTCTCAAATTTTCCTCCCCATTATTCATCTGCTTCTGAACACCTGGAGCACCGGGCAGTCAAAGGAACAGTGTGAGAATGCCAAGCAGATAACAATGGTAGAAGCAGGAGTAGAGTTCCCTTCTTTTAAAGAAGCTGATGGAGATGTAGGCACAAAAGAAACGCTAAAGACAAGAACTTGCAGCATATCAGTCAGAGGCATTAAGACCTTTAGCTATCTCTGTTCTTCAAAAATCAAAGGAACCTTAAATAATAACAGTATAAAATTAAGCTTATTTCCTACTCCTTAATCTAAGTCAAGTGAGACGGCACACGTGGCTCAGTTTTAAACTATAGAGGAAATAACAACTTTCATTCAGAAGGAGACCGTGTAGACAGGGATTTTGCAACATTCCGTTAATCCACTTTATAGTCACACCTTAGCTAAGTAGAAAACACATAAGGAAATAAATTGGTACAAACATAAACTAACAGTGATGTCTATGCAAATTTCATCAGGCAGTAGCCAATGAGATTCAAAAAGACTCCTATCAATAGGTCTCCTATTTAACAACGCCAAATTTGAGTGTCTGAAAAACAGGGTGGTCTGCCAGACACTTCACCTGGTTAAATTCACCTGGCCAGCTGAATAAACCAACACCACCACCAGCCCTGAAAAACACTCCCCACTTCCTAGGGGACAAATCAGTCAGATTGATGCAATACCTGCTCTGTTGCAATATCCACACTGTTACAATTCCTGTACCCGACTTCGGACTCAGACAAACCTGGAATTCAGAGGAAGGAAACCTAATGGGGAAAGCCCGCTGGGCTCAGAGAAGGCAAAGGACAACACCTGAGGGGAAGAAAATGAAAGAAGGCAGCGCATTTGCAGCGGTCTGGAAGAGACCACACCAAATAAAGATGCTACCATGGTACACTGACAAAGCAGAGATACATTCATCGTGCTCTCTGCGGCACAACACGTGCTTGGTATCGCTGTGCTGTTCAATCATCACCCTGCGGTCATCCTGCCCATCTACAGCATCTTCCCTACAGGAGGCAGGGCAGAAATCTTGGGCACTTACTTGGCAGCCAGGAGCTGAGGGTCTGAGCCACAACACAGTGGCTGGAGGTGTCTCTTCTGCTCTGGCCACTCGCCCTTGACACTGCGTGGCCCTGTGGAGGGCAAAGGAGCAGCATAGTCCCCTTAAATAGTTTGATCCCTCCACTGTAACAGCCTCCTTTTGCAACAAGAAGTTGTCTCCAGCCTCAGGAGAGAGAGTGATACGTCTTCTTTCTCTTGTTGTAGCAATACCTGGCGTTTATAGGTCTCATATATCTTTTCTTTAAAGGCAGAACTGAAGAAAATAAAGAAAGCATATAGAAGTGAAAGGGAAAACAATATTTTTTAAAATTATCATTCTGGAAGTATGTATAAGCAATTTTCTTTCACTCAAAATGAAAGCATGTTGCATCTTATTTTTCAGCTCAGTCCTATAAAGTCCTATCTCTGCTACCCACAGCTCTCTTTTCCTATCATCATCCCTAATTTGCACAGATGAACAAAGTGCACTTTACTTAGAGAATAATTGAACAAACAAATACGTATTTCAAAAGTATCAAGGTCAATCGAAAACACCTTGCACAGGGACGTGTGCTATATGACTTCCATAACATACATAAGGTAGTAGCTGTATTGTCATTACATCACTGTAAGGAAGAATCCCTAAACAGAAATAACATATGGCAAAGGAGAGTCTGTTGCTTAATGCTGAGTCCACACACAGATTTTTGCATGCACCCAGAGCAACTATTTGGGATAATTGTCTCTTTCCTGCTGTGAAAGGCAGTCAACTTTAATTTGAAAGAAGCATTGCTACTGTGAGAGTTAAGAGAATTCTATCCTCCGCTGACTTAAGAGAACAAACTATCCTCCACTGACGATCTTTGCTGAAACACCTGTCTTTTGGATTTCGGCACTGACCCTTCAATGCCCATCGCTGAAGGTTCCTGCAATGTGAACAACACACTGATTCTGTGCACATCCTCAGTGCATGTGGGTAGCGCGCAGGGCTGCACATGCCTGCAGTGAAATGCAGCCTATGGCACCTCCAGGACAGCGAAGACAAAGCAACGATCATTACTGATAGCTATAAATCAGCAGATGTTCCTCTGTTTGCCTATTACTTGCTTCAGAGTATCAGAGGAAGAGGCCGTGTAAGACAAACTTTCCTCCCAAAGCATCCTTAAAGATAAGTGTGTGTACAAGCACACACGTGCACGAGCACGTGCACCTTCCCAAAGGGATGTGGAGGAACCTGAGTGTCATTCCCCAATTTAACTTGTGTCAAGCAAGTGCTCAGAGGACAACAGGCTCTGCAGGTCTTGTGTGCCGCAAGACCTAGATTTCAGTTCGCTTTGCAAAGACATACAAGGTCACAGGTGGAAGACGTGAACTCTCACAAAGCAAAAATCTACGCCAAATGCTCATTAGAGAACCAGCCAGCTGCATACAAACGGTTTATTGGGTAGCAAGGAGCTACTGACTCCTTCTGACAGCATAAGCAGCCTCTAGGTTGTGGCTCGACGTCCTTAAGAGCAGCTTGACGTACTGAATCAACACCCTGTCATTTTGAATGCAGCCTTGTAATATTATCTGTAGTCATGTGTATATGGCACATCTGAGCTCCCACCTAAAATTAATTCAAAACCTTCCAGCACAAGGAAATGTTGCTTCAAGCTGTGCTCTGCTGACAGGATGATTTATTGATTTCTTTCTCTACAAGGAAAACAGAGAGCATCTCCGGTCGAAGGATATGTTACATCAAGAGACTGTCCTGGAGGAGCGAGAAAGCAATGTGAAAAGAAATAGTTCTTTTGTGAGCTCTGTAGATGCACAGGAACGATGAGATTTGGTCTGTCTTTTTCCTTAAATTATATATAAATATCCTACAAGTTTTTTCAAAACATGAAACCCGTTTCAGCATAAGCACAGCCAATCTAATGCTCAAAGTTCCTCTAAAAAACAGAGTCAAGTCTTCTCAGCACAAAAATTTTCCTTAAGCAAAACTTTCTGTGAGAAAAATAATAACAAAAACTTTTACTTAATTCTGTATTATTTTTAACTCTTTTAAGCAATCATCCGACAGAGTGAGATTGATACGAAAAAAAGCCCTGGAGGTACATTTATCACAGGGATGCTGCACTGCCCTCTAGAGCCTCTGCCACTTCATTATTCCAGCATCTAGATGCAGATTCTTACAAAATCGGCTGTGAAGACCTGACCGAGGGGACTGCTGCCCCTCAGATACAAAGCACAGCAAATAGTTGAGACGAGTTCAAGCTCAGATTCTTCAAGTGGTTCTCGGTGTTATTTTGGACAATATCTCTTCCTGCATCCTGTCTCTATTCAGAAAGGTGCATCTATAAAATAAGGCATAGCATTTTAAAAAGGACTTCTGATATCAGTATCTCTACATCCTACAGAAATAAAGATGCTAACAAAGGCAGAAACAGATGTTATATTTTTTCTTACTTGCTCTCTTCCCAAAAGCCTATTCCTCAGATCACAGGACAAAGAACCTACCTTGCTCCTTCCAAATGCTGCACTCAGACCTGCATTCAAACTCTGTGCAATGCTACAAATGGATATTGCTCCTATTAATGCTCTGTTTTGATTTTAAAGTAGTTTTGGTTTATTTTTTTGCGAAATCATGTAGCTAACCACCATCAATTTTTTCTATTCATAAGCTGGCAAGAAGAGGACAAAACATACCTTTAACCCTAGCACATCAAAACTACATCAAGTACCTGCCACCGACACCACGTCCTACAACCAGATGCACACATCTGCGTTGCCCTTGTAGCAAGCGGTGGTCTAGTCACTGTCCACATCAAATTGCACACTTGCTGTGGGACACGATTCATTTCAAATATGTAATAGATACAACCCTGAAGGGGCACACAAACAAAAAGATACGGCCGAGCCAGCCTCCTGCTGCCCACTATCAGCTGATCTGCTGGCCTTCTCAGCATCACAGCAGTAATCGTGAGTTCAGCTCCGGAGAAGAAGGTCTCAGCCTCAGGAACCAGACAGGAGAAATGGAGCAGCAGTAAGGAGCTCTGGAATTACAAAACCAGGACTGTTAGGGCACCTCTCAAACAGCTTGGAGTTTATATCGAGTCTTATGCAGCCACGGGGAATGAAGCATTGCTAAAAGGTGGTCCTGGACACTGCCCAGCCCAGCTGCTGGATGGCAGTGGAAACGTCAAGGACTGCATTTTGTGCATGCTATTTCCAGCCACAGAGGATAAGGGCACAGAACAAGGAGAGACGCAGAATTTCTCCGGCTTCATACCAGCATGTGGAAGAGGACTGAGGACTCTAGGAGATATTATGATCCCTTAGACTCCAGCAATCATCATAAAAAAGTCAAGAATATACGGCTTTAGGGTTGTTGCCTTAAGTTTTCCTATTCTCCCAAGCTCCACATGATCTCTGCTGTACCTCGTCCCACTAGGCTTGAGATAGCATGGAAATCACAGCTCATTAAACTCACTCCATGGCCTAATTAAAGCACCTCATGTGACAATTGGGGCTGCCCAGGGGACCTTCTAGCAGCTTTTCTATTAAAGTCAGAAAGGCTGTGGATCACTACTGTGGATATCAAAACACAAGTTTGAAGTCTTAAGCCTAGCAAGGCTCAGTGTAACCAAGTTACTGTTCCATTTCATGACTCAGGGACTTCCCAGAGGAAAACTTACTCTACAATTTACTCCCTCTGCCTCCCTTCTTCATGGCAGGTCCCCATGACAGCCTTTAGCTGTCTCTTGATTTAGGTTTGAACTCAGCTCATTCTTCCCAGAGGTCTCAGACAGAAATGGGAAGGATTTTGCTGTTTAGTAAATGATGGCAGAGACCTCACTACGAGGAACACGATAGGAATGGACAAAGACATTCTGGTGTTTTAAATGCTTCCCAATCCTTCTGAAAATTGTTACATTCTTTTGGCTAATCCATCTTCACCTTCACCTTCCTTCCCAGCCCTCTGTCTTCAGGGGTATCTAGACACACTGAATTTTGTCTTTCCAGCAGTAGCTCATTGGAGATACAGGAACGCAGGCGCCTTGTGGATGTTACGGGAAGGATGAGCCTTAGTTCAAAATGAAGATATCAAAACCCAGTCTCATTTAGGTAGGTGAGTAGTGGGCACCCCAGCTCCCACCACAGTCCCAATCGACACTCAGTGCAGCCTGGAGAGCTCAGAGATCCACTCAGCTCAACACTCAACTACGAGTCTACTTTGAAGTGAGCTGAATAATTCTCCAGTTTCATGGATTGTCCCATTTGATCTGCATTAACTGTAATGGCAGCTTAGATGCCTACCACACACCTTCAGAGAATCATAGAATCATGTCCCTAAGGAACTCACCCACCCGTTTTTAAAACACCTCCAGGGATGGCGACTCCACCACCTCCCTTGTTGCTTCACGTTGCCTTTATCTCATAGTGAATCCCACCTCTGTTCTCAGACCCACCACACTGACATATAGCTGCATGCTCTTTGGGCAACATCATCATAACTAAACCAGTGCAAGTTTTACGTCTGGACATTACTTAAGTATACATTCCCTATTTGCAGCATCCTAAAAAAAATGGGGGAGGGGTTGTTTTGTGGGTTTTGTTTGTTTAGTTTTGCTTTTACAAAAGATGATATTTCCTCCACTAATTCACTAGTGTCCCCTCAATGTTTTGTTACTCCTTAGGCAGTGTTTTTGGAAACTGCTGAGCAAATTGCAAACACTGAGATACTGTTATCTCTGTCCAAGACAAAGTTGGAAAGCTTTTAAGTTGGCCAAACGTACATCACATTGAATCACACTCAATTAACCTAATCAAGTATTTCTCTAATGAAAACATACGTTTCTGGGCTCGCAGTTTCTGACTCAACCACAATTCATTCAATGCTAAGGGAAAAAACATTAGAAAAACCATCTGTTCTCTTTAAATAGAGAAGCTATTTTTACCTTCGTGATGAGCCCAAGTAATTATGAAACAAGTAGAGAGGGTTTCAAAAAGAAAAACAAAAAGAGAGGGTAAGATAGCTGCTACCTTGTGATTATCACAGTACAAACATGTTGCTAGCCATGTGCAGTTTAGGTCTTACACTCCTAACCTCGGTATGCATCATATAACCTATTATCATTCCATTAGTCGAAGCTACACAGTCTATGCCACAAGGAGGCACAGGGCGAAACGACTGAGATTCAGTGAATGAATATTTACATACTGGAATCGAACGCCAACAGAATCCCAAAGTTAAAGTTCTCAGAAAATGCTGATTCTCCAAGGAAATCAGCGACAAAGTCCCACGCAATTGCTATATTTAGGTGCCAAATTAAAAACCGCAGTCCTTAAAATCATCAGTCAGTTGACACCTAATCCTAGGAGATCTGACATTTTTTGCATTAAAATTCCCCAGGCACCCACCTGCTCACAGAAACGGTGACAGCATTAACCAGATCAGCAGAACTCCCTCATACCTAATCATCCCCATAACTTCCACCTACGCTTCCTTATGAGCTTATCTAATTACCAAAGAGATGAAGAACTGTACAGGATCAAGCGGGCAGTGCCTTTCCTCAAGCAGTGGCAGGGCTACAGCTACAAGACACGATAGCCCGGGGAGACCTTAGAGCAGCCTTCCAGTACTTAAAGGGGCTCCAGGAAAGCTGGGCAGGGGGTCTTCATCAGGAAGTGCAGGAATAGGACAAGGCGGAATGGTTTTAAGCTGAAAGAGGGGAGATTTAGATTAGATATGAGGAAGAAATGTTTTCCTGTGAGGGTGGTGAGGCACTGGAACAGGTTTCCCAGAGAAGTCATGGATGCCCCCTCACTGGAGGTGTTCAAGGCCAGGCTGGATGAGGCTTTGAGCAACCTGATCCAGTGGGAGGTGTCCCTGCCCATGGCAGGGGGGTTGGAACTGGATGATCTTTAAGGCTCCTTCCAATCTCCCCCACTTTCCTGTAGGCTTCTATAAGTACTGGAAGGCTGCTATAAGGTCTCCCTGGAACCTTCTCTTCTCTAGGCTGAACAACTCCAACTTTCTCAGCCTGTCATCATAGGGAAGTTTCTCCAGCCCTCTGATCATCTCTGTGGTTCTGTCACATCCCTCATCATGGACAGCCTTAAGAAACATGGCAGAACTTCCTAACATAAATTACAGCAATAAGAATATACCTTAATTTGTTGAGAGGTTGTCTTCTGACCTCAGCATCACAAAATGCACTCTGCTTCCATTGAAAAGCCTATGATACACCAAATAAACTATATCAAATCCCACTTAAGGGGGGAGCACTTACTAATTTTAGACTGAAATGCAGGTAACAAATCAAGTCATTCAAACTGCAGAACAAAAACCAAAGCAGTGCTGCGAAACACTATGAGCATTTGTGCATCTCATCGATTATGGCTTCAGTGAAGCCTTAACAAGCCTTTACTTTGAAGTACAGCAACAGAACCGCCTGGATTCATTTCTCAGCAGGGCTCCACACACAGCTGTATCACCCACACAAGGACTGATGAACATAATTGCAGAGTCAAAGATATAGAACTTTTAAAGTCATTTTCGCAAGTGGAAAATAAATAACTTATAACTATAACCATGCTTCATGAAGCACATTTTTAAAAGGATTGTTTAAACGCGACTATCACAACTTCACCAACTAAAATGTAAGCCTTCATCAAACAATAATAGGTATTTTACCTAAATGTGTGGACCCTGAAGCAAATGATGAGGTGAGAATCTCAGCTGCTATAACAAATAACTTTCTTGTGACAATGAAAACAATGCTTTCTTTCCTTTCATCTGCCCCTCTGGAAAGAAATTCAGAGGATGTCAGCTGCTGCAGAACAAGAAAGAGGGCAAGAAACTCCCACACATCAAACATTTTGCGCCTAATTTTTATGGTGATTGCAGTACTCTTCAGGGTTGACCCAAAGTTTTTAAGCATAAAGCGTAGCCATAGCATGTTACGCAAAACAGACTTCAAACATAAAGCTTCTTAACTATTTTCAATAAAAGTTATGGTAGAAAATGTTTCTTTCAAAGAATCACTAGGCAACGAGAGAAAAAAATACCCGTTTTAGAACAGTATTTCATCCCCCTCTGCCATTGTCTGATAAAAAGTTTTAGGCTCAGTTTGTCCAGTACAATTGAGTACCAAAAAAATCCCACTCAAAACCAACCAAACAAACAATCCCCCAGCCTCATTAGAGGAAAACCATTACTTCCCAGAAATTAACCGGAAATCCCCCGAGACCTAGATATTCTAACTCACAGTTCTAATACATGCCAAAAGATATTCCAGATAGCAACTGTCAGAGAAAAACAAGGGTCCTTCAAATGGAAGTCCTGCACTAACATCTCCCACATGGACTCAAGCAGTGGCCTTGCTCCTCTGTGGTTATTTTCTAACTTTCCTGGGATATTTTGTATTGCCAGAGAATCCTAATCCCCAGTTTTAAGGCTTGCCCTGACCCTGCAAATGGCAAGTATCCTGACTGTGAGTCCTCTCAAATAATTCTCAGAAACGGGGACAAGCGATTTTTGTCATTTATTTACTGCAACTCAAACATCAAAAAACAGAGTTACTTGGTTTGGAGCTGCATATAAAGGTATTATGGAAAACATTTACAACCACACATATCTTACTGCAACCTGTAGGTGGGACCCTCACCCTAATTTAACTGAAGGAGATCTTTGCTGGCAGAAGCAAGTACCTGTTTTCTCCAAAGGTCTTTGTTCAGGTCAGTGTCTGTCCTCTTGCCTCCACACACTCCTTCCCACGCTTTTCTCCAATTTATAACCTCATAACTTGAGAAATCGCCTTCTAATACTTTCTCAGAGAGGAACTCTCTACTTGCACTTAGTTTTATTAAAACTTGTGTTTCTCAAGCATGACTGGCTTCTACCAACAGCTGTCCTGGCTCTTAGTTACTGATAGTTAACCGGCTGTTAAAAAAACCCACCCATCAGGCCACCAAAACAGTGTCTAACTTCATTCTGAACTGCAAAGCCCACCTCACCAAAAGATCCCATTGCAGGAACGGTGATTTATGCCGACACCTAAGAGAGGCTGCATATAGTTCACTTCTAGCTCTCGAGGGAGAGCGAACCCAACACTGACCAAGTAACGTGAGGAACAATTCACTGCAAAACCACTAAAGCACCTTGTCTGAAACCACTAAAGCACCCCTAAAGTCTTTGAAATACAGGTCTACGGAAGCAGGTAATGTCTGCAGTCAACACAGATACTGCAGGCAATGTGGTATCTTGGTCATGACTTTGATTCTTAAAAAGGTCTGTTAAAAAGGGAAAGGCACCTTATCTGAGCAAAACACAGACCCTGCACTACTCCAGAGACCTTTGCGTCAAGAGCTGCAATCCTACCTGAAGCTGCGAAACACAGAGATGAAGAGTAAACATTCCAAAATCCCTTTGGATGCCACCACCTCTTTCAGTCAGCCATGGGATAGCACAGAGCGTGGCAGACATGGGGCCCTCTCTTCTTCCCAGGTGAGCCATGTCCATCTTGCCAGTGTACAAATACCTTGGGTACCCATGTGTCTAACTAACAATTAGGGCTGTGAGTCAATTAGTTAATTAATAATTCCCTTTAGCAGTTTAAACAGCACCAACTATGAGAAAAGCCTGCTATGAGCAAACCAGGCAAACGCTGCAGAAAGGAAGTGCATGCAAGGCAGCCACAAACCCTTGTGTACCAGGCCAAGGAGCTGCCACCTCCTCTCAGGTCCATTTGTTGGCAGAGCTGGTGGCCTCGATTAGCCCCTCCTGAGATTCGCTCTTTGCTACAAGCCTCACTTCATTGCCTCTCTGAGCAAAAGAGAAAAATCGATTCCCAATCGCTTGTTGCAGACAACAGCTGCAAGATCCTGATAATTACCTTTTAAAAGTGGCTGAAATGCTTATCTTCTGACCAAATCCACAATACCAGCAGGAATCAGCAGAGTGCAGATGCCCTCTATCCGCAGAATCCTCCCACACACACTTGAAGAACTAAGAAAAGAGAAAGTACCACACCAAAGAGCAATACATTCTTCTAGAAAGCTGTTTTCTTTCAATCACAGTGAGATACCACAAAGGGTTGAACAGAAGGGTGCAAAAATTACTGAGTTTTGAATGAGTTGCCAAACATTTTTGTTCCAACTCCACAAGCACTTGGCTCTCAGGGTGACGTGATGGGAGACTAAGGGATTTTTTTTGAAAGTTTACATACATCATCTGAATATTCTTTCTAGACACTTCTCATCTATAAACCACATTTCGATGTCCCAAAGAAGTGTTTAAGTGTTCAAAACTGGTTTTGACCAAAATAAGGAGTTTAGTATCCACAAAACCGTATTTTTTAAAATAACAGCCATCTGAAAACATGAGTGCCAGCTGTAGCAATACGCACTATCTGCAAGTTCCCAGGTGCTTTCAAACCCTATCAAAGCCAATAAGGCTAGCTAAGGTTGACTCCCACACACTCCTTGGAGACCTCCAGTATCTTGTATATATGAGTCACAGAAGCTCAAAAAAAAATATTTATTATTATTATTATTAATAATAATGGTAATAATATCCAGCTTATATATAACACAGTTCATTACAAAGCACTACAGAAACAGCAGAGGGAAACAGGTGCAGGGAAGGGAAGGAAAATGCCCTGGTCTCTAAAGAAAGTCAGCAGCAGAGCAATGATTGACGCTCAACGCAAATCCCTACTATCCCTCCTGCATGGGACCATGACAGACATGAAAAGTACTTGTGAAACAGAGGAGTTAGAATGGTGAGAGATAATCCTAAGAAAGAAAATAAACCAGCCCCATTCCATCTTCACCCTTCATCAGGGCTGCACAGACCCCCTGCGCTCCTCCCTCACTAGGGAGCATCACAGAATTTATTCCAAGCCAGAAATTAGGACTGCATTAATGAAAAGATGTCATCCAGCTGTTCCACACGTGCATGCAAGGCAGCTGAGATCTCACAAGCAGAGGGAGGAATAAGTGTCGTTTTGTCTTTGTATGTGGTGAGTGGGCTCCATGATACCTTTCCAATACCCTTTCTAGGCCAGCGCTCTGTCTACAATCCTCAACCTGTCAGTTCCTTCTGATGCAATTGTATGCTTTGCTCTTTAAATCATATCCTCTCTTGGCTTATGCTGCCCTCTTTTCACACCTCCAACTGCTCCTTTGCATGATCCCCCCATCCTCTTCTAGGCCCTTCCCATCTCCCTGAGCTTGCCAGGAGACCTAGTCTTTCTTTTTCTCCTTTCCACCTTATTCCAGTCTCAGCCTCTACTTTTTGTTCATGACCCACAGATCTGCCTCCATTCCAGGCGCATCTTTCCATACACACAAGACCTTGGCGTTCCTTTCCGATGCTTTTGCTGTACATTTTGTGAATCAGTTGAAACTATAACACGGCTAAAACTACAGTTCCTAACTTTCTTTGACTCAAAATCAGTACATCTTCACATCTCAGAACTTGTTCTGGAGTTTCACACAGAGGAAGCATCCAAGTTTTGGTACAATGACCTGTACGGATACGCTCTTTGCAATCCACCTATACTCTTTCAACTCCCTTCCTAATATTTTCCATTTTGATTCCGGTGAGCTGCTCTTCTCGGGACTTGGCAAACGGCATCTTCTCTTCCTTATACCCACCGAGAAGACTGCCACAAAGGTCACATTTCCTTGCTTTAACCGAGTCCTGCAGCTGGTCACGCTGCTGATGGATAACATTGTTGTTGGCAATGCTAACGCCTTTTGACCCACTGATTTAGACTTTCCACACAAGAACAAACTACCTTACACATAAAGAGGGAGGTATCCAAGAAGTCCGTTCCAGATAGCACAGTTGACATAGTGTCCGTGACTGAATAAAACATGTATAGTTCAAGTTTTCTTACAGTCACTGTAATAGGTTGAGTACATACATATCAGATAAACTGTTGACAACAATATTCTCCTCCAAGTGGGAATTCATCTCCCAGAACTACATGAAGAACAGTCAGTACAAAGCCCAAGTGCCTAAACAGCAACTACTGGCACCAATTTGCAGATTGTGTCCTCCCAGCCACAAGACAGATTAGACTCATGCCCTTGCTGAATAATTGATTAAATTTTTTCAGTGCACAATGAGAGCAATCAGCAATAGATCATACAAATGGAAAGTGAACAGAAGGTCTCCTTAATGACTACTTAACCCCACCAATCATGACGTCAACTTATCTAAGGCACATAAGAGGCTGCTTTTCAAACTAAAGCCACTTGATGTTTTTAGATAGGCTCCCCTGGTAATTATGACTACTGCTATTTACATAAGAGTCATCTCTACAGCTGAGCAGCACCGTGGAAGGACGTAACCAGGCCAGATGGTACACACTTGTCTCCCACGTGCATGGGAACCAAAAGAACACTTCAAGAAAGTAACGCGCAGTAAGCGTTACGGACTACTGCAGATGGGTCCCTTGGGAAGTGCTGGCATCATTGCTTACAGCAAAGGCAAGCTAGAGCTCTTCATTTCACAAACCCTGACGCAGCTCACTGCTCACGGCTGCTCTGCTTCTAGCACGGGGCCTCGATGCATCCACAGACACACCACCACTCTCAAAAGACTTCCTCCTTAATTGCCCATCTGCACTGAACAGGACCCATTTCACAGTGACCTAAGCATACTAAATCAGTGCTACAGCTGTTACCAGCATGGCTGCGGTGCAAGATTTGAGTAACGGTGTCCTACGTGCTTGAAAATGTTTGGTTTGGCACCTCATGTGTGTATTCAAACCTCTACAAATATTTTTGAAAGTCTGGCTCTAGGGCCCACAAGCCCAGTGGTTCTTTAGGTTTTATTTGTCAAAGATTGGTTGGACTCGATGAACTCCAAGGTCTTTTCCAACCAGATGATTCTATGATAAAGAAGGAACAGTGCCTACACCCCCGGAAATGCATCCCAGTTCTCCAGCCAAAGCACTCCCCATAGCATATAAAGTTGCCTATATTGCGAATAATAATGCCAGAATCAAACTCTCCTCAGAGGCAGGATCCCTGGAGAATACTCCTCACTTGAATCCAAACAGGGAGGAAACAGATTTAAAATATTCTCCGATTTATTTTGCAAGCTATTTTGCAGTCTGACTCTGTGTTTGAATGTTTTCTCATGGGACAGGTGCATAAGCACAAATACAAGCTCTTTATAAAAGTAACTGTGCTTCACATATTTAGAAAAGAACATAAAATTGCAATCAATATTTTCCACAAAGCAGGCATTTTTCCAGATTGGCTTTCCACACAGCCAGATGTGATGCAGGTTTATTATTAGCAAGCATTTAAGCAACATTAAGTCAAAATTAAGCAAGAGAAGTAACACACACAAAAAAAATAATAACAAAAAATAATCTAACAGCGCTGATTATTTTCCAGCAGCAGGTTTTTCATGTGCACCAGAATGCCAGTACTTAAGAAAGCCTTCCACAATTAGATGCAATTTTACAGCCAGGCATCAAGCATAGAGGTGCAGGAGGTGATTTCCTAGGGCGACCAACTCACAAGGACAGCTGAGTCGTGGCCTGAGGTGAGAGGCCCCGATCATTACAGCTTAGTGTCAGAACACCTCCTTCAGGCTCCGTCCTCCCCGAGAGAACAAGAGAATCCTCTGAATTCCTACACCAGACACCCCTCCATTTCCTAGCATCTTTAAGGGGAATAATTCACTCAGGATTCAGTTAGTGTGCCTAGGATATTACTACTGCACTAATAAGCATTAGTGCCGCGTTACATCACCGTGATACCCAAGTACACGATGTGATACAAACACACAGGTATAGATTGTTCAATTAAGAGCTTGTTCAAATGACCAACAGACCTTTAGCAGAATGAAGTTGCCTTTGGGTGCAATACAGCCAGCACACGCATCCACACAATGGACAGGGTTGCTCATGTGAAATGTAGTTAAGCCCCGACGCCACAGACCTCCACACATCCTAAGCCAAGAAGAACAAAACCCAGACACAATGACATGAACTTTCAAGGGAAAGCCAATGTATTTCCAGTATTTAAAAATTATTCTAAATATCCACATTACATCCCCTCTTTTAAATATATTCTCTTGGAAGGTTTTAATTTGAAAATGTACAGAACATATTAAGAATACCATGAGAATACCACAGAATCATAGAATCATTTAGGTTAGAAAAGACTCTTAAGATCATCAGGTTCAACCATAAACCTATCACTGCCAAGTTCACCACCAAACCATGTCACTAAGCACCACATCTACATGTCTTTTAAATACCTCCAGGGATAGAGTCTCAACCACTTCCCTGAGCAGTCTGTGTCAACGCTTGACAACCCTTTCAGGGAAGAAATTTTTCCTAATATCCAGCCCAAAGCTCTCCTGGAACAACCTGAAGGCATTTCCTATCACCTGTCACTTGGAAGAAGAGACCAATGTCTCTTCAACCTTTAAGGCAAATGTAGACAGTGATAAGGTCTCCCCTTAGCCTCATCTTCACTAGATCAAACAACTCCAGTCCCCTCGGCTGCTCCTCATAAGTCTTGCTCTCCAGCCCCCTCCCCAGCCTCGTTGCCCTTCTCTAGATGTGCTCCAGCCCCTCAATGTTCTTCTTGTAGTGAGGGGCCCAAAACGGAACCCAGGATTTGAGGTGCAGCCTCACCAATGCCAAGTTCAGGGGGATTAGCTCTTCCCTACTCCTGCTGGCCACACCATTTCTGACACAAGCCAGGAAGCCATTGGCCTTCTTGGCCACCTGGATACGCTGCTGGCTCATGTTCAAGCCAGCTGTCATTCAGTACACCCAGGTCCTTTTCTAGCAGGCATCTTTCCAGCCATTTGTCCCCAAGCCTGTAGTTTTGCATGGGGTTGTTGTGGCCCAAGTGCAGGACCTGTCACTTGGCCTTTTTTAACCTTACACAATTGGCCTCAGTTCTTCAATCCAGCCCGTTCCTCTGCAGAGCTTTCCTGCCCTCAAGCAGATCAACATATCAAACCTGATGTCATCTGCAGCCTTACTGGGGCAGGGCACTAATCATTTCCCCTTAGATTATGGGTTCTTCATTCCGCTCTATGTCTTTGTCTTCCAGCTCAGGGGACTGGGTATCCTGAGAGCAATTGACCTTACTGTTAAAGACTGAGGCAAAGAAGGCATTGTGTCTCAGTCTTTTCCTCATCCTTTGCCACTGTGTTTCCCCTCACATCCAATAACAGATGGAGAGAGAGAGTCTCCTTAGCCCTTCTTTTGTCGGTAACGGATTTATAGAAAGTTTTTTGTTGTATTTTGCAGCAGTCGCCAGATTAAGTTCTACATGGCCTTTGGCTCTTAGAATTTTCTCCCTGCATAACCTCACAACATCATTGTAGTCCTCCTGTCTCTTCTTCCAAAGGTCATAAACTCTCCCTTTTTTCCTGAGTTCCAGCCAAAGCTCTCTGTTTGGCCAGGCCAGTCTTCTTCCCACTGGCTTGACTTCCAGCACATAGGGATGACTTGCTCCCACACCTCTAATACCGCTATTAGTGTATTCAGATGATCCGCAGTTCTCTTGAGCACTGTCCAAGCTGTACTCATTTCAAATTGGGTTGAAGCCAAAGCTACTGGAGACCAAACTTCCCTCACTTCTGATCCTTCAGCCAGTCAGAACAATGAATTATTCAACAATAAAAATCACAGCAGACTGCTGTAACATGTATCTCTGATCACCTCAAGTCATCACCACTGCCTCCTCGGGCAGCCCAGAATCACAGAGGAAAAGAGACCCTTTGTCTATTATTCCCTTCTCTAAGGAACAGCTCTGATACAAGAATAGGAGCCAATACTACCTGAACTATCAGGATGTCCCTGCTTCTCCAAAAGCTCCCCAGTTGAGAAGAACTCCCATTTCTGCTGATGGTGCCACCGCTCCATGCAAGTACTGGCAGGATGTACATCTGCTGATGTTCCTGTCAGATTTAAAGCTAAAAAGAACAATCCAGATTTGCCTACTTCAATCAAAATCATAGTTTATATCTCAGTGGAATTTAATACGAGTACACCAAGTCAGAACCGTGCCAGTTCACTCATTTTAATATTAGGCTTCCCTTCAGTCTTTTCTACTTCAGGTTATTATTTCTCAATCAAAACATTTAGTAATTTTCAAACTGATGAGGAATTAACTGTTAGATGTGCTTACCGAGATTGGATATTGCAAGCTACAGAGTAACTTAATGAATGCAAAGCACACAGGTAGCCTGGAAAACTGGACAAATATCTCTGCTCTACAAGATAACTAAGGCTGACATACAGAGCAGGGTAGAAATAGAACTTTGCCAGATCCGGACTGGCACACAAAACAACAGACAGTGTAAGACATTCCATCGGTTCTGGATGAAGACAGCTGAGTTTAGCAGGGTTTATTAGCTTGAGTCTCACTGTGGCACCAGTGAGAGGCAGTGGCAGGACAGCAACACACAGAAGGAACCACAAGGAACAGCAACCAACAAAGCACAAATGTTTCAAAATTTCTCAAGCAAAGCTCTGCTAAAAGCAGGTTGGGAAATGATGATCCAAACCAAAGCTGAACAGTAAGATGATACGTATGTCTGCAGGCTGCCTTCTTACACTTAAAACCACTGTATTAACCTTCACCATTGCAGTGATAAATGATGAATCCCCTCTCTTGTATTTCTCAGGCTTATGAGGAGTTAACTTCGAGCATCATAAGTAACTGCTTAATGTTCTGCTTGCTGGTCTCTTAGTTCAATCTCCTAACACCTAAAACAATACAAAAACAAGCATAATGTGACAAGGTAAAAGGCTAAAAAAAAATCCTTGAATTCCCCTTCACTAGAAAGAACTCTGAACTTCTGGGTGCCCAGGTCTGATCTCAGAGCTACAACCTAAAAAATGAAATCTCACTCGCTGCTCTTCTCACCCCTGCTTAAATCCCAGGCTGGGAGAGCCTGTCCACATGGCTGATTCAAGCACCCTGTACAGTCCAAATCTGGCAGCACATGGTCAGGGTGGTGGGAGCTCAGCCCTAACCAGTCACCCACCAACCACCTCAGCCCAAAGACTGAGCCTACCACCAGAAGAAGAGGTACCTTAAACAAATGATACCTCTTGTAAGTACTTGGAAGAGACAGAGTTGTTCTTCTTTAAGGAACAATGCCATAGCTCCGCAGACTTTGGGGTCAGAAGGATTAATTAATTAATATTAATATTTAATTTAGGTTTAATTAATTCAATATTGCATATTATTCATTTTATATTTGTGCAGCAAGAACAGAGGCGAGAAGCCAATCCACAATATTTTTATTAATGTGCAAAACGCTATAAAACATAAACTAACTATAACTGAATTATGTACTGAGTACTATCAGTAACTTTGGATCTCTGCTTTGAAGATCTAACTAATAAAAGGACAGATTCTGGTAAATAAAGGCATACCATTACTCTGAACAAACCATGTCAGTTCTTAGTTCTCTTACGGCCACCTCAAAGCACTGAACAACTCCACCTCACTTCATGCTGGGCCCTTGCCCAAGATGGTACTTCCTTAGGGACAGAGCCTCAAAAGAAAGCACGGAGAAGCAAACACTAGTGAACATCACTTGTGTGCTAAAAAAAGGAAGAAAGAAATCAGATTCCCCATTAAACTCAATCTTTTTGAAAAGCTCAGGCCTAGGATTTTGTTTCTGAGAGCTGCCATGTGCCATCCTGACAGTTTTTAAAGGCTCACATGATTATTTTCCCCCAACCTGGCAAAAGATACAGCAAAATCACAGAATCATAGAATGGTTTGGCTTGGAAGGGACCTCAAAGATCACCCAGTTCCAATCCACCTGCCATGGGCAGGGACACCTCCCACTGGATGAGGGTGCTCAAAGCCTCATCCAGCCTGGCCTTGAACACTTCCAGGGATGGAACATCCACGACTTCTTTGGGCAAACTGTCCCAGTGCCCCACCACCCTCAAAGTAAAGAATTCCTTCCTAATATCTAATCTAGATCTCCCCTCTTTCAGCTTAAAACCATTACCACGCAGCTTTATCAACCCAGACATAAATGGTAATGTTGGTGTTTCTGCAGTAACCAAGAGGAGACCACGAGGACCTTTAGGTTCAGGTTTTAACTCGCTGGTGCTGTGATCCAAAATATGACGAGAAGCACCCACCCTCCATGTGGCAGCACCGAAACTACAGCCAAGATCTACGCCAGCATGAATATGCCATCAGGCAACACCCTAATCAATTCGTAGAATCATAAGGTTGGAAGAGACCTCTGAGATCATTGAGTCCAACTGTACCTGTCTCCCTACTAAACCAAAAATTGAATAACAGGAGGCGACGATCCCTAAAATCCTTTATATTATCATTAGGTCAGAGAACCCAATCACTCTAAGTCTCTGTGAGTGAAGCAGCACACAGATAATGGCAGGTCTCCCATAATTACCAGAACACCTGTTCATTACCATCTTCAAAGCAGGCTTTCCCTTTTCTTTATTGTCTCTAAAATTGATGTTGGTTTATGTCCACCTGCTTTTTTCCCCGTGTGGAGGGCACAGGCAGCACAGGCACACATAGTCCCCATCACCACCCCCCAACAACCCATCACCCTCTGTCAGACCTGGCACCACCCCAATCCCCTCTTGTCAGACGCTGGCACCATCACCACGCCCCAAGCCCCCTCTGTCAAACCCTGGCAACATCGTCACCCCCCATCACCCTCTGTCAGATTCCAGCACCACCCCAAGACCCCATCATGGTCTGTCAGAAGCCGACACCCCCCGAACCCCGCAACATCCCAACCCCCTCTGCCAGACCCTGGTACCACCCTAAGACCCCAACACCCTCTGTCAGACTCCGGTACCATCACCACCTCCCAACACCCCATCCCCCTCTGTCAGACCCTGGCACCACGCCAACCCCCCCAACGTCCCATCCCCCTCTGCCAGACCCCGGAGGAGGGGGAACGGCCCGGGGGACGCAGCAGAGCATCCCTGGAGAAGGAGGAGGAGGACACCCACACCCCCTTTCCCCGGGCTGCGGGGTCCCCCGCCGGTCCCAGGGGCAGCGCTGTCGCAGCGGGGCCGGCTCCCCAAGCAGCCCGGGCAGACAGAACCCCCCGGGGCCCCCCGCCCGCCCCGCCTGCCGGACCCCTCCCTGGCCGCCCCCGCACTCACCGCCCGTCGCCATGGCCGCGGCGCCGCCCACGATCGCTGCCCGATGGCGGCGGAGCCCGCGCCGAGGCGGGGAGGGACGGGAGGCGGCCCGGGCCGGCGGGGAGGGGGCGCGGGGCTCCAGGGACTGCGGGAAGGAGCGATGCAACCCCCGGGCCAGCTCTGGGTGCCGGCAGCGCTGGATGTGGGGCTCCTCCTGGTATGCGGAAAGGAGCGGTGCCTCCCCCGGGGCAGCTCCAGGTGCGGGAAGAACTGGGTGCGGTGTTGCGGGAAGGAGTGATGATGCCTCCAGGGTAGCACTGGGTGCGGGAAGCTCTGGGTATGGAGCTCCCCAAGGTTTCGGGAAGGAGCGGTGCCGCCCCCGGGGCAGCGGCTGGTTGCGGGGCTCCCCCGAGGATGCGGGAAGGAGCGATGATGCCCCGGAGCAGCGCTGAGCGCGGGGCTCACCGGGGCTGCGGGAAGGAGGGGCGCCTCCCCTGGGGCAGCTGCGGTGCAGGCAGGGCTCCCCCGAGGTTGCAGGAAGGAGCGGTGCCCCCCTGGGCAGCACTGTGTGCGGGCAGAACTCAGTGCGGTGTTGCGGGAAGGAGCGGTGCCTTCCCCAGAGCAGCACGGGGCACTGGCAGCGCTGAGTGTGGGGCTCCCCAGGGTTGCGGGAAGGAGCGATGATGCCTCGGAGCAGCTCCAGGTGCGGGGGCTGCGGGTCGCGGGTCGGGCAAGGGGAAGGCAGCAGAACCCACTGCACCCGCATCACCCTGCGGCGCCGGGAGCACCAGCGGGGTTTGTGCTCAGCACGGCCGGGAATTGGAGATTCTGTGGAAAAACCCAGGTTGGGACGGTAAGCAGCTTCCCTCGTCTGCCACAGCGAGTGCCTTTCCCTGAGTCCTCGGGATTGTATTGACCCGCTAGTAGCGTTCATAACACACGACTGCCAACTGCACCCACACTCGGATGGACTTCACCAACGCAGCCCTGTGCCAAAAACTTCTCCAGAGCCACAGAGCACCTTGTACCGCGCCTGTCTCCAAGGTCTCACTGCTGCCTCACTTTTCATCACAGACAGAACTTCATTCCAAAGCAACCAGTTCATCCCCACCTCTGACCACCTGTAATAGCTGGTGGCTCGCCCTTGTCCCTCTTCACTTCCTGTATCCTGGTTTACATTTCAATGACTAAAGAGGGAGTCATTTGGTGTCTGTTACAGAAAACTCAAGCTCTTGCAACATAATTTTGCTTTACATACGTTTCTATTGCAGCCAAGCTACAGCACAGCATGGAGGAGACCGCCCCAAGCCCCAAGGTGCTAGAAGCAAGATGGACTTGCTGAGGGCAGGCAACCTCTCTACAGCTCCCTGAAAGGAGGTTGTAGCAAGGTAGGTGTTGGTTTCTTCTCCCAAGTAAGAAGCGATAGGACTAGAGGAAATGGCCTCAAGTTGTGCCAGGGAAGATTTAGATTGGATATTAGGAAAAAAACTCTTCACAGTGATAGGGTTGCCAAGCATTGAATCATGCTGCCCAGGAAAGTTACTGAATCGCCATTCCTGAAGGTGTTCAAAAAACCTGTAGACCTGGCACTTTGAGACATGGTTAGTCGGCATGGTGCTGTAGGGCTGACACTTGGACTTGATGATCTTAGAGGTATTTTCCAACCTTAATGATTCTATGACTTTTAGGACATTTCTCAACCTCTTGTAGCTCATAAAGTTTTTGCAGTCCCATTTTCAAATGTTGCATACAGAAGTACTTCATTACCAGGCTTAATCTGATTTGATGACAAAGATGGAAACGGGGTGAAGAAGCCAGATTCATGCAGCAAGCTTTGTAAAATGGGATTGGACAACTCTAGAAATAGGATGAACTTCAAAATGAAACATTCCAGAAAAGAAGAAATACCTGCGTCATTTTAAGGATTTGCTATGTATGTGTGATGAGAAAATACAAACTCTCTGCATAGGGTCCTGTTATGTAAAACATGCAAGCATAATACCAGAATAAACATAAAGGCATCCTCTGGCCCATCTCCTGTCTCCACAGGATTAAGTCTACCTCCAACAACCGTGACTACTGTTTATCCAACATTGTTTAGAACTCCCTACAGTAAACGTGATTCTGCTGTTTGTTATGAGGTCAAACTGTTTACTAAATTGCAAAAAACTAAGTAAATTCATGTTGCTGCAAATTGTATAGTTCTACCTCAGTGAACATGGAGAACAGTTGATCACCATTTGCATAAATACATATTACAAAGCTGTGAAGACCATTACTAGGAAGACTGTTACAATCACCCTCAAACCCTTTCTTTTCCTGACTAAGCTCTCCTGCAGTCTGTTTTCTTTTTGTTGCCCCTTTTTTTCAGGATTCTCTAGAGGTGATGTCGACATCCTCTTCAAATTGCACACAACACAGATCACCACTGCCATCTGTGGCACACGGAATTTTTTGCATCACCCCCATATTGCTGACCCATCTTAGGTTCAAGGTCTGCAAAAAGCTCCAGGTTGAGAGCAGCTGCTTACACAAGCATTCCCCGGCTGCTATTTGCATTTAATTTGTCCTTCCAAGTACAGCCTTTTTGCACTTACCTTTACTTAATTAGACCTTGTTAATTTCTCCCATCCTAAGAATGAAAATTATATTGGAAAATGTCTTCCACCTAAACAGTTTTTAAAGTGATATCAGCTCTGTGTGTTTTAAATTTATTCTGCTTTCCATCACCCACATTATACTTGTAAACATTGCATAGCAGTAGCTCAAACCTCCACTTATTAGCTTTGCCAAAGAAATCGTGATTATTATTGTATGAATGTAGTTCTCCAGTCAGTTCTATATTCACCTTACACAAGTTTCAGTCAAACCATATTTCTCTAATTTATTCACAGAATCTATAACAACAACCAGAAACACACGGTCGTGTTGTCTCACCCCTACCCACCAGGTCAGTTGGAAATTAGACTGGAGTTAGAGATGAAGTTACCTTGCAGCCCTTGACTACTGTATTAGCTGAGGGTGTAACAAGAAGAGAAATTATATATTAGAAAACAATATTCTTAGAAGTCTAGATTTGCATAACTTCAATTTTACATCTACATAATTGTATAAGCAAACTAAAGAACACTTATTTTAATACTGTAATTATGAAAACAACTGCTAGTGGAATGCACCCATCTTAGTGCCCAGACAAGCCTTTGCACGCTTCTGATGTTGATTTGCAAATCATTTCAGAAGTGCGTACAGGGAAGACTCCTATCACTGAACACTTCAAAGTTTCTCCTATTCAGCTCTTGGAATGGTTCAAAGATACAAGGAGAAGCAAACAAGATGGTAATGTTATAAAAAAGTGCCACTGCAGGGAACAGTATTAAACATATTCCTTAAATATGTTAGAATAAACTTACACCATATATATGGAATAATAATTTCTTGACAGGCTGTTTTCAGCTAAAGTGAAAAATATGCTTTTGTAGCTGTGTGTAATCCTTAGGTTCCTTGAGAAAGGAAGCTCCCTTCCCTGGAATTCAGAAGGATAATGAGAGAGAAATCTCATTCAAGTTTCCTTCAAGAGAAAACCCAATACCATGTTGCTGGAAGACCTAGCTTAGCCTCGGTGCCTAGAAACAGCAGAAGAGGAATGGTGCTGTGAAGTTCATTCTTAAGCAACTTCTAAAGTGAAGAAACTCCCAAGAAATGATAAATTGGAAGCTGTATTCCCAGTATCTGCTAGAAAGAACTCTTCCTCTATATTTTTCTTAGCCATCCAGGGCTTTCCTAAGAGATTCAAGCACTCCACTGCACCTCATCCCCACGTTGCTCCGCTATTATACCTATACTGCCATCCATCCCCTGCAATGTGAGGATACCTGAAAGCTTCCCTGTCAGCCTGCACACCCACACCAGCAGCTGGGACTGACAAAACTGACAAATGCAGTATTACCAACAGGATCCCAACTAAATTAAGATAAGCAAATTTTGACCAGAAAAGTCTGATTAAGTTTACCTTAAGAGGTCTCTGTCTCCTGTATCTGCTCATCAAAAATTAGGAGCACAAATGCACAGAGAAACACAAAATGAATTGTGCAGTTTACTACACAGTAAGGTTTCAGTTTTATCAGTGTTTCACCCTTTCCCATTAACAACGTTTTGGATTCAACAGAGGCGCTTATTAGTTCTTCCAGTGTCCAACCTGTTTGTCATTTAGACTCATTCCTTCTTACCAACTAACACATTTAATACAGGCCCATTTTTTATATTCAAATAATTTACATTTTTATTTAGCGTATATTCTTATAGGTAAGGGCACTTCAATTCCTTTGGCCTTTGACAGTCATATTACCAAACTAATTCACTCAGTTTCAGCCCCTTCTATACTCAAAACCTTTCACATTTCTATTTTGTATTTCTTCTTATAAGAGAGGACACGTCAACTCCTTCAGTTCTTTTGATAGTTCAGCCATGATCAACTGGAGAAAATACCATGGAGAGTAACTACCCACATTCTTCTCAAATTACTGGGGTCAGAAGCAGGTATTTAAGGCTACAGCCTCACCGGGTTGAATGATGACACCAATTCTACCGCTTGTTACTGTTTACAGAAAATACTCCAGCTCACAAATCTCAGTCTGTTTGCTTTTTCTGCAGCACCGTTGCCTAGCAATAACTTCCCCATTCTGTACTCATACTCAGTACTGAGCTTCACGTTTATTTCCACACCTGCTTCTCCCACCTCTCCAATTTATAATGATCATTTTTGAATTCTAGTCCTGTCTTTGTTCAGCTTAGGGTCATCTGCAGAATTAATAAATGCAAATTATATTTCTTCATTCAAATATCCAATGATACCATACTGTTTCCAGCACATCTGATAAAAGGCTTATTATCAAGATCATTTTCCACATCTGTGGATCAAACCACAATAAACATTGCTGAAATTGCACACTAGAAAATGGAGAAGTAAACCGTGAAAAATAATTTATTGTGCTAATTTCAAACAGTCAGTAACCTTAATTTTATGTTCAGAGATAAATTATTCCAAACACATCTCATACAGGCAAATATTTTGTGAGCTGTTTTTTAACAGTCTCAGTTAAAAAGAAATCATTGCAGAGCAGATAAACATCAGTTCAAAGTGGTAACTCACACTGTACAAACTAAATACAACAAGCACCCACCTTCTCTTTCCATCCCAAACAGGGTACAGCAACTTTGTCTCCCACAAGAAGCATTCACCATGTATATAAAGGCACCAGGTGCCGTACCATGAGACAGCTAATCTATACCAGTCACTACCAGCATTCCAGCATCACCTGTAGATCTGGTCCCAGAGTCTTCTCGTGTGTTCAAAGGCATCCAAAACAAGCACTGTGTCAGACATGTGCATTTTGTCATTAAAATTAACATTAGTGCTCCTCCAACTGGATCCCCTAACATCTTCTTTTCCTCTTGGGGAGGGATACTTCTGAAAGGAAATAAATAGATTTTTCTGATAAGCTTTTCAATCTATCTTCCCTTATGGGAATGATTAACATAGAATTAATTCTGTCCAGCAAAGGAAATTAATTAGATGAGCTCTTGAGATTCCCTCCCAGTGCCTCTCCCCATGGTTTTAAATATGAAAAAAGAAAATCTTTCTAGATTCTACAGCACTCTATTATTCAAAGTATCAATTCAAATTCCATTGATGATCAAAATACTGTACTTATTTTAACTTATAATTGTGACAGCTTCCTGCTCCTCCTGAACACCTTAAACATTTCACTGTGAATTTGACAAATGGAATACTCAAAAAATAAAGCAGAAAATACCCAAAGAGATTGCTTATGGGTATTTAATTTGCTGGCAAATTCTGAGAAATTGAGAATGTTTATTCTTTAGAAAGAAACTTTTTGTCCACATCAACATGAAGGAAAAGTAAATAAAGAACAATATTAAATGCATCACTGTGCCTTCGATTTGACCATTTAAAATTGGATGAATTCACATTGTCTACAACTGAGGTGACCAGAGAATGTTATTTCAGTACTACAACATGCTCCTTTGCTTGCTTTGCAAGAGTAAATACAAATGTGCTATGTCACTACAAAGGTATTTCAATAGTTATTATGCTCCTTTGTATGAAATATCCTTCTATTACATCGAAACTTAGGTAGCAAATTAACTCCAAAACATATACTCCTCACACTCATCTTGGTCATTAAAGCTTTGCAGAAGTTGTACTTAACCCTTTGCCCCCCCTTTAAGGAACCTAATTAAATCCTGCTCTTTCAGGTTAAGAACCAGTATCTCTGGTCTATCAACTCTGCCTTCTACTATGTAAGCAAGACCCATCATCCTTAGACTAGCTAAAACTGGCAGTGGAAATCACACCTCTAGCCAGCCATCTCCTCTACCAGGAACAGTTCCTATGTTTGAGATACAGCAGCAAAGCAGGACCTTAGATAAAGAGGATGCAATTTTCTTTACAGTGTCTGTTCCATGGTGCTTATATTCTCCTCAAGTGATATTAAGAACAGACCCTAAAGTTTCTGAGCCACAGATCAGTTCAAGATAACCTAGCATCTCAGTTTGTACTATACACATTTGGTGCTTCTGCATTGATCACCATCAGCTTTGAGAAACCTGCTTCACCATTACTTCCAAATAAAAATTACATTATTTCCAGTAACATGAACGATAGCAAAGTGATCCACCCTTCTGCTGCAGTTCCCAGCATCCTAATCCAACTAATATTGCACAGGATGCTATTACTAAACACATACGTTGGAACTTAAACCTTGAAGCACTGCACAGCTGAAATTAAGGCTAGAGGGAAACTTCTGTGTCCCCTCAGTTCCACAAAGCTGAAGGCAGCGAGGGCTATTCTGACCTCAGGTGCAGGTTACCTAGGTTTCCAGAGCTGCTAGAACAGGTATTGTCTGTAAGTGGGAGAATGATGAAAAAATCACTTTCCCCTACACACTGCAACTCTTCAAGCAAGACTTGTATTATAGAAGAGTAAGTCTCCTTTTAACTGGACCAGTTTTAACTCTAAACACATTATAATGAAATCTATGTAGAAAAACATGACTTGCAGGATTTTGCCATCACTTGTGTGCTCATATCAGAGTCTCCAGTCAAAGCTTCAATTTTCATGAGCAATTCATAGGCTAAAAACTAATCTAGCATTTGCAAGGAAGAAACGCGTGATCCAAAATATTAGCTTTAATACTATGCTGCATTTTTCTGAAACTAAAAAACAAGTCACCATTTTGTTAGAATTTCAATCACTGTACCTTCCTCATCGGAGTCTTCTTCTGTGATTATAGGCATCCCGATACGGCTAGTAACAGTTTGCATTGCACCTGCAGATAAGATTATTGAGAAAAAACTGTCAGCTTGCTTTCTTTGTTTTTTTGGCTTCTACATCTCATGTCCAGCAGTTAAAAGACTGCTACTCTCTTGACTTGCTAGTCAAATGTTGTAGAGACACCCATGTTTCACAGTACCTTCATACGGCACACTAAGGAAACCTTCAATAACAAGTAATTAACACTATGTCTAAGCATATTAATAACTGACTCAGTCCAGAGATAATTCAGAATGCCCTTATTCCTTTTCAACACTTCATCTAGTGTTTTGAAGTGAAGCAAAGGCAACATTGCCTGATGCTCAGCTCTGAAGAGGGATGAATTTTCTCAGAAACTTTTTTCTAGCAGAAGCTAAGCAAGGCAGAAAGAGTTTGGCACTTGGAAATTAAATCTCTGCCTTCAAAATAAAGCTCATTCAAAACTATTTCACTTTTTGATGTCATTTAACCTTCAATAAACAAAAAGTAAATGAAAAACTTAAATGGAAGAGCAACTTCTAACAGTATGAAAGTTAGCTGTCAGAAAGACTATTTCCTTAAGAAAAGTAATTTCCCATGTTTTCAGAACTGGGAGACCGAGATCTAAAGAAAGTCTCGGAAGACAAAAAAAGATTCATAAGCAGGGATGTGCAAATATCTAGAAAGTGAACCAGCACCAATCCAGATGGCATAAATACTATGACAGTAAAATAACTACAGCAATTGCCAGTCAGTTCAGATATGCCAAAGGTCAAAAAAAACTAGATAGGATTTCTCCAACAGAGAGACCTTAAATAGGTAGCTGATCTCCCTCTCCTTTCTCACCTCCTCTTTCAATCCAGCAAAGTACCCTCACACCAAGCCTTATGTCAAAATGAGTCAGTCCTCAGGTTCTGAGACTGGATCTCTTTCAGAATATACTAACATAAATTATGACACCATACAACAAGAATCCACACAAATGGTTAATCCTTTAAGTTCTTGGTCTCAGCATCATATTTTCAAGAAAATTCACAAATAAAAGAAAAACATACTGAACTTAATAGCTTTGGATCAGGTAAGTCATTTTTTGGGAAAAAAAAATCTGGTCTGAAAAGGAAGAAAGGAGTTCCCTGTCCAATTCTCTTACTTTAAAAAACGTTCACCCTGTTATCGTCACCCACAAAATTCTATCCTCTCCCTAGCTTTCAAGGGAAGATTACAGTCACTTGCAGTTAATATTCCAAAACATTTCTTGTTAAAAGTTTGAAGTCTTTTTATGACTATGTTAAGCAAGGGTCTTCACTACTTGCACACAAGAACACACTTGATGCTGCTTTTATCAGTTTTGATAAATAAGAACAAAATTAAGTACAAGCACTTAAAAGTATTTCCTTCCAGGATGCATTTCAAAGTAAGAAAAATGGTCCCAAAATTTGCTTCTTTAAAATTGTTTTTATTCCTAGCTAAAATTACAATGTTCAGGAGAAATAAAATAGAATTACAAAACAGGGCCACAAAAAACCCCAAATCACAGGTTCATAAAAAACCCTCCTGTCAAGAAGGGAAAAGTTAAGTCTGGCTATAAACTAAACAAATCTACAACTGTTACAATGTAATAGCTGCAATACTGAGATTAAGGAAACAATATGAAAAAGAGATTTTAAACTACATCAGTTTTTGATAAAATACTTGTATTCACATGGAAATACTAAAAATTTCAGTAATAAAAGAACAAAATAAATAACAAGCATCAGAGGGAAGGAGAGTGACTGCTGTGATAGTGCAGGTACTAACTAGTCTTACAAAGCAATTATCATGACTAAGTCATCAATATTATCTTTTTATAAATATTAGAGGATATTCCTTCAAGAGCTCGGGAACAGATTAGAAACAGGCAAGGTTTACTTCGAATGAACTATCAAAATTATCAGACAATCTGATTTTCATCAAAAAGATAGAAGAAAAAACAGACATATACGTTAATCTCCAGTATGTTTGTTACATGACAATAGGAATAAATAAAACACTGCTCTTCTGAGGTCACACCTTTCCAGAGAAAAAAATAGCAGGGCTATGTATGAAACTACAGATAACTATAAACTGCATGTGCTTATCACAGAATCATCTGGTTGGGAAAGACCTCTGAGGTCATCAAGCCCAACCGTGTTGTCTTTCTACCTGACCAGATCATGGAAAACAGACAGAAAGGTTCCATCACAATAGGTGTATCACAAAAATATTTTTTTGATCTTCTACATCCACTGATCTACAGTAAAACTTAACCTGGCTGCCTCAGTAAGCAAAGCGATGGATAAATTTTTACACTCTCAGGGTTCACAATACCTTTGTTTTCCAAACAATCTCCTCTCCCTGCTGGATGTGATCTCATACTGGTTTTTTTACTTCGGCTGGGAGATTTCCCACAATTTGATCCTGATTCAGAAGATTCTAATCTTACTTGACGATGTCTTCTGGATTTGGAAGCCTAGAACCCAAAACCATATAGGAAAAATCTTAACTTCTACAGCCAGATATTACTGTACATCACCCAGTTCTTTACCAATCAGCAAGGATCAAAGAAGAAACTTTCATGCCAGGGTGGAGAAGGGATGGAATCAGAGGGAGGAAGGTTCCCCACTATTTATTGTTCTGCACTTTTAGCAGGAAAATGCCCTTCTGTGATTTAATGGTTATATCACTTAACACTTGGGTAATTAAACATTAATTTATTTTCAAACCATTCCCTGTAGGTATCAACTGACAGCACTGCTGTGTGGAAGGAAAAGGAACACTTCTGAAAACTGCCGCACCATAAAGCCTCCTTACTGTCATATTTTGCTTAGGTACCTAGAAAACATTATCACTACATATTCACAAGCCTGCACTGTTATACATTGCAGAACTCTGTTTCATTTAATAATGCATTTTTCAATGAGAGATTTTCAAAAAAAGGAACGTTGTGATGTTTTTTATAGGCCTGCTATAAAAAAGACAAAGTATTTTTAAAGTCGCAGTTATTGAAACATTTTTTCCAAGAACATCCAACTGAGCTTAAGTCCCCAAGTTTCATTTTCGCAACCATCTTCAGAGATGCCAATATGTAAGCTTCAAGGAATCTGAGCAATTAAACTCACAAGTATTTTTATTCCATCTACTTAAAATTCCATCTACTTAAACAGAGCATAAACATTAAAAAATACCTTGTAAATTAAAATCCCCCAAGCATAGACCATATTGGCACTGTTTCCATAAATCTAACAAGAAAAACAAGAGCTTTGGGTTTCCCCAATGTGTTAGGAAAACTAGAACATTTAAAGGTTGAATTAGAGTGCAGTTTTAACTCATTCTTTTCTGACTCTACATTTACATTAAACTGGTACTTAAAACTGTTCTTTAAAAATAAATATTCCTATCATCAAATTTTATACCTACCTCAACAACTGCAGAGTAAGACTTGTATTTGATTCTAGCCAATGCATTTGCTCTTTCAGAACCCTGCAAAGAACCAAGAGATCCATCACTGAAAGTTTTCATATTCTATTACAATGGTACTGAAACGAAATACCACATCACACAATCACTTGAGCAACATCTCACTACACGTGTAATTCTATAATTAGTTCTATATAATGATAATGCTGCCTACTTTAAAAACGAGTTCAGATTTCATTAACAAGGCAGAGCATAATTTTGCTTGCCTTCACTGTTACAAAGCCCAGGAGGAGAAAATCAAATTTGAAACTTCACATCTTGCTCAAAATTCAAAGTGGAAATAAGCAGATTAAGTGAAACATGAAAATTTTGCAGCATAAAAATGGATATTGCATTTATTTGAATCTCTCAGAGGAACGATAAAGGAGTCTGGCCAAGAAAATACAGCTCTTTCCTTCCTTACCCGAAATAAACCTTTCATCAGAAGTAACTAAGAGCTTCCACAGCAGTGAATGCTCACAGCTTAATGGAAACCAAAACCTTAACAAAAACCAAACAAGAAAAAACAACCAGCTCCACTTGCTACTCCTGGAACTTACTTTGACTCTATCAAGCCTTACTTAGCTTGTGATCTGAAGTCAAAAAACTTTGATTGCATGATTTGGCCCGCACAATTTAGCAAGCTAGTTCACTTTTCTTACCTCTGATTCTAGCAAAGGTCCTTCTTCCTTTTTGTTTGATGTTTCACCAGTTTCTTTAGCATTTAGGAATAATTTCTGGGGAAAAAATATTTTTTTAAAAAGTTGGTCAAATACAAGACAGTTAAAATCCAAGAATTGTGAAAAACAAAAAAATATTTACACACACTCCCATTTTCTTCATCCATCTTAACACTACGGCCTTTCCTTGATCCAAGAATAAATGTTACATAGGTATTTCATACGGTCATTCTAATAGTGTCCAGGTCCCAGGGCTTACTTCCCAGCAATGACTTAAGCAATCATAGAGGCAATGCCACATAGAAATCCATGTCCTTCTTCCCATACTGTAACTCTGCCTATGGCTTTACTCTTTCCGTGTCTTTAGCGTTAATAGTTCCTTCTACTTAAGTCTGAGATTTACAAAGTATGCTCAGAGGTATTTACATGAAGAGAGTTCCTACACATTCACAAGACCTATTAAGTTGCTACAACATAATGGTTGATACTACCTACCATTCTATTCTGCTGCCATTCCTGATATTCCAAGGCTACATCTTTAAGAGCAACTGCAAAATCATCTTTTATCAAGCTCAGGGCCTTGTCTGGCTGGGATTTGTCAGCTGAAATGACACACTTCATTTTCTGATAATGGTCATGAATATTCATCAGTTCCTAAAATAAAAAAAAGAGGTTCTTTTTAGGAAAAAAGGATTCCATCACTAAAACAAAACTAGTCCTCAATGAACAAAACCAAGCTTAAACAAACCACTCTAAGGAGACTATTGAATGAGCAGGAACATTAGAAAGAGATTCTATTTAGATCAATTCCGTTTAGATCAGCCTAGCAATACAGCTGCCTAAGACTGTGCCATCGGTTCACCAAATACACAAAAGAAGAAAAAGTATCTGGCATTATTCAAGCCAAAAAGGAAGTTTTGGTGATACTCAGGATTAGTGTTCACAGAGGTTTCATTCTGATGAGGTGAACAATATTCGTCTCTTAGAAGGAAGCATTTTCTTTTCTCCTTTTGAGGAAGCAGGTCTTCTCACCCTGCCATTCCACAATTACTGATTCTTGTACCACTGTAGTCAACCTTACTGATGATACATACTCGCTAGCAACAACTGGAAAAACCTGTAAACAAAGATCTACTACTGAGTCACAATAAGCAATACAAAAACCTATACCAGTTTGAATTATTCCATGTTTTATAAAATGTATTATATTTTTCTTTTTTTTCCAAAGTGGCAATGAACCATTTATGCTCTTCCCCTTTCATAACTTACTGAGGGAAAACCACAAAACATTACAGCACATTTCAGTATTGAGAAAAGTACTCCAATTCTTCCAATCTAAATGCCATGTTTCTGAGTGTTTGGTAAAATTACAGGCTATTACCCTAGTCTGCATTCTATAAGACAACTTACAAAGGACAAGACTGTGCTAATTAGAGAACTCAGAGCTCTCGGACAATCTGTAGTTTAATCTGTAGTTTAAAAGTTACTTTACCTCCAATACGTCATTAGTGATGAGGCTGTTTACTCTGTTACTTGGCTCCTTAAATTCTTCTTTAAATTCATTTTCCTCAGTCTTTTTCTTGGTTCTGTAGTTTAGCTAAAGCAAGAGACAATATTATGTAACCTAAAAGCAAAGTTAAAATGGCACCTCCTCTACCTCCTCTTAAGAATTCTTATTGCATATGCAACAATCAAGAGATGCTGAAAGGCATAAGACCATCTCATCAGCAACAGCAAGCAAATTTACTGTCAAGTACTCAGGCAGCACTTTTCAAAATTATTCCCTAGTCAAGAATTTAATCCAGTATCCAGACTCATTTCCACAAATGGTAAGACATCTCAAATTTAATAAGAACACTAGATACTGAAAAAATGTTTTCAGGTAAGACACAACAAACATCCTCTAAGCTTTACGTTGCATACCTAGCTACACATGCAAGGCATATTGCATTTCAACAGAGTCTTAAAGCTAAACTAAATACATGAGTACTGCTGAACTGCCAGCCGTTGAAAGCTGAAGTTATTTTATATTAAAAATGCTAAGTAATTAGTGTAAAAACTCACCAGCTTTGGCATTGCTGTGAAATGAAACGCTCTGGCAAGTCGCAGTGTCCTAAAGATGTATGCTGCATCATAATGCTGGGAGTCTATCAGATCCTGTTGAAACCTCTGGATTTCAGGCCAATCCTTGAGCGCGATTCTGATCTGCCACAAAACAGTTACATGTTGTTATATCAACCTGCATATTTCAACAAATAAAAATGTATTCATTTGACTACTTTGTTCACATTATACTATACACTGCAGTTGGACATCCAGGGTGCAGCACGTCACACTATCACAGGACTACAGGAAGGATACTACTACAACATTAGTTATTACTACCAAAATTTTATGCAGAAAACATTATTATAACGTTGTTTTAAATATCCCCACAGCACTTTCACAGTGGCGTGGAACATGAGTCCTTTCTGACAGTTGAAGAACTTATTTCTTCACATTGACAAGGGTCTGAGAAACAATATGCACTTAGGAGATTCCCGTTTGCTAGATGATTAGGAAAGAATACTCATACCATGTTTTGCTGCCAGTGAAGTGCTCATATGTATGAAATGGAATGTTCAAGGTATCTCTCCCTTATTTCTTGCTTTTGCTCCTGTCACATCTACTCTGCCCACTGCATTTTATCTAAACCTAAGTTAGATTCCTGTACTCTCTCACAGTTACTACATAACAGTGGTTTTAAAATTGCCTAAATTCATCTCCATAAAAGGTACTGACTTCTCTGAAGTCAAGATATGAGACATAATGGCATCACTGTGGACAACTTAAACTTCAGCTCCTTATTTTAAGAATCTGGACTCAATTATGCATATGCACACTATATACACCATACAGTTTCCAAGCAAACCATTTCTCCTTACACTGAGTTTGCAGCTCTTTTACATACTGGTCTCCTGTCCTAAAAGCAGCAAGGAGGCACGTCATTCAGGCAGTCACCCTTTCAACCTATTCACAAATTCCGCTTCTGGCTAACAGGAACTGGAAATAATTCAGCCAGTCTTCATTCTGTTGAAATTCTAACGAATAACTGGGGCTGTAATGGAGTTCTCCTCACAGCCAAGAAGCATATTCTCTGTTCCCTTTTAAAGCTTGTTGGCTTCACTTTTGAACAGAATTGCTTCCTATCCGACAAACAAGATTAATTGAGACCGCAGCCACTATTTAGGAGGCATAAGCAATATTTTAGTCAACAGAACATAATTTCTCAAACCCAAAGGTGTCTTGAAAGGCTGTCCTTCCCAAAGGGACCATCTGGTTCTAAGTATTTTTATCTTCAGAAAGTGAGAGGAAATGCCCTGCATTATGATGACAAAGCAGAGAGGTAAACTATATATCTTATGTATAGTATTGCCTGAGAATAAAACCTCAAGAACAATTACCTTTTGTTTTGGCTGGCAAAGCTGTGTATTGTAGAGCCCATACAAAAGGTACAGAGCACCAACTCGAATCTGGAAGGCATATGGAGGCAGGAAGTATTGCTGTGCCAGTTCTAAGGTCTTCTTTGTCAGCTTATTCCTCTCCAAAGCTCTTATTCTACCACTGAAGAAAACAAAAAGGAAGCACACTAAAGCAAGTAATTATGGAAGTGCAAGCTTTAAAAAAAAAAACATAATTCAGAAACAAGCTTCAGGTATTTTAAAACATTACCGCAAGGTTGAGGTTCTGAGAAGTCTTCAAGGACCATGAGACCTCAAGCTCCCACACAACACTACCTACAATTCCTTAAACTAAATTAGATGTGGAAAATTAATCATAGAATGTCCTGAGTTGGAAGGGAGCCACAAGGACCATAGAGCCCAACTCCAGTCCTTATATAGGACAGCCCAAACATTCACACTGCATGTCTGAGGGCACTGTTCAAATGCTTTGTAAATATTGTCAGGTTTGGCACAGTGACTACTCCCCTGGGGAGCTGTTCCAGTGCTCCATCACCCTCTGGGTGATGAACCTTCTCCTCATATCCAACCTAACCCTCCCCTGGCACATCTTCCTGCCATTCCCTCGGGTTCTGTCACTGGTCACCAGTGGGAAGAGATCAGTGCCTGCTACTCCTCCTTCCCTCATGAGGAAGCAATAAACTGCGATGAGGTCTCCCCTCAGCCTCCTCTCCTCCAAGCTGAACAATCATTATTTTTTAATCTCCTACCACAAGCACTACATCCAGCTCCCTGAAGCATCAGTGTTCGAACCACATGCATGGCTATCTCAAAGTAAACCGAACGAGTAACTGTTTTTCAGGATTACACAGAGAAAGGGTGCTTCACAGCCATTTACCACACACCAGCCAGGCAAACCTTTCCCAAACGCCATGCCTGAAGGGAAACACGGCTCACACGCACCCCACCTTTAGGGTCCCCCGCAAGACCAAGGGGTGAGCTCAGCAGTGGGGAGCCGGGGGGCTCCCCTGAGGAGCTGAGGGGGGGGACAGGAAGGACTCCCTGAGGCGGGAGGGGGACACGCACACAGGACGCGCTCCCCTGAGAAGGGAGAGGGACACACAAAGGACGGGCTCCTCGGGGGGAGGAACACAGGACAAGCGGGAGAGGGGGGGACAGGACGGGCTCCCTGGGGCTGGAGGGGGGGGCTGGGGCGGGCTCCCTGGGGCTGGAGGGGGGGGCTGGGGCGGGCTCCCTGGGGCGGGGGTTTGGGGAAACACAGGACGGGCTTTCTGGGGCCGGTGGGGCGGAGGGAGGGAACGCACACGGGACGGGCTGACTCACTAGAAGATGGTGTGGAAGCGGCGCTCCCTCCACAGCTCGGCGAAGCGCTCGAAGCGCACGGTGTCGGCCTCCCGGAAGGCGCCGAGCAGCTCCTCACAGTCCGCCTGCAGCCCCGGCACCGCGCTCATCCCGGCTCCCCGCAAGCCCTGACCCACAGCCCCGCCCCCCCGCTCCCCGCACCGCGCACGCGCAGCTCCCGCGCACGCGCAGCGCCCTGCGGCGGGGAAGGGAGGGAGGGTGCAACCAGAAGCAGTCGCTTACAGAAGGTGGGCTATTTCGATATAAGCTAAAGTAGAGTTCAGTTTCATCTAAATAACTGTGGTTCTTTGAATATTAGCGTGTCCCTCTGATAGCGGGGTTTTTTTATAGCGTGTTCTTTTCAAATAGTGTTTTTCCAGACAGTGTTCGGAGAAAAACGATAACGTTTTGTGTTAATTATGATCTGCGCTGCACGGATGTGTCTCCTTCTATAACCACCTGTTCGCAGTCATTCCCTGTCTAAAGTGCAAGGTCGGACAGAGCTGGCTCCAGAGCTTCAGTTAGCAGAGATTTGGCTGTTGTTGGGTGCTGGTCTCTTCTCCCAAGTAACAGGATGACAGGATGAGAGGAAATGGCATGAAGTTGCATCAGGGGCGATTTAGACAATATTGGGGAAAAAATTCTTCACCAAAAAGGTTATCACGCACCACAAAAAGGCTGCCCAGGGAGGCGGTGAAGTCTCTATCCCTGGAGGTGTTTGAAGGATGGATAGATGAGATGCTCATGCTGATATGGAAAATACCGGCAAATAAACTCTCTTAAGACTCATCTTGGAGTTCTAGAAAGCAGCATCCTTTATTCCAGCACAGGGCACATGAGGGAATGATTTCCATCAATCATGCATAACGGGGCAAGAGCTGGAGACAGAATATATTTCCCACCTACATGTGTATGTATGAATTTTCCCAGAAATCTTACGCATATTCTATAACTTTCCAAGGACTACTTTTAATGTTATTATGAACTTCACAACAGCCAAATCTCTGCTAATTGGAGCTTTGGAGCCAGCTCTGTCTGACCTTGCATTTTAGATATGGAAAGACTGCAGACGAAAGGAGACACATCTGTTCAGCACATATACTTAACACAAAATGTTATCATTTTTCTTTGAACAGTACCTGGAAAAACACTATTTGGAAAAAAAATGTTATCAAGAAAACATGCTATCAGATGGACATTCTGTCTAACTTTCAAAAAATGCAGTTGCTTAGATGAAACAACTGAAGTTAGTTAGAAAACTAATTGTATAGAAACCTAATTCTACTTTAGCTTAAATCAAAATATTTCACTCTTTGTGATAGTAACTACTTCTTTTATCAGTATGATCTGTGCTGAACAGATGTGTCTTTCTATGACCACCTCTCTTTGCAGTCTTTCCCTACCTGAAAAGCAAGATCAGACAGAGAGCTTGTTTATGGATGCTGCTTTCTAAAACTCCAAAATGAGTCTTAGAGAGTTTATTTGCTGGTATTTCCAGTATTAGCATGAGCACCTCATCTACCGCTCTTTTAAATAGCTCCAGGGATGGTGACTCCATCACCTCTCTGGGTAGCCTCTTCGAGTGCCTGATACCCTTTCAGTGAAGAATTTTTTCCTAATATCCAGTCTAACACACACACCCCCCAGTGCAACTTAAGGCTATTTCTTCTCATCCCATTACTTGTTATTTGGGTGAGAGACCAACACCCAACAACAGCCAAATCTCTGTTCATGGGAGCTTTGGAAGCAGCTCTGTCTAACCATGCATTTCAGATGGGGAAAGACTGCAAAGAGAGGTGATTATAGAAGACACATCCGTACAGCACATACCACATTGATACAAGAAGTGGTTGTTATTGCAGAGTGTGGAATATTTTGACTTAAGTAGAGTTGTTTTTCTGTAGAATTGGTTTTCTAACTAACTGTAGTTAAGCAATATCTAAGCAGCAGTATTTGTGAAAGTTAGAACACAGACTGTTCTTCTGATAGTATCGTTTTTTAAAGTAGTGCTGTACACAGACAATATTTCTTCATTTATCTAAAGAACTCAACTCAAGGCCAGGCAGAGAACTAGCTTCAAAGCTCTAATAAGCAGAGACTTGGCTTTAGGAAGTTCATAATAAAATTAGATTAGTCCTTGGAAAGTAATAGAATATGCATGAGATTGCTAGGAGAATTTATACATATGTATGTAAGTTGGCTATATATTCTGTCCCCAGCTCTTGTCTCGTTGCACATGACTGATGAAAATCATTCCCTCCATGCATCCAGAGCTGAAATAGAAGATGCTGCTTTCTAAAACTCCAAAACGAGTGTTAGAGAGTGTGTTTACCGGCATTTTCAGTATCAATTCTTAACACAAAATGTTATCATTTCTTTTTTAACAGTGTATGGAAAATCAGTGCTTGAAAAAAACATGCCATAAAGAAAACATGCTATCAGAGGGGCATTCAGCCTAACTTTCAAAAAAATGCAATTACTTAGATGAAACTTAACTGAATTTAGAAAACTGATTCTATAGAAAAGTAATTGTATTTTAGCTTAAATCAGGATATTCCACTTTTTTTGTAAGAGTAACTACTTGTATCAGTAAGACACGCGCTGAAATAAAGGATGCTCGCTTTCTAAAACTCCCAACCCAGTCTCGGAGGGTTTATTCGCTGGCGTTCTCGGTATCGAGAGCGCCGCCCGCTTCCCGCATGCACGGCCGCACGTAGGGTGGGCGGGGGCTCGGGGGCTGCCCCGCTCCGCGCACGTAGCGCCAGGGAAGCTCCGCGGCCACCGGCGCGGCTGCGGGAGAGACAGGGGAGCGCTGGCACCGGAGGGACCCGAGTGAGCACGGACCCGCCGTGCGGGGACCGGAGGCTGTAGCGAGGTGGGTGCTGGTCTCGTCTCCTAAGTGAGGGGTGGTAGGGGCAGAGGGAACGGCTTCAAGTTGCACCGGGGGGGGCGGTCCGATTAGGTCTTTGAAAAATTCCTTCATCGAATGAAATGAAAAATTTCATTCACCGGATAAATTAAAAATTTCTTTACCGAAAGGGTTGTCAAGCGTTGGCACAGCTGCCCAGGGAGGTGGTGGTGGAGTCCCCGTCCCTGGGGGTGTTTAAAAGGCGAGTGGATGAGGTGCTCAGGGATCTGGTTTAGTAGGGGACGCGTGCTCTGGGACTCGAAGACTTCAAAGGTCTTTTCCAGCCGAGCGATTCTATGAGTCCGTGACGGGAGTGAGATCCGGCTCGGGGTGCTCGCAAGGTGGTTTTGAGGGGAGTCGGGCTTGGTGCTGTCTCCCCTGGGAAGCCCCGCAGCCTGGGTAGGTCCCAGGAGGGTTTAAGGGATGGGCCTTTGGTTTCAAAGCGCCGTGACCGGGGTGGCTTCCGCGGCCGAGGCTGCGGGCAGCGTGCGGGCAGCCTGTGGTCTGGCTGGACAGCGGCGGCACCTGCCCTGGGATGCAGGTCCCGGGTTCGGCGGAAGAGCGGCGGGATGCTGCGTGCACCCCCCGGGAGAGCGGGATGCTGCGTGCACCCCCCGGGAGAGAGGGATGCTGCGTGCTTGGCTTGTGGTAGGTCGCCCCTGCGCCGCCGGGGGAACCTTTGCAGGTGAGGAAAGGCAGAAAAAGTCGGGAATCCGCGTGGGAGAGTGCGTTGCGTGATGCCTTTGGGAGGATATTTAAACCTGCAGGAGTTTCACACCAGGATCAGGGTAAAGATCCATATTTTCACTTTCTTAAATAATCATACTCAGAAGAATTAATTTCAGTCCATGGAAGTGGCAGCCAGGGCTGCTTAAAGCTGACAGGTGCTCAGCTGATGGCCGTTCATTTCCTGCTCAGCTATTAGAAATTAATTCTGCTGGCTCTGGTACTGTGATGGTCTCCAGTTCGCCGTTAGTGTCCACTGGCTCTCTTGAGGCACTTGAAGCCATCAGCTACTACAGTGATGGTAGCTTCCACAGTACTTCAGGCATGAAAGCATCTTTCCATACTAATTGTATTTCCCAAAGGTTCTTGCTATCCAACCTTTAGTTGCCTGGGTAGGTGAGCAGGAAATGAATGGCCATCAGCTGAGCAGCTGCTGGCTTTAAGCACCACTGGCTGCCGCTTCCATTGATTTGAAGGCACAGAGACATTACCAGAGCTCTCAGATATGAACTGGTCAGGGTTTAGCAGCTGCAGGGGCAGAGCTGCACCTGCTGGGTTTCCGTTTGGCTTTTTTCTCCCTGAAAAGACGAGACATTTTCATCTATCATTTGGATTCATGCTTAGAGCCGTAGGGCAGTGACCCCATTCACCCAGTGCCTGACCTTGTCTTCAACAGATGGTGTTGATTTTGAAACAGAACGCTAAGACTGTTGGCAAAACAGTTATAACGTGCTCTCCCAAATGGACTTAAGGGTTTGAAGCACAAGCAAGTTAATAATTGACACATCGTGGAGCCAGTTCGTTGTTACTTACAGGTCGTGCCGAGCCCTACTTAGTTAGAGGAGTTATCCCTTCATTTAAAAGGAGCGGAGGAGCTTGGCTCTGGAGTGATGCAGGATTTGTAAAGCTTGCGCGTGTTTTCTGATTTTTGCATTTTAAGCATGCAGTGAGTGTTGTGGTTTCTCAGAGATGGTGTTTTAAGACACACTAGATGGAAATCTCTTTTTTTTTTTTTTTTTCCTGAGGCAGCTGCGTCTGTGTGTCCTGACACTTCCATTGTGTGAGATGATGCAAGATGTAGCGAGGATGAGGTTGTTGTGCCCATACGTTAACATGTGCTAAGTCTTTCCTTGCAGAAAGTTTGGTTACTGTGTAAAGAATGAAAATGCAAAGGAATAAAAAAAGCAAGTGTCTTTTTGTAGAATTCCCATTCTGTGGTGAATACAATGCAATAGTGTCAATTCTTAGGCTTATTAATACTCTGCTCTTTTTGATAGATTGTGTTTTCATCTAGTGCTCCTTCAGATTTTTTGTTTCAATTAATAGGCTGCCTTCAAAATTAAAAAATAAAATTTAAAAACTTAATTAGATGATGTTAGGTAGAGTGTGCTGGCTACTCTGTTTTCTTATTTAACTCCTAAACAAGACGATGAAGTCCTGTTTGCCCTATTAATTCCTAGCTTGTAAGTTGCAAGTGAAAAAGCCATTTATTCTGCCTAGATATGAATAGCAGAGGATTCTCCAGTGGCACAAGACACCTCTTTTTTAAAAAATATTTCGTGTTTGTATTGGAACACATTTTTATATTGAAATATGAACATAAATCACGTTTTCATGGATTTTTATGGCAATAAATCATGGATATATTTTATTAAATAGTGTATTCAAACTTTTGTATTAGTGATACATACAGAAGATCATATTATACTGTGACAGCACTTGCGCAAGCTGTCTGCTTTCAGACTTCCCAACAAAGCAAAAATGTTGCAAAAGACTTTTAATCTGTGTGATAGTGGTATTGATTTAATAAGACAGCAAGAGACATATCTTGTCAAGTCATTTGCATGTACTGAGAGCAACTGAAATCACCCGGAGGTGTCATCCGGGATTCGAGCTAGTTTTGGTTTTGTTGCTAAAGTCATTCTTCATGTGATTACCCAGAGAAGTTTCATACCATTTCTCTGCCCCTCTGGCTGTGTAGCTGTTGCCCTCTGCTCTCTATATCTTCCCAAAGGAAAGCCTACACAGTCCCTCATGTCCAACTTTTTAAACTGTGTACTTAACCTCTTTTGTTCATGCATGCATTCTACTTAATTGAGGTGGGATAACCACTGTGTGCAAGGTGAACAGGATGCAGCTACAAGGGCAAGACAGAATTTATAAATTCTTTTGGAAAACAAACCAGATCTATGCTTAGTATCAGAGTTTTTGACTTCGGTTGTAAGACCTCAAACACTCAAGGAGTTTTAGTTACGGTGCATAGTGGTTATTTAGTTCACTTCAAAAAGTGGTTTTGCCATCTCCATCTTTTAGAACAAGGATAACGGATGAACAGAAAGATCAAACATCAGAAATTAGAAACAAACCCTCTTTTTTATTGAATTTTATACTGTTACACAATCAAAAAGAAATACAGTCACAAGTATGTCAAAATGTTTCAGGAGAAATATCAATTGCAATACGTTGTACTTGGTTCCAAAAAAGAATTCCATTAAAATATACCACTTCTTCATGAGAGAATACTGCTATTATTCACAAAATCTACCATACTGTATAAATCCAGTAGCAAACTCTTTAACTTTTTGGTAACTTGGCAAGTCTTGCTCAAGGTAAACAGGGAAGCAGAAAGAAAATGACAACTGATTTCTAGTATTTGGATGAAAATCTACAGTCCTCCAGAACAGAGCTTTCCAGGGAGTCAAGTGCCTAATTGGTAATAGTACTTTCAATGAAAGCCAGATACTCACTATGAAAATGGTCTTCCTACAAAGTACTCCTGGCCCGTGAAATGTTTATTGTACTGCTGGACAATTACAGTTTGAATGATGCGCATATGCACAGTGACATGTGAGTAGGATGCATGGTTCTGCGCAGCAGCAGCTAATCAGAGGGGATGGAACAGATGGTTGACCTCCGGCACGTCCAGCCATAGCCTGGTTCACAGCAGTCAGGTACTCACTCTTCAAAGGAAAGGGTTCATTCTGCCCTCTAACAGTGGAGAAAGCTTGCCAGCAGATACTGGTGAACAGCCCACACTTCTGCCTTTAGCTACCATTGTTTAGCTGTTTAATTAAACAGCTTTTTAAATAATGAAATATTACTATCAAATATACTGTAGTTTAGCCTGTCATCATCAGTTTTGATTCCTACAGCTGTATTTCATTGGAAGCAGATCTGATCAATTCATCCAAAAATAAAATTAGAAGCCTTTAAATTGTCACTGGTGTTATGTGTAAAGTTTTAATTGCTCTTTCTGGCCTTAAAGAATCACAGATTAATTCAGTGATTGCCTAGGGAGAGTTTAATGAGCATACACAGACACATAGGAAAGGAAAGAACCTTTGAGTGAAGTGGAAACAATTTGCTGTTTTCAAAGATCAACACCCAGTCCAAACCCTAAGGTGTACTTTGTACTCCAGGCTACCTTAATCCTCTCAGTATATTACACTTAAGATAAAATTGCTAGACAGAAAACTTCGGTGACTTCTTGGGAGCTACAGCTGTAGTTAGTTTATAAGTAAGGGAATGAATAATGTAACCATAAATACTAGTTTAAAAATTACTTTACCTTTTAACAAAACCATCACTGTTGTTGATAAACACAGTTAGAATTCATCTGTAAAAGTAATTGTGCCATGAAGAAGGCATGGCTTGATTCTGCTGTAGTCACAATAGCCTTCTGGCAGCCAACTTCGTTACTCTCCTCAGTTTATTATTTCCACACAATCTAGCACATTTCATATGCAGAAGGAATCACTACCTACAGGTTCTTCTTTACCACTAGTGAAGAAAAAAATGCTCTTATGGTAGTGCCTCAACATTTTTAAAGGCAGCAAGTCAGCAAAGAAATCATTCAAAATCACTAAGAAACCATTTAGAAATTAATGTATTCTAGAAGTAAGTTTAGAATCAGGCCGTGTATTCCCAGAGTTTGAGAAAAAAGTAAAAACCAAACAAAAAAAAGGCAGCTGAAATGCACACTCCTAGATTTTGCAAACTTGCATCTGCATTTAGCAAAGCTTTTACAAGGCTGGAGGAACTACTGTTACTTTTCCCAGCTTTCTTCAGTGTCTCTAGGAGGGCGGGGAGGTTTTTTTAATTTGTGTTTTGTTCTCCCCTCAGAGTAACCCAATACAGCGACTGCAGTTCATTCCATTATGTGCTTGTTCCAGCCACTTTTACCAGGTCAGTAAGGAAAATGCTATGCCTTGTTATCATGTATAATAAAAGTAAGTGAGAGTTGGAAAGATTAAGATGAAATGTGGCTCATTTAAATCCACAGCTGCTATCATTAAGACTAGAGATGATTCCAGCAGGCTCACAATCATAAATCATGCAGATCACTTTAGTTTTCCTCCTCTTTTTAACATGCATTTTTCTCTGTGAAAATTTACTGTTCTATTAAAGAGGAGGAACTGATATAAAAACAGGTCAGGCTCCTTCAAAATACGGTCAAAAGTAGTAGAACGACATCAAGCAGGAAGGTATGAAGTTTCTGGTGGGAGATGTAAAGGGATAACCCTCCAGGCGAGCCCCAAGCTTGCTGGGCCGTAAGCAAAGCAGAACCCACTTGTACCTTTCACACCTCTACATGACTCTCCTCACTATCTCACAGAAGCTTCGTGTCCATCCACACAGAGCCAGGCACGTGGGATGCCCCTACCAGCTGCTGCTTTACCCAAGCCTTCAGCAACTTCACTAATAAACCTGTTAACTGCTGACAGAGAAAGAGATGCCGCAGAAAGAATGCCATCTGCGAAACCTCACACAGCAGGTATGAAGGAGCTCTGCTGCTTTTTTCCAGAGAGCTTTATAAACGTTGTACACAGAGGCTTGCTTTAAAAACCTTTAATTCTGAGTAGCAGGTGTATATATTCAAAGTGTTCTCTGCACAAAGCTTCAACTCTAGCTTAGTGCACCTACATGTCTTCTCCTCTCTTTGTGCAACTTGTACTCAAACTATAAGCAGCATGCAACTATCTTCTGCTGCCGGTGCCTGATGTTTGTTTAGCTGGTGCCTAATACTCTTCATTAAGTTTAATACAGTCCTGTCAGTTTAAAAAGTGCTCATTTCAGTGAAACAGTAACAGTCATTTCAGGGAACAGGTTAAGCTTATGTATCATTATATTAATTTCAAAAGACTCCAAGGAGTCCTACGAGACCAAAGTTTCCAAAGTAAACCCAAAATGACTATTGTGATGCTCCACATCTTATTTCTTACATTAAGGTTTTTAAAAAATTTGATGAATGCAGAGTACCTTGACCCTATTTATACATTACAAGGTTCTATCAGTAGCATCGTGTTTTATTACAGCAAAATGAGAAGTCACCTTGTCAAAGTTACTGAGTCAACTCAGAATGCAGAACAAGCTTTACCATCAAGTACCAGCTTCATTTTTAATCATGCAGTTTTGTGACAAAAATCCATTTTTAATTGATCCCTCCTGTGACTATTACTTTTTCCTGCTTTCCAGTGTTACCTTGATGCAGCTTCCAAACTTTAAGTTGTCCATAAGGAAGAATCTTTCCACTCTCAAATAACATAAATATGCTGTCTTCTCACTTTCAAGTTTGCTAACTGGTGTGATAACAGATTTAAAAATCTAACATCTTTGGCGTGCGGTAGTACAACACTGTCTAGGAGACTTCAGTACTGAATAGACTCAATTAATGCGGAGATGTTACAATCAAAATAAGGAAGCAGTGATTTCCAATCAACTGTAAGGTAAAAAGGGAACACGGATGAACAATAACCACTAACAAAAATATAAATTATCTCATTTCTCTCAGATAACACACTCCCTCAGGAGGCCTGGTCCACATATAGTTTATTGATGTAAGAAAACAATACAGTTAGTGTTAGATCCAACCACAAAGAGCAAAAGAATGAGTGAATGAAGGTTTTGTACAGTACATATAGGAAAAAAAGATGTCTGTGACAACTATATATTTCTAAATAAAAAGGCTTCTAAATATATCCAAGTTATTGAAATCTACGTGAAAACATATGGATGTTAATAGCAACAAGGTGCATAAAACCAAAACATCAAAATATTGAGCAACTCAATGAAGTACTAGATAAAACTTTGCTAACGATGCAAGATGTTTTACAATCTGCTTGAAATATCACCTATACCACACAGGGTAAGCTGAACATTTAGATTTAAGATCATACACAATATTAGCATTAACTTCAACAACTACAGGCAGGGAAGTATCTTTTAAGCTGGCAAAGTGACTACTTCAAGAACAAACTCTCTCTAAATTGAGAACATATCCAAATAAAATGCTGCTAGCCCTTTCCAGATAAAGCCTTTCCTTTGACTAACCACAGTCATTTAAGTCAAAAGCATAACACAGCATTTAAGAACACAATGACATAATGACATAATCCAGGTTTAAACATTATTTCATAGGCAAACAAAAGAAGATTCTTTTTAAAAACTAGTTTTTATAAATGCAGAATATATTGCATGAGGAACTGCTGGTATTTTTTAAGAAAATATATTGTGCGATTGTGGCTACAATGCACTGCTGCAAAGCATTGTTGTTTTTAAAAAAAACTATTAAAATAAAAAACTTATTTGAACATAAAGAGTAAGAGAGCACAAGTCTTCCAACTACCTATGAAGAGCAGGATGGAAGTATTGCCAGTTTTTCCTGTGTTGATGTTTTACTAATGATAAATTTTGGTGACCAACTCCCCAGCCAAAAAAAAAAATAAATATTTTTTTTAAAAATCAGGTGCATATTTCAAAGCTGCTATTGCAAGTTTGTGTTTTAAATGTAATGGACTTAAAAGTGTATGTACCAAAGAATTATAAAAACGAACTACAGTTTGAGTTATTGTTACATAAAGAACATATTAAAAAGACTGTCAAAATAAGTAGAAAGGGGATCGAAACTGAACTAACTGAATTAGTGCAGTATTGTAGCCAGGCTTCTAAAATCAGATATAGAAAATATAAATAGACTGCTTTAGGTCATGATTCACCAGTGTCCAAAAAAGGAACAAATATTGTGAAAGCTCAGTTAACTTGATCCAGAGCTCTGAGCAGTTCTTCCCCCTGTAGCAGGTTTCTGTTGCCTTGTATGGGAGCATTTACTTCGCAATCGTAACTCGTGAGTTGGGGCAGTCCACTTTCATCCATCGACTGCCCTAGAAGTTTACTTGCTATGTCTACAGAGGGAGGGGAAGGAAAAGAAGCGTACTTTATTTGCCATGTTTAACGTTTCCTCCAAAGCTGTTCAGTTCGGGTATGTTTCTGTCACTTCTCTTTCACATAGTCCCTCTCCACCCCCATCTACATTTTTAAAAGACAATACGAACCAGTTGATAGCAGAATGATTGTCTTTTGCTCCACTCCATTATGACCACTTGTTTTGCATCCTTTTACACGTTTCCAAGCAAGTGATGCATTTCCGCCACGGTCCCCTGTCTGCTGGAATAAAGATCCCTAGAAAGAAATAAAATACACCTTTATTGAATACTGCATCTTTCTAACCCTCCGTGTCCCTCTTCCAAACTAAGAGTTTCTGTCACTAATTACTAAAGTATTGGTACAATTTGAAGTGGGCTTCATTCAGAACTTGGGGCAAACATATTTCCGAGTTTACTTTTAAATAATTTAAGGCAAATGTATCAGATTAAGACAAACTTCCCTTACAGAAAGCAATTGCTAAATGCTGGTTATCATCAGTTACCCTCTCAAGATTAGCACGTATGTGTACACACACCCCCATTTAATTACCATGGTTCTTGTGTGACTAAGCATCAGGTTTTCACTGAAGTCTCTAATGGTTTTCTATACTGGACTTAATAGCGTAAACATGAGATTCAGGAACCTCAGTAGGTTGATTCTAGCCAAGATGTAAATTCTGTTTGCACTCCAATTATTGCCACCAAGCCATCTGACCCAAGTCTTGTGGGGAATGCAGTTCTAAACCATTCTACTGCACACACGGCTCCTTAGCAGAAAGTGTTTTAACAGCACCACAGAAGATATGGAGATTATAAAGCTTTTAAGGGCTCCATATAATTAGGAGAAGTAAGAAGAAGCTGCCACTGAAACAGGTGGGATGGAAGGAAAAAGTCATCTTAGTATCAAGTTTGCTAGCAGAAGTGGTTGAATCTGCAAAGTTTTGTCTGGTTAATAGCAGTGACTGCTGCAAAGACAGGAAAGGTATTTCAGAACGCTGCCAGTGTCCCAAACACTCGAAACAGTAAAGAATGTATGTTTTCATGTTATAAAACATCCATGGAAGCCAAAATGACAATTGTATAATAGAAGTTAGAGTTGAACAACTCAGACTGTGAAGCTACATTTCATAGTAAGGTCACTCACCTACATTGTTGCTGGTTTATGTTTTTTTTAACTGTGAATGCAATACAGCCCTTTAAGTTAAGAAAGATATAGCTCAGATCTTTAATGATTCAGATCATCATTTCATAATCTTGCTATAATATCTTGCCCTTGTCTTGTTCTCCCATTTTCTAGAAAACTAAGCTAGTACTTTACTTTTCACTTATTTTCACTCTTTGCTAAATCCCACTTCCTCACAGTTAACTAGTTGTGGCAAGTTTTTGCCCAGTCTCACAATACCATGTATTAAAAGCCTGCATTTAATTTTTCTTGTGCGTGTGCTCAAGGCTTAGTTCACCCATTCAGAAAACCATTGTGGCAAAAGACAACAACAGAAACGCTTGAAATCATGTCAGTAAGATGTTGCTACATGGGAAATTCACCTTCTGACTGTGTGGAAACCATCAAATTATTTGTAACACTTTTGTCGTCAGATACAGAAAAAAAGGAAAAGGTTTAGGAAAGGACGACGTTTGAATCTATAGGTATTAAAAAGGCACTAAGCATAGAAGCCTGAACACTGTTACCATAACTGCTTATGTTCTGTGCATTTAATGGCATCCCATTCTATTCTGAATATTTTACCAGCAACACTACATGACAGCTGTAGCAATATTGCATGATGAGAAAGAGGCAATGAAAGGCAATAAAACTCTTGCAGAGCTGTGAATTCTTAGAGGGCTACTGGAAGAAGCAGAACAACATACATGAAAGTGCAAAGCATTTAGCAAACGAAAAGAGTGATTATTATTTTTTAAATAAATCCTGTCTTGCCTCAGAAGAAAATGGACACACAAAAAAGCTGTCTCAGCTGTTCTGAAGAAGATTAATGAAAAAGTCAGTATACAGCAATTTGCCTCCAGAATGCTAATACAGGAATAGTAGTTCAGAAGAACAAAAGTCCTGCACTGTAAGACACAATGGATGACTACACCTAGGAGGTGGACAACTAGAGAAACAAGGAATCTCAAAGGCTACGCTGCAGCAGAGGCACTAAGAACTAACCATGCAAAAACTTGAGAAGTGTAGATTCGCCTGAAGACAAGAAGAGGTAACAGTTTGTAATGGCAAAGCTCAAAATTTCAAAATACTAACAACTGAGAGCAAGAGACAAGATACCCTTGCAAAAAATTACAAGCTGGAAAGCCCAGAATTAAGCGACACAAATCTAAGAATACCTAAAAAGTTTCTTTTGACTAGCTAGGACAGATGATTACGAGCTACTCAGTCACACACACACATACTAGAGAATGTGCATAAAATACAAGTGGTAGTAATATACATTTGCTGTAATAAGAATTCTATTCTCTTGTGGTTCAGATGGTCTTATCTGATCAAATAAAGGAATCTGAGACTGGACAGAAAATTGAAAGCGTAGAAAGAAGCATAAGAACACTATCTCCAGTATTGACAAATATGAAAATCAAGTTTGAATTCAAAAGTGAAATAAACATGGCAATTTTAAATGTGATGTATTACATTGGCCCACATTCTACTGAAGAACATGTTCACAAAAGCTTATCTTCTACCTAATCAAGAAATGTACTTGGTTACAGAACGTACTTTTGAAACAGATGGCAGTAAAAGAACTAAAATCAGAGTGAAATTCCACATATATGATACTATCAAACCATTATCTGTGATCCCAAGATTCCACTGCATACCAACAGCTAAACTCAGTAGTCTGCACCGATGCCTCACTTCAGAAATTGCAAGGTAAAAAGTGAATATTTTAAAATGGTAAAACAAAACTCACAATTCCAACTGCCTGAAAAAGTGAACCATCATGTTCCATTTTTCGTTTTCTCTGAGCATTATGCAAAGCTAGCATCTTTGGATTTAGTTCTTCATCCATTGCAGTAGATCTAAGAAAAATTGATTCAGGCTGTTAAGACGTTTCTACTACCCTCAGGCCATTCTTCTTTTGCGGACACTTACATACAATATCACAGAACTGAGTTTATGAACTGTACTACTTTTCTTTCATTATCAACATTTCAATCATTATCTACGAGCATTTCAAATATTAGTTTTTAACCTTGCTGTGAAGTTCAGAATAAGTTATAGCTAAAATTTTAAAGTCTCTGCAGGAAAAAAGCATAAAAGTTCAGCAATTCACTTTCAACAGGAGGGAGGGAAGGGCAAGGAAAAGTATTCTGAATACTTCTAGGTACACATAATTCTTCTATATATCAGAAGTCTAATGTTTGACTTTACATGTCGTTTTCTATCATGATAAATACCTAGTACCATATGCCACCATCCATCATTATATATCAAATACAGCTCATTTTAAAAGCAATAAATGTAGCACGCAGACTGCAGTCACCTCTTACCTCATAACAAAGTGGACAAGAAAAACACCAGAAAGACTGTGTGGGTACAACTACTTGTAAATTGCCTGCTGCATTCTTTTAAAAAGGCTGCACATCAGATAAGAGAGCAGAACACAATTACAAACACAGTCTGGATACAGTAGCTGCCTGTTATGTAAGATGTTTACATCAAAGCTACCGTATAGCTTAGTATAGAAAACCCAAACTTGTTTGAAATGGCCAAATTTAAAGGTATCAATTTCTATTTTGAAGTAGAATGCTGAAGACAACATACAACAGTCAGCAGTATTTAACAGTGTACTACATCTAAACTCTTGAACAGATACTAGAGGGTTTAAGCTTTGCTTCTAAAATACCTTTTATTCAGAGTGACTGTTAGCAAACTGGGCGTTCCTGGACAAGATTTCTCCGTCTGATCCAATGTTCCTTTTCCTGCTCTGATTGGGGATGCAGTTCGACTCCTGTTTCCACCATAAGGTGATGCCGGGGCACTACTCGTTTCACTGATTATGTGGACAGGAGATGAAGGAACGATTATCGTCTTTACGTCATCCACACGTTCTGCCACTGGTTTTATTTCATCAGCAGTACTTGATGGTGTCTGAGTCTGCTGAAATATGGTAATGGTGGCTGCATTTTGAGAGCCCGGAGAACTGCTTTCCAGCGGAGATAGCTGATCAAAAGATCGCAACTGGAAGTCATCATCCATCGGGATGTAAGGAGCCAACATCTCCAAATCTAAATCAGTTTCCTGAAAAAGACAAGATGTAAAGTTTAAAAATATGTCAGAACATCTCAGCTATGGCTTCGTTAAGGCCTTTTCCTTTACCAAATCCTTACAATATTTTTTGGCTATTTATTTTTAATTCAAATATTACATAACAGAAGGAGGTTTGTGAAGACATTCTGAGATAAACATGTTGAGAATATGTATTAAGATGACACAGAATTTTAAATTAATGTACATTACCTGAGTAGAGAATGGATTTTTTGCTTCTGTATCTATCGCAAAGAGTTTCTCCACTAATTCCAGTTTGAATTCATTAGCCATATCATTATCCACATCAAAGCAGTAGTCATTGGGACTACTGGGCTGTGAAAACAGTTTGAGCGCAGTTTTAAGTTTCTGCCATTACATCATTGCATTGTATCTACAGATTCTCTGAAAAAGCATTCTAATGTAAAAACTAAATCCAAGCTATAGCTGGACAAATTTAAAATGGGAAAAGAAAACACATTTATCAATATACATTCAAATATACCCCACTTGGGAAGCACACGAGTAGCTGTAACCTGGAAGTAGCCTCTACAGGAATTTATTGCAAATGATTTGCTTTTACACAAGTTGTCTCTGCACAATTCTTTTTTAGAAAGACCAATCCCAAGCTCTTTTTATTTTCTGTCAGGTGTTACTGCATGCATTTGCAAGATTTACTTTAATGAACAGATAATCCTCAGTATGAAAATTCATTTTTTCTCCTCAGTTCATGTTGTGAGCTTAACTAAGTCACAACTCGGATATAATTTGAGATTCCCGTCTTGGCTGCGTCTATAACTAGATGTGCTCCACAAGCCTCAACAGCACACAAATTTTAATGGCAGTGCATCCACATTACATAACTAACCTCAGGTGAACTTTGGCTGGTACTTGCATCAGAAGGGCTGGTTGGCTGCTCTTGCACCTGAGGCATGGTAAAAGAAAGTTCGAGTGGCTCCGAGTTTGGCTCCAGCTTTGATACAACTTCTCTATTGAGTGCAGGATCAGCATTGCTACGGAGTGGCTTTGTAGTTTCAGAGGCAGGTAGTGGGGACATTGCCATATTTATATTCTGCAATTTCTCACTGGATGAGGGGAGCATTACATCGTTATACAAAGGAACTTCATCACATTGTTGTTCATCAGACTCTATAAAAATTAAAAGAAACCATCAACCTAAGTAACAATACTGAGCGTGTCTACGGACCTCATTAAATTTAAACAACGGCTGAAATATCACTAGGCAAGTGATACTGGGAGGTTATTTTTCAAAGTTTACTGTAAAATATGAACTTTACTAATTAACATGCTGTCCAATTTAAATGCACACCCACCATTACTGCTGAAATCCAGGGAGATAATTGTGTCTCCAGCTGCTGGGGCCAGCACAGTTAAAGCATCTGGTTCCTGTTTAAGTTTTTCAAATAGGTTATTAGTATCATCCAGGTCATCTTTATTGAATATTTTGGTCATTTTCATATCAGGAGACTCCACTGGTTTCAGCATACACTCAGTTTGTCCAAGGGAAAAAATCAAGTCCTTCTGAACAATCCCACTGCAAGAAAGAGTGGAAGGTGACTGTTAGAGAACAGTTAAAAGGAATAAATAAAGGCTCAACAGTTGCCTAAGTTGAAAACACACAACCTCCTCCCCAAAAAACCCAAACACCAAACCATTACCAGGACAGCAGCTTTAAAAATTCTATTTTTAATACTCATTCTTTCCTCAAATGTAACAGAAAAACAGTAATTGTGGTGCCATCAAAAAAGAAGGAAAAATAAACATGCTTTTCTGAAAGCCCTGAGAAAGTAAGAAACAAAGAAAAGAGTCAGATATCTCCTAAAACACTTATCTTTGTTTTAAATGAACGTGCAGTATGTTGACAGATTGATACTGGTACATTCACTTAGGTTCCAAAAAACTCATTTAGGACTATTATACAGTTGCAGAAAAACAGTCAACAAGTCTGCCCTCAGCTGAAGCTGTCAATTAGAAGAGCAATTCTTAGGAAGAAAAAGGTAATTGGGATTAAGAAAGACACCATTACTTCTGCTCTTACTCCATGATGAAAAGTTCAGTGAAATTACCTGCTCCAGACTGCAAAGATTAGAGACTTGTCTAGAATGCATACAAATAAATTCCCAAATGCCTCCATTGCAACAGCACAGAAGAGGTTGGCGCTGCACTCATTTGCCCACAGAGATCTTCCTCCTCACATCGCTACATCCAAACAGTATTTTGTTTTCAGATACAATTCCTAATCCTAGGACTGGCCATATTCTAAGCAAAATTCCATCCGTAGGAAACAGTAACACAATAATATATTCAACAGGGAATCACATCTCAGCAAGTTGAAAAAAGGTGTAGTGCCATGCGAATTTGAACTTGTATTCCATGAAAATACTGACAAAGGACAGTGATGTCCATTCAACTTACCTCAACACATAGTTCACGCACACTATGCACTGTGGCTGAGAGTTCTTAGTGTTGTATATAACAGTTGCTTGAGTTTCAACCCAGACATAGCCCCCTTGTTTAGCAAGCATTCTGTACTGTCCTGTTGTCACCTGCCCTTTTGTGAACACTGGAAGGAAAAAGGACACCAGCTTTAATTACAGACAGAACAAACCAAAACCATTTCAGATAAGTATTCATTGCAGATTCATATCTACAATTAAAAGAAAGTCCTCATTCTGCTGCTGCTTTCCCCCAGTGCTATCTCTCATCTCTTGTAGTTGGAGGGCTTTAAATACACCTTTATCACTTACTGTCATGGTGCGTTTTAGTCAGGTGATCAGAATCCAGCGCGTGGTAGTATTCATAGATCGAGCGACCCAGGAGTTCCTCTGGCTCATACCCCATCAGCTCTGTAATTCTTTAAAACAAGGGGGGAAAAAAAATCACTAAGTAACAGCAGACATGGGCCAGCACCAACATTTGGATTTTGGGACATCTAGGAAGACCCCAAGAGTCACTTCTATACACATTAGCAGCAATTTTGGTTTACTGGGAGTTTTAATTTTGAAACAAATTGCTATTTTTTCAATCCTGTTTTAAAATATAAATTTCAGCAGGCATAGGATTTTACTTCTCATTGAATATTTATCATTGAACATTAATTATGTCCTGTGGTGGACACGATTAAGTAAATCCCTGCTTTCTAGACTCTTTTTACTACAATACCCAGCTTATGCAAATATGAGAATTTAATAAAATAACAGACATGCTTCAACAGTCTGCAACTAAGAAATTAGGAATCAGATTTATCCTTCCCTCTCAACTGCTGCCAGCTTTTAAAGAACACTGTTTCTCTCCAGCCCCTAGAGGGCAGAACTAGCCAGGGGAACCCATCGCTTTTGCCCTCTTCTACAATGCAGTGTGACCAAATAAGTACCTTTTACATGACACCATCAATCCCTGAAAGGCAGTTACTGCACAGAACAGCAAATAACCTGCACTAACATCTCTTTGCATCTAACAGCAGCAACTCATTAGCAGTTCGGTTTTGTTACAAAGGAAAGGAAACAGGCAGCAATAATACCCAGCTGAAAACAAAAAAATCCCCTAAACAAACCACCTAGGCCAGTTTCTCAAATTGGTCAAGCTAAGTTTCCAGAGGGCAGAAAGAGCAATCTTATGTGTCTGACTACACCCATGATTTGTACATAAGATCTCATTTTTAACAGCAGATGTATTACATTAAAATACAGCTGAACTTTTCATTTTTTTCTGAACTGCAGAAAGCAGACAATGATCTCCCCTACGAAGGGAGAGGAGGGGAGTGGTAGCAATGAAATGCATCTAACAAGTATCACACACACACTCATGGAAGCCACCAAAATGCACCACCATCTTTGACAAACCCAAGATCCTGTTTTTTCAGCATTCAAAAAAATCTTCCCATTTCAATTTAATTGCTGCCACTACACTAAAAGACTAGTTTGAACATGCAGTTAACCACAATCAGTGGGTTTATTCCCAAGTAATAACACTGCATCCTCCTTAGCCTTAAAAATCTGTCTTTTAAATAAGACATCCTGACCAGTTAGTAAAAGCCAGAGTTCCCACTGATGATTCTATTGCACAGACAAATCAAAATAATGAGACTACATAAGTGTGTAAGGCAACATCAGCCAACAGGTATCAATCCTGCAAATCCTTCAACCGAGTTCTTTTTCAAAGTACAGTATATATGTTACCTTTCATCACAATAGGAAAATTTCATGTCAAGACTATGACGACTGAGGAACGTTTTGCTGTCCAGGGGGACCTCAATGTTTGATGGATGAGGAATAGGTTCACAGATCAACACCAGACACGTCATGGGAGGCTTTTTGTAGCCACAGTGAGTTTGATTGCTGCACGTGTCATATACGCGGATGTGTCCAGTGCAGTGGAGTACCTATGGGCAAGTTATATGTTCAAAATAGAGTGGGTTCTTATCTGTCAGACAACACAATTGCATTTCCATTAGCACACCTGGAGCAAAGTCCTTCCCCTCCCCACCCCTCAACATGATCGCAACAGCAGCAGCACTTTCAGGCAGAGGGCTAAAAGAGAGCAGTAGCTCTCCTCAGGTTGCACAGACTGCGATGAGTACACAGGCTGCTAACTCCTTCCTCTTGGGCACTGGCTGAGGCAACAGTAGACATTTCTGCATTTCTGTGAACTGTTCTTCTTTGAAAGTTACATTAATGAAGATGCCGAAAAGCAACTGCCTCAGCAGAAGATATCATTCTGTGTCAATTTGAAAGTTACGGTAACAGTAACAATCTTCAATTTTAGATATTCTGCAGAAGTGATGTTAAAGATTAAATATACTCTTCAAAACAAGAAGTTCTGCATTTTGTGGTTTGTTGGGTTTATTTTTAACCATTCTGAAGTAGAAATTATTCACAGACAGAAGCAAAAAAGAAACGTTGTTTGATCCAGAATAAGTAAATTTAAATCATAAATAGAATTGTGAGGCATAATACCACTCAATACAGTAAAAGGTTTTGTCCAGAGGAGAAAATGCATTCACTGCAAAAAGTTATCAGGCTGGGCTCTTTTTGTTCCAATGGTTACAAAAGGGATAGCCAGCAGCTTCAGAAAGAATAGCATTGAAGTCCTTCAGAGAGACCTAACTGTCACATTACAGCATCAAATCAAAAGAAACCAGGTATCAGCATAAGTGGTGTCAAGTATTTTTTTTCTCAGAGCTGAAGGCTATATACAAACTTTTAGTAATAACAATTTCTAGTAAGTAGATGACCTCCAATTTAAAATGGAAAATTATTAAAAGAGTTTTGAGAACTTGGTTTTAAAACATGGTTTCAGTTAGCTCCATGGTATATTCAGCACTAAAATTCAACACATTGAAGCACAATCATTAAATTACTTAGGCACTTGGTGAAACTCAAGCTCATTACGTGAAGTAAAAATGTTGAAACAGTATTATGACATCTGAAGAGGAAGCTGCCAAACTGTGTAAATACTCCTTTGCATTAGTTACCTTCCATGTTGCAGACTTTATGTTCACTGTTCTTCCCCTGCTAGTCAGTGTACACTTCATTCTGAGAAAAAAGCTGCGCTCTGTGTTTTGCTCTTTGCCCTTTTTCACAGGACCTAGCAAAAGCAGAAAATAAAACAGTGCTTAAGCTCTTGGATAATCTTCCAAAGGCATAAACACACACACCCCCGCCCTACATTACAGAACTCAGACTAGGAGAAGACCCCCACAAAAATTTAAAAGACTGATAAACCTAACAGCATTTTTGATAATAGCACTTTTCAGAATGAGTTTTACTGGGACGTAGGAAAAAATCTGAAGTTTCAATGTTTTAGGATCAGAAACATACTTGTAGCCAACTCCACATTCCCAAATTTCAGAAAAAAAAGGGGTGGGGACGAAGAGATTGATTGAAAATTGAGTATATTTTAAAATTGTGACAGAGGACAAGAAAAGCATATCTGGAATGAGCAGTACTGTAGAGTTGGTTTTCATTTAAACTGGGGAGGTTCAAATCAAACACCTCTTGGGCTTGTAGCTCTTTAGGACTGCAGCATTTTAAGTTTTCTCAATTCAGAATTAAGAACTCTGCTGTTTACACACATCCAAACTTCTCCAGTGACTTTTAGACACATTATTAGCATGCTTGAAAAAATATGTCAAGAAATCGTAATACAAATTGATATTGGCAGCACCAAGTTTTTAGCCTTACTTGCTAACAGTAGGCTTTAAGTTAAGTTTTCGCCTTTACAGAGGAGAACCTTTCAAGAGTTGATTACTAGGCTAGGCTATTCCGGGCAGAGGAAATGCAAACTGATCCTATCAGAGAGCTGCTTGCAGCTTGCTGTGCACAGAAGGAAATAAAGCATCTAGGATAAGGAGCAGCTGAGTTTGGTGAGGCATGCTAAGGAGTGAGGACCAAATCATGGCAGCAGGTGGAAGTTTAGAACATGTGAGCTTACTTCTGATACAAGTTTATACAATAGCTTGTGCTCAGCCTCCACAGACAACAGGAGCTATGAAATTCTCCATGGTGGCTTGCGCTGTTAAAGACCCTACTGCTTCTAGCAGAGGCAAAGATTTAGGAGGACAAGCCTACTTAGTTCTAAATCGAAATATCTTCAGTGAAAGAGAGGAAGCAGAGTTCAGAAACACAGCCAAAACCTATTTAATTCAGTGTTTTTCAAAAGAGTTACACCAATCTAGAAATTCACAGCTGAAGATAATTCATTATTGTTACCAGCTCCTGATGCTTGAGGCTCTGCTTTGAGAAGCAACTGTAAAAGATGGAGCAACTTTCTCAAGTCTGATTCAGCACTGGACATGATTTTTAAAATCATCAGCTTTGAAAACTTAAAAAGCAACTTTGTAAAATCAGAATACAGCAGTTCAGCTTCTGCCAATGACATTTTTATTCATTTGCACCTGTACAATCCCAGCAGGGTGTGTTTAACACTCAATTCAAAGCTGAAATAATTCCACTGATGGAAGTGCTGCAATAGAACGCAACCTGGGAAGACTAATAAATATAAAAATGTACCATCATTACTGTAATTTAGACTTTCGTCTGCCAGCTTCATTTGAGAAACAGATTTTGTAAGAATGCTTTCCAGGCCTCTTATTCTACTCTGGTCAGTTTAAACATGCTAGAGTCAGTTTGCATGAAACTCAGTAACATGACATTTTTTAAGAATAAGCTTTTGCAACAAAACCAGGTGTCAGTGCTTTAGTGACTCTGTTTCCCCGCCCCTCGGCAGTTGCATTGCTGTGTTCTAAAAGGCAGCAGGGGGGTAGGTCTTGCCCAGTCTTAAAAACACACTGCAGTACTGAGCGCAGACAAGTTTAGAAAACACAAAATCAAAGTTAATGCTATGACATCTTATTAGGTCCCTTCCACTGAATTAAACAGGATGACAACATAAAAAGCTTCCAATTTAGAGTGCGACACGAAAAGCAGAGGTCAGGCTTGGTAATTTATCACTATCTAAGATTCAGAGTCCCCACAACCCTTGTTTGATGAAACAGGAATTAGAGAGGCTGGATTTTAGACTTCTAACAACCGAGTAAAGCAGATTTGTTTGGAGGCATGCTGGCTGCCAAATACTTATAGTCATTAACAAACCTTTAGAAGAATTAAAAGCAGTAATTCATGGACGTTTGTTACTTTCAAAAGTGTACAGAATGTGTGTAACACAGTGTTCTACTCCCTCAGACAGAGAAGAGTCAGAAATCTGTGAAAGGATGCCAATTTCATGCACCAATTAAAGGGTGCAGAGAAGCATCAATCCCAAAGCCATTTTTGGGACTGTCCCAAGTATTCCCCAATTAGTTTTTCAGTGTCCTAAATATAGTAACCTTCTTGAGTCTTAAGCGTACCAACACAGATTTCTGGAGAAACCATTTGTTTCTAAGTTGTCCTGTAAAGGCAAGCCCAGACCACTACAAATGCGCCAATATAACTTCTCCATCTTTCTGTAGTAATTGCTCAAGATCATTCTCAATTTTATTCCTGTAGGCATGCTAAATTCTTTCGACCCTCAATAACTCCATTTTAGTCATTAATTTTGTTTTAGAGTACTAATGAAGTCCAGTCTCTCCTACCATTAGGATACTGCCAAAACATTCTGGTTATTTCTGTTGTTAGTGTCCCTGAATAAGGTTTATTTTGAGATCTAATCACCAAAGCATACTAATTTATTCTCTCAACACCTTCTTCTGGCAGATAACCAACTATACTAATGCCAACAGGAACTATCCATAAGTAAATTAAACTGATTTTTCTTTCTTTCTTTCTTTCTCACCATTTCTGTGCGTAAGCATTTCTCTCAGCTCTTCATGGTCACATGGATGAGTGAAATCAAATACACTGTGTCCCGTCAACTCAAACTGCAAAAAAATAAGAGGTATACTGGTGTCTAACTTCACATATACAGAAATGTAACACTGCTTCCCAAGATGGTTTCAAATCTGTAAACGTCAGTAGTTCACCTGAGTGAGTCCCATACACTTGTTCACGTTTTCAGACATGAAAATCATGTCCCCATCTTCAGACAGAACCATGACAAATCCATCAAGAGCTTTCAAGTAGAAACAGTTCAGTTCCTTCTCCATTTTGGCTTCTGTCTCCAGCTCACCTGCAAGCAGCCACACATTTTGGTTTAAGTAAACATCAGCCATTCTTCCCTTACCATCAGGAATGACTTCTGGCACCAGCCTGCAAAGAGTCAATCTTGCAGGACTTTTCAAAGCCACTACAAATCACTTGGATTAAGTGATAATTAAATCCTTCAAGCTCTAGTAATGATATCACAAACCACGGAAAAAGCAGATTGAGGTTAAATCCCCTGTGCTTTTATGCAAAAAACAATAAATAAACCTTCCGCTTTAAGGAAAAAGGCAATGTGACAAAAATATTACTATTTACCTCAAAAAGCCATTAGAAACTTTTCTCAGAGGCATTCTAGGGGAAATTTCAGAGTATGGCTACCAAAGTCAGTCCTCCATATGACCTAGGCAGGCATGCACGAGTACAAATCATGAGTACAGCATCTATGGCGTGCTATACAGACACTGGTTCCTAAGCTAAACCAGACATGCCTGCAGCTGTAAGAGCAAAGGTAGGTGTAACTGCAGAGAAACAGATGTATCCTCCACTAACTTCACCTTCAGTGAAGTAAAATTCAGTTTGAATTTTAGTTTTTGAATATGCACAGTTGGAGTAACCAACTCTAGGGGAAATAGGGTTCAACTAATGAAGTTTATTCTGGGACAAGGGACAAATAACCGAGACTGAAAGTGGCGGTTCGGCTGCGATGAGCCAATTGGGATCATCAGAACAGAAAGGGAAAAACAAGAGTCTGCTGAACAGTGGCCGTTCCTCCTGCACCATCACTAACAGACTATTTCTACTGTAAGGTCTTCCACTTTTCTAGAGAGGAGGTAACTATTAATGTATTTATTTAGCTGCTGATAGCTTTGAAAAACAGCTTATTCCTCAATATACCTCCAGCCCCCTTTCCAGATTCTGCTATGTATTTGCTTACCAGCATCTAGCAGCTTTCTCATGCGCAAATAGCTGATGGTCAGTCTCATAATGGATGCCTTGTCCAGGTGTGCGCTCACGGTGTGGGGTAGGGGCAGCTGATGAGCAAGCTCATAGAATACTTCGGACTCCTTGCTCCTTCGACACCGAGCTGCATCTCTCGACTTCTCTTTTCTGCGTTCTGAGCTAATTCTATATAAATAAAGTTTGGAGTTAATATAGGAAACAGATATCTCTGTGCAAGTTAAATTTGAAACTAAATTGCTCAGTAGCTAATGAAAATTTAATTTAAAATAATTTAAAACCTCGGTTCAAAATTTTAACTGTAATTCTGTGTATAGAGCTCTGCTGCTGTTGGGTTCTGGCAGAACTAAATTCCAAACAAAAGAGTCTTCGAACCAGTACCTCAAACAGACATCCACGTACTCAGAACCATCCCCGAAGTGCATATCTCATACCTTGACTGCTGCCTCTCTAGCCTCCAACTCCTGTTGTTTCCTTGCTCTTTCCCAAGTCCTGAAGTCCATTCAAGATACTACAGCGTAAGTTCTTTCCAGATCTATGATCTAGCGGCAAGGTGTATGCACACAGCTAGGACAAGCAAGGATATCGATATAGCATGAGGCATCCTGCTTTTCTAGTGGTCCAAAGTCCCTTTCCCAGCACTTTCCCCTTCTATAGTCTCCCCTATGGAAAACTCCAGCTGTGAAGTAGTTGCTGCATCCTCCTTCGTTTGCCTCTGTTAGACTCGCCTCTCCCAGGACACATGAAGTAAAGGACAGCTCACAAAGAGCAAGCAGCAGAACAACTGACACTCTCCATCAGTCGATAATGCGGAGAGAATTCCCACTCTGCCCAGTACACACACCAGTTCATAGTTGTCTCATGCATCTCTCACATGAGTTTCGAACCAAGCATTTTGAGGCAGGAGCTCCAGATTTGGCTTAGATTTGAACAAGAACTTAGTGCTGCTGTGGTCCCTGATGAAATTATGCCACTGCAGTTACATGTGCTTTTATTTTTCAGTGGATAACACAAGAGCATACAGTATTATTGTCCATTTTCTTACTCTATCTCCATTCTGCGCACACTTGAGCTACAAAAGGCAGTTTTGCTCATCTGTAGGACCCCCTTTTTTCCACTGACTTTCATGAAAGTTGCAAGGTAAACATATGCCTATAAACACTGTTTTCATTATTCAAAGTTGCATCCCTTTTAATGTTATCATAAAGAGATTAAGTGTCACTAATTGAAAAAGACAAAAAATAAACCCCACGTTATTTACTACCAACAGTTTAGGAGTTACTTTTTTCAAATTTCACTATACTTAAGTCATATAATACCACTACCAAATTCACGTCACCAAGTCTGTGAACCCGTGCAAAAATGATTTAGTTAGCATAGATCTGGAGAGGTACCACAAGCGACAGAGGAAAGCTATTCAAAAGCTGATATTGCCTGGGAAATAACAAACCAGGTTCAAAGTAAGCAGTCAAATACATACCCAAAGGAACATATTTTCAGTCCCTTACCCGATGCACTACCCACAAAAGCCAAAAACCTGCTCAGCTTGTGCAGAAACATGCAAACAACAATACTATTAAGACTGATATTGGAAGCATGAATGCCTTGAAACGTGAAAATTTAATAAGCTCTGATAAAGACAAAACAAGCCATAAGAATTTCTTCTGTGATTGCCTTCATATTTCCCAACTTCGTAATACTGTATGGCATCCCATCTATCCCTACTCCCACCATCCTCTCCTCCTAACGCCTGTCACTGCCAGCAGAAGGAAGCATTAGGAGCTTGATTTTCAGAATCGTAAGTTTTACAAGAACTAAGAGGAAGATTATGTTTTCTCCTTTGATGGCAAAATCGGGTTACTAGATCACAGAAATATGATACTATTTCCATGTAATGAGAAACATGAATAAATTGACATAATAGTAATGGAGTTCTTTGGAAAACTAACTTATGGGTATTACAGAAGCAAAAAAATCCAGACGTATAATGGTTTGGTTTCTGTGAATATAAGCTCATGTTCCTCAGAAGGGTAGCCTAAAATATCTGATAATATTTCCCATCTTGCAGATTTCTTCACATTCCATTTCCCCGTGATGACAGATGTTCCTGCTCTAGTCATGGGTAGCTTGGTCTGAGAAGCTTGAGGCTCCTGACATACAGGTATATCTGGAAACAGTCATTATGATAAGTCTGACCTTTAACAATACTGACAAAATATTTTAGCTATGTAACCTGATTGATTAAACATTTCTTACTGAAGAAAGGCCTCAAAAAAGTATCTTCTTGTTGGAAAGCTACAAGTGGGGGTGAAAAGCCATCTGGATTCTCTTTGTCCTCTTTCTTAGACCACAGATTTCACTGCCAAAGGTAAAATAAGTAATTAAGCTGCCTCAGAAAGGTTTACCTTTACAACTCTGATTTTTCTTCGTTAACTATTCATTCAAGATCCCTTCACCTGCAGAAATTTTCTCCTACAACAGAAACTCAAAGGAAAATTACTGGAAGTAACTGTTTTCCATCTGCCTGGATACCCGCAGTTCTGACAGCTTCCTTTGCAACTGGCAGACACACTCTTTTTAAGTTAAAAACCCCATGCTTTGGCAATAACGCTGCGCACTTCAAGTCTTCAAGCAAGAGATGAAAACAGACACTAACCTCACAAGCTACAATTTCAGCCCTTTCCCCTCTATTTTCTTTCTGCAAGCTGAATGCTAATGAAAATATTTCAGCTAGTTTCTAGATTTTTGCCCAGTTTTAGCACGCTTACCAGCAGACTTTGACATGAAAAGCCCAAACTTCTCACAACCATTGAATTATTAATTACTGACTGAAGCACTGCACAAATCAAGCTCATAGCGCTTCCGTTAAAAATTAATCCTGGAGTAAGAGAAACAAGTGTTGCCTGCTGGAATGCTGCCTGACTCTGAGATGGGCAAAACTCAAGTGCAATGTTGGCACCAACCGGTGCTGTCCAAATGGCAGAGCCTCCTCTGCCCCTCACCAGGTATTTCCTTTCTAGAAATGCTACTACTATAGATAGATATTTAAACTGTAGAGCACAACAGCTTGCTATTTTTAGCTGCTCTTTAAAACTAAGCTGTAACCAATCTGAGTAAAACCCAGCCATTTAAATAGGAAGATTAACTCGCAGCTTCAAAGAGCGTTTCTTTAATGGATCACATTAATAGGGAAAAGGTCTTTCACAAATGAGGTTTAATTACCAAGTGAAGTCAGAGTTGCCTCAACATGGGATGCCACCAAATCATAAAAAAGAGCCAAAAAAAAATCCTTTACTGTTGCAACTACTCTACGCTTGTTACTTCCAGTTGCACAAAGTAAATGAAAGCACACAATCGCTGTGTATACCTGCCCACAAATCTCTGCGTAGTCAATTAAAGGATTATGAATTCTTGTACAGAAAATTTATTTCCTAAGTGAGCACTCTCTCAACTAGAAAAAATAAAAAAGGAGCTCAAGGAAGAGGACTTTAAACAATGAGATGATAAATGGCACAGAATCAATTTAAATATGTCATATAATTTAAGAGATTTTCAGAAATGCCCATGTGCAAAACTCATGGTCTTCACGACAGAAACACCACTCTGGTAGAGACAACAGGAACCTGAGCTCCATTTAAAATAAACCCCAAAGTTCGGATCTGTATTGCAGCCTTCTGCTATCAGCCTTGCACGAAACAAAAACCCCTAAAGACCTGGAAGAAAACCACAGCCGAAGAGTGGATTATACTTGCAATGAGAATATCAGAAATGCCAGTGCTAGACAGGAAACTGCATACATTTTCAGGTCTGATGTTTCCTGCGCAATTTCAGTGCCAGTCATTCATTTCCATTTTGTATTTCAGCCACTGCAGTAAAGAAGCAGAAAGCAATCCAAAGCAGGTTATATGCTGCAGCTCACAGAAAGCAGTGTTTTGCTGACAGTTTTAAACCCAGTACCTAGCACGTTTTCTATCTAGATGTTCACATGCAATAGCTGGATAAACATCTGAGTTCCAGAAGATATCTGAGCTAGAGACTCAGAGCAAAAAGATATTTCAGCACCAGGATTCATGCCGCTGACAGAGCTCAGTTGAAGGATATTACCCAGGCTCCCACTCACTGCCTCAAATTGAAAAGGCTTTAAGATACAGCAAGGTGAATATAAACAAAGTTTTACAGCAAGCAAGAACTGGCCCCACAGCCTTCAGAGCAAAGCACACCAGCAACAATCCCATGTGCTGTTACAGATGTTAACAAGGCCTCTGTACTCGAATGCGCAATTCCTGTAATTATAGGCTGGAGCGTCTCCTAAACAATGCACTCTTCCCCCTGCCACCCCAAAGACTCCTGTTGCCAACCACTGCAGATTTCTACGGGTAACTCTCCACCCAATCTTATAAATACAGCCCATAGTTTTCATCTCTAAGCGTAAAACTCATCAATGGCTACATTTAGATGTGATTTGTTCCTGCTTATTTTCCACCTTAAAGAACCCTGGAAAACACCATCAGTAAATGATAGATGTCAATTACAAATTACTAAATAGGTTAAAAATTATCAACAGCTAGATCTTAAAATATTTAACATGTCAATTTTGTCTCCTAGTTTCTTAAATCATCATCCAGTGTCAAGGAAAACTGTGCTGTACACTCAATATTACATTAACACAAGTAATCAGTTGGGTTTTTTTCTGCTGTATGTTGTTTTATTGCTGTTAAGTATTTTCTAGCCTTTCTCTCTTTCTAGCTTAGAGTTTCTCTAATCGCATAGAGATTTTTCTACAGGCGTTTTCAATTTCCACTTAAATAGCTATTGCACATATATTAACCTGGGCTCATCTTTCTTGATTAAGGTTTTGAGCATATTCTAAAAAAATAAGTATTTTCTGATGGCAACTCACACTTTCTCTTTAGAATTGTTTCCTACAGTCGATTGGCCTTGCATTTATCGTCATATCTGTTCTTAAAGACTTTCAGACGTATGATATGTGGAAATAAAATCCAAATGGATAAAGTGCTTCAAACCTGGTAACAGCTCATTAGTAAGCTTCAACTAGTTTTCATCTCTGACAAATTCCCAACTGTTTGCCAGTATAAGGCTGCATACACAATACTTCCATGTCAGATAAAACCTCTCCCAAGACTATAAAACTAGTACTAGAAATACTTGGCTTAGAAGTGGAGTCACAAAGCCTGTATCCACCATAATGCAGCTTCACTTTTTCCTCATTTACACAAAAAGAGAGACAAGATGCAGCTATTACAATAAAATAATCCATTAACAATATATGCCATTGTGATGGTACTGAAACTTCGAAGGCAGACCTGTAAGTGGCCTTGTATTTAGCTTTCAAGGTTGAAATCATTCCTGCAGTTGGTATAAACTCAGCTGTCTTTTCCTACCAAGCCTAAAATGGATGCTTCTGCCAGCACAGCTGTATGGGACAGACAATTCCTGGTTTGCCAGCTGTAGCCCAGCAGCACAGCACAACATAGGTATCGACAAACCAGCATAACTGGCTGTGTTCACAGGGACCACCTGAAGAGCTCAACCAGCTGCTCCTTGTTGACTACAATAGCACACTTCACCCAACAAATACCACCTAGACACAAGCGCACTTAAAGATGCAGATTCCAAAGAGTGTATTACAACAGAGCTCTACTTTTTTTGACTGCGCTGAATATGCAGTCACTTGGTTCTCTTCACTGTTTGTTACGTGTTTATATTGTCCAGAGCTGCTAGCCACAATACTTAGGAAATTATTCTTCCATGGAAGGAAGTCCCAAGCAAGCCCAGCGCCTAGCACAGAGAAACCAAACCAGTATAACTCAACTTCCCTAATGACTTCATGCAAAAAAATGGGTTTATAATGTATGAGAACACCCCCAAATCCAGTTATTTAAATACACAGCGAGTTAATGATGCAAGTATTCTTAAAAAAAGAAAAAAGCCCCTTCTCCCACCTGACAGACAGAATATGACAGCTAGACCCCTCACCCCCTTAAAAGCACTTCTAAATTTAAGTTGATCTACTTCAACCAGGGCAACAAAGCTGCAGGATTAACAATCACAAGTGGTGAGACGGACCCCCACAAAACATCACCCCAGAGCTGCAGGCAGCCCCGAAACCCCATTCCCCTCTCACCTCCCACCCAGCAGCAGCATACCTGTCTGGCCTGACAGCAGCAGAGGTGTAGCTGAACGCACTCTGCATCGCTCAGTGGGCAAATGACAGAACAGGTTGTGAGCCGAGGGTACAACTGGGTCCAGTTGGTCTTGCAATGGAACCTCAACCTTTGCTGTTTAAACATGAGTAAAGCCAGCAATGGGGTGGGGAGGAAAAAGGCCAGAGGATCAGCTTCACCTTGTGTGCCAGCTTACAAGGCTACTCCTTTCTGGTATCCAAATACCCCTCCCAGTGGTGAGGAAAAAGGCGTTTCAGATCGCGTGCACTCTAAAACACATCCTGCAGTCTGAATTTTCAGTGGAATAGGCAGCCTTTCTGGGAACTGTAATGCATTTAGAAATCCTCCATTAATCCCCAAATCAGTTAGGAGGGGTGCTCCTGCCTTCTACAGATGCACTACAGAATTGGTGCGATCTCTCAGATACAAGTTCACGATGAACTCTGGGTTACAGCTTCATCTCTTCTTGCTTTGACTTGATTTTATTGAAGTATTATTGCTTTCTACCATTACAGCCAATTTTGCCAGTTCTCCTTATTTTATAGTCTGTGCACAGAGTTCTTATGAGGAAAATACCAAACACTCCCTCTCTCCAAATCTTGTGTGTAATCACAAGCATGTGATTTTCTAGAAGAAAGTCTTGCTCATTATGAATTAATGAACATTACAGCCCAGTGACTCCACACAGGAAAAGAAATCAGAAATTCCTTGCATACAGTTACAAAGATTTAAGAGATTTAACTGCAGAAACTAGCATAATAACCAAGCACAGAGACAACACCTCTCTATGTAAACTATTCAAATTCATTCCTTTGTACATCACCTTGTGACAAAGCAATTTAAAGTATTTTCCTTACATTAAGGTACTTATGGGCATTTAATGTAACTTGACCACCACCAAAAATAAACCCTAACTGAACAATCCTAACAAATTAAGGGAGCAAGCAGCCACTTCAGACTAAATTAGCTACAGCAGCACAAGTGTTCTGAGTGAAGAAGGAAACCCATTGCCATTTGCAAAATGACAGTGGAAACAGGCAGTGAGGAGAGACTCCATTATACTACAAGTTAACTTGCAAAGCAAAGTCTTATTTTCTCAAGACCATGAAGTCTGTACAAACATCCGTTGTGCAGACAGATAAATTACGTCACACAAGAACCAGCAGCAGAGCCTAGAACTCCTGAACCCAGCACAGGACTCCACTGTCAGGATTATCCGTCACCTGAATTTGGCCTTGAACTGACCTGAAACCCCAAAGATGTTCTTGATTAGAAAGCGTGAGTAAGAAGGTAAAAGCTTCCAAAATTAGTATTTCTAATTCAGAATGTGCTGAAGTGATTCTGCTGAGTCTTACTACACAATGTAACCCACTGATATTTTACCTTTGCATAGTAATTTACTGTTTTAAAATAACCACATAATATACAGTGGTTGTTTGTAAGAAAATCCTGGGGGTTTTTTCAACTAACTTATTTGGCTTTTTCCTAGAATTTTTTTTTTTTTTTTTAAATTAGCTGCACTCTGCCCTTCAGGATGAAGGACATATGGCAGTTAAATTGTGATTATTATTACAGAAAAACCATAGCTATTCAAAAGAGTTATCTGGACACAGCCTTGACAGAACTAATCACTAAGTGCTCCCTTCAGCTCTCCTGCTTTTGCTTCTATCAGGCTCACAAAGAAGATGCAAAACATATCCCCAAGACATCTGTCAGGCTCTCGGTTGAAGTTTTAGCTACGGACTGGTCTATCTTCAGACAGATGCAGACTCTTCATAAAGTAACTTATTTTAGAGTAAATGGTGGTATTAAAATATACCATTTATTTTATGTCATTGCATTCAGGTTTTCCAGACTTGAAGCTGGACATTTTCCCCTCACTGCTTCAATCCAGCTTCTTGTCCCTTCACCTCACATTCCTCAGCTGCTTTCAGCTAACAGCATATTTCATGATCAAAGGTTTTAAGAACTAAAAAAGCCTAAACAGAGAATTTTATTTTTCCGTACAAATAAAGAACAAACAGATCCACTAAGCAGTCAAGAAAAGCGCTTACAATAAAAGCTACGACAAAAAGCCTGCACCGTCAGCCCAACGCCCAGCAGATTCAACAGGGCACAAGGCAAAAGTCTTTTCTGAAGGACAGAGCACTGAGCCCTCCCATCACCAGCTAAATCACGTACAGCTTCTCATTCCTGTAGCTTAGCTACTAGAGGCTGCAGGCTTTCAGTTTGATGGGTATTACTTTAAATCTTCTGTTCCTTGAAGCATATTCCCATCTCTTCCAATGGGTGTGAGCAGGGGGCAAACATGAGGGAAAACTCTCCTCTAGTAACTCTCCTTCTAGCGTAACAGCAAAACACCTACTATTCAAACTTGTGAGCAGCATGAAATAACTTCACAAAAATGGGAGCACTGGTTTCAAATTCTTTTGCTTCTAGAAACGCGAGGAGCATCATAAAGTAACAACAACCAGGTTTTGGTTTAGGATTGACAGTGGAATGATCATTCTGGTAAACAAAATGGGTCATCTTTTCCAGATAACACTTAGAGGATTATTAAAAATTGAATTGAAAAGGTTATTAAATAAAGTTACTTGGTGACACCTTCTGCTGTTGTAAATATAACAGCGCGGTTCAGTACCGCTGATTCAGTTTCCTCACTTCTTCACTTGAACTTTCAGGCTATTATTTTAATGTAGCAAGTTTTAATTTAGCAAGTTACAAGTTCTGTTTTAACACTCTTCCTCAAAATGTTTAACAAGCATTCAACCACACCACATCAACTTAAACAGAAGCTGCGTAGTGTCTCTCCTAACAAAGTTTATTATACACTGGCTATCTTTAAGGATAATGGGTCTTCCTTCTTGAAGCACCAGTTCTTCAGCACCAGCAGAGCCATTTCAAACGTCTTGGTAGTAAAATACCTTAGTGTTTTAAAAGGCTATGTTTCTGTCCAAGTCCCACTATTATCAGGCTTCAACAGAGAGCAATGACAAAATATGTATATGATGAAACACACACACACCCCCCCTTTATTGATGCCTTTACTCCTAGATCTTGGACTAAACCCTCAGGCTGGTATGAACAGGCGTAGCTTCAATGAACTTCTACTAATTTACATCAACTGAGGCTATGGCTCCACATCAAAGGACCCTGAAGTGTTCGTCACCTACATAAACTGTATTTAAAAAAATATATATGCTGGCATGTATTCACTTCATTTCATGTTCAAACTTCTAATAATTTCAAAACTTTATTTTCACAGATATTTTTATTTTAAGCTAAATAGCAGAGGTCTCAGTAGAGGAAAACCATAATAGCTTTCATATCCAGTGGTAATTTGGAAACCTGTATCTTTCCTGAATTTTCAGTCATTAGTTACAGTAAAAAGGCTCATCATCTCTCCTGGGCCATTTTTTTGTAGTTCACAATGACATAAAAACCTGCAGTGTCTCCCATTCCCAAGCAGTTCTCAGTGGAAAGCTCAGATTTTCCTGCATGCTCTAATACAAAGGAGGTTTTTCCAGAGAGGCTCAAAATGCTCAAACTTTCTCAAATTCAAGAGAGAAAGGGCTGTTACAACATGAAAAGATGATTAAGGTCCAAGTTCTTCCCATGCATTACCTAGGTGGTTTTTCTGAGGCATGTAAACACCTGCCTGTATAACTGTGTATGTGAAGATAAAAGCAGCATTTGAGCTGATGACTTGGAATCTGGAACATTCCTTCCTTTTGGACATCAGCTAGACACTGGTTACTATGCCTTCTTGCTAAGGTTCTTTTGAGATTTGTTGTTGTTTTGAAGCTGTTTGGTTTATAAAGAATACATATTGTAATGGGACCTGTATTTGCATCTCCTTGAAAAAGCAGTAGCATCAGGAAAATCTAGATGCTCTCATCTACCGCCACCGAACTTCCCCACGGGTTTACTTAGTGATGCACACTCTACAATCACACAAGAATTATTCTGTTAGCATATCATAACACCAAGCTGTTCAAGAGTAAATTGAGATAATACTGCCAAATTCTCTTAAGCAGTATAAAAAAATGAGTACTCAAAAAATCAGCGGTCTGTCACTCAGTGTCCCCTTTAATACCAAAAAGAGCTCACACGAACCCACTTTAAATCCAGCCTTCTAACACAAATTGGTGCAACCTTACTATCAACCACCACAAACACACTCAAGAATCCATATTATGTAGGCTGAGCAAGAGTCTTTAAGACTTTTGGGTCAGAAGCCCAACCGAAAGCAGACACTCTTAAGAACCTCGGAGGGGTTTGGGCTTACACGACAACACTGCTGACATTTCCTAGTGTTATTAATATTTATTATTTTCTTTCCATTCCACCATCAGCAGAGTCCTGCTAACAGCCTTATAAACGCCACACATTGTAGTTCAAGGATAGGGAGGAACAAAGGTCTCTGGTTGCTTTCACACGGTGCAGAGGAGGAAGCAAGGACCTGTATGTAAACGTATGCTGTTACATTGCTGACTGAAGCCCACACAACAGCAGGATGGTCTTCACTGGCTTTTCTTCTGGTGCAGCAAAAATACAGCAAACAACTATTCTTCTCAGCTTCTCAAGACTTAAAAGGTAAATACTTCAGCATGATCTTAGCCTAACTTAAGCAAGCCATCAATGGGCATTTCTGGGAAGACAGAAACCAACCAAAAAATGAGGATGGCAATTAAATGAGGGAGTAATATCCACTTTACACTTCCATATTTAAACCAATAGCTGACTTAATTTACTGATAACATTATGCAGCTACATTTGCTCCCCCCCCTCCCCAAAGTGGTCCCGGATGTGCCTCAGAGACAGCAGAAAGGAAGAGCACTTATACAGAAGGCAGAGCTGCTAGAACAGCTGGAAAGTACTTGAAATAAAACCCTCCTATCATCCCATCACCCTGTTACAGACCACCTGACAACCTGGACCATCTGATCACATCTACACTAGACCTCTCCACTAAGTGCGGAGTGGCTGTTGGTATTTCAAGTACGCCAACCAAAAGACCCTGACTGCAGACTGAAGACACTATGTTTTAAAAGGACAAAGCCAGCACGACTCTAAACAGAAACTAGAAAAGCCTCCCACTGTTTCCATCAAAATTCTGCCAAATACCCAGAGCAAAATTATGGAAAATATCCGCAGTAGGCAAATCCTCCACAGTTACTCTTCCTTGATTTTCAGTGCCTTGATAACACGGAGGAAGGGCAGTAGCACTAAGCTGTCGCCTTTATCTTCGCTGAGCACTGGAAAGTAATTTCTGATCACCTTTACTTAAGGAATTCAATATGTTTCATGTTTGGGGAAATGGCAAAGACCAAACAACACAGGCAGTACCACCAGGTAAAGCCCTATGGCAAGGCAAACAACCCAGAAAAATCCAGAAAGCAATAAACCCACTGCTCTGTAAGCCAGAAACCACTCTGCCCTCCTCTGCCCCGTACCTGCAGGGAGACTATAGAGATTTACTGAAAGATTTCTCCTCTTCTTACAACACGTAGAGAGGTACAGTTAGAGTGTATACAAAAGGGTTTTGTATTCCCTTTAGACTCAGTTCCACCAGTGTTGAAAGAAATTAACAGGCAAAAAGCAATGGCATGTACAATACCAACGACCTCACACAGGTTCAAGAAAAACCAGCAGCAGTCACTGCTCCATAGCCATCGGCACAGGATCCGGGCTTCTCAAATTTTGGAGCTGGACCTCAGTGGCAGAGATCCAGCAACAAAACCCTGGTCTTTCAAACCATCCCCTTAAACATTAGATGTAACTTTCAAGTCCCAGCTCTGCAAAACTGAAAAGCTTAAGTTTTTCTGCAAGACACTCGAGTCAGGGTGTTAAATTCCACTGTTTTATACCAACTTAAGCCTCAGACTGAGCACTCAAGAAATCACTTTTTAAAGTCCTTCCGCTTCTCATTTTTATTTAGCACCCACACCATTAAATATATATATATATAATGCTACAAATAAGGACTTAAAACAACCCAAGATTCACTTTGGTAGTGTATCTACCAGCTGCAAGCCACTACCAAAGTAACCAGTAACCTTAAATGGCTCATTTACATAAAGTAGTGCAAGAATTACTCTGGTAATAGTGAAGCACCACACCACAGATCTGAGGAAAAACTTTTCATAGCATCAGCCATCTGCACACTAGTTTGTTAAAATAAAAAAACCCCATCATACTTCTCAACAAAAGCCTTAGATTTGAACCAAATCAAAAGCAAGAAGAGAATGAAGCTCCCAGTAACAGTTTTACCCACTTTGTGCACTGAGATAAACGTGCTCCTTGTGGCCCGTTGGACAAAACCCAGTAGCATGTGAAAATGATACAAGTACTGAAGAACAGCTAAAATCCAAATAACTCGACACATAATTGTGTTGCTGATACTCGGTTTCTCGTTGAATCTTAATCCCTGTATGTATATGAGAAACTCAGGACTACATCAAAGAATGGATTCAGCTTACCAGTAAACAAATGCACACTTCAGTTACTCTTATGACTAAATTTCACTTATGTAAGACTGAGACACACACATTTGGCCAAATTTAGTATTTTCTGCATCTAACAGCTCATAATTAAGCAAACAACAAGCTTCACACTATCAAGAGCTAAACACAATCCAAATACAAGCACAGGGAGTGATAAGGAATGAAAGGGTCTTAACACATTCCGAAACTGAGGTGCACTACATACAGATTCAGCCAAAATTTAATCAAAGAACAGAACTGGAAGGTCTTCTCTCATAAAGGTATTCTGAACATGGACACCACCAAACCTAAATCCTTCTAAAACAACCCAGGTTCTTAAGAAATGCTTGAGATATTCAATAAATTCACTCGTAAGCTCATATCCTTCCCTTTTTGTTTAGCCATCTTTGCTCAACTGCACATTCAGAGCCCCCAGGATGAGTGCATCACAGATAGAGCTTTATGTTTTCGATTAAAACATACTCTACAACAGAAGTAATCTGAATATTCCTTAGTGTTTTATAAGAAACATTCCTAACTTTGAACTCAGTCTACAGGAAAGAGAAAACAACAAATTCTCTTTCTTAAGCCCTGCCTTTAGGAAGGAAGGATAAGCTTTGCATACTGATTCTTACATTCTGAAGAAAGCAGATTACATCCAGGATAAGGAAATTGCAAAAAAGTACCCAAGTGGGACAGAATAGTAAGTAAAAAATAACAAATGCTCAAGGGCAATAAAAAAGCAGCCTAAACCAAAAACCAGCAACAGAGAACAACTCAAGCCTCAAACCCCCTTTCTAAGACCTGCCATTAAATTGGGGCAGCAGAGCAAAGCTCAGAATAACCATTTCTGTTGCAGCGTTTTCTCCCTTACTTCTCAACAGCTTTGAGGAGAAAAACTAAAGGTTACGGAATCAGTGTCACCTCAGGTGTGGAATTCCTTAGACCAAAATCTGTCTCTTCCAGTTCCCGCTCCAGCACCACCACCATAACAACAGCCCACCGTCCGAAGCCCTCCTCGCAACACCCCACCGTCCAAGGCCTTCCAGACTTCCCATGGCAGGCTCTATCCTGGTGTCCTGAAGGTGAGGTGCTCCCTGCTCACAGCCCAGCACCCCTCACACAGCTCACCATCCATTTTAAAAAGCCAACAGAACTTACACCCTGAACGCTTTTACTACGTTTAACCTACTCAGATGCCCCTTGAGCGGATAAAACTCATCTCCCCCCCCCAAAAAACAATAAAGGTATCGATATCGCTATAAGCGAACATCCTCTGTGCGATCGCAATTAATCCCGGCGCAGGGATCCGGACACCCAAACCCTCCCAACTCCCCAACTTCACCACGGAACAAAGGCTTTTAAAGGCTTTTATTTCCCCCTCCCGATTGGAGCTAGCAATCCTCGGTGAATTATTCATACTCCTCACATTGTCCCCTCAGTGGATTTTGGGAACTGGGGGTGTTTAACCTCAATACTCCCCGATTCCCAAATATCCCCTTTCCTGCATAAACCCCGGCTCGGTGGCCGCCTGGAACAAAGCGCAATTCTCATTCGCACCCGTTCCTTTCCGGCAGCCCCCGGGTCCCGATAAGGGCGCTCCCCTCCGCAACCCCTCGCGTTTGTCCCCACGGGGTGGGGGTGGCCAGCCCGGCGCTGCCTCCCGGGATTCCCGGGCCAGCAGCGGCTCCCGCGGCCCCGCTCCGCTCCCCCCGCCGACAAAATGGCGACGTGGACGGCGGGGGGAGGAGGAAGAGGAATGAAAGAGCCGAGCGCTCCGCGGGCTCGGGGAGCGCGGGGAGGGACCGGAGGGGAACAAAGAGGGGGGGCTCAGGGTTTGGTACCGGTAGCCCCGGGGACGGGGGGGGTGTGTGTGGATTGGTGGGGTCGGTAAGAGACCCCGCGGGGTGTCGTTAAGGGCAGCCTTGGGGAGGTCGGGAAGGAAGTCCCAAGGGATAGGGGGGTCGTTAGTCCCGGAGGATGCGGGGGAGTCAGGAGGGGAGCTGCGGGGGAGGGTCTGTGAGTGACCTCAAGAAGCGTGCGGGGGAGTCGGTAAGAGAAGCCTCGGGGGGGTCCGCAAGGGAGCCCCAAGGAATAAGAGGGTCGTTAGTCCCGGAGGATGCAGTGGGGAAGCCTCGGAGTATGCGGGAGGGGGAATAAGGAGGGGAGCCCCGGGGGGGGTTGGTAGACCTGGAGGATTGGGGAGGGGTGTCCGTAGACCCAGAGGAGTGGGGGGAAGGGGGGGGTGTTGGTAGGGGTATCATAAGGGGAGGCCCCGAGGGGGGTGGTCAGGGGAGCACCCGTGGGGAAGAGGGATAGGGAGGGGGGCGGGAGTGCTCATGCCGAGCCTCGGCACGGCGGAGCGGGCGGCTGGGAGGCCGCGACGCCGGCTCCCGGTACCTCTTCTTGTCGACGACGCCGCCAGGGCTCTCCATAGCGGCGGCTTCGGCTTCTCCCTCCCGCCTGTGCAAGCGCAGCGGGCAGCTCCGGTGGCCGGCGCCGGGCGGATGGCGAAGGCGGCAGCGGGGCCAGGTGTGGGGCCGCGCGGGCTCAGCGCATCAGGGCGAGCGCTGCGGGGCAGTGCAGGCGGCGGGCGCAGCGGCGGCGGCGATGGGCGGTGCGGGGCCGAGCGCGGGGCGGTGCGCGCAGGGACGGAGGGGGCGGGCCCCAGTCCGGCGCTGCACCAATGAGAAGCGGTGGTGTACGCAGAGGCGGGGCCCAGTCCTGCGCTCAGCCAATAAGACGTGGCAACGGCAGAGGGGCGGGGCCATATGGAGGGAGGGGCGGTGCCCAGCCCCTCACTAAGCCAATGAGGAGCGGCGACAGCGGCCCGGCCCCTGCGCGCGCGGCCTCAGCTGAGCGCCCAGCTGGGGGCGGGGGCGGTGCGGGGCGGTCCCAGAGGGGGTCTCTGCTGTTTGTGCGAAGCGCCGGAGGTTCCCGAGTTCTAGAAGATGTAGATTTGACATTAGAATCAATCTGATCGAGTCGGAGGTGTCCCTGCCCACGGCAGGGGGGTTGGAACTGGGTGATCTTTAAGATCCCTTCCAATCCAAACCATTCTGTGGTTGTATGAAAACCCTCATATTGATTCCAGGGAACAGGCAACTGCATGGCCGGGCGGGCCGGGAGGAGAACAGGCTGAGAGAGTTGGGGTCGTTCAGCCTGGGGAAGAGGAGGCTCTGGGGACACCTCATAGCGGCCTTCCAGTACCTGAAGGAGCTTCAAGAAAGCTGGGGAGGGGCTTTTTACAAGGACAGGTAGTGATGGGACAAGGGGGAACAGCTTTAAATTGGAAAGGAGAAGATTTAGATTTCACATTAGGAAGAAATTCTTCACGATGAGCGTGGTGAGGCACTGGAATTGCCCAGGGAAGCTGTGGATGTCCTCTCCCTGGAGGTGTTCAAGGCCAGGTTGGATGAAGCTTTGAGCACCCTGATCCAGTGGGAGGTGTCCCTGCCCATGCCAGGGAGGTAGAACTGAATGATCTTTAAGGTCCCTTCCAGCCCAAACCATTCTACAATTCTATGAAAACCCTCATGTTAATTACAGGGAATAGGCAACTGCATGGCCGGGCAGGCCGGGAGGAGAACGCACAGCTCATTAACAGCACTTTTCGAGCAAGTTTTACAACTTCAAATAAACCCCAACGCGTAAAGGCAGAGCCAGGAGAATGAGTGGGGGGCTGCACCACGACCCCACTGCCTCTCCTCCCACCTGGGAATGTTCCCCCCGCAGCACCGCAGCCTCCATTGGGACAGGGGTGGGGTTGATCCTACCCCTATCCCCGTCCCTGTCCCTTTCTGAGCTGGGCCCATATGAAGAGAGGCTGAGAAAGTTGGGGTTGTTCAGCTTGGAAGAAGAGGAGAATCTGAGGAGACCTTTTGCAGCCTTTCAATACTTAAAGTGGGCTTATAAGAAAGACAGGAAGAATTTCTAGCATGGCCATAGGACAAGGGGTGAGGTTTTACAGTAAAAGAAGAAAAATTTAGAGTAGATATTAGGAAGAACTTTTCTTTTGGTGGTGAGGCACTGGCTCAGGTTGCCCCGAGAGGTGGTGGATGCCTCGTCCCTGGAAACATTCAAGGTCAGGTTGGATGGGCCTCTGAGCAACCAGATCGAGTTGAAGATGTCCCTGCTCACTGCAGGGGGTGTGGGACTGGATGACCTGTAAAGGTCCCTTCCAACCCACACCATTCTGTGATTCTATGATTCTATGATTCTATGATTCTATGAAATATCCTCAGGTTGTGCCAGGGTTGTTTTAGACTGGATATTAGGAAATATTATCACACTGAAAGGCCTGTCAAGCAGTGGAACAGGCTGCCCAGGGAAGTGGTGGAGTCTCTGTCCCTGGAGGTGTTAAAAAATGGTGTAGATGTGGCACTTAAGGATATGGTTTAGTGGTGGGCTTGGCAGCATTAGATTTATGGTTGGACTCAATGATCTTAAAAGTCTTTTCCAACCTAAATGATTCTGTGATTCTGTACCCTTAGTCCTACACGCCTGAGCTGCGGGGAGACAGGAAGGGTAAAGCTCCAGGTAGAAGGACTCCATGGAGCTCAAGATTTCCTTTATAGCTTGTAGGCTTCCTCCAGCAATGACTTAAGTGATCATATGGAGCTGAACCTTACGAGACTAGTCAGTTTGCAGCTCAGAGGTAATGATACCTTTAAAAAACCAGCTTTGACAGGCATAAGTAACATCCCTTCGATGCTGTGTGCACATGTGATGTTGTAAGAAACACCTGCAGGGCAGAGTGATGCCGTTTTAGTGCTGTACCTTCCTAACACTTCTGCACTGAGTTCCAAACTTCCAGGTAATGAACAGTCATTTCTGCATACAAATCTGAATGGTTTGTGAGGTGCTTTTTTAAAATTTCTGTTGAAGAAAAGCAGTGACCGTGACATTTAAAAGAAATCACAAGGAGTTTCTGTGTGAGATGATTTGCTTCTGCCCACAGCACTCAGATACACAGAATAGGCACAGGTGCTGTAAACTCCTTTTATTCCTTTAAGGTTTCTCATCCAAATGCTGACAGAGCCCAACCTTACTTAGCTTATAAGATATGACAACATGATAGCCCATGGCAGTATGGCTGTGGACTACTGATATTTCTGTTGTTCTGTGTTCACTGGAGCCTCAGGAAGAGAAATAATCAAAGCAAAGCTCAAACTCAGGTCTCTTGCATAAGTACCATGAAGCCCCATACAAGAGTTCATGGATAACTTCATCTTTCAAAATTAAGTGTAGGCAGTTTAAAAAATTCACTCGTGTGCAGCAGCCATGCACTATTTTAGCACAGTCACAGAGTCACCCTAACAGCCCCTAAGGATTTTTTATGGTGAAATGGGGGAATCTCCTGGCAGGTGCAGATATTACGTACCCAGCTCAGTGCCACCTTCCTCATCAGAGCCCCTGCCATGAGAAACGCAACGGAGGAGTTTCGGTGGTGAACTGTGCTACGAGGGGTACTTCCCATGCCTTAGAGGAGGCTGGTGCAACTCAGAGCAGATGTTGCAGCTTCTGTAACCTGAAAGTGAGGATGGAGAAGTTCTTTGTCAGCTCACCACAGTCAGAAGTGAAAGCCTTTTCTGCACTTTGCAATCTCGGTGTTCTCAGTCCCTTCAAACATCAAGTAACACAGATGTGGTCCAGACCAGGGACTGCCTAGCTGTAATGTTACAGAACTCGGCTTATCCTGCCTGTTAAGCTCTTGTTTTCAATCCTACAGCTGTCACTGCTTTCAATGACAATTTTTGTGCCTATAAGCAAGGATGTCTTAGGACCCACTTGTGCACATTTATTACTATTATCCAAATTCACAAGCTGCACCATACATCAAAAGCCTCCCTCACTGAGTTATTCTCACATGAGGTTCTGATTATTTGAAATCATTCTAGGCTAGAGATGTGTTAGCAAACCCTGAGTAAAAGACACTCAAGAAAAACCTCAGCCTACAAATTACTAACACTGCTGAAGTTGATTGTTCAAAGATGTCAGGTTTCCCAGCATGAACTGGCTGAGAAGCAGTGAGTAAATGTTGTGGTCTCCTTACTAGACACATTTCTTTCATGCCAAGCATGCTTACCCCAAGCTCATTATGAAGAATACTGCATCAAAATCCAACTGTGTTTTAGGAGGGTGTTAGTGGAAACTTGTTCAGCAACTAAGAATTTCATACCATAGTAGCTCAAGAGAGATGTTAAGCACTCTCTCCCCCGTTTGACCCCTTCTAATTAAACTATTGCATCACTCCACTAAAATTCTGCGTATACTTTTTCTTTCCCACCTTGCCAGTGCCCGATAACAGAAATTTATTACAGTAAATAGTGCCTTAGTCACTTTTCTTGACCTTTATTGCTGTACTAGGTTCATACTCCAGATTATGTTGAGTACTTCCTAAATAAAATAGCATTTGCATATGACTAATTAGGGCAAATGCACAAGCTGATGAGTCAGCAAACAGCTTGGTGAGGACAGTGGCAGGGATTCAGCAGCAGAATAAATCAATGTGAAGATGTGAGATATGCTCCCATCTGAGGCTTCGGATCTGCCTGTTATGAGCTCTGCATGCATTAACTTTTAGGACCCAAATGAGTCCCCCTCAATAATGATTGGCAAAACTCCTGCTGGCTTCAGTGGGAAGAAAATCTGGGGCTTAATTTTCTCAGGTATCTTCCCTCCAAAGGACACTTAAAATTTCTGAGCATGGATTTACCAGGTGGAGGGTGTTAAAGAGAAGTAAGGATTCCTTCCATTTATCTTGCTTGAGTTAGCGACTCGCAACACACAGGGTGTCACTGTAACAACCAGCCTGCTGTACTGGCTTTCCCGGGCTTTCACTTTGTAGTACAGCCCCTCACATTTAGGGAATTAATATTCATTGATTCAATAAAAAGGCACAATGCACTAAGGAAGGGCACCTACTAGTCTGTGGAGATGCAACCAGAAAACCCTCCTTGGCCACAGCACCCCTCTGCAAGCATTTAGTTGAAAGGAAAGTGCCGCAAGGTCTCTAAGAGTGTGCAGACCTGTGGCTTTGCTATACAGGCTGCCAGCGACTTTGCTTAGCAGTGCAAGAAGCTGACACCTCTAGTGGTCAACTCATTTTCCAATCGAAAAGTGATTTGAAATTTGAATCTACTTCAAACCAAACCGTTTGTTTGTGAGATCGTTAGTGAGATTCTAATGCTGCTGTTTCTGAAATATTGTCTGAAACAAGAGTACGTGATGGGAGACACAATCTCTCTTTGGCAACTTTTATTTCCACTGATCTTTTCTAACCTTAGTGCTTCTCCCCTCCTTCTTGTGCCAGGATCTTTGGAGTTTTTTTGCATTTGCACAATCCACATTTTTTAAACTATGACCACCTACTTGACTCAGTGCACATTTAGACATTTGGAAATACTCCCTTGATGGTCATTTCTGAGACATACACCAATGTGGGTAACAAATTCTGCAACATAATAAAAAAAACCCTATCTCCTATTCAATGTTATTGGGTTTGGGGGAAGGATTTTTCTACCCATGAAAGGAATTTTCCAGATGAAAGCATAAGGCAAGTAGGTGCTCAGTAGGCTGTGCTGTACTGTTTCACCAGTCAACTGCAATCCTGCCAACCCCAGGCCACTCCTAAGCAGGTATTGCCAATTGTACGGTGGTTTTCCTGATGTGGACGAAAAGCAGGATGGAATTGAAAAATTATCCTTACAGAAAAGATGGGTTTGTGGTAAAGGCCTTGAATGGAAGCTCAGGGAGCTGAAGTTTGATTCCAGACTTCCTCTTGGACTCTGGACAAATCGTTTAGAGAAAGGCTTTTGGATTTCAGTGCTGCAATCCTCTGCCACAGTGCTGAGTGGAGGAGTGCGCTGCATGCCGGGTGTGGAGTCTGGTACACCATGCAGTGCACCGGGAAATCTGGGACCTGCGCAGGAACCTCAGAAACCAACTGAGGAGGGAGCGACTGAGATCACAACAGGGACACTGAAAAAAAAAAAGCAGTGCTGCTCACACACGCGGCCTTGCCAAGGACAGGTCCGGTGTTTGGCCTTCAAGATATTTCTCTGTGCTCAGGATCCTCAGCTGATAACTCTGCCCTGCAACTTAGTACAGCGATGGGACATGGGAAGAGGAGCCAAAGTGTGGGGTAAAGCACTGTCTTGGAGGTCAGAGGTGTTTGTTCAGTCTTGGCTTTGTCCAGCTCAGACTGGGGTTTGGTACCCACGTGAGCTATGTCTCTCGGATTCTCTCCTCTGGGAGGTGTTTCACTTTAGCCCCTGAACTGCTGTTTACGGGGAGACACGTGGGGACACAGGAGGTAGCTGGGTTTTAAGTCCTCCAAATCAGGCAAAAGGACGACTTGGGCACAAATTTGTCCCACTCAAGATTTGGAGGGTGCAGAGGTGCCTGACTAGTGGCTTTGGTGCTTCTCAGCTCAGTCCTGAGTACATTTGAGTGTATTAAGCACTGTTCATGGCCATCGGTCTTACTGTGTAAGATGGAGACACAAACACTTCCTCCCCCACCTCGCCTCTGCTCACACACTCTGTGCACAACTTTCTCATGAGGCTGCAGTGACCAGCACAGGATGGTGTGTCGTCACACCGGTAAGCAGGACACCAGCTGGTTTTGCTTGTGACCAACAAAGTGTTTTTAACCTACATCTCTGGAGCCAGCAAGACACTCCCAATATGCCAATCGGCCCATAACACCTCATACCTACCAGGCTAGTTTTACTTTCTTCTTTGCCCAGCTTCCCTTTTGAAGGTACTATAAACGTAAGTGAAATGCTTTGAGGAGACGTAAGGGAAACCAGATGAGCAGCCAGCAGATGCAGCGTGAACTGTGCAACAGTCTTTGCATAAGTTATACCTAGAGCAGAGGGAAAATGTTTTTCTCAGAAAGAGACGTGGTTTCAATTTCATGGAGATTTCTGACTCCTACAGCTAGTTATAATCCTCAGAAATGTTGTGAAAGAGGTTTCTTTTTCCTTTTTTTGATCCTTTTTGTCCCTCCTACCATGCCCTTTGTTATTTTACAGCCTGGAACGGCAAGTTTCTCGCACAGAACAAGAAAGATTTGGAAATAAATCAAAAGATGAAATAGAATGGGCTTCACTTGTCATTAAAACATAAAGAGGACCAAACTATCTCACCTGATCCAAATTGAGAACTGTTTCAAATTCTGGTTTATTCCAGTTTTGGCATTGAAACACACTTTCTTGCCAACAATACAGTTTCTTAAATGTTTCTACTTAACATTTCTCCAGCTTGGATTTAGCTATAACACAAAGGGCTTGAGGTTTTATTTGTTTGTTTGTTTGTTTTCCCACAACACATTAGAAAATGCAGTGCTAGCTTTAATGACTATGTCTGTTTTAACATGCCTTTTGGAGGACTGTAGACATTTATGGGGGAATGAGGTAATTAATATATTACTTAGGCATGCAAAGACAAGTTAGAAGCGGCTGTCTTTCTTCTCTTGATATGGCAACACAATCATTAACACAATAGCTTCTTATATCTTTTTTTTCCCTCTCTGTGTTCACAGACCGCTCAAGTTGCTTTTTTAAGTCAAAGCTTTAAGAGATTACTATGTTTTCAGGACTAGTACTTTCTCTCAAACACACTATTCTCTCTTATTTATTTGAAGTAGCAAAACGAAAATCAGTATCACAATCCTTTTAAGGAAACATTGGTATCCAAGTAAACTCAAGAGCTCCCACGTTCTCATTTTAGCTCTAAAATATGACGTTTATAGCACATCCATTTCTCTTCAAGACTCAGTTTTTCCACCTATTAAGCTCAAGCCACAGCCTCCACAGCTGTGGTAAGAAGATGTGAGTTTAGCTGATCCAGCCAGCTGCAAGAGGTGTCAGGTACCCCAGAGCCTGGGATCCACAAACAGATGAAGGAAGGATCAGGTCACAATGTTTCCTGCTTTGCAGAAGGCCAGGTGGGTAAGTGAAGAGGGGACGCCTAAACCAGTGTTTCTAAATTGCAGGGTCAAGGAACTGATCGTTGCTCTAGGCAGAAATAAGCACTTTGCAGCTTAGTAACAACCGAGCTGAGACACAGATTACAGTTCCTTTAATTTTCTTCCAGTTAATTAAATGATCAATTGCAGCATTGGCATCCAGCCATGGCAATGCCAGCTGAAATGAGCTTTCCAGTTTGTGAGAGGCTAATCAATAGGCATCATTGTCAGCGGTGGTACAGTTTATTTTAAAGCAAAATATCAAAATGCAGAGGCAAAGTACTGCTGTTATTCATAGCAAATGGAGATCTTTTCCCGCCCTCAGAAGATGCCAATGAAGGGAAGAATGTCACAAGTAGTCACAGTTTTAGCTTGGGTTATGTTTTTACTTCTCTGCTTACCATAGACTTCCCGCATGACCACAGACAAAACACTTAGGTCCAGGTGTGCAAAGATATTCACACAGCTGAGATAAAAATCACTTGGATTTAGATACATAAATAGTTTGTGTATCTGGTGCTTTGGAAAACTGAGTTCTCCGCTTACGAATGGGATAATATGTACTTTCCAGCAGAATTGCAACAACTCCCGTTGCAGAAGACAAAGGTGAAGTAAGAGCTGAGGAAAGGCAGTGACTGAGCAGCTCCAGGGTATTTGACCACAAAGCAGCATCTGAGCCCTCTGCATGCTGCTTTCTCCATAGTTCTACCCAACTTAGCCAGCAGTAACAGAGATTGACATTCCCTTTGATCACTTTCCAGCTGTTTCTTGGTTCAAACTCTTCATTCCCTTTTCAAACTTTAGCTGGAGACACCATGGAGTGCAGGAAGAGTGAAGTGCCAGCCAGTGTAACAAAGATCACCAGTGCGGGGTTGGCAGGGCACTTTGGCGGGTGGGAAAATGAAAAAAAAGATAAAATTGAGGCATAGAATGGGGCAGTCCTGGCATTCCTATATTGTTAATGAAGATTTGGGCAATCCTGGCGGGTTGTGGTAGGAGCTAATAAGCAGCACATTTCAAAGACTAGGAAAACCCTGGATTCCTGTAGTAAAAGAGGTCAACACAGGACGGAAGGAGTTTGCCAAGGAACTGAGTAAGCAAAATTCAGAACCATAATGACAAAGTTGGTGCATCAGACCTCTCTTCGCTATCTGAGATCATGTTAAGTAATGAAACTCTTCATCAATAAGAGACAACTCATGAGCGTGGGAAACAAAGATCTCATAGGAATAGGATCAAGATAAGAATGACCACAGACCTCATAGTTTTCAGAACCAAATGAAAATTTGTTTATGCTGCCAGCTTTTGCTCAGTGTAAGTCTTTAGTACATATAGGTATTCATGCATCCAACAGAGAGAGATACACACAAACTAATCAAGTTTCCTATTTCTTATTCTCTTGGAAAGGAGAAACCAAGTTCATGGATTTGATTTTCATTTTTAGACAGTTGAGAAGCTGTCTGTTCATCATGAATAAAATATCTCACAAAAAACTGGACAGCAAGGTTAGAAACCAATTAAAATTCATCACTATTTCATCGCTGCTGCCTTTATTAAAAAAATAATGCAAGAGAAGTCTAGGAATAGCATCTTTACTACTCATTTATATTACTAGAACTGTTACGCAAAGTTGATAGAAGAGAGAGCACTGCTCACGATCTCCCCCAGGTAAAAGCAACCATAGACCTGAGTACAGCAGCTCGTGGATTATTGATAGGACTAGCAACTGAACATTAAACCATCTTCTCCCAAAGCAGCAGAAAAAGAAATCTAATTGGTGGAGTAGATCACGGTTTCTGGAGAAGGAAGAATCCGTTCTAGTGTAACAGGAACACTTTTACAAGACTTAAAACTGATTTAATCTTCAAAATGGACAAGCAAAATTCAACCATTAGGTACCAAGATCCGTAGGAGACATCATCGAGGTGAACCGGGCCAGGAAATCATAAGCCAAAGAGTGTCAGTAGCTGTTAGAGGCGTATGTATCACTATAACTGATTTATTGGGCAGGAACGCACCGTCTGACATGTCTGGAGCACCACACCCTCGCCCATCTGCCAAGCATCCATAAGGCTCAGACAGACAAAAAAAGGCCTGCAAGTGATAGAGTTAGGGGGGAAAGAAACACCTCAATGACATCTCAGGGTCCTCTATAGCCAGTCTTGCTGACTGAGCAGTGCTTCTTAGGTTGCATCTTGGCACCATCTTGCTTCTCTGCAGGTATGCGCAGAGGGGGAGGGAGAGGAGAGCTGGTGTGAGGTGTCCCCAGTGCATCAGGCTGTGGGAAAGGCAGGGTCAGGCAGGCTGCTCCACCTGTGTGGCTGCTCAGTGGAAAACTGGAAACATACAAACATAATCATAATAATAAAACACAACAGAAAACAGCCCTTCTCCCTCCAAACAGAGGCTTGGCTCAACCCAAAGGTCAGCTTGTTGCTAGTCTGTTGTCTTCTTCAAGATCACGTAGGCAGGCAGTCGGCTTCTCAGGGATACATCCCAAGTTTCCAAATTCACAGGCCTGCCTGGTAACCACTAATCTTCCTGGCAGGGTTTTTTCACAGACAAAAAAGTCCTTCACATGTTTTCACCCCACCCAGAAAAGACAAGCATTTTGCATCATACAACTTCTATTATTTTTCCCTGCAAAGCAGATTCCTTTTAAAAATTGGGCTGAAAATGACTTAAATGAGATGAAAACTACCCAGGAGCAATATTTATTTTACGAAACATGGTTATCTCATGTCCAGGAGCCCTCATTAATTTGAAAAGTTTCCGCATGACCTCAGAGTTTCTGTAACATGTGTGAGCGTCCTGAAGCCACCGCTGCATATAATGGTAAAGAAATCACTACTGCAGCCCTGTGGAAAGAGTAACAGAGTTCTGTCTGTCATGTCTGAGACAGCACAAGCAGTTTCTTTTTTAAAATAAATTATATAACTGCACATCTCAGTTCAAGCACTTAATTGGTGCATATGTATGTTAGCCTGAAAAATGCTGCTAAGCAGATGTAGCTGCTGTTCACAATGTTACGGCCTCTGTCAGAGATTGGATGTGGCCAGTTTTGAAGTGCTGGGTGTCAGTGAAATCAGGCCACGCTCTTGCAGGCTCATAGGAGGGGTATGAGGAAAATATAATTTCCTGGAATTAACTAACACATCTGACCAGAGAAAGTCAATCTCATCAATTAGTATCTCTTCTTCTGTTGGCCCTCTCTAATTTCTCCTGCTTGGGCGACTCCTCCCAAGCACCTCATTGCTAAATAGCAATTAAAGCATAAATAGATTAGCAAACTCTGTATTATAAACTCGCTGGCAAGCCACATGGTGCTGCCAAGCCTGGCTGTGACAGTGGGGCTCCGCCTCATTGCTGGCTGCTTTCCCATGCCAGGAATATCGATCAGTCACTCTGAAATGACCTGAGTTCATGTCCCGTTATAACACGATTTTGACCTTTACGAAGTGACCGTAGCCTCTGCGAGGCGTGCGGTGTTGAATGGGGTTGGGTTCAGGTGACCGTTCCTGTTTCCTGCTTCCAGGCAACTCTTGCCTCAGCAGGCACTTGCTTCTCCACTTGACCTAGCCAGAAGTTGTCCTTTCTCCTTCTAGATGATGGGAAGCATTCATAGCCCATCACATGTGCAAGAGCACATTGCAACTCTTCGGTTAGCACTTGCTGCAGCACCCATGCAGGCACTTGATGTGCTGCCCTGGGAGCCTTGCTGAGCATGCAGCAGTTTGGAGTGAGGCTTTTGTGAAGCCAAGGTGCAGGGAGTTTGATGGGACACCATCACCTGGGGTGTCCAGGAGACACACATCAGGTGTGATAAATCCCACAGAGCGGGAAATCTCTCGCTGCCAAGTCAAGGGGAGGCACGTGGAAGAGGGGAGGATGGGCAGCAAGAAAACACTGACTGTAATCCCATCCTTACACAAGTAATCCCTTGGTCTCCCGAGTCATCTCTGACGTTTTGCTGTGGCAGGTCATAAACAGCAGCTCCTCAGGTATGAAACGGGACGCTCCTGCAAAGCGTGTTGACTTTGACTCAGTTCGCCAACACTGCTGAGTGCACGAGCCTCAGGGCAAGCCGTTCCCCCTAGGCTGCTCCACTTCTTCTGGATATCAGCTGGCCAAGTTCATTTCCCCTGTGGTGAAACAACGAGATAAAGAGTTATTTTAAAGTCCTGGAGACTTGGATGAGAGAAGAGCGAGGGCCTCCTCGCTTGTTTACACACCGTTTTGGTGGAAAAGCAAAGAGGTGAACCTGGGAAGAGGGAGGCTTTCCCAGGGCATCCTGCTGAGCTGTCTTTGGAGGTCCTTGAACTCCTAAACCGCACAGGGGACGGGTAAAGGGACAGAGGTGGTGAGAGAGCAGAGGGGTGGTAAACACATGACTCAGGCATGAAGTGGTTTCAGCAGAGGGATGGTAACGCGCAAGCAGTAAAATGGGAGCTACCAGCACATTTCCTGTTAACCACATACCAGACTTGCTCAGCTTTCCAAGAAGAGACTGGAGAGAGGAAGGGGGGATCTACTGCGGAGCCAGGTCCATGCCAATGTGTTACCCTGGAAGTAAAAGATGAGAAACTCCCATCACAACCCAGCAGGATCTGGGGCATGAGAGCTGCAGCAGGCAACACAAAATAAATCAGGGCAGAAATGGGGGCGGCTCTGGAGTGAAAAGCCTGCAGCCTGGCAGAGCTAGGGAAGAACAGCTGCCTGCTCGGGATTTGTGTGGGACTGCTTGATCAGCTCCACGGGATGCACAGGATGGGGCTTTCCCACGTGGGCTCTGCTTGTTTTTCCTCTCTAGAAAAGAGAATTTGTGTTGGGGTAGGTATCCGGAGTGACTCTTGCTGTGTGCTGCTGGTTTGGGAGCAGCGCTGCCATCAGGAAAGCTGATGGTGAGGATTGCTTTAATAAATGCTTTCTGCAAGCAGCCTTTTAATGGGATCTTTTGCCTCTGGAGGATGTGACGTGTGCTAACAGCCTGTCTGCAGAAACACTTGCCGGTCTGTCTGCTGAAATAGGCCAAACATGGCATTTTTCTCCTGATTCACACCAAAAAAAAGGTGTTTTTTAACTGCAAACCTGGCGTGGTTTCGCAAAGCACAGACACGGCGCCAGCAGCCGCTGGGGGAGAGCTTTTCTCTTGATGGCACAGTGGGATCTGCCGCCCGGCTGCCACAGAGTAGCTGCTCTGAGTGCCCCTGCTTGTGGAATATATTTTATGCTTCCCAATGCATGGATTTACTGAGGTCCGGCTCTTATGGAAAGCCACAGGATATTAAAAAAAAGGCACTGGGATTAAAACTGGAAAAATGTACAATATTAATAGCAGCACTGATTTTTTTAAAGAGTTAATATACGTAGAAAATACAGCTGACCACATTTCATAACTGTTTAAAAGATGAATAGTATTTTGTGGCAAAATACTCTCTGTGACAGGTAGGGAGGGAGTGTCTGGGACAGAGGGACTCAATGACATTAATTTGTCTTAGTGTGTATTTTGGAACATGATTTATGTTCATTGAAATGACAGCTTTTCTGGTAATTTCTTCCTTTTCCAGCAAAGAAGTCTTAATCTCCTTACTGGAAATTGTACTATTTATGCAGAAAATCCTGCCTCTGAGATTGCTTGAGATCACGAGTTATGTAACCCAAACAGATGGAGATGGGACCTTTTTTTTTTTTTTAATGTCAATTTATATTATAATCCCAACAGGCTGCAATCATTTATCAGCTCATTTGCAGCACAATAAAAATAGACTGAAGATTTTGAGTATACATTTAATATACACTTGCATAGGAATGCTTAAGCCACTGACAAGACTGTCACTAAATACCAATAAGAGTAACAATGCTTATTAAGGACTTTCCTCATTCTTATGAACAGAAGGACTCCGTGTGATACACATAATAATATGAACAGGATATTATGACCGTCACCCTGCGAAGACACGTGTGTGGTTGTATTTACACGGTGGATAGACGTGGTTATCTGCAGCGGTGCTATGAAGTTAAATCTGAGAGGACCTGGGAGATCAAGCTGGTGAATAAGTGGGAAGGAGGAGCTAAGGGAGAGCTGGAGAGAAGCAGGCCAGGGCAGGGCAGTCAGTGTAAAGAACCTCATTGATGCTGCCCTATTCCAATTCTTGAGCAATATTAACACTTACAATGATGAATCATCATCCAGCTCCCATCTAATGACATGCATACCCTGTGGAAGCCAATATTTAATATAAAATATCTAGTTTTAAAATTCACATTAACTTACTAGTCTGCCTGCTAACATGATCAGGCAGATATAACCCTAAATGGCTCAACTACACTTGCAGAGATTTTATCCTTTTTGTTACTCATGTGGCTGTTCTTGATTCATGTGAGTCAAGCTGAAGTGAATCAAGGCCACAGGAAAAAGAGGATGAAAAGAGCTGGAAGGGAAAGGTAGCAAGCAAAAGTTATTAAAAAATAAGACAAATTCAAATGGAATATCCAGGTGTTCTTGAAACTGAAGGGAGCTTGATCAGATGAATTTAGGAAGAAGAAGAGAAAGAAAGAATAATTTGAACCCAAATCTAATTTTCAACCAAGCTGAAGTTCAAACTTGAAAAAAGCCACCAAGTTTAAATATGGTCTTAGTCCAACCAGGCTATATACTGCCATTCCATTTTGTGGGAATTCCCCGTGTGACAGATTTGTATGTTTGGGCCTAAAATGTAATCTGAGGCTCAAACTACGGCAAGGAGCTTTGTTAGAGGGGAGCTTTCAAGAAGACCTCAGGAAGCTGAAACAGAGCTCCTGGTATGACGCACTACTTGCTGCAAAAGCAAAAGCAAAACAGAGGCACGACGCGGCCCTCCAGGGCTGGGTTCAGGGGTCTGTGCATGGACCTTAACCTCCATGGACCTGGCTGTGTGCTGGTTTTAACTGCTATTGCACAACCACTAGTTCGTTCCAGCACTCTGCCTTTATTACGCCAGGGTTTGCCAGCAAGGGCGTAAATTGGCTGGAATGGACTTTGGTCCAGGGAATGTAATGGAGACCCCAAGATCCAGTCTGTCTCTGTCACTCTCTTCTACCTTTCCACACATTCGTGGTGGCAGTTTTTCCTCTTTTTTGGGGGGCATTGTGGTCCTTGCTCACTGGGTTGTCATTCCCAAGGATACACCTGAGTGGGATGCTGTGAGTGAGAGCTGTGCCGCAACTGGGAGTAACGGCAACAGCCCAGGCCCCACTGCAAGGCAAAACCTTATGTTTTAATCTTATCTTTCATTTTGCTAAAATCTGAACACTTCATCTGGTGAGTGCTTTTAGGGGACCAGCCTAGAAAATGGAACCTAAGAACTACTTGCAGCCAGGCGCTTCACTATCACTTATTTTCAAGTCTCACCATTGACAACTGATCTTCCACTAAGAATATTTCTAAGCAGGACACTAAAAAAACAAGTCAGCAGGAGTCAAGCATTTAAATCCAGGTGTGGTTATGGTCTCTAAATTCCCTCATCTCCTTAAAGTTCAGTCTTTTTGCTTTCACATTTAAGACTGCAGAGAGAACAACAGATTTTAATGGACCATCAAGTGAAGGAGATTGTTGAAAGATGGTCTGACAGTAGAGGGAATTGCAACATTTCAAAGACAGTCTCAATTTCAGCCAGGGACTTGCCATTTCTTGTACAAAATGCTGTGCAGCACCTTGACCTCCTTTCTTCTCGACTGGGGGCTTTACCTACTTAGTACCACTAATGTGAAAAAATCATAATGGGTTTTTAATTCATTCTGGATCTTAGCCAAATTTAGTCAAAAGATTTTCTATTAGCCAAAAACTCAAAGATCCTTTTATTATTATTATTATTTTTTTTTCACAAGCTTCTGCTCCTGTTTGTAAATATATGTAAATATTTGACTGAGCTGGATTTTGCTCAGGCTTATAAAGTGTGCTTTCTTTAGAATAGCTTTTCCCTGGATGATGTAATTCACTTGACCGGGTATTTTCTACTCTTGCACAACTGTGTTAGTCGATCTAAGCAGATTAATCTAAGCACCAACCTGGCACTTGCTTTGCCAAACAGTTATTCAGTGCCCCGCAAATAAAGGATTGTTATTTCAGGGAGGCAAAAGGATAGCTTCTCTGTGCCCGAGATGACTTTCAGATGGATGTTAGTCTGTTTGTGTGTAAATAGGTCTAAAAGCCCCAAGGACCGACTGGCTGAATGAGCCAGACTCTGTATCAGCAGTTACGTAACAGGAGAGAAGGAAAAAGTGCTGTGTTTTCCCCCATTGTTACACTGACAGTCTGGAGTCAGATGATTTAAAGGGCGTAGAGTTGATTTTAAAGGGAGCATCCACAGCCCTGGCTATGCTAACATGTCCCTGGCCACAGAGCTCTTGAAATTAGAGTCTAAGCGTGGAGGCAACAGGGGAAAAAAAAGAGAGAGAGGAGAAATAAGGAGATTTGTTTCAACAGAGATGGTTCTCAGACAAGGGACTGGCAGCTTTCAGGAAATATTTTTGTTTAAACCTAAAGCACAGACTGAGGGACAAGCAGATTCAAGCCATCTCCATAACATGCTCCAAAACGCTTCAATATCACTGGGTCAGTCTGCCCTTAAGGGTGAGATAATTACAGCTGTGCTGTCTGAATGAGGGATTTTTTGGTTCGCTGATCAAACAATTATTTTAAATCAACTTGAAATGAAAATTTGACTCCTTGTTTTGTTAGAGTTCTGGGGAAGTTGGCGTTTTCCCCCTTTTCACTCAAAATTGTTAATGTAATTCAGGTAATCTTCAATAAAACACAATTTTTCATTAGGACTAAGGAGATTTTAGGGGAAAAAATCACGATGGATAATTTTGCTATCGTAAAAGTACTTCCTACTTGGTCAAGCCAAACCTGCAGGTTCCTGTGGCGAAATTTCTTCCTAGTCTTCTACTGATTTCCGAATAAATATTCAATCGTTCAATATTTCAGCCTATTAAAGACATAGATTTGATACATCCAATCACATCTCCCTCTTGTGGCTGCTTCATAGGACTAAAAGAACCTGCTGTTTACCTGGCATTATAGGGGATTTTGTAGGTTGCTTCTTTCTCTAGCACTATGTTTTCCAGCCTGAAGCCCTGCTGATGACGGTACGTGGGTGTTTGAGAGCTAAATCACCATTTCTTGCCTTGTGCTTCCCAACAAGTTGCCACCAGCTGCACCTCTGGTCTTAGGGACAATGAAGCCAAACTGGAGGGTCCCATCACTGACCGGCTCATCCTGTAGACAAGACGAGAGAGATGGTAGCAAAGCAAAGCCTTCTGTTGCTGCACGATGGGCAGATGAAAAATCCAGTAAATAGACAATTCTGATGAGACATGGGCTTTATAAGATAAAGTTTTGCCCTCCAGAGCTCTGGCAGAGATTTTCCCCTAAATTACAGCGTTTTGCTGCTCCCCACTTGGGTTTTACAAATAGCTGCTTTTATAACTACATTTATCCTCCTACTAACGGTTTCACAGCAAATGATATTTCATTTTGATGAGAAAGCTTTTGAGCAGAAGCCAGATTGCTCCAGGCAAAGCAGATTTTGTTTTCCTACAGTTTAATCAGTAGGAAATTAAGAGGCCAATATTGTGCTGCCACAGACGTGGAGGCAAGCAACCGCCTCTGCTTGGGTGAGTTTTCCCTCTCCCTCACTCCCCAGGACATAGCCAGGAGTCAGAAGTCACGCTGTCTAACGTAAATCTCATGGTCCCAATACTTAGCCCATGTAAATTAATGTCATTCCATGAGGTGAATTGCAGATTTACAGCCTTCATCAGTCAGAAGGTACACAGCATCCATCACAGAAAAGTCCCTGATCAGTCCATCCATCTAATTTGTTAAAAAATCAATTTTATCTTTTAGGAGGAAATCGAGGACATAATTCAAATTCCTGTTTGTGTCCTTGCCTCAAGAGGAAGGCAGCTTCTAAGTGGCTTCTGGCAGCTGGTCAGACAGTATGAAAAGCCACTGAAATTATTTTTATATATATGTTTTTTCATGCTGTCTGAAAGGGTCAGTGCTGACTGCTCTGAGAGAAGGTGTTTCCAGGCAAACCTTAATGTGAGACTCTGTTCGAAGGGGTGACTCAGCCCCATAAATATGTGCCTGTTATCACACATTTCAAACTCCGTTAAAAACAAACTTAGGGGACTGCTCATTCGATGGTGGAGTTTGACTCAAATTCTCCATCAGAAAGATTTTAGCCAATATAAAAATTTATAGACTAAATGTTTTCCCAGAGTTAAGTACTTTATGTAGCAACTAGAATTCCTGTCTTGCTTCAAAAAGGACCCAGCATTGTTATCTAGGTGATGGTTTTCCAGCACAAGCCTGAATGATGATGAGGAACCTGCAAATCCTGCAAAGATTTGTCCCCGTGAAGTCTCACTTTACAGCAAAAGGCTTATTACACATCCAGTGCTCCATCCTCCAGAGTGAAAACTCCTCGCTGGGACCTCAGGCTCCTTCAGGAGGAGTTCTGTGCTGGCTGGTACAGAGGAATGCTGCCAGCAGCCAGTGGTCATGCAGCCAGCAAGGCTTTAGCACTTGGACTTTTATGTGGGGTCATCTGAGGCCAAGAGCAAAAGGGGGGGGCGTTAGCTTGGGCTCCTCCCGCCTTCTTCTAATCAGGATCAAACTGAAACTTATTTCAGTGCTGGGCCTGCCCCTCCTTCTTCAGCCCGGGAGGGGAGGATTTTTCACCCACTTTGCTGGGTTTTTAAGGGGAGACATCTGCAAACTCCATCTCTTGCCCTGGCTCTCCATATGGAGCGTGTTTGAGCAGGCTCAGCTGGCTGAGAACCGGCAGGCTGGAGGCAGGAGGGAACAGCCTGGAGACGCCCAGGCTGGCCAGGCACAGGTTGGATGTGAATAAACCCCATTGAGGTGAGGGAACTGAGATGCAGCACTGAGCAAACCCAGCTGTGCTGCTTCCAGCCCCACACGGGTCAGTCCTGTGCTGCCAACCGTCCCCTGTGCAGCATCCAGAGCCCATGGCGGGGATGATCAGCGTGTTTGATACGGAAAGAGCATCTTCCGGCGCTGCCTCGGCATTAAGTGGCTTTCCTGGGAAGGCAGTGGCTGATAGCTGGTTGTACGAGAGGAAAGGGGAGGGTGGTGGCAAGGGAAACCCTGTCACCCTTCTCTGTATTTCCTCATCTCGAGAGTCAGCACTTTATCATATCGCTGGTGGAAAGTATTTAAAGGCTCCTTACTTAGTCTGTGGTCTCAGGCAGTTCCTGTGCTGACTGCTCCGTGGGTCTGGGCGATACCACAGGGTTCATTGTGTCAGGTGGAAAAAGTTTTCGTGTAAACTACAGCAAAACCCTGTGTTTGCCTGACTACGAGGCGACGGGAGGTGCAGAGAGGGCGGTCACGTCACTTAGGATTTGTCTCTGTGATGTGAGCTGGGTTTCAGCAGGTCTCACCTCTGAAGTGCTTCGCTGCTCCTGACTGCGGGTGCCTTGTGCCACAGCTGGTGGAAAGCGGATGGGAATTGTTTCTCCGAGAAAAGTTGCTCAGCATCTGAAATTACCATTCTGGGTTTTGCCCACCACATCCTGCTGGGTAGCTCACAGCCAGCGAAGCTGAGGTTTTCCTCTTTTCTTTCAAGCTGAAGTCTCACAAATGACATTTTTTGTAGGACCCCTCCCTACCACAAGCCGTGCCTCAGCTGCCACCACCGTGGCGGCTCTACCTCAACCCCCTGCCTGCAGTGGGGCTCCTGGCCGTGGTGCTGGGGGACTGAGGGCTGGAAAAGGACCTTTCATCCATCTCATGCCAATAGTAGAGGCTGAGCTAAAGCATTTAATCACTTGCTAAAATTTTTATTAAATTAGATAGTTAACTCAGCCTTTTACTCAGCTGAGAAACCTGCTTTTCAGCTGGAAAACCCAGCTGCTTGCCCCCAAGTTAGGGTGAAACCCCAAGCAAATCCAAGCTACGGTTCCTGGGTTAGAAGGAGATCCAAAGTTGGAAAATTGGAGACTTTCCCTTTCTGCTTCCTCCTCAGGGACCTGCCTCCCATTCCTCATTATACAACATCCCCCAGCAATGTGTTGCTCGCACCTCCATAGGGATGGCTCCAGGAGCCGGCTGATCCTGCCTGTAGTGGGAGTCCCACCTCCTCCCTCTCCTAGCCCCCAGCACACCTTCCTCCCGCTCCCCCAAATCCTCCAGCTGGCATGAATATCTATCAAGCACCTTGGGGCTTTTCTTTATGCACAGGCTGCCCCTAAATACATGTCTACATCAGCTGTAATGCATTAAAAAAAAAAAGGCGTTGTACAGAAGTATGTGCACACATGTGAGTATTGCGATGTATTACAGGCAAATGTTTCTCCCACAAGAGTGCAGAAAACAGCAATCTGGGACCGCCTGTTGCTGATTTTTCTCATCTTTACTCCTATGCATGCAGCGTAGGCTTTCACAGACAATGACAACTGGAAACAGATTTCTGAAGAAGTTTAAATTAAGAGCATTTTCCTGTGCTCAGGCAGGCATTTGATAGTGTAATTCTTACATATACGCTATTGCTATTAAGGCTAATTCCCATGAAGGATTACATATCTGCTTTCTTGCAAGTCTGGCAGGATTAGGAGAGTAGTATCTGCTTAGTGTCTTTAAAACATCAAACACCTACAAAGGCCTGAGCAAGAAACCTTTTCTAAGGGCTATGAAGTGCCAAGGGTCCAGGGAATTGCACCATGCCAGGAAAGCTGATGTCATGCCCTTTGAGGAGCATTGTGTTTCAGCTGCTGAAGCATGTGGTGACAGAGACACAGCCACTGCAGAAACTCTCTCTGCACTCAAATATTCCAAATTCTGCCCCCTGGCAGTGTAAAACCACTGGCTTCAACTCAGGCTGCCAGCTGGGGGAGTGGGAGCTCGCACCCCTTCCCCATGGGATGAAGAATAGTAGGGTTTGGGATTTTAATAGTATTTGCAATATTCACATTGTAAGTAATTGTTTGCAATGATCTCCTCCTTTCTCAGATGTTCATGTGGAACGAAAATCAGTTCCCCCAGTCCTGAAACCATGGATTTGTAGCAGGGATGTTAAGTCATTGTTAAAGCAGGAGATGCAGCCCAGGATGGGATGAGCCAGGCTGGCTTGGACCCTCCTGGCATGGAATTGGCACAAGACCCTTTGAAGGATCTGCCTCTTTAAAAGGGCTCCTTAGTTTCTCAAAAGAGGCTGAAAATCAATATTGTTTGCTCTAATTAATGGCCTCTCCAGCTCAGGCACCAGCCTTAGGCAAATACACCCCAAAAATGCCCTGGAATGAACACTATCACTTTGATGGTAGCGTATGAGGTGACTTGCCTTGCGTTACAATAAATTGGCATGTGGGAAGAGCAAACCAGCCTCACCGCTTCCCCGCTCCCTCCAGAAGGCTCTGGGAAAGCTCCCGCGCAGGTGCAGGATCCTTCACCCTCCGTCTTCAAGGAAACTGGGACTGTGCCTTGTGAGTCGGAGCCAGTCATTGCCAGGTTCTGAAGGGCCCATAAGCACCACGTATAGGTACAAAGCAGGGACAGGGCAGTGTATTTTTCATTCAGCTGTTATTAAGGTGACTCTGGTACCTATAGAGATGAATTAGCTCTACATGTTTCCAGGTGTAAGGATTTGGCACTGGAATCTGGAGAAGAAAACACTTGAGCTACAGCAATGGATTTTTAAAAATTATTATTATTGTGTTTTCCTTTTTATAGCTAATGAGTATTTGTCCCTGGGGAAGGAAGCATGTGCAGTAGGAAGACTGTGGGTGCCAGAGGCAGAGCTGATCGGCAGAGGGTGAACGGCAGCAGAGCAGCACCTCCCATTAGGTTCCAGTGGACACAGAGAGGATTCACCCATCTCTGGCAAGAAGTGGTGGCCAGGAATCCTCACAAAATTCATTTTCTGCTAGAAAGGGGAAAGAAGGGAATAGAAAACAGAAATTATTCTAAGAGTTGCCTTCAAATCTCTGGCAGGAGATTTAAATGTAATCCCCAATTACTTCACCTCCACAGCACAGCTCAAATTGCTCGTAACTGTTTCCTTTACATCAAAGACACAGAAGCTTAAAATAAAAATAATTATCAAAGCAGCAAACAAATCGCAAAGAAAAAAAGGGCTTCTTAAAGCAGAGAGGGAGCCAGGTCTCTCTTCATTTACCTGAGGAGAGCCCAAAGACAGAGCCTCACAGTTGCTTATTAAGAAGTGGGATCACAAGGGAAGGCTCTTGGCTAAATCCTCCACCCCAAAGCCCACAGCCAGGCTCAGGAGAGCCTGGTTTAAAGCTGTGCTCCCAAACCAAGCTGCTTGCGCTGAAAAGGAGCTGAGGGCAGGGGAGAAGTGCTGGCCAGCCCCGGAGGCAGCTGGGCAGAGCGTTTGCCAGGGGCTGGGAAAGGGATCAGACATCTCTCCAGGCTGAACCTCACCCACAATTACCCAGCCCTAATTAGCCTGATGAGAAACATGATTTTTCATGAACAGAGTCCAGAGTGGGGAGTGTCACCATGTCACAGCTTCAGTTGTACCAGTTTGAATCATCAGCTGAAAACAAGATAGCAGCGTCAGCCAAGAATAAATATTTCCATCTTTGGCTCGGATTTGTTGTCATCAGGTGCTGATGCAAGCACGGGAGGACCCATGGGCACTCAATATGGGGCAAACCAGCTTTTTCACAGATGACCTGGTGGGAACTGAGCCCCAGGTTACACTCAGAATTTGTGGGCAATTCATTATCCAGCCTGCAATATTAAACGTCGCACAGTGTATACACGCCCAGCAGAAGACTGATTGCTCTGGCAGAGACCAGTGCACTCCTGGGAAGTTTCCTTTGCATTAAGTGCCTTTGACACTAATGTCGGTGCCTAAGCAAACACATTACAATGACTAAAACACTTGGACCGCTACGAATCACAGAGCACACATGCTGGAAATGCAGCGGCAGACCCAGAGCAAGAAAAATGTAACGTGCTTTTGTTTAATGGTTGGCCCTTGGTCTCTCCTGTCTTCGCACAGTTGTCAGTTGGGTTTCGCGAGATGTTCACGGGTGAGATGATACTTCCTCACGACACTTCAGTGTTATTCATGAAGCAGACCTAAATATTCTGCATTTAAAAGTCACATGTGTGGATTATGCTCATGTGCAAAGTGAATTTGATTGTACTCTTTACTAATATGGGGAGTAAACCCACAACCTGCGCTTAGTAGAATTACTATATGTAAGGATAGCCGAAAAGAGAAGAAAATCAGGTTCATTGTCCATAGTACTTGGTGCTGCTGCACAGCACTAGAGGTTTTGTTGTACAGATTTGCCGCCCAGATATTCCCATTTGGAAGACCTTGAGATTTGGGGGATTTTAAAGGATGCGTGGGAGTATTAGGCAGTTCTCCATGCTGAAGATGAAAAAGACTTTCGCAGAAATACTTAATGGCCTTTGAAACAAGAATAAAGCATGCAGGATATTTTTAGACGTCCGCCTGCACTTGCCAACACCTGCATCTGCTGATGGCAGAGGCTCCCAAGTGTCAACACCCAGCACCGCTCCTTGCCATACTGCTCTGGAGATTTATACAAGACTACCAGCTGCAGCCACAAGAAAAGGGGGAATGTGAAATGCACCTTCTTGGCTGAAGCAGGGAGCATATCCTGACTAAAACATCCTGGAAAAGTCACCTCTGAATCACTTCAAGGACCTTAGTTCCTCTTCTGCAAACCAAGAATGTATCTGTGCTTCAAAAATGCCACCTTGGATTACTGGAGGTAGTGCATGAGAAGGACCGAGGTGGGACTCGCCCAGCGAGACTTTGACAGTTCCCTCCTTTGCCCATCTCTTCTCTTGGTTAGGGACACGAGAGGATTCATTGACACCACACCTTGAGTGCTGGGTTCAGTTTTGGGTCCCTCACTACAAGAAGGACCTTGAGGGGCTGGAGCGCGTCCAGAGAAGGGCAACGAGGCTGATGAGGGGCTGGAGAACAAGTCCTGTGAGGAGAGACTGAGGGAACTGGGGCTGTTTAGCTCGGAGAAGAGGAGGGTGAGGGGAAACCTCATCACTGTCTACAACTGCCTGAAAGGAGTTGTGACGGGGTGGGTGCTGGGCTCTGCTCACAAGTGACAGCGATAGGATGAGAGGAAATGGCCACAAGTTGCACCAGGGGAGGTTTAGACTGGACATTAGGAAGAATTTCTTCACTGAAAGGGATTGGAACAGCTGCCCAGGGAGGTGGCTGAGTTGCCATCCCTGGAGGTGTTTAAAAAACGGGTAGATGAGTTTCCCTGGGACATGGTTTAGTAAGGGGACAGGTACGGTTGGACTCGGTGATCCCAGAGGTCTTTTTCAACCAGATATTTCTATGGTTCTATGATTGATTGTATGATTCTAAGACATTGTATCTTCAACTATGTCTTCTGTTTTGGACTTCTTTATGAAAAGCTAAATGGTGGCTGCCACCCAAGACACCGGCACTAGTCAGTTATGGAAATGCTGAAGTGATGTGAGCTAGAACTTCTTTGGAATGCACACTTCAAAGCAGCATAAAAATACAGAGCAGTTCAGTGTTTTGCATGTTTCCCTACCACTCCAAAGAATGGTTAGAAGCAGGCTGATAAGTGAGGGTTTGTAATTATCCTGTGTGCTTTTCTTTACACCACATTTGCCATTAGTTTCCTTAAAAATAGGTATACACACACTGGAATTAAGCATTTTCCCATGAAAAACTACCAATGCTAGGTGGAGTAAGTTCTTAGGAAATTGCTTGTTAATACTTGTTTGGTTTTTGATATTAAAAATTTGTAGTGTCTGAATTTTCCAGCAAGAGAAACTTGATCTTATTGTATGAGAATTATCCCAGGCCAGTAATAACATTTCTGAAGGAACCAGTCATGGAAAACAAGTTTCTCAGAACTCTTCTCAGGACAAGAAATTTCCTCTGAAAAATATAAAACTAAAAAAAAAAAAAGGAAAATGAAATGAAGAGGCTTGAGATAGAGCTGGAATTGCTGTGGAAGAGTGTTATGTGTGGATTTAACCCATTGCTGCCGCTAATAAGAGGGGGTTTGTCGTTCAACAGGATGGCTAACTGTTGTGTTTTAGATTACAAAGGGCCACCTCACATGGGAATAACAACATTAAAACTACCAGCCTATAGGGCCTGTGCCACAGAAATCCACACACCGCTATCCATCGCCCCTCAGGCTTGGTGTGAAAGTCCAGGATGGCTTTCTCTTTGCATGATCTCCTCTCTATTCCTGAGCCAGGCTTTGGAGGAGAAGTCACCTTAGCATGTCCGTGCCTTCTGCTCCAGCCAGCTGGGCAGGGGTGGCCCTGCCAGTGGAGAGAGGCACAGTTGCCTCTCTGGAAAGCTAACGGGACTTGTCATCAGCTTAGCCCTTAGGGGCGCTCTGGGTTTAGGGGTACAGCCAGGCATCTCCCTTGACACCCAGCCCACACACAGGCTGGCTGGCCGCTCCCTGCTGCGGTGGGGCATGAACTTGGGCTCCTGTCCCCAGGATCTTCCCCTGCTTGCTAAGCATGGATGCAGGGATGGACTCTTTTCCTATCCAGAGCCATGCATGGAAAAAATATATTTTGCTGACAGTGTTATATCTGTAAATTCTTCTGTTAAAAGAGGAGACATGAGTTTTGTCTCTGCTGAGGCTTGTATATGCAGTAAAAGCCCTTCTATCAACAGAGGCACCAAGGAAACGAGCTGGATAAAACTCAGCTAAACTGTACAAGATCCTATCTACCATCTCGCAGATCGTTGGCTTATTGCCTGCTTACACTGGGGGTATTCAGCTGGAGCAGGGTCTGGCACTGGGGGTCAGTAGAGAAAGAAGCCACGCTGCCCTCGAGCCCTCTTCTGGGATCACCTTTACATTTACCATCTTGCCATGCTTGGTACTCGCTGGGCTCCTTGCCATGGCAGGAGGGCATCCCTCCTTTCCATCAGACCATCCTCACTCTGTACCCTGAAGATCCAGAGAAAGTCTGGAAAAAGGCTAGGGCAGTTCAGTCCTACCAAGGAGCAGCATTGACTTGATAAATGCACTAGTAGCAAAGATTGGTTTGGGAAACAGATTAATTTGCAGCCAGTCTGACGTAGAACTTTCTTTTCCCTGTATTTATTGTTACCATTTGCAGCGTTTTGCTGTGATCGAAGAGCCTGTTGCAGAGCTGAGCGCTGCAATAAGCATGGTAGTCTTGCATTATTCACTTACCAAGCCAACAGAGAGGATCTTTGTAACAGGAGGCCAAGGGCAATTCCAATCTTATTCTGAAAAGCTGCATTTCATTCAGGCATCCTTTGAGGATCAGATTTTCTCCATCTGAAGCTATTGCCTTAACCTAAATTGTTGGTTCAATTGCTTTCCATGATTTTAGCACTTAAAGGAATTAAGGAAAAAAAAAAAGCTGTAAGTTTCCTTCTGACCTTTTAACATCATTAAATGAAAGTTGGGACGTCAGCAGAGGAATTTTAAGACAATAACTCCTTTTGTTGTGAGGAAAAAAGCTACACCTACCCTAATCCTCAGTCCCTGTATGGAGAAGAGTCAACTGCTGCAATCTTCTGGGTTTGGCTTTGCATCGGCCTCACCAACAGGACAGAACTTGCAAACAAGGCAGGGGAGCAACGATACAAATAAAAATCAGAGAGACGAGGCTGCTCTGCTTGAGCCTCAGCAAGTTCTCAAAATGGGCTGTTGCTGAAATCCTGACCTTGTTTGCTCTTGGGCTGCCTAAGCTGCTGCCTACCCCGTAGCCAAGACTAATTAATTCTCATATTGATGTGTCGAGCAACTGCCATAAAGCAAGCAGAAAGCTGTCGGCATCCTGTAAAACTTGAGGAGGAGACAAGCAACCAACATGTAGGGATTTACGGCGTGGTGTACAGAGCTAGCACAGCTATAGTCTTGAGTTGTGTGTCTAAAAAGAGGCAGACCAGGCATCTCATTCTGCTCTGCATTACCCTGGGCAGAAGTTAATGGACTTACAAGGGCATAAAGCATGTGCAAGCGAAGAGAGAGTAACCATGAGGCCAGATCCTTATTCCTATAACATTTCATCCCTTACATCAGGTAAGAAGCTAGATTGTGAATTCTTTTGGCAGATAGGATTAGTTACAGAGATGAGTTGTAGGTTTAGATTTCTTCTCAGCCCTCAGAGTTCTTCTTTGTCTCCTCCTTGGTCCTGCGTTGGGTCCCTTGCTGTGACTTCAAACAGTTGCAGTAATACTGCTGGAGTTAGAAAAACTATTTTAGGGGTGTGGTTCGTGGTCATAGAGGGGACAGAGGGGAAAGCTAAGCAGTTGTGCAAGCCCTCAGTGGTTGCAAGGAACAGCAAGGCTGGAAGGAGGCATAAGCCATGGCAGGAGCCTCTCATCACCGTCCCCTGGAATAAGAAGGTCCACAGTTTCACTTGGGTGGCACGAGGTGGTGCTGGGGCACGTGGGGTTGGGGTAGATGGCTCGTGCCGCAGTACTATAGAACCCTATGGTACTGGAACAGGGACCCCGATCCATGGCAGCATTGCTTTGCAGCAGGCTGCACATGAGGCCAACTCCACTTACTTCTTTCTGCTTTTGCACATCTTTTCTCTTAGACGCTGACTCCTTGGGAGGGAATCATCTCTTGCAACATCTCTTCATTTTCCAGCACAATGAGCCCATCTCAAGAGTCTTCACTTACTCCAGCACCAAAGTGCAGGGGAACCACAAACAAGAACTGTAGTGTTGCAACACCATTGCGCTGTCTCAAGCCATCTCAGCTGAAAATAAACTGCCAGGATGGAGTGGCAGCAAACCTTCTTTCAGTCAATGCTGTAAGGACGACACCCATCAAGAGTGCTATTTCAGACCAAGCATGAATAGCTTCAAATACTGCGATGAGTTTCATTTTTTGCCTCTCTTCTGAGTGTAAGACCCCCTAGCCCTCTCCTGCTCCTCTGCCCAAGCAAACAGCCTGAAGTCCCTGGGATTTCTCCGGCAGCTCTTCAATTTGAAGATTTTTTTCCCTGCTCTCATCACCTCAGGTATTCATGTAGCCCACAGGCGGGTGAATCCCTGTGTGTGGGAACAGGAATAACCCTCGCCTTTGCTTTAAGTTGAGTCCAAGTGACCTGGGAGCTCTGGTTCTTAGCTCAGCCCTCCACATTTTGCCGTGATATGCAAGTTTTGCACAGCTTGACAGGGAGCGAGGGAACCAGCCTTGCGGAAAACTGCCTGCAGGCAGACAAAAGCCAGCAACAAAGCCCAGCAAGCTGTTTTGTCTGAGCCGTGACTGCTTTTGCTTGGACTGGCAGCAATGGAAAGCCAAGCTAGTTTTCTCAGCTGATGTTGCTTTAGTCTTAGTAGGTTATATGAAGTTCAGCTCTCCTGCACCCCGTGCCAGGCTGCCCAGGGCACACGGCTGCGATTCAAGGCAGGTTCTCAGCCGCATGGGAAGGTGCTGGCTGCAGCTGGACTAGGTCTGATGCACACCGTGCTAGGCAGGTTCCTATCTGCTCCTTGCTTTTAAGGCGAGGTGGAGAGACTAAAGGTGTCCTGTGATGCTCCTGAGGACACTTTTGCAAAGCTGCCTGTTGTGCAGCTTCCCACGAGATGAGACAACAGCTCCAGGCTTTGGAGGCCATGCTGTGTGTCTCACATAAAAGATTTTATTTCCCTCTCGCCACACTTTCATTATAGTGGTTTCCAGCTCTGTGAGAGAGCCCAAGAGGCTGGAAAGAGAAAGCTGGTTGGTTTTCCCTCACTTTCTCCAGGTGCAATGATGGGGTGCGTCTTCATGAGACCTGTCAGCTTCTCCACGAAGCTGCTGCTTGGCTCATCGTACAAACCCACGTAAGACACTAGGACCTAATCCAGAATGTTTTTGGATTTCACCAATGCAAAGCTGGGGGATGGAAGCAAAGGGGGCGTGGACCAGCACAGCCCCAGCTTCAGTGTATCCCCATGAACTCCTTTGATGGGAACAGAGACATCGCCAGTGCCCCTGGCTGGGCCCAGGCATACATGGCTGGGTCACAGAAAGGAGCCATCCCTTTACTGCTCCTTCTGTCTCCTTTGTGTCCAAAATAGCCACACTCAGGCACTCAACCTATGGCATCACACAGCCTTGCCCAGGAGGAAATTCTACACCCTTTGGCCTCCTGCTTTGCCTTATGGTCTTTTAAAAAAGTCTTGGACCAAGTAATGGGACAGGATGCTGGCAAGCAGAGATAAGAGCAGGCTGCAGGTGGCAAGGGATTATGTTTTATTTTACTCTAGCATCAAGCAGGCATGGAGCTGGCAGGGCAGGGCAGGCTGCCTTCCTGTGCCACCCTGACACGGACACTCCCACTCCAGGGAGATAGGATGCTCAGTCCCCAACCAGACCTTGCGGCAGGCTCTGCAGATGCCTTGTCCTCAAGGACTGTGCTGATACGGCATGTGGAGAGCTGGAAGAGAAAACACACACTGTCCTTGTAGAGCATGTCTCCTTTACCAGCGCAGAGCAACGGTGGGAGATGCAATACTGGGAGACGACTATGGCTCAGCATGGGTGCCCATTGTTAGCAAAATGCCCACTTTCGAGTGGGATCAAGTTCTGGAAGGGTTTTGATTCAGAGATGCCAAACCATTTCCAAGATAAAGCAAACGTATATTCAAAGCCTCCTCATCCAAGGGATAGATATTTAGCTTGGTTTATTATGGCACCTCACTTGAACACCACTGAGTGGTGACAAAGTGTTTTTTGGGGCACAGCTCTCTTCACTGCAGGGCTTTGGAGCTGCAGGTGGGGTCACTTGCACCTTTGCTGAAACATTTGATCACCGGGGTCCTTATGGCAGGAGGCAGCCCTGGGCTGGGGAGTGTGGGGTGCAAAGGATGAGGTCAGACACTTCCAAACACTGTTCCCATCCGAATAACAGTCAGAGCAGTCACAGGCATGAGCTAAGCCAATGTTAACCAAATGAGAAAGAGTTATGAGTGGAGCCTAGGGAATGGCGAATGAGAGAGGCACTTCAGCTCCTTGTAACAAACGATTTCAGCTTCAAACTTCTTGCTCTTGCAGAAATTGCTGAAAAAAAAACAAGACACAGAAATTCATGAGTAGGTCTATACCTGACCAGTGTGATTTGAAACTCATTTCTTCAAGTGATTAACAGACATAATGAGAATATTAAAAATACCTTAGTCCTATGGGGCAATTTGGGAGTGAAACCATGCCCTGGCTGGATCAGATCCGGAGAAAGGCAAAGGGAATGAGGTTGCAGGAGCAGGCTCCCATTTCCCTGTGTGTGGCTTCAGAGCTGCAGCCAGCCCGAAAGGCAGAGAAGAAGACTATGAAGCCACACACAGCTAATTATGCCTTTCACTTGTCTTTATTATTTGCTGATTGCAAGGCCGGGAAGGAAGGAGACAGACAGTACAATTAAACAGCTAAAGGCTGTTGTCAGAGATGCAAAGCAGAAATGCAGTTCCCCACCTCCCAGCTGGCCTGTTATACCCTGGTCCTCGGGGACCTCTGGGACAGACTAAGAACCACAGCCCGATGGTGCTGGACAGCATCAAATCCTTGGTCTCTAGGAGAGAACAGAAACTGGGATGTGCCCTCTGTGGTGATCCTGGAAGAAAACGAAGCAAGAGCTGGAGCTGATGCTGGAGCTGCAGCACCCTGCCATGGGATGAGTTATCTCTCGCTAGAGAGGGGCCGATGCACACCGTGAGTTAACTCCTGATCACAGGAGTTTGGCCTCGTGTATTTGAAGGCGCTGTACCGCGTGTCCCGAAGCCTTGGCTGATGAGGTAGCAGCAGTGCAGCAGCACTGGGGGGTGAAGCAGGGGCCTGGCCTGGGGCAGAGCTCCTTCAGCACTGGGGGAGTGTGATCAGCTCTGGTTTGAGCAGAGTTCAGCACCTCCCAGCCTGCCTCTGGAAACACCACTGTACAGCAAACACTCCCTGGGGTTTTGTATTCTTTCAATCAGCGAACACCTCCGCCTGACTTTTCCCTTTTTCTGCATAAATGCTTAAAATTCTCCCAAAATGGCCTTTTAAAAATTTCTATTTTAAACACAACCTGGAAGTTAAAAGAGAAAAAAAACCCCTGTGTGTAGCCAAGACAGACACTATTGGCTGGCTGTGGGATTTATGCTGCATCATTGTTGTATTTGGCTTGTCCCAACGTCAAAACCTACTGTGCTTACAAGGTTGCATTAAAAAGATAAAAAAGGAACCAGAAAAGGACAGTTCAGGCCAAACTTCGTTACTGTTGAACTGGACAACTATACAAAGCAGCTGCTTTAAAATCCAGAATCAATATTTTCACATCAGAACACTGCAAAAAACATAAACCAGAGAAACTGGGGAGGTTTTGACAGGGTTTTCTTTGGAAGGTCCTGGCTGGGCTCTGGAGATTGGGCTGGCCAGGAGTCAAGGCTGCAGGAAGCCTTTACAGGAGGTTTGTGCAGGGAAACATCCAAGTGTTTTACAGCTCTGCAGCTGTATGGGACAAAGTGGAATTTGCTAGGCTACAACTATTTTCCACTGGATCTGCTGGGAGCTGTAGCTGCTGCTCTGTGGGAGAAACTTGGTTCTGTGATGACTTGAATTTCCTCATATGAAGAAAAACATTTCCCTACTAGCTTATGTGTCCTAAAATACACTGAGAAAAGGGAAGTCATGCCAGCTGGTCCACAGCAGATAGCAGCACATTCGCTTCCACCCCGTGTTATCCTCCCGGCTGATAGTAATGCTGAATAAATGGTGCAGAGGGGATGATAAAGTGGTGATGCTGCTGCTTGAAAAGTAAATTACTGCTTTGTGAGCAAAAGTAGCATGGTTAGTTCATCAGATATAACTTGTTTCTGTTAGGAAGGAAAAGTTCAAGCCAAGGAGCTTCTCTCCACAAAAGCAAAATTTGTAAAGTAATTTATGCCAGCAAGTTATTACTTTTCTGATCAAAGCGTGTTTGAGATTAAGAGAGAATCTGTCCGTATACAACATGTATATGCACATGAATACCATGTCTCAACCACTCTTTAGCTCCAGGGGATAGGAAGGTGGGGCAGCAGTAAGAAGAGTTGGATCCATCCAGATGGAAGCCAGCGCAGCACACGGAGAGCTGACTTATGAGGAGAAAAGAAAGAACAAATTCAAGTAAAGCCGAGTTCAAAAGAAAAGAAGCCCTGAGATGTGAGAGGGATGCTCAGTGCTCTGATGTTGGGCTGGGTTCTCCTTCTTTGTTCAAGATTATCTTTTATTAGTTCACTATTGTAATTTGAGACAAAAAAAGTCCTTGAAAATAAAACTGGAGTGAACTCTTAAATGGTTTTACAAGGTCTACTTTTGCCTGGATGCCTACGCAAGGAGGGCCAGGCTCTCCGGCAGCTTCAAACATCCCCTCTGAGGAGGAAAAACACTGCTAAGTCAGGGACACAAAAAAATTCCTCAAGTCCAGTGCTGACCACCATGAACCACTACTGGAAATCACTGTCTGAGGAAGGCAACCCTAGCAGCTCAGGCTGGGTAAGAGGTGGTGTGAGAAAGGCAAACGCGAGCCCTGAATACTCACAGGAGACGCTGAGCAGCCTGTGACACCCCAGCACCTCCTGTTTGTACAATCTGCACCCCTAATTGCCTTGCTCAGAGCTTTAATCGGCTACAGCAGAAACACACAGCAAGTGGATGCCAGCAAGGATGCAGCCTCGCCTTGCTCAGGCTCCCTGATGGCAGGGGAGGAAAAGGGGCTGTCTAGGGTAGCCAAAACCATGGTGTGGGATGGGAGAGGAAGAGCTGCAGTCACCCCCCATATCAGACCCAGGCCCTGATGGCAGCTCTTGGATGCTGTAGGAGTGTGGCCACAGCTCTGAAAACGTTAGCTCTGCATGCCAGGGGCCTCCCCATGTGGTTTTTTGGGTTTGGGGTTAGGGTTACATCCCAAATCTGGGCACACTCCTGCCATGACAGTCCACGAGCTGGCTGGGGCCCAGCACCCAAGGTGGGCAGTGATGAATCGAGCTCCCGAGGACCCCATCCTTCTTGCCCTGCAGAGGGAAGAAAAATGAGACACCAGGTATACCCACATGCATGGAATTTGGGCCTATTTTGGGGAGACTGACCTGAAATACTCTCCCCTCAGCCCCAAACACATTTTTGCCAGCAGAGCACGCTGAGGGGCATCCAGGGTGCTGCAGAGATGTTCTGGGAAAGATTTAACCAGGGAAAATACGTATATTCTGCAGTCTCCTGTCCGCACCCATCTGTGTCTTCTTGGGCAACTCCAGTTGCCTGATTTGCCTGATTCCTGTTCCAAACTGTCGGGGACTGATTTGCCAGTCCAAGCTGGTGGGGGTGTTGAAGAGGCCAGGCTGACTCAGTGGATACAGATGGCTGTGACTCACACTGGAGGGTGAATTTTGCCCAAACCCTTGTTGCCTCATTGCCTGCCTGTCCGCAAAGCCGAAGGCGCTGGCTCCATGGTGGGCAACCATCGCTCAACTGCAGGTCTCCCCATCAGCCAGGCAAGGCCTGCGCCAGGGGAGGTTCAGATTAGACATTAGGAAAAATTTCTTCACCAAAAGGGTTCTCAGACACTGGAACAGCTGCCCAGGGAGGTGGTTGGGTCCCCATCCCTGCAGGTATTCAAAACATGGGTAAATGAAGTGCTTAGGGATATGATTTAGTCATGAACAGGTAAGGCTGGACTCAAAGGTCTTTTCCAACCAATCGGTTCTATGATTCTATGATTTTATGATCCTATGATTCTATGACCAGTGACGTTCTGCACTAATAACCTGGATCTGCAAACCAGGGGTGAGGAGGAGCAGAGCACTATGGAAGGTGCAATGCCAACACACACGGTGGGCAGAAGCCAGAAACATGCTGGCTGTTACAGCTGAATCCCCCTGGGATGGGGAGGCAGAGCCCTCAGCTCAGACTTGTGCATCAGGAAGGCAGTGGGGATGCTGAGCCTGCTTGGCTAACAGGGCTGGGCTGGAAAACCTGGAAGTTTGCAATCAGAGCTCGGAAACGCCTGACGGGCCAGGAGATGAACGACAGTGTGCCGGGAAGGGGAAAAGGAGGGGCAAAGTAGTAAAAAGCTCGGATAAGAAGGGCTTTGTAATCAGAACAAATATTGAGTGAATCAGCAGCAGCTGATCAAGGAAGGAGTAAAGTACACTTCTTGCTGTCTACAACAGCACAACCACCTTGGATGAAGGGAAGCAGCAAACGCAGCGAGCAGGTGGCTTTCCCCTATTGCTGTGGCACCTGCTCAGTTTCTGTAGCGAGGACCCAAGAAAACTGCCCTCTGTCCTGCTGTCGTGAGTGCGGGTCTTTGTCCCGCAGGAATGGCAGCAGCGCTCGGCACTGGCCACTGGGCAGGACGCCAGGACAAACAGCTGGGTTGTTTGCTGCGTGTCCCGGTAGACAAATACTGCTGGCAACCCATGTTACCTCACTGGGGGATGTTGCAAGAAATGCAGTCCCCTCCTAGCCAGGTGAATGTCCCGACAGTCTGCATTATTTGCTAACACAGGTCAGGTCTGCCTTTAGCCTTCATTTCACAGTGCTGGGGTGTGGTCCCCACGATGCTCACAGCACCTCAGCTCTGGTTTCAGTGGCCGAGTGAGTGCCCACCATGGCTATTACCTTTTATTTCCCCCCAGTTTCCAGCAGTAGGTAGTTAGGAGAGGGCTTGTTCGCGCTCTTCACTAGGGAGGCATCGGGAGATGTCACCTTTGCTGGGTTTGGGCTTTGAAAAGCCGATGGTGCTTCAAGTCACGGGTAGGCTTTCCATCACCAGGAATACAGGCTTGGAGCCCAGGCTATGCACCCCCCCTCCTTCAGAAATTTGGACCCTTGAATGAGACTTAGAGCTGCAATGGAAGAAAGTAAACAGGAAAAAACCTCAACCCAACCCCAGCACCTCCCAAAACCATGACCCAAAGTTTACTTCTGAAAATCCAAGTTCTCACCCTATACGTAAAACACATGCGTGCTTCCTGCTGGCTCCACCCTCTTGCTCACAGCATGGCCGTTATTTCACAACACGCGGCTGACAAAGAAATCTTCACCTTTCCTAGCAGAGACAGATGCCAGCTGGGGTTCTCTGAAGTGCAGCCCTTTTGCTTTTGGCTATCGCAGATGGACCATGGCTTGGAGGAAGGGTAGTGTCATGCCTCTGGTACCTGTGGAAAACCAGCAAAGTTCAGGGGGTGAAAAAGGCAAAAAACAGCAACAAAAAAGTGGTGGTGGATCCTATGAATGCCCACCCTATGCCAGGCTGGAGACTGAGAAGGTTCCTTGATTGCACAGGTCTTTTCAGACTCCCTGTGCCCTTCCCACCCATTGTGCCAGCATGGGCAGCTGGGAGAGCCCAGTGGAGAATGCTGTGATGAGTCTGGGCTGGGTGTGCAATGGGGCTGAAAGCTGCTCTGCTGGAGTGGAAGAGGAGGGGAATAACACCCTGTGCCAAGAGTGCCTGTCTCCTTTCATAGGAGAAGGTGAACATCTCCAGTCCCACTATGGTGCTGAGCAAGGGACAGTGCCTCCCCCCCTGGCTGGCAGTGGCAGGGCTTCCAGCCATGCCATCATCAAAGCTGGCATTTCAAAACCACGGCAACACTCTGCTTACACGACACGGACCCACAGTGGACACATCCCTGCCCATACAGACAGATTTGTGCTTATTTACACCAGCTTCAAACGCTGACTGAGCACAGGAGTAGCTTGGCAAGCTGGGTAAATGAACAACAGACTTCCCTCAAAAAAAACCCAAAATAAGGCACAAAGAGTAATAAAAATCAACTTTTCAGAGATCAAAATTATATTTTCAGCTTGGAGCAATGCTGCTGGTCCCCAAACAGGAGCCGAAACCAGAGGATCACGAATGGACTAAAACACAAAAGGAAAGGGAGAAGAATAAACAAGACAAAACACCGACCATGTAGGTACTGTGAGGTATGTCCACAGGCTGGCATGACTTAACAAGGATTTGCAAAGACCTGTCCAGTAATTGACCAACCTGTGGTTGTCAAGATGCAGCTGGACCTGACCTGCTAACCAGATTAGTGGGAGGTGGAAAGTCCCTACAAGACCTGAAGTCACTGGGTAAGAAATAGGGAGAAAAAATCAAGCGGAGGGTTTTACCCCCCCCTAGAAAGCACAGCTCATGGGACAAAAATGCACTGTTTGAGCTTCACCATCAGCACAAGTTAAATCTGGGTTACGGCAGCCACCAGTCGCGGTTCCTGTAGCTGGCAATGCACAGTGCTCCTCTGTGGCTGGATTTGTCACTGCTGCTCCAGCCCTGTGCTTCCCACCCCACTGTACCTCCCTAGCTACCTTCAGTGGCTTTGCCTGTGAAGAGGAAGGCAATAGGTGGGACGTGGTGCGACTCTGGGAATATATTACAAACACACTGGTTGGCACGTGGGGAAAATATGAAATGTTTGTCACGGGATTCTTGTCACGGGTTCTTGCTGCTAAATTGACTCTGCCTTGAGATTTTGTGCTCTACCTGTGGAGTCCCTTGCCCATGGTAAGACAGGTAGTGAAACACTAGGGACCTGACAAGAAAGCCGGTAGCTCTGGCATCACCCCTGGAGCCTGGTGAAGAGCTGCTGCCCTGCTGTGCATCATCTGAGACCACATGGTGCCTGCTCCAGCCACCACAGCCACTTTCCCTGCTCATGTCCTGACCCCAGTCAACCACCTGGGCTCCTTGGTGGTGCAAGAGCCACAGCTCATTGCATCATCCTTGCTCCACCTGCCCGAGGCAAGTCTCCATCAGCCCCGAACCTAGCAGCTTCCCCAGGAGAGCTTTGCCAGGCAGCCCCAGACAGCTGAGAGGAGCTGAGGCAACGCTTTCCCCATGTCCCAGAAAACACCCAATATTTTGAATTGTTTCCTGGTTCCAGGTCATGTCAAAGTCGAGACCTTTCCCAGTTCCAGGTTCTCCAGAGACAGTGAGGGAGCACCCTCCTCCAAGATTTCCTTGCCAGCTCCTGCCTGCTTGCAAAGACTTGCCCCAGAGGGACGAGGTTGCAGCGTTTCCAAGTGACTGGAAAGGGTTGTTACAGGCGTGTATTCAGATTTACCCACTAAAAGAAAGATGATTTTACCCAGATTCCTAGGAGACCAGAAATGAGGGCAAAAGTGGAGCCTCTGAGGCAGGGAGAGAAAGGTGAAGGTTTAAGGGCAGGGTGGCTGTTTCTCAGCACTGCTGGGAATGCCTCGGTAATACTGTGAGAGAGACGCTGGTGCAAAAAGGCAGCTCCCCTTGGGCTGGAGAGCACCTAGAGATGCTGCATCTCTTTCTCCACAGCCACCTGTCACTTTTTTCCTGGCTGGGAGGTGTCCCAAAAGCTCTCCACACTCTCGCCCACCTGCCTGTGGCTCTGTCCGCAGCCTGACAGAACACAGCCTTTAACACAGATGCAAATCCTGTTCGTACAAAAATAAAGTTGTCAAGAGCTTTTGACCTGAGGGAGTCCATGAACTCCTGTGGAAGAACATGCTGGTACCAGAGCCAGCTGAGGACCTCAGGGTATCCAGCTGAGTCTCACCGTGTGCGGAGGGAGGCAGCGAAGTCATCACTGGGCATCACTGTATCTCACCCACAATTTTTTAGGCCTTCCATTGTAGGCTTTTCTATTTCTGACCTACTACCTAATCACATAAGCTGCTTTCCAGAGTAACTACAGCATTTGCAGCTTTCATTGACTTCCTCTGAAAATGAGAGCAAGGATTGCCAGGAGGGAGGTGCCAGAACCGTACTCGTTTTGATGTGGTTTATCCACCTGGATGGTCCATGGGCTTCAAAAAACACCAGGCAGCAGCAGGGCTAGTAAAGGGCTAGCAGTGCCCGGCTGGCATCTGCCACCCCATATTTTGCTGGTGACTAAGAAGCAAAATATCTGATAAACGGAGCTGTTTGGTTACAGCTCTCTCCACGCAGCAGAGGCTGAACTAGAAAGCCAAATCTGTCTCCACTCTACAATAAACAGTAAGGGCTGGGTTTTAAAAAGCATCTCGCTGTGACCTTGATGGCCCATTTTATGCGTGGTGGCATGGAAGGAAGCCCAAAGGTGAAAAGGCTTAATTAGTAATACCTCGAGCTGATTACTACGTCCCATATATAGGGTGACCTGCATCTACTATCACTTAGCATGGTAATGACTAAGTACAGCATGTGGTTTAAATATCCCCCTAACGCTAAAGCTAAAAGCATCTATAGCCCTAACCCTCTAATTGACTGATGCTAAATATGATAGATTAGCTTTCCATCTCATTATACGTACCTAATCAGGGGATGAGGGTGTTTATACCCTCGGACACATGGTTTTTCATTTCTACTGCCCTATAACAGCAATTAAAAGAAAATTTCTTGTCTAGTCGGGTTTGTTGCAGGCTTATCTTGCACCCCATCTCAGAAAGCTGCCGGGTTGACCTTATGATGGTAATAAAAATAAGCTACAGAATCCTCCTTCTATGTGCGCACCAAGACTTAGAAATGTAGTTGTTGCCTTTGTGCCCTTTGCCTGATGACCCCAAATCAGCAGGGGGCTCTTGCTCTCTGTGGTCATTACCCCCCATACAACTGGCTCATGGACTGCGGTGCCCAGCGGGATAGGCTGGGAGCGAGAAGCAGGGGAGGCTCTTGGCACAAACAACAGCTTAGGCTCCAGTTGCCCATTCTCAACTAGGATGCTCATTTAGATATCGTCTAAAAGAAGTTTACTCATTCCAGCAACCAGCTGTACGAGGTGCCTTTTTCTGCGGTTATCAAACCCAGCTGCAAGGTCCTGCACATCATGCAGGCTCCATTCCCCTAGCAGCCGCTAACCGTGGCCCCGGCCTGAGGACACGGGTGGGTGGAGGACTAAGGCAAAGTCCTTGAGTGACCTCATGTGCAGCTTCCAGCCCAGCTGAGCAGTAATAAGCTTGCTGCATTTAAGCTTTCACTCCACGTCTGGGTAGCTCCAGGCACCTCCTTGCTCATGCCTTGCCTCTGCCTAGGAACCAGTCCTCACAGCAGGAAGCCATGGGCTGGCTGTTGAACTCCACTTGCTGCTGGGGGCTCCTGAGCCTTTTGCTAGTGCTCAGGAGTCCTCAGGATACACTCATGCTCCACCAAAGTGAGAGACACTTACACGAGGTCACCCTCAAAATTTGGACACCATCAACAGACTCTCTGGAGATCTTCCTCTGGCATGTCCCTTCCTGCTGGGAATAGAGAGCGTCCACCTGTCCCTTCCAGCCCCTCTGCCCAGGCTTGGCTAAATGGGGAGAAGAGAACGCTGCTGGCTTTTTGCCCAAGATTCTTTCAGGGGAACCAAAGATCAACCACGTCTAACAAACTTCCTTCGCTAGCATGGCCATGAGTGCTTTGCTTCCTCTATGCTGAACCCGATATAGAGGCTGCAGAGCCAGAACAAAGGCCCAGAGTTCTATCTCCAGACCAGTCCAGACCAATGTAGATAGATCTATATGTAGACACAGAGTAATTCACCACGGGGAGATGAGCCATGTTATAATTTTGTCATTTTCCACTCAAGTGTCCCAGACACTGATTGCAGTTTGGGGATTTTCCTTCTCAGACAAATTACCAGGCTCCACCAAAACAGCTGAGACACGGACAGTTTTGGATTATATCTTCACCAGATCAGCACCAGCAGAGCTCCCCTCCATATGGGCAAGGGAAACGCCTGCCAGAGGCTGGAGACCTGGGGCCACGGTAAATTGTGCAGCGTGAGTTAAATTAAAGGAGTCAGGGTACCAGACTAGAGAAGGCATCCCAAGCTGGCAAGGGAAATTCTTGCTCATTAGAGGTAAAACCAAAAGAGCACCTTCAAGTGCCAGGATATAATTTAGACTCGGGCTTTTCGTGGCAATTTTCGTGGGTCTGCAGGGAGCCTCGCTGAAACTCGGTGATGAAGGTTCCCTCAAGTAGAAGGACTTTGCTAAAGTCCAGGCCTAGATTTGCAGGTTTAAAGGTCACACTTGCCTCCCTCCCACCCCAAGTTAAGGTTGAGTTTTAAACTACTGAGATTAGCATTTGAAAGGCAACATTATCCTGTGACTTACAGGTCACTTGACCAATTTCCTTAGGCAGTTGGAGGCAGGTTTTTGCCAGTGTCCAGGGGAGTGGTAGAAGCACCAAGCTGAACAAAACCACCACCTGGCCTTCTCCTTGCAGAAAGGGTTAGCGATGAGCAAGAATAAAAGACTGAGAAATGGCAAATAAAAAGGCTGCCTCAAGGAGAGCAACATGTTCAGATACGTCTTACCAGGTAGCAATACCTAAGCTCGAGCCCTGGAGCGCTTTCACAGAGCTTAAAAATGGTGGTGACGCAGCTCTAGGTGAAATGCTTACTCTCCTGTCATATTGCCCTCCTGCCTCAAGTCAGAAGGTTTGAGCTACCAATGGTCCAACCTTCACTCCAAGTTTGGAAGACACCAGCAGCCCAGAAACTAGAAAAGACACTGGCCAGAGTCTTGTTGGCATTTGCAAGCCCAACAACCCAGTTCTTAGGGTGAAGATGACACTATGTCTCAATTCAGAAGAAAGCTGTGGTTAGCCCCAAACTCTAATAAACATTCTTACCACCCTCTTTCTTCCATACTCCGTGTTTAGGAAAAGAATGAGACTTGTGCAGAAGATATCTCTGGGCAGCAGAGAGGTCTGTAAATACTAGGAGGTCCAGAACGTTCTCCCATCTGAGTCTAGAAACAGATAAGATGAAGATGTATAAAGTTTCTCTCACTCCTAGTTTAACCACAACACATCTTGGCTTTATCGACAACTCTCACAATGTTCTTCTGTCTGGGCATATGTGGTGGCTACGGTGGTGGTGTTGCTGCCGTTGCAGCGCTTTGAAGATTTTGAGCTCCTGTTCCTGGAATCAAGTGAGATGAAGGTGAAACAGATTTCATGTAAGAAGAAACAGTTTTAGTTCTCACTTGCAGAAAACATGAGGCTCTGATCCCAGTCCACGTTAAACTGGGAATGAGAAACCAGGGGATGAATAAACCCCTCTCTTGAAGGAGGGAGGAAAGAAGCACTGGAGGAACTGAGTCACTAGTTTTGAGCAATCCTGAACTCACTCCTAAAAATCTCTCAACTCCACTTTTACAAGCCCTGTTGCCAACAGTAGCCGTGGGAGCTCAGAGTCGGAGCAGGAGAGTTGACACCGCCGGCAAGTTAAAACTATTCCAGGGCAAAAACCTTCACACTTCAGTTATCAATGGGAGCCCACGCAGAAAAGCCTCCATCTTTGACCCAAGCTTATCTCAGACTTTCTTCCTGGGGTGAAAGGGTTTGGGGATTTGGGGATTCTGCCTGGCAGTAATTTGCCACAAGGGCTTCTAACTCCCACCATCCCTGACACCTGTGGTCCCCAAGTGTCCTCAATCAAACCATCCTCACTCGGGCAAAGGCATCTGCATTTCCCAGTGTGGATGGGGGCAGAGATGAAAGGGTGACTTTCTCATGTCTTTGCTGGGTGCCTCCAAAGTGGCCTTAAGCACTTCGAAAACTACACTCCACCCTCTTGGTCACAGCCCAGACTGTGACCCCTTCTCTTAGAGGACACCGTTCTGTCCTTTCTCTCTCCTAACTTCTAAAACAGGGCATAAGAGAGATCTCCCACAACTTCCAGTCATCTGTGGACATCACTGGAACACTGGCTATATCAGAGTCTCCGCCATCTCACTGAGGACCAGAAGATGCCCAGGTAGACAACTGCCAAGACGACTTATTATTCTTTCATGCTTTTTGACCTCTGATTCTCCCTCCAGGCCTGGCTCCATCAGTAAGATTCTTCCAAGCTGATGACAGCCTGAGGGGCGATGCAGCGGTGTGTGGGAAGGCAGGATGGACAACGAGGCAGGTGGGGAACCGCAGCACGGGATGCAGAAGGCAAAGGATGACACACATGTGCAAGGACTGATGCACAAGTTCAGAAATGCTGCTGAGCCAGCCCTAGGCACAGCAACTATACACCATGTAAACACCTTCCACAGCCTTCCCTGACATTTTTTTTCACTCCTGTGCCTCCTGTATGATGTCTCATTTGTTGTGTGTGGTTTGAGACAGGGAGGCAAGGGGCCACACTGAGGTGACGATACAAAAATGGGAAGCAGTGGAAAAACAAAGAAACCTCATGTCCTCTGTTTTCACAGTTTTATCACCCATCTCTTGGTGTTTGGCATTTTCCTCTAAGCTCCAGTACCTGGGTTCACATCAATTTGTGGACCTGAGACTCAACCTAAAAAATTATAATTACACTACATTCCAGTTACTATCGATAAGGACAAGAAGTGCAAGTCAGAATCTGAAATATTCATAATCCAGATGCTTGAAGAAAAAAAAACCCAACCCAAACCAAAAAGACCTTGACATTTATTATTTTGGAAAGCTCTCTTGATTTCTGAGTGAGCCATGATTTTCAGACAACCTGACTCATCATTTCTGAATGCTTTGGTTTGGCAGCCCTGTATACATTTAGTAATACAAACCCTGACTTGCAGCTTCCAATGAGAACCCTAGTGGCACGATAAGACAGATTTTCATCTCATTAATGTCATTTTCAAATATCAGGGAATTTACTCAGCAGCAAGACTCGTAAAAGCTACGAAATGGTCTCCCTGGGGAGAAGCAGACACCTCCTGACTACACTCTTGAACAGCTGGGCAAACCGAAAGAGAGCAGGCAGCATTGGACAGCTCTTGACTTTCTGGCCAAGGGACAGAATAGACGATCCCAGGCACGTTTTCCTCTTCATTTCTCCTGGCTCTGGGCATTACTAATCAAGTCCTCATACCACAGCCACTGAATCCTCCCTCGCGTCCAACTGGAGAACCAGCAACTTAGGCAGGAGAAACACACAGCTTCAAGGGAAAATACTGTTGCAAACCATTTAGGACTTCACATGGACTAAGAAACCTGTGCCAGTCTTTGAGAATGCATTCAAAGCATCTTCATCCAGCAGCTAGAACGGCATTTTTTACACTAAAGTCCCTTAGGCACTTGGAGTGTCTGAGATTTTTTTCCCATTGCCTATCAAGCAAGTGGTATTAAAAATTATGTTTTTGGCAGCACAGCCAGCCTGAGTAGATGCGAGATGATTTCCATCTATTCATTCTAGACCATCTGCATCTTACCCTCAGCTTTCAAAGGCCTTGATTAAGACGTAGGCCACTGAATTTTATAGCTAAATTTCATGAACCTCTTTGAAAAGGAAAGGATTGCGCAGCACACAAATTTACAGACATCAAAGGGACCTTCCCTTTTCATGCAAGTACTAAAAGCAGAGCAAAGGCAACTAATTATAATTTGCTCTACTGCCAGTTTTCACACTGGAACAAATACAAGCATTTTATGCTTCAAACCTTACAAACTGGTGGTTGCCAGCTTAATATACTCCTAAAGCCAGGATCAAATTAATAGACTAAAACCATCTTGCATCCACTCAGGTAAGCAATGAAGCCAAAAGAGCTGGCAGGCTAGCCCATGGAAAAAGTCTTCCCTTTTTTTGTTTCCTTGCTTTGTTTATAAAAAAAAAAAATCAATATTTCTTTGCATATTCAATGGCAGCATAAACACTAATTCAGCTTTTTTCAAAAGCAACGCTATTGCATAGATACTTCTTATTGAGCTGATCTTCATCCATGCTGCTGACAGAGTCTGGAGGGAACACAACTGAAATGGCAGCACCTTGTAAAAAGTATGGCAGAGTTCAGGGATCTTGGCCAAACGGGGCTGACTCAGGATCTGCTGACTCGAGTGGCTGAAATCATTATGCAGACACGTGAGCTCCAGGCAGGCAATGGAGGGGAAAAGCTGCCCTAAATTATGCAGCAAGATCCAGGTGAAATTGTGAAAATAGAGGAAATCACTTCATTAGGCTTCTAGGCCAAACACAGACCCACACACGAGTTTTGCAGCGACGGTGACGGTAAAGTGGAGTGACCCTGACACCACTTACAGTCTGTGAAAAGCAAAGCTGGGGAAGAATCTTCCTTTCTATTTGATCCCTCTCCCATTAAGCCAACAAGCCCTGGGCCAAAGCAGGTACTGGCTGGCCAGCTCAGAAGCTTTTCCTGCTCCCCGGGGTGTCCCAGGCCTTAGACACCATTTTACACCTTTCAGAGATGTGCAAGCTTTTTTATTTACAGTTGAGAAAAAATCCTAACGGAGCACCTACAAAGGTGTCTTAGTTTCCATTCCCCAAGCTTTCAGGACACAGATAGGAGGGTTATTGCTACACAAATAAAGTTCTCCAAAGGTAGATGTTCTACATTCTTCCAACTATTAGTGGTGTAATCAAAGCTGCTCGGATCTTGGGCCCATGGAGACGGGATCAAGTTTTGGTGTTGAAGACAAGTGGAACCAGACAAGAAGGTCTCGAGACCCCCAAGGAATAACACAACCAATAAAAAGATCCTGGGATGATACCAACATACTCACAGAAAAGTGCATCACTCACTTGTTCTCCCAAGATGATGTCCAGGGAAGGAGAGGTCGTTCATAATCCTCACCAGTGGGAGAGTCAAAAAGCTGTCAACATGAAATCCGTAGAAAGTTTTGGTGGTCCCACTCCTGGTGGCCAAGTTCATTGCACTTACCCCTTGTGAAGCGAGCACTTCTGTAGTTGTAGTGCTGGGAAACTGAGTGGGAAACTGAATGAGGAGTTGCCTTGGGTCATGTCTGTGCCAGACAGGTGAACACTACACTTAATTCACTCATGAAGAAGATGCCACCGTGGCCCCCTCGTGCATAGGCATTCATCCCGGTACCATTTCTTCCTATATGAGAAAGCAATTTAAGCCAGTCTGCACAGCTGGTTCTTGGATAATTTTTCTGGATATCCCCTCTTATTCTCCCACTTACACCATACAATCTGCCTTTCCCCCTCACTTGCCCCACTTTGAAGGAGTGAGGTATCTACAGACCAACAAAGAGACAAGAGGCTGACTGGCTGCGATCCAGCCAGAAGATGCCAATGGAAGGGAGGGACAACCAAAGGATGAAGTTGTGTTTATATGGAAGAGGAGATGTGGGAAACAAAGAGGGAGAACTGGTAAAACACACAAGCACAAAGACAAGAGGAGTCCAAGGGTAACTGAACTGCCTCACCTGTCAAACAGTTCAGCGGATGGTTTTGGGGTAGAAGCAAAGGGACTCAGTCAAGCAGAAAGAGTTTGGGTGGGAAAGGGTAGCACTTGTACGTAGATCTCAGGTTTCATTTCCTATTTCTAGGTCTCACAGCAGGTGTGTGTGTACATATTGGTGGGTCTGTGCCTGTGTAATTTCCTTCAGAAAAGCTTATGGTCCCCTACGTCACCTCCACAGCTGCAGTGATGCAAGGTCTGTGCAGAAGGTCTGTCACCTCAGTCTTTAAGAGTCAGAGCAGCTATCCCTGGGGTATTCAGCCCCCTGAGCTGGAAGACAGGGATGGAGAGCAGAATAACCCCACTCCACCCCCCCCTTAATCCAGGACGAAGCAGTTAATGACCTGCTACACCACCTGAACACCCACAGGTCTATGGGGTCAGAAAGGATCCACCCAAGAGCACTGAGGGAGCTGCCAGAGGAGCTTGCCAAGTCACTCTCCACCATTTATCAGCTACTGGCCTGTCAGCCTGACCTCGGTACTGGGTAAGCTTATGGGGCAGTTCATCTTACCTGAGCTCACCAAGCATGTGCAGGACAACCAGAAGATCCGGCCCAGTCAGTATGGGTTCATGAAAGGCTGGTCCTGCTTGACCAACCTGATCTCCTTCTATGACCAGGTGGCCCGCCTAGTGGATGAGGGAAAGGCTGTGGATGTTATCTACCTATCTCCATTTCAGTAAAGCCTTTGACACGGTTTCCCACAGCATTCTCCTAGAGAAGCTGGCAGCTCATGGCTTGGACAGGTGCACTCTTGGCTGGGTAAAAAAATCTGGGTGTCAGAGCCCCGAAAGTTGTGGTGAAGGGAGTTAAATCTGGCTGGTGGCTGGTCATAAGCAGTGTTCCTCAGGGCTCAGTGATGGGGCCGGGTCTGTTCAATATCTTTATCAATGATTTGGATGAGGGGAATGAATGCTTCCTTAATAAGTTTGTAGATGACACCAAGTTGTGCAGGATTGTTGATCTGTTTGAGGGTGGGAAGGCTCTGCAGAGGGATCTGGACAGGCTGGATCCATGGGGCAAGGTCAATTTTATGAGGTTTAACAAGGCCAAGTGCCAGGTCTTTCACTTTGGTCACAACAACCCCATACAACGCGCCAGGCTTGGGAAAGAGTGGCTGGAAAGCTGCCTGTCCAAAAAGGACGTGGGAGTGCTGGTCAACAGCAGCTGAACATGAGCCAGCAGTGGCCCAGGTGGCCCAGAAGGCCAACAGCATTCTTGGCTTTTACCAGAAATAGTGTGGCCAGCAGGACCAGGGCAGCGATGGTGTCCCCGTGCTCAGCACTGCTGAGGCCGCGCCTCAAGTCCTGTGTTCAGTTTTGGGCCCCTCACTACAAGAAGGACATCAAACGGCTGGCATGTGTCCAGACAAGGGCAACAAAGCTGGTGAAGGGTCTGGAGCGCAAGTCTTATGAGGAGCGGCTGAGGAAACTACAGCTGTTTAGTCTGCAGAAGAGGCTGAGGAGAGACCTTACTGCTCTCTACAACTGCCTGAAAGGAGGTTGTGGTGAGGTGAGCGTTGGTCTCTTCTCCCAAGTAACTAGCAACAGCACAAGAGGAAATGGCCTCAGGTTGTGCCACGGGAGGTTTAGATCGGATATTGAGAAAAATTTCTGTACTGAAAGAGTGATGAAGCATTGGCAGAGGCTGCCCAGGGAAGTGGTGGAGTCTCCATCCCTGGAGGTGTTCAAAAAAGGTGCAGACGTGGCACTTCAGGATATGGTTTGGTAGGCACGGTGATGTTTGGCTGATAGTTGTACTTGATGATCTTAGAGGTCTTTTCCAATCTGCATAATTCCATGATTCTACTTGTCCCTCTCTGCTGCATCTCACCCTTCTGTCAAGTTGAGGCATGTGACTAGCACTGCATAAACATGATCAGCTTTGCAAGAGGTCAGAAATCCTCATTCTGCCCAAGGAAGAGGCTAGAATCCTGATATACAGCTTCAAGCCCAGAAAGGAGGGCAAAGATGTCACAAGAAGCTACAGAAAAATCCTCCAACTTCCAGAAGAAAAGGGAAAGCACAGAAACCTCTCCTAGAATGTCTGGTTTCTACAAACTGCACTGAAAAATTGTCTCAGTTTGTCTCTGGCAGAAGCTTGAGGCTGCAAATGATAAGAAGTACCCTGTGAGTAATAAGCCCTTAAATCCAAACCAAACCAAGCCACCCTGTTTCCTAGTGTTTCTTTCTGTTCTGCTTGGTAGAGCGCTGTGTGATAAAGCCCTCGAGGGGAAAGTGGCCCAAGAAACATGACCCAGCAATGTGCACTTGCAGCCCAGAAAGCCAGCTGTATCCTGGGCTGCACCAAAGAAATGAGTGGCAGGTCAGGGAAGGTGATTCTGCCCCTCTACTCAGCTCTCATGAGACCCTACCTGGAGTCCTGCGTTCAGTTCTGGAGTCTTCATCACAGGAAGGACATGGAGTTGTTACAGTGAGTCCAGAGGGGGCCACGAAGATGATGCAGCACCTCCCATATGAGGACAGGCTGAGAGAGCTGGTGTTGTTCAGCCTGGAGAAGAGAAGGCTCCAGGGAGACCTTAGAGCAGCCTCCCAGTACTGAAAGGGGCTACAGAGGAGGGGCTCTTTATCAGGGACTGCAGTGATAGGATGAGGCAGAATGGTTTTAAGCTGAAAGACAGAGATTTTGATCAGATATTAGGAAGTAATTCTTTATTTTGAGGGTGGTGAGGCACTGGAACAGGCTGTCCAGAAAAGTAATTGATGCTCCATCCCTGGAGGTGTTCAAGGCCAGGTTGGATGAGGCTTTGAGCACCCTGATCCAGTGGGAGGTGTCCCTGCCCATGGCAGGGGGTTGGAACTGGATGATCTTTTAAGGTCCCTTCCAACCCAAACCAGTCTATGATTCTATGATTAGATAAAGTTTATTGTTGTCATGGGAGAAAGTTGTCCTTTTGTCGGTTAACAACTGTGCCTTCAAGCAGTTTGCCAGCTCTGTTGCTCCCATTGCAATAATGATACAAATAATTTAAGCGCTAAGACTTCGGTTCAAAATTTTAATGAGGAACTAAACCCACAAAAGGGTCTCTGTATAGCATAATTAAATAAGAATGGGCCTAAATAAACAGTAAGGTTTTACAAGTTACGTTATAGTTGAAAACAGCTGGGAAGCAAAGAAAGGAGCATTGAAGATGCATGATGTAAAAAGGCATTTCACAGAATGCAAACACTAAAACTTTTCATATCGCACAAACAGTAAAACACTATGAGCACATGACTTCTCTTTGATTTGGAAGAATCTGTGTGGGGCACAGGGCATTTGTTTTTTTCCTTCTGCTAGTCAGCACAATGAAATATTTCACATGGAAACCCAAACAGTGGCAAAAGAGAGTCATTTGTCCTTCAGAAAGAAATAAATACTGCAGAAACAGGTAAAGTCAGTAGGAACATCTGGTTCAGTCAGGCCATGGGATGCTGGATCATGGCTCAAAAACACCAGAGAGTGCTGGGACTCCTCAAAACAGTTTCGCAAACAATCAGAATTGCAAGAAGTCTGTTTGGCTCAGAGCTGCAAGATACTTGCTCGTGCTGACTCCTCGAATCCACTGCAAGCAGTGACATTCAGGCTGAGCCAACTAGCTCAGCATTCAATTCTCTGTCTGCTTCAGCTATTTACAATATCATGTTTGTTCCACTCCTGCCAATATTTGATCCAAGAACTGCGTAAATCCTACAAACACAGGAAGGTTTCAATTTCACATTAAGGTTAACGTCGACAGTGGTGCTGCTGTAAAGTCAGTGCACTTTCACTCCTTGAGAGTGAAATTTCTGGTAAACTTGGTCTCATTTCACTTCCCGCCAGTTCTCTCAGCAGCCCTTCCCCAGAGCCATAGCTATTGCTGCAGTTCTGGGCTTGTGAATGAAAAGTTTCTAAATTCATCTTGGTTTATCATTGGAAGAATTCCTTCTTCAATGGGAGTCAGAATGGGCTCCTCTTTTATAAAATCTGGATCAAAATTGCTCACGTCATCTTTGGATTTCTGTCAAATGAAAAAGACAAAGGGAAGAGATGTCAAGAGCACGTATCATCTGCTTGAGCCTCACTCCACATCTTTATTCTGGCCTGGAGTACAACAACCCACCACCTCCATAACCCATGCTGAGCTTACCAAAGCTTTTTCTGGGGTTGGACTGGGAGCAGTAGAGTGACCCCACAGAGCCCCTCGCAGTGCAAAGTCTTAGAGCCTCTGCAGGCTTTTGACAGGGAGACCTCTCTGATTTAACTGACTTCACCTCTGATGTGTTGCCTGCCCAGACATGGCAGGGCACATAAACCAGTTCCTTTCCTCAACTGACAGCACAGACCCAGCCATTCGAAGCGGTTATCAGCCACGTTTCCAATTAGCTGACTCCACACTGTCCCTCCTTGGGGTTTTGGGGGGTTACACTCCTCTATGTGTGAGCTATTAAATTGGCACTGTAAGGAGCCACCGGGCTGTGGGAAGACAAATGGCTCATCTCCAGGTGCTGGATTCCTGCTGCTTGCCGCAAAGTGGGACTGTTTACAATGCACACACACAAACTGGGTATGTGGCACATTTTGACAAGGTGTGTATTTTTCCTGCATCCAGAATAAGATGTTTTATTTACATTGACGTCTAACGTTCCCAGATGCTGTCCAGCTCATGGCAGAATGAGGAGGCTCCCTTAGCCTTTGATTCAGATCAAGAAACAACCCAAGAACCTGATGCTGAGCTGATAAAGCTCCCCTGAGGGACTCATTCTGCACCCAGTGACCTTTACGGAGCAGGACTGGCTTGACCATTGCCACTAAGAGCTTGCAGAGTGACCACAGCATAAGACAAAGCCACTCCAGGTGACAATTTCAAAGGCAAGGAAGCCACAGAGATAACTTTGGAAAGGCTCTCCATGGAGAGCAGCTGTCTTCTGTCACCAAGCACCTTTACGGCTGTGTGGCACCACTGGGAAAAGGGGCAGCTCTGTGCCCTCTGCAGCCTGTCTGCCTTCGAACCACTCAGCTGACTGCACCCTAAGCAGGGAACACTGTGCTGGGTGCTGTACAGACAGAGACAAGAGAGAGACAGCCCAGTTGTGAAGGGGTAGGTGGAGGGGGCAGGGCAAGGATTACCTACGCTGTTTTATTTTGGGGGCAAGGCAAAGGGTAGTTAGGTGCCTATTCTGCTCCAGCTGCTTTTCCAAACCTGCATCTTTTGGCTCAACTGTTCTTGAAAATCCAGCATGGAGGGGAAAAGTAACCTGTACATCAGCTGGCCAACCAGCAACCAAGCCAAGACCAGAGACCTCACCACCTGGCTCCTGGGGAAGAGCTTTTGTTGTCAAGGTTGCTCTTCCTTCACATTCTCTCCTGTCTCGCGAAAATAAACCTGCTTATAGAGTCCAGATGAGAAAAAAAAATAGAGATCCCTTTCCTCCAACCCTCCTTCCCACGTACAATGCGGGGCCTGAATGGTGGCTCCATCTGACGCTGGTTCAGCAAGTCCCAGTCCAGATCTTTGAAGTAGGGGTGCCGTAGAATCGCGCTCTCGCCTCCCAGCCCTGGGCTGCCCAGCCGCATGTTGGGGTTCTTCGTCATGAACTGCAAAACAAAAAAGGGCTGTTTGTTTCCTCCCATCTGGCAGGGCCACAGGAGAGGGACCTATTAGCAGTCACACAAAAGCTTGTCCTCAGCTTTCCTGTTGAACCCTGTTGCTGGCCAGACTTCTCAATTTCATTTTACTGGAACCGCATGCAAGGAACCTGACTCATTCTCTAGAGGAAGAAGCCGGGGCGTATTTCTCCTTCGTCCCTTTTCTTTTGGTCAAATCCTTGGTTACCACAATAAGAAAAGAAAGTTAAATTGCATCCTTTGCAACATTATAAATGTTGTACAGTGGTTTTAGTGGTCATTTATTTCTATATTAATTTCTCAGGAATACCAGCCCACTCTCAAATGCTCCTCATCAGCGAGCCAGGCTTTGGACTGGAGTCAGTCCTGAGCTGTGCCTTTTTCCTAAACCTCAGCCTGCTGAAGCACAGCCAGAAGCCTACGCTTTCCTTCCTGTCTTCTTAGGAAACAGAGGAAAATGAGCAAGATGCTGGCTTTTAGAGCCCAGCAAACCCCAAGCAGATGAGAGCAGACAGGTGACTATCTCCTCTCTTGGTGAAACTCTAAAAGAGGATTCCTTTTTGTAACGGTTTTACTCTGCTATCAGTGTAAAGAAATCTCAAACCTCAGTCAAAGTGCTCTGATTTGCCAGGGAGCTACGCGAAAAGCCGTTCACCAAGCACACACTGCGAGAGCCCTGGCAGGTGCCCTTTAGATCCTGATAAAAATGATGAAGTGTCAGTGCTGTGGATATTTCTTATGGGGAAGAGGAATATTGGGGGAGAAGAATCCTTTCCCCAGGAAGGAAAAGTGCTAGTTGGCTTGTTAATCTAAGATTACAGTTCTTAAAAAGTCAGTAAAAAATAATCTTTTCCTTACTCTCAAGCATTTCTAATTCATTAGAGAAATCAGGCTATGTTTAAACTGGGAAAATAGCCTCTTTTATTTGCCTATTGAAACAGTAGCATAAAGCAAGCTCTGGTAGAGGTGTCCAGACGATTTCCTCGAAGATGAAAGAGCATTATGTTTAGCAAATAGCTGAACCAGCCAAACCAGACAATCAGTCAGTGTTTCGGGAATGACCAAGTCTGCTGCATCTCAGCAATGGGGAAATGAAAAGAAGGGGAGGTACAGCAAGAGACCGACTTCATTCTGACTGTAGGAGCTTTTTAGAAGGTACAAATTCTCCTAGGACGAGCGGATAAAAGGTTTAGTTATTCCCTACCTATAGAGAAGGCGGGATGAAGAAAGATTGCTGCCAGATTTATTTTAAAAGTCTCCCCAATACCCCATCCTGAGGGGGCTTCAGAGCCAAAGCAGAAGGGGCATCTGCAGCTGAGACCTTGCAGGACCCCAGACTTTGCTGACATTAGCACAAAATCCCCAGCTCCAGCCTGACCTCCTCAGCCCTCAATGTACACTGCCACAGGATTCCCTACAGCAGAACTGTTTTTCACCATTCCACCAAAATACCAGCAGAAAGAGTTGCTGAGTGTACCCAGATTTGTAGGAGCAGTCACCAGAGCAGTCATCAGAACAACTGAGGTCTTTCCATGCTTCTCTAGACTCTTCAATTTATGCAGCATGTCCAGGGGCAGGCCCAAGGACAGGCACAAATTCTCTGTCTCCCAGATCATTTCAACCTCTTTTTCTCCTTTTCTATCCACAGAACCCAAACACAATTTGTTTCCCAAAAGTCTCTGCCTCAAAATTTCTGTAGGATGCTGATCCTCAGACAAAAGCTTGGTTTCTAAAGAAGAAACGGGTCAACCCAAAATCTCTCAGGAACCTGGCTCAGACAAGCCTTTGCAAGTCATGAACTAAACTTCTTTGGTTTGCAAAACAGGCCAAAAATCTCCTGGCAGCTCCATCTTTCTCTAGAAATTCCCTGCCCAACTTCTTTGTCCCCACAGACGGATATCTGCACCCCACTAACTCTTATTTGCATTGCTGGAACACCTAGAAAGTACAAACAAGATTAGAGCTTGCTGGTGTTGGGAGTGGTATAGACCAAAACAGTTCAAAAAGAAAAGACAAAAAAGGAGAGAAGAGCTGAATATAATTCCCATGTCTCCTGACCCACTGTTGCTTCTGCTAAATGTGGAGAGGAAAACAATTCATGAAAACAAACACTCTCTGAAACGGGCCGGTAACATGCTTTTCTTGGGTTCCCATTCATGCTCAACCACATAAGACCCAAAATCTAAACTGGACTGCCCATTCCCAGACCAGTTTGGAGCCCTGGGGTATAAAAGTATGTTTACATTCCCATTTGTTTGCTTTATTCCACATGATGCCAAAATTGCACCAAGAGAAGGCAACCAATGTAACAAACTGAGAGCCAATGTAAATGCATTCCTGGCTGCTAAAACCACCCGTTTTTTTAGGACAATGAGGATTAGGCAATGGCCCATCCCTTGGGGTGGGCTGGTTTGGGCTCTGAAAAAGCAAAACACAAAATTCAAAACAAAATGACTATTCGGTTTCAACTGGCTAGCTTGGATCTGTGCATCGGACCCATAGATCGAGAAACTTCAGTTGGGTGTCTCTAGGCACCATCAACTCCATGTTTGGTGTCCAAATGTGGCAGGGAGAGAGAGGGTGAAGCTTCAAATTCACATCCCCCCAGCTGGCTGCTGAGAGCAATGCTGGGCTGGAGCGATCCACCACCACCCGAAACCACTCTGGAAAGGGTTTTTCTTGTCTCCCAGATACTTTAACACCCTAGCACAAGCTAGCATGACCTTGGAAGCGATTGCAAGTCATACACTCTAAAAAAGAATATCAACAGAGTGTGAAGAGGCCTCAAACTCATAGTGATCTGCTTCAACAGAAGGGTGGGTCTCATTTCAAGGGATGGTCAGTCTCTTCTTGTTAACTTACATTGCTGAGGAATGTATTGCACGCTGTGCTGACTCCTCAGTTGCATCTGTGCAAGGGAAGCAGCACTGAAATTGTTTTCTTTAAATGTCATCACGCAGTATATGATACCCTGGGCAGCCACAGCATCTTGCAGGTTACTCACCCTGTGGATAACCATGTGCCTGTGACAGAAAATGTGTGATGGGCCTTTGCTGCTCTTCCCTTATGTAAAATCTGGGGAAGTTTGGAAAAGTCTGGTCCTAGTGAAAGTGGGGTGTTTTCTCTGGGAAGCAGCTCCAGCCTTTATTTGACAACCGAGCTGAAAAGCAAGCATGCAAACCGTGACTCCAACAGAGAGAGCACTGATGCTTCACACTGGAATTCACCTGCCTTACTGTAAGAGCTGTAGAAAATTAAAGGATGATGTTTTTGAAGCCAGTTTCCACTAAAATGGATAACAAACCCTCTCAAACACTATTTGAATTCACTAGAAATTACTGTACTGACAAAGAGGTAGATGAAGTTTTAGTTTGTGTTGTCCAGCAAGTCAGGAAAAAACAAAATATTATGATGACCTCTCAAAGGCTCAAAAGCTCATGAATCTCTTTCTTTCTCTCTCTCTGCCTTAGGCAGCACTGACATTTCTCTGCTGAGAGCCCGTCTCGCGCCACCTCTGCTATCTGACCACGCAGCAAAGCAAACAAAGAACTCGAGATTTCTGGGGGAACTTAATTACAAGCACAGCCTTCAACTCTGAAATAAGTAGCTGGAGCCCATACCCACGTCTGACCACGAGAGGCACTTCTGCAGCAGGAGGGGTAAAGCTGAGTGCCCAGAGCACACAGACACAGGCCTCTGCACACATACAGGCTGTTCAGGGGAAAGCTTTTCAAAAGTGCAGCTAATCTTTCATGGGACCCTTCGGCTGCATTCAGAAACTGCTGCTTACAAAGTGTTGGCTGTTCCTGGCATCCACGAGAAGGCCGGAGTTGGACTTTGGCTTCACAGGCTGAATAGCCAAAAATGTCATTCCAAATACAAACCTCCAGTGTTGTTGCAGGTGATAAAAGGAGATGTTCAGCAGAAAGTTTTTCATGGCAAAATGTCATCTCCTAGTGTTTACTTAGTATCCTTAAATTTTCCTGACAACCCCAAATCCAGCATCAATCTCAGCTTCTGGCACAAAGAGCTCAGTGAAGAAACAGAAACAAATTCAGCAGTAACAACAACAAGGCAAACCAGAGATGATCCTGAGCAAAAAGCAACACGTAATCACCCAAATCCAAAATGTTTCCCAGCAAAAGGTTGGACTCAATGATTTTGAAGGTCTTTTCCAACCAAATGAGTCTATGATTCTATGAAAACCAATAACAAGGCTATCAATCTTAAACTTGAAACAGGCCATCAAGCCCTCACTCTGCAATGATGTCCAACAAATTATCCCATTCCCAGTATAAAGAGCCCCTTGGGAGCATCTACAGACTGGATCCCTTTGGGCTACACCAATTTTGCCGAGCAGAAAACTTGGGTGAGGCTCTTGCTGACCTCACCTAACCCTCTCAGCAGCATCACAGCCAAAACCAGCAGCTGGAATAAGCCAAACCCATGACTTCATGAAATCATTTGAAAACATTTACTGAAAGAAAATGCAGCAAGCCGTGACAAGAAATTAAAAGCTGGAGATTAGTCCACAGAAGGCTTGTGAAGTTACAAGGAAAAAATGCAGACATAGCAGTGTCAACCACTGGGAAAAATCTGCGTCAGCCCTGGGACCTCAGCACACGAGCAGGTGAGAGACTGCAGGGGACCCATGCTGGTCCTCCCCTTAACCTGCTACGTGGCTTGGACCACGCTGGGAAGAGTCCCAAGTCTCCCAGTCTGCTGGCTGTACTGGACTCCTCCAGTGCTGCTCACAAGCACTATTGCAACTTCTGTCTCAAGAAGCTGAGCTTGCACATCAGTCTAACAGCCTGGAAGTTGGTGAAAGGCATTCATTTCCTTAAATTTACAAGCTCCCTTTCTCAACACTGAAATCCCTGATAGGCTTTTACGCAACTCACGTATGTGTTAATTGCATCAGGATAATTAACGTCAGGAGTAATATCACAGTGACTAGATTATGTGAAATTGTGTCACATTCTAGGAAAACACTAAAAAGCCCAGCTTCCTTCAAAGAAGTTAATACGCTTCAGGGACAGGAATACAACTTTCTGCTCAGCCATTCCCTTCACATTGACAGCCACCCGGATGAGGAAGAAATCATTATTTCTTGTCTTAAAGAAAGTTTTAGAAGCAGCAGCTCCCATCAGGACTCTGTTGTCCTTGGTAGGGTCCATCTACCTTGTAAGAGAAAGCCTGGCCCCCTAAGTAGCTCATCTTCTAAATGCAAACGCATGGCAGAGACGGAGGCTGTCCCTCATGTGTCATGGTTTTAGCCATTTTAGCCCCAGCGAGCAACTAGGACCACGCAGCCATACTTTCTCCCAGCTTCTCGTACCCCTGGTCACGAGCAGAGCATGGAAACCTCAAAAAGTCCTGATTTCTTAGCAACAACTGAAAACATCAGTGTATTATCAACATTCTTCTCACACTAACTCTAAAACACAGAAGCTGCTGGGAAGAAAATTAACTATATCCCAGAGAAGTAGAAGCATTTCCTGGCAACAACTAAACCAATATGTGTTACCAACATTATTCTCATACCAAATCCAAAAGACAGCAGCTACTGGGAAGAAAATTAATTCTGTCCCAGCCAAAACCAGGACACCATCTTACAGGCACGGAACAGAGCCCCAGAAAAATCCATCACTTTATTTTGCCAGGAGCGCAAGGGCAGACTGTCACAGACACGATGGCAGACCCTCAGTCCCACCTCCTCTCCATCACAGCTTCCACGTGCCCCAATGGGCCCCTATTTAGGACTGTGCTAATGTCAACCCCAACCCCTTCTGTTAAATGAAAGCAAGATTTCCCTGTACATGGTATTAACATTTCCTGCCTGTTGGTATTTCTACCAAAGCAAAAAGGAGCAGCAGCACAGGAGATTTAATGCCCCACAGTCTCCCTTCCAGAAACGAGGGAGAAGATCAGGAGATAACAATACACTCGTCTCCATTAAGATTCATGAGTTAAACTAACAGGGCAGAAATTAACTCAAAAGGAAATAAGATTTCTCAAATATCTATTTGATCTCAGACAAAAGGGAATCGTTATATAAATAGAGCAATTACTCTAATTAAGTCTTCCCTCCATGAATCTCTCTCCAGTGAATGCTGCAGTTGCCGAAAACAGTTTGGCCGCCTATTATGTAAGGCAAACAAACTCGCAGTCTGGGGTTTCATTAGCCTTCATCCACCCCTAAACAAAGGAGAAAAAAGATGGCTCTATGGTTTTGGCTCTTAATGTCTGTATTATTCTTAAAGATTGGAAGCCAGGAGGCATCAGCATAGCAGAGACTTTTTTTTCCCCTTCTTACTTTTTCTTTAACAAAAAGCCGTTCTTCAGAGCCAGTCTTGTCTTCGCTCTCCTGGGCAAGGCACAGTCCCACCGGGGTGATGCTCGCAAGTGCGTCTCGCTTCCCCATACAAGAGCAATCCGGGGCTCGGACACACAAGCCAGTTACAGGCACATAATTAAATGGTGCCAGCTGAAGCTCCACGGCTCTGGGAGCAGGGTGGTCCAAGAGCTCTTCCATGGAAGTCACTCTACTTACGGCAGCTCAGCTGGTGCCTGATAACTTAAACCACGGCAATCGGGCTGCGGATGTGAGCCAGGCACTGGGGAGCCTGAGTCCTACTGAACTTCAGTGAGGATTGTGCTGCTGGGAGTAGGACTTGGGGTCACTGCAGCTTCTCTGGAGTGCTACCTCTGTTTTACCCCGTGGATTTGCTTTCACTGCAGCCATTAGAGACCCCGTGGCATTCGGCTCTCTACCCTACACACAGCAGGATCGATTGCTAAAAACCCTGATTCGGCACCGGTGCAATTCATGGTGGTGCCGAGCCAGAATACGACCCGTGCATGCACAGGGTGCTTCTACCCCCGTGCTAGGGTCCTGGGCACAGAACACGGTGAGCAGGTGAAATCCTTCAGGGCAGAGAAGGTCCAGTGAGTGCAGTGCCAGGGCTCAGAAGTACCAGACTACCCTGGAAGCATTTTAACAAGAGAGGAGAGAGGGAGAGAAGAGTGTGAGATCTCAGTTATTTCCTTTTCCAGATAAAAAAGGAATGGGAAGGGAGGTAAAAACCAGTCTTCAGCCCTGCTCCTGAAAGCCAGAAGACTGTAACGCTAAGCATGAAAGCAGTCACATGTTTAATGTGCCTGCCGCAGGCAAGAAGAACAAAATGTCAGTGCAGTGGATATTAGGCAGATAAATTTGATCTCGCTTTCCCCTAGTGCAGAAATGCCTGCTCCATGCTGCCCAGTCAAAGCCCAAGGGAACAAGAAGGATAAACTGTATCACAAATGGTGGTGAGCAAAAGAGACTTGCAAAATAAAGCAAGGTAGGCAGAGCAACTCACTTTGGGATAGACACATCTGGTTCCACATCTCCTGGCAGTGTAAACTGATGTAACTTTGCTGACTATCACCAGGAGGGAACTTAGCTCACAATATGGGAATTAAATGTCATCTGAATAGCTACAAACTTCCTTACTGTGCTGAGATCTACCTGCTTCCCTGCCTTTCCTCACTCATCAAGAATAAACTCATCAAAATAATGCAGAATGAAAAGGCCACAAGTATCAAATGTATTGGCCCCTGATGATAGACAAGGATTTTTGATAAAGCCTTTGGTACTCCTGTAATAAATAATAATAAACTGAAATTAATTGTAGTCATTAGATATGTGGAATATTTAACATAGATTTTAGTCAAGATGTCACTCTAAAAATCTGTGTTTTCAGAACTGATGAGTCAAACCCAGTTCCCACTTGGGTCACCAGCTGCACAGGCTGCTCAGATAGCATCAGACTCCAGCTGCTGTGTTTAAATTACCCCAACTGGAGTATAGGTATGCAGATCAATTACTAAATCAATACATCAACCGGAGCAACACAAATGTGGAGGGAGAATGAGCATCACACTTATTAACAGACTGGGGGCATGATCCTACTCTCATTTTAAGCAGTGGTAAAGTGTCTCTAGGGTTGTATGGGAAAACAATTAATCCTTTTCTGAGAGTCTTGTCAAGAGGAACCAGGAATCTATTACACAACCCTGGGTGGCCTATTTGCATAGGGTCAAGTACAAAGGGGACTAAAGTGCCCCAGACAAACCTGTAAAGGCCAATTAGGGGGAAAAAAAAATCATAGGAAAATATAATACTTCAAAGGAGCTTTTTTTGTGGTCTTGGTTATATTTCAATTCTTTTAATTTTGAAGTTCCTGAAAAGACACAGCAGGTCAGAAAGTTCAAAGCTGGGAGGATGACTTAGACCTACAGCCCTGAACAGCTGGGACAGTTGGAGATCTGTTACCCCTGTAATGGTGCTGAGACCTCCCAGTCAGACGGGCTGGCCCCTCCACTGGGGACTGCACAGCAAGAGCTGGTACCACCATTCAGCAATCAGACCCAGCTTCTCAAGGGAAACTTCAGGCTGTCCTCCAAGATTGGATTTCAATGAATTTCACCAAAACACCTTACAGGGTCTATAATTGCACTGTTTGGGAATCCTTGAGCGATCTTCCAAGATTAGATTTCAATGAACTTCACCAAAACACCTTTCAGGGTCTGTAATTGCACTTTTTATTTGTGGCAGAGCTGAGAAGTGGGCTCAGGCCACAAGTTTTAGGCTTGGCCATGGGAATCGCTTCTTCCCAAGCACCTAAGGAGCAAGCAGAAAAAGAGGTGGAAGACAAAGTTAGCACAATGAAAGCTCCTTCACTTTTTTCTCCCATCTCTGGCAAGAAAGAGGAGGATGAGTCACACTTGACATTACAATAGGCCGGGTTAGGAGCTTTTGTTATGAAGCAAATCTGAGCCTGCATGCTGTGGACTTAAACAAGAAGCTAATTTCAGCCTATTGGAAAGGGAAAGGTAAAAGAGCTAATCACTACTTTGAGATTAATTTGGCCTTGGCAAGCTATATAGGGATGGCTTTAGTTTTCTTTCACAGCGAATTATTCAGAAGCATGGGGCTATTACCGTGGGGAACTTCAGAAAGGGCTGTGATCAATCCACAGAAGAGATTAAAATCATGGGGGAATGCTGTTTGTTGTTTGAGAATTAGGAGGCAAGAGACAGCACATTACAGAGATGGGTATGCGAGCTCAGGCAAAAGAGGTAAGAAGGCAATCTGTGCTGGAGCACAGCCTTGTCACTTCACCACAGTGTATGCTTACAGTAAAAAAGGTCTAGACAAGAGATTATTTAAAACTGCAGAACTCCTTCCCAGCTGGGAAACAACAGGCTCCGAAGTCCTGGTTTTGCTGCAGAAGCTCCGGAGCTAACCAGGAAATGCAAGGTAAAAGCATTTGTAAAAAAACAAAATAAAGGAAAAATGTGTACTCAGACCCAGCATAGAGCTTCACACAGACATTTAAATATTGGCCTCATACTGACAGCCAAAGCTTAATCAAACTGTGCAAGAGGATTTATAAAGCCTGCCAACTCGGAAGAGATGCCAAGGAGAATAATTTATCGGCGTATTTGAAGGCATTTTTAATACCTATCCACCTTTGTCAGCAGGCTCCTCAGCTCTGAGAATAATGAGCTCATCTAGATCCCTCTTTGATTTCAGTAGGTCCAACCATTGTGTGCTTCCTTTTCCTTTTAGTCTTTGCCTAAAAAATAATCCTGCCATCTTATTCATCCAGAAACAAGTTCATTCTGGCAATTCCAGCACTGTATGTGGAACAGATTCTCTGCCTTTTTCTATTTACTGGGAAGATCCTCATCCAGATCTGCAGGATGTAAGGGCAAAGGAGAGACATGTGCCTTGTGCAGAGTGGCATAAAGGAAATGCAGGCAACCTTGCACCACCAGCATCTGGTTGGCTCGCTTCACACCCCTTAAGTGTCCAGGAGAGGACTGAAAAGCACAAACATAGGGGTCTGGTTTTGCTCACACAGTGGCCAAATTGACCACCCAGAACTTATGGAAAAGGCAAGGCAGAAAAGGCAGCAGGAAGCACATATGCATTGTGCATGGATGTGCCAAGCAAAGCACAGCCCAGGTATTCTGAGTCATGTGTTGCTTGCTGTATCATGCAAGGAGGATGCAGACACCCATTGTGGTATCTGAGCTGATGACAGCCAGTTCTGACCTCCCAGTATCCAGGGCTGTTGGTCCCTGAGCAAGTGCAGTGTATGAAGAGAATAAATTCCAAAGTTCAGAAGATCTCATCCTCTGTGCTGACATTACGGGCAAGCAGCTGCAGCAAGTAGGCAGCTTTTACCATCCTTGTTTCCCTGAACTTAGATGTCCCTGCCAGCAGTCTGAAACCAGCCCTTTCCCTTCCACTCCCCTGTCACAGCAGAGTTTTCACTTTGATTACATCAAAAGATCTGCCTCTAAAGTCTTCCTGCTGTGAAACCCCTGACCCTCTGCCTCCTGTCCTCATTGATGACATTTTCAAGTTGCTTACAGCGGAGGGGTCGGTCTGGCTCAGCACAGAGCACAGACCATCCAGAAAGCCTTTCTGAAAAGAAGCCACAGCACACACAAAAATGTTCCTCACTGAGGCTTTGGGCAATCATGCTGGCATCTCCTTAGGATGCACCTCGAATCTTGTGTTCAGTTTGGGTCCCTCACTACAGTAAGGACATAGAGTTGCCGAAGAATTTCCAGAGAAGGGCAATGAAGCTGGGGAAGGGTCTGGAGAACAAGTCTTGTCAGGAACGGCTGAGGGAACTGAGATCATTTAGTCTGGAGAAGGGGAGGCTGAGGGGAGACCTTATCGCTCTCTACTGCTACCTGAACGGAGCTTGTAGTGAGCTGCGTGTTGGTCTCTTCTCCCAAGTGATCTGACAAGGGATAGGATGAGAGGACATGACTTCAAGTTGTGGCAGGGGAGGTTTAGAATGGTTGTTAGGAAAAATTTATTTACTGACAGAGTGGAGAAGCATTGGACCAGGTTGCCCAGGGAAGTGGTGGTGTCACCATCCCTGGAGGTGTTCAAAAGCATGTAGGTGTGGCACTTTGGGACATGGTTTAGTAGGCACAGTGCTGTTGGGCTGACAGTTGGACTTGATCTTTGAAGTCTTTTCCAACCTTAATGATTCTATTCTATGATAGGGAGTTTACTCCTCCCACAGCACAGCTCAGTTTTCACTTTGCTTTCTCTCCTTCATCTGGGTCTGAAGCGAGTGCCCTAGGAAATTTCTTTTCTGTATGTCTCCAACCTTCTTTCTTCTCAGCCTGTTACAGAAAGCCCATGCAGCACAGCCTGAGCCTTCATGGGCTCTCCTGGAGCTGTTATCCTGCATACAGTCAGACCGGACTGCCCTGAACTCTGACCATGAGAGACAATAGAATTTCCTCAGAATTTCTTTGGAATGGCAAGAAATAACCATCTCAATCCTGTGATCCCTAGACACACACAAACATAGTAATCAAAATTACCACTCACTAGGAGCCATCACTTAGAATTCCTGAGAAATGATGGGAAACGCTGCTCATTTTCACCAGGAGGGGCAGAGGACGATACCCTTCAAATTCAGTTTTTCCTCATCTGGTATCACTGGCAGATTCAGGGAAGAAGAAAACGCTAACATACACACAGATTTTCCTAACTGCTACCTAACTTACTTCCACGTATGCAAAGCATTTCTACAATTCACCATCAGCGTGCTCTAACTTAACCTCCTGTTTTAAGGTAGAATTGGGCCACATTTTGAAATAACACCCACAAGCTTCCCCCATCAAATCCAGAGAAACTGCTGGTGTAACAATACAGCACTCATTATAGTACCTTGTGGGGAAGTCCTGTGTCTGAGGGTTACCCGAGTGACTGAGGGACTCAGGGTGGCCTCATATTCACTCTTACGGGCAGCAAGGGAACGACAAACTTCTGCAGGAAGTTTTGAAAGCCTTTTTTAATTAACAGGATGAAAATTGACTGATCTGCTGTAGAAGGGTCCCATACCTCTCTGTGGCTGAAGATGAAGCGCCTGGTTGCCATCTGCACTGTAGCATTCCTGAGCCCTTTTCTTGCTTTCCAGAAAAACTCATGTATGTTGTGTGCTAACTGTACAAACAAGCCAAAAACCCCTAAGGAACTGACTGAAAAGCCCTGTTTTCAGGGGTTTAGTCTGTGACATTGGCTCACAGGAATAGGAAAAGAGGCTTTTCCTTTCTAGATCATGGCTTTTTTGACTTATTGATCACGGTTCAAAGCTGTCTGGAGGCAAAGGGGTTGGATTTAAACTGTGGCACATTTAACCGTTCCCCCTGTGGCTGTTCCCAAGAGCCATGCAAGCTCCTTCCTGGCGGCTGGCAGAAGCCAGGAAGGAAATCCCAACTCGCTCATCTTGTGCTCCGACAGCTAAAAATGAGTCCATAAAGGACAGGTCATCTGAGCAGAACCTGGCTCTTTCTGACCCATAGCATCATTATTGCTGAGCACTGATTCCCAAGCACAACACTCCCTTGACATTATCATGGCAGAGCAAAGGGGATTTTAAGCAAGTCTGCAAGAGCGAAGTCTCAAGGAGGATGGCGAGGTGGTGGTGTCTGTGTGTTAGACTTCAGTGGTGTTGTCAGGGTGCAGACAGTACCACAGTACCAGGGGGGGAGTGAACTCAGTGACACGAAGCAGCAGACAGTTCACTAAACCAGAGTATTTGCCTTTTGAGTCAGCGTCACTTCCAGGCTATTGTCCTCTAGAAAAACAGATCAGCTTCAAGTTTTCCTTTCGCATCCTTGGCACCATATTGTTGACATAATTTTTCTCTGAAATACGGGTCACGTTAGCTCTCAGTTGAACTCCCTCACCCTTCAATCCCTCTCACTCTTCACACTAATCCACCTGCATTTGAATCCCCCCCCTATTGTTCCACTTGCGCTGGATTGGAGTGCAGGCTGCTAAAATTGCAGCAAATTTCCTCTGCACTTTCCTCTTTTCTTGCCTGGTGTTAATTTTTCCTATGAAAACCACTTGGAGGGGACATAACCATTTTTACCCAGCCTCCTAACTCATAACTCTGATCATGTTTTCTTCAAAATACACGTTTTTAACCAGTTGGAGGGAAAACAGGCTTTAGTCTCATTTGTGTCCCCAATGTATCCAGCTACAGGTAAGGCTGCTCAAGAGTCATTTTTGGAAGGATCGTTTCAGCTAGGTATTTCAGAGCGGAAATTAAGACTGGAGGTTGGCACGCAAACACCAAGAGACACCTTTGGCTTCAGCAGACTCAGCCATGGCAGGAATTCAGAAATCCAAGGTGCAGAATGCAGAGCAAGGCTAACACTTCCCTGGGAAGATGCTGCTTTCTCACTCCTGCAGTTACCTGGTTCTGAGAGTGAAAATATCTAAGCTGCAATTGCTCATCCAAGTTTCCAAGCCTTTGGGCCAACCGTTGCTACGTCAGATCATCAGTCCATGGAGCGACTCAATAGGCTTAGCCCTTCTCTCCTCAGCTGAAACCAAACTTGGAAAGGAAAATCCCTGCAGCTTTCCCTGTGAATTTGCTTCCCATTACACCATCGACTTTTGAGACCTGATTTTCACTGTGTCCTTTCATTCTCCCCTCCAACTAAGCCTGACTGTGAGCAAGACAGCGTGACTGAATTGCATTTGAGAAAGTCATACGTGAAGCGAGCGAAACATGATGCCAAAATACCACCCCGCTTATGGGAAACGAGAGGATTGTATTTCATTTTGTAGTTCACTCAGCTGAGTCCCAAAGCCTCTGGCTGCCTGGAAAGCCACCCTTTTTGCTCAAGCACATTTGCTAGTGACGATTTACAAATTCAGAATATCACTGTGCTGTAGCAAAGCAAACTCCAGCTGCACTCTCACCATAAGAAATACGGTGCAGCAGTCTCTGCTCTCTGCACGCTCACAAGGTTTCTCGTTCACAGTCTCTTCATCATCAGACACTGGTGACAACTCTGTCAGTGGATGGCAAAAAGTATTTGAAGGGATTTCTTTCACAGACACAAACCCGATAGCTCTTCTGCCATAAACTCCTTGTGACTGCATTCAGGTAGGGCTATGGAGAAACATTTTTGGGGGAAATCAAAAGCAAAGCAAAACTTACGTTTTGAAGTGAGCTGAAGTGGTCTGGATCCATTCAGCAGCAATTCTCCTTTTCTGTACTTTTTTTACTCCCACAGGCAAATCCATGCTCAGCTTGGCTTCCTCACTCAAGCAGGGGAGACCTCAGTTTGAGTCCTCTCTGCCTGACTTGAACCATCAATACCTAAATTCCCCAGTGACACACTCAGACAGGGCAGGGTACATGAGACAGACTTTCTGCTTCCCTCCTCTGGAAGTACTGACTCCAGCAAAATCCTGCTGATTTACACCGCTTTAGTTCTGCCCTACTCTTTCCCCAGCTCCGAGGGGAAGTATCAAGCACCAAAAAACATTAAAAAGGTAAATAGATGAAACCTCCTTTTTCTAGAGCACAAATATTTCTGCTTTTAATTCTAAACAACATCCCAGGACATTGAGATTGTTTTTGTTTTCCTTGGTACCAGTGCTCAAAAACACACCAGGACCACTCAGTGACCTAAATTAGGTCCTTAGGACATTTTTCGATTGTTATCAGGAAACTGCAGAGATGAACAGGATGCAACTTTCAGAAATCAGGGGGTTTGCCATGGAGGGAAATTGGTGAAAAAGAATTATGGTAAACGGAAGCAAAACAAGCTAACAGCATCTGTGAAATGGGTCCTAAAACCCTATTATCCTTGTTTACAACGAATCTCTTTATGAAGACAAATGGATCAAGTGGCTTCTAAATACAGACATATCCATTTGTAAAGCATCCCTAAGCACCTACACCTAATTGCATCTTCTTGGCAGAAGAATTTGATTTTCATTTCAGAGCTCTATACTACTCAAGACTAAGTGAATTCACACTAGTCCTGTTCAAGGTTAGAAGCCAGAACTTTAGTGAGAGGATAATCCAGTTATTAAGACTATTAAGGCCTTAGCCTGCAATACAAGAGACCCAAGGCTTAACTCCCTGGCTTTCCACAGGCTTCCCATGCCACGTAATTATTTATAATCATTCATGTCACTGCAGCAGCTGAGCACTCTGATTTTCCAGAGCTCTTAATATCATGAGCTGGAAAGTACTGTCACAGCTGTAAATCAGGAGGCTTGAGTTCACTTTTTGTTGGAAGTAAACATAATAGCGCTTAGAAGATGCTCACATAGTAATAATGCTGTATCTAAGAGAAATGATATTAGCATCAGAAGCCTATACGAAAAGCACCTACATATTTAGCAGCTAGAAAGTCCACTGTTTTTCTTCATAAAATAGCCAGTAGGAAAGAAAAAGCCAGAGTCACCACATAAAAATACTGACCAAATATTATCAGTACACTGCAAATATAATACCTCAGCAGTGATGACATTTGTTATCATGAAAAAGAAATCAAAGTGTGGGGATTTTACCCATTTTAATCTAGAGGCCTGAACAATCTCATGACAATTTCCTTCCCATTAAAGCAAACATACTCTGATGCCTCTGAAAACTCAGCATAAGAAAGGGAAGAGGAAAAGAGGAGCTCTTCTAGTGAACAGCTCTTGATCTCAAAAATAGCTACTGTGATGCTGTGGAAATTCAGGCTCCAGCCAGCTATCATCAGTGCTGTAAATTAAGATGCGAAAGTCCCCTCCAGGTAGCAGCCACTCAAGGAACAAGAACACTGAAGAACCGAAAGCCCAGTAATAATTTCAGTTACAACTTCCTGCTAGGTAATCACAAGGCTCCTGGTTAATGCCCTAAATTTCAGTCTATTCCCCAAAGCAGACATAGAATCATAGAACGCTTTGGGTTGGAAGGGACCTTGACAGGTCATCCAGTCCAGCTCTCCTTCTGGAGCTCAAACATCTTCACAGTGTCACAAGGTTGGAAAAGACCTTTGAGATCATCGAGTCCAACCTATGACCCAACACCTACACCTACTCCTACTTGTCAACTACTACAACATCTTCAACTCAATCAGGTTGCTAAGAGCCTCAGCCAACCTGACCTTGAATGTTTCCAGGCATGGGGCAACCCGTGCCGGTGTTTCATCACTTATATCCTGTCTAAATCTATCCTCCTTTAGTTTAAAACCATAACTCCTTGTCCTGTCACAACAAGCCTTGCTAAAAGGTCTGTCCCCACCTTTCCTGTGGGCCCCCTTTCAGTACTGGAAGGCCATTATAAGGTCTCCCCACAGCCTTCTCTTCTCCAGGTTGAACATAGTGTAGTGCTTGTCTTGAGCAACACGTGCATTGCAGAGAGGCAGTTTTGCTTTCATTTGGGTTTTACCAGCAACATGTGATAACGCAGACAAGCAGAGTGGCTGGAGAGAAGACATTTTTCAGACAAGTAATCAGCAATTGTTAAGTTCACTGTGTAGTTTTGGAAACGCTTGCTCCGTCTCTTACTTGAATTCTTAGCTCCCTCCTTAATTCTGTCCCTCTTTCTCCAGTGCCTCTCATTAAGCTGCTTGCCTGTTAATCACAGGAGGGACCAACTTTTAAGAGTTGGGCTCTGAACGTGGGCTAGAGCAGCTTGTGCTGGCTGTTTCTTTGAGGTTCCAATCAGAATAAGGCAAATAAGCATTTCAACAAGAAGCTAAAACACAAATCATATTTTATTCTGACTTGAAATTCCTGTTATGATGAGGATCTACGTGGCCATATTTTACCTCCATCTCGTACTTACACAAGATACCTGCAACAAATCCACTCTGCTATTACTTGTCACTGTAGAGAAGGAATTGGCTCAGGCATTCAAGAGTCCCAATACAACAGTATGAATGCTGCTCCAGAAGCTGAACAGCCAAGTTAGGTCTCCTGAGTCATAAATCAACACCTTCATCATTTAACCACCTTTTGATTCACTTGGTAAAACCAGTCAGTTCCAGTGCACTAGGCACTGTTTGTACAAGCACAGTCTGAAATCTTAAAAAGCTTCATTCCCATGTCACAGACAAAGATGTGAGGCATGCGGATACGAGAGCTCCTGAGAAAATTCAGGAATACACTGTAGAACAAAGATTAAGCAGAGCCAGCAACAGCTCCCCTCAAATTGTTCACTGTAGAGTCTCATTTTTTCCCCCAAACACACAAACCCCCAAAGCCTGTCTTTGTCTGCAAGTAGACAGTAGTCCCTGGGGGATGGCTGGTACTACCAATAGGCAGAAGTAAGGATTATCAGGAAGACTTCACTTTTTTGCCGCTCCCGTTGCACGGAAATCATATGGTCACTGCTGATGAAATATTGTGCATACCTGCTGCTTCTCTTCTGGAAGGTGACCATATGTTGTAAATCATTAAGTCAGCAGCAGAATGCCCAGACACACAGACATGCACACGCTCTGCTTGCCAAGTTGGCTGCTCAACCGTATAAAGGACATAACTATGCAAACACACTTAAGCGTGGTAGGATTATTTTTTTTGTGTGTTTACTCTTCAATCCAAGATAAGAAAAAGGTCAGGGTCAGGGTAACCACAATTTCTGAGTGCCTCTTCTCCAGTCTGCTTCCTTTTGCTAGATTTAGGCTGAAGAAAGCCAGGACAAAGAGCTGTAAACAGCCAAGGAAACTCACCGCTTTGAGGATTGCCACTGCATCCTGCTGTAGCCACGTTGGGTAGACAACTTCATCGTTCAGAATGGCCTCAAAGAGGTCGTCCTCGTTCTCCGCTTCAAAGGGCGCATGGCCACACAGCATCTCATACAGCAGCACACCCATGGCCCACCAGTCAACATCTGGGCCATACAGCATCTCCTGCAGGATCTGAAGAAGGGATAGGTAAGAAATATTAATCTGAAGCTTCCTAAACTGAACAGAGAAGGAAACCAGATTTGGAAACATTAACGCAGAAGTTCTTGCTGCATTCTAACAGCACTCTCTGCTAGGCTGGCTGGATGTCCAGGAACATATAGGTGATCTCAAGCTGGGAACCCCCAAATCTGCACTAAGGCACATCAGATCCATTAAAAACGGGCTGAATTAGCTTGGTTGCTCAGAGTCACCCAGGAAACAAGCACTTAGAAATAATGCTAGGGTTTAGGAAGAGAAGAAGAGGCATTTCAGCAATACTGGATGAGCCTTAGAAATGGCAGAGTAGCCATGTGTGTGCGTTGACATCACTTTTTCCTTTCCTCTGGGTTGGAAATGCTTACCCAGCTCCAAGGACAAGGCTTTCAGGCGAAGAGGGGAAAAAGCACGAGTGTGTGAGAAAGACACAAACACCAACCGCAGACAAAAATTCAATTGTGTTGAAGAAGGACCTGAAATCTTGTCTAGAACATCTGGCAGCATCTGGAGGGCAGCTGTTCCTTAAAGAGGTGTTTAGTAAATTTGTAGTGACATTGGGGAATGACAGGGAAGAGAAGGAGATAGAAAAAGGAACTGGGAAATAAGGGAGAATTTGATCTCCTTTCAAATCAAACTGGGCCAGTATCTTTATGTGCCTCTCAAGATTTTTGCAGCTGTGCCTCTATTTTTCACCTCGTGTTTCCTAAAGAAAAATATAGGCTTATCTTGGTGCCTACAGCAGCCTGAAGATTTACTCATCCCACAAGGGACTGATAATACAAGCATGCACCCAGGAGGAAACTTTGCCTCTGGCAGTCAAATGAGGTGAGAGTCCACTTGCTGCTCTAAAGCTAACCTACACTTCTCATGTTGTAACCAAGTTTTCCTAGCCAAAGCAAGGTTTCCTGTACCTCCGGAGCGATGTAGTCTGGTGTACCACAGAAGGTGGCTGTGGTAATGCCATCGTGAATGCCCTCTTTGCACATTCCAAAGTCTGCCAGCTTGCAGTGACCCTCGTAGTCCAGCAGCACGTTGTCCAGCTTCAAGTCCCTGCAACGAGAATCATTCACTTAGTTGTTACGTGCTTGGAGCAGCCCCAGCACAAATGGAGGCAGCGTCCCGGGCCTCAGAAGCTTGAACTGTAAACTGGACAAACCTAATCATCATAAAAAAATAAACAGAAGTCATGCAAGAGGGGTTTTCTTTTGCTTCATCTCTTACAAAAGAGAGAGAGGAACAAACATATTCTGCCAAACTGCATTTAATATGGGCAGGTGCTATACGAGTTCGCCCACATGGCTTTCCAAACACACCACAAGCCTGGCTGGCAGAGCTCCTGCTCCTTTAGCTCTGGGACTCACTGGAGCAGAGGCTGCCAGAGCTGCCAAATTGCGTAACGATGTTATGATGCAGCAAAACGCACTGCATGGGAGGTGTTCTGATTCAGCAAGTGCAGTGCCAGGAGCACGCAGACAAAGCCGAGGAGGCATGTGAAGTCTCTTTAGAGGGTGAGCAGATTCCTTTTTCTCCTGAGGTGTGAGGGGTTAACCTCTAGACTTCCTGGTATCAGGGCAAGTCTGACTGATAAACCCCACCTGGAACGTTATCTGAGCTGAGAAAAAACCCAACTCCCTGCCAACACCACGGTGAATCTTCAGCCAGCATGGGATGCCTCCACCATAAGGCAAAAGTCTTCAAGTCCTCCTAGGTGTATCAATTCCAGCAGGACTGCACTAATGTAAGAAGTGAGCATTACATTACATTAGTGCTCACTGGGGTGGAGACCTCCTTGCCACTGTCATAAGAGACCTACAGCCAAATGCTATACTGTACAAACTGCAGAAGGGCACATTTTCCAATACGTCACTTCTAACAGCCTGGGAGCTCCTCATCAAAAGCAGAGCTGCCAAAATGAGAGAGCCCTAAAAAAGCTTATCAGCTGGCCTGACCTTGAGTTTGCCTGAGGGAACAGCCTGCAGTCAGCAGTGCCAGCAGGAACATGACCAGAAAGCACGGGGTCATCTACAGACTTAGGCAATGCCTTCCTAAAAATACCTACCAGCTCATAGCATCTCTGCCTTTCAGCTGCCAGATGAGCTCTAGGCACCATCACAGGTGGAGAAAAGGAGCTATGATGGGAGATCTGTGCAGTACAAATAGGTCACAGCTCATTTTTTGAACTGTCTCAGGTATTGATGTTTTAGTCCTGGATGGGACCAAGAGTTGCACAGAGCCCCCACAGAAGCTCTGAGGCAGGGGAAGTGTTGCTATAACCCCTTTGCTGGAATGGAGGACACTATATAGGCCTAGACAAAGCCACTTTCAAAGTCATCCAGATGCCCAGATAAGGATCAAATAACTAAATACATCTGGGAGTCTCAGGGTCCCTTTATGAAATCTGTGTTGGATTTGATCCATTTCCCTGGGAAGGGGAAGCAATGGGGAAAGCGGTAACATAGGTGGTGGTGTATTCGTATCAATATAGAAACCTATGGGAGAGCTGAAATCTGAATCCACCTTGATCCTGTTCATCATCAATCTATGATCTTAAAGTGAAAATCAGGTGGTTGATTGCTCCATTTTGCATTGGCACTTCTACAGCCCACACCACCACCAAAAGCCCCTCTGGAGCCTGAGACAACTCTCCCTCAACTTCAATGTTGCAGTGGAAAGATCTACGACACGCTGTGCTAGACAATCAAGAGCCAATCTTGCCCTAAAGAGCTCAGAAAGTATTACTAGCCTCTTAAGAATGGATGAGAAAGTGAAGGGTAGAGGTTGACAAATTTGCTTGTGTGCCCTAGAGCCAAGTCTGAACCTTCCTGAATTCCAGCTCCGGATCTTAATCATAAGATCATACATCCTCTCTCTCCAACTTTAACATGGCACAACAATACAAGACATTACAAAAACCCCTCCGTAAGGATGCTGCCCGTCCCAGCAGGCCCACCTGGTGGCCAGTGAAATTCGGGTGCTGAGCACTGTGCCCATGCCTGTCCTGTGCTGCAGTATCTGCTCTGGGTGGGATGCTCAGCAGAAGACATTTATTTTTTCCCCCTTCTGAGAATCAAAAATGTCTGCTAAGGCACGTGGGCAAAGGCTCGTCTTGGAAAGGCTTTAGGCGAGCACAGTGAGAGGTATTGTATGTGCTAACCCATGACAGTACGCCTTCAGCGGCGGTTTACAGTCTAAGCTCCCGTTGCTCTTCCCTGTCGTTCCTGGCAGAGCGGGGAAGCCCTCCAAGCATGAAGGCAGGCCTTGTTTCCAGGAATCTGCAACGATGTGGTTGAGACGTGCAGTTTATTCTTGGCTCAGTGTTAAATTCAGCAAACATCTTTTTGGTCCTGGGCAGGCCTGACTGTTGGGGGCCCCTAAAGACACGACTAGAAGGGGAATTCTAGTGAACCTGCTTGGAGATCCCCCTTCCAAACCTCCCCTCCTTCCCCAAAACATCCGCCACGTCCTGGCATGCTTTGGGAATACCTTGAAATACACCTTCCTTATACCCGAGCCAGCAGAAACAGAGTCACTGACTGTGTGACTACATTGACTGAGCAGGTTACAGTCCCTCATGGAGAGCCTGAGGAGCAGAGGCAAGGTACTGCTACGAGGTAGAGCCAGCCCTGCAGACCAGATCACCAGCCACTCTGCCACTTTTCAGCTTCTGCCCCACAGGACATGCTGCAGAAAGTCCCAAATCCCTGCTAGCTGTAGAATGCACAACGCTTATCAACAAGATGGTAGGAGCTTCTGCAGGTGCAAGAGCACTTTGCGTTTGCTGTGACCTCCCGGAAAGCCTCTATCTAAGTCACAGCCATTAATTTATAACCATCTGCCTCTCACTGAGTGAGTATAGTTCTAACCACCCAAGGCAAACAAACCTTCAGCCCTTTGGCTTCTCTACATTGCATGTTAAACCCATTAAGACTGCCTGTTGCATCCTCCTACAGTTGGGATATCAGCTCCTCCTGACTCCTTTCCATCAACACGAAACCCAAAACTTGCATTTTCTGTTTTCACATAACCTGTAATGTGACATCATTTGCTCAGGTGCTCTGGCTACGTGCAGATGATTTTAGAAGAGGACCTCCTATGACTGAAGAAGTTCTCAATGCTCTTTGCTTGGCAGGGTTACAGAAGATGGCCCCACGCATCCTGTCGGAGAAGGTCTTGAGGGCCAGCACTGTGGCAGGCTCAGCCATCCAGCTCCTCTGGAGCCTGCTCTCTCCAGCTGCCCTGTAAGGTAATTCTCTGGGAAAGTTGTGGTTTAGTCTCGTGTTTGAACATTTGTCTCAAGCAATCCTGGCAGTTGTAAGCTCTGTGCTCAGTGCTCAGTGTTGACAGGTCTCCCCACGCGTCGTACCCCATGAACCAGCACAGCCACATGAGAGAAAAAACACTGACAGGTTTCTGAGATTTACAAGGAGCTCTTCATTTTTGCAGTAAGGATTCCAGGAAGCTGATGAAACTGGAAGTCATCCAGTTCAGAAAGCCTAAATCTACCTCATTTCCTTAATACTTGCATTTTCCATTCAATATTTTTAGCAGTTCGATGAAGCAATAACAGCAGAGAGGTTTTCTGAGGGCTTCATTTCTGAGGTCCTGCTGAGGTTTTTGCCTTTCACTGGCAAACCTCCACTGGAAAACAGGCTTCATCTCGACTCAGAAAGGCAGCCTTTGTCCTTGCAGGCAGCTACAGCACATCGGCTTAACGGCCTCAGTTTAGTCTAGACCCAGAAGAAACGACAAAATGAGCTGCTTTAGTGTCACTTGCTGGAAGAGATGTTCTTTATACATCTGCCGCTTGAGTTTAGCATTGGTAAAAAATCCAAAATTACAATTGCAGATGATCTGGTCCTTCTTTGAAGCGTCTGTCAAATGCGATTTCCCTGCACTGGGTGAGTTTTGCCAGTAAATAGGTGTTATACACGTACCTGCCACCCGCTCTGCTCACATCATCTCACTCGTGATGTAGAAACTATATTTGAAAGCATGAGGTTTGGGTTTTTTTCATTTTTTGGTTTCAGCACCCTGTGTTAGAAGGGCTGTGCTCTCTGCAGGAATAGTGGTGGCATGAATCAGCTTCCAGTTTCAATGCCTTGGTTTGAGGTTCTCCCAGGTCTGGCAATTCCAAAGGTCCAGTTTAAACCTCATAACAGGCTGCTGTTCCCATCTCAATTCAAATCATGTAGTCATGAAAGATGTAGGTACAGAGCAGTGGGATCCAGACACAAACCTAGGTGCGAGCAGTGTAATATTCCAGCCAAATGTTAAAAAATATATATATACAATTAAAAATAAAATCCTCAAATCTGGAATTAGCTAAATAGACAACATTGGAAGTTCAGTCTTCAGCATCCAGGGCCATCTAGACATTCTTTTGGAAACACCTGCAAATGTGCATTCAAACTCCCTTCGCAAGCAGGGAGGCGATTTTGATTTTTCTCCACCTCTTCTGCTGAAGTCATTTGACTTCATAGAAATACTGAAACCTCCAACATGAAGGAGAAAAATGTGTTTCTGTTGTCTGCTCTGGTAACCAAAGCAACACAGGTTTTCAACTCCTGCTCCAGTGAAACTGTAACTAATTTTTGCAAAATAAAACAACTTCAACAGAGGAGAAGGAAAAACACACAACCTGCAGAATAGCACAGGTGGTAAGATGTTCATCAAAGAGGCTGGATTTTTCAGGTTGGAGACCTTTTTCCAAAGACAGTGAGCAACAGATTTAAAGTAGTATTTTGATTAAATAAGGAGGAGAGCAGATAGATGTCTCAGTTTTATTTAAAGCCCTAAATACTCATGTGAAGTTAATACTGTTTCCCATTTTCCTTTGCATTCATTATAGCACCCAAACAAAAATATTTTATTCTACTTGAAACCACCACTCTTTTGAGCTGCAAAAACATTGTTGCTTTAAAAAACACCCCAATAACTATTTTGGGCCCACAAAACCTGAAAAAAATTTTTGTCTTTCTTTCCATATCAGATTGTGGAGACCTAGTTACCAAACAAAGCAAATAATTATTTTCACAATTCCGTTTCCGCCAGCTTTGAACTAGGGACTTCCTTGTTTTGTTCCCAAGCTTTCACACCATTTTGGGAATTAAGGATTTCCAATGCTGGGTGTCTCAGGTTGTAGAGAACTAACTTAAAAATTCCGTCACAGAAATTTGCTCACATCTCCCACATTTTAATTTTTGATGTTTTCACAACAAAACATTATTTATTTTCACGGTCAAGTAAGTTTTGATAACGAGAAACTCATAGTCTCACAGCACCAAGGAAGAGTTAAGCAGATTTCCTAAGCAGTGGCAAAGCTGAGTGTCACAGAATCACAGAATGGTTTGTTTGGAAGGGACCTTAAAGCCCATCCAGTTCCAACCCCCCTGCCATGGGCAGGGACACCTCCCACTGGATCGGGGTGCACAAAGCCTCACCCAGCCTGGCCTTGAACACCTCCATGGAGGGGGCAGCCATGACTTCTCTGAGTAAGCCCGTGCCAGGGCCTCCTCACCCTCACAGGAAAATATTTCTTCCTAATATCTAATCTAAATCTCCCCTCTAAGCTTAAAACCTTCCCCAGCTTTCCTATAGGCCCCCTTTAAGCACCGGCTTGTCAGCAGTAAATATAGCCTAAAGAAGCCACCCGCAACGTATTCAAGCAGAGCCAAGACGTAAAAACCCAGGCTGAGCTGCTATTTGCCTAGTTGCTACCACATCTTTAAGGTAGTGGGAAAAATTGGAATCACAAATGAAAACCCAGGTGACTGGTCTTTGAAAAAGGGAGCCACAAAGCAGAGATCAGGAAAAGACTGAGCTGCACTGAGCTGGAGAAAACCAGTTTGAAATCCTGAGTTTTGCTACCAAATAAGAGGGATGACCTGCTGTTTCCTTACAGTCCCAGAGGCTTCTCTAGTTTGACTTCTGTCATACTTTAAAGGGGAAAACTAGGATAGCTGAAGCTTAGAGGGCACGCAAAGCAAGCAAAGAACATGAGGAAGGACTCAGTGCTGTTACACAGCACATGCCCAGCATCACCACTTCAGGCTACACGCTGAGATGGAAAGTGTTGTTTTATGCACCCACAGTTTCACAATGCAGTTCTTAAACCCTGTGGGATTTAGTCTGTTCACTCCATCCTTCCAGGATGGTGTAAAGTTGAAATATAGTGTAGGGGCTGCAAAACATAACTTCAGCTCCTTATTTTCCTGGGTAAAGAAAATGTTCCGGCTAGTTTCTGATCAACTTGAGGTGCAAAGCTGTTCAGCCCACCAGCACGCCCAGAGACAGCCAACGGGACAGAAATGAAGAGAAGACCTCCCCAGGTATTTGTAATTCATAATTACCAGAAAGTAGAAAGAAACACAGCAAAGTGACTTTGTCCTAACAACCAGAAGTTGTTTTCAAAACCTGACCACACTTCAGTGTTCAGGAACTATAAATACAGCCACATTGGCTCCAGACTGAATTTCTCCATTTCTCAGAAACAAAGCAAAAGCAGAAATGTGACACAATGATACAAGAATCCAACTTGGATCCAGGATAAGTGGTTTGAGCAAGTGAAACTCCCCTAAAAATCCACACCTATAACCATTTAAGAGGAGACAGCCGCCTGTCCTTGCCGGCTGTCTTGTGCAGCCACAAGAGGTAGAGGAGGCTGATCTCACAGGCACCTCAGTACCTGAGCAGTTCTCCAGCCAGGAGCCCAGCATCACTCCTGGGGATTTTACGGCCTCATCCCACCACAGCACATCCTACAGACTCCACAGAGGGCTGCGGAGGAGGAACGTGGCAGAATGTAACAAAGCCTCACGGCTCCTCTCTGCTTCACCTCAGCCACCCACACTGGCACACCGTGCTCAAAGCTTTTGAAATGCTCTGCACCCATGTGTTATGATAAAGGCATGATGGATTATGGCCACGCAGCTTCCAAAGCAGGCTCCACCTCTCTTGCAGACACCAAGATGGTACAGAGTGATGCAATATGGACTCGTGTCTGGGGTCAGATACAACGCCAGAACGCATGGCTGAACTTCTCTGAAAACTCACACCAGAGCCCATGGCCAAGGACAGCTGTGGAGGGCAAGGTGGGCATCTGAATTTGTGCAAGACCGAATGAAATCCTCATACCTACCTGCATCTGTGCTCTTCGGTATGTCCAAAGGCACTCTGTATCAGTGTTACTCACTCGCGGGGATACGTCTGACTAAGCTTTAAAATACATTCTTGCTCTGTTGCTTGGACTTCAGACTAAACCCTGACTGGCAAGCACGGGTACCCAGAAACACTCTGTTACTACATTTTAATCTTAAAGTCAAGCAGCCCTTCAAGGGTAAGGACAAGTTTCTGCAAGCCATCTGCCCAGGTTAAGGTAGCACCATAGGGTTTTTGGCAGAGATGAGCTGGAAGCCAGTGCTGCCAATCTCACCAGCCTTACCCCTTCCTGCTGGCAGGGCCTCTGTGGAAGTACCGGTCCCCTCCTGGCATTCCCCAGGCTGCCACTTCAGAGACGAAGCGGTGCCCAAGGCGCTGACTTCTCTTACTGCAAAGATGCTGACATTACTTGGGATCCAAGACCTTTCTGACGGTTTGAAGCACCAGCAGTCCCACCTCCCCTCCCTCTGGGCACTTCAGAAAAGTGACTGTGGAAGCTAACACAATTACCAACATGATTTCATTGCAATTGAGATGAACAAGCATGATTCATCCTCCAGTGAAATTAGAGTGGTAGGCTGAAGTATACAGGCACAGACTAAAAAAAACCCACAACAGATAATCGCAAAGCTTTCACCATGTTAGTGGGTCTGAACTTGAGGGGTACAGATCCAGTGGGACCCCACAGGCGCCCTGAGTCCCTTCAGGGTCAGGCACACCTATAAGCTTCCCCTTTATTATATGCGTAGCAGCTGTAAGAGCGCTAATGATAGTTTTCAAAGGCAGCTTTACAAGGGCAAAAAGACACTCTTGTGAAATGAAGCAGCAGAGAGCCAGAGCCATTACTGCTGAAACACAGACGCGCTGGAGATTGCTACATTGGAGTAATCCCAAAGATGGCACAATCCATATATATTTATATGTCCACATTTGTGCGCATACGGTGTTTTATATATATCTGTATGTACAATATATATATTATTTGCTGCACTTTCACGTGGGACTATAGTCAGGAAGTTACACTTCAGGTATTTCCCTGAATCCTAGGGCAAACGTCCTCCCATTTACTGCGTGAAAGGGAGAGGTGGGCAGAAAAAGGCTTTGTGTCCAGCTCTTGGTATGCACACCATGCACTCCCTCTCTGGATGAGGTGCCAGCCTAGTCCTGTGGTAGACTCCTCGGTCCCGCTGGGCAGTGACACTGGAATTTGCTGGCCCTGAAACATCACTTGTGGAGTTGCTCCCAACAGAGCTTCTATTTTACCCTTGCCAGAAAAAGAGGGAAAGAGAAAAAAAAAACGAAACCAAAACCAAACCACAACACTTCTTTCTGTGAGTCCTCTTGCCTGAAGTCTTCAGAAGGAGGCATGCAACAGTCTTGAGACCCAAATGCACAAACAAGAATCAGGTGCGGACTTAACAACTGATGGCGCTGAGGGAGGTTAAAAAGCATAAGCCTATTATGTCACTTTGACAAAAATAGACCAACATTGATTCGAAGCCTGATACAGAAATGAAAATGAAATCAGGCTTGTGCCCTTAATATAACATGATCTCAACACTTCAAGACAGAGTGAAAGAGTTACCCGAGATTAACCATCATCAACTGCCTTCTGCCCACCACAGAGTCGCTCAAAGATTCTGTCCCTGCTCCAAACTGTCAGGGTAGGATTGGGGTAAGACTGTGTTGCTGAAAAGGCTCCTCTTTCCACTCGCACAGAGTGACAGGTCCCCATTTCACCACTGCATGTCACTAAGCTTGCCCTGGGGGAATTAGACAGTAGCTCACACCAAAGCGATTCTCCTGCCCCCTCTTTGATAACCTCATAGCTGCTGTGAAATCCACCCTCCCCACATTTGAAGTCTTAGGAGGAATGTTTCACTCCAGGAAACAACAAAGAAAAAATAATGAAAATAAAGGTGGCCCTATCCATCATGATCATGTGTGCTGACTGCCTCTGGCAATGCCTTGGGCAGCAAACAAACCTGTGCTGGCACTGGTGATGCCCACCAGGCTTTGTGGGGAAGAAGACGCCCCTGCATTGAACCTGTATGGCCCGTCAGACAGACCTCTCGATATTAATCTGATTCGGGTAAGAGTCACTTGAACCTGATCCTGATCCTGAATCCAGGGAAATCAGTGGAAAAAAGTCCTGATAGGTTCAGTTGATTTTGGATTAGGGCCTTAGAAAAAGAAAAATTACTTAACCTTATTAAGGCTCTGAATTACAGATTTAGATTTATAAAGCTAAGGCTATAGGTGCTAATTTCCTTTCTATAATAATATGAACAAAGTTGAGGGCAAAAGTATTCTGTATTTTTAGACAAGATTTTTAAATGCAGCTTGCTTTGGTCTGTAGATCTCCACTGCTAAATTTACCATTAACTTTTAAAGGAGCAACACTAGAGCAGCACGGATGCTTTTGAAAATCTCACCATCTGCACTGAATTTTTAAGCACACAGCGAAAGAGCAATCTTGGTGCCGGTGACACATTGTGGTTATAAACCACACAGGCATCCCAGTACTGGGTAGGAGGGGGTACTGCTTAGTCCTCCTTGGAACAAAGTTTAAACATTTCCAAGGAGATGCTGCCTTGAGAGTTGTTCCTTAAGAAACTGAAACCATCACTGATATCATTGATTTTCTTTTTTTCTAAGACTCCTGCAAACTTTAAGGTGAACAAAGTGCTTTCCTGACTGCTCTGATCTCCCTGCTTTTCACCACAAAATCACTTAAATAGCAGCAGCAAAATCAAATGGAAAAGGTATTTGTAGGAGCCTAGCAAATCGGTCATTATCCCAAGATTTAGTTTCTGATTTCATGTGGATTATTGCCGCTATTCACTCATTACAGGTGATTCACCTAGGGCTGTGTGAAGCCCAAATATCTTCGATAAGCAGAGCAGAGCCAGGTGAAATTCCTGGCTGGGCATGCTGAACTCTCTGCAATCCTGCTCCCACTTCCAAGAACTTCTCCCAAGCTGCCTGTGCGCGGGAACCAGCAACACTGAGCTCTGTCCCAGGCCAACAGGTCAGACTAGATCCCATGTGCCACCCAGAATGCCATAAAGGCAGCAAACAGACCCCAAACTGCTGACGGACAATGCTGGTCAGTATTGTCTCTGTGTTACATCAGGTACTTAGTCTCTTTGATCTGGGCTAGCAGAGGGAGATGGGTGCTTTCCCAAGCAGTTCAGCCCCCCTAAAATTGACTCATCAGCTGGCAAGGCTGTTTAAGTCACCAAATTAGGTGCCTTAAGCTTGTTGCCCGACTGCAAGCAAAGAAGTAACTTAGAGGGGGAGTCAATCCATGCTCAGCTGACATGGCCACCATGGACAAAAAGCTGCCAGCTCCCTTGTTCCTGTAATATAGGAAACAAATAAATAAGAAAATGAAAATCAGCCCTGCCTCAGCTAACTCCAACTAGAAAAAGGATAGAAATGGGACCAGAATGAGGAAAGTCTGTCTTTACACTACTCACCCCTTGAGTCTTTAGCCCACAGATCTGTCAAGACCCTGCCAAGTCTGCAACCCAACTGGCATCTTGCCAGCCTGCAGAAGGTCACTTGGGCCTCTGCAGCTTGGGACCACGGAGGAGCGTACCCAGCGGTGCTGTGTGTCAGTGTCTCTGGGAATGTGCCTCCCGGCATCACTCAGCTTTCTATGGCACCACACTGAAAGATTACTTTCCAGCTCAGAGATGACAGTCCTTCCCCCAGTAAACAAGCCATTCCCTCCAGAGGCATCTACAGTCACTTCCTTGCAACATGAGTCTGACGGATGCACTTCACCCCTTCCCCAAACTAACAGCAGTTTGGTACAGGCTCCAGAGGAGGTAGCGGCCTGAGCCGTAGCCTGGCCAAGAGCTCCTCCAGTCCCAAGCTATGCTTTGAAAACCCACAAAGGAGCAGAGTGACACAGTGAGCACTGATGCATATGAGCTTGGAACATCCATCATGTGATTAACACATGAATAGCAGGTGGCCTTTCCAAGACTCATTTATCAAGGAACAAAGAAAGCTGTGGGTACAGGGAGTCTATGCATACCTTCCCCATCGCATGTAATTTGACTACAAGCTAACCATTTTATTCAATAAATACGACAGCCTAAGAGAGCCTTCTTTGAGTTCTCCCTGCTAGGCAGCGTGGCTGCATGGCAGTGCTCTCCCACTGAGATGGGATGCCTCTCCAGGTTGCTCCTTGAGGCAGAGAGACCTTTTACCAACAGCAGATCTTTTGATAAGCCCGAATGGAGCTCTGCCTGAATTGTAGCTGGACTGCATACCAGGTGACTCTCCCCCTTGAGCACAGGGAGCGCCTCTCAAGGTTTCAGATTCTTCAGAAACTAAGAGATCCTTCCTTGACCAAGGCGGAGAGATCCCTTACTCACAATAGATTCTTGGTGAAGTGACTGATAACATGCTGAATTAGTGCTACTGAAACATTCTTAATCCATGTAGTTACTCCATATTAATTATTATAAACTTTGTCTAGGTAGTTCCATTAGACATAACCCATTGTTTCTATCTGAGACTAAGACTGGACCGGGCTGCACCCAGGCTCCATCAGGAATTAAGAAAGCAAGGGGGTCCACTCTGAACCTAGTGACTCAACGGGAGAATTTTTCTTACCCTTTGTGTCTCTGGTCTCTCTGTGAAGGATTCTAACTCAATTCTAACTTAATCTTCCTTTGTAGGTTTCTTTTGTGCAGTATTTAATCACGTGGACCTTGCCATTGAATCTTACTAAACCACTGTCACGTTTACCATTGAACTTGGTTAACTCACTATCTTACATCAATAAAATACATTGCTGCTTCTCACTTTTGAGTGAAGTGCATCACACTTTCTGCGACAAACTGGCGTAGCTGGTGGGATCCTAAATCAGGATGCGTGACAATGAGGAATCAGTGCCTATTTCGTTTCATCACCCAATACAAAGAGTGTCAACTCCAGAGGAAGAACTGGGATGTTTGTGTCAGGGAAACACAAGGGAGCATTTTCAGCACAGAAATAGGAATAATGACTAACTTTAGCATGCAGTAAGCTCCAGCTAAGATGGAAATTTGGGGGTGTTCTACACAAGCAGCATGTGCCTTTCAGTTGGCTGATTCAGAGTCAATTCATGCTCTGACTCCACGCGTTCACTTTTCTCTCCAGGACCAAGATGCCTTGCTTACTAGAAGGTGCAACAACTGTTCTTAGCTCACCCTTTTCCAGACAAACCCCACAGACTACAGGACTCTCAGACTTACTGTTATAACAGGGGAAGCTGTCAGGTCCCTCTCTCTTACACAGGCCTCGGCTACAGGCTTAATTTTCTTGATTATAAATCCCTTTCTGCAGGAAAAAGACATCACAGACCCTCACTGAATCTTATTTCCTATCTAGGAAGACAAGAAACTACAGGCAAACCAGACAGAAATCTTTGCTGAGAGGTGTGATGACACCACACCAGATCAAAATTCAGAACTAAAGATTTTGAATCCAAACCTGCCATGTTTGCACAGGCCAGAATTGCACAACAACACACATTTTCTATCACAATACAAAAGTTAGGCAACTTTAGGGAAGATTTTTTTTAAAAAATCCTTTTCTGTGCCTGCTAAAAGGATTCTCAGGTGACATCTGAAGTGCATTGGTTTTTAGCTCATGTCCACATCAAAGTTTAGCACACTCCATCTACAAGACTATATTTTCATTTTGTGGCAGGAAAGCCGTTTTTAATGTTATTAACAATTCCAGTGGGTTCAGTCATCAAGTACTTCCAGCTCATCTACACAGGCAAGTGCCACTGCCCTTTGACTGGACTGCTGTTTGCAGATACTCTCCCCATGAATAAATAATTGATTGAGGACTAATGGAAGCCCATAAAGCCTCAGGGTAAGCCAAACACTCTGTACTGCCCTGAGTAAAAGGAATAAAAAGTAAATTATTTTAATTTTAACATGCTGAAGTGCATCACCCACAAAAGATACATTAAAGCCAATGATTTCCTGGAATTGTTCTAGATAAGATATGCGGACAAAGAGTAATAGGTGACCTGTGTCCTCTCTGCACTTTGGGGACACCACACGTGTGATCTACCTGTCCTCCATTTCTGTTCTCAAGCAGACTCCACAGTGCTTTGCTTTACTTTACAAATGGTTTCACGCCTCGTCATGATTTTGCGTTACAAACAATTTCATGGTAGGATTGTGAGAGCAGAGGACACTCTAAGGGGGATGGTGGTGTGGATGCTGCAGCATACTTCATGCTAGACTGTAATAGGAAAGCAACACACCATGACACAGCCACTTTCATATCAAGATTGCACCTATGCGCATCAGGAATCAATCTTTAAACACAGGGTTACTTTCACTTCCCAGCCCACATTGTCCCTGTGGTGATTTCGGAAGCCCCACAGTGATACGAATGCAAGCCCAGCTTCTTTTCTTTCCAGCCAGTTCCTTAATTTTGTTCTACATTTCCATCATGCATGTTTGTGTCTCCACAGCAATCCCTGTTACCTGGAACTCAACCCTTGGGCATGGTTCTGTGCCCCAAGACCATGTCATTCCTGGCACTGCTGGCAACTTTCACCACAGCGGGAATGACTCGAAACAGAAAACACCCAACATGACAACCCTTATCAATCGCCTTTCATTCCCTCATGGCAACCAAAGCACGCTCCCAGGCCAGCTCTGCCCAGACATGGAGCGGGTGCAGCTGACGCCCTGTATGATGTTTGGATGCGGCAGACTCTGCCCCAAAGCTAAACCAAGTTTCAGGGATTAGGCAGAGACACTTTTTGTTGTGCATCCCCAGACAAGCCTCTCCAGCAGATTTCTTCGCCAAGTGCTTCTCCACCCCAACTTTCCATCTCAAGGCTAAGCACTCCACAGCCTGACAGCTCTGGTGCCCACACGGCACCTTCATAGCACAGATGTCAGAGCTCCGTCACTAGTGACGCGTTACTCAAACACGCGGTGACTTGCTGTTAAACCCAGCGGACGAGCAATCAGAGCTCCCCTTTGCCCTCGGTTGCCCTGAGCAGCTGGAGCTTTTTCTGGTACCTGACCAGCAACCCTGGGGCTTTTCCCTCATGTGTGTAAAAAGACAGAATATGGATTTGGGTTTTGTTTCTTCCTGTGTCTTTAAAGGAAAGTGTTTAGCACTGGCCAGCCGCTACGGTGCCAGCAGGGCTGCTTTTTAGAAGTGAAAGACAGTGATTTCTGATGATTTAAGCCTTCCACACCAGCAGTATGGCCACATTGCTTTCCTATTTGAACCAGTGCTTCCATGTCCTGTCCCATCCATGCTTTTCAGGGCAGCAAGGGTACTGCAAGCCAGGTAGTCACACTGCTCTGCAGGGAGATGCAGAGATGATGGAGAAATCCAGTGCTTCCCCACATGCTATAACCAACCTCAGCAGCAAAATGAAGGCCTGGCACAAGGCACAGCTGCAGGTTTCACGCTTAGCAGAGGACAGCAATTCGTGGTACTTTTGTCACAAGCAGTTATAGGAATCAAGAGATTCCCTTGGTTGCTCTGGCCAAGCTGCTCACCTCCCTATCGCACTCCTGCTTTTTTGCCAAACTCCAATGCATTTACTCACATCACATAGTCCCCTGCTCCGTGGCACCATCCGCTTTCGCAGGCCGAGCCATTCCTAGGCTCAAGTACCACTCAGATGAGCAAAACTGGAAAAAATCCTTCCACCCCCCCACAAGTCCTATATTGGCCTGTCAGTGTAAACCACAGATTACTTCATGGCTTTCTTGCACCCACAATCCACATCATCAACCAATGAGTGGGATGGGCCATATACGCAGGAGAGCGCCTGGGCAAAACCACAGAGGGGTTAACCTTACAGTGGGCTGAGAAAAGGCAACCAGGACAGAGGGCTCTCAGAGGAGCCAGAACCTGTGACTCACCGGGAGGGGCTACACAAAACCAGGGCTTTCAGAGGCCCACAGGAATTTCTTTAGGGAGAGTCTTCTACAGAGACAGGAGAGGGAAGGCGTCTGTCTCACCTTTCCCATCCTGTAGTGGATCGGGTGACTGCCCTGTCAAGAGGGGAATTGCTATTGTCTGGTCAATTGTTTCCAGTCTGGCTAAAAACTGGATGACAGGAGACTAATTGCTTCACTGGAGAAAAAAAAAATCCAGTCTGGAGTAACTGAATTATTTTGTAGACTGTTGTTGTTTGGGTTTGTTTCCATCCTGGCTTAACAAGCATTAATGACTTCAGTTGCAAGAGAAAGGAGGAGGAAAACCATTAGGGTGAGAACATGATCCACAGACGTCTCTGCCAAGCACACACTTCTTCCCCAGACAATCACTGTAGCCCTGCTGGGTCTGCCTGTCCATCCCTCTCTCCTCTAGCCCTTCAGAATGAGGAAGGTGGCTGAAAGCAAAGGGAAATATTATGTTTTCCTTTGTAACCTGTCTGGAAGTGCCAGCCTTCCTGCAGCTCAAATACTTCAGCATGTTAGCTACACTCAGCAGTGTGTCCAAAAAACTTGCTGTCCCTTCTCAGTGGCAGGGAAACAAAGAGAAAACATCCCAAAAGAATGGATGCTCCAGAGGAGCATCTGCTTGGCCAATGCTGCGAATGGTCCTGCCAACACAGGTCAAGAAAAGGCCTGTGAGCGAGCAAGCAATGCCTGTGTTATACCCAGTGGCTGCAGGCATCCTTACATCCTCAGTGTGGGATTCAGAGAATTAGATATCAGGAGCCTATGGGGATTATGTGCTTACATCTATAAACCAACTCTAATGAGGGACAGTCGTCTTCTAACTGGGCACATCCCCCAAGCAACAGGAAAATAGCTTGAGCCACCCCACCCCACAGCAAGGTCCCAATGAAGACACAAGAAGAGCAAAGACTTGAAAATATAAGGAGCTTCACTAGGGAAGACGTGGAGAATTTCAGTATGAGTCTGGTTGTAAGAAAGTGAAGAGAAAGTAGGCAAGGCTCTCAGTCAGCCAAACAGTGACTTCAATTAACCGGTCCTAGACCTGATAAAGCATGGAGATATCTGATACTCCATATAACATTTTAACTTAAGCACAGGTAACAGTTAGGCCTCCAGAAACTGTTATTTGACATCCCTTCCCTCTCACATGTCCTCAGTCCTATGTCAGTTTACTGGTTTATGGTAATAGCTGGAATTTTCTGTCTTGCTTTCTGGCCGGCCAGGATCCAGAGATACCACTGGAAAGCAGCATCCAACAACTCTGTCAGGAACTCATCCTGACTGCCCTGAGGCTTGAGGGATGCCATCAGCCCTGAAGGACCCCACAGGCAGCTGTGACAGGAGATGCTGAAGTACAATAAATGGGGCAGGCTGCAAGACAGTTTTCCGTTATTTCCTCACACAAAATACCTGACTTTTCCCCTGGCGCTGTCTCTGTCAGGCTGTCACCAATTCGGGCATCAGTGAGCAGGGAAATTTCACGAGAGCAAGTTAGCACAGAGGACAAGCAACACAGAGACATTCCACTGATGAATTCAGCCCACTTGGACTGCAGACGTCTTGTGGCTCTAGAGGTTTGAAAGCTGGTCTCGCTTTGCCCTGACTCCTTGCCAGAAAATCACAATTTCCAACGAGAAGTACAGATTAGTCTTGCCTTTTGGAAACAGACAGGGAAGTACATTTCAAGTGGCTCAGTCACAGATAAAAGTTCTTTAACTGATATGGTGCAACAAAGGCTATTTGGCTATTGCTGTTTGTGCAAGGATAGGGGGGAAAACCCTGTGATTTCAGGTATGAGTTATACTCATCCCATCTCAAAGCTACCACCAGCAGACTGGCTGCCATTGATTGCACATCAGAACTTCAAGATTAACTCTGCAGTTCAAGGCATGAGCTAGGCCAGCTAAAGCTTTGCTAGCTTGCTGCATCCCAAGCAGCACAAAAGAGATGGGAGAGCTGTAACCCTCCTGCAGGAGATGGCCCTGGCCTCAAAGAGAGCCCAGCAGGAGCAGCTCTTGCTCCATGCTCCATGCTGATGCAAGGGTAGAGCGGTCAGGCAGTGCCACACTATGACCTTTGCAGTGGGTGGGCTGTCTCTTTGGGAGCCTGGCCAGCTGGCAAGAGACAGAGCAGCTCCTTGGCTTTCTCATTTATCAAGGCTGGGCAAAGAAGTAACAAGCAGGAGGCAGCTGCCAAGATTTTTGTTCCATTCTGTGCTCAACAGTGGCTGAAGACAGAAATTCTGGCTGCAAAGCTGCTGTTTGGGCACCGGGTTTCGAACTAGTGATGTAAAAAATACTGTAATGGGGAGCTCCAACTAGGATGAACGGTTATAAAGGGAAAGCAAAAAATTAAAGAGAAGGTTCAGGCAATGTCAAAGGATAAAAAGGATTATAAGATTGTGTCAAAAATCCTCCACACACAGATAAGCATACAATTCCTCAACTTATGGTCAAGACGTACTGACAAACAGAAATACAAAGCACACCAATTCAGCTTTTAGGCACAAGTCAACAAGGACACAGGGCCCTGCTAGATTTTCATACTCAGGTAAATGTCAAAAGGAATGTAATTAGATCCAGAGAAGCGAGGAGAAAACTCAAAGCCCACAGGCTAAATGTCACACACCAGCTCGGACTCTAACCCGGGTGCCACAGAGCCCGCACGCTGAAACGTGCTGCAGCCTTGCAACCACAGCACACACAGGCTCATCTGAAAGCTCACGAAGAGTCTGAAGGGATCACTTCCTACCGCTTTCTACCACGCATCTTTACATACGGAATAATTTCCCCCTGTTACCTTGCACAGCTAACCCTGCTTTTCCCAATCCCACCCTCCCTCTTGTCCCCTTCTTTTTCAAATACACAAACTAATCAGCCATGACCCACTTTGGCAAGGCACCATGACACTGCTGCCTTCCCCAAAATGGCATAGACAGAAATGGTTCAGATGCAAACATTCACATCCTTAGTGGATGGACTTTGCCACGGCGGCACGCCTGGATCACAGATCTAACTAGTAAATAACATTGCCTCACTCGAAGTAATTTTCCTGATTCATGAGCACTTCTCTACTGTGCTGCCGAGATTTGTGACAGCAGCTTTAGCTGTTAATAATAAACCGTGCTTGTGAAACTTTAATTGATTCAGAAGACATCAGCTCAGAGCATGGAGCTTCTCTGCGGTTTTGAACACATCACTCCTTGTACATGGTTGAGACTTGAAGGCTTGCTCCCATTTCCATTGTTGTCAGCTGGAATACCGCCGCTGGCTTTAGTGGAATAATAATCAGGTAATACAATTCTGAGACTAAATTGTGCCTTTAGGCACAGCCTCATAAAAGGGGAGGATTTCAATCCTATTAACAGCAAAGGTGTTGTGACTCAGAAGCCAAATGATGAGTAATGCCTTCCCCTTGCTCCATGGGAATAGGCTTTGCAATCTGCATCCTGGCCCACACCAGAAGCTAACTACAAGCCCCAGCACCAGATCGGCTGGCACGCAGAGGGCAGAAGCCAAGCTGTGCCCACCGTCTTGCCCAGGGTACCACTGGTCAAAGATGGAATCTTCTCCCACAGAAATTTTGAATTGTAAAACAGACAACTATTACTGCAGTGTTGCCATGTAATAGTTGAAATTTTCTACTGTGTTATTATTTTTAGCTTGTTTCTACATCATTACAGGCAGCTCATGACTCTGAACTAGAACATAAAGATGAGGTGTCACAAACGGTGCACCATGAAAAGGTAAAAATGACTTTACAAAATTCCTCTGTATAAAAGCAGAAAACCTACATGCTCATTGGCATAAAGAACAAAATCTAAACCTTGGGATTGTTGACAAAGGAAACATCAGGTGCTGATCTTGCTACAGCTAAAAGAATAAGTTAAATTCTCCCCAGATAGCTACAGCAGTCGCTGCAGGCCAAGTATGTCAACAATACTCATTTTCTCTTTGTCTCCCTTATATATATAGCAGCGTCACCTGCTGTAGCATGTCATGTTTCAAGAAATCTTCCATTTCAGCAAGTCAGAGGGAGCAAATGCAAGAGCATTTTGTTGGAATAGTCTTTGTTTTAAAAATTTTACAAAACATTTATTAAGGTTGACAGAGACCTTTCCCTCAGCTATATATATCAGCCTCCTAAATGCTAACTCAGGGGTCATACTTGCTGATATTAATATTGAAAGCTTCCTTTATTCGAGGTGGGTACAAAGATCAATAAAATGATTTGATTAATGCTGGACAATTCTGGAGAACTCAGAGCAAAATTTTCAAAATTGGGTCCTTAGAATCACAGGCCTGAATGCCCTTGATATCAGGGAACATGTTAAAAGTCACATGAGTGGTTCTGTCTAAAAAGGAAGCAATGATATTTAGGGGCAGTTTTTAAAAATAATTTTTACATCACATTAAAATTTATTTCAATTTTTATTTTTTCTCTTTCTCATGACCTTCCCGCCTTTAAAAAAGAATGAAGAGCGCAGGAAAGGCAGAAAAACAGTCTTTTTGTAGAAAAGTGTCTTAGTTTTGGAAGTTCTAATCTAAGTAATCCCACGTGTTCTAAGACTTAAAGACTGTGTCTAATTCTGGGCTCTTTTCTTTAAGAACTTGTCTGTAATTGTTACAAGTAGCTATTTCATAAAATGGTTTGGGTTGGAAGGGATCTTAAAAATTATCCAGTTCCAAACCCCCTGTCACGGGCAGGGACACCTCCCACTGGATCAGGTCGCTAACATTTCAGATAAAATCACAGATGCAAATTGCATCTGCATACTTTTTAATTGTGAAATGCTTTCATAAGGAGATATTAGTCATGAAAAGAATGACCGAACACCAGTCACGTGATTATCACTTATCTGCTCCACAGATGAGCACTGTTTCTTATTTTTATTACTCCAGTACCAGAATTCCCGACTAACACCGAGCTCTCGTTCCAAACATTCGGTAAATGAGAGTTTGTGCCTGCAAGAGTGTAGAACACGAGTTATTACACGCAAATGGAACAACCACACCAAAGGAGAAGAAGAGGGAAAGTATGAGAGACTGGCATTTAGGTAAAGGTTACCCAGCCTTGGGGCAGGTGGATGAACAAACTCGAGGCCCCTTCGAGCTCTGTTTTTTAATGATTTATACAAACTCATTATGTGCAGGGTTTGCAGGTTTCAAATCAATCCCTTTAAATAACCATAAAGGAAAAGTAGACACTAGCAGAGCCAATAACTTCTGTAGGCTATTCAGAAGTCCTTAGTCATGTGGAAAGTTGCATTAAAGTTCACAGACTATACACAGTGGAGTCAATGGGGCACAGAGATCTGATATGTGGATCTCAAAACAGGACTGCTCTTCGTAAGCATAACTGTAAATCAGGACTAAACTGTCCTGCACAGTGACTGATTAAACATGACATGGAAACGTGAGAGGCTGGGTTTTTTCCCCTGCACTTTCCATCTGATCAAGTGCAGAGAAACAACACTTTAAACATGGCATGCCAGAGGCTGTAAAAGAGCGCAGCTTGCAAGCATGGAGCAACCACGTTTGAGCGGCAAAGTGGAAGATGTGCTGTCTAGAAGCACAAAGATAAGATAGACACAGACATTACTATACTCTTGACCCTAAGAGACATTCCTTTAGGTTCTCTAAAGCTGAATGAAGCGTTTCAAGAGACTCCAGCATGAAAATTTCTCTTTTGCACTAAGCAGTTATTGTAGGGACAGGGCTGTGGGTATGCTTTTCTGTGCCAATTTGCAGCTTTAAGCTGATTTGCTTCACCCATTCACCGTAAAATCAGCTTATATTTCATTCTTTCTGCTGGTCTCATAACAGAGCACATCCTTCATTTTGTCCTGCTTACATATATCTACTCTCGTCTTCAGGGCCCCATCCAGGAAAGTGTTTGGTCTAGGAGCTTTCCTGAACTGAGGTCTCGAAGCAATAGGGACCAGATCCCACAATTGAGATTCTGGTGCTCCACAGAGCGAAGACTCACATCCATTTTGGCACTGGCTGAGCTATTTCCCACCCTTTCCTCTCAGATGCAAACAACGTGCCTCTGCCCACGTGTAGCCGAATCAGGGTGGGGAAGAGGGGACATAAAATACAGCAACGTCTATCTCCATATCCACTTATCGTAGCACATCCAAGCACAAACTTTCAGAAAAGGTTAAAACCACCTCATTAAAGATTTATCTTTATTTGTTAAGAAAACTTAGCTGTGCATACCACCTGAGCAAACCAGTGGTAACCCTTGGACAGTCCCTCGGCCAGTCAGTTTGCCTTGCAGGGCACTGCTGGTATCAGTCACAGATTCAGTTCAACTGCTAATTTACCTCCCTGGGGAAAGCCCCTTGACTTCAGGGGAAACAAGATCTGGCTCCAGACGTGAAAAAGGTCAGGGGATGAAAATAAATAACATCAACAATTGCCAAAAAAAAACCCCACTCCAAAAAACAACAGTTAGAGAACACGAGGGATCCCATCTCCACAATGTCTTGACCCATGGAAGAAGCAAACAGCACACTAAGAAGAGGTGCTCTATTACAGTGGCTGTATGTAATTAGCAAAGGCATTCAGCTTCTGTTTTCAGCCTGTAATTTTTAATTGATTTTGCTGAAAGAAACTTTAGTGTTGTTTCAGTTAATGAGTCTTTCCAGCAAAACTGGTCTCCATAAAAGGTTTATGTAAACCTTCCTTCAAGTGTCACAGGCTTATTGTTTGAATTGGCAGGGAATTAACCTGTTGCAAAAACCTCATTCCATATAAAAGCCAACAGTCATGAGAACACACAGCTGCAAACCTGACAGGTCTCCTACATTAAGGAAAGGTGGTGATTTCAGAAACCTGGCCTGTATCCAGCAATCTGTCCAGATCCCAGAGGAGATGGAGCTTTTCCCTGTCATAAGTAGTACCACACACATGAAGGTGATGCTTTCAGGTAACACACAGAAAAGCTAACACTTCCTATTAATAAGCCCATGTTATTTTCCCCAAGAGCCAGTGCTCAGCCACAAGGCAAGTCCATCTGGATAATTATATAATTACCTCTTGCCTTCCAAAGTGACCGTGCATCCTATTAAATGCAATCAAATCATGGGACCTGCTTAATGGTGGCTGGTGCTACCTCAGAGCATGGGGACTCTGTCCACACCATCCCACGTTCACAGACGTGATGGAGCACAAGCAGACCCTTAGCATCTCTAGAAGGGCCAGTTGCTATAGAAATATCAATAGAGACAAAAAGGCAGTGGAATAATCTAACTAGCACAAGCCCTCAGGATAAAAACAAGGTTCTTCAGCCAACCAACCATCAGTCCTTTTCCCAGGCTTTCTAGCCTGGCCTTTTATCTCCTCTGGCTCTTGGTCAGCTACATTATCTACGTGCTATACTACCAATATCTTTAATGATATCCTTGCCACCGTGCTGTGCCAAGCAGTGAGCTGGGGTACAGAGGTGTCTCTACTAACCAACTCCACATCCAGGGCTGGCAAAACCAGCACTGAAGTGCAGGGTGCAAAGGTGACACTGTCTCTGTTTCCAGATACAGTGCAAATAAGTCACCATGTACTGCATGCTGTAGCAGCTCTTTAGGTAGCAGAGACACGTTCTGAAAAGTGACCATCTCAGCCCATGCATCCTGCCAGTGAGACACATCTGTGGAGGGCAAGCGAGAAGGTTTGTCATAAAAATGCCACTAGGTTGGTTTGATTGTTCTGTGTTGCCTGTAAAAAGGCTGTTATCTTTCTGAAATCTTAAAAATCTGCACAGCAAGCCCCTAAGCCCTCTACTTCAAAAACACCCAACCCACAACAAGCAAGTTTAAGAAAATGTTTGTGTTTGCCCTCAGTACCCAGGTATGATGCCACTATTGAGGGATACCATGTAAGAGACTTTGGCAAGTGGGTAAATCCACTGGTAAATCTGTACATCAGCGTATGCAAAGGTTTGAATTTGAAGGCAGTAGGGCAGACCTGCCATTCTTACGCTAATGCCACATGGAAGTAAAAGCCTTGCTTTTAAAATAAACCCTTGTAATAATTTACTATCTCTTTGCTTTTTAGAAGACTATGAATGGACTAGCACTTGAGTAAGCCACTCGTGCAGTCTAATAATGATCAGACGTGCATGCTGTTTTGTTTTGTTTTGTGCACACAAGCCAAAATATGCTTCCCCCACCCTGGGAACTGCTGAACTGGGAAGTGAAAGTCAGGAAGAGGTGCCTTGAGAGAAACAGCACATACAGTCTTTAGATAAAAATCAGAAACCAATCTACTTACCTGCAACAGGACCTAGCGTACCATTTTCCTTCAGAAGTAAGCTTAAAGAAAGCAGCAGTGCAAGAATAGTGCCCTGTGAGAAAGATTTTATCTATAACAGCCTTGATTATTGCCTAATCTTTTCCTGGCAACATCCAGCACGAGCTGATTCCAAATATGTCCTTGTCCTGCTCCTCAGTGGTTAAGGGTGCACAATATACTATGATTTGACATGTTGAAAAGCTTGCTTTCATGGCTGGATGCATTCTAATCCTACCCCCCCCCGTACGATGGGATAAGGAACCACACTGTACTTGTAGACATTTTTTTTTTAGGAAGCAACTACAAATAAGTGCCACTGAGTTGACAGATAATCCTCAGCTTAGGGCAAGCTACAGATGTTTCCCTGATAAGGCCAGAAAGCCATTTCTCTTTTGCAGTGTTGCAAATGGTAAGGAATCTGTGAAACTGAAAGCTTTCTTTCAAAAGAACCCTAAACATAGACATACATTCATGGGAAGCCTATTCAGGCCAGGGCTTATGACAAAAAGTAAAGTTTCCTTGAAGTGAGGAGCAAACTCACTAACAATTTCAGCTGCATCATGAAAACCATCCTGTGAGAGCACCAATCCAGCAGTAAGCCTGGTTTAAAGTTAAAAAGTTGGACAAAACCAAAATACACCACCTGCCTCAGGACCCCCATTCTCATAGACTCTCAGTAGTGATTGCAAAAATACTGACACATTTCAGCTACTTCTCAATGAACATCCAGTGCTGGCTCTCAAGCCTCTCTGCCGTTTCGAAGGACAGAAGACTCAGCTTTTGGCAGCACTTGTTGGAAAAGCAACTTGACCTATCAGGAAAACTATCATTGTGTAGACTCTCTCCTGAACTGCTTAATCTTGAAAGGGACAAGAAAAAATACAGTATTATTATGTTTAGGTTAGCCCAGAAGAAAAACAAATGACCCAGGGTATTCTAGGCCAGTGACTCCCTTGCTCCATTGACCCAGGGAATCCAGAAAGTAGAGGTGCATTAAGACAAAACACTTTTTGGTCATGCTTTTACTGATGTCTCTCTCCCCCTGCTCCCAGCTTCCTAAGCAAACACTCACATTCTGATCATAAAATCTCCAAATTTCTTACATAAGGGCAGTGATTCCTTTCTGAGCACCTCCTTCCATCCTGCAGACTTGTTCCTAGAGCCTGGTGTTTGTGACCTGAGAGAAGCAACCTCAGCTCAGTACAGCCACAGCCAGCAGCTCTTTCCCCTTACATCTTCCAAAACAGAGTCACTCCAACTAATTTTAAAAAAACAAGTCATCCCCCCTGTAAGTCAGCCCTGGGCAGCTGAAGCTACCTGACTCCATGGCTCAACCAGTTTTCCAGCAAGATCAAAGCCCGCACCATTGTCAAAGGACATTTACAATTACTCCTCCAGTTTCTATCATGAATTACAGCAGCATTTGAAGAGTGCCAAAACCCAGAGGGATCAATTACTCCTGCCCTGTGACAGGCAGCCGGCTGGGGGGGGACAGGACAAGCTGTAAGCACAGTGGCATTACCTTATGCACAGACACAGTTTTGCTGCTGAATGATTGACAATAACTACTGGATGTCACTATTTTAAGGATAATGTCATTTGCGTAATTATCCTGCAAGGTCTCTCTTCAGCGGCTGGCATTATTCACAAGGGAAGAATTAGACTGAAATCCAGCTGTAGAGTAAGCAGATTTGCTATTCTATGCAGACAATCATGGTGCTTTAGAAGCTTGATACATATGGTATATATCACTAGTAATTTTCACATTCTTAGGACCTGGGGAATATTAAAATGTCACTCCCTCTCTATTTCACTGTGCCACATATATCACATGATTTCATTCTTAAAAATAATTTAATATTGTCTGTCCTCACCTCACCATCTGTTTCTTACTGGAGCTCAAGCTTGGAAGAGAAAGAGAAATTGCTTTTACTTGTTCTACGCTATCATCTCGCCATCGTATAGGAAAGTATCCTCTGTACCGCCCCTGGCCCCTTTGGCCACTTTAGCCCTCAGCTATTGTGAGTTTGGCGTGTTTAAACTGGGCTTTATCTGATAAGAGATGAAGCACCAAAACCATGACTGCACTGCCCGGGTTTAACTATGCGAAGCCCCAAACCAAATGGCATTTGGCCCAGCCCACAATCTGAAATGGCACTAACAGAGCCCGACTGGGATCCGAACTGGTCTCATCCTGGATTCGGTTGTGGGTCCCAGCTGTACAAGTGTACCAAGCAGCAAGAAGACAGAATTGACGTTATTCTTTGCCACAAGTACAACTGAGCAGGGCTAAAGCAGACCATACCCAAATATGCATCCTTTGCCCTGGAACCCAGGTAACAACAGTATTCCAAAGAAAGCAACTGACTGTTCCTCCTTTCCTCTGGGCAAGATGATGCCAGAGGTGTTCTGCAAAGCACACCAGAAAGAAACCTTTCTATACAATCAGACTGTCTCAGTGCTGACATCTCCCGGCTCCAGATGCCCTGTTCCATCCCAGAACAGGTCTTGCTCTGCCCCAGGTTCTACAAGGGAAGACGCAGGTCAAGTTGTCATCTTGGCTATGGAGGCCTTTGAAAAGCAGACCGACTGTCTGATCCATACTGGCTGGTCCGTGCCTTGATGTGTAAATTGATAGTGGAACACTCTGACAGTACAGAAGGGAACAAATATAACTAAACTGCCCCCCCCTCGAGTACAGAGGAATGAGATAAAAAAAAAAAAGTGTTGTGTATGTGAAACAGCTTCCCGAGACCTGCCTTGAGATGCTCCAATCCTGTTGTAAACAAAAAGATGCCAGATATGGACAGAAAGGAAAAACTACTGCTGTAGGATCATGGCAGGAATGAAGAGACTTTTAGCATCTAAGCTGAGGCACTGGATAGGCACATCAAATAGATAAGGTTTAACACAGGCCTGTAGCTATTACAGGGAAACACTGAGGCTTGGGTGTAACAAGTACATATTAGCATTTATATAACAAGGCACACAGTGTCAAAAGCAACAGCTCCTTGCGTTTACCTCCCCGAAAAATCTAGGAAGGTTTCACTTAATGCTTCTCCCTTTGCACACCCAGCAGCCATGTGGGCACCCAAGGTGCAGACAAGGGGCAGTTGTGGGGCTGATACAAAGCAGCTACGTCTGCAGAGCAATATCAGTTGACACCACTGCAAAATGTAGTCCCCATGCCTCAGAGGAAAACCTGTTCTTCCGCGTGTTCACACACGTCATAGGCTCTCCCTGTAGTCAATACTGCAGACAGAAATTTCACTCCTTACTGAAAGCTGGTGCACCTTGGCCAAGGTGCAGGGGGAAAGCAGAGGTACTGTTATCCCAGCTGACAGCTTGTTCTTGATGGGCAGCAAGTGACAGTTATTTTATTCAAGCAGAAAACTCAAGCTATCATGACAGCTGTGGGGTTCAGGCAAAGGGAATGAATGAATGAATGAATGCAGAGCTCACCGATAAATGATGCCTCTTTCATGGAGAAACATAAGGGCTGAAATAATTTCTGCAGCATAGAACCGGGCCCGATCTTCATCGAAGCGACGCGACTTCTGAATATGGAACATCAAGTCCCCGCCATTCACGAACTCCATCACAAAGAACAGGCGATCCTTCACACATGCAAACACAACAGGTATGAACAGCATTAATCATATCCTTTGTCAGGCTTAGAAATTTCTAAGTAAAACTATTATCTCTCAAACAAAAACAGATTAAGCACCTGTGAGATGTTGTGGGAAGGGGGAGAAATCCTGATTTTTTTTCAGGAAAGGTTAGGTCAATACCAGGAAGATCTGTTAGTACCTCCTTGCCTTGCAGTCCACCCAAAAATTTTGCCTCTAGTCAGGATATTAATTCCTGTTCACGTGTGGATTAGGCATATCAGTAGGTATGTGCTCATCATTAACCAGCTCCTATTGGGTTCCCCAAATTCTCCTTAGCTTGAATCAGCAGAGGATGATAAACCTCCAACAGCACCCTCTGAGATGAGTGGGCACGAGAAACCGGTAAAAAGTCACTTGCTCCTTACTAAACACCTCGGATCTCTGTGGAGAGATGCTCCAAAATATAATGGATATAACCAGACTACTGCTTCGCCACAACAGCACAAGGGCTCAGGAACAGCAATGACGATGTTGTCTCGTGGGATATCTCAACACCATATCTAAGGAATGTGTGTTGTTTTCCAGAAGGGGGTTTCCTGCCATGCCCTTGCCTAGCAGCAGGTTTTTGGGCCCTCAGATTGCAGCTTTCTTCATAGCTCTGATTAACCTTCAGAGACCTCTGGCTGATGAAGGAACTGATAAGTATAAACCAAGGTTTCTGCTGGGCAGAAAAGCAACTCATTCAATAAAGTGCAGCTCATTAACCGCAGCTGCTGGTCTCCGAGGTTTCTCTTCTGGCTTTGTTTTGCTTTTCACAAGAGTCTACACATGGGTAGGCACTTACTTAAGCTGCATGTTCAACAGTCTGAATACGGGTTTAGTGCACGCAAAAGCGGAGCCTGCTTAATTGTGAGAAGGAGGACACACAGTGATTTATCACAAAACTGAACCCTGGAATTGTTGCAGCCTGGTTCAGAAATTTCCCCTTGTAATTGTTTCAGGACATTCAGTATTGATTGTTTCAGTTTTAGTCTGAATACCAGGAACAAGCAGGCTGGAAAAAAAGAGGCATACAATTCAGTTGAGACCAGTCAGCCTTTTAATGGCACTGTTTGCCCTTCTTTCCTCACAAGCCCCTTCCCAAGTCTGATGTTAATCATCCACAAGCTAGTTTTAAACCCTCTCTAAGTTTAAGAGGATAAGCACTGTTATGCTCCACTCTCTGGCAGCCATCCAGCTTGAAATGACTATTGGTATTAACATCTTGAGATGCACAAAGCAGAAGAAAACCAAGCAGGAATCTCTTCATTCCTCTCTGGACACAAGCAGGAAAGCAAATGGCTCGTGACAGATGAGGACAGCTTGCTCCTCATCACCATCCTGGTCTCTGCCCAACAGCTCCTTCTGGACTCCTTCCAGAAGCTAAAATAGATGTGTTCCCAGCAATATCGCAATACTACTGTGCGTAACGCCTAGGCCACATGTTAAGGGCTATATCCAGTCTATTTAAACAACAATACTTCATTGTTTCACTGTGCCTTTATTATAGGGCTGCTGAAAGACACTCCAGCTGGCTCATTTATGGCCGCACTGTAAGCCAGAGCAACACAAACTGTGCAAACCCACCATCAACCTTGGCTCTTCAGCCCACATCAAGGCTCTAATGCCACATCTTCACTGCAGTTGGTTAAACCGAGTCTGGCTATGCTGTGCCTACCTGTTCAGCAACCCTTCTTTCAGCCGCAGCACAGATATCGCCTCTGCCTTGTCAGTCGGGCCAGCTTTTACATCTCCTTGTTATTCTTTCCCACCTCCTTCCTCGCCGATCTCTCCTCATGTCACATGCTTATCTAGCCCAGCTTGTCCAGGCATTTCTTCAAGCCCGTACTTAAAGAAATCTCTCTTGCCAGAACTCAAGCAGGAAGTAATTTAATTTACCAGCAACCTGACGAGGGTGGTGTGTATTTATGTTAGTGATAGACGTGCTTGTATAAACATGTATACAATTAGGTGAACATGGATATTTTCTACTCTTTCCTTAAAGGTGAGCTTCGGGGAAACATATCAACTCTTCCTATCTTAAAGCATACAGGTCCTGCTTCTCCAGTGCTGGCAAAACTCCATGGCCCATCTGGATGTACTCGTCTGCCCTATGATGCTTAAAGGAAGATACTACCTTTTCTTTCTCAAACATTCAGGTGAGCATAGAAGCAGCCGGTTTTAAAATTCACATCACTGCTGACATGGAATTAGCGTCTTTTTGTTACAAGTAGCTCTCGCTTCAGACTAACCACCAACCTGTTACACAGTGCTCACAAGCATTAATAGCTGACATCTCACCTCCACCCATGATCTCATTTCAAGTCTAAATCTGGATTATTTAATACTCGAAACTCTCCCATTTGGGCCTAAAAAAACCTTGGACTAGTCAATTTTTTTCTTTAAAAAGAGGTCCAAATAATTGTCTGTCCAATTTTCTAACACTTGGAAATCCCACGAATTTGATGAAGAAAAGAGCAGGATGAATATTACAATCAATTTATAATACAGCATTTGTGCATTGGCCTGCTTTGTAACTGGAAACAATATCAGAAAAATCAGCACTAATGACCATCCTTTGGGGACTCGCCAAGCATTCCATTTCTACTCTGCCAAAATGCAAAGACCAACCCCTTTCCCAGGAATCACTGAGAAATAAAAGTGGTAAATAATAATAATAATAGCAATTTGCAGCAGGCAAAGTAAGAGTGAATAAACAGCTGAAATAGGGGCCAGGAAAAGGAAACCTTAAACCAGTAGATAGTTCAGATACTTGCAAATCTGTCCTAACTTAGAGTTATGTGTCTCCTTTCTTGGGGTCTACCAACATGAATTAGGAGTTGAATGCTGGAGCGTTTCTTGACAGGGTTTAGTGCTGAAATCCTTTCATTTCTATTTTTCCATTTTCTATTGCTGAGAAGCAATGCTATCTCCGTTTGACGTCGGCAAAAGTAACAAAAGAGCATTTGAGTCAACAGGAAATGGTGACGCGAAAGCCTTCACAGTAGCGGCAGCCACATGAGGAAATCACATTGCACCATTTCTGGACTGGGACAGAGATAAATAAAGTCACACAGGCAATTGTTACTGTAAATTAAAGAAACACTTAGAGGAAACAAAGTCCATGGGACCAGTCAGGCTTATTTCAAGGCTGGCTTACATCTGGAGATTAGACCTGCCAATATCAGAGCAAGAGAGCTGTTTCAAGGTTTTTTTAATTTGTTTAAATTTCAGTTTGCCATCTGTATTTGTTTGCCTGTTGGAAAGGCAAGGGTTGCTGGAAGCACATACCGTGTCCTAAGGACAGCGTTTGATGTATTTGTTGTCTTAGCAGGGTGTTGGTGGGGTTTGAAGAGAGTCCCTGCTTACAAAAGCCACTGGGTGGGACAATCCACATACTGATTACTGCCCCTTGTAAATACAAGCACCCACTGAAATCCAACTCAAACATCACTTTAGCCCTTTGTCCTCACCAGCTGTACCAGAAAGCTTTTTGTTCATATCTTTCCTCTTCACTATTGCAGGGGAAAAGAAATTCCAAATTTTATTAAGAGCATCCTTTCGCTTCTCACGTCCCAAAAAGGCCAGTGCGATAGCTACCTTCCACCTCCTTACAGTTAAGAGCCATGGCTGATGTCCACCTACAACCCACACAAGACCAAAGATCTCTGAAGACAGCTAGGCTGAGAAGTTTATCTCCGACCACAGGTCTCCGTGCTAAGTAAATCAGACAGGGCATCATCGCTGCCCAGTTTGGGCAGCATGGAGGGTGGAGATGGGGAAAGACAAGTGTTTCCTATGTGCAGACACGGAAGAAGATAATAGCAAAGCTGACTCCTCTATCTGCCACCCTACAAGAGCTGCTGTGCCAAGGGCTGTGTGAAGGCTTAAGGGGACTTCTCTCAAGAGAGTCGCTGGTGAACGTTCGGGACACCTACTGGAAAACATCAAGGGGGTCTTTTCTTCAGCCTCCAGAGCCACCTGGAACAGGCTTGGACATCTCCATTGCAGCAGAGCTCTCCCAACCACTGCTTCTGCCGACATTGATTCTTCTGCAGGACAAGGGGCTGAGTCACCCCTCCAAGGACACATCCTAGCAATAATTTCACCCAAGCTCACTCTTTAGCTGACAGCATCTGGAGGACACGGAGACCTGATTAAATTCCATTTAGAGCAATGGTCCAATTTCCCTCCACCACTCCCCCCCCCCCCCCCCCCAAAATTAGAAAAAAATCAGCTTGGCTCAGGAATTTCACTAAGTTTTCATTTCAACTTCTTGGAAATAATTTATGCACACAACTCCTTAGAAAATCAGCTTTGGGCTCAGTCTGAACTCACTGATGCCAAAGGGTTTCCCCAAGGAAACAGTAATTTTTCACTGTTTTGCCAGTTTATGCTTTGCAGAGCAGAAGGCAGGCTTTCAAAATCATCTCCATACAGAGACAGCTGTGCCACTGCTTCCCAGCGCAAGTGCATTGTTTCCAAAAAGAGTAGCAGGGCTTAGGGAGCTTGCAAGCAAATTATTACAAGATAATTACAAGAACTGGCAGGCTCCCTCAGCGCTCCCGATGTTCCTGTTCTCCCTTCGTGGTCCACAACTCCCACACAAAGCAATCTGCCTCAGGTCTTGCTGGGAGCGTGCAAATAAACCGTGCTGTCTCAGTACCAGGCTTCGGAAAGCCACATGTCCAACTCCCCCAGCAGCGCGAGTGGCCATCCGTATCTGGGTCAAGTCACGCCAAAGCACAGGACCCCAAGGAGGAATAATGAACAGTTGATTTCTCAGCATTTATCTTTATAGGAGTAAGACAACCATGAACCACGCTCAGGCTCTGCTCTGTGCCAAAACACCTCCTTTCCATACCCAGCTTTTTGATGAGGCAGCGCTGCAACCTCGCGAGCTGCCTGCTGCTCCCAGCCATGAGGATTCCAGGAGGGCAGGCTGCTCAGGGGTGTCACATGTGGCGGTGTTTGAAAACCAGAGAGGATTGTAGGTGTCATCAGAGTGTGCTCACCAAGAGGGAATTGCCAGAACAAACTTTGCACACACGTGTGTGCACAGGAGCTGAAGCAGATGTAATCACCTGAGCCCCAGATTTCTGGACAATGTCAAAGCTGCAGTCTCCTGACTACGATGGAGCAAGACAATGAAGCTGTGGTCCTATGATTTCAAATCAGAATTCATTAAGCAGAGGAGAAGAAACACTCCGCACTACACTTGTTCAGCCAGGATTATTTGCATGGATTAGTGATGCTTCTCGAACACTGACTGCCACGGCACCTGCCACTGCTCCGCTCACCGCCACGGCCCAAGACTCCCAGATGAACACGGCGGCGGCAGGAAGGCGGCAGGTTTTACAGCCATCTGCCAGCTGATTTTTGGTGCTCTTTTAGCCGTTGTACCTCTCTGCTTCAGTGACTGCAGAAGTACGTGCCAGCCCCAGGAAGCACTCCTGCCTAGGAGCAACCAAGCCATGGCAAGGGAGCGGTGCCACAGACAGACATACAGCCCTGGGGCTATCAAGGACTGGGGAGACAACTGTGCACCCTGCCACATCTGAAAGGCTGAGAAAGGGAAGGTTTCTTTCTTCTGCTGGTTTTGGGGTGCTTTTTAACCAGAAAGAGGTGAAAGTGAACATTCAGCAAACACAAGAAGGCGACAAGGCACCTTCGGTGTCTCCTCCAGGCTGGGCAGCCGGTGAGTGCGCTTCTGAGAAGCACAGATCGCTTCCCCACCCCAGGCTCAGTTTTAGCTCTTTTAACAAAGAGCCACTGGCATCATTGTCACAGCCACAGGAACCGGTGATCACTTACAGCCCCGCTCTGCTCTCTGACACTGCCGATAAGAGGCACAACGCAGGCTTCCCTATGCCACGCCACAGCAGCGAGGCACATAAACATCACCTAGAGAATAACAAATTGGCTCTTGCCATTTGCATAAATAAACTCAGCGGGGTCCCTCGGGGTAAAGGCTGCCTCCTGCACGCATGCTCAGCACAGTATTAACCCTGAGCTCATTCCAGAAGAGCTGAACAACGACAACCACAACCCAGGGCGAGCTGATAGGAGCTCTGGGTTTCCTAGAACAACAACAAAAAAAAAAAAATCACGAAACTAACCACACCCTTCAAATTTCTGCCTCTTTTTTCTTAACCACATGGCTGAAATGTCAAGCTCATGGGCTGGACAGGGTTTTTTTTACACACAAATTCAATTGTTTCTCTGAAACAATGCATCCTTTGGGATATGCGATAAACTACAGGAACATCTTCCTCATCCCTTCCCGTTAAGATTGTGTAATTCACAGCAGGATTATATGATTATTTTATGACCAGAAACTTTTACTCAATATAGACGCCAAAGGATGATTTTTAACACTTGTTTTCACTTGTATCTGTTCCATTAAAAATCAAACAAAAATCCCAACTAGGAAAAAAATAATCTCAGGTACCAGGTCAACCAATTAAATCACATACAAAAAATCCCAATCTAAATAAATAAAAAAAAAAGAGCCAGCTTGGCCACCATTAAAACAGAATATCCAAAAAATACAAAACAAATTGAAAGAAGAAATAAAATTAAATCCCCCCCTCTAGATCTCTTAAAATGGCATAGAAAACTACATGAACATGCCTTCCCACCTGCAAGATCAAAAAACAAAGGGCTGGCTGAACTTAGAGTGGAATAAATTGAGGAATAAGGAAAGAGAATGTATCGAGCTATAGACATCCCCCATTAATCAAAGATTTATGGGACATCTGTACCCCTCAGCTGGCTGCTGGTATCATCGTGTCTCAGAAGACAGTAGCTCTGTAAAGATCACAATCTTTTTACAACCCTCAGTACAGAAAAAAGCTACTGGAGCCGCTGTTTCCAGTTTGGAGTGACCAACTTGAGACAGATCTGGCCTATTTTTAAAAATAGTGAACTCTGCAGAATCTAGTATCCTCAAATTGTGCTGGGGAAGTCTAGAGTCCCCTACAAGCTTCATTAAAGGTCTTCAGGAAAATTAAGAGTGCTGAAACACCTAAAGGCCACTTGGAAATGGTTTGCTATGAGGGCTCTGTGCATCCACACTCTCACCTTAAACATCACCTGGAAAGCAATCCAGATTCAAAAAGAATGAAACACAGCATCTGCTGGGTTGCACCTCTTCTCTGAGATCCGATTGCCTTTTCTTTCCCCCCTGCTCCTCAATATGGTCCGGCATCTGCTCACTGAAGCTGTTTGGTGACGTGGTTCCACTTCAACCCCTTTTTATGCCACAACTTCCTCAATTTTAAGTCTAAAGAAAGATATTAGTTTCACAGACTGTGACAAGCCACAGGCAATAGCATGTCCTTCAGCCACCCTTGCACTAAGCTTGACAATTTTGTCTAACAGTTCCAGCTTCTCTCATTACTCACTGCAGATGGAGACAGACATTTTCTCAGCTTCGTAAAAAAACAAATACCCAAAAGTCCCTCAGCAACAAGGGGTGGGAAAGATACAGTCAGTGGCTACAACATGATGATGGCAGCTAACCCTTCAGTTCATATTTTCACTTGAGATCCTATCACCTCAATGTGCAGCCTGAGTGTGGGCACCCAGCACAGTTCACAGATAAAATCAGAATTGTCAGTCTGAACTTGTTTCATCTTTCTGCAAAAAAACCCACTCTGTCTACAAAAAAAAAACCCTGACCCAGTATGTTCCTGCAATGAAGAGATCACGCAAGGTATTACTGTGCATATCAGGGAAAGCCAAGCTTCTCAGACTGGGCTTGGAAGCCTTCACACATCTGGTTTACCAGCAACTTGGGCCAGCGAAGATGTCAGGGTTTTCGTGGATGTCAACACTGTAAAACCACAGAAAGACACAGTTTTGACTAGTTTGCCTTTATAAGGTGCTAGGCAGGACAGGAGCCAGAGAAAGGCAGAAATCAGCTGCCTCTCCTGTGGTCCCAAAGCTAACGTGAGGGCACCACAGCGCACACACACACCTGCAGAAGCTGCACTGGAGAGAGGAAAGTCCCCTGTACCTCCCTGTCCAACAAGCCCCAACTTGCCTCTCAAGGACCCCAGGTCAAACACAACTCAAGCTCTTTCAAGCTTGACTTCAGTAGGACTCTGCAGTGAGTATCCCTCAGTAGGATACCTGTAGTTATAGCCAGAAGGCACGCTGGGCTGCATCAAACTTCTTTGAAAGTGCCAGGCTTAGAAATAAGATGCCTTCATCAACATCTTCACTTGATTTTGACTCGCAGCAACAAAACCGAAGCGTGTGCTGGTCCTCCAGCATGGTGGTTTGGGGTTAGAAAAGGCCTCAGTTCTCAAGAACAGGGCAAAAAGTCTCAATGCTTGCAGAAAAGCATCCAAGAAGTGCACTTGGCTGTTGAGTATGTATGGAATTGTGCCTCCCCAACGTGCCAGAGAGGGAAGGGTGGGGGTTTACAGCCTGGGAGACGATCAAAGCTATCCTTGCTGTTCTCAAAGGCCTCCCCCTCTCAGTGCTTTTCAAAGAGAATATCAAAGAGGCCTCATCACTTCCTTACCGCCCACCAGAATGCTCCAAGGCCTGTATCAGGATACTTGTTCATCTAACCAGAATCCCAGGAAGGCTGCTGCTTCCTTTCCAGCCTTCCTCACCTCCACCACGCCAGGCTCTGCCCCAGGGCTGCCTTGTGCTCTACGCATTTGCTGACACTGGAGTGGCTGGTGGACAACCAGGCTGATGTTGGAGATTCCCTGGAAGGACCACGACTCAGGGACTCCCCTAGACATACAACGGCACCTAAACCTCTCTTGTGACATCTGAGGATCAATGGGTAGGTGACCAGCCAGCCAGCTGCCACTGCTCAGTCCCATCACTTTGGCTGGTGGGCCCTCATTCGAAAATCATGCCTCCATCGAAGGTTCCAGGTTAGCTCTAATGTTTTTAGGAGGTGAAATACAGGCTCATCTCTCTAAACACCTGGGTGATCCATGACACGATGCTCACGTTGACTCCAGGAGAACTGCCTGAGTGCCCCAAGGGCCAGCAGAGATGTGGGAAACCCTCTTCTTCCATGTCGAGAAAAGCATGACGTCAGCCCACAGCTTGTAAAGGGGATGGAGAGCTGCGTGCCGGACAGCATGCTGCCCTCGTAAAATAGGACCAGTTCAATGATTATGCTGCCCTGGAGTCCCCACTGGCTTCAATAGCACCCCTGCTAGCTATTATCTCAGAAGGACGCTCATTATAGAAAATCACATCCTTCTGCCAAGTTCTTGTGTCTCACTATTTTTGGAATGACACGGGCAGGCTCTGTGCCTTGGTGACTGTCAGCAGAGTCGCACGGAAAGCAAATCCATATAACGATCAGGCTAGCAGGGACAGCGCTGGAAACTGCATCGCCTGTGGGATGGCCCTCTGGAAGCACCCTGCGGTCATGAGAAAAGGCATAAGGGCAATAAACATAAAGCCCAGAAGTTATCTGCCACTATTTGCATTGGAAGCTGATCTTCCCCAACCTTTTCATTCTTATGCATAAAAGTGGAGACAAAAGGATTCAAAAGCAAACCACCTATGCAGGAAGGATGGTTCCTAAACCCCAAAGAAGACAGGACCTACCTAATGCAAACTGATTTTAATTAAAACATTTCAGGACCCACATTCCCCAGGATTAAATTACTGACTTTGCTACTTATACATACAGGCTCTTTCACCTGTTCGAATACAGTATTGTTGAGGTGTTGGATTACACCAGTGTCAGGTAAACAGAAACGAGCATTTTTTGGTGCTTGTGACCCCTAACACAGGACCCATGATTATCTGCAGGTCAGCCCCTGCACCTGTCAGCAACTCACAGATTACTGCAGCAGCAGCATAATCCTCTCTGACACTAAAGGATGATTCTAAGGTCCCAGAAAAAGCAGAGGTAAATGGCTTAGGTGAGGTGGAAAGTTCCCAAACCAAGGCTTTCAACTGAAAAAAAAAAAAAGAATATAATTAAAAAACCAAAGATGTGGTGAGCAATGAAGACCTCACACAGATGCAGCTGGCACAGGACTTAAACTGCTCCCCTTCAAGGGAGCAGCAGGACTCCTTCCTTGACTTTCACAGGAAAGGAATCTGGAGGTGCAAGTCCAAAATTGCCCAGCCCAGCGCTGGGCATGCACAGGGCCATGTCCAGCCCATGCCAGCCTGCTGTGCAGCTAATTTTTCCCCTTCAGGCTTTGAAAACTGTGACCTACACCAGGCAGAGACAGCCCTTGCAGCTCCTACCACCTAGTGGCTGCAATATTTCTCCGAGACAGAGCACGGAGGTTGTTCCGAGGTCAGGCAGCCTCAGCCCACCCCAGGCAACAAGAACATCACTTATGCTGCAGCTGAGACTAAATTAGGACCACACTGAGCACACGGGCAGCGCAAGAGAAGAGAAAACCTTTCTGAAAACCATCAGCAGCTAATGTAAGAATAGAAAAACCTCAGCTAGCTCTAAAACAGTTGAGCAAAAGTAGCAGCAATACAGATGAACTCAGGCAATGCATTGCTGTTTCTGGTATTTGTGCCAGCTGAGCTAATGATAGATTATTAGCACTACGCGGCATCGCATCGTGCAGCACTGACCCGCCTCAGGTTGTTTAAGTCAGCCCTGGGCTGCGTAAGTCAGAGTTTGCTGGTTTGGGTGGAATATTATACAAGAGTCTGAATTCCAATGGCACTAGATCCAGCCAAACCCTCAAATGCTTTGAGCACTCCATCCTCAAACTGCTGCAGCATTTCAGGTGCTTCCAAGCTTCTTCCTTTCCAGTTTCCACAGTTTCCTCTGGAACTAGAAGGCCAGGACCATAACTGGACATCCCTATTCTAGATGCAGCTTCACCAGGGCCAAGGAGAGGGGATAATGACTTCCCCATAGCTCCTGGAGCAGCAAAGTACGTGACTGATGTGCAAAGAGACTGCACTGCTGGCTCATACTGAACTTGGCACCTACCATCAGCCCCAGGTACCTTCCAGCCGGGCTACTACCCTGCCAGTTAATCCCAGTGATGCATCTTATGGGATCAAGCTCTGACTTTGCTTTGACAAATGGTACAAAGCCTCAAAACAGCCAGCTACTGAAAAATTCCTAAAGGCATGACCAGTAGGTCATGATTTCTCCACAGCAGACTGAAGCCACACTTTGTTTTTTATAACATGAACCGTTATTAATGCATTTTCAGAGTTTGGGCTGTAAGTGTGATACATGTGACGTGGGCTCCACGTAATTGCAAGTGAAACTAGGTGTTGTTTTGTGTGACCCTGCCCCCATCTCAAACATAAGTAACATTTTCAAATAGGGCTGCAGGCTGATATTTTGAGTAAGCGGTTACTCATATATATACAAATATTCATTCTTTCCTGCCAGGTTCATGTTAATGGAGGGGATAACTCAATGCCACGTAAAGAATGAGCAGAAACCCTAAGTGCTGTATTAGCCTGGTTAAGCCCCCTCCTGGAATTCCAGTGCTCTCCTCTGTCCAATGAATATCCTGCTGTTGCAATTATTTCTCTGCTATAGCAAAGGGATTTAATTATGCTTTTATAAGCAATTTAAATCTGGTTATTCTGGATTGAAGTGGGCGTCACAGTGTTAGAACATGGGCGAAAGACGCGATGAACCACATTAGTTTGAAATCTACTTTTTAAATCCTCCCCTTTCTGGTTCAGTTTATCATTGGAGGGAAGTGGTTCTCTGTTAGTGATAATACAGAAAATGAAGCAAAGTGGGATTCAAATAAAAGAGGAACCTGGGAAAGACTGGAAATGGCAGAGTTCTGCCACGGCAAGCACCAGTCCCCTAGCACCCCTGCAGATACTGACCAGCTCTGCATTCAGGGCATCAAAGACTGAGGTGTTCTTCCCTCCCCTCCCCCGATGGCAGAAAAATCCAGTTCCAGGCTGCTCTATGGTTTAGCAACTTCCTTTTCGTTTCCAGTCTAACTAAATCCATGGCCAATCTAGAGGCATTTAATCTTAACCAACATCATGATACCTTTGTTTCCCTCCTCTGTGTTCAATAACTGCAGATATCCATCAGATCCTCTTTTTGTTTTCAATTTGCTTGTCTAAACAGGCTGTGTTCTTCTCTTTTTCTCCCTTCACAAGACCCTGCAATTATTTTATCAGCCCAGAAGACCTTGTCTGCACCCATAGTGGATTGCATTCATTTTTTGAACATGATGGATGGTACTAGCATGGTGACTTCAAATCTTCCCTAAGTTCATGGGAAATACTCTACACAGCCCAGGGGCACATTTGCTCTTTTCACATCTACGCTGCACTTCAGTAAGCAAAGTCATAGCAAAGAGCACGGAAAGGAGTGGCAAAAACCACTGCTATCCCACCTCTGATCTCAAACAGCACCCATCAATACTGGGCATTTCTGATGTTTTACATGAGAACTTCAGGAAAGCCTTTATAATTTGGGCCCTGTGTTTTCATATTATGAAATACAAGAGGAGTTTCCTTGGTTACTAGTGACAGCATTGAGTTTTACGTTTTATTTCTGCTATACAGCACAGCTGCTCTGTGAATGACATAAGGTATATATTAAAAAAAAAAAAAAAATACAACCAACACCTCATTTCTACTACGAGTTTGTACCCAAAGGCTCCACCCTAAACGAGCACAGCTCTCATTCCATAGCTGGCTGTTGCACCACCCCAGCGAGAAGAGAAATGGGTGGGTGGCAGGATACATTTGTCTGCCCCCTCTTTTTTTTTTTTTAATTTAGTATTTTGGGTTTATGTAGGAGGACTGAAGCCACAATTAAAAGGGCAAGTTTCCCTTGCCTCTTAGAAGAGGAATAGAAGCTCTATTACCACTTAGCAATGGACAAAAAGCAACTAGAAAGGAGCCCAGGCAGTTTGGAAGAGTTATACTGCAGAAAATCTTTTAGTCCTAATAACAGCTGAGCTCAGGGACTCCCAGATTTACCATGCTGGGACGCAGTTGTAGCCACTGATGGCCACTCTTCCATCCACTACCCACATTGGCAATAAGTTCCCACCCTGAAGGAGGCTCTAAGTTGGAGAGGCAGCACATGTGCAGTCCTCTGCTGAGATACATATACCACAAGTGACAGCAATGCTATCATTTGTCTTATCTACACAACTGCATGTCACAGAATGATAAAATTATTTAGGTTGGAAAAGACATTTAAGACCATTGAGTCCAATAGTAAACTTAATACTGTCAAATCCACCAGAGTTAAATTATGTACTGGTCTGCTTTGGGAACTCAAGGGAAGTCACTATGAGGAGCAGCTGAGGGAACCAAGGTTGTTTAGTCTGAAGAAGAGGAAGGTGAGGAGAGACCTTATCGCCCTCTACAGCTACCTGAAAGTTGTAGCAAGGTGAGTGATAGTCTCTTCTCCCAAGTAACAAGTGATAGGATGAGGGGAAATGGCCTCAAGTTGCATCAGGAAAGGTTTAGATTGGATTTTAGGAATAATTTCTTTACTGAAAGAGTGGTAAAGCTTTGGAACAGGCTGCCCAGGGCAGTGGTGCAGTCTCCTTCCCTGGAGGTGTTCAAAAAGTGTGTAGATGTGGCACTTGGGGACACGGTCCAGTAGGTACAGTAGTGTTAGGCTGATGGTTGGACTCTATCTTAGAGGTCTTCTCCAACCCCAATGACTCCATGAGTCTATGATCATCCCCTCTGCTTGGCATTGGTGAGGGTGCATGTAGAATAGCGGTGTCCAGTAACGTAACCATGAATCTGACTCAGTGTTCACCTTGTCAGTAAGATCCTTTCCAGTAGCCCCAGAAGGATCTCTCACTCAGTTCTGAGCAGTACCCAAAGGCTTTTTGATACAGGAAGCCAACCCGGCTTCCAAGTACAATTTGCTGGGTTTGCAGACAATTCAGAGCAAATGCAGTACTATTAAAATTCGTGTAGCAGGGCAGCAGGGTCTGAGATCCCCCAGAAACCAGAGGAAACTGCATTTGGAATATTCAATGACACAGAGGTGTTTCTAGGGAAGACACAAAGAAAGGCTTCCCTGCAATTACCATTTTGTTAGGAAGATTAGAACAAGCCAAGATTTCGTTTGCCAAATGCCCAAGTGCCCAGCAGATGGTAGAGGTGGAATATAGCAAAGTGCTCTGTTTACCCTTGAGTAGAGAGTGTTCCTCCTGGGTCTAATGTGGACATTTATAACAGGCCAAGGAGCAAATACACAGGAGAGTGTCTCTGTTCTGAACATGCCAGTCACCGTCATGAGGAAGGCTGCTCACTGCCCAGGTTGTACTTACAGGAGTCTGGAAGCAACAGTAGAGCTTAGTGAGGAATGGATGGTTTCTAGCTAAGGAAAGGATGCGTTTTTCAGTCATGGTGCATTCAACATCATCATCTTGAAGAATGACGTCCTTCTTCAACACCTTCACCGCATAGAGCTGCCCACTCTCTTTCATCTTGGCAAGCATCACCTAAACCAAAGGGGAGGGTGAATTGCAAAGGTTGAGCCCTCAGTCTCTATGAGCAAGATGGAACCTCTCATATGTTCTCCCACTAGAAAGGTTAGTTACTTCATGACCAGGCTTGTGGATGCAATTGAGTCAGCCTGTGAAGCATGGCCATCAGTCGATGATGTATGCTACTGTCTGCAGCAGGCTCCTCCACACAGAAATGCCCACACATGTTGCTCCAACCTCTAGCACAAGTTGTCAAAGCTCATCCACTGTGCCAGGGCAAAACCCCTGAGCAGTGTCACCTATCCCTCTTCTTTCCTCAGTTATCGCATTCAAATGCACCCATTTCACGTCGGCTTTTGTGGCAAAGCAGAGAAATGAAACCTCCAACTCAACACATTTGAAAATATTGACGTGTTTCCTTTAAAGGGAAAGTCTTTACTTGCTCCAAGAAATGCTGTCCAAATGAGTATTAATGCACACACTTGTAATTTCTGGTATTTGCCCTGGCATGCAGCTGTTCCTTTGGTTGCTAACATTTCCTTTTTGCAATATCCAAGTCTTCACTTTGCTGTCAGCTTGCTTTCTCTTCCCTTTCATACTTGCTCTCTGTAACCAACCTTGTCACACAAAACATACTCCACTGGACAGCCCGTGTGCCACATTATGAACTAACTTCATCTACTTTGGAGTTTCTTAAATAAGGAATGCAGTTTTCCCCAAAAGAGCCACAAATAACACTCACCTTTCCAAAACTGCCCTTTCCCAATACACGAAGGAAGGTTAAGTCTTTGATCCCAAGTTTGCTCGCTGAGGTTTCACAACCATTATTACTGTCTTTCAGGCTGCTTTTTCCCTGATGTCTCAAAGTAGATCTTGAAACCAGTTTCTGTGGAGGAAAGCAAATTAAGTATAAGTCCGCAAAGAAATCATATTTTTGCCCTAGAGGTGTACAGAAGTAGTCAGTCCACCAACCTGGGCACTTAGGACCTGTTCAGATGCACTGTACGGCCACTAGAACAGCAAGCACGCTGATACCCCTACCCTACACAACGGTTACGTGTGACTGCCTGAACTCGGCACTGCACAGAGCTGTGCTGAGATGTCGATGCTGGTTCCTGACCTGGGCACTTTAAGTTGTAGCCCCCACTGACCAGCAGATCCAAGAGGCAAGCTTGACTCTCTCCAATCTCACTCCTCAGAAAAATAACAGGATGAGTGTGGAAATCCAAGTCTGCTGTCTAAAACCAGAGAAAGGAGGACAGCATAATTTCTGCAATATGTGAAGAAATGCTGGTGAGATCTAGAACCTGAGCAGATTTCATCTGAATCTCTTCTGTCTCTACCTGATTTTAAGACACTCACTCAAAGCCCAGTTCAGTGGGACTCAAAGGTCAAAATATTTTCTTCCCCATAACTGGGCTGCTGGCTTCCTCCACTGCTGAAAATTCAATGGAAGGCTGTTCATTCCCAGCAGCGAGGAGTTTGCATTTTCAGGAACTGTAGCAGTATTAGCACACATTTCTAGAGTTCCTGCTTTTGCAGGATACAAAGATCGAGTCAACCTCCAGTACCCTCTGTTGACAGCTCGTCAGGTATGCATATAAACCACAAGTAGTTTTATTATGTTTATTAACCTCCAACAAAGTCGCGCAGACTTCTTGAGCTCCACCTTGTGACTGCTTTGGTGTAGAGCAAAATTCTCACTGTACAGCAGACTTGTCTCACTGCCACAGAAATGGTAACCCCAGCCATGGGGAAAGAAGCGAGAGCATTCAGGACAGCACTCAGAAAAACCCACAACATATTTAAGCTGTAGCACAGTCTAAACCCTTACCTAGAGCCTTTAGCTCACCAATAACAAGAGGAGATTGTTAAACACCAAGCACGGATTTTTATTTTCCTTTTTATGGTTTCACCTCCTTTTGATGTGCAGATTAGGCAAACAACAATTGCTAACAAGTGCTGATTTTTACAGAACTGAGAAGAGAGCGTGGGACTTGTGTTTCCCTCTACCTCCCAGGATTACTGTCCCCCCTGAACTGCTACAGCATGAAAAGTGAAGATAGGAAAGTCTCATTTGCTAAAAAACCAACTGAATTCAAAAGCATCAGCACAGCCTAGTGAGCAGGTTAGGCTGATACAATACCACGTGGTTGACCCATATAGTTGATTAACTGTATAACAAGGTATGCCAGATCTGGAAGTATGTTTTGGGTTGTAATATTTACTTTTCGGTGAAATAAAAGTGAATAAACCAATATTTTATTATGGGGATTTGTATTTTCAAGCAAATTCACTTTTCAAAACTGCTAACAAAGGAAACACGATGAAAACTTCTTATCAAACGACAACTCTGATTTCCATTACCCTTTCTGGCATTTTTACTCAAGTGTTTTAAACTCTGAATAGATTTAGATATACAGCAGCTGGATTTATACGATGCCTTAAATACTGTCAAGCAGAAATTGTACACCTATGTCCCAACCCTGGCAACAAGCTCACTAGACCCACGGCTTGGGCAGCAAAAGAGCAGAGATGATGTTGATAAGGACCACAGATTGTAGCTGGGGAAGCTATAGTGAAGAGTGAAATGGTTTCCCCCAAATCACTCAGAAAAACGTGACAAAGCCTGGAAGAAAACCTAGGCCTCTTGCAAGTCACATATGCAGAGAGTGAATTTGTGTTCATGGGAAAGGATAAAAAAAAGTATGGCATGAATTACATTGCCCATTTATTAGTATGGGGTCTTACTGACCTCTCACACCTGCCGAACAGATAAAAGGGTCAAGGGAGACACAGCACCATGAAACATAAGAAGACAACAAAGCAATAGCTATAGACTAAGTTCTCTGTCAGGGTAAACCTGGATATAAGAAATCCATATTTCAGGTGAAGTCTGCCACAAGCCACAGAGAGTAATAACGTACTCATGCAGTCTACCACCCAACACCATCTGCCATAACTGAAGCCTCCGACTTCTCATGCACCCGTATAAAGACTCAGTTCTAAATGGTTTAGAGGAGAGAAAAAAAAACCCAAAAGACTCACCGAATTTGGGGAAATGCTTCCTGGTTGCAGACCCATGCATGCCAAGGTTTTAGCGAGCTCTGCTGAGTTGACTCCACAGTTAGGTGCAACGTTTGCTTGGCATCGGATGTGGACGTTCATTTTACAGACTGACAATGGTGATGGTAGGGATGGAAAGTAAAACCAAATGAACAATTAAAATAACCTGGAAGGCTTTATTGCTGAAAATAATTTTAAAATTCTGCTTCAGGAAATACACCCATATGGATCTAACCTGCATCTTTAAACTAAAAGATTTTTGCTACTGATCTCAGAAGAAACAAAATTAGGACTCTCATAAGAGAATAAACTGCTGAAAATCAGGAACATACTCCAAACTCTCCAAGCAAGATGCTATACTGCCTGAAGCCATTCATAAGCACAAGTTTACCAGGTATATAAATGCCATTGTAGCTATGCCTGCAGCCAAAATTAGGATTTATAATACCACAGAATTCACAATAAGCTTCCCCTGCATTTACAGGTATCTAATTTTAAAGAAATATTGTCCAATGGGAAATTAAAATCTTTCTTGCTCTCACTTGTGAACCCACACACACCCTCTTGTGGGAGAAGAAGGCAAATGGAAACTGTTACCCACATGAGTTTACAGTCTGGATCACTGAAACAAAACCATAACACCAGGACACGCTTTGTCATCAACTAACAGTGTGACAGACAGGGTACTCAACCTCAAGCAATGCCCTTTTTTCCCTTTGGATGCCTTTCCATTGCCTTATCTCATTAGCTGAGGGAAAGCCTTCAGGTAAAGGGAAAAATTAATACAGGAAGCACAGTACCAAGAATATTTTCAATAACACCATTTAAACAAAGCTGTGTTGAGAGTGCAAAGTAGACTTCTTCTGGAAGCCTTGCAAAGATAAATATTCATCACTAGGCTTTCTCTTGAAGGTTGCACAAATCAAGCCCACACAGTGCATCAAGCATCTAAAAATATATGTATTTTGTGAAAAGGCTACAGTAAGGAGCTGCTCACTTTTACACTGCAGGCCCTGTCGCATGATTCCCCAGAGCAAAGAACCACAGTGGTCACAGAAAGTCGGGACTTTGTAGTTGTGGACGCTGAACTTATGAGGAATGTTGATTCCGAACCTCTGTTCAGTCACCTGAGGCATCAAAAGAAAAGCACAGATTTAAACTTCAAACACACACACATATAAGCTGATGTTCATTTACATACAGGCATGTAAGGGCAAAACCATGAAAATAATTCCAACTCCAAAAATGTCCCAATCCATCACCTCACTGAGGTCACTGCAAGTGAACACTGAGTTATTAGCCTCACCTGTAAGTTTGCTCTGGTTTCCTTGCTGGTCAGGCTGGACTACCTGACAAAGTAGATTTTAAAAAGAGTTGCCAAGCTGATTTTAAATTTTTAAAACCAAGTTAGAATTAGAAGCATGGATTACCTCATCACAAACCTACCACTCTGAAGTGTCACGTATAAATCACATTACCTACAGCATTTTGTAAATAACCAGTTTTCAAATTATTAACTCACATGCTATGTGCAAACATGTAACTTGAGGTCAAACTGTTGATTTTATTAAATTTATTACAGAATAGTTTTCCCAACTCCTCATTCCTCTCCTCACCCTCCTTGCTATTAACAGTCTTCCATATCAGACCCACATTTCACTTTATCACTTGCTCTCATTCCCTTTTTAACTTTGTTCTTTTGTAATCTGTGTTATCTTTATTCATTCTGTAATCACGCGGATCTCAAAGACACCTTAAAAAATGTTAGGTGGGTTGAAGAAACCCATCCCCATTTAACCTCCTGATTACTTCATTTCATGTCTCAACATGCAGACCCTGGAAGACTGATGGGTAGCCCACAATTTCACAAAGAAAAAAGTCAGAGGTGTGACTGAAACAATGTGTTTAAAGTGAGCAGAGCCTCCTTACCTTTATCTTCTTTTAAAGTAGCCTAGAGGTGTTATGAACCCTTCACAATCCTAAAACGGGGGTGAGCAGACTCACCATTTCACTTGTACTTTAGCCTTAAGCATTTTACCTTCTTCTCATTTGTCTGGAAGTTTGGAAGTCCAGTTCAACAGTTTGGAAGCAAGAAATAATGAGCAAAGAGAACTGCTTATCTGCACTGGAAAGAAGGTTTCTGCATGGTACACGCACAGAGCTACTTCCCAATTAAAAATATTTCAATTGACTTCAGTTATTAAACAAATTCCAGTTACAGAAATGAGACATGCGACGTACAGGGCGGTTTTAGGTGGGGATGTTACTCCTGTCAAATACAGCCAAAACTAGCAAGAAAGAAAAGCTGCAGAAATAAAAGTTACGCAAGGGTTCTTTATTACAACATAAACAATTTCATAGAGTAAAGGTGTGGAGCAATGACTAAATGGGCACTATAAATTACCAGAAAAGAAAACAAAACAGAGACCTAACAAAGACCAGTAGATGGATTTTAAAGCCAGAGAAATCCACACTAAGAACCATTCACCAAATTTTGATGACAACACAGTTAATCACAAAAGAAAATTACCAAGGAAAAGAGTGGGTTTGCAATTTCTTGACGTCTTCCAATGAAGACACCCTTCCTTCCTAAACCATGTGCCAGTCCAACCAGTTACTGGCATTAACAGAAGAACAATCAGATGATACTGCATGGCCTTTATGCGTGTCCCTATCACTCTTTCTCATGTTTAAACCCATGAATAAAGATAACACAGAGTAAATTCTGTTATAGGACAAACCTCTGCAACCCAAACAACCTTGAAGATTTACAAATTATGATCACCCAACATCACTTTACCTTGAGCTCGGTCTTGTTAGTATTGCTTTGGCACGTGCAAGCTGTAACAATTAGATGATGGCAGCGCTTGTGTACAACACAGGTGCATACTAGGAAATAAAAGAGGCATGCTGAAAAGAGCTGTTGAAAGACTCAGAACACATCAACTCATCTTGCTGGGTTCTTAAAGGCTCAGCTGTAACATCAGGACACAGTAAAGATGTGAAAAACAAGCAGGGTGGGCTCCTAACAGATCTCCAACCCACTGCAACAGAAATTCTGCACTGGATCATTCACAAAGAGAAAAAAGCTGCCTACGTAAGATACAGGTGATGCACACAGAAAAAAACAGTGTCACTTCTCAAATGAACTAAAAAAAAAATGCTGTTGAAATCATTATCCAGTTGAGAGTATTTCACACAACATAAACAAACAACATTAGAGAGCACGTGTCTGAGATACCAAAATCAATCCCTGCATCTCAGCAGGACAGTGTTTCTTGCACAGAATACCCAAGTGCCAGGTTACCAAGTACCCAGGTTAGTTTGCGCTGAAGCTCAGCACAGTTCTTGGGTCTGGGAAGCTGGATAACTGCAGCAGAATGGTGCTTGTCTTGGCTAAGGAGTTATTCCCCATCAAGAAGGATAATCAGCCCTAAAGCAGACTTAAGCTCTCTTCAGGTCTAAAGCTGGCTTGGCTTGTATGAACTTGGATTCCTCCACTCCATAACCCGTCAGGCACTTCTAACACCACTAAGGACCATTGCTACTGTCTATACAAGGAGATTTTTGTAATGGAAACTGTAGGTTACAGAAGTGTTGCAGGGTCCCACGCTATTCTGTTTGTTGCCAACTCAAGCTTGTACCCACAAGGGTCTAAAAATAACACTCACTTTCACCCAGAGATTTTATGCAGGATATGAATTTTGTTTCCGTGCAGCTTTCTCTCCTACATGGACACCAGTGCCCTCCTACATTATGCAAGAAACAGGCTGCGTTAGAAGGCTATGCTGAATGACCATACACCTGTGGAGCAAGTAATTCTGTCACCTTACCACAGAAAAAGGGAATAATTAAGCACCACATACATCTATGTAGCCATTCAGGCAAAACATGCATTCAGACAAAAGTGCTGTGCCAGCCCACAGGGCTGCCCTTTGAAGTCACATTCCTAATTTGACTTTGTTGAACTTCACGGGGAGAGAAATGAAGAGGGTGGCCATTCCGGTACAGTACTTTGTGTCCTAATATCAGCTGAACAGAGTCCTGAAGCGACCCTGGATTTGTCACATCTGGGTTGTGTTTTGCAACTCAGTGGGTCTGAACAGGAGGAAAACTGCGAGTGAAACACAGCAATGGGATCCCTGGGTGTTTGCAAGAATGTAGGCAGTTGTTTCTACATGCATGCAAGTCATCAGCCTCATGGCTGCTCAAATGCACAGTTCTGGCTGGCTGGGGAGGGAGGGAAAGGAGCAGTGACTTCAGAGAAGCCTGTAACCACAGGATAGCCCAGCAGCATGGAAAAGCGCTCCCAAGACAGCACATCCCACACACACACTGTGCAGGAGCAGAGCATCTTACCTTGGCACTGGTATCCCTGCTTCCCAAACACGCCCCTGTTCAAAACAAAACACCAACATAATTTAATATCAGAAAGTCAGTCTTCCTGCAGGTCATTTACAGAAGAGAGAGCCAAAATGCAAGAGGATCCCAAATGACCAGAACCTTGGGGCAAAACTGCCCAGCAATAATGGTGCAATTCAGCACAGGGGTGAGAGAGCATCAGAAAGTGCTGCAAGGGCTGTAGCTTACAGGGCAGGCAGTCAACACACATGTTATTCCTCATATTCCCCCTCACTCTAGTTTCTCAAATACCTTACTTTATTACAACACACACCACACTCATTAGACTGATCCCAGCAGCCCACACCCTGCTATTATCTCTCCCACTCCTTGCTCTTTTGAGACATATCTAAGTTTTTCTCCCTGCTCTGCCAGCTCCCTCACATGTATCACCCTACACCTCCCACGGCTTTTCTGTTCTCAGGCACTTTCTCTACTCTTTCAAGCAACTGTTTTTTCCTCGATGTAATCTCAAAGCTCCACTTAAGTTAATATTTGGGGTTTTTCTTCAATTCCCTTGGTTACTCCCACCCCGCTCGGAAATAGTATCTATGCTCACGAGTGAAGAACACTGCCCCATCCCCACACCCTCCTAGTTTGCTTCCAGTATCCAAGATTATCTCTGGCCTCTCTGCAGTGGATTCCAATTTGTAGCATAACTATACCCTGCGATAACCTGATGGGCAGGGGGAGTCATATCAGTGGTCCTTTGTAAAGTACTGGGTAACTAATTCTCTTTAGTAGGGCCTGCAGCAATAGGACAAGAAGTAACTATTTTGAACCAAAAGAGGAGAAGTTTAGACTAGATTTTAAGAAGACATTTTTTTTATGCTGAGGGTGGTGGGATACTGGCACAGGTTGCCTAAAGAGTTGGCAGATGCTCCATCCCTGGAAACATTCCAGATCAGGTTGGATGGGGCTCTGAGCAACCTGATCGAGTTGAAGATGCCCCTGCTCACTGCAGGGGGTTGGACTAGATGACCTTCATGGTCCCTTCTAGTCCAAACCATTCTATGATTCTGTGATTCAGGATCGGGAGTGGCATGCTGGTCCCCAAAATGCAAAGGGAAGGGAAGCTCCACACCACGGCATTCAAGCTGTTCTTACCAGATGAACTCCCTGCAGTGTGAGCAGTACGTTGGCTGTCGCAGGTAGGTAGCCATGAATTTGTGCCCATTCACTTGATGCACTCGCCTTCGCATGGCTCGCTGGCGTTTCCGAGTAAGGTTCTTAAAAATTCGATCTCTCTGGAGGGTCCCTGGGCAGACAAAACAAAAGGAAAAACAAAACAAAACAAAACATTTAGATGATCATGCACATTTATTACTTCTGGTTTTGCTATGGCACAATATGCTTTCAAAGGCCACCATTACATCCCTGGCTTAGAAGAAAGTATCCAGGACAGGTAACAGAGGAAGTTAATTGCAAAGGCCTCTTTAGCTCAAAATTACATTTTTCATCTAGAAATAACTGCCTCTTCCCACCTCTCTCTTGGTCCTCTCTCATGCTAGGATAAGTCACTAACCCATTAATTCACAAGCTGTAAACAGACCGGATGCTCAAGGCTAAGGAGTTATTATAACACACAGGTTTCATAGAATCATAGAATCATTAAGGTTGGAAAAGACCTCCAAGATCATCATGTCCAACTGTCATATCAACAGCACCATGCCTACCAAATCATGTCCCAAAGTGCCACATCTACATGCTTTTTGAACACCTCCAGGGACAGAGACCCCACCACTGCCCTGTGCAGCCTCTTCCAACACTTCACCACTCTCTCAATAAAGAAAGTTTTCCTGATACCAAATCTAAATCTCCCCTGGCACAATTTGAGGCCATTTCCTGTTGTCCTATTACTTGTCACTTGGGACAAGAGATTTGGGGGCAATAATCCCTGAGAATATGACTGTGCGCAACTGATTGAGCGGCTCAGCAGGGCAGCACCCCACCTGCTGAGCCAAAGCAAGGCTCAGTGAATGGTGTTTATCCACTGTTTGTATTCTCACACTGCTCTTCAGGATCACCATTTGTAGTGATTTTACTTCCTGTATTGGATAAAAAAAAAAGCACAGCCAAATTTTCCAAGGACTGTTAGCTGTTTAATATGTGACACGCTTTAAAGGACTCATTTTACAAAGGGTAGGTAATAATTGGAAAGCAGGGACCCAGGAACTGCTGGCATTCAAATCTGAACTGTCCCAAAATTTAATTTAATTTTTTTTTCACTGGTTTTAGTTCAGCCATATAACAATTTCCTAGCAAAGCTCAATTTCCACAAAACAAGTCACTCTTAAAAGGCAGACCTGAGCTCTAGATCAAGAAAGCCGTTCCCATACAGCAGCAGCCATCTGACTTGCAAATCACAACCAGCTGTCTCTGGGATCCTTGCACAGACCAGGTCAGACTCAGCTGAGCTTCCCAGATCAAAGCCTCATCTGGGGCACACTTGCCCCGGAAGAAAGAAATGGAATTTTCAGCTTCCCAGTTAGTTGTTTTGCAAAGTAAAGGCTCTGTTAGCAAGAGTGTTTTGGTGGCACATGCTGGAGTCTGCCAGAGGTGATTGTGCATCAGTGTACGTATTCAAGACTCTTGTTTTGAGCGTGGGCTGGATGTAGGAAAAAGCCAGCTATTGCCAAGCCCCTCCATAGATAAATGACATCGGAAAGGACAGGCGATCTGTAAACTTCCCACCCATCTGATCATCCCGGAGCAACGGTGTGGCAGCAGTACCCAAACACAGCTGTTACCCTACCACTTCATTTCCTCATAAAAAGGGGGCAGAGCACTTCCCTGCTTTCAGCTAGCTTTGTTGATTAACCACTGGTGGGAATTAAAAAAGGGGAAAAAGCTGTCAACCTGATCAAGGCTTGAAATGTAAGAGTCCCACATCACAGGCATATTTCCCAGTCCTCTTTGTAGGAGTGGAGATAAGGGAACACATCCTGTCAGTACTGAACCCAGCCACTTCAAAGGGCTGTAAGCCACACGATGCGTTCCTCTCAGTACTCTTGCCACACAGGTTTGGAAGTAGAGCCAGCCATAAAGCTCAAGGGGATTTTATTTGCTGTTTTCTCCCAGCCATTTGCACACACAACCCCTCCACAGGCACTAATGGAAACCTCCTATTGGATGGCAAAACTGCTACATGGAGCACAGCTTGACTTTAAGACAGCTCGTGCTTATTTTTTCACCGGAAGCACACACTGTAAACTAGGGGTTTCCCACTAAAACACGAAAAAGGATGTGGTAGGGCTCATCCAAGCGCTTAACAGAAACCTGCTTTCTTCACTGCACAGCTTCAAGCAGCTGGACAGAGACTGGCACTAAAAAGCCTGCCTTTCTAGGGAAGTCTTTGAATATGAACATGTGTTTAATTCTCACTGAAGTCAACAGGACTCAGGACACCACAAGAATCGTCAATTCGAATCAGAACATTGGTCCGTATAGTTCAGCATCCTGCCTCTCTCAGTGGGCCACCAGAAACACATGACAACAAGATGGGGGAACTCTGCAGCTGGGAGATAATTTGTGTCTTTCCCACACACAAGATGTCATTTTCATCTCCAGAAGTGAGAGCTGACGTGCGGAGGTTTAATATCCCTTCCAAACATTCAATCATCATTGCAAAATTTCAATAGCCTCATTACCCACCGTAGGAAACATGGCTGAGAAGAACTTGAAGAGGTCAACCAGTTCATGCCTCTTCCCCAAAAGAGAAAGATCAAGAGCCAATTCCTTCACTGAGCCCAAGCCTCCTGCAGATTCATGCAAGATATAAAAAAAACCCAAAATCCTTACAGTATTACAGAATTTGCTCACCATTAAATTCCAGAGAACATCTCCTTGATCTAGGTTTAAGCATGTGCTTAAGTGTTTTCCTGGATGAGGGCCAAAACCTCAGCTGGCAAAGTAACTATCTCGGCTTTCAGCATGTGCAGATGCATTTCCAAGGCATGGAAAAGAAAGAGCAGGGTTTGTGAGTGGATGGTGAGCAAATAAGTAAATCACCTAAAGAAGCAATCCAGTTACCAGCTTGCTTCATACCAGTTGCTCCATTAGAAGCACAGCAGCTGATACCCTTCAAGTTCACACACTCTCATTTACCAGAGATTAAGAAAATATGTTCCCATTTTAGCTCATGTTTGTTACGTTTCCCTCAAGGATCAGCATGGGGTAATTGCGCCCCTCGTGCTCTCCCATGCAGTGAGCAGCTCACACAAACCGGCCCTTTGCATCAGCAGTAGGAGACATTCAAAGGTGGCCCACAAAGCCACCCAGTGGGACACTGCTGTGTGCCATGTGGTTTGCCTGCCTTAAGACAGACTGCAATTTTGAAATGGTTCATGGAGATCAAAAGATGACAGGTACTTGCTTTTCATGGGTCGGAGGAGAAGTCCCCATGCTGTCTACACTGGTGGACCACATCCACAGTCAGCCTAGAGCCGTCTCGTGTACTTGGCCTCCACCTCCTGTCCTCCAGCCGATATCTCATACGCAGTGCAATGGCTTCCATCTGACAGACCCCCTTTTCATTAAAACACATGTCACAAGGGAATATTTGTCTTTTGTTTTTTTTAAGCACCCTTCGTGTTTAAAATGTTCCTCAAATGTCACAGTTTCCCACACTACTTGGTTGCACTGCCCTGCTAATTTCTCCAAATGTTCCACACCTTCCAGGTGATCCTCGCCCGTGCTGATATTCACCCGATATACACAATCGGCTCTTTTGGGTCCTGCTCTTCCCATTTCCTGATGCTGTCTCAAGTGAAAAGGGGAGGGAGAGCAGAGCACAGCACAGCTTCAGCCACACCTCGGGCCCAGGAGTAGCTGCAGAAGACCATCTGCTATGTCTAGTGGATCTACACATACAACCGCATCCCGCAGAATAAACCACTCTTTCAGAGGGCTTGGGCACTCATCCATCCCACACAGCATGTTACGGAGCAGGCAAGTTCAACCCTCCGATGATTTTGACAAGCAATTTCGAAAACAATCCACCAAAACCACCTTCCCCCCAAACACCAGATCTCCAGTCCCCCCAGATGGCAGTTCCTCAGCTCACACTCATCACTCTGCTAAATGGTTCCCAGTGCCGCTGGGTGAGAGGCTGCACACAGAAACTTCCAATGCAGCGCTGAATTCTCCTAGTGGACAGGGTGGCAAACGCAGCAGCTCCTTGTGCCTCTCACCCTTACCATCGCAGGAGGTAAAGTCATCATAAATGTTTTCCCTGCTTATGTTCTACATTCTGGCTAGTCTCCTATATCATAAATATTTTCCTTCTGCATGCAGAGAGCATTGTACAAAACAAAGCAGCTCCATACCACTTTAGGAGTCTCAGACTTGTAAAAGCCTCTAATCTCTGGTTAAGCAACAACCACCATGAATGGTTCAAATGTCCAAATACTGCTATAAAAACAGGCAAGTAATTGCTCAGTGAAGGGAGTTGTCCACATCCATGGTTAAATTTGGATGTCTGTAACTGTGGGGTATTTACTATGCCTGTCTATGTGAAAAAGTAATGCCAGTTAAATACTAAAACCCTCTTCCCCTTTCCTCCTGTCCATTCATGCCTAATATGTGTTTATGGCAATGGAAATTCTGCACGTGGATGGAAAGGAGAATAAATAACTCATCAAGTCATCTAAGGACATCTGCATGCACTAGCACACCGTTCACCACTCAGCAGCATCATTACACTGCCACATGCATCCCCAAGCTAGCAGGATCCTGTCCTTTCCAGCCAAAGATGCCCCATTTTTTATTCCAGGTGGTAATTTCAGTCAAGTCCTTACACTGGTAGCACTCCTACAGCAGTAAAACAAGAGGAAAAGCTGCAGGATGAAGTGTTGCTTGTGTAACTATTTGGTTTGCCTCAAGCAGTTAATGTCAGTCAGGTTTCATCTATCGGAAATCAATCTCACAGTCGCACTGTAACGCCAGCACAGCAAAGGTCACAGAATCATAGAATTATTTAGGTTGGAAAAGACCTTTAAGATCATCAAGTATAACCATACTGCCAAGTTAATTGTTAAACTATGTCACAAAGTACCACATCTACACATCTTTTTAATACTTTCAGGGATGGTGACTCAACCACTTCCCTGGGCAGCCTGATCCAATGCTTGATAGCCCTTTTGGTTAAATAATTTTCCTAATACCCGATCTACACTTCCCCTGATGCAACTTGAGGCCATTCCCTCTCATCCTATCACTTGTTACTTGGGAGAACAGACCAACATCCACCTCACTACAACCTCCTTTCAGGCAGCTGTAGAGAGCGATGAGGTTTCCCCTCAGCCTCCTCTTCAGGCTAAACAATCCCAGATCCTCAGCTGCTCCTTGCAAGACTTGTGCTCCAGACCTTTCCCCAGCTCCACTGCCCTTCTCTGGACACGCTCCAGTACCTCAATGTCCTTCTTGTAGAGAGGGGCCCAAACCTGAACACAGGATTTCAGCATTAGAGGTGTGGCCTCACCAGTGTTGGGTGGAAGGGTCATTTGGGTACATCCCAATACATGACAATTTGTAGAGTTCTACCCCTGTACATGTCAATAGGATTTTTCTTTGAAAGAAATAAAGATATTAAAAAAAATGTGAAAGTCTTACAGCAATAATGCTAATAAATTAAAACTTAATTAAGCCATTTTATTAGTAGCAGTAACTGTACATGTTATCCTGTGCTCCCCTGGAAGCAGTGCAAGCGAGATCCCGTTGCACTGAGTGATACGTGAGTGTAGCACACAGACCAAACACTGCACTTACACTGTGCAAAGAAAGATAACGGACTGACAGAGCCCTCACCTCTCGCAAGCACTCCAGTACTGAACAACGATTTTGGGCCAGGATAACCGCTCAGCTGGCCCAGGCTCCAATGATGAGCAGTAATGAGTGTTTTAGGAACAGAACATAAAAAAATAAATCAAGTAAATGGGAGGGGGAATGAATAGGCACAGCCACACCCTCCAGCCATCAGTATAGAGGTGTTGTCTCAACAGCAGGCTTCCTCACATCTACTGAATATAAACAGAGGCTAAACCAAGATGGAAAACACATATCTTATGACAAAAATCCCCTTACAAATTCTCGGTATCTTTTAACCAGGAGCTTTACCATCATAATCCCATGGATACTCAAAACCACAGGAAGTCTTACTAATTAAAGCATCATAAACACAACAGAGCATTAAAGAAGCTGACAGCCTGACTCTGAAAAGGAAAAAGGATTTAAAGACTACACCTCAAAGTGGTATTTCCATTGCTTACTGTTCCACTTCCCTAGTATTTGTGCTGCAGAGTAAAAAACCCTTGCCTTTCCTAATTACTGCAAAGTGTTCTCTTCGGTTCCCCTCAAAAGTCACTTGGCTACACGAATCGGCCAGCTGGAAAACAGTCACATCCGCTGAGATCGTGTTAACCACATGGGGTTTTTCCTCCACTTCACGTCCATCAAAGTTTCTGTCCTTCTGCTGCTTTTGCCAGTCTCCACACGAAGCCAGATTGGTTCAAATCCCAGGGGAGGCTCATTGCAAAGCAAACATGTGGCACATCAAACACAGGCTGGGACTTATGTTTGATCCAGTCACCATTTTCCCTTTTGAAACTGGGTAAAGTTTTGCATGAAGATCACAGATTCAAGCAGGTGCTGGCAGGACTAGGTTGTCTTCTACTAGGACTTGACCCAAAACCCAGGTTAACGGGAATTTCATCTTTTAAGATGTCAGTCCATCAATGGAACAGGAACAACGATGCTCTGACTCAAAAAAAAAAATCCCACTCATGAGTATGAAACAGCATTTTCAGCAGTCTCGGAAATGCAAAAACGTGTAACAATCCCTTCAAATCCCACAGAACTTTGCACACAAGGCAAGGTCTCTGTTTCTCATCCAAGTGCTGAAATAGGGCAGATCTATTTTCCTTGTTTTCCTGTCTAGGACATAAATCCATCTCAACTCTCAGTGATGGGCAGCATTTGAACACTGATGGTGAAAGATGATGCTTCAGCGTGGCAGCAGTGAGAACAGGATCAAGGATGTTCACACAGCACTAGAGTTCAGTATGACAGTGCTCACCTATTGCTACAACAGCCCATCATAGGCTTATTGCTGGAATCAGAAATGATTCAAAGCTCTGGTGTCACAAACAGACGAGATAGCTAAGCTGAAAGGACACACCTCCACGTTTCCCAGGTTTCCCAACTATTGTTCTGCTCCAACCATCACCGCTAACCTCACTGTTCACCTCACCAGTGTGGAACTGGGGTCCAGGACATTTTTGAGGAGTCAGTTTTCTTCACTCACAGCGTCTTGCACTTGGATGTAGCAGTGCCAGGGACAGCAGAGCTGGAGTGATCAGTATGTGGCTCCTGGGAGCCATCCACATGTGCAGGAGGGTAGAGCCCAGTGCTAGGGCTGAAAGAAGAATAACTGCTTTTTATCTGTTTGCATAAGGTCTGTGAGAACATGAGAGAGGAGGAAGAAGGTAGCTTGAGAAACTCTTAAAACAAGTATTCTGCTGCCGTTTCGAGTCTGCCAACCAGTTCTGAATACCACACAGGTTATTTTGCATAGAATTTTAATCATGATTGCCACACAGGTTTTGAGACACGCACAGGGCAGCTCAAAAATATTATTCTCCAAATCTGCTTTTACAAGTTATTTCTGGGAAAGTTTTTTTAGACGTCGGCTTGTGGATGTTGACAGCTCTGAAGCAAGGCACTGCAGCATGTTGTGCAAGGCTGAAAAATATGAATGGAAAAGCCTTTCCATTCATTTCTGGAGTGAGTAAGAATGAACTGAGAAAATGGGATACTGAGGATAACGAAAGATTTCAGCAAACATGAGCAACCCCTTGCCATAAGAGACCAGGCTCTCAGAGATCATTGTATGCCAGCCCATTTATGTTTTCCAGGCCACAGGCTGCAGACAAACTGCTACCTGCCAAGGAGGTCGTATTTGAAGGGGACAGCCACTTCTCTCTCCCTTCTCTTTGCAGTCACAGCACTGTGAGAGAAGGAACAGACCCTTTTTTACACCTTGTGTTTGTTTCTCTGCCAAAGGCGAGAAAGATTTTATCCGCACTTTATCATTCCATCTCTGCCTTAATTTGGAGATGGAACCTCATGATACTCCTCTTTGAAAGAGAGATCAAGCTAGAGTGATAATAGTGGAGAACTGTCTCAGCTTGCACAGAGAAGAGATGTCAGGAGAGAAGGATTTTATTTTAAATTTGAGGAGGGACTTGAGTGAGACAGCAGAAACCTGAGCACTCAACGTAGCCCTTCAGAACCCCAGACATTTTAAAACGAAGGTCCTATCTGCTCCCAGTAGGAGGCACACAGTACCTTTGAGATTTGGAAAAGCGGAATATATTAGCTAGGCCATACCCAGAGAGATGTCAGACATGCGCTTCCCTCTGACTGCAGTCACCATGATCTTCCAGCAGCAGGGGTCCAAAAAGACACCCCAGTCCTACTGCTCCTTCCTCATGATGGAGTTCCCTCCATCTCAGACCTGCCAGCATGACTCCATCTGCAACCACTCCATAACCCAGTCCTGTCACATTGATCTGAGGTAAGAATAGGCAACAAACAAAAAAGAAAACCTGTGTTATTAAAAATCTGACACACACAGACAGTGAGAAATTGGCAGTAACAGCCACCTCCCTGCTCAGCTTCAGGCAGAAAACCACATCTGCTTGTAATCTCAATTTTATCATAACACAGGGACAATCTTCCTCCTTACTTTAAGATGTGCAAATAATACTAATACCTTGTACTTCTCACTGCATTGCTCATTAAAGCCTTAACGAACTGATTCCTCTCCCTCCTTCTCTCATCAATTATAATCATTATTATTTCCCTGTGCTTAGGCAAGTGAATTTCCATTGTAAAACCTCCTGTTAGTCCTTCCCACCTATTAAACTCAAGAGAAAAATGTTGAGATGCGATTTATTAGGGAAGGAAAACATTTAAATACATTATTTGTTAAAAACAGGAAAATAAAACTAACAAAGCAACTTTGATATCTTCCATGATTAATTCATGTGCCAGCAGCCCTGCGCACCGTAAGCTTTATAAGATTGCTACCTATACTGGCTACAGAGCAGAAGTAGCACTAACGAAGTGACAGCATTGCCAGGTCAAAGCTACCTGTGCAAAATCCTTGAGAAAAGCAGAATTGGCAGGCTGGAAAAACAGTAGGGAGGTCCTGAACCTTCCCCTGCTCCAAATACCTCGGGGTTTGTGCGTGTTGTAATCATCAGTAACTCACATGCTCGTAGGTGGTTCCGTATAAGGTATCACAACACGCTATTAGGAGGCCCTACCCACACAGGGAAGCACAAGCTCCGAGTTAAACCTATTTTTAACCAGATGCAGTTGAAAGCTATTTTTAAGTAGATGCTCTGGGGACATCCTTCTTTGGGACTACGTGGCCAGTTTCAGAATCAAGATTGTCCACTTTGTTATTAAAACAAGAGTGTCCACGCAAGGTTTCAGCTAAATCTGCTTAAAGTTCATCCCTTTACGTTAAAGCAGTGCAACTTTTCCAGAGACAGAGGCTTTGCATCTGTCTCAGAGAAGGAGCACCAGGAAAATATGCACAAAGATATCAGGATCAACCGAAATCCAGTTGAAATGGGACTATCAAGCAGCTTGTATGCAGAAAGACTCACAGCTTTGCAGCAATTCCACAAATGGCAACCATGTTCCTCAACACAGCAGTCATCCCTAGGACAAAATCTCAAGTCTCACTCACCAGGGGCACTGCACCTTTCAGTGGGAAAGCAAATTGTAATCTAAAGCGAAACCAGAATCTAAACAGGATCAAATTAACTGGGAGAGCTAATTCAGTAGGACACGTTAAGCACTCCCCTCTTTCTGCTGTCGGGGCCTCCAAGTGCTGTCATGTGATGTCTCAGCCTTTCCCCAGTTCCTGCAGGTGCACTGGCCTTTATGCTCATCAGGAGGATGACCAACACCTGAATCACCTCCCTCCAACACCTGGATTCTCCTGGTCTACTGGTCACCCAGCAGTTACATGGACCCAGCCCAAGTGGTCTGGCAGTATACTCAGCTCTGATTACAAAGGCAATCCCTGGTACTCTTGATTTCCATGTGCAGCTTGCTAATAAGTTCTTCAATTGCAACAGCCTTAAAAAGCAGGTTGTTTACCATGTCAGTCTCCCACACAGATTCCCACACGCCAGGGGCTCAGCAACACACTGCTGCAGCAAAGCATCTGTCAAAAGAAATAAATTCAGCCTCTTGTATTCCAAGCTTGCTGCTACCATGAAGATACGGCCAAAAGGCAGCACCTCTTCTCAACAAGTCAGTCGTCACCTTGGTAATGTGTCAAGGAAACACTCAGTGCTCAAGTGCTCTGGCTGGCAATTGCTCTTGGCTTCATGGCACAGCCCACCCTAAAACACTTTCACAGATAGCACAGATCATTACTGGTGCAGCGTGGCAGAACATTACTGCACCCCTCCTAGTGCCAGCAGATTATTATCATTTCCCAGAGGGATTTTCCAAAGGCTGCAGGCCAGGAGGAACTGTGCATTGGGAAAACACAGTTGTCCCTGACAGCTTCCAATTCAGCTAACACAACTAAACTCAATCTGGTCCCTCTTCCTCATCTCCTCCCCAGCAGGGACCTCATGCTGCAATACATATTCCTCCATTTTTGAGATTTCCAATGCAGGTGTAGCAAATGCATAAATACAAGCTTTAAAAAACTGGAGAGGGTATTGCTTGCCTTGGGTCAAGATCATAGAATAGAACCATTGAATCATTGAGACTGGGAAGACTACCTCTAACACCATCCAGTCCAGTAGCCATCCCAACACTACCATGCCTACTAAACCACGTCCTAAAGTGCCACATCTACACGCTTTTTGAATACCTCCAGGGAAGACCTCTTTGGACATAGAAACAGGGAAGGATGTCGCCAGTTTCCCCAGCTCTGTAATGGCCCCCAGCATCATCAATTAATTTTCTTCTTGCAAATGAGTGGCCCTTTCTACCAGGTGTAAGAACAGCAGTAATAAGTACACATGCTGTCTCCCCGCAGGCTCTTCCATCTCACTCCCCTCAATTAACAAACAAGCAGAGGTGAGTGAGTTGGAAGAAAGTCACCTTCTCCAACAGCTGTGAGAGACAACTAAATCTGTATCTTTTTTGCCCCAGTGCCTCAATGGAGAAGGAATGCACGGGGTGGGAATTCGTTTAGGCTCAAATGACACAAGATGAAAGCTGGACTATGGTTTGATGCTCACAACAGTCCTTACACTGATTGAAGCAGTTCTTCCCCCAAACAGCACCCTGCCTTCCTTTCAGCTCTTCCTTCTACATAATCATTTTACAGCCAGATCAGCTCCCAGATCTGGTTTGCCAGGCACCTCATAAAGAGCTGTGTTGGCGCAATGTGGGGTGTGAAATCAGTCTGGGAGGAAAATCAGCCAGACTTCACTTTACTTTCTGCAAGGTCCATGTTCCTAGCAGTCAGACTCTGCACTCCTTACAGCACAGTCCAAAGCCATGTATGCTGCTGGACTCAGCCCTACGTGCCTGCTGCAGGAACACTGGATTCCTCTTAACGAAACAAGTGTGATGGTGCTCATGAGCAAATCGGCATCAGCCCTCCTGGATGCAACAATGGAGCCTCTCTCTGAAGGACTTATTTTTCTCACCTTACCCCACATTCACAGGTGAAATACAGGACCAGAGACAACACAGGAAAAAATCACACAAGACCAGACAGAGGGCCTAGACTCCTCACCCACCACTTAAGTACTCTGAGCTGGGCAGGCTGGAGAAGAAAAGTCTTTCTGCTTTTTTTCTTGCTGATCTGCAGGTGTGATTCCAAGTCTGTACAATGAACATACAGGAAGGACAAATTTTAGACATAAAAACTCAGCATTTCTTAACTTTTGAGAGTTTGGTTTCTAACATTACCAATATCCTTCTAATGAAAATGTTTCCGGTTTACAGATGAATTCTGGAGTTCTCAGCACAGGAAGGACATGGGTCTGTTAGAGTGAGTCCAAAGGAGGTCCATGAGGATGACCAGAGGGCTGCAGCACCTCCCATACAATGACAGGCTGAGAGAGTTGGGGTTGTCCAGACTGGAAGAGAGAAGGCTCCAGGAAGACCTTACAGCAACCTTCCAGTACTTAAAGAGGGCCTCTAGGAAAGCTGGGGAGGGGCTCTTTATCAAGGAGTGCAGGGATAGGATCAGGGGAACGGTTTTAAGCTGAAAGAGAGGAGATTTAGATCAGATATTATGAAGAAATTTTTTTACCGTGAGGATGATGAGACACTGGCCCAGGCTGCCCAGGGAAGTCATGGCTGCCCCCTCACTGGAGGTGTTCAAGGCCAGGTTGGATGAGGCTTTGAGCACCCTGATCCAGTGGGAGGTGTCCCTGCCCATGGCAGGGGGGTTGGAACTGGATGATCTTTAAGGTCCCTTCGGACCCAAACCATTCTATGATGTCTTAAGATTTCTAAACAAAGACTGTGATTGGACATACATTATTCCACTGACCTGGAGCAGCCACGCCCCTCCACGGTCTTGGTTCAGCAGCACAGCTGTGGTCTCAGACACGCAGCTCCAGAGAAAGAGGACAGCACTAATAGGGGAACACTACACGGAAAAAGACTGTGCTGTGCCATGCAGATCCAGTGCTGGACAGCCACACCTGCTCAGCAAGTCTGACAGCTAGACGGCAGAAAAGAGCTGAGATTCTGGGCTTAAACACTTGGTTCCAGATTCTAGCAAGAAACGAGCTTTGCTGGTCACAGCTCTTCTGATGCAGCTTTTCCTCATCCTCTGCAGCTGCTATACCACCCATCTGTCCATATTCTCACCTTTCTTTCCACCATCTTTAAGCCTTTGAGCTTTTTAAGCTTCTTCTTCCTTACAGCTCCTGCCCACACCCACCCATCACCGCTCTCCAGATCAGTCTCCTACTTCCTTCTATTTCCTTGTACTTCTTCTTCCAGACTCTGGCTTTATGGCTCTGTTCCTTCTCTGAGTGACTTTTCCCTATGTTTCCACTATTCATTGTCCCTGCCCCATGTCCACCAGACAGGGCATGGAGAGTGGGATACCTACTCAGCTAAGTCTCATGCCTTCTTCCCTGCCACAGCATCCCGAGCCAGCACTGAATACAACCAGGGAATGGATCTGGCCCCAAACCAACCCAGACCCCTGCTGCAGATTTGCTCAGCTCTCCAGTAGAGCCAGCTGATACAGAACTGGCCCCACGTGAGGACAGCCCAAGGGAAACCCGAGACCATCCTTTTCAGACAGATTTATCCTCAATTATGTAACTGTCACAGTCCCGTATCTGCGACTAACGCCAGCTTTAGCATTGCCAGGAGGAACAGCCACTGAAATGGGAACTTGCTCAGTGCAGGTAGTGTCCACAGCTCTCAAAGCCATGCTCATTTCATGCAGTTTCTCCCAGAAGATCACAGACAGGTAGATTTTCCCCAAAACAGTGGAAGGCAGACAGGAGAGCCTCTCATCCCTCCCACCCTCTCCTCTGTCAAGTTTGAGGTTGCCCTGACAAAACTACATGAGGATCTCTTAGCTCAGAACTCTATTTTGATTTAGCATTGTCATGCTGGAAAACAACTGAATCATTTCTGCTGAAGCACTCCAGAAAACAAAAACCAGCTAGCGCTGAAGAGCAGGAAACTCAGCATTTTATGCTGGGTACACTGAGGAACAACCCAAAACAGGGGGGTATAAATTGCAAGCATGAGAATCTGCCTCTGAAAACACCACTACAAGATGAGCTCTGCTTCCTACAGCTCTATGCCAGTTAGGCTAAGCCTGAAGACCCCATTCTGCTTGGCTTTTAGCAAGACCATGCCCTGCTGCAGTGAGGTGCAAGAACTGACCGCCACAGCATCCACAACCCACAGCACACTGATGCTGCTGGTCCTCCTTGTGTCTGCAGGGCAGGAAGGAACCTTGACCCCGGGCAAGCAGTAATGATGCATGAATACCTTCTAGGTAAATTGAGGTAATTAAGCACCTGGCACAAGAGGATCCTCTCATGCCAACGGGCCCAGCAGATCCACTCATGTGCCAAGTCCAGCACTGCCCCATGCAGAGGACAAGTGACAGGGACTTTTAGACACTCAACAGACCAGGCTGGCGGACACAAAAAAACCTCTTGCCTATGGTGGTACCACCTAAAGTAGGAGTCTCTTCCAGCAGCCACTGTTAACAGACCCAGATATTAAATGGGATACAGCCTAATTTAGTAGTGGGTGAAGGTGAGGTTAAAAAAAAAGCTTACTGTTTGTTTGTATTTTTTTTTCTTCAGTTTCTGCTATGGATATACAGAGTGATCCTAAGCAATCTGCTGCGGCTCTTGGTCAGCCATTCAGCTATTTCACTAGTCAAGCTGATGGGAGGAATTCAGACCCAAGTACAGACAGTAGCAAGATAAAAAAAACCAACAAAAAACAAGGCCAAAAGCTCAAATAGACACAGGGTGGTAGGAATTCAGCAAACAAAAAGAGGATTTGTAACATTATACAAGTGCTTGAGAATTTATATACAGCAAGGGTTACTGGTAACTTTTTAATGAAGTAGGTAGTTAATCTGATGTTCACTTGAAACGATAAGACTGTAATAAGGTCAAGAAGATTTGTCTCTGTCACTGACCTAAAGGCAATTAAGTATTAAAAATTACACCTATAGGAGATCTCAGATGTAAATAAGACACCTCCAGCTTATTGAATATTTAAGTATAAGGTAAGCATGTGCACAGGGATCTTTTACTACAAAATCATAAAGAACCAATAAGAAAAGTGATTATCTTAGTTCTTTTGTTCAAATGTCTACAAACACTTTATAATCAGACTGACCAGCTGTGCAGATTGTGTTGAATGCCCAATTCTGCAGAATTGAAATAAACACAAATACCTTGACTTTGTGTGTTAATTTTATCCACATTGAGTGAAGAACTCTATTTTGGGGACAACAAAGTACCTTGTAAAGTGTGGTCTGGGGGAATTCAGGGCAGCACCCATGTGCCCTTGACCACAGTGGGTGTGGAGGGAGATGGCTGCGAGACAGCATCCCCCAGCACAGGGCACAGCAGCTGGGGACATGGCTGCTGTCATCACCAGACCCGACCTCCAACAGCTTCGTGCTCTGCTTCTTCCAGCCCACGTTTGCCATGCTGCTTCGCTGCAGCACAAACACCCACTCCAGCGCAGCATTGTCCTCCAAGGCCAAGCAGATCGATGTAAGCTCCTCTGGGAACCACCGTCACCTCTTCCAGGAATGGCATTAAAATAAAGCAAAACACCTTTGTTCCTCAGAATGGCCAGGAACACTGAAATCCCAGAGCAGATTGCAAGCTTGCATATTTATATCTAGGTTCCAGAGCCCAGACAAAACACAGCCCACTGGGGAAGTAAAGTTAACCCTGATATTGCTGTTTGTTGCATTTTTAAAGCGTCTGGTTATCTGTGCAGCTGGCAGATCTTGGCAAGTAATGAATTACTGCCAAAAATCTCTCAGCATTAGGCAATACTGCAATAGCTGTGGAGTTCAAATAGATCATTTTCCAAAAAATGAATGTGGTCTTGGGGATATGCAGCAGACTGGGCTGCTGTTCACCTCCTGGCACTGCATTGGAATCCCTCCAGAACACCAAGCAAACCTGTTCATTTCCCAGGGCCTAGATCTTCAAACAAGCAGGAAATAACAGTTTGGTTGTTTGTTTTCTCCCATTAAATTCCTTTTTTCCTGTGAAAATCCAGAATTCAAACTTGCCTTTTCTTTCTATTTTTTTTTCAATGGAGGAGAGGCATATACGATATATGAGTACCAGGGTGCAAAACCACTTGTGTTCTCTCTGCAATACTTGACTGTGAAATGCAATATGTACATTTTTAAGGCTTCACTTTAAAAAAAAAAATTGTTCATACCATCCTTCCACCATAAACAAGAATAATTATTCATTATCCCTAAGTTTACCTGTTTTGTCTATCTTCCAAGGCTGGTTTGTGCTTCATTATCAGAGACACTTTCTCATGCTACTGTCACAGCTTGCACAGGGCTGAACAGCAGCACTCGGGAAGTTGCGGTTCAGCCGCTTCTAATGGCAACTCATAGCGCAAAGGACAACTCTCAGAACAGTGAATGGCTATCTCCTGTGAAAAGGATCTCCAAGAGGTTCTTTATGATCTCTCTGACTTTGAAATTCTCCCCTGAGCTCTTCAGTGTTGCTGAGGAGCTTTAAAATCCTTGTGCTCAACTCATGCAGGCTTCATAACAAGGATAAAGCTGCTCTTGTTCCCATTGGCTTGGTTCGCACACTTGTGTTGGGTGCAGGTTCCCAACATTCGACTTCCAGGAGAGCAGTACTTGCTCAGGACTTCAAGATCTGCCTCTGGAATTGCCTCTGTCTTAACCTGATTGATGTCTTCCAGTAAGGCTGAGGATGCAGTGAAGTTCACCTGCTTCCCACACAGAGATGCACAGAATCTATAGTCAACATTCCTGGTCTCTGCAAGGACTCAGTTTTCTCCAGGGTGCATTTAGGGTGTATTTTTCACGCACGGGACTCAACATTGTTCTGACCTATTTCCATCTGGAAATGTAGAACTGAATCAACAGAGAGTGCATCTGGAAATGCCTTGCCTGCAGCGTGCATGTATGGGACAAGTGCAAAGCACTGGAAAACGTGTAGGTATAAGAAAAAAATACAGGGATACAGAAAAATATGTCTCCTTCTGCTCTCTGCCACACAAGACTTGGGGCTAGACACTGAAGACTTAGAGTAGACTGCGAATGAAAGACAGCAGAACTTTCTTTATCCCATTCTGCACTAATATTGCCTATTCAGATTAGGAGAGTCTCTGGACAGTGTCTACTACACGCCTTAAAATTCTCCTGCTTGGGCTAGTAACCCAAAACAGAAAAGTGGCCCAACTAGCCAGGGGATGAGAACAGAGCATTTTTCATTCCTTGTTCTTAGTTTCCAATAATTATTCCTTTAATTAAAAAAAAAAAATAACCAGGCTGAAAACAGTCATTATTGCAGTTTACCAGTAAACATCTTTTTACTCCCTCTTGTGCAAGAGCCTAATAATGTATCTGCAAATATTAATAGGAATTTCATGGGGTTGAGGAGCTGCATTACAGTACAGAACAAGGACCTTCTCAGCACAAAGCCTATATATCATTTAAGAATTTAAGGTTGTAGATCTCTACTAAGGAAATCCTACATCTAAAGATACTTCACATTAGAAAAAATGTATTCTAAGAAAACTGACAGCAAAAGACTAAGAGTCTTCATGTTTGAGAATAAACCATCCCAAACACACAACTTGAGAGCTGCAAAACAAAGCAGCATTTCCTGCTCTAGAGGCAGATTCAGGCTCCCTTGCTGCTGCAAAGTCTACCAACATTAAATATTTAGCAATGGGTGCTATATCTGCTCTACCAAGTCACTTGGCTTTTCAATATTCTCGTTGTTCTATTTCTTGCCCAGAACTCAAATTTGTCTTTGTCTTTTGTGACAATGAAAGAAAAGAAACAACCATTACTTACCTCACAATCATGAAATTAAAATTGAGCTTCAAGCCAAAATTATCACTTTGAGTGACAATGTGAAAAAAAATTAAAAAGGCAAATTGCAAGAGTTTGAAGCACTAAAATAGAAGCACTTTAGTTTCTACAGGGCTTGCTTCATTAATTTAGTCAAACAATTAATTTCTATTAATTTCATTAGCTTTGTTCAAAATTAAAAGGAGAAAAAAGCAAGACAGGCAGCAAACTGAGGGCACAGCAACGCACCTTGCAGGCAAAGCTGTGAGGGGATTCAGCTTGCTCTGGAACTCCAGTTTTGCAAAGGTGAGAGGTTCACACCATCCTCCAGGCACATTCCTGGGGCCTCTTGGTGCCCAGCCTGGCCTCGCTGCAGCAAAACACGCTGCCCCATGCACCATCACCTGCTCTTGAGTATCTCTGCTAACTTCTCAAAGGTCTTCAGAAGCATCAACAACAGAAATAGCTCACCCACATTCATTGGAAGGTTTTTTTATTTCAGATCAGTCGCTCCCTGCCCAAGAAGAAAGTAATTCATGGCTTGTTCTTTTGCAGCTGAAACTGGTGTTCAGTGGCAAAAAAAAGACAAATAGTGGAGAGCAGGTCTGAATCTGTGCCACTGACACCAACTACGCAACACCCTGATAGGATCAGTCACTGGCTATGAACAACACCAGCCACAAAGCCACTAGGCAGAGGCACCAGGTCACCTTCAACCAGAGCGAGGGGGACCTGGATGACACCCTGAGAGTGCACAGAGAAACCACACCACACTGGAGAACCTCAGTGGTCCCCAGTCAATGGTGTCTTCCTGACAGAGTGCTCCCAGGTGCTTTCCAGCATTGGCGAGGAAGACAACCCTACTCAGAAGCTGCGTACCTGGAAACGGTTATGGCCAAGTTTAAGAGAAGAGGAACAAGATTAGGGAACTTAACAACCTACATAGCACTACTTATTTTATACAGCGATAAAGATGAAATTTTCCTTTAAATGGGTCCTGAAACAAAGTTGAGATCTTGTGGATTGTCTCATCCACATAGGTCATCACGGGGAGGGAGGCAGGGCACTATCAGCTCAGTTAAACCACAGCTCCTGCGGTGCCCAGGACTGTGTAGAGCTGAAATGCCTTCTGACAGCTACAGGTTTGCTTGGTCCCACATACAGCACACTGGGTGCCACTCCCAACCTCAGCTCCTCAGCTGGAGATGTGCCTCATCTTTTTGAATGATGCACCTCTGACACAAAAACGGACCTCTCAGAGAAGCCACATTTGTTTTTTTAAAAGGATAAAGGGGAAGAAGACAAAAAGAGAGCAAGAGAGATGTAAGAAATGCTAAAGACACCATCAACGACAAAAACATAGTAATATCCAGATTTAAAAAAATAAGGTAATTTAAAAAGAAATCATAGTTTTGAAGACTTAAAAAAATTCCCATTATCAGGCAGGTTTGAATAAATAAAAATGATGAAATATCAAATAAAAGCCTTTGAGGGGGGGAGGTTGTGAGGGAAAAAATTTAATCCCTAAGCAATGCCTGAAATCTGGCAGGAAAGAATTCAGTCCTTCCATTCTCTATAAAAAACCATGGAGTGAAACAGCTTTTGGGTCAAAGAGGGAGACGGCTGGAGGAGAGGATGCTTCCCTCCACTCCTGCTGGATGCTGGGGCTACCAAGCCCCAGCACCAGCAGCAGAGACACAGTCGTGCTTGCAGAGGTAATCTCCTGAGATAAGGAGATTTCCATTTTAATTTTGTACTGGTCGCTTTACGTAGGAAATGTCAGCTGAATGAGGGGAGTTAATATAATCAAATATAGCTTAGCACAGCAACAATACATCCAGCAGAGAAAATAAAGATAGGCAGAGGTAATTTCACTAGGCCTTCCTCGCTTCCTATTGCTCCATTCCTTTCTCTTCCTGAAAGATGACATCGATTTTTAACACGCAAAATAGGCATATTTCCCCTTCCTCAAAACAGCAGGTTAACACTGATGGATAAGAGCCAGACAGAAGCCTACAAAGAACTAACCACTTTCCAGCTGTACGTTTTCTATCTTGCCCTTCACCTGACGGTACACAAATGTTTCCGTTAGACATGCTGTGCCACTTGCAGGAGTGCCGACCTTCTCCCCCATCCCCGACATACGTAAGTACAATCAAATTAAACTTTTGATCAAACAAAAAAACCACTCCTCCCAAAGCTAAAGAAAGTACATGCTGCCAGCACCACTGGGACTGCTTATTTTGGGCAAGCTTTCTAGCACAACAAATAACACAGTCTCACGTGGACCTAACATCTCAGGTTCATTTGTTTGCTTGGTTTAGGATCTTTTTCTTTGCCTTCCCCATCTTTAGCCACATATTGGCTTTTCACTTTTTCTGGAGCTACATGATGATACCTGAGACCCTGTGAATTTTTCTGCCCCCATAAGCAAAACAACTAGCTAGGCCAAAACCCTCTCCAAGATGAATCAGGTGTTGGCAGCATGAGGACCACCAGTAGGCATGGTCCCTCCAACCTGTGCTTAGTGGAGCTCTCAGGGGCTTTTCAAAGGAAGATGCTCCCCATGGCTCAGGCTGACCCCATTATCCTTCCGTCCCCACAGTCTACTGAAGGTGCTGAGCTGCTATAAAAGCATGTTGTTGTTTTGAAAAGTCAGTCTACACAGACACTGCGACGCAGCTCTTTCTACCTGATGGAGTCTGGCTTTTTTTTGCAGCACCACATCATCATTGCTGGATCCTTTTCAGAGCAGAAAACATACCAGAGTTACATACTTAAGTGTTTATAAGACACGAGAAAATTATCAAAAGCCCTAAGCATTGTATTACTTGAAAATCCACGTGGGTCTACGTGCTACCCTGATGGGGTCTAATGTGAACTACTAACCCAGACAGCTGGGGTTTCTGTGTACCCATAGCCACACAACCCTGGAGCGGTCTCTGTCGTGCTAGCTGTAACTTGCAGGGATGTGGTAGCAGCTGCCCCACAGGTCAGGGCAAACAAGTGGGAAGCCACTTTTTCTGCTTTCATGTTGTGAGTTGTTCTCAGACATCTTTCCAAAAACCTTAAATTTCAAACACAATTCTAAGCCTCCACATTTCCAGCAAAAAAGAGAGAAAAATAGAATAGAACATGATGGCATGAAAGAGACTTCACCATTTTTCAGAAGCCAACACCTCCACTATCCAACGACTGGAATATGTTAGTAGCTGCACTCAGGCTTGCCTTGGATTATGTCTGGTTTTGGAAACTATAAATGTGACAACACATTGGACTAACTAGTCAAGAAAACCCACAAGAGCCATCTTTCATCTTCCTGTTCTGTAACTCCACACATCCTCAATATTGATAGAGGAAACAGAAGTGAACTGTTTCCAGCATTTCCCATTTTCCTCGGAAAGCAGTAGCAGTACAAACCTTTGAGTTCTCCATCTCTCATCTTTGAGATCTTGTTAGCACCATGCCTTAATACTTAACCACCAGCGTGAGTTTGAACCACTCTTTGGATTTACGCTGAAGCCCACCATCCCTGCTCAGCCCTGCTTTAAATGGCCAAGCATGACACACCTACATGTGGATACAAACTGGAACGATGGTCGGTAAAAGCCCTCTGGTTTCCTGACCTCAATTCAACTCTCTCTCCATCATCAGCTGTATCATAAGCAATTAAAGCCAATTTTTAATGGTTTTTTCACCCCTAGTGCTACCTAATAGCCAGTACCTCTGGATCTGTGAAAAAGTCTTCCACACCTTCTTTGCACACCTTTGCACTCTCCCAGTTCCCTGGTTATGAACAGAAAGCTTTTTCCAAACCAACTTGAAAAAGTTATCTTTGTTTCTCCCTGCCCAAGCACAGTTATAGGGAGCATGTCCCTAGAGGAGAAAGGGTAAATTATCCGTTTTCATTTTACACATAGATCAATGTGAGATCCCAGACCTGATGCGTAGGCAGCAAAAATCATGCACTCCTACTTGACAGATAAAGAACTGAAAGTTGTAGTGAAGCTACATGGCCTGCCCAGCTTTACATGGGAAGGGAACTTCACAGGAAAAGTGAATTCTGGTCCTCTCTCCATGCCTGCACTGCCAGAGTGCGATACCCCTTGTCTTCTCCATCTCTCTGGGGGTGCTGCAGAGGAGGAGGGCATCATCTCCCTGCAAACCCTTCCTGGGCCCTCAGATGGGGCTGTACAATTACAGACTGGAGAGGGCAGAAGCGCTTTAAAAGGCCACCAGTATCCTACCAAGAACAGAGCACTCCTGGGATGTAGATCACTCAAAGAAAACCAGCAGCTGGCCAGGGCCCAGCACATATCAGGCCGCTGGCTCAAGAAGAGCAAGACAGCTCCCTAAAAATCTCCAAGTAAAGGACAAGCTTGGATTCAAACCTGCATTTGAAAACCAAAGGCAGGGCCATGGAGAAACTTGGTCACCTGGCACAAGATGCAAGCTAGGGGATTGCTAGGCAGGAGATCAGAGCTGCCCGTAACCCCTGAAGCAAGCACTCTTCCAACTGGTGTTCTCCCCACATCCAAGACAGAGCATGGCAGAGTGATCGGCTTGTGCTGCAGCCCCCAACACATCCTTTGTGCTGAGCAATCATTTTCTCGGGCAGAACAAGAGAAAGCATTACAAAATCCAGCTTTCCTGGGCTGCAGATAACAGGGAGCAGAGCAGATCCTACCTTGAATCTGGGCTTCTGTGCAGAAAACAGCCCGCAACAAACACAGTTTGAGGCGGCAGCTAAAACAAGTGAGAACTGTGATGCACATGTGCAGAAAATAACCTTTTCCTGAGCCCCACACCCCAGGTTCCCTGGGGTTCCAGCACAGCTCATGTCCATGCTTATAGCTGGTATGACAATAAGCAACAGGGAAATTAAAAACATCACACTATAAAATGAAACTATAAAACATGAACTTGGGAAACAGAAATACATGTGAAGTAGACAGGAATCATTAAGGCATAAAAATCATCCAGATGTTTTAAGCATGTTCTATTTTAAACATGCTCTACCTGCTCCTTAGTTTGCCCTTTGAGGGGCAGCCAGGTGAAAAGTACGAGTGACAAAAATAAAAAAATCTATCTGAAGAACAACTTCAGATAAGCAAACCAGATCAAGCAGGCATCAGCTCCCTGGATCTGAGGTCAGAGCAACAGCAGAGCAGAGGGCACACACAGTGTAAGCCATTATCAATAGCCCCTTCCAGACATCCCCGTCACTCAAGAAATCTCTGGTGCGCAACAACACGTGGCCTATGTGGCCATTTGCTTATGTACTGCTTGCTAATTCGTGGCAAGAATATACTCTAGAGACCAGCTCTTAATGGAAACAAGCCAAAATAATTCCCTTACCTTCTGTGAAACTGCCTGTAAGAGTTATGACGACAAACACTTTGCCTTCTGGCTCCAAATCAACCTGAAAAAGTAAAGGAAATGTTAGGAGATTGTTTTTCAAGGCAGGATTTTGCATGATAAATCATAGAATCATGGAACAGTTTGGGTAGGAAGTGGCATTAAACATCACGAAGTTCCAACCCCCTGCCATGGGTTCAGGGGGGTTGGAACACCTCCCACTGGATCAGGTTGCTCAAAGCCTCATCCAACCTGGCCTTGAACACCTCCAGGGAGGGGGTATTCACAATTTCTCTGCCAATATTTCATAATACTTGAAGTTCTATATATATGTGCTGTCAAAAAAAAATAAAAAAAAAAAAATCGAGCTCCTTACGTTTTATGGAGCCCTGGATGTTGGGTAATCTCAAGCTTGCCAAAGAAAATAAAGATTCAAGCGGGTTGGGGGGGAAGGAATAACATTAAACACCCACAATTCTCTGAAAAGATGTACGTGCATCTGTTTAGTGAATTATATGCATATTTTCCCCCTATTATTTCTTAACAGAAAATTGAAATTGTATCAGTCTCTCATAATACCATCAGTGCTGGGGTAAACTCCAATTTCTTACATAAAACACTTTTCAGCCTTAAACCACAGAAAACAGGAAATCATTAGTGCTGTTACCTAAGGACCTGTTGACATTTAATCTAAATTACACAGAGATACAGCATATAATTCTAGGGATCAGAATCATAAAATCATAAAACCATGTGGTTGGAAAAGACCTCCGAGATCATCAAGTCCAACTGTACCTGTCCCCTTATTAAACCATGTCCCTAAGAAATTCATCCACCCGTTTTTTAAACACCTCCAGAGATGGTGACTCCGCCACCTCCCTGGGCAGCTGTGCCAATGCCTGACCACTCTTTCAGTGAAGAAATTCTTCCTAATGTCCAGTCTAAACCTCCCTTGGTGCAACTTGTGGCCATTTTCTCTTGTCCTATTGCTGTCACTTGTGAGCAGAGACCAGGACCCACTCACCACAATCTCCTTTCAGGCCGTTGTAGACAGCCCCTCAGCCTCCTTTTCTCCAGGCTTGTTCTCCAGCCCCTCCCCAGCCTCGTTGCCCTTCTCTGGACACGCTCCAGCCCCTCAATGTCCTTCTTGTAGTGAGGGGCCCAGAACTGAACCCAGCACTCGAGGTGCGGCCTCACCAGTGCTGAGCACAGGGGCACAATCACCTCCCTGGTCCTGCTGGCCACGCTGGGTCTGACACGGGCCAAGATGCCATTGGCCTTCTTGGCCACCTGGGCCACTGCTGGCTCATGTTCAGCCGCTGTCAACCAACACCCCCAGGTCCTTCTCTGCCACACAGCTCTCCAGCCACTCTTCCCCAAGCCTGTAACGCTGCATGGGGTTGTTGTGCCCCAAGTGCAGGAACCGGCACTTGGCCTTGTTGAACCTCATCCCGCTGGTCTCAGCCCATCGATCCAGCCCATCCAGATCCCCCTGCAGAGCCTCCCTTCCTTCAAGCAGATCCACACTTGCACCCAGCTTAGTGTCATCCGCAAACTTACTAAGGGTGCACTCAATCCCCTTGACCAGATCGTTGATAAAGATATTGAACAGGAGTGGACCCAGCACAATCCCAATAACAGCCAAACTGTCCTTGAAAGTAGGTCTTTATTTTCTGGTTAGTAGCTTTTTCATTTTTAGTTATATTTTAAATTAAGGTCTTGCTTTTGGTTTTTTTTTGTTCATCAGCTAGTTTTAAGCAAAAATCAATAGCCAAGAATCCCTGAAGTTTGAATCAGGCTGTCATAGAAATTTTACTTTAAAGGAACAAAAAAATACAAGCATCCCACACACACCTCAAAAATAGGTCAAAAAGGTTAAATTTAGCGGAGGAGCTTCACCCTTCGTGGGTATCAATAATCTGTGCAGAACAGAAATTCTGAAAATAGAGTTCTCTGGAGGAATGACTAAACATGATCATTCAAACTCTCTCTGCTCTCAGACAGTCGCCTTTCTTTAGTTCAGCAGAAACAGACGCAAGTCTTCCAAGTCAGCAGCACCAAGTTTCATCACACATCTCCAGGTCCTGCAAGAAAGGAGGATGAGCCCAAGCTCTTTCTTCTGTCTCATAACACATGAGGCATCCTGCCAATGCTTTGATTCCTCTCACATCCTTCACATAAATCCCATATCCCATCATTCACATAAATCCCTAACCATAAGCCTCAGCTCCCAGGGCAACAGTGCAGGGACCACCAGTAATCCAGACAACATTTGCATGAAAAACCCTGCCATACACCAATGGGTCCTTTTATAAGAATAACATTAAGACAGAAGTAAGAGAAAATTTGTATCTAAGGAAGGAGCCAAACAGCTGTGCTACAAACAGACAGAGATCATCTTCACGGCTGCAGGTGGGAAAGAAGGTGACCAAGCCACACTGGCTCTGCCCTGTTAAGGTACCGCAGCACTTTCTGCTGGCATCTCCCTTCCTAGGGATGTGAACTGCAATTTCACCAACACAAGCCAAGAGAAAACAGTCTTCTGAGGTGAGCAAGGGGAAGAGACAGCAAACATCGTACATGTCCCTAGCCAAAAAATTGTTGTTGAAGTAGAAAAAAATGTTTGGGGGGAATTTGTTAGGATGAGCTCAGCTAATATTTGCAGAGAAAGGATGAGAGGACATCCTATTTACATGACCCCAGCTACAGCTCAGAAGTGAAATACCTCTATCAATGGGATATAAAACAGAGAAGCCAGAACGGCTCAGGAAAATCATACCAAAATGTTGATTTTATGGACACCATATTTTCCACTTTGAAAAAAAAAAGAATCACAAAAAACTCCACAATGACCTCATGAGGAAGATTTAAATTAATTATTTAGCTTTGACTCAATATTAATTTTCATGTTTGCTTGGGCTTTTTACTACACAGGCTTCAGGAGGCTGTGTTTGAACAGCCCTCTGTCTCTATTAATATGGAAGGCATTCCTCAAACAAACCTCAGCTCTAGTGGCGCCATGCAACATTTTTGCTTTAGCTTCAGCTCACTTGGGTGACATGCAGTGTTGTGTAGAAATGGTTCTTTTGAATATATATAATATTTTGAAAATATGTAATAAATTGATTAATGGGATACCAGGATTTCAGATTTTTTTGGAAAATTCTTCCTTAGGTTTCAAAACCTGAAGAATGTTTTATATGATTTTTTTTGCCAGTCCACATGGAGAACGATGCATCAGACTCCTGTTTTCACATTCACAAAGATCCCTTCTTCCCTTCTTCTAACAAGCATGGTCTCCAGCGGGATACAGAGCAAATCCTGTAGTCCTTGTTTAGTCTCAGAAGCAAAGGTCTGTCAAGAACACAAGCAGCTGGGCTGAAGCCAGGAGATACTACAAAAGCATCATCCATCTTCAACACAGAGCACAAGCAGAAACTGACGCGAACTGTGACACACCTTGTTTTCCATCCATGCAAATGGGATTCCCCTGCCCAGGGTAGCACTGTCTCACAAAACAGAAACAAAATCATTTTGAAAGTAATAGCAGAAGATTTATGAGAGTTATAGAACAGTATCTCTCCCATCCAGACTCCAAGATTAAAAAACAGGCTAAAGACCAGTAGACACCCTACAGTGGCTAACCTGTCGAGCTTACGTCACACCACAGATCTCAATAAAAAGGATCCAGCTACATGCAAGATCTTTTCATCACGTTAGCGTGATCTAATGAAACATTACAGCTGAAAGGCTCCAATAAGGACTGAAATCTGAGCATGGCAGAAGCTGCAGAAGCAGAACACCTTTGGCACACCAGCATCCTGCTGGATGCAGTACCAATGGTGAAATCCTGCCTAATACAAGAGATTAAAACAGACAGTTGTAATAGTCTCTCTGGTCTTAAATTGATGACAACAGCAGCAACAACATACAAGATACTATTAATTAAAATGAATAGAGCACTGATAAAAGTCTGGCTTTTGGACTTGCAGTGATCTCCTTTAAAGATGAAATGTGACCAGTTAAACAGCAGCCAACACAAAATCTGAGATCAACTGACAGATATGTAGAAAGTGTCTGAAACAGAAAATAATCTCTGATCTAGAAAACGGAAAGGAAAATATCTGACCACAGACTTACCCTCCCATGAGCCTGCTGAGATCAGACAATGGAACAGCTCCCAGACAGCAACACCCACCTGACGGGATGTGTTTCCTTTTGCCGTCACACGGACCCCCGTCCAATAGCCAAACAACATGGAGGGTACTTGTGCTGATGGCAGTTAACTCCTGTGAGCTCCTCACACTTACTGGACCACAATCCATGATGCCCATGTGGCCAGACAGACGCTCACGTGCTGAGCCGGTGTGCACAGAAAGCAGCTTGCTAAGCCCAGGCCCTTGGGCTAACCTCAGCCATCCTCAGAGCATGGTTGCCCGTGTTCCTGCCCTGCTTTACACCTTCATTACTGCCTTCACACTTTGCATTGCAGCTACCAAAATAGCACACACTGCGAGGTAGCTTTACCGACCCAGCAAGCTCCAGCACCGTTTGAGAACACAGAAATATGCCCATAACAATGTGAAACCAGATACCCACAGATGAGGAGTGTGGTACCCCACTTCTCCCCAAAAGAAGGAACTCCTAATATAAGCTCTTGCCCATTCTCTTCAATCACTGAAGAGCTTTTGTCTTCAGTACCTACTTCCACAGGCTGAGAGCACTTCTCACTACGCTCTGCTATTTAATAAGATTTGAGAACTTCGAGAGGAAGCAGCTGCCAAAGGACTGGCCCTCCAGCCATGGAAGGGATAACCCTATCTAGTGACGGCTGGCTGGCAGCCCGGGCCCCGACTGCGCGCCGGCAAGGCTCCGGCAATGTCGGTACCTCCCAGCACCAGTGAACACCCTCGGGATGCAGCCTCACAACAGCAGTGCGGGTGTAACACAAGGACTACGCATATGCCAAGTGTCGCTTCTCATTTCTTCCCAGCATTCAGTTTTACATTTTAAGCTGAAAGATGGGAGACTTAGATAAGATATTAGGGAAAAATTTTTTACTGTCAGTGGTGAGGCACTGGAACAGATCACTCAGACAAGCTGTGGCTGCCCCATCCCTGGAGGTGTTCAAGGTCAGGTGGGATGAGGCTTTAAGTAACCCTGATCCAGTGGGAGGTGTCCCTGCCCATGGCAGGGGGGTTGGAATTGGGTGGGCTTTACGGTCCCTTCCTACACAAACCATTCTATGATTCAAGGATTAAATGTAGCTGCTTACAGGCAAAAACTATGTACCCACAAAGGAGGAGCCACGGCATTATTCTTGACAGAATTATTAAATTACATAGTATACCATGCAAACAGTTTGGGTCAGAGATACAGCTGATGCTGATCTTTTTTCACAAAGAAGGCAAGGGAGGCTCAGAGAAACTCTGAAGGCAGCACAGATGATCCCACAAAGGAATCCTATATCATAATATAGGAGATAAGCAATATAGGAATGCAAACATCTGTACATATTTGACAAGAATATTCAAAGAGTAATAAGTGATATTAAAAGAGTATTCTACAGAGAAAAGTTTCCTTATGTTAATATCTACTTGGTACAGGATAGCTTCTTTTAAAGAATAGCAGAATACTGCATGGAAGGTTTAGTACCAGAACAGCAGATACACTGCAATTGGAAAGTGGGAGAAGCAAAGGAGAAGCCTTAATTTTCATATATGCATGATATTGTGAACTCTATGAGGTGTGCTGATCTCCAAATAAATCAAACGAAACTGGGGTGTGCAGCATGATGCCTGTATGGAGCAGCATCACACGATTGGCATGCAGAGCTGTAAATTGTAATCACCCTCAGCCTGGCTCCCCAGAGAACACCCGGGAGGAAAAACATTGACTTTCTGGCTGATTTAGAGGTAACTTGGCCAAGTTTTAGCTAGCTAGGAGAGGGAAGTGTGCTTATCAGTGTAGTGAAGCCTTTAGTCACTGCTGTCTTCTGCTCAAGGAAATGGAAGACAGCACGTTCACGCATAGCACAAAAGGTGGATAAAATCGACTGCTGGAGCTCTGGAACCCACTTTGTATCCATAAGAACACCACAGGATTTTGGCCCAGAGCTAAACATATATTTTAACTTCTGTTGAACTTCACAGCCTTATTTAAGAGAAAACAAGCACTAGAGGATTTTGGCAAGCGAGCTGGAAATGAGCAGGTAAGGACTGACGAGTTCAGCCACGGTTTCATTACGCTTCCATTGTGAAACACAACACTTTGGCAGCGAGGTTGCACACGGGACGAAGGAGGACTTCACTCCTAATTCAAACCACTCACATGGTGCCCCATGCCTGAACTTGCTGAGATCATGCAGCACCACATGACTTCAAAGGGAGCTGCAAGGGATCGGTTTCCCACAAGGAGGGGCCTCAGTCAACCATCTCGTACACCTTCTTCAGAAAAGAGTTGTACTAACACCCTTCCCAAGAACTATGCAGGTGTTATTAACTCCCCTTCTCTGCGTTACAAAAAGAGCTGGTTTGGAAGCGAAGGAGGGAACAGATGCAGGGAGACCGAAACACAGCTCCTTAATCATACGTCTTCACACATATAATAAAAACTGGTAGCGTGTGATTCACCAATGGAAGAAGTTTGGAAAACAAATTCAGAAGGAGGGTAATCTCTCAGGCAACATATCAACACCCAGCTGAAGCATCCACTGAACTCGAAGAGCAGGTAAAGTCAGTCGGCCTCTGAGAGAGCCTGGCATGCCTCTCTGAAAAACTCACCAAGGATGGGCAGCGGCAGAGCTGAAGGGAGGCTGCCTGCCTGCAAGTCACTCTCCAAAATGGAGACACGGTGGACCTCCAGGATGAGGATACACCTTCAACTCTGCATCTGGCATGAGCGCTGATTCTTGAAAACGCATTTAGAAGATTTTCCCCCTCTTTTTCCCCCAACAGATATTCCAGTCTGGGAAGCCTGATAGTAAGTATACTGAAATAAATGGGAATCTTCTTATTGTCTTTGGATCAGACACAACAGACAATTCCATTTACCCTGGAGCCCAGAACATCCTTTCTCCCATAGCTACTCTGTCCTTTCTTCCCCACAGGCACAATTAGTAAGCATCCTAGAAGTACAACCTTTTTCTAAGCCATGTCAATGCTGACGTGGCTTCAAAACCAGAATAAGTCAGACACTTGCAGTGAATAAAGCAAATATAAAAGCTACCTGGGGACTTAATTAACGTAATTAAACAAGTAGCTATAGCTTTTGACTTCCTACACAATTTTTAAATTTAATTAACAGAACTGCATATATAATCAGTCTTTGTGGATGCAATTCCCAAGGCTCTGTTCAGTTGAAACAGCTGAAACTCTGGGTTAGTCTAAAGCTGATTTTTCATATGCCTCTAGTTATTTCTTTAGTTTTTCTTGTTTAAGCTCCTAACAAATCATGCTTATGGAATGTCAGATCTTTCTGTATTTCAATAAGGTAGCACCTCCACCTCAGTATGCCTTTGTTGGACAGGTCAAATAGCAACTTTCTCAGCCAAATACATGGTTTCAAGCCTGATAGACACCCATCTATCAAGTCAAGCATCTTAGAAAAATCCATAGGGCTCTCTAGTACAAAGGGGATTTTGCATTTCTAGACCACTAAATTATTCTTCCACAGCATGCAATTTTTAAGATTCAAATCAATGCACCTAAAAAAACAAAATATGAGGTGCCAAATACCTTCTCATTCCTGCAAAGGCTGGCAAGTGCTTAGGGCAGTAATTTCTACCCCAAGTGCCACAGGCAGATGTGGACAGCTTCTCAGCAAGCCATGGCAAACTCTGTGCAAGGGAGGCCCTAGCAGATGCCATCTGGTGAAGAGCAGTGACCCCAGCTCTTGTTCCATTTCAGCTTTGAACCTAGTGCTGGCAAACATCAGCATCTCCCTGCTCCCACCAGGATTTAATTTTGATGCCAGGTCTCAAAACAAAGAATGAGCACAGGGTGACACAGCACTGCGGAAAGGCTGCTTATCCTGCCAGCAAATGGCAGATCCATGCCCCACGTGGAATTCAGAGAGCGTCGCAGCCCTCGCAGCTCACTGACTTCAGCTGCAGTAGATGCGCGATTAGACCCAGAGATGATACCTGTTCCCTAGGGGTCAGCCTGGCCATCCCATTTGTAGGGGATGAAGGTTCAAAAGTTCTGCCTCCTGCAAGTGCTGGGAACTGTCAGAGTTCCAGGGAGAAAGAGAAACCTTCCCAACAACTCTTACTGCTATATGTTTAATACTCTGGAGGTAAACCCACAAAAGGCTGGAAAGTCAGTCTCTCTCATAACTCCTATAACCAGTTACTCCAGCTATTACTGTAATATTGTCATTCCAATTTTTTGTTCCAGGACAGCTGTTTAAAATATTACTTTTGTATTCAGTCAAGCGGCATAATTATAAGCTATGCACCAGCCATGAACAATCATGCATAACTAACGACTCTAAGCCAATCCTGGACTCTTTAATCAATTTTAGTCTGGTTTCATCCAACATATTACCCAACTCAACAGGAGATTTCCCTGGGTAGGAAGAGCGATAGGATTGATCTATCCTGTCAAAATTCCTGCCAAGAACATTTGCTTGAAGAGCTACAAATAAAATATAGATAAAATAGGAGGTTTCAAATAAATAAAATTTTCAAAAGTATGAGCCAAAAGCCTGCTCCTACTGGAGTTACACCAACTTATTTTGCTTTTGAGAAATCCCTCCTCTAAAAACAAAGAACGATTACAATTAACAGTTGCTGGTGGCTGCTCTTTAGTATATGTGAAAAAAAATCTAGTGCTATAAAGTTAAAAAGAGAGACACAATTGGTTCTGGGAGTATTACTTTTTGTTCTTCCTATATTTTTCAAGAAAAACAATGACTCTTTGGAGGGATTTACGATCTCCTTTCCATAAATTATGTGGAAAGGGGAGGGAATCTGCTTGTTTATCAGCCCCACAGTACTGAAGACTCTTGAGGACCATGCATTGACTCCAACAGCACCACCACCGAGCAAGAACCCGTCCCTTCATAAATTTATGTCAAACATAAAATCAAATGGGGAAAGGGGGAATCTAACAGTTGTGTGCACACACTGGAGTGCTTTCATCCACAACCCCAAGGCAAGCGCAGAGCCAGAAAGGAGAAGGGCGGTAAATGGGCCAAGAAGAAAATGTGGAAGATGACCAGACCCTAGCAGTGAGGTTCTCATTTCCAAGGGCACAGAACATGCCAAGCATGGGACAACTCTGTCAATCTGCCCTCAAACAGCAAAGCAGGTGCTGAAACTCTCATCTTGGAGTCTTCCCCTCCCAGTTCACAGGGCGCTGTCAGCCCTCCTCAGCCAGGCTTGTGGCCAGGGCAGGAAGGTGGTCTTACACGCTGCTGCCAGCAGCTCTCAAAGCAGTGTGCGTAGCCAGAGCTTACCACAGGCAGCTCTGCCATTGCCAGGGTGTAGCCACACAGCAGCATGCAGCTTCCTATCCTACACGGCTCCTGCATCAAGTCACCGCTGCCGGAGAGCTTCTCTGCAAGATGGGTCAAGTTGGTGGAGTAGCACTACCAGAAACAGAGCTCTGGAAGGTCAAGGTCTCCCCTTTTGGGGAAAGCCTTGGGGAACAGAGAGGAGCAATGTGGCTGAAAGCCTGCTCTGAGCCCATCTCATGCCCAGGAGACATCAAGTGGCAAGTGACTCTGCTCCACTTTCCCACCTGGATGACCAATAGCACCTCGTTTGCTCTAGTGACTATATAAGCAGCAGCCAGGGTAGATGTCAGGCAGAGCGCAAAGCTTGCTCTGTGCCTCCTGAACAGCACTGCAACCCAGCAAAGCACAGGACATCACGGCCCAGGGCGCCTCTCGACACCTTCATGCCGCCTCCTCCAGCTCCTTCCCACAGCCTGTGCCACCACAGCCCACATGAAACCAAAACTGCGTGGGCAGGACGCATTCTGCCTTTTCCTACCACATGCACATGAGAGCAGAGCTCTAGCTCTGCACAAATTATTAAAACTAGATCTTGCTTTGTAACACCACACCACCATCTCCAGTCCATCACCAGATTATGTTTTTTCATGTTTCTTTCTTTTTTTAAAAAGGGATGGGAGTGGGTAATACACAGCTTACTTTCATTTCCTAACAGGCAGGTACTAACATCAATGCAGGACCACTAAATTAAAGGGTAGCAAATGCAGGGCTTCATTTTGAGCTGCTTAAACACAGCAAATACACCCATGCACACATTGGAGAGCTGGTATCAGGCTATCAGCTTTGCATATGCAACGTATGGAAATCTGCCTGCAAACACCTATATATGCAATTGCAGATAAAAGAGGCTGAAAGTGGGACAGAGTCTCTGCACTTGGGAGGACTTAGGAGCTTAGACAAACAAACAAATAAATAATTCTTCTATTTCCATTCAATCAACAACAGGTCAATCAACCTCAACAATCAGTTTTTAGCAACAAAAGAAAAATCTTTGAACAGCTCTAGAACCACCGGGACACCACTTTAGCATTATGCTCCAGACACATAAGTTGTGAAGGGGTGATGCTGACAGCTCGCATTTTAGCTCTCTCACTGCATACACAATGCAGGAAATGCTGGTTTATATCTCCACATTCTGAGGATGATCAACAAACATATTTTCTGTCACATATATTAAATCAATAACACTTGGCAGAAAAATCAGGAAGTTGTGTTAGTTTTTCTATTTAAAGTAATAAAGAAATAAATCACTGATGGGTGCCAAGCAGGCACGTTGGTGGCACTTCCCGTTTGGACACACTCCAGGGGCCATAGCAATGAGCTGGTGAGAGGAGTTTCCTCAAAGTAAAACAATGACACAGCTGAGCTTAGCACTGATGCAGTGTCCCCCAACAAGAAAAGGCCAGGTGAGTGCTAGTGAGGGAGTGAGCCCTGCTAGCCCATACAGCAGCCAATGCACATCAGATACTTGGCTTTTAACCAGAGAGGAACTGAACAGGCACCAGACGGAAACAGAGAAGGATAAACAAAAAAACTGGGCAGAGAAGGAATAATGAGGCTCTCAATCTTGAAAAGTCTTCCAGAATATGGCATTCACCTGTAGTTTTAATTAACCTTATTAACAAATCTAGGCAGGGTTATGAATCATTCACAACTTCACATTAAGCAGCAAAGTCTGCATTGTGGTCTGAGGTTCTCTGTTCAAGGCACTCCTGTTGGTTGCCCAAGGATCACCACCGCACAGCTACAGCAGGAGAGTGCTGTGTAACTTAGAGGAAATACACTGGGTTGGACAAGGTCAAACAGGGCCCTCAATATCACAGAATCACAAAATGGTTTGGGTTGGAAGGGACCTTAAAGATTATCCAGTTCCAACCCCGCTGCCATGGGCAGGGACACCTCCCACTGGACTAGGTTGCTCAAAGCCTCATCCAACCTGGCCTTGTTCATGGATCAGGTCCAAGAAATTGTGGACCCCTAAATCAGCTGCAATACTCTACAAAGAACCCCTTAGCAGCTCTCTTCTCAGCACTTCACTTATTTACATACCTGTGCTGTTCTCCATTATACTTTCTTGTTATTCATAGGTTTTATTACATAATCTTAAATTTCTGTGAAATCATTCTCATTCAAGTCTCCATTAGGTGCGTCACTATTTCTAAAATATCTTACCGCTACAATATAATTCATTTCCTGTATTGCTGCTTTTCCATTTTTGTCCAATAGCTCTTCATCCTTTTGAAAACCGGATCACAGCTGATGAGATCATGAACCATGAAAATCCATTAGTCTTCCAGATATAATCCATCAAATTTCTCAATGTTGCAGGTAGAAAGGTGAAAGGTCACAACTTTCTGATACTCCAATCATTTCTGTCAGACACTTACATTTGAGGAGCCAAGATCCATATCTTTAATAAATAAAGTTAAGTCATGGTGGTATAGCAAAAGGGAATCTGATGGAAAAGTCCAGCTATTTATGGTGTTGATCATTACGAATGGGTGCTATAAAATAAAAAAAGCATCCTGGAGTCAGATGAGATGAGACAAGATGAGCATCTCAATGTCTGCAGCTTGACAGCAGGAAGCTATGGTTCCAGGATATAAAGATTCAAATGCAAACCAAAAACTCTGCAAAGGGCTTGATATGCAGGCACCTACCCTCTTCTTCCCTTCAACACTGAGCATCTAAAAGATCTGTGCTTAGTAGAGGCCTTGCAATACTCAATGCGATGCTGTTCTGCTGGCAGATGCTTTGTGTGTTGTGCAAGAGGGCACCAGCTGTCCATCCTGATCATTGCTCATCAGTCTCAGCTGGACTTCCAGAACTGCCATGGCACAACACTGGGAACAGCAGAAACCCCAAAATGTGTATCACAGAATCATAGAATGGTTTGGGTTCGAAGGGAACTTAAAGATCATTCAGTTCCAACTCCTTGCCAAGGGTAGGGACAGAACATGACAAGCACGGGACAACTCTGTCAATCTGCCCCCAAACAGCAAAGCAGGTGCTGAAACTCTCATCTTGGAGCCTTCCCCTCCCAGTTCACAGGGCATCGTCAGCACCCCTCAGCCAGGCTTGTGGCCAGGGCAGGAAGGTGGTCTTACACGCTGCTGCCAGCAGCTCTCAAAGCAGTGTGCGTAGCCAGAGCTTACCACAGGCAGCTCTGCCATCGCCAGGGTGTAGGTGGGTGATTGTGCCCCTGTGCTCAGCACTGATGAGGCCGCACCTGAAGTGCTGGGTTCGGTTTTGGGCCCCTCACTACGAGAAGGACATTGAGAGGCTGGAGCGTGTGCAGGGAAGGGCAATGAGGCTGGGGAGAGGCTGGAGAACAAGCCCTGTGAGGAGTGGCTGAGGGAATTAGGGTTGTTTAACTTAGAGAAGAGGAGCCTGAGGGGAGACCTCATCACTGTCTACGACTGCCTGAAAGGAGATTGTGGTGAGGTGGGTGCTGGGGACAAGAGAAAATGGCCACAAGTTGCACCAAGGGAGGTTTAGACTGGACATTAGGAAAAATTTCTTCACTGAAAGAGTGGTCAGGGATTGGCACAGCTGCCCAGGGAGTTGGTGGAGTCACCATCTTTGGAGGTGTTTAAAAAACGGGTGGATGAGTTCCTTAAGGACAGGGTTTAGTAAGGAGACAGGCACGGTTGGACTCTGATCTCAGAGGTCTCTTCCAACCTAGTGATTCCATGATTCTATAAAAGTCAATTGCTCCACAGCACCAGAAGCCATCATTCTTTGTAGTGACTACAAAGCCTTGCACTAAGTGTGTTGGAGTGGGGCACAAAACACCATCACCCCTGTCAGTATCTCATTGGATTAATTTGTGCCCAAAATCAAGTTATCAGCAATATTTCTGATTAAATGTAAATTCAAATGACACGTCTCAATGGCATGTCAGTCTTCAGAGCTACAGCTCCTGTCCCATTTAAAGCCTTAACTGCATTACTTATCCTCAGTGAGGGCACAAAAAGGAGAGATTAATTGCAGTAGCTGGGGCACCCCAGATCCTGACATGGGCTGTAACACCAGGGAGAAGTCTAAGCACCTTTGCTGACTATTCTTTACAGATCTTTAATTAATCACAGCGACTTCTTTCTTCCTCCTCTCACTTCCTCACCTGGCCATTTCTTAACAGTGAAACTACTAAGGACTAACATTTACATCCAGCCAGTATTAATATCCACCACATCTCCTCTCACACTCCATGTTGCAAGATGATCTGTCGAGTGATTTGAGATGGAAGGATGAAACACAAACTATGCAATACGTGTCGTGTCTCACAGGAGAGAATCTGCTTGGGGCACAGGGAAAGGTGGAGAGGAAAGTTAGAAGTACTTTAGAATGCATGCTAACCCCTCTCCCATTCCCTTCCAACAGCTTATGGGATTGTTTAACATCCCTGGTACACACATCCCAGAACACCATGTATAAGCAGTAGCAGTTTCTGGCCACAAATCCAATTAGATGTTTCTAAAGGTCCAAAAAAAAAAAAAAAAAAAAAGAAAAAAAGAGGAGTGCCAAGGCATGCACTCCCCCAGCATTCCTGAAGGTATGATGCTTGCTCCTGGTGTCCAGATGTTACCACTAACGTCTGCGCTCTAATCCCATGAGGTCCAGCAACGGGAGTCACAGTCAAGTCTTTATGCAGCAAAAAGAATGTAGGGTTGGGATCCAGTACGCAGCTGACAACACCCAGAAAGGACATGCCATTGCCATTGCCAACATTTGCTTTGCCAAGTTAGGTCATATCCTATTTGTACAGTGGGTTTTGTTTATAGGTTTGTTTTTTTGGTTTGGGGCTTGGTTTTTCTGGGGGGAGAAGAGAAGTGTACAATAAGAGTTTCTGTAAAACAGAAAAGGTGCATTGATGAGGTCCTTTGTAGTGAAGGACTTGGTTGTGCTGGTTTTGGCCAGAGTAGAGTTAATTTTCTTCATAGTAAGCTGGTATGGGGCTGTGTTTTGGATTTGTGCTGGAAATATGCTGATAACACAGGGATGTTTAATTATTGCTGAACAGCGCTTACACAGAGTCAAGGCCTTTCCTGCTCCTCACCCCACCCCACCAGCAAGCAGCCCGGGGGAGCGGGGCACAAGAAGCTGGGAGGAGACAGTTGACCCCAACTGACCAAAGGGATATTCCAGACCATATAATGTCGTGCTCAGCATATAAAGCTAGGGGAATGTTGGCAAGGGGGTTGCTGCTGCAGGACCCGCTGGGCATTGCTTGGTAGTGAGCAATTGTTCTCATTTGCATCGCTTGTTTTTCTTGGGTTTTATTGCTCTTTTTATTTTCCTTTTCATTACAATTTATCATTATTATATTTTATTTCTATTATTAAACTGTTCTTATCTCAACTCATGAGTTTTCTCACTTCTGCCCTTCCAATTCCCTTCCCCATATCCTGTGAAGGAGGAGTGAGCAAGCAGCTATGAGGTGCTTAGTTGTGTATTGAGATTAAACCACAACAGTTTTATATTTCTACAGACACGGACTAAGAAGGAGAAGAAAAAGCCCCAAAATCCTGAAGCCAAGCACTGCAATAAGAGACAGACTGTCAAAGACCGGGCAATTTTTAGTCCCATCAAGTCTGTGATTACAGTTTTCCTCATCTACCTCACGAGAGAGATGATCTCACCACTTGCTTGTGACCATACAGTCACAGCTTACTCCAGCAATTGAGCTGAGACAGGAAGGAGCTGAAAAACATCAGTCCCCAGCCTCCCCCAGGCCACTGGACAGATGACAAGGTGCTGTGTCACCAGGATATGCTGTTCAGCTGATATATCGGAAGAAGGATCTGGATTCTGTGTTCAACTGGCTGTGTTGCTGGCATCTACTAACAACAAGTTGTGACGTATTTCCCTTTTTTAATATTTCTTTTTCCCTTTCCAAAGCATGGTTTCAAGACAAGGAAGCACTTCTCAACCAACGTGACCAAGACGCACCTCAGATTAAAGAAAATCAAGGGAGGGATGGTAGTGGAGAACCCAGGAATGGGCTGCAGGGAAAAAAGGTCAGAACATGGTTGGAGTGGTTTTGCTCACACGTCAATTGAGAACATAAACTGATGCTGACCACATTTCCCATCCAAAGCTCAGCATGACCTGCAAAGCTGCACATCATATTCTCCTCTTCAAACAGAGCTTTTTCTGGGGATCACTGCAAGGCCAAGCACACGGCAACCCTAGGCAAGCCAAGAGCAGGGCAAACTCCATTACAAAAGCCTATCATTTTTGGGATAACTGCTCTCATGTTCCCTTCTTGGCAAATATTTAGTTTCATTGTGAATGGAAGGCCTGGCATTCTATCTGTGCCACAGCCAGTGTTGCATGTGCTTTATATTACAAACACACATGGTTTTAACTCCAGCCCACTAGCTAATATGTTTAAAAGTATAAATTCCCTTCTGGAGAGAAGTACTTCCCTACCTGGGTGGCACTGCTAATGTGGACCTTATGCTTCTCTTTCCACTTGCTGAGAGCGGAAAACACTACCTTAATTCCCAAAACAAAATCTTATGCACTCCAGGAAAAGACACATCAATTTTAGTCTTATAATCTTAACCAGAGAGCCTTCATCAGCTGAGGACAGAAATCCCTTGGACAGCATTTATCTTTGATCAAAATAAAATCAAACAGCTTCCCTTCTTCAAGGTTTACCAAGCCCTGTAATATAAAGCCAAGAAGCCAGCCAAACAGTTCCTCTTCCTCTCCTCTGTACAAGCAGGATGCTTAGTAATGACTTTGGGGGGAAGAAAATGAAAGAGATACAGTCCCCCTAATAACTGCCATACATCCAGTGAAGCAAACCATTACAAATGCAATACCCTAAACCAGGGAATAAAACACCTAACGCTGTTCAACTAATATGTGGGAGCCTAGAGAAGATCGCAGAAGTAGTAAGTTAGATCTTAACCTAGCTGAATTGCAGCTGCTGACTAGACCCTTACCACCCCAGCACCATGAGTTTTGGCTTTTTATAAATCTAAAAGATTCCTCTTGCAGTGCAGCAGCCCTTGAAAGGCTTCTCGGACATGACCACACGCAGTAACATGAAGCACTGGAGTGGTTTCAGAAACTGAGATAGAAAGTATGAACAAGTAATGACCCACTGGAAAATTCATAGCAAGAAATGGAAAGACCTAGTACTCTACAAATACCTCAATGTTCTGAATGTGGTTTTGAAGCAAGCCACAACACTGTCTATTGTAAAGAGCGCTGTTCCTGTGGAAACAGTTGCTTACTATTGTTACAGATGGAGTAAGAATAAATCCTATAGGTGTACAGAACTTTGCAACTACCCATTTAATGGCTGAAAATGTATATGTATTTTTGAAGGAAAAAAAGGTTCTGTTCTTATTGTTGACAGTCAAAAAAACCCCCAACTATTAGGCACAGATAAAGAGTATTTTTGTACAGATTAAATAATTAGAAGGAAAAAAACAAACCCATTTTTCTATGCAAATAATTGTTCATATGCCCAGGACTATTAACGTAAGGAGACTATTTAGTCAGCCTAGTAATGAATCACAAAACTTATATTGAAAAAATATGGATGAGCTTTTTCAAGGCCAGGAAGCCTCTTTCAGAACCATCTTTCAGGAGCCAAGCACAGGGGCACCAAATGTTTTTTAAAATAAGCAAGCCTCAGTTACTCGTTTCTCACCTAATGTTCTTGTTCAAAACAGGAACAGGCACTTCCAAAATGTTACTAAAATAAGAAGTGGCATTGCTTAAAAACAATGACTACTGTATATCCATCGCTGCGGCCAACCTCTTTGCAGTAAGCTTATTTATATATAGAAATACATCTACTGACCTCCTACTAATCACAAATACGCCTTTCTCTATTACAAAAGGAAATGACAAAATTGCAAGGACACATCAGAAACATTCTGAGACCGCATCCACATGAACCAAAACATGTGACAGCTTGAATGATCATTTCTTCTCTTCGAAGAAAACTGCCCAGACCTTGCAATTTTATTCTTGACAAAAATCAGAAGAGTGACATTCTAAAATGATCAACCTGTTGGTTTTGGATGTAGCTTTAATTCTTTATTCGAAGGTTCTTCTAAAATTCTGGAGTTTAAAAGTTCTTAATTCTAAAAGTTTTGCCCAACAAATCAGTAACCAGAGGGAACACAAGCAAAGGGATTTCTCCTCATTACAACACAGCACTAAGCAAGCAAGAACAGAAATGAGCATGTGTTGTGCCCCATCTGTCCCTCAAAATACACACATTGACAGGCACTTTACACCACAAGCATCAACATCCTGTGGCCCTGCAGATTTGCAGCCACACAGAGCAGCTGCTCTCCCAAGACAAGCTAAAAGACACTGCTTTCAACGCCCCTTCAATGGAACTCAGGTAACGTCATGGCTTTGTACATGTCCAACAATGGTCATAGTTAACTGCTGGGAAGAGCCTAGCATTGACTGTGAACTGATAAATCACTAACCAAGCTCTTCAGCAGATGCTGAAGACAAAGGAAAAGCCATCTTGGTATCAAGCTTTGATCAAAATGATCAGCCCAGCCCCCCCCCCCCAGCTTCCCCCACTTTTCTTCCGGCCGTCACCACTCCTCTGCAAAGGCAGCAGAATGGACGCTGCTTTCGCACGTCTCCAAAACCACAGTTCACAGCCCACCGCATTAACTCATTCTGCCCTTGACTCATGTTTTCTTAAGCAAGCTTGGCTGTGAAATAGGGTAGGTGAGAAGCAGAGACATGAGCAGGAAGCGCTCCACCTCCCCTGCCGCACAGAAACTGCCCATGGGGCAGAGTAGGCATCCTCATAGATCTGCCCTGTGCAAACCGCCAGAGTTCACAAGCCTGCCAAAAAACGTGCTTCATCATGATTAAACACAAAACCTACTCCTAGTCTGGATGGTTGTGTATGCATTCACCCAAGTGAAAAGGGTTTTATCCAAACTCACATGTGAAGTATTTTGTCTGCTAGGGGCTGAAAACCATTCTGTGAGGATGTGCAGCACAGCCTGATTTTTTTAATAATTTATTCCTGAGTGTGCCAGATACCCCAGAAGCCAAGAGTTTGCTCTCCAGTTCAACACTGTTGCTCCAAGATGACAACAATTCCCAAGGATTAGGATACAGTGGGTCCTGACCTGCAGAGACAACACTAACAATAAATGCAGGGGTCCTGCTGTCCTTCAGGTAGAGCTACAGCCTCAACCTGCACAGATCTGGAACATGCAAGAGAAACCATATCTGCTTCTCTAACATTGCTGCCCGTTTCTTTTGTCTGAATCACACTCCTTTGGTCCTTCAAAGGGTGAGAACAGGGCCCTACTGGCTCAGCTCACAAGCGCGGCTCAGAAATTGATCCTTTCTTGGGCATGAGCACAATGAACTTGGTGCTCTTCTAGACTCAAACCAAAAATCATTCAGCAAAATAAATTTTGATAAAGAAAGTAAAACACATTCCTTCCTAGAATCAAGAAGATGGAGAATAACTTTATCAATAATCTTTACTGGCAAGACAGGCTAAATGTTACTTGAGCTAATTATTCAGAAATGTAGTCAGTGAGTTACTGATCATTAAGTGCTGATGGGGTTCTTATAATAGGGGCTAATTCTAGCTAATCCTAGCAAAGCTGCATTTTTGCCCAGTTTTGTTCCACTCCAAACCAAGAGCAGCATAGTTGTTTGTGTATTAGCTACTAAACCATCATAATTACACCCCACTACATTAAGGAAGACTTAATAAACCAGCAGGTTTTCATAGTGTAGGTCTGTAAGCTGCCACATCATGCATCCCTTGCAGAAACAAGAGACTGAAATGTCTAAAAAAGGAATCTGACTGCAGGGTTACCTCTAACAATCTCCAATAAGCTGCTACCTCTAACAATCTCCAATAAGCTGCCCCCCCTAACAAGCCAATCTTGTGAGCAGTTCTTGCAGAAGTACCCAAGCTCCTATACTGAACTGTCATTAAGTAAACAGATGAAGTGCTAGCTGTGGGGCTCCATCTTCCAAACTGCTTATCAATACCTGCACCTCCAAAGTCCTCTTGGGAGCTGGAAGATCACCCTACAAATTTGACACCCCTGTAGCTTGTGTATTAAATAGTGAGTTCCAGCTGAGCAGCTCTGACAAAAATCCCACCACAGATTTAGACCACACAGGAACATTTTCTTCACATGGTTATATTTTCTTCCAGGCTCAGAAGCAAACCGCCTCACAGTATAAATTTTCATTGAATATATTAATGTTAGATGCCTCGTTATGTGAATGACCTAGATAATAAACTCATTGCACGGAAGCCAATTCTTTCCTCTATTTCAGAGCTCCATGAGCACTCACTGTGCTCAATCAATAATGCACAACCCCATCATTATAAACCCTTGTTGCATGGAAGAAGGACGAAAGAAACGTATCCAGTTCTTCTCCCAATTAGACTGGTGCAAAGCTGGCATCATAACTTCATCGATGCCATTGGGAATGCATCGATGTAAACCTGGCAAGCAAAAAGCAGAGGCAAGCACCGAGCTCCTAGTCTGCTGAAACCTCACAGAAGACAGAGCCAAACTTTTTACAGAATGACATTGGACAATAAGTAAGAAAGGACTACTTTCACATCAATGTTATTAAAAACAGATGCCAGAAAGTAGTGAGGTATGGAGAGCACCTTTTCATTGAGTGTGCTAGAGTTTACATGTGAGGGAAGGGTAAGAATTGGGTCCCATCGCATGAAAGTTTTCTCCGTCTTCTTCAGACTTAACGCATTTACATTTAAAGAGAATTAAAGGATACGAGATAGAAGGCAACATTCAGTAAATCAGTCCCCAGATTTCACCCATTTGAACATTTTTTCTCTTTTCTTCAATCCTGGGCAAGAAACTGACGAGCTATATGGCCTTATTTACCAAGGGAAATACATGCAGTACAAAGTAGGAAGTCAAACGGATGAGCTAGTCTTGCATCAGTTGTTCTTGATCTACAACACCTTCCTTATTCTGAAGGAATTTATCCCAGAATTGGATACATTTCGTACAAAATGAACACACTGACCAGTAAGTGGAGAGGATCACTCTGCAAACTAACTTGAACATAGACAAGCCATGTCCAGTGCTACCAAAGGCAGTAGTTAGTTGTGACTATTTTGTCAGATAAAAGCACTTTAGCGTACAGACATCCCATACTGATTTTTACTGTCATAGTAAAACTGTCACTCTCTCTCTATCCAGACTGTAGAGCCAGCCAGCTCCAGCGGACTGACACAACCCTAAATGACCTTTCTGACAGTGCATGTCTCTCTCTGACTCATACCTACAGCACTCGGCACAGTTACAACTGATCCCTGCTTGAACCTACTGCAGCGTTTATAAAGCTATGAACAACAGCAAATATTTTCTATCCAAAAGGAATGAAAAGATTCCCAAATGAAAACCTCACTGCTACCACAGAAGGTTTAAAATACTAAAGCAAGTGGAGATGTATATGAAGACTTTAATTTACAAGTGATGTCTTGCTTACATGACACGGTAAAAGTAAATTTACTCAAGAGACAAACACAAAGCACAGTACTACGCTAAAACAGAGGCTAATGACAAAGACCTAAGGAAAAAAGTATGAAACAAGCAAAGGAATAACAGAAACCAGAAGTGCCATAGGAAGGTATGAGCTGCTTTTTCAGACCAAATCAGACAGTTGACAAGGCAAAATCCTGCCTCTGAGGATGGATGATACTAAACATATGAAACAAAGGCAAGAGAAACACCTCAGCATTCAGATACGGTACTATCATCTCAAAGCCCTCCTCAGTCCCTAGATGCACACTGTCAGGCTGTCAATATAATTCTTACTGTTAGGTGCAATGCCCTGGGACAGCACAGATATGCAGCCTGGTTCTCACATCTCTCTCACTCACCTCCATCTGAGAGGTTACGGGGCGCTGTTGATCTAAGTGATTCCACACTGGAAATAATTTTATCCATTTAAATTTTTTAAATGCACAGCAGACATGTAATACTCATATACCAAATCACATATCTAGAAATATATCTTGCACAGACGTATTTTCCTGCTCTTTTCCTTTTGACAGAAATATCTGTGCTGCAATTAAAAGTAAAAAATTTTTTAAAATTAAAAAAAAAAAAAACAAACAAAAAGACCTGAACAGCATTGTCATGTTGATTTAAAAAAAAATAGAATCAATAATCAATCTCCCATCTCACAAACTTAAGTTAGCTACCAAAGTTGTGCGACTTCTGTTTCTGCACCAGTACTTAATCTCCTGGCTGTTCAACAGCAAGGAGACCTCTCCTGGAAGGCGTCTGGAGAGCTGCCACCATATCACCGATACAAATACAACAAACTCACTCATGGAAACTCAATGCTTATGAAACTCGGCAGGTGAACACCAAGAAGTCTTTATGTAATGTCATCTACAGGTTCACACCCCCTTCCCTCCTCCTCTGCCAGCATTTTTTGGTATTGGTAAAGCTCGTGGGTAACTGCAGTCACGGCAGCACGCTGTTACTCCAGTGCAAGCTGTGCCAACCTGAAGGGCAGGTCTACACTGTATAATGGAACACAGAAATTCCCATATAGTGACACAGATGGTCAGTGAGCAAGCTGAAATCTTATCCCAGACCTGAAGTCCAAAATGCCCTGTGTCTGTGCAGCCCAGGGTTTCCACGCTTCCCAGGTTGGGCTCCATTGGTTTGCAAGCTGGCATTCAGAGGAGACAACCCTGGATGTCACATCCATCTGTCACACAGCCATGACACAGGCATGCCTTATCCGCAGCAGCTGCACTGCTCCATCTTGAGGGGTGCATCTTCCCATTAGGACACAGATCACCGGTTGGCTAGGGAACACAAGGCTTTCTGGAGATGCAGTGGGTCCTACAAGGAAGGCAGTGGGTAAAAAAGAAAGCTGGCAGCTGGTAGAGTAACTCTTCGGCCTGCAACCTGCCCCCTGCTCCACATCGGAGAAGCCCCAGGAAAGAACAAAGCAGGGAACAGGCTATCAGTCGGTAAAACCGCTCCGGCAGGCCTGTGGGATAGATTTGGTGATCGATGAGATGCCTCTGGTCTAGCATAACAAGGGCACAAGGGCACAAAAGGCCCCACAGGGACAGTGAAAAAGCAATTTTTTCCATCACCTTGGGCCCAGTACACATGCTGAGATTCTAGCACTGAATATCGGTAGCGTCTGAATTGCTGAAGGACGCTTGCTCTCGCACAGCATCACAGTAACACCACGAAACCTGGCTTACATCTGTTCGTGGTGCTGGCTCACAAAATAAAGCAGGATGGCTTTCTCAGCAATTGACTTCCCTGAGCGATGAGAACATCTCGTGATATCAAAGAACAAAAGAAAGTCATTGGCAATGCAGAAATTTAAGTCCTTTGTCTGGCTTACCATAAGTGGCTTAGCAACATTAATTGGACGCTTCAGGATGCACTTTGTTTTAGACATCCATTTGCTATCTTTGATATAATTATAAAGCAAATCTTCCCCTTGCAACCAGCCAGGGCTTCTTGTACCAGCACAACTGAGGGCATGGCTCAGGAGAGGAACAACCGCCTGGTGAGCTCCTCCAGGACACAACGCCAGGTTAGTTATCCAGGACTCCAGCCTGGTTCACTCCACAGTCCCACAAATAACACAAATAAGCCATCAGAATGAAGATTGCTCACTGTCCTCAGAAGAAATCAAGTCTGTAGCATAGTATGACATACATTAACTGTGTACCTAAATAGGTTGAGTTTTGGGAGGCAAGAAGGTGCGATGCCTGATCCAGAATCCTTCACAAAAGCTGCCAGCAACATTTTTCACTCAGTAACTCTTCTGTTCATCTTGTTCTCCATGGTTACACAAAAGGTCCCTGATTTCTTGATTGTATTAGCAAAGCACAATAGCTACAATCAAGTCTAAAACATCAAAGGAGCTCTAACAGTTTGCAAAGAAAGGGTGGGAGTCTTATTCACTTCAGTAAGGGATATGCTTTCATATTGAATTACACCGTAAATCAGTCGACTTTCTAATAGCATTTCAATAGCTTAAACAGCCCCCTTGACAATCTTTTCTGCGGGGTTTATTGCCTAAAAGCTCAAAATGGCCAGAAACCAAATCATTACTCAGAAAATACTCCCAACAGAAAGGCTCAGACAGCCTGGATGAAATGCAATGTTACAGAAAGACCTGTGGTAAAAGCTAAATATAAGACGTGTGCAGAGCGAGGCAAGGCCGGTGGCGTGCGGACAGCAGGGCTGGGGACAGGGCTTCCTGGGGTGCTGGGTTCAATGGTGCTGCGGTCACCCCACTGGCCGCCTCCTCCTCTGAACACAACCTCTCTGAAAAGAGCAACCCCAGGTCTGCAAACACCCTTAGGGGCTACTTCTGCCATGACTAACGCTGCTGAAGGAGACACAGACACCAGTCCTTGGCCTGCTCACTCTCCTTCTAACTGGGGCTCACAGGTAATTCAGTGGCAACACCACCAGCTGAGCAACAAGCAGCACCAGAAATAGAAAGCTAACCCTGGCATCAAAGTCAACCCCAGCAACTCCATTAGCAAGGGCTTCAACAAACAACTCCAGAAAACCTTGTGTGACTACGTGAGCTGGGGCCTCTCCCAGTGCCCGATCCAGTCCATGTTGAGAAGTTGCCACCAAGCCGGAGAACCAAAAAGCCAGTGCATGGGCCAGCAGGCAAAGGTAGAGCAGGCTAAGCCAACTTGTGTAGGGAGTGGACCGGGATCCAGCTGTAAACCTATTTGTCCACCATGCTGTGGAACCAGAGGGCTTGGGTACATTTCAGTGGAGTCTGGATTGGGCTTTCGGCTCAGCTGTGGTGGCACTTGCACAGCCTATCCCAGCCAAACTGCACTGGGTAGGAGAGCGTTCTCCTCACCTCCCCACCTCTCTGGCACTCCCAGAGCACTTCCCAACTCCAACAGCATCAAAGCAACTGTACTCAAGACATAGCTGTGGAAAAACAGACTAAGAAACACACTAGAAAGGTGGTACCACAGCAGAAACAGGCACCCAATTGCATGAAGATGAGCTAAATCAATATCTCACTGTACCCAGTTCAAAGGCAGGGCACAAACTCCAGTTCCACAGACTCCTATGGCAACTCAGTGGCTCTGACCACTGGAAACTGGCTCTTCTCATGCTTTGAACAAATCTTTCCAGCCTAACACATTCTCAAGCAAAATGCCTATGTTCTCCAAGGATGCTCCCAATTGCTAGACAGGCTGTTTATTGAGGAGAAATTCATGGATGAGCAAGAAACAGGACTCCTAACTAACTCGACTTGATGCTGCAACAGGGCAGTACACATGCAGCTCTTCATGACAGTCAGTTCTAGTCATTCCCATCTGCCTTGATCAGTAAAACGTTACAAGCATCACACGCCCCACGATTATTTAATACCTGACAAATACCAACATTTTTTCCTTTATTTCTTCATTATAGCCTTTGGCTTAGGCTGCACTCATGCATAGCCTTGGTGCACAGGACTTTGCTGGCATTCTGAAGGGTCTGTAGGGCGAAAAGACAGCTGTAGGCTAAAGGAAAGAAACGTAAGATGAAATTCTGCTCCTTTTCAAAAAAAATCTTAACTTTTGGAGTGGGTGTTTCTCTCCACTATTGCTATACAACGTAACAACTGCATATCAGTAATAACAATCACAGAAACTACTCTAAAACCTTACCAAGAAATAGGAGGGAGCTTAGTTTACTCAAGTCTAGTTTGCAATTAACGTGCAGCCCAACTTTCACACAAATCAGAGATTCGAACTACGTTCATGACTGTCACGTGCATGGAAAAAGAAATCGTCCAAACCGATTGCTATTGCCCTTTATCTCTGCCTGCTACTGACCTAGAGAAGGAGAGTCCATCTACTCGGCTCTGCAAGATGCAGGTGGGCACAGGCTGATGCAAACACATGATACAGTATTGCAAAATCTTCTGTCAACAGCTATAAAGTACTTTTGGCTTCCTGATGCAAGTTTTGCCCACCTGGAGAACACTCTGTAGTGAAACAGGAGTCAAAACAAGAAGCAAGTATAGCGTACTTGACCAGCAGGAGCCTGGCTCTCTGCCAAGGTCATGATGCTCTACAGAAGAAGCTTCATTCTCCTGGAACTCTTCAATGTAATGTTCAAAAAATACATTTCCATATAAACATGGGTAAAGCAATTCTTTTTGCCTTAAGAAAGAAAAGAAATCATAGGAAAGGATATAGGTGAGAGACATCAAGCAAAGGAATGCACCAAAATTATTTGTCTTAATCTCTTTCTGCACACATGAGCAAATGGTAACAAACTCATCAGGAAGCTGCAATTGGCTCAATCTTATAGTCCACCTGTTATCTAATTTCCTTTGGTAAACTTTGATAATTTGCTACTTCAAGGTTTAATTTTAACTCCTTGTTAAAGTCCTAGAAATTATGACATCTCTACCCAGGGACTAACAATTTTTACACTCGTTAGTAAATAATCCCCTAGTAACAATGCAATTCAGTATGGGTAAATAGTGTTTCCCCAAGCTTAAAAATTACTTCAGGTACCACATAAAACTCATAGGTATAATCCTATGCATTGTAAGCCTCTCCCCTTTCAGTTACAACTCAATACTCCAAATTATTTATGTTGTTTCACTGACGTATGTCTGCTTCTTGTACTGCATTCAGAGACAGCTGAAGAAGCAATACTACCTTTTAAAGAGCATATGCTGAGTAAAAAGATCTCGGCATATGCTAGTGCAAAATTAAATGCTTTAAAAAACAAGTTTCAAGCCTGATGTAAACCCTAACATAACAGCTTTCGGATAGCAGCCAGCTTCATTCTCCACTGCGCTGCACCTGGCAGGGTCACGCGCACCTGTGGAAAATGCTACCATTCAGGTTTGCACAATTTCACACCCACACAGGAAAATGCCTACCAGAAAGAACACAGCACCAGAGAGATCACTCCTGGTTTAACTACATTAAAGCATGCTGAAGGCAAGACGGCACTTAATTGACAATATTAATAAAAAGTACTGCTCTGCAACTTGACAAGTAAATACAAGAAATGGGAAAGAGAGGAGGATCTTGACATTAATAAGCCCTTACAGATTTGATCTGTGTAAAGTTAATCAGTTGTGTTTAACAACTAATACGCAAATTAAAAAATATCCAGACCGGGCTAATGTGTTTACCAGCAAGCTTCAGAAAACAGTCAAAATGGTTAGGAGACAAAGGGTGACTTTTTAAGAGTCTTTGGAACATGGACTTCAATGCAAATCATGAGCAAAGAACTCCGTCTCAGAACCCAGTGGGATGACTCAGGTGTATAAGCATTACTGATGAGGCAGTTCATGTCCATACACTTACTCATCTACATAAGTGTTTGGGGTCATAATTGCAGTGATGTACCTGCAAGTCATCGGGGAAGCACCAGTGCTTACACACCAACTGCTCCCACTTGCCTCTCATCAACCCTTCTGACAGTTTTCACAAGAGACAACTTTTTTTTTTTTTCAGCAGGAGAAAATCCACGTTTATAAACAGAGCAGCATGAGCCTGAGAGCTCACACTAAACCTGTCAGACCAGCGTCTGAGCTGAGGGACTGGTCCAGGTAATCCCTGGCAGCTGGGTTCTCTGGAAGAGAGCTCAGGGGGCAGAGGCCCCCAGCTGCCCTGCTCTGCTCGGCTGTTAGGAATCCAGGAGGCATTCGGAGTTTACCAATATATTGTTATCCTGGTCTCTGAAAAATGAATGTAAAAATTCTATTTCAAATAAAAATGAAAAATTGTGCACAGCCAAGTGTAAGCCGCATTAAAAGTTGAGGATCCACCAATTTTCCCCTCACCCCATTCACTCCTTGCTTGCCTATACGTGCTTTTGCTTTGGGGTGGAAAAAGGGCAGTGAGAAGGATTTCATAGTAAACTTGTTGCAGATCATACACAAATCCCTTGGGGTGTCCTGTATCGTGCCAGCAGTTCACGTACCTTGGGTTAGTGCAAACCAGCGTTTCCTACTCTTCTGATTACACAAAATGCCACGACAGTCTTGCTGGATTTATCAAGATGTATTAAATTATCAGGGCAAGATGCTGTTCCATGTCATCATGTGACCCTGGCTGCACACTATGGGAGATGCTAACAAAGCAAGTCAAAAGGGAGGGGAGAGGAGATAGGGAACAGAAGATGAACCCTCGCTCAGTCCCAGTAAATCCACCCCAGCTGTAGTTTTAAGAGACTAACTGAGAACAGATCAGCAGCTCAGCCTCTGTCTAAATGCCCAGATATAGCATCAGTTTACATCAGTCTAGTTAAAAAACTGACTAATCTCCCACCCCACTGCATCATCAACTGACAGGTAGTTCAGAAGACATGTGCCTTTCCAGCAGGGATAAGAAATTTTTCTCTCTCCAAAGACCAAACAAACATGGCCAGGTACTGCTTCTGTCTTAAAAATCAGCACTGCAGGATATATGAAGCGAAGTAAACAGCGGGCCCCTAGACATGCACACATCCACCCTGGAGGCAATATTATTACAGATATTTTGGTAACGTAAATAAGGTCACCACCTTCGCAAGAGACCAGTCCAATCCCACATGCAGCCAGACCCAGTGTGACCAGGGCTGCAGCCTCCCAAGAGGATCAGGCCTCTCTCAATAGCAAAGAGGAAACAACCCCAGCAAATCAAACAAGAAGAAAAGCCCCAAAACAACAGCTCTCTGTCTTGAGCTCACTCCTTTGCTCTGGTGCATAGGAGTCCTTTTTGTATCTAAAACTGGTTTCGCCTAAGTCCCAGGAGCTGTTTCTCTCCAGCAGCACAACTAGCCTGGGAAGCTGGGTACGCACCCACCAAGCACATCTCTGGGAACTTTGTTCTGGCTGCAATGTCAGAAGCAAGACCTGAGCTAACTCACCTGAGGCTAGCTTGGATCCCTCTGCCTGACACAGGATCACATCAGTGACTAACTGAAAGAGACCACCTTTAGTGCATGAACCTCAAGCTTATCCATAGGGTACTTCAGTACACCACAAAGAATTTTTTTTAGAAAAAAAGGGACCAATATACATCTACTAATTGGTCCTGCAGCTGGTATTTCCCTATTTCCCTGTAATTACCCCACAGGTGTACCATCACACCTCAGTTACAGACACCAGCTGAGAACAGAAAGCACTAGTGCTCTCCCCAGTGATACGATCAAGATGCCTATCTGTTCTCTACAGTGTCAGCTCTCTTTCCTCCAAGTCTGGTTTTTATTGTGCTGGTTACCTGACCATATGTGCTGAACTTCCTGGCCTCAAAAAGTTAATACCTCAAAAACACTCAGCTCTTCTGCACCTTGTCTACCCAGATGAAATGCCCTTTTTTTTTTTTTTTTTAAACTTCTTTTTTAACCTGAGACTTAAAAGCAAACTACTGTCTGGAGCAATACAGCCACTTTGTCCTCTTTTACAGTTTTGGAAAGCAAAGGCACAGCTTTAGAGCCTGTACTATTCCTTTCCTTCACTTACCATTAGAACTAAGACAATAAATGAGGTTCTCTGGGCCGGAAGCACAAGACATCTATTTGGAAATAACCTAGAATTAGCTGCAAGTGAAACTGTGTTCAACCAGCACAGTGGTGTATTTAACTGACACAAGACTAGTCCTGCCATTCTGTTAAGAACTCAAAAGAAATCCAGGTGCACACATCAAACAATTGTGCAAGCATGTGTAGATCTGAGCAGGAATACATCCAACCCCAGGTATCCTACTTCCAAGTACACCTCTGCGTGCTAAGCCAGAGAGGTACATGACCGTATGAGTCTGTAGCTGTATTCTGCCACTTGCAGACTCATAGAATGTCCTGAGCTGGAAGGGACCCACAAGGATCATGCAGGGACAGGAGTTGGACTCAATAAGATAACCCCAAAATTTATAGACTCATAGAATGTCCTAAATTGGAAGGGACTCACAAGGATCATCGACTCCAACTCCTGCAGATATTTCCAGTCTCCTCTCTGCTATCCTGCAAAGAGGGGACACTTCATAGCCCCCAGCTGCAGGGTCTTGACTCTCAAGCTATGACAGCTGAGACCTTTTGTTCTTAGGTTCCCCAAATGCATCAGCTGAAACAGCAGCCTAAACAGCAGCCTCAGCGAATCTACAGCGCAGGGGCACAGAGATGCACGAAGGTACACCTGTGTACACGCAGACACGCACGCCGAGCTGCGCACATCTGCAGCACAAGCGTGCAGGGACAAGCCCCAAGTACCCTTCGGGCGCCTTCATTCATTCTGAGAGGAGCTCAGCTTCAGCTTCTCCTTGAGGTGGCTACTCACCCAGCCTTCGAAGCTGTCGCTGGGGCCCGCGGAGCGCAGGAGGTCCTGGAAGTGCAAGGTGCAGTTGGCCACGAAGTCATCGTAGCCGATGGGGGTGTCGTGGAAGACGGACAGCTCGAGCTGATGGCCGTCGGTGACGGTGGCCGAGAACTCCTCGTTGTAGGTGGGCTTGTTGGTCTTCTGCTTGGTGCTGGTCTGCCCCACGCGCACCTGGTCCACGCTGACGGTGACATAAGGGTCCAAGAGCTGGTAGCCCTTGCGGAAGAGTGAGTGCCGGAGGGACCAGCGGGTGGGCTGCAAGCCCACCGCCTCCCCGATGCGCACCTTCAGATACCCGTTGAACTTCATGGCTCCGGACATGGCTGGAAGCCCGCAGGAGATCCCAGACCCCTCTCCCACCGAGCCGGGCGGGCGGTCAGCCCCGCCGAGCCTCTTTAGGGGGCCGGGCGGCAGCGGGGTGCCCGCCCCCGGGCCATGCCGGGCCCCCCCGCACCGCAGCCCAGCCAAGCTGCCCAGCGCCACAGCCCCAGCCCGCGCCTCGCCTGCCCAGCGGGAGCGGCCGGGACTGCCTGGGATCGCCTGGGATCGCCTGGGATCGGGGAGCACCTGGGGCGCGGGGCGGGGCCGGGCAGGAGGAGCCGCGAACCCGCGGGGGCGGGGGGAGCGGGCGGGGCGGGCGCGCGGGGACCCGCCCTGAGCCGTCCCGTGCGGTTCCAGCCCGGCCCTGCCCCGGCCCGGCGCGGCGGTGCCCCCGCTCTGCCCCCGCCCGTCCGGTTCCAGCCCGCCGGTGCCCCCGCTCTGCCCCGGCCCGTCCGGTTCCAGCCCGGCGGTGCCCCCGCTCTGCCCTGACCCGTCCGGTTCCAGCCCGGCGATGCCCCCGCTCTGCCCCGGCCCGTCCAGTTCCATCCCGATGGTGCCTCCGCTTATGTCCCAGCCCATCCAGTTCAGTCCCGGCGCTGTCCCCACTCCTGACCCATCCCAGTCCGTCCCGTCCAGTTCCATCCCATTCCTGCCCCAGCCCGTCCCGGCGGGGCCCAAGCTCCTGCCCCAGCCCGGCAGTGCCCTCTCTCTTGCCCCAGCCTGGCCCATCCAGTTCCATCCTGCCCCTGCCCCAGCCCAGCCCGGTGGTGCCTCGACCCTGCTCCATCCCGTCCAGTTCCCGCCTGCTCCTGTCGCAGCCCGGCCCGATGGTGCCCCCGCTTCTGCCCCAGCCCATCCAGTTCCATTCTGGCAGTGTCCTCACTTTCGCCCCATCCCGGCCCGGCCCAGCCAGTGCTGCCCACAGCCTTCTTCATCCCTTTCAGTTTCATTCCGGCAGTGCCCCCACCCTGCCCCATCCCAGCCCCAGATGGGGCATCCTGGTGGTGCTCTCGACCCTGCTCCATCCCATCCAGTTCCACCCTGGTGATGTCCTCACTCCTGACCCATCCAGTCAGGTTCCACCATCGCACTCCTGCCCCATCCCATTCAGTTCCATCCCGATGGTGCCCCTGCCTCATCTCATCCCGTCCAGTTCCATCCCATGATGCCTCCACCCTGCCCCATCCCATCCAGTTCCATCCTGATGGTGCTCCCACTTCCGTCCCATCCCAGACTGACCCGTACAGTCCCAGCGGTGCCCCTGCTCCTGCCCAGTCCCAGCCCATCCCAACCCAGTGGCGCCCCTGCCCCACCACATCCTGTCCCATGCTACCCTGCTTCATTCCTTCCAGTTCCATCCTGGTTGTGCCCCTGCTCCTGCCCCATCCCTTCCGGTTCCATCCCACTCCTGCCCTGAACCATCCAGTTCCATCCCTGTGATGCCCCTGCCCTATCTATCCCATCCTGGCAGTGCCCCCTCCTCAGAGCCCTGCTGTGTCCCATCCCATCCCATTCCATCTCATTCCGATGGTGCCCCTGCCGTTGGTGCAGGTGCGCCCGGAAGCCCTGCTGAGGGAGAGCAGTGAGAAGCATAGCGGGGCAAACAGCCCTGCCGCTTGGTATTAATTGCATGTGATTAACATTCTTGGCACTCAGTGAGCAAGGCTTGTTTTGGGGAGGATTTGTTTTGGTTTTTCATTATGCTTAATAAAGTCAGTTTAAATAATTTTAATTACTTTCCAAAGCTCACAGTGAAATGGTGTGAACTGAGTAGGGGAACAACGGCATCCTGCTTTCCTGGTGATGCCATTTGGCCAGTATTGTTTGAATTAGGTTGCAGTCCCAGCAGAAGAAGAAGATGTGGTCATTTGAATGTCCCTGCCACCGCTGTATGGTGCCAAGACTGGCTGAGAACATGCAGCCTCTTTTGTGTGTCTGTGTGTTTATTTGGGGGGGAGGGGTGTGTGTTATTTTATTTTACTTTTCCAGCCTATTGCTCTCCCCTCAGCCCTTCATCTTTCACATTCTCCCCATTCCCTGGCAGACTGCCTCTGGTTTTCCACCCCCTTTCCTCCTTGCCCTCCTCCCCATTCCTTTTTCTCATTTGAGATCATAGTGTCATAGAATGGTTTGGGTTGAAAAGGCCCTTAAAGGTCATCCACTTCCAACCCCACTGCCACAGGCAGAGATACCTTCCACTGGATCAGGTTGCTCACAGTCTCATCCAACCTGATCTTGAACACCCCCAGGGATGGGGCAGCCACAACTTCTCTGAACAACCCGTTCCAGCGCCTCACCAGCCTCACAGTAAAAAAATTCTTCCTAATATCTCCTCTATTTCAGTTTAAAACCATTCCCCCCTATCCCTGCACCCCCTATACTCCATGTTTTCCAGGAGGACCACGCCAAGGCTCCTTCCAGCCTCAGACAGAGCAGGACTCCTATTGCCTCCTTGGGAGAGAGCAGGTGGAACAGGTTCAGTAATGTGATCATTCCTCCTGTGGAAATAACAGTTCTGCCAGAAAAACTTGTAGACCCTTAAATCAGACTTTTGACAGGTCTCCTTGCAAGGCTTTTAAGTTCCCTGATCTGCCACTGTTACCTGGAGGAAAGAAGTGTTTAAAGATTTTTTGAGCCTGCTAGAACAGTTTATCCTGGGGAGGAACACAGCCTTAATCTTAGAAATTGCCAAAATGCACAAAATCCAGTCACCACAGGGTCTGGGATCTTGTCTCCAGGTCTTGTAACAGAGGGAATGGTTGATCAAACACAACACAGTTTGTTCCCATAAAAGATTTAAAGATTTAGGAATGTTTTTGTTTAGTTGATGTTCCTTCTGAAATGCATTTTAGCATTAGCTAAGATCATTTTGGGTAGCTTCCTTTTCCCTGTAGATATCTTGATTTTAATCTTCCTACCTTCTTAGATTCGTCCATCCCACAGCAGTGAGTTGATCAGAAATAAACATTTCATTTTATGAGCTGTAGACCTGCTTTCACTTTAATTTCTGGATTCACCACTGTTCTTTTACGATGCTGTAAAATAAAAAAAGCCCCTCATTTACCTTCCCAAGAGCATCATTATTTGTGATTTTGCACTTTCATTCCCTGTATCATTCCTAGTCATGAGCAGTCTCTTGGAGTCCATATGAGCCAGGGCAGAATCCATGCTCACTGTTATGGGCAACCCACAGTTCTTGGAAGACGTCACCAGGGCTCTCTGTAATGGCTGCAGACAAGACTTCAAGACAGCCTGAACTTTAAAGCATCCAGCATGAGCGTTTGAAGGCCTTATAAGAGCTGGAGTTCTCACTCTCTAAATTCCAAATCATCAAACATAGATTTCTCTTTGCTTAGAGGCCTTCAAAGAGCTCAGACAAAAGCGATGAAGAAGACAGATTTAAAAAGAACAAATTTTGGCTTAGTGCAGCATTTCCAGTTTGCATCTAATTTTCCAGTGCTGTGTCTATTTTGCCTTATGGAAATTAAAACCTCTGTAGGCTCTCTCAACAGTGCAGATAAACCTTTTTTTAGAAGTCTGAATGTCAACCTAGATTCACAAGAGCTGCTGGAGGTTGAAGACTATAGTTAAGCGATAAATATGAATTACAATAGCAAAATGCTATAACACTGTCAAGATTTTTCTCTTTACTCTTTCCTCAGTTTTTGAGGAAGCAGAGTTGAAAGTCTCTCCAAGCAACTTGTCAGAAGTAATGACTGGCTCACACATTTACTGGCACAAACCAGGAGAAGACCAAAATCTGAAAATTAAATGTTGAGACGGTGCCATTTTCTCTACTTAATCTCACAAGGTGAAGTACTTTGCTGTGCTGGAGTTTCATACGTAATAGCAATAGAAAATGGGGACTTCAAGACATTTTTTCTATATGGTGGAGTTCTATTTCATTTCAATTCTTTGGGGTCTGGTGTGATAATAGGATTCCTGTACCTGGGCCTTTAAAATACACCAGCAAGTATTGTCGAACTTACGGAAAAACAGGTGAGCTGTAGTTATAAATATTTCTGATAAGCAGCAGTACCCATTCGTAGCCAGTTTTCCATTGGAGGAAAAAAATCAATGCTGTGGACTCATATGATGTGAATCTAATTAATATTGTTTATCCATTTGACCCAGTCTGGAACAGATCATCTCAAACAGCATCTGAACACACCCCTATCCTGAACTCCCAGCCAAAGCTCAAATGTGCTGTTCTCAAGAGAACTGAGTAGCGACATGAAGTCAGAACATACCCTGCCTACTCTCCAGACATCCAAGCAGAGGAAAAACATCCCCAGTTCAGTAGTTCTTCCAGGAATCAAAACATCCCCGCACACATCGACCTTGCAAGGCTGAATGCAGCAGCACCATCTGGTGATGGCTGCACTGAACCTCCTTGCTCAGCTCTCGGTGCCAGGTAGGTCTGCAGGAGCATGGCTCCTCTTCTCTTCCCCAGCAGGAGCTCAGAGACCAGGCTCCAGACATGGCAAGTTGATTCATTTTGTACCCGCGAGTGTTCAGGAAGGCTGAGCTCTTCCTAGCGCTTCCTGCCAAGCTGCATGGTTTCATGAGCAGTTGGCCAATGACACATAGTTGTTCAAGAAACCGACTGAGAAGAATGGACAGATGTCCTGATGCTGCTGTACCTGAGCAGCAGCACGGTGGATGGTGTGCAGTTGCAACAGATGGAAAATAAAGCACGTGAGGAAACACAGTCTGAATCACAGGTAAATTAGAGGATAAAAGAATAGGTAGTGGGCAATCTTACTAACCTTCTACCACTCCAGCAGAAGATTTTTAGTGGAGAACACTTTGGGAAAACACAGCTTAGTGCTTACTGTCTATCAGAAAGACAAAGAGACTATTAGTAATTATTAGAAACAGATCTGACAGCAAAGCCAAAGCTGTCACTCAGGCACTGTATAAATGATACCTCCGTAACATTTATACTGTGTGCAAGACTGCTTCTCCCTCCGTTTCAAAAAAATGCAAAATAGAACTAGAAAAGGCACAGGAAAAGATGACAAAGGTGATCAAAGGCATGAAATACAGCTGTGAAGGGAGAGAGACTGCCTAGCTTCAGTTTTCTGGGTCTGGGAAAGAATGACTGAAGAGGAAAAAGTGAGCAAGATCTGTACAACCGTAAACCATATCAGCTGCATGAATGGGAAAGGATTTTTCATTCTTTCCCAGACAAGACCTAAAGGGCACTTGCTGAAATTTTGAGGTAGCAGGTTTAAAACCCATAGAATCAAACACCTTTTCACAGAATGCACTGTTATATTACAGAATTCATTGCCAAAAACGGAGGCCAGAAATATAAATAGTCTTATAAAGTGCTAGATGTTTATGGAGGATACACTTATTAGTGGCTACTGACCATGAGATGAACTCTGTCCTGGGAACTTCATAAACAACAACTTGACAGCTGAGAGGATTCAAAAGAGTAAGGACCACTCTGCGTTTTTCTTATCTCTTATCCTTTTCTACTTAAGCATCTTATTTCTTACTCTGAAGCCTCAGTTACCAGCCACTCTTTGGAGCAGCATGGCTGAGGGGTGACGCATCTAGAAAGGACCCAGTGTGCCTATCATGCACTCTTGGATTGTAATTTCCATATCTAAGCAAGAAAACTCAGCAGTTACATCTCTTTAGCCTGGCTCGGACACTACTCCCTGCAGGTGGGTGCATGGCCAAAGACAGAAAAGAGTCTCAGAGTTCAGTCTTGCACTCTACCTTTGGGTCACAGTAACCTTAAGGATAAGATTATGCAAGTTCTTTCTTATGTTTTGGGAGTCTATCTGGAAAACTTACAATTCAGCTCCACAACCAAAGCCAGAGGGCTTTGCTAAGCCCTGTTGGAAGTTTATGATGTAAGCCTGGTTTCATCTCACTCTACAGCTATACACAAATTAAAGCCCATTCATGCACCATGTGAAAATCTCCACTTCTTTTTCCTACCAAAGTGTGCGTGATTCCCCTCACCAATAACTTATAATTCTGTAATAATTTCATATCGTCCCCGTTTGGCAAGTTAAGGGCAAAGGCTCAAACTGCTCCACTTTAAATTTCTACTGAACAGAGGTTACATTCAGAAGTGAGTCTGTAAAGTGATGGAAAACCTTTGGCTTTCACAACCATTGCAAAAACGCTACTGACATTTCTTGTAAATGGAACTGCAGTTAAATACACTTTAAAGACACAAAAATTAAAAGAGCTATAGAGGCTAGTGAAGCAGGAACTAACTCTATGTTGTTCCTCTATTAATTTTAGTCTATTTATATAACTTCCCTTTTATAGTTCTTCCTATAATAGTGCTTGTTAAACCTCTAAATAATGACAGCTGCTAAAAACTGAATATCCCATGTGTGGAATCATTTGTGATCGGGGGTGGGAGGAGGCAGAAAAAAGATCAAATTCCTCTCTAATGGTAATAATTACAGGATCAATCTGGAACTCACTGAAGTCAAAAGCAAAGCTGCCACTGATTTGAGCTATACAAGTATCAGCCATGGTTTGTACGTCTGCTATTGCTCCTAATTTATTCTAGAGCAAACTAGAAAAAGAGATGTAGCCTAATATCAGCTTTTCTTAGTTATCATGCATAGTTATTTTCCACTACTAAATTGGAGCTCACCTGATCCTTATTATTTTTTATTTTTTGAAAAACACCAGGCCATTTTATAAAGTGCTGGTATTATAAACTGCAGAATATAGTTTATAAGAACGCTAACTCCTACAAGCCAACCATTAATAGAACTAATGGTCTGTTTGTTGTATTAAATTGCTCTCATTTGTCTGGGTCCATTAACAAATGCAGTGGTCATTAACTGTTAACAGCAACTCAGTTATTAGATTTTATTACTTGTACAGGAAACACTGGAGAACAAACTGATTGTTTTGGTTTACTAGGCTTTATTTCTTTCCCAGAAGTCTTGCCCTATTACTTATAATTTAGCTTCTCGCTCATTCTCAAACACGACTGACACACTCAGAAATGGGTTCAAGCTATCCATGTAGACAATCAATCCGTGCACATGCCAGCCCCTCCTGCCAGTCTCACAAACATCTTCTTTAGACCAGAGAGTTCCGAGACACCAGGCAGCTGGAATGGGCTCTGCTTTTCTGATTCTTCTGGATCTTTCAGTTGGGCAGCGTTTTCCATGCACATACATAACAAAGTGATTTAAGTAAAAGATATATTAATGTGTATCTATGGAGCTAGAAAATCTTCTGCTTCATTCATGGTTCTCTCTCTCTAATTCACTGAAATCCAACAATCAAGTGTAAAAGTATCTATTATTTCCTCTTCATTTGGACGGATGCAACAAGTAAGGATGTTGTCTTCCTGCCTTACCTGGACATTTAGTCCAGGTAACTGTAGAGGTCTTTTCCGGCTTTGTGTTTTACAAAGAACCTTAGAGCCACAATCTTAGAAACCCTTATATGTGAGGAATATTGCCAGTATTATCAAGATCTGATAAGACCTTCCATGTTCTGAATGCTGAAGACCCCTGATGCACACCTTACTTGCTCTGCTTTCTTCACCTTGATTCAGTTCAAAGCAATGGAAAAACAATACCAGTGTCAAATTGTCACAAAGGACCAGCAACGGCTTCTCATGAAAGTGGCTTTCATCAAGCAGCCTGAGCAGTTTTCTTCTATCTGCAGTGCCATGATACACAAATGAGGGAGGAGACACCCAGAAATGTGTTGTTAGTGCTCTTAGGAAACAGGATCTTCCGGATTCCCAGCAATCAGCATTAGACCTGACTGGTGTTGCAAGACAGCTATCAGTACTTCAGAGGTGGAGTTATGTGATGTGACTGTGATTTACTCTCTGTCTGGATGAGTATATTTAATGAGACAGAAATAACTCAGTTTCTGAGCTCTTGGTCTTTACTGTGCTGCAGTTAATGGCACTTGTAGCTGTAAGTTCTTCCTTCCTCCTACAAAAGTGCAAGGGTACACCTAGTATAAATGATCCCACTTGTTCACTGTTTAATCAGAAAGACAGGGCCACAACCAGCACAGTGGCACATTGTATCAGTGGCACACATGATGCTTAACTCTCCGAAGAGAAAAGGCCACACGTCTCCAGGTGATTCATTATGCAATATCTGAATAGGTTGCATTGGAGATGCCCCACCAACCCTCTTCTCATTTGGCTTGTGAAATAGGGTCTTACCATGGTTTGATTACAAGCGAAGTGGTCAGAGGATGGTCATGGCGTGCAAATTTGGCCAAATTACAACAGCCCAGTGCTACCTACAAACCCATTTGGATGCTATGGCAGCCAATGGGTCAATGCAGCATTGCAAGAAAGATGGTGAGACACTTTGCTAAGAACAGGCTTAAGACACTGCTAGTTTGCGTGACCAGCACAGACGATTAGAAAGTGCTCCTGTTATCCCTGGGACAGAGGTTAAAGCCTCTTCTCATGCCTGTGTCTCACGTGGTGTGTGCATGGGGATGTGTAGAGTTGTGGTGCTGGTGAAAGATGAATCAGCTTATCTGCTCCTGCCTATAAACAAGGCATTTCTGATACAACTTCCCTCCTATCAGCTTCCTACTTCCCTCCTACACTCTTTCCCAAGATAGCACGTGCTGACATATTGTGCAACAAAACCAGTTGGACAAAAGATTTAAAAGTATTTAAGAAACCCCAGGATGTGCCCATTATGCCACTAAGAAGATGATGTCAGCAGAGACTTGGTAGGAATGGCCCCAGACATGTATGCATTCTCCTTACCTTATGGTAACAGGGTAGAATAAAAAGAGCATCTCTGTCTCTTTCAGCTCCTGGTACAACTCAGAACGTATTAAATCCTATCCTCTGGATCAATGGGACAGAGTCCCAGCTGTGCTAGGTCTTGTGCAGGTATCAACACGATGTCTCTATCAAGGCTGCATTGCTGAGGAGATTCAGAGAAGTTTGGCAGGCAGCTCCAAGGGCTGCCATGCTCTGGTCCTGAGAAGACAGAGCAACACCCTTGTCTGCTGGCATTGAGTGAGCAATAATCTCTGTGAGAAACCAGTATGAACTGTGCCCACCTGCCTGGACTCTGCTCATGGCAGAGTCTGAAACTGGAATAGGTGAAACAGCAAATGATGCCATGCTTGGTAAGCAAAGCCACTGCAGTGGTTGCCAGAGGTCTGTTTAAGAAATACCACTCCAAATGTTCCCCAGAAAGGTTTATGTAATGTAAGCGTTATTACTTAGGAAGTAGGATGTTGTTCTTTTCTGAACTAGTTTAACTTTGCATTTTTTTTAAGTCCTCAAAAGACTGAACCATGACCTGCACTAAAAAATAGTACTTATTGTTTAACAGAAAGTAGACTAAAGAGGAGAGAAAATGAAACATATTAACATTATGGGACTATTATGACTACATGTTGCAGACTCATTATATTAGCTAATAATACCTAACTGATTTGACTCCTTCAACACTGGCAAAGGATCAGCAAGCCCTCCAAGTTCTTTTTTTTGGTTAAGGCTTAGCCTGATCTTTCAGTTTCCTGCCATGGCTCTCATTAAATTCCCTTTTCTCATAAAAAAGAAGTTCCATCTGCCAAGAACTGCACATTCTTTTCTTCATCTCAAGTGCTTAACTCTATACCATTCAATTGCAGGAGTCCACCAATAATCTCTATTTACCAGTACATTTTAAATAACTTTAGAGCAGATGGAAGTTACAAAGCTGGCAGAAAAGGCTTAGAATGAATGGAGTTAAAAATATACTGAGGTGAGTGTACAAAAGAAAAATATAATGATGACAAAGATTAGTCAAACGAAGGGAACAATGACCTGGACTGGGTGACTAGAAGATAAAGAAACACATAGGAGTTACTGGGTATTATTAACCTTCAGATTCTATGTAAGGAATACCATTTTTTTTTCCTTCTCTCCATTACAAAGAAGTCTCCTCTTTGTTCAGAACCAAACCCCAAAACAACCCCAACATATGATGACAGCACTGTGCATCTGCTGTGCATCAAATGTGTGTCTATGTTTCTGCTTTAATCATTACCAATAGAAAGAAAACATGCTTGTCTATACATTTCTACTGAGATTTTAACATCTCGGTAAATCACAAGAACTTTGTGATACCAAGATGCTATCCCAACTACTCATTGAGACAAAATTTTAGATTCCTAATTACTTAAAATAACACCCCTGTTGGTGCACGCCTATGAGTAAAAGTTACCTGCATGTCCCCATCCCCACTCCATGATGGTTACCATTGTAATCTCCTCTTCTTTTGAATTAGAGTATAGACTCAGCCGCTAAATACCAGTGTATGCTCAAGCACAGTCCTCTCACACATATTGCACTATTTAAAGATGTCTATGAAAAACCAGTGACAAAGAATAGTCAGACTTCCCTATCCATCCCATTTCTGCTATGCACGTATGGATGCTCTTTCTGAGCTACAACTCAGAATAACTAGGAGGGGGAAATTAATATTTCACTATTTCTCTAAAATTTGGAGACCCTGCTCCAAAATCTTGGAACTTATAAAACATTTAAAAACCAGAAAGTGCAGCTACATTGCACAAGAGAAAGAACCTCCGTGCACACAACAATGCATCAGCTTGGAAGTCTTCGTGCAGAGCTGAAAACCGGGTTTCTTCTCTATCAAAGACCTCTAGATGGAGCTACCCCTTTTATTTTCAAACCAAGCAAGAGCCACTGAAGTACTGCCAACTGTAAGGCAAGATAAGAGAAGTATAACTATGTAAGGAAAGGAAGCTGAGGCATTTGCAGCATCAGAGCATCCTTTTGCAAGCATGTTGTGCTGTCCATAGATACTTCGAGCTTTTCCATAATCACTTGAGAAACCAGCTGTGTTGCCAATGCCCTAGTATTGCCTGAGAAAGCCTTCCAAAAGAGTAACATTTGGGAGCAAAACCAGAGTCAAACTGGGCTGCAGATGCTGAGATCTGAATGTAAACAATGTGTCAGATCCCCAGCTGAACAGAGATGAGCCAGACCGATTTATTTCTGTGGTGTGGTACTGATGTACAGAAGCCTGGGAGCTGAGCTCATGGCTGGACTAGGTCCTATGAAAAGGAAAGGATTCCAAAAAAAATGGGGCATCAAAGAATTCCTTTGCCTCCCATGATGGGAGGCTTCATTTCTGGAAGGCCTACATCTTCCATGGACAGCAACAGCAATTGTCCCAGCAAGGCCAGACAGTGTGAAGGGAACCAACTGTGCAAAGGTCACCTTCAGCCTGCTTGATCCCCTAAGCCTGGAGAACAAGCCTTGTAGATACCTCCACAGCAGCACTACACACAGAAGGAAATAATGATGATGTTGTGTCCCTCTTTGCACTGCATTATTCCCACCAGCCCTGAGAACCGCAAAGCCAGATTTTGAAAGGATTCAGGCAGAACACACCTCCTTTTAAACATGATCCTTAAACCCACCCACACCCTGTCACCCTTGTGCAAGGTGAAGGGCACAGATGGGCAGGGTGCAGAGTCAGCATTTCATTTCCCCTAATTTCTCATAAGTCCTAAAGAAGCACCTGGGAAGACAGAGCATCCCTGCCCTCCTCGGTAGCTCCTGTTTCACTGCTGGCAGCTCCTGGTCCACTAGAGGGTCCCCTCAGCCCGAAGTGGTGCTGCACAGGGAGCTCTGCTGAGCCCTGCTCCCAGTGAAACTTGAAGGCCAGGCCTAGGCAAGTAAAACTCAAACTTTACAGAAAAGCATGCTGTAATTTTATGGTGCGTTTTAATTTGGTTCTGTTTTAGTCAGAGCAGCCCCCTGGGCAGGCTTGGGACCGCACTGTGCAGTGTACGGCTGTGCTTTTAACTAACAGCTCCAGTTTCTTCCAAGGACATAAATGTTAAAGCCCCCTGTGCAATCAAAGCTGAAAATTACTCTGGGGAGTAAATGAAAAAAACCAGGAGACCCACAGGAGCTCACACTTAAAATACAAGTTTAATCTTATTAAAAGTATAAGAGCAAAAGTGTTCAGATCTCTAATATTATTTCCATTATAGCAGTGCCTGGGGGGACTCAAACAAGCACAGGACTGCTCTGTGTTAGGAACTGGACAAACACCTAGTAAGGAGTACACAGCTTGTCCCCCATAAATTGCAAACAGACAAGGCATAATGAAGAAAGAAAACAGACCAAAGAGGGAAGAAGTGGCGGCCTTAGACTACCTTGCAGGTGGGACAGAGCCAGGAATAGGACCTAGGTCACCCAGGTGCCCTAATAGGGTCCTTCTTCTTAGATCACACTACCTCAAATGCCACACGTTCACTGAGTGCCCTCGTTTTGCTGCGGTTTGTTTTTTCCAGCTAGATTACAAACGTGGATGCACAGCTCTTCTGAAAGCTGGGTCTCCTGCAGCCCAGTTTCAGCTAAACTAAAGCAGGTCACCGGAAAGACCGAGCGTGAGTAAGCATTAGCCTAAACTGTGACCTCGTGAATAAGAACCAAATATTTGGAAATGCCTCCTGTTTTCATGTTGACAGAAAATACATCCAGCACTTCAAGCCCTGAGTGTTCCAATACCTCCCATATCCCTGGGGACTGGTGGGTACGTAGGACTGGGCGTATTCTAAGGGAAGCTCAGAAGGACTTAGTGAGCAGTTAGGCTATGCTAACAGTGAATTTTTCATCCAGATCAGAGGTATCATCCTGGAATTCATGCAACTCCATCTCACTTCAATGAGAATAGACAACTCCTGGCTACAGCGACCAAACTTCCTGCCTTCATTCTGCTCCATATTGGTGCAAGACCTGGTTTACTTGGTTTTCTTCCTGCTAATCCACGATCTTTCATTTACTTTCTCAGCACTGGAAACTGCAGGAAGAACTTCCTCTCAGATTCATTCCACTAGCACCCACTTTCCAAAAGTTCTTTCCCTACTCAGAGCTCCTTAGATGCTAGTGAAGGTGCAATATGGAAGGTGGACACTAGGTGGGTCAGATAGCGCAATATTTCCCAAGACAGAATAGATCAGGGGAAAAAATATACAACTTAGTACTTAGAGTTACAGAATGGTTTGGGTCGGAAGGGACCTTAAAGATCACTCAGTTCCAACCCCCCCGCCACAGGCAGGGACTCCTCCCGCTGGATCAGGGTGCTCAAAACCCATCCAACCTGGCCGTGAACACCTCCAAGGATGGGGCAGCCACCGCTTCTCCAGGCAATCTGTGCCGGTGCCGCACTACCCTCACTGTAAAAAATTTCTTCCTAATATCTAATCTAAATCTTCTCTCTTTCAGCTTAAAAATTTTCCGCCTCGTCCTATCCCTGCACTCCTGGATAAAGAGCCCCTCCCCAGCTTTCCCGGAGGCCCCCCTTAAGTACTGGAAGGCTGCTAAGATCTCCCCAGAGCCTTCTCTTTTCCAGGCTGAACAACTCCAGCTTTCTCAGTCTTTTATCCTAAAAAAAAATCCAGCAGCCTTACACCAGTGAAAATGATGGCTCGTGAATATTTAGAATTGCACCAAGGGTGTCAGTGATGTAATGAGATGAAATTATGGAGGGAATGTTAAGATATATAACAGTCTGAGGTCCCTCACAGCAAACACATTGGAAGAATCATTAACTGATAGGGCAGAAGAGAATTGTCCAGCCAAATGAATTGAAACATTCCCTGGAAACAAAGCCCTCTGATAGGAAAGGTGCTGATTTCCACCAGCTCCCAGAGGGAAAGTAGGCTCAACCCAGGATGGGATTTTGGTCATCACCAGAGCCAGTTAAGTAGACAAGGCCCTCTGATGGGATGTGGCACATCAAGGTTTCATTCCTAGGTTTGCAAAAGGATTTGAACTTGGGCCAACAACATCTCTAGGGACTGCCCTACCTACAGGGCTATTTGCTATTTTGCTCCCAGCTCTCTTACTCACACAGCATTTTTGTAACACAAGGAGAAAACAAAAACAAAAACAAAAACCTGAGTTAATAAGAGAAATTGATTTATTCAGAGGGTTGAAAAATTATTTGCCTCCCTATACTAATTACTTACCATCTATGACATGCCTGAAACTGTCCCCGATATCTAAAGAGCAAGTTGGGTGAAAGGGAGCTGAGCACCACTGGACTTGATTTAAGAGCCTGTGTGCAGGTACTTACATCGGTCCTTAATGAAGAAATTATTTAAACTCCATTGACATTGCTGGGGAGCTTTCCTGAACTGGGGATGTAAGGATCCGTCCTGCAATGTTAAATTAACTGTTACAAAACTTGTCCAGATAGAGTCAGTGGTTCATTTTTCATTCAAACTTGTTTGGTCTTTCTTTTTTGGGGGAGGGAGGAGAGGGTGGAGGAGGAAAGGGAAATAAACCGTGACAGATTTCTCACATAAAATTATATGATGTGGTTTTGACTAGTATGAACATTTCTGATGTATGTGTCTATACAGCTCTGCCTGTAAAACATTTTAGGAGCTTTGTGCACAAGTTGTGTTCTGATATAGGTGGATTATACAGGAACAAGCAGTGCAATGATCGCACACTTACACACTCCTCAAAATCCCCGTGGGTTGGGTAGATATCAAAACCACAACCTGAAATTCCCTTTTGGAAGACTTACGTGTGCTTGGAGCTCTCTCCCTGCATTCAATCAAACTGAGTTACAAACTAAATAGTAGATCAATGGCCGTCGTTTCCCTGCTCATTTTGACAGTGGCTGCACCCTTGAGGCAATCAACGTTTGTTAATGGAAAACACCATGTTTGTCAACTGGGTTGCGTAGTTATATTTTGTCATTCTGTTTATGACAGAGAATTATTTGATACTGAATCCTTAGTGGTCCATAGCTTCAACTTCATTCTAAATACCAAGGCAGCCAAGTAATAGTTTTCTTCATTTACAGGTATTTGTAAGATTATAACCAGAAAGCAAGCCGTGAGTGACTGGGCCAGTAAACAGTGCAGTTTGCTGACTAGTGTTTGTTTTATAATGTTTGGCACATCTTGATATGTACATAATAATAGTTCTTAACCTATAAATAATATTTTACAGAGGTCACACAATAGTTATTTAAGTTCAGGGGTTTATTTCCCAGAACACTAAGTAGCTGTGAATGAATTATGTTTAGTCTGATCTGCCACAGAAGGGTCATAAACTTATAAGTTGTAGCAAACTGTGGAATATTACTCCTGAATGTCAGGCAAACTGTAAATGTAAAAGAATAATGCTTGATAAGGGGAAAGTCTTTTTATTTTGTTAAAGTAATATATGTTCCTAGGGAAAGACTATAAAAATTCACGTTAACTTCAGTGACAATTTGGGCAATCTCTGCACAGGCAGCTTGTCAATTCTGCTTGCTACAGGGGACTCTCTCTGCACGTCTGCAAGGCTACAAACTCCATTTTGAGCAGGCAAACTTCTTCCCTTTGGCTTACAGTGTCCCAGAATCCACAGGAGGTGATGAAAGAAACTTTTGTGCCTTTGCACAGGGGCAATAAAAAAAGGGGTCATCAAACATTGCTGGTAGTCTGTTCGACTGCAACAGCCTTGGATGAGAAGAAGGCTACTACTTCATTTATTAAGTCTGATAAACACATAAAGGAGAGGGACAGAAGAAAATCGAGGTGCTAGTCAGCAGATAGGGACTTTGATCACTTTGGAGGCTGCTTGGGGTCAGCTGACAGGGGAGGCTGTTGAAGAAAGCAGTGATGGGGAACTGAAAATGAAGAGACCAAAGGAACTGTACTTTCTGGAAAGGATGCTCTGTGCAGGAAACAGGAGATGGGAGCATGCTTTTATAATAGAAGGATATTTGTCAACTGCAAGACCAGCTGAGATAAAGAAACCCACCCAAAGGGGAGTGGAAAAGGCTTCCAAGTCCCAAGAAGAAGACATAGACAGTAAGAGTGAGAAAGACCCTGACCTGCAAGAACTCTGCCTTGGTCCCAAAAAGCACACAAACACAAGGAAAGTAGGGATGTACATCTGAATCTGGATGGTTTAGTGTTGATTGTAGTAGTGCCTTCAAAGCAATAATTGAATTTAGAACCTGCTACAAAACCTGAGTTTCTGTGTGCTTCCACCCTCCCCTATCCCCAAAGCAGAAAACTGCAAGATTAGAGCCCAAGGAAAGAGCAGTTTTAAGCACAGAGAAAGGAAAACCATCGGTCCTGTGCTTCTCAGGTGCAGGACGAGTAACTCCCATTTCAGGGAAGAGGTGACAGATCCTGTGCTGGGGACAGAGCCCCCACTGCCAATTAATCTAATGAAAGGATGCAGGAGAACCAGATCCCTGCACAGGGGCCCACACTCACGGCCCCAGCGGCAGCTGGCACGCTGAGTCCATGTCACGCTTCCCTTTCCTCGGCTCTGCCCGTCTCACCTGTGGCAGTCCCACACTGTGCTATCCCCACCTTTTTGTTACCAGATGAACTGGAGAATTCTGAGGAGTCTTAAAAATCTGAGAAGTTCTGTGGATGACCTTTAAGGGATGCCATAATGAGGCGGTGACAACTTCCCAAAACAGAAACAAGTATAAACCAACCGGATCACTAATGAAGATCAGAATATAGTCCAAAATTTTCCAACTCCTACCAACTGCCTTGCACCCACTGTCTGCAGGGGACCTTGCTGTGAAATTCTAGCCAGCCTGCAGGCTTTTAAGAAGAGGAGATAAATAAAAATAAAGCAAAAAATGTCACTAGCTGCCCTTTTCAAGTTTTCACTCTTCGTGCTTCGTGCCTAAACCTGGGATTAACTGTTGCAAGAGTGCTGCAGCATGGTGAGACAGGACCTTGTTCACCACCCAGCTGAGCCCTCTGTTATTTGTAAGTTCTGTTCATGTTCTGGCGTTTCCTTCTATACAAAATCAGTCCTGCCTAAATGAATACTTGCACATCGGTGGGGGAGATTTTTAAAGCAAAAATATGACAGTGAATTGTTGAGTTCCCACTGAAAGCCAGCAGGAGATGCATGCCTAACTTGTTCATTCGCCTCAAAAAACTGCAATAAATATTATTTTGAAATTCATTAACTATTAAAAGGAAAATAAAATTTGGGTGATTTTTTCCTGACTTTAAGAAATTTAGAACAAATTATTTCTTCTGCGTGCAACGTTTGAGGGAACTTTGTGGTACTCATAAAAGAAGTCTTTTAAACAAAATAAAGCCACTTTTAACTGTCCTGCCCATACCACAAGTATTTCAATTCGTAGGCACTTTCTTATGCAGTGAATTCAAACTGAATTGTGTTTTCTGGGGGTGGGGGTCTAAAAACAAGGGGTTCAATCACAGTATCACAGTATCATAAGGTTGGAAAAGGCCTCTGAGATCATCGAGTCCAACCTATGACCCAACACCTACACCTACTCCCACTTGTCAACTACACCATGGCACTAAGTGCTTCATCCAATCTCTCCTTAAACACCTCCAGGGACGGTGACTCCAACACCTCCCCGGGCAGCGCATTCCAATGGCCAATCACCCTCTCAGTGAAGAACTTCTTCCTAATGTCCAGCCTAAACCTCCTCTGGCGAAGCTTGAGACCGTGTCCTCTCGTTCTGTCACTGGTCGCCTGAGAGAAGAGTCCAACTCCTGCCTCACCACAACCTCCCTTTAGGTAGTAGTAGAGAGCAATAAGGTCTACCCTGAGCCTCCTCTTCTCCAGGCTGAACAACCCCAGCTCCCTCAGTCGCTCCTCACAGGGCTTGTGCTCCAGCCCCTTCACCATCCTTGTCGCTCTCCTCTGGACGCACTCCAGCATCTCAATATCTTTCTTAAACTGAGGGGCCCAGAGCTGGACACAGCACTCGAGGTGCGGCCTGACCAGTGCCGAGTATAAGGGGATGATGACCTCCCTAGTCCTGCTGGCCACACTGTTCCTGATGCAGGCCAAAACACCATTGGCCTTCTTGGCCACTTGAGCGCACTGCTGGCTCATGTTGAGTTTCCTGTCCACCAGCACTCCCAAGTCCCTCTCCACCTGGGCACTCCCAATGAACAGTGTAACTGGTGAAGCCTGGTTTCCTGTGGCTTTGTCTCATGCTCAGACCATCCTGTGTTTAATACAACATGAACTCTGGCAGAGGCTTCTATTCTTGCAGTCTTCAATACGACTGTTTCTTGCGTATTTCCCATTTCTATTAATGCAGCAGGGGCTGTGCTGCAGCCTTTCACTTGACGGGCCATTTATTTGCATCTTTCCCCTTTACCTGTTCCCATAAAACCTATTGGAATCCTCTCTGAATCCCTACTTTGAATCTTCTTCCTGTTTCTTGAATTTGATTGAAATTCCCTAAAATTTTTCTCGGATGAATGGAAGCCAAAGATAGAGGCATGGGAAATATGATGGATTAAGTATTTTTTTATTGTTTCCTTATCCGTAACCATAAGGATAATTTCAGCTATATTTTATCACTGAGTTTATTTATTGTGAAATTTCAATTCAAAATAATGGGAAAATAAAATAAATTGACTAACCAGAACATCTCCTACGCCCAGAGAGGTTTAAGAAACAGAGGCCTCGGGCTCTCTGGTGGTCCAAACAAGTGACATGTCACAGAGCTCCTGGCTGTGCTCTGTGACCATCCATTTCAGAGATACCAGCATGAGGTCATGTTGTAATTTTTATTATCTGTATTTTCATTCAAGCCTTTGAGATTACAGCAAATAACAGCTCTGTTATATAAAGCCTAATAATTGCTCAGTCCTTTATTTTCCACCCTCAGGCAACAGCCAACAGGCAACAGTAGGACATGAAAAGGTTCAAAGATATTTTCCTAGGTAGGGCAACCCTACAAAACAATGTAGTTTAAAGATTACTGGGTTTCAAGGCCACTTTATACATATGTGCCATTGCCCTCATCCGGACAGAATTTATATAGGGACATTGCTATATTGCTAGGGTTTATACAGTGAATGCAACTGAGATTTTAATGCCTGAAAGTCTTCATTTGTTACATTCTGGAAAAGAGGACATTTACAAAACACGACATTTTTAAACCTGACATAAATGTCCGATCAGAAGGAAACATCAGCTTTTTCCTTACTCAATACATTGTATTTATTCAATGCTTTTAATAAACAGATGGTGCCCTCAAGGATGCTATTGTGCCAACTGCAGAATGAGGAATGGTCTTCTCCCACGCGGTCTCATTCCCATGCCCAGTTCTGTTAAATATGTGGGAAGTTTGGCATCGGGGCCCATAAGGCTTGTTTGTGACCACCAGTTCCCTGCTGCCTATGCCTACCTGTAATGAACACAGCAACTCCATATTTATCCCAGGAAACAACACTTTAAGTTGCAGTTTTCCATGCTTGTAATTTCTGGTGAACCAAAAACCTCCACTGATATTACTAGAATATCTAAGGGAAGCTTAGTCAAGCAAGCAACGTCAATAGTTGTTGATTTCCCAAGCAAGACTGGAAGTGTCCTTTTGAAAATCCTAGCCCTGGAACGCACCAGAAATACGAAATGATACTTTGGCAGCTGCCGTTGCTAAATACAATATTTAAACACAATTCATTTAAGGATCTATATTTACCCTTTCTAGACATGAATCATTTCCTAGCACCACAAAGCATTACTTAAGCACCATTCTTTGCTCCCTATAATTTACAGTGTAGTCAACCTTCACTGACTAATCATCCTAATCGCGTCTGGTACTTCGGACACACACATGAAAGACTGGCAATACTTTGAGCACATCATGGGGTTTTGCCAGCTTTCAAAAGCTGCATTTCTAAATGACTATGAGAGCATTATTTATTAATTGTAATAGTATCTAAAAGTCCCAAATGTTATTTTTCAAACAGAACGGAGACAAAGACAGATGTAAAAGCCCTGTAAATGAGAGGCCCAGAGACACAATCAAGTTACAGCAGTTTAAATTAGCACAGGTCAACAAAAATGTAGCTGCAGACCATGTGCATATTCTTAATCTGTTGCAGGTAAGATGTAAAATGCATTAACTGGAACCTCTTTTATTGAGGCGTAAGTAAGCATGAGTTACCTTACTTTTGTTGCAGGGTAAAAGCGTGGCCCCAGTGAAGGAGCAGCGCTTGGTGGTAAGCCCAGGTAACTCCCTGGGGCACCTGAGCCCCAAGGCACTGCCTGTATCACCCAGGCAAAGGTGCAGTCATCCCTGTGGACTGTGGGTACATGGGGTACTGTGAAGCACAAGGACAAACACATGAGCTTCCTACCACCCCCTGCAAAAAGGGCAGATGAATAGGTAATTAACATGTATTGACTTGTCATGTGGTGCTTATAAAATGTGTTTTGCATTATGTTTTTGTAACAGTTGGCTAGCAAGCCTTGACCTGCAAGGGTTAGGATGAATACCTGCACAGCTGGAGCCTTCGGTGGCCAATCACAGTCTCGCTCTCATCATTTCCCAGTTTTATGAATGTAAATATTGGAGCTCTTGTTTAAACCTTCAGAACCTAAACATGTCATCACTATTAATAACATATGTTATAAGACACCACATGCTGGCAAAATAACCTGCAGTAAATGACACCAAAAATATTGAAAAGCTTAGCATAAAATTGAAACTCGTTAATGGTACACTGTGCAGCTTGGCATACAACTAAAGGCAAGAATTCCACACAATGGGACTGTGTGAGTGCTAACAGCAGGCTCCCACAAGATAAAATAAACTTGTTTTATGGACATGAGGAATTGATTTTTAATGAGATTCTGTTCGGCCGTAACATCATCCTGGGAGGGTGAGCTGGTTTTCCCCTTGCCTCTGGTGCAAAATTATAGTTTGCAGAATAAAAGCGCATTTAAATTAGACCTATGGATTTGCACCTTCATCATATTAAGTGAAAAGTAGGTGTTATCCCGGGTCTGAGTATAAAATGGCTGTTAAAATGCCTACAAAGAAGATCTCCTCTTCCCTGCATTAACTATCTGCACATTCTGGGATCCCAAGGTCAGCCTACAAGCAGAACACGCTCCTCGAGTTCTTCAGGAGATAAATTATCTTGCAGGCTTATTTCCTGAGGACAGAAGATTAGTAAAAAGAAGGGGATAAATCTCTCTCTTTAGAGAAGTTGAGTACAGACGTTCAAATTTATCTTTTCATGTCCAGGGCTCAGCTGCCTCTTGACAAAATGTTAACATGTAAAGAGGTTATCAGATTTGCAGTTTGATGTTAAATCACCGACACATTCAGTCACAGCAAGAAAGGGCTGTCCCTTTGCTGCCTATTCACATTTGATTATCTTTCTTATTCATTTCATCCATTAAAACCAATACCAAACCTCCTCTTTGAACCCCATAAAGAAAACCAGAGTAAAACAGATGGAAAGTGCCTTATAACCAGGCAGCACTTGGGGAAAAACAGAATACAAAAGCAAGAACAACTATCACGTCTCTTCAGCTTTAAAATCAAAACATTTTCTTTACAAAGAAATCACAGTTTTGCTTCCCAAATCAATGTCACTTGGCCCTGAATGAGCTCAGCTGCACAGTGTTGTTGCTTTTCTTTTCTCTCTGCTGTTATGGCTTGCACTGTTTGTGTGCAATCATTGGCTTTTAATTGCCTTCTATTGCCTACTTCATTTGTCAATAAATAGAAAGTGCAGACCTATCACCAAAGACCTTACATCTGTTTCTCATACATCTTAGCCACCCATGGTGCCTTAAGCTAAAGCTATCCCCTACTGCTAACCAGGCTACCAGTTTATTAGGGTTTTTTTCCCTGCCCTTTTAAAAAGATGAAAGTTCCTAAAAGCTTTTTTTGTGCAAGTGATGGTTGAAGTTAATGAAGTAAGCATCTGTTAGGTGAGAGAAGGTCACCCTGAGGTTGGGCACCTCCCAGTGGTGGAACTGGCATTAACCCAGCGATTAGTATGTGATGACAACACCTTAAAGATAATTAGTTGACAATGAGTTGAGAGCCTGTTAACCCCTTTAACACCTTATAGTTTATGATTATAATGAAACACTTTGGGACAAAACAAAATAGATCTAGGTTTCCTTGAGTGAATTCCCATTTTATCGGTGTTTCGCTTATAATTTTTGTGACCTTCTTCCAAAGAAACAGCTGCCAGCATGTTTCTTTATCTTCACCAGCCAGGGCTGAACCGTGGCATCAGCTTTCAGTCCATTTTTCTCCACTAGCTATGAGATTATAGACTCTTTGGCCTGTGGTAGGAGCCATCGCTGGGGTAGACAGAATAGGTATGTGTAGTTTAACGGCATTTCTCATGTGACTGAAGGCTGAAATGTCAAGCTGAAACGTCAAGTTGATTTTATTTCACACTGATGTGGCCCTGCCCCTGCAATTTTACTGGAAGACACTGGATTTGACTCACCCGAGTGCTACAGCAGGACTTACTCAGGCTTTCCCCAGAAACAAGACCTACCTAGCAGAACAAGAGAGAGGCTTTTATAAACTAAGCCATAAGAAAGGCAGGATCAAGCCACATCACCATTTGAGTGAAGCAAACAGGAAACAGCATTGATCACGGGTGTGTGGAGAGGAGGAGGAAACAAATGGAGAACAACTGGCAGCCTGCTGTGATTTATAGACACTGGCATTTCCCATCTTCATTCCTTCACTCAACGTGTCTAATCACAACAGCAGAGCTCAAATTAATAATGACTGGCAGTAGCTCAAGAAATATGGCAATAGCCAGGGAAAACAAATCTGAGCACAGTGTTCAAGAAAAGCCTATCTTGAGCTTAAAAACAAAATTCCGTCTAATTTTAAAAGATGCATTTCTCGCTTCCCTCTTCTTTTGCCCATTCTGGTTCAATGTGATACAGGTAGTCGTGGTGAGAAAAATTTATGAGAACGTGTTCTCGCACTGGTTTTTGACACAGGCCCAGAACAAGGGCTGGTCTTGCTTTCATTAGGTTTTGCATAGGACTTCTATTGATTTCAGCAGGAGCAGGCTTTAAGTTTGATAGGTACCCAAATACACGGCTATCTAAGCTGTTCTGTAAACTTTCTGCAACGTGCCCAGTTACAAGGGCATTAGGATGTACAATAGTTCCACACAGTTCTCATTTCTCCCGTGCCTCCCATTTCAGTCCTTTAAAGTGCTTTAAAAACATCAGTAAATTAAGATGCATTGTGGCAAACCTTCCCTGGAGAGACTTTTATTCCCAAGTGACCGGCAAGGCAAGGCTTGCAAAGGGTTCCCACAGCAGTTACAACCCAGACCTCCTGGCTCCCAGCCTTGTGCTTTACTGCTAATTAAATATATCTAGGTTAATGCAGAAAATGTAAAGAGTTTTGTTATGCTTTTTAGATTTAAAGGCAATATATGGATTCAGCACTGTATCGAATGTCCATAAATTAAAAAGTATTTCCAGCAATTTCTAAGTCCCTTATTAACTAGCATGTACCACTGGGTAGTACCAAGGTTAAGGAAAACTTGCTATCATTTATCTTCATTGAATTTTAGGAATAGAAAGACTGTTCTCCAAAAGTTAGGACTCTGTGACCCCAAAATGATTCAACTCTCTGATGCTATGACTATCAGTTCTTTGAGAAGTGAAAAGACCTCATAATAATTTCATCTAATACACAGTCAGAGAATGTATTGTAGATAAATGGGTTATAAACTCAGAATTCCTGGAACTCATAATTGATTGTTTGAGTCTTGATTATTAAACATGATTCGGGGTTAATTAATTGATCTGCTCCATGATACAGAAGATAAATATATTTAAAATGCCTAAACAGAACCAGGTTGTCTTGGCTGAGAGGTACTGCCTTCATACTGGTCTTTAAATTTACTTGTCCCTCTTCCTGCAACCCTGAAATGCGTATTGAGTCACAATTTTAAGTACAAAATTATTTTTTTTTATTATTTATTTCAAAAATAAGACTCACAATTAATGATGGAGTTAAAAGGACAACTTTATGAGCTGAATAACCAGCTGGTATAAAAAGGCCCGGCTCCGTTGGCTTCAGCAGACCTACAGAGATTTATGCCAGCTGAGGATCTGTCCTCATCTCTACAAAATCTGTTTTAGCCAGTTATTTCCTTTATCCATTTTTAAACTACTTTAGAACTTCTCTCTGGGGAACCCCTCTAAAATATCTCTTTATAATGGAATTCTGTGTCAAGCTCCACAATCCTGTTGATTTCAGTTCTTACCTGCCTTTCTTATCATCTCATCAAAAATGCTGAAGACTCAGGCTGATTTCAGCATATGTGAATCCAGAAAACATCTAACTTGGATAGGTATGTTGAAAACCAGATCTAGGCAAAAGTCTTAGGAATAGCTGGATGTGGAATAAGTGGAATTATCAATGTCAAGGCACTATTCTTGGTTTTTTTTGTGTGGTAAAACTCACTGTTTCTTTCAACGATGCTCAAAAGCATCTTTTCGGGGGTGGGGGTTGAGTATCCAGCTCACTTCCCAGCTGGATTTGCATTATTCTAGCAAAATGAGAACAGCTGGTTTGGTTTTGTTAATCATAAAGTATTTCGTTACGCTTTTTCAAGCCATACAGTCAGGTGTCCTGGCATTTTCAGCGCTCAATGAGAAAAATTTGTCAATATACAAGGATCTGGGTATTAGGTATTTCACCCCACCATCTAATCTCACAAATAGGCCAAACCAAAGTATATAGACTGTGTAAGTTAGGTGTTTTGATGGAGCAATAGTATGTTACCCACGTCTTAGAATCAGGAAGGAGTAGAACGAGCTGCGCATCCTGACGGACATTATTATTACTACTGAATTTCACAACATTGTTCGACAGAGGTGTGACGACAGCCAAAATGCAAAGCCATGCAAGGGCTAATCTCAGAGGCAGCTTCTGTGACAGCATTCTTACTAACTTACTAACAAAGCTCTTCCAGACCAGAGAGAAGCAGGAATGGGATGGACAAGAACATATTGTTGTTCAGACATGAACCTAACTCAGCTGGCTGATCAGCAAAGTTGTCGCTGCTTAAGCAAATGTCTTCAAACGAAGAAGTGACCAGCATTAAGTCATTTGAAAAAAGAAGATCTCTGATGAGCAGCACCGCAGATGGAGGAACTTTCCATTGGTATAGAACTAAATAAATATTCCTCTCTCAATGTCAGCAAAATGCCTCAGCCAGCACAGCCAAGAAAAAGAAGGAAACCAGCGTGGGAGCCAGCACACAACCTTGTTTGGGGCTGCTTGAGACAGGAATGGAGTCTGATATGTTGCCATTTTCCATACACTGGCCATCACGGAAAAATAAAGTGACAGAAATAAACTTTGTCAGACTTCAAAAAGATGAACAAAACTTTCCAGACCCCCTCTTGATTTTACTGTGTTAAAAGCTATTGCTGGATCAGCCAACAAATTTGCTCCCAGGTCCTTTTCATGAAGATGACAGAGATCCTATCTACAGAGCGTGACCAAACCTAAACCCAGTAGAACTTAGAAGTTGAGACCATGTGAGGAACTTTTCAATAACAGAGGCTAAGAAAATGCCAGGAGAATTGTCATCATTTGCTTTATCACATTTATGTTTAAGGTTTATACAAGTTGCATGCTTTAGTCATTAACTTTTGATTTCAGATAATATAAGGATTTAAGCAAGCGTCCTTCTAGAGAGGCAAGCACATGCCTCCGAAGGTCATTTGTCCTTACATTTATTTAATAGCAGCCTGTGTTTGTCATGTCCCCTACCACATAGTTATCTGTGGCCTGGTTTTTAGGCCAGTGATATGACTGCAACTCCACCATGTCTTAACGTTACTGGTCTGCCTGTGAACGCCAGCTTTGAGAGATTTCATGATATGGCAGCTGGCATCTGTTCTGAAGGCTCTTGCAGTGCCCATAGCTCACAGGCACACTCAGCAGCAAGTAACACTGATCCCGTCATTTTCTCTCAACCAACTTGTCTAATTTCTTCTAAATTATAAAAGTAAGTGACTTAAAAGCCACAATACAGAAGCATCAAACCTTAATGATCCTCTTTTCATATGACAGTTTCTGTGTGTAAAAAGCCTGCTTCTGCCCGGATCAGACTTTCTATAGTTTGAATTTAAGGGCAGGAAGGTACTTCCGAAGAATGTTACCTCATGGGACCTTGGCCATTTGGCAGATCTGTCCCAGGGCCACCAGGAACAGGAGACTGGAAGTTATAAAAAGAATCTCCTCCCAGCCCTTTTAGGGCGGGACAGATGCTGACTTCATTTTCTGAAGGAGAAGACAAGGGGGTTTATCCTAGGACTAGAAATCTCTGAGTGAAGAGCATGTGAAGGAGTGAGGAAACTTAAAAAGCAAATAGGCAAGAAGTCATTATTTAAAAAAAAAATCTGTATATTTCTCTCAGAAACTGGTGTATGTTAGTACTATTTTAAATTTACAGAATTTGAAAATCTTAGTCATCAGTTGTCTTTGTTTCAGCTATTATGTGCCCCTGAAAATACGACCTCTAGGACTAGAAAACATAAAAGCTTGGAGCTCTGCAGAGGGTATTCATACTAGCTGGGATGGCTCTGAGGCTTTGTGGAGGTTTTGAGTGGACAATAATGCCCATTTTTGCAAAACGGAAGAGAGAAAAGGCACCTCAGAAAGCATGCCAGATAAAGGAGGACTGAGGTCATGTTATGCCAAATCCATACCAAGGGAAGACTAAGGATAAGCAGCCCTTGTGTGGTGGAACTCGCATATAGGAGGTGATTGTGTGTCCACCTGGAGAAACTCAGCTGGGGCCATGTGACACGCAATGTTCAGTTTTTGTTAACATCTGTGTGGTCTAATTTTCTATTACTGTCAGCAAGTTATTTCTAGGAGTGCCAGGTTATTTTGTCCATAAACATTGTCCCCATCACACATTTCTAATTTTAACCCTATTTGTCTCCAGTTGATTTACATTTGGCCAGAAGCAAATTACCTATTGGAAGCATTTATTGAAAATTAATTAGGTGGCTAAAATACCTCCAGTAGATTCTGTTAACAGTGTCTGTTCCTTGTGGCTCTCCAGAATTCAGCATTTTCCAGTTAAAACACCTAGCAATTAAAAAAAATCCATAAAGTAAATTGTATAATTAGTTCCAGAATGGAACTTAGTCTCTTTGAAATCAGATGCTTTCTTCTAAGGCTGCAGTGCCAAGAGGTTTATAGTGCCAGGGGATTTTCAATAGAGGAGAGAGTAAGTACTTAAGCTAGCAAACTCACTGCATGAAGCAAAATGAAGGTGTCTTTCCTAGCTTAAAATTGGCCAGACATAAAGGATAACTGTGCAAATACCAAAGTTGGGAACAGGGGAGAAGACAAGATGTATGAAGTGAGATTAAAAGGAAAAATATAGGATTAAATCAGAGGCAATCACAGCACCCAAGAACATGGAAAAATACACTGCATCTCTCTAAAGAAAAGACAGGATGTTAACATGATTTACTGCAAATAGTTCCACAACATTAAAATGAGTTTTTATTTTCTGTGTGTGCTGCTTCAAAGAACAACTCTGTGGGCTCATAAAAATGCAGAGAACAAATAGGGGCCTCTAAGACCAATTTATATGCCATGCCCACTGTGCACTGAGACACATATAATCTGTAAAATGTCAGCTTCAAAGTTCCACAGAGATTGGTGTTAACCCTGACCCTCGACCTTGCCGACTCTAGCTGGGCCCTCATGCTCTCTTAACCAGCTGTTTTAGATAAATGTGCTCCATTTTTAAAGAGATTGTCTCAGTTTTACGTGAATAGTAGTAATATTATTAACTCTCGCTGAAAAAACCACCTTAACTGAGAGTCTCTACAGATGGGCCAATCAAAGTCTTACCCCATGCAGAGAGTGGTGGGTTAATAAATATGTCATTGGACTGAAAATATTTAAACAACACCAGGAGAAAAGAGCAAGGCATACGACAAAAGGAAAGCATATTAGTACTGTTTCCTGTCAAAATACACAGAGGAAGCACTTTACTTTGACCATTTTCCTCATAAAGAGACACGGTAGGCCAAAACAAACAAAGCTAAGGAATCTGGTTTATCCCACTGTTGGCTATCGAGCGCTATCAACTTAAATGAAGTAAGGATGAGTGACCAAAACCAGGTTCTCCATGACAAGACTGTTAATTGAACATATCAGCAAAGGTAATCACACATACTGTTGCCCCCCTCAATCAATACTTCCATTTTTTAAGGCCTTGTATATGGTTTTCGTATTTTACTTCATGTACCTCTCCAAAGGTGGGTGGGGGAGTAGCCACTCATGGCCCATCAGAAGTCCAAAAGTATGACATAGCCTGCTGGTTTGGCAAGCCATGGCCAAAGTCTAAGTCATCCTCTTGGAAGGAAAATGTCGAAGTTCAAGGGCAGACAGTATATTTTAGACAACAAAGAAGCAGTTGGTGTGGGCTCATAAAAAATAAAAATAAGTTGGGGTCAGAAATACAAGTCAACTGGCTCCCCATTCACTGAACATGAGCCAAAGACAACTGGAGTCAAAGGGAAAGCTCAGAATGATTTCACGAGGTTTTGACTCAGATCCACTGTGAAGTCAGATCTACTTTTCATGTAAATGGAGTGCAAATATATCCACAGATTTCCATGGGACTTGGATCTGGCTCTTCAGCATTGCATTCAGAAACCACCCACCTTTCTTTTTTGCTCCTGATATGTTAAAAAACTTAGAAGAATAAAATGTAACTCCTTAGATGCTGCAACAAACACAAAAATGCTATGTGTAGGTTGAAAAACCAGAAGATTTAGAAATACTCCTGTTATGTAATAAATGAAAAAATATTTATTTCAAGCCACTGTTTAAAATACTGCAGCCAAATTGTTTTCACACTATTTATTTTCAGGAACCACAGTACAAACCAATCTTCTCACTGCGCTTCTAAACCCTCATTACAGTCCTTCTGGGTTAGTAGGTAGCCATAATGTTGAGCAATCAAACAACCAACTGTCAGAATATGGAAAGCCAAAACTGAAAGCTCAACTTTTGCTCTTCCCTTCATAACTCATGACTCAAAAAAGAAAATCTCCATTTCAATGTCAGTTATTCAGTTGTTACTGTAATACAAACAAGAACCTTCCTTGTTCATCCGCATTCACAGTACCGTGCCTGGAAAACTCACTGAGTTTTAAACATCAAAATGAGATTACAAGAAAGGTAAGTTTGAAGAGTAACTCACGATCATCCAAACTTTAGCATGTTTAAACATTTGCTTTCTCAGCTGTCTTTACCTTAAAGCCTGAAATTTTCCAAATTCTTTGACAGTGTCAATAAATTAGGCTTGAAAGTTATTTTCCACATTATTGGATTTATTTTTTTTAAACAGAGCATAACCTCCCACTAGAAAATGCAAGATACACATAGAGCTATGGGCGTGAAAAGTTGGAAGAGACTCAATCGAGAAACAAACAGAAGCTTCAACAAATATAATAAATGCAAATAAAAATATAAATAAATACAAAAATATAATAAACACAAACCCATAATTATTTGTTATTCCATATTAAATTTATATATAATTTAATATTTTATGTAAAATAAAAATCTAAAATCGTTTTCAACAGAGGCAACATTAGGAAGTCTGAAGACAGGACGTACAGAAACCCTTCATATAGGACTGAACATTGGCTGCTTTGCTTTTGTCAGCCCTCTTTGATATCTAAATTGGTTCCCCAGAAAATCTGTTTGGTTTTGAAATGTAATCTTCTTAAACAGCATGGGAGAGAGAGAATGAATTTAAATTCCAGGCCAAACAAGTTTGTGAAAGTAAACATTTTGTTTTCTAAATCCCCAAACCAGGTTAATAGTTTTGAGTTCTGCGAAATTCAGGAGGTTTGCCCTTCCCCACTTCAAATATTTGCTTCCTGTTCCCACTTGTTTGAACAGAAATTCTGTTGACTAACAGGGAAGCAAAAAAAAGACATGAACACATGAACCAAGCTAAATAAGAAACATGTTTCTCAATGCTTGTTTATGGTAAAAATCCAATTATGATTCCTCGGGATGACTGAACAGCATGACGAAGCCCTAGGAAAGTAGTAGTTGTCTTGATTGCAGTTATAGCTCTTTCAAGGAATAAGAAGCTATTCATCCTTGAAGTAGATCCACTTTTTTAAATCAAATATTGTTTCTACCTGAATCATGAACCCATTTTTCCTCTCATTCGGATGCTATGAACCCTATGTGGAAATCCAACAGGGGACACATCATGAAACAGTTTGTAAACTCCCCATGGATTTGTAAATCTAACTTTACATCTCTTTCTGCACCACCTCTGTACTTTTTGCACATCCAGTCCAGGACTCTGTCCTCTCCTTCTTTCCCCTTGGTACAGCTTGCTTATTGTTAGCACTGCCATGTTACTGGTGCCCTTTGAAAACTCTCTGGGGGGAGAAAGGCTTCTTTTCCTCACCCTTAACCTGGTTGCTGCCACTGCTGTGTTACCACAGCCCTGTGGTTAACGTGCTAGACTGATATTTGGCAAATTCAGGCTCACAACCTTCTCTACCAAGACCCTTCTGTGTGGCCTTGGTTGAATCACAGAAGACTTAATCACAAAGCATCTTTTGCCAACTCACTAAAACACACCTACAGCACTCCCAACGCAGCACTACTTGTAGCCTACAGATCTGGATTATCACCCTCAAAGCCTCTTTTTGCTGAGCATGTGTCCAACTACTCCAATGCTGAGCACATGTACAATAACTCCAACAGTTCACTCACAAGTCATATTCACCAGATCCCACACAGCACAAAAGATCAAGAAAAGAGATGTGTGGAAAGGTGTTGCTTTATGTATTCAGTACAGAGAAGGTGAGAACTTTCCCCACAGATGTGCTAAGCTTCTCATTTTTTTCCTGCCCAGTTCAAGGCTCTCACCTTCCTAGAGACTTTCCTAATTGCTGCACTGAAAGACATTCAGAGGTAAGTCTTTTTCAGTCTCTCCTTCTTGTACAAAATAATTAAATGCTTATTGGAGCAACTGCTGTTGCCTGAGTGATTGTGCCAACCACCAAGCTAGAATAATTCACCCTCTGACATTTCACGCATCTAAGTATTTAGAAAAATTACTCCTTGTAATGTTACCGAGCTGTAGTTTTCAACAGTTTTAAATTTACAAGCCCCCTAAATTTTTTTTCCAGAAAAGTTATGTATCCATGTATAGAGAATTTAAACCAACTGACAACTGGCTCGCTTCTGTTAGTTGTTTTTCATGGACCTCTCAGAGTATTCTATAGACTCCCAGAGGTACCCAGACCACAGGCAGAAAAATACTATTGCAAAGGAAAAAAGGCAGAAGTTTAATAACATCGGCTCATTCTCCTGAGGCCTTAAGACCGCTGCCTTCATAACATGTGGTCTGTAGACCTTGGCTCTGAGAAGACGGAATATGAGACACAAATCTAGATATTCACCTGCCAAGTGAGGAAAACCCTTTCCTTTCCCAATGAGACACAAGCATTGGCATAGAAGATCGCTAAAACCAAGTGTTTGCTGTTGTAGTGGTTTGGATTTGAAAAAAGATGTGTGTGAAACGAGATCCTCCATTCCATAAGATCCCACTGTGCTGTAAGAAGGTCGAACAGGAACTCTTGACACAGGCAGAGACTGTTAAGTTTTGAATTGCAAAAGACGTGGTTTGCTCTGCTTCTCACTCCCCGCAAACAAAAATGAAGAGGCATATCCCTACCTGATGTTGATGAAAAGCCCACTCCAGCTAATCTGGAGGTATTTCTGAGCTATGCTAATTGTAATAACGTCACACCTGCAACACCTGATTGCTAGAATCTCCGTAAGTTATTCGTGATCAGAGGTTGCTCAGCCTAAATGGCGTGAAAAAAGCAGTAACCGATTGATCCGCAGACACTCTGATATCTTACTTCTCTAAGGAGTTAAAGTGGATTTTGCACTTAAAGGTCTCTTTAATAATCGGTTTATGCTCCCTTTAATCACTGGAGAGAATGAAGATAAACTCGACCACTTCCACATCTAGTTGATTTCAATTGCTTCAGGCATCTTCAATAAGATTCCTCAGGAACACGGTTTGCTGGTGCACGTGGCAGTGTTAGGTTAAGGATTGGAACTGATGATCTTTTCCAACCTAAACAATTCTAAGATAAATCACATACTCCATGTGCCTCTCTCTCTATGGACAATAAAGGAATGCAGAATATTAGCACAGTGCAGAGGACAACGCTGTAGGCACTTGCATTTGGACAAACGAAACCCACCCCTCATGTTCAACTAGTGCTGCTTCAGACGTTCTGGTGGAATAGCAAAAATACAGCATCTTCAGCAAAGAAAACAAGAATTTCTGCAATCAACTTGCAGACACATTCTTATTTTCCTATCGAGAGCCTGATATACTCACCTTTGGTCAATATTAATTTCTGCACACAGCATTCACCAAAACAGGGGCTGCAGGAAAAGTACCTCAAAGCCCTGGAGGTTGCGATGTGTAGCTGGACTGTGTTACCTGTGTGGCCGTGTTGGCAACCCAGAGGGAAAAATCCAGCTACTACTTATCTGGAGCTGGAAAAAATTCCTGTAATCTGGGTTTGCATATGAAGGGGACTGGGATGAAAATGACGAAGAACTGGAAGCCGAACTGTTGAGGAGCAGAGACTGAGCTTATTCAAAAAGAAAGCCTCCTGAAAGCAAGCAAGGAACTGAGGCAGCTCAAGAGTCCAGTGACACTGGTATAATGAAAACGAAATCCTGCTTCAAATCAGTTACTGAAGTATTTTTCCTTGGGAAAAAAATACAGACATTTTAATCAATTCCAGTGTATTTCTGCAGCATATAAACTACAGAAGAGTAATTAAGACCATAATTAAATTTTCAGTAAAAAGCTAAAGCAGGATTATGAGGAATAACGTAGGCATTTGTGGCTATTGCATTCTTATAGTTTTCCATTACATTGATTATGGTAGGTGGTTGCCAGTTGGCACTAAGCAGAAAGGAGGTCAGTTTTCAGATGTTTACCAACTGTAATATTGTCAGGTTTCTTGATTTCTAACAGTTTGCCCAACAGTAATCACACTTATACTGTCAACAGAAGGGGAAATCCGCGAGCTCATAGTTCATCATATATTTCTGCTTGAATTTACACTTTTTTCCAAAATAGTACTTTGAACGTAAGCTCTTCCTCGTCTACATTCCAGAGCATAGAGCAGAGCTGGGAGAATGAAAGCAGGGTGCTGATGGCCACAACATGAATACAATGCAAAGTTCCAAAACCCAGTTCTTCGGGGGAGAGTGCTTGTCTCCCTCTTCTGGGTTTGTGCAGCTTCGACAATAGTAGGGTATAAGGACAATAATAGACAGTGACAGGGATAGTGCAATAAATAATAGCAACAATCTTCCTTAAGATCTTCCTGGCCATGCAAGATGCAATGCCTGAAACTCTGCAGAGGTCTAGAAAAATTACATCCAAACCAGAATCAGAGTGTTTTTATTGTCAGCTGTGGTTCTGAAAAACAATCAATGAGAACAGAATCGGAGATTATCTGTCGATTGCGACAGAAGCAGGACCCAGCACTGTGTTTCTCAACGCCAAAGAGAAAGAACCACATACAAAATACACCTGAAAACCAAGAACTTTCTGACATTTAGAAACCAGGACTCCATTTCAACAATACCCTGTTCCTTCAGTAGACAAAGACCAGGCAGTGTCACATTAATGGGTTCTTAGACCATAAGGAATCCCAGTGATAAACAAATCCTGCCCAGCATGAGCACAGAACCTTTCCCCGACACGCCCATATCCAGAACAATGACATGCAGTTCACCTCTACCTGAGATGCCATTTCACTAATGCTATTTTGTGTTTTTAAAAAGTGAGGAGGGTGCACAAATCTAATGAAAAGCAAGACAGACGCACAGTAAGGCTGTTACGTGTTCATAGAAGCAGTACCTCATCCATGAAACAATATCCAGAAATACCTTTAAGAGGTTTAAGCATCCTCAGGCAATGGCTTTGGTGTGATTATCTCCTCAGGACTATTGTATTCTTTGCCATGACTTCTCTGCTGCTATTTCTTACATGGCAATTTGACCTTTCTGTTAAAATTCTCATGCCTGGCTCTACATGAGAGCTTGATGTAGTTGCAAAACCTTTTCGCTCTGTCTGTCCCCTTCATTATTCTTGCAATAAGAAATATTTCTTCGTGTAAGTTAGGGTTGCTGGGAAAACAGAACGTCATTTTGACCATTGGTTTTATACTTATTCTTCCTTCACTAGGTATCAACATCATCACTTTTTTAATAGATAATTTTAGCTTTATTTCCTGAAGAAAGAAAGGCTGTGCTCTCGTGGTGTCTGTGGCTGTAGTTCAGCGTGCCTTTAAAGCAAGCGCTGCCAGTGTAAAGAAAAAATACTTGTACCCCCTCAGCCCACCCCTCCTGGCCACCCACTTCTGCCTCTGTAGGACGTGTTCCTGCAGCCCTGCAGCAAATCAGACGAGGGAATGGTTCTGGCTGGAAAAAAAAAAAGAAAGATAAGCCATGCAGACTTATTAACCCAAACCTCATATCTAAACCCAATCATTCACACATTTTTAAGTGTGATCAGTTCACCACCCAGCTGTGTAAATGTCTGTGCCAAGAACACTCAGAGAGAAGCAATGTGCAGACTGCAGTGAGCACAGCGTGAGAAGGGCACTGCATTTTTCAGTGGCCAGCTTGAAGGGTCACTGGGGCGCTCTGTGTGTGCATATGTTCGTGTACAGCTGTGTTCATCTTTGCTCTTTGCTCTCTCTCCCTGTGTAGCTCTTAATTCTGTCTGGCAATCTCAATCAAACCTTACTGAAGGGCTGAGGACTCAAATGCATCAAGTTCCTAGTTTTTACATAGAGAGATCGAAGGCAGAAACTCCTCAGGGGAGAAAAGCCACAGTGTGAGTTCACTTCTTATCAGCCATCAGAGAATCCACATGTGCAACCATTTCAGAGACGTTGATGTTATTAGACACCAGAGCATCCACACTGGAGAGGCACAGGAAGACTGGCTTCACAACTTCCACTGCTCACTGAGCAACTTGTTAGATTTACTAGCTTCTATTCTACTATTTTGGGGTTTCCAAAGAATCTGCGGTGCTGACTGTACAAGAACAACTCACTCTGGCACTGGCAAGTAATTAGAAGGAAAAGAAGCAGAACAGCCATTAAAACACTCACGGCACATTTTTGATCCCGGACTCTTGAGGAAAAACAAAAAGAAAGAAAAATAAAACATAACAAAATAAAACAAAACAAAACGAAATAAAACAAAACAAAATAAAATAAAACAAAATAAAATAAAATGGTTTAAAGTAGGAGTAAGCATGTAGGAAGAGAAACACTCTCCAATCTGCCACACACACACGCTGTCTCCCATGGTAGGTTTGGTCCCAGAGGGCTTGGAAAATTGTTAATGCCATTCTCAGTATTGGGCTGAGTTTCACCATCATGTGGCCTCTCAAATTCATAGCAAAGCCTGACCTGTCTTAGGGTCAGACAACCACCTTGCAAGGAGCTTTTCACCCTGCATAAAACCAGTGGCAAGGGTCTGTTACCCTTCACAACCACCCCGTGCATCTTTGGGAGCAAAGGAAATTCTCTTTGAGAAGGACTGGAGCTCACACAAATAATTTACCTGCCTCTTTCTGTAAACACCCACTATGAGTTTGACTCAAGAAAATCGGGAAAGAATTAAAAATGCAAAAAATGGAAGAATATTTATTATTTAGTGCTACAAGCCCCACATCCGCTCAGCCTAGTTTTCCTTAGGCTTGTTTCACTTTGTCCTGCAGAGGTCGGTCTTGCCTGCAACACTCTGTAAAGCAGGGAGCCCTCTAGCTCTGCAAACTGCAGGTGTGTTCCACTCTACTAAACCGCTCCAGAGATCAGGATAATCGAAATTTGGGAAGGTTTCATCCCCTCTAAAAAAGCTTTGTTGAAGTTTCTTTGTACCACAGAGGTGCATTGTTGTTACAAGCAAGACTTTGTGTTAAAACAATAAAAAAGTGATGATGATTCTCCTAAATTATCTCATCTATTCCAAGAAAAGTAAAGGACAAAGGATAAATCCTATTTCCCCCCGAACTACGGTAACTGGATAATAAACTAGTCACAGCTGACGAGTTCTGATATAAATATGCCGAATCGAGGTTTTTATTGCCTTTTTCAGCCCCAAACAAGCGCTTGGACTAACCAAGGTCTCTGGACACAAGACAGGCACTAACGCAAGCCCCTAAGGGAATTAACATTTTTATCCCTTGTAATGAACACACACAAATATTCTGCACGTTTGGATGCAGCCTTGCTCCTGGACACAACCTCAGAGACTATAACGTGCTTTAAATCCTTCTCTAACTCTGCATTTCTCAAATGTATGACTGTAGGTATCTTTTCCTGATCTTGCACCTCCCGGATGCAGTACCCAAAACACACTTTCATCCTTCAGGAGGAGGTAAAAAAACCCACCCCACTTTCAAAACAATGAAGCATTGCGATTTTGCTTATTTATTCTAAACAAGATTTGATGTATCAAGCGCTAAGAGCTCCGTGCTTCTGCACTGCGAGCGGCATTCTTATCTCCTTTGCAGCTCTGAAACACGAGCTGAGTGGCAGCTCCCTTCTCAGCTGGTTTTGAAGGCAATTTCACTAACATTTTCCAAACCAGTTCAACTTTCCCACCGTCTCAGGACCGATCCCCAGCTAGAAGTATTTAGTGTGGCAGCTGCTTCCTGAGACATTTGGCCTCCTGTATGCATTCCTTTGGGACTAGGGAAAGGATTTGAAGGAAGCCGGAGGTAGTTCACTTCTCAGCATTTTGTGGTCAGCCTTCTTTCCTCATCTGCAGCCCTGTCAGCAGGGACTCTCAGATTAGAAGGAAAGAGAAATCCCTGTCAGCTTAAGTAACCTGCAGAAAAGCAGAGGCTCGGAACACAGATGGATCGTCAGTTTGTGTTTCTGTGAGGGCAAATTAAGTCAGGAAACTTATTTAAGACCAAGTGGTCAGAGAGAGGACAATGTCTTGGCTTTTTAGTAGGAAGATTAAGGATTCGTGAGTAGAAATGAAGGCAAAAGTTCACCTGAGGAAACAGGGGGTTCATCTGGAAGGCAACAGGGTCCTTTATTTAGACTTTATCCTGCCTTGTACATTCCTATCTATTGCTTCATATTGTCATGTGCTGGTTTGGGTGAGCAGCTAATAGCAGCTGCCCTGATTTAACTGACGGTTTGATATTACCTTCAAACCAAGCAGCAGCAAAGTGCGCTACTGTAGGTGCGCATGTAGACAACCTGTCTCCTACCTATGCCTTCTATTAACAGGCAGGATTTCCTTTTAACCTCTCAATACTTTCCAGGTGAAATCACTGAATCCCAACTGGTGATTATGTACAAGATGGATCACAGGGAAGCAGAGTTTTGTCTGTAGTTATTATGTCTCATTATTCTTGTCTGGCAAATGTATACTCTCACCTTTATTTGTCACCTTTCCTGCTCTTACACTTGTAAACGCTCCCCACAAGTTAAAAATATTTCTGAAGTGACAAGTCAAATATATAAAACAGATGCACAATTGCATCTTGGGATGAATTAATTCTGTCTGTGTGTGAGCAAGAGAATAAATGTGTGGGTAGATCAGGGAATACATTGAACTAAGCACTCCAGCTGATTTTTAAATCTCCAGGTCTTGATTACTGTTTCTTTGTGTCTGTTTCCCTCTCCCTCTCCTATGTAGAGAAGGAATCAAACAAGGACATTTTAGGAGTTATTCCCATGTCCAGTATTACATTTTGATTTAAATCAAGCTACCTTAAGATAAGGCCAAAACAAGTCCAACACTTTTAATTTCTGTTTTTCAGTCATTCAAAAAATAACTTAAAACCAGTCAAATAGGCAGGAATTTTCCTCTAAGCTAGTAAGGCAAGGAGCCAGCTCTGTAGGCCTTCTTTCAAATCAGTTCCTGTAACCTTCACTGTACAGCAGGCAGTGCAAATACTTACTGGGATTCGGAGGTGTAAATTACACTACCACATACACAGTGGCGGACATTCACATGGGGAGATGCAGGTTCCCTCAGTGTATTTTGAACAACTGTTCTTTGTTTGAGAGTTTGACAACCTGGCCCCGTGTCTCAAGTGTCAAGGCTACAGCAAGTTTTATGGCTGGGCTCAGATCTTCTCAATTACATATATCACCCTGCATCGAGAGAGACAGTTGGACATTGCTCTTTTGAGAACACAAGCAACAGTTGTGTAATTAAATCCTCACCTCTGAAAATCTGCATTGTATATTCACATACTCCATAGACAGTACTTCATAACAGAAATATTAGCATAATGATCAACAAAGCTTCACTTAATGGCAAAAGGTATGGTCAGGGAGGAAAGAGGTTCTGCAGAACCACATGACCATGAAGGAATCTAGATGAGGGATTTGGATCACTGGGTGTAATTTAGGGTATTGCAAGCAAACCTGTCATCAACATTTCCAAAATTAAAAGCCACATGCCCAGGACAACAGCCACTTTCATAAATTATGGAATATGGCTTGCTTTCACATCATCTGCTTTATTACCTTCAGCAGGACAAGTGTTAAAATTAGGTGTGTGGTATTGGTTTGCTTCTCAAGAGAATTCAAGTCATTACCTGATACCTTCTTAAACAGCCCTGGGCATGGGAAGTCCAGATCAATCAGATACAGTTAGTTAGTCCATTTATGTCAAAGGAAACTCTGCACTGAGCCACTTTGAGGTGAGTCAGGTTTTCAGATTTGGGCGATTGAGTTTTCAATCTATAAAATTCCCTGTTTTGTTTATTAACTATGATGTTTTTAATGGGAAGATTGTGAGGACGTACGTATGTTTGGTCTTCTGTTACATATGTATGTTTTGCTCACAGGCTCTACTCTTGAAGACAGGACAGACTGATGTGTAGAAAAGTAAAAGCAGCCATACTGAACAGGCAAGATTTGGTCCTCTTTATACTGTTTCTTCTGCATTCTGTATTAGAAAGGAGGTGTGACAGGGCCAATCCAGCTTGTTTTCTCACACGCTTATTATACATTGTGTGTAAACATCTAGACTCATGCAATCTAAAATAATACATTGATGCCCGTGTAAAAATTCAGTCCTTCTACCTTTCTAAGGAGCCTGCTAAAAGAAACAACTAGAGGGTCAATTTCATGTATAATAGATTTTTCTTTTAGGCTTCAACAATAAAATAGTTGGTGGTCTCTAATACTGCTGCCTTTAAAACATTCCTGGGTTTTATTAGGATAACCCATAAGTCTGGAAAGTCCCACTCTAAGAGCAGCAGCAGTTTTTATTCAGAGAGCACAAGTTTCTTCTTGTACAATGTTGGACTCAGGGGTGTCTGAACTAGGAATGGGTGGCTAACAGCATAATGGGCAACAGGTTTCAGACTTTTACAAGAAGAGGAGGAAGGCAGCCCTACATTGTGGGGCTCGTGTATAACACTACCTGAAACATGAAAGGGCTTCATCCAGCTCCTGTTATACATGGTCAGATCCTCAGTGGGTACAGCATAATGAAGTTCCATTGGTCTCCAGGGAGCTGTGCTGATTTACATTCCCGGACCTGGACATATATCTACACACCATATGTTTTCCTTAAACAATCAGAGAATGCAGAGATTTCTTCAGCAAAATTTTCCATGAAACCACGTGCAAATGAATGTGGTTTCTTAAGTGCATGGAACACACCTATGCAGAACTAAGAGACAGTTTCTGAGATACATATTAATTTGTTCCACTGCAAATGACCACATTGCTCCTTTTCTTTCTAAAATGCCTAGAAAATAATACCCTGGGTCACTGTTTTTATGAAACTGCATTTCTGTTTGGTTTATTATTGCTGACTGACCTCATGAGCTAACTTCTCAGTGGAGCACATGTGAATTTATTTACATATGTGCCAATTATATTAATAGAAGTTGCAATGACTCATCATTGCACATTGCTAAAAATCCTCCCTCAACTCATCTTCACAGTAAGCTTTCTGTTTCATGTGAATTTCCTCAGCTTACATTGCTAGAAGTTCATACATCCTTAATTTCTTGGGAAAAAAAGTTCACTTTTCTTCCTGAGATGGCAGGCACTCATCCTGCCATCCCAGCGAACAGACCTGCAGCACCTGAACTTTGTTGCAAGGGCTGCTGTAAACTGTAATCTTATTTGGGATTCAAGTCCCAGCTATCTTCCTGGCAAAGAACAGCTGCTTCCTACACTGTCCCTCAGTCCTTTTCCAGTGATGTTTTAAGATCACATACACAAGTGATAAGAACATGTAATTCAAAATTTAAACTCTTTTATAGTATCATAATATTTGTATAAGATTAGGCATATCTCCCGAGGCTAAGACTGGCTGTGCTGTGACAAACTTGATATAGACACTATTTGTTAATTAATATTATAGTTTTTCGTTATCTCCTTCTTGCTCTTTCACATAGCTCCCACACCTTTGCTTTTCCCCAATCTTCCTGCCTTCCTGTTTCTCAATCCCATTTGAATTTTCTCCCTGTTCCTTCTTCTCATGATTTCACTTTTACAAAATACAAATCTAGCCACAATCAAACTGAACCTGATAACCTTACAGTGTTTGCACACACACAAGATTAAGAAATACGCTCAGTAAGTGTAAACACCTGCAGGTAAGTGGGCAGCGAAAGGACTTAAAGTACTTACAGCAGGCTTAACCAAACTCCTCTGTGTTGGCCCAACACAGCTTCCAAAGGCAGCTTTTGAAAATCACAGTATCTTAAGGTTGGAAAAGACCTCTGAGATCATCGAGTCCAAATCCCACTGCAATATTTTAACCTCCTCATGTAAAGTTTAGAAATGATTCCTAAAGAACACTGTGTTCCTTGAAAAAATAACTAATGGTGGTGGTTTATAGGCCAGAGTCCAGGCAGGGTGTTCTTTGCGAGGAATATGAATGTGTTCACAATTTAGATGGTCAACCTGCTCAAGTGAAAGACAGGACTGGAATATGCATGAAAATGACTTGACAGTCGTATTTTAGACACACACCCACATGGGCAGATGTTTCAATGCCCTCTTTTTAGTTAAGTACCTGCAGGTAAGCTTAGAGGGCAAGAGCAGTATTTCTCACGTGAGCTTTGGCAGAATTTATTGATTAGAACTAATAGATGTTAACTGTATGGTACCTCAATAATCAGAGGGTTTGATGGCAGTGCTCCTAACAGAATATTTCAGACAACTTATTTTCTTGTAGAAGGTAATCAAAATGAAAAAGTGGTCCCTGCTCCAAAGGACTGGTATTCGTGTCAGACCAGAACAACAAACAATCCACTTCTGTCGTGATGCAAAGGAACGGATACGGCTGTGAATTTTTAGCACAAAACTGAGGGAAAGAAAGAGTGTAATTGTGGCAATCCAGGACCGTTGTGGAGCACAGCCATGAAGCCTGAGAGAGCGTGAGTAGTTTTCCCCAAGAGCTCACGGGTCACATCATAGAGCTGAGCTGAACTGAACTGAACCCAAGCTTGTCAAGTCCCAGGCCAGTGCTTTAACCATCCTTCCACTTAGGCTGCTCTGCCCAGGTAGCCTCAGAGGTCCAAATTCTGCCCTAGGGTATGTGCTTGCCTCATTAACGTACTCTAAATAAGAGCTGCAAGCAGAACTCAGCCCAGAGCAAGCAAGATTTATGGACTGAAAATGCCACATACTTTGCTTTTTATTCAGTGAGAAAAAAAAAAAAAAGCTTGAAACAAGCTGAGCAAAGTAAATGAATCAAGACTGCATATTTTTCATTCTGCAAACAAGAAAACGTATACGTGTGGACATAAAAAACACAGGTGCCCAAATACTAAATCTGCCTCCTAAATCTGCTATAAAGCACCAATGGCTGTGTTATACCTGTCTCCAGACAGATAGTAAATTACTTTTTTTTTTTGATGGGGAAAATTAATCTAAAATAAGCTGCTTTTTTTTTGCATCTTTTCCACTAAGGCCCTGTGGCCCTTTTACTTGAATTAAGTGTGTATAGGTGCCATGCTCTTTGAAGAGAAACTGCACAACAGTTTATTCTCAACTGGAAAAGGCGACGCTTTGGTTATGCTTCATTCCCAATATTTTTTGCAGTTTATAGAAAACTCCCATAAACAGAGTATAACACAGTGAGCTTTCTCTGCTAATATGCTGTCTAGACTGCTTAAAATATGAGTTCTCCTTGCCTACTATGTATCATGGCTTAAACTTTTGACCTTGTTTCTTTTCCCTTTGACAACTTCATAGGCTTTGACCCTTTTCAACTATTTAATACCCAAATGGCATTTCACCCAAGCTGCCAGGTATATAAGAACAAGTACTCTTAAAACCTCTCCTTTATTATCAAGTTGAGAAAACTGACTGCAACCTAACATAAAAAAGTTAGAAACTATCTTCCACCTCCATACAGTCTCCACCATACGGCACCTTCCCATGCTGGGTGACATCGATGCATCATAGAAGTGACAGCAGGCTATTCTGTAACACCATCACATACGTGCTGGAAGGGGCAGAGGGTTCGTCGCGGAACCATACAAACACTGGGGCATCGCTAATGCATGCCTTTGATTTCTGTTTATGGCCCCCAAGTTGAGTGATCTGTCTTGTTGGCACCAACCTGACTATTTTTAAATGATGTAGCAGCTGGCTCAACACATACTTCAAAGATTTATGTTCACATCGCAAAGCTCTGTTACTGAAAGGGAAACTCTGGAGTAGCTTCTACGAGCTTACCCATACACAGATACAGCTTATGTACTTTATCCCAGGTAATCATGGCACACATTTTAATTAAAAGAAAGCAGTGGAACAACAAAGGCAACAATGAAACCTTTGAGGGTTTACAAACCCTGAAGTTCCTGAATTACAAGACGTAATTCCAGAGTTCTTATGCTGCAGAGTCAGACGAACTGTTGATGAGCAGTAAGTGAAAGAAATTGGCCCTTTCTATGAAATGGAATAAATGGAGTTAAATCCCGTGTTTGCGGAAGTGCATGGATTGACACACATCCACATGAACTTAGATGTGCTCGTATTTCAGCAACAGAGAAAACAGCCGTGCTGGAGACCACTGTGTTCATTATTATCAGGTATCAGTTTATGGAACAGATCTAGCAACAGCCATCTCTGATGCAGAACCACAGAATATTTCATCTAAGCTTTTCATATGCTAGTGCTAATACTGACGATACTCTTTTGCACAGAGGCACTTAATACAATTCTTGGCCTACAATGTCTGCCCATTACAAATTGTCTGAGTGAAATCCTGCGGTTAACAGTCATTCCAGAAGTGACCCATCAGCCTTCGCAGAGGTTTAGAAATCCAAAGGTCCATGAGGGAAAATTTTTCACTACTGACTAGAAATATAGATGTAATTCCTGGCACTGTTTTCCTAACTAACTCTAGGTGGACACTTGTACGGACCGGAGATCTGCAAAAGCGTTGTGTCCCCACTGAAATGCAGGAAACCACCCCAGTGCAATCCGTGTGTTGAGCCCTGTCGTGGTGGGACAGGCACTTACCAAACAAGCTTGAGATGTGAATCCCATCATAAAACACCAAAGTTGATGGGATGGGAAAGGGATTCTACTGATATTAACTGTAACAAATCGCCCTGAGCTTACTGCAGCTCTGATGCTAGGAATGAGGACCTCCCTGCCCCCAAAAAACTGAAGGAAGAGCAACAACAATCCCACCTGACTTGTGTAAGGGGTTAGCTTTGATTTGTGTCTGTTAAAAGTTAGTTTTAATATTCACAGTCAGGCTGGATGGGGCTCTGAGCAACCTAACTGAGTGGAAGATGTCCCTGCTTCTGCAAGGGAGTTGGACTAAGTGGCCTCTAAAGGTCTCTTCCAACCCAAAGCGTTCTGTGAGTCTATGATAAGGTAACAAAACATGGCTACCTTTATTGGGAGAGCTAAAAGTATCTGCTGGAATGAAATGGTGACAACATGACCTCTTCCCCCACAATACCACACAACCAAACTCGTGTCACTGACTTGAGGAGAGCCACACAGACCACGAGGAAAGTTCCTGAGCTTCAGAGAGTTTAAGCGAGACTGAAATGAGATGCGCAGTCTCTCATCTCGTTTCTGACTCCTCCTAGAAGAGTGATAGTACACACGGCAATAAGCTCTCCATCCAGTTCACTGCAAGGAGATTTCAGCCCTTTGGAGCCTGGCACTGCCCTGCCTTCTACCCTATCTTCTCAATCCATCCTTCGCATCCCACATGCCCCAGTCCCTGTCAGTTTTGCCCTTCCCTAGAGCAGCCTCAGCTCACACTTCTCTGCCTTGCCCTGGAGCCCACCTGGGCAGCACAGAGGGCAGTGGACAATACCACAGGTGTGACCTTTTCTCACCTCTTTGACTTGCAGCACTCCACTAGGTTGACAGTAGTCTTGATTTCTATAGGAATAAGAGTAAGCAACGGCCTTTCTGCACACCAGTGCCCTGTGTTACTCCTTCTAGAGAGAAACACTCTCTGAAAAACAGGCAGTTAACCTCCAGAAAATGAAATTCCTTTGACAAGACTAAGCTGAAGTTAGAAAACTGATTTTACTTTTGCTCAAACCAGGACACCTCTCAGTGTCATTAACCATGTCATTAACCATTAACTATTAATCATAACCAGTGTCATAAACCATTATTTTGCTCCGTTTCAGAACTGAGAGGAGCTGAAAGTGAAGGATGAGCTCCATCCATGAATTGGCATCCTGAATTCAGAAGTTCCTTCTGCACCGAGTCCCAATGTGGAGGTAGCACTATAACTGTGTCTGATATTGCTCCTTCAGCTACTGTCTAGCTGTTTCCTGTGCTGTCTGGTTTAACGTCGTAAAATAAATCACTTTTAAAAAAGATATTTCATAAAAATGTCCAAAATCAACCAGTGTTCAAATGCTTGGATTATGGAAAAATTTTAACAGTATAAAAATTTAAACCACAGAGAACATAAACAAGAAGATTTTTTTTTCTCCCTCTCTGTCTTATAAGGTTGGTATTGAACCCATTTGGACTTTGTGGTGAATTAATCACCCAAGCAATCTCTAGGATTTCTCAGCACCTATGCTTGTGATCATTGCTCAGCATTACTGGTTGGTGTGTGCAAAAGGGTAACCAGACCCAGCTGCATTCTCTGCCCAGGCTCTTCCCCTGCTCCAAACCCATTTGAGTTTACTCACAGGAGGTTTCTGTTAGCAGGACTAACACTGAGACACTCCTACACGCCCTGGCTGAGCCCTCAGTCTGCCAGTCAGCCATGGCTTTCCTCTCCTTCATTAGTGCCTGATTAATCTCTTTTCCACAACTGTTCAGATCTTACTGTCCTAATGACTGAGCTTTAGCTTCTAAACTTTGACAGTATGAGCAAATAAATCTTTAGTTTCTGTTCTTCTCTCGCCACAGTTTGCAGGAGGTTTTTCATGTGGTAGAAAGGGAAATCCAGCTCCTCTGCTTCCTCATGAGCTATTTTTTTCCGGGGCTTTACACCCTACACAGAGACTTTTTTTTCTTTTCCAGTTTAGGAGGTCCCACATCTGAGAAGCCAAACAAGCCACAGCATCCTAGTACCACCAGTTCAGGCAGCTTTCCCCCCTCTGCCTAAGTGGGCGTTTAGCTCCTCCTCAACAGCCTAGGGACCAGAAGTACACCAAGCCCATCACTCTTCCTTGAGGCTGGCTGATTCTGAGACTGGAGCACACTTCTCCCAGGCTTCATTTCTGAATTAGAAACTCTGATCATGTAAAATAAGAGCTAAAAACTCAAGCAATGTCAGTTCATTGCAAGGGATGGTGAGGTGGTTGACAGAAAACTAACTTCATCCAAGCTGGAAAAGCCAGAGGGTAAGTCCATGAAATCTATGCTGAATACATACAGAGAGCGAGAGATGCACGCACTAATGCACACGCACACGTTTATCATCCACGTCTGTCTCTCAGCTTCATTCAGGCCTAAGTGAAAATCCTCCTAATGACTATCAGGCACTGTGGCTGTCATCCCTGTGATATTCCAGTGCCTCACTGCCTGTAATGGGTTTTAGCCAATATTAGGCAATATTAGCCAAAAGCCTTTGAGAACAATAGGCATCTTTCCATCAGCCCTGTTGCACTACAGATCATGACCTGAATTCCTGTTCTAAGCCAGTATCTGTACACCGACCTCTCTTTTCATTCTGATTTTCTCATGTCTACCACAATTCCTTGTCTTTCTTACAACATCTGGTAGAGTTTTTTTATTCATGTATAGCTGAGGGCTGAATTAGACACATGACTTTTAAATTGCTTAAAATATTTTGACATCATCCAACCTACTCCAAAATCCTACAGATGGGTCAAATTATCTGCTGATATCTACTCAGATATCTACTCAGGGTCTCACTCTGGTGTTTTCTTGTTCCTAAATGTGCAAACCAACTATGTGCAAAGGAGTTCCTCCTACCTTAACTGAAATTTATGGTGCTGAGCTGAGGAGATAAGTTCAGCTAAACATTTTGTCAGCACATAGCAAACCAAATGTAAATCAGGAATTTGTATTCTCCACGTGTCTTCTTGGTGTTCTTGAATGCATTTATACTTCCACATGTCAAGAGCTAACATTGTAGCCTTACAGATTTCAGGCATCTATTGAATATGAGCACACCATAATATTGATACATTTATAATGGTCTTCATATGGAAAATTCTAGCAAGTTCAAATGATTCACTAAGATTTTATTTAGGTATTCATGTCTGAACCAGAAACTCTCAAGAGGGTCATTTGCTTCTTTGATAAATCAGAAAGGAACACATTTTTATACAAGTATTGTAATGCAGGAAATATGAGTCTAGTCTGTATCTTTCCAAATACATGTGTCTGAGTGGGTTTTGATGTGAAATGCTGCTTAATGTCTTTTAAAGTACTATTTAAACAACTTCACATGAACAACTACCAATGTGTCTCCCATTTTCTAACACTAAAAGACCAATGCTAAATAAATGCTTTTGAGGATGACATATAATGAGTAAAACAGAAAGAAAGTAGAAAGTGGAAAAGAAATCAGCAACAAGGCATTATTTAGAATATGCATTACCAAAAAAATGTAAATGGTCACCCCTAGTTTGGCTCTCTAATGGAAAAGAAATAACACGAAATTGGGCAATTACAGACTTTTTGCTGAGATATGACTCAGCCTGCTGCATTTTGTGAGGGCAGGCAGGACTGGCACTGGGAGTACTGAGCAGTGTCCAGGCAGGCCAAAAGTGACTGATTTATGATATAAAGAAGGGTGTAGCCAGAGAACTTTTACTTCTAACAAATGTATCTGAAAATCAGCTGCAAAGAAATGATGGATTGATAGCAATGAGCAGGCCCCCGGGAAATGCTGAGGTTTGAAAGCTCCCATTTAACTCTAGTTTAATTCTGTTTGAGTGGAACCAGCAGAGGGAAAGGAGGCTTTTCCCAGAAACCACATTTTTATATTGTAAAGTGTAGAGCAATTCAGATAGAGTCCCAAGCATCTCAACAGAGGAAATGGAAGAGAAAGCTGCTTGCTGAACGTAGCCATGTTTGTAAAGCTTTCCTTCATAAAAACAAAATCTAAGCCTTTTGGTAAGTAATAGGGCTTATCAGAAGGATTTCTGATTGAGTGTCCAGTGCTGTCTTATGTGGAGTGGGAAGTGTGGTCTGTAATACAGTAAGATACTTAACGGGAGTCGTCTCTTCGTGGTTTTGGTGTTGATGTTTTTGTGCACCAAAAATGCAGATCGAGGCCTGGAGGAAATGATGGGTAAACACTTAAACAGCCTGGACTGTTTCACTCTTCAAAAACAAACAGAAGACTGGAAAGGGACTTAAAGACAGTATATGAAGGTCCAACACAAAAACCCAAGACTAACCGTATAGCTCTTGAAGCAAGAGTGAGAGGAGAGAGACAAAGAGATGTTATTGAACACGTTCTAACCTGTCACAGTGAGGCGAGGCTCAGTTTGATCACTTCATCCAGCACGAGCGGACACGTGTTCAAATATAGATGTTTTCTTTTTTGTCAGAAGAAGACGCAAGAGCAAAAACTACAGAGATCCTCAAGAGCCTTTCAGAAAATGATCTGCAGAACTGCTTTGAACATTGGCAGCATCCTATGCAGCTGTGTGTCAGCTCAGAAGGAAACTATTTTGAAGGTGATCATAGCTGATTTTCTTAATGAAAAGAGTTACAGGCACAGTCTCTTTTTCTTTGTTTGTGTCGGACCTCGTATAAGTCTTTCCATCAAAATGCCAAGCTTTGAAGAGTTTAACACAAAAAAGAATGGCATAAAAATGCAGTTGGAAGAAAGACTTTTAACTCTGGAATGGAAATACTGAACAGTTTGTTGCAGGGACTCCTCACCAAGGAAAGTGAGAGGCTTTCTGTCTCTTCATATGAAAAGATCAGGATACAAAGCCTTTCTGGCAAAGAAGTTTCTGCCAAACCCAGTTTGGATTATGCCAAAACTCACATTACTAGTGCAGAACACAAATTACTGGTCTAGAAAGGCAGTTACCCTTACTAAAGGGATTACTTCTTGCTAAACTAGACTAGATAATCTAATGGTCCACTCTGACCCTAAATTATCTCAGTTTATAAGTCTTATCTACCCACTTCAATGAGTGTGGGTACAGTAACGTTAAATTAACATGTTTATTAAGATTTGTATTATCATGTGATTTCTGGGTAGGAAAAGCCTCAGTACAGTTTAAGAGAGCATTTAAGCACATATTAAAGTTTCTCTGGACCCACCAGGACCCAATCTCACACCCTAATTTGCATTCCCAAAGCACAACATAGAGAATAAGATATCCATGTAAAGTGAAATACATAAGGCTTGGTAACACAGCATTCATATAGTCCTCTTTTTCTTGTCTGGTGTTCTTAGGGTATACGCTTGTTATTTCAAAACTTCTCTCTTCCCAAGTACAGGTAATCCCAAAATAGGAAAAAAAAAAAGCATATTGATGTTGGTGTTAGTTGTGGTAAATATGGGACTAATTGTACTGTCCTTTATTACAATTGCTCAGCATTTGCCATTTTAATGTCCTGTTTTTTATTGTTTATAATTTATAAGAATTCAATTACATGCACTGAAATTTCCCATATATTCCAAAAGCCTCAGGTTGAACGTTTGGGAGTTTATAAACACTGTGTTTATTCAAAACAAAGGAGTTGGCTCTTTCAAAACAGAGTTGGGAGAAACATGCTGTTTTATCCATGTTAAAACAATTCTGATGTCTTTTCTATGAATAGATATTGTTCTTCTTAACTCCTGAGCAAAGAACTCAAGAGCTGGTAATTGTTGGAAGGTGACTTTTTCCACACCTATGAAAACCTTCCCATACAGCACAAGCAAGAAGCTGGTGAGAAACTCATGATTCCTACATGCTCAGAAAACACTTCCAAAAAACCCCTGAACAACACTGAGCATGTCAGACTGGACTGGGACCTCCTCATAGGGCAATTATGGATGCCTGTGGGGACTCAGAAGGACTGTCCCTGTAGTTACTGCTCTGTCATTTGAGTATGAAGACATGGGCATTGAGGACAGGTCCTCGTGTCTTCTGTAGCTTTTCTTCTGGTGTTCAACCAGCACAAAGTAGAAAGCAGCCTTATTCAAATGTAGAAGGGATGAAAGCTGCCCTGGGCAAGGGCAAAGGAAACAAGATATGCAGGTCCTTTTTGTGAAAAGAACATATTTGAATCATTAGACTGTAAAGAACAGTAGGGCTGAATTAAGACTGCACAGGCAGCCTTGGTTTGGGTAGTTTCTTGAGTTTTGAGAAGCCTGTTTTGCATCTGTGATGTTGCTTCTCTACTGTTTTTATATGAGATATAGAACCATAGAACGGTTTGGGTCAGAAGGGACCTTAAAGACCATCCAGTTGTAAACCCTCTGCCATGTGCAGGGCCACCTCCCACTGGATCAGGTTGCTCAAGGCACCCAACCTGGCCTTGAACACCTCCGGGGATGGGGCATCCGTGCCTCAGCACAACCAGTGTGCAGTAATGAACTGTCCCAAAGTGCTACCGTTCTGCTGTCCCCAGCGCACAGCTCTCTCCTTGGCAGACAAACAGCAGACCTTTCTTCCCTGAATATTTTTTCTGCTCACATTTTACTTTCCTTTTTTTTTTTTTTTCTTCTCCAACAGCTTCCATTCCTGATGGTCCTTGTTCCCACCTGTATGCTCCTTTGGCGCTTTCTCCCCTTTTTCTTTACATCATCTTTGGTCTGTGCCCCAGTGCCTTCCCTGTGTGTATTATAACCCTTCTTATGCAGCTTGCCAGTGCCAGTAAGTCAGTTCTGCCGTCTGCCCAGAGTCCTCTCTCATTTCACTTGCCCTTTTCCTTTGTTATTCTCTTCCTTTCTAGATGTTTTTTGTAATTTTTCTAGTTTTTCTTTTCTCTGATAGTATTTTCTCTAGTTCCTATCTCCTGATTCCCTAATCTATTAATCTCTAAATTCTCATCTGTTCTCCCCTTGGAACCACTACTTCTTGCATCCATAACATCCTCTGGTAGGGATTGGCATGGCTCCGTTACCACCGTGTGAAGAAACACTTCCTGCTGGTTTTGACCTGGCTCTCCCTAGCTTCACGTCATGCCCCCTAGTTCTTATATTGGTAAAGACAGTGAACAGTTGACCCCTCCTCAACCTCTCCTTACTATTTGTGGTGCTGTAGATCCCTGTCATCCCCCCATCCACAATCTCTCCCTTTTCCAGATTTTATCATTTCTCATATGGAAATAATTCCAAACCTTTGATCATCCTTGTTGCCCCTTTTTGAGCCTTTTCCAGTTCACTATAACCTTTTTTTTAAACAAGGGAACAGAACAACCCATATTATTTGAGGTGTGACTGAACCATGGTGGTAGAGTGATGAAGTGATTTCTAGTTTGCTTTCCATTCATTTCCTAATCATTCCTAGCATTCAATTTGCCTTTTTTTTCTGGTGGCTTCTGAGCCCTGAGCTGATGATTTTATTCAAAGTTCAGTTCTTACTGGTAATAGTCAGCCCAGAGCCCATCATTTTATATTGAATCTAGAATTGTTTCTTCCCACATGCATCACTATGTTTATATACACTGAATTTCATCTGTCATTTTATTGCCCAGTCACTCAGCCTCATAAGGACCTTCTGCAATTCTTCACCTTTCACAATCCCCACTGCTAAAACCCAACAGGAAGCCTGTGGCTCCTTTTTCTCCGGAAAGGTTTGCAGCATCTGAACAATGTAGAGATTCATCTTTGTCCAGAGTCACCTGGATGAGCTGCCGTTACACTTTTTCAGGACCAACTGGCACTGTCAGGGAGACCAGGCAAGAGCCTACAGGCAAACAAGACGACTACCTAGCACACCTCCACGAATGCACCGTGGTCTTCACCTAAACAGGGCCTGAAAGCATGGGTATATGAGCTTGGGGAGAAGCAAGGCAGGCTTCCCCTGCACAGCTGCACATGTTGCTCGCGAGTTAGACTGGCTATGGTACAGCCACACGTCTGCTAATGTCAGCTCATAAAAGAAAAAAAAAAAGAAATCGCCTTTGGTTTAAAGTTTGCCCCCTCTGCGCCCCTCCTTTTTCTCCCCTCTCTGCTTCAAAAGAAAGACAGGTTTGAGTCTGACTCTGAAGCACCCTCTGCTACAGTATGTGCCATTTACTTTAGTAAGGCTGATTAAGTCATGCATTTACAAGTAGACCTTCCATCTCAGCTAATTTAAAGCAGATGTCCTGGGTTCCACAGCCAGGGAGGCATCAATCTGAGAATTGCAAGGGTCTCTGTAAGAGCACTGTTTTTACTGCACTTTATAGTGTGCTGGGAGGAGGTTAATTGGTGTAAAAGTTTAATTTCAAATAAGGATCCCCTTTTAAAGTTGCATATATGCATATACTTTTTATGGAGCATTATATTACAAAGTCAAAGTGGGGGAGAAAAATCATCCAAAAACCTTTCAGGATCAAAGACACCCAACCTGTCAAATACTAAGATATTTTTATGAGGAAATAGGACTCACATTTTCTCCAGAAGACGCAGAGAGAAGTAAGGAGTGGAAAAATATTTAACTAGATTCCATGGTATATTAGGAGAAGGAGAAAAAACCACCCATGCCAATATGTTGGTTTCAGAACCTTCTGGCTTGGCTTCCACTGCTGAAATTATTGGCAAGAAAATGCTCTATGCTGGGGTTATTTATTAGAAAATCAATAGGTTTGTACAGTTTAACAATAGAGGGAGGATTCAGAATCATCCATTTACTCTGTATTCTAACTTTCAACTACTTTTGTTTTTTATTTGTGTGCCAGAATAACTATACTTATCCCTTGAAATGATCATCAGATCTGGCTTAGGGTAATTTTATTATTTGATTAATTTTAATGCCTATGGAGGGGTTATGGACTGTTTCTTACACCAAAAACTTCACAAGCAATTTCCAGATGGGAGACGAGTTTTCATATGAATCTTAAGTAATTTAGATTTGCGTTTTATGTTTAATCAGAAGTTATCAGATTTTTGCCTTTAGTAAAAACAACACCAAAAGAAATTTCAGTCTGGTTTTTCAGGCGACCCAGACTGTGGCAGTATTCTGCTCTCAAAAGGCTCTCCCTCCCTCCCTCCCTCCCTCCTGAGGAGGAATCTCATTAAATTTTGCTGCTCTTCCTGCCTTGTGTTACAGTAGCACCTACAGGCCCTGACCAAACTTAGCACTGTCCAAACCACGGTCTTGACAAAGCACCTTCGAGTCTACCAGGGTAAGACAGGTAAAGACAGGACTACAATCCCTTTCTGCAAATGAGAAACGAGTGAGTTACACAAGACTGTGGGAAAACTATGTCTGGAGACCACATACACGCTTCTTACCTCCCAGCCTAGAGCCCCAGTCACAGCAGGTTCAGGTTCAGCGAAGATACCTCAGCAAACAGCAACAAAACAGGACAGCAAACTTCTCATCTGCCACTTCTCCTTTCCCACCTGTTTAACACATGGAATCATTTCAGGTTTGTGTGACCAGAGGTGTTTTTTGTGGAGTTCATTGGGGAGGATCATTCCAGACTTTCTGGGCTGAGGGTCATTTCTGTAACCTACACACTAAGCTCAGTCGAGGCTTGTGCCTTGAGTGTTAGACACACATCCTTGGCCCCGTCTCATGCTCTTCTCCTTAGCAAGGACTGTATTTCAGGCATCTGGGACGTTGTGCTACAGCAAGCCCTCCGCTGTGGTGAATACAACCTCACATTTGATTCTGCTACATGGGATCTACATCGCGTTAGCCAAAGCACCCATTGAGTTCCCCACCTCTGTCCATCTGTCCCTAAGGGGCACTGTTGGCTGCCATGGAAAGGGTGCTGTCTTAGCTCCATGCAGCACAGTAACAAAAATCATGTGGCACCTGGGAAGGGAGGAGCTTCCTTTGGCGAATTCCCTGCACTGGGAATTCTGGGCAAGCTGGAGGCACAGATATGCAGGCATTTCCCAAACGACAGAACAGTGCAGGTGGTGTAACTGCACCAGCTGAGTGGGCACTTTCATCATGGGCAACGTGATGAAAGAATTAGCAGGATTTCATAGTTTTTGAAAAATTCCTTTTCCAAAATTAAGGAAGAATGTGTAGAAGGACTCAGTCCTCAGAGCTTTCATGACTGGGCAGGGCACACCAAGCTCATCAGTAAATAGGTTCTTTCAAAGGGCAACTCAAATAGGTACTGGCATGATCAGTGAAGTTCCTGTGCACAGTTTGCACCTATTCTTTATTCTCTAGCTTAGTGGCGCACAGAGCTCAGTGGGCTTTGTGTTCAAGGATAAATATTATCCGTCAGGGGATATGGAGCTAACAATCCCATAATGTATTGGGGGCAGAGCACACTGGGCCAAATGCATTCTGGCTGGAAATCCTGTGATTTGAGAAGGCTACAACACATTAATTTGACCCAACGTGCTTTGAATTTAGAATAGATGCCAAGTAGTAAACGTTCCCATGTGAAAATAGCTAACATATCGCTTAGAGACCAGTATGTTCCAATGAAATGCATGAACTTCAAGGCTTTTTTCCTTTCCAGGTGAATAATGCAAGAATAAATTAAAAGCAGGAAACTCTGATAAGTGCTACAAGGATGTCCATGCTTCAAAAACATCAATCCTCTTCTTCTCTGGCTCCCTTTTCAACACCTTCTTCCTCTTTCTTCTCACTTCCAAAGTTCTGAGACAGAGTGCTGCCAAGCCTGTTATCTGGGGCCAGGAGAGGTTTTTCTATACTCCAGCCATTTGGAGTACTTACTGCAGCTCTCTTAAAATACAGGGAGACTGACCAAAAAGCAATTACTACTGAGTTTATACAAGACAACACTGGGCTTCAGGTTCTTTACCTTTGTTTTGTCTTTAAAATTCAACTCGGAAAGGGTAGCTTCCAAGTTCCCTGCAGGTCCCCAAATGTGAGGTCTTCCAGCTGAAGCAAGCTTTCCAAAAGATCTTCTGAAGTGCATTGGAGTCCTTCTGACTTTAATAGGGCCTTTTGTTTTAGCCTTTATTGACATCAGGAGGTTCCTATTAACTTGTGATCTCTTCACCTTTTAAGCCGTGGACTTGCAGTTCTTCAAATATGTCTTCTCTCAGGTAAAATATGAATACTTACCAAGACTTCTGAGAGATTTAGCAGTTGCATTGAAATCCAAACTTGAGATCTCCAAACTCCTTTTCATAAACTTTGCACCCTGGAAATGTCTAGGATCCCTACCTAGTGCCACCAGCAAAGTTCCCTGAACATCTAAATTCCTGTCTCAAATTAGGTACCACCTCCTCATTCCAGATGATGTTGACCTTACTAGCACACCAAAGGAACACAATTTGAAGTGGGAATGGTAGAAAGGTGTTTCTCTGAATCTCGATTTAGAAGGCTAATTATCAAATCAAAGGAGAGATTATTGCTGCAACCTCACCTCAGGTTGCCTGTTTGACCAGTTTGATGTAACACCCATCTTGATAAACTCCTTGCTTTCTACTTCTCATCTGTGGGTGCATACATTTCCACGTAAGTTGACAAGTAAAAAAGTTAGCAACTGACTTTGTTTTGTTTCTTTTTCTGTGTCCTCTACAGTATTGTAATGTCAGTTTGAGCTTTACTGTCTCCCTGAAATGGAGGAGGAAAACTGACAAATGTTGATCCATCTTTTGAATATTAAACCATGCTGATAAAGGGCAAAGCCAGTAATTCCTCAGTTCATAGAATCATCCGATTGGAAAAGACCTCTGAGACCACTGGGTCCAACCGTACCTGTCTCCTTACTAAACCATGTTCCTAAGAAACTCATCTACCCGTCTTTAGTTAGATGCCTTTGATACAGAATTATCTTGAAGAGGATATAGACAAGGCTAAGCTAGTATTGTGACTTTCCCCAAAGCATGGAAAACCAAAGATAAGTATAAGCCAGATGTTCTCTCCTCTTTATGTTGCAGTGAAGGCTCCAAGTTGCCAAGATTCGGTCAGATCTGCCCAGCTGGAAGATTTCTCCATCAGGAGTGAAAGATGATGGCTTTCAGCCATGACATTCACTGCTCATTAGGGACAACTTGTGTTTTATCCTAATTTTCAGCTGCTCAAATGTCCATAAGGGACTGGAAACATCTGAACTGCTCATGTCTAAGGCAAAATTTTAAGATCTGAATGCAAGAGTGGGGCTGACCTTTCAAGTCTATCCCTGGAGGTCTAAACATGATCATTTCTATCAGCTACCTGCTTTTCCTTTCCGTTCCTTCTCTCTAATGTCAGTGGGGAACTGCTTGCCTAGAAATACCAGCATGGATAGGACTTCACAGACACTGAGATACTCTTTAAATTACTCAGTTTTTATATATATCCACACTAAATAATCAGAAGTGCCACCATGCTACAAATGTATGTTTTCATCATTATTTTCCCTTCCTCCATTTTTAAATGCACGGATCAATTTGATCTTCATAAAAACAGGAGACAAAGGCAAGACTGTGTCCTTGGATGCATCCCCATGGATCCAGGAGTCTGGTTGCTGGTGCCAAACGGACTCTGTGCACAGCACTGTATTCAGCTCTGCCAGCACATTTCTTGCTCCCCACTAACTTATGATGTCACTTGGAGCAAAACTCATCTCAATATCTTACTTTTATTACAGTAACTGTGTCATGAAGCTGAAAATGAAAACAGCAGTACCCTGGCCTCTCAGCTGATCTAAAAAGAAGAGCTGCATCAGTTTATGCCAGTTGAGGGTGTGGTTCCAGCTGTTTGGGGAGTTTGGGCTCAGAGTTTTTTTTCCCTGCAAGCTGTTTGCCATAACCTCAAGGATATTAGAAAACTGTTAACATCAGCCAGTTGGGGACAGGAGTGAAAAAACCCTGAAAATTTAATATAGTTGCAGAGCACTTTGGGTTTTTTTCCGTTAGCTGATATTCTCAGGTTACCAGAAAGGAATTCACTGTACTTCTCCGCATTCACTGGTAGCGAAACAAGAGATTGAAAGATTTTAGAACAAAAAGGTAGGTCAAAAACTAGCAGTGCTTATGCTGGGGTTTGGGCCTTTATAAATACAAGGCTGATTAGTCATCTATTTCCCAGCCCTTTGCAATAAGACTAGGAAGTGCGGGATATTCATTGTCTTCAGCTCGCCACTGCTGGTTTGCTCCAACAGCTATGCATCCCACAAAGGACTGACAGGCTGGAAATGTCCATGCCAATCTGCAGCTGCCTTTAATCATACGGAGATTTATGAGACACTCCCCATACCCCTGTGGAGATCTAGAAACTGTGCTTTTTTTTTTTTGACTTGACATACATTTTTCCATTTAAGATTAAGAAGTATGAGCCCTATTAGTCTGCATCGCAGCTAGGAAGCAGAAGGGGTAAAGCTCTGTCTGAAACGGGGGAAATGATGATGTAATTTTGAACCGTTAAGGACTGAAGGGATTAAAAGATTTGGAGCAGAATGTGGAAAGTCTCTGATGTTGCATACAGTAGGGCTATATTGCCTACCTCATCATCTGGACAGAGAAGGCCTTTTTCCTATTTACCAGTTTGGGGGTTGTTGTTATAGCTGCGCAGCTCATGAGCACCACTGCACTTAATACTCCATCGTTATTTCCATCATAAACTCTTTTTGCCCTTGAGGGACTACAACATCACAGCAAATATTTGCTGCAGGGTAAAGCTTGCCACTAAGGTCTGGTCTCAAGCCTAAGAGGAGCAGGAGCAAGAGGCAGGATCAGGCTTGGAAGCTTTCCACCTTATAGTAACATTACACTTACCTCATTTTCTAAAATGAACATTCCCAGCCATTATCAACAATCACGGACCAAAGACTGGTGCTCCTTTTCCATGGGTTTGAATATCTTGCTGTCCAGTCCGTGCGAGGATTTATACCCTGGCCGGTTTGGTGGTAGGACATGCGCCCTGGGTGATCCCGGCCAGACACAGCTCAGCAGTGCTGGTGACTCCAGGCAGCAGGACTCTTGCTTTGGTTTCGTGCTTTCTGACACACCAAGTAGCAGCTGTATGAAGAGGGAAGTGGCTGTTTTCCCTCAGCCTCCCCTTGGCAATTCTGCCTTTACAAAAGAAGTCCAAGAGAACAGGATTAAGTCATCACATGGTATAGACATTACACTATTATTCTGTGCGGCTGAAGTCCTATAGCTGGTCTTGCAGGGTTGTCTTCCAGCAGCTCAACAGGATTTGAGATCTCACTGGTTCTTTCTATAAAGAGAAGAAATTCACTTTTTTTTTTTTTAACTCCATAACCAAAACCTCTTTATAAACTCAAATCCTCTTTATCAACCAAACCTAATTTCTCCGAACAGAGCAGGAGTCAAAAACCATGTTGGGCACCACCTGGTACCATTGCAAACAACTACTCACCCATATTCTCTCTCTCTTTCGGTGTCGTTTTCTTGAGGTTGGGCTCTAAGCACACCTGCAGCTGTAGCTCAGGTCCCATGCTGCCTTTTCTGTTTGCTCCCTTGCCCACTGTGCTGTTCCTTTCACCTACAGACACACAATCACAATCAGAGCTGTACACTGTCCTGCTCATATGGTCAAAAAATGCTTTCGTTAAGGTTTTTTGGTTTTTTTAAGTTTTTTTAAGTCTGAGTTTTCCAGGTAGACATCTGTCCATATCAAGCAGATGATATGGATATCAAGCTATGAATAAGTTAACAAATGTCAAGGCAATAAATTATTTCTTAGTCTCTAAGAGCAGAAGTGATATTTTGACAAGGGTTCTTGCCAGGCTTTAAAGGATGAACAAACTCTTAAAGGATGAACAAATCAATGTTCTCCATCAATGCTCTAAACACATGGAAGGTAAGCAGGCACACAAAAAAGTGAGTATATCATCTAATAAAAATCTGATTGAGAAACTGCATTGCAAATATATTTTCAAAGCCTGTTCTGTAATTACTCTGCTATATGGAAACACAGCATGAGTTTGTGGTCTGCTATTAGTTTTAATCGCAAAGCAAGCAAATAAAATCAGCCATTTATGCATATTGAAATAATTTTAAGGGCCTGATAAATCTGCAAGAGCAATCAGGGTTGCAAATCAGAAGTTATTTAAAAATCTAGGTGCGTCAGTCTATTTCAAAAGGCTTCCAAAGACCTGCTTTCTTATCTACCTCCACAGTCAGAAAATAAATGAGCATAATACGCTCTAATAAAAACTTTCACAGGATCCTTAGATGAACAGAAGTAGCACAGGAACTCTCTGTAAGGTGACTGTAAATCAAAAATGAAACAACAGTTTTAGAGGAGCCTTGGGGATTTATATCAGCTGAAGACCAGGCCATACCATTGCAGCATACAAGCTGGCTGTAAAGACAGTTAAATGAATCTTAAAAACTTTTAAAGAGATCCTATTTACTTTCAGAAATGGCGAGTGATTTATAGGATTCATATTCCTGTATTATTTTTATTTTTTATTTTATTACATCGTTCATCCGGGGTCAATTGAGGCTTCAGAACTCTCCAGCCCTGGGCTGTGCCTGTTTCAGGGGCAAATACAAGACATAATGAGGAAGGGAAGTAATTTCTATCTGTCCCATACCTGGGCATACATTTACGCTGGGGACTGCAGTGCTGCTTGGTAGGGGAGAGGTTATAGCACCGTGCTGCAGGCAGGTAGGTCTGGACATAACTTCTGTAGAGCACAGCAACCTTCTTGGATGCCAACAGGAGCACTGAGATTGTCCAAACAGAACTGTTTTCAGCAGCATAAAACACGTTTAGCAGATACATCCTGCTTGGTTCCTGATATATTTATTGAGGTGCTGGAGCGTGCGCAGAGAAGGGCAATGAGGCTGCTGAGAGGCTGGAGAACAAGCCCTATGAGGAGAGACTGAGGGAACTGGGGTTGTTTAGCCTGGAGAAGAGGCTGAGGGAGACCTCATCACTGTTTACAACTGCCTGAAAGGAGGCTGTGACGGGTGGGTGCTGGGCTCTTCTTGAAAGTGGTAAGCGAGAGGATGAGAGGAAATGGATACAAGTTGTGCCAGAGGAGGCTTAAACTGGACATCAGGAAGAACTTCTTCACTGAAAGAGTGGTCAGGGATTGGAACAGGCTGCCCAGGGAGGTGGGGGAGTCACCATCCCTGGAGGTGTTTAATAGACAGGTGGATGAGTTCCTTAGGGACAGGTTTTAGTGGGGAGACAGGCATGGCTGGACTCGATGATCTCAGAGGTCTCTTCCAACCTCATGATTCTATGATTCTATGATTCTATACTACACTGTGGTAACAGAAAGTAATCCTGTGTAAACTCGAGGACACCTTGTGGACATTGTCTCACATTTTTGCTTGGGTTCGTACAAATCTGGTGATCATCTTAATTAAAAAGAGAAGGACTGGGTGACACAAGTACACACATGGATATAGTATTCTTATTTGGAAAGGCCAGAAAACCATAATGCCTTTGTAAAAAGTCCCTCCCCAGCTTTTTTGTAGGCCCCCTTCAGGTACTGGAAGGCCTCTGTAGGTCTCTATAAGGGCTCAGAGCAATTACAAATAACCATCCAGCAGAAGATTTCAGTGCTCAGACTGAGTTCTGCAGCCTTTTTACGGATCTATTTTGGTGGCTATGGATACCAGCAAGAGTGGTGGCGAAGTATCTCAAGATACTTTTGTTACTTTAAAAAGTATGTCAACATACCTTGTAATAAGTGATGCTTCCACAATTACAAGCAGCAGTTGACTGAAAACAACAGCCTGTTTTACCCATACTAAATTTGTGACCCATGGCTGTCACCTGGATAGCTATACTGCACCATCAGTCAGTCCTTATGCCTGGAAAGAGTTTAGTCCCTCCTTCCCTAAGCCCTGACAGACAGATGGACTTTTGCCATCAAACTGAAGGGAAGCTCCCCTTCCATTCCAGATGCATGAAATTAAATCTGTACGTTCTGGTCAGTATTGCCATTGCTGGCTCTCACAGGGTTGTTTAAAAGGGCTTTTTCCCATTGTTTTTCTAAGGACCTACCCAAAAGTATTTCCATCCAAACCATCATCACGCAAGACTCCAGCAGAGGAGGAAAGAACAATAGCGCACAAGGTTCCAAGTTCAATAGCAATTTCAAGGATTTCGGCTGTCACAGTTAATTAGTGGCAGTTTCTCTCATGCTGCCTTTGCTTAACCCCTGCTGGACAAGGCTTGGAAAACTGCTGGCTGAGAGGGCAAGAGAGGTCAAAATACCAGTTCTGTAGCAGCCCAGAATTATTAAGAAAGCAAAACTAAAAAATGTGAACATGTTGAGAAGCAAAAATTTCAGACAAAAATGGAATTCAACTTCTATTTCCACTTTCTTTAAAGGAAGAGTTTCAAGCCTGGAGGGTGGGGTCCAGAGTCCAAATTTGGGGTAGGGTGATTTTAGAAAGTTGAACACAGTCCAACTGTTGTTCTAGGGCAAAGACTTCCCAACTTGAGGGTATTTAAAACAAAAAAAAATCTGGATCCTGATCTGAAATCTGTGGTTTGGGCTCGTTTCTAAACCTTTCTTTTGCTTGCAAAATAGAAAAGGCATCCTATGGCAAGCAACTGTAGAAAACCACTGGAGCTATGCTTGCTTATAGAATGCTACTCTGGCGTGCCTTCCCTTACAAAAGGTGTGGTGTCGTTGCTAGATACAAGATTGAAAGCCAGAAAACTTGGGAAATCCAATGTTCCCAAACACCCCCGCACAAACCATGTAGGTGCAGCCTTTTCCCTTGCAGCTCAGGGCAGCGGTCCTTCCCCAGCAGTTACCAGCCCACATGAGGAGGATTGTTAGCCTGTTGCAGTCATCACTTCCGAAACGATACTTTTACCCCAGTCCATAGTGGGTCTCTTGACAAGGGGCAATCCCCAACACAGGATAAGCATGACCCAAACCAGCCCAGGTCTCATGAGAAGGCCGTGTCCCCTTGGTTAGATCAGGTGGTCATGGGGATGCCCCTTATTTCAAGGTAAAACTTGTCCCTCGCGCATCCAGGGGACAGTGAGATCTCCCTAGGCCACAGCTTGGGACAAGGGTCAATGGAGGAAACCATGGCACAGGGATTTCAACCTGCAATATGAGAAGACCCCTGTTTTATGGGAGGTTGGCAGCCCTGGCAGGCACTGCTTGCTATATGCAGCCCTCTGAGCCAGTTTGTTACTCTCGCAGCAACGAGGTCGATTCAACCTGTGAGACAGAGGGAGCAAGAACACAGCAAGACTTAGTACCTCTGCCTATTCCAACACAGCCTCCTGCATCATTTAGTCGCCAAACACGCTGCTACCCCTGCCCATCAGCTTGTCCAGCCTTGGCAGCTACTGGCAGGACCTGTCCCACAGGAGCCTCCTCCTTCCACGAGCAATTTGTGGGCAGAAGCAGCAGCTCAGCTCCGCACAGGGGATCAGTACTGCTCCCCTGGGGAACTGTTCCAGTGCTCCACCACCCTCTGGGTGAAGAACCTTTTCCTAATGTCCAAACTAAAGATTGCTGACTGGAAGGCTACTGTTATTGGGTGATGGTTTACAGTTATTTAACAGCTATTTAACTCTCAGGGAAACAGGAGGCTTGAGTCCTAGTTCATCCCCAGGGGAATCCCTTTGCTTGACTGATGTAAGGAGGCACCCCGACACCACCTCGCTCTGCTGTTTATGTGTTGTGTGGCAGAGCAGGAATCCATCAACCCACAGACAGCACTGTCTCTCCAAGAGGCAACATCAGCTGCCTCTTGGCCCAGCTTGCCTTTATCCTGAACACACGAGGGCTGGGGCTGTCCCTTGTAGCATCTTTCTGCCATGCTTTCCTGCACCTCACTGGAGCTCGAGGTCAGCAGTGCCCAGTCTTTGCTGTCCCCATACAACATCGTGCTTCACACCCTCTGCTTCTACTTTAGTGCACTCTTATCCTGCTGGGGGAATGGTGTCACAGATGGGAATGGACCAAAATTAGGGGTTCTCCTGTGGGATATGGTAAAGGTAGCTCAGTAGAAATCAAGGGTCTAGTCAGAATATCCGGACTTTGGTGTTACCTGAAATACATCAGTTGTAGTTGCTGGTGGCATTCCTAAGCCTTCTGTCCTTGCAAACAGCAACAGCTGAAGCATGTTTAAATCATTCAGGACATCTGCAGACAAAACAAGAGGCCCTGACATTCAAAGAGAAGGCTTGTCACAGTCTCTCTGACAGGTCTCAGGATTTGATAGGGATGGGGAGGGAAGCTGACAGCAGGTGGAGAACTTCAGGTTAATTATCCTGAATAATTTGCCTGCAGGTGCTGTGCAGGTGGTCTGAGCCCTTTGGCACTGACCTAAGATAAGCAATGGGAATCCAGCATCCGCCACTGCTTTGTCAGAGCTGAAGGCCTGGGATGCTGAGAAAAATCCAAATTCTACATTTTAATCCACTGTTAATGGTTTAGAGTTGTTTCTCTAAATGCTTTGGAAGAGGAGTAAGAAGTTTCATCCCAGGCAAAAGTTTAACTCTCTTCACTTTAGTAGATTTCTAGATGCCAACTTGAAAATAACCCCAAAGTGAAGAACTCTCTTGCAGGTTAGGAGAGTATTCATCAGCTACACCCAGCAGGAATTTAAAAAACAAACCAAAACACACATTCTTTCCTGAGGCTGGTGAGAGAGCTAGTGGGAGTCACACTCTATTGAAGAACCGCCCTCTGATGTCTTGGGATAATCTAGGGTTTTAGTTAGTGGTAAACACTTTACTTCCTCATGAAATGTGATCGAATTTTTCTTCTCCGGATCACAGGATCATAGACTCACAGAATGTCCTGAGTTGGAAGGAACCCACAAGGATCATTGAGTCCAGCTGCTGTCCCCACATAGGACAACTCCAAAATTCACACCATGTGTCTGAGGGAATTTTTCAAATGCTTCTGGAATATTGTCAGGTTTGGCGCCATGACTGCTTCCCTGGGGAGCTGTTCCAGTGCTCCACCACCCTCTGGGTGAAGAAACTTTTCCTAACATCCAACCGACTCGAAGGCTACTGTGACTGGGTTAAGGTTTACAGCTGTTTAACCACACTTTATTTTAAACCTAATTCTCAATACGTATGAAACTTGAGAGAGGTTTCTAAGGTGAAGTGATAATTCATACCAGTGAGAGCCAAACTCTAGAATATCCAAAAAATCCCATTTCTAGAAACAAATAGAAAAGCTACACTGGTATTCTGTGCTTTGACATAAAAGAATATGTTATGAAATAAGGCTGATAGTACATGCTATTTGCTCTATCAGTTTCTAAAATCAGATATATCATACAGTCTCAAGCTTCGTCAGGGGAAGTTTAGGCTCAATATTAGGAAAAAATTCTTCACTGAAAGGGTGATTGGCCATTGGAATGTGCTGCCCGGGGAGATGGTGGAGTCACCATCCCTGGAGGTGTTTAAAGGGAGATTGGATGAGGCACTTAGTGCCAGGGTTTAGATGATGAGTAGGTGTAGGTGTTGGGTCATAGGCTGGACTCGATGATCTCAAAGGTCTTTTCCAGCCTTGTGATACTGTGATGCTGTGATACATTTTTTAGCATTGCATGTGCAATGCTTGAGTTTCATCCCAAGAAGAAATCATAAGCCTTTCCACACCTGAGGAACACATTGGTCAAGACTTAGTATAGGCTAATACCAAATTTACCAAGAAACTAAAAGCTCTGCTCACATACTCAGGGCCAAAGTTCTGGATGGGCCTAGAAAAATTCTTCCTGGGGAGTTCTCATTCAGATCGCAGAAGATTCCCTTGAACCCAGCATGGACTGAGAATACGAATGCCCTCCCATTAATTATAGGGTTAGGAAATTAAAAATATTCAGAGTCTACTTCAAAATTCACTTCTTTCACAAAAGTTGTGCTCTGATATCGAAAGCTGGAATGCAACAAGGAGGTACAGAAAAGGATCAAAAGAAAAGGCTGTTCAAAGAAGGAGAGACTATGAGTATTGAAACCAAAGGGATTCCAGGCTGCTGGGCATATCTGAAATCTATATTCCAACTTTACAGCTGGAAACCTGCCATACTATAATAGAAACCATTATTTTAGTACCCGCTTTGTGAAAGAAAGGGCACCCTATGACAGTTTTTTAAGTTCTTTGGCAGGGAGCTAAAAGCAAGTAGGTTTTGCTTTTGGGGCAGTTATGAGGCAGTTCCGCAGCGTATAACTTTTTGAGTAATAAATATGTGGAGACTTGTAACTGCTAGTGCATGTACATGTGGGCATCTTGTCACCTCCCTTGACCCAGCTGGTTTCGGAGCGTTTCCACAAGGAGAATACATACGCTGAGTTGCAGCCAGATGCCACCCCACTGCCGTTCTGTTTATTTTTAGGAAATGCGAACTGATCCCCATTTGCCAGGACACGGTGGAATCAAACAGCAGGAGGCTGTTTTCTTTGATCACCCTTTAGGCCTTGCGCTCGCTACCACACAGCCCCAAAGTTTTTGTTCTTTTTTCTTTTCCAGGATGTGCTTTATGTTTGCTTTATCCCTCGCTGGTTTAGTCCACTCCGCTCTATCAAATAGCATCAACCTCTTTATTATAGGCAACAGAAATATTCTGGGAATGTCCTGATATCCTTCTAGCCTCACAAGCTGGTTGTTCACCTTTTGTCCTGTGTCCTACTCTACGTTTCTTTCAGTTGCTACTAAATAAAGGGGTTGTTTCACAGAAGGGAAGACAGCAGTGACCCTGCCACCACTAACCTGAGACCAAATACACTCTTTGGGAGCCTGTTTTCAAGGGCAACAGCATGCTCTGCCCATCTTCTCCTGTCTCTTGCGTGGTCTCCACCAAGCAAAGCCTGTGGACCGATTACAAATGGCACAAGCATAATCAGACAACCACTATTTTTCGTCATGATGTTTTCATACCGTGAGCTCAGCCTGCATTCTCTCCTATGCAATTCTCTTGGGGGATTTTTAATCTTCCTGCTTGTTTTTGTTCCATCTGTCTTTTCAGGGATTCCCCAAGGAATATTTATTCTTTCCTTGGAATTTGCTGTCTCTTTCATAAACCCTTTCTCACTTCTATAAAAACTTATCCAGGACAGAACTCCCTCCAGTTTCCAATTTAATTTTATTCCTGGGCAGTTTATACCCAGTTGTTTCCATGCTGTGGCTGTGCCTTAGCTTGAGTAACTCTTTTCCATCCCTGGTGTTCTCCTCCACAATGCATGAAAAGTAAATTGTTTCTTTTCAGGGCACCTCAGATTTCTTTTTGCTTCAGATGGGTTGCCTTGAGCTTATCACAGACCCCTTATAAACAGTTTATGAGTTCCCCTTCAAAGACTTCGGCATGCTTTGGGATATCGGCTAAATACAACAAGCTCGACAAAAGGCATGTACCACGCAGCAGCCTCATTGTTAGTGGATGGTGCATTTTGAAGCTGAAAGCCATCTCTTTAAATGAGTACAAGCCTTGTCCTGCACCAACAGCAGAGCTTTTCTTCTCCCGTCTTTTATATCCATCACTATTCCTCCAGATCTAATAAGGGAAGCCCAGCTGAATCCACTATAGCGTTCTCTTCGTGCAAACAATAGCTGCCTTTTACAACAATGGAATTAAACTTTCCAATGTTCACTCAGAAACTGGTGTTGCCATCTAATTTCGTAATAAGAACTGGAGGAAGGTCTGAGCTTGATTAGAGGTTTAATTATGCTTAGTTAATCCACTTTCTCAGCAGTGTACAAAACCTCTTCTCCTTTTGCTACTATTAAGTGGTAGAGTGATTGCTTAATGAGCCCATTTCTGCCAGTACCTGGACCAGCTTAAACACTTATAACTTTACGGGATCTGGAAAATAAATCCTGATTCCTTTTCAGAAACTGTCTTAAACTGTTGTTTTCCCCCATTTAGAGGTACTGCGCTGTGCTGGCATTACCCCAAGAATAATTCTGAGGACTTGTTTGCACTCTACCTTTGTCCTCAGCCCTTTGTCCTTCCACACAAACATCTGCAACAGCCATATCTGCAGTCAATCTTCATTGCTGCTTATCAGAAATGCTCAGCAGGCTGGCAGGAATCCATCCTTGATCCACAAAAGCCCAGAGTCCCCAAACTTCTGTTCAGGTCTCAACCATGCTGCACTTTTCCTTTCTTGGAAACTTATAAGAGGACAAAGTTGCTATGACTGTTTCTATCCCTGGAGGCAAAAGGAGTCATGCACTGCAAATGAGGTGTACGTACCTGCCCTCCCTACCCGGAAACACATGTTAAAAAGGGAATTTCCACATAATTTTTCTGAACACCTTTCCTCACCTTGATCAAACACAATTCAGAGTGGTCAGTAATTCCTTTGCTACCTTGGCTAATCAGTCTTTGGGATCAAATCCCAGAGATGCAGTTTTTGATCCCTGTTTAAGCCCTTTTTTTGGACAGATTGCCCCATCACTGACACCAATCAAAGACATAGGGTTTGGATTCCTTGTTCCCTACCTGTTTACATATGCCTACGTCCACTGCCTGTGCATGCTCCCAATGTTTAGGTTCAGGTGTCAGTGTGTCTCCTATCCATGGCTGCCATGACCTAAACCCCCATAAACTGACTCTGCAGCTTTGCATCACCTCCTTCTCTAGCGCATGTTGGGAGAGAAGCTTGTACTGGCCTCTTCTGAATTTCTGTTCTGGATTATTTTTTAGGTTAAAGGCTCTTCCTGCAGCCAAGATTTTTTTTTTTCTTTAATTGCAAAGTGAAACACTTTTTTACCAGAACTATTTTTCCTCCTTTTCATGTCAATGCAATTTTTCTTGTTTTACAAGGATTGAACAATGTTTCAAGGCACGAGCCACCAGCATCCCCTCTCAGCAGCGCTACGTTCAGAACGATCTACTTGTATATTCCTCTATAAAGCTGCTGCTGCTTCTAATGAATAGCTGTAAAAACCAAGTCATGTTCTGTAACCATTTCTACAGCCTCTTGGAGAGCCTTCTTTTCTTTCACTAATACTGAATGTCAAATCCACTTGTGAATTTGTAAATAGATCCATTGCCAGTTCATCCTAGACTACCTCACTGTGTCAGGAACACACATTTCCTCTGCTTCTCTACCCTTTCAAATAGGGCATCTGCCTTCCCTCCACTTAAAGATTCTGACATTTCCCAGGCCAGCTTAGGCTAGTGGCTGGTGCCAACCTGTATACCAAGGACAAAGTCTACAAGGTCTTCAGCATTTTTTTTTCTAGCAGTAAATCTTAGCGGCAAATTTGGGCTACTCAAGTTCGTGCTTACAAACTCATCTGCGTTCATCCTTCCTAGTCAGCCTGTTAGACCATAATGTTGAGCTAGACTAAAAAAAGGCCTTTGAGCTATTTTCCTTGCCCTCTGCAATTTTGCATTCTTTCAGAAAATAAAACCCCCCTCATTCGTACTTCTTAGTTACTGATGAGTACAGAAAAACACTACAAATGTCATGTTTTAGCCAAATTCTGTAGCTGTCCCAACTCCTACACCAAGACAGCTGACTTCACTGTCTTCTGTGACCCTTCTGTCACCTTAGTCAGGCCTTTATTCAGCTTCTGAACAGCATTTGCAGAATCAGGAATCAAATTGCTGCGTCATCATCTTCTGCATCATCAGGCATTATATAGTGGGAGGAATATAAGAAAATACATCAGTCTTTTCTCTTTTTAGAATGTATTTTTAGGCTTTTTCAGGTTACATCAATCTATTTTTAGGCTAAATGACTAACCTCTTCACTCACCTTCTGCTGGTTTGTCCTGACAGCAGAAGGATGGTTCAAAGAGATGTGTGTAGTTTATGTTGGGTTGTGAGTATACAGCTCAACCTCCTGTCTCCATTCCAGCTGCCAGTACTGTTTCTGCTAAAGTTGTGCACAGAGAAAGGGCATAAGAAACAAATTGTGTGTCTGACCATAGCAAAGGGAGGAGAAAACCAGCAACCACCACATTTTCTTTCAGTTAAAGTAAAAAATGTAGCAGATAGGTGAGTTTAAATGTGTGCTGTCATTCACTTGTCATGAATGTCCACAAAGCTACAAAAGAAATGGTAGTTGCTGTGATGCAGCATGATCTAAGATGAGATTGAGTTCAAATTTTGAGGTTATTTTTTTTAAAGAATAAAACAACCAAAGCTCAAGGCCAGGCTGGATGGGACTTTGAGCACCCTGATCCAGTGGGAGGTGTCCCCGCCCATGGCAGGGAGTTGGGACTGGATGATCTTTAACGTCCCTTCCAACCCAAACCATTCTATGATTATATAATGCCACACTCCTCAGTAAAGGAAAATACCCACCATCTTCAATTTGACACAGGTTTTTTTACCATTTGCTAGACGACAGCTACGCCTCCCCCCTTAACACGTGAGTTGCTTTCATTATAGAAATACTTTTTATTTTTCCTTTAAAAGCCAATGGAATGTGGACAATGAACAATTTCGCATTTAGAAGCCAACTTTTCATCACAGTTTATCCTTTTGATTTGGAAACTGGCTCATTTAAGCTGGAAAATTTCTGTGAAATGTTGCAATAAAAGAGGCTCTATTTTTGCATTAGCTGAAATATGCACACACAGAAACCCAAGTGATATAAAAGTGAGCAAACAAAGAAGTGCCCAGCCCAGAAGCTCCAAGTTACTTAAAATTTCTTATTTCAAGTACAAATGCCACATAGATCCTTGCCATCTCTAATAATAATGCAAGCTGCCACCCAACAACAGCATATTTCCACTAGGCAGTATATTTTTCCCTCTGAAACACAACTTAGCAAATGTGGCTTTAGCTGCCTAAATGTCTATCTAAGTCTGTTGCAATGTGCTGTAAACTTCCAAGACATAAGTCACATGTCATAAACACACAACAGTTTCTGGATTTGCTTTAGGACTAAAAGGTTCCTGGGCAAAACCAATGCACTAAGGAAGAAATCCTATCCTCTGGGGTTTTTCCCTGGTTCCCTAGAAGTAGCTTCTCACTGATTTCACCGCACTGCTTCCTGCCTACTTCTCTGCATGCCATTTTACATTATAAATAAGATCCAACCCGGTTCCAGTGATCAGAAATTGGAATATCTTGCCTTTCTCTATTGCAACGGAGAGTAGTAATTGCACTCACCCTTTGAGAAAAAAAAATAAAAGGAGAATCCAAATCTAGGATAGGCTTCTGGCCAAAGCAGCTCAGATTTCATGTCTCTGTGGCAGATGAGATGGAAAAAGTACAGGTTAGGACTGGGCAGCATCCTCCAGCAACAGAAGCCCTATTTCTGGCAAACTTGTTTCCAAAGTTCGAGTGTGTGACTGAAGTTATGGCTTTCAGACTAAACACAATAAAACTAGGCACAAGGACACATTCAGACACTGAACCACAGTTTGAGGGAAGGGTATCTTTTTTACATTCATATGAAGCCTACATATACTTGCTAAGCAGATATTTATAGACCGTGACTGCATGGACTCTGATCTACAGTCAAGAAGCTGGATAAGTTACATTAATTCAGTGTTGCCAGTTTAACATAATTTCCTTTCAACACCATGACAAAATAGCCTTGATTTTCACACCTGTAAAATGGGGATAATACTTATCCCTTTTACAGGGGATAGTGTTAGAAACATTAGATTATTTGTGAAAATGCCTTGTAGAAGCACCAACCGCTTACTACAAAATAATTTTATCTATACTGGACAGTATTAGACGGACAGAGCTGAAATTTAAACTGAGAAAGTGCAGGAGAAAGGAAGGATCACTTCCTGTCAGTCTGATGTGCTCTGCAAGTGCGACTGCAAGAAAAAGAAGAAGGGATCTTTTGCAAGAAAAAGTTTTTTCAGCCTGCTTGCCCCCAGGTTGTGCTTACGCAAAGAACTCCTTCGCAGAGAAAGCCACAAAGATGATCAGAGGGCTGGAGCATTTCCCTTATGAGGACAGGTTGAAAGAACAGGGGCTGTTCAGCCTGGAGAAGAGAAGGCTCTGGGGAGACCTTAGAGCAGCCTCCCAGCACTGAAAGGGGCTACAGGAAAGTTGGGGAGGGGCTCTTTATCAGAGAGTGCAGGGATAGGACAAAGGGGAATGGTTTTTAAGCTGAGAGGAGATTTAGATGACATATTAGGAAGAGATTTTTCCTGGTGAGGCACTGGCACAGATTGTCCAGAGAAGCAGTGGCTGCCCCATCCCTGGAGGTGTTCAAGGCCAGGCTGGATGGGGCTTTGAGCCCCCTGATCCAGTGGGAGGTGTCCCTGCCCATGGCCGCAGGGTAGGAACTGGGTGATCTTTACAATCTCTTTCAACTCAAACCATTCTATGATTCTATAATGCCACAGTCCTCACTAAACCCTTTCCTCGCTCACCCAATGTAAGAGGAAAACCCAGTCCTTTCACCTAAACTCAAATTTCCTTGGATTCCAGAGGAGCTATGGTGCTATGTGCCTATCTCTCACGATCCTGCTGTGTGCAGTTGTCCCCTCTGGTTGCAGCCACCACGGTACAGCTGAGAAAGCAATGGAAAATCCAGCCAGCCAGGAAGATTTTTTTCTTGATTTCTGTGAAGTTCTCCACGTTTGGCAAGCTTTGTAAGTTCAGTAGTGGGAACTGAAAAGGAAAAACCATCACGTACAATTTTTCTGTGGCTTGCAAGAGTGAAATAAATCAAGAGATAAAACAACAAGTTAGCTGTGATACAAGATTTCATTTGTGAACGCTTAAAGCATTTGATCTCTGTACCTCTGGCTTCCAATTCTGGTTACTGCGACTTTATTATTTTAGCTATTTTGTAAGGCATAATCACACGTATCTCAGGAATTTTCTGGATGTGTTCCATATTCCCCTTTGTTGGTGTTAGCATGTTTCCCCTCTGCATGACTTGGATAGACCTCCATAACACTCTCCATTTGTCATTCCTTTCTGCCTTCTGATTTATCATCTGAAAAATTTCTACATGACAACAGTGAAGTCCCCATTGCCACCAGTAGGGCCAGCCATGCCTCATCATTATCTCCACCCCTTTGCTGCCTCATCAGACCTAGGCCAGGTATCTCTATCTGAGCCATGGTCACTCTGCTCAGGCAAACAGACACCCTCATATCTCCCACCCAAGGGGCAAGCACAAGGTGAGCTTACCATTGCCACCACCGTCCTGTTCATCCATCCACTGTGCTGGAGTTCACCTGCTTTTCCATCTCTTCACCTGCAGTGACAACAAATAGCGCAGCTTAGCTTCATGGGAGACCTGGGAAGCCACCTCAACCCCAATATGTATTATAGAATCATAGAATCATTCAGGTTGGAAAAGACCTCTAAGATCATCCAGTCCAACCATCAGTCCAACACCACCGTGTCTACCAAACCATGTCACGAAGTGCCACATCTACATGGTTTTTGAACACCTCCAGGGATGGTGACACCACCACTTCCCTGGGCAGCCTCTGCCAGTGCTTCACCACTCTTTCAGTAAAGAATTTTTTCCTAATATCCAATCTAAACTTCCCCTGGGACAACTTGAGGCCATCACCCGAAACTTTACCACCAGCCCCTGGTGCTGGCAGTCTGTACAGAGGAGACAGTGAAGAGTGAAAGAGGGGTCAGCAAACAGCCTAGTGTGTATTTGCATGTTGCTGGAAGCCCTGAAAATAGACCCCGCTGCCTCACCTTGTTCAGTCCCATATGAACTCTTCTCTGCCTCCAAATCCAAGTAACCATGGGGGTTGTGCAGGGCTCCTGTCCCCAGTGGGTCTCTGTCATCCCTGTTGTTAGATCTTAGCTACAACAGTTGAGTTTTTATTAAATATCCAAGTTTTCTTTTATCTTTTTCCAAAACAAGGAGCTTAAACCTTACAACAACATCTCTCGGAAATTTCAGCTCTCCTTTGGGGAGACATTTCTTTCTATTGAAGGGAAATTTTCCCAATTACTCTTTTCTGCTGCCAGGCACTGAGAACAGAGGCAGCTTGGGGCCAATCTCTCATCATTTCCTCAGGGACTCGAACATCCCAATCCGTACCCTTTACCTTTAGTTTCCCATTCTTGTTCCAGCCTGTCTGCTTGAATTTATGCAAAGGTGTAAGGAAAAAAAACCTCTTGGGACTGTCTGGCCCACGCTGCACCCACCACAGTAAAACCTCAGCTGCCGTACTACTGGTTCTTATCAGCCATCACACCTTAAAGTATAGAAGGTGTGTCTAATATTAGCCAGAAAACGTCACCATGAAGACCTGGACTTTTTCAGCTAATCGGTATTAATAACTTCCTATGTTTGAAGACAGCCCATAGGAAACACAGCCTGACTCATCTACCTTGTAATTAGATGAACTCCTCGAAAAAATGCAGGTGGCTGCACCACAAAGTCACATTAGCCAAGGTGCGGAATATACTTCAGACCAAAGGGCAGATAACAGCAGCAATAATTTCCTCCATTGATATAATATAAAAAAGCAGTATTTCTGACAGATTTGGCAACCGGCTGAGACTGGAAACTCAGTCATTTTCTCTCTCTCTCTTATCTCACCCAAGGGAAATCTGTAATATGCAGAAAGCCTTGATTTTTTGTAACGCTCTCACAAATTACTGGAAAATAATTATGCAGCAAAATTTCATGAAAACCAGAAGATATTCAGGCATATTTTCTATATAGGTTATACCTAGACCGTGATTCTTACTAAAGGTATTTGTTTCCTGTGTTCATTTTTTCCTGCCAAGTTCAGTCATACATCACTTTTATGTATCTGAAGGCCATGGTGTAATGCAATATGAAGCTATGAATGAGATAAAGTTACATATTCTCCATTGATTTTCCATTGTATCCATTATCTTTAATGCTGGAATGCAAGTTAGTGCGAGGGCCGGAAGCCTCCGCACCTCCGCTCTGACTGCTGCCTTATGAAAACCATCCTCCAGGGGCAGATAAAATCAGCTGTGAGTTGCAGAGAGGAGACAGGAGTTCCCCAAAGTGTCCGGCTTAATGGGGGAAGCGGGTGGCTCGCCTGTCTGTTGGAAAGAGAGGAGAGGGTTGACTCAGGGAAGGGGCCATGAGAGGCTGGGAGGAAAGCAGACAAGGGCTGGAAGTGAAGGCAGAGGAAGGAGAAGAGAGAGGGAAAGGAAGGGAGCATGACAGATCTGCCCCAAGGCTTCTCAGCACTGCTTTTTCATGTGTAACAAAGGAGGAAAGGAAGGAGATTTGTGGTCCATGATGCTACCCTGATGCTGCTGTTCCTGGCTGCAAAGTCCCCCAGGCACCACAAGCACCACTGCTTAGGAGAGCAGCAAGATGGCAGCCAGGGGTGCTCAAAAGACATTGCTCCCCAGTCTGGAGTCCCGTGGCAAGCAAGCTGAGGGCTCACTGCCATTGCTGCTCAGCCCCATGGATCAGGGCGAGCAGGGAGGAGGGTTTCAGGCAGCACCGGGGCTTGCCACCGCGGCAGCTCAAACCAAAGGCCGAGCATCGGCACTCAGGGGCGAGGAAGATGAGTTAGGGTTGGGAGGAAAAGCAGGATGCTGAGGTTTGCTGCCCAGATGGGCCCAATTGTGCTGTGACTAGAAGTTAACCTTAACTCTCTAATAAGCTTCTCAAAATGCATTTTTAAGGCCATGTGTTAACAGAAAACAACTGTTCAAATTTAGCAAGTTCCAGCACCACTTTCACCCTTGTTACGTCTGGGCTGCAGAAGTAAGAAAACACCACCGCCACTTAATTTTTCATTTCTCTCAAAGAGTGGTTAGTCATGCGAGTGGTTGTCTTGAATGATCCCACGCAAGCAATCCCAGCAGGATTTCTCTACGTGTGACTGGCTGTTCCTCCCAGGTAGCCAGAGCTTCCCATTGGGAAGGTAAAGGACTCCCCGCTTCTTTAGTGGCAGAGCTGTCTGTAATCTTAACTCCGTAGTCATCACTGCTGCCGCTCTAACGTATTTTTAAGATCAAAGTTCTTCTGCAGGATGAGTGACCTGTTCGTCTTCATCTGGCCCATGTTGCTCTGGCTACTCTTGTTGACATCTGTGACTAATTCATGATCTATGAAACCAAGCTGTGACCAATACAAAAAATCTTATTAAAACCCTGCCAAGTTGATTGGCTGGCATTTCCCAGCAGAGCTGCTCCAGAAGAGCTGGCTCTGAGTAACTCCACAGGGCAACAATTGTGGAATGAGCTTCTCATCCCAGCTTAGCTTGAAGCACATCAGCTCACAGCCATGGACAAGCCACCATGCTTCACCCATAACCCCGGGGACAGAGCTTAGGGACCTTTATGTAAATTTTCCTTCAGTTATTTGGCCTGGTAGAGAAGAGGCTCAAGCCAAGACAGAGAAAAACCATTCCAGCTAGCGCAAGAAAAATCTGGTACCTTGTTTTGCTGTTTTAGCGGGGAAGAGCACAAGCCAGGCTCCTTCCCGCCTGCCCCCCTCGCTCTATGTGTGTGTACGTGCATGTGCTGCGCAGCAGGACCCTTTTTCTCATTTAAACAGCCAATTAAAGCCTACTTTGGCACTTAGCACATGACATCAACTTGCAGTACTTAAGCTGCCTAGCACAGTGTGAATTTAATTTGATAAAGGGGCAACTAATAAAGATCTTGGAAGGCTGGTTAAAGTTCATTAAGCCTTTGCTTACAAGGTACAGTTCCCTCCAGTGCAAAAGCTTGTGTCTATTTTTTCTAAAGCTGTGTTATATCCTACCACCAGAAAAAGGTGCCTGTGTCACATCCCAACAGGGTATATTTAAAGTCTCACTGTCAAAGTCATGTCAGGCCTTGGTTCTTTGCCCAGAAATCTGCAGAAAGACAAATAAAAGCCCCTTTTTGTGTGTGCAGGGCAAGGAGTGCAACGCTGGTTGATGCAGGCAGGCTCCTGAGTGGGGAATTGGACTTCTGTCACACTGAGCCACATTCATCCTCCATCTCTTGGATCACCCATAATTCCAGATGGCTTTCATAAACAGATGAGGAGGCTTCTCTGAGTTCACTGGTTTAATGAAGCCCGTATGGCTGACTCATGTAATAAGTATTTAATCATGCTGATGAAAATCATTTTAAAAACTTCCACCACACACAGTGCTGTTCCCTGCCCAGCCGTGGAGCTGATAATGCACCATCACAGCCAAAGAACCTCTGTTTTCCAGAACATCTCCAAGTGCCTGCCTCAGCTTTCACCAAGGGGTTATAATTGTGCGCGTGCATTTGTGCGTTGCCATCCTCTAACAAGGATCCATTCACATTTGAAAATACTCATCAAATCACCTACAGAAATGTCACAAAAGGACTTCCTTTAAGCTCCACATTCCCTGTGCAGCTGTTTCAGAGGTCACTCAAGGGTTAACATGTCAGTGTTTATATCTTCTCATTAGTTTGTTTGTGCTCTCAAGTGCCCATGACTTAAAAATTTGAGGAGCTCAAGTGGTCTTCATTTGTAAACAGAGAAATGCACAAGACCTTGCAAATATTGAGTCATCTTAGGTGGAAATTATTACTCTTGTAAGAAGTCATTGTCAATGTCATGACACCAGCTTTCATCATTTCCCAAGCACGGACCTAAATTAATGGATGTAAATCCATCATGTGGCAACTGGTAGTCCACATCATTTCAGTACATTTTAAAATAGCTCCAAAAGTCAGTCCTCTTCCTCTCCTCCAGAGACAACTGAGAGTCAATGGTTCCTTCAGAGCAGGCTGCACGCAGAAGGTGGGGGTGACCCTCCCTGGGGCAAGGCTGGGGGCCTCAGACCCATTCTTGTGTGTTGTTGTCACCCAAATATTCCTGTATAGGCTGGGAGACTGAAAGTCAAGATTTGAACTCATTCCTTGGGAAACAAATCCCTACCTTGGAGGGTTGGGAAGGGCAGGTAAAGTCAGTAAGGGCTAAGAATGACAGAGATCACCTTGCATGGGCTGTAGCACCGAGAAAGTTGGAGGTGCTCTGCCAGGCACTAAAGTTTCTTTTTATGAAAGGCTGAAAGAAGAAACATGAACTCTTGGGCTGAATTCGTGTTGTCGTGTTTGCCCTTACCTTTACACGTGGCTTATCACCATTCAGTAGGTCCAGTCACTTCTTCTGAGAGCTCTGGGACAAGGAAGATGGTGAATCCTTTATTGGTCTGCATAGGCTCCCAGACACAGACACAGAGAGGCATCCCCTGTTTTAGCTACATGGAACTTTGTGCGTCAGCCCAAATTTTGATGAGCAGATATTTTTTATCATCAGTTGAATTAGATTTAATTTTAAGCACTAGGGGCAAGGCCACTTGAAGAACTTTGATTTGTAAAATTATCTTTTCCAAATCGTAGAAATATTAGAAGCTGAAGATGTGTTTGCAGTATGTTATCAGTCGCAAGACTGCTTAATTCCTGATGGGGAAATGCTTATTTTCTGACATGAGACCAGAGAAAATCTCCACTCTGTGTCATTAAGAGTTGTTTTCCTTTTATAAGCCATTTATTGTTCAAATCACTGCAATGTAGCGTAGTGTTCATGGCTTTAGAAGTTGGGTTTATTTTTATTTCCCTCACTTGATTTTACAACTCTAAACACGCCCGTATGTTGATAGGATACCAGGATAGGCTGAAGAGAAAGGTGATTGTGATCTTGTTTCATCCACTTATAAACAGTGTGCTCAGGAATTACCTCATGCTATCTGATTGACTGAGATGCCCTTCATGCAGAGTAGGTGTTGCTATAAACAGTTGTTCCTTGGTAGTTAAAGTATTTAAGACTGGGAAGTCGTCTGGTTAAATTTGACTCATATTGCTGTAGCACCTAGATATACACAGCTCCAAATAACTGGAGACTTCAAACTCACAGCCCGTGAGGCGAATCCAGCCTTTCACCTTGTTTTATCCAGCCCAGCACCTTGTTTCTACCCGTTGAGCTCTTTGCCCCTACACTGCTTCATCCTCCTACTTACGAACATTGGAACTGCAGAATCAAACTCTGCAAGTGCAGGAATTCTGCATCCCCTCCTGTATCTCACTTTAGAGCACCTAATTAAGACGTTATTGTGGCTTTTTAGAAGATCACCTTGAGTAGAAAGGCACTGGAACTGTGGAGAGGTCTCAATTTCCTTAGTTATGACTTCAAAATCCAGAGCTAAAGGACACCAAAAAGAGAGCATAATGCCTATAAATCTTACAGTGTGAACTGATTCATGGCTCAGTTAAAGTGCCCAAGCCCCTAACAGTCAAGAGAACAACCCTTTAAAATACAGTTCGCTATGATTGCTGGAAACTTTAACCCACTGGCTTCACACTTAGAAGGTTTAAGCTGCAAATGGCAGGAGAGGATTTATGTGTTCCTCTGAACAAAATACATCAGGGTAGGAAAACTTGACCCGACAGTTTTGAGACATGCCTGCCATAAATAACCAATTGATTGGCTGACTCGCAAAGCCATTAGCAGGCGTGAGGTGCCTGCTGAGATTCAGACACCACATAAAATGCGGGGATGCCAGCAAAATGGACATGGCAATTGGCAATGCCGTCACCTTCCAGCAGACCGCTCAGGAGGGCTCGTGAAAAATGGAGCAGCTTTCATCTGGCTCATTTGACACTGTAGCTCTGGAAGGGGATTGTGCGTGGGATGCTGTCAGTCGTGGGCAAAGGGGGAAGAAAGGAGAGATAAAATGACCACCTTGTGCTTGAGCAGTAAATCATCTGGAGAAGTATTTCGAGTGAAGCTTAAGTTCCTGCCTTGACAGTCACAGCTGATGAGTCTTTTCTTCAGTAAATCACCACAGCTGCCAAGAGGCCATGGTGGGTCTGAGCTAATGGGGCTTTCCACCCCCTGAAAAGCGGCAGCAGCAGTTACAGGAGGGAATTTGAGGACTCTGATCACAGGCTCTCAGGGGAGAGGACCAGAGGTTATGTTTTACTGTTGAAAATGGACCATTTTAACCTTTTCCCTCTACCCCTTTTCCCTCCCAAAGAATGCACATGATACGTCCATCTTTGCTCTCTCTGCTGCGGCCACGGTTGCTGGACTTTGGTTCGTCTTTTCACACTGTCCCATCCTGATGGCAAGGGAAGGGGTGAGAGCAGTGGAAGGCCCTGGAGCTCCGCCTACCAAGTCCTTCATTCTGGAGAAGAGCAGGCAGCGAGAGGCAGAGCAGACATGATGCCTGTCACTCCAGACACACATTTAGACCAATCTGAGGCATATGCACTATGCAACTGAGTAGGAATCCGGGTGTGAACGGCTACATAAACGGCAGTGTAATGATGAACCATGCCAGGTCCTGAGGAAGGCTGCGGCTTCAGGCATGGACCTTGAACAAGCAAAGCTGAGGCATTGTTCCTGTACCAAACATGAGATGTGAAGTGATGGCTGGGAGATAAAAGGCAGGTAGGAAGAACATGGGTGTGTGAAATTACATTCAATCTCATCTGACTCAGAATCTCAAGTTATTTCTAAGCCGTTCCTACTCAAGGAAATAATGGTCCAGCTCACCAGGTGGGTGTCTCCTCCCGTAGCCAGATTGCCTCTTTTACTGGCTTTTAGAAGAGTAAGGAAGTCCTCAAGTCTTGGCACAGCCACCAAACCCATTTGCTCTTTCAGAACCAGAGGATTTGGTTCCCCCAGACAGGTTTTCAATTTATAGATTAGATTCAACAGCTTTTTTTCTCCAGGGAGCGAAGGCCCTCAAAGGAAAAACTTGTTCCAAATAACTGCATTTACAGAGTATGCAAATATGCACTGGCCAAGTATTGCAATGCTGCTATCCGAGTGGTTTCCTAGTGGCTCCTAAAACATCAGTAATGGTGAGCACCAGTAGAGGATTCAACTGCTTACAGGAATCTGACCCCGTTCCTATAAATTACAAGAGTGTACAAGTGTGACTGTGCCTAAAGTCTCACTAGCTCATCTAAGGTTTTATTACTGTACCTTGCTATTCTAACAGTGTCTTTCAAAGAGCCAAAAATACATTCATCTCCCTAGCCAGCTGTAGTATCCCCGTTTTAATGCCACCAAGATACATATTTGCATGCAGTGCTATCGGAAGAGTCATCTGCTTGAACAAACCTTCCAGAGGAGCAATCTGCAGGACAATGAGCATCACTGACACAAAAACTTCATCCATGCTCAAAGCAGCATCCCTAGAACTTGTGGCATCACTTGAGCTAAAGCATTCAAACCACTGAGGGCTGGTATCACTGGAGACTGGTATGCGTGACTCCTCTTCACGCTGGTTTGGCCTTTGGTCTCTAAAATCGGGAGATAAAGTGGTAAGTACGGGAAAAATAAACCAGCTAAATACTTCCCACCTCCGCAATATGGAAAGATAGGAGGGGTTCCCAGGTTGGATGGGATGATTCTGCAATCGGGAAGAAAAGGGAAAAGACAGTCAAGGGAGAGGGACTCTTCTCTGGAAAACACAGAGTAAACAGCTGCCAAATACTTTGAGTTGATTCTCCCTTTGTTTTTGCTTTTTTGAACTGAAATCAGGCTTGGGCAAGGGCTAGGAGGCAACAATCTATTGGGATCTTACTTCTGTTTTGCAGGCAGTAATTCCTTTGAATTCATTGTCTTTTCATATAAATTATGGAGATAAGAATGATGGTATCTAACAAGAACAGGAGCTCAGCATCATCTCTGAACAGTCAGTAACAAAAGTTTTGGAAACAAGTGTCAGAAAGGGAAGAGCAGTTGGCCCACACCCAGCCAGCTTCCAGCCCACAGGAGTTTAGGGTCTTCTGAAGACAGATGTTTCATCTATAAGGCTTTTGCAGCGAACAGGCACTGTTTGTGCTGTTTTCTATGAGTTTGTTTGGTTCTGTCATTTGAAAGCTTTAGACACCATAACGCCAGTAGCGAGGCATTCTGCAATGCCATGAAGCCTGCTTGAAAAGCAGTTCCTTTTGCTTCCTTTAACCTTGCTGTTGGGCAATTTATTTAGGCACCAGCTATTCCTGGTTTTATGGAATAAAGTGAATAACTTCTCCATGTTCGCTTCATTACTACTGAGGGCTCGATCCAGGTCCCCTCCTTCCTAGCTTCTTTCCAAGAAGTGTCCTACTTTCTTTGAACTGCCCGTATTTTTTGGAAACCTAACACTACATTTTGTACAAATATTTTGCTACAGGAGAGAAAGCACTTGATTTTGGAGGTGTCATTTGAATACACACAGAGCAAATGTTTATAAATACATACCTGCACACAGACATCATGCTTGTCAAAACACATTCAAAGGATACCTAGGTTCTTTCGTGTATTACATACTCAGAGTCAAAATAACCAGCTATATTTAACTCAGATCCAAGCCCAGACTGAATTATTTTAAAGGTCAATTAAAGAACAGAAAATCTCACTAGCTAAGAGATAAAAAGCTCTCATTCATCTGCAATTCCAAGAGCCTTAAAAGAACTAAAGCACCGAATGGGAAAATTTAATTATGTACAATTTAGTTTAAAAAAATTGTTGACAACTCCAAGTTCCTATACCTGCCAAGACCTGAATTCAGATGACTGCATTTGGCCTACAGCAGTTGATGGAAACTCCATCACTCACCGCGCTGATGTAGTTGTTTGGAAACCAACGGCTCTTGGCAGAGAAAATACATTTCAGCTTCTGTTGAATGACTGCACATATGATGAGCAGAAGATGAGATAGACTAATAGCCAGTGCTCAGATTTGGATTATGTTTTGGCTGGTGCTTAAATTTCAGGTCTGAGGCCAAGTGACGGCTAGAATTTAGCCTGCAATGTAATCCTGAAATCACATGGACTCTTCTCCTCAGGTATTGGACCCAGTGGCAGTGACCTGAGGGTATTTTCTCTTTTGTAATAGTGAGTCCATCGGTTTGGCAGGCGCCGCTGTGCTTGCTGCCTTCCTGTTCTTTGGCTCTGTGTGAGGCAGCTCTGGAAAACTCTTATGTGACCACAACTGGAAAAGCAAGAGAGAAAAAAAACCCAAGCCAAACCCCACAGATCAAATATGCAAGACAGGTTTGAACCACAAAGTCCAGTTTCCTACCCTGACAGCCTGCATGATCTCAGCTCAGAGATCCCAGAGCAGTCCCCACAACAGCCAGAAACAGCCAAAGGATGCGTTCGTGGAGCTGAGACCCCGCTGCAATCACCCAACCAGAGCCAGGCAGGCGATAGCAGTCCAACCAGGAAAGCAAAGAACACAGCAAGCCAAACCCCTGAAAAAACACTGGGATTAGTTCTCTCTGGCAGCTTGGGAAAGCTCTTTCCAGAACTTAACTCAACACCTTCCTTCAACCTCAGAACACCTCCTTGGGTAAACATAATCGCCTTCCAGGTTTGGGCCTTACACAGAAAGAGATCAGTCCACATAGGGACGATATTTAGCACAGGTCACAGTTTAAAATGCCATCAAATAATATCTGGAAGGGCGTTCATATTTCAGCTTTGCCATCAGCCCTGAGGTGAGGACACCTCAATGTGTCTGCTCAAGGCGTGGATTTGTGATGTGCACCAGAACATTTGGGCAATAAACAGAAACGATGGCCCAGCTCCATTTCTCGTGTAGTCTGTGATTTCTTAACGTGTCCAGCACACTGGGAACCCATTTGAAAAGCAATGATGGAAAACTTGGAAAGCAAGTGGAAGTGAAGAAAAGCCCTTGGTGTAATTTTACAGCGTGCGAAAGGCTTAAAGCAAGAAACACAACCAGATGCCACAAGGAAACTACTTTCAATTAGTTCTGCTTTGTGTTATACCTACTGATGAAAAATAAAAACAAATTCATTCTGTCAACAGCTCTATCTATAGCATAATCCTTAAATGAACTCATCCGTCAAACTGGTCTCCTCTGGCAAAACACACTACAATCCCTGTTTCTCAGCTGTGTGAATCAATCATCTCTTTCCCAAACCCATTGGTCAACATCTTAGGAACCCAATATATTTTTATTGCGCTAAATAAGCTGGTTGCAGGGCACCAACCTCACCGCACCACCTGTGTGCGAAGGGTTCATCTCTTAACAAGCTCTGCGATCTCAAGGCAGCTATTTCCCCATCAAGGTTACCCGGTAGATGCACCTGACCTGGAATTAAAGCGAACCTCAGCCTTCCTGCCCCAGCAGCGCACGCGTGATGTGCTGCTGCTCACAAAAGCGAGAACACTGGAGAACAAATCAGATTTTTTTTTTTTTTTCCAGGTAGGCAGTTCAGAAAGTGATGGGAGAAAGGACACAGACTTTTTAGATGAAGTATGTATATGTGGTTTTGAGTCAAAGTTAATGGTTCACATTGAAGTTGCAGCAGAACAGCACAGACATCACTGGCACTGTTCAGTAACGTTTGCAATATTTCTCAGTGGTGCATTCTCCCCATCCTTGATGCAGAAAGATCTTGAAGAGGGATTCCCTTCCCAGGGCTCTGAACGCTGCTGCAGCCTGAGAGCACACTGTCCCTTCAAGCAAAGAGATCCCTTGAGAGGAAGACCTGCTCTCATTCCTATGTTATTAATATACAGGTAGGGCACTCTCCATCCTGGATGTACAAAGGGACGTAGTGTGGGGGTTTCACAATATCACAGTATCGCAAGGTTGGAAAAGACCTTTGAGATCATTGAGTCCAACCTATGACCCAATACCTACACCTACACCTACTCCTACTTGTCAACTAAGGGTGTTGGTGCCTAATCTTCCGTGCAAGGCTAAGAGGCTGAACTTGTAAGCTGAGATGATACATGCTGTGCTCTTCATGAGCCGCATCAGGATGGAGTTGTCAGGGAATAACACTACCCATAGTCACTGAGGGCTCAAACAAGCTGCAAAGCCATCATTGAAGTCCTGTTTCTGACCAAGACTCACTTATACTGTGATAGAGGATTGTTCAATTGGTGCTTCTGGCTTCACAATATTGGTTGATAGAAAAAACAACTGAAAGTGTAATGGAAACCTCAGTGGTTTTTGCAGGTGTATTAGCTTAGCCAGGCAAACTACAGCAGTGGTTTTACTTTAGGCCATCTCATAAAAGCTTATTATTTCATTGTATTCTTTACTATTAAAATGACAACTTGTATGAAATTTATGAGAATCTTTCAAAATAATTTATGACACAGGTATCAATGCAGGCATCTAAGGGAACCTGAGCAAAGCAGACGTATCAAGGATGTCCTAATCTTACTGTCCCAGCAACGGTACCAGCTACTCTTGGTACTACAGGAGCAGAAATATCTGACCAATAGTGTCCTCGTTCAAGAGAAATTTCCATCATCTGCTATGGATTTTTTGTTATCTGGGATATTTGGGAAATTTTGTTTCTAGATTTGTATTTTTTTTTCTTTACAAAAAGCCAAACCTTTCAGGAGGATCTGGGTAATGTTTCCTTGAATCCTGGGGCGCAAGCAGAACAGCTGAGGACTCCCCCCACCAACAAGCAGGTCTTACAGATGTCTGCTATTGATCAGCTTAGATCAACATGAAAAGTGCCCAGCGAGCCACCTCTGAAAACACTGCAGAAAGCCGAACAAGTTATGAGACTTAAAAAAAATAGAGAATGAATATTTTAACCACATTTTTAACAATATCGGATGTTATTGAAAGGCTGGGTTACTGGAAAATTGGAGAAAAGCAAGGTCTGGCAACCCACCACTTCCAGGATAAAGACTGATCATGGCCAAACCCAAGAGAACTGTGCGTCCACTTCAGCAGGTGCTAAGTCTCTGCTGCAAGGGAACATCGAAGTGGCCAAAGATCAATAAATTTCACTGCGGAAGGCAGAAAAAGCAGCAAGACTCATAGTTTGATGCACATTTTGACAGCTCAGCTGTATCTGCCCAGGGCTTCCAGACTCAGGTGTTCTCAGCACTGGGTCTGGCAGCTTGAGGAGGAATCTGTCTGAGCTGAAACCCAAGTCAGACTTCCCTGAGAAGCAAAGCCACAGCTCCCTGACACACGTATGCCGGGGGAATCTCGGGGCAGACAGGTGCTTGGCCCACATCCGTGCTACGGGAGAGACGGGGAATTTTGTCAGTTAAATGTCTCCAGCACCAACACCCTTGGGATGAATGAAAAGTTGTCAGCAGGGCTGGCTGAAAAACAAAGGAAACAAGGCATGTATCACCGGAGAATCAAATAATCCCTGTGCGGCAAACAAAGTCAAGTTCGAGGAAGGAAACCTCATTGCTCATAGGCAGTTGCTGCTGAGGGCATGTGCCCTGTGGAACCAACCTTTGGAAAGTCATCTGGTGTTCATCTTCCCTAAACCCAAAAATAACCACCCTAAATCCCCTGGCATCACCATGGAGAAGCAGCCTCAGTATCTTTCCTCTGTCAGAGGAGACACACACCCCTCCACCACCAGCAGCCGGGATGTACTTAGCTCTGCCCACGAGATCCCTCCTTTCTTAGGGGTCGGACTAGATGACCTGTAAAGGTCCCTTCCAACCCAAAGTATTTTATTCTATGATTCTTTACTGAAGGACCTGCTGTAATTCCCTGCACTGCACCGTGGGTTGAGGCCATCCATCCCCCTTGACCTCACCGGCTCATCGTTCAAAAGCTCATCTGTTAACAAAGCTGAAAGACCCACTATGAACACTGCCAAATCCAGGCATTCCAGTCCATGCATCAGCCCCACACCCTGCTCATGAATTGGTGTTGAACACCATGAGGTTTTTCAAGACGATCCATTGAGTGAGCCTTTGTGGTGCTTCTGTATGGTCCAGAGCTGCTCTACAACCACAAGAAGTATAAGAATTTTTCTTTTCAAAGATGAAATTTTGCCTACAGGCATGATCTTAGATCTTAGCTTCTGTCCGAGTAGCAAGTATTGCTAATTCATACTTAAGTGGCGAAAACTGGTGGCACAGTTCCACTGCTCATCCCAAGGCTCCAGAGTGAGATTTTGGTGCAAACATAGGATCACTTAAAAAAAAGTCCATATCAGTGTCATTAATTGCACATCAAGCAGATACTTGAATTCTGATGGAGATAAATACAATCTGTTCAAGGAAAGGTGAAAAATACCCTAAATGGTCGAGGCATTTTCAGAAAGAAAAAATAATTATTTAGATGAAGCGATCAGAAGGACAAATAACAGAAGTCCCTGTTGGTCACTTCCAAAAATCCCCAGGGGAAACCGGTGGGTGCCTGGGGTCAGGATTGCTTTGGGCTTTTCCCACCACGAGGATGCTGGGGGCAAGGGCAATGTTTTCCTACCCCAAAACAACCTTTTGTCTTGCTGAGGGGTTTTGGCATAACCAAAGAAGCACAATACGAGGCAAACCATGCAATTTTCAAAACCACCTTAGACAAACAAGAGGATGGGTGCTTGGCATATAATTGTGGTCCCAGCTGGGACCACTGCTTCACAGATGCCCAGGGCATAGCAAGCCCAGCCTGAGTCAGGGGCTGGGTCTGGGTAGAGCTGGGGTTGCCCATCAGGGCATCACTGGGCATGAGCTGTCTCTGCAACCCAGCCAAAAGTGTTTTCTCCTGCTCTGCTCAAAAGACATTGATGGAAGGGCTGGGCCCTCACCCCAGCAAGGCGCTGCAGACCCCTTCCCCTCACTGGTGGGACGTTCGTGCTTCCAGTCCTGCTGTCCTTGGGGAGCTGTCCTGAACACTTGTGCTCTTCACCTCCCAGGATGGCAATCACCCCCTAGGCCCAGCGCTCAGACAAGTTATAAATATTCCTCCCAAGCTTCCCTCATCACTCAAGCCCCTGGCACCCCAGCAGCGGCCGCTGCAGCCCACGGAGCAACCCGCAGACCCTGGCCGGCGTGGGGGCACCACCTGCTTCCCCCTCCCAGCAGGATGCCCGCCGATGCTCGAAGCCCTGGGGGCGACAGGACATCCCAGCAGGCTCTCCCAGAGACACCAGCAGATTAGCAGCTCTATTTTTCAAGCTGATCCTCTCCCACTCCTTCCAACTTTCATTCAACTTACAAGAATTTAAGCCAACTCGGCAGGACGGGCAGGGTCTATATATAAACCCTGGTGGCCATTTCATCAAACAAACTCCAATGAGCAAATGGCCTCTGTACCTGGAATGTGGGTTTATGCAAGCCACAGGTCAGTAAAGCAGCTGCCCTCTTTGCTCTCAGCACAATGGAAATAGCAGAGATGCCATCACCACTATTTTTTTCCTACCCCACTGCGCACTAAAAAATTTATTCTAGGAACATTATGGAGCAGGGGAGTAAAAATAGAATTGCAGGTTCAGCAGATGGCTCTCTCCACTCCTTGTGTTTCAACCTTTGTTTTGCAGAGAACAGAAGGAAAAAGAGTTGCGCTACCCTATTAAACTCCCCACGTTTGCTCAGCAGCTCCTGATAACGACACGCACCGCTTTCTGGGCTGGTTTAAAACTGTTTTCAGCAATCTGGGCCTTTCTGCGGTTCTGTTTAAACCAGAAAGGATGGGTCTTTAAAAAGATCAGCCCAGATGGGAAGTGTCAAAATGTTTGCTGCTATGGCCCCAGTTGAAGCTAAGTTTTGCTTATCGGCAGCAACTAACGATAACCACATGGTAATGAAAGTTAAAATAAGGTTTAGTTTGCTCCAAGACCTCTTGCCTGGGGGTGAGCAGCCTGCAGAGCCATCCTGGGCACTGGCCCCCTGCTCTCACCACCTCCATGCTGAGCCCCGTGTGTGTTCCAGAGCTAAGGCTGGGCGGGAGGCAGCTCCCACAGCCACTCAATGAAGTGTCGGCTCAGTGAAGCTCAGCTGAGAGCAAATCAGCTGGAGCTACTGGGACACAGCAACAAACTCCGTGGCTGCTGTACCCACACAAGATGCTTGTCACTGAGCGCTCTGATGGTCAAATTTACCTGGTGCACAAAGAAGTGACAGCTGTTAAATAACCCCAGTGTTAACGCTGCTGGAGTCCTTTTGGTGACGCAGCCTGAAAGGTGCCACGCTGGTGCTGGAAGCATCTCCCACCTGCTGAGACACCTCTCCTGGCTTTCTTAAACCCTCTGGATAGGCAACTGTGTTTATGGCCAGAAGAGGCAGAGTGGCAGGCTCTGACCTCTCGTCTGGTTTCCTTGAAGGTGGAGGATGAGGCTAGAAGATGGGTTACCACAATAGTACCATGGTAGTGGGGGAGGGCAGACCAGACAACCATGGCAGGAAGGTGCAGGCAACTGAGGTGACAAAAGCAGCGAGTCTGATGTCCCTATCGAAGCCCTGCAGACCCCCCTGCACAGCAGGGCTGCTGCCATGTGCTTCTGGGACATCTTTGTCTTGGTGATTTTAGGCTCTCTGTAGCTGGAGCAACCTCCAGCAGTCCTGTGGCTGCTCCAGGACCAGCCTGGTTGTGCCAGAGACCAGCCTGGGCAAAGGGTCCCTCTTTAGGAGATGGAGCCTGAAGATGCAGGCTTCATTGAAAGGCTCTGGCATTTAGGCTCCTAAACACTTTCCCAGAAGCAGGATGACACCAGAAAAGGGGACTGAGCCTTGGGTGCCCGTGTCACCCACGCATGCCCTTTATTGTCACTTAAAGCCCTTGAGCTGGCACAGGACAACAAAGAGCTTTTAAATTCACCAAGTTGCCAGCAAAACCTCACCTGTGTTTACAGGCAGCGTCCTTTGGTCACCCATTTTTTGGTCTTTCCAGTTGAGTGTGTTCTCTGCAGTGCAGAAAGGGATTTGAGTCCCCAGCTTCCCAAGAGCTCATTTAACAGCAAGCTGTAAGGACTGGAGGGACCACAAGGAACTTTAATAGAAGGCAAATTAAGCACTTCATAACTCAATTCCAAACTGATTTATATGGCCAAGGCTGCTCCGCTGCCCTTTCACAGAGGAAAGATCCCTAAAGCAAACACCTTCAAAGGACCGACCCAACTCTCCTTGAAGTCAGGAGAGGCAAACCCTACAAGTTAAAGCTGGGGCTAACGTGCACAAAACTCTCAAACCCCTCAGAACTGCCAATTGATAGATCACTTCCCTGAATCCCAGATGCCAGAGCCTAACGGATAATGCTGAGCTATCAAAACATGAATTTCTGTGGAGTTTCTTTATGCCCAGTGAAATGCTGTGCTTAGCATTACGTTTTTAAAAGACTCAATTTATCAGCGTTAATTTTCATTTCAAAGCAAGGAATTTTACTCAGTCTCTCCAGGGCCTCCTAAAGCCCTCATGTTTGTATTCCACCCCCACATGGGAGCAAGGGGTGGCAGGGAAGTGCTCCAGCCAAATATTTCCCCCTTTGCAGTGTGCTGGAGAATGTGTGGTGACACCTCCACTCAAAGGGAAAGGCCTTGTTTAGACAAGACGTGGCAAGCACGAGGCCCCTGCCCTGGTGGAACAGCTTTGGTGGCTGGAAGGAGGTCAAATACTGACTTTCAGAACATGGAAATTTTTTTGGGGGGGTGTGAGTGGAATCTGTCCATGGTTTCCATGTATCTCCAGCCTGAGGCTTTGCATCCCCTGGGGAAACGTCATTCCTTGGCTTCTGACCCACCAAATTGAACTGTCAGATTAAGGAATGGCAAGACAGACGTCTTTGACTAACATTTGGCAGCCAGGCCAAGACAGTGTCTCTCCACCACCATTCGAGTAATCTCCCCTTGGAAAAGGACCAGATGAATATTCCCAAAGAAACTACTCGTAAACAGCCACGGAAACTGTGCCAGCAAATACCAAAAGGAAAACTCTACCATTTCAATAACAATTTCGGAGCTGGTTCCAGCAGTGATGGTCCGATAAGTAGTAAAAATGACCATGTCCACACAGCTCCCTGTCCCGCTGTGGCTGCCAGGGAGCATCATGGACCTCACAGGGCACACCTCATTGTGCAATGCTGGCCCCAGGGACACAGACTTTTCTCCCTAATCCCATCCAGTGACCACATTGTGCAAGAAGCCTGTTTGCCCTTGACGGTGTCATTGCTTGTGTAACAGCTGAGGCAGTTCTTACTCATCCCCACCTCCAACCCCTACTGGCCCTTGGGAAGGGATGTGCTGCAGTAACAGCCAGCACCCCAAGTGCCACAGGGATGACTCCATTGGTCTCAGCTCCCACCAAATCTGAAGCAGTCCACTTTCCTGTGACACCAGCATCCATTAATACAATAAGATGGCTTTTACCTCTTCACTCTGCCTTTGATTACTATTAGTGCCCTGCAAGACACAGGACCTGTAAGCAGGACCTGGCTCTGCTGCCTTGATCTTGAGAGGAGCATGTGTTCAGGAGAGGCAAAAGCACCGATGTCCTGAAGATGCAGCAATGTTTGGGGCATAAATTCCACATATCTTTGTTGAGAGAAATGTGCACGATGGCCCTGTACTCAAACATATAGACAACATCAAAAGGATATCGAAGGCCATCACCCCTCTCTGGAGACTGGGCAGAGAAAGAGACTACGGAATTGTTGAGTTTCAGATGCTTTCTAGTAACGTCAACCCTCCTTGTTGAGCAATCACCTCTAGACAGACCTTCCATCTGCATCCCTTACCCATCACGTGTGATTTCACCTATAGCTCTCTGCAGCTCTGAACTCCCAGCACCAAAGAACTTGGTCAGCACCTGACTGGTGAGCTATAGTGGAAATTCCCCTGCACCTCTACCCAAAGCTCATGGATGAGGAGCCCTCCAGATGGCCTCCTAAGACTACACAATGGCTGGCAACTAAAATGGACCAAGAGAAGACGAGAGCTGATGTTATTTCAGAAGTTCACCTCAATGCCATGCACACATGAGTTAACTGGTACCCCTTCAGCACAGCTTCTGTCTCTACGTCCACGTTTGGTAGACACCATCATGAACCTGATTGTGTTTCACCACTCAGGCTCTTCAGAGGTTAGGCCTGAAGGATCAGACATTGATAATATATATTTAGAGGTAAACTGTAGACAATAAAAATACGAAGTCAGTATTTTCTCCCTTTATCAGGGATGGAAGTTGTTCATCAAAATCTCAAAACAAAACTCTAAACATGTGTCCCCAGTGCCAGAGCTGTAAGAACATATAAAATCCACAGAATATTTAAACCCTTCTGTCTTAGTTTGAATGAAAAAAAACAACCAAACCAACCAAAGTATGCTCAGTGATGTTAATCAGAGATTGTCAGATTGTGCAGAACAGATAACTGTTCTTTGCTCTAAGTGTATGTGTGCACAGAACAGAACCAAGCCAACAACAAGTGCGATTAAGTTGTTCATACGGACCCGAGCTCTGATGGTGCCGTCACTTTAAGCTGCAGCTCCGCTCCGGGCAGCCCTGGCGCGGGGCGCACAGCTTCTCCCAGGCCGCAGCTCCGCTCCGGGCAGCCCTGGCGCGGGGCGCACAGCTTCTCCCAGGCCGCAGCTCCGCTCCGGGCAGCCTCCTCCTCAGCGCCAATCCAGATGGTTATCGGTCGCACTCGCACTCACACACACACAGAGGGAAAGGAAATGAAGATGGAGAGATAGAGAATACAGCAACGCAAGCAGAGGTAGCAAAGCGCGACTGTTCTCTAGGCAGCAAGATGGAGAAAGAGGCCGAGAGCGGGAAGCAGCCAGTGAAAGGAATGTCCGGGCAAACGGGACACAACCTCTGCCCCGGTCTCCCCGGAAACGGCCCCTTCCCCCCCCCCCCTCTCGCCAGCAAACGAAGGAAAAATTCTCTGAAAGAAGGGGAAAAAAACCAAAACCAAAACCAAAACCCAATCCAACCTGAAACTATAACACCTTCCTACAAGGCATTCCCAGCCAGGAGCTGCACAAACCCAGCTAGGTTAACGCTACACTAAAGCCCCACTTCCGAACCAATGTATGAAATGAAACAGCAGAGCACGACTGAAGGAGACAAGAATAAGGCCCGAGATTTTCACGGCTCTCAATTCCAGCCCTATGAGTTCCGCACAGTCAGAACCAAATCCCAAATCTTTTCTCCATCCCTGTGTGTAAATCCCATTATCAAGCGGAACTACCTGGGAGGGCAAGGAGGACTGGGCTCCCGGGAACATTGTCCCGCTCCAATCAGTGGAGTGGAGAGACCAAGGTCCTGAGAGGCAACAGCCTGTAACAACCATCGTGAGCTTCCAGGGCTCGTTAACTCTGGCCAGATCCATGATTTGCTACATGATGCATGCAGCAGTAATTTCCACCCTTGGTCTCCAGAAAAGTAGTTCTTCAACCTGAGCTGATTAGCAACCGCACCAGCCTCCCCGCTCGCCGTATAAATCCAGTCTGTGTAAATTACATCATGCCAGAAAACTGAAATGTAAGTCAGATGGTGAAGGCATTAATGGCACCACTGGAAAGGCTCAACAATGCAAACCTTCCCAAAATGAACTGTCTTGACCTTCGCCGGGCTGACAATAAAAGTGTGACATCATGTGCAAACGAGCTCCAAATTTAAACCAGGTGCAGAGAGCTGCCTGGCGTCATGTGGCTGCTGTACGAACCACTAACACGCGAGCAACGATGCTGGAGGAAAGAAATGCCAAGCACGGACAGGACCCGCTCAACAACCGAAACAGGTACAAGCAGCTGGTGCTGTGCAAGACAGAATTCTGCATTGCACTCGGAATTCCCAGGGTTTGTGCTCTTTGGTACCAGTTCCTGTTGGAGCAAACATTGTTAAGTAAACACAAATTTGCTGAAACTTATTTCCACATGTGTGAGCAGCCATACAGCTCTGGAATTGAGCCAGCAGCACAGGAGTGGTTTTCCATTTTTTGCTTCTATTCAGGACTCCCTTAGATCTTGCAAAGTGCTCGGAGCTGTGTGCACAGGTTATTGGTCCCAGTTATAGAGAGCACTGGGATTAACAACCAAAAAGCTCCACAGCCTTTCCAGGGCAGCAGTCATCTCTCGCTACTGCCCTGTAACAAAATGTCCTGCCCTTCTGGCTGCCCCTCACCTTGCTGCACAAGGCAGCCCTTCCCAAAGGGGGTTTCCTTGGGCAGTTTTTCACCCTGCTTCGCTCTGCCAGGCCAGCCGGGTGCCCACAGCCTGGAGGTAGTGCTGGCATGGAGCAGCACGCTGCGGCACAACAGTCTCTGGGATCGCTTCTGCTGTCTTGATTTAAAAGATGAGAGAGTCGGGGTTGTTCAGCCTGGTTAAGGACCTGGGGAGACCTTACAGCAGCCTCCCAGTACTGAAAGGGGCTCCAGGAAAGCTGGGGAGGGGCTCTTTATCAGGGAGTGCAGGGAGAGAATGAGGGGGAATGGTTTTAAGCTGAAAGAGGGGAAATATATCTGATATTAGGAAATTTTTTTTTTCTTGTGAGGGTGGGGAGGCCCTTGCCCAGGTTGCCCAGGGAAGCTGTGGATGTCCCCTCCCTGGAGGTGTTCAAGGCCAGGTTGGATGGGGCTTTGAGTCCCCTGATCCAATGGGAGGTGTCCCTACCCATGGCAGGGGGGCTGGAACAGGATGATCTTTAAGGTCCCTTCCAACTCAGTGTTCTATGATTCTATGTTTATAGCAGAGAGGAGCAGAAGAGCACACAGAGGCAGGTTTGCTGCTGATGAAACCAATACCAGTGAGGATTTCAACTGCAGTTCTAGCTGGACAAGATATTTTCCGTATCCTTTACATGTAGGAGAGGATAGGTCGAAGTAAAATCAAATACGGAGCAGACATGTCCCAGAGTAGCAATTTGTAACAGCTTCCCGGATCATGTCTCACATCCACTTCAAGCTGGGTGCTGCAGGACATTGCCTGCAGAACAGAGCGGGAATCACACACAACTAATGTAAAGGAGGATACAGGTAAGAGTGCAAATCTGCTACCACCATAAACCAGGAATGATTTTTAAAAATAACACCCTTCCCTGGCGGGAGGAATGCTACAACCTGAGCCAGGGTAAGCAGCAACACCACTGTACGTCAGGAACCAACCCCACGGACAACACTCGGTTATTTCACTCAGCAGGCACGTAACACACAGAGCAAAAATGACAATCACGTGAGTTACGCAAGTAATGTTTATTTTCTGGGTTTTTTGGAACATGCCCTGGCTGTTCCACAGGGAACCAGAGGGAGGGAGAACTCAAAATAGGAATCTGTTGTACAAGATACAGCTTTGACATGAGCCGAGCAATTCTTCCATACAGATAGTTATTGATTTGTTTTAAGAATTCCTATCCCATCTGAAGTGCGGTTGAATGATCACTACAGAAGCACAAATAGAAAAACCACCACCATAAACTGCAGAAATTAGGCAGCACTTTTGTAATACTGAAAACTCTGCCACTAGGAGTCATTAGGAAGTAGCAGTAAATGTGTCTGAAAGGTTTTCAGCATGCAGAGCAACTAGAACGCATGTTTTTGACATGGAAGTCAACTGTTAAACGACAATTTCAGGTAAAGTGTAACAAATCTAATCGTGAAAGGAGTTCTACAATGATCAATGTTACTTTAGCTCCTGCACTGACCTTAAAGAGAAGTCATGGATGCCCCATCCGTGGAGGTCTTCAGGGTCAGGTTGGACGGGGCTTTGAGCAACCTGATCCAACAGAAGGTGTCTTTGCCCATGGCAGAAGGGTTGGAACTGGATGAGATTTAAGGTCCCTTCCAACCCAAACCATTCTATGAATTTCAGTCTGTAATTGGAGAGCACATTAGGATGCCCACTACAGAAATAAGAATATTTTCATCTCCTTAAGTAGGGACATTTGGAAAAACTTGCTTAATCTTCAAATATTTGTAGTGATGCATTGGTAAATACATCCATCTCTTTCAGACCCCAGGATGCTGTATTGGCAAGACTCCAAATTCCAAACTTCCCTTTGGCTCAATAAGGGCTTAGGAGCTAGCCTGCAAGTAACGGAGACATCATTGATGTTCCTATCCAGAACAGACATGCTTCTGTCCTCACCTACCACGTGTAACGTTGAAAGCACATCGGCTGATGCCAATGAAAATGTTTCATATTCCTCACAAATAATCCTCCAGGTCCATAAACCTGCCCTACTTCTATCCAAAGGAGATGCTTATGGAGTCTCAAAACTGACAAGTGTGGACTGATGGCTCTCCTGCATCCTTGCAGCCTCTGTGGACTACAGATGTTGGAGCTCCGACCACCAGATCCATACCAAAGTGGTACTTTGTGCAGCATAAGAAGTGATAAAGTACAAGCCTGTATTTTCTCTCAGGCAAACAACATACGTACAAGGTGCTCAAAGATTTAACATTCACCCTAGCAGCTCAATCAGGGACCCCATGGCACCACTGCATTTTCATCCTCATTAGAACCTCAAGGGTAGGACACACAGTACCTGGAGTATAGTACACATTACACAACTGATTTAACTCCAAATCAGCACAGTCTTCACATGCGGCAAAGCGATAACTTCCTACAAGAACAGACATGATTGGCACAACAAAAAGATCTGCCTACGCGTGGCATCGACCTTCAGTGATGAGCAGTGGTGAGCAATCAGTAAAAATCAAGTCTGCCAGGCATGGACAATGCGTGGCGCTTTCCCTGATCCGTACCTTTCACTCCGGTCGCACTCCTCCTAACGATCACTCTGACTGCTCAGTTACCACACACCCTTGCTCAGCAGGATGTAACTGATAGTAATGCAAAGCTGAGGTGAAGGGGAAGGTGACAGGAGGGACACAGAGAAGACAGGACAGCCTCACAGTGTATCATTTTTCACTACACAAGGGACACAAGAAAGGATTTTAAACAAGCTTATTGCCATGAAAATTGGTATATTAAGACACAAACTGCTTACAAACATGGGAATTAACCATGAAGATTTGCCACAATACCAAGGCAGGTTTTGTTTTGTAGCACTCCTTCCTGCAATGCTGATTACAATGGACATTCTCCCCATCCAGCTTACCACAGTCCATCTGAAATAGGAGCAACCTTCAAACAAAGAATGGAAACAGGAGAATGAGAGAAAACAAATCAAAGGCTACCAGTTAATTTTCATCTCTTACACTGTTGTTGTTTAGCTGGGGAAAGGCATCCTTTCCAAGATGGATAAAAAGTGTCCTTACTCTGCTCTTTCGTTGTGGAAAATGCTTTAAATTTGGAAATAGAAGTTCCTTCTCTTTCTGTCCTTCTCCCTCTCTCAATATTTTAAGCTGGTTTTAAGTAGCAGTATTTCTAACTCTTTCACACCAAAGATAACAGCCAGGCTGTAACCCAAGATAACAGACATGCTGTAACCCCCTGTGTCGCTATCCCTCCTGCACTGCAGCCAAAATGTAATAGAGCTCCAGCGGAGGTGTGAATTTCTTCCATTCATCCTCACTGAGTAATAACTCCATGGACTGGTGGTCATCATTCCAAAGTCTACCTATTAAGATAGTTAATAGCCAGGCTAATTAGGATAATTCTCAGGGATTAAAAACAATAATGTAGAGATGTCCATAGGAATACAGGAATCAGCTGTAAAATTAACACTGTATTTCAGGGTATTTTCTCAGTCACAGTTTTTAAGGTGATGCACACAAATCCAACTGCCTGTGCACGAACAGAGCACTACAGCACACAGCAAGACTCGGCTTTTTCAGGGAAGGAGGAAAGAGCAAAAGCTTGGCAAAACTTCCTGCACCTTCACAGACAATCTGTCTTCAGTGTTGTGTTTTGCTGGTTAGAGTTTAATATAAAGTGACTGCAGTGATTACTAGTATTACTCAGTAGAATGCTACAAGAGCATATGATAAATGGGAAACAATTTCTGTAGAAGTTATAAAAAGTATTCCTCCTATATTCTAGTGCCTGAAAAAACCCTACAGTTCACTCATATAAACGTAAGGCCTCCTTTTTTTCCTAAAAAGTTTTGGGTGAGTCAGATAGAAAATGATTTTCTGTTGTACAACTGTTACTGCTTTCTCAAGGTACACTTAAAAATAAGGTAAACAATTTTCTTACACTACTGCCCCAAGAGTGGCTGAATCCCTGTGGTATAAGGAAGCCTGTTAGAGGGTGGCCACAGGCTGGAAGGCAGCAGGTATATCTGTTTATCAAGAGTGAGAAGTCCTGGGAGAACTGCAAGAAGGGGAGCCTCCACCATTAACAGTTACTCAATGCTGAGCAAGTCTGATCAATCCCCTTGATTAAATTTAGAGGCATCCCCTACAGAAACGTGGATCTCCTGAAGCTGAAACAAAACCACCAGGCAAAGTGTGAGGTTTTATGAGGAAAAATATGCTACCCAATGGCTGCTGCTGCTCAGAAAGGCAGTCCCACTCCCACCACCGCCTCACTTTTCTTGTTCTCTAAGTGAACTCAGGGTTTCGTTAAAGCTGGCACATCAGCGTTTTCCAATTCCAATGTGAGATAATTAAGAAGGTTAACAGCACAGACCTACCACTAAGACAGTAGAAATGCCAGGCTCTGAGCATCTTCTCTATCTCAACTGATAAAACATAGGCAAACATATTAACAGAACTGTCTCAGGAGCACTTTATAGCAATAGTCAGCTAATTTGCTAACTGTGCTCTTTACGGACAGAAAAAATTATTTAAATGTCACTTACGAGCTGCTTTCATATTACAAAAATTTATTACTTTGCTATGTTTCACTTGGGTCTTATTCCATTTCTCCGATACAAAAGTGCTAAGCTAAATTAAAAGAAATATTGCATCTGGAAATAGTGAAGAAATTCCCCACTCTCTAAATCTTGCTATTTGAGACAGAGGTCTAATTTCTTAGCTTTACACACAAGCCATTTCTGTGGAGGTTTAACTTCCTTAGGGCATAAAGTCTTTGATGAGATTAAGCTATTTTAAAGACATCAAATCCCATGTGATGGGAACAAATTTTAAAATCCTTACCACGATATCAGTCACTCCTTTCTACTCTACAAATACGAAGAACTTCTGCTGTGGGCACTTGATGTCATATTTACCACAGCACAGCTGGTGTTGAAAATTGCCTTCATATTTCGTTTAGGCAAGAAAAAAAAAAGGAATTATAAAAGGGTACATGGAATTTTAGAGATCTAAGATAAAACAGAGGTGGAATTTCATCTTTCAAACCCAAACCTCTTGGACGCACAACAGTACATAAAATATAGACACTCTATTTCAAATAAGAAAGACTTGTAAAAATGGGAATAAGAGAGAAAAAGGAAAAAAAAAGTCTGTCATTTGAAGGATCACTGAGGTACATGAAATAATATTCAAAAGCAGATATTACTTGAAAAATGTCTTATTAACTGCAAAATGGAAATACTTCCTAATGCTACTAAAAGCTATTGTGCTAGATGGGCAAAGCCTTCTCATTTTAAAATTACTTCAGTATGATTCAAGTATAAAAACTGTATTTAAAAAACAATTAACAAATATTACGATGTGCCCATTAAACTGGGCTAAAGCAGTTGGTTTCTGGATCCATGCTAGGATAAATTAGGGTAAACATCCGTAATCAGGAAGTTCTTAATATGAACTGCTGGTATTTTGGAAAATATTAAAGCAATTTCATGGTTCAGGATAACATGTGCATTATCCTAAATGCATACATCATGACACATGCATCATGATTGATGTCGTATCTATCCATCTCACTGTCTTTAAAAGATAGTTATTGCAAGGTTCTGCTTTTGTTCACCATGTGAACTAAATCATTTTTGCATTGTAGAAATTCTCAAGAGAATTTTACTTGTCAAGATTACATCTTTAAAAATTAATACTTTAGAATGGCGAAGACTAATTGTCCAATAACTGAAGACAGTGACTCAAGATTAAAGAAGGAGCATCACTAAGGCAGTGAAAAAGAGCATGATTTCTCCCACGAACATCTTCAGTCCGTGTTTTCTTTAGGACGTCCAGCATTCACTTCCATAGAGTTGACACAGCTCTGGTTCTTGTTGTCCATTTGAAGCTCAGTTCAGACAGCAATTAGAGGCTGTTATTGATCAATCCAACTGAAAATGATTAAAACTAAACTAAGAAGGCCAACACAAATGCCAAAAATAACCAGTGCACACGCCTGTGAAGAAAGAAAAGCAAAAATTAATGTTTTACTGAAGGAAGCGTTTTACATTTCTACAGTTTAGAACCAATGATGAAAAAAGCTCTAAAGACAGGTTTAAATAGTGTCTTTTAAAAGAATCTTTGATGTTTCAAATTAGTCCATCTTCAAACATCAGGTATCTGCTTAGAGGGAAGCTAAAATGCGCCTGCTCTGGGACAGTTTCACTAGGAACTCTCAGAGCACTCTGGTTTGCTTGCTCGCATTGTCATTCTACAAGCAAACAGAGAAAAAAAAAAACATTTACTTTTCACAACTCTGAACGAATTATGAAACTGAATTTGTATTTTACTAAAAATATAATTTAAGTTGCAATGGATTCTTTGCACTTTTGAATTGCCAGATGATAATAAAACTACAGTTCAAGAGAAAGAAGCTTGCTGATTTGTAACAAAGCTCCAAATCTGTTGGAACTAGTCAAGACTAGTCAGAAAGCATCATTATTAGATTTTCTTTCAGATTCCCTATTTTGTCAATACAAGATTAGCTCTACGAATCCTAAAAATGGCAGAAAGGCTATGAATAAACAGTTTGTCATCGTTTTAGCCACTGTCATGAAGATGCTCTGCTGAGCAGTGGTTAAAATTAAGACAATTACAGTGCAAAAAGGAGGTTGCTGCACAAATTCCAAATAGAGCTTAACCTACTACACCAAAAGAGAAACCATAAAGGAAAGGGAAAAAAGGAAGAGGAGGAAAAAAAGAAAGATGTTTTTAAGAAGGCTTACATAGTAAACAAGCATAAATAGTGTTTTGCTTAAATGCAGTTTGGCTTTGTCCCAGCTGCCCAGACAACATCAGAGTAATGCATATAAGCTGAGGAGAAACAAGATTAAAAATCAACATCTGAAACCTACAGGGAAAAGCACATATTCAGATCAACAGTCAGGCATACAGACAAGCTGCTAGTCAAAAATCTCCAGTGAAGAAGGAGTTTCAGAAAGACCAGAGTTATCAGAAAGGATAAAAGAAGATGCTCACAAGTTACATGAACTGCAATGAAAATAAAACCTCTTCCCTTTGAATTACATGCTCTATAGTGTATTAAGATGCATCTACAATGAGTCTATTCAAGTGTAATTAGCACAATGAAAAAAGCATACCCCAAGTTTCTGTGGTGATAACAAGTCCTCTCTGCTAAGTTTAAGATAAAACAGCCCAGGATATACAAAAAGCAAACATGTGGATGTGGTTGAACCTTTAAAAAATAGAAAGGCAGATTTTACTTAGAGCAAGAGTGAAGTATGTTAGGTTATTATAACACTGAATTTTTTGAAGAAAAGCTTGAAGAAAAAAAAAACCCAACCACAACAACTTACCGACTACTCCAAATACATTTTTAATGTCTGGCACATACATGGCAAACAGAACGACAATGGTATTCAGTGTTAAAGTGATAAGGATATGGCAAATCCATGACACAGGAAGATGAGAGAAAAATACCATCAACACAGCTTTCCTTGCCTATATAACAAAAAAAGAAACAATGCATAGGCAAATACATACACAAACATAAATTTTAATTTTACCTCAATTTCATAAAGTTACGAATTACACTACTCCAGATGTGAAAGAACGTTTTAAAAATCAAAATGCAAAAAATTTAGTAATTTACTTATCATGTAGCCATTAAAGGAATTACTCCATTTTTGCAGGGACAAAAGAAGGTCTGGAGAATAATGCTTTGCTTCTTTGAACATGCTTGGTAGCAAAAGTCAGCATGTAATCTATACACCACTTCTATATACATAGTTCTGCATGCACAAATTTTTTTGGTTTTAACTGAATGAATTTTCAGTTCTACCATGGTATTGGCAAACTAAAGAAGGGGGTTTTGGAGAAATAGGTCAATATGTGGTTTTAATTTACAATTAAATTGAGTTTTCAAGTACAAGTGTGTTTGTGTGGGGGTGCGTGCATGTGGAAAGGAAAAACCAAGTCAGCAAAACTCAATTTAAGAGGAAAAAAAAAAATCAAACTAAATAAACTTCAGAAGTACTGAATTCTCTAAATTGAAAACAATGCTGTGGGCTGGTTCAATCTGAAATCTGTCTCAAGAGCACAAATTAGCTTAGTGGTTAGTTGTTATTTTGGAACTCATGGAACATATGCAAATAAGTGGTCTTTGATCAATCACTTGACAAGTGAATAAGATACACAAGACTAGATGTGACTCAAATATTGCAGTCTGCAAAGCATTAGTGTTCCCATTGCTTGTGCCAGCTTCAAAACATTTACAAGTACTTACAGGGAAATGGATTAGCGGGACTGTCAGAAGCACAGCAAAGAGGATGGCGACTTTAACAGTCATGACGACAGTATCACGTGGCAAGTACCTACTATAACCTTGTAGCAGTTCAGAGTCCACTTTATCTGAAAATCAGAAAAATTAATTGCTTTGTTAATAATTTGATGTAACTGGCAGTGCATAATAAGCCGACATTCAAGTTGATCAATTTGCTTGCGACTAAAGCAGAGGGAAGGGGGTTGCACACACATCCCTTCAGCATAACTGACAGACTAGGATACATAACCTAGAGAAAACTGAAACAACTTGAAGAGGCAAGTCCCTATAGAGCCTCTGCCGGAGTCAAAGCTACCTAAGAGAGGAGAAAGGATTAAAAAGACAAATGACCTGACGTGAAGCCAAGGACACAGTGCTGTAAAACTTAACAGACAACAACAGATTCTTCTGGTTTCACCAGAAACCAAAACCAAATTAATTTTGTTAAGCTGGCTGAACTGCATTTCCCTTTTTTTTTCATCCAAAGAAACTTATGAGATGTGCAAAGTAAAATTTCATTACTTGAAAGAAAAGCTGCAATTCTAATTTAAAGGAAGAAATGTTCAAAACTGTGCTAGAATATGTGCTTTTACTGGCTATAGTTTGCCATATGTTGTCAGATGACATGGACAAGAATAATTAGCATCAGTTACACTTCTAAAAGATATTTCTTTCGACAATTGACACTGATTTTTTTTCCCTATGCTGAACAAGTAGCCAGATGCAACCCAAGGACACCTGAAAGCTGTCAGTTAAGATCCTTGCAGCACCCAGACAATAATGAAGGACTGCAACGGCAGTGCAGCCAACCAGGCCAAACACTTTCAAGTGACAGCTCTGTTTTCTTCAGCAGTAAGAATCCCTCGTGCTATCTGCCACGTGTATATTTAGCTTTGCAAACCCGACTGTTGTGGAATTACTACAGTATCATATGCCATGGATACACTGCCCTAAGCGTTACTACTCTACTATTACTATACTGTACTAGACTCATACTTTGCAAGGCACAAGTGAGGTAAAAAGTGATAGACTGGTGATAGATTCTTCACCTTTGACTTTGGCCCTTTTAAGGTGAAAATTGTCACTAAGTCAACAGCAAAAGTCTGAGCCTTGAAAATGGTCTGCTACCCTCACTTGTTTTATTCTGCCACACCATGAATGTATGCTTTTTTGAACTTCAGAATGAACCGAAGTCCAGTCGCCAGATGAAGTTTCAAATTCACAGAAAATAGAATTAAACTGTCTGAACCACAGAAAGTTGAAGCTCATCTCATTTCAAAGAAGGAACTTTATTTTTGTTTCCAATTTAAATTAAAATTTTTTACATTTCTCAGACTGGTGGTTTAGGAACAGGGAACAGATTCCCTTTATTTAAAGAACAGGGAACAGATTCCCTTTATTTAAAGAAACAAGCTAATTAAACAAGACATTCAAAAAGTGAAAAAAGGAGTAGCAGTTTGCTGCGAGGAGGGGAGGTGGATCTCATAGATACCCACTCTTGGTTCCAGTGCTTTAAGCTCTTGGTTCTACGAGTTACTAAAAGAAATCAGGCTTGCGGGAACCCAGAAATGTTCCCAATGAAACAGACTTTAAACTTTGGGTCTTGTCCCAAAGAAATAATGACAGTGAAAGTAACTGGAACTAGGACGGTCTGGGACCACTACTGGTTCTCTTGTTTCCTCTGACTGAGATCCCATTTGGAGGCAGATGGTTACCCTGCACTGCCTGGTCAATCTCTCAGACTCTCTAAGTGGCACTCAAAATTATTTTCTCCTATAAACTACTATTTGCTAATTAGAGCCTGTGAATGTGCTGCGATATCACAGGGTTAATAAGTGATAAACGTCACTAGAAGGCACGGCCCTAGAACAGACCTTTCAAACTTGTTGGACAAGCAGACTATTATCAGATCTCAAAATACCCCACAGTCCATGATAAATGCCTTTCCAGCTTTCAAGTGGAAATTACACAGCCCAACATACAGTGGTAACCAGCAGACTAATTACACAGCACCAGAGAGCATCAGCAGACCATCAGCTACAGTTTAGGGACCAATATTTGCCTATATAGCACTTTAGGGCACAAATTCTGCAAAGTTTATCTAATTACACATTGAGAAGTCAAATGAGACTTCAACACTTTGCAGTGTTAGCTGCTCTTCACAGGAATAAGATTTCTGAGAATTCAAGTCTATCAGTGCACAAACAAGCCTGAGGTGCTCCAGACAGAATGCACTTATCATTTACTGTTAGCCTTCATTCTAAGGAACACTTCAAGAATGTACTTACCATAAAATGTCAGGTATCCAAACAGAGCAGACAGAAAGTAAATGAGGAAACTCAGGCCAATTCCTGTGACAGTTACTTTCTGCATTCTACTTTTAGATGGACTAAAATGAAAAAAACACCAAGAAATTAGTGTTGCTTAATCTGTATTGGGGACTATTAAACACAAAGCAATCTACATTCAAAAAAAATAGCAGCTTGCTTTTCGTAAGAAAGCATCCTCTTCTATTTATGGGCACAGAGTATTTGCTCAGGTCTGTGGCATCACTAACAAAGTTTTTTAAAGTATTTTTAATCTGGTAATTCAAGGGCATTTTTCATGCAGAAAACTAACATTGCCCCAATTTTGTAGGGAACTTAGCCATACCAGCATATTTCTTAAATAAAAATGTTGATTTATACAGGATGATACATATTCAGAGCCAGGAACAGAATCTGGGTCAAAATCCCACTGAATCAGATGTGGCCAAATGCAGATTCAGTCACAGCAATAAAAATTAACTAGTAAGTACCTTAGCAAATGACCTTTTTTTTTCTCCAGATTGTCCAGGCCAGGACAATGTACTGACACTGATGATGGAACCGTATTTGCTACTTTTCTCTCCTGTAAGAGAGGAAAAGCCAGTACAGACTAAAACTGTACATTTCCCAAAAACATGAAAGCTACTTTGTTTGCCTTGTTTGATGGCACGAACTTGAAAATAAAAATTATTTAAGATTAATTTAAGGAGAAAATTACAGAAATGCTATAATTATATTTTAATATTCCATGTGTTTTCATACATTACCTTTGGAGCTCACAGTAGATGGGTAAGACCGAGGTATGGCAGAGAAAAGAGAAGGCCATAGTTGGTATTGCATAGGCACTCTAAAATAGAAGAAAAACATCTTGTAGGTTGTTTGTTACTGCAGATAACTGGAAAAATATCTGGATGAATTCAGAATTCAGTTACACTGTTGGAAGTCAGTGGAAATCTTTCCACATTAATGCTGAGATAAATTTCCAAAGAACGTTTCCCTACAAATGGACCTTTTCAACTCATACCTCTTCAAGCAGTGGTCACAGTTTACAATTTCACAACCAGGAGAGGTCATGCTGTCACTAAGCCAATAACTGAAAGATTCTTTCTTGGCTGTAGGGAGGCCAAGCACTTATGTACAAAGAGCAGGATTTGCCCCAGTCAGCATTCACAAAATTTTCTAATACATTTTCTGAATTCTGACACCCATAACTACCTATCGAATTACTGATTCCTTCATCCTAATTACACTACTGTCTTCTTACTTCTTCACCTTCTTCACAACAAAAATCTGGATACAGCAGGCAGAAAAGATAACATTCTTTGGCATCTATTTAAGACAGTTATATAATTCAAGTTGCAACCGCACAATTAGTGGTATATTATTCCAAAAACTTCAAGTAGAAGAGATGAATCATCTAGCATAGCTCACTTCAACTGCCAACTAGAATAAGCTGAACTATTACAAACACTTTTGTGCTGATATAATCAGATCCCTATTGGTAGAAATATGCCACTTTCTCCTGATAAAATTAAAACTAAAAAAGAAGTCGAGATGAGTCCCAAGATTCTTCAAAGAACGAAAGGCCAGATAAAAGGCCAGAATCTCACAACAGATGTTTCTGGTCAAAGTAAACTTTCTTCTTTGATCTACAGATAACATTTATCCCATGTTTGCGTTGCCCAAGCTTCTATTTTTGTCTTTTTCTTGGGAGGGTAAGGGGACACATACGGTTGGACTCCATGATCTCAGAAGTCTTTTCCAACCAGATGATTCTATGATTCCATGATTTTGGGGTTTTTTTCAGACAAATGCAACCAACTGTGTCCCTCCTAAATTTCACTAAGCTACAGGCCTATCCCAGATTTATTCCCTCCTTTTTCCTTTCCTCTTCACCCCACAGAGACTAGAGTTCTACATGATACTTCCTCTCCTGCAACCCTTGATGGGTGGTGACATGATTTAAATGTCAAGTTAATTAACAAACACCAGAGCTGGCATCCAACAAAATGCAGAAGATTGCATCAGGCCTGAAGAAATACCTTAGGTAAAAAAAACCACCCTAAGGTTGGTCCAGGCAGTTTCAGGAAATCTGCTCTACCTTGCAAGGAACTAAAAGTGTGCATACAGTAAAGTAGCATTGATTCCACCTGAAGGCATATTGAGATGGCTTGGTCTGACTGCATCATAAGGCTGAACTCCGCTGCCCTGTAATACTTTATACTTGGTCATACTTGCAAAATGTTTTCATAAATGCTAACTTGGACAGCCAGCCTTCATATAAAAAAGAAACACTGAGACTGGGTAACACTTGGCAGCAGGTATAGGAAATACTGCAGCAGCCTGTAACTGGTTTTACACAAGAATAGCTCATCCTGGGTAGAGTTAAACTGCAAATCCTCTCAAAGTAGCAACCCCTTTAAGTTTGTGTATTGTTAATAGAGATTACCTCTTTGGAAAGATGAAAGAGCTGTGCTTTACAGTCCCCAGTAGAATTTGAAACCTGGAAGACATAGATGCAAATAAATGGCATAATGAAAGAACAAGCCCGAACAACAGAAATGAATCTTTCTATGATGATTAAGAAAAGAAAGAATTTAAGTTACAATTCTGAAAGTATTAATGTAAAAAAAGTATTACAGTTACTAATAAAATTAGAAGAACTTCAAAACAGCATGTGCTTTACCTGTAAAGTCTCTACAGCGCTATTTAGAGGTAGAGGACAAGGGATTGACCATTTCTTTATCATAACCTGCAAAGACAGCATATTTAATGTATAAATGGTATCATAAAAATCAATTTAAATTTAGATATATGTAGCTAAATACCAGCCTGTTGGTATACAAAGCAGGGAGAAACACTCATGGTAGATTAAGCTTGCCTGGTAGTTAGGCCACAAGAAAGAGACTTGACAGGAAAACTTGTCAGTGCCACTCTGTCCAGCTGCTCACTGCACACAGCTGGCAGCCTTATGGCGTGCCCGTCTGGAGGTGGTGTACCGAAACGAGCTCTGACATTAACTGAAATACAACCAGCACTCCACAGACGCTCTCTGTGCTCCACACTAACTGCCTCCCATACAGAATAGCTGCTGTGTTAGCTATCCCAGGCTCTTGCCCTAAGCAGACAAGCCCTTAACAGAGATAGAGCAGAGCCTAGGGCTAATCTTAAAAGGCAGAAACATATGGTTTGGACTAGAAAGCAAAGGAAAAACAATAAATGCAATTATTGTCCCAGAATGTCATTGGGGTTTTAGCTACACCCTGCTGCTTTAGGGAATGTCATGGAACAGGGCTGAAAATCAAAGGGAAAATAAAATAAGAAATGTTACCTCCTTTTTCAGGAGTCTAGTTTAAAATGATGGGTCCATTGCTCTCCTCCCCTAAATAATTTCCTATTGTAGTTGCCTGGCTTTATAGGTTGTAATTCTTTTGAAGCCTAGAGCAAATAATTAAAACTTAATTAAAGACTTAGATTCACAAGAAGAATAACATGGAAGAGAGTGCTTCTCCTGGCTCAAAGAACTACTTTTTGCTTGCAGTGGTGTTTCCCAGAGGATAAGGATTAGATGCTTCCTCTTGTCACCACTGCCAGAAGCAAACAAATGCTACCTCTGGACAAAATGTGGGGAAAGGAAACTGCGGGCACGAGGCATGCCGAGCCCATTATGGCAATAACACATCTTAAATTGCATGACTAAGAACAACCCACAGCAGCTCAAGGTATGGAAGCTGGTAGCAGCTTGCTCAACAGCAGTCAGCAAACTCTGTGAAAAAGCATTATCAATGGAAATCCTCCAGCCATGTTTCTGGCACTAAACTGGCGCTATTTTATATCAGGACATCACTTCTGATACTGATCGGCTGAACTGCCTCCCTCTCTGCAATTCAAACTGCAACCTCATCTGCGGAAGGGTGTAAGAAGGGACAAGAAGATCCTGGTAGCACATCAAGAAGTTCTATCGAAGAGCGAGCAAGGGAGAGGATGCAAAGGACCAAACACCAGCTGTCACATGGGTCACCCCTGCTCCAGCGAGGAGCTATGAGCCAAGATGCAGATGCAAACTCTGCCATCTCCCCAGGAAGCCCAAGCCTCTTGGCCAGCTCAAGACATTTATGAGGCTGAGCAAAAGGCAAAATGTTTTTTAAGGAGACATCTGTGTATTTAAAAGGTACCCAGGTAGGGGACATACAGAAGTGGCATTGACAGCTCCAGAGTAGAAGGCTTTGTGGGAGCTCTGGCTAAGGAATAGGCTTACTGAGCGATGGAAAGGGACACGAAGCTCAAGGGCAAACTTTGCGGAAAGTACAGTGTGCCTGGCAGTGGTGGGGACAGGGCTTCCTGCAAGCTACACAGCAAAGACATACACAAATATTGCAGAGGGAGGACAAAACAAGCCAAACCTAAAACACTGAAGGACATTTTTCTACAATGAAATTAATACAGATTAAGAACTGATTGAAATGGAAATAAAAGGAGACAAAATAAAGTGCACTAGGTGCATTTAAACCCTGTAATTATATTTGCCCACCTGCTTAATTATTCAAATCTGTTTGGGTTTCCAATCGTAGTCTACTCCGTATATCTAATGAGGTCCCCAACAGGAGGGGACTTTTAAGTTGGCAGCCCAGCCATGCAGGCAGCACCATCTTCCTCTAGAACTTTAAGTCAATTTCATATAAATGTTCATTTTTGAGTATAACAAACATTTCAAGAGAAAAAACTCCTAAAACCTAAGAGGTTCCAGTGGAAATAGGGTATTTTAAACCCACACTAAAAACATTACTAAAAAATAAAGTCAGAGGCTCAAAATGTTCTAATATTCTCAGTGATGTTGCTTTTTCATATCCTGAAAAGGGAAAACAGGAATCTCTTTATTCCAGCACTCAGCAAAGAGGAGGTGTCTGTGCTTAACATCACTCATTACATATGACAGGTTCCAAATCTGCATCACATTTTGTTCTGGGAACATAAACAAGAGCTTTACAAAGACACCATTAGGAATCATTAACACCTTCCTCAAACAAGCTACCAACAGGGCTGTCTCCACAAAAACAGAAAAGCCTGTCTTTACTCTTTACTAATTTCCCACATAGCAAGAGAGGAGGCAATAAAAAAAAAAAAGTTTAACAATCGCATTTAATTTATTCACTTAGGATTCAAGTCAGGGAAGTATTCAACAATCATGACTTCACAGAATCTGGTTTTGAATTAACAGCTACATAGATTTGCTTTTGTCCCAGATCAGTTCATCTCAGTGTTTTCACTTTTCTTCCAAGTAAAGGCTATAACCAGTGTATCAACTTTAAAGGAAACACAGAGAGATGTGTGACCTGCCCAAACCCCACAGCAGAGCCCCAAAACAAAGAGCACTCTAGCCCTTTGCCCAGTGCACCCACCAGACCACGCTGACCAAGACATATGCTGTCTATTGTAACTGCAGGCTGTATTGAAACTGTGGCTTGCTCGCCAAAACCTGAACAGATGGTATGCACTTGAAAACACACAGAATTATTGTATATGCAAAACATAACTGTATTACTTCCATATGACTAACACAAGTTTTCTTCTGGAACAAATTAAAACATATCTGCCATACAGAAATTAACATTGTGCAAACTAAAACATCATTTCAACAGCACAGATCACCCACTTCAAAACAATTAGATATGAAAACTAAACCACAGTTAGTGCCTTTGAGTTTCAGCACCTAAAGAAGTCAGGGAAAATATTCTGTGAAGAGTTTTAGTGTTATTTAAATACCCGTAATGGTTTTTAAAAATTTTGAACTCCATCAAACTTACTGTGGCTGCTTCTTTGTGATTTAATAACCGAGAGTGTGCATATAGATTTAACCATTTCATAAGAAATCAAGTAGCCTGTGTACTCCTTCATTAGTATGTTCTACCTACTTTTTTATAAATAGAAGCAAAACTAAACCCTAGCTTAAATCATCCCAGCTTGACACATGTGCACCCAAGTCTCGCTTACACACTTCCCTTTTCTGAGCCCAAAACTGTTTTCAAATGCATCCACCCGTTACACTACATTTCTTCAGAGATGCATACATTTCCCATGGAAATTCAGGAACTGAACTTTGCAACAGCCAAAGACCTATTTCAGCATTATAGTTCTCCCCTTTTCTCTTTCCCTTTTTTTTTTTTTTTTTTTTTTTTAAGATAAATTTTAGGAGAGAGGTCAAAAGTTAAGGTAATTTATAAATATCACAAATGAATTTCCATTAGCTCTGGAGAGGCTGAAGCTGCTTCTCAATGCTCAGCTTAAGAAGAATACTTCCCCAGGTCCTACAAACATTGCAATTCTCCAGGGATACCCTAGGGAGATGTTTTGACAGCTTTGAAGTTTGGTTTTATCACATGGTTTAGTTCCTAATGGATTGCCTTGGTCTCCTGGATGGCATGTTTGTTCAACTTGCCTTCAACTCTGTTTATCCCTTTGTAAAACAGGTATTAAATGCAAGTCAATGCAAGCCAGAACGACAGGGGAGAGGGGAAATGTTCTTGTTTCTATACCTAGATGAAGCAGTGTCAGTTGCTTACTTGTACTACATATTACACATGTGCATTAACATACTTCTTCCCTGGAAAAAGAAAAGCAGTAAAACTTAAAGGCACATTTTCCCTCTTAGATCTGCCTAGCAGGTCTCACTTTTGATATTTGGAAATACCTATCTCACACGGGCCTTGAGAGGGTGAACATCAGGGTCAAAAACCCCCATATGGCTCACAGAAAAGAACTTTTCCTTTCAGCAGGAAAGAAGAATAAGGTCATCGACGTATTACTGAATCTTGTAAACTGCCTTAATGAAGTTCTAGTTTTCTTTGCCTTTTTTTTGAACTCTGTCACTCCATTATACATGTAAATTTAATTTATCTGGAGTTTATTAAATTTTCTTCTGCGCTAGTTGCAGTAAGTAACAGTTAGAAGCTAAGAAAACAGAATTCCATTCCATTAGTAGGAGGGAAACAACAGTATTCTTGCCAGCTCCCTTTGCTGCACTGTCAGCAAAACAAAAATATTGTTACATTTACCGGTCCAAAAATATAATTATTTTAAATCTTTTCTCATGCTTCAAAGTTCATCTATATTTCCATGCCTCAGCAAAACAAAACATGTGATCTCTCCAGGCAAGCATATACTGAACTTGAGGAAAACTCTAAATGCCACATAAGAAGTTAAGGGGGGAAGGGAAGACAATTCATTTCCAAAGAGGCTTATGAAAACATTCAAACAATAAGAAAAAAAAATAGATAAGCTGTGCACAGATTTTTAACTTACCACAAGAGCAAAGTACACCATAAAGAAAAATGATAAACTACTTGTGTAGCCAAGAAAGCCTGTAAAATAACAGTAAAAATAAAAGAATTTATAAGGAAAGTGATCCTAATGTACAGCTAAAGCTTTACATTTTAGGCATGTTTTCTATTACAGTGCTTGGTATCTGGGGCTTAGGACTCAGAATAACAACATTCCAACTGTCTGTCACAGATCATTTATGCAGTTTTGCAGGGCAGAATTAGAACTGGCTTACCACTAATGGCATGCTGTAAGTAAATGCAGCTCTTTAATGTTCTGCTGTAAAGATTTTATTTTAGTATTGCAGACAAAATACTACTGCAACCCAAGTAATAGGTTAACTAGGCAGGGCTGGAAGGCAGAACACACTACAACAACTTAAGTAATTCCCACCACCACCAGCCCCCTGCCAGTTAAAATAAATAAATAACCCATTACGGTTTTAAAGTCTTCAATTGTAATTGCTACTAAAGTAGAATAATATTCGCTTCTCTCCTTTAATTACTTACCAATTTTAGGAAGAAGTGCAAGAGGGAAAACAATGCAGACTGAAGTAATCAGTAGCAGCAGTCTCCCGTCAAGGTACCAAGACCTGTTGGAAAATCTATTTGTGATTGATACAAACCTCAAACGCCCTAAAAAATATGTCCTACTTTAAAACTGTGATCTCAAGACACAATAACCATTAGGACAAGAAAAACAGCTTCCAGTCTCACACGCTATTTACATGAATTTGTATTCGTAGTTTCTGTATTCTGATATAAAATAGAGTTACCAGATAACAAGGAAGGAGAGCACCATCCCATAACGAAAAAGCACTGCAGGCAACGTTCTGTAGGCAAGAGTCTGCATGGATCGAAGGTCTGATGTGTGTAAAGTTATTTCTCAGCAGCACAGTATGCAAATTCCTGTCCTTATTCAAAGCAATGACCAGAGGGCAAGGGCATTTCATCCTCTACAGATTTCCAACAGGGTATTTATATATCAGACTACATATATCTTGATTATATATATTTACACAACTGAAAGTAACAACAACACTAATTCCCACACACTCTGAACTTCCCCTCCAGTTTATTACTCCTACGTGAACTCAGTTCCTTGCCATTTCCAAGAGGTGTGAAATAGAAAGCTAAGTTACTCTATCTATTTGTTCGGAAATTGAGTTATGTTTTCTAAACACATCAACTTTCCCTTCTGCCCGAGTTCCATTACACAGTGTTCAAATAATAAAAGAAAACAACAAGTAAGCCAACTTCCAGTTAACTTGAAGTGATGTTTGCTGTCCAGAGGTGACATAAGAAAGAACAGGAACAAAGTGATCTTTCTAATCTTTAACTTTGCACAAAGTGATCATTCGCCCTTTGCAAACGTCCACACAAAAATTAAAGGACAAAAGGTATGGAAAATATGATAATGAAATCTGTAATAATTGTTTATACATAAAGTCACACATATAAAAAAAGCACTGCAGAGGCGTATGAAGTCTTAATGCGTTTAAAGTCTTTTTAAAGTATCAAAATCTCATCTTCAATCTGAGGAAAGCACAGATGGATAAGTTGTTAAGAAACAGAAACATCTTGAGGGTGGCTCCCCCCAACTTGGCAATAACCATATCCTGTACTGATAAACATCTTGCACATCAGCCTCCGACTTTACTACCTATAAACACCTTGGCCTTTGACCTTCCAGTTTATTTAGTCCAGGATATGGTTAGCACCTAATAAACAGGCAGCACCTCAAGTTATCATAAGGAAAGCAGCATAACACCTGTGTTAAAGAAAAATTACATACATTAACCACCGTCACACACTGGGGACAACCACTTGTGCCATTTATTTGAAAAAAAATGTAGAAGTGAATAGAGAAATTTCAAGGCTGAGGGCATCTTCACCATATCAAAATCAAAGTAATCCTTAAGGAACAATGTCTATATTGAAACTACTGTGTTCGGTTTTGGGCCCCTCACTACAAGAAGGACACTGAGGGGCTGCAGCGCGTGCAGAAAAGGGCGAGGCTGGTGAGGGAGCTGGAGAACAAGTCCTACGAGGAGAGACTGAGGGAACTGGTGTTTAGTCTGAAGAAAAGGAGGCTGAGGGGAGACCTCATCACTGTCTACAACCGCCTGAAAGGAGGGGGTGACGGGGTGGGTGCTGGGCTCTTCTCACAAGTTACAAGCGATAGGACAAGAGGAAATGGCCGCAAGTTGGGCCAGGGGAGGTTTAGGCTGGACACCAGGAAGGATTTCTTCACTGAAAGGGTGGTCAGGGATTGGCACAGCTGCCCAGGGAGGTGGTGGAGTCGCCATCCCTGGAGGTGTTTAAAAGATGGGTAGATGAGTTCCTTAGGCACATAGTTTAGTAGGGAGACAGGAGCAGTTGGACTCAGTGATCCCAGAGGTCTCTTCCAACCTTATGATTCCATGATTCTAAAAATTACTTAAAATACATCATTCTTCAAAAAAACGTATCACTAGTCTAGGTCTGGTACTGCTGCTGCAGTGAAAATGCAACTTTGCCAAGACCAGCTCGCTGCTGCAGTATTCTTCACAATGCTAGCATTTAGCATTCACATATTTTTTAAACAACTTCTTTCTCTCTAGTGTGGTGGATGTTCAGATTAGGAGGAAGAGTATCATAGCAGTAGGCAGAAGTAAAATGAATGTTGCAATATATCTACATGTTGGACCTCTGGTTCAAGCCTCCTGATTCTAAGCGTGCAGCAAAGCTGCAGCTGCAATCATAGCTCACAAGCTTAGCATGACAGGGAAAAAAATATTTTGGTTACTTTATCATAAATGAAAAAAAAAAATTGTAGGGGAGGGGGAAAAGAAAAGAAAACTGCAATGAGGTGATGGGAAGGAGAAAAAATAATTTTAATGTTTAATTTTGTAATACCGGTTCTTTTATTTTAAAAAAGGTCAAAAAACTGAACAGTGGACCATTACTGGTTATCAAAAAACATGTGCATTTTTTCCCATAATACTGTTGTAGAACAACACTTATTTTCCAAAGGCAGAATAAATGTTTTGATATTGCCTTTAAAATCAGTTTGATCTGCAAATTTAATCCCATATGATAAAAGCGTTCCAAGTATGAAATATGGAATATAAATCCTTGACTCTACTGAAAATGCTTTGGCATGCAGATGTTCCTCCTCCCTCCCCATATTTTAACTAAAAGCAGACATTTATAAATCGCTTTAATTTTATTCCTGAAGGCAACAGGACAAGAGATTCATATGTTCTAAATTAGGATCCTACTCTCAGTCCATATCAATTATATAACACACAAGCAAGACAACTTAATTGCATCAATCGTATCCTCCTGACAGGGTCATTAAATGTTAACAGAGGGCTCACAAATTACAGCTTACCCTCATTTGAAGCTGTGTTCATGTCATTAAAACTACGTGGAATTCTTGTTACGCAGACAAGACTGAAACATCTCAACTTGCAATTAACAAGTGTTCACACTATATGCTTTTAGTTTTTAATAAAGACACGAAGATGTATTTACGCACTGGCTCCAAGCCTTTCCAACACATGCACACCTGCTAATCTTCATCTATAAAAATAATTCAAAGCACAAACCGTTCTTTAAATGGCTTTCCCAGCAGTGCGCTTTGGGATGGTATATGTCTATAATGTATTTTTCACAGATAGTTTAACTGACACTTTTGATACATTCTAACTGCGGTTAAAGATAAAGTTTGCACCCAAATGAAAGCGTATCAAATGCTAGAACGACTTAACAAAACCAGAACAGCCGTGCAACCACATCTGGAAACAAGTGGTCCAGTTAAAAGAAGTTTAATTGAACTAGTCAATATTTATGCCTTCTGCACAAGTAAGTTGCTACTCAGGCTTGATATTTGATTACGTATTTTTGTTGAACAATTTCCTACAATTTAAAAACTCTGTTAGTAAAGAACTACTCTTAACACCAGCAAAGAACTATAATGAAACAAAAGATTATGATCTACCACGGCAATAAATATGGCATGATGCGTGAAATATCAATGTTGGCATACAGAGGAGGTTAGCTATGTGCATGCACCTAGAATACTGCTTGACCACTGCATCTGAAACATTTGCTTGGGCAAAGAATAATAACCATGTGCCAATTGAAGAACTCCCAGCAACAGTGGCAGAAACAAGGCAAGACCCAAGTCTCTCGACGAGAGGAAATGGCCTCAAGTTGCACCAGGGGAGGTTTAGATTGGATATTAGGAAAAAAGTTTCTTTACTGAAAGAGCGGTGAAGCATTGGAAGAGGCTGCCTAGGGAGGTGTTGGATTCACCATCCCTGGAGTTGTTCAAAAAAAGGTGTAGATGTGGCACGTTGGGGTGTGGTTTAGTAGGCACAGTGGTGTTGGACTGATGGTTGGATTTGATCTCAGAGGTCTTTTTCAACCTTCATGATTGTATGACAAGACTCATGCTGACAGTCAACTCACCACTTGAGGTATGGTTAGGGTTCTTGTGGACAAGTTCAGCCTTTTCTACAGGCGAAATTGAAATTCACTCCTATCTTAAGTCATAATTTCAGCAGAGAAAGAAGTATGGATGGCAACAGTACTGACAGCGCACTGAGAACTACCATGGCCCAGGAACTGCAATGACCACTACCAAAGGCAGTAACCTGTCTATGTGTCCACCAGTGGTCGCATCCAAAAGATCTGCACCAGGACTTTGACAGATAGCTAAAGCTAGTGGGAGTCTTACTGAACAGGCAGTTTAATAAAGAAGCTGTTTCTGACACTTTTTAGACAGAAGATTCCTTTGAGCAGTGTGCATGCACACAAGATGTCCAGATTCTACCTTCTGTGAGTTTTCAAACACTGTATAAAAGCATTATCTTTGTAGGGAAAAGTCACTTTGCATAAACAGAGCTGACAAAAAAAGAGCAGTAAGTGAAGTTAGATGCTAAATTTGGGGACAGTCAGATTGAACACACACACACAGCAGATACAGTGGCAGGCTCAGCGCCACTGTGCATGAAGAGTGGAGATAAAAGTATGATCTTGAAGGAGAAAGTGACAGCACCCAAATGAAAAGCTGATGACTACCACAGCTGGAAGAGGTACGTCAGGAGACTAAAAACGACACAGACACACAAAACATAACAGTTTTTAAAAAAAGCTCCTTATTACAAACATATTATTGCATGGGGCAGGAGGGCAGAGAAAGAAAGCAAGATTACCACCACACTTCATTTCTCAAAATGTGCATTATAAAATGGAAAAGTTATAAGTGATAAAATACCAAATGAACAAAAGTACCTTTTAAAAAACTAATTTCAAACTTAAAATCCACCCACAGCGTTCGGGAATAACACAAGCATCACGCAACCTGGAGACAATTTCACCACATTTCAATCCAGACAGAGTTTTGAGCTCAAAACATTTGAGCTCAAAACGGAAAGCGAGCCGTAACACAATCTAAGATACACTGTTGTGAATGACAGCAGCACTGGAACAACTCGAACAGAGTATTTCTGTGCTGAAGCTGCAATGCTTGTCTTAGCACAGGCACAGATTTCTTGCGATGGTTCTGACAGAAATCTGAGGGACACACTCCTTACTCACAGCTTTATAGCTCAGCTGCGAAGAATGATTTCTTTACAGGGAGCCAAGTTAAGGAATTATAACCCAAGTCTGGAAACCTGGCATTTTTCCCAAAACAAGTCCAATTACTGGAGCAAGACAACAAAATATTTAAATTTAAACGTCTGCTGGTTTCTGTACTGTGGTTTTGAAATATGTGAAGTGATAACATGACAGCAGTTTAAATGTTTGTCCTCTTCTCCCTCCTGTCCCCTCCTCTTCCCCTTTTACATTTTTACAGAAGGGATATTTCTGTAGATGGAGTTTTGCCACTGACTTTAAGGTCGTCTGATAGGAAATAGCTACGAGGAACGAATCATGCTTTGTGTGTGTGCTGCAGAAGGCCTGCGCGTGCCAAATGCATTTTACATTCCCCAAACTCCTGTAAATAGCTGATTTTTTTAGCATGTGAGATCAGAGGGAGGTGTCAGTACCCATCTTCAGCAGCCCTGAAACACTTTCTTCTTCAAGACAAATACAGAACATTTGAGGCACCTTTCCTTACCCGCTCTCGTCTCCACTCAGGAATCCCGCAACAGCACCAGGAAGCTCAGACTTAATAATTAAAAGGTAAGATGACATCGCTGCAAAACAGAAGCAGAATAGATTTAGTAGAGGAATACCAATATCTCTGGTGGTAACAATTAGCGTGGCTTAACCAGAGTGGTTACGACTGGAACATCTCAGCTGTATATTAGACACCACGGCACCAGAATCAGAATTTATTTTCTCATAGACTTCCTTTAAAAAATAGCTGCAAATCCCCCAGTATTGTACTGATGTCAGCTAATGCCTCCAAAGAGACTGTTACGATGTGAGTCTCGAAACAAGGAAAACATCATACAAAGGATAAAAAGGTAAAGCAATATAAAATACAGACCTGACCTTTTACCTGGGAATACGGACTTAAGAGGCCACCGACTACAAGGTTGCAGCACTTCTCCTTCCTCTTTACACTTTATAAGACATCGTTAATGACCAGAGTAAATAATAAGATTTGTTTCTATCTACATAATAGGGTTCTTCTCAAACACTTGGTTTTTACTGCTGCTCAATTGCTGTTCCACTAATTAAATACATGACAAATTTAAAAACAAGAATAGAACTTGAAAGGTTCTTTATATACACAACAGTTTGGCCCTCAGAGGTAAGAGGGTTATCAGTGACAGATCTCCAATTCTCATGCTAAACCCACCACCCAGAAGATCACTACAACAACAACTGCAAAACTATACAGGAACCATGAATCAAAAGAGAAATTATCAGTTACACTTATGGGAGTGTCAACTTGAAATTAAGCATTTAAAATTCTATTCAGAAGAAAGCAATGACACATATGCATAAATCCAAAAGCTGTTTCACTCTTATCACTTTTCTCCTTCACTATATTAAATGATCAAAGGCACAAATAAGAGGAGTCTTTTTAATTACAACTTACACCAACCTCATACCTTCACGTACTGTTCATGTCACTTTTTTGTTTTACATAAGCAGCAAGTATTTATATGAATAAAGAACCAACAGAAATTTACCAGAAAAATCAAGCTTTACAAACAAATATCAAAGCCTCCATGAAACTAAATTCCACCCTTCAGCAGCGGGTAATATCAATAACGTGCCAAAAAACGTTTAGTTATATTTAAAGCTTGACAAAACTTCAACTGCTGTATATGAATTTTACTGTCCTGTATTTATTAATTTTGTAGAATTTTACCGTGGTTTGTTAATGACTGCTTTAAAATTCAAATATAAATTTTAAAAAGGTAAACCAGCAAACTTTCATTTTTTAGTAAGTTTGTTTGTTTGTTTTCTTTAAAGGAATGTTCTGAACCTTAGAAACCATGTGGGCTTGGACACTGCTGTACTACAGCAGTTCACGTTAAATTTTGACTGTGGTCTCTATAAAGAAAGCTAATTCTATAAATACGAAGTGACATCTACCTACCGCAAAGTTAAATTAAAACCATTTGGTAGGTCACTAAATAAGGCAATATTCACTTCTTCATAATTAAAAGCTCAGCTTTTTCCAATATTCAAGCATCTTTCCCTGTTGACACATATCTGCTGTCCTGATTTTACTCTCCTGTTTGCCTACAACAGAATGTACATTCAACCACAGAGATCCCTGCAACATGCATATTTCTAAATAACCAGCATCTGTAAGTAAATTAACACAGTTTCTCACACTAAGCCACAGGCAGATGCATGTTTCAACTGAGCAAAGACAGAATTTTTAAAAATTGATGAGGGGGAGGAAAACTCTTCTAAATTATAATTCAACTTTATTTATCCATTAGCCTTCTTTCTTATATTATACAATATTTTATACACAAGCAAGTCAGAATTTTCATATATTTACGTCCTTCAGAAAGATTTCAAAATTAGTTCTTTTGCAGTCTCAGCTGCAGAAAGCTTCAATTTAATTTCCAGATCAGATTTCCTCCCAATATGCAATCTGTCACACTTGCCTTGCATTCCTATTAGCCTCTGGCTAATCATTTGATCACTTATCCTTTGTTGTGCGCTTACTCTTTGTTTTTAAAAGAGGAGTCCTATTTCACTGAATTCCACTCCTAAGTAGGGAACCAATCATGCACTGAGAAACTGGCGCATGCTAAACATTTGTATGCATCTTTCTTCTTTTCTCCAGGCATATGGGAAACAATCTTACATAGTAGGGGGTTTTCCCCCAGTTTATATTCTCTTGTTTGTTCTAGATGAAGAAAATAAATAATACATAATTTTATTTATATTCTGATGCTTAGATAAGATGCCCAATCTCACACATAAACCTGAGCAGGATGCTCACGCTAAATATAGTTTAAACAGTCAAATTCTGCTTTTTCTTCACTTCCAAACATAGTTGCAATTCTCACGAGCAACAGCTCCTTGTAGCTTTACTCAGCGTGAAAGAAGATGCTAAACACTGCTTAACTCTCTAGAACACACTACAAAGTGAGCAAAGAACATTGTTTGTTTTTCAAAGCTGAAACCAAAACAGCAGAGCATCTTCAAGAGGGCACAGCAACTTGAAAAAAAATCACCTCAAGTAGGAATAAAGTGCATACAGTAGGACAAACAAAAAGTCCTGTGTCCTTTGCTCCAAAGAAGACATTTTACTGAACTTCCCTGACACCCATCATGACCAAAGCCATGACAAGCTCTATCGTAAAAATTAAACATCAGCTGTCCTGATGTGTAACGGAAGGAAGAGATTACAGTCACAAGGCTGAACTGTGACACAAGTGAACACAGCAAAAGCATACCTCATGCTTTGATTTATTCCCCTTTTGAAATACTGACTTCCCCTGTCATTTTGAAAATTATGTCAACGTTAACTTTTAAGGCATCTTTTATCAGACGCAAAAGTTACAATGAACATATCTTCATCTTTAGAAGTCAAGCATTAAAAACAACCTAGCAAATGTCAGAAGCAACATTTCCCTTGAGTTTGCCCCCCTCGCTCACACACAGTATGAGAGCGAGGAATTTAACTGCCCTTGCAACCCAGCCTCAACCCCTAACCTAAAAAAGAACGTTATGTTTTCTTTGTATCACCTTCTCATTCAATATGAGACACCTGCCTGTAGCACTGTAGGAGACACATCTCCTGCAGAATGAAGAGTGCACAATGACACAGTTTGAGGCTTCAGCAATATCTAGATGCAACAAGTGCTGAACTACAACTGTGAGCAACCTCCATACAGTCGCTTCAAATTTTCAAGCACTGAATTTGCGTAAGCAATATTATTTTAAAATCGTTTTCATTAATGCACCAAGAGCTACTTGATAGAAAAGTAAGCAGGTTTGAACTTCTCAACAGGTCTTGTCACAGAAATGCCACAAACCAGTATTTAACAGAAACTAAAATTGTACTTCTAGTTTATTATTCAATAGGCTTACCAACTGTCTTGAAAGCAGCAAGAAATTACATTCTTAAAATACACAGCAGTTTGCCACATGCTAAAAACTTAGTGTTAGGTTTTTGATAGATAAAAAAGATGTTTGTAAAATATAAAATTGGGTGCTTGTGTTACACTTTCATTATTATAACCTGTAGTGCCACTGTGAGATACGACTCTCTACAAATTTACACACCATGCAATACATTATTCAGAACGTCTTTGCTGTGCTACAACATTGTTTAACACTGAGCATATGTGCTTCTACCTGAAAAAACATGAGGTGCTGGAGAAACAGGAAGCCAAGGTTATTTTTTTTTTAAAATAGTCCCCAAAAATACTCTTCTGAGGTAGCCCAGTCTTAAAATCAAATATGTGAGTGGCTTTTTGGTTACCAGAAAAGGAAGTATAACTTATTATTATTATCTTACCCCAAAAAGATCAATTGCTTAAGTCCGCAGCAATGACGTAAGAGAATTATGTACATTACACATATAAATTATGCTTTCCTTAGAGAAGGGCTAGTGATAAATCCCTTCAAATAGTTTAACTGAATCTAACTCTTCTGCTTGATCTTTCCTAACCTGCTGCTGTAGCTGATCATGTTAGAGCACTATGAAGATGTCTTACATTATTAACCACTGTGCAAAAATGGAACCAAGCTGCCCTCCAGACCTCACATAGGAGAAGATAGGGCTGGGGAAAACCAGACTGTCAACACAGCCTCAGTGGCTCTTCAGTTCCTACTTAAAGAAAGAGAGGAGCCAATCTGGGAGTCAGGACAAGTCTGGGGGAACTCCAGATAAGACAGAGATTCCTTATAAATATCTATCAGTAGTTAAAATGAATGAAAATGCTTGTAACTCTCATCCTCTACGGAGTTCAGGTGCCTATTTTTCACAAAATACTGAAAAGATTAGAGGCTGAAAGGCAGAAATAGCAGAATAAACACTCCCAGTTGCTGCACACTCCTGTCCAACTGAGTTGTATCTTTCATGGCAACTGTGTGTGAGAAAGCCCTTCGGGCTCGTGTCGCCCTTTGCTGGCATGGAAGCTGTTTAAAATTGAATCTGCCCTAATCCAAACAATGTGACAAAGTTAAAAAGGGAAGTAGAAAAGGGTTTCAATAAAGAAAGAAAGTGAAACTAGAGAGGGTTTTGGGCAATCTCCCGTTTTTCTTGTCAAAGAATTAGAATAGAATAGCAAGACAGGAAGGACCTCAGTCCTGAGCTCCCTGTAATTAAAATTGTGGAAACATGAGGAACGATGCATGGATGCCACTGAAAACCATCAGCTATTTTAGTCTCACATCACACAGCCTCAAGAGCATGCTCTTTTGTTTTCATTTTGTAATGACTTCCCCACATATTGCATTTTAAGAAGTGTCCCAATTACTTGATGTATTGGTTTTAATATTTCCTCTTAGTGGAAGCTCTAACACTGAAAATAAAAATTGTTGGGATGATTTGTTTCTAAATACAGGCACAGATTGGGATGTGTGAAAGGAGATGTAACGCTTGTTCATATGGAGAAGATCTGAGAATAGAAACAGGTTGTGAACCTCTTCAAGTTATGGTCGCTTATCCCAGTGAATTTCCACTCCCCTGCTTCCCTTTCCTGCTAAATTTAGCTTTTATCTGAACAACTCTGGAACTTATCTATGGCAAGCTTAAAAAACAAATTTCTTATTCCACAGGGAACAACATGAGGGCAGCAGATTTATTTTGGCAAAACGTCATTTGTTTAATTGTATTTGCACAGTTATGCTAATGAAACTGAAATGTTTTCTATATAGCTCATCACAGATTCCATTCTGAACTATAGCTGCGGGCTGGCATTTTTGTTGGATCTTTTTTATTTAAAGCAGGCTAAACATCCTTTACAGCATCTAACTTTCCAACAACCAGTCACTGCAATACAGAAACGAAGAGCAGAGATCATCAATTGTTCAGTCAGTACAGAAGCTGACAAACCTGCCCTTAATTAAGGCAGCTCTGCACTGGAAATCCTCAGGTTGAATCGGGAAGGATAATTAGGCTCTCAGGTCAAAACCGAATGTCACTGTGAAAACAAACATTCAAGTTTGTTTGAAAACAGAATTAGATTTTCCATACTTAAAGGAAGCTCAGTAATTTCTCAAGGTATTAACGATGCAGGTCTCAGCATGTAACACACTGTGGTTTGTTCTTCAGTGAAAATAAAAAACGGTGCCAATCAAAATTTGTAGAGTCCTGTAAACTGGTTACAAAAAGAATGATAATCCCATGCATCTTCCCATTCTGAAGACTCATAGAACAGTTTAGATGGGAAGGGACTTAAAGCCCGTCCAGTTCCAACTCCCTGCCATGGGCAGGGACACCTCCCACTGGATCAGGGTGCTCAAAGCCCCATCCAGCCTGGCGTTGAACACCTCCAGGGATGGGGTATCCACAGCTTCTCTGGGCAACCTGTGCCAGTGCCTCCCCAACCTCACAGGAAAACATTTCTTCCTAAGATCTCACCTCAATCTCCCCTCTTTGAACTTAAAACTGCTCCCCCTTGTCCTGTCCTTGCACTCCCTGATAAAGAGCCCCAGAGCCCCTCCCCAGCTTTCCTGGAGCCCCTTTCAGTACTAGGAGGCTGCTCTAAGGTCTCCCCAGAGCCTTCTCTTCTGCAGGCTCAACAGCCCCAGCTCTCTCAACCTATCCATGTTTGTGAGGTGCTCCAACTCTTAGATCATCTTCATGGTCTCCTCTGGACCCGCTCTAACACATCTTTGTCCTTCCTGTGCTGAGAAAGGCAATGAAGCTGGTGAAGAGGATGGAGAACAAGTCTTATGAGGAACAGCTGAGGGACAGGAAAAGAAGAGGCTGAGGGAAGACTTCATCATTATTCATCACTACGTGAAAGGAGGTTGTAGCAAGGTGGGTGTTAATCTCTTCTCCCAAGTAACAAGTGATAGGATGAGAGGAAATGGCCTGAAGTTGCCCCAGGGGAGATTCAAATTAGACATTAGGAAAAATTTCTTCCAAGAAAGGGCTGTCAGGCGCTGGAACAGTTGCCCATGGAGGTGGTAGAGTCCCCATCCCTGGAGGGATTTAAAAGACGGGCAGATCAGGATCTGGTTTAGGAGTGGACAGGTAGAGTTGGGCTTGACGATCTCAAAGGTCTTCTCCAACCAAGCAATTCTATGATTCTATGACTCCAGAACTGAATGCACAGCTCCAGGTGAGGTCTCACAAGAGGGGAGTAGAGTGGCAGAATTACCCCCATCGACCTGCTGGTCATGCTTTGTTTAATTTTCTCCATTTAAATTTGAGAAAAACTTTGTAAATATTTCTAAAAACTAAATTTCAGAAGGGATGAACTGAGGCGGGGGAACTCCAAAAAGAAAAAAGCCTAATTAACTTGGTAAGATAAGTAAGTTTGTTTGGATGTATTTTAACACACACAGAGCCTTTAGAAGCCCTGACACGGACAGAACCCCCTCCCAAATCCCTCTGCCCAGGTAATCCCAAAGCCAAACCTGTCCTGTTCTCCCTGAACACAGCGGGGCCAGCGGCGGCTGCAGCGCTCGTTGCGGCCACCAGGGGGCGCGCGGGGGCAGCGCCGCTCCCGCTCCTCTTGGATGCCCTCGGGATGCTTGGAATGTTGGGACTACCCAAGGATAAAGACGCATCGACCGTGTGTTACATCCAGAGCTGGGCTTCTGTGCATCATCTCTCACGTTGACTGTATTAACGGGCCATAAAACCCACCTAAAGGAGGACTGTTCCATCAGAACTAATCCTGCAACGTCTATTTACTGCCTATGGCAAACCCGAGGATAATGACGTTCAAGTTTTATCCCTCATTATTTATTCTTCCGAAGAAGAAAAGCACGTACCTTTGAGAACATGTTAACTGCAGAATATTGAAACAAAACCCCACAGGCACCAGCCACAGAAACTGCGCTTAATTAAACTGCATTTAAGCTGGAAGGCAAACGGTTCTGTGTGAACGTTGAGTTTCCAGCTCTCTGGAAGGCTGAGTTCTGAAGAGACATAGCAAGGATCTCTTGGATAGAAGCCAAGACAGGCTGGTTACTCACACTGGTCCCAGCACCAGAACTCGCCTGCACATCACAACCTGTCTGAAGGAATGAGTTTCCCAAGGATCTGGTTTAGCAGTGGGCAGGTACGGTTGGACTTCATGATCTCAAAGGTCTTTTCCAACCAAGCGATTCTATGATTCCATAATTCTATAAACTGGGAAAAATGACATCTGCTGGAAGAACTCCTCACATAGCCCCCCTGTGCGACACAGCCATGCTGAACCCCACTGCTGGCGATTTCTAAACCATTAAACCCATGTTCTTGGCAGTTCCCATTTGTGTTCCTGCATATCCCCATTACCAGCCCCTCCAGGCTGCTGGTGTCTCCCTGCAGCCGTGACCCCCAGCTGGTATGAGTCTGCTGTAAAACTCCTCGCATGCTCCCTTCTAGACCTCAACGCTGAGGATTTGTTGGTGTTGGCAGCAGACCGAGAGCCGCTCTTGTGCAATGCTTTATTGTATTTGCCTCTGTTTTTCCATCAGCCTCGCTAAAACAATTCCTTCTCTGGCTCCATCACCTGTGCCCTGAGATTTCTGCTGATTTTCTCTCTGACACACAGCTGTGGACTGTCCTCCTTTTCAGTCACTTTCAGAGAGGACAGTTCCAGAAGGAGATATTCCTGTCTTCCTTCCCCCCTTCGGAAAGCATCTAGGAAGCTCGCGGGACTTCCCTGGTAGGAGAGGGGGAAGGGCTGAGTGAGGCTGAGCCACGGCTGTGGCCCACTGCTCCCCATCCATCAATTCCTAGAAGCACAAGGCTATTAAAACAATAGCAGGAACTCCATCCGACTCCAGTTGCTTTTGGGAAGCATTACATAAAGAGCCAGCAGAGCCACGCAGCTAAGCGTTTCCCAGAGCAGCCTCCCTAGCTCCTTATGCACCTCCAGGCACACACCTTCCCCAAGGGCCCACGCTGATCTTAGAGAGCACGTGACAAAATCTGAAATATTTCAAGATCCAACTCTGCCTGGCAGGCAAGAGAGAGACATTGGGAAGATCACACCACTTACAGACCTGGGGCGAGAGAAAAGAGACAGAAGAATGGACGAACAAAGTAACAGCCTGGTAACATGGAAGAGGGCCATGGAGATGATCAAAAGGCAGCAGCACCTCCCATTACGAGGGCCGGCTGAGAGAGGCTCTGGGCAGACCTTAGAGCAGCCTTCCAGTACAGAAAGGGGCTATAGGAAATCTGGGGAAAGGCTCTTTACCAAGGAGTGCAGGAACAGGATGAGGGGGAACGGTTTTAGGCTGAAAGAGGGGAGATTTAGACTAGTTATTAGGAAGAAATGTTTTCCTATGAGGGTGGTGAGGCACTGGCCCAGGTTGCCCAGAGGAGTTGTGGATGCCCCATTCCTGGAGGCTGGATGAGGCTTTGAGCACCCTGATCCAGTGGGAGGTGTTCCTGCCCATGGCAGGGGAGGTGGAACTGGATGATCTTTAAGGTCCCTTTCCACCCAAACCGTTCTATGATTCTATGATTCTGTGAATTTGACAGTTGCCTTTCTAATGTCCAGTCCGCAACCCCACAGATACACTAAGTAGCTCTTTGAAGAAGGAGGCAGCTCCTGTGAAAGCCATCTCTAGTTATGCCGATTAACAGGCTGCTGGATTGGGCCAAAAGACAGATAGAATAATATTAAAAATAAACAGCTCTCCCATCCAACCCTTTGGTTTCACTTTGTTAACAAATACCTACATTGCAAGAACAAGTACACATCGATACAAGGAAAGCTGCGCAAGTATCCTCTGAGTTCAATCACTCTAATAATTCATATATGCTCCACAAAGTCTGCAAGTGACTGTATTTAGGATGATCTTCACTTACATTTGGATATTGCAAAGTTAACGCATTATCCTTACACATCCTTAGTTAATCCTTGGCACTAAATGGATTTTGGTATTTGATTTGTGTTCCTTGGATTAACATAACACAAAGTGTTGCAGAAGATGATTATAAACCTTCAGGAAAGCTGAGCACTCATGTTAGATATACATGTTAAAATTCCAAGTGACATACTTGAAATCATTTTTCTTAACCTCTTAAATTCCAAATTTAACCAAACAGTGCTCTCCTGCAGCTGTACAAAAATCTTTTGGTTTTTTGGGGGGAGCAGCGGGGGAAGTATCCTTCCAGTAGAAAAATACACTCCCCTATCTACACAAATCCATAAGGGTATGCAATTACAATGTCAAATTCAAATCTGCTTGTCAAGCTTTCCTTCTAAAAAAGGGAAGATGACAAATTGGAAAGTATAACTCCATTAAAATGATTACTAAAAAGCTCTCTCCACCACAAATCAATGTAAATCACTTCTGCACTTAAATTATTTTTAGAAGTGATTACATCAAACTTTACAGAAGCACAGACCAGATGCAGAGAGTGACAATAACCCGAGTAAAGTTGCTTATGTTAATCACAAACCATCACTCATTATCTCACGCTCTCCAATCATGTTTGAAATAAGATACGGAATGATGCAACGTATCCAGGTCCAATGATGGTGGAGGGAAGAGAAAACTATTTTATTTTTAGCCTTACTCTGAAATTAAAGATGTTGACAGAGTCTGGACCCCTGCCTGACAGGCACAGTCCTGCTGGGTTCTTCAAATAGATGGAAAAACAGAAAGAGGGGAACACCTACTAAAGCACACTAAGGGCAGAACCGAGTTTTACACTTAATTCCAGGAGGGCTCCCACTCAGGATAAACTATGCTCCGCAGTTCACCACTCCCATATAAAATCTGCAGAAGGACCAGAAAGGCAAGAAAAATTCCTTTCTTTCTATGCATTTTATCAAGAGCCAAGGCTTGTTTTTTTTTGTTTTTCAGGAGCCTGTTGGCCTGCAGTACAGTCATCTCCAAAGACAATTCCCAACACAGTGCTGCTCTGCTGACTTGGACTGCAGCATCACAGGACTCTGCCAGAGGCAGTTGTTAAGGAGAGAAATAATGCAGCTAGGAGCTCTGGTCCCAACCAGAAATCTAAGCACTAAACAGAAGCTGTGTTGGCTCCTAGCAATGACAGCACAATTAATCTTCTGTATGGGAGAAGGTGCCAAAGAGGCCCAACTCACAACCCATGTTTCCACAGCTCCCCCTTCTTCATGGACAGGGCATATTTAGGCACTGCTCACTGATATGGAGAATGCCAGTCAGCTTTCTCTTTTCAGTGCATTTGAAACTAAATGATCTTTGCAAGCAAAAATACTGAATGGATAGATCATCTCAATGAAAGATATTGCACTCAGAACCAGAAGAACCAGAACAGAGTTTTGAAAACTTCCATCAAAATGAGGTCACTAAAAATATTCTAAAGAAGAGTTTCGACTTGCAAACCCCTACTTTTTATCTAGTTAAATGGAAAACCATTGTTTGGCAAACTAGGTCCAACTCATTGGCAGAGAAGGCCATGGCAGAAGATGGGATAAGTAGTTTGATAATACCCATCATGCACTAGTTTGGGGCTCTACAGTTACTGAGCTGGATTTTATTAAAAATGACACAGAGGTTATGAACTGCTATGAGGAAGAAATGAGAGTCATATTTCCTTTGACCACAGAGTCTTGTACATGATCCCAGACTTTCCAGAACCTGCACTGTGTATCCCCCTTCTCCAGTACTGTTTATTTAGAAGTCCACTCAAATGGGAAAGGAAATTAAAAACTTTGTTCATTGCTACAGAATACCCTCCAAAACCTGTATGAATAAATTATCCTTAATCTTGGAATTAATATGTTCACTCCTGCCTGAAAATAATGCTTGTGGTTTTATAGCCATTTCAGTTAGGCAGTTATTATCGGAGCTTTTTATATAAGGAAAGATCCCGATTTTCTCATAAAAGCAGTTATTTGGTCCAGTTCTAAGCCTCAACATAGTGACAAAACCCAGCAACCACGAATTGTCTGGACTCAACAGGTAATCCTGAAGGAGAGTAGAACAGCACTGGAATGCTGTTTCCTTCTATCAATGCACGTGAACACATATATCTTCCTGGGGGTAGGAGATGGAGAGGAGGGAGCATTTACATATTCCCCTTATCGCCAAGAAAGGATTCAAAACATTTAGGGCCCCCCCAAAATTAAAATTGTTCTGTTAAACACTGTATAATTCCAGACAGTTAATTTCTAAGGGTTGACTGCTTAGTACTGTCAAGTATGTGAACATACCTGAGTAAGAGTTTACGTGCTTAGGCAATTGCTTTAATACAAAGACAGCCAAGTGTTATTTTATTACATCATGCACCAAGGAAGAAAAAAATAAAAACAATATAACTAGACAGCCCAGCACACGACAACACAGATTATCAGCCCATATGATGAAAGTCAGCAAACTGAACACCCTTGGCCCCAAAACCCAAGGTACTGAACTAACAAAAAAATCTGCTACTATAAATAAAGAACATACGAAATTTCATGGCTAAGTAAATGTTTAGTTGTTACACAAATGACTAAAATGCATAAGCAAGTTCCAACAGCAAAAATCAAAACACATGATATGATAAAATGTAGCTACCAGATGCAAGCATATGGAATGGCAGAGAGACGATTACGCTCCCTCAGCTCCTTCGAATGAGCAAGGCCAGCTACAACGGATGTGTTCCAAGTTCCTGTTATGCAGCACCAGGCATACAATCCAATCCCTTAAGTCCCCTCATCTACCTCATGACTACGGCACTTCCACTTAGCATGATCACATAAGTCTTTTCTTTAAGTTTTCTGTCCTTTTAACCAGTCTCTTAAGAACACTTTCATCTAATCATTGCCTTTGGTGTTTGTGGAGCTTTGTAGACTGCAGAAGTTACGCTCCACTCAGTTAATAGTGAGCAGATGAAGTTTCTTACCTCCAATATTCTGGATAATTATTGTAGATGCAACAAGGACCTATAAAAAAAATGATTTCTTTAGAAAGGGTAAAGATAACTAAAATCATATGTCTATAGCAGTCATAAAATACATATGTATTATCTTAAACAGTCCAGATGTAAAAGTGGTAACGAGCACTAAAAAGGAAGAGGATCTTCTCTTTAGTGAAGGGTTTAATGCTTGGAAACCAACGTAATCTAAAATTAATACAAAACCAAAAAATCTTCCTGAAAAAAAATGACATTTTCATTCTGAGATGACAGAGAAGATATAGAGCAAAGCAGGCCCTCCAGAAGATGAGGTTTTTCAAGTACTGAAAACATGCAAGTGCATTCTAATTGACATCAGGTGAGGATGCACAAAACCAGTCATTCACCTCTGAAAAGGCAATCTGAGAGCAGAGGCTTGTACACGCTACTTCCTCGCTCCAAAAACTTGAATATTTTCAACTGTCATGAATGCCATTATTCTTTTAAACTTATAAACTAGATACATTTTTCTTTACTTTTTAGCATTTGTGGTTATTCACACTCAACTTAGGAAGCAGGAATGATCACAGGCCATTAAAACATTTGCCTGAATCCTAACAATTTACTTCCAACTGCAAAAACATTAAATGTGTCTAAAGCTCTCACAGTGTTTTCTTTGCAGTTCAGCTCTAAAACACTACAATCATCTGGAATACTACAGTTTTTCTTTTTACCCACTGCACTTCTTCACATAGCAGGACCTTCCTATACAAGTGCTGCCATTAAGTCAACTAAGTTTGTACTTCTGAATAAAACCTGAAAGCAGAGTTGCCATTTTTTTCAAGTATTAGGTAAAAAATAATATCAGACTTTAAACAAATTCAAAGTCAGTTTGAAAGTCAGCAGTGGAAGGAGAAAAAAAAAAGAACAGACACAGTATGGTATCTTGGAATTTGCCATAGATGGAAACAAATACTTCATATGCCTTTGGAAAGAGAGAATCAGCAATCTTCCAACAGCAGGAAATCTCCATTCTCACAAATCTCAGAAAAGTATTCTTGATGGGAAATCACCATAAGGTTAAATAACTGCTGTACTTCGAGCGGGGACCAGACATTTACTGTCACCCTAAGATGCCAGTCCAAGCAAGGTCCTGCAGTGGCCTGCCTGTACCATCAGCAAATGACTCAGGTGAGGGAAGAGTAAGTACTGCTTTAAAGAGAAAGGAAAAAGCCACCTGTGCCCAACTGAAAGGAAAGTTCAGGGACAGGATTAGAACTCAGAAAGGCTGCAGTAAACTAGAAAAGTCTAAAAATCAACGAGGCAAGTCAAAAGCAATGCACTTGGGAAGCAGACCTCAAATATATGACTTAGTTATTAGATTGTAAATAGATGAAATAGTCTGAGATAACACAATCAGTAGCATGAGACACCCACAGAAACAGCAAGTCTTGTTTTGGAACGTAGTACTGGCTATATTCTATCTAAAACACAGGTAATAATTACATTTTTCACTACAGTTCTCAGCCAGGTGTTCCATTTTGCATGCAAATATTAAGAAAGGTGTATAAATATCAAAGATACTTTAAGAGAGAAAGATAAGTTCCAGAAAATATCAGTTTATCAAGAAAGCTTGGTGAACTTTGGTTAATTACTAAATCAAAACAACAGCTTCCCAACCTAGAAATATTCCAGTGCTCTCCATGCACACTTAAAATAAAAGACCAGATGATTTTCAGCTGATATTTTTTAACCTGAAAATTATGAAAAAGTATATTAGGGATTACTTATGTTGACTACACAGTGAAGCTTTGAAAACTCCTTTATTTAAGCTTTTAAATAACAGATTAGACAAAGAATGGTTTAGATATGTTTAGTCCTGCTTCAGAGCACAGGCAGACTAAGTCACATTTTAATACCTCCTTAAGCTCTACGTTTCTATGACTTCTGCCTCTAATGGTTTGTGGTTAACGTGTACAGAACAGCTCCTATAAAAATAATTTTATTTCATATCTTGCCAATATCTAGGTTTATTATCTCTTGAGGCTGATCGCATCTTAACATTGATCGATAAATATTGACCCTCACAACACTTCACAGAGATCTGCTTATTAACGCTAATGGATGTCTTATGAACAGCTAATAGCTCAGATTTAATTTTTGGTTACTAAAACAGAAGAAATTAGACTCTGTTCTGTTAAGCAGAATTCATTTTAAAAGTTTACCTTGTTTCAGTGAACCATTAGAATTGCACTTCTGTGTGGTAAAATCTGCTTTTAGTATTATTTAAATGAAACAGAGCACAGAATTCAGAATACTAAAGGTGCAGTATTCACCAGTAGCTTTTCCTGCACATCCAATATCACTGGATAGCATTGTTTATCAGGAAAAAATAGAGTCAGTACACACTACTAAAAAGGCATGGCTTACATGGTGATTAATCTTATACCAAAAATGGTTATTTTCTCAAATTTTTTTGTTTTGGTTTTAATCATGAGATAAAATAACAAGCAAGAAACATTAATCCGAACAGTACTTTAAGCAGAAGAAAAAAATTAACATGCATTAAATGTACTCTTATGTATTTCTATTGTGGAAACTACACAGAAGGCAAACATTTATTTTAGATCCCTCTTAAACGCTAGAACACCAACAGTAAATCTGTCTCTGTTAACAGTTTACAGCAGAGGTAGGATGGGACTGTAACAAACCTCTGCCTAAGCAAATATTTCTACATACAACTAAAAAATTAACCCGCTGACAAGAAAGTAGCACAAAATCTGGCATTTAAGGAATGCTTATTTTACAGTTAAATAAAGTTTGGGCTTCCACAGACCAGACGCACTAACTGAAACGTAGGGAACAGCTTCAGGACGTAAAGGATTTTTCAGTATATCAGCATGTCAGTAACTATGCTCCGTATTTAATTTACATTTCCTTACTATGCAAAGAACAGCAACTGTTTGATTGTATATTGCCAATACAGGCAATATATACAGGTAAAAATAAATACTCACCTTTCCAGTTGATCCAAACGCAAACAGGCCAAGGTCTTCGTAAGAAGTAACAGCTGTCAGTGAGGAAAAAACAGCTAACATATTTCTAGCTTCAAAAACACTTGAAAACTCTAACTTTGTCCTTTTTCCCTTTCTAAATTGGCATAATCCAGGACATAATTAAAAGAGTTATTTTATTTTATTTTTATTTATAAGACAGCTTTTGTACATACCGGTACTGCTGCTAAAAAGCACAGCTATCCGCTCAACTATTCAGAGACTCTCCTGAATCTCACTGTAATATTAAAAATAGTAATATTTAAGAATTAATAATAATATGCTAATAGCAAAATGCCTTTTCCCAGAGATTTTTGCAGGTGATACTACAGGTGAAGAATTCTGAAATTAGCCTCCACAATTAGATGTAAGCTATTCTCATATTTTATTTGTTAGAAGGTACACTTGTTTTTAAAGGAAGACAACAACAGATGATCCATTTTCATCTTCCTACAAATATAATCATCAATCATCATCTTGCCACTTTTTAGAAACTCAGCAGTATTTGCCTTCAAAACAGCTGAAGGTAAACACCTTCCTTAGTTTAAATCTATTATTAAAGAAAACAAAACACACCAAAGCAAAACCAAAAAAAAACAAAAATCCTGCCATTACCTGCACATGACTTATGCAATCACATTAAAATACCCTGTGGTTTCCTGTATCCTTTTGTTGAGTTCTAGCTGAAGCTCGCTCCTAATATTGCTGGGAACTCAAAGCAATCCCTTCTCAGGAAGAAGGAAGCCCTAACAGTGTCTTTCATGGTTGCTCTGTATTTTGTTACTAGAAACTCAAGCACTATCAAAAAGAAGAAAATTTTCTAAGAAACACCACTCACTTTCTTAGTATATAATAAAATGGTCTGCAGTGGTAAATGTTTCAAAGGGTAAGATTAATCTCAAACCTACATAATTTTATTGTCTCAGCACTTGCTTTCCCTTCCTTGGTTCGGCTTGGTACCCTATCGCTTCTGCTCCTGTCACAGTTTAATTTAGAGCCCAGCCCTGCAACCTGAGCTCCTGGGACACAACTTCACACCTGAGCGAAGCCCCACAGAAGTAAATGAAGCGAGACATGGGAGAGACAGGAGGTTCACGGGGATCAGACGATGGGACTGGAGCCTCAGGTTGCCAACTGCCCAACCCCAGGTGTTTTTCTGCAAACAATCAGATCAAGGCTCCCGAGGAAAAACAAAACCAAAAATAACCCCAACTAAACAAAATTAAAAACTTCATTAATTTTCTCATCTGACTTTCTCAAGGGTGATATTTGACATTCTGCTCTACTACTGACCTCAATACATGACGACAAAATAAATGAAATGACAAAATGAAACGAGACAGATTAAGCTCTCAGCATAAACCCCTGTTTAACATCTGCCATTACACTGATACAAGTTAAATACAGATATAATTAAACAAGAAGTATGTCTTACCAGATTTTACCCTGTATTTTTGTTAGATTTTTATTTACAAATTTGTTGGTCACGAGAAGAAAACCCCCGAACTTTTAGCAGGCCATCTCTAATGGCATCAAAAAAATCAGTAAAATGTTAAATATATTAGGAGAGAGTTGGGTTTACCACATGGGAACAAATACACAGCACACACATATGAGGAGTTACCAACAAAAAGAACAAAATTTCCCACACAATTCCAAAACAGCAATATGAAACCTTAAAGTATTTTCTATAGTAACTCTGTTTCTGTAATCCATTTAGTGCTCTGGACACTGGGAAGCCCTAATACTTAATCACATTACTTCTGTAACTTTAAGATATGGAACAGGAATATTATGCACAATTCATACAAAGATAAACAAGTTCTGCCTGATTGGCTTGATTTGTATTCTGTTATTAACACTAGATGGAAATAATCCATTTAAATGAAAGGTGAAATTGGCAAGCGTAGTACAAGGAATACTCATGACTAACTCATAAAAACAAAAGAAAAAGAAGACACAAAACTACAAAGTACATCCCACTTAAATTCCCAGTTCCTCTGCTTTACAGCACGAGCTCTGCCTTTATGTCAGTCCCAACCCCCAAACAACACAGGTCACACTGAATTAACACCGGGAAAAAGCACTGACCTACCTAGTCCAAATCTAACAGTGGACACTTAGCAATGGGGTTTTTTGCTAAGCCTTTTGGTCTACACAAAGCACTTCATTTTATCAAAGTCAAGACCAATGTAATTTAAAGATTGAAGACACTTCTTTATTTTTAAACTACAATTAAAATGCTTGAGTTTAATAAATCCTGGTCTTTGTTTAAAATGGAATTAACCTTAGAGCTTCCTTTTCAGAAAGTATTTTACAGGTCAGCTCTTTCCTAGGATTACTTTTATGATTTGAACTCCTGAATTAATTCTTTACACTTTCTAAGGCTTTTCTTCTCCACCCTTTAAATTTTTTTAGATAATTTTTTTAATGTAAAACTACTAAAATTTATTTCCAGTTCCTTGCCATGGATTAATCTTAATATTATAACTATGTTCACAAATGCATGTAGGTTTTACAAAGAAAAATGTTCAATTGGCTACTTTGGAAGCAAACGTGCACAGATTTTGCCTCAGCAGAACAGATCATATTTCTCACTTTTTAAAGACAACATTCCAAGGAAAAAACTCGGATTGCTATCTAAATTACTTCAATAGTTTACAGAAATTACAGTAAATATAATCTGAGAGAAATGTTATTCAAAAGAAAATTAAAAAAATCAAAACACAGAGGGCTGTAAATCCAGCAAAACTTATCGAGACATAGTTCTAATGCTGGCATTGTCTGTCAAAATAACATGATAACTGATTATTAACTTTAAAGTCCTAGATCCAGACAAGAAAAATACTTCCCTCTGTCATTTCAGTAGTATTCCTTGCTTTCAGTTGTGAGTATTCGCTTTCTCGAGGTAGAATGTTACCTTTGGACAATAACTGAGGAGTTAAACCATTCAGTGTCCAAGTTCACAACATCGAATCGTTTCTTACTTCAAAAGGCTTAAATTCTCAGTTTTCCCTTCTACCCCAGCAGTTCTTCTGCAAGGATCTCTTGATTCATTATTTTACCATAATATCACCTAGTGCCTATATAATAAAGAACTTCTCAGCCACAAATATGAAGTAAACAAAGATCGTAAAAAATTACCTCAAGTTCCGCCTTTTTCTGCTTCTTATTTATCTTTCTAGCTACTTATGTCAGACTTATTCGTTTCTAACCAGGCAGAACTCCAAGAAGAGAAAAAATTACTAAAGACTTAATCCCAAATCATCAAGCAGCCAACAATATCAATCTTAAAAGTAACCCTACCTCTGAATAATTTTTTTTTAAGACTGCATGAAGAAGATCACTCAGCAGGTGAAGACAGGAGCAGCAGATCTAAGAATCAGGAACCAATCATCTGAGAGCCCAAAGCTAGCTAAAGAAAACAAAGCCAGTGAGGAAAGAAACAGAAGCTTTTTCCCACCACCTCTGAAAAGACAGGAAAACAGATGAGAAGAAAACAATAACCAGGTGACTGAAAGAGATGGAGGCTTCCTGCTACAGCATGATCTTTGTGTATGAGAACTCAAGGAACGAGTCAGTTGTTGCAGTAACAATTAAAAGAAGCAAGAACTAAAACATTAGCAGATTAGACCACAGATGGGAGAACCTATTTTTGAACATTGTCAAAGCAGTGTAATTTCTAAGGAATGCAACCTGACTTCTCATTCAGTATCAAAAATGCTGTAAAAATCTACTGAGTGCCAGAGAATTCTGAAAATAATCCAGTATGATTAGAAAACCTGAAGGGTACCCATTTCGAACCACGAACAAAGTATATATTGCACGTAGAGAAACGTAAATCTGCTATTTTATTGCTCTTAAGCTTTCACTGAAAGGAACAGCATGCTCGGATGTAGCGCATCCCAGCCAGCAACAAAATAATTTTGCTACAGAAATACAGGGTCTACCTTTTTGGGAAGATGAGAGGCATTTTGAAAAAAAATAAAACTGAGAATCTAGAAACCAGTCAGTTTGGCATTTACTTCTCATAAGAAGTTTCAAAATTGTATTCTTAAATGGCAGGAAGCAATTATTAAAAGTGTTAACTATTTCAACTTCACTATCTGTTAGCATTCGGTTAATATAATCCAGCTAACAGCTATCTGTTAACATGCTGTTAATTATAATAATTACACTGGGTCCTGTCTTTGTGATATAGGTGAGGAGGTATTTCAGAGATCTCAGTTAGACAAATCCTTTTCACTTACCAGTCTGAGTGCACATACTGAGCAGAAGAAATACAGAGTAAGCAGCAAGGCTGGCAACAATCAGCAACAAAATACTAAAAAACCACAAAATATTGACGATTAAAGCACTTTTAGAGCACAGTGTACTTTCTGTCTTTAAAGAATGCTACTTTTGCAAGAAAAACTACCACAAGACTAGATTTCCTCATTTTACAGCTTATATCTGCTGACTATGGTTCATACAGTCTCTGACCTTCGCAATACTTGCTAAGTTCCACTGCGTCTTACATTGCACATCAAAGCACAGCATATACTGTAGAGGCCAAAGACCTGACAAATTAATTACAAAGAGGACATAAACTTCACAGTGCCTGTACAGAGACAAAGAGATATCTTCTAATTAACTGAATTCAACTCTCAGAAAATGGTAAAGGTGACAATTCTGGTGACTTTGGCCCCATTACCCATAGGTTACTAAGTACAACAAGCAGAAGTGCAAACAAAAGCACAAGTTGATTCACGTTTTTCAGATACACAGCCACCCTATTTTACAAGGCCCAATTCTGGAACTAAAAGAGATAGCAGCTTTGGAACAAAAATATCAATCTATTAGGAGTAATAGCCAAGAAATTGCCACCATGTGGCAATTTAATGCAATGTCTGGGCAGTTCTTAGGTTAGGCCAGATTTGAATGACTAAACCAAAGCGAGAAGATCTTAGTCAAGATCTTCTGCTGAAAAGCACAAGTTATTTATTTCTTCCTCAGTTTTTGCACAAGAGTCTTAGTAATCAAGTTTTATTCCACTTAAAACTAAATAAGCATATGTAAAAACCAAAAACTTACCTAAAGCCTATGATCCCTGTGTTGGCCATAACATAGGATAAGCCAAGTATCCCACTTCCCATAATTGCATTCATTAAGTTAAACACTGAGAAACCAAAGGAAGAGCCGCGATTTGGAGGATTCTGTGAAAAAAAGCAGAACAAAGCACAATCAGTGCAAGAGGTGCTTTGGTCTTCCATGGGAGGGAATGTAATCTAATCTAAACCATAAAAATCTAATCTAAACCATAAAAAAACTCTTCTTTTTTTCATTCCAAGACCACGCAAACCCTCATGCACGATGCTACCCCGTAAGGATCTCAAGATGCCTACAATGTCCCGAGCACGGTCATAGCAGATGGCAAAGAGAGGGCAGATTTATGCTTCCAATGGCATGGCAGGGGAGCTGGGGCTGGATGGGCTTTAAGATCCCTTCCAACCCAAACCACTCCATGATTCTACGCAAAGCAGGCGATGCAGCGAGAGCGTGGGGAGAGCAAAGGGCACGACCCGGGAGCTGGGGATGGAAGAAAGGAGCGGCTGGGAAGAAGAGATCCCGGGCTGCCCCCGTCCCTCCGCGGGGCTGCAGCGACCAGACCGACCTCCGAGCCCGGGGTGTTCCCTCCCTCCCTTCGAGCTCGGGTCTCCCCCTCCCCCACTTTGAGCCCAGACACCACCCCCCACTCCCTAAGAGCCCTCTGTCCCCTCTTTGGGCGCGGGGTTCCCCCACTTTGGGCGCGGCATTCCCCCTCCCTCTTTTGGAGCCCGGGGTCCTGCTCTCCATCCCTTCGAGCTCAGGGGTATCCCCTTTGCGGACAGGGTCACTCCCTTCGAGCCCGTACTCCCTCCCCTCTTCGAACCCGGAGTCCCCCACCCTCTCCCTTCGATCCCGGGGTGTCCCCCCCACTTTGATCCTGGGGTTCCCCCCCCCTTTGAAGCCGGGGTATCCCGTCCTCCTCCACTTCGATCGCGGGGTTCCTCACTCTCCCTCCCTTCCTCCCTTTCAGTCCAAGGGTCCCCCCTTCCTGTTGAGGACGAGGTCTCCCCATTTGAGCCAGGGGTGCCCCTCTCCCTCCCTCCCTCCAATCCCGGGATCTCCTCCTTCCCTTCTAGCCCGGGGTCCCTCCTCGCCCCCTCTTCGAGCCCCTTCCCCCCCGCTTTGAACCTGGGGTGTCCTGCCCCCTCGAGCCCGGGAAACCTCCCCTTTGCTTTCGAACCCACGGGTCCCCCTCTGACCCGGGGTGTCCGCCCCCTTCCCCTCAAGGCCAAGCCCGGCGGGGAGCAGGGTCGCTGCCCGCCCTGGCGCACACGCGGCACCCGGGGAACGCAAGGGCGGTGGAACCGATCCCGGGCAGCCCCGCTGCCCTCCCCGCCGCTCCCTCACACGCACGCTGCCCGGCGGCGGCGGCAGCAGCGGGGTAGACTCCCCGTCTTCCTCCTCCTCGTCCTCCTCCAGCTGCGGGCGGGCGGACAGGTACCAGCCCCACTCGGCCCGGAGCTGCCCAACCCGGCTCACTGGCGGCACCGCCGCCATGGCAGACCCCACGGCCGCGGTGCGAGGGGAGTGCAGGGGGCGGGGCCGATAAGGGGAGGGGGCGGGGCAGCTAAAGGTTGCTCTGCGGGAGGGGCGGGGGCTCCGAGTTAGTGGGCGGGGCCTCCAGGGGAGCGAGCGGGACCTCCGAAGGGAGCTCACCGGGAGGGGGCGGTGCCGCAGAGGGAGGGAGCGGGGGCAGTATGGGTGGGGACGGGGCCTCTGCTGAGTGGGCGGGGCCAATGGAGAAAGAGCGGATCCTCTGAAGGGAGCTCAATGGGAGGGGCGGGGCCTCCAGGGAGGTGCGGAGGGGGGGCCTTATGTGGAGAGGCAGGGTCTCGGGGAGGGGGCGTGGCCGATGCCCCAGCCCCGCCTGCCCGCTGGGCTCGGCCGCGCGGCGTCCCGGCGCGATGACGTAGAGGCGGCGGCGCGCGCGGCGGGGCTCGGTATGAGGTGAGGGGGGAGGGGGAGGGGGAGGTGGCTGGGCCTTGCGGGCGGGGGGGGCTGCACTTGTTCCGACTTCCCCCGTTCTCTCTCCAGGTCCGCCGCCCGCTCCCAGCCTGCACTGCCCCCTTTCTCTGGGTCTGCAAGCCATGCGACCCCAGTCTTGGGCCCCCTCCCTTCCCCAGGTTCCCCCGAACTTGCACTCCCCCCACTCTGGTCCCGCAATTCCCAGCCCCCTCTCTGGGCATCCGTTCCCCCGCAGCCTGCTGCACCTCACTCCTCCTTCTTGGAGCCCGCATCACCCCCCGGCCGAGCCCACTCTTTTCCTCCCTCCTGCCAAAGCTGCACCCCCCCCCCCCCGCAGGCTGCCTTATCCCTCCCCCCTCATCCGTCTCCCCCTTACCCCCCTATACCTGCACGCCCCTCTTCCCCCCGGACCCGCATCTCCACCCCTCCCGGATTCGCCTTCGCCCCCTCTCCGGGCCCGCAAGCCCCACCGCCCCTTCTCCTTCCCCCTCCCCCGGACCCGCCCCCCCGCCCCCCCCCCGGCTACCCGCAAGCTCCCCCAAGAGTAGCGGCCACCCGGACGAGGCCCCTCGAAGATGAGAGCAGGGCCAACTCTGCCAGAGCTGGAGTGCAGCTCCTTTTTTTGAAGAAAGTGTGCCCAGGTGGCCAAGAAAACCAATGGCATCTTGGCCCGTGTCAGACCCAGCGTGGCCGGCAGGAGCAGGGAGGTGATTGTGCCCCTGTGCTCAGCGCTGGTGAGGCCGCACCTCGAGTGCTGGGTTCAGTTCTGGGCCCCTCACTACAAGAAGGACATTGAGGGGCTGGAGCGCGTCCAGAGAAGGGCAAGGAGGCTGGGGAGGGGGCTTGAGAACAAGCCCTGTGAGGACAGACTGAGGGAACTGGGGTTGTTTTGCCTGGAGAAAAGGAGGCTGAGGGGAGACATTGTCACTGTCTACAACTGCCTGAAAGGAGGTTGTAGTGAGGCAGGTGTTGGATTGTTCTCCCAAGTAACAAATGATGTTGAGGAAATGGCCTCAAGTTGCGCAAGGGGAGGTTCACATTGAACATTAGGAAAAATTTCTTCACTGAAAGGGTTGTTGAGCATTGACACGGCTGCCCAAGGAGATGGTAGAGTCCCCATCCCTGGAGGGATTTAAAAGACAGGTGAATGAGGTGCTCAGGAATCTGGTTTAGTAGTGGACAGGTACAGTTGGACTTGATGATCTCAAAGGTCTTTTTCAACCAAGCGATTCTATGACAGAAAGCTCCCATGCTGGGCCTGGCTCAAGGTCCCTTTCACAAGACAGCAAACAGCTTCCCAGATTGCCCCCCAGCCAAAGATTCTATGATAAGAAAAGACCACATGGTTACCCTGAAGGAGGGCAGGCAAGGGAATCAGTTTTCTCTCAGAGCTAGTTTGCATCTCAAGATCTTATCAGTTCCCAATCTTAAAACAAACTTCCCAAGAAGTCAGGAGAAACTCGGCTTCACTCACTACTCAAATCATTGGCTCCTGCTGAGGAGCAGCCAATGCAAAGTCAGAGAAGTTGGGCCCCTGTGGACTGGCTGTAGTGGAAGAAATCATTTAAAGAAGCATAAAGCTACTTTTCCAGTCCCCATCCGATGAATGAACTGTGGAGAGCGGTTCAGTCGCTGGAACAGACATTACTAATGCTTCTGTGCACCTTGAGGGGAATTCTGCCTTTAGTTCCTGGTCTTTCTGGCATGCAGCACCTGAAACAAAGACACGAGTGTGTGACCCCTGAACACTGGGGTACTGGAGGCAGAAATTGCTAAGGAGTGATTATGATCACTCTTGCTAATAACTGTTTTCTAGCAACCACTGCTTGGTAACGAATTTTATCGGAGACAGAGGAGATCCAACAGTTGGATCAAGACAGTAGAAATGTTTCCATTTGGCTTACTGGGATTAATATCAATTTTATTAGAACGAAGAGAGGTCAGCAAGTTTGGGCAAGAGGGGATTATGTCACTGCTTCAGGTTAGTGAATGTTTAAGTCTGTACCTTTATATGTACAAAATACATTTGCAAAAGGGCAGAAATTTCTAGTGTATAATTTAAAATAAAGAGCTTCACGAAACTGTTGTGAATTGTTCAGTACAGATGGAAATTCTAGTTTAAGAGAACAGCAAATCCGTGCAATTTGCAGCCTTTTTAACGGAATGATTACATAATGTCTATAATATGAATAATTTCTCTTCTAGGACTTTATGGAGATTGGGATCCTCTGCCAGACTACTGAAAACTAATCAGCGTAGGACAGCTGGATCAAATACATCATTTCCAGCAGTTTGGATGCTCTTGGCGCAATATTCTGGCAGGATACCTGGGCCCTTTGTAGTAGTTAAGAAAAACAGTTTTTTTACAATGCCTGAAACTGTGGAGGATAAATCTAATCTAGAACTGTATTCGCCACATCCTGAAGTGCGTGGGATGACAGTACTCGACAGAGAAGCTTTTAAAAGGACGATTGTTGTTCCAGTACTTAAAGTCAAGAAAGAAATTGTAAATACTTTGCTAAAGTCCCTGAAACATGTGGTGCTACAGCGTCCTGGTCTAAAGCGAGTGGTGGAGGATCCAGAAGGTGAGGACAATAGACTTCTTATTTTGGATCCTCACAAAATATCCAAATTCTCACTGGGAGAATCGGAGCAAGAGGTATTAAAGAAGCTTAATGTTCATCCTGAGGTGTCCAAGTATAACTTGGAGCTAACTTATGAGAATTTCAAGTCGGATGAGATCCTACGAGCAGTCCTTCCTGAAGGTCAAGAGGTCACCTCTGGATTTAGCCGTGTTGGTCACATAGCTCATTTGAATCTTAGAGATCACCAGCTACTGTACCGATACTTGATTGGTAGGTAAAACCATTCTTCTCAAAAAAGCAATTCATACACTTTATATATTGTTAGAAAGACATATTCTACCGATAAATGAAAGTGGTGAAGCATTGGAACAGGCTGCTCAGGCAAGTGGTGGAGTCTCCAGCCCTGGAGGGGTTCAAAGAAGACGTGACACTTGGGGACGTGGTTTAGTTGGCACGGTAGTGTTGGGCTAACGGTTGGACTGGATGATCTTAGACGTCTTTTCCAGCCTTAATGGTTCTGTGATTCTATGATTGTTACTTGCACAAAGAAGACTTTTGAGCACTTTTCATTGCTTTATAGTTTGACTCTAAGTAGCCTTTAGAGGAAGATTGTTCTAATACATGCTTACTTTTGTTAATTTAACTGTCATCAGCAGTGTTTGCAGAACATTGGGAGGCTGTAGTCCCTTAACCAGGAACATCTTTTGCCCTCTGTTTCAGGCCAGGTTATAATTGACAAGAATCCAGGAATCACCTGTGTAGTGAATAAAACCAGTATTATTGACAGCACATACAGAAATTTTCAAATGGAAGTGCTCGCCGGAGAGAGCAACCTGGTAACCAAGGTACAGGGGTTTTCCTCCTGTTATTTTGCATTTAATATGTTAAAACCCAAAGGCATCTACTGGAAAAATGCGATGAAGAGATGCTGCTAGTATCATTCCTCTGCACAGTGCCCTTTCCTGACACTCTAAACTTTCAGAGTGTAAGCGTTGGCCATTACCTCTACATTCGTCTCGGTCTGCCCAGAGCAAACTGACAACCATATGGATTGTGAGGATAAGTATTCTGTCACGTTCACAGCCTAGACTTTAATGATCTGTAAAAGCAGCTTTTAAGTAAAGGTTTCTTACAGAGATGCTAATTACAAACTTGTAGCAAGGGCTGTTTGTCACTCTTAAGCCAAACTATTCAGTGGATTTGATCTAAGGAACACTGTTTCTTAATTTCACCAAGCCTCGTACAGTGGCTGGTACAGAGCATAAGACACTTTTCACATCTCACTGGCTTTGCAACTTTCCCAAGATTTTGCTCATGCCTTTTCCCTTTTCTTTCAGCAGTGAGACAAAGCTCGTCTCTCCTTTGCTTTAACATTTTTCAGGTGCAAAGCATGATGTAACTGCCAAGTGTTCTTCATGTAGGGTTTCTGGTCTTTAGCTGGAAACTTGATCACTGGTTAGACCAAAAATATTTTTCCTGTTAGCAGTTTTATACTTTTAGGAGAGAAAACGTTAGATGACCAAATAAAAAAGTTGAACAGTTTGGTGGAACAACCTGTACATGCAGAGAGAAGGTATTTGAATTGTCATGGCAGAAGCGACAGTCCATTATCACGCAGATGGCATTAGCTCACCAAGCATACATCTAGCGCACCACTGAGCTGCGCACCGAGAGCCACAGATACACTTCACTGTGTTTCTTGCTGGCAAAGCACATGATGCAGTGATTTGGATCCAAAGTTGCTTTACTTTGGAGTCATACAATTCATGCGTGGTGGTGCAAAGTGAGCATTACCTTGCATTCCACACTCATCTGAATAAATGCTGGGTTTTTTTTAGGCCCGCTCTTAAGATAGTGGTCATCCCAAAGTTGGGGTTTGGATCAGTTTCCAAACTCTGTCACCTTGAGAGATAAAATACAGTACATTTTCAAACTGCAGACTTGGCTCCCAAGTGGCTTTGATTTTGGCTGACAGTTGCCATTCTTGTGCTGTATCATTCTCAGAGGCGTATTTATGATGTGGACTCAATAAGAAGGGCTTGAGGCATCTTCCCAAGGTCTGCTTTCAATAAAGGAGTTGTCAGCCAGCCACAAAGCTCTTGAAAAGCCTCAGATTTATTTATTTTTTTATGGTCATTTTAAGTTACTGCTTTATTTCCGCCTGGTGGTTGAGACATGCATGAGCCAGGCATGTGGACTGGCAGTTGGAACATTCCTTATGGCTATTTCTGATGAGTAGATCTGTTTATACAAGATCTATGTGTACTACTAATGGGACAAATGTCAATGTATGCATTACCTTTTGATAAAGCACCTGGGTTTTAGCTGTCTTAATTACAGATAATGCTCAAACATGCCTGGAATTTGAACACAGAGGCTTAAACAAATGTTTTGGACTTTCAGGTCAGAGAAAATAATATCGTATATGAATTGGACTTTTCTAAAGTCTACTGGAACCCACGTCTTTCCACAGAACATGGCCGTATTGTTGAACTCTTAAAGCCTGGTGATGTCCTTTTTGATGTCTTTGCTGGGATTGGACCTTTTGCTATTCCAGCAGCAAAGAAGAAGTGCCATGTGTTTGCAAACGATCTCAATCCTGAATCCTACAACTGGCTCCTGCACAACTGCAAGCTCAACAAAGTGGACAACAAAATAAAAGTGTTCAACATGGATGGCAGGGACTTCCTCCTGGGGCCAGTAAGAGAAGAACTGAGTAAAGAGCTCCCACTGAAAGGAGAACAGAAAACTTCTTTTCATATAGTCATGAATTTACCGGCCTTGGCTATTGAATTCCTAGATGTTTTCAGGCATCTCTTGGTTGGAGAGCCATGCAGCGCTGCTGGCCTTCCCACAGTGCACTGTTATGGTTTCTCCAAACATGATGACCCTGCCAAAGATATTCAAGACCGAGCTGAGGCTTCGCTGGGAACCTCCTTAGATGGATGCTGTTCTACTTACCTGGTTAGAAATGTTGCACCAAACAAGGAGATGCTGTGCATTAGTTTCCAGATCCCAGCGGATGTGCTGTACAAGAGGCCCTGCCCTGATGAAGGTGAGGAACAAGCTTCCTACGTGGCACTTGGGTTTCAGGCTACACCTTCTGCTCTCAGCCCTGTGGGCTGCTTTAGCCGTGTGCCAGGGATGCCATAATGTGGTATGAGCACGGAGGTGGCCAGCAGGACTGAGCGCCTGCATGTGTGTAGCAGCTGCAGGGCTTCACATGCTCTAGCAGCAATCCGCTCCTCTGATCCCAGCGTGAGGCCCCTCAGAAAAATGGTGGACTGGGTAGGATCATCCCACAGGCCATAAACCAGACCTTTGTGCCTTAGATCGCGTTCTGGGGGAGGATGGGGTATGTTAGCTACATCCAGCACACGTTTCTCTTAGCTAAGTACTTATGAACTGGAGCTTCATTTTCTCCCAGGGTGGAACAGCGTACTTCCAAGTGACTGGTCCCAGTCCTGGCCTCCCTTACACTTGCACAGACTCACTTTAGGTCTGGAATCACTACATCAGCAGAATCCCGTTCTGTACAATTTAATTGAGAAACAGATTAGAGATCTTTCATGTTACATTTGATATTATTTTTTTTTAATAATGAGTCATTTGTTTCTTGAAATAGCAGCTCGTTGGTTTCAGTGATTTTCGGCTTTGCACTATATGATAAATGTGAAGAGGGCGGAGGCTTTCAGTCTGCAGTTACTGCAGGAAAGGAGCTTTGGATAAAGCTCTAATGCCATGAAATTTATTTTTACACTGTTGCTGGGTAGCACTGAGATGTAAATGAAAATGGAGCTCAGTACAGGTTTTCTGAAAGTCTTTTTTGGCATTTAATAAAGACCCCTCATTATTGCTGTCACAGGTTTCTTTTAACCATTAATCCTGATTGTAACTCCCATCTTTTCCTGCTAAATCCCTCAAATGTTAATGCCCTGTGGTTTAGTTCCATCTGTTTACTGTGCATTAAATAACTCTACTCTTCTACCCTTCTTCCAGCAGAACCAGCCTCTAAGCGTCTGTGTACCAGCAAAGAGTTTCCTGAAGAAGAGTCACCAAGTTGAGGACTGGCGTTAACAGTCACAACCTTAGGAGTTTGCAAAGGTTTACTTAGGTTACCTCTGGTTTACCCCTTGAATTATTTGAAGCATAACCTGTGTTACCCACCTCATGTGCCAAGATGCGTGATGCACGTGGCAGCTTTCCTTTGTGAGCCTTTGTGGGTTTTTTTAATTGTGGGATCAAAAAGCAGATTGAAATTGTTGTTACTACCAAAATATAGAACGGTGCTTTTCGTAATAAACACATTTTAGTACTTTCCCGCTCTCTGCTGTTTCGTGCCCCGTGATAATTCAGTGACAGAGGCTGTGGTATTTTGATAATGTGAAGTTTGTGGCAAAACCAGATTTTGTATTTTGTTGGGTCTAACGAGATGACTCGTGTAACCCTTGCATTCGATTCTTTGACAAATGGTTTCAGTGTTTTAAGAAGACTGGATGACTGTTGGCAGATGCACAAATGGCTCTTGTGCAAGCACGATAACCTTTCAAAAACTAAACCCACGATACTGAAATGTGCAGATAGGGTGTAGATACTTGTTCCTGGGCTTCTGAGTAATTAATGCTTTTCACACTGAGATTTAGGTAGTGGTGTTGGCCCACTGTTAAAGCAGGAGGACTCTAATGCTGTTTGCAGGGTTGCAGATTCAATACACACTTGAAAAGCAGTACCTGACCAAACGGTCTTCACATCTTGAAACTGTGTCCTCCTCTGGCTTCTGTGCCGTGACCACCTCCCAGCTCTCCCCTGCCTGCGGCTGCTGGACCATCCCTCTGACTGGCTGCCTGTATTCTGCAGGGATTCAAAAAGCCCCGCCTTTGATTTCTTTTTCTTGCCCATCCAAACTATTGTTGGGCAACGTCAACCACAGATAGTTTAGTTTGACAGAGAACTCAGATCACCCTCTTGGCTTCAGATATTTTCCTTCAGTCCAAGCTCGGAGCTCTCACTGAGAAACTCCATTACCAGATGTCCATCACCCTCCTTGCCTCTGCTGCTGTGGCTCCACCAGTGGGGCCTCATCCCAATGTCTTGATTCTCCCCCAGACAACTGATAAGGCCCACAGATTTGTTTGCTCGTGGCTCTGTTACAGCGTTTCGCTTGGCTATGCAGCCAGTGCTTTTGAGTGTGCCTGCACAGCGTGGTTACTGCTGGATTGCACTCAAACCGGGGAGAAAAATCACGACACAGATGTACTGTGACAGAGGGTACAAACTCCCACAGCTGGCTGCTTCGAAAGCCATCAGCAAGGCAGTGATGCCAGCAATCCACCACGAGAGAGGGAATGGATGAACAAAGGGCATGTTAACTTCCAGGCCTGGCAGCTGTGAGGAAGAAGGGATACAGGTGGAAAGCAGCACTCATCTTGGGGCTAAAATGCAACACAAGTGTATGAGTGTTCGCTAATGTGTGTTGCACAGCCGAGTCCTACAACACCCAGCCACAGGCTTTCTGTCCAAGGCCAGGCCTCCCGCCCCTGGCAGGGAGCAGCACTCCACAGGCTGTGACCTCTTCTACACCTCTGCCTCCTCTGTAACGTTACCAGTGAGCAACTGCTCTGGGCACAAACAACAGGATTTCAGAGAAAGGGCAATGGGAATTTTGGCGCCTCCCTCCACATTCCTTAATAAAGGAAGCACCAAGTCTGGAATAAAGCTTATTCTTCTCTTTATTACAACACAGAAAAAAATACATTGGTTCAGTGCACTCCTCAGAGCATCATTCACCAACTGTTGATGGATGGCCCATAAATGTGGTCCAGGCTTTACTGCAGAGGCACCTGCAGTCCTGAGTGGTTTCCTGTCTCCTGCAGCTCGTGGCAGAGACCAGCCCTGCCACTGCAAGCCCTTCGCTGCGGCAATTCTTCTACGTTCCACCTCAAGGAGAGGGGCAGGGATATGTAAGAGCAGTAGATCAAGCAGCAAGGGTCATCCTAAAAGCCAAAGGGATGTTCCTGCCAAAATAGGCTCCTAAACACGATGGAAAATTTGTAAACAGAGCTAAACACGAAAAAAAATGAAACCAATTCTGACTACCTTAATCATCCAGCCTTGTATCAAGGCTTCCGGAGGAACCCAACTGGAAGACTTTTAGCTAAAGATTTGTTTTCCAGACAAAGGTAAGAATCAAGTGACATCAGGAAGGATCCCGCAGAAGAGTTGTGTCAGCACAGTTCCAGGGTTTCTGATCCAGCTGGCAGGAGGAAAAACCCACTTGTCTGAACTGGGGAAACTATAGTTTTATGGGAAGAAAATGTAGGCTTGAATATTGACACTCAATGTTATAATCAAAATGGCATTTAAATGCTTGTGCAAATAAAACCCTGCAATAAGAGTAAAACCACAAACTTTAATAAAAAAGTCTGGCTTTATTTAAAAAAAATTTACAAGTGTATTTCTTTAAACCTCAAGCCTACACAGCTGAGTTATTCACATCTTCCATTAGATGTGGCTTATTGCTTCAGCCTCCCTCAGCAAAGTGCCACATGACTAACGAGCTTCCCCCTCCACAAAAATGCATCTCCCACTTTACAAAGCGCTCGTGCAGATGGGTTGGGTGTTTTTTTCCCCTTTAACACTTAAATCCAGCCGGTTTTACATAGAAAAGTGACGGCAGCTCAGTCGTTGTGCACATGGCAGCAATTTTGCCCAACCTTTGCTGGCTTGGTTTACTTCTCGCTCCGTTTGGTGTCCCTTGATCCCATGCTGGCTAATTGGGGTGCCAGAAGAGACCACTGAAAGCATCCTGTAAGGCTCGGTGACAAGCAAGAGAAGAAGTGTAGCCCCCAGCGAGATCCTGCGGAGAGGCAGCTCGTACGTGGTTGAGATACCTGGAACAAAGAGAAGCATTATTTTAGAGCAGACATGAACACATCGGACACCTGCGTGGACCACAGTACAGCAAGGTCGAGGCTGCTTTTTGGGAGAATGCAAGGAGATGGAGCTGCCTTCTGCTGGCCACCTGTGAACATAAAGGTATAAAGCTGCCATTAGTTAAAATGATGACGATGCTGATGCATCTATAGACAAGCTGCACGCCGGCACACTGAAAACCCTGGCGCTGTGCAACAGGTTGCTAGGGGTTAAGTACATGCACCGGTTTGTCTTCTCTGTGTCTGGAGTCGAAGCTGCATCTTCCTACTTCAGCAGTTCTTTCTAAGACTACTATGACAAGGACAACAGGCTCCCGCAGGAAGGGGAGTATCTGGTTAACCCTGGGCTACCCAGAGCCAACTGGAGCACTTCTGCTATGAGAACAGGCTGAGAGAGTTGAGGTTGTTCAGCCTGGAAGAATAGAAGGCTCTGGGGAGACCTTAGAGCAGCTCCCAGTACTGAAAGGGGCTACAGGAAAGCTGGAGAGGGACTTTTTCCAAGGGCAAGTAGTGATAGGACAAGGGGGAACTGCTTTAAATTGGAAGGGGAGAGATTTAGATTAGACATCAGGAAGAAATTCTTCACTATGAGGGTGGGGAGGCACTGGCACAGGTTGCCAAGGGAAGCTGTGGATGCCCCCTCCCTGGAGGTGTTGGATGGTGCCTTCAGCAGCCTGGTCTGGTGGGAGGTGTCCCTGCCCACGGCAGGAGGGTTGGAATTGGATGATCTTTAAGGCCTCTTCCAACCAAAACCATGCTATGATTCTACGACTGTGCCAGCTGCTCTGATGACAACAGGGCTGAACTTTCTACTCTTGGGCCACTCTGTATCTGGGGTAAGTCCGCTGACACCGGCAATTGGATCTGTAGGAGGCTTTAATCAACCTTTTAGCCAAAGAAACCTCTAAACTTCACCCTTGATTAAGCACCATCACTCATTAGCAGAGCCATCTAATTTTACAACCCAGACCCATGAGCTGACACTTAAACATGCTACCTACGCTGGCAGTGCCACAAGCTCTTGGCTCCCGTTAGCTCGCTCAGAGGGCTCTGACCCAGCCATGTATGTTGAGAGCTTCCAAGAAGGTGTCTGCTCAGTGGGGCTTGAATGGTTTCATTCAATGCTGTAACCCTGTAATTCTTGCACCCCACAGAAGACAGATACAAGACCAGATTCTCAGCTAGTTTTGTCCTTGATGGGGTTTGGGTACAGACACCGGCTGTAGCCAAGCACGATCAGCACAACAACCATCTCAAATTATGAACACCAGACAAAATACTCTAAATGAGAACCGCTTTTCACAGTGTCCATGAAAGCCACTGGGCTTCAGCTAGCCATTTCGATTCATCCCTTGGTACTTGTTGCTCCTGGGAAGGTTGAGTCATTCCACCTCTGGCTTGGCAATCCAAGCATAAACTTGCAAAACGCATACAGACTTTTATAATGTTATCCCGAGAAACCTAAACCAGCTGCGCTTTTGGCAGGAAAATACAGGACCACCAGTAAAATATCCAAAACAGTTGCATCTTTTAATTTATGACTGTACACTGTTTCCATAAAGAGTATATAAAACAGGTCAGATTTTATAGGTAAGACATAATAAACAGTCATACCCATTGATGCCATAAATGTGTGGAAAAAGAAGTTACTTAGAAATGATTAATTACAGTTTTAAAACTGTATTTCTTGCACCTAATAACCACAATGCACAGACATGAGCAACATTTCTGAGCAACTGCCGGTGAGATGCTAAAGTTAAGGGACTGAATTTGTCTCCTGTGGCCAAGTTGAGGTGAGCATTGCTGCCCTGTAGCAACGTGGGGCGGAGTCCAGTCCTCACTGCCGGACACTGGTTCTCATCAGCACAGGCACAGACATGAGGGCACAAGCCCTTCTAACAGTGTTTAATCCAAAGGGAATCTACAAACGCAGCAGCAGAGCCGGTCCCAGCTCGTAACTCACAAGGGAAGACAGTCTGCAGAATCACAGAATGGTTTGGGTGGGGAGGAACCTCAACACCCATCCAGTTCCAAAACCCCTGCCTTCCTTTCTCCAGACTGAACAGCCCCAACTTTCAGCCTGTCCTCATAGCAGAGGGGCTCCAGCCCTCTGATCATCTTCATGGCCTCCTCTGGATCCGTTCCAACAGTTCTATATCCTTCTTACGTTGGGGATTCCAGAACCGGACACAGGACTCCAGGTGGGGTCTCATGAGAGCAGACCAGAAGGGGAGAATCCCCGCCCTTACCCTGCTGGTGATGCTCCTCTTGATGCAGCCCAGGAGGACACGATTGGCCTTCTGGCCTGTGAGCACACATTGCCGGCTCATGTCCAGCTTCTCATCAGTCAGCACCCCAAATCCTTCTCCGCAGGGCTGCTCTCGATTGCATCGTCCCCCATCCTGTATTGATACTGGGGATTGCCCCGACCAAGGTGCAGGACCTTGTACTTGGCCTCTCAGAGAGAGCTCCTGTTGTGTGGGAGAACGTATTTAATAGATCGTTAATTACTTTTTTGAACATTCTTGTTTCTTGTCCCTTGATATTTTAGCTGGAAAATCACATGCTTCCAAAAAGCCTTTTACAACTGCTGTGGGAGACAGGAATGGCTTCCCCCAGCCAGGAATGACAAAGTGATATGGACAGCGACAGATAATTTCCTTCAAAACACTGGTTTCAAACAACCCCCATCCTCCAAACCTTAGAGTCTTATAAAAATCAATCCCTATCTCAGATATTACTTCCATCCTGTTTATTTCACTGTACAAACTCCATTTTCCACTCATGCACAGAACAGTCTGGAGAAAACAGGGGATTATTTTACACTTCTCTGTTAACAAAGGTTGGTTCTGTGTATTTCATTACTGTTCTTATCTTTCATTACTTATCGCTAAAAGGCAGAATCTACTGTTTCTCTTTTTTAGGTCACCTGAAGTTGAGCCATTGGTTTCATAACACAGCCTGATTTACAGCTCTTAGAATCATAGAATCATCTGGCTGGAAAAGACCTTTGAGATCATCGAGTCCAGCTGTACCTGTCCACCTACTAAACCAGATCCCTGAGAAACACATCTACCCGTCTTTTAAACACCTCCAGGGATGGGGACTCCACCACCTCCCTGGGCAGCTGTTCCAGTGCTTGACAACCCTTATGGTGACGAAATTTTTGCAGTAGTCGCAGTTGGTTGGTGATCTCTGAAGCAAAACAACAGCATTACCAGAAAGGCTCAGATCAATTTTTACTACAGCCCCGTGCGTTAATTCTCCTCACTCCCATGAAACAAGCACGACACGCTGCTGGCTATCACACGAGGGCTTGATCTTCTTGTTAAGTATCTAAACTTACTGCTGCTGACCCATTTATTTACTGTGGTTCACCAGGCAATTGCAAAAATTTGCCCTGCTGAAGCCATACAATGAGAAGTGAATATTGTGTCGGCTTTTCCGCACCGATCCCCATCTGTGCTGCTTGAATCCGGCTGTGCCTTCGCAGGAGCATCTCTCTGAACTGGATTCCTGGGGTTTCTGGCAGAGGTCAGCACGTGTTTTCATGTGCACCTTTACAACAGCAGCAGGAAGAAGCGCTTGCCAAGTCTTATTTCCAAAAAGCCAAGCTCCATTAGGCCCTGGGACCTGGAGGTAATTGCTCTCACTAGTTAGCAAATTCCAGCACACTGGGTCTGTTTTTCATAGGTTTATTTTAAGTACCTGTAAATCTTATAAGCAGAAACCAGGAAAAAGAGGTTTGCTTTTTCTGGTGCAGAGTTTTTTAATGTAACTTGTTTTTACTGAGGGCAGACTCAACTCTTGAAGTTAAAAAAAAGCCCGCACTATTATTTTTGCACAGGGCTAAAGGGCTGTGTGTTCTCTGCCCCATGGTTTCACACTTCCCATTCACCGTAAGGCCTCCGCTCCACTCCAGGCTCTGCCCAAACAAGCCCCCTTTCCTTCGCTGCAGCCATTGGATGTTGATCTTCCCCGTTAACCTTTCACGTCAGTTAAAACACATCGTATTTTGTTCTTCATGAGCCTTGAGGGGGCTCATTCCTGACCTTTAGTTTCTCATCACCATGTGGGGAAAAAAAAAAGCCTCCTGTTTTCAAGGAAAGAGGCAAAATTCACACTTGGGGCAGAGGCTCAGAATCAAGCTGGTCATTCCTGGGGGTGGGTTTCCTTCACGTTTTCTCATTTCTGAAGGCTGTGTCACCATCACTTCATCAGGAATGACTGGGACCGCTGCAGAATCAGGCAGCGACATTCGGTGTGGTAGCACGCGTGATCCCCTTTCTATGCGCTGTCAGGGCAGCCTCAGCACCACTTGGCATCACTACAGGGACCCAACACTGGCTTGTCAGATGGTGACACCCAAGACCACTGCGAAATGGCCCCTCACTGCTCGGCAGGGTGGTCTCCTTTCAGAGAAATTCAGGGAAGACGTTAGATAACCATCAGAGGGGATGGAGAAACAGCACTATCAAACCAGGCTATAGAAAAGCCCACACAACCAACAAGCCAGAAAGCCCCACAGAGCTTCACCCACCTGACCGAAAGTATCGATGCTTGGGATTACTCCACATCATCTGCCCCCTCCACACAAGATAAATGCAGTCCTACTGGGGAGCAGATGGAATGCCATGTATTTGGCATCAGATTTTATCAAGTTTGATCTATTGGATATTTTATGGGGTTGAAGAAAGGAAAAATCATTCACAAGTTGTTTGACAGAAAAAAAGAGATAATGTGATGCTATTCCCCAGAACAGATTTACTGCTCATCTTATTATCCACAGTATCCAAGACAGAAAGTGATAGAGCAGACATTAGAACTGGGCAGTTTTCCAGATTCATCATTTAAATAGTAAATAGTGGTTGCATGACTGCAGCAAGACACTCCAGTTTGGAAAACTGTGTAAAGCGTTCAGTAAGGCAGTAGCACATGCTGCATTCCTCAACCTTTCTGGAGATAGTGTTTTCATTAGATTTACCATGTCTCTCAGATGAGCGGTCGATGCGTTACTCAGCGAATCTCTGCAGAAACTGGGTCTTATCAGATTGGAGAGGCACATAAGGAACTGGATTTCTCTAGAACGTTTTCCATTGAGGAATGTGTGGCCTGGGTTACTCTGCTGCCCCCGAGCAAGTAAAAAAAAGCTCCTCCAAGCAACTCTGGTTTTGTTTGAACCAGTTCTACCACACAGCCAGGCAATGCAGCCAAAGCAGAATCCATTTATACAATGAGCCTGAGCTCACTGCTGTTCTTCGCTAAACAGCCCTGGGAAATTCAATTTGGAACAGGCTCTTGCCAGGTGTTGTACAAATACGGTGTGGCTCTTCCTGTCTCAGAGACTGTGACGTCCAAAGTAGAACAAAAGCACAACACACAGAAAGCCGGTACCCAAAGCAGCAGTCCTGAATAGCAATTCAGCCCCCCCCAACCAGCTACAAGCTTTATCCCAAGTCCTTAAAAGTCAAAAAGCAGTTCTTCATCTATTCTAATAGATAATCTTTGGGCACTGCCATCATATCTAAGTCTTAAAAACCAAACCAGCTCTTATTGGTGTCAGAAATTCATGCCAAACACCAGCCAGCACAGCACATGCAAACATGTAACGCAACTTTTAACACAACCATCAGATGCTCTTCTCCTCCACTCTCCATGCCAACAAGGATTAAATGACGGAAATCTATTTAATAGTTGAATGGGAAAAACTGTTCCCTGGCTGCCCCAGGGAACCAAGAAGTAATTTGTTTCATAAACGCCTTATAACAGTTTTCATAGAATCCCAGAATCTTTAAGGTTGGAAGAGACCTCTAGGATCATCCAGTCAAACTGTCAGTTAGACACCACTGTGCCTATTAAACCCCGTCCTAAAGAACCACGTCTATGCAGTTTTGGAACACCTCCAGGGACAGTGGCTCCACCACTGCCTGGGGCAACCTGTTCCAATGGTTCACCATTCTTTCAGCAAAGAAACTTTTCCTAATATCCAATCTAAACCTCCCCTGGAGCAACTTAAGGCTGTTTCCTCTCATCCTATCACTTGTTACTTGGGAGAAGAGACCAACACCCACCTTGCTACAGCCTCATTTCAGGTTGTTGTAGAGAGCAGTAAGGTCTCCCCTCAGCCTCCTTTTCTCCAGACTAAACACCAGTTCCCTCAGTCTCTCCTCGCAGGACTTTTTCTCCAGCCCCCTCACCAGCCTCGTTGCCCTTCTCTGGATGCACTCCAACACCTCAATGTCCTTCTTGTAGTGAGGGACCCAAAAGTGAACACAAGATTCAAGATGAAGCCTCACCAGTGCTTCCCTGCTCCTGCTGGCCACGCCATTGCTGATCGAAGCTAGAATGCTGTTGGCCTTCTTGGCCACCTGGACACCCTGCCAGCTCATGTTCAGCTGCTGTCGACCAACAATCCCAGATCCTTTTCCACTGGGCAGCTTTCCAGCTGCTCTTCTTTAAAGTTTTAATTACTTTATTTTGAATGTGACCAGGAAGTCAAGAAAATGGACAACAAAATTGTCACGGTGTGGGTTTTGCCGCAAGCAGCAGCGAATGGGCAGGCAGTGACTCTGCAACAGCTCAGGGGCGATGGGCTGGGTGTGGTGCTTTGTCTTTTTTAGATGGCTCCACACATACAAATCAGTGTGAATGTCAAAAAACGGTTCAGCGTGATGAGGTCTCAGTAAGACAGATCCCAAGGTAGACAGAAAATAAGTGTATTTTTAAACACGGCCCAAGATGCAGGGCTGCAAGGAAAAGTCCATTGAAATGCCACAACACAGTTGTGGCTACAGAATAATCCTGCCAAAGATGACAAGAGAGCCTGCAATGAACACCACTCCTGAAACCCCTGCAACCCGCCATGCAGACAGCGTTTCCCCCAGTTCAGATTCAGTTTAGTAAGCCAGTCTATTCTATTATCAATCACCCTGATTAGCTGTGCTGGTTTTCGAGGGCTTAGTGAGAAGGAATTGCTCACCAAGGTGTCAGATGAGCACCAGACCAGAGCACAAAGGAAGGAACACTCTTAACTTCTTTGCCACAAACTTTTTCAGCCCATTTCACAGATCCATGCCCCAAGGAATTGCTGCACTCATCACAATCTGCAGAGCTGAGCCCGGAGTTACTCTCCTTCAAACCCCCACGTGATGGCGAGCAGAAGCTCACACCATGCCTGTAAAACCACCACCTATGCCTCCAAAGCAGGGGACACAGCAGTGATTCTCTTATTGAGGGGCTGAAGCTGCCAGAATCGAGTGCACAGTTGGTACTCTGGGTCCAACCAGCTTTACCTTTGATGACATTCCTATCTGTACTTCAATGATGTCTGAGTATTTTTCCCATCTTTACTCCTGAGGGAAACTGCAACCACCTTTCCAGTAAAAGTCTTCATCTTGCAATAAATTCTTCAAAATCAGATGCCTGCTGACTCTAATAGGTCTCTATTCACCATACTGAAGATTTAAGAAAAAAACCTGTTAATTGGGAGTTTGAGTTCACCACTCCTAAAACTTTTGTTTCTCAGTTTTAGGTCTTCTAAGTGAAGAATTCTGTTCTACCAGAAATAACTTTTCCCAGTAGAAAAGCCAAGAAAACCCCAATCCACCAAACCAATTAAAGAAATCTAGAGCCTCTAGTGATGATTTTTAGCTTTTCCATGTGCTTTTTCTAAAGAGCAACTTGTTTCAAACGCTGTCAGAGTGTCTCTGGGCAGGAAAAAGTGTCAGCTGTGCGTGGTGAAACAAAGTTCTTCACAATCAAAACAAAGCAGGTTTGCCTCAGCTACGCTGGATCAGCACAGGGATTTGCTGCCGGACACTGAACAAGGAAATAAAAACCTAGAAAAGTAATATTAGACATGAGAAAGCTGTCTCTAGTAAAGCTAGTTCCGACTCCAAAGTAAAAACCAGTGTTGAATTATTTCTCTCCTTCTTTTCCCCTGGTCTCCTTTTGCCTTTTATCGTAGGGCAAATATTTAGGATGCTGGCAGCCCAAAGCCACACGTGCCTTGCAAGAGATCGAGCAGCATCTTGGAGCTCAGGGCTCCTGCACTGAAAGCAGCAGCTTTGCTGCAGCGATCAACACAAGAATCTCTGGGCTGCTTAACATAAAAGCTAAGGCACATTTATTCGACATTTCACATAAACTGTTTCCTCTTTTAATGCTGAAATACGTAGGGGTTGGAGTAGATGCCCTTCCAATCCAAACCATTCTATGATTCATATATAAATTGTAAGATACATCCAATTATCTATATCAGAGATTTTATTAGACGTTACCTATGATGCTGGTGAGCACAGCTGGAACCTTGCAGTAGAAAAATCTTTAAATGCAAAGGAACAAAGGAAGCCACCCTTAGTGGTGGAAGAGAACAGAATCAGATTTTCCCATACTGGTTTCCCTGAAAAGTTCCTCTTTTGGTGATGAAATCCAGAAGCCAAACATTTCCACTGCAATGCTAATACACTGGGGGATGGAATTGCAGAATTACTTTGGTTGGAAGGGACCCTTAAAGCCCATCCAGTCCAACCTCCCTACAGTAAGCAGGGACATTTCAACATGATCAGGTTGCTCAGAGTCCCATCCAACCTGACCTGGGATGTTTCCAGGGATGAGACATCCACCACCTCTCAGGGCAATCCGTGCCAGGGTTTCACCACTCTTACTGTAAAAACCTTCTTCCTTAAATCCTATCCTAATCTCCCTCTTTTAGTTTAAACCCGTTACCCCTGTCCTATCACAACAGACCTTGCTAAAAGGTCTGTCCCCAGCTTTCTTATATTCCCTTTTAAATACCAAAAAGCTGCGATAAAGATGTCCCTGGAGCCTCCTCTTCTCCAGACCAAACAACTCCAGCTCTCTCGGCCTGTTCTCATAGCAGAGGTGCTCCAGCCCTCTAATCATTTTTGTGGCCCTACTCCGGACTGACTCCAACAAGTCCATATCCTTCCTGTGTCGAGGACTTCTGAACTGACCACTCCAGGTTAGGTTTCACAAGAGCAGAGATGGAGAATCACCTCTCTCACCCTGCTGGTCACTCTTCATTTGATGCAGCCCAGGACCTGGTTGGCTTTCTGGGCTGTGCACGTACACTGCCAGCTCATGTTGAACTTATCCACCAGCTCCCCTATGTCCTTCCCCACAGGGCTGCTCTCAGTCCCTTCCACCCCAGGCAGTATTGATCCTGGGGGTTGCCCCGATCTAAGTGCACGACCTTGCACTTGGTCTTGTTGAACCTCGCAAGAGTCACATAGGTCCACTCCTCAAGCTTCTCCAGATCCCTCTGGATGTCATTCCACACCTCACGTCTGTTAACTGCCCCACTCATCTTGGTGTCATCCGCAAACTCACTGAGGGTGGGTGCATTCAATCCGCTGTCTATGCCAATGATTTAGATATTAAACAATGCTGGAGGAGGAAAGTCTTCTTGTGACAGCTGTCTCAAAATACATCTTCAGTGCTCCTAAGTGAATGCATCATACAAAGCCCCATCTTCTACTGGTAAAAAAAAAAAAATACAGGATGAAAAGTTTTAGAGAGCACCTGGTTCTCCAGCATTTTCCTTGCACTGTGATTCTACTGCTGCTCTAGTTTTAAATAGACACGAGATGAGAATCAGGGACCCACATTTATTTAACAGATAGATAAACATTTACCTTTGGAGTAAGCGAGAAGTCATTGCTGTTGCCTAAAGGTAAGATGAAAAGGCAGGGAGAAATGAAGATCAAAGAACAAGAAGAAATCCCTTCTGCCCCACAGAAACTGTCTGATAGAATTTTAAAAGTGCATGTTTTAAAGCGTAAAGACAGGAAACCAGTGATGAAAAAGGTTTTCTAGAATAAAGGAAGCTTTGTATTACTGTGATCTAATACACATTTTCAGTGCCACAGGCTGAATGATAGTCCTGGGATGCCACTTGCAGCCTGCGCGTGCAGGTTTCTGCAGGTAGGTACTGCCCCAACAACAATTTTCCACACCTCCAGCTCCTCTGCAGGGTCCCACTCAAGAAGGCACCAGCCTTGATATGATTACTTCATGCAGAGAAAGCCCTCTGAAATGGGACACGAACACCTGAAATGGTGCAAGCTGACCTACACCCATCTTTAAAAGAACTGCAAATCCAATTACACTTATAGACAATATGTTAAAAACGCGGACAAATTAAATAAGCCTCTTCTTTCCACAGAGGAGTCAAGCAAGCCTGGGATTTAATGTTCAACAAGAATTCAGGTGGGCAAACCTAGTGCATGTTTGACAAACACATTTTGCACCTCATGCGAGCCCAGAATTCACAACGGGTGTCAAATAAAGTAGTCCATTTAATCAGGTTCTCTGAACATTTGACCAGGCAACACCGCTTCAGATGAGATGCAACAGTTCCAACCTTAGAAAATGTGAATATCAGTACAAGAGAGCAGCCACTCAGAATCATAGAAAGGTTTGAGTTGGAAGGGACCTTAAAGCCCATTCAGTTTCACTCCCCTGCCATGGCCAGGGACACCTCCCACCAGTCCAGGCTGCTCAAGACCCCATCCAATCTGGCCTTGAACACCTTCAGGGAGAGGGCATCCAGGACTTCTCTGTGCAGGAAATCTGGAATGCCCTTTTGAAAACTAAAACAGCGGCAGAGTTCACAGTGTTTTGTTTGGTTCAGTTTTTTGTTAAAAATAAAGAAACTGCTGAAGCTGCTGGAGTACACCATAATCCCCAACAGGTAAACTTCAGAGAATGGAAGTTACCATTATTAAAAGATTTCCCTACTGTTACAAGGCAGATTCAAGACCACGGTTATCTGCAAGTTCTCCTCATTTGAGCACGAGACTGCCTGTTTTAAAATAAAAATGGGAAATGGAAAGCAGAACCAGAGAACATGTTAATCTTTGTAAGCAAAGGAAAACTAAAGGCTACTCAATTTCTTTTGGTTCCCATGTTTCAAGTCTATAAAGGATAAGCTGACTGTTCTTTCTTCAGTTGTTGGGGGCCTTCCTCACACCCCACTTCTCCCAGTAATGCATTTAGCTGTTTTAATGACTCCCTACACGTCAGTCAAGAACCATCACTGATTATGCTGTGTAAAGAATTTGCTTCTTGTTGCTCACTTCACATCCTGGCACCACACATTCCTGCCAGAGTACAGACCTTGTCTCCAAAATATACACAACTACTACCATTTGGATGAATTTTATTTTTCCTTCAAATTGAAAGGATTTCTGCTTAAACTCTTTCCCAAATAGCTGCTTGAATTCATTATCCCCATGCATTTAGCTGGCAACAAAAGGTTAATGTTTATTTCTAGAAACCTTGCTCACAGCAGGCCTTCCTTCAGCGACTTCCGTAACTCACGCCTCTGCGAGCAGAGGGGTTGGGAGTGCTCTGGGATGAGTGGGGGCACCTGGTCCCCCATTTGTCATCTCCCTGAGGTCACCCGCCAGTTGTCTGTCCTCTCAACACCCAGCCTCGCCACCGCGGCGATGGCATTCTCCCTCGCTCAGGTTTCCAGGTCTGAACTTCCAGATACAGTAAATCAATCAGCCATCGCAGAAACTGCTCAAACAACTGCAAGTAAGCACTTTAACACCCTTGAGCAGCCTCGCTGCGTAACAAGGACACTGCAGTCCCAGCTGGAATCCAGCAAAGCGCTCGCTCTGCAGGACCAGTATAGATTACACTTCAGAGGACTGCAGAGCTGCAGCTACATTTAGTTTATGACTAAATCAGGCTCCACTCGTACTTGACCCCGAGAAGAATGTCATTGAACGCCAAGGGCCATTTCTCAGTTATGATCTCCTGGTTTTTTTCTTTCCAATGCCTGAACTGACCATTAAGCCATCATTCCTGTAACTGCAAAGTAGCTCTCTTAACATGTTGTGGAAGTGCTTTGGCATGGCTTGATCTTCAAATTCTACATCCTTCCCCTGCTCTCCAACTCCACGCTTCCTCCCACAGGCAGGGAGTCACCAGAAGAACCTGGATGTGTTTAAATTACTATTACTCCAAGAAAGTTAACCATTACTTTGTAACTTTCTACCTCAGTCAGCACTGGCTTCATAGGCAGATTTGGATTAGACATTAGGAAGAAATTCTTCACAATGAGGGTGGTGAGGCATTGGCTCAGGTTGCTCAGGGAAGCTGTGGCTGCCCCATCCCTGGAGGTCTTCAAGGTCAGCTTGGATAGAGCTTTGAGCAGCCTAGGCTGGTGGGAGGTGTCCCTGACCATGGCGGAGGAGTTGGAACTGGATGGGCTTTAAGGTTCCTTCCAACCCAGACCATTCCATGATTCTATGACTCATAGGCTTTTTTTTTTTTGTAAGGACAGGGCAAGATCATTCCTAAAGACATCACTGTGCCTTGCCCTATGGTTAGGGGAACATTTCCCTGGATTCAAATCTGGGAACACAGCATCTCTTCTGCAGGCAAAAAGAGAGAACACAACTTTTATTCTGAAAGACAGTCCTTTTGGGCACACAAATTTCTCTTTTAGGATAAAAATTCTTTTCCAACTTCCGCACACCCCACTGTGTACCATAAATCCCCCGGCGTGCAGCAAGCAATCCATATTGATGAACTGGGGCTTTGAGTGAGCTACATGAAAGAGATTCCTCCTGGACCAGCTTCCATGTAAATTATACAGCTGGGAAGCAAACGGAGCCCTTTCTGAACAGAGCGCTCAGTCAGGAACACCGACAGAAAGAGGATGGAGATGCACAGAGAGTTTTTTCCCCCTTTTCAGTACATTTTGCTCGACGTGCAGGTCTGTGGCAACAGACCACAAGGACGGCGTGGTTGTACCACAACTGCAGAGTACAGCACAGTCCACCACAAACAGAAGGAAGGTATTTTTGCCCCAGAAGCTCTGGTAAGGACCTTGACTTTGGGCCTGGGGCTGGAAAATGTACTGGCTGGCATGCTTTTAGAGGGTTTTTTTCACATTGAGGACTGTGTTTCAGTCCCAGCAGGCAAGGACAGAGCCCCTGGGTGACTCAGGTGTCAGGCACAGTAACAGTTATGTTGCAGACTAATGGAGGTCAACAGACTCCATCATCCCTCTGGCCTCCCCTTGTTTACATCCTTCATCCACCTGCCCTGCTGCAGCTCTGCAGTGCACCGATGTCAGTAAGAATGATGAGGTTGGGCCTAAGGGGAAAGAAACATCACCTTCTCCCCCCTGCCAGGATAAAGATCTGAAAGCAGGAAAAATGCACTAGAAATGCATTTGCCTCAGCCACAAGCTTTGCCCTCAAATCACTTCTGATGGAAAAAACCCAACTTCTAAGCAAAGAAAAAGCTGTATATAACCTCAGCTTTGAAAATAATGTCTCCACAGCTCAGCTGGTCTGTTCTGTTTTCACTGTGATGTGGCTCTAACAGAGTGGCGATGAATTCATGTCATATGGCAATTCCCACTTAATATGATTGAAACAAAACAGCACAAGATGCACAAGGATTTCTAGAGGGTTCTTAACCTCTGATACTGATCAGATAAATAAGCCACCAAACCTACTAATTGGCTCAAATAAGCAAGTCCAAAACTTGCTCTGTGTTCATAGTTCTTCATTTGAGATAACAAGAACCCAAAGTTATTTTCTTTAGGCAGTATTTGAAAAGCATAATTGTTGAAAGCAAACCAACTGCAGTTTGAATGACACTTTTTAAAGAAGATGAAATTGTTCAGGTCAAAAGAAGGTAAAAACACCAGCCTGTCTGGTATCACAGCTGACTAATGCTCGAATGCTTTAGACCCTCCACTTCTTCGGGTTCTGGTTCCTGCTGACCAGGTCAGCGTCTCTGTCTGATGTTGAGGATCGAGTTTACAGCCCGCAGCCATGCTGGCATTTGCTCCTCAGGAAGGCCTAGGAGAGGTGAGAGGGAGAAAAGCGAAGAGAGCAGGAGCTCAGAGTGAAGGGTTCCCCTCAAAACTATGGCTGGGCTAAGAATCTGCCCAAGCAGCTACCTCTTGGCTGAGCTCACACACACCAACCTGCAACCATTCAGCCCCACCTGGTATCCCAGAGCAAAGACAGCTGGCAGAGGTGGGGGCAGAAGGGGAAAGAGTTAGCCTGTTCTCTTCAAAATATTTGTACAGAGGAATGAAGGAAAAAAACACAGCCCTTCAGCCCTAAGCAGTTTCCTCCTTTCTGTCAACATACGGTAGAAGCCATTATTATTTGGCTTAAATATAAATACATATAAATATTTTTCTATTTTAACAGTTTGACATTTCTATTGTGAAATCTGGGTGCAATCCTCTGGATTTTATTGTCTTTCTCTATTGTGCCCTGGTGGAATTTCTAGAGGGGAAAAGCGGCGATGATGAGAGATTTTCATTTTACTCTTCTAAAAAGACGATGAGTTAAGTGCCCAAATGGAATCGTTCTTTATTTTATATCGTCTCTTTTGAACTAATTTTTATTCTCTGCTGCTTTCAGTCTAAAGCAATTTCCCGAACCAGCAGCAGCACAGATAATAAAGCAGGAGTGCACTGAGTTCAGCAGAATCCTGTAGTTTCACCTCAAGGAGAAAAGTGCTAACAGAGTTGTTACAGAGGAGAAATATCCACAATTACCGACAGTCTCCATGGATTATTTGTATAACAACTTGACCCACCTTGCAAATGGCATCTTCAATAAACTTATCATCCAAAGAAGCTGTTCATACTGATTGAATTGATCCTGAAACCCTGTGGTGCAGAAACCGCTTTTTAAAGCATTCACAGAGAGTGCCGAGTGATGTGGGGGGATTATTAATAAATAATGACATTTAATAAGTTATCTGGTGGCACCCTGCTGAGAAGAGAGCTCACATTAACACTAGGTGGCAGAAGGCCCTGTCACATTGAAGACACCTGCAAGCAGATACACTCAGACCTAGACTTGAGCTTGGGAGACGATTTTAGAAAAGCTAAGGGAGCAAACCAGCTATAAAATACCATTTTCCATTCACTCTTCCAGTTCCAGTTCTGGCTCCGATACCTTTAGCGTACATTATTTTGCTGTTTGAAAGATCATTTGCTATCTCTGAATCTCAATGCATCTTCTAAACCTGAACCTCAAATCACCTCTTATTCAGCTCAGGTGAAATTTTCCATGTGACAGGTTGATTCTATTAAGCTTTTATTTAAGTAAAAGAGAAATTCAGAGGTTAAAGAAATAAATGGTCATTAGGGCATGTACATAATAAATAACATTGCTAATTTCTTGAAAGACACTTGAAAAGAAGCCTGGAGTGCTATAAGCAGACTTCTGGAGCAGAATGAAAACCAATAAGCTACAAGTAAATTCATTCAAAACTGCTCAAGACTCACTGTGGAAGAGATCTCCTAAAAATGGCAGCTGCTCCTTCATGGAAACACATTTTCAGGAGATACTTCTGTAATTATATATAAAATTCCATGGTGTCAACTGGTTTCTTCTAGCTTTACATATTTAAGACTTTTTAAAGTCTTTATGCTCAATTTTCCTTTATTCTGACCACTCTCTTTTCAACTACTGAAGTTGCTTTCTCATCTAGTCTAAATACACTATACATAAGGAAACAAAAATTCTATTTTCCCACAAAAGAGATAGATAAAGAAATATAAGCTATCACAACTCAAAGGCAGCACACGAAGACATATTTGCTGCATGGGCTCTAACAACCTGAAGAGAAGAGAAAGTGAAGAGCAATGTCAGATGTAAGGAGGAAGCCATGAACACAGAGGAAAAGTGGAACACAACCGATGTATTGATGTTGAAAAACAAAAGGGGGTGGTGGGAGAACGACACATTATTTCCTTAGACAAATAAGAGCAGACAGCAAAGATCTCTTCTAAATCACCCCAGTGCTTTACACGTGCTGACCAGTAACGTTTCAGATTTACAGTGCTTGAGGGTTGGGTTCTACGACTGTAGCTGGTGCCAACAAAGAACTCCATAGCCTTGCGTTGGGTTATTTTGCACCTCTAGACATGGAGTCTCTTTGTGTTTAAATATAGTATATTTTATCATTCACAGTTGTCAGCAGTGGAAATTGTCATCTAAGCAGTAAAAGATGCTGTTGAAGAAACAGCAGGGACTGGTTAGAAAGTAAAAATTATTTTGGCTGTGACAACTCCTCTCACTGCCCGTTTTGAGGGTAAGGGATCAAGCTACCCACTGCAAATTGCTGCCTGAGAGTCAGAAAAATCAATAGTAGGTAGGAAAGCCTAGTTGCCAACGCTGCAGCCACTGCCAGCAGATTATTAATGCATCTGTCTGCATTCTTTAATGTTTCCTAAGAAGCAACTATGTTAACTGAAAAGGTGCGATGTGTCACCAGCCCTTCTCTTCTCTCCTCTTCATTTTCTCTCTATATTAAAACCTTGGCTACCAAAGAAAAAAATCACGTTTCACCTCATCTTTTCCCAGCTTTTCTGAAGTTCAGTTCCTGCTCCATAGCAATGTATACAGTCTAAGTACTGTCCCTGACAAGCTGTTTGACAACCCTAAGTTGCACATCTATTTCACTCCCCCAGCTTTGGAGTTGGTGGGGCTTAGATGGGAAATGGAGGCCAACTAAAATAAACACAGACAATATCAATGAGTTCTTCAGAAACACACGGGGCGAGCAAAATGAAACACTACTGGCTTTTGCCCACAATTAGAATTCAGCCCATCTCACAGGCTGAATGCTCTGGCTGAGGTCCAGAAAGACACTTAAGCACATGTCTTATTTTAAGCATGCGAGCAGTCTCATTGATTTTTCACTCATGCCAGTAAGAATATTCAATGCGCTTAAAGTTAAGCACATTGTTAAGTGCCTTCCTGGATCAAGGCCAGGCTATTTAGGCCTTTCAGGAGTTAGTCTACAGAATATTTACCATTATTTTAACTTCTCAAGACTTTCTTTGAGATGCAGTTTTATGGTGTATGGGAATATTTCATTCATTGAGTACAACAACTGGCTTACAGCAACCTTCAGGGAACAAGTACTCTTCCCCTTCCCACATCTTCTAACGCAGTAACTGGAAGGGTTATCGAGACACATAAGCAAATATGTTGATAAAGAAAATTAGTTTTGAAAGGAGAGCCAGCAGAGTTACTGATCTGGAAAGCAAAGGCAGCCCCATAGTGAAAAGCTGACAGACATATTTATTCCCAGAGAAAACCACTAATAAAGTCATTCGCCAATATTCCATTCCAACACCAAGTCATGTACAGCAACTTTGGAAAACAAGCTAATTACTGACTGAAATGAATTATCACAATAAGTACATATTCATTTCCATTTTCCCTTCTTCCTTTTACATTGAGTCGAATACAAAATTCAAAGACAGACCTGTCAGTGCTTCCTCAAGATGATCTCACCATATCTCACTTTATGAGATCAAAGGCACAACAAACACTATCGCTTTCTGCTACATAGGAGCAAATGCCATTCACTTTGCTACAGACAATTGCATAATTACCGGGTTGGCATTACCCAAGTTCAGTATAAAAGCTTGAATAAGAACTAGAGAAAGGCGTTAATGTAAGGAAAGTGGTACAGGGTGAGATCCATGCTCCCTCCACCCTAGCCACCCTTCTCTAGGGGTAGAACAGGGAGAACACAGGAGCTTGACAGCCCCATGGGACCAGCAGGACAACATAACAATTTCCTCCTATTTTCTGAGTAGGTGTAGCTTTTTATTTCAGTACTTATTTATTCCTGGAAAGTTTAAACTCAGTAGCAAAAGTATGTAATTGACAGGGCAACATATGAACAGAAAGCCAATTTAAAGCTAGATCACCTCTTTGAAGTTCCAGGCTGACTCATAGCTGTGTTCCTCGTTGTGCCTTACACCAATGCAACTCCACTGATTTCGCAATACCAAGCCCACATCTGATGGCAACTCAAGCCTGAGCATCCACCACACCTTTTCAAAAATGGGTGGACTCCCCTCACAGACAACCTCTGAGACCTCTGTAAAAAGTAACTAAGATGATAAAGGTTGCTTGTGACAGATAGTCACTTCCTAGTGGATACTGGTTTAGAAGCCCTCAATTTGAAAGAAATAATCTGTCTCTTATTTATATAGAAAGTTATTTTATAGATCTTGATTCTGAGATTATTTGATGGAATTTTATCATCTTGCCATGTAGAGTCAGAGCAGACACCACGGGCACAAAGCAGAGAAGTGTTGAAGCTGGAAGGCACACCTGGAGACCATTCAGTCCAGCTCCCCCTGCTCAAGGCAGGGTCAGGTCAAACAAGTTGCTCAGCTCCGTGTCCAGTCAAGTTTTGAATAGCTCCAAGGAGGAAGACTTCCCAAACTCTCTGGATAACCCGTGCCAGTGTTTGACCTCCCTCACAGTAAACATTTTAATCTAATTCCCTGTTTTTCAATTTGTGTCCATTGCCTCTTTGTCCTCTCACTGGACACTGAGAGAATTCTGGCTCTGTCCCCTTTATTCCCTGCCTTCCATCAGGTATTTACAGACATTGACAAGATCCTTCTGAGCCCTCCCTTCTCCAGATTCGATCTCACCTCACACAGCAGACACCCCAAGTCCTTTCTCAACCCCATGTGTCCACATCTTGCACTAGGGAGCCCAGGACTGAACACAACCCTCCCACTGTGTCTCTCACCAGTGCTGAGCACAGGGGAAAGATCACCTCCCTCGATCTGCGGCTAATGGTCTGCCTAGCGTGGCCCAGGAGGTTGTTTGCCTTCTTTCCCACAAGGGCACACTGCTGGCTCATGGTGTGCTCCAAGACCTTCTGTGCAAAGCTGCTTTCCAGCTGGTGTGTGGGATGCTTTCTCCCCAGGTGCAGGACTTGGCATTTGTCTTTGCTGAACTCCACAGGATTGCTGCTGGACCAGCCTGTCGAGGTCCCTTTGAAGGGCAGCACAACCAGTGCACGAGCTGCTCCTCTGAACTTTATGTTGCCTCCCAGCTTGCTGAGGGTGCACTCTTTCCCTTCAACTGGGCAGCAGGGAAGAGGCTGAGCAGCACCGGTCCAACACCGACCCTGCGGTACATCACTAGGTCCTGTTTTGCTTTGAAATCCACAACACATAACAGGTATGTTCAGGTCACTAGATTGTATTGGTTTAAGTAGCTCCCATATTTAAACTAAAATGGTTAAATGAGAGCAATATGTTAATATATGCAAGAATTCAGTCTGTTTCTGAACACTCCCTGCTGGTTTAACTCATTGTTAAAAATTAATTTCCTCTAAGAAAAGTGCAAAACATAATTTATGACTTCAGAAGGAAAGACAAGCTTTTCTTTTTGAATGCCTTTAGTGTGTAACTAACCTAAAGGATGGACTTTATTAAGAAATAACTTCTGTGGACAAAACTGCACCTTCACTTGATGAGATGAGCATCAAGAAAGCTGTATTCCAGAACTGGGATTACAGCCAGCTTATGATGAAAAAACATTGAATGATTATGGCATAATTATAATGTCACAGAATTTGCTGTCAGAATAGTCAAAACTTATTCTGAAGATTATTCCCTAAATAGAATCTTGTTTAGCTAAACTGAAAACACATTCCAAGAAACATGAAAAAACAAACTTAACATGATTCCAAATCTAATTTATGTATAGTAAGGGCTTGTTTTAATAACAGTACACTTAGTGCCTGAATAAAGTTTCTCAAAAAATTGTTTTAAAGATAATGAATGCCTGATGTTCAGAAGAGCATCACATGAAAATTCATCACTGATTCATGTAAACTAACCTCAAATTTAACCAAACGCAACTGTGATCAATATTGTGTCAATCTGAAAATATCTGCGGTTTAAGAAAACAACAAAACCAGATGCAAGGATGAGTAAAAAGTTGGAATCCACAAACTGAATGGAGTTCTTTGCCACTGGAAGGTCTGGAACAGTCATACTGACAGGGAGAAGCCAAAAGACTGAAAAGTTTTGATAGTGTTGCCACATTTAACAAGAAGAGAGTCAAGTGCAGGAGAAAGAAAAGGGAGCTGTTTTGTTACTGTGACATGGGGGGATTTTTGTTTTAAAGATGAGATCTTCCACTTTTAGGCAGTTTGGGGCATGGGCTGTTCCTCCACACACCTCTAAATCACTGTGTAGTGTTCAGTATGATGGAGGCACTTTTGTAAAGCAAACAACAGCAAAAGATAACAACAACCCCAACCGCCAGAAATACAAATAGATTTACCAACGTACTCTTGAAAAAGCCGTAAGAGCTACTGAACCAGGTCCAAAAAGGCTGGCTATATATAGTAGAATTGTGCTACAAAAGAAAAGGACATTGGAAACAGATTCCACCTTCACTGTGAAAAAAACCTGGACAGGGTTGCGATTGCTTTTGTTCGTTTTACCTCCCAAAATGCTCATCACCTTGCAGCCTTAATTAACAGCAACCATCCTCAGCGTTGATGACTTACCAGGCTCATCCAGTGAGAAAGAAACCCATCCAGTGGACAGAAACCTAACATTTGCCAGCCAGCCAGGTCTTCCTAGCCTGTGAAAAGCAACTCCTGCAGGAGTTTTGTCTTTGTTCTGCTGCAACACGCAACCACCCGCAGTTCTTCGCAGAGAGAGGGAATGCAGTCTGGCTGCCCAATCTCACTACAGATGAACTTTAATAGAGCACAGAGACACAGATCGTCTCCATTTGTGCACAGTTACCCTGTTGGGCAGGATAAATGTTTGGATAAATGTGTGCATGCACTACCTACCACTATGTTCCGTCATGCATCACAATCTCAGAAAAAGGTGATAGAGAATAAAAAGTCTCCTACATCAATTTCTTTCTACTGTTTATTTTATTCATCATTTCTTGGCAATAATATTTGTCATGGTTTGCAGAGGAAAAATCGATGAACTAAAACCACAAACTGAGTTGCGAGAGGAAAAGGTGTCAGAGTGGAGAAAATGGTGTTTTATTCCTCAAAACAATAACTCCTACCATGACAGCCTTGCTGGCTCCTTCTCCACTGACAGGAAATTTCTGTAAAAGAATCATGTGGTGCTGGAACACAAAACTGCAGAGCTTCATACAGGAGACAGGCTACAGTCCTGACCAGGGATTAACGAACAAAGAAGAAAGCCCAGTCCTCCTCTTTGCCTTCCAAACACTAGAAACTTAGAATGTGACAGAAATGTGTTGACTCTGACAAGGTTTAAATAATAACAATAAGTAGTCAAAGAAGCAGAATGGCTAAAACTGGCAGAAGAATAAGAAGTCTAGGACTTCATTGTTTCATACAATCTCCTGAAAGTTTGCTACCTTCGCAAAAATAGGCAGAAAATCCTAGAGGACCACAGGAGGGAAACAGATTTATGAGGTCTGAGAATCCCAAAACAAAGACGCAATTGAGCCAGTCGAGTCTATTATTTTATCCCTGAAAGCTTAAGCACTATTAAAAAAAAAGTAAAAACAAAAATAAAGCACAGAAAGCACCTACTAGAACAGCACTGTGGCAAATACTGTCCTTTAGGCACGTTTCCCTCTCTGCCTCTGAAAAGTTGTCTGGCATTTGACATAATTGGGAGGAAGAATTTTCTCCCCTGGCGAAGTCAATTAACTTCACTGTATTTGTATCACCTGTCAGAGCCGCATCTGCCATCTTCTTCATGTCTGACACAAGCTTCTACACCTACTTGACAGATCAAACAGGTTTTAAAGAAATTACTGTGCTTTAAAGGGAAGTTCCACGGCTACATCATGTCAAAAAGCTGCAGGACAAGAGGTGAGCGATTATTGTATTAGCACGTGATACAGTCCCCCAGAATATTAAAATACAGAGCATCTTTGTACTGAACTTTAACTTCTTTCATGCAATTTGCTATTTTATTACAAAGCTCCTTAGTCTTCAATCATCATAAACGCCTGCAGAAAATTAAAGAAGGTAATTTTGTGCTCTTCAACTGCTTCATTTCTCTTATTACTGATACAAAAGCCTTTGCTATAGCAAGAAGTGCAAGGAACACCGTGAGCCACTGCTTTATATGCATGGTATATGCATGTTTGTGTAGAAACATGCACTGAACATTAGAACCAAGCTTTTTTTCTGATGGGTATATAAAAAATTAGTGCTTTATGCATCTGTACAATGTGATGTCACCTGATTACAGGTCAGGCCACTCTTTGGCATCATTAAACCAAATGCCAGATCTCATCACATTTTATGGTCACTATAACTCAAGTCAAAACTCACTTCCCCATTGCCCCCAATTTAATGTTTCTGTTTGTTATACATCAATGTATAAAGCCCTTAATTAAAGGCAGCAGGGGAGAGAAAGATAACGCGTACAATGTGTTTAATGCAGTTAAAACGTAAATGAATACATAGCAACATGGCAGGTAATGCAGGTGTTGAAAAAAACTTCTCTATTGAAATGCATTTCCTCATAACTCAGCATTAAAAGCAACTGGACCAGACTCCAGTTCTCCCAGATGGCAGCCAGGAACTGGAAGCACTCACTGAATGCAAAACTGGGAAACAATGTCAGGGCCTCTGTGGACCTGTACTTCTCAGTTTTTAAGTCCCTGAGCAGCACAGCAGAGTGTATCACAGAAGAGAAACAGTCCCTTTTATCTGGGCAGTCACCTGTTCTGAAGCAAAAAGCCATGTTCTACTCACCAAAGGCATTCTGGTGAGAAAAAGAATAACTAACTCAACATTACTAAGTAAAGCTAAATTTCTAGTGAGTTGCTAATAAGTTCTAGTGAGTTTGTGAAGCGCAGTGCATCACGTCTGACAGGTTGCTGATGGGATTTAAAGGAAGAGAGCAGAGGGCCGTATTGATTTCTCCCATCGATAGAATGAGCACTCTACTAAGTTGACTTTGAAGCAGCAACACAGAACTACTGCATTATCTGCCATGCAAGTGCTAAGGAGGTGTTCAAAGACTTAAATAATATTTTGGCACTACGGGCTAACAAGATGCCCTTCATGACTTAGAACTTCTTGCACTACAAAGGCTCCATCAGCTGGAGCCACAGAAAAGCAAATACCACAGCAGAAACAGAGCTCACTCTTCCCAGAGCACCTCCGTGCTATTCCAACACACACTGAAGCACATGAAGGTCCAAGCTGCCCTAGAAGCTGTCTCAAACATAGAATTTATAGAATTCCCCTATAACTTTTTATGGAGGTTAAAGCTCTATCAATAAAAATTCCTCACTTTTTGTACAAAAAGTACATTCCATTTTTTTCAAGGGGAAAAAAAAGATCCAGTAAGATTTTCACAAAAATGCTATGGATCTTCTTCCCGAGTTAATTATCTTTTTGCATCAGAGTTATTATCCTTTAATCCCACTAGAGTTCAAAAGCTCCCACTACACAGTCTGTCCATTTAATGCACTGCTGCTGAATGTATTTCACTATGACCTAAGGATTTCTACAACCAACACTGGTCTCCAATCCCAAGAAAACTAAAATATCCTTTGGTGACTCACCTCAATGAAAAGGAAAGATCAAGCTCACCTTTAGGTTTATAATGAAAACAGGCAGTCCTCTCCTTTTGTTGAAGTACCACATTCAAATTAGTTTCATAGGTGCTACACAAAAAAACATTTAAGCTTGATTTACAGTGACGGATCCCAAGAAATAAGTGTAAATGGGGATTCATCATCCGATGAGTTATTTTCCCTGCAGGGATCTCATTTTATCCCAATGATCATCTACAACTTTCATCTATGATTTAAAAGAAAATACAAAAGTCACTCCCTGTAAAATGCACAGCTGTCAAAAAATCCGAGGGGGCTGGGAAGAGAGATAAATTATTCAGTCTAATCCGTAGCACTTACTAATAGGAACTTCTTCCAACTAGAGACAGCTTAGTAGCAAAGGTCGTGCGGCTGGGAGCAAAGAACATGGGTCACACAAGACACAGCACTACATAAATTAATTAATACTGGAAACGACAGAGATAATGGTGGCCAACTTACAAAACATGAGCTCTGGTTACTTCTGCAGCTAAGGAGCTGGATACTTACACAAAGTAGTATCAGGCAGGCAAACGGGCAGGTTAAAATTAAAGATTTACATATCGACTGAAGCCAAAGTCCAAAGGTATTTTTGTGCTTAACTGCCTTTGGGGATTTTCACCTACCTGACTTAACAAAGGCTATAGAGGAACCTGCAATAGGATCAGATTCGATTGATCTCTCCGCAGGGTTGGTCTCTTCCTCTGCAGCTCTCAAGCGCCTTTGCGAACAGTACACACTGCCCCTTGTACTGGCACGTCCTTTTACACCAACACCATGTTTCCAACAGCTTTCCTTCTCTAAGTCTGATTATCCCGAGCTAGTATGTGTTTTTCACCAATTCAGAGCCTACAGTTCATTAAAACCAGCAAGAAGCAAGACAGACTCTTCATTCAATTAGTTGCTCAAGAAAATGTTACCTTTGTGTATTCAGTACTCAGCCTGGTTTCTGCAGTAAGTTCTCTGAATATTAGCTTCTCTCTTCTGGGGCAAAACACCTATCTTCAGCTGTACCTGCTGAAACAATCAAGGCACTGACATGCCTACAGAAACACCTAATATAACAGCAATAACAACTAGAAGTTACTACAATGTAAACGTAAAATGATACATAATGATATATGCATACACAAATATATCATACAATCATAGAATGGTTTGGGTTGAAAGGGACCTTAAAGATCATCCAGTTTCAACCCCTCCAGCCATGGGCAGGGACACCTCCCACCAGACCAGGCTGCTCAAAGCCCCATCCAGCCTGGCCTTGAGCACCTCCACGGAGGGGGCAGCCAGGACTCCTCCAGGCAACCTGTGCCAGGGCCTCCCTACCCTCACAGGAAGACATTTCTTCCTGAGACCTCATCTAAATCTCCCCCTTTTCAGCTTAAAACCTTTCCTTCTCATCCTGACCCTGCACTCCCTGATAAAGAGCCCCTCCCCAGCTTTCCTGTAGCCCCTTTCAGTACTGGAAGGCTGCTCTAAGGTCTCCCCAGAGCCTTCTCCCGGCTGAACAACCCCAACTCTGTCAGCCTGTCCTCATGGTAGAGGTGTTCCATTCCTCTGATCATTTTTTGTGGCCCTAATCCAGACCCACTCCAACAGATCTATGTCTTTCCTGTGCTGAGGACTTCAGAGCTGGATGCAGGACTCCAGGTGGGATCTCACAAGAGGGGAATAGAGGGGGAGAATCACTTCCCTCAATCTGATGAACACACTTCTTTCAATGCAGCCCAGGATACGGTTGGCCTTCCGGGCTGCAAGCACACTTTGCCATCTCTATTGATATATCTAGCAATAAAATCATCTCAGTAGGAATTACAGCTTTTCTGGGTGCACAGAGCACGCCCCAAAGCAGTTCCAAGTCTTACCCTCCTCTAGGAAGAATTAATGCTACCACTGCAGTTACTTCACTACTTTGCAAGGAAGCAGAGATTCGGAGGAGCTCTCATTTCCCACCCTACCTTTACCCCCACCACGTCAGAGCTGTTCTTCTGGGAGCATCCAAACTTATACCAGAGGAAAAGCAAACTTTTTTGAAACAGCTCATTAAGATAAAATGCAATCAATGAGTTGTGGGTTGGAGAAACAAGGGGAGGAAAGAAGGTGAAGGGACTCAAGGAATACACATGCTTTTTAGATGTATTTTTCCTAGAAAACCTGCTAAATTTAGCATGTCTTCTGAACCTTTTTCATTCAGTTTGTTTGTTGGGTTGTTTTTTTTTTTTACACCAGAAGTATTTTAAAGCCTCTCCTTTGTTTGTATTTCTTGCTTTTCATATTGTTTTTGCTTTAAGGAAACTGGCAGCTGAAATGCTGTTCTAAAAACAATTCACAACCAGTTAGCAGTGTTGCTATTTCAAACACCAGGCTTAGCTGAAAATGCTGTGTGGCAAGACGGTGCTGTTTCAGCTGTTGGAGCCCTCAGAAAGGGCAGAAAAATGCTGAATAAACCCAAAATATGTCATGAGTCAACAAAACCTCTGGGATTTGCTGCAAATAACCATCCTTCAAAGCGGCCCAAAATAGATGATGCACTATACTTTGAAAACACCAGTAGCCTGTACTATCACCTCCACCCGGCCATTCCAACTTAGGTGGTCCTCTCCAAGTACCAAGTTCTTCCCAGTGCCCAATGCTGATATTTCAAACCAGGTATTCCCATTTTTCAAAAAATGAACCAAAGCATCAATGGGAAGGAAATAAAATAAACTAAAAAAATAACAGAAACATTTTCAAATGACAGGCCCATAAGGAGCTTCGATGCAGAACTATCACAGATTTCAGACATTTGACCCTATTCACCTTCCCAGTCACGAGTGGTGTTCCCCAGGGTTCGGTGCTGGGTCCAGTCCTGTTCAATATCTTTATCAGCAATCTGGTCGAGAGCACTGAATGCATCCTTAGCAAGTTTGCGGATGACACCAAGCTGGGTGGAAGTGTGGATCTGCTTGAAATAAGGGAGGCTCTGCAGAGGGATCTGGACGGGCTGGATCGATGGGCTGCGACCAATAGGAGGAGGTTCAACAAGGCCAAGTGCCCAGTTCTGCACTTGGGACACAACAACCCCATGCAGCATTACAGGCTTGGGGTAGAGTGGCTGGAGAGCTGCGTGGCAGAGAAGGACCTGGGGCTGTTGGCTGACAGCGGCTGAACATGAGCCAGCAGTGGCCCAGGTGGCCAAGAGGGCCAATGGCATCTTGGCCCGTGTCAGACACAGCGTGGCTAGCAGGAACAGGGAGGTGATTGTGCCCCTGTGCTCAGCACTGGTGAGGCCGCACCTCGAGTGCTGGGTTCAGTTTTGGGCCCCTCACTACAAGAAGGACATTGAGGGGCTGGAGCGTGTCCAGAGAAGGGCAACGAGGCTGGTGAGGGGGCTGGAGAACAAGTCCTATGAAGAGCAGCTGAGGGAACTGGGGTTGTTTAGCTTGGAGAAAAGGAGGTTGAGGGGAAACCTTATTACTGTCTACAACTGCCTGAAAGGAGGTTGTGGTGAGGTGGGTGCTTGTCTCTTCTCACAAGTGACAAGTGCTGGGACGAGAGGAAATGGCCACAAGTTGCACCAGGGGAGTTTAGACCAGACATTGGGAAAAATTTCTTCACTGAAAGGGTGGTCAGGGATTGGAACAGCTGCCCAGGGAGGTGGCTGAGTCACCATCCCTGGAGGTGTTTTAAAGACAGGTAGATGAGTTTCTTAGGGACGTGGCTTAGTAAGGGGACAGGTACGGTTGGACTCCATGATCTCAAAGGTCTTTTCCAACCAGATGATTCTATGATTCCCAAGCTCACCCAAAGTCAGCAACGTAGTGGGGAAACCAGGTCCCTCTCAGAGGCCTGTACTGGAGCCTGTACTGCTGTACTTGCCTGCTGTCCCGATCCTGACACATTAAAAACTCCATTTCTCCTCCACTACTCCCACAGAAGCCAGAGGTGTGAACACACACGAGGAAGGTATGAAATGAATCCATACAGAGTATCGAAATCTCATGTTTGTTATCCCCATTCACAAAGTATTTTTCTAAGGGGATACAAATAGCATTAAAAGAAAAGACGTTGATTTTCTTTTCTTTTCTGGTCTTAAATTCCTAGGGTAGGCAGCCTAGGAAAACCTGCTACCCTGGTACACACAGGCAGTTGATCTTAGCAGACAGCTCCAGGCGTTTTTTCAGTATTTCAAAATACAGGAAAGCCAATGAGCAGCCACTGGCTCCCAGTAAAGCCAAATACCTACTCACTTGGCCAAGCTCATAGCCCAAAGCACAGCCCGCATTCCTCTGCTCCATTTGCAAACATCCCTGAGCCACGCCAAGTGCGCTCAATTATATGAAAGCACCTGTGTGGCAAAAGAAAGCGGTATCCACACGTACTGCTCAAGGCTCAGAACATTGAAGGCACTTCTGTAAGCCTCATCCCGTTCCCACCGAGGCCATCACAAATTCCCTCTGGCAAGACCGGGAGCAGAACTGGACCTACACAGAATTTTTATTTATTTTTAAACCTGCTGCCCTCTGCACCCAAGTACTTTCAATGGGGTTTTTTTTCAGAATTTCAGTGTTTTGACACTAGAGCCAAAAGCAAGTCCTGGAACATGTGAAATTCCTACATCTCTTCAGAGCAGGCAGGGAAGGAGCCTGGTGGTGTTAGCTGCAATATCTGATGAAACTGTTGAGGAGGGGAGATGCACTGAATTATCACTACTGCCATCTCCAGGGTCAGTACCGGCTGTTATGACTCTACTGATCGCTCAGAAGCTTCTATTATAGAATTGGACAACTCCAGTTTCATATGTTCTTTTGCTGATCCCTGCTTTTCCATGTACTTTTAAGGGCTGGATAAACTGAGTGAATACAGTAGAGCTAAAAGTCTACAGATCACTTCTGGGTGAGTGAGAACGAGAAGCAGTTTTGCAGAAACAGTAACTCCGCTGACTGCTCTTAGACAAAAGTCAAAAGATCAAGAAGGATGCTACAGCCTAGACCTTCAAGGCAGAATACTGCTTATTCACAGCAGCCTCCTGAAAGCAAACTTCTCTATCGTCCTCACACCTTCCCAACAATACTTGCTTCTTTTCTGGTGAGAAAGAGTAGGACGCACCTACATCATGGAATAAGAAAAAAAAGAGAAGATATTCTTTCCATATTTCAGATTGTTTGTGGACTCAGTATCTGTGGGACTTTTCATTCCAAAATTAACTGTGCACTGAAGAGTCTGAAACAGCTGAGCCTTTATGCTTCCAAGTTCTGTGATGGCCTCAGAGTGCAGACCTCCTCTTCGCTCTCATTTCTGGAATACTTTTTGACAATTAACAGAATCAATGACCACAGAACAAGAAGTCTGCCCAATCCATCAAGGCCTGAATGTGAAAAGAGGAGGAGGAGAGAGGGAACTTACTAATGACAGGAAGGGGAGAAGAGGTGTAGAATTCTTTTGGCTTTATTCAGGAGCATTTCCTCATCAGTTCTGGAAGGGAGTCAGGAAATAAAGATAGCAGCCAGAATTTACCTTCTGCAACTTTTTAAAGGAGAACTAGATAAACACAGCAGTAGCAAATAAAGGAAAAACAGCAGTAACCTCCCCTTATGGATGGTAGATGCTACCCCAGTACACAGAGTTGGCACAAAACTAACGTACAGAGGTTTTGGGGGAAATTCTCAATAAATATTAAAAACATGAGTATGCTGATATCCACATTTTGTCTAAAGTTGACTGTAAATTTAAAGCGCAGCTTGATGCTCCTGAAAACAGAGGAGCAGTAAGATTACTTAGCCTGAAGGGAAGAACACAGAGATGTAGAAACTGTTATCTTTAATCTCGATTAATGCCCATGGGCTCCAGAGAAGAAAGGAGAGCACCTGTGCAGGAGGGAGGACCACGGCATCTTTTCTGTTCTTCCAGAAAAGCTCATCTGACTTTTTGTAACGAGACAGCAGAGGTGCCTTGATAGATGCCAAGTGGACTTGGGCCAGCAATAACCAAGACACAGGACCTCCTCTTTCTAAAGCGTTCACCCTCTTCTCCTCTCTCCTCAACACAGGCACATTCATTGCTACTATCCAGCCTACGGGGACAGAGGAGAAGGTAAGAAAAAAGACTCTTTCATTTTCAACAGAAGGCAGTCCTTAGGCTCTGCAGTTACGCAGAGAAATAGCAGAGAACAAGTGAGCAACCACTAAGTGGTATTACGAAGGCATTATGACCACAGAGAGTGTGCTCACCTTAAGCAGCATCTTCGAAGAGACACGACCTCTCCATCAGGAGGGCAGCTAACTGGATCCCTAAGCAAGAAACCTATCCCTGCAATGAATCTGGATTGATGAATCACTAAAAAGAGTGAATAAAATAGATTTTTTTTTCCCCAGGAGTATTTAAAATACAGAAAAACACAACCACTTCCAGTATAAAAGTAACCAAGCATGTAGCAAGTCTACTACATCAACTTAAATAATAAATCTAGCCTGCTAATATTGTCAACACCATACTCTGTTCTCACACGCTTTTGAATTACTCTAACACTATTTTTAAACAAATCCTTTTGCTGAAGAAAACACCAATATATCAAAACTATTTTTTAAACTAATGAGTTTCCTCTTTTGCAAAGTAATTATTTTAAGTACTAAAAAGGTTTCCATGGCACCCTGTACTTCCAAATGACAAATATCGGCAATAGCTGGATTTAAAACAAACAAACTGAAAGCCCTAAATCAGCAGCCCTTAACTCAAGGAAAAACATTAAATATTTTCAAGCAGAAGAACTGAAAAACTTACTCTTACTTAAAGAAAAAAGTATGCACGCACACCTGCTGCTCTGTCCATCTAAGCAGGAAACCGTTTCACTGCTGCATCGTAAGTAGAATAAAAGTGCTTATTAAAACATTAATCACAGTCCATTATATTCTGACTCCATGCCAGAAGTTCCCATTACATCACTGAAAATATCTATTAACCAAAACCTGATTCTGACAAGTTACAGAAGTGTAGTGTTTAGGATTTAGTAATGTAAAAGTCAGTTTTAGAAGAACAGTTACACAATTGATTTTGCAGTGGTAAGCAAGTATAATTAATTGTTTTTGTGACATTTATTACTGCAATGGGGTTGATTTAACTGGTGTTTCTACTGTAAAATTATTCAAAAATTATTTCAAACTTCATCTACTTTTATTAAACACATTTATTGTGAAGGTATTTAATACCTGAGGCTGGCTAAACAGCTTTAAAATGTGCTGGATACACCAGTACATGTAAAACTGCATTGTCTTGTGTAAATATGGGCCTTGTTTAGAGCTACGGCTGACAGGAAATTATGCCAAATGAAAACCATCTCCCCTTCTCCTCTCCCACTGAAAAGGATTTATGTTTTTACATTTAATACCAGTTAAAGAAACAAAAATATGGTGGCGTTACCTTCGAGTCTGAGCAATAGTTCATCTGTGAACTTCAATTACGTTCAAACCCCTATTTTGTTATTAGAAACGTGGCCTACTCAAATGCCTCCATTTGGAAGAGAAAGAAGTGAACAATTTAATTCAACAACTCAGTTTAGACATTAGGAAGAAATTCTTCACAATGAGGGTGGTGAAACACTGGCACAGGTTGCCCAGGGAAGCAGATGCCCCATCCCTGGAAGTGTTCAAGGCCAAGTTGGATGGGGTCTTGTGGGAGGTGTCCCTGCCAATGGCAAGAGGGTTGAAACTGGATGATCTTTAAGGTCCCTTCCAACCCAAACCCTTCTATGATTCTATAATTCTTTCTGGACGCTTGGCACTACATGGCTTGTTTACCTAGAACAGTTTTCAACTAACTATTACCAAGGATTTGAAACCAAAGCCAGAAAAATCAGTTCTTGAATGTGTGTATATAAAATATTCAGCCAACCAATTTAATCACAGGTACTTCCCTGAATCCCCTGTAAGCAGCCCCACTCAAAAAAATCAAAGCCACAGAGCACAACACAAAACATGTTACATCCCTAACCCAAAAGAGAGGGGGGGAAAAGGGCCCCCCTCTATAGCCGTACGTTTAGTGCCACCAGTCTTCACAAGGCCACTGTCCATTCAAGGGTCACCGCTCCCTTCCACAGCTTGAGTGGGCGCCGCCGCACACTCCGTGTGTGTGAACGAACAGCCTCACTGGCCTGCCCGTGGGGCTACTGGCGGGGGGCAAAGCACTGCCCAGACTGCACCACAAGCCAGCTTCAGCATCACCAGTGACCCTACTGCGAGTGCCAAGCAACTGGGTGCCATCTCAATCATCCGATACGGAGGCTGACTGGACATGAAAGCAGTTGATGCTTATAAATTACTAGCATTTAAGTATTCATTGATTATATTCCCATTCTGTGATTCTATGATCCTGCAAATGCTGGTGTTTAAGAGACTCTGAATTAAACACTAACAACATAAGGTGCTTTTATGATGAATAAAAGGGGTCCAGAACGCACTGCTAAGAACAGCTGTGCTTTTTTGAGTTTTGTTTATTTGTAAAAAGCTTATGTTCCTCCTTTGCCCCCTTGACCCAGCACTCAGCAGTCTCACTACAAATCACACCTCAGCTAATAACCTGTCCTTGGACATCTCCAACTTTCAACATCGAAAGAGCTTCACTTTTCCTCTCCTTTCTTTTAAGCAGTGCCATGTGCTCTAGAACTAATGCAGCCTGGCTTCCCACAGCTTGGTCTTGCAGGTGCTTGCAAGCTCTGACTGAAGCTTTTCCTGGGCTGTTCGGACATCAGTGAGGTGTCTCACTCCCATGCAGCTTCTCTGGTGGCTAATAAATTACAAGTGTATCATGCAGACTTCTTGTCAATCCATGCATTTTAAGGGTCCCTCTCCATAGCCAACTGCTCTCTTGCCATGCTGCTGGTGGAGTCTTAGTTAACCTCGGTATCTCTGCTGCTCCACAGAGTGTGAACAAAATCAGTGAACTGCTGGAATAGAGGGAGGCACAAACTCCAAGTCTTGTGGGTGAGAGAGACTTGGATTTTTTTTTTTTTTTTTAAGGAAACTAGAAAAAATAACAAACATGTGATGAGATACTATTAACTTTAAGGAAAAGACCTCCAGTTCCACTTTTCCGAAAAGTGGTTCCAGTGTTCTTATCAAAATAAGAAAACAGAGACCACCAGCCCAACTCTTAAAATCTTGCCATCCACCATATCAGGTTGGAGATCAAATTTATGAATGGAATTACTGACTTAGGCAAATGACATGCTCCTCTGGGAAGAGATCCCTTACTCCTGCCACTTAGCACTCTTCAGAGAAGCTTTAAACATTATTGACTCCTGATCACTGTGAGAAATACTGGCAACAAAGCTGTCTGAAGGGAGTTAAAAGAATCACAAGCTACAGTTTGAAAGGCTGCATAAAGCTTCAAGCAAGCCTCCCCCATGCTTCTCTCTGCCATTTCAGGAAACTTGTAATTCACCTTTCCAGCCATTTGATACCTGAACAAACGATTTTCATTTGGAAGGCTGCTTTACAACTACATTTATCAGTGTCAGTCAAGAAGACGCGTAATCTCTGGCTTTATTTTCCTCTTTAGGGGTATATTTTGCTGGCTGTCCCACTGAGTCTAAATATTTTCATTATACATAACTCCCCCTTCTCGAAACAACAGTGTTGAGTCTAGGAAGTCTCCCTCTTTTCAAACTTCCTTCTTACGTTTTTATTAAATTCAAATTTATATTATTTATATTACACATTTTATAAATTCAAAACAGGACACTCCTCACCTCTGTACTTCCAGACAGACCCTTCAGAAAACTATGACAGTGTTTGACGAGATTGTCCCAAGAGCAACTTCTTGTCATGACATCTCTGCCGTTTCCTTAAAGCCAAGTACAAAGTATGAGTGATGCTCAGATGCTGATCAAGAAGAGGAGTTCTTCTTCTCAACACAGGTCCTCAATGAGTTCCCATATTCTCCACGACCATCAGACAGATTGTTCCTCATTGCTAAAATGTTCCTGCCTCTGTAATCCAACACACTGGCCTTAAAGCATTTGGAGGCTCCATCCAGGGAAGAACCACAAAAGCTGAGGACACTGAGGCCCTTCTGTTGCCAAAGTGAGAGATAGGCAGGAAAGATCACTCCTGCACATGCAAAACATATTTGTTTTCTTGTGACAACTACACAACTCCCACTGCAATTATACATCTGGCTGAGGAGTCAAAGAGAGACTCAGAGAGGGCAACATGATGGAGTGCAGGAGAAGTAAGGAAGGAAAAAAGTAAAGAAAAAGAAAACAATGAGCTCAAAAACTGCTGACCTTGAACTCATCACATAATTTCAGAGAGGCAACATAAGATCTAAAATTTAACTTCCACAAAAATACATTTTTTTTAAGCTGATGAAGGACAACCAAGGAGTGAAGTCTATGGACGAAGTCATAAGAGAACCATACATCAATAGCAATATCAACGCAGGGGATGAAGGGAAGGATGAAAGCAAAGAAGGGTTTTCAATAACAGAGAAGAACTATCACAGACCATCAGATATTTTTAAGTGGCTGGTAGCGACAAGGCTTTGATTTGGCGAGACACAATGGAGTGCAAAAAATAGCGCATTTGGCCCACACAACTCCAGGACACCTCATGCCACATCAAAATCCATCAGCAGACAGCTTTGCCTGACACTGTTTCAGCTGCCTACTTAGCAGCAGTGCCTCTACACCTGCAGAGAGAGTTCAGGGCTTGTTTCCTACCCATATTCAGCAATAAAGCTAATATTACCATCCCAATTTTTTGAAGCAATTTTAAATCCGTACCGGTTAACCCTGCAGTATAGTTTGCCAGACAATTCTCCATTCCTTATATTAAAATTCTGGTACTTTTTTCCTTCATATTACATGTATTTTAATAAATGCATGATTTAATATTCTGCAAGCCCATGCTACAAAAAGACTATTCTGGAATAAATGGTATAATTACATTTCCTACAGTGACCTTGTAATCTCTCGAGTATTTATTCTAGACTAAACAGCCTTACTCAGCTGCCCTGTGTCTGATTGTCGATGAAAGAAGCTTGTTTGACAACTGCTTCGAGCAGAAACATATTTTTTCCATGATTGCATGAAAAAGTAAAAAAACTTTACCAGACCAGTATTCCAAGTAGAGAGACTCATGTTAGATCGATGAGTTAATTTTGAAGCCAAACGCCAACAAAAACAATTACTATGGACATTCTGCTGTCATGGCCAGCTTTTGAGGTTAATTTAGTGGTACATATACAACTACAGCCAACTTTACATATAAGAAACTACATGGTGTATGAACGCTTCCTTCTTTGTTTCTTTATATTTTTTCCATATTCTCTGCTTTTACAACCGTCCCGAGACCTTTAATAGTTACAGAACCCACACTATACCCACAGGTGGGCGGGCAGGAAGCAAAGCTCCCCGTTTCATAAGCAGTCCACTTTTAATATATTCAGTCGCTAATGACCTTGACAGAAGAACTCCATGCAAAACACCATATACTACAGGGTGTCGTTTGAAACGCTCATAGACGTTTCTGCCAGAAAGCTGATTTCTTCAGCAGTAAGACTTCAGCCTTACTACAGGCTGTGCTCTTTTCCTCAATTTCCATTCAGCTGGAAAAACTGGTGCTAATCTACCTCCTCTATATCAGATTTGTGTCCTTTCAAAGTCCTACAATGTAACCTGTAGGACGCTAAGGCAATGCAAGGCAGTTTCTACACCAAACCAAATTAAGAGAGTTTGCACATGGTTCTGTTAACTTATTCCATCTTCTCTTGAAGAAGACAGCGCACTTGGCCATATTCACTATCCCAAACAAGCGTACCCACCTGGTAGTTATATCATCAAAGGGGTTTATTCAACTATTCATGATAAAATGAACAGAAAACTTATTCACTTTAAAAGGCTGCACATAAACAGAGCTGTGTCTTCAAAGCAATAATCGTATCTCAACTGCCAATTCTCATTCATTAGGTGCCCGACTCAAAATCCATTGTGGCCAACAAGAATCTTTCTACTGAGTGTCAGGCCCTGCAACAGGAGACAACTGGGAAATTCAGACCACACGCCTCGGTACCCAAGAGAATTCCTGCAAGGAGGACTGCAGCGCTCAACGTGCTCTCCAAAGCAAGTCAAAAACTTTCCTTGCTGTTACTCTGACTACTGAGCTTATTTAGAAAGTATATTTTATTCAAAGGAAAAGAATTAATTCAGGGATCAAAATCAATGGCCCAAAGCAGATCAAGTAAGCCCTTCATTTGTGGCTTTTCTCCTTTTCCAAGATTAAAGAAATATCTGCATCCCTCAATGACAAAGAGAGCAGATATGAAAAATCACTTGCTGCAACCTTTATAGCCCAGTGGTCGTGTCACCCATTCAAAAACAACTCTCAGTTGTTTATTTCACCATCTAAATCCCGATACAGACACTGACAGGGTTTTAGCAAAAACTAATACAACCGAAGACCTGATCAACTTACGGTTTTGGAATAATTTGGAGAGCATCCTTACTATTCCCTCACTTAAAAAATAAAATCACTATGATTGACAGGAAAGAGGTTACACCAGTCATTTCTAGATTAAGTGTCAGAACCGTACATGTGTTTCAAATTACACTCCAACATTGTACAACAAAGAAATACACAGAAATTTTCCAGTTAAAAAGAAGGTTAGAAATTAAATGCTAGCAAAGCTCTAACAGATATGAAATCCTCATCTCAACTCAAAATTTAAAATGACTGAGTTTTCCTACACTGGGGAAAAAAAGGAATGATTTAGCTTAGATTTAGCTTTTAAATTACCTAAGTATATCACCCATCCTCATTAAATTAGTGACCATCATTGAATGTTATTTTTGTATTGTATTTAAACAAACCACTAATGAACTGGAGCACTCCTAACAATTCATGAAAACAAGTTGATAGAGCGAAGGGAAATCATATTTTTCCCTGAAGAAAAGCAAAGATTTTCAGAGCAAACTGGACTGTCTATATATACACGTATATATTCAGGATGTACTTCTCCAGACAAAGTAGGAAAACACAATTTTATTTTAAGCAGTCCAGGCTTGACTTGATTACAAGGTCCACACAAGAGCTCTCTGTTACAGCAGTGGATTTTTAAGTGGAGGGCAAACAGGAATTTTTAATCTTACTTGTAAATTACCTCTATTTTGCGAGAACAGTGAGAATAGGAGTGTGTTAAGAGTACAACCCACTCTGGGTTACAAGAGACTGTTCCTAAACTTCCAGACATGAATTTCACACATCTTTACCCAAATGTTAATCACATAAGCAGATTTCTGATTTACAGCCACTTTTTAAGTAGCTTGTATACGGCTCTTCCACAGCTGTAAATACTTGGTGCGAGAATGCTGTGTGGCCACTCCTGCTCTCCGTATGTACTTACAATTAACATTAAGAATGTCTTTACATTTTTCAAAATCTCAAACAAACATCATTTTGACCCTCAGAGGGTTTTGGTTTTCCTTTTTTTAATCAAAACTACACAACAAACATTCATTTTTAAAACAACAATCTGATTTCCAACCCCATCCTGTCTTGGTCTTTCACTACTTGGCATGTCAGAGTTAGTTACATTTTTTATTTCTTTTGTTCTGCAGTAAGAAAAACTGAGACCTTCAAGCACACAAAGTCAGTGTGATCAGTCACACCAAAAAAAAAAAAAAAAAAAAAAAAGACAGGCATTTTCTGTCCCTCTTAGAAACGAATGGTTGGACTCAATGATCTCAGAGGTCCCTTCCAACCTTATGATTCTATGAAAACTTTGAAGGGAAGTAATGGCAGCGAGTGCCCGAGCATCCAGGTGCTCATGCTCTCTCCCCAACCACACACCTCCTCTCCCCAAAAGCCACAGTAGGTCACACAGCTTTGCAATGACTTTGGCAGAACAACAGATTTAAAGCAAATGGTCACACTCCCCATCTCAGTCAAACTACACCAAACAAAGAATTTCTGGTGACAGCAGAAGTGCCAGTAGGGCCTTTGGTAAGATAGGGCTCTCTAAATGCAACTTTCATCAGCAGGTTGCTTCAACTCCACCCAGAAACCAACCATTTCCCCAAGCACATCACTGCACACTTCAGTAATTTAGAGCAGTGACCAAGTCGGACCCAGGACTATGAATCACAGAGGGACACGCAGCTGCAGAGAGATCATAGAATCACAGAATTATAGAATGGTTTGGGTTGGAAGGGACCTTGAAGATTATCCAGTTCCAACCCCCTGCCATTGGCAGGGACACCTCCCACTAGCCCAGGCTGCTGAAAGCCCCATCCAACCTGGCCTTGGACACCTCAAGGGAGGGGGCATCCATAGCTTCCCTGGGCAACTTGTGCTGGTGTCTCACCACCCTCAGTGGCAAAAATTTCTCCCTAATGTCTAATCTAAATCTTCCCCCTTCCAGTTTCAAGCCATTCTCCCTCATCCTATCACTACTTGCCCTTGGAATAAGTCCCTCCCCAGCTTTCTTGTAGCCCCCTTTCAGTACTGGAACACTGCTATGAGGTCTCCCTGGAGCCTTCTCTTCTCCAGGCTGAACAACCCCAACTGTCTCAGCCTGTCCTCATAGCAGAGGTGAGGCGATTACTCCACTTTTCTCCACAGACAGCACCACATGTTTGGGAGACGCTCTCATATACGTCTTCTCTCCTTCCAAGTCACGTTTGCATTTGACAGCTGAGATAGGCACAAGCTGGCCTCACAGCCTGAACACAAAGTGACTTTGCCACCCAGATCAAACCAGCAGCAACCTGGCACGTTCCGTGTGTATTCATAGGACCACCAGTCACTGAGATGTCCTTGCAAGAACCTCACAGATGTGTAGTCGCTCCCCTGCCAGAAGGTTAAACACTGTCTACAAATGAATGCAATACATGTTGCTCCCAGAAAGCCATGTAATTCAGGATTATTGCCTGTATTTCATTATTTCCAGAAAAATCTTTCTCCATTAAAAAAAAAATGGGGGACCTCCCTGAACAACACAAATCCCTACAAGTTATAGTAATAATTTGTGTTGGAAAAAATACCCAAACCCCACATATTTCTTCATTACTCTCAGACTTCCAACACAATAGCAAGATATGCACCATAAAGACATTAATGCTTTTCCTGCAGTACATGGAAAGACAGAAAACTCGCAGCCCCAAGAGAAACTAAAATTAAATTTCTAAAAACAGTTTTAACAAATTTATTTTTTTGCAAAACATGCAAAATCCATACAGAAGAGTGGTGGGAGGATGCAAAATCCAGTTTACTGCACCACACATAGTTTTTTTGTAAAGCTTAATGAGCAAATAATACAAGTCATCTTAAAAAGATTTTTTTTTTTCTAATTATAAGAGATCTCTGACAAATGTTCTAAATTATCCCTGAAGGATTCATCCTTTTTTGTGCTCTTTGCTGGGAAATTTCTTGCCAGCTGCCTCCTCATTGGCAGCAGAATACCAAGAAAGAAATAGCAACACTGATGCTGAAACCTTAGTAAGTCTTGCAGAAGGCAAGAGTTAAGATATGAATATTCCAAAAGCCCATTCTACTGAGCGTTTTGGAGGTAACAAATTGTACCTTGGGGAAAAAAAAAAAGTCAATAAAATATGCCACCAGAAGTGAATTCAAAGTCTTCAAGTTGGCACTGCCCTTGCCATAATTTTGGCTCTGGAAATTCAGATTATAACAGTCTGCACATTTGAGCGAACTACTTAGTAGAAATAAATAGCCAGAGACCTGCAAAATTATTAACAACAACATGAAAAGAGGGAGCAAAAAAAATTAGGTCACTTCAGATTTAACCTGACTTTATATGAGTCCAAATTAAGAGGAAACTAAAAATCTATAGCAGAGTGGATAACGTTGTGCCCAGCTCTCCTGCCTCACCCAGGCAGCTGTGTGCAGCTGCCTGAAAAACGCTGGGCAGGGAGGGGGCAGATTAGTTAAGCATTCATCATCAACAGGAAATGCGCATGAATTCATATAAACACAGAAACACAAATATATAAACGAGGAGCCTTGCATGGTTTAAGGTGTTTCAGACACCCCATGGAATAGGGTTAGAGCTGTTCCGGCTGGGAACCCACTGCATCACTGTATTTGTTTTGGAATTGCAAACAGCCTCAGGACTCAGCAGAACTCTTCTGGTGGGCACCACCACCCACCCAGTGCTACCACAGCCACCCAGCACCACTGCTGCTCTTAACTCTTTCACCACCTCCAGCCCTAAGCCGAACAACCCTGGCTGTTCATGCTCAGAGAAGTAAAACAGCACACGCATCTCCAAAAAAAGATTGTGAGCGCTGTTTGCAAACCCTGTTCCAGATACACTCACACGCAGACATTGCAATATTTGAAATATTTTGTTTTGTGGAGTGTTGGGTTGTTTTCCCGTGGATGGGATGGACACAGATGCCACAGGGTTCCTACCAGACCTGGACACCAGCGCTCATCTAATGGGGTCACAGGTGAAGGGACAGGGACTGGGAATCGTCCCTGCACAAGTCATCTTTTCACAACCCCGGAAGCATTTTCACTTGTGATGAGGTTTAGGGCCAAGAGGGCCTCCAAGTTCCCCTTGCACTGGAGGTCCCTCACAGCTGCACTTCATCCCAACAGGTGGTGAAGGCTGAATCTGGTTCTGCCCAAGTTTAAACTCCTAATTAATATTTGGTCTCTGAAGTCTGATATCTGACAATAAAAATTACAGGCATCAGGAGGACATAAAAACAATAAGAACTGAGACAACTTCAGTTTTAGATAACCTTGAACTTGAATAATCACCATTAGGTTACTTATTTACTTAAAACAGTCTATCCAACTCTTATCATTTTCTGGATGATGTACCACCTCTCCTATGCCAGTGAACTAAACGGGATTCCTTTTTGGATTTCAGTGGTCTCTGAAACTGCACACTAAAGTGTTTCAACTTTGTTCAGTACTTTGCGGCTTCAGTTTTCCTATATTGCACTGTCAAACGTAAGCTGTTACTTTTTAAACTCTTTCTTGCCTTGCCAGTCTGCGCGTTCATTCTGCCATGTAATTTTCCAGCCACTGGAATTGCTGGTGACCTTGGAAGTCAGGCCATGATGAGCTGGATGACACTCATCATCCCAATACCGACACATTCTCAGTGGTGTTTCAACGACAAACACATCTCTAGAGAGCAGACACATCACTGTTTGACTTCCCAGGCTCTATTGCCCAGGAACAGCAGGCACCAAACTCCTTTCCAAACATGGCTGCACACCACGACGACGCCAAGCTGCTGGACCAGCCCTGTATTATATTTTTTGACAAAGTTAAGCTCTGTGCTTTATTTCTCACAAGCGCAGTTTGACTGTAGACAGCAGTCAACAAGTAAATCTACCCTTTTCTATGGCAAACAGCCCAACTTTAATATTTTTACTGGCTTACAGCTGGGTAAATTAAGCCCTGGGTTTTTATTTATTTATTTATTTTTTAATACCGTGCAACTGAAAATGAACAGTTACTTCACTACGACTGCCAAGGACAACCTTAAAAACACTAATGCAATCCAGTCCAGCTCTCAATAGATCTATAAAGGCTAGAGGACCAAAAATTTCAGCTTACCCACCCAAACAAAATGTTGGTTGGGCAGAAAGTCTAAAGTTTCGTTAAGATCCTTAAAAAAAAAAAAAGCACCACCCCTTATGTGCTGACAAACTAAAGATGGTAACAGTCCCAGTTACAGTGCCATGAAATGGTAATTAAAAGTTGTTGTGTTACTTACCCCAGCCTTCCCAACATTTCAAGCTCTGGAACTGGTGGTCCATATGTCTCCACTTGCAGAGGCTGATACTCATACAAGGCTTCCTCCAGCTTTTGAACAGGAGCTAGCGAAACATGCTGACCCTGTTAGAAAAAAGAAAGTAAAACATTTCTACATACTTGGTCAAGGTTTTAGGTCGACTTTTTAAAAATGCAATGCAACAACAAGCTTATACCATTAGCCTGGTTTGGACAAAGACCATTCCATTAAGAACATATTATTTATTATAGCACTCATTTCTCCATGCTCTACATTTTTTGCTGGGATCTGCAGTTTGGAAGCAAAGTTTCATTAGTTACAACTGTTTGGACAAGGTAGGAAGGAAAGGGGGAAGTTTCATTGAAGACCAGCTTACCGTCAAAGAGTGCAGCTGCTTCCAGTGTAACTAGTAAAATTATTGTTAGGTAAAAACTTCATTTATCAGAAGTAATATCAAACAAATGTCTCTGAGCAATCCTATTTGATCCTGTAATCAATGGTTTCCTGAAAGCCCTAATTAGAAAGGGAAGCTGCTTTCATTTCTCTCTGCAGGCTTTGTAAGCTCCCATATATAACGGCTCTCAAGACACACTTTTACGGCGCAATACAATTAATTCATTCAGCAAATTCCCATTTGTTTCATAACTAGAAATATAGAAACACACAAACATAAAGTTTTCATTCCAGATGGTACTTTTGCAAACCCTTCAGACCACTGAGAAACAGCTCGACATTCCACTCCCCACCCCCCAAGTCCCTATCACTCTGAGCTCTCACAAAACAGGAGACTTGTGGCTGGGAAGGAGGGGTCAGGAGGATATGAGATAGAGCCAAAGTTAACAGATGTTGCTGCGTGACATTCTACACTGATTTGTTGATCTTTCACACAGTTTCAATTTTCTACTGTATTCTACGGTGCTCACAAAAATTAGCAGCAGCAGCAAAAAGACAGAGCACTATGAGCTCCCCAAAAAATGTACAGCTTCCCCTGTAGAAACTGAGCTTCACATCTGCAAAACACAGGAATTTAGGAAAGCAGTAGTAGTATTGTTTTTGTAGACATTTTGTCTGCAACAGGAGATGGGAAGCTTTCCACAGTGCAATGTCGTGTATAACCCCGGCTCCCACTGGTGATCGCTTACTGAGCTTCACTTCCCTGGGGCCACTCATGCAAGCATCTGCTCCCTCAAGTGGAAACAAAAGGCTCCTCATGTGAGACACTGGGTTAAAATTAACTAAAGAGGGGGGAAAAAGAGGCTGTAGAAGGGGAAAGTTGTTAATTGAATTAATGAATGAGGACAGTGACCTTTCTGTATTTGGAGCACAGATATTTTTGCTTAGAGAGCTGCAGAAAACTTCTGAAAGAATTGAAGACGTAAGTCCTTGAGAAGTACTATCATGGATCTAGGTAGATCTCTACAGAAAGATGGGTGGCTCAAGTTTTCCATTGAAACAGCCCTGTGTGGGTTCAGGCCTTTTCTGCACCACCCAGAAGCCTGGTGGGGCTGCTGCTAACACTGCTATGTGACAGATTCCTGAAGGCGAAATGTGATGAAGTTCTCAAGTCAGCCATGAGTCGCTCCAGCTTTCCTACATAGCACCTTGTTGTTTCTGTGCCACAAACTACTGCTGCAACGTGAAAACTAGGTAACCACACATTTGAAAACAAAAAATGGGAAAAGAAAGGTTAAAAAAATTCAGCTTTGATGCTACTTCATGATATTTTAAGATACAAACACAGGGTGCTTTTACATTCCTAGAAGTTGCCAATTTATTCATTTTCATGAAAATATTTACTTTGTAATTACGTTCATGTGGACATTACACGCATTGCAAGAGATTAATGTTTAATTAACACTTTGAAAGTTTTAACAATATTTGCATCTCTAATCAAACCAAAAGGAAAGACATCCCAACATTTTACACGTGTACACCCTCCTCTGGTGAGTGAAAAGACTCGATCTTTCCAAATCCAGAGCAATTTTGTTCCAGCCATAGAAAAGAAAATTCAGTTTCAGGCAAAGATCAAAACCATGATAAATATTTTGGGAAATTACTTGCGTGTGGAAAAAGGGAACAGCTCAGATTGCAGGAGCCACATCTCTGGAGGGCATCACCAGAACAGCTGCTCGCTGTTAGTGGAGTTGCCACTGGTGCATTCCTAGCACTTTTTAACAAGAGCAGCTTCTGCCGATGTTAGCCAAGAGACATGGGAACGCTCCTGACAAATGGACCACGCTTCTCCTAAGCCTCTTTCCTCACCACCATTTATGCTGCTACAGATGCCTGGGAACTCCTGGGAGGACAGAATCATAGAATCACCGACTGTATTGGGTTGGAAGGGACCTTAAAGATCATCTAGTTCCAACCCTTCTGCCATGGGCAGGGATACCTTCCACTGGATAACGCTGCCCAAAGCATGAAAGGATTAAAATGTTTCATTTGTCTTCCTCTCTTGGTGGGGTTTCCAAGGTGTCAGAGGTCAGAAGGTATCACAATGGTCACTCTCAGATGCCTGACCAGTAACTGTAGGGGAGCTGCCTACGGATGGTGGGGAGGCTGACTGGTCAGCACTCCAGCTGTAAAATGGGTACTGGTGAGTGGGGAAGCCACCAATCCATGCCAAGGCCTTTCTGCAAGGTGTGGTATTACAAAAACAACACACTGTCATGGCCCAGAGAGGAGAACATTGGAAGAGGAGCAGCATATCAAAATTGTCCATCCTTGAGCTGGTCTGACCTCGTGTCCAGCATCAGCAAGGACATCTTGTGTTCCTGTACAAAACCCAAGGACTGACAGTTCAGCCAAAGCTCCTTCTTCTGAGAAGCATCCAATCCAGATTTAAAGATATCAGATCACAAAGGTCCAGGCACATCCTCTAGACAGGTTGCTGCAACAGTCATCTATCTTCACCATCAAATACCGGCAGCTCATTCCTGGTTCATCAAGATCAATTTCAAAGCACTTGCCCTCTCCTACACCTTTCTCGTCTATATTTTGCAGGTGTTAGGAACCAGTATGTACCTTTGCATGGCAAAACGACTGTGTCAGTTTGTGTCCAGCCAGCAGATCTGCACCTCAAGGGGACTGTGCAGCTGTATGACAGTTGTTTTTGTTTCTCAAAATCACAACTTTAGCTGATGGGCTTCGGCAACATGGATCACATTCCACTTAGCAATGGGAAAAAACCCCCATGACCAGCTGTTGCTCCTGCCCTATAGCTGCCTGGCCTTTAGGTAAAGGCTCTTTCCTAGAAACTGGATTTTAGTTTGCCTTAATTTGAGAAAGTGTTAGATGGAAGCGTAAGTTACAACATGCATTCCCACCCAAAAGGGCAGAAGCCTGGTCAAGCCCTGCAACAATATCAGCTCTGTACGTGTTTTGGATATGAACAGGCTGCACTGACACTGCCGACTCCTTGCAGCGCAAGTACAGCAGCGTGGCCATGCAGGCTCCTCAGCTGATGGGCTTCCAACTGTAGTCCTGCGCAGATCACAGCGTGGTGACAGCACTCAGTATGGCACAGATTGGTGCAAAAAGGCTGGGATGGAAGCGTATGAAAAAACTTACCAGTGAAAAGTGCTGTCTTTCCCTGTTCCCACTGAGGTCAGGATAAGGTCCATTTACAAAAAATCTTGAAGTAAAAAGGCTCAATTTGACAAATATCATCTCAGTTAAAAGCCATTTGACCAGTAGTATCTCAAATCTGCCTCTGCCCTGAGTGTTCCCTAGCCATTTCATAAAAGACTGGTATAAAAGGGAAGCTGTTGTGTAACTTCAGAGATATCACAAGAGACAGTGTCTCTTACTTAGGACCTACACAGCACTTTTACAGATCCAAAAACCATTTCATGGCTATGAGGTAAGATTTTTAAATTTCCTGTATTCCACCTAGACAGCTTTACCTCTTTCCAGCATTCAAAGTCATTTATCAGCATGCTAAAACCAAAATGAAAGCAGGGGGTCCAAGATCCTGCTTTTGCATTGCTTTCTCCTGACAAACCTAAGATCTGACATTGTGGTCACGGGTAAGTATTTCTAATTCCCCCTGGATGCTGTAATGTTTGTGTAAAAGAAGCTGACAGTATCCAAATGGAGCTAGAAAAGGCTTCCAAGAACACAGACAACAGATTTTCCTGCCTCCTCTTCCCTCCCACCCCTATCTTCATGGTATCTGAGCTTTTTCTTCAGGATTATTTTAGGCATCGTAGCTGTCAATTACACTTTGGAATGTATGGAGCCACAAAACACACTGCTAATTAGAAGGCAGGCAAATGCTTATCCTTATGACTTTGTTTATGTAAAAGACTGCACAGCAATGGATTTGCGAGCAACTGACTTTCCATTCATGGTTTAGAGGAGAGTTTAGAGAAACAGTTTCAGACTGTGATACAACATGGCATTATCAAAAAAAAAAAACAACCAAACAAACAAACAAAAACAACCAAGGATTATATCAGAGAAGAGCTGCCCTTGCAGTGACAAAGAGCTTTTTAAACAAATAAAACCAATGTCCTTTTAGGAAATGTCACGTCTTAAAAACGATAGTTTATGGGTATACCTCTCACACAGGGGCTGGGGAGGGGCTCTCAGCAAATGCCAGGTACAGCTGTATTTGCCTGCTAGCAGAAAGAGGTTATTTTAGCACACAAAGTCCAGAAATATCAGCTCAAGGTGCAGCGTTCACAGTTCTTCCCATCCTGTGATCTCTCCCTTTCCGTCTCCAAAACGACTTTGCCTTCCTCCACCTCCTTCCGTCGGCAGCAAGAAGAAACAACAACTGACAATCTTCTCAGACATCTCTTAAGTGTCAGGGAGGAGGAGAAAGGAGACTGACACCAAAAATGCACTACTAGGGGAAAGAGGAGGAATAGCTATGCCACAAAAACATCCCCAGGCAAGAGACAGAAGCCAGAGAGGGGGGGTCATTAAAACTTGTCCAGACAAAGCACATTTCAGTACTGGAAGGGGCTGGACTAGATGATACAGCCAATCTTTTTGATTTTTTGTTTTCTCTCTGCTTAGGACCTTACTCAGGTCTCCTATCACTACACAACCAGAACACAGCATGTGACAGATAACAAAAATAGCAAAATTTATGTGCTACGTCTCATTAAGTCAGTTTGCAGCAATGTTATTTTTATTTAACTCTCTTCACCATCAGGTCGCCCCCTCCAGCCTGGAGCCAGGAGCGTGCAGCCAGTCAAACAGAAACCAAGCAGCAGGGCATGACGCTGCTAAAACACATCCTGAGCATCGCTTCGATCGTATGCAGCACAATAGAAAGGTTAACAAAGACCCGTTTTGATACACCGTCATCTGAGGGTGTAATTATGCAAATGCTTTCAAGTGAATGTTAAAACAAAACTATAAATCCCTTTAATTTTTTAGTATTGGCTGTCATAGAAAATTACTTTTTTGTTAAGCTTATAATAGCATTCAGGTTTTGGAAAGATTTTATATTAACAGAATTTCTTACAGAACAATATTAATGCAAATATTTTAGGCAATGTGGTCTGAGACAAAACCTGGGTGGGTTTGGAGTGGATTCTCTTTTCCCCTCTCTCTTGCCCTCTCCTTTTTCCCCATTTTCCACCTTCCCAATTCACTATTGACAAATCCACATCACCAATGCTAATGTGGCTTTCTGATTCTGATTAACTACTTTGACTACAGTAATACTCAGGAAAAGGAGAATGAAACTGATAGATTTCGAGGGCTCAGTTAATATTATTTTAACCTTTACCCTCCCTGTCTTCCACAGCTTTTTTAAATAAACAAGATGAATGTCAAACTAAAACACGTAACTCCATTCCTTAACCTAAAATTCCTACGCCAGTGAGGCTTTTCCAAAGACCTAAATGTCTGAAACCAACTGCTCTTTCTTCTTCTCTTGAAAACCAACAATAAATCTGCTTTAGTTACTTAATTATGAAAAGTGCTGTGGGGACATCCCAGTAGCAAAACAGAAAAAGGACAAATGATCTGACAGAAACCAACAAAATCAGGTTTTCCTGTCCATCTCAAACCCAGAAGCTGACCACACATGGCAGGACAAGAGATACAAGACTGACGCATACCTCCTACTCCCTGGGGTAGATGATTCCAGATGCCTAGTAACAATCTGACTAAATTCAGACTTCTTTTTCCCTCCACAATAACTTAATTTGATTTTTGAACGCCAAAACAGATTTAAAAAGGTGCTTTCTTTAGAAATGGCACAAATACAGCACAAGATCAACAACACGGAAGCAACTATGAACAAAGACAGATATACGTGATTTGTTACCCACCAACAGGTACCTGAGAAACAAACCAGGAGCGACAAGGGCTAAATTCCACCAACAGTTCTTTTTGCCTCCAAAATTGTCCTTTACAACTTTCTGACATAAGTAATTACCTAACCAGACCTATCTTTAAGCTCCTGCCAAAAAGCCCCACTTCTCTAATCTTTAAGAAAGCCTGTGTCCATCTAACACGCCAAAACGCAATTCTTCTGGGTCAGTGCCAGTACCAGGAATTAGTGGCTACTCTTTTCACAGAAAAGCGGCACCCATGTGTCCTCTCCAGTGCTGGCTGCTGGAGCTCTGCTAGGATTCAGGGGATAGTCTGGATGTCTGCTGCAACAAGTCACTTGCTTGTTTTCAGCAGAGCCTCCAGAGTTCTGACAGGAAGGGTTATGCTAGGCTTTCCTCAAAATCTCTGTCACTGTTCAAAGGACAGCCCTTGTACACAAGACAGCATAATTTTTTGAAACAAAGAATTAAAACACAACTGCATTTTCATGTAACAAATAAGCCCACAGGTCACCCTCCTGGTTTTCAGCACTCGTTTCTTAATCTTGCTCCCAACTCGGTCTCAGTTCCTAAGCACTTACTCGCTTTTGTGCAATCCAATGGGCCGTATGCAGAAGTTCAACTGCTTCTGCACCTTTTGTTCTGGTTCCCAGGACCTCTACGCTGCACATGATATCTGTTTGGCCACTTTCAGCTCGGTTGAAGATCCATTCCATGAACTAGCTGCTGTGTGGCATTCGGACACCATGGGAGCGCCAACTGCACTTGCAAACCCCCCTACCAGCTCATACATTCTTCATCCTACTGTGACTTTTACAGGGCTCAACAGGGCCTTGCTCAGGGTACAATCCCAGGTTCTTCCCCCTTTTCAGAGACAACGTTTCACTACAGGTGACTCACAGTCCATGTTCTGTTCAGTTACACCAGTTCCCACTGTGCTATGTTAGTAATACAGCATCAAGCAGAATTAAGCAAACTTTTGTTGTATCTGTACCATCAGACTTCTGGAGCCTGGATCATTTTGATTTGGCTATCAACAAAGCACAAGCAAGCTCTGCAGCAGCCAGTCTAATTACTGGATTAAAGGATTTAATATAATATTGTTTTAAATACCCACGTTAAGGACCTAATTTTCAAGGGATGTGAAGCAGAAATCCATTTGACAAATGCCACTTTGTGTCGTGACGCGTAACACTGAGCGAGGGACAGACGCCAGCGAAGGCCAGCGCATGGCAATAGCTGCGCATCGCTAACCAAACCACAGCAGCTGTTCGAGTCTTGGTAGAGCTGAATCTCCTGGTGATCCTGTTCTGTTGCGGTAAAGCTGGGTGTTACGCTGGTATGAAAGAAAATTATTTAGGATTTCCTGCAGAACAGCGGAATCTGAAAAAATTAGCTGCTTTATTAGTGGAACAGAAGCTCATACACTGCTGTGCTCCGCTATCTGCTTTTTCCTGGGACCTCTAACGCAGCTTCCCCCCATCCAAATACAACACTGTTCTTAAAGAATAGAGTTTGATGGATGATTTTAAAAGTAAGATTGCTTAGAAAAATAAAATGGAACAGAAAGCCAACCTGAGTCTGTAGAAGATGAGAAATGTGTGTGTAAAATCAGAGACGTATTCCCTGTTTTACTGAGCATACAGTCTAGACCCACAAATGTTGATAAAGGCATAACACCACATTTAGCATGGCTTATGTCTGCCTGATAAAGAGAGGAAATAAAGTGAGATTCCTTGAATAGCTGGATTTTAAGGAGGGGACTGTTAAAGGTTGATAACTGTCTTGCAAAAGAAAGCAGGCAAGTTTTTATAGCAATGGGGACAAAAAAAAGAAATAAAATATGAAGAAAAGGACAATAAAGGCAGATGAAAGGAAGAGTGTGGACAGAATAGGAAAAACAGGAAGAGAGAACCGAGTGAATTATTAGAAACAGGCAAAAAGATAAAAAGAAGGAATTTAGAAAAACTGAAGTTTAAAGTAGAAGAACGAAGGACGTATCACTGGGCACCAGCAGTACATGATGTGCCTTCACAACATTTGTGGGCTACAATTACATTCGTGGATGAATTTTAAATGAAAACTGAAATCTCTTAGCAATACATTTAGAAATTACTGCTTTTAATAAAGTGGAAAGCAGTTTATTTCTATGTTTTTTTATTCATTTGCCTGCAGTGCACACAAATAGGCATGAGCTGATGATTCTGGTGACAGGAAGAGACACTGCAAACGTAACACAGTTCACAGCACTGCTTTGAAAATGCAAACTAAACAAAAAAACTCCCTGGGGAAGAAGCAACTGTATTTTTAATCTGCACAAAACTTGCTCTTTTGTCCTTCCAAAGAGGTTTAGTTTCTTTCTGTGCAACTTTTCATCTTTAAATGATGCTTAAATCCACAGACATGTGACAGCTTTTCAAAGTAGCGTACAGTGGTACCTGAGGTTTAGCAGTACTCTGGACAGGATCTACAGAACTCCAAAGCATCAGAAACTATTTGGAAGCCCTGGCTGATCCCAAGAGCGTTGCAGAAAGAATCTCTCCATGTACCAAAGCACCACCATGGCCTACTGCATTACTCTGGTTTCAGTGGCTATGGCTTTATAGCTCCTTGAAGCACAATAACCAGAAACATCTATGGCATCCTTAGAACAAGGGCAAAGGAATGGTTCCTGCGATGAAAAATCTGCGATCTCACTTGAAGAAAGGGAAGCTGGCAGCAAAACAGTGATACAATCACACAGTACCTTAATTTAATCCCAGAAAAATCCTATTTATCTATTTATATAAAATAAAACCGATGAGGCTTCTCTATCTTGCTTCCTGGCTCCTTTGTGAACCCTTTTGCTAAAATACTTCTATTCAAATAAAAAAAAAAAAAAAAAGCACATGTGGCCACAGATTCTGAAAGAGGAGACCACTCTGAAAGCAACTGCAGCACGAACATCAGATTTCGAACAAGTTAGAGAGGCTGCCTGAATATTTCCTGCCACGGGCTTATAACAAGATAGTCTTCCTTCAAAAACAACACAGCCATTGTAGAAAGGAAGATTACTCCTCACTTTGGCGTAAGTACTGGATGAACGCACAGCAGCAGAATGCCCTGAGATTTAATAATGCACAACACAGAGATAGAAATCACTCGAACGCAGCATGCCGAAGGTCAGGGCTTAGACCGACATCGCACGCCACAGGTCTTCACTGCTCTTGGGAAAAAACACAAACAGCTGTAACCCAAGGAAAAGGAAGCCCCCAGAACAAGTATTAAGAACATTTGTTAATCAAAGAACTAAACATATAGGAAGGTTTTCATTTCTTTGACTTTCATATATTATTTCCATACAGTAAAATATGTACCAGGCTCTCCAGAGATGATGCAAATGCCTTACCCTGGCTCAGGGCAGTTGCTCTTCTGAGAAACAAACCAAAATGAGCTGACCATTTGAATTCCCTTAAAATACATAATATTCAGTCAAATAAAGCAAAGTAGAGCTTCCTACACAGTTTAACAAGCCATGTCTACCATCTTTGTGCACTTAAAAACTATAATTTAATTAACTTTACCTGTAAGCCTAGGGGGAGCGCGAGGGAGAAAAAAATTAAAATGAAACACAAACTCATTTGTCCTCAACTTTGAAAACAGTTCAGAGCCCAAATTCCTATACAAGAAGTAATAAAAATAGTTTGGTTTCTGGTAGCAATAACAAAAATGAGGGCAAGATTAATTCTTACATTTTTATGGCAAACAATCTAAAGCAGATGTTCAAGAATAAAAGTGAGACGTCAAAGTAGTTAATAAGAGCTTTTCAAAACCAAACACAACAAGACAACTTGCAGCTTTATGTGCTTATATAAAACTGTAAATCATCTCAGACAGCTTCCACCCTCCTCAGCCCTTCTCTATTCTATGAAGCTTCATATTTACCAAAAATTTTATATTCAAGTCTAAACCACCACAGATTGGTGTCTCCTGAATGGAAGCACAGAAAGTGAGCTTCACTGATGAGAGATCAGCTGCTGAATCAGAACCCTTGTGAACAGGGATACATTTCCATGGCTTGAATATCCAGGATCTCACGAATAAAATCCCTATCTTTGAAAGACAGAACATTTTTAATGATATCTTTTAAGAGTTCAGCCTGTATATAAATTTCCGCTAGAAACTGTGGTTTTGAGGCAGAGATCAAACTTCACATTGTAAGGTCAAACCCAACATAAGCATTCCTTAGAATCAGAGTTCGAATAGACATTTGACATTATCCACACTTTCTTATTTGCAAGTTCAAAGAATTGCTGATCATAAAGCAAAATTGAAGATATTAAATCTTCTAACTACAAATTTCACAAAGGACGATGTGTGCACGCAGGAGAATTGAGTCCTTCCACATGTAATACAGCAAAACATTTGTATAAGGTAACCATGAGCACACCCTTTTCAAATCAAACTAGTTTTTATTGTGAACACGGAAAGACATCGCATTAACTTAAAACACTGTTCACTTAGATGTGCCTTCCAAAAGGCCTTAAGCAGGATTAGATTGATTTAAATAAAGTACACTAGGCAAGTTTTAGCACTCGAGCTTCCCACACAAATAGGATGTGCCAAGCCTTTGGAGTTTCATCAGCAATACAATCACATAGGTATATAAGAGACTGGCTAAGCGCACACACATGCACTTCTAGAGTCACCAGCAAGAGCTGATTTTGGGCTGACCACAGAGAATCAACTCCTAAGCTGGCCAGTCCAAGTCTCCATCTAACTGGAAGCCAACCGTTCAGCAACACTGGGCTACTGCGCATCTGCACTGACATTCCATTTCATTCTGCAAAACCCATCGCTACAGGCATCAGTGTAACGGATACCGCATCGCTCAAGTCAATGGAAGCAAATCAGAAACTCTAGAGTACATATGAAGAATAACAGGTTTTTGTGATTCCTTTCCCGAGTGCTAACAGTTTGGAGGGGTATTTCCCCTCAGCCCATTGCTGGACTATAATCACATTAATTTCATCTTGCCAAAGCAAGCTGTTGAAGAAGCGCTCAACAGCACATTTGGCCTAGTAATACAGGCTATGTTTGGGAGCTTTGGTTTTGTTTTGAACTACAATTTGATACGCAAAAGAAAATGAAGGTAAGATGTTATATTTTCAACAAAAGATGGCAAGGCTATATCTAAAAGATTTAATGAACGACCAAACCCTCTAAATCACCAGCAGACTAAATATCATTGCCCCAACTCTGGACATAAACTTCTATCAACAGGCAATACAGTTTGAAAACCATGTCTTCTCCTTTGGTTTCACACTAATATTGGGTAACAGTTAAAACATAACACTGCATCAACTTTTCTTTCCCGTCTCCTTTTCACAGATGTTGCTGTGTCGGCTGAAACATTCATTGCTAGGACTGAGCACTGATAGCCAGCATGTTTATAAGACCTAGAAGTAAAAACACCTGCCAGTGCCTAAAAGCAGCTCACCTTACGCAATCACCTTACTCCCAGCCTCAGCTGCTCCAGCGGCTGTGCCGGTCTGCTCCGGGGCATTAGCAAAAGTAGGGAGTTGCAGTCACTTTTTATGCTATCGAGACAAGGAAATTCAGACTTTGTTTAATCTTTCATAACTTAGATTTAGACCAATACTAAAAGGCAACCCTCAAGGGCTACAAAGAGCACTCTGTAATTCATACAAGTAGTTGAGTCAAAGTAAATCGGGAGCCAAGCCAGGATAATGCATCACTGAATGGACCTACATTTGTTTCTGTCAAGGGCTACAGTTTGTGCTTAATTATTCATAACGCCTTGTAATGTACTTGGACACTTATATTGTGCATTCATACAGCAGGTTTAGTTTTAAAAAAAGCAACCAGTAATTAGAGAGCTGACTGCAGTGTTCAAATATTGTGTTTTTAAATAAGATGCTGTGTGCATGGGTGTTTCTGTTATATATATACACACACACGGACAGTCAAAGGGCATGAATTAAACAGTTTTTAACACATTCTACTATCGAACATTTTGCAGGGCCCTGGAATGGCCCAATCCCGTGCCGATTTACACACAGGATTCATTTAAAGGTATGTCAAGCTAGTAAACTGATTTGCTCTCAGGAAACTTTAACATAGACTTACTTGGGGCTTAGATTCAGCAACACAGATTCATCCTAGAGCTATTTGCCCTCCTTTAAGCACACAAAGAGCCTCACAAGCTCAAAGGAGCAGTCACATACCAATTACTTTGGATTGTGGCTTACAAGTCCAGTCCAACAAAGCCAAGCAAGCCTAAACCTGATTGCACAAACTGAGCCCATCCGCTTCGCTGCAATTACCTATGGCAATAAACACAATGGTCTAGGAAGCAGAGGCTTGCAGAAACAGATCTCCAGAAAAACAACCAGCACCCTCGCAACTCCTCCAGTCTCTTCTCCTCTTCCTTCCGTAGACCATTCCAACAGCTCAGAAGTTGAGCAGCTCACAATCGAGTATTAGATGCATCTGCTATTGCCTGCTCCACAGATCCACCATGACACACCGATGGGCCCTGGGGACTGAAATGCAACGAGGACAAAATAACAGAGCTGAGAGTTAAGCCAAGAGGAGCACATGCTTGCTTAATTCTAAAGCACATGCTTAAGGGATTTCTGGGTCAAAGCCAAGATGATCCATATCTTGTGATATCAAGCACCTCTGCTGGTTTTAGATCAAAACTTTTATATGACTAATTCACTGATACCATTAACCAGTCCACAAGGGCAGACTTCTGCTCAACGCTCAGGATGAGATGACTTTCACTGACATTACTACATTCCTGAAACAAAGACTCATCAGTATAGGTGGGATTTTTCTTACTGATTTAAACAGATGCTTGACCACACCTCTCTAACTGAAAGTGGGCATTAAGAGACCATTACAACAATATTTAATATTAAGAGAGATTTTAGGAAGTATACAAGGCTTCCAAGTAATCTATTACATAAATCATCTTAATTTTATTATCTGGGCCCCAACCCCATGGCCTACACAAACTGAGACAACAGTCCCACTAGGGACTACATGTTATGGGGTCCACTGCTCATACCAAATATATCAGGCATCCTTAGAAAGCTAATTTACAGAGGAAGTCTCCAAATTTTTCTAATGATGTCTTTGAAACCTCAAAAGGAAGACAATAAGTAATTTTAAATTCTGCAAACACACATACCCAGTCATCCATATAATTTTAAAAAGAAGACAAGAATTCTGTGAAGTGGATTACTGCAATAGCCATTGAATTAATCACAGTTACTTCACCATCTTTTTTAAGAAATCATATTTCAACATTCAAAATACCCTTGACATTTGTCAAAACCTGCAAAGTGCACTGCAGACAAACCACCATCCTCCGTAAACTGATGTTCAGGGCACCACTGTTTATTGATGAGGTGAGCGTAAACACATCAAAGGAAAACTTGTTTTCTTCCCAAACACACATCAGATTTCTTTATTCTGTGCATTTACCAAACTGCATAAATAGAAGATGGGTGGTTTGCTGCAATCAGCATGGCGCCATCTGAAGCATAGCACATCACGGCACTCGTAAGGCTTTTTGGAAATACCTCTGCTGCTCCGAGCAGTGCCTTTCCACCAGCTGCTGCTCCACGTGCTATTGCCAGTCAGCTGCATTTGCTGTAGTGCATTCCAAAGTTTACTAATTAATCTCTGCACTAAACCCCACCGATGGCCGGTTGCCATTTGAAATCATCATCATCTTTTATTTAAAGACAGAGAGACCTTCTCGTCAAATGCAGACCTTATTTGTTAAAAAAGGTGTGCCAAATTTCAGGTAATTAAATCCACTTCTTTTTTTCTTTTGAACAGGACAGAGGCAATTTTTAATTGTTCGAGAGTGTTTGTATTAGACATATTGAGTTATTTCAATGTTAACTGCCAGGAATTGGGAAAACTCTTGCATTTTGACCTAAAAGCTCCATTCAGCAGAGGGTACGAGATGCAACCTTCTGGAAAAGAGACCATTCACTTCTTGCAAAACAGCACTCATGCTTTGAAGTCATGTGTTTTAATGATTCCAGCTTATTGCTACATTTCATATGAGGTTTTAAATATTTATTTCCCCCAGTCCAACCTCTCACACCATTGTTACAGGCTGCTCTCATTCAGTGGTGCACACTGGCTCCCTGACCTTCACAATGACCTCTACAAAAGCAGTTGTGCATTTTACTGTGGTGTAAATCCTCACAGACAAGTCGAACCTGTTCTTTTTGGCATCCAGCCCTTTAGATGAATACTCTGTGGAGATTTATTATGAAAGGGGAATGAAGGGGCATTATTGCACAACATTCATCCCTTGCACAGGGCTAAGTTCCATCTTTTACAACTTCTGAAGGTTTTTAAATAAACAGATCTTCTTAATTACACAAATCCTTCTTGCTTCTCACCAATTTTCTGTAATTAAAATTCACTGTTGTTTACAAAAAGGTAGACATGCCCAGAAAAAAAAGCATGTGTGCTAAGGTGTTTTTTATTATTATTAATAAGTAATATTCATACTTCCTGTTACTATACACGAGGGATCAGTGTTTCCTAGCACACCACTCACTCACAACACTGAAGTATTATTCCACATTGTAGCAACACACACCGCCCTAAAAGGGTCCATTAATTATTATTGTAATACCATGAAGTTGCTGCAGGATATTAGACTGTCTCCATGAGAAACAAACTCCTATGGTAAAATGATGAATGACAAAGTTTGCAGATTTTTAATTAGATTTCAGAACAGTAAGAAAGTTATTTTCTGCAGCCTTAGCTTAATACTTTGTGTGCCCTTATGCAAACAATGAAAAAAAAAAAATCCAAGATTAATCAAAGTAAAAAAGCATGAAAGAATCATGAAAAGGGCAAATTTTATAAATCAAATGAATCTGCCAAAGTGGTCAGAGTATCACTCATGCTACCAAAATGCCTTGGGGTCTTCTAATTGATCCTTCAGCAAAACATGCCCTGCTATGGAAATAAAAAACACCCAGCCCAAGTTGCATTGATACTCCTGTCCAAAAATCATGTTCGAACTGGCTTTATCTGATAGTTGCTTGGTATTAACTGGAAATGAAGCATTTTGATTGAAGGAAATATCCCCTGATCTAAATCTCTGAATTCCCCTAAAAAGCTCCCTCCCCCAGCGTCAGCTGTCACGGACAATTGACAATGCACACGCACATACCTCCGACTGCAAAAATAAAGAACTGCTGTGCGTGTCTCTCCCCATCACCCACAGGCGATGGCAGGTATGGGGTCTCTCTCCCCTTCCTAAAAGTCTCAGCTGTCCATTCCTTAGCTTTCATGCTCCTCCTTTTCTGCCAGCAAAATCAAAGACAACAGAGCACACAATAGCAAAAAGTTCTCTATTCAAAAAGATAAGAACACACACTGCTTTCCTCCCACCTTTCCCAGGCCTGTACTGCCCTTTCACAGCTCAGGAGCTGCAGACAGAGGCTTTCTAACAGAATATGCAGCCGTGGTTTTGCCATGTAAATTCACTTCCCACCTGTAGGACCCCCCTGTGCTCCCTCCAGCACAGCCCAGTCCTTCGCTTCCAAGCCTGATGTCACCAGTAAGAAGGAGCAGAGATGGGCTGAAGGTAACAGAAGAGAAACCAGCAACAGTCAGGGAACAGTGTATTTAACAGCAAAGATAAAAGTTGTACCTGCACACCAGCTATGGCTGAAGTTACTTACATGGAGTTTAAAAGCAATCGACAGTTAAATGGCAACAACACTCTTTGAGAATATTTCTGCTACTTTAAAAGTGACATCTGTTTAATTTCATCTCAAAAATCACTTATCTAACCAGGCACAAGGCAGGTTAAAAATCAGCATAAAGCAGATGCTGTACCCAACTCTTGGTGAAACTAAACTAATACAACATTAAGCTTTATTTAGTTTAAACTGCACCTTACGAGTTTCCACCCCATCCTTATTCCAAACATATTTTAGAATTGTTTGATTGGAGATAAATTTTGGCCTAATCCTGTCTAGGTTTCAGATTATATGTAAATTAAAATGCAAATTCTATCTCAAGGCATGAACCCAATAAAGAGACAGATCAAAAGAAGTGAAAACTGAATGGGTGATGATGAAGGAAGCACGACGTTTCCATTGCAATGCCCTCTATATCCTCCTATGCACTCTCAAGACAAACCCTTGTCTTCTCCCCCCACAATGACAGAAAACCCTGATGATGTTTTACCGTGAACAACCACAAAGGGGAATCCTTGGTGTGCAGGCACAGCCAAGAGAGCACCAACAGACCCTTGAGAGTCAGGGTCTAGATGTGAAGATCTCCATCGATCTCTGTCAGGCATGTAACCCTGAGGCCTTCCACCTCTACCCATGTTACGGTGCGTGCACAGCTGATGGAAAATCCAACAATATAACTCCATAGATTATCCCTTTTCTGAACTTGTAGTCGTGATCTGGCTCAAATCCCATTCCAAATGGGACTTCATTTGGAAGCATCACAAATGTGTAGTCTTGGACATACGTGGCTCCTTCTTTTATGCCACACAAGTACATATGCCCACAGGTACAGAAACACAGGCAGCTCCAAGCCCTGGTGCCAAAGACAAGTAATGATGGCAAGGATCAGATGCCCACATCCATCCCTTTTAGATCTGTCAGCATGTCTATACAGCACAGACCAGCAGCTCTTGTTTACTTGAGCGCTGCCTCTGACAGTCTTGCAGAGGATCACATTTCTGTGATTCTCTTTCTATGCTTTGGACAAGAGAGCAGTGCTCTACTTATTTATGCCTCTCTTTCAAGAGATGAAACAGGACAACAGAGCTCAAACCTAAAATATATGCTGCTTTCCCTCAGGTGCACAGCCCTCAGTTTTAAATTGTTCCTCCCTCCAACCTACTCACCTTCCAGTTCCACATGTACCACCTTTAAATGCACCGTCTATCTCCTGCAGAATCTACCTCACTGTCCCAGAATAACATAAGAATCGTTATTCTTACACAAAGTCATCATTTCGTTTTCCACTAATCACTGCAAATGCTGCAAGTTCCAGTTTCCTGGCCTCCCTCCAGCTAATTTAGATAGATGGTTCCACATGTGCTCTCTGTCCCTCCATTTCCTGCCCAGACCACTACACACATTTGTCTAAATGAGTCAAAGCAGGTTCTTTGTAGTCATAATATTCTTATGTATTTTATATTTTTAAGAGCAGCCTGAATAAAATAGCCCATATTACTGTGCTGTTATCTGCTTTGCATCACCGCTCTGCCACAAATTCTACTGAACAATAACACACATCACAAACTACATCTGAGCCCCTGTATTTCCCCAAAATGTAACAGGTTACCCATGTAACAACTAAATTCAAGCAAAGCAGAACAATAACCTTAAAGAGTCAAATTCTCTGCTTTGATATACTCTGTGATCCTGTTTGTTCTTCTAAAAAAAGAAAAAAATATTACAAGGAATAAAGATAAGCCAAACTTTCAGAAACCAAGGCACTTCTTTATGAGCATAATTTCTCTTTCATTAGTAGCCAATACTGTCAATATTCCTTTCTAGCAACACCCAAACTGACATGCTCAGTCCAGACTAGGTATATATGGGGAAATTTACCTTTTGATGTTCAATGTCGATTGCCTAAAACAATATTCCCTTCTCCCACCCTCAGCACCTGAACAAACATTCTTCAGGGAAGCTACTTTTGAAGTCTCCTAGGTACAGAATGTTGTCTCTTTGATCCAAAACATCTTTTGCTGTGAGCACCCCAGCACAATGCAAGTGCATCTGGGATGAGTACTGACTATTGAAATCCAAGGCCCCCAACAGCTCCTTTGACACACATCTTTATTTTTAAATGTATTTTTAATTTACAAATGTGCTCTTCTAAAGCTCGCAAGTTGACTCCTCTGAGACCCTGTAGCAAATGTTCCTTTATGTCCTGTGTTCACTTAGGCACAAGATAAGGTGCAGAAAAGTGGTACATGCGTGCACACACACAGCATAGCCTCAATCAACACACTGATGGTTTTATTCCTTGTAAGGAATTCATATATTAGTGAAGTCAGTGTACCTCATAACAGAGATGAAGGCAAAACAGAAAATGCCATGCAAAACAAGTCCTGCATGTACATTCCTGCCTATAGCCAGAACCTGTTAGCAAGTTGGGGTGCTGTCACATTTGAAACCACTCAAGTGTGCACACACCATCCCTTGCCGCCCTTGGGAGATCAAACTTCTTACACAGGAACTCATCCAGACATGAACTCACGTACCAGAACTCCCAATTCCGCAAACCCTCAGTCCCAGAACTCTCCTACAATTCCCAGTCCCATGCAGGACCCCCTCAGCCCTTTTTCCTCTAAATCCCGCTCTCCCATGCACTCCCACCTCTGCCCCAAAACCTGCCCCCCCAGAGTGATGGCCCCATGTCCCTCCATGTTCTCTCCAAAGCATCTCACATCCCAATCCTTCTCATCCATTTCATCCACTACCCTATGCTTTCCCATCCCTACAAGCCCTGACCCCGTGCTTCACCACGACGCAACCGCTGCTGCTGCCAGCACTTCATACCAGCTTCCAGAGTCCGCTTCCTACTATGGCCATCCCTTGCCCTCCCTTGGCTCCCCTTGCATGACTTTAATCTGGCAGGAATTTCAGAAAAGCCAGATGTAGGCTTGACTTACCCAAAAAGATGGCCCTGAGAACAGGTAAGGAAGAAAATACAGGTATACGGGAGATCTTTTAACTGTGCTGCAAGTTCAGTGTACTCTACAACATCTACACATACACCCTAATTCATTGAGAAATGGAATAACAAGGAATAAAACTAGTCTGCAAGATAAGCCTGCGTACATACGCCTAATGAGCAAGCCTCTCGAAACCAGACAGACAGACACAACCCAACCGATCGCTGACTCAGAGGAATCCGCGAGCCCAGCTCTGCCATTCCAGGTCACCTGCCCTCCTCCATGTAAACAATAGAGAAGAAGGAATGACACAAAACTACTTTGATCAGCAGCAACAGAAGAAAGAATTAGAAGAAAACATGTAGTGTTCTCATAAATGCAGGCAAGTGCGAAGAAAAAAGAATCAGGGCAGAAAGATCACACATTCTTCCATGCAGAGATACAAATTTAATACTTTAGCTTCCCTAAAGGGCTTCAGATTCTTCATGGCACTTGTAAATGTCCTTCCTGCTCTGTTTAAAAGAATTTTATCTAAAGCATTCTCTTCTCAGCTAATGAATGTCATTTCACATCCAGTCTGTAAAGTGGAGATGGTCTATTAACAATTTGCAATTACTGTTAACTAACAATTTTTTAAGATTAACTATTTTTTTTAAGATGTAAATTCTAAAACATTTAGTTCTCTGCTTCTTTGTAAGAACCGCCTGCTTTCAGCACCTACCTAGACAGCAAACGGACTTGCATCAGGTCACGGAAATGCACGGCTACCAAGTTTCCCCTGCAATGTAAAAGCAGGGGCCACGGGGGCTGCCTGGGAGACTGCGGAGTCCCCTCTCTGGAGGTCCTTCAGATGGGTCACACAAGTACCTGTCATTTCCTATTTATTTTAAGAACTATTTATTTATTCCTGTTTCACCCTAGCACTACTTTCTGGTATGTTTAGTTTTTAACAGTGTATCAAGCAGCGCTATTTAACAACCTTTTGCATTAAAAATGTGGCTCAATGGCTTTGCACTGCTCTAACACTGAACATCTATGATGTTCACAATTCTTGGCCAAAGTGTACCATCAAAGAGCATGCATGCACTAAATTATCTCGTTAACAAAAAACAGCAGTACTGAAAACGGTTATATTGGAACAATCTATAGATGTGTTTACATTATATGAATGATTTGCTGTTTCTTCACAAGGCATGTAGGAAGTCAGCACTTCTCAAATGTGTAAAGTATTTCCATGTGTTTAAAGCATGATCTTTCCAAAACAAACAATGATTGAGAAATATTTTATTATTCTTTATTTCCCTGCCAGCTGTTTTTTTGGACTCTCCCCTCAGCCACCTTCTTTCTTTCAGTCAGATCTCTCCTTATTGTAACATCTACTCAAAACACCAGCATATTCAGAGCTGTAAGTCTCAGAATTAGGAAGATCGCAAGTTGATTTAAACGACATTAGATCACTTTTCAACATGTCTTTGTGCTATCGCAACCAGTTGCAAGTCTTGCTTTTGCTCAGGATGGAATTTGGGCACCCTACATTGGGACCTGAAGTCCAGTTCCTGCTGCCATGTCCCAGTGTCCGCTCCTGGATGAGCAGGGAAGCAGTCGACAGCCTGGGTGAACCCTTCTAGAAGCCTTCTTCCAACTAGCCCCATCCTATGCAGCATCTTTTCATGGGACCAAAACAAGATGCTGCATAACACAGAGATGTACTTGTGAAATGTGATGGTAAAGAGCCACGCAAACAAGCTTTTGGGCAACTCCATAAATCAAACAAGAGATTAAAAAACCCAAGGAAAAAAACCAAACCAAAAAACTGAAAAAAAAAATTAAAAGAAAACCCTCCAAACCCCAACTGCTAAGAACAGTTCCATTCCAAAAAGTGGCAGCTAAAGGGCAGATCTGCTGCCCTGCTGGCTACACCACTTTATTAACACATATATTTGTCTTGCTGTTCACTCCTGTACAATTAACAGCATTGGTTCTATTTAATTTACTAAATTCCAGTCATTACAGCTGTGCAAACTTATGGGCCTCATTTGTATTTATACTAATACGTGTCTATAAACGTGCTGCTTTAGCCATGTAAAGGAGTCTTAAAGCAAATGAACAAATATTTATTCTAACAGAGCAGTATAAGAGACTCCAATCATAAAACAGAACCAGGTCAGGCAGTTCCGATTATGTCTGTCCAACAAACAGCATAATTTCAACAATGGCATCTTTCCTAAGGCATTCCAAGCAGAAATCCTCCAAAGAGATACAGGGACTGCATTTTCAAAATTCACTCTCCTTTACCAAGGCCAGCACTCTGCAAATCAGGAGAGGGGAAATGAAGAATACTGCCATTTGCTTTGGGGTTTTTTTCCCCAAAAACATTTCTTACCTACATCAAGAAAAAAAAAAAAATCCTTAAGTAAACATAATGTGCTTAAAGTTTACGCACTTTGATAGAATAGTAATTACATAGTAAGGCCAGAAACCAATTAAATGTTTTAGACTGCAGTCTGTGGGCTGGAGTGCTCAGGAAGCGTTCTGATGATAGATCACTCAAAGTTTATCTGGCATGCACTTCAAAACCAGAGTTCAAAAACTTCAAGTACAGTTTTGCATGTATGTGCTTGACTTAACAAAACATCTTTATTTAAATAGAGGGAGAGAGATTTAGTAGGACAAATACATCTACTACTGCTAATCACTCTCCACCATGCTCCTCAGAAGATGAAGGCACACTGTGTATATAATCCTATGAGATTTACGCGAGCAGTATGTGGAGCACAGGTCTCTAGGTCACTGCTAAAATTCAGCACATTAGCCCTAACCTGGATCCGACCATTCGGTATTTTTAGTGTCCCTTAGTTCATATATATGAATTCCTACCCATGGATTGTCAGAGATGGAGATGCAGCAGCCGCAATTTCTTTTGCCCTCTCGGAAACAGGTATCCTTCTCAGTGGATCAATGCAATTGCCCGTTGTTAAAAACATGACACTGTTAGTGATGTTAAAAATTCAAAGCTAAAGCAAAATACAACATATATTCTTACTAGGAGCCATGAGAAGGTGCTTAGCAACTGCAGAATGCCCCTAGGAGAGTTGGTGTTAGAGGACTACGTGCACCTGGCACTTCAAACACGCACCCCCTGTGAATCTCCACTGCAGGGAATCTGCTTGGCCAGCAGTGCTGGTTCCCTGAGCACCTTCCTGCAGAGGCCTGCTGGAAAGCGCTGCAACTCCTTTCTCACAGCACATCTGGGTTTCCTCTGCAGTGGGACTCTGCTTTGTGGGACAGATGCCCAGCCCAGTGTGTCAAAGCACTGAGCTGTGATACAGCCACCGTACATGCAGACTTCAAGGCTGCAAGGGCAATGCCTCATAGTACGGATTCAGCCAGAACCCTGCTGGAGGTTTAGCAAATGCTTAGTGCCACTGAAAATTTTACCTTTATTTGCAAACTCTCTAAAACAAATACATCTATTCCAAGAGAATCTAGGTGCCTAAACACTCCACTTCCTCTTGACAATACATGTTGTGTTTTAGTTCCGATTTAGTGCTGTGAAAGGGCGCTATTCCACCCAGCTGCAAAAATGAAATGTGTGTAGCATGAGCCAAATGAAGATTAAAACCAAAACACCAATTAAACCCTGACTAGCACACATCTCAATGAAATCAATTCCATCTGAAGCATTTCAGCCTGAAGATGGACCAGCTGAGCTGTCAGTGAAAGAAGAAGATGGGCTTTATTTATTTATTTATTAACTTTAGGCAAATACTAAAAGCCCTTAAAAAATAAAACAAAAGAGGCACCACAGCAAAACAAATAAACAAACTGATGAAACCAGAGCAATAAGTATTGGCAAACTGGAAGGCTGAGATGGCTCCAGGTAACACAGACAGGGTGGCAAAGCACTCTCAGGAGCTGCAGAACAGTTGCAGTTTAAACCGTAGCGCGACATGCACTTCACTTACCTCAGAGCACCTGGCATATGTCTAAGCAACTTTGAAGGAGCACAGTTGATTAAAAACCTATTTTGATAGATTTTTTTGCATTTGCAACAGGATTTCTGATAATTGCTCTACAAGCCATAAAAGAAACAAGCTGAGAAACAGGAGCAGCCACTGAGCAGTTGTTTGCACAGGAAGCAATATTGTAGGTAAAAGCAATAATGAAGAACAGTTAATTTGACCTGAGCTGATGAGGTCAACGTTTCAAGAAAAACAGCTCCACATAATGTAGAACATGAACGTCATTTCCTATTAGAATAATGCTGCAAGTGTAGCGCTGCATGAAATCTACTCCCTAACACTCGCATGCTCGGCTCAGCGGTACCGTGCATTCCTGAGGTGTCCTAGACATCCTGTGTCTGACACAGATCCATTCCTCTGAAATACCGATTCGACTGCTCCCTCCTGCAAGCTCCGGCTGCTTCAGACTGCACAGTGCTCTCCCCAGCACTCAGCCATGAATGGCCTGAAACTACAAGAACTGGAACAAATTCCTCATAGCATTCAGACACAGAAAGCTAAACACGCCATTGCTGCTGCAATTTGCACAGGGAAGCAGAAGCAGGTATTTCACTCAATTCGCTGCCGTCCAGGGGTGCTGTTGACAGGAGATGGAGTCGGGCTCAGCGGAAGAGACGCAAGGTTAGGAATTCAGTAGGGCTGGATCCTATTCCTCCTTCTGCGGCTGCTCTGCTGTCTAATCCTGGGCGCGTACATCCCCTCCGGGCATCTGGTTCCCCTCTTTCCCAGACACATTTATCTAAACTGCAAACTCAGAGGGGCACCCACCATCTTGGTAGTGACAAAGCATGTACAACGCTCTGCACTAACAGTTCTATTAATAAATACTCCCACTGCTATTAAGTAATAAAACAAAAAGCATGATAGAAACTGAACGGTCAATGTTGCATTATATTAGTTTTGAGGTATTGGGGTATTAAATGTCAAAAGCAAACTCTGCCGAGCGGTAGGCGGCCAGAGGACACCTATGTTCCCTTCCTGTATATTTGGGCAATCCAATTAGAGGTAATTGAGTTTTTAACTACATGAAATTGCTTCAATACCACCGTCACTGGAGGTTAAGTCTCTTGGGAGGCCAGGGGAAGGGAGCAAAGAAACATTATAAAACTGGAAGGAACAGAAAAGGGACAGGGCGTGCAGCCTGGGGCCTGCTGAGGAGAGCAGGCAGTGGAGCTACTTCAAGCCACTCATATTTTTTTTTACAAACATGTAAATAGCTGGACCACTGGCTCAGAGGTTCACATGTTTCCAGTTCTCAATGAATTAAAGAGGAGTTAAATACATTCACACTTCTACATGTTTTTAACCACAATGGCAATGTAAAGCACATATCTACAAGCACCAAAAGGCTCCTACAGTCCTGTAAACATCAGAGACATAAAAAGAAAACCAAATTACTGCAATGAAATTAATTCCTGAAACATTTGCAAACTGCCATTCGTGTGCAATGCACGAGTACCTCTTTTATACACTAAAATTAGCCACCTCCTAATCAGAAACGGTCACTATATTTACCAAGAAATAGGATAACGGTTCTATTGTGAGACCTTAGATTTGTTTTGCACACCCTGAGAAGTCCTAGAAATACTAGGAACATCATTCATTTCCAACAACCTTTGCTCTTTTTGATGGCTACTAAAATCTAAAGTACAACCATTGACTGGAAATAGTATTTTTAGCACTACTGCAACAATTAAAGATTGTTTCTTTTGTAGCTTTACAATGATTTGAGATTAAGACTTTTATATAGCCAGATATGCTGAAAGCCTATTTCTTAATATGATGAGCATGATAAGCAGGAAACTGAAGCACTTTCTCTCCTCACTTACAGAACTAAATCAAACCCATTGATGAGGTAGGTATGCTTCATGCACAGAAAATATCATCTACTGAAATGAAATTTAAAAGTTAACGGTTGCAAAGGAAAAAGGAAAAAACAGCTTCCACTTGAAAGGACAAAAAACCCTCCAATTTAACCCAAAGTAAAAGTGAAGGAGACCCTATCCCCATGAGCCAATTGTCTGTCTTGTGCTATAGGGGATGCTCTTGCTTAGCTTACAAGCGAAAGACACTCCCTTCCTGCCCCTGCAAGCACTAATACGAGACCTTAAATGAGCCAACTTCCTTGAGCACGGCCCAGGAGACTAGAATGAGCATGCCTCTAAAGTCAGAAAGAGCAACATGTCCAATTATCAGTCAGGCTGAAGAACATCTCTGAGACTATCCCAGGAAAAACACTCATGTTCGAGCTAAAAAAAAAAAAAAAGGTGGATTTCCACAACTGGTATATTTTCAGAGTATTTGTGTAAACACAAACTCTAGATTAGCCAGCATCTCAGCAAGCTCTATCTGGATTCCCTTCTTTTGAAAGAAAATTGAGGAAAACATCCACCAGAAAAGGTCACTGTCCGAACTGTTAGGAAAAAATAAAAGCACAGGGGAAGAATACACATAGCGACTCATTAAATGCGTGCTGCCGAAACTCTAACAGTGAGCACAAATTAGACTTTTCACAGAAGACACACATAATTTGCAGAACTGTTGAGCCAAACAGAGCATCAATCAGAACTCTGTTTTTTAAGAAATTTTCAGAACTCCCCTAGAGCTGCCCCAGTCAACACAAGTGGTGTGAACCCCAAGGCTCAGACAGCAGCTAAGGTAAAGCAGCACAGCAAAAACTCCACCTATTTTAAGCATACAGCCATGCAAAACAAATGGACTGAGCATCTCAGGTTTGCAGAAAAGCACTCAACCTGGAACATATTAAGCATCTCCTAAGGTGAGTGGAAATTCATATTACGCTATCACTAGAATACACGGTCATGGATCACATGCAATGAGCAGTGTTGCTTTTCACAAAGCAAACTCCGTTCAGAGCTGAACAGCTTGCACTTGTCTACAGTAACTTCCCAAGATGCATCCCAATCCTAATCTGAACTAGAGATTTCATCGCATTCCAGAGACAGTTTTAACAGCGAGGCCAATTAACTAGCAGAACATTGTGAACTTTTAAGTCTTATTTATTCCTTCAGATCCTATTTAGTACCTACTTATTTAACTAAGGTTACCAGTTCTTGCTACATTTACTGTCACACTGTTCAGATCTGGCATGTTCTATGCTGAGGACGTACTTACGGTAAAGTGAGTCATACCTTAACCTCTCAAACAAGAAGCAGAATGCAGCACAACGCTTATCTTTCTGCCTTTGAACAGATCTTTGTGGCTTCTCTTTGCATTCTTTCTGATTTTTGCATTCAAACAGCAGTCAGTAGAACTCTCCAGACCATCAGTCTTCCCAGTACTGCATTCAGAAGGAAAAATCTTTTCCTATTTATTGCTGTACCATTCACGGATCCAATTCCATACACACACGCGCACGCACTGCGGCGAAGGGTTTAACTGGTTTACTTGCCTAACTAACCTTCCAAACCCTCTTCACAGAGCCTGTTATTTACTCTCCTGTTTATAATTTTGCATTTAGCCATATTAAAACACATTTCATTCAAATGAGGCCAGCTTGTCAAAGCAGCCCTGTAATCGGCCAGCTTGCACACCATTCACAGAAATTCAACATCTGCTTCCAGATCCTGCACTGTGTCCCAGCAGAACACCCACAGAAATACTCCCATGCCACAGTAACCAACAACTACTTTAGAAATTACAAGTGGTCCAGTTAATTCATTTATTGTGCAGAACCTCAATACTGCTATTATTGTGTAATGCAATGTCTATATAATTCTAAAAATCCATGTCATGTAATAACTAAACTGAGCACTCTATAAAGAAAATATAGAAACATTCATCTTCCTCAACAAACCCTGTAATTTTATCACTGTAAAATCTGTTTTGCTTGATGTAAACCATTTTCCATAAATAGTAGTCGCCAACTTCAAATATTCCTATACTGAACTTTATTGTTAACTGGTTTTATTCCTATTTTTTTAAAAGCTGTTCTTTTTTAATCTAGGACTAAGGTCATTCCAGGTGAGTTCTTTTCTTTGTTTGTCTGGAGCTGAACAAATTAAGTCAGTTATCTACTCGCACTTGCTGAACACTGATGAAGTGACCATCAGTTATCTGGAGAATTCCCTACTATTCCAAATGTTAAGATTTAAATACCACAAGGCTAGGAATCTCCCTATCCCAGTCTTTCACCATTCCTGGATGAAGCTTCCTTCAGGCTGCAGATATGAAAGGTCCACTACCGCATGCTGCACTTGATATCCATTTACAAATGCATTAGAAAGTACTTCCACGCTCCTCATCATGGAGCCTTATCTTATCTTCTTCCTTTTCCCAGAAGAACGGCCAACAGCTTGAAGAAATTTCGACAATGTACTTTTAACACCAAGAAAAAGTACAGACATTCAGCTAGAATATTTTCTGAACACAACACTGAACAGTTTCTGTGAGTTAGCTTTTCTACACAAGCAGAAAACATCTCACAAAGCAGATCGATCGTCCTCAGACTCTTAGATTTTAAAAGAAAAATTAAGAAGATATGGTTCATATTCCAGAAAAACAAGAAAACAATCTGCACAACTTTGCAAAAACTAACAATACTTTTGGAAAAACAAGCTGCAAATGCTTATAGTGAATTCTTTGCGAGATGATGAACACAGCACAGATCCCCCTGACAAAACAAACTGATGAATTGATGGGACAACTAGTGTGATACAAAGGTTTTCACTTTGCTGACTTTTTATTGGGGAGGGTAGAAAACGTTGATAATTTTCAACATATTGTTTACCATTATCAACTCTAAAATACAAAGCCTAAAAAAGTGCAGAGACTGAAAACAAACCAACAAACCCATAAGGTCCAAGAAACAATAGTAACTAATGCTCCCACTCCTAAACCTCTCTGCAAAACTTCGTATCTCCATACACAGGCTGATGCGTTCTTGTACCACGTCAGGATAAAGAACAGGAATGCTAACAAATCTTTAGCTGCCACCGTAGCGGTATCACATTTAGAAAAACTCTACAGTTGAATAACAGTGAAAATAACATCCTTAACCACTCAGCATCATTTCCTAAATTGCTTGTCTCGTACTCACAGATTATTCCAGTGCTTAAAGTAAATCAGAAGAAAGTGCAGTCTATTTGAATTTCCACAATTTCAACATCCACAATTGGTAAACAAATGAGACAGAAATAAAACAAGTACACCATAAGTTTGCAGGGAGTGAGGTATAGCTTGTTTTTTGACAACCATGCAATGAAAATATTCCATATATTCCAAGTAGTCGAATGATGAAATTCTTCGATTAATTCCTATTTATTAATTTAATTGGAATAAAACAGTTGATTTCACGTAATATGCAACTCGGACTTAAACAACCTCTAAATTTCATGAAGAAATTCTCAGTCTTTTGAAAGACACTAAAAAAGAAGAAAAAGGCAAGTCTTACCATTTTGATGCCAGTGGAAAATGTGACTGGTTTGACAGGTTTGGGTTTTTCGAGTTGCATTTCTAGCTGAGCAGACCTGTCCTTATGCTGAGCTAAAAGCAGTGAAGCAGGAAGACTGGAGCTCTCCTGTAAACATATGAGGAACAAATTTGAATGCTACAATAAAGCACATATTAATTAACACCGCATGTTCTTCAAAACTGTAAGTTGTGTCTGAAAGACCATCACTAGCAGAGCAGCATAATGCTATGTATCCTCTCTAGGAGAAAGTGTACAGAAAACGATCACTTTCAGTAATAAGAAAAACCTGCAGCAACCTCATAAATCAGTGTAACCTGCAAACAACCATTTTTATAGAATCCACATTAAAGACAATATAACAAGCTTCTTATTCCAACTGGCCAATGCAACTACATTTATTAAAATAAAAAAAAAAAATTAGAACTTAATCAGAGAAGGAATAATACCAAGTAGTATAACTCGGATCAGATGTTTATCTAAGACACATTCTTTCTACCAAAGAACTCAGACCAGTTTGAAATTGTTTCCCATTAGATTTCACCTGAGGCCGTTTGGAAACGATCCTTGCTCTGCTTTGCACAATGGCACTATTGTAAGTGCAACCAACAGCATATTTATTTTCTCCTTCAACTTATTTTTAGGGAAGCCTGCCAATTTTTTTAAAAAATATATAAAAAGTAATAAAATGAATACTTAACCAAATGAACTACTTAACCTCTCAGAACAGAATTATTATTAACATACATCTGTAACTGCATTCTGGAAAGAGTCAGAAAACTACTTGGCTAATAATTTTCTAATAAACTAATGTGACTGTCCATACACACATTGAAATCATTGGGACTTCCTCTCTAGAATGACCATGAAGTTGAGAGCAGAGAATAAGTTCAGACAGATTCTTCTCAGATTGCTCTAGCACAGTACGTTATTCCTAAGGCCCTCAAACATCACATATAGTTCTGTTTGCTGGAACCAAGCAAATACTGACCTAGGGACCATATGTGTTACTCAAAATCAAACAAACTTTAATAAATGGGACTGATTTTTGACTTGTAACAGTTCAGGGTAAGAAGCTGGAAGTTTTTAATGCCGCGAGATGCCTTGCTGTTCATGGTATCCTAGTGAAATCTTCTGAAGCGATCGTGAACAGTCATGTCATACACAGACTTTTCACTTCATTCTCCAGTCCTCCTTCCTCTCTATTTTCTGTTACACTCACTTTGTCTTACAACTAAATTGCAAGGGCTAAAAGCAGAAAAATCTCCCATGACAAGATTTGGTCCAGTGACAAATATAACAACTAAGGCATAGGATGCTACTCACGTTTCTGTGCTTAACTGGGAGGAGGGGAAGGAAAAGGTTAAAAATTGAAGTGTAATAATGAGACATCTAATTTATGAACAACTGGGAGAAAATGAGGACCACGAATGCACTAGTTTACAGTCTGCATCTTCAAAGCATTGTACACATCCGTAACCACCATGCAGCTCCATGTGCTGCTGGCTGTCAGCAGAGTTTAAGAGTGCTGGATTCTTCTAATAATCAGATTTAATATGCTGGGGGAGAAGGGAAGAATGTGAAGCGTTCCCTGGTTCATTCGGCCCTCTCATATTCCTTAAACAGTCATTGCATTTCTCATACAATATCTAAAGGAAGATGATTTTTGTACCAGCTTCTCAAGAGTTCATACAATGCCCAGTGACCAGATTACACAACTGTGGGAAACCCACACCGTGCCAGCAAGCCACCACATCCGTGATTGTTTGCCCTTTCTAGTATGCACATAGTCCTTCCGTTAACTATTAACACACATGAAAGGTCCAATCCTGTAAGCACTTATCCATATCAGCAATTTTCTCTATAGGAAAACAAACTATCTAACAGCACGAACAAAGCTAGTTATATGCAAAAATGTCTGAAACAGCCATCTCAAAAACCCTGAGGTTCTGGTAAAAGTGGGGACATGATGTCTTTAAGGCAGCTTGCCCTTTGCTTGACTCCAAGCTATGCCACGGCCCAGGGAAAACCCATCTCTGCCACGTGCTGCAGTGCCAGTTTGCTCATGGCCGGGAAGTACAGGCTGTTGAAGAACAGACAGCAAGTCCCACAACACAGATGACATTTAAACATAGATCCATAATCTTCTGTATACAGGCAAGACAGTTTATGCAGTAAATAAGGGAAGTTCTTTAATATTTTACTCAGCCCCGACAGCCCAAGTCTAGGCTGGTTAAAAAAACCAAACCCAAACCAAAACGCAGACACAACTCTTCCAATAATATCTAAAATGCATCTGAGACTACAAGTCTGAATTACAACAAGGTGTTGTGCTTCTGAAGTGAGAGGTTTTATCATAAAAGAGGTCACTTATAAAGAAGGGCAATATAAAATCTGCTGAAGTTAGTACTGGGAGGCAAATCACCTAACAGGCAGCAGCTGAGGCAAAGCACTGATTGCTCTTTCAAGAGCCTGCAGAGCCCGAGCCACCAGCAATGCCTCACTCATCCCTTCAGCAAGCGATCCTGACGTTCCCCTTCCTGCTCCCAACCAAGGATGGGTTTGTGGAGCCTCGGCCCCAGGTCCAGACCGTTCTGCAGGAGCCACTGCACTCCCCACGCTGACCAGGAACCAGAGCCTGCCACACCACATTCTAAATACCAGACATTTCTGTGCCCTTTTCCTTGCCTCTGGACTACCTAAATTATAAACTTTTTGAGGCTGGGATAGTACTCTCACACACTTTTGTAAACAACTGAGACCTTTACTCCGTATGACAATACCAGAAGTAATACACAGAAGAAACCCTGAACCTCCTCACTCATTCGGATTTAAGCACCAAAGGTAAAATTCTCTTCTTGGAAGAGGAAAAAACAGACATCTCTACCTGCACCACATAAAAAAATTGTCTTAAGTTTTTTCTTACTGCCCAGTACCGGATGGGACCCTTGAAAACAATGACCAAGACCTAGATGGTCATTTGGTCACGTGGGCTGCATGTTCCAAACACCAGGTGATTCATCCAAGAGAGATGATTCCAAACCAACAGGTGAAAAGTCAGCTCCCCACCTTCCTCTACACCCACAATCCTGCTGATTCAGTAGTTTTGCCATCGCTCTTACTGTAGCCAGAACTTAATCCATGTTGGTTTAGCACAGTACCATCAATCAGAGATATAAGATCACTTTTTTCAATGTAGCTCTTCATAATCCTACTGCTTACGGTTCCTTTTGCTGCATTTCTTAATTAAGTTTTAATTAAGATCAGCTTCATTTTCAGATTTGCAGCACAGCAACAGAGGGATTTCAGAGACCATAGGAAATGTTTATTTGTTTAAACAACTGCTGGTTTTCCAGAGACTTTAAGCCATTATACGAACACTTTAGCACTGATTTTATAGTATTACAAATGAAGTTGTGACTCAAATCTAAGTTGACAGTCCCCCTTCATAAAAGAGATATATCTTCAAATTGCTCAGTTTTCTTCCTCAGCCTTTAAAAAAATCACGTTTCTGTTGGTTTTAGAATATTAAGATACGTTTTAATAGCAATACATATGCAATCATAGTTAAAGCTACCTATTTTGGTCGTGTTTTAAGGAATATTCATAACCAGCCTTTCCTCAAGCCATCTGGTGAAGTAGGTTTCCAGTAAAACCGACTGCTGTGTCAAAAAACTTAAAACAAACACACACCACCACTGATCTCTACCAAGTTAAGAGTGTGTTTTAGAAAAGGACTGAAATAAATTGAAAACCAGGTCATACTGTTTGTAGCAGTTCATAGCAGAGTTACTATTAGTTGATGCATAACTCAAACAACTGTGTGGATTGTAAGCACATCTACCTTTAAAAACAGTTTGCTGGATGCAAAGTTACAGATTTGAAGGATTTTCAAAGACTCTTTCTGCTAATCTTTGCTTTTGTCTACAAAAAAATGAAACACTATCTCCTGTCAACAGAACCAATGACAGATTGCCAGGATTTCTGGCTTAGAGAAAGGCCTTGAAATTCCTAAATAGCACACTGATGCTCTCTTCATGGCAGTGCCTCTTCCTGGAAAAGTAGAAAAGTATCCGTATCTTGAGTAAGAACCGCGAATACAAAGCAGGAACTAATGCTATATTAACGCAAGACAAACCAAAGAAATTATGATTTAAATCTGCCAAGAAGCTTCAAGCAGAACTGACATAGCTCAACACATGTATATACAGTTCTCCTTTTTTTCCAGTGTCCTTCAAGGTTACACACACACTTCTCATGGGTGTTAGAGCACATAAATGTGTGTGCATGCACATCTGTACACACATGTATTAAGAAAACCTGATATGTAAATGTTGCTTAAATAGCACATTTATTGAGTTTCTTTATGCCCACACACAAACACTGCATTTTTGATGCTGAATCAGAATTAAACTCAGCCAAGGACAAGATTAACACCATTTCCAGAAGTAGCCTGAGTTTTATTTCTGTTGTCTGCATACCCTTGTGATGAATCCAAGCTTCACTCACTTCGAAAGAAACAACTCACACACAAAAAGTTTGCAGTAAGAGAACATGTCACACTCAAGGTAAGAAATCTTTTTCTCTTAGTAATTTTTTAATACAAAAGGACCACCAAACATTCAGATGTTCTGACTCCAACAGGGCTGGCTGATGCTCCAACACCTCATGAGGCGACTGTCCCCTGCCCTCCACCATCTCCCCTCAGCGGAGGTAGCTGAGCTCAAGACGAAGCAGCTCCTGGTCACCACTCTGCTTCGACACACCAGACTGACAAGTGCTATTCAGGACTGGTTAACAAGCCCACAGTGGCAAGAGTTCACATTATGGCTGAACCAACTGGGCTCCTTTCGACCCCACCCTCACAAATCGCATGATCGGACATGTAGCAAAGCAGATGCGATTGTCACCAGCCGAAGACAATACAAGCTGGCAGTTACTTGACCTCAAAAATGACAGACCCTCACCTACCACACACCAGGTTCAAGGTAGAGCAGTCACCATATCAGCTATGGCAATGCAAGCCTTCCTTGATCACAGGTGAAGCCTGCGGCTGTCATACTGTCAATGAATTAAGCAGAAATCAAGACTTTTCCACAAGCCCTTCTTCAGACATGCAGTTAAACGTCAGCTAATAAGTGTAGTAGTTGGACTCATTAAATTAATTTCTGAAAGACACCTCCACATGTCAATTAGCAACAAGTGGAAGCTCTCTATGAAAAGAATGAACAAAAAAAGTAAAACAGGTAGAACTAGGAATAAACAGCCTTCTTCAAATACTCAAAATAACCTTCTGCATTTTTCTTTGCTTGAATCTTATCCAGTATTAATTTTGTGTTGAAATAGCCAAGAATGCTCTCCCAAAATTTATTTCTAACCAGCACTGGACATTCTGGACAATGAGTCCAATTAACTCTATGAATCCCAGAAGTACTCTTCCTCCAGTCCTTCACTTACAAAAGTAACATTTAAATGAACGTTTGTAACACTTAAATGAATTATACATGAGGAACAGTAATACAAAACATGCTAGACAGGGCAACAGAAAGGGGAAGATGTGTTAATTCCACACATTCAACCATGGTGAAGATTACTGTCAATGTACTTGCTGTTTGCTCTGCTACTGACCATTCAAAGCCTCTGGTTTTGTTACTCACCAGTTCATCCAAGAGTGCCTGCTTATTCTTCCTTTTCATCATCTGCTGCAGTTGTTCTTCTTTCTGTATGAGCATTCGCCTTTGTTCGTTCTCCTGCCGCTCTACCTCTAAAGCTTCCTCCAGCTCTTCCTGTTCCCGCGTCTGAAATGGAAATTAGACATCAACTCACAGGAATCTTCCTCCTTGGGAGGACAAGAGCCCACCCGCAGCTCTGCCGCCTACCAAAGGATCTCGGACAGACCAAGCAATTGGAACGCAGCCAAATTCTGCCTTCAAAGGTAGAATCTTAAGGTGCTAAGCATCATGAATAAGACAATTCTACCTCCTCTTACTGTCCAGTGCAAAGTTAGATTTTTTTCCTTGCTGCTCTCTGCAGTAGGAAGTAACATTGAAAGGGCCAAGATCCAAATGGTAAGTGGACGACTGAAAACATAATCCCACAATATTGTTTCTGATCACCCCCTGATCAGCTGCATCTTGTGTGCAAACTATAACGTCTGCTTCTTAACAGTGGTGTAGAACAATAAGAAGTTACAAATTGTGAATATTAATAGAGAAGTTGAGAAGCTGAAACATATTTAAGCATGAACTGTAAAAAACATCTCATTCCCACAAAATGAGGATTTTTTCCTATAACTTTTATTGAAGTCTTAAGCCACAAGAGAAGAAAAGAAATAACTAGTACCTAGTGACTAGTTTTTTATTCAGGATTTACTTCTTGAGAAGTCTTTTTTAACTTGTAAAGAATCACGTCATCTGTATTTGAAAATCAGAGTGGAAGAAAAAAAGAGGAGGGCTCAAGGATGGAGGGGGAAGGACTACAACTAAACAACTTTATACAGAAGAAGAAATCAAAGGAACATTTGTTTGGTGGTAAGAAGGTACAGGACAATAACTCACAGAAAGTGTTTTCCAAATCTTCCCCACCAAAATACTAAAGCAAAGGGAGATTAGCTAAAAATGCAGAGATAATGAAAATTTCATAAAACTTAAATGGATGATTCATCCACAGAAGCAGTTTCAGCAAAACATTATTGCAGCCAAGAGCTTAGTAAAATCTGTTCTCATAACAAAAAGACCTCAAGTTATATCATAAAGCATAGTGATCTGATATATGCCAGAATATGCTGAAAACATCCATTTACGAGGCAGATCAAGCCAATGGGTCCTAGCAAGGCCAAGTTACTCCTGGATGTGAGGGCTGACAGATCTCACCACCTGCCACAGAGCCAGCAAAAGCTGCTTTCAATCTTTAACCAGCTGTGGCACCGTAAAGAGCTGGTCATCAACCAGTGACCACCTGAATCTGGATTCTCTTTGCATTTAACGAAAGAAAGGAAAGAAAGAAAAAAATCCCTAAGCTGTTAACTGAAGTTATTCTGATAATTACAGATCCTAAGTTCAGTCAACAGAACTGAGGAGCTCAGAGTTTAAAATGTGCCAAGTCTCTTGCACATTTATGTCTAAAAGACTGCCTGAAATTTGCACTGAAACAGAAGAAAACAGTTAGGGAAGTGCTGACAGACCTACTCTGAAGAGCCAGCCCAGAAAAACTGTAGTCAGAAATAAGTAAACTGATAAACAAACCCAAACCAGATCAGACTACAGGGAAAAGGCAGAATTATCACAAGTCAGAGCAAATTTCTTCTGAAAGGAAAACCAAACAAAACAGCAAAACTTCTAGAAGAGAGAGGTCCTCAACAGGCAGTGAGGGTTGTGTCAAGCTTAAAGGTAACCTAGCCAAGGTCCCAGCATCTAAAGAAGCAAAGATGATCATGGTGAAGCCTGGACTAAAGTCAGCAAACGGTAAGAAGTAAATAGAAAGTGTAACTTTTCACCACATTCAAGAAAGGGCAATCAAGAAAATGGAAACATATTCACATCTCAGAGTCCAGATAGAACTATTTCAAGATTGAATGAAGCAGCAAGTGAAATTAAACACATAGGGAAAAGTTGGAAGTAACAAGTCACCCTGTGACTAGAGAGGAGCAGATAATTAAGGAAGAAAGTATATTTGGGAAAACTGTAGCCTGATCAGAGTGCAAGGCTTTACACATATTAGAAGTATATATAAATACGTATATATATAAAAATTAGTTTATAATGACAAGAACCCCTTCTCCAAAAGTTCTTCACCTTTTTATCCAATCTTGCCTACATAAATTCATTCTCTGCAGAGTCCGGCAATCAAATCTACACATCTAACAGATGGGTTAGTATGGGAGTAGCAAGGTCATTAGGAATTAGTACATAGACGAACATGCCTTGGTACTGACAGAAGAACAAGTAATTATTCAAATCCTGAGGTTATTATTTCCGTAACTTAATATTTTTGTATGTAAGAAAGAATGACACTCATGAGGATAAAACCAGCAGAAATGAGATGAAAATAACTTACCAGACCTTGAATTTGGAGCATCGATTCATCAGTTAGAAACCAAAGAGAAGAAAACATGATGCACTACTTGACCACTACAGCTTTTGAAACTCCTGTATGACAGTGCTACAAGAGAACAGTAGCATTAGAACCCCGCATGCCAACATATTTCCAGTGGAGATGGGGAGATCTGTGTTCTTTTACAAGAGGCTGTTAATTCTGGTCCCTTCTGCTTCTCAAACACCAATTCAAACAAGAACAGACAAAGGGTAACAAAAACACAAAGAGGGACAGAGAATACCTATATTCCTCAGGAGCGAGCTACTGCAGGGGACCGAAAAATTTCTGTGAGTCAAAGAACGAAGGGACAACTATCCATAAGAACTTTAGATAAGAAATCAGAACACCTCTTACCGTTTAAGGAGTAAAAGCATTCCAAAACCTGCCAAAAAGAGCTAGAGAGAGAAAGCACTTTTGGGAGGAAGCTAAGTTTATGTGTAAGATCATACAGCTTTTGTAATTCAAATGTTGAAAAAGAAATAAGGAAGAAATGTTTCCAGATCTCCATTAAGTCTGGATTCACGCAGGCTTACCCAGCTTCCACCAGACAGCCTCTAGCACAGAAAACAGAAGGCCCAGGAACCTTGGGTGGGTACAGAGCATCACTGTGCTGCTTGATACAATCACACAGCCAATGCACAGGCTGTCCATGACTCAAGTTCACGAGTGGAAGGCAGGCGACAGGCAAAGCACAGTATTCTCATAGTGACCCCAGAGGTTGTACCTACACTGTAAAATAAGACATGTAGCCAAAGACTTGGCAGATCTCTTCAAGCTCTGAAGCAGAGGATATTGCAGTGTCAGAGACAGGACTGCAGATCAGAGATGGACCCCTAGGGAAATTTCCTTGCCTTTAAAAGGAAGAGGTTCAAGCAAACATTTTTCAGATTCCAATCTCCTCCTGTGAAATCCTAGTGCTAAAGAAATCACTGGGAGTTTTGCCACGGAGACTTCAGGGGAGTGAGGATTGCACCCCTACTGATTTGAAAGCAAGTCCTTAAAACAACTAGAATACAAACACAAAATCTTGTTATGTCACACTCTGGGCAGACATTTTCCTTCAAGAACTGATAAAAATGTGTATTTTTATACTGAGAAAATATTTAACAGATTAAACTTTTCTTACAGAAAGAAATGCTTACAAGTTTATTTTTAAAGAATAAAATTATATCTGTGCGGTATTTTAAATGAATAAATCTTCAGAGAACCATGTGTTTCACATACAGATCGTGTATACAATACCCCTGATGTTACTGTTATCAGCTCTTGAACAAAAGTTTTAATGTTTGTTACAACATCTTTCATTTCAGATCTTGCATAAACCAGACCTGTGCTTTCCCTCAACTTTACAACTCTCTCCTGGGAGCTTCATAATGTCTGTGTCTGGAGTCCTTTTTGATTTTGGATGAGAAAGGAATGATTGTCCTGGTATAAGAATGAACTTGGTCTCTCCTGGATATTGTCCAACAACACTGCCAGCACGCATGTGGTGGTGATGTATTAGATGCAGACTTTACTGCCTGTCCCTCGGTTCAAGCACTTCCCAAAATAAAGCTTAACTATATTTCAACTACCAATTTAATGTATTTAAGTAGCACTAAACATCAGTAGCACAGAATATTAGCATATTATGGGTTTTCAGTACAAAATGAGATCTGCAGAGTGCCTTCAGTTTTTACTTGGCTTTAAGACATTACAGAAAGTACTTCAAAAATCCTTTAATTCTTTAAGTAATAAAAATTGCAGGAGAGAAAGGGGAAGTTAACTAACCAGTTTTATCTTATTTTTCTGAATTACTTCTTTGTTATCCTTCTGGTACAGCTCCATTTTCTTTTTGGTGTTCTCCACATCCACATTGTTGGTCAAGTTAAATACTGCATAGATATTAGAAAGACAGTAAGAAAAAGGATTAGGTTGGTATGAACAACTATGAAAAAGAAATACTACACTTATGTTTCTAACCCTTCTAGCACCAGATACAAACATCACAATAACAGAATTTGTTTAAATATGCCCTATAAAGCAAGAAACAACCTGCTAAATCACTGCAAACTTCACTGGAAGCCAGCAGAGTTCCTTTAGGTTTATACATGTGTAGGAGAAGAAAGTTTGAGGTTTGCATCCTGTTTTGTCATACTGATAACAACACCCATGAATAATCATAATATTATTTGTAAAACATTGACCTTTCCAAGTAGCAGTCACAGCTAAAAACAGTGATTCCTTTAAAATTAGACTAAACACATACATATTAAGCAATGATAGGAATTAAATCATTCCATTTCATCAGAGTATCTAATGCACAAAGACCATAGAGATTATTCCAATTCTCAAGTACGCAAAAAGACTTCCACATATCTGATAACTTAAAAGTCACCAATGTACAATTACCTTTACTATTAGAAATCTGCAGATGCATTCAGGTTAATAAGTTACATTACATTCTTTGGATGTCTCATAATAATGAGCAAGCAGGGCCAGCCAGCAAGCTCCATGGTTTAGCACAACATTCCCAATTATCTATACACGGCATGGAAGGTACCTCTGAACAGTTTCTATAATCAAAAGCTTCAAAGATGTAGATGGCTTGGATGATCAGTAATTTGATACAAGGCCTGAGCCTTTCACCTCTAGGTCACTGGTTCAACTGTGGGGCAAGTGAATTCCAACTGAAAGCCATTATCACTGGGAAGTTGCTTGGTGACCTCCACCCAAAGTGGATGCTGGGCTGATGCCCATGGCCCTAAAGCTAGTGAAGACTGGCAAAGTACAGCGCCCACATCTTCAAGGAGCTCTGTCACGTGGCTATGATAAATTTGCAAGGGCAGCAGAGAAATTTGCACTTCCATTTAGAAATTCTTTCAAGAACACAACGGCACAGTGACTGCACTGAGTCAAACCCTAAGAAAGGGAAGGAGGTTCTAACGGGAACACCAGCACAAAACTTGGAAGGTTTCGGTTCGTTCTCAGGTTATGTGGCCAAATGAATCCTGGGCACATGCACCACTGCTAAATCATTTCTGTGAGGCTGCTGGAGAGAAATGGAAGGAAGCATCGAGTCTGTGTTGTTACCCATCAGAACAGCACACAGCCTGGCAAATCCTTCTTTCTGGTAACATGGCAGAAACGACCTTGTATGAGGGTTACAGGTAATACAAATCATGAGTATCCTACCCTGACAAACCATTTGAGCGCAGCAACAGAAACAGCGAGAAACCAAAGCTGAGAGCAAACAGGAGCAGGGGAGAAAACGGGGAAGGTGCAAAATGCTACAGTTGTGGGATACAGCTCAGTTCTACAAATCCAGCAGCAGAGCAGCTCAATACTGCCAAAAAGGGGCACATCCTGCTCTTACGTCCCTCACCCCAGGCACAGGGCTCATCCTTTTCCCTGCTCTGACTCCAAGACTTCCTGGATGCTTTGTGGTGTCAAAAGAAACCCTCCAGTAACCTGGCACAACAAAGAGGCTGGACAAGTGCCAGACACTGCAAGGAAAGTAACAGAAATGTACAAACAGGAACAGAAATGCTCTCTTTTCAGGAGTATCGAACCACCACATCACCTTGTTCTCATCAAAAGTATTCAGTCTTTCCTTGAACTGCAGCAAAAAGGGCTAAGCAAGATACAGCTGAAGAAACTCCTAACCTTAAACAAAGAAAATGCTATATTTATTTTTCCCTCTTTTCCAAATAATGCACAATATCAAGAGGACTGACATTTTAACTTAGCCTGGCTCCTAAAACAGCTGAACTCTTCCACCTCCACCCCATCAACCTCAACTCAAGATGTGATCTGAGATGCAGGCTGGTTTTGTGGTTTAAGCATTTAATTGAATCAAAACCTGGGTTGAATTTCCAACTTTTATGCTGTTCCTGGGCAGATTACTTGGCCTCTATGCTGGAGGTATCCCACTTTTAAGAACCAGGAGCAGGGGGATAAAGCTTCCTTTCTCCTATATATAGTCTGCTGTCTCTCCTTACTACATACAGCATCTATCACTGTCATCTTGATCTCTTCTCAGGTGGAACTTCTGAGCACTATTACACAAACAAGCCCTTCAGAGTTCAGCTCCTTGGTTTCTGGAAGCGAGTTACCCATTTCAAATCTATCTAAATTTTGTTCTCTCCAAAAAGCATAACATTTTCCTATTTCATCTCATAACATACATATACTTTCTCATTACAGCAGCTTTTCCTTACTAAAACACACTATTTTAGTGTAAATTTTAGTATTTCAGTGGAGATTTGACCTCCAAATGCCCAGCCTACAGTCCCCAGCTGACAACCAGCTTAATATTTGATTATTATGGCAGAGAAGAATTGTCATGTGAAAATGCTGGCATACAATCAGATCAGAGCTCTGCAATGACAGCAGCTGCACGGGAATGTCAGCACTTCCTACAACTTAAATCCACACAGCAGCTCTCCAAACTCTTCAGTGACGACACAAGAAAGAAATAGCATATGAGACATGCTGTGCTAGCAGGATGCCCAGATGCCACCTTCAGGTGCAACAGGAGGAGCGAGATGAGATGCCAAATGCCTTTGGGTTCCTGAACATCCTAGGTATGTCTCTAAAAATAATCCAGCATTATTGCTGATAGTCCAGATTTTGCAACTATTGCTGCTCGACACCTTCAGGGCTTGGGTTATCATTAATAGGTTCAACCAGCCACAGCCTATGTTTGTAAAACACAAACCATAAGATTTAAAAGTCAGACTGGGGAAAGCAGGCAAATTTTACATGTATGCAGATGTCTGCCCTCCCCTGAGGAGAAGTGGAAAGGGAGGTGCTGAGCTCTTCTTCCTGGTATCCAGTAACAGGACGTGTGGGAATGGTTCAAAACTGTGCCACCGGAGGTTCAGACTAGACAACGAGAGGGTGGTCAAACACTGGAACAGTCTTTCTAGAGAGGTGGTCAATGCCTCAAACCTGTCAGTGTTTAAGAGGCATTTGGACAATGACCTTAACAACATGCTTTAACTTTTGGTCAGCCTTGAACTGGTCAGGCAACTGGACTAAGTGATTATTGCAGGCCTTTCCAACTGAAATAGACTATTCTATTCTATTTAGAACTACTTACAAAAGCAGGTTTATCCTGCTACTTGATACGAAGTAACATTTCCATGTAAGAGATCTGCTTCTGCATCAGCTTTAAGAAAATTTCAGTATCCACCTGCACAGCCACCTTATATGCCCACTTGTTCCGCTTGCAGCAAGGTGAAAGAAGGTTTACCTCTCCTGTTTCCCTGCTGTGGCTGGAAACAAACTACAGGTAAAATCCTCTCAATAATCAAATTTCCTCACCATGTCAGTTCTGCTCTGTCAGTCTTGCTGTGCTCTGTCACTTAAGGATATGGTAGGACACCAGTCAGAAAGATCCATGCTCCCAGCACCCTCAAAGACCAGGGCAGATTTCTCCCACTAAATATTTTAATGCCTAGTGACCAAAGAACATGGGGAAGTTTAGACTGGACATTAGGAAGAATTTCTTCACTGAAAGAGTGGTCAGGGATTGAAACAGGCTGCCCAGGGAGGTGGCTGAGTTGCCATCCCTGGAGGTGTTTAAAAGATGGGTAGATGAGATGACATGGTTTAGTAGGGAGACAGGCACAGCTGGCCTCGATCTCAGAGGTCTCTTCCAACCTTATGATTCTATGATTCTAACATTATCTCAGCCTTCAGCATCTGCTCCTCAACACTGTCGTCCACATTTCACAATGTAAAATATCGAAGAGCTACATTTTGTCACAACAGTGCTAAGACCTGGATGTCTGGATACCAACATCAGTGCCAACAGCCATCCTTTAATAAATGAAAAGGACATTTTCCCTTCTACAAGGAACACACTAGCTGCAAAACAAACCATGCTCTTTGACATGGCATGGTCATGAGTGACCAACCAGCCAGCCAGAACACCTTCCAACATTTTGTAATGCATTTTTCAGGAGCTTCACACATCTTTTCATCTATATTGAAATAACATGAATTCCTGCCATTGTAACATAGAATGGTTTGGGTCAGAAGGGACCTTTAAAGCCCATCCAGTTCCAAATCCCCTGCCATGGCCAGGGTCACCTTCCACTACATGAGGTTGCTCAAAACCTCATCCAATCTGGCCTTGAACACCTCCAGGGAGGGGGCAGCCACAACTTCGAGGCACCAGCTCAGGCTGTCCAACCACACATTTCTTCCTAATATCTCATCTAAATCTCTCCCCTTTCAGCTTAAAACCATTCAGCCTCATCCTATCACTACACTTCCTAACAAATTACAGCTGACAAGTTCATTTTGTACAAAGCACTAAGCCACAAAAAATTATTATTTTTTTTCTCTTCTCCCTTGTCCCTTCCACAAGTTACATGACATTTAAAAAACAAGTATCAAATCAAAGAACACAGTCACTAATACTCAGCATCTTGCATTTCACACAGCTAGGACTATGCAGTATATTTTTATTTGGTTCTCTTTGGGATTAGCTAGAAATTCATTTAAATATAATTCTTCCAAATGTTCCCTTTCTAAAAAATACACAAATACAAATTATAAAACTAGAAGAATCAGAAAGAGTTAAAAAAACCTTAAGTCATATGTTGCACCTACCCTGAAAAAATATTGGTATAGATCTGAATACAACTGGCAAAGCAGATGGCTGGTTTGAAAAGGTTTCAAAGAGAATCCAGACTTATTTTTGTCCATGTTGAAATATAGCATAAGCCGATATAAGAGGCCTGAAACCCTTCAGGGAAAAGAAACAGAAGCTGTTTTGTATTCAACAATTATTTATCTACTTATCCATCTCACATTGGTTGGTTTATAAAATGACTCGCCTTGAGACATCTGTTGAAGTATAACAGGAAGACTATTGTTTTTCTGAAACACTTCATTTTATTTAGGTGAAACTCCCTACTTCTGAAATTCAGCCTCTACAGGGAGACTTTCGCTGCTTTTCAAAACAGCATTCATTATGCAAGTCCACAACAAATAGAACATTTTTCCTACTTACAAAAGAAACAAGAAAATGAGATAAAATTTGAATTAAATGTCATAATAATTTGCCCAGAGATGCAGCAGCACGAATGAATGTCACTCCACTGCAGGACTCAAGTCCATCAAAATCTCCCTGGGTCAGTCTAAGATACTGCAAATTTTCTGAGACTTCTCGTCTGTTCCTTCCTAAGAAACAGTACTGTTAACATGTAAAAATATTTGCTATTCAAATAGCAGGAACATTCCCTCCCTGGCAAAAGAGCAGATGATTACTCTGATGACCAGGTTTGATCTACACTGCTAGTACGATGCTGCAGAAAAAAAAATAAAGTACTAAGTACTAGTTTGTTAAAAAAATATTCCTCCCACCCTGCTACAAACAACTCCTTGATCATCTTCATGAATCACCAGCTAGAGACCAGCAATGGCACAAGAGCAACTGCATTGGGCAGAGAGCTATGAAAGGAGACACATCCACGTCTTCAGACTGCTCAGGGGGACCAAAGGTACTACGGCACCTCTGCTGATGCCAACCTCTGCCCTTGCACTTTTAAGAGGGGCAGGAGGGGCCTGAGAGAGAGGAAAGACTGAACAGGTCCAGGTTCCTTCCAACCAACATTCCTGTGATTATAACAAGATAATTATCAGAAACAAAAGCAAACCCACAGCTAAGCCAGAAAAATAGTTATTAATTAGTTATTAATAATTATTGCTATTTATCCTCAGGTGCCTTTTATTGGGTCAATACTTTTACAGAGAAATACCTTAGCATAGCAATACATGATTGAAATCACTCAGCCCTATCGGTCTAAGAAAGACTACTTTGGCTGGCACCATGGGGTACTGAAATCTTTGTTCTGATGAGATGACTGAAATAGGTCTTTGATAAAGCTGCCCGGTTTCCAGGTGGGTTATTCCAATTGTCAGAACCAGGAATGCCACCCTCATGCACACACATGGCAGAAAAACCCACAAACAATAAACAACACAACCCACAAGTGATCACAGATACTAAAATCCTTTCTATCCAAAGATCACTTGTGAGATAAATGTTCCGAGCAAGACAGCTCATCAGGCAGCTGGTATTGCATAAAGTCTTAGAGGAATAATGAGATACAGGAATCCAAAGGGCACAATTACAGCAGCCTCCTTCCAAGCTGAATCTACTGAATGTTTTTATAAAGTAATCATTACTATTAACAGTTGTGTTGCAGTAATGCCTGGAGGCCTCATTCAGGTACCAGGAGAGCAGTGCCAGGCAGTGCATATCCACATGCTGGGAGGCGGAGCGGAGAGCCTACACACTGGGCTTTTAAAAACTGGCTACAGAGATTCCCTGGGGAAGAAGAAAACCTTGGGGGAAGAAGAAAACCTTGTAGAAAGAGCAAGCAAAATTTGCATGATGTTTAGAGACTGTAACTTACAGCAACACAAAGGTGTAACTATGCCCCTTCTCATCATACTGGCATAGACCTGACTTATTCCAATAGATGTTGTCCATATCTTTCCCAAAGGCAGGTTTTAACTTTTTCACTTTATTTTTCTTCCTACTGTTAATGACAACAAACTGTGTTTACAATGTACTCAAATTGTCCAACTGATTTTTCTTCTGGGCAAAACTCACTTTAAAATGTGGTTTCTATTTAAAGCCTTGTAGAACACATTTTAGCCCAGAGCATTATTTAGTGGCTACATTCTAAACCACTTCACAAATGTGTTTTTTATAATAGAAATCTTAAGAGTTGACTACCCTAATGTTTTCTTGACCCTTCCTTCTCACACTTTTGCTGTACCACCCAACTCTTTTCTTCAAATATAAATCTGTAGGCATAACAATCCTGATATAAAGGGGGAAAATGTGTTTCAAGTGATGTCGTGTATCACATCAATTAAAAGATAGTGCAATTGCTGCAAATGTTGGAGCTGACCTACCTGAAACATTTGGAAGTAGCAGCAGAATCATGCCAGGGTCACATGAAGTATACTTATACAGGATGATTACATTTTGCCTCTGCCAAGCAACTACCTCATTTAATCCCCACAACAACTTAGAAACCCAAAAGAAAACAGGGTAATGCTGCACTTCGACCCTTCCACAGAAAAACTGAAAGTTTGGGGCTGGAGGAGAAAGGGGAAATCTGGTTCTCTGCTCCCTTTCTTCCTAACCTGGTAGCTCAAACAACCAACACCAGCTTCTGCCAACCTGCTGTACATGGCAAAACTTTGCTCTGGATGAATACGCCCTTCCTTTCCCTTCTTGCAACTCAGTTTTTCATGAACACAAATAAGGAGGGAATCCACATACGCACACAAAAATGAAATAACTGCTCTCAGCATTAAAACGTCAAGTAACCATACAGAGCTAAAGATGCCTTTAAAACATGGTTCAGTCATGTCACTCGCAACAGGCACAGCAAAAACAGTGAAAGAAGTCACACTATTGCTACATACCAAAGAACTGTCAGGCAGAGAACTCTGCCCAGGAACACAAGCACAGAGAGCAAGATGTGTGCAATGAGCTTTGTCACAAGAGAAAGAAAGGGGCTTGAATCCTTACCCAAGGTGGTGGTGGTGAATCTAACCTGTCCTCCAGCTTTTAGATCTGTCTGAAGTTAACAGACCATAAATGTTCCCTTCAATGGTGAAAATGACTGACTGCACCCTTTCCTTCTTCTCATCACCCTGGATGCTACATGAAGAAACTAGGAGGTAGCTGGACTTCCATTTAGAATCCTAGGTGGCTCCTACAGGCAGCTAACTTCAATTCCCAATAATTGTATCTATCGAGCATCTTCATTCTGCATTTGCAGAGCCAGCACAATCACTGACAAACTCACTCTTCTTCACAAGGTTACAAAGACCAGCCAAGATTTCTGCTGCTTCTAAACCATTACCAGCACAGGCTCTAATCATCAGAAATTCAACTATGTAATCCAAACGCTGGAGAATACTAACATTCTGCACAAATTGGTATGGTTAAGGCAGCTTCAGGCAATACTTCAGTTCCCTTGTTGCAGATGCTGAAAATCTATGCAACAGCAGAAAGTGGGAAATCTTTATTTACATCAATAAAAGGCAGTTTTCCTTTCCATGAGCACGCGGATTCTTCCAGGATCCTCTGGCTAAGATGCAACCATTCCTTCTACTCATTCCTTCCTTCCCCCGCACCATCCAAGAAAATATACAAACAGAACTACACCCACATCATCTCCTCAAGATATTTGGACCCATATGAGTGTGCCTGGTGTTTCCCAGCCACAGGATTTAGCTCTCCAGCCTCAGCCCTCTCATGCCAACAAAAACATGATACATTACTCACAGCAGTAAGTGTATTGGATACATTTCTACAAAACACCACAGTGTAAAGAGGAGCAAGGGCTCTTCTGAGAAACTGAAGGGGGGTGGCATCTCCATGTTTTCCTTCAAAGCACATTCTCTGCCCCTCTTGTATGTTCTAAGCACCTCTTCTTCCTCCAGGACAAGAAAAAGAAAAGCCTTAAAAGCTCATAAAAAAACAGGAAACAAACCATTTAGGAGTGACTCCTTTGAACACATCCTTGTTTTTTTAAGGAAAATCCATCAGTCCACCATAAATCACAGGTCACTCTAACTAAGAAGAAAATAAACTCTGTTGATAACATTGTCCCTTCCCAAAGGGCAAAGTTCTGCTTCAACTAATCCAAAGAGAAAGAAATCAATGTGTGTTCCTAAACCTTCTCCTTCTGCATAAAAACATAAAATGCTACCACAGTGGTATGTAAGGTCATCAGCTTGAAAGCAACTTCAACTACTATACTTGCAGAAGCAAAAATGATGAAAGACACCATATGGCTTCTGTCACAGTAGATAAAGCTAATGAAGGCCTATAATGAAAATTTCAGTTCCTCCTCTCTTGGTTCAGTCTTTGCCAGTGCAGCACTGTCAATCCCCTGCAAGCCTTTCTTTTCCAGCTATAAAGCAGTACTTCATTTTGAATCCTACTTTTTTCTCTGACAGATAAAATGTTTTACTTATCGATGTCCTACAGTTCAACAAATATGATTAAAAATGTAAAGAAATTAAGTAATTAGATAAACATCTGATACTATGATAAATAGTATTATAGAAAATCAGATACTATCATAGGTAGCTGGGTCAGAAGATAAAAGCCTATGGTCTCATGAGCACAGCCCATCAAAAATGCAAGCATTAAGACTTACCAATTTCTTCTATTTCTTCCAGGAAATCATTGTATTCCTTTAGACTGGGAAAGTCATCCTCTCTTTTATTGTATCTTTGAGAGAAGAAAAAGAAGTATTTATATAACACACAAAGATGAAATTTCAATTCCACAAGGCTCTTGCTGCAAGAATACTATGTATTGATCTACTTCTATCAACCATGTGCTTTATGGCTCCCACAACTGACCAACACACACAATTTTTACAAGGAGACAGATGTGATTGTTTCAGAGGAAGGGAGCCAGATTGGCATAAATCAGAGCCGGTTTTGCCAACTCCTTTTCCAGCATTACAGGTAAACAGGAGCATAGAGGCTAGGATATACTACTTCCAAGCCAGCCCTTCAGTGTGAGAAACCTATTACAAAGGCAAAGACAACAGTAAAATGCACAAGAAAAGCTTCTTGAGAAGTATCAGAAAAGAGAGTTTAGCTTTGTGCCACTGACAAAAGGCATATGTCAGCAGCAAACTGGAAATGCTACACAATCACCTTATTTCATACCAACAGGCCATTCCAGAACTTCTTAATCCAACTTTTGATAGCTATAAGAAGTAAACAGCTGAAGGAGCAACTAGCTAGAACGTGGACAGCCTCTGATAGTCAAAACATGCAGGTCTTCTTCCCCCAAAAATATAAAGCTGAGATCCTGCCTGCTCTGTGGACCAGGATACGTGACAGCTGGCAGTATGAAAATCTAATCCCAAGAACTCAGGCCAAATTCCAATTTGGGGACATTCTTTCTGCGCACTAAAAATTAATCTGGTAAACCCAAGTAGGCCAAGCATTTTACAGTGGTTTCTGTTCTAATGACACTTCATTCTGTGTTTAGTCAACTAAGTTCCACCCTGATTCTTGTAAACTTCAGTAAAGTTCATAATCAAAATTATTACCACTTTCCACATCGGCATCTTGGTATTCAAAGATGCAATTTCCCCACATCGCTGCAACATCATGTGACTTGTTCAGTATTGTACTAAAGGCTGCCAAGTTTGCAATTTCCCTGTGTATTCACTTTTGTACACACAATTCTCTCCAGGTTTCTCACGTTCCATCAGACCCTCTCCTATCAAAACATCAACTGGCTCACTTATTTTCCTTCTAAAATATTGTTTCTTGGCCACAAGGAGCGAGATGCAATTTTAGACCCCATTTGCCTCAATTCCAAAAGCTCTCCAATCTGCGTGACAGACTAGTACCACAAGTCTTATAAGGAAGCATTTCCACTAACAATCGCTGTGTGAAGTACAAAACAATGTGAACCTACCTTCATTTTTGTCCATATTTATTTCTAAGGGAACTGACCTTCCACTCTAGGAACAGGTCCACAGGGAACAAAACAACTGAGGTCCTGTTCCTCGCCCCACTCTCATGTTTACCCCCTCAAAGGGAAAGCAGCTGTAGTCCACAAAATCTAATCACCTCCAGTTAGAAGGCAAGCAACCCTCTACCACCTTCTGAGTGAAGAACCTTTTCTGGTTGGATATTAGGAAAAGATATTATTTACTCAGAAGGTGGTGGAGCACTGGAACAGCTCCCTAGGGAAGCAGTCATGGTGTGAAGCCTGACTATCCTCAAGAAGCATTTGGACAATGCCCTCAGACACACGGTGTGATTGCTGAGGTTGTCCTATGCAGGGACAAGAGTTGGACTCTCTAATTCTTGTGGATGCCTTTCAACTCAGGTCATTCTATGATTCCATGACTCTGCGAAATCTTTGCCACAGGAGGCCACATAAATACTCAATATTTTCTAATGTTAAGCAGGAATCCTTCAAGGCTAAATTGAAAATTCAGCCCTCCGTTGCTGCATACAATCAGATTCTCTGAAATCACTCCATGTTAAACCAAGTCAGGTTTTATGGGTCGTTACTTTAAAGAAGAAATACCACTGGAGGAGTAAATCAACTTTTTAAAAGGGCAATCCATGAAATATTTCCACCTTCTCTGTTTTTAAACCAGTGACACTCACATTTTCAGCACTTTCTTCCGGATTTCCACTTCCTTGTCAACAGCAGGATCATCAAAGAGCTGTACCCTGAAGTTACTCTTCCGCAAGGGGGTATCACACTCATGGCAATTCCCAGCCCCTCTCACAAACAGCAGTTCCACGCAGCTCTCACATCTGTGGGAGAAAGGAAGGGATATAAAAGCAGGTATATGTTTAAACAGTAACTGAAACACAGGACTGTCCCCCTTTTTTGTCATTTACACACACACACACCCCCCACCCATCCTCCTATAATTACACAGTGCATCTCCCCTTGATTTCACTATTTCTTCAGCACCCAACATTGGCACGGAGGCAAGGGCTCTCCATCACAGCTGAAAGGAAACAATCTCAGCAGCCCAAACGCATTTATTTTTCCTGCCCAAAGAACTCAGCGTCTTTGCGAAGACTGAAAGTTAATCCAAACACAATGACGGGGTTTTGTCAAGGGGAAGCTCGTCCACTGACACTGAACTCATATCACACGGACCAGATTACAATATCCTTATTTACTCTGAGCACTAACTTGCTGTATAAAAATCCTCATTTATTTTCTTGATGCCATTCACAGCTCAGGGCACAATTCAGCACAAAGTAGAAATACAAATCTTGCTCACAGTCTTATAACCACCTACTAGTATTACCACAAAGGAGCTGCTGTAACAAACCTGTGCTAAATCCCAGCTAAACACAGACAGAAGACTCAAGATACCATGTTAACCAGTGACCAGCATTACACAGCTCTCCTGTGCCTTCTGTTAATACTTTATGAATTGCACATAAGATATACTTTACACAAAGACCGCATGAAAATAAACCAAAAAAAAAAATTTCTGGTTTTATTTCTTTTGCCTTGATGAAGATTTCAGATTTTAACAAAATGCTTGTTGACCAGACAGTTGGCATTCAACAAAGGATGAACATACAACAACAAAGTCAACGTTAAAAGTACTTGGATACCAATAACATGCAGGTTCCTAGCAGAGGCCACCACCTGCAGCAGCCATTTCCTACTGCCAGGGAGGGAAGGGGGTGTCTATTTATAGCTTTGCTATATTGAAGCCAAAACAGTTGCGCATTAAGGGTTCGGCTGTATTGTACCTTCACAAACCCAGCACAAAAGCTAAACAAGTGAAGAGAAACAATACTGACCTGGTTGCGAAGGATTTTAAACAAAACTTTCACCCTACTGACCCACCCTCAACTAAATTGGTTCCAGTACTTAGGGAGGCAGAGCTGGTCAGAGCCAACCAGTTCTACCCGGCTTCTGCTTTCAAGATTAGAAAGGGCAAAACACAATTGTATTTTACAATGAAAAAAAAAAATTAAAAAAAAAAGAAAATTAGAGTAATTTCACACAAGTAGAACTACAGTTCTGCATCCTGCGCAGCAGCTGCCAACACTGAAGAGCAGACCTTGAATTTACTTGGGCATTTTCCTGCTCCAGAATTCCCATAGTTAGAAAACAAAAGACCTTTAAATACAATTCATCCAAGAAAGGAAAGATCAAACCTTTTAGCACGGCGTCTGAAATTCAGAAGTTACTGGGCCATCAACTCAAGCAATATGTTTCTTGATGAAAATCTTTTAGCTCACTGCTATGGCACAAAGAACACAAAAGGCACGAGAAAAGACAGGGCAGGGAAAGGGTTTTCTCCTTCCTCCCCCAAGTTGTCAACATAAGGTGCATAACAGCAACAGCCTGGGACATAAGGACAATTTCATTGTCTCCTTTGTTCTGGCAGCTCATGTTGTTTGCACATCTCTCAACACAGCAACCAAAGCATATGAAAAAAATTGCTTCTTCCCTATTTTTAAGTTGTAGTAAAGGGAATGTAAAGCTACAGAATTTGGCAGGTGTATCCAAGTGCAGGTGTTTGTAATTATTTTTTTTTATGCTGGTATTGCCTAAGGACCGACAGAATAGGGTCTCCATGTGCAAGATATTATGCACAGACAGTAGCACCTGAAACCACTTCAACCCCCTCCTTCACTAAATTGAAGACATTTCAAGTTTACACAGGACTTGACTATGGTAAAACCCCTTTCATTTGAAAAGCACTTTGTCCAAGTGTTTCAACCCCTTCCCAGAATGGAACCAGTGTTTCTAGGGCTGGAAAACAGCCTTCCACGCAAAAAAAAAAAAAAAAAAAAAAAAAAAAGATAAGTCAACACTTTGCTATGGGAATCCCACATCAGGTGATCGTTCTCATTCATGCACATCCACCCTTTTATTTATGCACACATAATTCCTTCTGAATTCAAAAGGCGTTGTAAGGGATGAGTCAAGGGCACACCTGGACTCTGTTCAAATCCTGCCTCTTCTCCATCTCCGGATAGATTTAATCAACACAGTTAGATCCCAAGTTCACTTCCTAGCAAGCCTGCCCTTCTTGCCCTCACAAATCACAGCCACTTTCCCAGGGATGGCAAACATGTTTGGTCACACATTTCCTTCCGATTCTTGAGGAAGGAAAAAAGCCATCTCCTGAATCCCTCTCAAACGAGTTCTATTGGTTTCGCTGGAGACAGCTAAAGTCAGAACATACACAAACACCCGGAAGGCAGATTCCAATAAAGCTGGATTTAATAAGTTATTTCATGTCTTGAAATAAAGATTTCAAAATGTGACTTGAAAAAATTTTATCTCACACTGTAAAAATTAAACACACAGCATGACTTTTTAAAAAAGAGATGCAGCAATTTATGTGATACACAGGTACCCAACCCATGCAGCAGCCAGACATCCCAGACTGCACAGAGGGACATCCAAAAGCCACAGCTGGCATTACAGAGCTCCCTCATGGCACACAGACCACATCAATTCAGATAATCCTTCTATTTCTTTGCAAGTCCAACTCTTCTCTCTTTGCCCAAGAACAATTTGACTGGAAGCATTACACCATTCCCTGCATCTTTCATTAGCCAACATCATATATGGCTTTCCCCAAATGAGCAAAGCACAAAAACACCTGCTTAATTCCCCTTCAAATCATGGCCAAAACAGGTGCCTTAAATCAGGGATTTTTAACATGCATATGTACATTATACCTAAGTATATAAACTAATGATGACGAATGTTCATGCTTAAAAATCAGGTCTATACATTTGTTCAACCTGACAAGAGCTTCACACAAGGTCTAAACGCACAGTCTAGTGCATGATATCGCCGATTATCCTCTTCACGCTAAGGCTGCAACGCCTCTGTGATCTGTATTTTATTTCACATGTGCACTAAAATCTTTTGTAACCTTCTGGAATTAAGTTTCTATCCTGAGAATAAGTAGTCTGAATGAAGATGTCAATAGAAAATATCCAGGGAGTTACTCATGCATGGACAACGGGAAGACTATTTTTAGTAATGTCACCAACAAATGCAATCACGACACCTCCAGGAACAATAAAGTCTCTTGATCTTCCATATCAGAACAATAAACATCAGTATGCTTATTTTCATGACCACAGACACTAGTTTGATCTGTCTTCTTCTTTTCTTTCCTCCCCATGAAATATTAAACAAATGGCTCGGTCTCTAAGCAGTTTAGAACAACACCACATTTTAGAGGAAAGCGAATAATAAAGCATCTAGATGGGCTGGCACCATCAAGGCACAAATGGCACTACATGCCCTCCTGTCAGTGTCCAAGGACAGCAGGATCGTACTAAAAACACTTTTGGTACCTTGTGGAAAACAAGCAAAGGTTTCTCTACAGAACACATTTAGATATTCATCAACTAAATTACACTTACTGGAACTGAATGTTTCATATAAAATGTCTTCAAAGGGTGCAAGATTTGTGCCCAATCCTGCATTCCTCACACATTCACACACACGCTTCAGAGAAGGATGATGGCAGAGGAATCAGGCCATCGGAATGGATGGCAATGGCTCACAACCCAAGCAGCACCATCAAGCTGTGCTAACTTTTCTAGCTTGGCTGACAAGAAAGCAAACAATGGAAGAGCTATTCTGACAAGCAGGAGTACAAGAAATTCTTTTAAAATTTGGATACTGCTGAGCATAGCAAAAACTTTCAGGACTTCAGATACGGAGCCATTAGTCATTTCAGGGAAAAAAAGGCTTTATGGCTTTTGCTGTTGACTGGGAATATAACAGAATGAATTACTGCTGTTCTTCACAAAGGCTATTTTTAGCAGATATACTTACCGAACTATCAAATATTTAGAATATCTAAGCCCCTCTTCTTCAGCTTTTTTGACCAACGTGTTTCGGTTATTCGAAGTAACACGCAAAACAGATTATCCCATCTACTGTAGAAAAAGGTTTAGTTTAAAAAATTATAATGAAGCTTTCAACATATAGACAAGACCTGAGCCACAAACAAATGGAATGAAAAGAATTAGCAAAAAAACAGGTGTTTTCACTTGTTCCTCAATTCTGATGTCACAGGGAAATTTACTTAAAAAAATGGAATGACTCTTGATTTATGGCAAGGGAACACACAAATCAATGAACAACACATACATAGGAAAGTTTACAGAGAGGCATCCAGATTTTAAATTAGAGTTGTTTGTAGAAGCATTCACAGGATTTTTGCTCAGTTTGGGTTAGACAGTTTTGTGTTCTAGTACAGAGATTCTTGAACTGAGGCAAGAACAGCTCAATTTGGAGCAAGCAGCCGTCAAACCTGTTTATTTCACAACCGTAGTACATTTAGCAAGTCCTCAGAACCCACAGTGGTTTCTGCTACATAGCCAAGAGCTCATCTGCCATGCTCAGTTAGCCATCGCAGGTTTGTTTTCTAGGCTGACAGACTAACCAGCACAGCCTAGAAGGCAAGGCAGGTTCTCCCTAGAACCTGAAGCAATTATGAGCTTTGTGATCCAAAAAGTTGAAGAACTGAGCAAAAGCAATTTTCTTCCTACATTACAGGTTAGGGATCAAAAGCTGCGAAAAGAGAAAGCAGCATGACTGCAATGACACAAAATGCTTCAGAGAGCCTCGGAATAAAGGAGTTTAGGAGATAAGTAGCTCTCAGATGAGAAGGGAGTTGGGGACAGAAAAAAAAAAAAAAAAAAAGTCTCTTCCTTTTCATATCTCAGCTCCAGGAATTCAGGAACCCTTATTCAAGTATTTGCAGAAGCAGGTGCCTATATGTTTTGGGCCATCTCTTCCATGTATGCCAAATACAAGAGGGAGTGGGAAGAAGATACCAATTGCTCTCTTCCTCTGTCCAGATCCTGTGAAGTCCTTCCAATGGGGATTTCATTGTTCTCACCTTGTAAGGAGACAACTTCAGAATGCTCTCAGAACCTTATTTGGCTGAAAAACCCACAACAGGTCTGTTTTCAACCATTAAAAAAACAGGTCTCACAAGCAGCCCACGCACCATGTAGAGATTACAGCTGATTATGACAATAAGACACATCTCTCATTTCAGGCAGAAATCACAACTCTGTCCATCAGCAGATGACAGGGGTTTTTTTGTTGTTACACACTTGAGAGGTTATCTGCAGTTGTCTGCACCTCCTCTCTGCTCAGTCCACAGTAGCATGCACTGCAAGACAAAATCTCAGAGATTACTTTGCTAAAACTTATTTTTTTTAAAAAAAAAAAGTATGAGACTACAGCCTTGCAGGGACATGACAAGGGGGAACAGTTTTCAGCTGAAAGAGGGGAGATTTAGATTGGATATTAGGAAGAAATTTTTTTGCTGTGAGGGTGGGTGAGGCACTGGCACAGGTTGCCCACAGCAATTGTGGCTGCCCCATCCCTGGAGGCTGGATGGGGCTTTGAGTAACCTGATCCAGTGGGAGGTGTCCCCACCCACGGCAGGGGGGTTGGAACTGGATGATCTTTAAGGTCCCTTCCAACTAAAACCATTCTGTGATTCTACAGAGAGTAGATCTTCACCCCTCCCTTAAATAACAAAGCAAACCCAAGTAAAGACTCCGGTACGCTGCCTGTACCTGTACTATGTCAGAATTCAGCATCATCTGCCAAGCTGCTGAGTATACAATCCTTCTTTTAGACTACTTATATCATTTGGGAAAAGGATGCACACACATTTCTGTTTCATTTTGGTTCTGTCAGACTAGTTCTGCTCTGTAATGCCAAAAGGAAGAGGTTAAACAAGCCCAGAAATGTCAAAAAAATTAGGATACACTCAGCCACAGCCAATCCCATGTTCCAAATACCCATACACAGAGTCTGATATACACACCAGTTCATCCCAACTGCACTTGCCAGAAAGAGACCACACCAGGTAGTGGTTGAACTGCAGCCTTGAATGAATGGCACTTGAACAAAAAAAAGTACATACCAGAGTCAATTAATAATAAACAGAAACATTTTCACCACCCATTGTGTTTCAACATCCTCATTACAAAAGCACTTCAAGTGGCTTGGACCTGACAAGAGAGTTTGCAGCAAGCTGAGACTTAACTCACATTTGTCGAGAATATCTGAGCCTTCTGGTTTTTCTTAGAAAAAAAATTAGAGAAGAACCTTTTATGGTATTAACTCCGGGCGTACAGAGAAAATATTTCTATAGGTATTTAAATAAAAGTAGTTCTTTATGAGATACTGCTGCTTAGTTAATTAAGCAAACAATTATAATAACCATGTCTTACAGCACAATTAAGTGAATTTGGTCAAACAACAGAGTAGTACTTGACAGGCCAATTCTTCACACTTCAAGAGTAGCTGTGTGGCATTGTGAAATCAGCGTTTTCACAATAACTGGGCATAACAAAATCCACCGAGAATTTACCCACTGTACCAGAACAACTACTTCAAGTCCATTACCATCTACTGGGCAAACACATGCACTAAAATAATAATTCAACTATGTCAATAACCTTTTTATTATGCTTTATTCTCTTTGAAAAAGAATCTTTGCAAGATTTCAGGGTTCTCAAACATCAAATTAGGTAGCTATCAGGATTATCAGCTTCCCACAGCACACCTGGACTCAAGACACAATTACAAAATTTTCTGTCTGCCCAAAACGCAGAAACTGCACTTTTTTAGACATGATCCAGTTCAACATTGCCCACAAGACAAACACACTTATCATTAGCAAGTGTTAAGATCTCACACCAAACTCCATACAACACATGTTGTTCCCTTCTCCTTCCGTATCACAAAGGGAGGAGGAGGAGCAGGTGCTGATCTCTCCCCTCTGGCAACCGATAATAGGACCCAGCGGAATGGCAGGAAGATGTTTAGGTTGGATATGAGGAGAAGGTTCTTTACCCAGAGGGTGGTGGAACACTGGAACAGCTCCCCAGGGAAGCAGTCACAGTGCCAAGCCTGACAATAGTCAAGAAGCATTTGGACAATGCCCTCAGACATGCGGTGTGAATGTTGGGAGTGTCCTATGCAGGGACAGGAGTTGGATTTGATGATCCTTGTGGGTTCCCTCCAGCTCAGGCCATTCTATGATTATATGGTCACCTTGTGAGAAAGTCCTGCACCGTGGCGTGGGCTGAACTGCCCCAAGAGCTGACAGGTCTTATAAGCTCAAGTATTTTGCGCATTCACTCACTCAGTCTTATGAAACATCTGCACACACCAGAAATCAGAGTGAAAAAAACTAAAACACAGACAACAGAAAATAAATGCTTTTGGGAGCCAAATAGTCACAACAAATCATTTACTTGATCTGAAACAAGGCTTCTATCTTCTGTTCTGTACTTTCAATGTATTTTACGGTGCAAAAACAGCACGAGGAAGCAAGACAAGGAAATGTGGCTATTAGGTAAAAGGGAAAAAAAATTAAAAGGTATTTGTGGCACGATGGGATATCCTGACCACATTACTGAGGGCTTGTCACAAGACACTCCCACATTTCACGTCTAATCTCAGAAAGCAAGAAGATAAAGTTGATAAGACACACATCTGTAAGAGAACCAGGCATATGATCAGGGTTTTCCACGAAAACAGTGGTTTGGGGTCTCAATGGGAAACATGCAAGTGTTTAAGACTCAGAAATAGGAACTTTTACCGACCTTTTGCAAACATACCTATTGAATGGTCTGCAAATGCTGGCTCATCTTTCCCAGCTTTGGGGAGGAACTAAGCCAAACTTCTGCCAAGAACCTAGACTTGTATTTCTCTCAAAGCTTAAAAAGTACATGGTCCAGTTTCCCTAAGCTATTTAAATACAGAGAGAGATTGTGGGCATATGTACACACAATTAAAAACAACTGAAAAAAAACAGTCTGTTGAAGCAATAACTGCAGCGTCCATGTTCTGGATAGCTCTGAAAACATGATAGCTTCTGAGAGCAATGTATAATGAAGAATTGTCCTCTCTTCCACTGAGCTTGCTTGGTTTGAAAAGACTGCAAGAACAACCTGCCATAACAAAGTGCTACGCAGGAGCTTCTGCATAAGTCTCGTTTTATGATAAAAAGAAACAGTTTATTTTATGTCATTTGTCACAAACGAGTGACCAAACTCAAAGGTTAAGACACCAACTCCAACTCTCATGACCTGCAAAAGTCCTAAGAACCTCGAATTTATATATGCAGCCTAGAAACACTGAAACTGCGTTTCACGGAAACATAGACCATAGAATCATAGAAGGGTTTGGGTCGGAAGGGACCATGAAGATCATCCAGTTCCACCCCTCCTGCAACAGGCAAGGACCAGCACCAATGTCAAACAAGTTCCTGCAATCTGCCTTCATGTCGTTGTACACTGTCCTTCCCCCAACTGTCTTCTCCCGCAGCCCAGAAAAGTATTTGTGCAGCCACATGGTTATTTGCTGGGTTGTTTTTCAGCCAGGTGAACTCTACCATCTGGTTCACCACAAGGTTTGCAACTGCTGGTACCAGCACACAGCAGCTGGCAAAGCCGAGGTAGAAACAAGCAACCAGAGTGAGAAAGCTGAAGTGGGATGTTGTCACATATAAAATCCCGGGCAAAGCAAGCATTTCACTATCATGGGAAGCCTTGAATGCCAGACACGTTTACGACTCATTCATTAGAGAAACTGAAGCATGAAGAGATCAGTGCCCAGCAGCACAGGTAGGCACTTTTTGTAAACACCACTACGTACCTACACAACCTTCCAGCTCTGCTCTCAAAGCTGAACTACGAGAACCCTCAAGTGAACTCCAGGTCCCAACAAGTTCAGCAGCCAAACTTCCTGCAGCTTTTAGACAGGTTAGGACATCCCACAAACAATGCTCCCATTCAGGCAGCTCCTACCTGTACACTGACACAAACAAGGCTCTGACAAAGGGAGACACCTGCCCAGGGAGGTAGTGGAGTCGCCATCCCTGGAGGTGTTTAAAAGATGGGTAGATGAGTTTCTTAGGGACATGGTTTAGTAGGGAGACAGGTATAGTTGGACTCGATGATCTCAGAGGTCTCTTCCAGCCTTATGATTCTAGGATTCTATGATTCTTATGCCTGTGACATGAGCACCAGTGCAGCTGGGCTTGCAAAGCAGGGGAAGAGGATGGCGCCACAGCAGGCAACCTCCAAACATCTTAGGCTGATGTAGGATGACATCCTCAAAAACTCTGGCAATAAAAAACCTCCCCAGCACCCAGGACACTCTTTACAAACTGCTTAATAACATCTGAGGTAAGACAACTCAGCTTTAGGAGAAATACTTCCCCTAGAACAGGGCACCTCACCAGTGTCAATGAAAGTAACCACAGCAAATCAAACCTGTAGAGATGCCTGGCATGGCCAGAGACCCCCAGAAAGGTCCTTTCAGTCTGAACTAGAACTCAGAACTAAGTTACTGGGGACAGACACTAGGGTGGGAGAACATAAAAAGCTGACCCTCTCTTCCCAAGCTCTGAACTAAACAGCACCCAATGCTGGCTATTAAAATTTGTTCTTCCCTTCCCTCTAAGAAAGCTTTTATGGCATACCCAGCTATTCTAGCTTGACCCAAAAGTACAAGGAGAGAGAACACGACCCAAAAGCTGTCTGTCATTATTTCAGGGTACCTTAGAAGCTCCTTGACTAACACACCTCTAGAAAGGTGAGTCAAAGCAAGTTACAACACAAGCAATGCAAGAATGGGTGGGAGAGCAGACAGAGGACAAGAAGTATTTTTCAATATTGCTTAAAAAAAAAAAAGGGGGGCCAAAAACATGTCACATTTTTTCAGAATATTTTAAGCAAAGCATATGAGATCACTCTTATTACAAGGCAAGTCCTTCTACTACCGAAACAGCAGGCTACACAATTGAACAAAATAAATTCATGGATTTGAAGTCGCAAAGTCACTGGGAGCTCATCATTTAAAGAGCACCTGGGAGAGGAAAAGACACCCCTCTATCAACATATAGCTCATCATCCCACTGCGAATGTGATGCAGTCATAAAAAGCATGTGCAACCCAAAGATATATTGGAAGAGCTGCCCCTGTCAGGCAGACAGTCACCCAAAGGATGTGAGGAGACTTCACCTGAAGTGAGGTGCACAGTGCAGCTCACTCACACTTGAGACACATGAGCTCACCCTAAAATGCAGATAAGGGCAACTAGGATTATCACAACATTGGGATGATTGGCTTATCTGAACATAAATAGCAGAAAAAGCTGCCTCAACTAATACAAGCAGGTACAACCAGTAGAGTGAAAATTTATACTGGAAATTGTAGTTCTCACCAGCCACAACAGTGACAGTCTAGAACAACATCCAATAGCAGCAACAGGGCAAAATCTAGTTTCAAAATGAATTTTTATAAGCTCACAAGGAGGATTTGATGGCCTGATGGTCTTCAACAGGTAATTAGATTTGATAACAATGAAGATGCCTCTAGTTCTATCTAGAATCATAGAATGGTTTGGGTTAAAAAGGGACCTTAAAGCCTATCCAGTTCCAGCCCCCTGCCATGGGCAGGGAAACCTCCCACCAGATCAGGCTGCCCAAGACACCATCCAAACCAGCCTTAAACATTTCTTAACTACATGCTCTAAATTCTGAACCCTCAAGACAACAAACAGCTCAAGAAAAAAAATTTTAAAAGAGCAGCAAAAAGCCAATTTTGGTGAAGATATTTCAATGTTACATGCATCTTTGAGTACTGTATTTTTTTTAAAGGATGACATGCATGGCACAGATGTTCCAGCATCCGCTCCTGATCATAGCCAAAGTAAATTCAAACCATCAGTCTACATCACTGTCTCATAAATTACCCAGATTCATATACTTTTTATCAATAACCAGTTATCTGGCATAAACCATAATATGTATATGTCTCACAGATCCAAACTTGATTCACTTGCAACAATTTTTTCACCTTGTGGAAAAAGACAGAAGGTAAGAGCACACCACTCTGCTTGTCTTTAATAGCTGATATAATAGCAAACAAAACTAGAAAGTATGCGTTCTCAGTTCTTTTATTTCAGATAGTACATGCAATTTAATATGTAACTTAATATGGAGATAGATTGTACTAACATGTAAAAAAAAATCTTGTGGTAGCAAGCACATATTAGGTGACACGTGGTTCTGTACACCTTGCACTACGCCATGTCTTGGCTCACAAGTAAAACAAGTTTAGATTAATGACTTCTGTGCAGCAAAAGGTGGTGGTCATGACTCAACAAACCATCATTCCCACCTCTTCATCAGCCTGATACAGCCTCAGGGAACAAACTGCTTCCCAAGACTGCAGCCTTTGGAATGAGCTTCTGAATACTAAGGATGCAGTACTATTCTTGCTGTTGAGTTTCCCAAACTAGTGCAGATAACTTTATATCATATCCCACTTCCCTACGGGAACTTCAATTGACTAGGGCATTCTTTATTTCCTGCCCTAAAGCACCATTACAAAAGGACTTGCTAAATCTCTGTTGCCTTTACTGTCACAATTTGAAGAGTTGGATGTCAGAGCAGGAAGAATGACATCTATGCAGTCCTTAAATACCTTACAACACAGTCGAAATTATTCTTAACACTAAGTTGCAGAAAATCTCATCAGAAGAAAGAAAAACAAATGAAAAATACAACTCAATAACATTTTATTGCCATCTTTCATCCAAATACAGTTAATCTTTAAAGAAATAAGCTGGGGCAAGTAGTTTTAAAAAGACAGACTGGCATTTTTTTAAAAAAAAGAAAGAAAATCCCGCTTGCAAAGAATGAAAGGTTTGTGTACTTCTATTTTTGAAAACATGGGGGGAAGAAATGTCTTTGATATGCACAATATGTATTAAAAAAAAAAAAATCTAACAAACAGTTCAGGGCTTGCTGAACAAGTTCACTTCAACACAATCACAGAGAAACATGAGTGTAAGGGACCCTGGGGTCATTCCCTGCATTCCTACAGCCACACATTTAATCTGCCAAAACATCTGCCCCTAAATGTGTCATGGGCTGCAACCCAACACTAAGGTTTTGACGATTCTACTTGTTTTGTAACCTAAAAAAGTTAAAGGCGATGTAGAGAATGAACTCCAAGCCAAGCAAGGCACCTCCTGTTGTCATTGGTGGCTTATTTAGGAGCGTCCATCCTATTCTGGTGCCTAATGCTCATTTGCTTCCTATTGCTTCCCAGAGCTAGCACTTCTGATGCACTACTGATCTTCGTCACCACAAGCACCTTATCAAGCTCTGTGGCTGCAGTCTTAAACTGCAGCACTAACAAAGGCAAGTTACTGGAGTTACAGGTTTAGTTTCGGTTTCTGCAACCCAACAGATTTTATTGCATTTTCTTGAGAAAGCTTTATCTCAGCAATCTGCATTCTCACCTGTGTAAGTGCCAAGGAGATATTCATTAGAAAATCCCAACAGCAGCAACTCAGTTTCCCCGCCTCCCTGGTCTCATTTGGGAATCTCCCACTTCCTGTCAATTTTTTAAGGTCATTCCTCACTCCATTTTCACATAATCCCTAAACACCCATTATCACATCTTTTCTCAGCATGAGATAAAATATACACTGTGCTTCATAAACAGTGGAGACCTTAAGATTATGTTCTCGGTGGGACGTGGCGTGATAAATATTTTAGGGATATCTTGGAATACCCTACAATATACAACATGTGGCCAGTAAAATCACCTCAAGAACAAATATATTTTGACTAATTAACACAAAAAACAAAACTCAAATCCTCCTTCCCCCCCATCCCATGCTGGGCATCAAGGAGGTCTGATTGCAATTTCCTTTTTAAGGGTGGCAGAAATCCTGACCTCCTTGAAGCCTTGTAGGGAACGTTTCATTTTTCACCTTAAATTTAATGATTCAGAAAACCCCACTTTTTCCTCAAGCTTAAAAATACATGACAGTTGCTGGTTTAGTACATTAAACCAGTCAGTGAACATCATGCAAACTTCTTGAAGTTAAATTCTAAGGTCACATTGAATGTGACTACTTTTAGATGAAGGTATTAAAAGCAAGGAAGACCTGTGTCAGCCCTTCATTAGCTATGCTGGCATCTCAACCATTTTCTACAGATAGCAGAGAATGAAAACCCAGCCCTGTTTCAGTGAAGGCAGCTTCACAGGTTATGAAACAGGACTCTTAAGTAAGCAAATACACTACTCACCACAGCAGAGGCAAACCATTCTCCAGAAGCTGCAGTACATTTCAAACAACTCTATCATGACAAAAAAATGGTAATGCATATTCATTCTTTTAACATTTGTTAGTAGGAGAGACAATGAGGAGAACCAGCTGCACAGTGTGGGAACAAGAAGCAAGTCAATGCGTATTAGTGGAGGATGAAAAGGCAAAAGCAATAAAATAATTCTATTATAGCAAAACAAATTATATTCTTGTTTGCATTTGTATTGGTATTTGCTATGCCACAAACCACAGGAAATAGAACACCCTGGTGTCGTTACTCAGCAGCGGATGCAGACACCAGGGGAAGAGACCACTTAGGATACGGGAAGGAGGACACATGGCTGTCTCCCCGCATTGTAAGCTGATCAGGATCGAATTGTTGTCAAACAATTTGAAGTGAGAGAAATATCCACAAATCCGTTCTTCATCCCGTGGATTCTCCCACACATTAACACTAAACAGAGTACAGATTTGTTGGGCATTTGTGTGTGGTTCATTACTTGTATGTGGAAGTATCTTGGAAGAATTCTTTTCGAAAGCCTGTTTTAGCATGAATTCCACCTGCCACCCGCTGTAGAACTGGTCTAACTTACAAAATACTTGTATTCATTCCTAACTCTGCATAATGTTAACTGAAAATAAAAAGTTATCACAATTTCACTTCACTATTTCAGCTGTAAATATCATGCAGAGAACCAAAACTCATCCTTATCCATGGCTGCAGCCTTATGCTGCACAGTACCATAGCCCACTGGTCCCACTGATGAACTAAAAAGCAGCTAAAAACATGTAAGGAATTAGAAACCCAGCCCAAGATTCAGATGATCAGTTTCAAACAATATTGGAGCTTATGTGTTTTATCCAAACATCAGCTGAGAAGCATTCAACAATGCTGCAGGTTCTCTCAAACACCACACTGCCCCATAATTACAGGGGATCGCTGCACGTACTCAAAAGCAGCATTTATTTAGGCTCACAACAGCTGTATTAAAGCCATGTGTAAAAAACATTGTTCCTGCTTTGAGAAACAGTGAACAGTATTTTCCTTATCCATATAAATCACACATTATAAATGCTTGATATTATCTGGTGCCTATAAATCAGTCAAATTAAAACAAATCAGGAGAGTGTACCCTTGAGTGCATATCTCTAGGAAGACTGAAAGCATTTGAACACATAATTTTATCCTTTTTGAATGCTCCTACTCTTAATGCCAGTAACATAATAAGCTTATACACAGTAACGATAGAATTTCTTCAATCCTGCCCCCCTCTCTAGTCAAAATATCTATTTTACAAGGGAATTTTTGATTCTGCAGACCCTCTAAGAAAGCCACAACCACCAGCAAATTCCTGGATGATCAACAAATTGGGGGATGCAGTAAATAAACCCAAAAAGGCAAAAGATGAGTTTTTCAGAAAACAGAGACCCCTCTACTTGCTGAAATTCTGGAGGTGTCCACTTAACACTGACCACCTGTAACCTTCTTGTCTAAAGTAAACCGCGTATGCACAAAGGATAAAATTGTCTCTACTCAAAAATGAGACTCTAAGGAGATCCCGGACTGTGAATTATGTAGTCATTGTTTTACGGAATCATGTATTACTTTATTCAGCTCAATCCTGCAAGCTTAATGCACAAACCCTCCTTGATGTCTGACAGGGATAACCTGGGCAAACAAGGCTCCTGCTAACATGGCTTAGGGATCAGTTCTCAGAATAGTTGTGTAAAATTTGAATTATTCTGACTCGAAAGTGCACGTGGCCCGCATTTGTATAGAATGCTACTTGTCTGCTGAGAACCACAACTGTTCTGTAACATGTTTACACAGACAACTTTTCCTATGGAAGGGTTTGCTTCCCCCTTTATAGATAAACCTAGCATTTAAAAAAACCACGAAGGTCTTCCTCTGGCGCAGGTTGCCCAGAGAAGTCATGGATGCCCCATCCCCAGAGGTGTTCAAGGCCAGGTTGGATAAGGCTCTGAGCAATCTGATCCAGTGGGAGGTGTCCCTGGCCATGACAGTGGGGTTGGAACTGGATGGGCTTTAAGGTTCCTTCCAACCCAAACCATTTTTTTTGATTCCATGATTGTATGAATCTGATTCACTTAAACTGCTGTTACTCACAAGCACAAGACCTTTCTCCATAGTCCTTACAAGATAAAGCCTTTCAACTCATCACCAATATGTATGGTCAGCGCTCTACTTTGTTTAAACCCACACTCCTGCTATTTATAATACAATTTCTGTAAGTTCTCTAAAGTTCTCAGATGCCCATGAACTTAAACCACTTCCTTAACTTTGCAACTTTATTACCTAAAGGGCAATCCAAGCTGCTTCCACTCCCTAAAACCACATGAAACATTTTGGATGGGACTATAAGGTGTGCTACTGTTTACCAGCATTTTCTCCAAGAAACATTATGATGCTACAGAAAAGCCATCATCTTACCTACTGTCACAAAGGACATAAGGCAAGTTTGCTAGTCAAGAATTTAAAAAATGGGATCCAAAAAGAAGGAAGAGATGGGTTGTTTGTGGATACCGAAGATTGCACACTATTGCAATTACTATGCACTTAAAAATTAAACCCTGTCAAGAATCCAGTTACTGGCACAGGTTGCGGCCCATGACTGATAGTGCCATTGCGCAACAGAAGTATTTGAAAAGCAACTACAGCCTTTAACATTTACAGCCTACCCAGGGCAGAAAACATGGGTGTTTTCCTTGGAAAACCCTGTAAAACAAGTTTGGTGACACCTGCTAAGGCACAGATCCAACGTTTAAAGTTAACCAGTCTAACAAAATTCCCCAGAAAAAAACATGCTATGCTTGGTCATGAAAATCAGAAAGATCAGGCCACGTTCCCAAGATGACTGAACGCAACACAGAAAGAAACACATCTCTGTCTGTACTGGTGAAGCACAACCATTACCTGCTGCCCTACCATTACCATCTTTCCCCGGGAATTCAGTGAACTGGGGCAGGGAGGTGTCAGGCCCAAACTGGAACCATCACCCTACTCTATTTGGCTCACCAACTGGGGCTGACAAGGTCATCAGAAATAAATAAATGTGTAAATTAACTCAGTGATCCTAGGGATGAACGTAAGATTCTCCCTTCTTTTCTCTCCTTTTAGGAGTCCTTTACATGTCACCTTATGCTTTGTGCCATAATCACCAGCACCATAACAGGCTGAGTTTTCAAAACCATTTTGGATTAAAAAAAAGAATACATGACTCAGGTGATTTAAAGATGTATATGCTTACTCAGAAGAAAATTCCACCCCAAAATATCACCCCTAACAGCAATTTATATTTTAGTTTCCAGAACTGCCAAGTACTTGGCTGCAAAACCTCCAAGTGATGGAATAGAGGCACCTGTGAAATACTGAGTTTTAAGAATCGCAGAAATCCGCATTTAAACACCCCAAGGAAACTTTGTTGCAGATCTGCAGATCGGCACTCATGTAAATGTAATGTAACCAAATACCAAGATGATCAATTTTCACCTATGATCTGAAAGTGCTCCCATGAAGACTCACTGCCCACAAAGGAGTGTTTTCTGCTGGTCATTCCCTCTTATCTGGTTGCTGAAGACCTTAACAATACTGATTCCCACACTCTCAGTTCTCAGAGCAGCCACCCTCAACCACACAGACACACTCACACTCAACTGCTACCCAGACTGTATATGTGGAATTAAATCTCAGACAAATTTTCACAGGCTTTAAAGGATAAAGTGTTAAAACTGTGGGAACACACAGAGTAGAGGGAACCTAAACATAATATGGTTTAATTGCATAAAGACGTGAAAGCACTAATAAGATAATCATATGTTTTGATTCTGCCTGCTAGGCTACAATTCTCACTCTGGGCGCAAAGTCAAACAGCTCCAACTGTCACTAGCACCTGCATCGAACCCCCACCTACGCAGCAAAGAGTTGACATTGAAAGACAAACCTGTGCGACTTCTGCTCAGCAGCTTTCAGCAAAACCAGACTCCAGCAAAGCTAAATGGTCCATTAAATGGTCATACCAGAAGAAGTTCTTTGCTTCTGACAATACACAATTAGGTCACTTTTTCCATCCCCAAGACACCCATTCAAGAGGCATGTTAAAACTCAATACTTCACCTTAGGTAAGTTAAAAAAGCCTGTATAAGCTGCAAAGTGTTGCTTAGCCATTCTTAGACATAACATGTCAAAATGTGAATATGTTCAGGGCTTTTTTACTGTGAAAACAATCTGGCCCGATCCTTCAGGCAGCCACTACTGGAGAGGTGAGTTTGCTTCATGGTTCTGTGAGAATAGAGGTCTCCAAGAAGGAGAGGAAAGAAAACTTCAGTATCTGGTGGGATTCCAGGAGGTCTTGGATTCAGTCCCACATACTCATTTCAACAGTCCCACAGGCATCATCAGTAAACAAATCCTCTGTTCACTGCTGCTTGCAAGATCAGGCTCCTCAAGACAATGGCCCACTGAAAGCAAAACAAATGAAAAAATGCTACACAGAAAGGAGAAAAGAAAATCAAAGGACAGCTCCAGACATCTGAGAAAATTCTTATGATATGCACAGGATAATTCCCATCTAACTGGAGTTTTCATTTCCCCTAGCGACACAGTGTGGATTGAGGGCTGCCCAAATGTTCCCCTCTGCAAGCAGCCCCAGCAGTAAGGCCACACGTACACTAAACATTGTGGAAAACTCATCAGGAACTACTTTTCACTTGTTCTCTGCTACAGACAAATACTCTCGAGGCTTTGTTCAAAAACAAAGGCTATAAAGAAGTAATAGATTATTAAAGGGAAACTTGAACACTCTTTCAGAACAGTGAGCCTAAACTTGACATAGAACTCAGCACAATAGACTACAACTCTGCTCTGTTCCACTTGGCAATAACAGTAAGGATCTTTCCACCACTAAAAAAAAACTGATATTCTTCCTGTTCTGCAGGACAGACTTGTAAATCATCAAATTCACATACAGCAGAGAAACCAGGATAAGAATTGCATCGCTCAAAGGACTGGTCCAAGGCATGGAGCCTTTCACTCCTTCTTCCGGAGTCAAAAGTGTACGTATTTGGGCAAAGCACCAAAGAATACAGAGACACTCACTTTTGGTTGTCCTTCCTGAAGATCACCCTGCTGTAAAGGTCACAGAGCTGTAAGGTCCTCTGTATTTCATAAGCTGCTGATGCCACCTGGGGAAAATGCGTCAAGCCAGTCACTCCCAGGGCATTAATGTAAACCGGTTACAAGACAAAAGCCTTCCTCAACTTTGAGTAGTGTTTACAAATATGATAAATGTCAGAGTGTGTCCTAGCATGCCAGCTTGAAAATAAGTCAAGCACCTGGCCCTCAGCACAAAAGGCTGACTCACCTGTACCGCATCTGTTATCCTTTAAAAAGACCCCAAGTTTAGCACTCCTGGACATAAAGTGCTTTCAGGAGGCTATGACTTTTCTTCGTCCTTCTCTCCACCTGCGCACACCACAGATCAAAGCTGTGGAACAGCTTCCCAAGCCAGGAGACAAAGATGACTTGCATACATCCTATCACTTTCTGATGCTTGCACAAACACCCTACGCACCAATCCATCTACTCTGCTCCAAAGGGGGAAAGAAAAACAGCAGAGAGATTAAGAGACACAAATACAATCAGCGCTTGCATAAACCTACACTCCATGAAGCTCTAACACCAAAGTTATTCCCCATCTATCCTGCAGCTCCACTGAAAGATAATGCATAAAACTGAGCAAGCACTTGAGCACAAGACATTCTGTATCAGCTAAGTCAGGAGGAAGCCACACTTTTCTTGTTCCCACTATATCCTCACTTCCCCTGCTCAAATTTGATTTTTGAGCCACAGCTAATTCAAGGATTTTTCCTTTCCCTGCAGAGATCTGAGTTGGGACTCTTGAAAGGTCTTGTGGCTCCTGCCAATGTAAACATAGCTCAAAACATAAAAAAAAAAAACAAGAGGAAAAGCAGCTTGATGATGACGGTTGTGATGCATCAAATGTCAAACTTGCTTCATTGTCATTCCCACTACTGTCCAAACAGATTTTGCTTTGTATTATAGAATCACAGAACAGTCTGGATCAGAAAGAACCTTAAAAGATCATCCAGTTCCAACCCCCCTGCTATGGGCAGGGACACCTCCCACTGGGTCAGGGTGCTCAAAGCCTCATCCAGTCTGGCCTTGAATGCCTGCAGGGATGGGGCATACACAACTCCTCTGGGCAACCTGTGCCAGTGCCTCACCACCCTCACAGTAAAGCATTTCCTCCTAGTATCTAATCTAAATCTCCCCTCTTTCAGCTTAAACCCATTCCCCCGTCCCAACCCTGCACTCCCGGACAAAGAGCTCCTCCCCAGTTTTCCTACAGGCCCCCCTTAAGCAATGGAAGGCTGCTATAAGTCCCTCCAGAGCCTTCTCTTCTCCAGGCTGAACAACTCCAACTCTCTCAGCCCATCCTCATGTGGAGGATAAGCAAAATGAAAACCATCACTATGACAAAGTATCATATTCTGCAGTGATCAGCCTGAATAATATTTTGCACCAGCTTTTCATTCACACTGGTGGCAATGCCATTGCTGGTAAATCAAATCCCCCTGCCCAAGCTTTGAAAGGACTATGAAAAGATCTGAACAAGACCTGAACACCCTCCCCACTTCAAGGATGAAGTCGTTTCCTCCCCAGCACAGCTCTTTTCAAACTGCAGCACTTCAAGGAACCCAAGAATGATCCTTTTATTCTCAGGGAAATACACTTTACGTAACATGAAGAGACAGTTCCTTGCAATTTGTTTATGGAAATCCAAATCCAAGCTATACTATGTTTGAGTGAAAGAAAAACAGAGCCTCTGCGTGCTCAAGCTGTCAACTAATATAAACATATTAATTCCCACAGCAGGTATTGGGGAAAGTGCATGGGATCACCTGATTTCAAAGGTTTTCTGTATGGCTGCCACCCACCTACATGGCCACTTTCTGCTGTAGAAATGCTACCAGTGCTCTCCCAGCACAGAGCTGAGCTATCAACAAGACACACACAAGCACCTCACACAGAACTTGATTTATCTATTTTTACTGGTATCGCATATGGCTCCTACAAGTGCAAGGTGGAGTGTAGTCCTACAGTAGCTTATCCTGCTTTTACGTCTGGGCTGCCAGAGTTTCCCAACCAACATTCACATCCTACTGTCTGTAAAACAGCACACGTGCCTGGGAGCAGTGCAAGGAGCTAATGCGACTGGTAACTGATTTAAAATCCTATAATGGATCACCTCCCTGAACTGGCTCACCATTCAGTGCCAGAGAAAGAGGGTAAGGAACACAGGATGGGACAGGCATGTGAAACAGGCAACAACTGGACTTCAGTTGGCTGGAGCCACCACGGAGACTCAAGTGGAAGTCAACCCACACATAGCCAGTAATTTACTTTCTTTTTTAACCACAGCACCACTCATCTTTTCTTCCTGTTGCCTGTAAACATCAAAGGCACGATCAAGGACGTCTGATGCCTTCGTCTACAAAGCATAAAAATATCTTACACCAACAGGACCAGTCACAAAGCTCATATTTGCTAGAAGAAGAGCATGGGAAGAGCCAAACATTTGGAGTGCAAGTAATAACTAAATTGTTGAAAGGGCACAGTCACAGGTGCTTGGCAAAGTGCAACTCTTCTGTTCACAATTCAGCTTAAAAATGCATATACCCAACCTGCACGTGAAGGGGCACAGCTGCCAAAGAGTCTGCAAAGACACACAGAGGACGCACAGAAAAGACACATGGAGAGGGCCAATACACAACAGGTTTTCTCTGGTGGCAAAACAGGCTGCCTATCCCCCTCTCCTCCCTGTATCCGCACTGGTATCACAGGTTGCAGCCCCAAGATGCATTGATATAAATGTGTGTGAGGCTGGGCAATAAAGCCTAACAGAAAAACAAACCAAGAGGGTAAAAAAACCACAAAGCAAGAAACCATGCTCCTAATAATCCCATTCCTTTTGAAACTCTGCTGTTTCTTTTTATACTCAGTTGCCTTTCCCCCATGATCACAACTTCAGTTTTAATCTTCCTTGGCAGCTCTAAGATTACCCAGTGTATTACCTGCCCAAAATACTAGGCTGCATAAATCACCAGCTGTCTATGTGCTCAATGTTGTAATACAAAATAAAACCCCTTAAAAAACTCCAGAACGATACTGCAGAGACAAGTTGAAATGTAATTACCTTAACTAAGGCAAACACCTATTCTGGAACGCTCTGCAGCTAATTCATAGGATTGGCACAGTCTAAGTGCAACACTTTTCATTATGAGGCTCTCAAAAGGCTATTTTTGTTTGCTGTGGAACCAGGTTGAGTGTTTGAAGATGGTGAAGACGGTAAAGAAGTTCTAACATTCACCTAACAGCACACTGTGAAATTTAGAGAACCCTGTTAAACCATGATGGTTCTTCTCATCAGTAAGACAGAGGCAGCAATGCTTTTATATCACAGGAGAAATACAAAGGCATGAAAGGGTTTCGTATCCAGAGACACTGAGCATCACAGAAAAGGAAGAAATCAATGATTCCCTAATTTATTACATATGATTGATAATGCCCAGAAAATAACTGATGAAAGTATTCTCTAAATACGGTACAAAACAGGTCATGCAAGATGAAAAATAGCATTCTACCTCAATAATAATGCACAACCACACAGACAGAGGAATCAAGCTAGGACTGAACAAAGAAACCTTTTTTTTGGCATGTTGTACCTTCTGGGTGCTAAACTCCCAAACAAAGCTTGGAACGTAGCTTTCATCTGCAGTTTACACAAATCTCAAGAGATTCCTGGTAAAAATACTCTAATTATCTTTAAAGAACCTGGAAAAAAATCTGCAGAAATTAGGAAAAGAAAATAAACAGAATTTTATTGAAGTAGTTCCTCCAAACTTGCACAAAAAACCCACACTCTCATCATGAATTGAAGTTGCACTGCTATATTACAGTCCCTAGTCGAAAACCTACCTAGTCAGTGCTTAAGACTGGTAAGTAAAAGAACTGAGGTCACTCAGGAGAAGATGAGGGACAGCTATTTAAGGTCTTTGAACTGTTAATATTTAAATAAATTGTTTTCTTTCCTTTTTTTCTGCTACTTTACTCTCCTGATGAGAGGGGCCTGCGTCCAGCTCTGGAGTCTTCAGCACAGGAAGTACATGGACCTGTTGGGGCAGGTCCAAAGAAGGGCCACAAAAATGATCAGAAGGCTGGAGCATCTCCCATACAAGGACAGGCTGAGAGTTGGGCTTGTTCAGCCTGAAAAGAGAAGGCTCTAGGGAAACCTTACAGCAGCCTTCCAGTACTGAAAGGGGCTCTGGGAAAGCTGAGGAGTGGCCCTTTATCAGGGAGTGCAGGGATAGGATGAGGGGGAACAGTTTTAAGCTGAAAGAGGGGACATTTAGATATTAGGAAGAAAATTTTTACTGTGAGGATGGTGAGGCACTGGCACAGGTCGCCCAGGCAAGTTGTGAATATCCCATTGCTGGAAGTGTTTAAGGCCAGGCTGGATGAAGCTATGAGCACTCTGATCCAATGGGAGGTGTCCCTACCCATGGCAGGGCAGTTGGAACTCAATGATCTTTCAAGGTCCCTTCCAACCCAAACCATTCTACGATTTTATTAAAAAAAACAAACAAACAAACAAAACCCAACCAAACAACAACAAAAAACCACCACACACAAACACCACCACACACACCTCTCCCACACCACATACACCTCTCCCTCATCTCAACCACCTTCAACTTCTACCGTGAACAGTTCAAGCCAAATACGAAAAGCGACTGCATTAGGGCAAACTTCAAATCTACTTCTATCAACTTAACACAGACTAACAGTTCATTTAAGACACGTAAACTATTTGACAGAAAATCAACTGTCAGAAAAACTGATGTACATTTTTTTAGACGTAAAAATAAATAGTATGGCTTTGATGCTAAAAATAACTGTCACATGAGGAGTCTCACTGTTTCTATGGGCTACTTGCGTGAGTGAGGCTACGCTGGCATTCAAGCACCTGATGAGCTGAGCCAGCCTTTGGAAACAAAGGTCTTGTTAACCTGGTTCTTTCATCTGTTCTGCTGCTGCACTGCTCTGCATCCCAGATGCTAGGAAACAAGAATTTTCATTAGAACTTTGGATTTTTAATTAGTCATCATAAATTCAGTAAATACAGAAGTCAGTACACAGTGGAGGCATCTGTCACTGATACATATCTGACAATGCCCAGCACAAAATGCCTAGAGCAGGCTGGGACAGCAAATTAACTCACTTCTCTGCTTCAGGAGACTTAAGACTTACTTGCCCACATCACATCTTCTCCAGTAAGGAAAGAGCCTCCAAAAGTCTTAAAAATCAGTTACAGAATAATTCAGAAGGTAAAAAAAAAAAAGCCATGTTATTGCAGGGACATGTGCAAGGGACTGCGGAAGCAACAGGGCCACAGATGCCACCCAGCCTGCCTGAGAGACTGCAGGCTGCACCGCATTCGCTACCACTTTGCCTGGGCAAGGGCTCAACCCACAGCAGGATGGAGCTGACTGAGATCAGAGGAAGAGCACTCCTGCCCCATCCCCACTGGCTGCACACAACCGCTGAGACCTCGTAAGCCTGTGCTGGTGGCACTCAGGGGGGTTGCTGCTGGTGGCATTGAGAATGCCAGCTCCAGAACTGCACCTCTCAAGAGATGCCAGTCTGAAATGTCTCTTGGTCTGCTCCAAAAGGACACCATGAATCGTAGAATGGTTTAGGTTGGAAGGGACCTTAAAGCCCATCCAGTTCCAACCCACCCCAACACCTCCCACCACACCAGGCTGCTCAAGGCTCCATCCAACCTGGCCTTGAACACTTCCAGGGAGAGGGCATCCTCAACTTCCCAAGGCAACCTGTGCCAGTGTCTCACCAACCTCACCCTGAAGAATTTCTTCCTAATGCCTAATCTAAATCTTCCTCCTTCCAGTTTAAAGCCATCCCCCCTCATCCTATCATTACAAGCCCTTGTAGAACGTCCCTCCCTAGCTTTTCTGTAGCCCCTTCAGGAAATGGAAGGCTGCAATGAGGTCTCCCTGGCGCCCTCTCTTCTCCAGGCTGGACAAGCCCAACTTTCTTAGCCTGTCCTCCTAGCAGAGGTGCTCTAGCCCTCTGATCATCTTCGTGGCCTCCTCTAGACGCGTTCCAACAGTTCCATATCCTTCTTACACTGGGGATTCCAGAACTGGACACGACACTCCAGGTGGGGTCTCACAAGAGTGGAGTAGAGGGGGAGAATCACCTCCCTCGACCTGCTGAAGGTCCAGTGTTCAGTCTCATTAAAAATTGCATACAATTCTGGGCTTGCTACACATACCTGAAACAGTAAGACTATCCACACAATATGCTCAGCATATAGGGACTTGTTTCATTTGTTAGGCTGCTAAAATATGCATAAAACCTTGGGTTAAAAAAATATGCAGGAAACACCACAATTAGCCCTGTGGGTGTAATGCTCCAATTAATGCAAGAACATAAGAACAGTAAAAAGCAATCATGATACTGACATGTGCCGTGCAAGCGTAGCTTTCTCTTGGTACTATATTAAGACATCTTTTTAAAAAACTTCTTAATAGATTAAATAGAAAATTGCACACTGTCAAGAAAGGGGGTGGAGTGAAGAACATTCTCCACACTGCCTTTTGTATTATTACAAAGGCAACACTATGTGTAGTAGAGAATGTTTCTGGTTATTAAATTTTATGTTTCCATATTCAACAGCATCACATCATATATGGCCTTTTCCTGCAATTAATCTACAAAACACAAATTAAATATTAATGGATGAATGTCAATTATGGTTATGCGAAACAGTAAAAGGACTATAAATGAAATGATGCAGATGGAACAGTGTTTTCAGATCATCAAAACAATATTCTAGTGTTAGCATGTTTTCTTACTCTAATCGACAATGTAATTATGTACTTGTAGGTGTTGCTATTGCATTAAATTTGCCAAGCAATACCATATTTTCAGCATTACAATTCACTCCCAGCAAGAAGGAGCACAACAAGCCTTGCTGCTTCTTCCAGACAAACTTAGCAGTGCAACATCATTTGATGCTTCCCAGAAATCTTCAGTTTGAGACTGTCCAGAGTACAGCAGGGTATTTTCACAGTTATTCCTAGGCTATTTCCATCCTCTGTAATTAATTATACACAATTCTACATTTTATTCAGTACGACCAGCTCTCTCACATATCCAAAATATTTTCCCACTATTGTACTTTTTAACTAAGGAGCTAATACTCAAATATGACACTCGAACAATGACCTCACTGCTTTAAGGTCATTCCTTCTGTTTCCAAGACTGATTTTATGAAAATAAAATAAAATAAAGGTCTGAAGCAAAACATTTTTAACAAACTACCAGATGCAGTCAAAAGCCCATATAAATACTAGCTGTTTGACACTCAGATCTACGACTCTTGCTGTGCTTTACCACACAGGTCATCAACGACTACTTTATGAATTGTAAATTACATGGGACGTGCTGTTCACAAACAAATCAGATTTATGGTTACACTCAGTTTTTCCTGTTACCTGAAATTAGAATTAGAAGCTCATTAAATATGAATACGTTTCAGAGAATGTAGAGGCCCTACACTATATTGATGAAAGCTTCATTAAATTTTCAGTGCTATAGCTACTTCTATATTGGTGAGTGAAGGACACAGAGTAGAAAGAAGTAAGTTGGGGCAATTCTCCTTCAGGCAACTTTGCATCTTTCTTTCATCGCTAACATACATATAGATTTTAAAATAAAACGTTGGACTAATTAGGTGTAAGAGAAAGTAATTTTCATCTGTTATAGTCAATGAATGATTACTTTCAGATCAGCATTTGTCTTATATATGTTAATTAATATGTTAATTAATATGTTAATATGTTAATTAAATATCTGATGCTCAAGAAGAAGGGAATCAGTAGAAAGCTCGAAATCAAGTTAAAACGATCAAGCTCATAAAATACAGACACTGTAAGGGTTCTGAACTCACTTAATGAAACAGTCATCTTTTTAAAATATTTGACAACAACTGGAGATGAAATCTTACCTGGCAAACAAAAACCTAACTTCCCATACAAGTAGAAATGTAAAACTACCAAAGTCACACAGTAACACGGCTTTATTTGGACTGCAGAGACTGAAACCAAGTAAGAGATCCATGACAGAAAACAAACTAGATCCAAGCCTAATCTTCAACTACATTTCTGGTACTGTTGTTGGTAAGTCAGGCAATTAACATCTCCATATATACAACACTCATAACCAAGATATAGGGCAGAACATAGAATCAAAAACACAAAAGTGGTCTGATCCCTCTTGTGATCATAAACTACAAAATAAACTTATTATATCTCCACATTAGCCTGGTTTCTTTGGAAATCAGGCTTATGCGATCAAGTTGTTACACAGCTCCTCCCCATCCACTCCCCTCGATATCCATTACCTTGTGTCAGCCAGCTGGGCAGCAGGATAGAGGCTTCGATGTCATGTTATTCTTCTCACAGCCTACACAACACATGGCCTGAGCACTGCATGTTTTCACAGGATGGGTTGGTTTGGAAGGGACCTTAAAGACCATACAGTTTCAACCTCCTGCCATGGGCAAGAACATCTTGCACCGGATCAGACTACTCAAAGTCCTATCCAACCTCTCCTGGAACACTTCCAGGTATGGGGCATCCACATCTTCTCTGGGCAACCTCTGCCAGTGCCTCACTACTCTCAGTGGAAAACATTTCTTCCTAATGTCTAATCTCAACCTCCTACCTTTCAGCTTAAAACCATTCCTCCTCATACTATCCCCGCACTCCCTGATAGAGCCTCTCCCCAGCTTTCCTGTAACCCCTCTTTAAGTACTGGAAGGCTGCTATGAAATCTCCTTAAAGTACAAGGGCTGCTAGGAACCAAGACGTAGGGCTGCTCTTTCCAACTTGTTAGGACTGCCACCTCCTTCAGCCCTCTGGACAGGCAGCACTCAACTAACACACGTGCAGACAATGCTGGTTCATACTCGGCCCTCGTTTATTCTCCTTGTTCAAATCCTGCTTTGACACATGGGTTTTTTCCTCCCTCTCCAGTTTTCTTCGGCATGCATAGTCAGCATTAAATAACTGACCTTCTCAAAACCACCATGAGGTAGTATTATCCCCACATTACCAGATAAGGAAATTAAGCCACTATAATTAACACTTGAAGCATGCCCAAATTTCACATTCCTGATTTGAGAGTGATTAGCACTATATAGGATTTCCTCTGCTCGAAGCACAGCTCCTGCGGAGTGCGAGAGTAGTTGCACACAGCCTGCACTCTGCAGGAAGTCCAGTGGGCACAGCCAGAGCCCTCATGAACCACTGGGCTCCAGAAAATTGTCCCATTCCACGCCAGGACTCTGTAATGCAACTCAAACACTCCGGGTGCTGCTGCAGCCCAATGAAGGAAGGCAGATCTAGAGTGCCAGCATCTCCTGTATCCTTCCTTCTTCCCATGACCAACTCACTTGGATGGAGGCAGAGGCTCCTTCCTTGGCTAATTTACATTTAGACACCTAAACCCCTTCACCCCACATGCAAACACAGATGCTCACTATGCTTACCTTTAATCCTCCTACAGCCACCGTGTCCCCGTGTGTTCATCCTCCTGGAACTTCACATCTTCCTTTATGGTTCTTACCTCGAGTTTTATCTCAGCCTTCCCAGATAGTACCAAGTCCTTCCCTAGCCCAGTCGTCATTCCTTCTCTCAAGTCCTGATGCAGTCATACCCCTTTCTCCAAACAAGTCCCCCTTGTGATCTTTGCTACTTCATTTACAGCCACACTGGAAGACTGGGAGTCAGCCTCCCCTTTTGACTCCACTACATTTCAGAGTTTCGCCAGAGCCATGAGATGTTTCCCAGCCACACATTCCTTGCAAAAGGGAAGGCTCCTTTCCAAAGTCTGTCAGCTGGCAGCAAAGGTTCCCACACAGACCTCGTGCAATTTGAGTTCCCTAACCTTACCCAAGGAACAAACCTCCAAGGGGGCTGTTCCACTCATACATCATTGAGATATTGCCCACATGGAGACAAGTAATTCTGGCCACATCTGCTGCTTCATCCTGTACTACCTTTCCACAAAATCAGGCAGATAGAACAGAAATCAAGGATTTGTTTAGCAAAATTTTAGGCCAGGCTTTGTTGCAAGAGCAGAAAGAAAAATATTCAAACAAATACAGTAATTCTAGACTGACCTCAACAGACAGGTATCTCGCCAGCTCTGAAATCCCTCCAAGCCTGCTCAGCTGATGATGTTCAGAGCAACAACACATCATCCTGGTATTGCCCTCAGTCCTGTTAACCTTCCCCTCTCCCTTTACAGAATACAACCACATCCCAAAACTACAGATAACTTTTCATTTTTCCCCAGAACAAGAGAATCCTGGGGATTTAAAGGCAGCTCCCACCCCCAGTTCACAGCACATCAGTCACAGGCTTATCAGACTACACAATTGCCACGGACAGTCCCTCCCAATGCTGTCCAGGGTATGCAAGGACTGCTTTTCAGCCTTTTAAGCCTGAACACTACTCCCAGAAGAGCCTGAATTCCTTTTATACAATGCTATTCATATACACACACTAATGATTATCTACTCATTAGTTAAACCTATAGATTGGTTTTGCTCCTATATCCCCACAAAGACATCAATTTCTTTTACAGAAAACACATGAGATACTGCAAGTAAGGCTGAAAAAGACATTAAACATTTGTCTGCCTGCACCTGGCTGCGACCAGAGGTCCTCCTTCTTCACTCTGGTTTTGCTAACACCTCTTGCAATACATCTACTCCCAGTGCCAAGCTTTCTTGCCTAATTAGACCTAACGCTTCCCACTCTGGCTCAGCAGTCTGAAGGTGTCAACATTAGCTGAAATTTTGCTGTCTGGGAATATCAGTCCTTCTTTGCCACCCTGGCAGAGAAACAGACAGTCTGGCTGCATTGCTTGGTGTTAATAAAAACCAGGAAGCCAAACCTTCATAGAATCATAAGGTTGGAAGAGAACTCTGAGATCATCAAGTCCAACTGTGCCTGTCTCCCCACTAAACCATGTCCCTAAGGAACTCATCTACTTGTCTTTTAAACGCCTCCAGGGATGGCGACTCCATCACCTCCCCGAGTAGCCTGTGCCACTCCCTGAGCACCCTTTCAGTGAAGAAATTCTTTCTAATGTCCAGTCTAAACCTCCCCTGGCACAACTTGCCAGAATCTGTTGGTTTGGACGGGACCTTAAAGATAATCCAGTCCCAATCCCCCTGCCATGGGCAGGGACACTTTCCACTGGATCAGGCTGCTCAAAGCCCCATCCAATCTGTCCTTGAACACTTCCAGGGATGGTACATACACAGCTTCCCAGGGCAACCTGTGCCAGTGTCTCACCACCCTCATCCTGAAGAATTTCCTCCTAATACCTAATCTAGATCTTCCTCCTTCCAACTTAAAGCCATTCTCCCTCATCCTATCATTACAAGTCCTTGTAAAATGTCCCTCCCCAGCTTTCCTGTAGCCCCTACAGGTACTGGAAAGCCGCTATAACATTTCCCCAGCACCTTCTCTTCTCCAGGCTGGACAAGCCCAACTTTCTTAGCCTGACCTCATAGCAGAGGTGCTCCAGCCCCCTGAACATCTTCTTGGCCTCCTCTGGACCCATTTCAACACTTTCATATCCTTCTTATGCTGGAGATTCCAGAACTGGACACAATACTCCAGGTGAGGTCCCACAAGACCAAAGCAGAGGAACAGAATCACCTCCCTTCCTAGGGCTTGGGAACTCTCACCTCAACATTGCTTCTTAAGAAAAAAACAAACAAACCCACAATACACAACATTCCTCTCTCTGCCCCATCCCACTATTTCCTAACTCTCAGTGAAACCACTTCTATTCCTCTACCATATTAAAGAAATCATCATACTCACATTAAGCCCAGGATTCTGCAAATGCTTAGACAAAAAAATCTAACCTTTGTGCCAATCACTGAGAAAGGACTGTGGGAACGGCAAAAATCATTATCAACATGTTTCTCATTTCACAGCCAAAGTATTTATCAGACCAGATGACTTGCTCATTGTTCCTTTGTCGCAGAGGCATTTTGTTCTCACTGGACTTACCTGCATTCCCCGGGAAAAATCCTGCAAGGATTTCCCAATACATTCTGTCCCCCATGTGTGTTATAATCAAAGGAGGAACAACTTAGAACACCATTTTCAAGAGCATCAGAAAGCATTCTTAGTTACAATTAAAGTCCAATTTTGTCATACACAGCAGCGGTTTCTGCTAAATTCTCTCCTCAGATCTGGTCTTGTCAAATATAGTTCTTGCAAAACATTTTCTAAAAAAGAAACACCGAGTCAATATTATTACAAAATTGAGTTCACTCTTAGGAGTGCTACTTCTGATTTTTATTACAGTCAGAGTGGTCTTTCTGTAAAGAAACATCCACTGTTCCCTGTAGATTATTAAACCAAAGAGGGAATCAGCAACGTGAAACTCCAGTGCCCACCACACAAGCTCAGCACCCTGCCTGTCCCGTATCCTGTTACCATGAGGAAAGATGTTCTTATTTCCTAAATTCCCAACCAGCTCTGAACACTGGAGTACTCAATTCAATTTCCAAAATGCTGACCTAGCTTTTCTTCAGACTTCATTCCTGAAAAACAACCAATACCTCAAAGAGCACACAGACAAATGCAACTTCTGAGCCCTACAAGAGGGCACTTTCAGATCTGCTCTGCTATGAATTTACAATAACGGAGACATGTTTTTCAAAATTAGTAGGGAATATATTTGTTTAATTTCATAAATATTAAATCTATGCATATCGCTTATTAACATAACACAACCACACAGAGGCAAGTCAAATGTCCTCCTTCCTCACAAACTTGTGCAATATTGTCTTCAACTATAATGTAGTAGATGCGATTAAAATAAAAAAAAAGGCAAACCCACCTAATATCATACTGATTAACAGGTTATTGTGTTTGTCTTCTTGCTGAGAAGTACTTCTTTTAACCATAGAGATTTACCACACCAGTTTTGGATTGCTCCACGCTGGACATTCACCATGTTCAGCTTTGCCACGGTAAGCATTTACCCAATAAAAAGGGTTGAGCATGCTTGAAGACTCTTCAAGATGGGCTCCCAAACCCTTTAGCCATTTTCAGGATCCCAGGCAGCCAATTCAGCCAGACTGAATTTCCAGAACCAAGGAAAAAGAATTTACTTTTCAATTTACAGATTGGAAATCCAGGATATAAACAATAGTTTTACTTTTGCCAAGGTTACATCTCAGAGTAGAACCACAACTTAAATTTCCACCAAGTATTTACAAGGAATGAAGAGCAGCGCTCTGCCAGCTTTGCTAAGCAGACAAAAAGCATTACTAAGCAGACACACCAATTGATAGCTCAACAGAGGAAAGATTTTCTAAATATGTCAGTTTAAAAACAAAAGACTAATGTCACTGAAGCATTAACACCGCTTCATCACAAGTGTTAAGACCATGATTCAGAGCCAAATTCAAAAGCAAATACTCATTGTCAAAACTGGATGGCAGAAGGAAATAACCTCTTGGGTATTTCAGCAATGATTTAATCACTTCCCATGACTAACTTGGAGAAACTTCGGAAAAGTAATGGGATGGAAGAAAAGTCCAAAGAGCACCTAATCCTAATTAATAAAACCAGGAATAACTCCAAAAGGACAAATGAGAACAATGACCTACATTTTTATCCCCTACGAAGTCAGGGGAAAAGAAGTTTCTTTCCAAGGGAATACATTCCATTTTAAAAAAAAAAAAAAAAGGCCATTTTGCTTCTCCCTTTGAGGATGCAGGCAGACTACGGTTGTGCAACTATTTCACACAAGCACCAGTTAACCTGACTTCCCATGGCAGATTTGACAAACATTGGCAAAATCCTCCCTGATGGGTCTTCCCAACTCACCGAAAAGAAACAAAGAGAATTCTCTCAGAGATGTAAATTGCTGGGAATGAAACACATTACATTATTTTCATTACTTATCTCCCCAAAGCAAAGTAGGCATTTTAGGACCACACAAAGTTCCTGTTACGTTTGAGATTTTTAGCTATGCGTAGTCCAAATCTGCTTTAGTCCACCAAGACTAGTTATGCTTTACATACAAGTGAGGATCTACCACACAGGAATCTGATTTGAGACGTAACATGACAAGAGCAGCAAGAAAAGAAGCCTAAGGGACAAAACAGAGCACCTGCTCTCCCAGATAAGCTGACTTTGTAAGCATGTAGCTTCACGAAATGGTGCAAGCCAAATTTGCATTGTGCCATGGGAAGGTTCTTCCTTCAGCCCTATTCCTACCTTACTTGTGGACATACATTGCCCCACCTCTGATGTCTGTCTAACCATTCACAAGCCACTCCAACTCCTGTCCAAACACCATCACATCAACCTACCAAAACACTTCTCATTTTCTGCCAGGCAAGCAAACTAGGTCAGCTCCTGGAAGGGTCCAGAAAGCACCAGAGTCTGGTGGCTCTTCTCCTTGTGCCTCTTCTCCTTATGCCTGCTGCCTGTTCCCGAATCCTGCATCCACACACGCATTTCTACAGTTGAACCAGTGCTACCTGCACTGTCAGCACTCATGAGCCTGCACCCCACCTTGGTATTAACAGAAATCCAGTGGCCTAAAAATCTTACACTTCACAGCCAACCTTTACGTTACAAATGACAGAATACAGTATCTCTGCCCTTGGATATCTTGCATTTAAGATATTTTCCTTACCAAATAAAATTCAAATATGTATTTAAGCACCTAATTCCCTCATGTTCACTTTAAAAGTTACAGGTCTGACAGATCCTCGCTGCCTACCTCCAGTTAGACTTTTTCACTCAGACTCACTTGGCTGAAATAGTTTTATGTTATTTTCCACAATCTCCAGGGCTTACCCCCATCTTAGAAGAAAGGCATTTTCTTGAACCACACTGCAGAGAAGAATGCAGCACGAAGCCAAGTGATCCTTTCATTTGGAAGCAGTTTAAACAAGAAGATTCCAAACCTTTTTTTCCAATGACTTGAGCCCCACTCACTGGCATGAGACCCTACTCCCCCAAATTCACCAGGGATGTTCCTACTTCCAACTCCTGGGGAATCTGACAGCCCCAAAACTCAAAATGCTCCTAATATTAAAATAAATAAACAAATAATGAAACCTCTGTTTCTTCATTTTAGCAGCTGTTAGCATCGCAATTAGAGTTCTCTGAGGATGCACTTACCCCCTAATGAATCCCTGGAACAGCCATAACAGGGTGCAGGGCAGATTACAGAATCCCCACAACACAATTCAGTGAATTGATGTCTCCCCTGAGCAACACAAAGCTGGGCCCAGAAATAGTAAGCGTGGTTATGCCGTCTTCATTTTGAAGCCTTATTAACAAATTAAACAACAAACACACACATCTCCCTCTGGGAAAAGGAGAAAAAGAAAATAAGGAGTCTAGACACCCTTTTGTAAGCCTCTTGGGGACAGAAAAAAACACCAGAAAAAAGTTTATAATAAGTTCATTAACAACCATCTAAGGTTGTGGCAATGCACGAATAAACCCAAAACCACCACACTGGCAGCAGGTAAAATAAGTCGGTCAGTTTTCTGTACCTGTACCACTCTCTCCCAGAGACATCACGCACCAGGAAAGACACTTTGCAGAGACAGCACAACTGCTGGCATGACACCAGGGATGAAAGGGAGTTTCTTTGGTTTTGGTGGTCTGCAGGCATCCACATTTTCCTCTGCAAGTCAGGACAGGTCAAAGGTAGCTGGAGCAGCAGGACTGACTCCCAAGAAAGAGCTTTAAATACCAGTTTCCTTCCTCCTCCCTGCAGCAGGACAACACAGCTAAAGCAGCAGCCTCAATTAACTACATTTTTTACCTAAGACTTTGGCATCTGATTGTTGGAGACCATATGGTCCAAGTTTACAGCTAACAATAAATTTCTTTACCCAGTCCTGTTTGCAGTAACAACCTTAACGTTCTCTTGATGCAGTTTTTGGTGGACGCATTTCCTTTCCTCTTTATGTAAGTAAATCAGTGGGATACACTTAACCTACTTCCTAAAACTCAACACAGGCCATGAAATCCAAGCAGCCAGAATAAAAGATAATTCATGGTCTCAATGAAGCCAGGTGGATTACAGCTCCATTGGCAAGCACGCACCTAGCATCTGTACACTCAGAAAGGACATTAGGAATTGCCTGAACAATCAAAAATTGTCATACATGCACAAAGGCTTTTGAATAAATTTGAAAGTCAACTTTTAAAAGAAGTCAAAGCCATCAGTGCACCGTAGAAACTAATGCGTTGCAGAACTTCAACCAAGCACTGATCCATAATTAGACACACTTTTCCCCTGCACAAAAGCATCTTTAAAGCCAAGTATCTGATGCCTTGAACCTCTGTTACACTTTAGAAAAATAAACTTAAAAAGACATCCGTTATTCTTGAACTGAGCATTTCCATACTAAGTCCCATCCTAGAACAACTTTTATCTGCTAATTTATCATCCTCCCTGCTGGTGACAGGGAAGATTTATAGTGGAAAAGGTTTATTTAACATTACTCTAATGCCAAAAACACATGGTATTACACTTTTGGCAATATTGGTCAAGAAGCAATAACCAAGGAAAACAAAATATTAAGAAATAACCCCGCCGAAAAACTATTCCCATAATTGTAGGGCTTGGCATGGTTCCATTGGAATAAACTGCAATGGAAGCCAAACTTGAAGGGTGTTTACAGCCGAGACCCAATGTCCGATTTCATCCTCTCACACTCATCTGCCTGTCCCTTATCTTCACTGCAGCACTGTTATGCTTATCAGTATGCTGACCCTTGCTCTGCCACAAGTGGACATGAACACATTCCAGAGCTCCACTGCCCACATGGGAACTGAACATGGCAAACATGCAGTGTTAGGAGAAAGCCACTATGAGTTGTTCTGATGTAGAGTCAAGCACACTGGCACAGGACAATATGTGAAGGACAAGGAAGGAGAAAGGCTCTCTGCGTAGGTGCCAAGATCCAGAATGAATGAGTCTGTTGGTTGGATCAAGGCGACAGTAAGAGAGAGAAGGGAAGCCAACACAGGTAATCTAACACACAGTCTTTACCTCATATGAGATGAGAAAGATCTAAATTAAGAAAGTGGGGAAGAGAAGAATGAACAGCCAAACCTCCAAAGCACAGGACTTTGTAGCAAGATGAACCTTCACTGCATGCATGTCAAAAAAGAAGGGACAAACAGGACACACACTGCCCAACAAGTGCTCAAAACTTTGTTTATATTGAAGGTGAAAAGGCAGGAGGGGAACTCATACCACAATAAAAGGAAGGCTTTTCTAGTTTCATTCTAACCAAAGAGGGGAAACTGGCTAAGAACATGAAAGTGGAAACAACTCGGCTGACAGCATAAGAAGGCAACTCTCACAATTCTTCAGCAGAGCAAAATAGAGAACCATAACATAAATAAAAGGAACGAATGGTAAAACCACAAGCTATCCGAAACTCAAGAGAAAGATTTGAAGCTTACTGACAAATTACCTTTAATGATTTCAAGTTCAGGAGATTTGGGGAAGTTCAAATCAAATCACTGAAGGTCACAAAATGATCAGCACAGTTAACAAAATAGGAAAGGTCAAAGCATTAGGAAAGAAACTACTGGAAGGCAACACTGAAGGTAATGTGAAAATATTCCTTTGGAACGCCAGTAGGGAAAGAATCTTTAAAGATGCAAAAGCACATGGGGCGTTTCTGCATGGATCTCCATTCCCTAAGACAGATTAACCAACTCACATTGCAGCAGAAGGAGCAAGAACACGAGCTCGAATCAGGGAATGCATTACAGCAATTGCTCCAAACCTCCACAACAAAGTCAAGATTCTGAATTTCCCATGCATATGTATCGGCAAACCTCAAACAGAATGCACGAGAAAGGCAATATGCTTTGGCAGACAAATTAATAAGCTTCCACAAACCTATGGACTACATTCAGGGGTCACAGCATCAGAAGAGTACTTCAAGGTTTTCAAATCTGGTAGCCATGACATTTACCCTTTGAAAATTGACAAAGGCAGTTAGCAAAGATCACCTCCACATTAAGTTCCAGCAGGCTGAAGAAGGGCAAAGGCATCTGGCTCTAAGGAGCAGGAAACCAAAAACACAGGGAAACAAGGACCTTCAGGGTTACTGTCAGTCCCTGGGAAGATGCTAAAAAAATTAGTCAAACAAACTTTCCCTCCCTGAAAGTGTTCAAAGCCAGGTTGGATAGGGTCTTGAGCAGCCTGGTCTGGTGGGAGGTGTCCCTGCCCATGGCAGGGGAGGTTGGAACTACGTGATCTTTAAAGTCACTTCCAACCCAAACCATTCTATGATTCATTCTACAAAATGGCCTATTTCAGCTAATCGAATAGATAAGATCCAACAAACAATTTGTTAAGAACAAACCATACCAAACAAATATAACTTCCTCCAAAGACACAGTAACAATATAAGCAGTGAAACAGTAACTAGAGACAGTATCATTTTGGTTTAACTGGACTTTTGACAGTCATATAATCTAAACAAATACAATACATACTGAAGTACTGAGACATTATTAGAAACGCAGGCCAGAGAATTTATCATTGGTTTGGTCCAAGAGGAAACAGGCAGCAAGCAAATTCACATGGTTCTAATCTTTTATCGTTCTCCACTGTTACAAAAAGTAACTCCAGAGAGGGAAAAAACGGTTACAGAGCAAGGAACTCACTGCAAGCAACTCCATATTTCACTCTGCCTCAGCTGGATTTCTTACATTCGCAAGAAGCATCTTTGGAGATCTCCCAAACAACACCTTTACACAAATTACACATTAGAAAACATCAGAGAGAAAGATCACTTGAAGTCAACAAAGGCTATAAATCTGGGAAAGCTGATGGAGGGACTCTGAATCCAAAGACACTTGAAGCAAGTCCAAAATCAGCTGAAGCATTATGCAGTTTGACAGAGCAAACAGGTAAGAAAATCAGATGTACAACACAACACAGAAGGTGAAGTTAAACACTGTTCTGCCCAGAGATGTATTGTGTGATAAAACACTAAAGAATCTGGGTTTATGCTGAACATAAAGAACACATATCACAGCAAAAAACAGAAAATATGTAAAGACTTATCATCCTACCAAGATGTACGACACACAGGTAACACATGAAACAGTTTCAACTCTGCCTGTTCAGTAAGGACTCAGATGGAGCACTGTGTCCAATTCCAGTGTTCCAGAAAAACACAAACCAAGTTGTAAAAGCCTCAGGAAAAGCAATGAGAATAGCCCACACCTGCATATTTAAAACAAAAAAAAAAAAAAAAAAAAAAATCACTGAAGAGAGAAAACAGAAGGAATGGAATTTCTTAAGTGTGGAAAACACCAAAGAGAAAGCCTTCGAAACATGTGACACGCTCCTGCATAAGAGTTGTACTGAACGCCTGGTAAGGCGTATAAAACATGATAGAATTCTGAAATGCTTAAATTATAACAAAGAAATTTAGATTAGAAAATAGAAGAAGTATTTGCAATGGTAAGAACAGCACAAATTACTGGAATAGATTGCCTAAGAGGGGTAAATCTCCATTATCAACTCAGGCTAGCTCATCTGCTTTGAGAATGTTAGACCTTCCTTCCTTGTGGCTGGAACACGGCAAATTTATGAAAGAACAAATGACAATGACCTCCCCTCTTCCCCCATACTTAGTTCACAGGTGCCTCATCTGAGCATCCAGATCAGTTATTATGAGAATTTATTAACCGTTATTACAGAACAACTTCCGGCATGAAGGCTTTGTAATATCATATGGAAATAATAACAAAAACATAACCTTAAAGGATTATTGGAAGGATGTTACAGAGGAAAAGTGACCCACTTGAACCACATCAAGATGGAGAATCCTTAATTACATCAAAACCAAAGAAATCCAGAGATCCTACTTATACAGTGACTTCCACTTTACTCTTGCACACATACGCTTTAAAGCAGCAGTGCCCAGCTGCAGAGACTCCTTTGCTGGGAAGCTAAAGGAGGGACCAGAAGACCTTGCTATGACCAGTCCGGGCGGGTCTGTGTATCCCTCTTCCAGCAAGCAGCCTGCAGAGATACCCAGCTGGTACAGCCCAGGGCCACAGACATTCACACTGACGTGGTCTTAGGCAAAACATTTGTTAAATGCAGAAGTGCAAACAAGAGCTGGGGGAAGCAGGGGCAGCTCTTGTGCACCTGGGAAGAAACAAGGAAAGCAAGACAAGGACATCAACCTCAAATAACATGTCAGCAGCTGAACCCCATAAAGCACAAAACATGACTAATTTTCTCAACTGAAGCTCAGGTATGAAGAAAGAATATCGAGAACAAAAGCAGGAGAGCAAACTGAAACATGCTGTCGTCCTCTGCTGGAAGCGGCCCCGGAGGAGCCTGAAAGCAGATCAAGACCACTAGCCCTTTGATCTTCACAGGAACAGAAGATAGAAGCATCTTTTTAAAGCTTCACAGCCATGCCTAAATGTGGCTGCTACCTTTTGAACTCCAGCTAACGCTGCACTTTACGCAGCCAACATCGCTGTCACCAAAGAGGTACTCCTGCTGCCGCCCTTTCCAACACCACCACTACCAGATTACCTGCTGCTCTCCCACATGCTTTCCCTAGTGGCAACAGAAGCACTTGCGTGGCCACACAGAACAGCATCAGGAAACCTAACGCTTTTTCATAGAGAATTCCTTCACTCTGCTCACTTACAACACTACATCAGCTTCAGCAAAGCTTTCAGGCTGCGCCTTTTGAATGTAACTCACATTTAGTCTAAAAACATAAAACAGCTCAACACACACATCACAGGAAAGATGAAAATACACAAAAAACAAACAAACCAAACCCCAAATAGGGTTGCTACTGCAGTTCAGGGCTTCTGTCTTGTGTACCCAGTAAGAATTCACAGAGCCTTTAGAACTTCCACAGTAACTAAGGATGATCTCCAGATCTGAAAGTGAGAGAGTTCAGACTATGTATGACTTAAATCAGCTCCAGCCAACGGTAGGAATTACCCAAGTGTTCATCTTAGGGGCAAAAGAAAAATAGTCATGACTCTTATTGCAAGAAAACAGTAAATGACTGAACAACACCACCAGCACGGGTTAAGAATAGGATTTTCAAGCATTCAAACCTTCAAAGCATTCCACATTGAGAAAAATTAACATGCTAAAAAAATAAATCATCTGTTTCCTTTTTTTTTCTTAATTATCCAAGCACAGTGTTAAGTACAAGTGAGAAGCATTAAAGTCTATGAGAAATGTATTTTCCTCTATGCTCCCCGTTTCCTACCCAAACCCTCAGCCACCTTGGCGATTGGAGCTGGTAACTGAACACACCAGCGCCAAGGATTTCAGAGAAGCGAAGCAGATGAAAGCAGTGCTCCAGCCCCAGCCCGAAGGGAACGACTGGAAGCAGCGGACACACGAGGGTCCCGCAGCCACCTGCCATCGCCCACAGAGGTCTGGTAGAGACTCAATGGGCTGGGCCAGCAGAGGTACTGCTCCCCTCGTGCCCCACTGCCCGGCTCCCCCAGCGGGGCAGTCCCTAGCCGGGGTCCCTCTCCCCTCACAGCTCCTCTCCCAACACCGTATCCCTCTCTCGCTCCCTCTCCCGCTACTCCTCACCGTCTCTCTCTCCACACCCCTCTTCCCTCACCTCCCTCTCCCACCCCTCCTCCCAGCCTGCACTCTCCCTCCTTCCTCCCTCTACCTCCTCGCCGCTCCCCCCCTCACTGCCCCCTCTCATCACAGCCTTCCTCTCCCTTTCCTCCTTCTCCTTTCACCTCCCTCTCCTTCTCCTTCCTTACCCCCTCCTTTCTCGCCACCCCCTCCCATCACAGCCTTCCTTTCCTTTTTCACCACTCCCCCCTCCTCACTGCCTCCCCTCTCCCCTCACCTCCCTCTCTCTCCCGCCGCGTCCTTCTCCCCCTGCATCCGTCTTACTCCTCTCCCTCCTTCCTCATCGCCTCCTCCCCCCTTCCCCTCACCTCCTCCTGCCTCCTCCTCACCTCCCTCTCTCCCTTCCTCACTGCCGCCCCTCTCCCCATCCTCCCTCACCACCCCCCTCCCCTTCCTCGCCCACTCTCCCTTCCTCCCCCGCCGCCTCCCTATCCCTCCCTCCTCGCCACCTCTCTCCCCCTCCTGGCCTCCCTCGCCGTCCCGCTCTCTCATCACAGCCTCCCCTCTCCCCCGCCGCCTCCCCCCACTCACAGCGTGTGCCCGCAGACGTTGACCATCAGCTTCAAGGAGGGGTTGCGGTACTTGGTGGTCTTGCACCGCGGGCAGCCCAGGTCATCCATGGCCGTCCCCTCCTCCTCCTCCTCCTCCTCCCCCTCCTCCCTCCCTGCTTCCCCTCCTTCCGTGCCTTCCGCCTTCCGCCACGCGGTGCCGCCGCCAAACGCGCCCGACGGCGCCTCCCGCCGCTCCTGCGCGTTCCGCCCTGCTAACATTACCCGTGCCGGTCCCGGTCCCCGCCGCTGCCGGGCAGAGCCGCACCAGACAGCTCCTGCCCGGCCTTAGGGCTGGGGGAACGGCTGTGCCGGCCCGAGAGCGCCGGTTGTAACGGGGAGGGGGCACTCCTACCTAATGAATAATCGGTAGGACGCGGGAGGTTAATAATAATAATAATAATAATAATAATAATAATAATAATAATAAACCAATAATAATAACAATAATTTGGGTTGGAAGGGACCTTAAAGCCCATCCAGTTACAACTCCCTTGCCACAGGCAGGGACACCTCCCGCTGGATCAGAGTGCTCAAAGCCCCATCCAACCCGGCTTTGAACACCTCCAGGGATGGGGAAAGGCTGTGGTTTGAGCTAAATCAGTGTCAGTTTCCTGACTCTAACTCAATCTCGTCTAAGTAACTTTGTTAACTTCGTTTTCTGAGCAATTTCAAGTAAGGGGGCAGGCTTCTTTAGATAGAACACATCCAGCTGAAAAGAAACTTTACAGAGGAACTTTAGAGAGCAGCGAATGTCTCACCACACTCATCGTGAATTATTTCTTCTTAATGTCTCAGCTAAATCCTCCCCTTTCCAATTTAAAACCATTCCCCTTTGTCCTATCCCTGCACTCCCTGATAAAGAGCCCCTCCCCAACTTTCCTGGAGTCCCTTTCAGTACTGGAAGGCTAATTTAAGATTTCTTTGGAGCCTTCTCTTCTCCAGGCTGAACAACCCCAACTTTCGGCCTGTCTTCATAATGGGAGATGCTCCAGCCCTCTGACCATCTTCGTGGCCCCCTCTGGACTCGCTCCAATAGATCCATGTCCTTCCTGTGGTGACTCCAGAGCTGAACGCAGGACTCCAGGTGGGGTCTCACAAGAGCAGAGCAGAGGGGGAGACTCCCCTCCCTCGCCCTGCTGGTCATATAATTTCCAACAGTTCCACATCCTTCTTATGTTGGGGATTCCACAACTGGACACAGCGCTCCAGGTGGGGTTCCTCACCCTAGGGTAACTCCTGCAGCTCCTCCCTCACCCTGAGAGTTTCAATCCATCCCTCCCCGACCCAGGGAAAATCGCATCCAGATGGCGATGAGGGAAACGGAGACCATGGCATCGAGGTGGTGAGGGAGCACCCGAGCCATGGCATCCAGGTGGAGGTGGGGAAGGGGAGGAGAGGGAGGGAGGGGAGCGGGGCCGGTTGATTGACGGTTGTCGTGGGGACGCGGGAGGCCACGCCCCCCCGCGTCGGCGCAGCCAATGGGCGGGCGCGGTCGGGGCAGCGGGCGGTGGTGCCCGAGAGTGTTGCGGCGGGGCCGGGAGTCACGCTGGGGGGAGCGGCGGAGCGCAGCCCGCCGACACCGCTGCGCCCGAGCCGCCGCCGTGCACACTGGCTGCGTGGCCGGGACGAAACCTGATCGGATAGAGCCGGCCGAGAGAAGAGGAGGAGGAGGAGGAGGAGGAGGAAAGAAGAGGAGGGGAGGGAGGGAGGAGAGAGAGAGGAAAGGGGGAGAGGAGGAGGAGAAGAAGGGGAAAAAGAAAAGGAAAACAAACCGAAATATGTCTTCTGCCTCCCCCCCGGACGAGATCGCCAACACGGTGGAGATCAAGCAGGAGAATGTGATGGAGATACTGTCTGAAGCCGGCGAGGTGCCCCCCGAGGGCCCCTCGGCGGGAGCGCTGAGCCCCCCGCCGCCCCCCCCTGCCCCGTTCCCCATGGAGCACCCGGGCGAGGAAGCAGCCGCCGAGCAGGTACTGCTCCACACGGAACTGCTGGCCAGGAACCACCACGCTGCCTCCTCTCCCTCCTCCTCCTCCTCCTCTTCCTCCTCCTCCTCGCAGACCCCCCTGGCTTTCTCCCCGGATCACGTCGCCTGCGTGTGCGAGGCTCTGCAGCAAGGTGGGAACCTGGACCGACTGGCCAGGTTCCTATGGTCTTTGCCCCCGAGCGACCTGCTACGTGGCAACGAGAGCCTGATGAAAGCCCGGGCGCTGGTGGCTTTCCACCAGGGTATCTACGCCGAGCTCTACAGCATCCTGGAGAGCCACAACTTCGACTCTTCCAACCACCCGCTGCTGCAGGAGCTCTGGTACAAGGCTCGCTACACCGAGGCGGAGCGAGCCCGGGGCAGACCCCTGGGGGCCGTGGACAAGTACAGGCTGCGGAGGAAATTCCCGCTGCCTAGGACCATCTGGGACGGCGAGGAGACGGTTTACTGCTTCAAGGAGAAGTCCCGCAACGCGCTAAAGGAGCTCTACAAGCAGAACCGGTACCCCTCGCCCGCCGAGAAGCGCAACCTGGCCAAGATCACCGGGCTGTCCCTCACCCAGGTCAGCAACTGGTTCAAGAACCGCAGGCAGCGGGACCGCAACCCTTCCGAGACCCAGTCCAAAAGGTGAGGGAAAAACTTTTTGTTTCTTTCTTTTTTTCTTTCTTTCTTTCTTTCTTTCTTTCTTTCTTTCCCCTCCCCGCCCCCCTCTCCCGCCTGCCTTCCCTCCCTCCCTCTCCCGGCTCTTTCTTCCCCTGCAAACATGGCGCTTACCTTCCCTGAGCCTCGTCCTCCCCTCCTTCCCCCCCTCACACACACGGGCATGCGAGCCAGCGCGGAGAAACTTCCCACCTCCCCTCCTCTTCCCACTTCCCACCTCCCGCAGCCCCTTCCCACCTCCCTCCGTGCCTTCCCATCTCCCCGCGCTCCCACTGCCCGTTCCCTGCCGCCCCGGGATCTGGGGGGCTGGGCTGTTGGTTTGTCTGTGCGTTTCCCCCCGTTGTTTGTGTTTAATTGCGGCGGCTGACAGAGTTAATCATTGACGCGGCGGCGGGGGTGTGGGGTCCCGGCGGCTCCGCTCTTGTTTTGAAACCTGACTCGGGAGCGGGTCGGGATCCGGTTGCAGCGGGGCCCGCGGCAGCATCGCCATCGCCGCCGGGCTCCCCCGCCTCCATCTCCTCCGCTGGACCCGCCGCCGCTCGCTGCCTGCGGGGCGAGAGCAGCCTCGCCCAGCCCGGGGCTCCGCGCTCCCCGCCATGCGTCCTTCCCAGAGCTGTACCCCCTCCCGCCCCGTGTGTCCCTCCCGGGGCTCTGCCTCGTCCGTGTGTCCCCCTGACGTGTCTCTGCTTTCTGTCCCGTGTCTCTGACCCCCCGCCTTCTTTTCCTTCCCGGGGCTCTGCCCCCCCCCCCCCCCTTCCCCGTATCCCCCTCATGGTGCTCTTCCCCCCCCCCCCTCCCCCCCCCCCCCGCCGCCGTGTTTGTGTGTCGTGTCACCCCTCCTCCTGGCACTCTGTCTCTTCACACACATACACCGTGCCTGCTCCCCGGGGTTCTGCCTGCCCTGCCCCGTGTCTCCCCACACACACTTTGTCTTCTCGCTCTCGGGACTGTGCCTCCCCCAGCCTCCGTGTCCCCCTCCCGGGGCTCTGAGCCCCTCCCTTTTCCCCCGTGTCCCTCCAGGGACTCTGCCTCCCCCCGCCCCTCCTCCGTTTCCATCGCGGGGCTCTGCCCCCCTATTTCCCCGTGTCCCACCCCCCGTCCCCGAGGGCTCTTCTCCCCTCGTTCCCCATGTGTGCCCGCCCCCCCCAGGGCTCTGCCCCCCTCTTTCCCTGTGTCCCCCCTCCCGGGGCTCTGCCTCACACCCCCCTCGTGTCCCCTTTCTCGGAGCTCAGTCCTCGCTTCCCCCTCTCCTGGAGCTCTGCCCTCTTCTTTCCCCGTGTCCCCCCCTCCTCCCAGGGCTCTGCGCCGCCTCCCTCCCCCCCCCCCCCCCGTGTGTGTGTGTGTCCCTCCCCTGACGGGCAGGTGGAGGAACCCCCCCCCTTCCCTCCCTCCCCGGGAAGGGAGGAGGAGGGAAAGCAGCGGAGGGCCCCAAGGCATTTCTGCAGTGAGGGCGCGATTGTGCGGCCCCCTCTCCGCGGGACACATCAAAGGGCGAGGGGGAAGGGAGGAGAGAGGAGGGAGCGACCGAAAAATGCAGCCGAGGGCGGACCAGCCGGCTACGAACCCCGGGGGGGGGGGGGAGAGGCGGGTTGCACAAAGGCGGGTCCTCCCCTCCCCAGCACCTGGAGGCACTGCGGGCACCCCCGTTCCCGTAGGAACCCCCCTCTTCCCAAACGACTGCAGCCGGGATCACACGGGTTGGCAGCCTGGGCTAGTGGAGGGGTTGCCAAGGTAAGCCCCCTGTGGTCACCCAGGGGTGAGGGAGGTGTCAATCACTACTCCATACCCCACTCCATGAGGTTCCTCCTCGACTGGATGTGTCCTTTCCCAAGACACCTCCCACTTGGCTTGAAATTGCTCAGAGAAGTTGTGGATGCATATCATGGTTTAGCTTTTGGAAAATTATTTAGATGAGACTGAGTTAGAGTTGGGAGACTGATGCTAATTTACTTCAAACCACAGCATTTCCCCATTCCTGGAGGTGTTCAAGGCCAGGCTGGATGGGGCTTTGAGCACCCTGATTCAGTGGGAGGTGTCGCTGCCCATGGCAGGGGGGTTGGAACTGGAAGTTCTTTAAGGTCTCTTCCAACCCAAACCATTCTATCATTCTTTGAAATTCATTTTAAGTGCTTTGGAAAGGCAAAACACAGAAATATTCAGGAAAATTCACAAACTGTATGGAAGCACACAGTCCCCTTCGGTGTGGAACTCCCTGGCACACCGTGGTAATGCCATGTCATCTCTCCATCTTTTTCTGTAGTGAGTCAGACGGCAACCCTAGCACAGAAGATGAATCCAGTAAAGGGCAGGAAGATTTATCTCCCCATCCACTCTCCAGCTCCTCTGATGGTGTTACCAGCCTCAGCCTTCCCAGCCACATGGAGCCCGTCTACATGCAGCAGCTTGGAAACACTAAAATAGCCTTGAGCTCATCTGGTGTTTTGTTGAATGGAAACCTCGTGCCTGCCAGCACCTCTCCTGTCTTTCTTAATGGTAGCTCTTTTCTTCAGGGACCCAATGGTGTCATTCTCAATGGACTCAGCGTGGGGGCTTCGCAGACGGTTACCTTAAATTCACCCAAAACTACATCAAGTGTTGTGAGCAATGGGGTGTCCATTACTGACATACTGTCGTCTTCATCAGAAGATGTTAAGGACTTCAAACTCCTTCAGGCTTCGGTCCCCAGTGCTGCAGCAGCCACCTTCAGTCCCACCAACATCCCAGTCTCATTCCCGGGATTGATACCAAGCTCAGAGGTGAAAAGGGAAAGCATACAAACTGCTGCTTCGCAAGATGGAGGCTCTGTGGTTACTTTTACTGCTCCTGTCCAAATAAACCAGTATGGCATTGTCCAGATCCCAAATTCAGGAACAAATGGCCAGCTGCTGAATGGAAGCATCGGTTTTTCTTCTCTGCAGCTGCCTCCCGTTTCTGTGGCAGCTTCACAAGGTAGAAGTTTTGTGTTTTATGGTAAGAGGTATGAGAAAAAGTTAGGAACTGGCACACATAGCATTTGGAAAGCTGTGGTACTTTTCCTCCAAGGTATCAGGATTCTGTCTGAACCACAGCCACACACAATGCATCAAATAATACCTTTTGCCTTCCTTTGTAACGGGTTATGCTCACGGACAGGCTGTTCTGTGAGGCTGAGCTTCTCTACTGGGCAGAGAAGGAAACTGGGTATTTTACACCCCTTTCATCTTATGCTGCTCTCAGAAATCCGTGGTTGCAGTCTTCACAAATATCTGTAAATTTTACACGTTTCAGTAATTCAAAATATTTCCCATTTGCCACTGAATTCTTTTAATGAGAACATTCGTAAAAGTGTAAATTGAGGCAACTGGGAATTGTTACCGTTGTTCTTGTGGTAGTGGTTTTGATTTTTGGGGGGTTTTGTTGTTTGGTTTTTTGTTTTGTTTTTTTTTAACCAAAGCATTTCACAGAAATAAATTGTAAATTACTTTAGGCACAACAGGACCAAGCAGTTATGCTCCTACATTTCCTCCTGTAATTACAAAAGATTAAACTGCAGGGAAACAACAGAAATATGCAATAGCTTGTAGATACAAAAGGCAAGGGTATTTGGATAAAACTGCCCTCAGTCCAAGGGAAATATGTCATCGCAGGTTCACATGCCAAGTGCGCAGGCTCCTCCCCAAGTTTGCTTTAGAGTTTGTCTTAACATACTGAAGGCTGAAACTTGCGGCCAGCCAGGAAGAATCCTGGGTAATGTAAGCCTAGTTCTGAATCCTTGTTATAAAGCACAACTGAACAGCTTTGTTACTCATTAGCCACAGTATTTTTGGTTATGAAAATCATTAAGCTTGAATGAATCTCTCTAGTTTCAGAAGCTGTGAGTATTGTAATGAAAATCAAACTGTGCTCATCTTGGCCTATTTCAATTAAACCTGTGAAGGGAGTGAATTATTCCCCCTGTTAAAAGTAACCTGGGGAGGAACACTGAAGCCACAGAAACACATTTTAAATGGGTGCAGAGTGATAAGATCCTGAACTGTGGCACTGGCAGTCATTGTTATGTAGTTTAACCAAGATGAAAAAGAGAAATTTAATCTGCATACCACGTGTAATTACAAAAGCCATTTAATCCGTATGCTCCAAGGCATAAACTGACAGCCAGCAAAGGTGAGAGTTCTGTCCCTTAAGTAATATGGAACTATTGTATTTGAGAGACTTAAGATTCATAATGTTCCTCTCTGAGCATTTTCCCCATTGTTAAACATATCATTTTCCACTGGAGAGTGATCCACCGTTGCACTAGCCTGGTGCAGAGAAAAGTCAAGATCAGTATTTGCTGCTTTGATTTCTTTTTGCTTTTCTTAATGCGAGAAGGATGGATATCTGGCTGCCTATTCAAAGTGAAGTGTGCTGCAGGCTATTTTAAGTAAGCTACAGTAAATGATATGACCAGCAGGTTGAGGGAGGTGATTCTCCTCCTCTACTCTGCTGTTATGAGACCTCACCTAGAGTACTGTGTTCGTTTCTAGAGTCTTCAGTGCAGGAAGGACATGGATCTGTTGGAGTGAGTCCAGAGGAGGCCACGATCAGAGGGCTGGAGCCCCTCCTATACGAGGACAGCCTGAGAGAGTTGGGCTTGTTCAGCCTAGAGAAGAAGAGAAGGCTCCAAGGACACCTTTAGGGCAGCCTTTCAGTACTTAAAAGAGGCCTCCAGGAAAGCTGGGGAAGGGCTCTTTATTAGGGGGTGCAGGGATGGGGCAAGGGGGAATGTTTTTAATCTGAAAGAGGGGACATTTTGATTAGATATTGGGAAGAAGGCTTTTCCTGTGAGGATGATGAGACCCTGGCACAGGTTGCCCAGAGAAGTCATGGATGCCCCATCCCTGGGGTGTTTCAGGGCCAGGCTGGGTGAGGCTTAGAGCAACCTGATCCAATGGGAGATGTCCCTGCCCATGGTAGGGGTTTGGAATTGATGAGGCATTAAGGTCCCTTCTAACCCAAGCCATTCTATGATTCTGTCTGTTACTGTCAGGTAACTGTTTACACATATGAGTAACATCTTGAAAAAATCATCATTAATTAATGCAAATGAATAGGGAGCTAAAATATTGCCCACGTGAGAAATGCATCTTCAGTGCTGTTTTAAAAAATTTGTGTGCCTCCAACTGTAGCCTCTTTAAAATTATAATTAAACTTGTTTTGAGAAAGAGAGGTGTGTGAAGTGGGACCTAGCTCCAACAGCCAGAGTATCTCATTTTAGGAATTATTATAATGACAACTTTTGTGGTATATCCAGTAAAACCAAGTTCAAGTCATGTCTGGCCACCGCTTCTTTTTTTTACTATCTATGACATTGCACGAGCAGTGCCACAGCTGTCAGTGAGGGTAGGCAGTTACTGGGTGACAGCACGGTGTGGTGGATGTGGTAGTGTTGGGCTTGTAGAAATACATGCTAAAGCGAGGTGAGAGGCAGTACATCTGAGTGCCTGACAGACTGTCTAGTTACCAGAGAAGGTACTGGGGTTTTTGCTGTTTCATTTACAGTTCGGCTCAGGTAGGTTCTGCCCAGCAGCAGCGGATTTCATGTGACGTGTCTCCAGTTCCCACACACAAGCTGTAGTCTGTCACTGAACTATCTTTAATAGCTTTTCATGTTTCTATTCTTAGATAGAAATGGAGTGGTGGCAACTAGTGAAGGCCAAAGCATGTTCATTTTAATCACATGACCAGGGACTGTTTGCTCCTAAATGAGAGTCTGAAAGATACCTCATATACTGTAACCTTTTTTTTAATTCTTTCTAGAAGCAGTTGCTATTAACTGCTTTTATTTCCTCATACCAATTTTCCTCTCACTTGTTACAAACAACGCTTGTTTTGTATCGTGTGGAATATTAGCATATGTGTGTACTGCAAACATAAAAACAACCAAAGTCTCTTAAAAAAATGCCTGAACAACTCTTTGCTGACTATAATCCGTGTTTTCCTTTCTTTTACTTCCCTTTCGCTAGGTAACGTATCAGTAAATCCCAGCACATCTGACGGAGGAACTTTTACGACTGAGTCTTCAACAGTGCAGCAAGGAAAGGTTTTCTTCAGCCCCCTCACTCCGAGTGCAGTTGTTTATACGGTTCCTAATTCTAGCCAGGCAGTAGGCTCTGTCAAGCAAGAAGGACTGGAAAGAAGCCTTGTGTTTTCTCAGTTGATGCCAGTCAGTCAGAACACACAACTAAATGTAAACATGTCTTCTGAAAATCTACCCAGCGGAGGACTCCAGTCCCTGGCTTCCTCGTTAGTGAATGTAACACCCTCACAAAATTTTTCCCTCACCCCACCAACTCTTTTGAATGCTGCAGAACTGAACTCTGGTATCTCGGAGAGCCAGTCCATGTCATCACCTGTGACCAGTACCTCTACCGTGATATCTATCAGCAACACTAACTATGCAACCCTTCAGAACTGTTCCCTCATTACAAGTCAAGATCTGTTGTCCATTTCTACAGCACAGCCTGTGCTTGGAGAAATTGTTTCTACAAGCGGAGACCGTGTCAGCCACCCCTCTGAACAAGTGCATCAGGATTTTGTCAGAGAGCACAGGTTAGTTCTGCAAGCCGTGCCTGACGTCAAGGATAATTTCTTACCAAGTTCTGAGAGTAAGTCAACTGGCAACTTAATGATGCTGGATTCGAAATCCAAGTATGTTATGAGTAACATGGTTGACACTGTTTGTGAAGAACTGGAAACGGACAAAAAAGAACTTGCCAAACTGCAGACAGTTCAGATGGATGAAGATATGCAAGACTTGTAACTTTTTTTTTCTTGCTTTCTGGTTTAATAGATAAGTCTCCTGTTGAGGCCCTAGCAAGCACCAAGTGGGGCTTTTTTTGTTTGGTGGGGTTTTTTTTTCTTTTAAAGAAAACAGAAGAACATTTAAAGGGTCTGAATTGATGTACAGAGGAGTCTCCAGCAATGGATTTAGGTTCCCACGCTTGGTTTGCATGCAGTATTCTCTTCTAAGCAGCTTAAAGGAAAAAGGAAACGCCAAGGCAAGTACTGAGCAAATGGGTACAAGTTTGGCTAAGAAATACTATCCTGATAATTTAACTAGACTCTCCATAGTACAATATGCTCACAAGAGTAAGTATACACTCCTAACTTTACACCGAAAACAAAAATCTTGCTCCAAAAGTGTAGGAACAATGCAGTTGTTTTTGCTGTTTACTTCTAGTCCATGGGCATTGAGAAATTTTTAAGGAACTCTAGACGATACCTCACCGGCTACTTTTATGTTGTTTGAGGTTAAGAAACAAAACAAAATCATAAACAATATTGTTACTGGTGTGTTTGCTTTTTTCCAAGCAGACTCAGCATTCAAACCAAATACCTATCATGATACACTCACAGGTTTCTAAATGCTATAGCTAGCATTTTGTCAGTGCACCAGAAAAAGCATCATTTGAAACTCTAATTATGCAACTCAGAAGCTTTCTCTCCAGTATGAATGTAAATATTGTTTCAGTTCTTATAAAGGAGACTTTTTTAACAAATTAGTACAATGGATTTTATTTATGGTTTATGTTCCCTTTCACTTTAGACACAATGAATTGAAGAGGAAAACGTTTTCTGGCTGTTTAATTTATTTTTATTGTTTGAGCAGGAAGTAAACATAGTTATTTCTGACAAGGTTTTACTTTTTTTTTAGGTTTTCAAGCAATAGACTGTAAAAGTAAAATGTTAATCACACTGAAACTAGAAAATGAACTCCCAGTCTCACAAACCCAGGAGGTCCCTGTCTCTACCCTCTCTGTCTTAGTGTTCAGGGGGTTTTTGTTTGTTTTGTTAGTAATTTGCTAATTAGTTAAACCTTTTTGTGTATTTTTTACAGAATTCCATGTGCCTTTCTTCCTAGTGGCCTTATCTTTGTTACTAAAGCACAGTGGCAGGAGGAATAAAAACACTGATTTGCAAATATCCGTCCTCAGGGCCAAATCCTGATGCCTTGCTTCTGCAAGTAGCCCTGCTGATTACTGTGCCCTTACTTGCAGGAGTAAGAGGAGTTTTCAGTCTTTCAGTCGTCGTGGGTGATACTTACTAGAGGTGCAGAGAGCCAGTGATAGGTCCTTCTGCACCGCATCAGCAGGGCAGGAGGGGTCCAGAGAGGGACCACAGGCCATGCTGCTGAGAGAAAGGTCTTGGCTCCAGCCTCGGGCAGATGAGCAGGAAAGGTTGGATGGGCAGGCCAAAGAAGGGAGCCCTGTGTTTACGCAGACCGATTGGCCTAATCACCCGTGTGGGAGGCCTTCAGCTGCTGTTCAAGCAAGCAGGCCCTCATCCAGGAGCACGCTTAAGCATGTATTTATATATCTTTCCAGAATAGGCAGCATGGGCACTGACGGTGGGAACTACAGCTGCCCAGAGGGCTCAGGGGAGCAGCCGTGGTCTCTGTCTGGCAGGGGATGGTCCTCTGCCCTTTATGCTGCTTCAGGAACAGCAGAAACAGGTGGGCTCTGGGCAAGTGGGACAGTTCTTACCTTTCCTCTGGAAGACTTGTTGTAGCATGGACAAGCACATCCTTAAGCTTTAAAAAAATAATAAGAATACAGACGTATAAAAATTACATGCTGTTAATCTTTGTGGGTTTGGTTTGTTATTTTTTATTCTAATGTGAATATATACAGTAATCAGAACATGTATTCATCCTCCTCAGGGGCCTGGTCCAAAGCCTTCGGAAGACAATGGGAAATATGTTCATAAGCTTCTGTGGGTTCTGAATCAGGCTCAGGACTAAACAGGATCGCTTGTAAAGGACAGAATATGGAAAGGAAAGAGAATAGAGGTAGCCCATCCCAGTCTGTTTCCATCTTGGCTGTTAACTAGTTTAGTGGAAAGCCTTTGAGGAATAAAGGTTGTTTCTGTGAGCCGGGAGCGTGGCATAGGCATCCTTGCTGTTGTTTTGCACTATATTGAATCCAGCGTGTTTGGCAAGGTGGAACCTGAAAGCAGGGTGCTCTCTGTCTATGCTGCGTGCCAGAGTCTCTGGGGCTGCAGGGAAGAGTGCGGGGAAAGGGAGGAGCAAGCATGTAAGACATGCACTCGGCAGCTGTACAGAGTCCCTGATGCTCTGCAGACAGAAGCAGCCGTAAGCAGTTGGCTGTCCCCATGTGCTCCCCAGCAAAAAGGCTGTCTAAAGTAAGTGCTTTAAAGTGGAGATTATCGCAAGAAGAACATGGAGCTATATGTTCTCCTGGCACAACTTCCCGTGACATTCAGGAGATCTCTGCTTGAGCAGGGAATTGGATAGTCCAGAGTTATCCTCTCCGTTTTGCTTGTTTATTGGTGTGCTGGGCTCCAACATGAGCAATCTGCTTCCTGCCTCTTCTTCACCTGTAAAACTAAGATGATGGTGACAATAACAGCTTTATCTGCTTTGCTTGAATTTGTCCAACCATTTGGAAAACTAGAAGGACCCTGTGTCATTGTCATATTACTGGAGAACATGTGTGTGGCTCCGAAGGAGTTGTTTGGGGCTTAACGTTTGGTCTGTGAAGCTCAGACTATATTTGGAGGCAAGCTAGAGAGTACTTCAGAGCACTCTCTGAGCTGTTGACACAATCTGGTCTCATAGCTGAGAAGACTGTGGTGTTATGCCAGTACCTGTTACTCTCTTTTAAACTTTTCCTCCTTTGCTTTCATTACGTTACTGAGGCTCTGAATTCCATGGATTTGCAGCACAGTTGATGTGAAAACTGTGTGTGCTGTTACAGTGGTGCGTGTCTTGGAGTGTCTGGTACTTCTAATAGGAGACTTCCCACTCTCCAGTGGGAGTGGAGGTTGTACATAAAAGCAGTGGTTTGGGACAAAGTAACATGAATCTATTCTAGTCTTCCAGATATCAAGTAACTTATTTTATTACTATGTTTTACTCTTTCTTTCTCCCACTGAAAATAAGTGTCATTCCCTCCAGGTAACGTAGTTATAACCTCATGTTTTCTGCAGGTACATATGCACAATATAAAGACTCATTGCACGGTACAGTGTTTCTAAAATAGATATTTAAATAGTAGTTTTACTCCTACTTTAAAATAAGGGTCAATTTTTATTATGTGGCCCTCGAGCAAGCAGGCAAACTGCTCTAAATAGACAGTACGCAAAGCCCCAGAAAGGATCTGGGGCTGGATCTTCGGCTGCTGTAAATAAGGCATTGCTCCACTGATTCCCAAGGATTTTAAATGGTGTTTAGGGAATATGGGTGCTCCTCTCCCACATATGCAAGTGGCAGTGAGTGTCCAAGCCCCACAGGCAGTCCTTATTATCACGTTTGTTGTTTAAGTGTATGTATGTCTGCCTGGCATACATATTCCTTCTCCTCCCTCCTTCTCACTTACAGATGAGAATAAAGGATCATTTTAACTTCACATATGTTTGTAACTTGTAAGTCCACTGGAAATCTTACAGGAAATATTGCCAAATTCTACTACTTTCCTGGTCTCAGACTAAGCTTTAAAAAGTACGCTTAAAGTTTAAGCAAACTCCTGTAAAGCATGATGTTAATACCCCTTTGTTCTTCACTACTCATAATTAAAGTTGCCTCTGTTTTGCACAGAGTGTTGCAGAGAACCAGAAATAAGTATATTGAATGCTCTGTCTAGAATATTTGCAGAATTATTCCTGTGGTCTTACCTAAAAGGACATTTCAGCCACGTAAATCATGGATATCTTTCAGCCAGATCCTCGGCTGGGCTAAACTAGCACAGTTCCACTGACTTTCATATCCTTTCGCACCAACCAAGAATATGGTCCATTCATTTCACTGGAGTGGGTCGGGGCAGATTTGGCCCAGTGTACAGTGGCAGTATGAACCAATGCACAAGGCTGACAGTTAGAACAGAACAGTCATGGTCTATCGGAGCATATACCTCTTTCAATTTACTGCTTTACCCTGCATGTGGATTCAGGAAGACGCATTTAGAAAGCTGCTTTACCCAGAAACAAGGCTGGAACTATCTTTATTGTTATTATTTCAGTCCAAGGTTAATGACAATAATGGACAGATTCTGTCTTCAAATCCTGCAAAATCACCTCAATAATTGTTTTCAGTTAAATTAAACAGGGCAGAATTTCACCCTATGTGCACAGTAACTTTTCTGGTAGGTAGATTTCCAGTGCCTGTGCACTTCTCTTAGCAAGGGCAGATGAACAACCAAGAGAGCACATCCCTTCAGCTTCATCCAAAATACATGTGCAGGGCTCTGGGGGCACAAATCACCTCGTGCTTGTGGTCAAAAAGCATCTCAAATCATAAAAAGAATAATGATTTTGTAACTCTGGAAACAAAAATTATGCTTTACAAGCAAGGAGACCTGAAGTCTTCCTGTATCTCCTAGCAGTTATTATCTTGAAGGATATTTTATACCTTACTTGTATGTTTCATATAATTTAAAACTAGTTTCTTGCATTTCTGAACTCAAGGAGAGGGTGAATCCTCTGACTTTTGGGATTCAGAGGATGTTTGTTCTTTTGCTGCATGTACTGTTTGTCCGGAACTAACCAGTTATTTCTGCGATATGGGTTTATTGTGCCTTACAACAAATACGAAACTTAAGCAGAATGTACACATTGGAGGAGGGATTGATCAGAATTCTTTACTGCACTGTTAGATGATGCCGCCCCAGAGTGTGTCATCAAACATATCTGTGCTGAATTACCCAACCAAAGAGATCTAAACTATGTATGTTTGTTGTACTGTAATAGGGGTTTGTGCCTGGACAATTAAGTGTTTTATTTGTATTCTGAGATGATGTGAACTTATTTTTCTAAACACTATACTGAATAAACTTTATATTTATACACATCTTGTGTAAGTATTTCTATTTGGAGCCAATGTCAGGGCTTTGAATTTTGTGTTTTGAAAAGCAATCTAAAGTAGAAACTTGGCTTTTACTGACTCACCATGAAGGTGACAGCAACTGTGAATCCCCGTGCTCACGTGGGTATTGTTCTAAAGCATGCTTAAGCTAGAATGAGACTTTCTGTTGACTTGAACAACTTTTGTCAGACCCTAGCTTTGCTTCTAAAATACTAAACTAAAAACCATAAATCTTCTATTTCATATCAAACCTAGCTATTAAATCTGTATCTCAAAACAAATTTATACCATAATTAAACAGATACTATTGAGATATATTTCCACCTACTAATTAGGGCTAAGTCAGTATTTACTTGCACTCCTATGAAATTGAGATGCTTTCTACCTCAGGGTTTCTTTTTGGGTGGGTGAATGTCTGTTTGCTAAATATATGTTTGTTGAACTTTTTCTTTGAAATGTTACCTTGGTACCAGACTGGTTTGGGCAGACTTTTTGAGAACAGCCTGAAGTTTGTGTTTCCTTGATACCAAAGGATTTAAACACATGGACATATTACTTTAGATCTGTGCTCCAAGTACCAGGATTCTCTAGTTATGGTTTTAATGTCAAAATGAATATCAGGCAAGCTTACTAACCTGTCCAGGTGAGTTTCTCTCACTGAAGCTGTATATACATTTTAGGTTCTTAACAGCCTGCCCACACCAGCAGGAGAACACCCTTTCACCCCTTAAATTTAAATTAGGGCATAGGAAGTAAGTCTGTAGGATTAACTTTTTTGAAGTCAGACCCAGATGCGTTTACCTATTATATTTTTATTTAATCACCAAGGTACTGCCTTTCCTTACTGTTATTCACCATCCCTCCATCTTTCCCACTTATTGCAGCAGCTTCCTGCTCGCTCCTCGCAGCACCCTTGGTTCTGGCAGCAGAGCACAGGGAGCCACCTCCCAGCCCTGGGAGCATCTTTCCCTTCTCCACCTGGGGCTGAGCCACCACACACTCTGCAGCTGCTGGAGTAAATCCAGTTAACCAGGAGCAGCCCTAAGGTAGAGAGAAACAATTGCCTTGTTGCCCAACTTCTTTTCCTTCCCAGGAGCAGTGTGTGTGACTCAGCCTTCCTGTGCGTAGCCCTTTGCCATGCTTTAGTTGTGCCTGAGCAGCAGGACTGTGATAATATTTTCCTGCCCTGTAGATACGAAATTCCTGATCAATCCCTGGATGGCAGCTCTGTCCCAGCTTTGCTTGGAGCAGGGGCTGAGGGTCTAAAGCCGTCCTTCAACCTGGCTGTGAACAGCTTGTCCTCTCGTTTATGCGCCATGACACATCTCAGAGGGGGGAACCACTACTGCTGGATTGGCTCCAGCTGGGAGAGATTCCCGCTGGGAAGGAGTTTCTGGCTGTGCAGCCCCCGCACACTTGACCAGACAAAGTGTAGGGGTTCGAAGGCAACCGAGCAGTGGAAAGTCATATGCAAATGTCAAAATTCTCCCTGAGCAGCCACCCATGCAGTATGCAGGATGAATCATGTCCTAACGGAGCACATTCCTGCTACTTTGGAGGGCTTTGCAGATGTGTTCCAGGTCACCCTGGGCGAGAAAACCACACACAGCCACGGTTACTTCTGCCCTTGCAGCTTGCATGCAGATGGAGAACGGGGGGACAGCACCTTTGGAGGGTGGGCAGCCAGCTCCCTGAGCCCTTGCCTTCCACACAGGGTCTGGGGATGCTGGAGAGACGACCAAGGGCTGCCAAGGCAGTAGGCAGCTCAGCAGGGGTAAAGCTGATAGTAGGGAGGCTCAGCGAGATGGATGGTTTCTCTCAATTTAGCAGGGAGGCAGGCTGGGAAGGGAGGCAGTGTTGGAAGACAGTGCTTTTTATCCTGTATTTCTGGTTGGATTTTCCCCAGTGCCGGATCAGAAAGGAATTTTCCCCCTCCAAGAGGCAGATTTTGGGTCAGAAAAACAAGTTCCTACTATAAGTGCTCACAGCCTGGAAAGCAGAGGTCTCCATACAGGGCTGCATCCCCCATTGTGGTGATCTCTGGCTGCAGAAACCTTTGGGCTGAAGTCTCAGGACAGTATATCTCAGTTATGGATACAGATCACAATTTTAATATAAAAATGCATTTTAGGAGGAAAATGATTCCCAGAAATAGGATTTCAACTGCCAAACAATGTGTGTATAACTGACTTCACACTTAGAGGTGCCAGAACGTTCAGGAATGAGACCAACAATAAAAAGCCAACACACGTGTGAAAAATCTACTACATTAAAGCCAGTTTCAATAAAAATAGCACCTAGTTTGTATGCTGCAGAAGCTGGCACACTCCTGCGAAAGCCGAAGGAGAAAGATAAAATGTTGAGAAGTTGCACACAGTCCAGAGGAAAGGAGCGGTGCTGGAGCAGAACTGATGCTTACTCAATAACTCTGTACAATAGTCTCTTGTGTAAGTACTTTAATTCTTCATCCTGCTACTTCTCGGACAGAAAGACCCGATTTGGAATACTCGAGGCTAATCAATAAGCTTTGTTGTTGCAGCCAAAGTGCTTTGCTATAGATCTTACATTACCCAAAAGGACTCCAGAATGTTACACCACACCATTTTCAACTCTGCAAACTGACAGCCCATTATTTTAGAGCTGGTGGTGTCCCTTATCCCACTTACAGCTGTAAAATGCAGCCCCACCCCCTTCCCCCGGCCTCCACCTCCGAGGAGCTCCCAGTATACAGAAATAAAATTCATCTCAGTTGGGAGGGGAGCGAATCGCCCGGGGCGCTGCTGGCAGCAGTGGCAGGGCCAGGTTGCAAAGCCAGATCTCTGCCTCCCCCTGTTGCTTTCCCCACTGGCTCCCGGAGCCGATCCAGCTCCAATGCAATGCCCCCTGACAGCAGCAGGAGGACTTGCTGCTTACACCAAAGCTGAGATTGCTTCATTCATTTATTTATTACGTTTACAGCCAACCTTCTGATGCCGACCGATAGCGACATCAGCCTCCAGCAAAGACCCAAGCCTGCAAACACTCAGACTCCAGAGGAGCCACTCCTGCCTGAATCACCCCAGCAGGGTGATGCACACGCGGGCCCAAAAGGACTGTGACACTTCCACATGAAGGCAATCCGAGAAAGGTTTGAATCATCTCCCAAGTCCGATGAGCTGAGGGAGAGAGATGCTCATGGTTGGCGAGGATGGGTTAGTCCAGGGCCTGAGATATGCATGTTCCCACGTGTTCTAAGCCAGTGGTTTCTTAAAACAATAAAATAAGAACAAAGGACAAGTAAGAGCCTACCCATGTTCTAGGAGGATGCTGGGGAAGATGCTGCCCCATCCCCGGAGGTGTTCAAGACCAGGTTGGATGAGGCTTTGAGCAATCTGATCCAGTGGAAATTGTCCCTGCTCATGGTACGGAGGTTGGAACTGGATGAGCTTTAAGGTCCCTTCCAACACGAACTATTCTGTGATTCTCTTCTATGATTTTGCTGTTTACTGCTGCCTAAGCAAACATGGGTGGGCAAGGAAATCAGAAGCCTATTCTGGAAGGCTTCTCTATACCAACACATGCACATTTGCAACAGACATAAGAATATATAGGTTGTCTCTGTTAAAAACCATTCTGTTGTGTGTTGTGGTTGCAGGTAGAAGTGAGCACTGACCAGATTAAGACTCTCAAAGAAAAAAAAAAGGCATTCTTTGAGTTTCACTCTGAAGTTGCAGAAGAGGCAGCCTCTGTTCCCTCTTGCAGGCAACATATAAAAAATCTCGGTCCCAAAACTTGACGAGTGAACCAGTTTGAGGCTTAAAATCCCTGGATGGGTGCAGATTCCTGGCCTGCAGCAGTACAAGAGTGTATTATCCCCTGTCTCAGAGCTGGTGGCAGAACAGCAGAGCCAGCAGGGGTTAACTGCCCCATTAGTGCCCTGCTTGGAGGAGACCCGTGCTCCAGCAATATCAATAAGGGAGCTGCAAAATCTAGGGGTACAATATCATCCGCATGTGGAGGGGTTTACACCCTGCTTAGGGAATGACATTAACTTCCTGAAGGCTACTATAGTCCTCCTCCTCTTGCCTATGAACATAATAATATTCTTCCCAGAGCTTCAGAACTAATTGTTCATAGTGTTTCTGCTTCTTACAAGCCCTACAAGGCTTGATCTCCCTCAGATTTGGTAAGAAGGCAGCCAATGCTAGAGAAATAAGACACGTGTGCATGGGCTGGGTGAAGCACCACAGCAGGTCCACCCTCCAGGTCAGCGAGCACCAAGTGTTTCAGCTGAGCCCCCATGGCATCTTCCCCACGGCATCTTCCTAGAACATGGGAGAACATTCCAGGAGAGTGTTTAGGGGCTGCTCTCATTTACCATCTGCCCCATAGCTCCTCAACCCTGAAAACCTCTGCAATATGAGGGAGGTAGGACACAGGACATCCAAAACAACAATATCTGGAAGCTGGCTGCCGACAGCAACTTATTTCCAGGTGTTGCTTTATTAAGAGTCCAGGCTGCCTGGAAGCACTCCTGGGAGCACGGGACATGCTGCACATACCAGGCATGGTCTCTTTGCACTGGCCAGCAATGCTGCAGGAGGCCTCGTCCCACGATGGAGATCAGGCTGTGCCAGCCAGCCCTCGCCAGGCTTGGCTAGGGCAATGCTGACGATTTACTGGCCTGGTAGAGGGGTGCCAGGTGGACCTTCCGCTATGCACGACATAGGTGCTGATGGTCACCATAAACTCCTTCTGGCCTAAACTTCTCAGAATAGCTTCTTATAGCTACTGGGCAGAGGGAGGGGTGCAAACCAAAGGCAGGGCTAACCTGAGGATCAAGCCAGGAGGGCTTTGTCCCATTCCTTTGGTAATGTCAGTCCCAGTTGCTCTTGGTTTATGTTTGTTACTCAGTAACGACAGCAAGTGTTGCTAACGTAGACATGGCTCAGTAGTGCTCCTGTTCCTTTCAAATTCCCACCTGAAAATCTGAGCCTTTACAGGTTAGGATATGAATGCAAGACTTGTTCAGCTGAACGATGCTCACACGAATAACGAGTAGTCATTTGCTGATCATGGAATCATAGAATGGTTTGGGTTGGAAGGGAAACTAAGGACCACGCACTTCGAACCCAACTGCCATGAGCATGGACACCTCCCACTGGATCAGGTTGCTCAAAGCCCTGTCCAACCAGGCCTTGAACACCACCAGGAATGTGGCCACAACTTCTCTGGGCAACCTGTGCCAGTGCCACCCCACCCTCACAGGAAAATATTTCTTCCTAATACCTAACCTAAATCTCCCCTCTTTTGGCTTAGAACCATTAACTCTTGTCCTATCCTTGCACTCCCTGATAAGGAGCCCCTCCCTGGCTTTCCTGTAGTCCATTTAAATGCTGGAAGGCTGCTCTAAGATCTCCCCAGAGCCTTCTCTTCTCCAGGCTGAACAACCCCAACTCTCTCAAGCTTTTCTCGTATGGGAGGTGCTCCAGAGAATTAACCTCTCAGATTAAAGTACGGTTTAGACCACATTTCTGTTCACTTCTTAACTATTCTCAGTTCTTAAGATCTTCTTACAAGCTGTAATAAATCAAACATTCCTGTGAAATAAGCGTCTGCTGTCAACATAGACTTACAGGACAAGAATGCAATAGTAGAGCCATACCAATGCTCCTGCCTATGTTTTACCAGAGCCAAGTCCAGTGAAAGAAATGCCTCTGCTCCGGCAAGCTCTTCTTCCATTATAGGCACTACAGGCCATGTTCCATGACCGAGGTCTCTACATAGTGCAACTCCTGCAGAATCACCAGCTTGTCTTCCAGTTTTTTCTCACCTTGGTATATTTTCTGTATTCAATAAGCACACTTTCTTCTAACATCCTAGAGGTTCCTGAAAATGCTGACTAGCACTGTGCTGAGTAGAAACCCTTGCTCGAGAGCTTGTGGTATTTTGACCTGGAACCACAAGACAATCAGTGTTTCAGAACAATTTCCCACCCATCCTGCGGGGGCTTTGCCCAGATTGCATTTCCTCAGCTCATCAGGGCATGGAACAGCATCAAAAGGCTGACGGATGCCAAGTTGTGTCACATCAAATGACTCTTCCCTTTCCAAACGGCGTATCATGTCATCAAAGGCAACTAGGCTGGCATGACATAATTTGAGAATCCCACTTTATAGCTGGTAGAAACTGAATCCCAGCAAGTCTGTCAGTAATGATATATTCCAGGTAATACAGGATTGAAATCTCCTGGCCCCAGGTCTCAGTCTTAAACTTAAGCGATGTTCTGATTTGCCAACTTTCACAATTTATGAGCCTCACGATATTTAGTAGCTGGTGAGAGAGGGGAAGTAAGAAGGGGGGTTATGGCCACAACTTCCTGCTCAACTTCATTCTTAGGTTCCTGATTTAAAAAAAAAATAAATAAATCTGGAAGTGCTGAAGGTCTCCAAACCAGAATACGTATAAATATATCACATTTCTCTAACCACATATGAGCATTTTATCTCAAAGCTTTTGCCACAGTTTTAGGGCCAGCCGCATACTTTCTGAACCTTTGGATGCAATAACACCATGCACAACAGACACTTCGAGAGAACAAACCAGGATTATCAAAAAGGTATCATTTTAGCAATAAAATAAAAAAGTGGTCTACAAATTCAGGAGAGTATTTGTTGAAGCTGTCTTTGTATCCAAATTTCCATAAGCTTAATTTCCTAGACTACTGCAGTCTAATCAGTAAATGTGACAGCTGATTTTTAATAAACTCTGTATAATTCAAGTTAAAAAAACATTTTCCCGAGCTGAAAACAAATGCCCGAAACAGCATACAAATGCTTTTCCTAATATCAGGACTGATAAAAGTAGTTTTGTTTTTAAAGAATTCAAGCAAATTCTTTTTACACCCCTGTATAACTCAGGCGGGATTTCCAGAGCATCCCATGCCTGGCAGATCCCATCAAGACTAGAAGCACAAGTGGTCGCATGCCAGGTTACCCTAGGCCCCAACTCAACACCACACCTAAATACACGTCTGCATACAAACCTGCATTTCAGTGTAGCCAAAACTGCCATAAGCAATTGGCTCCCAGTCATAACAAATGGTTGTCAGCTGAGTTATCACCTTTAGCCAAGACAAGACAAACCTCGAGGGCTGTGGGAAAGGAGGCAGAGTAATAGGGACAGAACCGTTCATCATGTGTTTTGCATTAGCTACTGCCTTTAACCCTGGTCCAGGAAAACTCTGAAGCATTTTTTGTCTCAGTTGACTCTTTTTGCTGCAACATCACACAATGCTGCATTAAGAAAAATCATGGGATGGTCGGCTCACTCTGAGTTTTAAAGCTTTTGCCTAGAATACTGGTTTGAAAGGGTAATGATGCTTTTCCTCTGGCCCTCACTATAAAGGGGGTTACAATGTTCCAAGTGTTTGTATTTTTGCAAAATAAAAGGGTGCACAAAGAGAAGGATGGATTATCCTTTATTTTTCAAGCCTGGCTCCAAACCATCCTGAACTGTAACTTCTCCCAAGATTGGCTGATGTTAACCACTAGGAACCAAAAATCGCATTCCTAAACATCTGGATTCCCATCTCCCAGTTGGGACAACAGAAGTAACAGCACGGCCCTTCTTCACAAGTCTGTAATCCACCCAGACATGATGGGACAGTTGAAACAGTGAGAGTAGACCCTACTGATGAAACAGATAATATATATATAAACATATTTTTTTAAAATTATTATAAGTGTAATAGATATAATGCATTGTTAGTATATTATTAAACTTAGCCCTTACACAGACGAGTTCTCAAAATTGGCCTGGGAGTTCATTCCCTCCATAAGCCGTGCCAATGCCTCCCACCTCCCTGTTCCTGCTTACCTCCCACCTTCTGTATCCTGGCACCAGGAGGAGCATGAGCAGGGCACAGAAATAGCACTTTGCCCTTAGGCCTTCTCCTTCCCACTTCTATAATGTTTGCCCAATCCTGCCCCTCTCCAGGCCACCTACTTCCCCTTGGAAGTTATTCATGAGCCTTTCTTCACATTTCTCTTCCCTGTCCATTTTAGCTGAGTCAGGAGGATCACTCTGCACCGGCAATGACGGAAACAAGCCTGGACACTGCCTTACTGCCTGGTAGTGTATTTTAAGAGCCATTCCTTGCACAGACTGTGGCACTGCTCCTTTCCTTGTCTGCCTCCCGAACCCACCAGCACAGCTCTGCACCCCACAACATGCTGTCCTCTCCTGGGCTCCCAGCGAGTGTCATCGACGCACCCAATGGAGCTGCCGCCACTTTTCTGAGCAGCCGGCTGTATCAGCAAAGAGATCGCCCTCACAAATCACCGCCTGGAAAGTCTGCGTGGTATGTGGCTTAATTTTCTTTTCCATAATATGAAATCCAATCTGAAATGCACAGATTAGTTTACTAATCTGTGCAAATCCTATTAATAGCACTTACGCTGCTGCGCTCCCATTCACATTCTAACAAATCTGTTTAGGCTGGGTTGGTTTTCCCTCATCTCCTGCAAGGTCTTCACACCTGGTTGCGGTCACATCTTCACGAAATAGCTGACCAGGAATGGAAACTTGTGCTTTACAGTCATGTCTCATATTTTAATTCATGTCCCAGGTCCGACATGTTCTGGATCAAATCATTAGTGCTGTAAATCACCATGGTGCCGTCCAAGCTAAAGGGATTATAGAAAGGGTCACGCAGCTTCAGTGGGGAAGGGCAGAGCCCTTCTCTCCCTTGGCATTGCTGGTTTCCATGCCTGTTCCTGCTGCTACGTGCCCCTGGCAGCTCCCATCACACTGCAGCAACTCCATCCTGCCCTGAGCACCTTTCTCAAAACAGAGCCCAAACACAACTAAAGAACCTGCCTGTGGGAAGGAGGCAATGGGCAGTTTCTGGAGCCACTGGACATGTTCTCACCAGCCCCAGCATCTGCCCTGTCACCTCTGGGTTTAAGATGACATGTCTGGCACCAGGGCTTGCAGCTATCAGAAAGAGCAACCTTGTTGGCAGCTGTGGGGGCTACAGTCCTCCCCGAGCTCAGTTTGACCTCTCAAAGAGAAGGCACCCTCTGTTCTGCTGTAGAATAAGCCATTCTCTATTTGAAATGACAATATTTACTTTTCCTATAGTGGACTCCAGCAGCTTCCTACACTGCCGTCACGGTAAGAGGGGTCAGCCCAGGCAACAGGAGAGGAAAAGAGCAGGGCTCATGTGCCTAGCTTTGACTTCCTAATCAAGCTGTGCATTAATTAGCTAATCCCCCTGCACGCTGCTGTCCCCCTGTGCTTCATTTCATCACTGCCCCTGAGTCCTTGTAACCGAGCACCTTTCCCATCCCGCAGCGCACCAGCTCCACACTGAGTTGTTTCCATGCAGACCGGATCATGCTGTTACCTTGGGGTTAGGAGTCCTCCGTGCCCTTGGGCCAGGCTGGCATTTGCCAAAACCAGCCCTTGGGAGGGCTCTGTGCTGCAGTCCCTTGCAGGCTTCTGACACCTGCTAAAACATCCCACCCCAGGTGCCCAACAGGAGAAGATGGATGCAGAGGAGAAGACTCCCCACCAGGTGAGCAGCTCCCCAGACTTATGAGCTGGAAAGCTTCCATGGATAAAGGGATAACATGAAAACTGTACCCCAAAAAATCCTTGCATGTGAGAGAGGGGAAATAGTTTACTCTAAATCACCAAAAAGAAGGGGGTTGAGTTAAAACTGAATTTACAACAGTCTGCAGTAGGACAAAACTCTTCCTGATCTCCTTGCCAAGGGATCTCTGCTCCTTGCATGACCCTGTTGGCTGTGCAATCCTGACCATCCAGCTCCTCCCTCATCCCAGGGCCCAGGAAGGCTCTGAAGTGCTTTGACTAAGCTCAATAAAAAGCAGGGCCCTGTGGTGTCAAGCCAGGTCCAGCACAGCCCTGACTACACTTCCGATGTTTTTTCTATTAGAGGGTTAAGTGAATAGTTTAAAGGATTTGAGGCTGCTCTCTTTCCTTCCCTGTAGCTGAACTGCATCCAACCCCCATCCAAAAGTGTATGGATTTTCTCTCATTGCAATAGAAACTTCTGGAGGTCAATACAGCTCCACTCTTTCCTGGTTTTTAGTTTTTAATTAGCTGAATAATTCTTATTGCTTTGCATGGATATTAGTTCAGGAATTTTTGGAAATCCTCAGTGTTTTAGAAGAAATGTTTTAAAAGTATCACCCGCACTCAAGAAATCCCCCCAAAAAATTCCTTTTACAAGGAGTCCTTACTTGTTATCTGTGTTAAAGCTTACCTAAGAAGCAGCTGTTTGGTTTTATGCCTTTAATCTCTTTATATGGGTAGCTGTTGTGAGATATTAAAATGCCAGAGAGAAAAAATGAGGGTGGTGAGACACTGGCACAGGTTGTCCAGGGAAGTTGCGGATGTCCCCTCCCTGGAATTGTTCAAGGCCAGGCTAGATGGTGTCTTGAGCACCCTGATCCAGTGGGAGGTGTCCCTGCCCATGGCAGGGAGGTTGGAACTGGATGGGCTTTAAGGTCCCTTTCAACCCAAACCATTCTATGAAGAAAAAAAAAAAAAACCAACAGAAAAATAAAGAGGAATTTTTAGAGGGAGCCAACCAGCCAAATACAATATGAGGCCAGACAGAATCAGAAGCACTGGCTGCAGTACAAACCCAAGAGGCATCAGGCAAACCACCTCAGCCACAACAGTAATGTTTCACCCGCAAAAGGAACGTAGAAAACAAAATGAGGGGAAGCCCCCCTCCTTCCTCCTCTGCCTTTCCTCCCCAAAAGACTGGCTGAGCTGGCTGATGCCTGTGGTGCATTCAAATGTGCCACTCCTGGAAGGACAAATAAGGACTCGCTGGCATGGAAGTTCCGCCTTCAGTGTCGTGCCTGCCTGTCCCCATACAGTCAGACCTCATGAAAAGTGATGTTTAAATACCAGGGGTTTAGCAGGGAAACTCCCCATCTCAGCCCTTTTGTGAGCTCCTTTTTAAAATTAGTGTGAGTCCTTCTGTCCTTGCTGCAGAGCATCCCATACCGATGGCTGGAGACCTCGTTTCTACATCCAGCTCACGCATGCTGACAGCCAGACCGCGCTCATCTGTCCTGCACTTGTTTTGTCCTTCTCCTTTTCTCTGGATCATGTGCGTAGCAGACGGTCACATCCCTCCCTCTCACCTCCTTACCAGGCTGCCTAACCAAGCTCTGCCGAGGCCGGCTTGCAAAGAGTTCCTTGTCCTGGCATCAAAACCTGCATCACCTCCCACCATGAGCTTAGACATCGCATATCCTGGAAGAGCCCCATTGGTTCTGTACAGCCTGCTACCCGAGGAGCTTGTAAGCCACCTCCTTCTCCCCGTTGCTCTCAGTCTTTGAATGAACATGCTGAAGAGCTCAGCTCACTATCTGCCAAGAGGGTACGTCCAAAAGGTGAACTTAACTCACAGCTGCTCTTCAGATCCTGCGTGGGGATGGACTCAGAAGCTCTGGCTGCTCATGCTGGGGCATTACTGCCTGTCCCCTGGCTGGAGGCTGCTGCCTTGCTGTGCTGCTGGCAGAAGCAGCGCTGTGTTCCCCCCATGGTATGTTAGGTTACAAATGCAGTTGCTAGACTTCATTCTCATGTCTTTGCTTCGGCAAACAAAGACCTTTAGGAAGGACAATATGAATAGGCAAGAGAAGTCACCTCCTAAACTTCATGAAGATTAGTAGTGGGGGCTAAAAGCTTAAAACATGAAGAGTTTTGCAGCCTGGCTCATCTCAGCACTCAGCCTCAGAAATTCAGGATTCAGTTTCTGCAAAAGTAAATTTTGATGTTGATTCCTGCAACTCACTGCAGCAACTCATGCTTCCACCCAGCACTCACCAGGGAGGTGCAGTGATGCTTCAGCATCCAGGGGTACAGCTTGCAGGAGGTGGAGGTTTCTCAGGGCATATCAGCATCGTCTGATATAGGTGTGCTCCGGGGCTAATGACAGAGTTCCCTTCACACCAGCCCTGCAAAACCCTTTTTTAGCTACCTGGGGTATAAGCTTTCTGTCATAGAATAATCAAGGTTATAAAAGACCTCTAAAATCATCCGGTCCAGCCATCAGCCCAACATCACTAAACCATGTCTACTAAACCATGCAACAAGATCTCCTCTATCTCCAACGTTGAGTTGCCCAGGACCCCATCTTTAGGGCAGCCTCCATGTGTTACAGTGACAAAACTTGCTTTCAGATGAACTTCAACTGAAGAATTTAAAATGGGCTCCTGTGTAAAGGACCGCAAGTCCTGGCCCTTGGTAGCTGCATCCATAAACACAAGTAAGCTGCCAATGCACTTCTCAAACACAGTCTGCAGGTCCAGTGGTCCTGCTGAATTTTGCATGCTTAGAAAGAATTTTATAGAGGTGTCAGTAGCTGCTGTGACCGTGTTGTATTTAAAACACAGGGATGATTTGGAAAGGGGTCATGGTAAAAAATAATAATAATCAACCAAATTCTTTTATATCATCCTCTTGCTCAACCCAACAGCTTCTCCAGGCACCCATCTACTGCATTCCATAGAATCATAGAATCACCTGGTTGGAGAAGACCTCTGAGATTATTGAGTCCAACCGTACCTGTTCTCTTACTAAACGATGTCCCTGAGAAACTCATCTACCCATCCTGTAAACACCTCCAGGGATGGCAACTCAGCGACATTCCTGGGCAGCCTCTGCCAATCCCTGACCGCCCTTCCAGTACAGAAACTTCTCCTAATGTCTAGTCTGAACCTTCCCTGGCGCAACTTGTGGCCATTTCCTTTTGTCCTATCGCTTGTCACTTGCAAGAAGAAACCAACTCTCACCTCACTACAACCTCCTTTGAGGTGGTTGTAGACTGTGATGAGATCTCCCCTCAGCCTCCTGTTTATTTAGTAATAAAGATAAGTTTCTGCTACTGTGACCTTACCTCAAGAACTGTAATTCCAAGTGGGCTCACAGAAGCACTCTGGGAGTAACTGGAATCACCGAGAAGCTCCTACAATTCGAGCGACTTTACTCGGTATGAAAATTGCTGAAGAAAAGGGGAGGGGTAGAAAAACCACCTAGATGAGACACTGTGGTCTGGTCCACTTGAGGCACAAAGGACTTTAAAAGGAACTGAAACTCAGTTGAAACCAAGAGATAGCAAACCTATGTGTGATTAGCCTACAGGATTCACTGCCACGAAACATCATGGAGGCCAAGAGCTTGTCACTGAAATTGTGGAAATATATACACACATATATATCTATAGAGACCTACACACACACATATATATGAATGTACATATTGTCTCTCAGGGCTGGAAAGGACTTGATATCACCATTCAGTCTTTTCCCCTGCTCCAAGACAAGATCAAATAGATGCTGGTATTTTCTAACAGATGTTTGTCTAGACCTGTTTTTAACAGAGAATCTCCCACCTCCCCAGGCAATTTATTCCAACACTTCCTTTTCTTCTTCAGCTTTATACACACATGCACACGTATATTTATCCCAAAAGGTGAGCAGAGCAGTCTCTGATGACTTGCACATCAAAAGGCTTGTTAGCTCATTTCTCATGGCAAGATCTTTATTGTGAATGATGTACGAGCCCTAAAGATCCCAACTTGACCTGAGACGACAGGTTGAGCTTGGGGGACCTGCAGGTGGGGTAAATGGAAAGGAGGGGGAAATTCATTCCTTTCCTTATTAATCCCGTCAGATTTGGTCTGCTGATAAAAGGCTTTTGTGTACTCCATTTTTAGACCCAAACATTAAGTTCCTCTGGTTTTGGTAAAATAAATACGCTTTCAGCTTCCTCAGCAGCCACCTCAGAAGAGATGCTGTCGTGTCAAACTTAAATAAGGTAAGGGAGGGGATGAGGAATGAGGCTGCATGGCTGGAATATGCAAATGGCAGGATGGAGAGCAGCACTTTTCCAGCCACCCTGGATATCTATTACCTCCACTTTTGGACTGACAATGCACCAAATGTTTCATTGCCTGGGGCCTTACAAAGCCAACAGGCTTTTTTAGCTGAAAGCACTAATGTAGAAAGGCAATTGGGAATTAATTATTTAATGTGATTCTCATTGGTAGAAAGCTTCTACCCCTCCTGCATCTCGGCTGCCATTATACATATGTTGCTTTCTTCAGACTACAGCGATTAGACAGCAGCGGAAAATTATGGCTAAATCCCTTTCCCACTTGCAATGAACTCCATTTAAATTGACAGATTTCCACTCAATACCTAAGAGCACAGTTTAGCCCCATGCTATGAAAACGTGTTTTTTGACAAAACCATAGGCAGATCTCCACATTTCCATCTCTGAAAACAAAGCACCTCATACCTCTGCTCCCAGATCCTCTCTTTGACAGACAGTAGAAGATCATTCCTATTTAAAAATTAAAATCCATGCAAGTATTCCTATTAGCGGGAAATTGGAACGAGCTGCCTTTAATGTGGCTGTTCAGATGCCTCGCTGGAGCAGGCAGAAAGGTGCACCCTGAATCCTCACTGCACGTTGGTTCAGCTCCACCTTCTCAGGGATTCTCAAGATAAGCAACTATTTCAATTAGAGCCTTTTTAGTGACAACCTGCCTAGGAACAAATGTTCTTTTGAAGATATCTCTGCAACAGCTGCATGCAACAACCTCCAAGTTACTTTAAGAGCTGAAGAATCAGGCCCCTATACTTAAAAAATAGAGGTGGCAAAGTGAGATTCTGCAGTGGGGCCAAGAAGGGGCATGAACTTATGCTGTCAGCTGCCATACACAGGAAAATGGTAGCTAACTTCTTCACCACCTCCAAATCATTCCAGTTGAAGCCCTGACAGGATGCTATCAAAATTCAGTGTAGTGAATTATGCCAGGAATTCATTTAACATAATGTGTCATATGTTCCCAAACAAAATATATTGGGTTTGCTTTTTCTTCTTCTTTTTTCTTCTTCTGATGAAAGAAATATGACTGTACAGATGTGCTTTTCTAAGATACAGTGGCATGAAACCTGAAATACCCCAGAAAGCTTCAGGAGCCAGAAGTTTTAATCACCATGGAAGCACGACACTTTTGAAGGGCTATGAAATTATATACTCAGGTCTGAGAAGGGTAAACTTATCCGTCTGGGCAGATCTGCTGATAAACAGAGACAACTCATTTTCTCCTGGAAAGCTGCGTTCTATGTTGTTTGAAAAAATAATCAGTCCTTAGAGACAGATTTATGCTGGGAAGAGAAAATAAAACAGTGGTGGGAGAGGTGTTCTTTAAGGGAAAAGGAAAGGCAGCGTGGAAGTCTTCATTTAAGTGATTCCCTGCAAATCTAGGAGGCAGGAAAGAGGACGGGCTGAGCACCTCTCAGGGCCAGACAGAGCGAGGCTGGCGACGACGGAGGCATATGGAGACCCACCCAGGGCGCAGACAGAGCAGGGGACCCCCAGCCCTCAGCTTACGCAAGGTGACCTTTCCCCTCTCTAAAATTTCAAAGCTGGCGTTGCCGGCGCTGAACAGACTGTGTGCCATATGTAACATGACCTCAGCTCCGCTCTGCCAAGCCACTGATGGCATCACTAATGAGAGGTGAAAGGTCCCTTTTCTTGCAGCTCACTCAGAAGCCCACTGAGGTGGCGGATGCGGGATGGGGCCCCCGACCCCGTATCCCCACGGGCAGGCACCCACTGCCTCACCGAAATCACACGCATCCAAGGGGGTGATGGTGCCTCTTCCCTTGGTCCAACCACAACCGGCACTGTCCCTGGCGATGAAAATATTTGTTCAGTGCCCGAATGCAAAGAGCGTAGGCAAACAGAGCCTTGTATGTAAATTCGGTCCCCGGTCCTCACTGCCACCCCACCAGCCCAGAGTAGCACCTTGTTCAGGGCGTGGATTATCCTGTTTGCATCAGCCAGGTGGGCTCGGGGATGGCACAGAGGGAGTGGGATAGGGAATACCGAAAGCAGACGGGTTTGCATCCCCTTCGTGGAACTGGATGATCTTTAAGTCCCTTCCAACCAAAAATATTCAATAATTCCATGATCCCACTGCAGCTTCGAGGATGAAGTGGCCAGGCCTGGATGGGGGTCCTGCAGGAGGACGCATGTGGGTGCCCAGATCACATTGGTCCCCCCATCAAGGCAGCACTACCTCTGGTCTGCAGCCCCTGGACTGGGACTGCAGTGGCGGCAGGGGGGAGCCTGGCAGCCCCTTCCAAATTGGTTTCTTTTTTCTCTTTCTCTATATTTACTTTTTAAAAAAAATATTTTATGTTTTGCACTGCAATGCGTTGCAGAAAAAAATCAACCACCACACACCTCTTTTTCTTTTTTTTTGGAAAATAGGGAATTTGGATTTTTGTTACAGTTTTGCCAGTGTCCAGTGCGCACACACACTCATCACAACCATTACCTAAGGAAGAGATTGATGGGAATCACTCGTGCTCACACCTGGGTTTCTGCCCTGCATGCGTGGGAGAGGCCCTTGTGCCCGTGGGTGGGTGTCCCTGATGTGGGTGTGTGGTGGCACGCGTGGGTGGGCTGTGGAGGTGTGGGTGGGAATATGTACACAGGACCGTGGGAGTGTTCATGGGTGGATTGTCTACATGTGAGTGGGTGTGCGCGTATGGGGATGCGTGAGTGCACACAGGTGTGCAGGCAGGGATGCATATGCACACGTAAAGGACTGCACATGAGTGGGCGGTGCGTGCATCTGCGGGTGAACGTGCACACATGGGGGTTGGACAGTGGGTACTCATGGGTGGATGTCAGAGTGTCAGCAAAGGGGGGGCGCACAGGTGTGTGAGCACACATCAGAGTGGGTGCACACCTGAGTGGGTGGATGTATATGGCTGAATATCTGAATGTCAGAACCAGGAGGACACACAGGCACACATGGGGGTGGGTGCACACACCAGGGTGGGCGCGCACAAGTGGATGTCGGAGCATCAGCACACAGAGGGCACACAGGTGCGTGTGCACACATCAGAGCGGGTGCACATAGGGGTATGTGGATGCATACCCAAGTGGGTGCACACAGGGGTGGGATCGTGGGTGCACATGCGTGGATGTCTGAATGTCAGCGCGTGGGGGCACACCTGTGTGGGTGCACACATCAGGGTAGGTGGGTGCACACCTGAGTGTGTGCACACAGGAGTGGGTGCACACAGGTGGATGTCAAAATGCCAGTACCCAGAGAGGCACACAGGTGCACAGGCACACCTCAGAGTGGGTGCACTTGGAGGTAGGTGGGTGCACATGGGTGGATTTCAGAATATCAGTACTCAGGGAGGCACATAGGTGTGGCTGCACATAATTGGATGTCAGAGTGTCAGCACACGGGGGGGCACACAGGTGTGTGTGCAAACATCAGATGGGTGCACATGGGTGGATGCCTGAATGTCAGTACCCAGAGTGGCACACAGGTGTGGGTGCACACGTCAGGGTGAGTGCATGAGGTGGTGGGTGGGTGCACACTACTGGATGTTGGAGTATCAGCACACACGGGGCACACAGGTGTCTGTGCACACATCAGGGTGCGTGCACACAGTGGGGGGATAGGTGCACACGGGTGGATTTCAGAATGTCAATACCCGAGGGGCACTTAGGTGTGGATGCACATTTCAGGGAGCATGCATGAGGGGGTAGATGGGTGCACATGAGTAGATGTCGGAGCTCAGCACACAGGGGTTGCACAGATGTGGGTGCACACAGGTGGGCTGCAGCATGTGCATGCTGTGCACGCAGGCGGGGGCTGCAATGCCCACCTACTCCCAGTTGCGCCCCCCCCTCCAGCCGTCGCGAGGGCCCCTCCGCGCCTGCGCTCCGCCCCGGGCGGGGCTGCGCCGTGGTCCTTCCCCCCCTGGCCCCGCTTCCCCACGCAGGGACAAACCCCGCGGGAGGAGGGGCTGCCTTTCTGCCGGGGATCAATTTTTACATCGCATCCCCTCGAGGAGAAATTAAATTATTCGTTTCAAACACTCGTTTCACACCTCTCCATCGCCTCCAGAACTCCCTTATTTCCCAGGAGAAGATGCCCACGCGTGTTGGGTTGCCCGGGATGCTGCAACCAGGGACTGAGGGGGATGCAGAGGGGCAGCTGGGGCATGTTTTTCTCCCACGGAGAAGCCGCACCTCAGGGGAAATCTTCGATCCACCCCGCGGCATCATTCTAGCGGCATTATCTTTTTTTTAAAAAAAAAAAAAAAAAAAAAAAAAAGGCCAGAAATTGCAATTATCATTGTCTCGGGTTACGGCAAATGCCATTATGCTGAGAAAAGGGGGGGGGAGAACAATGCCGCAAAAGCCCAAGGAGGGTTGCTGGGAGGTGTGGGGGTACCCGAGCATCGCGAACGCAGGGGGAAATGCAGGCTGGAAGACAACCCCGCAGGTTTCCGTACAGAAAAAGGAGTTAAACCCCGCAGTCGTCCTTTGATTTAGGAAACGGCTCATCCAATTCAGTTCCAAATTATTCAGGGGCAGGCTGCCTAGCTCGCTCCCTCTCTCCCCACACCAGCCCAAACATCTTGAAGTAATCAGCAGCTGAGAACGGAGACGTCCCCCTGGCATCTCAGGTTAAAGAAGGAGGTCCAGGAAAATGTGGTAGAGCCATTACAAGAAACCTGAGATGCATTCATCAGAGACTCCAATTGCCATCGCATTAGGATTGATTAGAGACTAGCAGTACCGTAATGACCCGGAAAGAAGGGCATACGGGGATTATTAATATCAGACTTCTTAAAAAAAAAAAAAAAAAAAAAAAAAAAAAAAAAAAAAAAGGAGGAGAAAAAGAAGGAAAGAGGAGGGAAAACGGGAAAATGTAAAAAAAAAAAAAACACAAACCAAACAACAAACCCAAAACACAAAGCACATAGAGGGGCTGCTGCTCGGATACAGACTCACCTGAGGAGCACAAGAACTGGCAAGCCGCACAGATGATGATTTACCCAACTTCTGCGGAAGAAAAAAGCAGAATATTTGGAAAAACCCCTCACGCAACTCTGAAGCCCCTCCTGGAATCGCCAGCTCCCATGCACGGCTCGCACTGAGTCCCCCATGAGGCTTGGGGGAGACTCCAGGCTCCCCCCCATGTGTGTCCCCCCCCACTCCAGGCAAAGCTAGGGTCCTCGGGCCAGTAACAGCAAGGACCAACTAAGGAGCCACCAAAGAGGAGCAAGGAGACCTCGGTGGCTCGTCTCCTTCTCTGTTCCCTGCGCCAAAACAAATCAGCCCCTCCTGGTCTCAGTTTAAATGTAGCTCACTGGATAATTAACTCCATCTTTCCAGCCCTGCTTTAACTGTTTATTTAGTGTCACCCCGCATTACCATCACTAGCACTTTCCTCTGAACAGGAGGAGCTGGAGGGTTTCACCTCCCAAAAGGAAATTCTTCGTAGCTTAAAAGAATCAGCATCCAGGAGGTACGGGGGGGACACACGGGGGGGCGGAGAGGGGGGTCCCAGGGCTAAAACAGGAGAAAACTGGGGGACAGGGACAGAAAGACCGTCGGCCCTCGGAGAGGAAAAAACAACTCGTGATCACCTCTAATCCTTTGAAAAATGTCCCGGTAAGTGCGCGAAGAAAGAGCCCTTTGTGCCCCCCCCCGCCCCCCGCCGAGAAGGACCTTATCCTGCCCATCCATCCCATCCTCCCGCCGGGAAAGTGCCTTCTCCTGCCCTTCTCTCCCATCCCTGCTCCGGCAGCCCCGGCCCGGGCTGACCCCGCTGGCGGGGAGACTCCCGGGGGACGGAGGATGGGGGGGGTTCCCGGGCAGGGCCCCCAGCTTTGTTTGTACAGGTGTCTGCAGGGCAATTTACTAATGAGTAATTAAAGGTTTGCACCGGTTTGCAGGCTCGTCGGGCCAGAGGCTGCTGCAAGACAAGAGGGATGGAGATGTCCTTTCCCATTAAAAAAATAGAATAATAAAGCAGGGAGGGAGAAAAGGAAAGAAAATACAAATCCTTTATTGTTTAGGAATAAGCTGGCTGTCTCCCCTGCGCCTCGATCCGGTATCACGTTGCAGATCCTCGCTCGAGATAACGAAACGCGATCTATTTTTTCAGAGCAGCAAGTGGATGGGAAAGGAGCCCTCTCCAACACAAACCTCATTGACTTAATGGGCCGGTTTTGGATTTCGCCTTTCGAAAGGTTCGGAAAAGCGGCAGCGTTGTGTTACTGCCCTCGCCGGCTCCCAGCCTCCAGCCCCGGTTATCACCGCGCCGAGACCGGGGCTCCGAGGAAAAAAAAAAAAAAAGCCTCTGGTGTTATTTTGCTTCCTTCAGACCCTCACACTTAAAGAAAAAAAACCAAGTATTTTATTTTATTTTTTAAAATTTTATTATTTTATTTTAATATTTTATTTTATTTCAGAATATAATTTTATTTCGTTATTTTATTTCATTTTATTTCTTTCTAAGGTCCGAGAGGGAGATAGGAGTCACGTTCAGTTGGTTTGTTTTAGTTTATATTTGCTTTGCTTTGGTTTTCTGACGAAATCGAGGAAAACCCGCAGAGCGCTCCATCCTTATCCCAGCCCTGCACTGCATCGAATAAACCAGCGGAGAAATGAATTCCCCTCGGCCGCTGCCACCTCCTCCTCTCCGCGGGCGCGGAGATGCCAGGCCCCGGCGGCGGCGGAGGAAACCCCGAGGGCAAAGCCAAGCAATTTGCTCAGGGTGGACCCGCCGGGCTGCTCCTTTCTGCCGAAAAATAAGAGAGAGATAAGAGAAAAAGAGACTTCTCTGCGCCCTTATGGTGTTATTTTGTTATTAATTATTTTCAATTCGATTTAATTATTATTATTGGTGGTATTATTTATTATTACTAGTATTATTTTAATTATTATTACTATTACTTTTATTATATTTATTTTTTTAGTGGCTCGAAACCATTTTTTCCTGGGTGATTTTCAAAGGCTAAATAGGATGAGGTGGTTTGGGAATTCCTTTACCTCTTTCCATGGCTTAAAGTGAAAAGTTTCCGATATTTCTTTTTAGAAAAACCGGCCCCGGGCAATAAAGAACCAGCCAGCGTCGATGTTAATATCCGCAGCGTGTGACACCCAGGTAGGACCCGGCGAGTTTGTCTCCGTCCTTGGGTGAATTTTGGTGCCACGGAAGAATAAAAGTCCCGCTTGGAGATCGCGGGCAAGGCTCGGCTCAGCCCCGCCGCATCGGGATAATTTGCCTATTCCCAGCAAAAGCGGAGATGGGTTGGGTCGGCCTTTTAAAAGGAAAAAAAAAAAAAAAAAAACAAACAAACTAAAATGAGGGGACATATGAAGGGAAATACGAGGGCAAGAGGAGATCGTTCAGGTGGGAAAGAGCTTTGCGTTTCTTTCCTCATCCTGAAGATACAAACCCTTAGCTCTCTGCTTTTCCCGAACTGAGCACCTGGTTGGAAAGAAAAAAAAAAATAATTAAAAATTAATAACAATAAAAAGGAGGGCTGGGAGCCCAAACTGGGCAGGGCACTGGTCCTCCAGGACGGCTGCGAGCCCAGGCGTTATAATTCTGCGCACTTGCTCCAGACTTTAGGGTATTTAGTTGATTTTCGAGCCGGGTTTAAGGCTCCGTTCCGGTCCTCACACAGCTGCCTTGTCAATAAGGATCTGTTCCAAGCAGACATTCCTTCTGGGAGGACATTGCAGCTCTTTAAGAACTTCATCTGCAGCATCATAAGTACTAAAATAAAATGGCAAGGGAAAATTACCAGACACATGGTCATGGGATATGGAAGCGCCCTGACTCCAGAGAAGCCACTGGGCAGACTGGGTGGCAGGGGCTTAATTTAAACAGAAGAACATGGGAAAAAACAACAATCCGGATTTAGGAAAATATGGGGAGGGGAGCGGGCAATAGAAGCCCTTCTCCATCTCGGCCACGACCAGGCTGCTCCCAGCTTTAAAGTCAAAGAAATCCGAATGTTGCTCCCAGCTTTGAACACAAATAAATCCGAACGTCCTCAGCGAAGACAAACGGGTTTTTAAGAGCCCCGAGACGGTTCTTGGCACCCGAAGTCGATTCAAACGCGTTCCCTTGTGCGCTTAAAATACTGGTTTGGGCTTATCTCATCAAAGATAAATATATAAATAAATATCTCATCAAAGATAAAGACATAAATAAATATCTCATCAAAGATAAATACGCTCATCAAGACACCTTCTTCCCACCGCTCCCCTGCCCTTATCTCACCGCATTGTCCTCATCTCCCAGCCCGCCCCGGCTGCTGACAATAGATTAGACTTGCTTAGGGAGCCTAATTGTTTTCTAATTTTTTTTTAAATAATTGCTTTTTGAGCGAGGCGTGCACATGAGGATTAGGCTGATGGGAGCGCTGCCTCTCGGTGTGCTGCCCTCCCCGAGACCACCCCTCCCCGGGGCAGGAGGGTCAAAGGGATGAGGGCGAGGAATAGGGGCACAGGGGGAGGATGGGGGGCAGAAAGGGGGGAACAGGGTGAAGGATAGGGAGCAGGAAGGGGAGGGAGGGCAAAAAGGACGGGGGGGCAAGGGAGGGAGGCAAAAAGGATGTGGGCAGGAAGGTGGGTACAAGGGGCAGTAAGGGGAGCGTGGGGAAAGGATGGGAGCTAGAAAGGTAAGCGCAGGGGGGAGGATGGGGCGCAACGACCATGCATATTATTTATCTATTCACTAAAAGCATTATTTATTCATCCCTAGCATTAAAGTAATTAAATACGGGCTTGTTTGGCAGGGGACGACGAGTGGGAGGGGGGAAGGAAGCAGCAGTTTGTTGGGGGAAAGGACAGGAGGAAAGGGGGGGGAAGGAAAGGAGGAAAGGGGGGGGAAGGAAAGGAGGAAGGGGGGGGGAAGGAAAGGAGGAAGGGGGGGGAAGGAAAGGAGGAAGGGGGGGGAAGGAAAGAGGGAAAAGACAGAAGGAAAAGAGGAAGGGGTTGGGGGGGAAGGAAAAGAGGGGAAAGAAAGAAGAAAAGAAGGGACGGGGAGAAGAAAGGCGAAGCCCTCCGGGAGCGGCTTCCCCAGGGATGCGCCCGGGGGCAGCGGGCAGCCCGAGCCGCGGGGCCGAGTCCGCGGCGCCCGGAGGCCCCGCCCGCCCAAGCCGAGGCTCTGCCCGCCGGGCCGGGCCGGGCTGGGCCGGGCTTGTGCCGGGCGGGGCCCAATCAGCGCAGCGCGGGGCTCGGGCGCTTTAAGCGCGGCGGCGGCTGCAGAGCGGGGACAAAGTCCCCCCGGCGCGGCCACCGGCGTCCCCGCTCCGGGATAAGGAGCGGCACCGGGATTCGGAGCGGGACGGGCGGGAGGCTCCCCCGCAAGCCCCTCCTGCCATGTCGATGCTGCCGTCGTTTGGCTTCACGCAGGAGCAGGTCGCCTGCGTGTGTGAGGTGCTGCAGCAAGGTGGGAACCTGGAGAGGCTGGGACGGTTCCTCTGGTCCCTGCCGGCTTGCGACCACCTGCACAAGAACGAGAGCGTCCTGAAGGCCAAGGCGGTGGTGGCCTTCCACCGCGGCAACTTCCGAGAGCTCTACAAGATCCTGGAGAGCCACCAGTTCTCCCCGCACAACCACCCCAAGCTGCAGCAGCTCTGGCTCAAGGCTCACTACGTGGAAGCCGAGAAGCTGCGGGGCAGACCCCTGGGCGCCGTGGGCAAATACCGCGTGCGGCGAAAATTCCCCTTGCCCCGCACCATCTGGGACGGCGAAGAGACCAGCTACTGCTTCAAGGAGAAGTCCCGGGGCGTGCTGAGGGAATGGTACGCCCACAACCCCTACCCGTCCCCCCGGGAGAAGCGCGAACTGGCCGAGGCCACCGGGCTCACCACCACCCAGGTCAGCAACTGGTTCAAGAACCGGAGGCAGCGGGACCGAGCGGCGGAGGCGAAGGAAAGGTACTTGCCACCCCTTCTCCATCCCCCCGCACCCTCTTGTCTCCTTCTTTCCCATATGAGGGTCGACGGGCTCCGGATAAGAATGGAGAAACTTCCTCACTCCTTCTCTTTGCCTTTTATTTTTTGGACTCCCTTTTTCAATTTTTTTTAAATTCTTTTTTTTTTTTTTTTAATTCCCTTTTACTTTTTAAATTCCCCTTTTCCTTTCTTTTACTCCCCTTTTCTCCTTTACTTTAGTCTTTTTTGACCTCCCTCTCTCTTTTTTTTTTTTGACATTTCCCCCTCTTTTTTTTCGCCTTTTTTTTTTTTTTTTTTTTTTTCCCCGCATTCTCTTCCCACCGTGGAAACCCAAGTGGGTTTTCCTACTCGCACCTCGCCTTCCAACCCCACCTGCCCTGGGCAGGGAGCCCCTCACCAGCCTCTCCAACCCCCTCCGTAGCCTTTGTTTGTCGAGTTAAACCGGGAATGACGCCGTTCTGGGTCCTCCACGAAAGCGGGATGCCGGGTGGGTATTGCCAGGGATGGGGCAGGGTAGTTCTGAAGCCTGGAGGAGGAGAGAGATGCAGTCCTGGGTTGGAAAGAGTAGGAACTGAAAGAAGACTGGGATGGGGATGCGGTGGCTCCTGTATGAAGCGACAGCTTGACCTGACGAAGCAGACAACCGCGGAGAGTATCTCCCTGCTTTTTATCCCCTCCAGCAACCTCCCCACCGAACCTCCCAGAGACAATCCTGCTCTCTGCTCGTCCATGGGCCGCGCTTTCATTTTTAATGAAAAGAGGAAAAAAAGGCTCAAAAAAAATCCCCCCTCCAACGCGACTTTTCTTCCTTGCCTAATTTAGCGGGTTATGCGATGCACATCTATTTATAGGGCGATTGAAGGAAATAGGGACGATTCTTTATGAAAATATTAGATTTTTTTTTTTTTTTCCCCGGGGAGAATAAAACACGATGGAATAAAACACGAAGGATTTACTGGGAGAAAAAACACAGCAAACATCCCTGGCGTTTCCCTAACATCCCCGTTGGGTTTTCTTGCCTTTCTTTTTTCCCCGCAGGGAGAACACAGAAAACAACAACGCGGCCACCAACAAACCGAACCAACTCTCGCCTCTGGATGGAAGCAAACCCCTTATGTCCAGCTCCGAGGAAGAGTTTTCTCCTCCCCAAAGTCCGGATCAGAACTCGGTCCTGCTCTTGCAGGGGAATCTCAGCCACGCCAGGAGCTCCGGCTACTCCTTGAGCGGCTTAACTGCATCCCAGACCCCTCACAGCCTCCAAGGCCACCAGCTCCAGGACTCGCTGCTGGGACCCCTCACGTCCAGCCTGGTGGACCTGGGCTCCTAAAAGCCCGTTGCGGGCGACCAGAGGAACGGGAGAGGAGGTTTCGCTCGGGGCCAGAGGCTCTGGGTTGTACATAGAGGACAGCACCTGGTTTTTTTCAGCTCACCCCGGGACTCTCGGCAATTTTCACATCGGCTCCTGGTCCAGTTCCCGTTCCCCTCCCCCCCACCCCCCGCCTCTAGCGCCTCCCATTTTCACCACGATTTTTATTTTTTATTTTCCACGTAGCCAAAACGCAGAGAGCAGCAGAAACCCTCAGCCGTTCGAGTTCAAACGAGCTGGTCCCGGCGGGAATTACAAAAGGGGTGGGGGGAGAAAAAAATTTTAAAAACCCTAGCCCCAGCTGGATTTGATTCCACTCAAATAAATCCCAGCCCTGCAGGAGCGATGGGGTGGCCGGTGCATCCCTACTGCTGCCCGACCGGGACCCCTCGGAGCTGGGATGAAGGCAGAGGGGGTCAAGCGCTGTACCGAGCCCTGTGTTGTAGCGGAAGGAGGGAGGGGAAGTTAACGTTTACATTTTTCGTGTTTAGACTTACCAGAAAGATTTCGATGTAGTTTAAATTTAAAAAAAAAAAAAAAAAAAAAAAAAAAGGAAAGAAAAAAAAAAAAAAAGAAAGCTGCAGTATTAGAGTTTTAACAAGTGCCTGTGTCTTATCGAGGTGGTGCGTAAGCCAGCTCGCGTGGGCTCGTATCCCCCGGCTTCCTTCTCGGAGGTGAAATGCATCGGTGTGGCTAAAAATTAGGATAATAATAATTAGTCGGTAGCCGTTTCCTCCTGAACGACTATTCCTCAGGCTGCCCCGCCAGCTCCAACGTTGCCTTCTCCCGTCCATCCCCGCTCATCGCCTTCCTCCTCCGGCTTGCAGGGAGCCCGCGGACAACGCTGTCTGTCTCGAGTATTTGTTACAAAAAACCGCATGTGCTTTCCGGTTTATTTTCTATTGTACCTAAGACAGTCTAAATTAAACCGCTCTGATGGCAGAAAACATCCAGGCTGCACTTTTCTTTGCAGGGGCGAGACCGTTTGCCCCTCTGCCCACCCTTATCACCCCCTCGAGGGGTGGCGGGGGGGGGCGGCTGGTGCCGAAGGAAGGAAGGAAAGGAGGAAAGAAAAGGAAATAAAGAAAGGAGGAAAGAAGGAAAATAAAAAAGGGAGGAAAGGAGGAAGGAAAGAAAGGAGGAAAGAATGAAAATAAAAAGGGAGGAAAGGAGGAAGGAAGAAAGGAGGGAAGAAGGAAAATAAAAAAAAAGAGGAAAGGATGAAAGAAAGGAAGATGGAAAGGAAGGAATGGGACAGGGGACCGGGATCCCCTCGAGCGGCTTGGCTGGGGCGTCCCGGTGGGATCCGTGCTCCAAGCTGGGATGGAGCGGCTCCCACTCTCTGTTGTACCTCGTCCTTCCCGCCCCCCCCTCCCCGTTAGCGTTTTGCATCATTAAGCGTGTGTTTATTTAAGTCGCAGCCGTGTTTATCCTCGGGGTCTCGGGCCATGGAGAAATGTCACCCTCTGCAGGAGGGTCCTGCCCGGCCGCAGAGCTCTTCGCCCCTACCGTTCGCTTCTCAGCACCGGGAAACGCTTCCAGAGCCCCCCCGCTGACCCCTACCCCCGCCCCAAGATTGGCGGAAGGATCCGTCCCCCCAGCCTCGCCCGGTGCTCTGGTTTCCTTCCTCTCTCCCGCCTGGTACCGGTCGCTCCCTCGGGGTTTCCAGCCTGGATCCCGCCAGGCTTCCACTCTACGGTGGGGGGGGGCATGGCCGGGGTAGGGGCACCCCTTCTCGCCTCCCAGGCACGACACAACGGGGTTCCGAGAGAGGAAGGCGCAAATCCCGCTCTTGGGCGCTCAAGATGGGCGGGAGGGTGCGCATCTGCGCGTCTACGCGCACCCAGGGGGCAAAATGCGAGGTCGTGGGGACAGCACGTAGCTCCCCCATAACTCGTGCAGCGACCCCGGCCCAGGAAGGAGCCTGGAGTCGGGGACTGTGGGGACCTTGGGGACCGGAGGGTTTGTGTCCCCCAATCCAGCCTTACCTTCACCGCCCTTCCCGGGGACCCTCAGTGTCTTTCCCAGGAATCTTCATCGCCCTTCCCGAGGACTCTCATCCCTCTTTCCCCGGGGACCCCTATCTCCCTTCCCAGAGACCCTCATCCCTTTTCCCGGGGACCCTCATCTGCCTTCCAGGGGACCCTCAGTCCTCTTTCCGGAGATTCCCATCTCCCTTCCCGGGGACCCTCATCGCCCTTCCTGGGGACTCATCAATTCCCTCGGGCAGCAAGGAGGGACCCCCTCACTCCCCGGCAAATGAGGGAGGTTTTTAGGGTGAGCAGCCGCGGGCTCTGTGCCCCGAGGGTGGATGAACTCCGTTTATTTTCCAAGGCACGGGCTCAGTGAAGAGGAAGGATAAACATTGCCCGGGGCTCCCTGACAGGAAAGCCAAGCAGAGACTCGCAACCCAGAGGTTCTTTTCAAAGCAAACAGCGCAGAGCGACAGATTTTCGGGGGAAGAGGGGCTGCCAGGGGGTGTCCCCTCCCCCAAATCCCCGACTCTCCATTTTCTAAACAGGGAGAGGGACGAGGGATGGAGGACGTTGAGGGCTCCCCCTGGAAATACGCCCCCGCCTGAGGAAAGGGGCTGGTGAGCAGGCAGGACCAGGGACACCCCCCTGGAGCTGAGCCAAAGCGCAGGTTGCTGAGCTCTCCTCGATTAAGCTTGACCTCGCAGCAAGCTTTTCACAGCAAAGTCAGCCCGGGGAGGCAGCCTGGGGGTTGTTTCTCACCTCCCCCTACTTTGTATTTCCACTGGCAGGAAGGAGTTAATTCGCCCCCATCTCCCCCCACCCAGGACAGATTTCACACTGTGTCCAGGTCAGCCAAAAAAAGGGGAGGAAATGGAGAACAGCCGAATGATTAATTCTACCTGCTTTTCCCATGAGTGATCACCTGCTTTCGGGGTCATGAATAGCAGGTAGCTCCTCTGTCTCCAGCTCTGAGAGGCTCATTTGTTTGGTGACAGCTGAGTGACAAGACCTGAAATCCGAGCTCTCAACTTTGCCTGATGTGTGGATAAAACCCTGGATGTTCCCTCAAACATTTCAGGAAATGAAAGTTGTAACGCGATCCCCTGTGCGCCCACATCTCCCCCAGCAACACACAAAAGCTCAAAGGAACCTTCTCGGATTAAATTCAGCCTGGAGAGGATGGAAGGAAAATGGAGAGCAGGCTGAGAAAGCTGGAACTGGCAGGCTTTTCTTCAGCACTTATTGGAAATGTCTGTCCAAAGCAGGGATTTACAAAGGTCACCTCTACCGTAAGCACCTCTTCCTCCGGGGGAGTCGTATGGACAGCCCGCTTCTCCCCAGCCCACCCCCATGCTGGGGACAGCCCCGAGCGCACGGGGGGGTTACACTTAGATTCCTTGAGCAGGAAATTCAGTGTATAAAAACACACACTCAAAGGGAAAGCCAGCCCCACTCCTCTCTCCTTATTTAATTTCCCAGGTCACATTGATCAAATGCTGTCCCTTGCGTGAGCTGCACGCGTGCTCTGCCCCTGCCCCACTGCCAGCCCCTGCCCTGCTCCTCTTCTCTGCAGAGGGACAGGTACGACCCCACTCTCAGCCCCTGACAATCCTGGGCCGCGTGCTGGCAAATCCCCCACAGAGGCCCACAGTGAAGAGCGGGTGCTCACTCAGCCGATGGATTTAAATATTGCATCTCCAGGCCTGGCTCCCAAAAGCTCATGCATCCCCAGCTGCGATGCCAGGAGCAGCAATGTAGTTAGGAGATCCTTGTGCTCTGTGTCTTTGCAAACCAGGCCTGCTCAGCCAGATGTCAGAGCTTCGTTTTGAACACACAGGTTTGGAAACATAAGCAACTGGAACAAGACAGGGTATGTGGTACAGGTAGGACTGGGCCGAGGCATCGGGACTGCCTTCCTCCCAGCCCAGCTGCCTGTCACTAGGCAGCCAGTGGCTGCTCACGCTGTTATCAGGCTTGAAGATAAAGCACTATTTAACAATTGTTTAACTGTTACTGAAGTGCTTTGGACTCTACAATCTTGTAAAGAAAACAGCACATGCCCTGAGATAACTCTTTGTCTCTGTGCTTCTCTTTATTCCCGCTTTTCTCCAGAGAGCAGCTCACGGACACTGCTCAGGCACAGATGAAAACCTCCCTGGCTGCCTACTTGGCACACTTCGTTGTTGGTAGTTTAGAATCATAGAACAATCACAGAACTGCTTGGCTGGAAAAAACCTTTGAGATCATCAAGACCAATCGTACCTGTCCACTACTAAACCATGTCCCTACGCGCTTTATCTATCCATCTTTCAGACATCTCCAGGGGTGTGGATGCAGCCACCTCCCTGGGCAGCTCTGCCAGTGCCTGACAACACTTTCAGTGAAGAATTTTTTCCTGATGTCTAATCTGAACCTCCCCTGATGCAACTTGAAGCCATTTCCTCTCATCCTACCACCTGTCACTTGGGAGAAGAGACCAACACCCACCTCGCTACAACCTCCTTTCAGGCGGTTGTAGAAAGCGTCCTTTTCTCCAAACCCAGTTCCCTCAGCAGCTCCTTATAGGGCTTGTTCTCCAGCCCCTTCCCCAGCTCTCTTGCCCTTCTCTGGACACACTCCAGCCCCTCAGTGAATTCTTGTAGTGAGGGGACCAAAACTGAACACAGGAATCAAATCTGAGTGAGAGCTCATTGCAGGGTGATGCTGCTGGGGACTGGGTCTCTGTACACACCACCTTCAGAGGCAGGTGCCTTCACCAGCGCACGTGGACATCGTTATCAGCAGCAGAAGCAGTAGCGGTACAGCCAATGCAGTGCCTTGCTGACCTCGTTGTTGCAACCCATCTTTGAGGATGGATTTTGCTGTTCTTGCTGGGGCTGAAGCTGTCAGGTTTTCTGAGGACACCAGGTGCTGTGTGGGGAGAGCAGAGGTGGCAGAGGCCGGATCTACAGGAGCTTTAGTTCAGCTCAAGTGTACAAAGTAACCGGAGATACTGTCGTTTTTCCTACCCTTGATGTGGACACTATTTTAAACATGAAACAGAGAAAAATTTGCTTTAATCTTCAGACAGAGAGAACAAATTACCAGGCTTCTCAGAGATTATCAGTGCTTCTCCCCAACACCAGCCCGATGGTGGCTGGAAGGAGGGTGCTGGGCTGAACTCCCAGCTGTGCCTGTTTCACTCCATCTTCCTTCCAGCTGGACTTGTCACCAAGCGCAGGAAAGTTTCCTCTATCCCTGGGGCCTCTACCATTTACTCCCTGCTCCCCAGGTTTTAAGTAGAGGTTGAACTTTTCCCAAAGGATGTTAAAGAGGAAAATACAGTTCAATTATGATTTTCTGGTTTCATGTGTCCAATGCCCTGGAAAACACCTCTATGAGCACAGCGGCTCCTTCCTGTTTCTGTCTCAGCTTCTCATCCATGGCCCAGTCCTGCAGGGATAAGGATTCCTTCGGTACAGTGCCGTACCTGCTCAAACTTCAGTGGCTTTCAACCGTGGTAAAAACGTAGAGAAAGATGTCCTGTCTGCTTCCCAGGATGGAAAAATGAGGAACAACTCATCTTTTTTTCTGAATGAAGGATGGAAATCTTTTAAGCAAATAGCTGGAGCGTGTATCAACCCTGTTTTACAGGAGGAGAAACTGAGACCCGGGGAGACATCAGACCTGCTGAAGGTCAGAGCAATGGCAGATGACAAAGCGAGGAGGGCGGCTGCCCTGTGCCGGCGGCTGGTGCTCTGCGCGCCCACGCTGCCTCCCTTTATAGTCCCCACAATAAGCCACCGCGACTTATCATTATGTTGTGTAATATTCCTAATAATACAAGACAAAACCAATTGACTAAAAAACAATGCCAAATGAGGCTTGTGGCTAACACTCCCTGAAGAAATCGTCTCTTTTCTATAACAGAAAAAAAAGAGACTCAAGCAAATTAGAAACAATTGAAAAATGAAATCACATCTGCAAACCATCAGGGTGTTTCTCCTTAGCCCCGAAGGATGACTGTCCGCCCCTGTCACCCCTGGTACCCGATATAGGGTGATGGGTATTGCAGGGACCTGCAGGAATGGTCATATAGGCACAGGAGGGATTATGCGGCAGTGCCAGGGCTGTGGACGGGCATGGCCTCGGTGTGTGCTTCATTCAATGGAAGGACCGCGTCACAGCAGAACAAATCAGAGATGTACTCAGGGAATTAAGGTCTTCGTATGCCTAATGTCCTGGAGCTGGCAGGGAAGCAGGGAGAGACAGAGTGCAAGAAGGAGGGAGCACCAGCTTCAAAACTGCTATTCCCTTCCTGGGAGCCCTCCTGGGCTGGGCAGAAGCACTGGCACAAAGAAGCTGCAGAACTTGCCAAGTGCTTGGCCATGGGCTGCTTGTCTCCCTGTAGCCAGAGGCTGTCTTCTGCCTGCCTTGGCAGAGCTTTGCTTGCGTCACTTTTCTACAGGAGCAGAATCAAAGAGAGCAGGAGCTGGGAACAGTGTGCAGACTCAGCAGTGCTTGGCTCTGGGGGATGTTTCTGTCCCTCTGGTGTGGTGGCTTCCAACCCCATGGCCACACTGGACCACTGGTGGTTTGTGTCCTTAGCAGAGGAGCTGAGGTGGGGATACCCTGCCCTGCTGCATGCTCCCCTGGGTGTTTGGCAGCTGGTGGGTGCATGGTTGTGGAAAGCACATGGTAGATTTACACTACTGGCATGGCTCAGGTGGGAACACACATCACTGCTGCTCCCATAGGAGGTGGAGATGCTGAAGCTTGAGCTAGGAGTAACCTCTGTAGGCAGAAGTGGCCCTCAAGCCAATGTTCTCAAAGACTCAGGAGGTTCTTGACAGGGAGGTGGGATTTAGACATTAGGAAGAAATTATTCACGATGAGGGTGGTGAGACACTGGCCCAGGTTGCCCAGGGAAGCTGTGGATGACCCCTCCCTGGAGGTGTTCATGGCCAGGCTGGATGGTGTCTTGAGCAACCTGATCCAGTGGGAGGTGTCCCTGCCCATGGCAGGGGGTTGGAACTGGATGGTCTTTAAGGTCCCTTCCCAAACCTACCCAAATCATTCTATGTGCTGTCCTTCGGAGACACGGCACCTAATGAAGTGGACAGACATACCTGATGCAACATGTTGACCAAGAAGCCAATGCCATCTGAGCTGTACCAACCCAATTGATTGCCTTCATGTGCAGGATCTGTTTCTGAGGCCTCCAAGTCTGAAGAGTACCTGGGATGAAATTTAAGACCCCGTAGGAAGGCAAAGGCAAATCAAGGGCATGGGGAAGGGGAGCTGCAGGCTGCTTTCTCAGAGACCTCCACACCTGCTTCTGAGCTCCTCACCTATGGGCAGGGCCTGAGCTGGAGGACACCTCCAGCAAGGAGGCTTTAGGGCTCTGCTGCTGGTCTGCTTGACTGTCACCAGCCGGAGGGAGCTCAGTACCAGGGTGATGGTGTAGCCAAAGCCTGTAATAGCAGACATGATGATCACGGTGAGGAGGGTCATCAGCTGGTTGTTCCCAGTCCCCAACTCTGGCCTGCACCCACTCACGGCCTAATTCAAGCATAAAAAGCAGGTGTATGTTTAGCAGGGAGGAGAATCAACCCTCTACAAGGCCTGTGGTGACTTTCTGGGAGTTGTTTAGCAGCCTTCATCTGGGCCCATGGCATACCAGATGTCCAACCATCTCATCACAGTGGTCCCTTCTGGTGTCAAATTTGGCAATCTATCCTAGAGAAGGAAAGAAATGTTGTTACGTGATCTGAAGGTATCAGTACAAGAGACGTCTTAAAAATCTTTAAATCAGAAGCAGAGGAGGCAAAAAGAGAGCAAAAGGAAGAGGCAAAACTTTGATATCTGGGGAGTCCGATGTGCACACGATGGCTCCCACACCACTGCAGGTTTAGCTTCAAAACTCAAATGTGTTCCGAAAGACACACTTTGACTTGCATGGTGAATTTTCATGCCAGGTCCCAGTGGCATCTCAGAGCCCTGGCATGGAAGTCTCACTGTTGCATTCAGTCCCTGCTGCCCCATCCCTTTGAGTGGCACATGGGGGGACTGCCGTGAGAGGAGCATCAAATGGCACGGGATGGGACCCTCATGGCAGTGCCAGCTGCAACACGTGCTGCCCTCTGACCCTGAGCCTTGGAGTCTGCACCTCCTCTAGATGCCATGCTGGGAGTTTTGCTTTGCTCAGGATGCTTCTCTGTCCTCATCCCCCTCCTCTGCCATGGTTAGGTAGACACAGCTATTTGCTGATGGCCTCCGCGGAAACTGTATATCCTGCTTGTGCAATCGGAAACCAGGTGCCCACGCTGTTGCCAGATTTGAAAGTGGAGCTGACAGGAGAAGAAGCCAAAATGAGGTCACCAACGGAGGGGGAATCACATCCATCCCAAATCTGGGCTCGTCCTATCCTCTCCTGGAGAAGAACTGAAGTGGAAAGAGAGAAAAAAAAGCCCCGTTTGCAAGAAATCTCTCAAGGCAACATGCAAGGGACTGAGGGCTGAGGCCAGATTTAGATTAAACCTCTTGCCCAGTGATCCATGAGGAAGGCTCGGCTGCTCAAACAATGAGCGGGGAAAGAAAGCTGAAATGATGGTCACCAGGAGAACCTGAAACCCACGGTGGGGAAAACAAATAAATACAGCGAGCAGAGCCTTCCCCATCCAGCTGAGGCAATCTGTGCTTATGCAACCCTACCCGAAGGCTCCCTATCTCTGTGTACAATCTGGGCTGATAAGATTGTTCTCTGCTGAAAATTAAAACCGCAGGGATTCCAGGCGGCTCAGCCGGAGTCAGATTGTCCACCTGAACGCCGGGGCACTTTCATGTGGAAAAATAATCACGTGGGTATTTTGCTGAAATAAGGAGAGAGAGAGAGGTCCTTGGCTGGTTTGCAGGAGAGCGCTGCCCCAGCACTGAATGGAGCGTGGTAGGGAGGCCAGCGAAGGGCACCATCCAAAGGGTGAGATGTCCCCATGGGGTGACAGCTGCTGCCCGAAGCCCTGCCATAGAAAAGCAATGGGCTCGTGCCCAAAGGTGACTGTATTTTATTGAAAATTTCTTCTTTTAGGGGCCAGGGACTTGCAATTGTCAGCTGTACATAAACATATCGTACATATACGTGTATATAGATACACTTGATAGAGCCGCTTCGTAGAACAACTTACCTGATAAACCATTCCCACGAGCAATCTGTGCTTGCAGTTTTAGACATTGTTTTTTTGTGCCCATTGTATTTTGAAGCATGTGCCCCAGTGCCTGGATGATCAGATCCTCTCTGCTCTGAATACCAGATCAAACCTCTGAAGGAAAAAATGACAAAATCCTGGCCAGAAAAAGTTGTTATTTGGGAAAAAATAACAGCAATTTGGACTGATTGGTGGTGCTGGAGGTAGAACCTCCTTCCACTGAGGTGGGAATGGGTGAATGGAATGGTTAGATCCTACACCGTGCAGCAGAAGCAGGAGTGTAAATGCTCACCTGAAACCGCATTTGTATTTATTTGGCGCATTTAGCACCAAGTAACAATGGTTTGTGAGTTTTAAATTCTGCTGAGCAAACACGCATAGTGGAAATGTCCACTGGGGTGTTGGATGAGGCTGGTTGGGGACCTGGGTCTCAACTGCTGCCAGGTTCCTAAACCAGAAACCAACAGAGACCATGGTGCAAAGCAGTTTTGAGCACTATATCTGTTCCTACGGCTCTTGCTCAGTTGCTGTGGCTTCACAACTGGCATTTTCCTGGGGAATTCGTAGCTGGTTTTCTGTCTCTCTCTGCTGCAGGAAAACCCATGTGAACCAGAAGGGGATTAGCTCAGATAGGGTCCAATGACTCCGGGTGCGCTGGTCTGGACATGTTGTGGTGTCACCTCAATAGATCATCTTGTTTGAAAACACAGTCGCTGTTGCCTCTTCTCTGACACCCGTTCCCATCCCTCAGGTGCCTCCAGTTGCAGCAATGGTGCTGTCACCAGAAATAACGCCTGATCAGAAAAAGAAATCTGTGCAGAACTGTGTTTGCAGACAGGATATATCCCTTTAATCTTGCAGAGGGGCCGTATTCCTACAGCCTGTGGACCACTGGGCAGGCAACACTGCCTTGGCGCACACATACGCAGGGACACAGTCACACAGGCACACAGAGTCACACGCAGTTGGGTGACTGTCATGAGTAACGAAGTCCTTTAGTTCTGCCCATGGACAGCACATCCCACAGTGGTTGTCCTTCTCCAGGGCTTGATGTTCCTGGCAAAGCCCATGTGAAATGACAACGCCTATAATTTTCTAAAATTCCTTAATCCTGCTTATTTTCTCCCTTTCCCCGAGAGATCGGAAGCCACAGTGGTCTCTTCAAGCACACCCACTAATTACAAGACAAGAGCTCAACCAACTGCTGGCCAGAGACAACATCACGGGACCAGACACCACTAACCAGCATTGGATGCTGACAGCAAACTGCTTGAAAATGAGTCACAAAGAGCTTGGCAATAACACACCAGCCAAATCAAAGACAGAAAGAAGGAAAATATCCTTTCTCCCTTCCTCCTGCAGCAATCCCATCTTCCCCATGGCCCGCGACCGCTTGTCTGTCTCACCCCAGGATGCTCTTTTAGGTCGCTCTCATTTTTGCCTGACTGCCAGGTTTTTTTTCCAAATTTGACCTGATTATCTTTCCAATTTGCTTGAGAAGCTCAACCCCTTCAGCAGAGCTGGGGAGAATGGGAATTTCTAGCAGGATGGCAGCATTTAGCAGAAAAAAAATCTTGTCTCCGGAGAGATCAGATCAGACAGCTCTGAGGAAGCCGGGCTAAAAATAAAGCCTGAATTAGCAGAGCAGTTATAGGATGGGAGCAGAGGTTATCGTGCATCCCTGGTTACATTCTTAGCAGGCAAAACTGCAAGAGTGTGTAGTGTTTTTTTCTTTTAGCTTCTGTGTTCCCATTCACTGTTTTCCAGCAGTTCGGGTCCATTCCCTAAATCCCCCTGGTTTGCAGCAGCTGGTGGTTGTACTTTGTCTGGGATACCTTGATTTCTTGGACTGCTTCCCTCATCCTGCGCTTCCACTGTACAAGCAACAGGCGTGTGCAGCCTCTTGCACCCCAAGAAGTTCCTCTGCCCCCAGAATGAGGAGGGGGCTTCTCTGCTCCAGGTTTAATCCCTGCACCAAACCCTCCACAAGTGCACAAGTGCAGTCCCAATATCCCAAGCTCTTCTGCTCTGAGGTGCATGAAACCATGAGAGTTGCTGGGGATGTCCCCAAGCAGGGGATGCACCTTGGAGTGCAGGGGGCCGGCTGTGCTGCATCCCTGAGATGTGAGTGGGTGTGAGTATCAGTGTGGATGTGAGTGGGTGTCAATGTGAGCGTGTGTGTGTGTGTCAGTGTGAGTGTGAGCGTGAGTGTAGGTGTGAGTGGATGTGGGTATGACTGTGGGCTGAATGTGAGCATGTGAGTGTGGGTACGAGGGGGTGTGTGAGTGGGTCTGGGTGTCTGTGTGTGTATCAGCGTGGGTGTGAAACAATGTGGGTGTATGGGTGTATGTGAGTGTGAATGTGGGTGCGTGTGGGTTTGAGGGGGGGGGATGTCAGTGTGTGTGACCCTGTGCGTGTGTCTGTGTATGTGAGCCTATATGCGGTTCCCGGTCCCGCAGCGCCCCCTGCCGCCCCCTGCCGCCCCCACCGCCCCAGCCTCAGCGGGGGGACAACCCCATCTCTCTGCCCCCCCCCGCCCCCGGCCTAGGGATCACCGCGGAATTCCTTGGAAAAAAAAACAAATTAAGCAAGAAAAAGCCAGTAGGAGAAAGGCAGCGTTTGCGCCAAAGGGATGGAACGGGATCATAGAATCACCTGGTTGGAAAAGACCCCTGAGATCACCGAGTCCAACCGTACCTGTCCCCTTACTAAACCATGTCCCCAAGAACATCTGCCTGTCTTTTAAACACCTCCAGGGATGATGACTCCCCCACCTCCCTGGGCAGCCTGTGCCAATCCCTGACCACTCTTTCAGTGAAGAAATTCTTCCTGATGTCCAGTCTAAACCTCCCCTGGCACCATTTCCTCTCGTCCTATCGCTGTCACTTGTGAGCAGAGCCCAGCACCCACCCCGTCACAACCTCCTTTCAGGCCGTTGTAGACAGTGATGAGGTCTCCCCTCAGCCTCCTCTAAGCTAAACAGCCCCAGTTCCCTCAGTCTCTCCTCGCAGGACTTGTTCTCCAGCCCCTCCCCAGCCTCGTTGCCTTTCTCTGGACGCACTCCAGCCCCTCAATGTCCTTCCTGTAGTGAGGGGCCCAAAACTGAACCCAGCACTCGAGGTGCGGCCTCACCAGCGCTGAGCACAGGGGCACAATCACCTCCCTACTCCTGCTGGCCACGCTGGGTCTGACACGGGCCAAGATGAAGTGATGAAGCAATGATGGAGTGAGGTGCGCCCAAGGGGCTGGGCTCCTTGGACACAGGGATGTCCCCACACTGTCACAGTGTTCCAGTTGGATGCAAGCACTCCACAGGAATTGTCTCTTATCTCCTTCTGGACAGTTGGGCACAGTCTTTTGATTCCTTCTGTGCTTTAGGAGTTTCCTTCTCCCTTTAGGATGTCACCCTCACTAATCGCCACTCCTCACTGGCTCAATGAAAACTCTGGATTTTCCCCATGTTCCTGTGTTGATGTGGCCCAGAGCAGATTGTCCAGTCCCACCCCTCTGATTCAAGCTCTGCTAAAAAGCCAAGCACCCCCTCCTGGGTCACCCATCATTACAATTAACCTCCCAGCAAGAAGGAGAGTTTGTGCTGTGCAGAAAAGCCCAGAGAAGGTGGCATTGCCTCCATTTATATTGAAAAAAAGGATGGAAATCTAAAGAAGAACTGAAAAAAAAAAAGAGCAGGGCCATCCTAACTGCTGAACATTAAACATAAGGGGGGAAAAAACCCCTCTTGAAAGTCAGATTCTGACCAGCCGGGCAGCATTCAGAAACAACAACAAAAACGTTTGGTGGAAACCAGATACTCGTCATGAAAATTTGCAGTTCTTTGTTGATCAAATGTTTCCATGGAAAAGCTCTGTTTACCCTCCACTCGTCCCGTTGGCTCGCCAGGATGCTGTGCAGCTGGGCAGGCAATGCCCAGAGGAGAGGAAGGGAGCTGACGCAGCCTCAGCACATTTGGACGCAGCCAGGAGGCCTCGGGAGAGAGGAGCAAGTCCGTGTTTGCCTTTTAATCCGTGGAGGTTGGTGTATGGAACCCATTCTTTCCTCATGGACAACCTGCTGTTGGGAAGGAAGGCTGCAAAGGGCCCCATTCTGAGCAGGCTGCAGCTACAGCCGTGTACGACCAGGGGACTGCAGTGCACAGGGGCCGGTAGAGGAGACTGTAGGGATTTTGGGGAGAAACTTGTTGGAAAAGCTCAACAGATTCAGCCTTGGTGTGCCCGCGCATCTAGAAGTACATGGACAGAAATGGGACTTTTGGGAGGAAAAAAATATCTTTGAAAACTCAGATTCATACACTTAACAACCCAATTTCCGTTTTCCCTAGTGGAGACAGAAAGTAGCAGTGCTTTTCCATCAGTCCCTCACGAGCCCATCCCAGGATCCTGCTGGGTACTGCTTTTGGAGCCAGAGAGGTGCCGACTGCCTCCAACAACATTTTCTTACAGCGCCGCTGGGACTGGCAGGGGAGAGCCACAAAAGTGAAAGGCAGGATTCGAAACCCACCACTTGGACCCAGACAAAATGAAACGAGGAAAGTAAAAACAAGGGGAAACTTGGCGGCGGCTGCTCCTTTCACAGGCTCATTGCGTTGGGTCGTAAGAAACCAGCCCACGGAGAGGCGGGCACGTTACCGTCTGCTGTGCCGTGTCCTGGGGAGCCGGGGAAAGGGGCCAAGGAGAGACCGGATCCTGGAAAGCGGCCCGTGCTGCCTGCCAGTGTGTGCTGCCAGAGGTGGGAAGTGGGGAAAGTCATGCACGGCCTCCCCGCTTCCTCTGCCGCTGGGGTGGGGTGGCTCAGGAGCAGCCTGCGGGCTGCTGCCCTGCTGGGCTGTGGCATTCATGGGGAGCACCCGGGTGTCTGCCTGCCCCACACCCCCATGTCAGCACCCAGTGTTGATGTGGGTGTCTCATTCCTGCACAGGGTCAGAGGTTTGGGGCCTTCACCATCCTTTGAACCCCTGACCCTGAGGATTGGTGCATCTCAGGCTGCTCTTGGCTGCATCCCTCTCTTCCTTGCCCAGTCATTGTGTGTTCTTTCTCTGCTGCTCCACAGCCCAGTGTCCTCAACATGCTTGATGGGGACTGTCCCTTGCTCTGTGTGTCTCCAGCTCTGCCTTTGGTGGGAGCCTGACAGCAGCAGCCGCAGTATTGTCATTTACGAGGCTGTGCTGACAAACGCCAGCCAAGTGCCTGGCAGGGATTTGTCTTGATCCTCCCCCGCCACCCATCTTTATGCTCAAGGGTGTGCTTAGGATTCAGCCGCCATTCCAGCTCTGCCTGGTCCTCATGCCTGGCCCCTCCCCATCTCTCCTTTCCCCCCCGAAGACGGTAAGTGCCTCTTCAGCGCGCCCCGCTCCAGCATCTCATCTGAACAGGCCAAGCATTCACTGCGTGCCAAACTGGCAGGCGGCTCGCCTTCCTGGCACGTGGCCTCCTTGGCTCTCCATCCAGACTAATTTCTTTTATTTTTATTGTTTTGTTTCTCCCCGTCTTTAAAAGTCACCATTGGTTTTAATTAGGTGGCCATGGACTTGCAGCCCTGGTGAAAGCAGAGGGCTCCCAAGAGCAGGAAACAGGAAATTTGGTGTGGTGGCTCTGGTAGCAGCAGCACCGCAACCCAGCTCAGGGTGATGCAGCTTTCAAGAGTGAGGAACTTCTCTAAGTCAAGGGCTAAGAGGTGGCCAAAGTGTTTTCTCTTATTCCAGCATGCTCCTGGAGTCCCTGCAACTCCTGGAGTCCCACTATGGAAATGCCAGCTTGAGGAGCCAGCACTGGTGCCCCAGGGTGAGGCAAGCACTGGTGGCAAAGAAAGGCAGTGGGGGCAGATTCTGAGCAACAGACGAAAAATTGGGGAAACGCCAAAGAAAAAACAATTGACTGAATGTCCCGTGTAGGGCCTTTGTCCTGGAGGGGTTTGGACCCTCCTTGGAGAGAAGGTGTTTATGCAGAGGAGCTCCATGGTCAATTTGAAGACAGTGGAGGTAGATCCCTGCCCTGCTGCAGCTTCCCTGGGGTGGTTTAACCCCATCTCTGAATGGCCCCCAGCACATCTCTGAAGTGGCCTCCCTGCAGAGCGTTTGTGCACCCTGTGCTCCCTGCCCATACGGGCAGCCAGTACAGAACCGGTCCTCTACAGCCTTCCCACTGCGAGACACATCAAGTGCTTGGGGAAAAAAAGAAAAAGGAAATGATTTCTTTTCCCCTGTTGCTTACATATGATCTAGGCTGGAGGGGCTGAAGGACTTCAGGAAATCTGAAGCAACAAAGGGTATTTCAGGGGCTGTATTTTCAGTCGTTTAATCTCTGCATACAAATGTTGGAGTAAGTGAATAGCTCTGGTTTGACAGGATTTACAGAGCCATCCTGGGACCGTTCCCAGAATAACCAGGGTTCGGCTCCACCCAGGACGTAACTGATTTGCCGTGTAGGGGAGATATGCCTTCTCCTCCCAAACTTGAGCAGACATGGTCCCTGCTTCGCCCAGCCCTGTGGGCCAGAGCACAGACAGATTGGAGAGATGTGCAACCTCTGAGAGCAGCTGAGAAGGTTTTTGGATACGGCGTCCGATCCTGGGCCAGCAACTGCATCTTGCTTCTGGATAGCAAATACGTTTGCCCCCAGTGGAGGTGTGGCAGGGGTGGGCAGCAGGCTGCTGTCATTACTGCCACCCAAACAACTCCTGGGAGTCCCAGCTTACTCCTGCCACCCTCCCCAACATCTGGGAGAGAAGGCAATGAGGGCAGAGGTTGTCTTTGCCCCAGGGCTGAGCCCCACAACTGCAAGACTGAGCCCTGAAAGCCCTACACGCCTTGCCAGTCCCCCAAAATATCCCAGTCCCTCCACCCTGCTGTTGTTCTTTCATTTTATTTTTAGATCTGCTGCTCCCGTTAGCTCTTTTCTATTTGTTTTTGGTTCTTATTATTCCTGGCTTCTCCCAGTGTTTTGATTTCCCTCCTCAGCCCTCATCCGGATGTTTATTCTCACTGCTTGTTTTTATACTTTCCCAAGGTGCCTCCTGGTTGCAGCTAGGCTGAGGTCTATGTTTGGTCTGGGCAAGCGTTCTCGTGTAGCTGGGCTGGGACCAGTTGCTAGACCATCACCTGCAGAAACAGAGCTAGTCCAGGAGAGAAGACCTGGGCGCTGTAGCCTGCCTTTCTGCCTACTTTCTTTCTCAGCTGGGCATCTCAGCTGCTTTCCAAGGATAAGCAGAGCACTTGCCCCATTTAGGAGCGTGGTTGGTGCGTGGATGTGGCAGCTCTTTTAATAGAAGAGCTCACAGCAGGGTAAAGAAGGCAGGGGAAAAACAAGTTAGCCCATCTTCGAGGAACACGCAGGGATAAACACAGTCATGTACCCAAGGTCACATGGAGGATCTCTGGCGGCCCCAGGAAGTGCTTTTCCCACATCTCTGATTTCGTTGCCTGCATGGTTGTGCCTTGGACTGTCTTGAAAATGAGGCACGGCCACTCAGTGCCTCCACCTACAAAAACATAAAAAGTTTTCTTTTTTGCCTCATTTTAGGATCAATAGGTTGCCCAGAGAAGTCACAGAAGCCCCAACCCTCAAGTGTTCAAGGTCAGGCTGGGTGAGGCTTTGAGCAACCTGATCCAGTGGGAGGTGTCCCTGCCCATGGGGTTTTAGAGTTGGAGAGGCTTTAAGGTCCCTTACAACATAAACTATTCCATGATTCTATATCTCACATTAGAAAGCTGTGTTGGTTCTGGGTATTTTATTGTACCTGTACACATCTTGCAACCCCCACCACAGCTGCTGAATTTCATATAAACACGAGCACATGCCTGCGTTTGCTGCAAGAACAATCCTGGCTTCCCTTGTTTATTTATTTATTCCAGTGCAAGGGCACAGATTTTTGTTTATTTTATTCTTTTGGAGTTCATTTGTGTTCCTCTTCCCATCCTACAGCCTTTTTGCTGGCAAAGTGCCCAGAGCTGTGTGGCTGTGGGCGTACCACCAGCAAAGAGATGCTCAGACCCTGTGGGGAGGACAAGGCCATTCCTCGGTCCTTAGGTATTTATTTAAAGAACCACCCACTCATGTGAGAGCGATGCAATGGTCTGGAGTGACTTCCCACATTTCAGTATGGTTTCAGTGAAATTTGCATTTGAGACATTAAAGGGCTGGCATGGATTTCTGTGCCTGGATATAGGGGCTTTTTATTGCTCGACTTCAAAGGGTTCAATAACGGGAGTGAGCGTTCAGGTAGGGAAAAGCTCTTTCTTCTTTCCATCTGCACAAGCGTGCCAGAGGACACAAAGGCATCCCTGCATACACAGAGTTACGGGGCTCTGGGGAGAGTTAAAACAGAGCAGGCTGAGCATTTCAAATCAAAAACATTATTAGTTTTGGATGGAAAAGTCAGCTGACACAACTGCCCAAGCTGTCAGGATCCTTTAGGTTTGAAAGCTAGGGGACGTGAAAGTGAAAATCACTTCAGTTTGCTGAAAGGAAACAAAAGAGCAATTTTTGCCCAGTTTGAGGCTGAAGTGCATCTGCCTGCAGGGCTTCATGAGAGCCGGGTGGACATCAACGTCTTTCATGAGTTGGACACACCACCATATTATGCCTCTGGGCACAGGGATTGCTCCTGGACCATGCACAGACACAGGGAGCCCCATCTGAGGGTCAACAAGGGCAGGGTGCTCCCTGGTGGGTCTGTCCCAAGGGCTCCTGAGTGCCACACTGGGGTCTGAAGTTCGTTCAGCAGAAGAAATAGAAATGTTTCACTTTGCAGACACAGAATCACTTCCCTTCTGTTTGAAAACTGGGCAATAAAGCCGAGTTCTCTTTGTGCATGTTTTTTCTGGATTTTTTATTCCACAGGCAAGGCAGGGCTGGTATTTTGTTTCGTGCTCTCCCTCCTTGGGATGAAAGTGAGTGTTGGAAAATGATGGGAAAAAAATCATTGATGTTGATGTTTTAATGCTAAAGAATTTGAGTTGTTTGCATTCAGAACTGGAGCTCAGCCTCCCCCAGGAAAATAGCAGTCCAGGATCTCTCCTGCAATGTGCTCACAGGAATCCTTCCTGGTTCTTCCTTATGGCAAAAAGGCCCGTTTGTGCGATTCTCCAGTTTCTCTGTTGTCCCCTTTGACTTCATTGTATATGGGCACACGTATATTGGCACAACTTTGCCTGTGTGCCTGGGTAGGAAAGCATCACTTGCCATTGTTTGTAGCAGCTGAGGGCTGCAAATCATAGAGTTATAGAATGGTTTGGGTTGGAAGGGACCTTAAAGACTATCCAGTTCCAACCCCCTGGCATGGGCAGGGACCCCTGCCACTGGATCAGGGGCTCAAACCCCATCCAACCTGGCCTTGGACACCCCCAGGGATGGGGCAGCCATGACTTCTCTGAGCAACTTGTGCCAGGGCCTCCCCACCGTCACAGAAAAACACTTCTTCCTAATATGTAATCTAAATCTCTCCTCTTTCAGCTTAAAATCGTTCCTTCTCATCCTATCCCTGCACTTCTGACAAAGATCCCCCCTCCCCAGTTTTCCTGTATACCCTTTAAGTGCAGGAAGGCTGTTATGAGGTCTTCCTGAAGTCTTCTCTTCTCCAGGCTGAACAAGCCCAACTTTCTCAACCTGTCCTCAGTAGGGAGGAGCTCCAGCCCTCTGATCGTCTTCATGGCCCTGCTCTAGCCTCATTCTAACACATTCATGGCCTTAAATATATGGCCATAGGTGCACAGGGGCATGTCTCAGACACCTTCTTATGGGTTTGGGTTTATTCTCTTCTTCCTCTTGATTTCCAATCCACTACTGTGGAGTACAGACCCAAAAGGGCATCGCTGCACACCAGCGCCATGGAGACAGCTCATCACACTCCAAATGGGCAGAACCTCTCCAAGTCTCAAACAAACTTAGTTTTTCTATTGAAAGCAGGTGCTCCCAATGGTCCATGAAGGTTCAAGGTCCATCCTCAGGTACTGCTATTGTCCCAGTGTTGGTGCTCACTTGTGCCCTGGTGCTTCCATGCATCACAGACCCAGCAGCATCTCTGCTCCTGGCCACAGTGAGGATGCCAGGTCCTCTTCAGTGCTTTTTGTAGCTCATGTTGAATTATTTTAAAGAAAAAAATCCAGGGGAAGGCTGACACTGGCAGGGGAAGGCAGCAGCCCTCCCTTTCTCTGCTCCACTCTGTTCTCCACCGCAGACCCCTTCGTAGCTGTTTTCCATCCATGCCCAGGACCAACACTTGCCTGCAGATGCTTCATGACCATTTCATCCTTCTTGAACTGGGAAGAGAGATCCAGGGCAGGGCTGAGGGTGACTTTCACTACCCCACAATCAGCCTTTCTCCTCCCAGGCTGTTTTTTCTAAATGGAAGTATAACAAATACAGCAATTCCCAGAGCCCTGTGCCAGCCGTGTTTGAAGAGGTTGGGAGAGCGGTGAGGCAGGGACTGTCTCTTCCCGCAGGCACAGCAGGGCTCTGCTCTGGTGGGAAGCATTGAGGCAACACCAGCCTCCTCCTAAAACAAAGAAAACAACATCTCTAAGACGAGTGATACTGCTGGAACGGCGCCTGGTAGCCCATCCCTTTTGTGGTATGATGGAGATGGATGGAATCGCATCCACTATTTCCTTTTGACCTCTCTTAATTGTAAAGAGAAAGATGAGAGATTTATTACTCCTTATTGGCCCCTTCCATCTCACGGCTGAGATGCCTGCACCTTTCAATTTCTTCTATCAATAGCTTTTTGCTGAGGATCCGGGATCATTCACCCCTTGCCACCCTAGTTTTACCTGGATAACCCTCCCTGGAAAGCTGGGACTGGAACTGACTGCTGCCAGTTTTCTACAAGTCTACAGTAAATCGAGGCCAAACCGCTGGCTCAGGGTCTGCTCTGTGTCCAAATTAATAATAACCCCTCAGCTGCCCTGCCCAAAGTCAGCACCAGCTCCAGCCCAGGGAAACAAAGCTGGATGACCCTTGTGTCGGGATCACCCTTGTGGGGACAGCACCAGCTTTCCCAGAAGGGGATGGAAGTTAACCCTTCCCCCACCAACTGTTTTTGGAGAGGAAGTAGCTACCAGCCAGCGTGGTCACTTCTGTGGGTGTCCAGGCTCTTTCTCTGCCACGTTTCAGAAGCAGACACCCCTGCCCCTGAGTCAGCTCCCCCTGAGTCAGCTCCCAGCTGTCGGCGCTGGGAACCGCATCGTCCTTTGCTGACTGCAGGGAAATGACTTTAATTACTGAGGGTTTTGGCAGGCCTGGGAAAAAACAGTGGCTCTGCTGTGCTACCTCTGGGCTGAAGCGGATACTTCGGGTATTTCCTTAGGCTGGGAGGTGCCCAGAGGGTTTCTGGGACCTGTTCCCAGGACAGAACATGGGTATAAATGTGCAAGATAGGACCAAGAGTTGGAAGCTGCCTGGGATGGGCAGTGCAGTTGGGCTGAAACATTCTATGACACAGCCTGAATGCTCCGGCTGCAGCTTGCTGGGCAGGACACCCCATGGCAGTGCCAAGGGCTGCGCCTTGGAGAGAGCAGGGCTCTGCAGACGGCACTCGTTGGTGGGGCTGGACGTGACCAGGCTGATGCTGCAGTGCTGACCAGGTGCCAAGGACCACATCAATGAGCTGCAGAGGTTACACCCAGACGTGGGGGGTTTGCCCTCAAAATCAGGATGGCAGAGGGACTTTCCAGTAGATGTTGTTTCAAGAAACTGTTCTGTTGTCATTTTCTGTAGTTATACACTTTTTTTGGAAAGCGTTTTTTTCGTGGCTGGAATGTTGCTAAAGTTAAAGAGAGAGAAGCCCAGAGGTGGTCAAGAGTTGGCCGTGGTCATACCTGATGGCACTTACACTGCAGGTGATAGCTTTGCCCCTGGGGCATTTTTTAACACCCAGTTGCAGCCACCATACCGGAGCATGTACAGACCTTGCTCCTGTGTTCTCTCCTTCCCATTGGCCTATGAAGTCTTAGGTCAGCAGGTATGAGCTCTGGGTTGGACTGGTATGAACTGGGGAGGCATCACAGACCATTCTGAGAAGCATCACCTAAGAGAGGGCTGTGCAGGACACACCAGCCAGAGGCCAGTTAGACTTCAATTCCAGTGCAGGGACATATTTACATCCTCGGGGACAGCCACCACTTCACAGCACCTATGGAGGGAGCAGCTGCTCTTATTTTGCTGCACCACAAATGAGACAGGAAGGCAAAAATGCAATTCCCCATATCTCTGACAAATCCTTCTTTGACAGATGAGCTCTGACCTACTTTGCAATGGAGCCAGATGTTTAAATTTATGAGTGAAGGTGCATTTCCATCAGACCCTGAAAGGAAGGTTGCATTACTGCCCATCTATGGGCAAAGGAGATGGATTTCATGTCAAAATACCATTTGTGGTTCAATCCGAAAGGTTTTTGAGAGAAAGGAAAATATGAGAGCATGCTGTACCTGTTCAAACGGGATCCCAACTGTACAAAACAAGGGATGTTCAAGTGATAACATTTATACCAACCCACAAACCGATTGCTCCTAAAAATAGTAGCTCTAGCCTGGCTAGAGCTTTTCACAGCTTTTGGCTTGGCATCAGTTTTATCTTCTTCCGCAGGATTTCACACTGTTGATAGCCATGACACAGCAGGCTTATAGTAGAGGATATAATTTAGCTGTTATTTTCTTATTCTCTCAATAAAGCCCTTTTTCAAACATGTAAATGGCAGAGCAGCATCCCTGGGACTCCCCTTCCAAAGCAGCTATTGCACTGTTGGGTTTCCAGTTTGGCATCTGGAAAAGGTGCACTACTTTGCTCCTGACCGCCTACATGATTTGTACTCTTCCAAAGCACCCCAGGTGGCAAAACAAGTTTGCAGGAGCACCTTGAAAAAGCTGATATACTGGAATAAAATATGGATGTAAATCAGCTGGGTCCCACTGGCTGTATTTGATGCGGGCATCTGATTTATAGTAATTTAATTTGCAGGCTTTGCTATTCTTGAAGTTACTGTGGTTTCTAAACTGTAAAGCCAGACCACATCAACATAAGAGGAAGAGAAATTTAAATACAGGAAAGCACACAAATATAAATCATCTTCCTATCTGTTTCCAGATTTGAAAGATACTTGTTCATTGCCCACACTTTCCAAGTTAAAAATGGCATAAAGATGCCTGTATTGGTTATCAGAAGATACGTGTACAAGCTGAAAAACTGAGAGCTCCATGTCATCACGGCATGGAGGTCTAAAGCAAGATATTCAGAGAGGTTTAAGGCACAGATTGTACAAATTTTGTGATCTGGGGGATGTCTGATGCAGGTGATGGCTGGGAAAAGCTCTGCCTGTCTTTCAGAGAAGTGCCATTCAGGCACTGAGCTGCCACTTGGGCCAGGATTATCTGGCAGGTCAGCCTAAATCTTTCTGTGTTGGAGACAGGAAAGTATGAGCCTGGTGAACCAACAGTACAGGAAAATTCTTGACTTTGTTATTGTCCAGGACCAACAAGATGGAGTATGTTCTCCTGCTATCCTCCGATAAATCCAATATCCTCCAACTTGTAACCTTCTGCCAGGGATGCTCCTGCAAGGATTGCGTTTATAGCTCTTTGCACTGCAGTGGATAGGGGTACACATAGCTCCTCCTTCTTGGTCTGGCTTTTACAGAGAGAAAACACCTGATTGCATTTAATGAGGACCTCGATCTTGTCCGGATATTACATTGCCAAGAGTGATAGTTGCACGGTGAATTACCAGGCTACCCTTGTCCATGGGGCTGCTGACCCTTGACCAGCAGGCTGCTGCTCACCCCAGGCCGGTGCAGGTGCACACAACAGGATTTTCTATTCCAGGCAGCATGGGTAGGAATTCAGACCTGACTGGCTGGCTGCTGGGCTTACAAAGATTCGCACTGCAGTTCTGGATCTATGCACCTGAGGCTCATTTGAGGCTCATTCCAGGTTTCTCCATCTTTTTGAGAACAGCATCTTTTCTTGCCGCGCCACTTGCCACAAGAGGTTAGAGGAGTACGAGGAGCACAAGCCAGAGCACTTACATGCCTGGCAGCTTATCTGTTTTTTCCTGATTGTACCATTTGACCTGACATAAGGCTCACAGCTCTTATGTCTCCTCTTCCCACTGCTATGACGACAACACAACTAATGCCAATAGCCAGTGGACTGTCCTGCACTCCCTTTGCTTGGCTGGGATGTTCCTTGTCCCTCCAGAGTAGCTTTTCTGTGCATGCCTGAGCTAATGCGATCAGCTGTACCCAACCGCATCCCAAAATGTTTCCCAGCCATCAGCACTCCAACTTGTTGCCCACCACTCTGTCCCCAGGATGACACTGGCACTGGTGATGGCAGGATAGCGACGTTTCCACAAGGTGGCATCAAAAGACCTGGACTTCCCCTCCCAGAGCTCAGACCCCACAGGATTTAGGGTTTTCCTGGGATAATTTGGCACAGCTGGAGCCTGAAACATCTCTGGGAGAGAGAAGATAGGAAGCTGTGATGTGATTTTTGTCAGGGATTTGGCCTGGAAGGGTCAGCCCTCAGCCCTGACACCCCCCACTGCCTTCCCAGGTGCTGAGGCAGGGGTGTTGGACCACCAGACCTCATCGGGAAGGGCAGTCACAGACAGCAAACATTTGCGGAGTTCACTAAGGAAATAAAAGTTCTCCCTCCCTGCAAACAACTGCAGCAAGGGGGTGCGGAGGTGGGAATGGCAGCAGTAAACCAAAAAATTAGGAAGGAACAATCTGACAGTTTGACTGACATATCGAGGTGAAACAGATTTCCATTCCACAGGACAGCAAAGCCAGAGAGAAACCCCAGGGAGTGGGGGACAATGAACACAACTTATTTGGTCCCAGAGGTCCTTCTTCTTCTATAGCTCCAGCCCTGCCCAATGTTTTTATTTGCCAGGCTTGGAGATGAGGTTTGCCAGCCCTTACCGCACAAACATCACCCCTGCGATGGGCCCAGAGCTGGTTCCACCACGCCAGGAGCAGTGGTCTCACACTCTGCACAGAGTAAGCGGGAGCAATATCCCAGCATTGCACAGCACAGCTGCCTGTGCTGCTGCTGGAGCGTTTGCTTGCCCACAGCAGCATTCATCTGAGCTCCTGCTAAGCTTCACGGATGCAAAACCCAGTCCTACACTGCTCTGAGGCTGCACTGGGTAAGCACTGACCATGCTTGGCACTGAGCTGAGAAGTCTAGCGAAAGGATGGCGTTGGACAGGGAGTAAGCATATTTGAGTGAGCACAAAATACAGCTTTGTGGTTTGTTGTGCTTGGACTGTTTTGGCAAAAGGAAAACTCTTACTGGACTGTTGAACGATTGCAGCCCTTGGAGAAATTCTAATCAAACAACGACAAAAAAACCAAACCAAACCAAACCAAACCAAAAAACCCAAAACAAAACAAATCTGTGACCTTGTCCTTTTGGAAGAAGTGAAAAATGTTAATTAGTGAAAATCTTGTCCAGCCTAGAGAAAAGAAGGCTGTGGGCAGACCTTGGAGCAAGCTTCCGGTACTGAAAGAGGCTACAAAAAACCTGGGGAGGGGCTCTTGATCCAGGGAGTGCAGGGACAGGACAACAGGGAATTGTTTTAAGATGATTGAGATTAGGTATTATGAAGAAAGGTTTTATTGTGAGGATGGTGAGGCCCTGGCACAGGTTGCCAAGAGAAATCAGGTATACCCCATCCCTGGAGGTGTTCAAGGCCAGGTTGGATGGGGCTTTGAGCAACCTGTGGTGTCTCTACCCATGGCACAGGGGTTGGAAATGGATGATCTTTAAGTTCACTTCCCACCTAAATCATTCCATGATTCTATAATTCTATGATCTGTGTTCCTCAGCAATGCTGAAAAGTGGAAAAAAGCAGATAACCAAGCTCACACAGAATTACTGTGGGCTCTGACAAGATGCAATGCATCAGGCTGTGATTCTGGCTGTCCAGTCCTGCAAGAACATATCCTTCCTTGGGAATCGGGTAAGAAGATGCTTTTCGAAACAGCGGGGTTGTCTTGTTTTGCTTTTGAAAAAAAGAGTAAATTTGTTTTTTCAACTTAAAAATAGAAAAATAAGTAAATTAAGGCATAAATGTGACTGAGGGAAGCTGAACCTGGCTAGTGTCTTCAGGCTTTCCTAGGTCCCAGGGCCGGTGCACTCCTGTCTCTGCACACGGTGGAGCTGTTGCTCCGCGAAGGAACGGGAACGAGGCTGGGAACAGGAACGGTGCCGGGAACGGTGCCGGGAATGGGGCAGAAACGGGGACTTCATGGGCAGCACCGCCCTCTCTGCCCGGATCTGATCCTGGACCCCAGCCCCAGTCCCGACCCGAGCCCTAGTCTTGGACCCTGCCCCCAATCCCAGACTCAGACTCAGCCACAGATGCAGATCCAGATGCAGATCCGGACCCAGACCTGGACCTCGGTTCTGGACCCAGACCCAGAAGCGGACCAGAACTCGGACCCAGACCTGGACCTTGGACTCCACACCTGACTCAAACACCAATCCCTGTCCCTGACCCAGACCCCGATCCTGACCCCTGACCCAGACACACACTCTGACCTTGGACCTGAACCCAGACCTAGACCTGATCCCAGACCTTGACCCTGGACCTGAACAGACAGGAATTTATAGAATCATAGAATCATAGAATCATAGGGTTGGAAGAGACCTCTGAGATCACCAAGTCCAACCATGCCTGTCTCCCTACTGTACCATGTCCCTAAGGAACTCATCCACCCATTTTTTAAACACCTCCAGGGATGGCGACTCCACCACCTCCCTGGGCAGCTGTGCCAATGCCTGACCACTCTTCTGTTTCAAAACCTTGGATTTCGGTTGAGCGGCGGCTGGAAGTGTGCCAGTAGCTGTGTGCAGGGCATCTGCACAAAGCCCTGGTGTCCCCATGCCCCTACTCAGATTTAGGGGGTTTTGCCCCTAAGTGGGGCCAGGAGTCCAGGGGTGGAGCCGAGGGGACACTTTTAATCAGGTAGAGGCAGGTTGAAGCAGGAACTGGAGCACAGATCCTTCCCTAGAACTTTGCTTCAGCTATACAAGTCTAGAAGAAAATAGAATTTAAACACCCCTAACAGTTCCAGCTGCTCCTCTGCCCTCACCCCAACCATGGGCTCCCCTCCACTCAGGGACCCACTGCCACTGTCGTGTCCCTGCCACCACCTTGTCTGGCCCAGCCCTGGCATGGCGTGGGACAGGTAAGGATTTATGTGGCTGATCCATGCAGTCACTGCTGTGTCATAAGAGGTGACGCTTGGTGCCAGCTGGGCGAGCCCTGCCTCGACACCGAGACAGCTCCAGTGTGTGACGCTGAGCCTGGGGACAGCCAGACATAGCTCTACTCATCCGTGTCTCCTTCTTGTGGACACCACCACCACATACCTTTGCAGACCCTGCTCACGAGTTCATGCTTCCCTGGAGTCAGGGTGGCCTGAACCCCGTTTCTCCCTGCCACCCTCAGCAGTTTTCCTTTTCAGCTGAGGAGACGCATAGGTGCAGAGAGTAGGCTGGGGATCAACGGCACCTTTAAATAGCTCAACTCAAAGCCTCTCTAAGCATCTGGCTTTGTCAAGCAGGGAAAAAACTGCCTAGCTGTAAGCCTTTCCATTCAAACATTTAACATTAACAAATAAAATCTTCTCTTCCAAGCAAACGAGGAAGGCAATAGAATCATAGAATTATAGGATCATAGAATGATTTGAGTTGGAAGGGACCTTAAAGCCCATCCAGTTCCAACCCCCCTGCCATGGGCAGGGACACCTCCCACTGGATCAGGTTGCTCAAAGCCTCATCCAATCTGGTCTGGAACACCTCCAGGGACAGGGCAGCCACCAGTTCTCTGGGCAACCTGTGCCAGGGCCTCACCATGCTCACAGCAAAAAAAGTTCTTCCTAAGATCCAATCTGTATCTACCCTCTTTTCAGCTTTTCCATCATCCTGTGAGGTAGATCACTGCTGTCCACTGGCACAGCAGCTTTCATGCAAGAGGGTCATTGCAGTGCTGACACTATGATCCTGGCTCCTGGACATCCTGGACCAGTGCTGAGTGTTGGAACATGATGGAGTCTCCCAGGTGTTGAGGAAGAGGCTGCCTGGGAAGGCAGTGGGGTATAAAATTGTGCTTAAGTGCTTTCCTAGATTGGAGCTTGTAATTATTAATAATTGTCATTAATCTCTGCCTTATACAAGTCACCCTGTACATCACATCTTGTTTAAGCTATTTAAGATACACTTTCGTTTACTGCAACAATCTCTGGGCCATCACGTTATCCCAAATGGCCTGTGAATTCTCAGTTGCATGTTGTTAATGTTGTGTGGTGATGTTCGATGACAAAGAAGCTCGTCTTCAAAGGAAAACCTCGAATAAGCCCATGCCAAATCCAAATGTTTTCAGCCTGCCACCGAGGCTATGAATATTGCAGATATTACATATCTTATGATATTTGTTAAATATTTAAGATCAGAGATGATATTTCAGCCTAAATGGCTTCTTCAAGTTGCAGCATTAGAGACTTGCAAAATTATTGCTGGAACCCATGGACAAACACAGATCTGCTCTCAGATCCAGGGCCCTACTATTTTCCATCAGGTTAGGAAAGAGTCCAAGACAGGTCACATCTCATTCTACCTGGAGCTGTAAATGAGACGGGAAAGGAAGAGCTGGAGTGGGCAGCAAGGAGTCCTGTTGAGCCAACAAAACCCAAGGACTTCACTGAGAATCACCTTAAATGAATTTTTATATTGTGCAGTAGCTGGTTTTTGAGATATCACCAGAATTCCCATAGTTGATACAGAGGAAACTTTATTTTCATTTGTCCCACGGACTAAACTCATTGCCCTCCTCTCCCAAGCCTCTTGCTGTCTCTCTGGCCAACATGGTCCCTTGGTCTTCTCTGTGAGAGCCGGGCAGGAGCACCCCGGAGAAAAGCTGTGGGATGGCGCTATGCCAAGCCCATGTATAACAGGCTGTCATAGAATCAGAGAACCACAGAATGGTTTGAGCTGGAAGGGACCTTTAAAGCCCACCCAGTCCAACCCCCCTGCAGTGAGCAGGGGCATCTTTAACTCAGTCACGAATTTCAGAGCCCCCTCAAACCCGACCTTGAATGTTTCCAGGGATGAGGCATTCACCACCTCTCTGGTCAACCTGTTGCAATGTTTCACCACTCTCATTGTAAAAAATTCCCTTCTATCTAGTCTAAATCTACCCTCTTTCAGCTTAAAAACATCACCCTTTGTCGTGTTGTAACAGGCTCTGCCAAAAAGTCTGTGCCCATCAGTATTCAACAGCAGCTGAAGCCTCATCCTTCCATGGATCATACAGAGAGATCTTGCCTGCAGGACCTGTTGAGGCTGCTGCTGGCCAGTGGGGTGTGTTTGCAGCCTGGCGTTAGGTTTCAGGTGTAAGGATTTCTGCCAGCACCCAGGGGATTTTCACATGTGCTCAGGAGAAGACAGGAAAAATAAATCCTCTCTGGCAGCTACGTATGCTTTTGTCTTTCCCATCAGCCGCTTCTTGGGGAATGGGCTCCGTCCTCCTATGCCCTTGGATGACTGGGAGACCAAAGGCGACTTCAAGTCACCCCAAATCCTAGTGCAGGGCCGAACCCCAGCTCAGGCCAATCCCTGCTGGTGTTGCATCCCCTCTGAGCAGCAGAAAGGGGAGAAGCCCCCCCGGGCCACAGTGACACCCCCAGACCACTGTGCTGCTGCCTGCTGGGCATGGACTGTTTTCTTCCTGCAGTCACCTTTGGGCCTGGCAGTAATCTTGAAGCATCTGCTCCAAATCATCCAGGATTACAGGAATTAAAAAAAAACCCAATTAGAGGCCCAGGGTCCTGCAAGCACAAATCCGTTTAACCCTAATCCAGGCTGCTGCCCCTTCCCAAAAGGCAAAGGGACAGTTCCTGCTGGCTGCTTTTGCATGGTCCAGCACCACCACTTCTCCTTGGCATGAATTTACCCATTTTTGCCCTAGAGGTATCGCCAGAGGACCCATTTATGCTACTGAAGAGATGATGTGCTTGGCCTTGGGGTCTGAAATCAGCTGCACAGACACAGGGGTCGGTGCCAACCTCTGCAGAGCACTATGGATGCAAATGGGGGTGCCAACAAATCTGAATGGGATACAGTACCCATCAGTGTCTGCATGTCAGGAGGCACTGGCTCCTCTACTTCTTGCTCACCATCAAGTCTGGCCCTCTGTCCCACCAAGACCACCTTAAGGGCTTTGGTAAGCTTTGTGCTGACATGGACCAAGGCATCTGCTGTCTCACTCACTTACCTGCCACTTTGCTGGCAATTCAGTATGGAAATGCTTCTTTGAGATATAGCAAAGAAATCAGTGTATTTTGCTAAAGTGAGGGTAAAGACTAAAAATTCATTAGGAGAATCTCTCTTTTCCCTTGACATCAACCCTGTTTCTTTCAGCGCGACACCCCTATTTATTTCAGTACTATTAGACTCTTCTTAAGGTTGTTGAATCTTTCACCTGCAGACCTAATCCATAAAATTAAAATGCATTATCCATGGAGTGTGGCCAGTGTGAGTTACAAACACACTGGTAATGCAGTGAGGGTAACGCATGTTAATCAACACTGGATCCCACTTGTGTAGTTGCCGTTACATTTCCTGCTATATTTTGCATCAAGGTGACATCCATATTGAAAATACTCAGTGCTTTACTCATTAATAATTGAGGAGGGACAATCTTGAATTAACATTTAAGCATTTGTGCTTTTATACGATCCTAAGTGATTCATAGAACTGCTTGGTTGGAAAAGACCTTTGAGATCATCGAGTCCAACAGTACCTGTCAACTACTAAACCACATCTCTGAGAAACTCATTTACCCATTTTTTGAGCACCACCAGGAATGGGGACTCAACCACCCCTCTGGGCAGCTGTTCCAGTGCCTGACAACCCTTTTGGTGAGAAATTTTTCCTCAGGTGCAATCTGAAACTCCTCTGGTGCAATTTGAGGGCATTTCCTCTCATCCTATCACTCATCACTTGGGAGAAGAGACCAGCACCCACCTTGCTACAACCTTCTTTCAGGGAGCTGTAGACAACGACGAGGTCTCCCCTCAGCCTCTCTAAGTTAAACAACTCCAACTCCCTCAGCCGCTCCTCACAGGACTTGTTCTCCAGCCCCCTCACCAGCCTCGTTGCCCTTCTCTGCACACTCTCCTGTCCCTCAATGTTCTTCTTGTAGTGATGGACCCAAAACTGAACACAGGATTTGAGGTGTGGCGAGAGATGGGTGATGCTTATCACAGGAGATAAACAATGCTTCATTTGTTTGGTTTTCTTATTACATGTGATGCAAAAAAAGGTGACCAGAACAGAGCTTCCAGGTCGATGATGCTGTAACAGTTGATATAGCTGGACCTGTTAGGATATAATTGTTTGTGTGACTGGAGTTTCTGTAAGGTAGATAAGAACTCATTGTGCTGAACATGATCAGTGCTATATTCAGGCATGCTGAGACACGAGGTGCTGCAGTCGGTAAAGGTTTCCACCAGTCAAAAAGGGAGGTTCGTGGGGGACAAATCCTCTCTGGCCTGGGGAGTCCCTAGCTGAGTGGGAACCATGCAGGAGCACAATGTTCTGCACTTCCCTGGCATCTCTTTTTGCTGCTGCTAGGTCATGCAACCTCCATGCTCTGTACAGTGAGGGTAAACATGGCGTGCAAAGAAGGTGTACAGTGTTAGCAGAGGGGTCCATGTGACAGCAGCATGTTGCTGCCAGGTCTTTTTGTGAACCTAGGTGGGGATTATAGAATCATAGAATAGTTTGGGTTGGAAGGACCTTAAAGCCCGTCCCGTTTCAATCCCCCTGCCCATGACACCTCCCACTGGATTAGGTTGCTCAAAGCCCCATTTGACCTGACCTGGAACACTTCCAAGGATGGGGCATCCTCTGGGCATTCTCTGGGCAACCTGTGCCAGTGCCTCATTGTCCTCATAGAGAAGAATTTCTCAGTTTACAGACTTCTGCATTTGCTGACCTTCACTAAGAGCTTTGTTAATCTGGTGTATCCCTGACTTAAAGGTCCACTGACTTTCATGAAACCTGGAGGATTCAGCCTGGGGTATTAGGAGAACCCAGCTGGATATGATCAGTCCTGGCTTGTGTGAACAGCATCCATTGAAGGACCCTCCTTGGGAACAAACATTTGTGGGATAAAAAAATCAGGTAGCTTGTTTTTCTAGGAATAGTTCCTGAAATGTCTCTAATGTAGAAAAAAGAGACAGGAATATGACCACGCAACATCCACAGGTGTGCATTTCTTCCATTATCCAAGAAGATGTTGGCAGTTGACAATGTTCCCACACTTCTACTTGATGGCTAACTTTCATTTGACTTCTACACCAGTCAAAATGAGAGATCTATGTCAGCATCTTTTCTTTTTGATATGACTAAAGACCTATCCATTTTGATATCCACCACAACAGGTTTTTTTCTGCCTTCAGCAGAAAGGCTGTAGCCCACTTCATCAAGCTCCAAGTGAGTGAGGTACAGCGAGGAACTCTCTGGATTTTCTTAATGCCCGGCAGCAGAGCCCCTTCTTTTCTTTCTAAATTCTTAAATTTTACATTGTAAAGTCAAATTTAAATAAAGTCAAATAAAGAGTGCAAAGAGATTTCTCTTCGGATCTGTCTGCATCTTGTTAGAAAGTTTTTAATGTCCTGTTAATTAAACCCCTGAAAATGGCAATTTCAAGTTCTATCAGGACCTGATCTAACAGACACCTGGAGGTATTTAGAACACAGGTAGAGGAAGTGCTCAGGGATATGGTTTAGTAGTGGACAGGTAAAGTTGGACTCCATCTCAAAGGTCTTTTCCAAACAAGCGATTCTATGATTCTGTGACACCGAAGTCAACAGGAACCTTTCTGCTAATCTTAAGAGTGTGGATCTGGCTTGAATTGACAGTGAGATGAAATGTAGAGCTAAAGCAGCTAATGCTGAAGGAAAGAGTGTTTACTTATCAAACATACAATTAATACCATTTTATTAAAAATTAAAGAAGCATTTCATTAGTTATACCTACTTCACAATGTAATGAAGGAGTCGGCCTGCTCCACTGCTCCTTGTGTCTTCTGATACTTCACTGATGCCCCCAGGCATTTCATGTCTTATATGTGCCTTGCTCCCATTGCTTAAATAAATGTATGCAATAACTGGAAACAGGATCAGCAATGCCAGTGTGAGTGGCTGGGCCAAGGCGCTGGGCCAAGACATTGTGCTCTCACCTGTGTGTACCTGGAAGGTGAAACTTAGAAACCTTGTAATGGTTGAGTCAGTCAAGTAACACAAACAAAACTGAACAGCCAAAACATATACCTGCATCCATGCGTATGTGCAGTGACATATAGAGGTGACGTGAGCAGCAAGTTCTAATGCCTGGAAGGCCGTGACAGCCTTGGCAAGGTGACTTATTCCTAAGAAAGCACAGGGAATTGTTAAAAGTAATAAAGATAACAAATGAAAATCGTGCTGCAGCACCATTAAGAACAGCCTTTCTTCTGTCACCCTGCCTCACACAATGAGGATGTGACCTTGCAGCCCCTCGATGCTTCTTGGCACAAATAGCCCCACTGACCTCAGCAGGACCTGGGGGGAAGCTGAGGACTGCTACTCACGAAGGTAACAGTTTGCAGGATCAGGGTAGCACACAGTGACAGCTCAGTCCTGCTTCCGCAGTGCAGGAAAGCAGGAAAAAAAGGGCTTTTTTTGATAAAATACTTGAAGCAGTGGGGATTTACTGAACCAGTGTTACTCCATCCATGCAGCTTGCTTAGTTTGTTGTTGCTAGCAATTCAGATATTGTCCAAGCTGTCCTGCTCATCAGTGCATGAACTCTGAAAACACTTAGCCACTACCAGCTCTGTGCATTATTTCAGCTGGAAGAACCATGGTAGGTAAAGTAACGATGATGGATCTAAACGATAATAAAGTCTCCCTGTTGAAAATTCAAAGTGCTATACAACTATTTTTAGTGACCTCTCCAGCTGAGATAATGCAAAAAGCTAACTAGAAGTGAATATCCATCTTAGGTGAATTGATTCTTACAGTTTGCAAACCAAGGTGAATTGTACGAGGTTAATGTTCATGCTCCAATACAAGCCATATCAGCTATATAAAAAGATGTATACTGTAACTGTAAAGAAATAACCTATTAAATGTCTAATGTGGATGCATTTTTTTTTCTTTTAGCATGTTTATTTCCATAATGGTCATTTAGTTTAGATAGAACATTAAGATCTCCCTTCCTCATATCCTCCTCCCTCGCCTCCTTTCGTGTGTGTGTATGTGTGTAGTGTGTGGGCACAAAAGAGGGAGAGAAGACTTCTGTCTTGGATTCAGGAAAGCAATAATTTTTCATACCACACTGAATATTAAGTATTTAAATTTGATTTTCCAAAAACAAAGACTTTCAAGAAATGCTTTAAAGTGGATTTTTTTTTCTCCTTTCAAACCTGAGTTCATAGGTCAGCATTTTTGAATTCAGGGCTTTTAACTGAAGTAACTATTTTTTGTGCCTTCCTAAGTAAAACCACTGAGCACTGTCAGCTCTCTTTCTCTCTCTACAAGGAGATGCAGAGCACTGGGTGTCTTTGCAAAATAGGGCACATATTCCAGGACTACTACAGCAGATTCTTTACTTCTCAGAGCTTCTTTTTCTCAGAAGGGTTCCACGTCCAACAACACAGCCTGCTCCTCCTTCCCTCCAAACCCTCAGATGGCAATTAGTGACATCAATAAGTAATAGAACAAATTCTTGTCTCTAAAAAACAAGCCACAGATAGAGCAACTCATTCGCTTTACTCTGAGACTGCATTACAAACCTTAATATTTTATATTTCATCTGTTTAAAGCGCCAGTTCCACAAACACTTAGTTTTCAGATGACACACTTGAAAGTCAGCAGATGATGAAGGATGTGTGAGAAGCAAGACCTAACGCTGCAGGGGCCCAAAGTGAAGAACCATATCCATCAAGTCCTACACACACCAAGGCTGTAAGGAAGATTTTTAGCTGAGTTCCTGTGGCTCAGCTCTTTAGTGAAGAGCTCTTGGAGCAAAGAAATGAAGGTGTTGAACTCTCAGCTCCTGGAGACAGTGAGTTTTCAGCAGAAGTAAAGCTAAAAGAAACCAGTAGAAACCAGCTAGAATAGGATTATTTATTAGCATTGCATAGTAATAAAATGAAATATTACCGGGAAAAACAGCTTTAACAAGTTGGAAGAAGGTGAGCAGATCCACCAAGGAGCCATGAACTATGTGCTCATAAGTACCAATGTGACTCTAGAATCATAGAATCGTAGAATCATTAAGGTTGAAAAAGCCCTCTAGGAAACTTCCAGTTCAACTGTCAGCCCAACACCACTGTGCCTACTAAACCACGTCCTGAAGTGTCACAGCTACACGTTTTTTTAACATCTCCAGAGATGGAGACTCCACCACTGCCCTGGGCAGTCTGTTCCAATGCTTCACCACTCTTGCAATAAATACATTTTTTCTCATAGCCAATCTAAACCTCCCCTGGAACAACTTCAAGCCATTTCTTCTGGTCCTATCACTTGTTACTTCAAAGAAGAGTATTGCTTCAAGACCTATTCCATCCAGGAGACATCCCACCACTGAAGCCCTGAAGTACTTCTGACCCACCAGTGACATACCAAACAAGTCTGCTGGTTACTCCAGTAGTTTAATTGAACAATCAACTTGGTTAGCATTGTTCCCTCAGCATTTGGGCATGTCAAGGGATAAAGAGGATCATGGATTGAGTGGGAACAATACTCACAGAAACTCAGCTTTGGCCTCAGAAGTCTCACCTACCTTTGCGGTCAATAGGGAGAGACAAGCTTTCGCAGACGGTGAACTTGATTAGAGGGCTGATCTTGGTTAAAACTACCTAGATCGTCTTGCTGCTAAGCATGGAGGGAGAGGAGGATGGGACCGTCTCTCAGGGCAACAGAGCCAGATTGATGGTGCTGGATTACTGCTCTAGCGTAACTAGAGCGGGATTAGGTGCTCTGAGTAATCTACCTGAGAACGTCTCTCTCCCACTGACCGTGCTGGCAACCTGCAGAGATCAACCTCCTTCATGTGAGCTCTGGGGACATCCACCCCCACAGTGGCTCCAGGGACCACCTGCTGACCTGAATGGGAGCAGGCACGTGAGAAAGCAATTGAAAACCAAAGTAATTTTGAAGGACAATCCACAGAACCTTCAAACAAACTTAAAAAACAACCTGACTTGAAGAACAATTTTCAATATAAATGCCCTGATGTTTATGAGAAGGCCTGTAGACACAGCAATTTGCTGCCTGAAGAAGAGTTGCATGTCCTTGTGTTTCTTTGAAGTGCCTGAAAAACATTGGACTCGTGTGTCCCTATGTGTGACTGGCTTCACTGCACATTTAATGGGTAATTATCCTCCAATAGGATGCTCCAGAAGAAAAGCTGTCATTCTGTCCTTGGCTCTCTTAGTATTACAACCATGTGGTGTGAAAGCATTTCAAGAGTAGCTTCTGAAGAAGGACATGTATTTCAGTAGGTGCAATTGGGAGGAATGGGGTGTCTTTGTTCTGAATGAAGCCACTAATGGTCATTGACAGAAGATTCAACACAGCAAAACTCTTCCACCTGAACAAAATCATGTCCTGCTCTCTCATTGTAGAGCTCTCCATTGAAATTAAGGAAAGGTAGCACTAGAATAAAAATCCCCACTTGTCCTAGTGAAGCCCCAAATCATGTGTCATTGCAGGTTACTATGGAGTTATTGAATAAAGGCTGAGAAGCTTGTTCTGCTGATCAATACTTGTGTGTGTGTGTATGCAGATGCAGATCTCAACAGTGGCTGCGTGTCTCCTGGAATCTCCCCTCCAAAACCTGCATTCAGCTCTTGTGAAGTTTCTAAGGGACTGGATTTCTGAGACGGGTGCAAATCAGGCGTGGGTGTTCAGGACAAATGGATGCTCTCTTCTCCTGCCACAGGGTTATGAGGAACAGCTTTAAATGGAAATAAAGAGATGTGTCTAAATCCTTTAGGCTGTTTGGGATGTCTCAAGTGATTTAGTCTGGCTGTATCTGTATGTTAAAACGTATGAGGGCACTTAGGTTCATCACTTATCCTATTAAAATGTTAGAAGAGTCCCTGGCACAGGATTGCCTCAGACCAGGCAGAGCTGCCCCAGGTAGTCCCTGGGGAACAGCTCAACGGCATGGGATGTGGAGCATTTCCCATAGGCTGTTCGGACACAGCCACTCTGTTTGAAGGGTGACAGGGCTGAAAAGCATGGAGCAGGGCCCCCACCAGCAGGCTGTAGTGCTAGGACGTGTCCTTTAATAATGCAGACAAGGCAAAGTGGCTGCCTGCTCCATGACAGCTCTCTGCTGTGACAATAAAGAGTTAAAACCCTGCTGATGTTTTCCAGTCAGGAGTCTGTGCTGCATGAAGGCATGTTGGGGGAGAGAGACCACCCTGTGAAGCTGGTCTCCATGTGGACACCTCCCACAAAGGCTGACCTAGCTATCTGTGGGTAAGCTGAAAATCCAGATTTTGGGGGATAGCAAGCACCCAGTCTTGTCTGATACCATCTCCGCCTTTATGTGGCTTGGGTTAGGCACTGTGGGGAGGAAGTCCTGGGGGTCCCAATGAGTCCCTCCTTGAGCATTGCTGGAGAGGAGACACTTTTCCCTCAGTTATAAGTGGGGAGGGCACAGATCCTATCCCACCCATGCCATGTGCATGGCCATGGCAGGGAAGGTGCTACAGGGCAAAACCTCTTGGATTTTACTTTACACGGTGTGAGAAGAGGCTGTGGGGGGAGAACACTGCGTGACTGGCACCATTTTTAGGCTTTCTGGATCAGAAACAGTGGAAGCAGCAGTGAGGTCTGGCACCCCACGGCTGACTCCAGCCTGATAAAAGCCAGGGGACAAATATGTGAACCTACTTTGCTTTTATAGCATTTGAAGTTGGAAACTTTCCTCCAAACCATGTTTCTTGTAGGGAAGGTGTGTGCCAGAGAGGCTCATGTCAAAATGGACTCTCTAGGGAATTTCTGCAGTCTGGGGGGGCTTAGAGTGAACGTAGCAATTGATGAAGGAAGGAAAGCCATTTCATGACCTTTTCCTGGGGATCCTGGAAACGGAAGGGAACAGAAATCCAAGGGTTTTATCCATCACAACAGTGTCAAGAATAAATGCCGATAGAGTGCAAAGTGCTGTATCCCTCTAGGGATCTAAAATAACGCATTCCTTCCCTTGATTCCCAGCTAGATCTCACCCTCCAAGCTCCCCTCGAGGGAGGCACACAGAGATCAGGCTCTGTTGTGGGTGCTGGAGCTGTGGGGTGGCCTTGAAGAGGGGACAGTGGAGAGGACAGGTCAAACTTTGGCAGCTTCTGCACCCCACAGTGTCTTTTCTCTTTGGCTTCCCACACCTCCATCCTCCCCTCCAGCAAATACATTTGGATTTCTCCTGGAGAAAAAATAACAAGTATATAAAAAAGCAGATGTCTGGCATGGCTGAGAGGTAGGGACAGACATCGCTGGCGAGTATTACGCTCTGTCTCATGGTATTACCCTGCATCGGCCAGGGGTAACTGGATCTGTGATAGACTCTGATCCTCCCAAGCCTTTAATTGGATGCGTGAAAGGCCCAAAATGCAGCTCACTCTCGTGCTTCCCCCAGCTGTGAGATGCACCATCTTCTTGTCACACAAGGGCTGTTATCAATGAGTCGAGCCCCCTTTCCAACCTCTAATTCCGGCCAGCTCCCAGGCCAGCAAGCCAAAGCAGACCCTTTGTAAAGGAGCCTTCCCAGCCAAGGCCAAGCAGCGTGCTGGTGGTGGAAGAATCACTTTTCAGACACCCACCCTTTTATTGTTCTGCAAAGAAAACGCTGTAGTGAGTTGAGGGGCAAAAGGCGGTGGCAGAACAATTAGGGAACAGTTGCTCCCTTCTATGGGATTGGGCTGTGGGATGGGGCTGGGATCAGCGCTCCACAAGGCTTGTGCAAACTGGAGTGCAAAGATCGCTGTGCAGGAGCACCCACATGTCTCAGGCAGCTGCTGGGGCAGCGCTCCCAGCTTGGAAAGGCCAGTGTGGCTTTCCAAGACTCCTGCATCCCCCAGCCCTCCCTCCACACCTCAAACAGCAGCAGCCCTCCTCTGCAGCACAGGGCTGGGACAAAGCACCCCAGATAAGTGGGCCTTCTGTCCCCAGCTGCACCGGGGCCAGGCTCTCCCCAACCTGCAAGCCTTTTGCTTTCCTTTTTCTTTTTTTTTTTGCTCTTGCAAAATCAATTTACGCACAGCTCACTCCTTTTTTTCCCTTGCAAACTTATTAGCTATTCAGCCCCAGCGAACACTCGTAAGCATCCTTTGTCCCAGGGAGGGCTGGAGACCCCTTCATTAGCAGTGATTACTCTGAGCAGTTTGACAGCCTCCCAGCCCGCTTACAAGACTTTCCCATTCAGCCCTGCCCGGGGCTGCCCCGCTTCTCAAAAGAAACGGAAATATTCAAACATTTCTCCCCCCCCCCCCCGCCCGCTCCCCAGCCTGAATGGGGGAAAAGCTGTTTCTGCTCTCCGCCCTCCTCATTCACTTCACTTTTGATACAATATTTCCCTTCTTTGTTAAACTGCAGAGAGAGGGGTTAAGGCAGACTTTTTAGCCACCCTTTTCTGAACACTTTGTTTAATGTAAATACAAGGTCCCCTTTCTTCCTCCATTATTATTATTATTATCATCATTATTATTATTATCATCATCATTATTATTATTATTATTATTAACAGGTTCAGGGGGGCGAGGCTTGAGCTGATCTTTAGGAAAAAGGACGCTGAAAATGGGCATTTCATTTCAATGCGTTAAGGGAAAAAAAAAGGCGAGGCGGGGGGAGTGCTTTTCTTCCATGGGTCTTATCGGTATGGAGCTATGGAGCTCCGGAGGTGAAGAAGCAAGGCTGGGAGATGTTCAGCTCCCTGGGTCCTCCCCATCAAGCAAGCCCAGGGAGTAAGGCTGCTTTCTCCGGGGTCTCCATTCTCCACTGCCCTCCCTGTTTCTTTTGATTTGTGCCCTCGCTGAGGCTGGGGGATATGAAACATCCGCAGGAGCCATAGCTCACTCCAGAGATACAGCATCCTTTAAACCACTTACACCCTTTGTCGAAATACGGAATATTCACGCCGCTGCCTATTGTCCAAATTCCACTTTTTTTAATTAGAAAGAAATTCCACGTTATCAGAGGCTGTGTGTATGTGATCGTATAATTATCCACCTCTCTCTATGCCTTCCCGAAAGGCTGAATTCCCCACAATAAACGCTCGCTACTCTGCTGCAGAAGCCGCTGGAGAAATTGCAATCCGCTTCACCGATTCCCGGGGAAAGAAAGAAATATCACGGCGTGTTTCAGCCCATTCTGTTTTCAGGGTTGAAATTCGCTTTTGCTCCACAGAAAAAAAGACTCCTGAGTGGGAAGCGCTGCCTGCCAGTAAAGCCACCAACCCCAAAACCAAGGCGAATCCCTCACCTCGTTTGAGGTTTGAGCAGCAAAACCGGGCTCCTCTTGAACGGGAAACAAACACAGGGAGGAGTTAAAAAGCAACAAACCTGGTGCAATGTTGGGGTGCAGGGTGGGCTGGAGCCCCTCCCGCAACTGGGTGCCCCCCAGTGCCGTCAGCTGCTCCCCGCTCGCCAAATACACTTTATTTTCTCCCTCCCTACACCTTGGATTACACCCCAGAGAGGAAATAGTTGCTTGTAAATGAACTTTAAAAACAGCTAAAAAATACCTGCTACCTGCCCCGCGGTCTGTAAGAAAAATCAACGCACTGGGGGTGAAAAGCAGATATAGACAGCAGTGATGCCAGCGCCTTTTAGGTTTTAAATGCAAACTTAGTCAGAGAGGGAAAAGCCGTTGCCGAGATGGGAATCCCGATAAAAGGCAGCAGGACTGAATGAATCTATCGGGGAGATGGAATGGCCCCTGTGCCGCTCCCAGCTTTTGCAGGGGAGCTGGAGCTCGCAGCCGCCGTGAGTTGGCTCTGCCCGGCTTCCCCGATCCAATGTTTCTCCTGCTAAAATAAAACGAGCCGAGCAATCAGCTTACCGGGGAGTCATCTCTCCGAGGACAGGGAAGTAAACGCGATGAGACCGAGCCAGACAAAAAAAGCACAGCTCAGGCGATTTAAAGATCAATGTCAAATTGTATAATATAAAATCCTTCTGCTGGGGGAAAAAGCTTAGCGCGCTCCTTGGACCTGGCGTTTGCTTTCCTCCAGCAAAACAAAGCAAGGGAGGCGGATGGTGGGGACAACGCCTGGCACAACTCAAGGATCGGGATTTGGGGGTATTTCACCCCCGATTCCGGCCCTTCGAGGGGCTATTAATTCCCCTTCTTCTCTTTGCATTTGCCACGTGAGGGATGAAGCTTGGCTTCCCCGGCTGGGCTGTCCCCAGCCGTTTCTCCCCCAGCTTTTTTTTTTCCTTCTTTTTTTTGACTCGTCCCTGACCAAAAAATTGCCAAAAAGCCTTAGTCCTTGGGATAGGAGAAGCTGCGGCCATTCCTTCTCCTTCCCCGGGCATCCTCATCCTCCGACAGCCCTCGCCTCCCCTCTCCTCCCCCTGGTTTTCCCCTGTTCCCCCTTCTCCCTGCCTTCCAAATCCATCACCCAGGAACCCAACTATTTCGGTTCTTGCCGAGCTGATGCTGAAATACCCGTGTCCTCGGAGATCTGCTCTGCGTAAACTGGCGGGCTTGAGACCGATACTGTCATTTCAAAGCGGATGCGAGGATCGTTCACCAAATACTTTATTATGGTTTTAGGCTGCTTCATACACTTTCGTCCTGCACATGCTCTACAAGTCACCTGTGCACATAGAGAACAAGCCAAAATAATAATAATAATAATAATAATAATAATAATAATAATAATAATAATAGAAAAAATCTACCATAGCAATCCCTTAAATAAGTAAATAAACATTATATATATATATAATATTATATATATATAAAAAAACCCTTTAAAGTAAAGCAAAACCCAACAAAAAGAACAGCGTCTTTTCCACAAGAAACATCCCCGCGGGCAGGCGCTCAGACATTTTGCAACTTGGCATTTGGGGTGGGGGTTTTATTGAATTTGGTTTTTGTTTTTTAAAATGTTTTGTGGGTTTTCTTTAATATTTTTTCCTCCTTTGTTTTTTTTAGGCATCAATTCTGCAAATCCTTCGAAATAAAGGCGGCAACGATTTTTTTCTCACTTTTTTTTTTTTTTTTAAACTCAGTCTGCTGCTGCTGGGCTAGGAGGGAGGCGAGAGCCCGGTTACCCCCTGTTTGGAGACCGCGGCCGGGCGAGTGCAAGCCCCGTGTGGGCGAGCAAGTGGCGGTCAGCTGGAGCCCCCGGTTTGTCATGGCCGTGGTGTCAGATGTCACATTCGCTGTCGCTGGATGTGATGGAGATGGCGGAGGTGGCCGCTTTGCTGGAGAGGCTGGCTGCGGGGCTGGACGCTGCTCCCACTGCCTCCCCGCCGCTCTCCTCCTCCGCCGCCAGCGACCGCACCGAGCCTTGCGATAGGACCTGCTGCTGTAGCCTGCAAGGAACCGGCACACACAGCATCACCCTCCAGGACACGCTTGTAGCCCCCTCTTCCCCCCTAGGGACCTCCCCGACTTCCAGCTTATGTCTGCCTTGAGAAACCGGGTGTTCGCCTCCTGGGCAAGCAAACCCGGGGCACGGTTGTCCCCACACCCACAGCCTGTTCCCTTATCCGTGGGGGCTCTCATTCCCCCGAGAGACGTCCCTGACCGGCATCCCCACCTCCAGCTCACACCAGTTAGCCCAGTCTAGTCAGTCTGCCTGAGAAACTGGGTGTCCACCTCCTGGGCGAGCAGACCCGGGGTTGGCTGTAATCCCGCATCCAAAGCCTGTCCCGTCATCCAAAGGGTCTGTCATTCCCAGCAGCATCTCCCTCCTCCTCCTGCAGGCCCTTCATTTCCTTCTCAGGCCGTGAGAAGGGGCTAGGGGTGACAGATCTGATTCCCTCGACGTGAGGCCACCGGGAATGCGGGGTGACAAGTGGACAGAAAATAAAAAGGGGATCCTGCTCCCTTTCCTGCTTCCCAGGGTGGCTTGCGGGAAGAACACGGCGCAGGGAGGGCTGCGATTTTGTTATTTAAGGTTGAATAAAAAAAGGGGGTGGGGGGAGGAAGGAGAAGAGGAATAAGGAAAATATCCCAAGAAACATTCCCGGTTGGTTCCAGCGGAGGTTTGGGGCAAGGCAAAGAAGCAGGGCCCGCAGGGGTGGCATTGCCGGCTCTGCTCCAGGTGAAATATGTGTGAAATAGGTATCCATATGTCCGGGTTTCTTCCCTTCTGCAGCCAGGTCCTGCCGGGGCCCCGGCAGCTCAGCCAGCCCTGGTGCCCGGGAGATCTCTCCTTCTCCTCCATTCCCTTCCTCGAGGAGCGACCAAGAGGGAGCCTGGGCTGGGAGACCCCCTGCCTGGGCCTACAGGAAAGCTGGGGAGGGACTTTCTACAAGGGCCTGTAGTGATAGGACGAGGGGGGATGGCTTTAAACTGGAAGGGGGAAGAGTTAGATTGGACACTAGGAAGCAATTCTTCACTATAAGGGTGGTGAGACACTGGAATTGGCCAAGGAAGCTGTGGATGCCCCCTCCCTGGAGGTGCTCAAGGCCAGGTTGGATGGGGTCTTGAGCAGCCTGGGCTTGTGGGAGGCGTCCCTGCCCATGGCAGGGGCGTTGGGACTGGATGGGCTTTTAGGTCCCTTCCCACCCAAACCATTCTGTGACATTAAAAAGAAGCCACAAAAGGGTTTTCCCGCTGCACCTTCGCTGGGGTTCCCGAGGAGAAACGTCCCCGTTTGTGCTTCTGCCGGCAGGGCGGGCAGCTCCTTACCTGTTCTTAGCGGCTGCTGCCCTGTCCCTTTGCCTGCGGTTTTTGAACCAGTTGCCCACTTGCGTGGGGGTAAGTCCCGTGGCCTGAGCCAGTTCCCGCTTTTTGCTGGGGTTGGGGTAAGGGTCCTGCAGGTACCACTCCCGCAGCAAGTGCCTCGTGCGCTCCTTGAAGCAATGTGTCTTCTGCTCGCCGTCCCAGATGGTGCGGGGCAGAGGGAACTTCTTCCTCACCCGGTACTTGTCCACCGGCCCCAGGGGTCTGCCCCGCAACTTCTCCGCCTCCTGGTAATGCGCTTCCAGCCAGAGGGCTTGCAGCTTGGCGTGGGACTCCTTGGTGAACTTGTGGTTCTCCAGGATGTGGTAGAGCTCCCGGTAGTTCCCCGTGTGGAAGGCCACGATGGCCCGGGCTCTCAGCACGGACTCGTTCTTGTTGAGGGCTTCGCAGGCAGCTGGGGCCACGGGCAGGGACCAGAGGAAGCGCCCCAGGCGCTCGATGTCCCCGCTCTCCTCCAGGGTCTCGCATACCCCGGCCACCTGCTGCGGGCTGAAATTGAGGATGGGCAGCTGGAACATGGAGGCGGCGCCGGCGGCCGCCCCGGACCCCGCTTCTGCCTCCTCCGGAGCCGCCGCAGCAGCCGCGGGAGGGACCACAGAGGCGATGGGGAACGCTCGGCGGCTCCGGCGACTGCGGGCGATGGGCAGGGGCGAGGAGGAGGAGGATGGAGGGGGGAGGAGGGCGGGCGTGGAGGGGAGGGAGGAAAAGGCAAAAAAAAAAAAAAAAAGGAGGGAGGGAAGGGGAGAAAAAAGGGAATTTTTTTAAAAAAGGGGGAAAAAATAAAAAGACAAGGCACAAGCGCAGCTCTGCGCTGCTGCGGGAGAGGCTGATTTGCTGGCGGGCTCGGCAGATTGGCTCCCGGGTTTCCATGGCGGGACTGCCACTCACTGTCAGCGGCTGCCAATCACGGAGGAAAGCCCCGCTCCCCGCTCCCAGATCCCCGCCCAGCTCCCAGCCCCGCTCCCCGTATCCTGCCCCCCTTCTCGCATCCCGCATCCCGCCCCGCCACCCCGGGCAGCCGCACCGCAGCCCACCCGCCTCGGGGTGCAGAGCTGCAGGGTGGAAAAGGGGTACACCTCACATCCACTGCCCTTTAGCCTTTAGGAAGTTGGGATGGGATGCCCGAGATCCCCCTCTGCACCCTTCCCATTAAAGCCCTGGGGTGCAGCCTGGTGCAGGATGCAGGGCGGAGAAAGGGGACACCCCATACCCTCTGTCCTTTGCCTCTAGGAAGTTGAGGTGGGGTGCCTGGGATTCCCTCCTGCACCCTCCCCGATAAAGCCGTGGATTCCAGCTAGGTACTGGATTCACGGACCACCCGGGGTCGGAGAGGGGGATAAGGCAGGATTGAGGAATCAAGTGAAAAAAGACTGCTTAATGATGCTGGGAGCGCCAGTGACAATGGAAGCAGCGGGAGGACCGCAAGAAAAGACGAGATTTGGGGAAAAACTCTCCCCTTTCCACCTAGGTGACTTCCCATCTCTATTCAGACCTGGAATTATCTGCAAGGAGCCCAGCTCCCTTCTCTCCTCAACTAAAGCTTCGTAATTTATTTTTTTATTTTAACATTTAAAACCTTATTGTTTTCGGCTGAATGGCCCTGAACAGACGCCGAGAACAGTCGCGGGGAGTGAGAAGTCATTTGTAGGTCAGGACAGCGACTTAAAGCAGATTTCAGGATTCTTTTAAAATATTGATTACCCAGTAGTAATGGTTCCCCGCGGGTTTTTCTCTCCCCGCGCCCCGGCCGTAGGGCTGGGGGCGAGGTGAGAGCCCTGCTGTCCCAGCGGAGGAGAGGGACAAACCTCCAGCCGTCTCGGGGAAGGGATGAAGTCCCTTTCTGAGCTGTAAGGGTACGATTTGTTTTCGAGAGAGAGAGGAGGGTAAATCAAGAAGCCACTCTTTATTCCACACATAACTGCTCAGTGGCAATTTAATTTCTTCCCGGGAACATTAGGGACCATGCTTGGAAAGGCAGCATATATTTTGAATTAAACTCAATATGTTCTCTCCTCTGCTCTTTGCAATGCATTTTTTTTCCTGGAACGCTTGTCAAAGAAATTCCTTCTTAATTTGATATCTTATTATTGTCTCTTTCCCCTTTCTCTTGTCTTCTTTTTTTCCTTATTGTTTTTTTTTGTTGTTGTTGTTTTCATTTCCTTCCTTCTTAGCTCCTTTGCTAGTTGCCCGTAGACTGAAATTAAACAGATTTACATTTTCTCCAATCATTTCTCGGCAGAAACGGAGCTGGACTGGGACTCGCCGTCTTTTCTTTAGTATCAAGTACAATTTGTCTTTTGCTTGTGAAGATTTGGTAAATCAGAAGGCAGATAGATAGCGCAGATGGTCGGAGGTGTCGGGTCAGATTATGGTACGCCTCAGTACAGTGCTAAGCTCATTCTGACGGAAAACTCTGATATTATTTTCACAGATCTACACAGTTCACTTGAAAAAAACCCTTCCAGCCATTTACATCATTTATGTGAGGCTCACAGCTAGCGGGATGGAAAAGCTTTCAATACTGCTCATTTTCATAAAACCCGACAGAGCTGGGGAGGCATAAAAGCACAAGCAAAACTCACGAGTTCAGAGGCACTCCACAGAAACTTAAAAAAATAAAAGGGGAGACTCTTCGGCTTCACTTTACAGACCCAGGGTCGATTCGCCCATCCGCTTAGGGGAATAAAAGGGGAGAAGACAAAAAATGAGAGAAGAGGAAAATATAATTTATAAATATAGCAGTAGGACAGCGCCCTTCCATCCCACCTGTCCTTTCTGCGAGGAAACAACAGCAATCTGGGCAGCTCAATGAAAGATCTCAAATAACCACTTCGGACAGGGATAAGAGCACCGCACATCCTCGGTGTGAGCATCGGGCTTCCCTAGCCAGAGGGTGAGAAGGCGGCGACTTCGGCGGAGCCGGACAGCAGCCCCGACAGCATCCTGGGACAAATCCCCTGCTCTGAGAGCAGCGGAACGCTTGGGAAGCCTGTGCGAAGGGGTAGCTAATTTAAACCGGCCATAGGATGATGATGATGGTTACTAATATTCCCGAAGGTCTTTCTTTTTCAATTTCTTTTTTAAGCCGGCACATGATCTGGCGAGGGAGTTACTGGGCTGCAGTCTAATGACTGTGAGCAAAGGGAGAGAGAGGCTCCGTGATGAAAGCCAGGACTGTAGGCTAAAGAAATGAATCCTCATTATGAGCAGCGAGAGCAGCTCGCAGGGACGAGGGGCTGTCCCCCAGGTTTCTAGCCTTTGTTCCCCAGAAACCGGCCCGAATGGGGAGATGCTGGCAGCTCTGCTGGCAAGAGAGACGAAGAGAAAGAAAAAAGGCAACACCGAAATGGACCCAGGAACCCTCTGTTAACCATTTAAAAGGTGACCCGAGGGGGAAAACCAGCCCAGTCCCAGCAGGTCTGCGTCTTTTCCAGCTATGGACGCCGGGATCTGTATTTGGGAAGTGGCACAGACAGGGGGTAATCGGTTTGTGCCTGGCTGGGCAGGGTCCTGGAGGCTCCTTGCTCTGTGCCACCAGTGGCAAAAGAGAGCGATCAGCTCCAAGGGGACCTCCTCATCCCTCTCCCATTCCCTTAGGCGCTTTATCCCCGGCAGGAGCCCCAGCGTGGATCCCTCGTCCCCGCAGGACCCAGTGTCGCGGCCAGGAGAGGACCCCCGGGAAAGCAGAGGGTCCCGGTGTGCCCAGGTCCCCAGAGCAGCCCCGTGTCCCGTTAGAGCCTGGCCACTTCGATTCCTCTTTCCCCCTCTTGTTCATTTATTTACCCTGTAACAGGGACACTCCTCGTGACGCTAATAGCCGGCAATGATGATTACCTTAATTTAGGTCCCGGCTCTGCTCCTTGTTACAGGTAGCATAAGGTGTTCATCCTGCAGAGAGGAATCCACTGGAGAACGAGGAATAAAACAGCACATTAAAAAAGATTAATCAGCAATACCGCCAGCAATCCATACCGGCCCGACGGCCTGCATTGGGCACAAGGAGTAGCGTCTGTGACAAAAAGTGGAATATTTTGGACACGGCGATCTCTCTGGCATCTCTCCCCCAGGGCCTTAAAGCAAAAATATGCTAAGCTGCATGTCTATACACTTCCCCATGAGCAGTAACCAGCAACCCTGGGTCCCAGAATCGCAGTCCCTGGGGATTATTTATCTAGGCAGAGTTTCCAAACGCAGCAGAGGTGCGAATATATTTTTTTAGACCTTTGGTTTGCGTTAAGTGTTGCATTAAAAAAAAAACAAACAACAAAAAAAACCAAAACAAAAGCAAACCCAAAAACCCCCGAGAACGACAAGCCCCACTGTAAAGGTCTCGGTGGAATCGCCGGGGATGTTCATTAGGTGATGCTAACAGAGCCTGCAGCGTTGGCAGAGAGAGCTTGGAGCCCAAGCAGTGCCTCGGGAAGCCACCTGGGAAGCCACCTGGGATTTTTTGGCACGGTACCGGGGATCGCTCCGGGTCGGGCAGCGCTAGAGTGGGCACCGAGGCTCGCTACCCTCACCCCGGCTCCCGCAGCTCATCCCACACTGCCGCGGGAGGAGGGATGTTCAGGCGGAGGAGAGAGCCCGCTGTCGCTCATGGAAAAGGTTACTGAAAATGTCAGCCCCTCCGGGGGCCGGGGCTTTCGGGAACCTTTCTCACCGAGCCACCCGGGAGCTTTGGAGGAGCGAGGACCTCAAGCTCCGGATGATGAGATGGGGGACGCTTGATAGGGAAAGGTCCTGTGTTCCGAAGTGTTTCCGTGAGCTTGCATTTTTTATTCTTAGGAGTGCCATAACTGTTGAAACAGCAGCTACCGATCACTGCATTTCTTCTTAAAAAGAGTTATGTTTAAAGCTTTAGTCTGCTTTGTTAAGGAGAGTGGGCAGGTTGGACCCCCATTTAAATAAGTGATAACTGTCGAAAGTCCCTAAAATGCAATTAGATCGACAGAGATGCTCTCCCACTTTCCATTCTCAGAGCTATTTATTAAATATTTATCCTTCTACGTATTATAATACATAGGCGTGATACGAGGCGTCAGACCATGGCTGGTGTATTTGGTGTTAGAATAAACTTTAAAAATTGAACTATTTTGAAACTGGTAAGGAAAGATCGTCCTTGTATGAGGCCCCAGTCAAGGCCAGGGCTGCAGGCAGAAAAGTTCTAACGCCCAAGATTTATTTTAAATTTTCTTTAGAGTGTAGCTACGGACCTGATTCTCAAGTCCCTGACCCATCGCGATTTGTTCACCTTCAGGTAAGTGCGCACACCACACCAAATCTCCTTTTTTACAGAGATGTGTTCACATAAAATCTACACTTTTCTTAAAATGCCCGGTTTCCATCCGGGTTTTCACTGAAAATTGCAAGAAGGGCAATCAAACAGAAACCCCAAACTATTCAAATAGATTTGGAAGTTTCTGACCATTCAGGTGTTTCTTTCCACCAATAAGTCCTTCTTTTTTTCTTTTCTTTTCTTTTCTTTTCTTTTCTTTTCTTTTCTTTTCTTTTCTTTTCTTTTCTTTTCTTTTCTTTTCTTTTCTTTTCTTTTCTTTTCTTTTCTTTTCTTTTCTTTTCTTTTCTTTTCTTTTCTTTTCTTTTCTTTTCTTTTCTTTTCTCCTCTCTTCTCTTCTCTTCTCTTCTCTTCTCTTCTCTTCTCTTCTCTTCTCTTCTCTTCTCTTCTCTTCTCTTCTCTTCTCTTCTCTTCTCTTCTCTTCTCTTCTCTTCTCTTCTCTTCTCTTCTCTTCTCCCTTCTTTTTTTTTACTTTTTTTTTTTTTTTTTCCTCAGGGGATATGATCCTTTGGGAATAGAAGGTATTATTATGGCTCCTTTCCTGTAGGAGAAGTGGGATCTGAGAGCAGGAGTCACAGACATTCACAGTGCTGCTCCAAGGAGCCAGTTTGTCCCCGAGCAGCCCCATGAAGAGGGGAATCATCCATCCTTGACCCTAAGAAATTGCCATGCATATATATATATATTTATATATATATATATTTTTTTTTTTTTTTTTTCCGGAGGACAACAGGAGATCCCTGAACCTTGCCCATGTTTCAAAGATCCTTATTTCAGTCTCTCCAGCTGCTCCCATCGCCTTTCTGAGCTGGTTATTCCTATTCAGAAGAACGGCACTTAACTGGGACACGTTTATTCTGTCCGTGTTGGTCTCCATCTGTGATCGCTTCTCCCCTTGTGTCTCCCAAACTCTGCAGGGACCCCGATTCCTCCGATCGTTACGGTTCTGTGCGAGTCTGGGCACCGGCCACTCTCCCTCTGCGGGAGGACAACCAGGCTTAAGGAGTAAAAGACAACCGCCCTTCCTTGCTTTCTTCTGGTGGGATTTGGTGGAGGTGTTCCTAGAGATCTTCCCAAGATGGTTCATAGGTGCGGCTGGGGACAGAGGGTGCCCTGTTCCTTCTGCAGGGAAGGTCCTGGGTTTCTGCATCCTCTCAGCTGAAGGAGGCAGCGAGCGGAGCGCTGAGCTCACCAAAACCAGAGGACAGGGGCACGGAGGAAGCAGAGATGCAGAGCCAGATGTCCCCGCTGATGGAGCCAGGGCCTGGGGAGAGGGGGGAGGAGAGGGTTTGGGAGCCCTTTCTGAGCCCTGAATTGACCACATCTCTTCTCAGAGTAATGCAACCCATTCATCACTGATTAGAGGTGATCCTATGGAAGAGTCCTTCCTGCTCGCCGGCCGGTGGTGAATGGAGTTGTTTATGGTTTTGGGCTTTTTTTTGTTTTAGAGGGATGCAAGGCAAAACAAACAAGGCGGAACCAGCGGGACACACACACACACACATCCCCCCCCCTTTCTGCGGCTGCAGAAACCTGTTTTTTTTGGTGGGTGCACTGCGATAACCTCGGGTTGGGAGTCCCTGTCATAAATTGATGGGCTAGAGGAGCTCCTGCGCCTTGAAAAGCACCGGTGAGGAGCTCTTGCCAGTCCTGAGAGGGAATTAGCCAGGAAATCTCTGCTGGCTTTATCCAAAGCCTGTTGAAATGACTAGCAACCTTCCGGGTGAGGATCTGTGGGAACCTTCGCCTTCCTTGACATCGCTGCTTAAAACACCGGGACACCGGCAGGTGTTCACGAGCATCATAGAAGTTATCTGCTACCCCGCTATTAAATGCCTATTTCCAGAAGTTCATGGGGGGTCTTTAAGAGAGTTGTTTAAGGCGGGACAAAGCTCTGAAGCGGTTTCTCCTTGGGCTTCATTGAATGATTTGGGAAGAGGGGTTGCAAACCAGCAACGGCAGAGACTCTAGAGGCATCTAAAAATTAATGCGGCCCTGGGGAAGCCAGGGAGGGGAGCGGCTCTGGGCCTCCAGGACAGGCAGGGAGAGGAGAAGGTGATGGGAGCAGCACGGAGATGCTGCAGGGAAGGACGGAGCCTCGCTGCCTGCGGGGTGCAGTGAGCAGAGGCCGCAGGCACGTGGCTTCCAAAAGTAAACGTCGTTTTCCACTTATGTCTCTCCCTTTTCTTTCCCCTCCTTCATCTCTGACGTGAAGCCAGGTAGGTCAGCTATTTCTCTTTGAAGCTGCATTTCTTGTGGGTTGAACTGACTCTCCTGCAAGCAGCATCGCATGTGACCAACACCCGTGCCGCGGGTGGCAGAAAAAGTTTCCTTTTTGTCTCCTCCGTCCTGTTTCCATTTTCTTCTTTCATCAGCCATGTCCATGTCCTTTTCCCCGTTCCACCTTGTGCCACTCGGTCTCATTTATTTTCCTTTGCTTATTGGGAGTCTTAGATTCATCCTCAGCCTCAACAATCTCCTCAGGGAGGAAAAAAACCAACCCCGAAGCTACTAGTTTGGAGGAAAACATCAGGTTCTGGTTTCTTCTGTGCCAGGGCTACGCATTTTTGCCTTATAATGTTGCACATCTATAAATAAATAAACACAGGCAATTTTGTTAGCGCAACTTGTGCTGAGGCAAGGCTGCTAAGCACATCAGAGCTGCCGGGGTTGGTGATATTCCCACGCATCTTCAATGCAAAGCATTGCTCCAGGATGCGAAATGTGATGTTTTAACGAGGTTTTAAAGTGTCGGGGAGGAGGGCTGTCCCACACCCTTAGACATGAGGTATGGAGGGAGGAAGGCTTTAGGCAATGGTAACATCTATGCTCACCTCCAGCTGGGTCAGCAACACGGGTGGGACCCAGAGGCTGGATACAGCGGTTTCCACGCTGCAGTTACATGTAGAGGTGTGTGAATGTGTTATCCCCCAGCACATTCCCAGGGGGAAGCCCCGTTGCAGCGGCGCTGCCTCCCATCCCGGCGCCCGCCCGCCTGCGCGCTCTCCCCGGTAGATGGAGCATCCTCATCGCTTTTCACCCACGACCGGCGCTGGAGCGCAGGGAAAAGCTGTTCTTTCCCTCGAAACTCTCTCTGTTACGGCAAACGAGTGGTTTTTGGGGATCATAGCCCCTGCTGATGTGTTCCTGAGGAATGGAAGGGCTGCGCTTTGACGTGCGCGCAAAATGGCTTCAGCCCTTTCTCTCGGCAGATGAAGCTGCTCCAGGTTTCCCCGCGGCACCTCCTGTCCACCTGACACCGAAAATGCAGGCAAATAAACTCTCAAAGACTCGTTTTGGAGTTTTAGCAAGCAGCATCCTCTATTTCAGCTCTGGATGCATGAGGGAATGATTTCCATCAATCATGCATAACGGGACAAGAGCTGGGGACAGAATATATTTCCCACCTACATGCCTATGTATAAATTTTCCTAGAAATCTTATACATATTCTGTTGCTTTCCAAGGACTATTTTTAATGTTATTATGAACTTCACAACAGCTAAATCTCTTGCTCGTGGGAGCTTTGGAGCCAGCTCTCTGTGTAACATTGCATTTCAGATAGGGAAAGACTGCAAACAGTGGTGATAATGGAAGAAGACGTATCTGTTCAGCACAGATCATTCTTAACACAAGGTGTTACAATTTCTCGAAGAACAATGTCTGGGAAAACACTGTTTGAAAAAAACATGCTATAAAGAAAACATGCTATCAGAGGGACATTCTGTCTAGCTTGCAAAAATATATTTACTTAGGTAAAACAACCAAAGTTAGTTAGAAAACTAATTCTATAGAAAACTAAATCTACTTTAGCTTAAATCAAAATATCTCACTTTTTGTAATAATGGCTACTTCTTGTATCACTGGCACAGCTGCAGCCAGAAATGTCTCTGAGAGAGAGAAGGGGGAGGCTGTGATGTGATTTTTTTTCACGGATTTGGCCTGGAAGAGTCAACCCTCAACCATGACACCCACCACTACCTTCCCAGGTGCTGAGGCAGGGGTGTTGGACCACCAGACCTCATCGGAAAGGGCAGTCACAGACAGCAAACATTTGCGGAGTTCACTAAGGAAATAAAAGTTCTCCCTCCCTGCAAACAACTGCAGCAAGGGGGTGCGGAGGTGGGAATGGCAGCAGTTAAAATGAATATCAAGCTACTGGAGAGTGTCCAGAGTAGGCCACAAAGCTGGTGAAGGGTCTAGAGAGGAAGTCATATGAGGAGCGTCTGAAGTTACTGATTCTGTTCAGCCTGAAGGAGACTGAGAGGGCATCTCATAGCTGTTTACTTCTTCACAAAGGAAGGAGAAGGAGCTGAAGCTGATCTCTCTGATGACTGATGATAGGACTTGAGGCAATGGCAGGAAGATGTGCTGGAGGAGGTTTAGGTTGGACATTAGGAAAAGGTTCCCCACCCAGAGGGTGATGGAGCACTGGAACACCTCCCCAGTCATGGTGTGACGCCTGACAATATTCCAGGAGCATTTGGACAATGTCCTTAGGCACTCCGTGTGAATGTTGGGATTGTCCTGTGCAGGAACAGGAGTTGGACTCGATGGTTCTTGCGGGTCCCTTCCCACTCAGCTCGTTCTGTGATTCTGTGAGTTAGCAAAAGAAAACACGCTATCAGAGGGACATTCTGTCTGACTTTCAAAAAACCACAGTTACTTAGATGAAATTTTACTTTAGCCTAAATCAAAATATTCCCTTTTTTATAACAGTAACTACTTCTGGAATCACCCCCGCCCTCGCACCGTCTGGCGCGGCTGAGCCGCCCCTCCCGCCGCGCTCCAGCCCGGCTCCCCCGGGGCTGCCCGGCCATTTTCCCGCCTCGGGGCGGTGCAGGGGATCGCGGGTGGCGGTGAGGGACAACGACGAGGCGGTGCTTGGTCGAGGCGAGCCCTTCTCCCGGGGTGCGGGGTTGCCCCGGCGTAGGTGAGTAACTCAGCCCTTGCGGGGACCGAAGCTGAGCGAGCCCCCTGTGCCTGGACGGCTGTCATGGCTCTTCTCGCCTTTCCCCTTCTGGCAGCGCCTCTGACAGTGCACAGCCAGCACGCCCTGGTCACTTTCCAAGTGTTGGTGGCTCTCCCAAAATGCAGAGGGGACTGTTGGGCGCCCATCACCACTGTCTGGGTCCCCCTCACCAGCTCCCTTTCTCTGGCGCCGCCATTTTGTGGCGCTCATCCACAGCCCCTGTAGCATCACAGAGAGGGGGGGGTTCCTTGCGATTTTGAGAAATAATGAGCTTAACTTCTAAATTCCAGGAATTTAGAAACTAATCTGGAGCAATATCCATGTGTTTGGTGCGTTCCCAACTCAGTAAAATCTGGCAATCCAGGAGATGTTTGAGGAGAGGACATGGCCTGAAGTTGTGCCAGGGGAGGTTCAAATTAGACTCAAGGAAAAATTTCTTCACTGCATGAAATTAAAAGCTTCATTCATGGAGGAAATGAAAAATTTATTCACAGAAAGGGTTGTCAGGCACTGGCACGGGCTGCCCATGGAGGTGATTGAGACCCCATCCCTGGAGGGATTTAATAGATGGATAGATGTGGTGCTCAGGGATCTGGTGTAGTAGTGGACAGGTATGATCGGACTCTATGATCTCAAAGGTCTTTTCCAACTGAATGATTTTACGATTCTGTGATTCTGAGGGCTTGATGGACATATTGATAACCAGTCATGAAGGCAGGGTATACGATGCATATGGCACTTTAAAACTTAAGTGTTAGAAACAGCGACTTTCATAAATGAAGAGCCCTACAGTTCTGTTAACTCATATGTCATAACTGGAATAGTCACCAGTGGGGAAAGGGCTTTGAGTGAAACTGTTTTTGTTTCACTCAGAAACAGTGAAAACTACAGAAAGTTTTGGAAAAGATGGCACATCCTCAGCTTGGGGGCAGGGTTGAAGACTCCTCATAGGGTTCCTAGAATGGTGTTGCAGGAGAGGGGCAAAGGAAGATGAACAGCACGATGGAAGGCACAGGGATTTTTTAAAAAGAGATAAGAAGTTAGTCTAGAAATGTAAACTCTAATAAATTTCAGGAAGAATCAAATAACTAGTTGTGTTAAATCGAGTGTTAAACAGAAGAAATACAGCTTGGTCTCAAAAGAGCCTGGCTGGAATGAAAATTATTTATATAAAACCAACAGCATTTAATACTGTTGCACAGCTGACAATGGGTAGAATTGAGCGTTTGATTGTAAGGAAGAAATTTACCTCATAGATGATGGATATTTTTCATCTTTTAATGAAGAACTTAGAAATGGTGGTTGTCAGAGGGAATGTGAAACTACCACTGTAACTGTGCTACGAAAAGTGGCGTTAATGTTGCTGTTGTGATAATGGTTAGAGATTCCATCAGGTAGTTTGTTTGTGGTTTCTGCACTGAGTGCAGTCTTGTGATACACGAAACTTTATTGAATTCCATATAATTACATTTATTAATGAGATACAAACATGCAAGATGCATAATAATATTTTTCTTCTGTCAGTGTTCTGAATAGCAGCATTAGAAATAATATATACTGTTTGAAGCTGTTTTACCCATTGCTCTGTATTATATATTTCTCTTTGACATTAAAATACAGAAAAATGATAAATGCATTCCCAGCAAAGCTATTAATTTAATCACAAGAATCTGTGAAATACATTGTGTCAGCGACAGGTTTTGATCCTAAAAAGTATTTGATTTTTGCAGTAGCACAAGCTGATGGAGCTCTGTTGTACTTACTTAACAAAATAACAGCTCTGTATGAGAACATCCTTTGAATTTGCCATCCTGAGTTGGCTAATGATTTGATGCTCCTTTTCTCTGTAGGACCAAGAATCGGTCTTTACTACAGTCCTATCCTGGGAGTCATCAGTTGTCCAAAATTTGCATGTCTTTTATGTCAGGCTGGTGTTAAACACTGCTTTTAAAATCTTCAAACGTCTTGTAGGTTACCAATTCAATTGAATCTCTTAGTAACATATATATTCTCTTAATTCACCACACAGAACAACATTTGACATTTGCAATTGTGTTACTTCATTTTAACAATATCAAGAGTCGTAGGTATTTTACATATGTGTGCTTTCAGAAGCACTGCCATTTTCTGCAACTTTACTTTTTACAGTAAAATTTATTGTAAAATTACAGTAAAAAAAATTACACTGACTTTAGTTCTGTTTCTGTCTTTTACAAAAGCATTCAAAAGATAAAATTATTTGTTACTGTCTTAGTGACTAGATGTTAGAATAGTGTGTATTTTAATAACACACAGCTGTGTAGTCTGCTCTATTGGTGAACTTTGTGTTGTGATTTATAGATCAATGAATAGAAATTATTTGCTGTTTGAAGTAGTAGTTGTGGGTTTTATTTTGTTTTCATCAGTGTGAGTTCAGTGTATGCCCCAATGCTTTGCAGTTTTTATGGGAACTGTCAGGGAAACAACAAACAAACATTAGTAACTGTTCTGAGAGAACAGGTTTTTAGAATATACTCCAGACTAACTTTTTTGCATTTGAAGGAATTACTTAGGATTTTCTTTCACATTGTGTAAAAAAGCAAAAAAATTCTGCATTGACCTGTGACTTGAGGTAGCATCAATTAGTGTTTTTCTTAATATTTTCAAAAATATTTTGTTTGCTATATTAAACATTTCCAGGCACCAGGAAGGGGGGTTCCAAGCTTTTAAATACATTTGGTAAGACTGTTACCTCTTTCTTGGAGTTTTTATCAGAGCCTATAGTAATCCAGTTACTCAGATTAGGTGTTCTGATTCTCAGTTAACTATTAGGCAAATTCAGTTCTGTCAAATATCCAGCATTTTAAATGCTCCCCTCTCCCTCTCCTGTTTCCACAGTCGCAGCGCTACAGTATGTAGCCTTAATGCCACTTTAGTTAAATTCTGCACTTGTTTTCTATTCCACTTTATCCTGGATTAGAACCTCATCATGAGTTTGTTGTGGCTTTACTTTTTACACAACACTAAGGGTATGGAGAAGGCATTGTGGGACAATGAAGTATCAGAGAACTTTGCTTAAGCAGTTAAGTATCAAAAAACTTTGCTTAAGTATGTCTGAGCTAACTAGCTGCATTCAGTATCTTCTGATAAAATAATGATTGGATCCTTTTTAGAAGACTACATGACTCCCAAACTGTTTAAAAATCCATGAATGGATTTCTGCATGTAGCAGCACTATGCAGACAGGAGAATGGATCTGCTTTCTGTTGTGTGTGGGTTCTGTCTATAACCACACACGCATACACTTTCTGATTTAAATGTACTTTCCAATTACTACAGGAGGAGTGTACAGAAGGATAAGTGGCTTTTCTGATAGGCTTAGTAACCAGCTGGAGTAGAGGCTACACATTTTGTACACAAGCATCTTTTCTTGTGTCTTTCATGCCTTCTAAGAACATTAAGCCTCTCAAAGACAGAACTGCTCCTGGAACAAAGCTTTACCTAAGTGATACGCTTCCTTTTTCTTAACTGTGATTCAGACTTCCAGTGAGTCCATTACCACTATCAGTGGTCCTTTTAAAGTGATTTACATACCAATTCAAATGCAGGTGAAACTTTTTTCTCCCTTTTCTCCTAAAATGCATGGTATTGTATTGCAATTTTGACTTGTTTATTGTATCAATAAAGCTTTTGGCTGTGTAAATCCTCAGATTGCATTTTTCTTTTGCAGTTTACACAATGAATGATAAGCTTTTGAACAACTTAGACAAACTTCTGCTCGAGTTTGGTAGGTCATTATGTCGTACTTTTTAATTAATAATTGCTAAAGCAGTACATTTAGTGATGTTTGCTGGTTTAAACAGTTATATTAACTTCAAATAAATTTATAGTATTAAGGTTTTCATGTTTGCATACATAATGTATGTTAGCTGTGATGTTACGTAGAGCGGTACTTTGTTAAAATTTTGTTAATCAGTGTGCAATTAATGCTGCTCAACATATGTTTGTGTTGTGTGTGTATATATAAATGAAAAAGTGTTTATTTTCTTCTTAGTGTTTCAACTAGAACAAACAACTTATGCTAAGGAACATGTGAAGCAACAGATAAATTGTGAGTAGTGATAAATTATCATTTTATTAGACACTGAACACACTGCTTTTGTTTCATTTGCCCTGGTACATGGTCTGTGTTTCAGAGGCGGAAGCAAGCCTAATAATGAGAGCTGTCTCGTGTCCTGCTCTCACCCTACCTCATCCTTTGCCATCAATACTTGCCCGTTCTCCCTAGCAGACTTTGCTTTTGCTTGCGACTTTCAGCAAATGCTGTTCAGCTGTCTCATGGACAGCCAGTTTCATGCTGCGCCATTTCCTGCTCTTACTCTGTAGCTCCTCACAGTCACTGGCAGTTCTTTCATTCAGCTGTGCTTGCTCAATACATCTGCCACTTGCCTCCTTTTCTTTCTTCATGTTTTTTATTCTTTCCAGGTTTGGATCTCTGCCTCACTGCTGCTTCTTTCTTTCTGTTTTCTTATAATAATGAAAGTTCTCTCAGTTCCTCCTATCTACTCAAGCCCTGTTCTTCTTTTCTGCAATGGAGCAGTTGATAATTTTATTTGAAATTTAAAACAGTGAACCCGATGAGAAAGCCTTGCTCCACATCAAGTTCTTTTTCCCCAGGGCTAACAGACAGCACAGTATTACAGAATTAGGTCTGGACTGTTTTTTTCTTTTATCGTGCTGCTGTGTCCTGTTATTCATTCATGGGAATAGTTGTTGGTGAGAAACTAAGGGCATCTGTGCTCATCACTGCTACTTCATAGGTAGATACTGAAGCTTATAACCTTTAGGAAAAGGAACAAGAGAGTTCTGGTCTGGTTGATGTTCCTCTTGATAGCAACATTTCTAATAATCCTGACTGATATGTCCAAGCAAGTACTTATTCATTAAGAAGATTATCAGTATTAAATTGAAGCATCTTAAATGTTAAAATATCTGTAACACAGAATCTGGTACACCTGGAATTCTGTTTTAACGGTTCAGTCACATAATTGAGCCTTAGAGTTGAGGTTTTTCTTAACATTCATACAAGCTTGTGGCAAATGAGCAGGCTTTTAGGGAAAATCCAAAGGCTGTATAGTAACATGGCATAGCTATTTGCATGTTCAGTTCAGAGGTACCCAAATATGTATGAAATGACAACCAACACTCAGACTTTTAAAAGTTCTTCTTTAAAACCCTTCAAAAACTTAGCCAGAAGTAGTTCCACTGATTTAATTTCGCCTCTGCGTGAGTATTGCTTGGCAGAGGAACAGTTGTAGCATTCAGCCTTGGATTTTAGCGTGAGATTCATCAGGCTTTTTGGCTAGAGTTCTCTAGTAACCAGTGGAGGGAAATAGGCACTTTTCAGGTGTAACGTGTCTTATCCTGAAGAAGGAGTTCGAAATTGGTAAAGTAAGCTTTAAAACACGTCCATTTTTCTCCGTGGAGTGCAGCTGTAGTTAGGGTGTTTAGTTCTAAAGTGCTTGCATTGTAAAGTTGGACGAGATGAATCTCATCCACAAGGTCCTGGGAAAGCAAAGGGTGAGCAGAACAGCTCACACTTGTCTCAGAAGCGCTCGTGTATAGAAAGTACCAAACAACAAGTTAGATATGTAGCTTTTCTTTTGTAATAGGTATTTTGTTGATACAGTTCTGTTGTATCTTGGTAAATCTCAGAGTGTTACCTTCAGGACATTTCCAAAAACATCTGTTTTTTATAGAAATGAAGCATACGTCAGTTGTCCAATAGTTATGCTTCATGCTAAGTAAAGGCAAGTTACTGACTTAAGATACTGAAAATATGATATTGAAGATATTCAAGATAACGCAAGATATTTAAGTACATTGACAGTCTTTAGCTTCTCAATGACTGATATTTCTCTCTGAGAAGTATTCTTTTCTACTATAAATGCAGCTGGCATTAAAACTGAGTATATAGCAAGTGCTACAAAACCAGACCCAAACCCCTGGATGAGCTGAAGTTCTAGAGCAGTAATTCAAGCAACTCAGCATCTTGCATAACTAAGATGTCCTTCCCAGTTAAGTAGATGAGAGGGGCAGAATGTCTGTGATTGACTTCTGTTTGGGGCCACCAGCTTTGTCACACAGTGCATCAGGGCAGCAGTGATGGCAATGGATAATTTGGCACTAATAAGTCTGAATGGAACAATAAGAAATAAACAGCACAGAGATAACAAATGTGCACCTATTCGTGCTCAATGCATTGAAACGTGAGCAAGCGTGATAGCTCTCACAGCTTTTACTTGTGAAAGAGAGCACCAATCATGTTCCAAAATATGGATTCTCTTCTAACCACTCATTCAGAAAATGTAATTAGTTTCTGCTGCTAGAAAAGACAGCATTAAGAATCTGCCTTAGGAATCTCTGCAAATATCATAGTGCTTGAGGATCTGTCATTATAATGCATGTTGTTAATAATTAACCTGTCTCTCCTTTGTTAGTTTATCATATATTACACATTCCTACCTGGAGTAAATTACCTTTTTATTTTAATTTCTCTCTTTCTGTTTCTAGTAATAACTTGTTTATATGCCATTAGTGATGTTTCTATTTCTCCCCTCTTGTAGTCAGCTTTCCCATTGAAAACATTTGTGTTTCTGGACTTCTGTAAAAGAAAAGAAATATTTGAGAGCTTTTATCTCAAGCAGCTTTTGTACTGCAGTCAGTCTCCCCAGTTGCAAACATTACTCAGGGCAAAGTGGCTTACACTGAAGTTTCCCTGCTTTCCGCTTCTAGGGTCTGTGTCAGATGCTGTGGGCTGCGAAAAAAAAAGAAGGCTCGGCTCTAACTGTTAAGAGTGCTTTGATTTCTACCATTAATAGTTACTTCAGTTTTATATAGACTGGAGTGCATGAACAGTTTTTTTCTTCCAAAGTCAGTCTCACAATATTAGATGGTAATTAAGGTACTTGCCATGAAACCCCTTAAGTTTTTGACTCACTTTGTTGTTGCTTTGCTTAGTTGCAGGCTGTCACTTGTCTGGCACTATTGAGATGGAGTATTTTGCAAGAAAGCTTGAATCTTTGAGAATGTGGACTTTTTATTTCATGGATGTGTTGAAAATAGTTATGCTTACCTTTTTATTTTTCATTTTTAATTTCAGTGTATACTGCAAAAATCACGGAAAAGAAAAATGAAATCGCTAGGTTGCAGGAAAACATAAATAACAGCAATGAGGCAATTGCTGATTTGCACAAGCAAAATCAGAGGAGTAAGGAGAGCTGTAATGCGTAAGTATAGTAAAGCCTGAACTTTGAGTTACAGATGGCATTAAGAAAGTCAGTGACGAATGTTGAAGAAAACTTTAGTATTCTCCTGTTTCAAGTTGCAAATCATCAGGTAGAAAAATTGCAGTATTAGCCACCCCCTGAAAAAGTAAATATGGAAAACCAGGCAGCATTTAAGTTTAGTTTAGTTTTTTATTAGAATCAACAGATTTCAAAGATCACAGGTGCTCTCTGATGTCTGCTGTGTGTGTATTAAAGTAGTAAGGTAGTAGAAACATAATTCTTCTATATTTGCATGTGAGTTCTGTCACATTTGAGCAGTATTAGGAGTACTGTTCAAAAAAAGTTTTTAACTAAAAAAAAGTTAATAACTATCAGTGATAATAAGGCACTATTATGCTTTTCTTTGTTTAATTCAGTATTTGGTTTTCTGAAATCGAAGCATCTTTCTACTCTTTGTTTACAGTATGTTTCACATTACTTTGTGGTCTGTATGTACTCTCTCCTAAAGTGTCTCATAACAGCCTCCACATACAGATATGTGTGTACTTCTACTGACAGATTTTGGTATAATTTGTGCTGCAAACTGCAGAATTGTTCTTCTAGGCACACAGTTTTGATGAAAACTGTGGGCTGCAGTTCACAGTTTTTTTCACAGAAATCTTTTTATCAGATTATTGGTGCAAGTTTTAAGTGGAGATCACTGACTCAGTAATTAGAAGTTTCTCAAGCAAGAATTTGTCTGCAAGGAAATTTTTTCTTACTGACATGGAACGTCTCATTTTTAAATTGAAAATAGCTGGTGGATGCAAGGATAGCTAAAAAGGCAAACGTGTATTTGACAATACAGAGAGTCTGGCCCAGATGATATAATCCTGTCTCTTCATTGCAGTGTTCATCTCTCCACAATCTGTCAGTCCTGGCAATGTGACGATTTCTTAGCAAATTCTGTCCATTTTGTTTTCTTGAATTTCTATACCTAAAGATAAGTACTTGAATAATAATGTCATAACGTATATTTTAATTTTTGTCTTAGCACGTGAATGGAGAATGTGTGTGGGTTTGAGTATGAAAGAAAAGAAGTAAAGATAGCGTTAGGGTCCTTTCTAGGTTTATTTTGAACGATCTGAAAGCAGAAGAAAGAATGGAGTCGTAAGTGAATGAAATAGATGTAGTGACCAACTGTCTGAATCAATTGCCCTAACATACGGATTTGTAGATTTATCATAAAAAGAGTTAGGAAAAGATTTGATCTTGGCAATAAAATTCCAGTTTTCATTTACATTAAATTCTTGCCTGCAATGTAGTATAAAATGAACGCTTCTGTAAGTTTCTGAAGCCATTCACACTGGTTCCGTAGATATCTTTTGAAGTTGCAAATCTGCAAATCGCAAGCATTTAAATGATGCAAATAAAAAAATAAAAAATTAAGGATAGAACTAAGGATCTGATCTACATTTTAATCATTGAATTCAATGGGTTTTGGCTCAGATTCTATGAAGAATAATTAATGGCATTAGTGTAAAAAGAATGAAAATGAGAAGTGACTCATTAATGAATACATGTATTCATGGAAGGACAATGCTTGCGGAAGAGTAGAGACTTTGTGTCTTAAATTATTGAAAATGTCATTTAACGACATACTGAAAACTGTGTTAAACAAGCCCTGGCTATAAGATCAGACAATTAGAGCAGTTATGTAGTAGAACTATCTTAAACTTTAAAATTCGTTGTAGTCGATAACTAACAGGACATGATTCAAATATTGATTTTGTAAATTGAAATATTGTTTTGGAGTCACAATCACCCTCATAGTTGTTGAATTGCCAATAATACTAAATAGAGCTCTCAAAGAAACAGCTTTTTGTCTGGGTTAGTAGATATTGTAATTATATTGAAGCATGTTTGAAGACTTTGAACAAATACTGAATTCTTATATTTAAGAAGTCTACAGAAGATATGATCTATGAGACAGGTTTATTGGGATACTAATGTGTTTTCTAAAGAAATCCATATTGGTCCGTGTAACAAAGAACAGAAGGCACAAAATTACCAAAATTAAATATATGTTTTTGGACAAGCGAAGAATATTTTTAATATTTAGTTTCTTGAATGATTTAAACTAGAAATATGAATCCCAGAGCAGCAAGAAGTGGTGAAATACTGTTAATGAAGCCTAGTCCAATTTTATCGTTTCTCTTCTATTTTTTAAATTTGGAATCAAGGATGGTGAGATTTCATGGAAATAAAAAAAAAAAAAACCAGATGAACTCAGAATGTTGCTCATTTGAAAAATAAATTGTTGTCTTGTCCCACTAGCTAAACTGCACATTATTTTTATTGCTTTTTGATTAGAGTGGATGCAGATTTTTTATACCTTAGCTGGTGAAAGGACGGACAAATAAATGTGATAGCTACCAAGAACTTCTGTGAAACAGTGATGCGTTTACCAAGCTGATAGATGAGCTGTTTGAATCTTGTATTTTGTGTTGTGTTTACAAAGCAGCACCCTTGTACTGTGTGATTTTTGTATGTCTGCAGAATAGTTGGGAACACAAAATGTAATGCCCAACATTGTTTGTACTTTGATTGATAAAACTCTATGACTTTTTCTTTGCTTGTTTTTTTTTTTTTCCTCCGAAGAAAGGCACGGAGTTCTCTGAGCAGAAGAAGGTCTCAGTGTTTGTGTGCCAGTACATTTTTATACACATATATAAGGATGTAGGTTTCTACTTTTTTTTTAATTAAAGCTGACCCTTTAAAGTTTACTTTTTCTGCTGAATTTACGGTTAGATATGGTGAAGTAGCATTTTGTAATTACATTTTGAATCACCTGTGGTGTCAAACAATTTGTGCCAATAGTCCTGTATTTCCTGAATGGATGCTGCAGTTTCTCATTTGGGTTTTTTTGTTGACAAACTTTGCTGCTGTTATAAATGTCGATTATATGTTGTGTTGTCTCACCACCTGGAGTACATTCAAGGTTATTGGACTTCAGCAAATTAATTCTCAGGTCTTTGTTCTTTATTTCCTTGATGGAAATTGCATTAAGTTAGCTGTTACTGAAGCCTGTATTTTATTCCAACTTTGGAGTGACTGCCCAAATACACATGCTTTGTATAATTGTGTGCTATAAACCCTCCGGTTTTGAACCATGGGGGCATACTCACATCCAAAAATGCCATTTACTTACCCTACACATGCACATGTGGTCAAAGTTAACTTTACCTCCTCAGCTGCTCTCAATTGTTCAGTAAAAATTTATGTGATCTGTTGAATTGCAACCTTGTTTTGTCCTGCCCTTTCTCCCCTCATCCTTATTGATGTAACTCTCTAAATGTAACTGAATCTCTCCTGTTTCAGATTCATTTGGTCTCTTCAGCCCGTATGGATTTTTCCTTGTTCTATTCAATATTTAGCTTTGGTAGAATCTCCATATGTATTCCTGAAGTTGGGATTTGTGTCTGCATCTCCTAGGACAAGTAATTGCACTTAGACTTCATTGTAGTTGTTTGTGATGCCTTCTGGTAGCTTCTCTTCTGGACAAAAGCTGAATTTATGTTATAGATCCCCTTAAGCCCCGACTAGAGAGAGGGTGTGCTGTGTATTTCTATAGAAGATTCCTGTGGAGGGAATAAGTGTTTGGTTTTTTATATTGCAAACAGGTTCTCTGTCTTACTCTAGCCCAGTCTGTTCTGAGAATTTGGTCATCATCTGAATCACATCTCCCAGCATCTCAGAAGTTGCCTGTTGACAGCCTGTTGTTACAGAGATTATTCTCTCTGAATGAGCAAAATGTTCATCACTAGCTCTTATATCTGTTTAGCTCTGTAGACTGAAGTAATTTTTCTGTTCTTTCCCTCACCTCACAACACTTCCATATGTGTAGAGTCTTATTACAATATTAGTCGATATTTGGAGACTCCATGCACCAGAGGTTTCTGAATTTGTTTCTCACCATCACTAATGGAGCAAGATCCTGGCCATTTGTTCAGTTAGAGATTTCTCTGAAAATGCATTTTCTGATAGCTGTTTTCTTAGCTGTTTTCTTGGCTTTGCACTGTCTTTTTTTCAGGCAGGGTGTTTTATTTTTATGCCTCTCCTGAAGATCACATCTGAATTTCACTTGAATCAGAAAGTGTATGTGTCTGTTTTCTAGAGTTGCCATGTCCAAGGGAGAGGTTGAGGAAGTGTGTTTTTTTTCTTAGCAGTAAGTCCTTTGTGTATTCCCTGAAGTTCCTGTGATTTCAGTACAACTTACATCATCCTGCTGTAAGAAGATCACTTTGGTGGGATACATCATAGCTTTTACATTATAGGAGGCTGCTGAAATGAGAAGAAAAACAAAAAATATATTGATTGTGTTTCAAGGCCATAGAGGAACCACATGAGAGGAGACCTAAGCTAAGCATTACAGAATGCGGAGCCATCCGTTTGCTCTAGAGGAAATGCTCTAGTTATGAGTTGGGTATGAGCTGCTTGGCAGCTCTTGCCTGGAGACAGGTTTCTGGAATGGTGCTTTCAACCATGTAGACAAACTGCATAGCCAGATAACCACTGCATGAGATATGAAAATATAGGTGGATGAAGACTTAGAGGCAGAAAAGAGTGTTACTTGACAGTAGCCGAAGTCCAATCCTTGTTTGCCATTACTTCATTATTGACCCTTAGCTGGCATGTTTTCCTGTAGAAGCAGAGTTTGAGTTCAAATCTAGTCAGTAAGAGACGGTAGGTAGACCTGTGACTCCAAACAGCCAGGTCAGTGCTCCCAGTGTCTGGGATATTGTGCTGAAAGGCGGCATCTCTTTCTGGCTATTTTCTGAGCAGAACATGGAGAAGATTCCAAGTTTGCAATTTCTGCTTGTGATATCAGTGAGATAAAAGCTATGTGCATCTCCAACAAGATGACAGCACACATCTGAAGAATTTACTGATGGCAGTGTTCCGAGGACCTAATATGAGGATTTGGATGCATCTCAAAAAATTTGTGATGCACACTCTATTCCTTAAAAGGTGCTTTATAGTCTTAGTTAATCATATATATATCTTCTTGAATTGGTGGCTTTAAAATATTAACAAAATAAATGTATACATGTGAAAGCCTTCTGTACTAAAAGCATTTATGTTTGACTTTCAAAATATTAAGTTATTTGTTTTAGTAAGCTGGCTGAAGGAACTTATCTTTGTTTCTGAATGGCTTTTTATTAGGAAAGACCACTTATATGCTTTTTTCTTTTGACTTTCTCAACAGCTGGAAGCCAACCTATGTAATCCTTAGCAAGCATGAAGAATATTTGAAAAATGAACTCGAAGCTTTACAAGAAGCTACAGAAAATGAAAGGTATCAATGATCATGTGAGATGAGGTTTCTAGAAGTAGTAGTTAATAACCTATCTAAACTGATCAGCCAAGATAGCTCAGTCTGTGTCAAAAAGTTGTAAACTTTTCTGGACCATAAAAGTGACTGAGAAAAGAATTTTTGATCTACATTGTTATGAGGTCATATGTTATTTTGTAGTAACCAGTGGAAAAGGATAAAATATGGCTTCTTCAAATTCAGTTGCTTCCCAAATGCCTATCAGAATTTTTCAGAACATTGTTCAGTTGCCTGCAATTTCAAGAAAAGCCAAATAAATAAAGGCAGTGAGTGTTTCATCTTTGGCAGAAATATGAAATATCAGAACATATTTGGAAGAGCTTACATAAGTTTTATTTGTGAATGATTTCTTTTTCAGTTATTATGGTTTTTTTCAGAAGCATCATGTAATTGAACCTAAGCCCTTAAATTAATATATGGACTAAGGTATCAATTGGAGGCATTCAGATAAATTTATGTTTTTCTTATTTGTGAATATGAATTGCATATGATTATTAGAATGTGTAAATCAAGTTTTTGTATACTGCTGTATGTTCTTCAAAATAACCACAAAGCATGAATATTCTATAGTAGATCCTGAAAAACCAGAGTGAGTGGCTCAGAAAAGCCTGGTCTAACCCCATTTTAAGACCAATTACGAGTAAGATTCTAGTCAGTATTAATTGCAAATTCAATTCTTTTCAGTAAGTGGCATTTCAGTTGTTTTCTTCTTCATTAATTAGATTCTGCATTTTAAACAAGTGATGTGTTGTGCAGTGTAGCTGCCTGAGTTCAGTGGAACAAAGAACAGTCCCTGATGAATCCTGGTGAAATGTTCAAAACATGGTGTGCCAAGTTAACCCTCTGAAGCTCTGTTTAGTACTCAAGATAAATTTGATCTTCATTTTAGAGGAGTTGCTCAGCTCTGCTGCTCTGCTGGTGAAGGGGAAGAGGTTGGTTAGCCCTGTGGTGAAAAAATTGTGACAGATCCATCTCGTTATCTAGATTATTATTAATATAATCTAAATTATTATTAATTAAGAGGCGTAACTCTAGGTATTGGCAAATGTTGGCTTTAGTTCTTTTGTAAGAGTTCTTTCTGCCAGTTGTCCAAGACAGCCAAAATAGAATGCCTGATAGCCTTTAATTAGCTAAGTCAGTAGCTTATCTGTGTTCTTCCTGTTCAGAGCTCTATATTTGGTGAAAAATAAGGCTGAATTTGCTTTCTATGAGTATATGATTAAGCCATTTTGGCTTTCACTAATTTGAGCTGACAAGCCAAAGAAGCATTACTTTTAAATTGCTTCTTTAGATAACTAGTTTCAATTCCAACATGAAGTGTTTGTGTTTTTTTCCTGAGCTTAATTGTAGGATATCATGACTATAAAATAATTTTAATTCATGTATTTTAAAAAAAGGGTCTTCCAATAGTGTGTTCAAATACAATCCCTCTGTACTGAAGCACTGGATGATGTATTTAAATCAGCAAGATGTACATTCAGCAAATTCTAAATATGTGTACTGGAAGAAAAATAAGTACATTTAAAACTTCATGTGCTGAATGCACTTTTTAGCTTGACGTTTGGGAGCATTCAGGAGATACTTCTTTAGATGGAAAGATGGTTTTAAAAGATGGGTAGATCAGTTTGCATTTAATTAGGCACTTACTATTAAGGTTTTAAAAGTGTTCCACATATTTTTTATTGCTGTTTTCAAGAATATATAGGAATGATTAGTACTGGAAAGTCATCCTGATAGTAAGCAATAGAAAGAAGGAAAGAGGAATAAATAGCTGTCCATGTTAGGTTCAGAGGTTTTGGGGATGCTGTCCTTTTCCTGTCATCATTAGATTAAAACAATTTCTAATGACTTTAGCCTGTGTTTAGCTGCGTGAACTGGAGGATGGGAATTGCTTAGGAAAAATATTAAACACAGTGACAATTTCTCAAGACTGCTGTACTGTACTGCCTATGGCCATAAATATTAATCGGTGGAAAATGCATTTTTGGGAAAAGTTTATACAATTCAAGGATTATTTTATTTTAATTTATATTTTAAAATTTATTTGTAACACATTCTTAATTTTATGTCAGCAAAATTCTTTGTTGCTCAGTTATTGTTTGTAGCATCTATTAAATTAAATAGATTTTCCATTTTCCGTACCTGGAAAATTTGGTACAGTATGCACCAATAGTCAGTAAATCAAGAAACTTAAATTCCTAAGACCGCTTGTGTAGAAAAGGAAACAGATGAATGGAATTTTCTACATGAAGTTTGGGCATTCTCAATTCCTTGGTTTCACAGTGTTTAACTACAACTTCTTTCCCCTAAATAGGTGTATTGAATTTCAGTCAGTTTAACAGGAACCAGTGCCTGGAGTGTGGTTTTGTTTGAAAATTGAGATCTTACTTGTTTTTTTCTCCCTGTGGAAAAAAAAAAGTTTCGTTTTGTAAGAGCAAGAGCTTCTGCTATCGGATTTGGACACAAAGTTTTCACTCTTCCATTGCCTGGACAAGCCAGAGGTGTCTCCCTTTCAGTCACGCTGCATTTAAATGATTAATAGCATTTTGAGATAAAACTTGTTCCTTAAAGAGCAATACTGTGTGCTTCATAAGCAGTTAGAGCTGTTCCTTAGTGTAAGCTTTATTCAGGTGGGTCTCTTACTTCAGTTGCATTATGGACCATTATTTGTTTCCTAAAGGAAATACTGGCTAATCTACACGTGTACTAATAACTTAATATTTTTAAATTTGCCTCTCTCTGTTTCACACAGCCTTTTCCTACAGGATGACATTTCCATCACCTTCTGTGGTTTTATATTGACCTATTCTACTATCAAGCAGCTTTGTTTTCTATTTCTTTCTCAGATAAATGACCAGCCTGTACTAATGATATGTGCTGGATCTGTGTAGCTGTGATATCTCTTTATAAACATGTGCCATCCACATAAAATATCAGCATCAGATTCTTATTATGTATTTTTTTATATGCCTGAAATTATCTTTTGTTTCACGAATGAGTAGCAAAGAATATCAACATTTGAAAAAAATTGACATCAATTTAATTTTATGTAGTTACTAAGCTTTTGATTTTAAATGCACAGAGAAATATAGTTACTGGGCATTGGTTGTTATTAGTAATAATTTTAAAAAACTATTAATAGTTAACTGTTGTCTGTGTGGGAAATACAGGCTTCCTACAGGTCTATACTTAGATTAACTGTGTGTGTCATTAAGAACCAGAACCAGTTCCTTGGTTGCAATTTTAATTATTCAGCATTCCCAAAAGATACTACTCTTGTACTGGAAATTGCCTTTAATAAGTTATGCCTAGCAGCATTATTGGTCTAGTGAAAGACTCATCCCAATGAGATAGTTAACTGTTTGATCTGTTATTAGCAATCTGTCCTGTAAATTCGTTGCCCAAGTGAGCAAACCTGAAAAAAAGTATTTTCCTATGTAGTCAGTCATTGATTTAACACAAGAAGATGGCTGTTCTGTGCAACATCACTATTCTTTCTCTTCTTTCCAAACATAATATTGATAATTTTCAGTTTTATGTGATGAGTTACATCCCTGTTACTTGTATGGTATTTGTTTGTATTTGAAGTATAGTTTTTTTTAGAAAGCCTGTTTAGACTTCTAAGATGCCATGAGCATTACTCGATGCTACCTACTCTAACGATTGGTAGCTATGTACTCACATGTTGTCAGTGCAATGATATTAGTATAACAATAATTAGAGGGCAGTTCTGCAAGAAGCTAAGAATTCTGGCTTTTTGCCACTTAAACATTTGAGTGTTTTCTTAACCTTAAACATGAATAGTTCTGTTAGTTTAGTGTGACTGATGTAACAGTGAAGTCTGACTGGTTTTATGGCATGAGTATATTCTTCATTACATACAGCATGATTTTCCTTGAAAATGGGCTGGAAGATAAAAAGTAGAGCCAAATAGTGGGATATTAAATAAAATCCCACTTTTTTTTTTCCAGGGCAGCAGCAAATGTAATTGCGCTGATGCAGTAAATTAATTTTTTTTGTCTTTCCTTATAAACAATGGCTTCATGTGAAAAAAAATTAAACTGTATGTATTTTCATAGGAAAATGTACCAGGATTACATAACCCAGTATAAGGAGATTTTGAAGCAACACCGTGAAAAATATGCAGAATCTCCTCTTGCACAAGAGTGTTACAAAAAAAAGAAAGAGCTTGAAGAAATCCAAACCCGAATTTTGCAACACTCTGAAAAATATAAATTGAACGAAGATGCTTGCTTGGACATTCTGGGTACTACTCCTATTATCAATACCTTTACAGTAGAGTCTATTGGTAGCGCGTTACACATTAAAAGTGCTGAACAGAAATCATCTCATTTTCCACAGTTTCTCTTAAGTTAATAAAATGGTCTTCTTTTTATTACACCATTTTTAGGAAAAAATTCTTTGCCAAACTGAGACTTTGAACAATAATTTAGAGTATACACACTAATATTCACTCCTCCAACTGATGAAAGTAATGAGGAGAGGTTTGCCATTTGGCTTCTGGAAGTAAAATAGTCTTAAAATTACTTCAGAACAAGCCATTGAAAATTTTAAATTTATTTTTTGTCTAATGTTTGGTGCTGGGTTTGATGGCATTACTGTCTGTTACGCTGCTGTTTCTGTTATGTTTACAAAGTAAAGATAAATGCTCCTGATCTATTAATTTATCTTGTATTTGTAAAGAAAATAAGATTTGTGAATTAATGATCTGAAATGAAATTTTATTTCTGCAGAGGTTGTTCCTTTTAAATCCGTGAATGACTGGGCTTTACGCATGTATCCTTGATTTGTAGTGTTCATGCAGTTTATAAGCAAGAAACTTTATATTTATGTTCTTTCTGTTAAAAAGTACAGTAATTATTTATATATTTATTTTTAGAGTGGCCATTTCACTGTGGGAAAATTGAAGGTCAAATAATACTCTTCAGTTTAAATTTATGGGAATGTTACGAGGAAAGTAAATCAAATTTCGCTTAATGACTTACCAATCACAATATTTCGTTAAGGAGGAGAAGCTTACATGAAATTAGATTTGAAGACTTGTCTGAGAAATGTAGGTTTGTCAGAGCTTTCTGTTCCTCTAGTATTTATGCTTACAGCATAGAGGGCTCAGGAATCTGATAGTGTCTCTTGCTTGAAAAATGTAATGTTGCATTATATATTCCTTAACGTGGAAGTGCTTCTTCAAGACTAAAATCACAGGAAATGTTAAAGCTTACTGCAGCTGCTAAGCAAGAATCCATTGAACTGCAAAAAGAAGCAGAGGAATTAGAAATGAAAATAAATTATTTAAAAAAGGTAACAGTATTATAATTTTATAGAATCATAGGATGGTTTGGATTGGAAGTAACCTTAGAAACCATCTAGTTCCAACTCCCCCCTCCTCCATGGGCAGGGACACCTCCCACCACACCAGGCTGCTCGAGGCCCCATCCAACCTAGCCTTCCTTGAACACTTCCAAGGACAACCAGGACAACCGGAACACTTCCCTAGGCAACCTGTACCAGTGCCTCACCACTCTCATCCTGAAGAATTTCTTCCTAGTGTCTAAATCTAAATCTTCACCCCTTCCAATTTAAAGCCGTTCCCCCTCATCCTATCACTACTTGCCCTTGGAAAAAGTCCCTCTCCAGCTTTCTTGTAACCCCTTTGTGTACTGGAAGGCCACTATAAGGTTTTCCCAGAGCCTTCTCTTCTCCAGGCTGAACAAGCCCAACTCTCTTAGTCTGTCCTCACAGCAGAGGTGCTCCAGTCCCTGGATCATCTTCGTAGCCTCCTCTGGACCTGTCCCAATAGTTCCACATCCTTCTTATGCTGGGGATTCCAGAACTGGATACAGCACTCCAGGTGGAGTCTCACTTACCTCATCCTGCTGGCCACGCTTCTTTTAATGCAGCCCAGGACATGGTTGGCCTTCTGGGCTGCAAGTGCACTTTGCTGGCTCATGTTCAGCTTTTTATCAGCCAACACCCTCAAGTCTTTCTCCACTGAGCTGCTTTCAATCCCATCACCTCCCCCATCCTGTGTTGAAACTGCATATTGCCCTGACCCAGGGCACCATTGTATTTTCTGAAACGTAAAAAGAGTAGTGTATTTTCAAGCACATGGACCAACAGGGTGATTCTAGTATTAGGAATTATATTTCTTTAGCATCACATATGTTTTTTTAGAGAAGAGAGGTCCGTAAGTGTAAAGGCTCTTAAAGCTTGCTTTCTGTTGACCTGAGTTTACACCGTAATTTCTGTCAAGGCACTGTGTCACGATGATTTTCGTGCTAGTTCAAGAATGCTGGAGAACACACTTCAAAATACAGCAGGGCCATTCCTTAGTGAGCCCTAGGGCTCAAGCATACAGCCTGCGCAGGTCCTACTGTTTTTTAAGGTTTCATTAATATGTGTTTAAGTAAATAACAGTAGTAACAGTCATGTGGATTTGTTTTTTTCCCCCAAATAAATGTGTGTATAAATAATACTCAGAGGTAAAACTGTCTGGTTTTGGGCAGGAGAGCAGTACAGTTCCACTGACTAGAAGAAGCACTGATTCCAAAGGGACAGTCTTCAAAAAAAAAAAAAGAACTTGGTCAGGACATCATTTTGACCTTCTCCTTTGCTAGGAGGTAAAAGGTCTCTCCTAAGCCTGAGTAGCCCAGTAGGCCAATCTTGAAGAGTTTGGTAAGTTTTATAGTGTTGCACCTGCACACTTTGCCCTCTCTCGGCTGGATGATCGCAGACTCTATTCACAGCTGTGTCAGTCAGATCCCTTTCAGCCAGCCCTGTGCCAATAGAAGCATATTGTGCTTTCTGTTTCTATTTTATCATACTGTTTGACGCTTATCTTTACAGACTAAAGTTCCTAATGTGGTGTGTGCTGTATAAACATATAGCAAGAAGGGATGTGGTCAATTTATTTATAACTATAAAGGAGAACCTTGTTCTGTTCGTTTCTTCAGACTGTTTTGGCTACAAAACCTCTACTACTATGCACTGATCTGTCAGGTTTGGGAAGTATTTGCTACTCATAGCTGTATTTTCTCAAGTTTTTCTGATTTTTATGTTATTTGTTCTTTATATTTTAAGACATTTGAAGACACTATAGAAAATCAAAATAATTCCAAAATGACTGAAGGAAAAAATCAGAACAGTCTAGAGAAGCCAAAGGAGTTTAAAGAAAGGTACACTTAAAACTATTTTCTTTCCCTTGCATTCAGAGTACTGTCCCCACATTTACACACAAGGCCTGCCACAACCCACAAATTGTTGCTAAATAATGTCTCACAAGTTTCTCTAGCCCTGGTCACATCATTTAATTGTTAAAAGTTTTGTGTTTCTTGGGGTTAAAGTGGTGGCAAATTTTGATTCCTGGAAGCTAAATGTATCTGGAAACATACTATTCAGAAGTATTTTGTAGAAATGATTGCTTCTCACAGTTGCTGATAGAGCTGTGTGAATAGTTTTACAGGTCTTGAATACAACTACAGTGACTGTGCAGACAGAGATAAAATACATTATCTCCACTAAATGCATATTTGGGCAAAAAGAGGCAGGGTTCCACATGTCATTTGTCTTTGGCTCTTAACTAATTAAGAAATTTAACCCTTAATTTAGTTCTTAAACTTAGTTTAATTTCTTAATTTAAATTTAACTCTTAATTCAGTTCTTAATTTAGTGTTCACAAGCATGAGTGAAAGTTTCATAAACAGGATTATTGGCTTGGTAAATTAATCAGTGGTCATTTACAACTGGGACCCACTTTAATTTGAGCTCAATTACAATGACTGAAAATCACCACCAGGACTATCTTGCACTTATCTAGAGTCCCTGTGGATATTGAAATGTGACCCTTGGAGCTTATCCTTTTAGACCACAATCTGTATTAAACTGAAAATATGTCCAAAAAGACTTTGTTCAATGATTTTACATTACGTTGTGGTTGAAAAAGAAGCTTTTTAGAGCTTTAAATAGGGATTATATCTGTAGAAAGCTGTCATTTTAAAAGCAAAATGCCAGTTAAGACCTGTGATAAAAGGCAGAGATCTATGGATGGGGTGTAAGAGGCACTCGGTCACTCTCCTCATGGAAAGGAATTCATAGGGTGCATTGCTAGACCTGTCCATGTCATGGAGACTTTAGGTGCTTGTACCTTCACCTGAAATTGTCTTGATTGCATACAAGTAGATCTTCTTAGTGCTCTTAGTGAAGCAGTAATTCCATGGCTTGCATCATGCCTATAAAATTCTGTAAACATTGTACGCTATCCTCACTCACATTGCCTTTTAACCTCCATGTATGTGTTTACGTGATTTAGTATATGATGTCAGACCATTAACTGATTACTAGTTAGTATATTTTCCCTAGAGTAAATTTTAAAGCTTACTTATGTCAAAGATGCCCATAACATAAAGGCTTCTAGAAAATAGCACAAAAATTGTTTTTCAAAGTCCCTGCTTAGCACTAGTGTATTAAAAAGAGTCTTCACTGGAATGCTTAGAAGCATTTGATAAAGTAACTACTGATGTTAAAAATAGGTGTATTATGAACCTGTGATTATAACCACTGTGAAAAAAAAAAACCAAACTAAAAAATGTGTGAAGATAATGAGTCACATGAATTAAGACCTTTCAGACTCAAGGCGATGTACAAAACTATAACAGCGGAATATGGTACCAGAGGCAGTAGTCTCTTGTGAGCTGTTCTGCAGTCGCTACAAGGTTGCTACCAAGCAAAGAGAGCTTTGTGAAGAAAAGCAAGGTATCTTCATCTGCTGCCACAAAAGAAGAAGAAGAAAGAAATAAAGAATTATGTTGTGACTCTTCTTAAACTGATGCAGACCAGCATGAAGAGAAACCAGCACCAAGGGAAAGAACTAACAGAGTAATGAAAGCACTGAGCAGAACAATGTACAAACTAATACCCATGAAATGCTTTAGAGAGCTGCAAGATAAGGACCCACCCCACAAGATAATGAATAGGTGCTGATATATATGTTCTCCTTTGAGCAGAGTGCTAGTGGTAACTGTGCTTTTAAAAGGCTTGGAACATGTCTGTTTGAGTCACTTATTGCTGGACAGATGGTCATGGTTTAGGTTGATTGCAAAACACAGATTCCTCTTCTCATTTCAGCTGTTTTCTCCGCTCAGTGGGCTTTCATAGTTCACCAGTTATGCAAACAGGTTAACATCATAGTTAACATTTCCAAATCAAGAGTTCTCACCAGTTACCAAATAGGACTCAACTCTTTTGAAGCTCTCATCTTGATCTCTCAATTAGAGATTATATTTATTACACAGAAAGGCTGACACCTTGAACTCTGCTTTGACATGCATCATGTTCATTCTCTCTGCTTTTATGAAAGGTTTGAGACAGCTTTAGTTCCATTATTCTGGACTTATGGGGTTGGTTGGTTGCTTTTTTTTTTTTTTAATTTTGATTATGTATTCATTCTGCTTCTGGGTACCTAAAATGTCTTACATTCCAAGTGAGAGAGTTTTGCTGAAACTTCTTGTAAAGGATATTCCATGATGGATTGTTGCAGTTCTTTCAGTGTCTTTGCATTACAAGTGGTGAGCTTTTACTGACCAAAGGAAAAAAAAAATGTAATGTAGTTCTTGGAAAAATACTTTTAAGTCTGTTTCTGGACTTCTAAATGTAAACATATATGAAGAGTTAACCCTATGCAGACCGCAACTTCATAGGCAATTATTAATTACTAGTTGTTATGTCCAGTAGTTATAAAAAGTCCTGCTTCCAAAAGGACTTGTTGGCTTGCTCCTGATTAGAATACTGAATGTGGCTTCAGTAAAGAGTCCAGTACATACCCCTTTGGCAAGTGTCATTCTTCACCATGTAATCGAATACGTTTGATTCTTAGAGTGAAGATAAAATATTCATCTTTGGGCTTCGTTATGCTGCAAAGAAGGAACCACTGCTATGGATTTTATTTTGACTTAATATGGGTTTTTTTCTTTGCACTTTAGTAAAAAATGTGATCTATTTTGCAGTATGGATCAAGATAAAGTTTTTTATCTACTCAGATGTCTACTGACAATGAAGTAGAGAAAGAATACAAGTGATATTTCTTGTTGTTACTGCTATTTGGACTATTTTGAACTTCAGTTTGATCTTTCTTTCAGTGGTTATTATGTCAGAGACGGTGTACATGGTTTTGAGGAGGGAGGGGAGCAGGTGTATTGAAGTTTAACTGTAGGCTCTTTTGGAAGGCTGTGTTACTTAAAAAACACGTATCTTAAGAGCTTCAGAGTCCTGTTTGTAATTTGGCCGTTGATACATTCTTCTGAAAAGATATGCTTTGTAAAAGAATGCTTTATTTTGTGGAGAGCAAATTTTTGTTCTATGCTAGGTTTTGCGGAAGTTCATGGAAACTGACTGCAGGAACTTTTAAAAATACAATTTGGCATCGAAAGATCTGTAAAATAAATAGTTTCTGGGAATGTAACTCGTGACCTCAGCAGCAGCTTTGTTTGAATGGTGATTGTGGTAAAGTGGCCAAGTAAGCCATTTGGAATAAAGTGAAGCAGTTTTAGCAAGGGTTCTGTGCTTTGCTCTGTTTTTATTTCTCCCTGGTTTTGCACTCTCTGCGTCTGAATTTAAAGATACACCAGCCATATGCACATCTTATTTCCTGTAGTACTCATTCTGGCACAGGTAATATCTGTTATTCCTGTAACTGAAAGAAATGCAGATTTAAAAAAATCTTTTATTATTCCTGGGGTTTTTTAATTGATTTATTTGGAGAAAAAGGGTTTATATAGTTTGTTAGGTCTCAGTCGAGTACAGCACCAGCTGTACATGTAATGTTAGAGGTAAAGATAGTCCCTTTCATCAGTTATTTGACTGTGGTGCATTCATGTTTTTATGTGATCACAGTTGTGCATGTATATTAGTTTAATATGGTGTGAGGTCCTTACATCTTAACCAGTGCTTCTAGTTTGGTATTTTTAGTACTGTTGCTAATTTCACTTCATACTACCTTATTAAGTGCATCCTACATTTTATCTTAATTATGGAAAATTTAAAGAAGAGCAAAACCAAACCTGACTCAGTTCTTCATTTGCTAAGAATAACATTGTTTAGCCAGCTATAAACCAGATGTTGTAGCTAGAAGCACAGAGGCTCTAAGCAGGAATGCCAGGGAGAAAATAAAATAGAGCTCGTTATTTTAAAAAATAGTAAATGTTCCTGTATCAAATAGCCACCTTACCCTGCATTGTTCTGCTAACCTTTGTCTTTCTATGCTGTAAAAGGCTATTTGCCCTCCACAGATATTTACCCCACAAGTGAAAACACTTGCAGCAGTTTTCTTTTGTGTGTGTAGTGTGAGTATTTCAGACAATCTCAGAGGGAGAAAAAGGTGTTTTTAAGTGTGAAAATGTGATTTCAGAACTACATTAATGAAATACTTTGACGAAAGTGTAAAACCCCAAACTACCAATACTTTTCTTTGATATTGACAGTATTTAAGTCAGCAGTGTTCTTATGATTATCTTCTTACTACATCTTATCTTCTGCTTTCAGTGATATTCTCTGTCTGATATTATTTAAAGAAAACTTCAATTTTCATCAGCTGCTGGAGCTGAAAGAGGTAGAACCCCCCTACCAGCAAGCATGTCCATTGAAAGCTCCACTTATTTGAAGCAGTTGTGTTTTATGATTTCCTTTCTTTTGCAATTGTTATATTTTTTATTGTTTTTTTTTAATTCTTATTTTTTTTAGGATATTTGAAGAGAGTGAACCTCCATCTTTGCTAAATGAGAAGCATCAGCTGTATAAACCATTACATGTCCCATGCATTCCTCGGAAATTAGTCCAGTCTGTCCAGAGTATTAGATTCAAAATGCAAGGAACCGAAACAGGTGCGGTATGTTTAATGATCTTACTGTGAGGATTTTGGATTATTTTTGTATAAATGAGTGGAAACCCTGATAACAAATCTAGCCAATGACTCCTGCTGTGATCATTAAGCCAGGCTTTCAATGAAAGCTGGGTTCTTAACCTGTCTGTATGTTCCAAAAATCTCCTCTGTCTGATTCCTCTCTTATCTGTGCAGTAACGTGGCAGGTATACCTGGTAGTGCCAGGAAAATCTGAAATATACTTTAGCGCTTTTTGCATAAAGATATTAAATATTAACCAAATATTATTTGCAGTAAATTGATACCTTCATTTTGTGATAATTTTCTTTTATCTCTCTACTGACAGGAAAATTTATAAGCTTTGTTCCAAAGTTCAGTTTAACGGCGCCATGCTTTGGACACTTAGTTCTATTGACAATATTAAGTAATATTTATTAATTTAGGGAAAGAAGAAAAAGAAAAACCAGTGAAACCTTCAGTGGCCACTAGCAGTTCCTCCAGCCTTGCAGAAGATTCATCACAGGTACACAACTCTCCCACTGGTAAAAACATGAGATAATATAATCTGGTTTATGTGATTGTTTAAATATACCTGGTGCTATTATAGCATAGAGTCAAAGAATGATTTGGTTGGAAAAGACCTTTGAGATCATTGAGTACCTGTCCTCTACTAAACCAGGTCCCTGAGCACTTCATCTGCCCGTCTTTTAAACATCTCCAGGGATGGGGACTGCACCACCTCGATGGGCAGCCTCTGGCAGAGCCTGACCATCCTTTCAGTGAAGAAAGTTTTCCTAATATCTGATCTAAACCTCCCCTGATGCAACTGGAGGCTATTTCCTCTTGTCCTGTCACTTGTTACTTGGGAGAAGAGACCAACACCCACCTCACTACAACCTCCTTTCAGGCAGTCGTAGACTGTGATGAGGTCTCCCCTAAGCCTCCTTTTCTCCAGGCTAAACAACCCCAGTTCCCCCAGCTGCCTCTCAGCTTGTTTTCCAGCCCCTTCACCAGCTCCGTTCCTCTTCCCTGCACACGCTCAACCGCCTCAATGTCCTTCTTACACTGAGGGGCCCAAAGCTGAACACAGGATTCGAGGTGCAGCCTCACCTATGCTGAGTAGAGGGCACAATCACTTCCCTGATCCTGCTGGCCACGCTGTTTCTGACACAGGCCAGGGTGCCATTGGCTTGCTTAGCCACTTGGACACACCGCTGGCTTATGTTCAGCTGCTGTCAACCAACACCCCCAGGTCCTTCTCGACCAGGCAGCTTTCCAGCCACTCTTCCCCAAGCCTGTAACACTGCATAGTGGTGTTGTGTCCCAAGTGCAGGACCCGGCACTTGGCCCTGATGAACCTCATACCATTGGCTGCAGCCCTATAATTTGCAACTGTATTTGCTATGCAGAAGCTTGGGGAAGTTTCTGTACCAAAACCTTTCTTTAGAAGGGACATCTCACTGGATCTATTTAAAATGAAATTTTAATGAACAACAAAAATTGCTCAGTAAAAATTTAACAGAACCATTTGTGATTTTCTTAAGAATTTCAGGGGAACTGAAGGATGACGGAAGTTAATCACTAAATGGTTTAGAGTGGAGACTGTGGTAGAAGAAGCAGCCTTCATAAGATAAGGCAACATGAAGGGCAGTGGCTAGTTTGAGTGAAACAAGAGCAGAAGAAATTTCAAGCAATTTTGATTTGTTACTGGCTGAGGGAGTTACTGGCTGAGGGAGTTGGACATGATGAGGATGATAGAAGGGCTGTTGCCAGGGTAATCCAGAGATGAAGATGGGACCTAGAATTGCACTTAGAGAATAGGGGGAAGCAGTAAGTCAAGGTTAGGGGAACTTTATGAAAGGGTGATAGCAACAGCGAAAAGAAGATGGAGTCTGATGAAAAACAAAAAGACTGGAAGAAAGAAGGTTGTTACTCTTCAGAAGTGGCATGCTATAAACTACAGTCAGGCACATTCCTTGTAACCAGTCCTTTTGTCCTCCACCCCAAATTGAATTCAGTTTGGTACATTTTGCAAATTAGAAAAACCGAAACAGTACTATCAGCTCCCTGTGAAATAATGTAATCTGATACTGAGGCATAGATTCCTGCTGCCACTCTTCCCTTAAGGCACAGATACGTGGTACATACATATAAGAGTTAGGGCGTCTGAACTGGTGAAAATCTGTGAGGTGAGCATATTTTCATGTTTTGTGCAGTTTTTCAGTCCATACATGAGACATATTCACTACTGATTTATTCGCTCACTGGCCTTTGGAGGTGAAGACAGGCCTGCCTCCAGACATCTCTGTGTTGTGGAGCCGGAGCAATCTGGCTGTAGTAGTAGAAAGCCTAAATAAAGTTTGTAAGTTCTGTTATTTGTTATTTATGTTATTTGTATGACAGAAAAGTTAATCATTCATCTCTAATCATCAGTGCTGTCAATGAGACTTTATGAAGTATTACAGGAGTTGTTTTGGGTATCATACTGTTAAAATGTAAAGCAAAGATAAGCAAAAAAGTTTTTATGTTCCCTGACCTCTAAAGAGAGGTTATAAGGGATTTCTACAGTCTGAGGAGAAATCAGAGTGATATCGTTGAAATAACAGTTTTATGTGCTACCTCATTTGAATTTTTTGCTATATTTTAGATGGTTATTGGCACTGCAGGGACTGATAACCCACAAATTGCCCAAGTTCCATCAAGAGCGAGCTTACAAACTCAAATGCAATTCAGGTAACTTTTATTTGATAAAGTAGTTCTCATTCTTGAGATTAATGTTTATAGAAGTAATTCATATTCGTACAAACAATAATTTTTTGTCTTTTAGACTGCGAGTTCCTCCAAAGCAGATGACTTCTAATGAACCATTTGAAAGTGAAAATGCAGTAATAGGTAAAGTACCAGCAATTCTTTTGATAGGGTGCGTAGTTGCTGTATGCTGGATTAAATAATTATAAAAGGAAAATTCTAGGGGCCAAATTTCATTCTGGTGTTAGGTGAGCTACCGTTTGTATTCCTTTTCCACTGTGATTATTTATTTCAAACTCTGCACATTGCAGGCATGCAGAGTCCATATTTAAGCAGACTGAACTGCTTAGTAATGTGGGATTCATTTTGCTTTGACCATTGCTAATGAAAGGAACCTTCCAGCATGTTTTGTAAATCCATGCACTAGTCTCAAATTACTTTGGCGAAATGAAAGCCAGTCTGAAAATCTGCCCAGAAGGCATGAGAAAATGCAAAGAAAGGGGATATAGTAAACTCAATAATTTAGGAATAATTAAATGTCCTATTAAGATTATTAAAAATTAAAATTAATTTACAAACAGAATGCTTACAGAAATATATACAGAATGCTACCAGAAACAAAACGGGGTAGTTACAAATACACCTATAATTTTTGAAAACACAAGGCACCGAGCTTCCATTTAAATATTTTTTTTCTGATTATACTGCCAATTCAGATGCATGTCAAAAATTATAGTCTGTTTTTTTATAAATGGATTCCTAATTATCTATCCTGAAACACAGGTTCTTAACCCACAGCACCTGAAACATTGCACAGTCTGAAGCTTAGAGCAGAAAGTCTGATAACATTCTTCTCATTTCTCATCCTGGCTTTTGCCCACTTCTTCAAGATGCACTTCATCCCTGTCATATGAATGTGCTTTTTGTATTGTTTCCACCTGGCTTCTATTGACTGGTATCAGCACCCTCAGAGGGCAATAGCTGGATTAGACAAACATAGCACTCTCGGGGAACAATAGCTGGGTTTGAAGAACATACCAAACCATGTGAAGCAGCCTAAGCGTTACTGTAATGACAGTGAATGAGTGGTGGAACAAGGGGTAACTGTGATGGACATAGCCACAAAGTGTATGATTAGGAAAATACAGTCAGAACAATTCCTTACCAATAACAATAGCAACGCCAGGTTAGTAAAACTTTTTCAAGGATTCATTCCCACTACATAATTTTTAATTTATCCCTTTAAAATGCTGTTATAATACAAGCAGTGCTGTCTTTTTTATATAGAAAACGAAGAGGACAAATGTGATGACAAAGAGGCAGAGGAGCCAAAAGATTGTTCATATATACCTCAGGTAAGCAAAGCGTTCCTTATTTCATGAGTAATTATTTTGTTTGGAATAGTCAGTGTATCTTGACATATTTGAATCTGTTGGCAAGAGGGAAGTCTCAAAAATTGGCACATTTAATTGCCAATTACAAGGCACCCAACAGATGAGAAGCCAATCAATGCCTTCTGATTGCTCTTCAACACATCAGTGTTCAGTGGGTTTTTCAGTTACCTTAAAAATAGGCTTTTTAGGATGACTGTCCTATGCACATCCTAATTTTTGTATGAATTGGTGCATATCATTTTCATCTGTGTGAGCTGATGAAATATTTAAGAAAATGTTTACATGATGAAATATTTAAGAAAATGTTTGCATTTGACACTCATTTCTCCCACAAAACTGTAGCAAATAGGCTGTGTGCTGGCTACAGAGGCTGTGTGGCTCCATTGGAACTGCTTTTACTCACTGTGCCTGAATGTGAGATGAAGCTCACCATGCTGTAATACTCATCTAGTTGTGTGCACAGCTTGCATGTACAGGTGATGTCATGGTGTGGTTTAACACTGGTGAGCAGCTAAGCACTAAGCGCCATGCAGCTGCTGGCTCACTGCCCCCACAGCGGCGTGGGGAAGAGAATCAGAAAGGTAGCAGTGCAAAAACTTGTGGGTTGAGCTAAAAACCATAGGTATAGCAAAGGCTGTGCACACTAGCAAAACAAAATAAGGATTTCATCCACTACAGGCAGTTGTTTAGCCATTTCCAGGAACGTAGGGCTTCATCACATGTAGCAGTTACTTGGAAAGACAGATACCGTGACTCCAAACATCGCCCTCTTCCTCCTTCTTCCCCCTAGCTTTTATTGCTGAGCACATACGATGTGGAATATCCCTTTCGTCAGTTGGGGTCAGCTGTCCCAGCTGTATCCCCTCCCAACTTGTTATGCATTCCTGCTTTACTTGCTGGCGTGACAGTGTGAAAAGCAGAAAAGGCCTTGACTCTGCGTAAGCACCATTCAGCAATAACTAAAATATCCCTGTCATACCAATTCTGTATTAATAAAAAATCCAAAATATAGCACCATACAAGCTATGAGCTCTCAGTAAAATCTGGCATGCAGGTTTGAGATACTCCTCATCTTCTGGTTGGCTCACTACAGGCTGATTCCTGCACGCAGTTGATGGAGAAGAATATCTTTAAAACACTATTGAGTGGTGGAAATTGCTTCACAGAATCTAAGTGTACGTTCTCTAATGTTTTCTGAGGAAGAGGAAATATCTCAGTGAACGGAAACATATTCTGATGGTTATCTTCCTTTATTTCACTAGGAAATAGCATGAGGATTCCAGTGTGACTTTAAGCATAATGCTAAAATATACTTTAGAGTAAAATAGCTGTTTTATTCAAAATCAGTGTTTTCAGTCACTTCATGCGATTATTTTTTGGATGAAAATTTTCATATATTGTTTCATTCACAGCAAGTATATTTTAAACTACATAAATCAAGTCTTAAATATGGTGAATATGACACTGTGAGTGTTTTATAAAAATAAAAATACCTAAAGAACCCTAAAACATATAATGACTATGTTTGTAGGTAAATGGACTAATGTATCCTGGGAAATTTTATATGCCATAAACATTATTGTCTATTTCTTTTTAATAGGACATACACCCATGTTTTAAGTCAGATGAAGATAATCCTGTCACAGCAGAAGAAAATGCGGAACACTTTTTAAAAGCGCCTGAAACACCTGAGTTTGTAGGAACACCTGACTTGAAGGGGAAGAAAACCCCGTTCCCTAAAACACCTCCATTTGACTTGTATGATTCCAGCTTTTCTTTTGATTTGAATGAAGTTGTATTAATGTTTATTGTAGAAGTATTTCTGCTGTTTTTGAAAGGTATTATAGAAAAATTTATCTGGAAAATTCTTCTGTAAATATGTTTTCAACTTATGCTAGGTGATTCATTAGATTTTATTCTTATAGTGTCATTTCAACTTGAAGCTGTTTTGAAAGATGATGCTTAGAAATATATGAGATGCAAGTTCTTTGTAGCTCCTTTGCTAAAATTGTTGTCTTTTTATGCAGTAATATTTGTTACACTAATTACTATCATTAAAGTTGTTTTGGTAAAAGGGTAGGGAATTGGTCAGAACACCACCTCACTTTGCTTTAAAGAGTTGTGTTGCCTGTTCTGTGCTGCAAGAAGAAATTATTGATGGAAGCTATGGAATCTAAAAAAAGTGACAAAACAGAAAAAGGAAAAAACAGATCAAAAAAGCCATCTGTGTACTTTAAAAAATTATTAATACAGTTTCTTCCTTTCTGTCTTCAACATTCACAGTTTGGGTTGTGAAGAAGGAACATCAAAATCTCCTGCTTTCTTTTCTCTCATGAACTTCTCCCAGAAGTCACCTGGTTTTAATTTGTTTGATTCTTCTGTGTTTGGGGCAGAAAATTCATCTGAGGAGGTAAAAATGAGAATATACTTGAGACTATTAAATTAAATATTAAATATACTTGAGAGTATTAAATTTCCACAAAGCAAAATATGCTAAGAAAACAGCATTGACAGTGAATGAGGTTTTTCAGACTTGTTGTTGTTGTAGCAAATGATTTTTTACTTACTTGCTTAATTTTACATTTGATATCCTTTGAAAATGTGTTATCTCCCTTCCTAGTGATCCCTCTATGACGAATTCTGTTCAAACATGAATCTTTCCCTTATGAGCGAGGTTGGATCTTTTGTAAAAGTACAGGTGATTCACAAAAAGGCTTCTGGGTCAGCATCGCAATGCAAAACTTCAGATACTCTGTCAAAATTCACAACTCGCGTGCCTGTCCTGTGAGGTTCTGTCTTGTTGAAATGGGGAATCAAGTATTTAAAATGCTACTTTTTCCACCTCCATTTTTCACAAAATGCAGAACACTAAGAAAAGGAAGAAAGGAACATAGAAGAGCAAATATGGATTAGCTATACATAAATGGAGGAGAAAGGTGGGCAACTGTTAGAAACAGGGAGTGGAATCCAAGTCTTCTTTTTCCTTTGCAGGCCCTAACTGCAGTGCAGTGGAGTCACTTTCGCTCTGTTGAGATAATAGCTAACTGGGTATTCAGGATAGATGCGTGACAGTGCGTAGTGCAGTGGTTAGGTATCGTTCCCTGGCAATATAGATTCAAACCCCACGATGCAAGTAAGCGATTTGAACCCAGGTATCTCCTGTTTCAGTGGGTGTGCTCAGCCCTGAGGTCACTAGGTAAAAGCTGAAGGAGGGAAGATGGAAAGCACTATTTTATTTTGTGTTTGGCAAGATACATGTTGTTGATATCATAGAATGGTTTAGGTTGGAAGGGACCTTAAAGATGATCCAGTTCAAACCCCATAACATCAGCTGTGTGTAGGAGAGAATAGATCTGTGAGCAGTTTGTGAATTGTTTAGGAATGTAGTTATTATTAAGTCATCTAGCACTGTCAGAACTCAAGGTACTTCATGCCAGCTTAGTGATAGAAACCAAGAATTTACCAGCCAGTAGCAGTCCTGTAGGATTCTCTGAAGTTAGTTGGGAGTTTTGAAGGACTTTATAAAGAACTTATAAATCTAGCCTAAGAACTGTTCTCAAGAGGGACAAGTGGTTGTTCTGCTACTCTTTCTGGCAGTATTAGGTCCTACTCAGTAGGCAGTAATTATGTTGGTGCATAGAGGTTTTCTAAAATGTCACAGAATGAAATAGTATTGGATCCTTTCAGTTTAAAAAACATCAGGAATTCAGATTAGATTTTGGTCTGTTCTTAAGCTGATGTTTTTTCTAGAAGAATGAAGGGAATGTGTTTGTTGATATAAGCAAATGCCATAAAACCTACCTCATCAGCTTACCTTGAAACTTTAGGGACTGATACATACACTTAAATGCAGATTTTGTGAAGGCTGCTAAAATTCACTGCTACAGTGTCTTAGCAAAAGCAAATGAACTTATTAAGTACCTGCGTTCGAGCTTATCTTTTGTATTTCTAGTTTGTTAAATAAAATGACTGTTTACATTTCAGACAGAGGAGAGTTATTCTGTAGAAAATTTGAACCCCTTGTTGCCACAAAAAAATACAGGTAAGTCTGAAGCTCAGCTGTCCTTGTGTATACCAGCTGTCTTCTACTTGTGCTTGTGTGACTGACAGGCTCATGATCCTACACCTTTGGTTGTCTGAAAGGATGTTCAGTTGTGATACTGTAGTTAAGTAGTTTGTTGCATTTGTTTGTTTGACTAGCTTTGACTTCAGAAGTATGAAATATGGTGGAAAAAAAAGTGTGACAAAGAAATAGGGATAGTGTAAGGTGGGTTTAAAGCAAACTGAGAGGACCTGCAAGGGAGAAGAAAAATTCAAGTGTCAAAGCATTTTCATTGATAAAAGTAACAGTTATTTTAATGTAAAAAGCTAAAGTAATTGGTAAATTCTACTTTTTAACTTAAGGCTACCAGCTTAGTGTTGGAAAGAGTAGTCTGTTTTTTTCCTCCTTCAACTAAAATGAAAATGAAATTTCCATTTGGTTAAAAGATATCTTTGTAGTAAACTGGCTTCCATTAGTTCAAACCTTTGGAGGTACACAATGTAAAAATAGCACAAGTAAGACAGAGCAGAATCGGACTTAATAAAGAGTATCTTACACTCACATTAAGTGAGCCACACACATTTACACATTCTGTGTGAAATTCTGACTTTACTGAAATGAAAAGCCCATATTTCATGATATCAATAGGATCAAAACTTACTTCTGATTCAACACTTTTCTGAAGGGAGCTGTAATCTACTCTTCTTGAGTTGCTGCAAGTGCAAAGCTACTTTTTTGAAATGAATGAATATAGTGTTGTATCTATATGTAACTGTTGTAGAGAAAAATATGTATATTTTGTGTTACTAAATATAAAACTGAGGCGTTTTTCTGTCAGTAGCTTTGTTTCTCCAAGTATTTCAGTGTTTGAGTGCATTGTTCTCTAGAGAAGAAAGAATCTGAAAAATACATCAGTTTACAAAGACCTCTGTTGCTTAGTATTCAAAATATTTCACCCAATTTATCATGCAGAAGTGTTTTGATGCTCTAAATCATTCAAATATTTCACACGCCATTCTATGTGGATTCTAATAATGCCCTTCTGGAAGTACCATTTGTAGTGCAGAAATAACACACAACTGTGTACGGACAGTCAGTGGAATGTTGGGGCTACAATATTAAAGAAACATATCATGCTGAATGCAGTATTCTTTCAATAAGATTTAGTCTAATAATAAATATTTTATGTCTTCCATATAGGAAGCTTGTTTGGGAAATCAGAAAGTGAGGTTGCGTTTACCTTTCCCTTCTCCTCGGAATCGACTTCTCATGCATTTGGAGATGGAAAAGATGACTTCAGTTTTCCATTTGCATTTGGACAGGATCAGAGATCATCACAGCCTCCTTCTGTGAAAGGTTTTCATTCTTCCTTACAAAATACAAAGCCATTTACATTCTTTTGAATACCTTTGACTTCCTTTTAAATTCTTTTCCTACTTAGCCTTGACAAATGTTTGCAGTTTCTTAAGTTAAAGTACAGAGCATTTCATCTTCTCCTTTCATGTAAGAATACATTATTGCAATTGCTGCGAGAGCACGTGCGTATTCATCAAGCGCACGTGCTTTGAGATGCAGCTTTTATTTTTCTTATCTATTTTCTAAATGTGTTGTTTTCATACAATGTTATGATATGCTTTCGCTAAATTGGTACTTAAAAGCAGTAGATGTATCATTTTACGATAGTGTGTCAAGTTAATATCTGTGAGAGAGCATGTAAACTTCTAGATGAGTACTTTCAACCTATGATATGAACTAAATAACTTGTGTAGAAAGTGTTACTGTTTATTATAGCAACAAAAGCTGAATTTGAGTTAAAGACTGTTCTTAGTAGAATATTTGTAAAATATTCGAAATAAACATTTTTGTTAGGTTTACATAACGTTTTGTATGTGTGTCTTAATATCTGATGTGAAACAGTCTTGCAATTTTAATACTTAACATTTCAACTTCTGTCTTTCTAACTTGAAATACTGAAAACAAGTTCCTTCATTTTTATCAAGTATCTTTCAAAGATGATACAAAAGCAGATAGTTCCCAGAGTCTAACTGTGGTCAGTACAAGTATATCCATTACTTCTCCACAAACGTCTTTCCTTCTGGGATGACTGGCTGTGATGACAGTAGCAGGATTACTCGGGAAGGAATGCTGGTGGTTCTGAGCTACTGCAGTGCTGTACCCTGTGTATCCCTCAGAACAATCTTCTCTAGAACCAACAGTTCCACATTTATGGCCTTTGAAGGAAATACCAGATCACTTTGGTGTTGTTTTTTTCTGTTACACATCAAGCATAGGTTTGAATTTTTGAAATTCCTATTTTTCTATTCCTAATTTTTGAAACTCCTTACGAATTTATAAGAGAAATTTGGTTTCTTAGTTGCTTACTCTGAAGTAAAAACCCTGCCTGACAGTAAGTAAGCAAAATGCTGAGCTGGAAGTAAAGCAAATAAAGAGGAGACAACATCATTCAGCAGAATTCATGGGAGACATTGCAAATGCACAGACTAGTCAGAAGGGCACATGGACTGAGCAGAACAAGCTGACAAAAAGCATCCTGCCAGTACAATCTGCACAGTCTGCCAATAAAATAGCAACAGAGTCCAAAAGGGAGTAGAGTCCCCTTCTCCCTTCTTACCTGCAAATCCCTGCATGACAAAAAAATCGGTTACCTAAGGGCTTTTTTTGTGCAGCCCAACTTCTCCTTAAATACTTGTGCCCAGAGATTAGTGAAAGTTAGAATTTTTTTACTGGATAGGAATTCAGGAAGTTTTAGTGAAGTGCTGCTGAGATCCAGCTAAAAGAAATTAGAAGCATGGATTTGGTAGATTTCATGCTCTCCAAATGTGGATTTCGACGTTGGTCTTATTTTTATTTTAGCTTTTCTAATGTTCTGCACACTTCACAATCTGAAAAATATAAGCTAGAGGCAAGTTTGAGAGCCTGTCTTTGTGCTTTGTGTTTTAGGGAGTGCTGCTAGCAGATATTCTGAGATAATTTAGAAAGCTGGAAAGTACAATTTTGTTTGCTCAGTTATTCCATAACCGAAGCTTGCTTTCTTGTCTTCTCATGAATCCTGTCATCCATGTGTCTGAAACCGTAGTTCTAGGTCATGCTGGTTGCTTACTTGCACCCACTGGATAGGCTGATTAATAACATAAAAGAGAAAGCTGCTTCAGAAAAGGCAACCATGCAGTATTTGGGATGCTTTTCTGAGATGAGAGCATGGACTGTGTATAAACATGCACTGAGATTTTCATTAGTATCTGTCAAATTCTGCCTAAAAGTAATCCCTTCTTATTATGCCTATAAAATCAATAGCAGTCATGTTGTGGGATTGCTGAGACTAGTGTGTGTCACACTGGCCAATGTCATTGTGTTTTGTCCTTTATCTACCCACCTGACTACATCCATCTCTGGTCTGAAAGTGTAGACAGAGATCCTCTTGTCAATGTGGCGAGGGCTGCTTGAGAGCAAAGGGTTGTTTGTGTATTGCCACGTGTTACCTGCAGTTATTGCCCCCGTGGTGCAGACACGATAAAAGGACTGTGCATTGATTCCTCATTCCTCAACACAGAGTCAAGCAGTTTAATTTGTATCACTGTGGAACATGTGGAAAGGTAACTTAGCTAACTCGACTCTAGTAGATGAGGAGCAGGTATTAAACGTATGAGAACTAGAGACTGGTAACTTCCAGCAGCAGGATAGCAATGGCAGCTGGGAACTGTAATCTCTTAAAAGCAGTGCAGCTGTCTGCAAAGTGCTGATGTGGTTATATGGTGTACTTCTACCAAGAATCCTTGGACGTGGGGGTTTGCCTTTCTGTTCTGTCCTTGTCTTGCACCTTGTAAAACAGAGTTCAGGTTCACGACTAAGCCCTAAGGTAATAATAATAAAAAAACTCTCTTAAATAGACAGAGCAGGGATTTGACTGAGGTTTATATGAGTATTGTAACTAGAACCCAAGTGTGTATTTAGGGCCCTGATATCTGCACTGTTCCATTTCAGGTTTTAGTGATGTTTTTGACAGGATTAGGTCAATACTTGTTAAATATCTTATTGGTAGGAAATACCATGACATTTTCCTAAGTCAGTTTTTGAATTTGTTGAGTACAGTTTTTGAACAGCAAGGAGTAAGATTTACACTCTTACCTGCTGCTGCCAGGAGGAAGACACTGATGCCTAAGATTTCTTTCTTTCTGAGAAATAATACCTATATGGAGATGTCATTTTTCTCTTTGGAAATGACACAAAGAACATTTCTCCACATTTGCCTTGTTCTGCAAAGTGGTCTTCCAATAAAATTCCAGTATAATTTGTAAAGCGATATAATGCTTTGACTGGAGCCCCATCTTCCTTTTTGCTGTTAACATTGCTGGTGTATAAATGTAAAACATGCTTATAAACAGTACAGGTTATCTGGCTAACAAAAAAGCAACAGCTGGAGAGGTTTTGATGCTAAAAAATTAATTTAGAAACTATGAGGTAAAGACTAACAGAATGACTGCAAGCCGTTGTGGGATTTGGCATTTATTTTAATGTAATGCTGTTCTATGAATTCATGCACCACCATTGATAGAAATTCATCAAACTGTTCTCACTCAAAAATAAGGTTTCCAGTTAAGAGCAATTTATTGATTTTCTGTAACTTCAGTCTAAGTCTATCAGTGTAAAGAAACTGCACAACAGAGCCTTCTTTGGGACAAAATTCATTGTTCTGTTAAATGTAGTGCTTAAGGTGATAAAACCACAAGAGTTCCGTAATTTTATGTCAGAAAACCTGTTCAGTGTTCAGAAATCAGTGGGGCAAGTGATAGCATTAAAATTGGTTCTTCACCATATCGAATTTTCAATAGTAACATTGTGTGAATACTTTGAGGAAAACAAATATGTATCAAGCATCTCACTGTAGACTCATCTCACGTAATTCAGCACTTGTTTAATCTGTAATATATCAAAATCAACCAGAATTCTGGATTGGAAAAATTGTACCATACAAGTGGTACAAAACTGAGTTACAGCCTGCAGTGTTCAATGGAGAATATTACATATAAGTAGTGGTTCGGTTTCTAGCTACCTGTTAAATTAATAGTAGGGTACAAAAAATGTCACCTGGGCATTTAAACATCAAACAAATAATTAAAACTCTGGTTTCAGTTGCAGCTCTTTGCAGTATGAGTTGCAGCCTTTCCTCACAATTCAAGAAAATTACTGCTCTGAACCCTATTGAAATTCAGCACATGGTTGCCTGCCCAGTTTGGGCCCGATACAAAGAAATAATTTGTATATAATTTTTCATTTCGAGTCTTTAAACATAATTAAAACTTGATGTTGGAGGTAGGTGGGTGTCATTGCATATGTGTCGGTAGATGCACACTTTGGGGGCGGGGGTAGAAGAATCATTGCACCATAAGAAAACAGTCTTACACTATAGCATTAATACGCTTAAGCATTTCAAGGAAATAAGCTTTAAGTGCTACTTATTGTAACAGATTGGAATGTGTAGACTTACAGTATTAGATGGCAGTAATCTCCCCAGTGCAAGGCTGATTGCATGGGTAGCAAGAGTTGGCTAATCCTTTTTGGCCAATGGCATAAAACAAGGATTAGTTTTTCATTTACTGCAACTGAGTGGGTCATTAGGATCCAAAGACACTAATGAGCCTGAATAGGCAATTGGATTCTGATTTCAAAGTTATGGGCTAGTTTAAAAGCAGATGATTTTGTCTTTTAATGATTGAAAATGTGATGTTTCAGTGATCTTTTTCCTGAAAAAAATGAATGAAGGGTATAACTATGGAACACAAACCTGGAATGTTGACTTTTTCTATTGGAACTTGAGTTTTTGCCAGATTCGTTGCCTTAGAGGCTGAATGGCTCATTTAGAAATATCTCCGTTGCCTTGCTTTTATGTTCTGCTCTTGATGTCTCCAGAGTTGACACAAGTCACATGCAATCAAGTCTATATTCCTGGTGGACAGGCACTGTCCTAATATTCTCTGACTCACACTCAGGTTGTTTGCAGCTCAGCAGCTCTGCTTCCAGACACATCACTTTGTGTTCTGATGCTAACATCTTGCTGAGAAATTGCCTCTTGGCACGCTCTTCGTTGAGTCCTGTACCTTGCTTGATTTGATGTGAAGATGATGCTCTTTTTAGCACTTGCAAAGTGTTACCTTTGGAAAGGTAAATTTTTCCCTCATTTCTATGTCCCAGATTTTCTTCTTCTCAGTAATCACTTGAATTCAGCAGTAATAGGTAGCTTGTATTTGGTTTAATTCAAATCAAAAGATGCTACCAAAAAGGTATAAAAGGAAATATCAAAGGATGGATATTTCCATCTTAATAGAATGTTTAAACATATAAAAAAGGTAACTATTTTGACTGTTATGATTCCTCAGGATAAATGATGTCAAATGTTTTAGTAACAGGATCTTAATTTTCAGTATTGTACCACAATTCCCAAAGTATTCACAAAATCATTTCACACAGCACAGGACTTACTCAATAATCCTTGGAGACTTGGGTTGGGGAAATTGAGGGAAAGAAGTGTAGGGTTAAGTAAAAAACGTTCTTGCTAGTGGGGAACCGGCTGTTGTGCCTGGTGGAAGCTTGGTGGTTGACAGTCCATACTGAAACTCAGTTAGGAGCTTGCAGTTCTTATCTGCTCCCTTCTGCTGTAGCAGGAGTGCCTTGAGCTAAACATGGTCTCTTGCTACTTTCTTCTTTTTCTTGAGGCACATGTTTGTCTAGTTTTGCTATTTCCACAAAATGCATGGCGCTGTGATCAGTGGTGGTGCTCACTGCCATGGCTGCGAAGGGCTCATGTCCAGAAGTTATGAGTATCAGAAGTAGTTAAAAATGTTTCTTAGCATGTATCCACAAAATCGTTTGTAAGCAATGCTGCCATTACATTTCAGGGAAGTGCTGAGCCTTTGGAGCTCTCCAGTGGTTACCCAGGCAGGACTGGGGTACCACAGTTTCAAATCATGCCACATGGCTTGACAAATGTCAGCAGATACAATGTATAGTCCAAGGTGACTTTTTGCCTTGGGAATCTTACCCCAAACTTGTCCAGTTGTGTTACTTATATTGAAGACCTTACCATGTGCAGCTGCATGTTTATTTTTCTCCCTCACAGTTGAAAGAGGCTCTCAGGAAGGTGCCAGTTATTACCAGTGCAGTTTTAGAGGTGTGATGTTTATCTAACCTGATCACCTGTGCTCATTGCAGACCCATTGCTTGCCACTACTGTTGTTTTGTTGTAAGAAGAGTGATGCAGAACATAGGTTCTTAGAGTTCTTTTTTCCATCTTGAACTAATACTTGTGACTCATCATCAGAGGCCAAAGAGCAGTAGAGTTCTGATAAAAAAAGATGTAAATCACAGACTATGTGGGAAACCAACACTGAAGTTCAGAGGTGCTTTTAAACCCATGATGGCCAACCATCCAGAGCACTTAAAAGAAGCTGGTTCTTCGAAGTAGGTCATGACTTCACATAAACTTCCACTTTACCTTGAATTGTGCTCTTACCAAGATTCAAAAAAATATACAGTATCTTTGTGATTACAATGCTAAGCAAAACCGATCCAATACCTGTTGGATAGATTTTTATGCTTTAGACTAACTTCATCAACATGAGAGTGGCTCTGCACTGGGGGATTTGGGGGGGGAGGTTGATGTTGTTGCTGCATAAGCTGGTAATTCCTGTTTGGCAATTAAAAATTAATAGTACTGACTAAAAAATATAATTTGCTGAGTGTATGGTCCCACATATGGTAAAAATGTGTCATTGTTAACACCTGTAGAAAGAGTTGTATCAACATTGCCAATTGTAGTGACAATTTTTTGAAGAGTTGTCTAAAAAATCAATATTGTGATGGACAGAAGAGGTTAATTGTCCAGATTGCTCTTTTTAGTATTCCTGAGATATTCTTAGTGCTTATCAACAGGACACTTGGATTACTTGTATTGTGTTGCATTGAAATCATTGATCTGCCTTAGGTGATTATATTGCCACATTGTTACAGTCATTGACCATCTCACAGTCCCCTGTAATGTAAATGAGGAACTGAGTTTGAGTTCAGACTGTTGAGGGACGCTGGATTGTTGTAGACTTCACACCGTTCTACAAACAAGAATATTAGCTCAGGTCTTCTGAAACCGTTGCTACTGCCCGAACCACAGGACCATCAGTGTATGTGTAAAGGACATTTATCTCCATAGCTGTCAATAGTAATATTTAGATGAGAAGCTGGACGTGAGCCAGCAATGTGCACTTGCAGCCCGGAAGGCCAGCTGGATCCTGGGCTGCACCAAAAGAAGAGTTGCCAGCAGGTCAAGGGCGGAGATTCTGCCCCTCTACTCTGCTCTGGTGAGACCACACCTGGAATACTGTGCCCCACTCTGGAGCCCTCAGCACAGGAAAGACATGGACCTGTTGGAGTGGGTCCAGAGAGGCCACCAAAATGGTCAGAGGTCTGGAACACCTCCCCTGTGAAGAGAGACTGAGAGAGCTAGAGTTGTTCAGCTTGCAGAAGACTCTGAGGAGGCCTTATTGTGGGCTTTTAGTACTTAAAAAAGGCTTATAAGAAAGTTGGGGGAAAGCTTTTTAGTAAAGCCTGTAGCGGTAGGACAAGGGGTGATGGTTTTAAACTAAAAGAGAAGTTTAGACTAGATATTAGGAAGAATTTTTTTGCTGAGAGTGGTAAAACACTAGCACAAATTGCCTGGAGAGGTGGTGGATGCCCCATCCCTGGAAACATTCAAGGCCAGGTTGTATGGGGCTCTGAGCAACCTGGTCAAGTTGCAGGGGGATTGGAGTAGATGACCTTCATGGTCCCTTCCAATCCATCTGTGATTTCCAACAGCTACAAATTCACATACAAGAATTAATTGCAGGCAAGAGATTTTTGCACTAGCAAAAAGGGAAGAATTTATTTACTGAAGAATCAGGAATATTGTGTTAGAATGGTGAGAAACAGATCAGCTCCCTTTGTATGTAAAACTTGGGTGGGTTGGGCTTAAAGTCTATATACTGCCTGTATCATAATGCTCACCAGGGTTTGCATGACCACACACACTGCTCATGTCCCCGTGCTGACTTTTGGAGAAGAAGGAAGGCACAGATGATGTAGAACAGAATTCCTATGTTGCCAAAATTGCTTTAGTGTTACATTGGGTGTCTCTGTGCTACACCGTAAAAGCAAAAGGCTGAGGCATAAGTCTCTTTCAGTATGGAAATTACACGTTCACAGCAGCATAAGGCTGACACTTTGCATGTTTATCGCAGCTAGCTCGTGTACTGCGGGGTCAGTATTTTAACGTAGAACATTTTACATCACAAAAAGAAAAAAGGAGAAAGATGCTCCAGTAGATACTGTATGTATTTCAGTTCCCTTTGTTGAGTTTTATCTGAGCTGACACTACTGGAATAAAGTTGATTGTCAAAGGCTGGGCAGAGTGCTTTTATCATTGGTAAGTATTGGCATGAAGTAAACTAATGATGCGAATTTCTGTTTTCTGTCTTTTGTGGCTTACGTTGTCAGTTATGGTGATGCTTTTGACAAGAGAGTGCTGCTGGGTTAGTGATTTCTTCCAGGGCTTCAGAAATAGTTAAGTTATCTGTTATTATCATCACATCAAGACTGACAGTTGATGGTCAATGCTTATGTATTGTCTTTGTAAATTATAAAATTAAGTTAGGAGCAGCCAATACACCTCGCGGCTTTTATAAGGGTAATTCCATGGGATTATTTGTCATGTACTTCTATTCAGACTTGGTGAAATTCTTGGCACTTGTCAAGTTGTACAGAAAAACTTCAGAGTATAGGGTTTTTGGTTTTTTTTTTGTAATAAATACAATGTGTATCTTGATAAGTTGTAATGCTTTGAAAGTATTTAGATCTCTGCAAGTTCCTGAGTGGAAGTTGTCATTAGAAAAAATATGTGCTTCTGTTTGCTGGTTTTGTCATGTGTTACAGCACAGTGACTCTAATGATATTGTAGTTTTATAACTTAATGATCTACAGAGGTAATGTTTAACTCTATGTTAAATTTCCGAGCACTTAAATTTCCTAGCTTATAACTCTACATTAAATTTTAAAGCACTAGTCCTTATAATTAGAAACTTCTGTCAATGAGGGCTGTAATATGAAAAAAATTAATTAATGTACCAGGATATAAAAATAAATAAATCAGAGAGAGAAAACAGCAAAAATTAAATATTGAAGTCAAAATTAACTCTTCACTTATATGACTGATTGAATATCAAGACACATAACTGCGTTGTGTTGTAATTACAATGTAGTTATAAGGAGTTATAGAGTATAACCAGTGTGACTATGGTATTGGCAAAAGAAAAGAATAATCACTGCTAAATCATTCTCATAGAATTGTAGAATCATTGAATGGTTTGGGATGGGAGGGACCTTAAAGATCATTCAGTTCCAACCTCCCTGCCATGGGCAGGGACACCTCCCACTGGATTAGGTTGCTCAAAGCCCACCCAACCTGGCCTCGAATACTTCCAGGGATGGATTTTGATGAATTTGATAAATATGGCTGAGAACTGGATAATAAACATACTAATAAAAATGGGGTTTATGTGATCAGCTACTTCTAAGTAAAAAATAAGTTGACTTTCTTATTCACTCTATGTGAGAACTGGATAAACTTTGTGTAAATATTCATAGTTGGGAAAACATCGCTGCTGTTACAAGATTGGTTTGGGAGCAATCCCTGCTGTTTTCCCTTCATGACTTAAAGGAAGCACATGTGTCTGAATTACTTCGTAGTTACAGCTGCATGGCAGTTAGCGTTTCTATTACAGGAGTGCCCACAGGCTACAGCTTTGCTTAGGGCTGCATTGTGTTATGCCCGATGAGAGTCCAAGCCTTAAGTGTTTTAAAAAAGCTGGACAGACAATGATGAGCTGGATCATGAAGTACTGAGTGCTTCCTGCCAGTGTTGAGCACGTTTGGTTTCCCGTGAAGCCAGTGGGAGTTAAGGTTGCTTAGGACCTCTCAGTACCAGTCAGTCGGCTCCATCAAGCCTGGAGGACTCATTAAGAAGAAAATATCAACTAAAATACTAAAGAATAAACACCACTCTCCCTGTCCCCTAGTTTAATAGTATTTGCAGAGGGGAAAAAGCTTCAGAAGAAATATTGGACATTTGGAATTTGCGATTGTTGGAAATAAAACAGAATTCCTATCTTGTGCTGGGTTTTACTAGAATGTCTTGGAAAGGCATCATACACCAAATTCATGCTGGGGCATTTCCACTAGATCAATGTTACTGACAAGCCATGCTCTGAGCAGAGTTGTCATCAAGAACTCGAGCTGGGAGAAATTTATAAAATCTGAAAACCAGCAGCTTTCGAAGTGTTGAATGTCCTTTCAAGTGTGTGTCAGTCTGGAAAGATGATGAAAGAGAAAATCTGGTGAGGGAAGGAGAGGCAGAGGGCAAGAAGGAAAAAGTCATAGAAAAGAAATTGGGTATCAAGGACAGACTGACAATTAGTGCCAGAGATGTAACACACTTATTCCTTCTTCCCCCTAGATTGTATGTAAGACTATAGGTAGGATAATCAATGTCTGCATGCTCCAGCACTTTCGGAGCTGGATTCAGGGAGGGTGAGTTGGATCTGCAGCACAGGAGTACCCAGCATTTAGCGTGTTTCGATATGCCACAGCGGTGCAGCAGCAGTCCGTGTGCTGGTCAGCATCGGTCAGCATAGAGGTACTGCAGTTCGCAGCAATGTGTCCTGGGAAGCTGGCCTTACTTCTCCTGTAGCAGATACCTTCTCTGTTTGGGTTATTTTTATTGTCATTACTACAGTCAGCATTACAGTTTCTGGCAGCTGTTGTGGGAGGCAAAAAGAAGGGCATCCATATGGTGCTGCGTATCGTATCCAAAGTGCCTGGTGTTCGGGGAGGTTGTTAAAAATGTCAGCGCTGGGTCATTTAAGGCTTGATTTTATTTCAGCAGAGTCAATGGGGATTTTGGCGTTTATTAGTAGGAGCAGAAACAAAACCTTAATCCTTGGCAATTCTGTTTTTATTCCATTATATATACAGGGTGACACAGATGTGTGTGGTACACTGTGGAAAACACAGGGACATATGCTGCCATTGCCTGCTCTCCCGCAACAGTGGGACAGAAGCCAGGGTGAACCTGCAGAAAGGCAGGCTCAGGCCACTGTTTCAGGCCACTAATTTATTTTTTTTTCCCATCCCCGGTGAAAGAAAACAAGTTCCAGGGAAGTAAATGTCATTCACTAAACTTATTTATGCCAGGCCCAGTCTCTCTGCTGGTGAACTCTCATGATGCTGAGTGTCAGCTAGCCAGATGCGATGTCAGTTGCTGCCTGTGTCATGGGATTTGGAGCAGAATGATAGACACTTGCAAATAAAGTGAAAAGGAGGGCATTCAAACAGAGGCTGGAGCAGGGGAGAGCAAGCAGGAAAACAGATAGAAATAAGCAAGAAGCAGGAGATCAGAAAAAGAACAGGATCACAAAGCATGACAAAGGAACACTGGATGGGAAAACAAATCCCAAATGGGTCCTGTTAATTCCAGCTGAGTCACTTCTCTGACCCAAAGGCTTTACCTCCTCAGTGCCTCCTCCCCACTGTGCATTGGCTCCAGTGAGCACTGGGCATTGCTCCGAGGACGTGGCCAACTACTGTGAGGCAGACCCCTCAGCTTTTTTTACTGCTTTTATAGCTTTTATTAAGACCTCAATGTCTGATTACATCAGTTGAGATGGGCAGCAATCTGAGGAGACGCTGAAGTAAAACCTAGGTAGTAAAACCATTGCTGAGGTGGGCAGTGGCAAAGAAATCTGAAAATCCGGATGCAGAAATGCCTGTCACTGTGTGTCTCCACTTATATAACTCCCCTGTTGTACCAAGTGCCAGCCTGGGCACTGATGCTGCCACACAGGCCTGGTTTCACCACGGCAGAAAGTATCTTTTCATTTGGTGTTTGCTTACAACGTGCCTCATTGTTCTGCAGTGCCGGGGCTCTTCCCTCTGTAGTGTTGACGTGAACATGCCAAAGCGCTCACTCATCGTCTGTGAAGTGGGCTGCACTTAATCTGGGTGTTGCTCCAATCTGACAGGCTCTGCTAAGATTGATTTCTACATCCAAGCTGCTTGCACACTACTAAAATAAGACTTGTGCCTGGCAAAGCTTCTTGGTTATACCGTCAGGAGTGGAAGGACACTCAGAGCATCACGGATGGAAGATGCCTGCGGCCTGGGGTGGATTTTAGTGATGGTTGGAGCCAGTCCCCTTAACTCAGAGCTCAGTTCCTTCTTCAATCTCCTTGTGACAGCTGGAGTTACCAACTGGTTTAAACAATTGAGTGTGTTGACAGGCTTGTCCAGAAGTGGCAATATTTATTGTAAGATAAATTTGTTTCATGTGATGAGTTTGTTTAATAAGAAGCCAAGTGTTAACTGCCTCTGGTTGCATTCCTGATTCTTTCTCAGAGCCTTGGAAAGTAGAGCAAGGATGAAGCACATGTTGCTCTTCAACTTCATTCCTCTTGCCGGTACTCATAGCATGGTATAAGTACCACTCATACCCTCCTCTGGCTGGCAGATCTGGCTCTCTGCGAGTGCATGACCAGCAAGAACGTTATCTCCATGAACTGAATACCCACAAGCACAGACACATGCACGCTGACGAACAGCAGCATGATCCCTGTTCCACGCACAAATCAGCTGTCAGCCTCCCACTTCCCAAAGCACATCTTGACATAGGAAGGTGTGAGACTAGTGCAGAGTGAACAAACTGCTGGATGAATGTAAAGCCATGAACATCCTTACCATATTAGAGTCATTAAATACATTTCTACTTAGAACAACTATAAATGCAGTGTCACAATTTCTGAAGCCAGTTCTGTTTTAGGAAGGTCAATGGCCAAGCTCCAGATTCGTTTGTTCTATTAAGCCTCTAGAGAGCTGGATCTGTCAGTAGGTGAGTCACTAGTCTTGCTTTATCTCTGTTCTCGATGGGTAAAAATTAACATGTTAATAATGGCATTGTCATTGTTGTTATTTTATGAGCCACAAGGTCTGTAAGAAGAGATGGTGTCTTTATTGAAACTGTTAGTTAAACTTAGCTTCAGCTGTGATGGTGCATCTTGTGTTTGTTTAGACTGCAAATTGATCAGGGTGTGATTAATCTCTTGCTGGGAGTGAGCCGAGTGCCTCTTACAAAAAGGTTTTAGCCTCTGAATGTACAGTCATGATTCTGATAAAGCTGAATTATGATCTTAGTGATACACAAGCACAACTCATCCCAGGATTCCCAGTGAAAACAGACCCATATGCCACTGCCCCGCTTCCCCATTGATGCGTCCAGCCTCTCTCACCATCTCTTACTATTCCCTCTTTTCATACGTTGGCAGCTTCTCCCTCTCCTTGAACTTGGGATCTGCAAAATTGATTCCTGTGTCTACCATCAGGGGGATTTTGTAAATGCCTCTGCACATTTCTGTTCAAGGTCTCATCCAAAAATGTCTTCTCTCTCCGTGATTAATGCTTACTGTGCTGCAATGCTGTCTACGGGAGGGCAGTACCCAGGGTGCCAACTCCACTGCTGCCACCTGAGCTCATGATTAAAGCAGTGCAGGAGCTGGAAGGTTTTATGACACATTTTGGCATTGTGAAATATTACCTTTCTTCTGCGTTGCGGGAGAGGAGCAGTTTTCCATGAGAAAAATGGTTAGTGCATTTCTAGGGTTAGCTGAAACGTTTTTATTTCAAGTACTACAAACCTTAATTTCTATAAAGTCTACAACATACAAAAGCTTGCAATAGTAATCTGAAAACTAAGTTCTGTGACTCTGGGTAGACCTGGTAAACCTTTCAATGTTAACAGGAAACAATTCCAGCTAATGGTGGCTCTCTTCATATCTTGTTGATCAGCTTTTCTTGCAATGCGTTGTGAGAAATATTGTGATATCTCAACAAAATCGAAATTCATGCATATTTGGGCCAGCACGAAGCTTACTCCGAGGTGTCTGCTCTGGGTGCTGCTCCCATTTGCTTTCCAGGAGAGGAACTCTGACCGTGGCTGAATATTTGCTGCAGAAGTGCCGGAAGAATAGCTATCCCTGGCTGGAGGAATACTGCTCTCTGTAGGACATTTTCAACTTATTAATTGAAAACAAATGCTTCTTATTGCCAGGTTTGGGCTGCTGTTCCTAGAACATGTAACTGTCTTGTTCTAGTACTGGAAAGATACATTTTTCCATACCTGAAACACCACAAGCATTCATAGGACAGGCTATTAGTAATAAATACAGCAAAACTGTGCTGAGATTTTAGCTTCAAGAACTTCAGGTAGAAACATGGTGAAAGTGATTCTGAGCTTTAGTTGAGGAATTTTGGGTTTTTTTTTTTATTCACGAGGAACATAGTCTTTCTTTTCGAGGTAAAAACATGGCCTTTCTGAAGCTATTGGCAGGAAATGCCAGCAGTATTCAATTGGATGTTTAACCTCAGGTGAATTCATGCCAGAGCTCTAACTTTCCTGAGCACAGTGGTTACCTCTGCCATGTATGTGAGACTGCTGTGGGTACTGTAAGCATAATCCTGGTCACATCAGCCTTTCTTTCTTGCACCAGATTGACAGAAAGGGTCACCTCTCTCCCTAAAAATCCAGGTGGAACATACACACCCATCGCATCAAATGAAGTTAAATAAATTCCTATATATAGAATACATTAAGGGTGATTACATGTTGTTAGACCATACTTCTGTGTCTTAATTTGCTGGTTTATTTGATCAGAGAAGGTATTCCACTAACGGTGGGGGTATATTTGACTGACACATCTTTCTATACATCAGCGGAAGGGCTGACTGCTCGGCATTCAAACATCAAGCAGGGGAAGCAGAAAAAAACCAGTTGCCAGCACCAACTAAGATACAAGATTTATTGACTTTTTCCTTCTGTATCACAACAATTTTCCCTTCTTCCGGAACGTCTCTGAGACCAATCATTTCTTAGACCGTGTACATCAACCCATTGACATTGTTTCCAAGATCAGCTCCCCTCCTACTTGTGCAAAACAAGACAGATTTTGATCTACTTTCATTATGCTTTGTGATTGGGCATGGGACATTATTTAAATAAGCTTATCCTACTCAGAAAGAAAAAAACATTCCTACCACAGTTTAGGTAAACCAAGCAATTATTCTGCTACTAAGTGTAATTAATGCCTAATGATTCGCTTTGATTAACAGGACAATCAGCATCTGCTCCTAGAAATACGGATTAGTAACCCAAGCCGTCTCTAATATTAGAAGTAGGGGGTTCTTCTATACTAAAGTCTTTCCATGTCCATCTCAAAGCAGAGAAGAACAGCCCTGTGCTATATTCAAAAAGCACAATATTAGGAAGGTAATGTAATTTTGAAAGAATATAGAGAATATAGAGAAAATTTTAACACGTCTTCTTTTGTGGTTTTGAGTGAAATCCGTTCATCACTGTCTTTAACAAAGAAATTCCTCTGATCTAATTCTCTGACAATTTTTGCAGGCAAAGTTACAGCCGAAACATTTAAGATTCTGCATCTTCTAGGCAGCAGAAGCATCTCCTGGAAAAGAAAGTTCAACTAAACAAGGGCCTATATTTTATATTTCTGTGTTGCTGATTGCTGGTAAATATTCCCGCACATTAAGAAACAATGGAATGGCATTTTTTAGAGATAATAGTCTTTTTTCTAAACTGCTGATTAGTTTCTCAGTTTTTTTCTCTGTGTGGCTGAAGAATTACAACATACAATGAAGCTGCAAGGCTAATCATTCTTTATCATCTTCTATTGATCCTAAAGATAGAGGTGGAGTGTGGGTAGAGGCAAACACTAATCCAATCGTATAACAGACATCCCATATGGTGAGTCACCGGCTTTGCCTTAAGCCAATCAATAATCACTTTGATGAAGAAAAATAAATTTGGATTTTTTTGATGTAGAAATGTTTGGCAGTTGTTTGAGCTCTGAATGCTGCACCCTCCAAGTGATACCCAGGAGTTATGGATTTGTCCCTCACTTCAGCATCCACTCAAAAATAGTGCTCGCGGTGGCTGGTGGATAGCTTAGGAAATGGTTCTCATTACCAGGATTACTGCAGAGCCAAGGACAGAATTAACTTGAGCCCCACACCTTGCTTCTAAAAGCCTTTAAAAGAGACAAAATGCTTTGTAAATGAGTTGGAATTTCATTGTAATATAAACAAAAAATGTCCCTGAATAAATGACGTCAGTAATAGCCATTGAGCACAGGAGGTGTGTGATGTAAGCTCACCTGGAGGCTCTTATTCTCCAGTCTGTGGCTGAACACTGCAAGAATGGAATGTGAGTCCCAAGTAGGTACCTGGTAAGCACTTGGTTTATTCTGTTCGTGGATGCTTTCACAGAAACATTCGTCTGCCCTGATACATGCAGTGCCGCATACAGCGAAAGCACCCCAGAAATGCCGGTGTTTCAAGTGATTCTACTTCAGCCCCTCTCTGAGTTTGTTTGGTTGAGGGCTGACTCCCGTGTGTGATCTGTAGCTGTGCATATGTCCTCTGTCCCAGTTCTTCTGTGTCCATAAAAAGATTCAATTGCACAGGAATTCATGCTGCAATTGCAGAGGGGCTCTGGAAGATCAGGACTGATGGTGAAGGGTGAAGTCTGAAGCAGGATGTTTACTCTTGCATTCTCTGTTAGAACCAAGTTCTACTTTCATGGTCTATCTGGGATATCTTAATACTGGATTACATGGATATTTTAATACATGGATGGATGAGGAACCAGATCCCCTTTGCCGTTCTGCAAATCCCAGGGTGAAGTGTTGCTTATTATGATGTGGATTGTGGATTGGGACCTCCAGCAGGAATAAGGAGGAGCTGTGCAAGCACAGTCCCTGCACTGAGGAATGTGGCCCGGTCTGCTCTGTATTAGCTCACTTCACATGGACCACACTGTGGTACACACTCAGCTCTGAAGTGAATGGTGTGAAGATACTCGAGCAGACCCAGAAAAAAGAGAGCGGTGTTTTTGTGACTCTGCACTAAACCACATTGCTTGCACGGGGCCCGTATGCAGGAGTGATTTATCTGCTATTTGTAAGCCAGCATATGAACTGCACACAAAGTAGGAATCCAGCAAAAATACTGTGCCTAAAAGATGCTCAAAATCCATCTCCTGGACAAAGTCTTTCCCAATATGTATTCTCTAGCTGGAGGATGAGGGCCGTTTTGGTATATGTTCTCTGATGTGCCCGTGTTCCTCATTGCACTATGGTGCATCTTTTTACCTTTGTTTGTAATTACAGCTGCTTTTTGATTGGTCTTGACAGCAATTTGAAGTGGGTTTTTTGTTCAGAAATGTCACCAGGAAGTATATTGATGGAGAGATGCCAATGGTATTAAAAGCTACAGAGTCCCATGTTACAATGGAGATATAATCTTGTGTATATTCTAGTGCAATCTTGGCATTATAAAAGCAGACACAAAACATCTCCTGTGTTTCATTCCTCCCTTGAATTCCATCTTTCACCACCCTATTCCCTTTGCAGATTGGTGAGCGTCAGTTGCTAAATATATGCATAATAGTGAAAACCACTACATAATGCACAGCATTGAAAAAGAGTCCTGCCAGGCTTCTAGGTCAAGGGAAGGAATATCTCTTTCTTTCCTAGTTAGCTTATCTCCCCATTTGTCTCCTTTCTCTTTATGAAAGAGCTGATGGGGAAGGTCTCCAGTTGAAGGAGCTATTCAGAAAAAGACCTGACATTTTGAATCAAAATTCAGGCTGCCTCCAAACGTCATGTCCCCAATGCCATTAAACAACAATCAAAGTGTAGTGAAATTCATATTTACTCGGAAAATAAAATCCATGCATTTTAAGAAAATCTAGATAATTGCCTTAGAAAAGAAACCTGTGAGAAACAGGGGTGAAATGGATAATTAAGGTAGAGCATACTGTAATTCTTGAATCTATGGGAGGAAGAAATAAGAGCCAAGAGTTGGTAGAAGCACAGATGTTTGCATTCTTATTCTGTAGAGGAATGCATAGACTTGGGAAGATCACCCCATTCCACCGAAGTCCACCCTTGGCATTACAGGTAGTTTGGTGGTAGATGTCAGGCAGAGAGACTCACAGCACAGCACATGTGTCAGCCCCTGCATGCCGTCGTGACATGTCCCTGTGTGCCTCTCTGACATCAATAGTGAATTTAACACCTTTAGTGTGTTAAATTAACACCTTCAGTGCGTGTAAGATCTTTACTGTGTGTCAGTGATAACAAGTGTCCTGGGTGACACCAGGGACAAGTTTTTATCCTGTGCTTGGGGTAAAAGTAAAACATTGTAGCCCCAAACCAATCACATGTTTCCATCTGATTTATGGCACAAATTCCTTCTTGACCACCAAGTCTGTCATAAGTTTAACCCTGGCGTTGTGGTAAATCACTTGCTACTTGAGAGGTTTCTTGGGATCATCAGCAGAACCTATTTGACTCACGAAAATCTATCCACATGTCGATGTTCCGAAGAAGGCTGGAAGAAAGCAGCACAACCCCACCAAATTTGGCATTAAGGGTGAAAAGAAATCCTTTCAGTCTCTTGTAGAATCAGCAGCAAAGAGCATTCAAAACAGAGAAGGACTGGTATTTAGATGAGGGCACTGAAAGGAAAACGTTGAAGAACATGGGTGAGAAGTGTGCCTCTGCCCATTACGGGAGTGCCTTTGCCTATTTCAAGTTCCAGAGAGGCGTACAAGGCGGAGCGAGAAGAGTGAAGGCCTGGATGGTCAGGCTGAAAGTCCTTTCCTGTAGCACCCCCTCTTCAGGTACTGGAAGGCAGCTATAATGTCTCCCCAAAGCCTTCTTTTCTCCAGGCTGAACTACCCCAACTCTCAGCCTGTCCTCATAGCAGAGGTGCGCCACTTCATAATCCTCCTCTGAACCCATTCCAACAGTTCCACATCCTTCTCATGTTGGGGATTCCAGAACTGGACACAATACTCCAGGTGGGGTCTCACGAGAGTGGAGTAGAGGGGGAAAATCACCTCCCTCGCCCTGCTGGTGTCTTATCCTGCCAGTCACGGGTTTGTAACCACAGAGGACAATGAAAGAGCCTAAAACCAAGCAGGTGGAAAAGGTCTTTGTATGTACTGTTCATTGCCCTTGAGTCTGTCGGTAGACAGCCATGCTGCAGCTATCAGGAGCTCTAACGCAATGAGCTGGAACGCCAGCGAGGACCAAGAGAGAAGCATTTAGGTGTTTGCTAACCTCATGGGCCATCCACAGTTTGCAAAGGCCCATACACACCCCGCACAAGTTCACATCGTTTGGCACAACCAGTGGACTCATGTCTTACTGCTATGATGCATCTCCAAGCAAAGTAATTCAACAAGGATGACAGCAAACAAGGACGGTGAAGCTGGGAGATGCTTCCTGGCCCCCACCTGACACCATCCCAAAGCCTTTTGGGCACCACAGCAGGGTGACCGGGGTTACTCGAAAGGGAGTCATTGCCATGTACATGAGATCTCCAGACTGTTACTGAGGCAGGCGAGTCCCAGATCAGTGGTAACTTGTGTGTGACCTGAATGGATTCTTCAGACTGCTGCTCAAAACCGACAGCCTGCTGGATTCCTCCTGTTAAAATCCTTGTGTGAGAGCTTTGCTAAGCAGCCCAATACAAAGGCTCTGCTCTTGGGGTTGTGTGCGCACAGATCCCATTAATACTCATTGATGCTGAACGCATTTGCCTGTTGCCTGGCTCCAGGACATCCCCAGGTGGTGGAACTGCAGGAAGGATCATGTTCTTCAGAGGCTGGATAGGAAATGTTATTGAGCTAAGGAAAACATTAGCATTGTTAGAACTGCACTTCACAACAGAGCTGACTCCATCAGTTCTCGTCCCTGCATTGTCTTCTCTGCCTCCCTGCTACTGGTTTAAAAAAACCCAGTGATTCATATATCTTCAAAGCTTCCAAAGGCTAAACTTTCCTCTGTAGCCTTCATCACATCGCTCAGTCTCATATTCACAGGCATAGAATTCATTGTATATTCCACGCCCACTCAGGACAAAGATCATTCTTGACACCAGAGGAAAAGTTAATGTATGAAGAAATAAAAGAATATGTAACTGAGATTTCCCCAGAGCAGAAAGGAGTGGAGAAATCTGCCGCCACATATCATGCATCTCACTAACAGATACATATTCACTCTGCTTAAATGTATTCTGGTAGTTCTTATGTATTTCTTGTAGTTCCTAATAATTATATCTAATCTCTTTGTTAGGGACAGAAAATGTAGACTTAATAAGATGTCAACAGACAAGGAGTATGAAGTAATTGCCCATTACACTATAAAAGTGTTATAATCATTTGCCAGAGGGAAAAAAAAGTCTAATTGAATGAAAACTCTTGATGGTTTCATTATGCTTCTGTTAAGAGGCAGTCAGGCCTCCTGATCCAAATACAAGGGCTGATGCTTCTTGTATTTACATCTATAGAAGATCTGAGGCAACTGCAACTTGCAGATGGATCTGCAGCAATGCAGAGCTGGAGTAAGAGAGATGAGAGTGGGTCCTGAGCCTTTCTGAGCCAAGAGGAGATGAAAACATTTACCATGCCTGTGGCTGAGGAAAAAAAATTCAATACAAATGAAAGCAAAGCTGACTAAAATGCCAGAGCTCTTTCCAGCAATGGCAGAAATCAAACAAAATCTGCATGCAGGGTGAAAGCAAAGGGCTAAATCCTGCCTTTCAAATTGCATTGCTAAAACTCCAGGCTAATTATTTGGTTATTAATTATTAAATAAAACTTCCTTTTCTCCAGCCTCCCTGCCACACAGCCAGAACACAGCTGTTAAAATCCTTTTCTGTCTTTGCCAAGATCAGCCCAGCCTATTTCAATCACTCGCTAACTCCCCCTTTTTCTACTCTGCGTCTTGTTCAAACTCCTTGTCCTTGCCTTTATGGCCTGCATAATTCCAGCTCTTCCCCACTTGGCGTGCTACCCCCTACGCATCCTCCATGCCCTACGTACCAACTTCAGCATCCTATGCATCTGCTTCTCTGCGAACCTCTTGGCATTTTCCCCTCCTGCTGCTATTCACAGCGTTCCTGAGGTGCTTCACAAAGTCATCCCCCTCACTTACTTTTAATACCTTTTGAAGAACCTTTTCTTCTATGACCTTAAATAAACACAACTCCTGGTGGCTTGATCCGCTTACCACACAACAACCACTCTTCCTGTGCATTAGCCTCACTAAATATGTAACTTCAGTGCTGGTGCATTTGCCCACGCTTCTCCAGCCCTTCCATCTTGGTGGCTGCTCGTGGAGCAGTTTTTGAGATCCATGAGACAGGAATGGCGAGTTGTTGTAGGGTCCTGCCTGTACCATGAGGAACAGCTCGTAGAGGTCTGGGTGCCTTCACAAGCTGGAAAGTGCCTCTGTCCTTATCTGTGTCTCCTGTAGAAAGAATATGGTGTGTGAGAGGTGGTGGGGCTGGGGGAGAGAGAGAGGTAGCTGAGGTCTCAGGTGAGCATGGGACAGCTGCTGGACCCTGCCTGCAGCCAGAAGCCCTTGATGTCCCATCAACTACACCTGCCCACAGACCTCCGTGGGGCAAGGTCTGTGCCTGGCGAATACTGCCGGCAAGAGGATCCAGGGATGTGGCTCATAAGGTCAGAGAGAGTGGACACTCTTAAGGTATGCTGTATCTGCAGAAAAGATTTTCTGGCTTGTTTTGAATGATAAATATCTATTTTTTTTTCCCAGTAGGAGTAAGCACTGCTAGATCATGACTTTTAAGGGCTGACTTTTCTTCATTGCTCTCCAAGGGTCTCTGAAGCATCACATACAACTGCCTGAAGACCTGCAGACCACTGATGGGAAAGTGTTTACCACTCACTTGCTGGCTTCCTCTGATCAGTGGTGAGGATGTGCTCTGGAATAGCAAAGAGCAGCAATCCCTTCTGCACAGGGAGTTCAAAGTGGTTGTGAAGGCAGACAGCTGCCTCTCAGTGCTCACTTACCCATATGCAAGATAATACACAAGTTTTAAGGTGATGAAAAATCACACTGGCCTTTATATATGTTGTGTGGATGATGTTCACCCCAAAGAGAGGGAAACTAGTTGTCTGTCTGCTTAGCAGTACAACCTTCTGGCCATAACCCCGTAGGCTCCCTCATCTTTCTATCCCTCTACCTACCTACCAAGTCTCCTGCATTCTGACTCTTTTGCATACGAGGAATGTGACAAAGACTGTTTTCACTGCACTTCTCTATCGAGCTGTTTTTCCAAGGGCTAAGGTCCCTTCCAACCCAACCCAACCCAACCCAACCCAACCCAACCCAACCCATTCTATGATTCTATGGTTCTTTTTAGCAGATTAGTGTGCTCCTGGTGTGAATGCATACCATTACCAGCATCTTTTTAAAAGCTCACGTTTGAGTCTCAGCACAATGAAAGCCAGAATTCTTTACCTAAAAAAGTGCTGGGCAGATAGACTCAGCAGTGAAGCTGGCGTTTAGGTATGTCCAGCCCCTCACTATTATTTTGTTAAGGAAAATATTCCGCATTTAATTGGATTTGGTTTTGAGGGAATCGCACTCTTTCTCCCAGCCTCTGAAATCCCTGGCTGTCTTCAGGCATGTTTGACATTTGGTTCCTTACAGTTTTGCTAAGAAGGAACAGAAAAGAGGCAGGATAGTTCCCTGCTGGAGGAAGGACAGGGGGAATTTAGTTGTTACCCAGTATCAGGACATGAGTGTTTGGCTGGGCAGCATCACCATGACTGCACGGTGACGCAGGCCTGCTGGTATGGGGGAGGCAGCTGAGGGTACTGCATGGGTAGAAATCTGGGGCGCACAGAGCACAGACACTCTGCAATGGAGGCATCACTGCTTCATGTAGGGGTATTACTTTGTTATTCTGCATTGCATTTTTACCTTCATTTAATTGACTTAAGAATTTAGCTGAACAAGCCATTGCATAATTCTTGAATCATGAATATTTCAGTTAATTTTCTGCCTCTTTTTGGCTGAAGCAAAGATACCTATTTGTCCTGCCATCTTAGAATCATAGAATCATCTGGTTGGAAAAAAAACTTTGAGATCATTGAGTCCAACTATACCTGTCCACTATTAAACCATGTCCCTAAGAAGTTCGTCAGCCTGTCCTTTAAACACTTCCAGGGATGGGGACTCAACCGCCCCCCTGGACAGCTGTTCCGGTGCCTGACAACCCTTTCAGTGAAAAAATTTTTCCTAATATCCAGTCTAAACCTGCCCTGGTGCAACCTGTGGCCATTACCTCTTGTCCTATCACCTGTCACTTGCAAGAAGAGACCAACACTCCCCTTGCTACAACCCCCTCTTGGAGAGTGTTATCCTTGTATAGGCTCAACGACTCCTTTTTGTTTGCAAATCTGCTTGCTTGTGCTCACTGACATCAATCTCCTGAGCTCCTAATAAGATGGCATTTTGAAATACTTGCTTTCAGAATATTCACTGAGAAACAAGTCTCTCATCTCAGATCGTTGTTGAGAGTCGTGTTTCTGTGTGTGCTCCTTGACTTTAACAGTAAATGGATTCAGACTCTGCAAGGAAAATTGCTGGTGGAGCTGTATCTGCAAGGGAAAATATTTCCCTTCAGACACAGCCTGGTCTGAAGCTACAAGGAATTAATGGCATTTTTTTTCCCTAAGTTTTCTGAACACTGTGGATTAAATCTAATTATGATGAGCTAGTTTATAAATAGAGGAACTTTTGGTTTTAGACTGCCTTTCCCTGAGTGGTATTGGTAATAAATGCACAGTTTCTTGTACATAGCAGTGGAATTATTTGCATCTCTACTTTTTTACATAGATAGAGGTGCTCTCTGTTCAGGAAAACCTTATGGAAGAAAAGTGGCTAAAATGCTGAGCTGCTTTATTTTACAATGATCATTTTGCGTAAAAATCAAATAGATTGAGATGATGAACAAAAACCGGTGTAAAACACAAGAAAGGATCACTAAATCCAGGTTGTTTAAAGATTAAATATCACTGTTGGTTTTAACATTAAAAAACCAAGTCAGTTCCAAAATACTTGAATTATTTTATCACTTTTGGCCTGTATCTCAGCTGTTTTAGCATTTCATTCTGGTTTAACACAGTCAAGGAAAGGGATATAAAGACGTTAGTATGATTTAGGGGTAATTCTGCTGAAACTTTTAGACAAAGTTTTCAGCTCGGACATGGAAAAACAGAACTTTTTTTTGGAAAATCTGAATTTTAGTGAGAATGAACCCTTCTCTTTCCTGCTCTTGCAAATCCCCTCCAAATGCATTGTTATGTTCTGAATTCAAAAGTACCCTGTATTTTAAATGTTTCTCCTGCTGCCTTGGAATTGCAGTTGCTCTGAGAGGAAAAAATCCAACTATACTTTGGAGAGATATCAAAGTATAGATTTAAGAGACTAATTTTAGACACCCAGACTTGAAGTTTTGACCAATGGGATTATGTTGGTATAAAAAACAGCAAAGCCTCAAATCTGGGAAAAATAACAAAGCAGAACAATCTTCTCAAAGAAGGACAATCCAACTCTTGCCAAAGCTGCCAAGGATTATCGTAAGGCAATAATTAATGACCATTGCTGCTGGGTCTTTAACTGATGCAGGGGGAATATTGATATAATCCTATTAGTGTGTTGCTCTCATTAATGTACTTACGTCAATTAGCTGAGCATTTCAGCAGAAAGGTGAATTTATGAAATGTTGGGGGGGGGGTCCCATCCAACATAGATTTCCAGTGCAAAAATCCATTTTGACCAACCACCAAAGATCAAGGTCCATTATTGAATCTTATCTGACACTAATGTTGTCTAATTACATTAAAATGTCACAACTAATTTAATGGCATCAGAGCTCCCTGCTCCACAAACAAACACAACTTTGGTTGTATTTTAAAGAATTTCATTTTCAAATAGGGAAAAAGTGAATGGAAGTTCCAAATTTGATAGTTTTCTACATTTCTGTCGTTTTTATGTGTTTTGAAATGAAGTGTAAGAAAAACCAGGGCTCAGCAGAACGTTCACAAACATCTCACTGGCCAGAACTATAGAGCTTTTTGGGGAGCATTAGACGAATTGAATTATCTTTGCCCCTTTCCTTCACTAAATACTAAGCCCTAGAAAACTGCCCAAAATTTCTGCGTGTGCTTGTGTCTTGGGATGATCGCTTGGTTGTGAAGCTGGAGTCAGACAATGCTGTCCCGAGTTAATCACTGGCTGCCCTTGTGTGCGTGTGGCTGGTGCTCACTCCATGGCTCGCCCTCATCGATGCTCCCACCCCGTACCCGCACCCCATGAGCCACAATCAGGGTGGTGTGGGAGAAGGGGTGCTGCCCAGTCCCAGCTTGTGAGTCTGGTTTTAAGTGGAACAGAATTGGGATCGGAGGCTGCAATGAAGACACAGTGAGGGTTTTTATCACTCCAACACACTTGGGCCTTGAAAATGAGTTAAAAAAGACACTGGCTGATAACTGAGGCAAAGAGAGGAGATCTTAACCTAATTCCCACCGGGTATTTTTCTTCAACAAAATAAAACAGTAGATCTTTTCACAGTTCCCTGAGCTGGAGCCTCAGTAAGAGATTATGAGAAACGCAGCCAATGACGAAGTTTGGATACAAAAGCATTTCTGGTTGGCTTCCCAAAAGACAAAATTCTCTTATATAACCTGCTACTCAGTTGCCATTGAAAGAGTAATTTGGGGAACTGTCTCTCTTTGTGCTCTAACTAGGCAGCAGATGGCTCCAGATAAGTTTTAGTTGGTCCTATTGATTTCACTAAAGGGATTTAATTTTATTTCTCAGCAGAGCAGACTAAAATATGGGAGATGCCTTATAGCCTTCTGAAATGACAGAAACTTGCTACAGTGAAGGTACAGCATCAGCCCATCACCAAGAGAATCTCTTTCCCTTGTGTCTGCTCAGAGACATCCACTTCCTCCCCACGGTCTCCTGTAGCATTTTTGGATCCAGAGGACAGTGTTGCCAAAACACAGACAACAAGCAGACAAAGGAGAAACAGGTGACTCTGAGGTAAAAATGTGCAATGTGATTTTTTTTTTTTTTAAAGCCTGTCCCCAGTGTGTGCTCAATAAATAATTAATTGCTGTTATTTCCAAGCTCAGATCCATTTTCACACAAATGCACTTCCAACTCCAGTGATAAAAAAAAGGGGGATGCTTTTTTGTTGATTCTTCTTCAGTGCAGCCCTGAAGCAATAAACCAAATTGACTGCTAAATTTAGACAAGAATGCAGTCTGGCCGAGTCATCTCAGAGTCCATGAATTTATTAATAAGGCAGATCAAGACAAGTCAGGAAAGAATCCCTGAGATGCGGAGCTGCTTCTCCTTTTAGTGGGTCAAGGATAGTTTGGGATATGAAACACATCCCGTATTCTCCAATGTACGTGCCTAAGTTTAGGTTTATTCTCTTAAGTATGAAAAAAACATGCACTGAGGAAGAGCAACTGGATAGCCCTGAGCAGGACTTCCCCATACTGAGAGGCTGCTTGTTCCAGCCCCTCAACTCCACACTTCCTCCTCTACCCTTAGGTTTCCTGTCCTTTTCAGCTTCAAGTGGCTTATGTCCTCTTTTATAAGAGATATTTCTTACGTTTCACCTAGGGAAGGAGTCCCCGGGAGTCTATTTGAAGGCCTGGCTGATGCCTGTGTATTTTTGGCAAAGCAGGTGTGATGGTTGATGCTCAGTCATACTCCTCACACAGTACCAAACCTTGTATCTCGGATGTTGGATGGAGGCAGCTATTTCACAAATTTTTCCAGGTAAGAAAACAAATCCATAGCAAGAAAGAGTGATCTGTCTCCAGTGCTGCACAAATGAGGATTCAGTCAAGTAGAAAATCCATTGCATGGCAGGGTAGGAAGAGAAAGAAGTAGGATGTGGATCGGGAATTTGTTCCTTCCCTGGAAGAAGGGACCAAATCTCATTTTTCCTTGGGGAGGAGAACAAGCAAACAGGTGTCACCTCAGAGTAGTTAGTGGCATAATTTTTCTTACTGCCTTTCTTCGCATCCTTGTACTTCGTAGTCATGGTGTGACTTCTCTCCTGAAGAAGACTGGAAACTTCTTCAGGCACTAGACACTAGGTTTGGTCTCGAGAAACACGTCTCTCACTTCTCTTGTGATCTTCCTGACCCAAACAATGCATTTTTCCCACAAGAGCAAGACAGGTACAGCCAGTAGGGGAATGGATTTTATCCTAGGTTTTATGTGTAACACCATATGGGGTAGCCCTTGTGTCCAGAAACCAGTCAGTGTTGGATGAGGGACCAAGGCATTTGGTTACAGCTACCTCTGTCTGTCATCTCCTCCTCCTGTCCATGCTGTCTCCTCTCTCAGCACCTCCTTTCATCTTCCCTTCTCTTCTCCCATTCGTGCCTGGCGATGAGTGTCTGCGAGGGGCTTATTCAGCTGTGCAGTAGTGGATTCTGACAACAGCTGCACCTACAACACGGGGCATATTAAAAACTGAAAAAGCTAAAAGGGAGCTTAGAAGCCAAGGATGGTGGGGAGGAAAGGTGTCAGTTGGGAATGGAGGTAGTTTGTACTACATTTTCGTGCTGGAGAGGCTGTTTTCCAGCAGTGATGCTCTGCAGCAGGAGTGGTAAAGGCACACATGAATGGGTTGCGTGATGCTGCACTTGCTTTCTCTGGTTAGAGGTGTCAGATCTTGCATTCAAGAAAATTACAGCCTTTTAGTTACTTAGAAGAAAGATCCCACTTTTGTCTGTTTCGCCATAACACTTGTATGTCCATCACGCTTACGAATCAGGGAGAGAAAGAAAAGAACTTGCTTTGTACTTGGAGCAGGAGGCTGAAGCTGGAGGTCTGCCATGAACTTGACTCTATCACTAACAGCACATATTTTAATCATCCAGTTTTCAATATCAGTCGATGATTATGAAGATTACAACTAATGCAACTGCTTGAATTCATAGACAGTCCCTCAAGTAGTAGCATGAATCCAGCTCACCTTCTCCAGGTGGCTTCAAATAAATTATTTACCTGAGTAAAGGGAGCAGAATTTGATCCACAGCACCACACAAAAGAACTGCTGTTTGCTCTTCTTGGCCAAAAATTCACTGCAAAATGTGTCAGCACAAAAGTGGGTGGCTGTGAGGAAGTCAGGACCCACTGAACACATCACTCTACCAAGCCCAAGTTACCGCAGAGCCCTGTACCTGACAGCCTACACTTCACACCACACATCCCAGCCCAGATTTGCACGCCTGTTGAAGAGCAAACCGGTCTCAGAGCATTCAGAAGAGCATAAAGCAAAAGTGTTTTATTCAACACTGGTGCTGGCTTCTTTGTGCACACAAAAGAATTAAATTGCTGCCGTTCAATTCCAGACTTCTGCATTATGTGATAAAAGTCTTTATCTCTCTTTTTTCTGGCTCCCAGCTAGTAAGAAACCAGTAAGAGTGAGACTAGATTTGTACCTTGGGTTGGAAGGCCTCGGTTGGACAGGTGGACATTTATAGGTGCTCAGTTCTTCTTGATAGACCTCTGTGGGTTTTCTCATACCCCATATTTCAAGGCTTGGACGCCAAGATAACTCCTTGCTGCTGTTTTTTCACTGTTTGCCCTCTCCTGGCCCTCCCTGTTACTGCATGTACTGCTTCTATAAACGCTGCACACTTTTCCTCTCCTCCTCCAGTGTGCAACTGGGTTTCCCCAGGCTGGATTTTGCCCTTGGCTAAAGAGAAGGAGAAACAACACTACGGTTATGGCTAAAAGTCCCTCCACTCACATTCCTGGGCTACAAACTTGAAGTCAGAGATCATGGGTATTAATAAGACAGCACTCATTATGCTCTCTGGGAACAGGATGCCCAGAGAAGCTGTGGCTGCTCCATCCCTGGAGGTGTTCAAGGCCAGGTTGGATGAGGCTTTGAGCACCCCGATCCAGTGGGAGGTGTCCCTGCCCATGGCAGGGGGTTGGAACTGGCTGGGCTTTAAGGTCCCTTCTAATCCAAACCATTCTATGATTCCATGATTTTATCTGCTCAGGGTGACAGGATCTGCCCTCAGTGGACCTGTTTCACAGAAGCTGATAGGGAGTGAGATGATTCACGGCTCCTGGTGGCAGTAAAGCCTTTTGCAGTGCTGAGGAAAGAGTTCCTGCCTAAACCCAGCTACTTAATAGTCTTCATTCTACAGAGCAAAGAGGGGACAGTCCCCTAGAAGCAATATCTCCAACCTATTTTCACCAGCAGCATTTCTCATATCAACTTAGCTATTCTTCGTAAATTGCTGTCTAATTTTCAGCATAACGACTGTGTAAGGTACGGGCTTTCCATGATTGCAGCTTTATTACAAACCTGCAAGAAAAAATAAGAGCTTTCATTGTTGTTTTAATGCTTTTCAGCTTCTGAATTAAGCTTCTCTAAAGCACAAGCACATGAAATGCAGAAAAAAGCAGGCTATTTTAAAGAATAGATGTTGACATGTATTTTCTTGTCATTTTGTAATTAAAAAACAAGCACAAAATACATTTCTGCAATTGGGACATTCATATTAAATACCATGTTTTGGGGATTAGCTGTTGGAATAAAAACTAAAATTAAAATACATTTATTTCCAGAGCGACCGATTGATGTAAACTAAGGATGTGATTCTTGAACAGGGATCCATCCACAGAACAACAGAGAGCTTCACAAATGTGACTGATGATCTGTGTGAGAAAAATAAGAGTAAAAATAAGCAGAGTGAGCACTGTTGTCTAATTGACTTCTGCCACTACAAATCTAGGCCAGATGCAGTCCTGGATTTCCAGTCATTGAAGAAAAGAGCTTCATACAAGCAAATCTATTTTGCAAAACACACAAGTGAAAGAGCTTGGAAGGTCACCAAACCTAAACAGTTAAAAACAACCACATTTCAATTAAGTTGAGCTGAAACAAACAGGCTTTAGAAAGGACGGTAAACACAGAAATGTTTCACTGAGCATTAAGATGAACAAAGAGCATATATCTTCCGAAATGCCTTTTAAGAGCCGTCTCATTGCAGCGCAGACGTGAGACATTGCGCTGCATAAAACTCCCAACTTCGCCCAGCCAAACGAAGCACAAAAATTAAATAGTTTTTCCTCTCTGTTCGAGGTTAAATAATGGCAAGACGGCCATCTGAAGCAAAACGGAAAGAAATGGCTGCACGGTATTAAGAGAGTTAATTATAGATGCAGATTAAAAGGCAAGACTGAGTGGTGGAAGAAAAGGGAAGAGTAACCTCCGGCGCAGAGATACTGACATGCAGCAGTTGTCAGTCACCTAGCAACAAGTTTCCTATCCCTGCTGTGCTCTTTAATTCAGCAAATCTGCTCAGGATGTTGGGCTGTTCTCCTGACAAAACGCATTATGTAGTAGACTAAAGGATACAAAAATCCACTGTACACAACACTCTGCTCCCTATTGACCACTGATCCTTTCTCTCAACCCACAAAAGAGGCTTGCATAATGCTCTGAAAAGAGAAAAGTCTCAACAGAGAAAACATTTGCTTGTAATTGAGATTGACTACATAATGAAAATGATGTTCTTTTTTAAATTCAGCTTGTTGAGGCCATGCTTTTTGTCTCCTGGCTCTCAAAACCCATCCCTGCTGGGAAAAGGGGCAAACATTGTACAAACTCAAACCTGTGGGTTTTTTCCCTTCTTTTCACTGGAAGCGCACACACGCACGCATGCACACACATGTATTTTGTGGCTAAATGGGCGAGATGAACTCCTAAAGACTTAAACAAGTTTGAAAAAAGAGAAGACAAATAAGAAAATCACGGTGTGTTTCTGCGTTGCGGGGAGGCTGCCTTCCATCCGAAGCAAAGCTGAGGTGCAGAAGGCAAAATGTATTTTAAAATTGTTTGGGGTAACTAAGAGGTGCCACTGTCTGAGAAGAAGAGTTGTTTTACTACCGAGTCCCTGCAGTAAGTTACAAGGAAACCCACATGTCACCTTTGTGCCCACAAACACCAGAATCCCTACATCCGCATTAACGGCACAATTGTGCTTTGAGATAATCACTGTATAAACAGTGGAGGTGAATTTAGAAGACCTGAGTCCTGACACAGTGAAATCTACTGTGGTCCATGGCAGAAGTCTGGGCAAGTGCTCCTCACTTGTCACCGCTGCCACCACCAGGATAGTTGAGGGTGCTGGACCAAAACTTCTGGGTGTCTTCCTGAGACTCATGAGCAGGTCTCATCTTGAGTTTAGAAGCAAGGAGAAGGTGAGAAGGTGGTAACGGGAGAGAAACTAAGCCCCATCCAGGTCACATGGATGCCCACAGCAAACTCAGCAGAAGACAACAAACCCTCCAAAGCAGGGTTTGAGCCCAGAGGACGTACTCTACTCTTTGGGATGGAAATGGGGGGGTTTGTCCTGTTTACAGAGAAATGTTGTGGAGAAGCAGCACCCTGGGAGCTCCATAAGTGTAGATGATGGCAATAACATGACAAGCTTTTCCATTGACATCAACCGGTTGAGTCTGCAACTGTGCAATGCCAGCTAAACCAGTGGTAATCCCAGAAATGATGGGCCGTTCCTTCTGGAATAACACTAATCAGCACATCTGTGTGGAGCACTTAGTTCCATCTAAAACTGAGACTGCAGAGGAGAGGGAACTGATTCCAATGGGTCTCAAATCAGAGCACAGGTAGTGAACACCATGAAAACCCAGCTTCCTTGGATAACAAAACAGGCTCCCAGCTGCACTGGGAGAAGCCCCATCACTTCACTGTCTAAACTGCTGGTGGTGCAGGTAGAAGAACACTTTCCTCACTGGACACCAAAACCACCTTCTCTTCATGGTCTACAGTATGAAAAATAAAATCATGTGCCTGTGCACGAGGACATGCAGCAGTGAGATTTCTTCTACCAAAAGCTACACAAAAGACTGAAAAACATCATGGTGCGCTGACTGAGAGAAGATGAGAAAAGTGTCAGCATAATTTATAATCTGATGCCTGCAGAACAGCACCACTTGAAGGCTGTAGCCATCCAGGATAAGGCTGATAGGTAAAATACTTCATCACATCAAAGCAGACCTGCTCATATTTCACTCCAGCTCCGATAGTTCCAACCTCTGCTGTCCTAGAGAGGGACGGGATGAAAGGCAAGGACCATCGTTTACCCAATGGGAACTTCCAGAGGTGATAAAACACATTCCCCTCTTGTACCTATAACCCTCCAGTTGCCCATTCCTGCCAAATGCCCCCTTCCCTTTGTGGGGCTGGGCACTACCAAGCACTCTCAGAGTGTGTTGCCACCACTGATGCCTGCAAAATTGGAAAGATTTGGCCACAGCTCACCTGGCCCTTGACTTTCCTTTGCCCAACGAACCATCCCTTCCCTTGTTGATGTAGAGCCCAGCTTGTCATACAGGACTGCTCTGAGCTATAGCAAGTTGGCTGTAAAAATTGCCAATAAACTTATCTCAGTTGATAACCTATGTCCACATCTTAGGCTTTTCCATGCTTGACATGGCAGAGCCAGGAGCAATTGGTGTGGGCTTTCCTTAGGGATCATCTTGCAGAATAAGGATAATAGTAGAGTAATGCTTCACTAATAAGAGATGAGTAATGCTGAGTGCATTCTCTGGCTTATTGAAACATGTTTAACAATTTCTCTTCCATATCAGTTCTTTTGCCAGGCTAATGTTTATTCTCATTTTGCATTGTTTTGTGTATCAAATAGAAAGTTGGGTTCTTTGTTTCCTTTATTTTCATAGCAATGGCTCTGAAGATACGGAAGGTTAATGTAAGCAGTATTCACTCCAATGTGGATATAACATAGCTTGTTAAAAAAAAAAGGATTGGGAAGGGCTGCCGTGAATGTTTTGCACAACTGAGAAAAAGTAACATTTTATATTGAAAAATTTCTCTCTTAAAAAGGATTGTTCCTTTGAAAAAAATCAATTAATTTTCAAGATTTTTCTTCCCACTTCTAAACAAACCAAAAATTTATTTCCAATCAGAAAACAAAAATTGTACAAGGGTTGTGAAGATAATTTCAACCAATAAATAAAAACTTAAGGTACAGCTTCACAAAGCTGGGAAAAATCAGAAGGTAATGTGCAACAGCAGAAAAGTGGGTTATGTGAACTCCTCAAAGAGATATTCAAATCCCAAAACAGCAGAAGGTTTAGAGGAATGCAATGGAGAAAAAGGAAAAAAACCAGCAGAAGATGCGAATAATTGTGGTGCTGGTGAAATACATCTTGCTGTCTCCAGAAACAGTGTAGTGTTGCTTACTGTAGAATTTAGGGCCCTCTGTTACTCAGAAAGTGCCAAAGGTTTTCATAGGAGTTGCAAAGAAAATCCCCCGTGAGGGAGCTGAATCGATCAGAGAACATGCAGATGTCCAAATTGCTGATAAAACTACAAGAAAAAGGCAAATATTTAGGCTAAGAAGAAATTCTAGTACTATAAATTGAAGAGAACATAATCAAATATTTACACCCATTTCTGGAGATTTGTAAATGCAGTCAACAGTGATATTGATTTTCAATCAACCTACAATAACAACCTGTGTAAATCCTGCCCTAGCTTCACTCTGTGTAGCTCCTCTCCTGCTGACCCGGTGTGCAGCGGCTGCAGAAGGGACCTCGTCTTCTAAATGCAGAATTGCTGCTAAGCAATTCAATTTAAGTTATTTAATTTTTCAGGTATAGTTTTTAGAAAACTTTTGTCACAGAAAAGGTAGAGTTAAAGTAGACACTGGGGACAGCGCGGAATGGTTGGATCACGTCTCACCAAAAATAGGAATTGCAAGAGATTGTCCTGTTGATATTTTAAACTTTTGCCCATGCAAGTTTTAATCAATTAAAATGCATTATCTACCCTCTTAACTTTCTCAGAGAGGATTATCTGACATTTACTATTCACCAGTTTTGCTGAAAAGGTTAATAGTTCACAGGCTGAAGTTAGAAGTAAACAGAATTGATCATTCCTAATGCTTTGGCTGAAATGGAGGGGCTTTGTGTTGACAGGCTAGGAGATGTAATGAGCCTCTAGTACATTCTTAAGGCTTGTTTCATTTGCTCTGTGAATGGGGAAAGGAAAATTATAGTCTATAGGTGTTTTCCGTGGTTCTTTCATAAGCAGGCCTCCTGACACCAATTAAAGAGATTATGTCATCAACTGAAAAGAAAGCTATAACCTTGTATGTTAATGCTGTGATTACTTAAGACAGGGTCACTGGACCCAATAGAACACTGAGTGACCTTGGTGAAATTAACTTTGCAGCTTAATTCCTAATTAACTGTTTTCAATGAAAGAATGTGTGATTTCAGGCTACTGGTCAAAATATTCACTTTTTTCTGTACAAGGACTTTGCCACCAGAAGTTAGTCCTCACCAGCATAAAAAACCAGGAATAAGATTAGGAAATGGCAAACAGCATGTCCAGAGCTTTATGAAAGCAGATATTGTGCCCTGGATATTTTCCCTGAAATAACTTATTCTTTGAGGTTTCTTTACCCACAGTGCAAAAATTACAGTCCTCAGGAGGAAACGGCACATTTGAAAACACATCCAGGACATATAAAATAAAAAGAAAGATTTGCACAAAAAAAAGGAGAATAGTAGCTATGTATAAAATACATGCTTTTATTTATATGTATTATAAATTTACCATTTTCAAAACGGATTTGCAGCTTATACAAAAATCTGGCCAGGGAAGATATATTTTGTAACATTGGAGGAATGTGGAAAAAAGATGGATAAGCATTTTTAAGCACTCTCTCCACTCTTTCTAGGGTGGAGGGTGGGTTGTCAGAGTACCCCTTGACTGTATCTGCCTGTGTCACCGGCTGCGCTCTGTCAGAGATGCACACCCTCAGTCCTAGTGCAATAATATTGGCAGGGGCTTGAAGCTGCTGCTTGATGCTGAACCTATGTTGAGTCTCTGGTCAGCTATACTGAAGTCACACTTGTACGTGCTTCACTTTACCGGGAAGAAATACACCCCTGAAAACATTTTCAACACTAATAACCATCTGACCTGGATGTAAAAGAAGTTCAGTTTAACCTGTTGGTCTTTTTCTTTTTTCTTAAATAGCCTTTCTGAAGTTTGACCCAAGTCATAGTCAGTCTGAGAGTCCAAGTCCTGAGGATGCTGCTAATCCAATACTCCAGCAAACAAAAAATTCCCCTTAAAATTTATTACAAAGTTAATGGGAACTTTCTTGGTGCGTAGAAGTGTTTCAGACCTGAGCTACCCATATGAACACATTTTGCTTCCATGGGACTATATTTGAGGTGTTGGATGTTACGTCTGTGCCAGCTCTGAGTATGGCAGAGGTTTCTTCCTCTGAAGGCTGTGAGCGAGGCAACCATGGTGGCCGTTCAGGCTGACATAGCATCCCCAGACCAGGACCAGTGGGGCTCTGGATCTGCTCCTGCTGCTGAATCGTGCGATGGAGCTGATTCCTCCCTCTGGCTGCTGGGATGGGATGAACGAAAGTAGGTCAAGAAGGGGAAGTAGGAACCTCTCCCATCTGCCCGCATCTAATTTGACAAGTAGAAGGGATTAGACAAAACATCCCAGAGAAATCCTGAAGTACCTGGTGCTGAGACAGTGGAGGTATCTATGTGCCATGGGCAAAACCCCAAAGGGAGGATGTAGCAAAGCCAAGGAATGAGCCAGCTTCCTGAAACTTCATCTCTGTTCACAAACCACATCTGTGCCAACCACACAGTGTCACTCGTTGACCACCAGGGCAGCTGCTCCTCTCTTCACGTAGAACAAAAATCGGCCCGGGCTTGGACACAGACATCCACTGTTCATGGAAACGCTCTGAAACACCAGAGTGCAAAAATGTCTTTCCCACGGTCACCGGCTCATAAAGCAGAATGCTTAAATGGGGAACCATCTCTAGGGGACACCGAAGGAGTTGCACTGGAAATTAAACTGGTGTGATCTGGATAACATCATTGATACCTGTCTGCACATAAATGAATGGAAAGGCATTGATTAAACATAAAGATCATTGAAACCTGTGACCACGCAATACATGCGACACAAAAGATTAAATTCTCTTTGAATCCAACCAAATGTGGGCAGCTGCTTTCCCTAAGAACCAAGAAAATGAAATCTTGTATAGCCTTCTGGCTTTGTTTTTGTTGTAGGTCACAAATAAACCCCTTAGACTGGGCACGGATATAACCAAAGGAGGCCCAGTGTTGGATATCGCCAGCCTTACGGCGAGTGCAGCCTCCCAGCACACACTCCAGATCACCACCTTTCACATTCCATCCCCTGGCTAATAAACAGCAAAGGAGCAGTGAGTAAATTCATTGAAAGGTGCAATTAAGAGCAATAGGGACATTCCGCCTGCTGAAAGCCACGTATTCTTTACTGCTTGTTTGTGGAGCTGGGGGGAAAAAAAAGGAAAGGAAAAGATTTCTCCCATCACTGTGGACCACCCACAAGGAAACTTTTGTCTCCTAGTTCTGACAACAGAAAGAAAAAAGATACTTGCTGCTTGCAACATCTTCGCTCTCGTGCATTTCTCCCCTTTCTCCAGGCTTCGGGAAGTTGATTGCATTGATCTCTTGTCCAAGATAAAATACCTGCGATACCTTGTCCTGTTGTGATATCTGCATTTTCTAAAGCAGAATTTCATTAAGAATCTGTAGTTTTGGAGGACTGGAGCGTGTAGTTTACACAGGGGTCATGGAACATGGCACAAGGAACTGCGGCTGTGTAGAACCACTAAATTGAATCACAGAATCATAGAATCATGTTTAGGGTTGGAAGGGACCTCAAAGCCCATCCAGTTCCAACCCCCTTGCCATGGGCAAGGACACCTCCCACCAGACGAGGCTGCTCAAGGGCCCATCCAACCTGGCCTTGAAAACTTCCAGGGAAGTGTTGGAAAGGTTAATAACTTGTGCCATGAAAGCCCACAAATTATTGACTACCAGAGCTGAATCCTGGGTAGTGCTGAGCTATCTGCAGGAATTTGGCATGGGAATGATTTTCAGAGACCGGCAGTGGAGTCGGTGTGTGTGATTAACCTTTTGGCCCAAGCTTTAGCCTTTGCCTGGACCTGATAACAGTGCTCAGCACTTTGCTGGATGCAGCTCCTTAGATAGGAGCCTGAAGAACCGAAGCCAGCAGGCTTTTTGCCACTGTCTTCATTCAAGAAGAGTGAACTTCATTCTTCAGAGTGAACGAAGTAGCTTTTAGTAGATGAATATTATGGTTGCAAAGAACATGACAGCAACAACACTAAGGCTGGGAAGCCTCCTGGCACTGAGGATTTTCTAGGAACAGGGAGCAGCTTATGGGATACAAGGGCTGAATTGGAAGATCTTCTTACTCACAAGGGTGAGGGCTACTAGCGGTAGGAAGGACTGCAAGATAAAGCTCTTAAGGAAGAAGCACTAACAAGTCTGATAGAGAAGTGCCTCTGCAGTTGCTTACAGAGTTGGGAATACGGCCAGCAACATAACACACTCAGCCATGCAAGCTTCGCATGCACATGTCCCTGTCATAATACCAGCAAACTGCTAAGTGCACATAATCCCTGCCATCAGAGACACGAGAGTCACCTCCTTGTAAAAAGCGTGTTACAATCCTGAGAATATACACTGCCTCGTGCCAGTGCTCACTCGTACACTGAATCGTGTAAGGGGGGGGCAGACATCGAGGGTGAGATACCCTTACTGTAGCAAGAGCCCTCTCCACCACTGGTCGGTGTTTGCTCGCGTACTAAAGGGTCAGAGTAGCTGGGAGAAGTCTGAAAAGCTCTATTACATGTAGAAAGAAGATTCCTGCAGTGGAGAGACAGCAGAAGATGGCAGAACATCCACCTTCCAGGTATAAGTTCTGGTGCTGGGGGTGTGTGGAACAGAGACCTTAATGAGATGAACCACTGAACTGAGCTGGGTGATAACAAAGGTAACTTAGAGAGCTTGTTCAAAGTACAAGTGGAAGTGGGGCTTTCCTCCTAACGGTACCGGTCCAGGGTTGAGAACATTCAGAAAGTGTTTAAAACCAGTGTTGCTACGAATGTACCATGAGTTTTGGTGAGGTACAGCTATGAGTCCTTTTGAGGACTATGGCTATATTCCATGCAGTGCTTCAAATAAATAATTAATCGTTATTATTATTACTATTATTATTAGCCTCATCACTCACATCCAGCCTGATCATACTCTCATGGTCTGTACATAAAGCCTTACATGGTTTCATTCTGGCTCACTACAGCTTCCAGCCCAGTCAAACCTTTTGCTGAGACTTTCTAGCTGCCAGCGACCACAGAGAGAAGTGGGGGGCTTTTTCCCCCTACCCTTCCTGGGGGCACCGAGTTGCCTACCTGGAATACAGTAATCCCATGGGATGCAGTACTTCCATGGGATGCCTCTTGCCCTGGAAACACAGGCTAGAAATCCATCACAAGGGAAACAATTTTATTACTACTGTCAATCAAAACATTTAACTCAAATACTTTATAGCACAGAAAAGCAGTTTCAGGCTCTGTCTTCCCCAGAAAGCAGTTTTGCCTTGTAAAGATTTTGGAACAAAGATTTCCAAGGGAAAATGAGGGATGAACAGCAGAAATGACTGACACCTGTTTTCTGTTTTCAAAGATGACTGATAATGTCTTTCCTACTTGCTTCCTCTGAAGTCCACTTATTTTCTAGCGCATATGCAGTTCCTTCCTCCTTTATCACTGTTAGCAAGAGCTCAGACCCTGGAGAGCAGTTCCTTTCTATGCATAGGAAGATGGTGGTGTGTTTGCACAACTGTTTTTCACTGAAGTAGACTTCCCAAAGCAGCCTGAGAAAAAGGACCCCTGTGCACAGCCCTGGAGAAAGGTAGAGCAGGCTCCAGCATGGTTGGCTCTTCCCTCAAGATGTTCAAGCAGCAGTTTCCACTTGTGCTAAATATCGCTCTGATGCAGCACTCTCCGCACCAGCAGATCTCAAAGCACTTCACAACAGCAGAACCACTTTCTCTTTTTTGTAGGCAAAAAATGATCAGCTCCCTGTTTATTTAGGAGGTCAATATACAACCAAGAACAGAAGAAAAGGCATTTTACTTTCCCAGCCATTGCTCCAGCCCCTAGACCAAGCTACCCCTTCACCCCATCAAGAAGCAGGGAATGTTGTAAAGATACTTTTGTGTTTTCTGATTATGGAAGGTCAAGCCTGTATCACAGAACCATTGAATTGTTTGGGTTGGAAGGGACCTTAAAGATCACCTGGTTCCACCCCCCTCTGCCATGGGCAGGGACACCTCCCACTGGATCAGGGGGCTCAAAGCCCATCCAAATCGGCCTTGAAGTCTCCAGGGATGGGGCAACCACAGCATTGCTGGGCAACCTGTGCCAGGGCCTCACCACCCTCACAGGAAAACATTTCTTCCTAATAACCAATCTAAATCTCCCCTCTTTCAGCTTAAAACCATTCCCCCTCGTCCTATCCCTGCACTCCCTGGTAGAGTCCCTCCCCAGCTCTCCTGTAGGCTATCATAGCATCCTTGATATTCACATTTAGGAAGCCTCTGGTCTAAGTCCTTGTTGGACAGGTCTTCACCTTGTGGAGCCCAGGCTGTGAAGGTGGGCTTTGTGAAGCAAAGGAGTATGCAGGGTGGCTTGAGGAAAACACACAACTTGTTGAGCCAGCCTTCCCTCAGATGAGATGGGATGCTGTGCGTGCCTGGGCTGAGATGCTCTCGCCAGGGAGCCTCAAACCCACCTGCTCCTCTTGCAGGGACGAGGGACAGCGGGCAGCGCACGCCGCGGGCCCGCCTGCAGAGCTGGTGCCTGAGGAGGAGACGAAGCCCGAGTCAGGCTGCAGACTGCGAGTGCTGGAGCAGTCGGGGTGAACTTCTCTCGACCTTTCCCTAATCCGCCAGTGTCTGAGCACAAAACCTCAGGCTTTCATACACCACACGTTTCATTCATTTTTACAGATACATTCAAGCTGCTATTATTCCAGGTTTTTCTGTTTCCATCCCCTGGGGAACAGCGCGCCAGGCACAGACAAGACATCTTCTGCCAGCAGTTACGTGCTGCTCTTTGTCACCGCGCTCCAGCACTGCACCAGGAGGGAACTGCTCCTCTCAGCTTTGCTGTGCTCTTTTCCTCAGCTGCGATTTTCCTCCTGGCAAAAGGAACTGGAGCCCTCTTGTGTTGAGCTTTGGAGCTTGCAACAATCCCTTTAGAAATGAAGCCACCTCAGCCTCACCGAGATGCTGTTGGATGAGCTGCTGTTAACAGGAACTCGTCTGCTCTGCTTGTCTTTGCCTTAGTAGCAACCTTATACACCCTGACACTCAAAAATAGATTTCAGCTCCAAAAGCCACAGGCTGGATGATGACAAGATACATTTAAACATCTTACGGTATAAACCCAGCCTTCTCCAACCTCAGCTACTAAAAAGGTGGATTTTTTCAATCCCTGGAGATTAATTAATAGAGTACAATACATGCCAGCTGCCTAGGAGGTGTGTATTAGAAAGAGACTACATGACTACGGGATTTGTCATTTCAACTGAATTTCAAAGTCGCCTAGAAGAAATCATGCTCTTGTTCACACAGAGCTGTGTGAGATGATTGATCTCCACTAAGGGGACACTCCGAGTGAGTTTCCCTAAACCTGTGATTGCAGAATCATAGAAAATCTCGAGTTGGAAGGGACACATAAGGATCATAGAGCCCAACTCCCTGCTCCTGCAGGACTAAGTAACAGTAAACCAAACACCAGCACACTCCCAGATGTCCTCAGGCTCAGGTGCTGCGGGCTACAGATGTTGATTTGTACCGACAGGGGACCAGGGGATCCAGTTTGTGTGGGATTGGGCCCTGTCTATACTGGGAGGGTATTAGGGGACCTGATTTGTACTCGGACTGGCCCCAGTCTGTAGTGGGAAGGAGCCAGGTGATACAGTTTGTAGTGGGATTGGTTCCAGTCTGTAGCAGGAGGAAGCCAGGGAATCCATCCAGTTTATACTGGGACTCATCCTAGTCTGTACTGGGAAGGGGGCAGGGGATCCTGCCCAGTATATACTAGGATGGGGCCCAGATTCTTACTGGGAGGGGTCAGGATCTTTCAATATGTGGCTATGGTAGAACAGCACACACACTGTGGAAGAGGAAGCATCTTATTTATGAGAATTTCTGGGATTATTTCAAACCAATGCAAATTTGGTGTTATTTTTCATTAATCTTAGTTATAAATCATTATTTTCTGCCTCTTCCAGTAACAACAGCTTGATAGAGAAAGCTGATGTTGAAACCGCTTTGAATATTTGTACCAGTATTTTATTTTGAGAAAATAAAAAATAATAAATATTTTATTTTGAGAAAATAAAATATTTATTATGCAACCACAACCATGTCATTTTTTCAAAGCTGGAGAAAAGCTAGTATTAGACTTGCCTTAGGTTTGCATGTGAGAGAAATTTTTATTTGTTGTAAACCCGTTCTGATAAAAGTTAATATAAAACATTTCCTTCAAAGGCATCTAAAACAATTTCTACTGCAGATTCACTTAAGACAGCCTAAAAAAGTTTTCACTGGTGCTCTCAAGTCCCATATAGAGGCTTCCGACAGTCTCTAGGTGGGGATCTTAATTCTGTATTGTGCTTTTAAAGGTTATTTTATTAGAAGTTATTAGTACTATTATTATTGTTGTTGTTGTGTATTTTTCCAGACTTAGGAGCTGACAACGTCCTTGCCCCGTGATGCGCTCTAGCTCAGACACACACGATCTACGGAATAACATCATATGTACGTGGCCTTGTAGAGACACACTCCCTACACCTTTCTGAGCCCGGGGAGGTTTAGATTGGCTATTAGAAAAAAATTCTTTACCAAAATCATAAATAAAAAAGAGTGGTGAAGCATTGGAACAGGCTGCCCAGGGCACTGGCGGAGTCTCCGTCTCTGGAAAAATGTATAGATGTGGCACTTCAGGGCATGGTTTAGTAGGCACGGTGGTGTTTGACTGGTGGTCGGACTGGATCATCTTAGAGGTCTTTTCTAACATTAATGATTCTACGATTCTATGATCCTATGAAAGTCAGCCTTAAAAATGCCAGGAAGGAAGAGGTTTCTAAGGAGGGTTTTGAAGGTGGGGAAAAAGAGAGGTCATGTTATTAGCACAAGCTGAGGCCCCTCTGCCACCAGTGCAACACTTGGAAGACCCAAGGCTTTCCCAGACAATGTACTCACTGACAAAGAAGTAGATGCAATGCTGTGCCTTTCTCTGCTTTCATCACATTGCCATCTTCCCCGTCTCTAAGTCCAATCCAAGACCACGCGTTTCCTGTATGAAAGAGAGAGCCCAAGCTGCAGACCAAGTTTCTCTGAGGGACTAGAGCTTTCCAAGCTCCCAGCTTGTAAGACAATACAGGGATATGACTTTTTATGAACTGCTGAGACACCCTTTCAAAATTCAGGCCTTTTAAAGAGGCTTCCAGTTGTTCTCTTGAAAAGGGAAAAAGACGTTAATGAAAATTTCCCAAAGCACTAATCACTTAAAAAACCTGTCTACGTTTGGTTGATAATAGATAATATTCAGGACAGGTGAAGGTCGTGTTTGATCTTTCTCCGTTTTGCTTCCTGCTTCTCACCATTTGTCGCAGATTGCGATTATAATCTAACACAGAAGCGTCCCGGCAAGTGATGCGTTTCCTCCGCTTGTGGTTAAATGCAACACCTACAGACAAAACGAGATCTTACATTTCAAGACTGCAGGAACAACAACTGGGAGAGATAACGTACAGGTATCTCAGCTTTTGCTGTCTGGATTTGCAGAGTGCATCAAAGATTGAACAACAGCGTGCAGTTGCTGACTTTCACCCCGGCACAGCTGAAATGGAAATAATTGATGCCGATAGTACCTTTCCCTGAGAGAGAGCTTCTAATACCTCATGCACCCAGCAGCTGCGTGTCTGAGAGACGCAGCGCTCTAGCGAAGCAAAGAAGGAAGACTCTGACAGCAGACATTATTGTAATGTATGGTAATGGGACTTGCTGATTTGAATAAAGTAGCATGTTAAACACTCCACAGTCTCCTTACTGTGTGCCATAGCCCTATTTACAACTCTATATTTGAGATATTTGCACTCAATACAATTTGAGACAAGCCAACACGCCCAGATTACAGTATTTTTCCATTAATTTTGTTTTTAAAAATTTAAAAAGGATACATAAAAACTTTGTCCCTTCGTGGAAACTTGACAGCTATGAACAAGCTTTATGGCACCATTACTATCATTTATGTCTCAGATGCATCTTTTGAAATGAAATGTTTGTCCCAAGCCCAAGGTCAGAACAAAGTCACTTGTCACTTGCAGAAACACTGCTGGTCTCAGAAAACAACAAACGTTTGGTTTTGTAGTCATCAGAGCAATAAACACCCTTTATTACCTATTCATAATGGGGGAAAAAAGCAACCATTAATAAATTTACCTATTAATAGCTGCAGAGCATGATAACCCATGTTGTGGTGTTGTGCCTCAGCCTAGGCCCTGGTTGAGCACGTGTGTTCCTCCCAAATGAGTCAAGCACGCACTGTAATAAAAATGGATGATGGATGTGATGATAATGTATACCATTAAATGATTACAGTCTACTACTCCCTTGACCTCTGGAGTGTTTTGTTCTTCTACCATCTTTTGCAATCCAGCCTCTCCTTCTACATCCAAATTAGAGCATCCGTTATTCCTTCTGCTGCTGCACACCCCCCGTCCCCAAGTATATCCCTCCGCCACCTTCACCTTCTCAAACGTGGTTGGCCTCACCATCCATATGGAGTTGTTCGTGGACCAGGAGCTACCAGGATGGTCTGGGTGCCATAGATGGTTCCCCTGTGGGAAGTTGATGCGGCTGCTACTGCTTAGCCCCCCCCTCAAGAATCTGGTCTTGGCCATGGGAAGAATTAGACTAGATCCTCTTCCCATCCCCTCTGTCCATTGAGATAGCAGCTTGCATTTATAAAAGGAGTCATAGTTTCTTTAAGCTACAAATTGCATTTGCAGTTTTAATTATATATTAAGTTTAATTTGAAATGCAAATTGTTTTCTTCAGAGTTCCTTGATATAATTTTCCTTAGAATAAAAGAATCTTAAAATTAAAAATTCTCACAGCTTGTTCATAGCTGTCAAGTTTCCACCAAGGGACAAAGTTTCTATGTATCCTTTTTGAGTTTTAAAAACAAAATTAATGGAAAAATACTGTAATCTGGGCGTGATGGCTTGTCTCAAATTGTATTGAGTGCAAATATCTCAAATATAGAGTTGTAAATAGGGCTATGGCACACAGTAAGGAGACTGTGGAGTGTTTAACATGCTACTTTATTCAAATCAGCAAGTCCCACATTTTATCATATGGTAAAATGGCTTTTTATGAACGGCTTAATTAAATCTATGCAATTTGCAATATTCTGAAACAGCTGAACCAGTATTTGTTTGTTTATTTATTTTGTATTTTTCTTGGCTGAGAGATTTTGCAGCTAAATCTTTCTCCCTGATCTATCTAGGGACTCTGATAAGCTCTGGGGCTCAGAGCTTGTGTCTTGTGTGCTGTTCTTAAAACATCTCTTGCATTTTTTCCTTGCTCCTCAGACACTGTTTCAACTACGAAGGTGGCATCTGCTCCTTAATTATTTGACTTTGATTTGCCTGACACTTTCCATTTAACACATCAGGAGCTCAAGAATGTCATACTGACGAAGTGTTTCTGCATACACATTTAACATCTTCCCTGTAGGTGTAGATAGTTCCTAAAATCCTCTAGTGGAGCTGTGGATTTGCATGGTCCACAAGAATTTTGTGGCTGAGGTGCCTGTAATCAGGAGCCTAAGAAAATAGCGCTGAAGAGCCCAGCGCTGAAACCTACTGAGCACAGCAAATGAAGAGGAGCTCTATGTGCAATTTTTCTGCCCCTTTTGAGGGGTGAAAATAATCACGAGTCAACGCCATCCATCACAGCATAACCAAGCCTTGTGTTAGGAAGCTGAGGGGGAGGGCTAAGAGCGTGGCATGCCCCACGCAGCCAAGAGTTGGGCAGGACCACACAAACCCTGCGATGTGGCAGTCCCCAGCTGCTCACAGCTTCTCTGCTGTGGAAGGAGCCTCCTGCAATGTGCATCGTGGAATAGGATGGCCAGCAGCATCTGGCACAGGGGCAGGGGTCAGACTTGACGTCAGGGAGAGCTGTGCCACTGTGCTGCAATGTCACGAGCTGCTACTGCTCGTAGGGCCATGGAGAATACATGAGAATTGACAGAGAGGTCAGGGAGATAATATGAAGGAGCTAAAGCGGCTGGAAACCTGGAGAGAAAATGACAAGTTCTTTTGCACTTTTTGAAGCTGAACCTTATTTACTTCTGGGGACAGATGATCTGAAGAACTGACGTAAACCAGTGGGTAAGTTAGAAATTCCAGGAATCTAAGAGAGCATCCCCTTAGAAACCTATGGGTAATGAGTAGCAGAGGAAAAAGAGGCAAGGTTAATTTTGGATTTACAATCAATTCTACCAGAATTTTCATTTGATTTAAGGAAATATGCAGAAGACATCTCAATGGTAAAATAATTCAAGAATAATACAACCAAATGTAGTCATGCGTGACTAGATCTGAAGTGTAATTCTCTCAATGACACGATGGTCAATCTGGGTTTTTTTTTTTAGCGTACGTGGGGGAGGAGGGAAACAGAAGTCAGTCAGTCACTTCCCTGACAAGGAAAATCTTTCATCTTGCATAAACCTAACGCAATTCCCTTCTTGCCACAGGAACTGTGCTGCGGACACTGAATTCCTTGTTTGTAACACTCTATGAGCAGGTGTGAGAGGACAGGAAGCGCTCAGCATAGGTTAGGTTCAATGGAGAGACAATTTGCCAAGTGTCCCAAGTTTAAGTGCATCATGTTTTAAGTTCTGTAAATGCAGGAATGCAAACTGACCAACAAACTTTTGTGAATTGGACCACAAGTCATGATTAATTTATCAAGCTGTTCTAAATACATCAACTAAAATAATGGCAATATAAACAAAAGTTATGTAATTCCTCCTTGCCTGTACTTGGGCCCTGCTTGTGATGGCAGAAACATAAACTGAACTAGAGCGTATAAAAAGATTTCCAAGAAAAAGCCTTTGTTTAATGTTTCCTCTGCATCAGATATTCCACTTGCCTCCCAGACGCATATATTCTAAATCATACTTTTGCTGTCCACAGAAAATTCCTCCATCTATTTAGACTTTCAAATCTATGACTTTGCACATTAATAAATAGTAATGAAGTCCTGAAGTAAATACCAATGTTACGGTTTCATTAGCGATCTTGCTGACATTTATAAATATCTGCAGCTTTCATGGTTCAGGACACTGGCAGAGCTTCCAAATTCCATTAAATCTTGTCACATATGGTCTCTATTTTAAAAGTATAATGCATGGGTTTCAGGGAATATTTCTATTAGGCGGCACCGCGTGTGTTTGCTTGCTTTATCAAAAGCCATGTTTCTGTGTGGGTTTATCTTCACTGACCTACTAAACCCACCATTTTTCATCCCGGCTGACACCAAAGAGCACACATGGTCTGGACTTTCCCAGGCTATGGAAATATTACTATCTTGTGGTTACTCACTACTCTGAATTAGTCATCCATTTATATGTCTGTCCATTAATACTCTAGGAGATAATCCAAGATTAATAGTCATTTCACGTCTTGAGTATGTCTTTGTCTATCAACAGGATTACAGGACTTGGTTCCTGCGGTGGAAAGTTTAGCTCAGTGACCCAAGAAATACTTTCCAATTGAACGCTGTTGTTGCCCTGCTCCCAAAGGTAGGAGAGAAGAATTCCACAAGACAGCCTGGAACTGAAATAGGCATGCGACAGTCCTGGGCCAGGGATTTTGCTGCTGGGCTAAGGTCAAGTCAAAGAGCTGAAGAGCATCAGTAGCAACTGGTTTGAGTCCAGTTTCTTCCAGAGACGTTTAAGTGACCAAGAGCAAAGGTCAAGGGATGGAAATTAATTTCAGCCTCAGATTCAGGGGTGGTGCAGTGATCTCTGGGCCAGTTCCTTGCCAAAAGCTTCTAATCATGCAATACTGCCTACCTCTGCAAAAAGACAGATGCCATAACAGACATTCCTTCAACAGACAGTGTCTTAAGTACTCGGTATCTTGCATTTAGACCAAACATGGGGAAGTGGGTGAGAATTCTCTCTTTCAGAGAATTCTGTCAAAGCATGGTTTTGTTCCTTGTAAAACAGGGAAGACCCCTGCTGACTTTGGTCTCCAAAAAGTCCTTTCATCCAAGCAGGAATCAAATAGCAGCAGTACCTGTTCTCTGCTCGAACTGGTAGGAAATCAGTAACTTCCAAGAAAAATAATGATTAAAGCTCCTTTTTTACATGATTGAACTTTCCCAGTCCAAGAGTGTCCTATGATCGGTTGTCCCCCGTACTACATCAATGGAGGCCTCAGGACAGTCAGAATGAGATGAACTGTTCAGACGAAACTTCCTTGGTTTGTGTGCAGACGTTGCGCAGATGCAGATGACCCAGTAGCTCTGCCCTGCCTGCCTGGGATGACAAAAGAAACATCTGTCACTTGCTAGATGGATTCCACCAGCACTTCTGAAGCCCTAACACTGCTTGCATTTAAAGGAATTTAAAAGCACTGCGTGATATGTAGTTGGGAACCTTGTTACAAACCTCTGTTAATCCCGGCTGGTCACTGGAGACACAAAACCGGTGATCGCCACCGTGACTGCTGAGGATGAGACCTTGAAGGGAACAGCTGAGTAAAGCAGGATGAACTACTATTAAGGTACACGCTAGAACTCAGAAATAGGTGGGATTTTGCTTGTAGGCTGGAGGATGGTAGCTCTGAGCACACTGAGTAAACCCAGCTTTTTAAGAGAATGCATGAAAGACCTTTAGACTTTCTTCTTTCCAGATTTCCAGAGATGTATTTATACTGGCCTAAAATAAATGTAACACAGAGGAAAGGAGAACGGCTTGCTGCATATGCCACAATACAGATCAAGTCAAGCGAAAAAGCCAGTGTTGGTGGCACATGAAAAATTAGCTCCCTGAAGCAAAATAGGCAACGACTTATTTATGCTGGCTGGAAAAAACTGCTCATTCTATACACTTGGTCTTCTTCTACCTATAGCTCTTCTCATGTAAGGCTGACTAGCTTGGTAATTTTTCATATCAGATCTTTTATTAGACACAATAATATCTGTAGATGCTGGCTAATGTAACACTTGAGCTGAGGAATTGGCAGTGAATCATGGGTTAAGACACATAAATCCATGCCCAATTTTCCTCATTCTGAGAAAGGGAGGAAAAGAAGTAATGAAATAATTGTGCATCTAAAGAAAGGTTGGAAAGCCATGTTCCGATCCATATTTAGCAGCGTTAAATTGTGAAATAGCACAATGAAGTCTGCTTACATTCAACAGAAAACTGGAGAAAAGTCCTTGCCCTTAATGTCCAACCTCAGGGACCTGAGAGTTGTGCAGAAGGAGATCAAGTCCTTGTGTCGGTACCAATACCATGAGCTGGCCCAGCAGTGAGTTGAGACCGAGGTTAAAACAGCTTAACTGCTTTCAGCCTACACAGTGAGTCTGGTAGGACGTCTGCCACTGCCGCCCCTTTGCCTTCTCCATGGCTGGAGACTGTCCAACACACAGGCACATTGCGTCAGACCCCGCTGAATGTTTCCTGGCATCACAGTGCACAAAGAGCCCACCTGACACCCAAGGGCTGTACAAAGGCAGGCATAGCTCTTGCTCTGAAAACCAACTGGTTGGTTTGAAACCAGCAGAAAAGAAACGTAGGGTAGAGGGGGCAGGAGGGAAAGGTGAGTGCAGTTGGATATGCAATCGCTGTGCTTCATTAAGGAAAACCTAGTTGAATATTGCAAGAAATCACAGCTGGAAAAATGAATTTTAAATATCTTTACCTGGACTCACCAACTTAGTGCCCTGTCTTTCATTGGTTGGAAAATCTCACTACAAATCCAATGAATTTCTGGAGCTATTTCCTTGCTAAGGATTATAATTACTGCCAGTTCAGATAAGCCCAAAGGTAACAAAATAAAATCCTTTCCACATTTTGTTTATTTTGATTCTCCAAAGATGAGGTCTTTTAAAGGTCATATCTTGACAGAATTCCTTTTTTTACCCCCCCTGTTGTGCTAAAATAGATCAGTATTATTGACCTTGACAACAATGCCTGAAAGGTTTAGTGACAATCCGTTCTGTATCAATGAGCACATAAAACTGCTTTCATGGGCTGGGGCGCTCTCTGTGCATTTGATAGCAGGCGGATCGGCTTTTCTTGACAAGGCATGGAGTAAAAAGATTTAATGTATCCATCTCAATGTGAATTGGATCGTACCCTCCTGACATGAGATCTCCAGCCCCAGGGAGAGCTGTGCTCAGCGCTGTGTTGCTGCATTAGTCATTCATAATAGCTACACAAAGAAGCAGAGCATGACAAGAGCTAAATAACACTGTGAGTGTGGAAATGTCCAGGTTTCCCCAGCCTCTCCGCTTTCCCAGACTTTTTAAACATGAAAAGCAATAAAATTTTTAAAGTGGGCTTATTTTTCTTTTGAAACCACTCTTCTCTGAAGGCTGCTTTGTAAATGTACATCTTGCACAGTGAATAAGGCAGCCAGGGGTTCTATTAAGAATCAGACAAGAACTCTACGCTGGCTCTTTCAAGTGGTTTCAGATCAGAAGTGGTAAAGCAGCTGATCCGCTAACGTTTAACTGCTCTCCTGTTGCTGACTCCGGTTTCAAAGGGGCCAGTTTTCAGCCTGTGTGTGCTCTTAAACCTGCTCTGGGGCAATAGGTCCCTCATAATTGAATTTTTCTTTTCTTCCATATTTTTTGCTTCATTGATGTCCACTGCAAAATAATCACCAGAAATACAGTTTCAACTCTGTATTTGGTGAAACTGGCTGAAACGAAGGCAATGCAAATGTGTCAGTGGTGTGAGTGGGGGCAGGATTTCACTTGTTTAGTTAGAAACAGGTTTTGCCAGAATCCTGACTCTTTCCCCTTGAGTTATGGGGATTACTGGAGGAGAGGGGAGGGGGGAGGGAAAGGGAAGCACTATAATAGATAAATAGATGAATAAAAAATCACGTAGTAGGAAAATGTAAAATGGTTATTGTTATTCTGGTGGTTTGTATTGAAATTTGAAAAACAAGGCACATGGAGAAAAGAAGACAAGATAGAAATTAAGATCTTTGTTTAGAATTTACATTTCTCTGGTTTAAGGGGTTACAAATAACCTTTGCTAGTGGGCTGAGTTACCTCTTATCATTAACCTTATCCCCATAATGCCTGTTCAATCATGTTGTTCATTTCAGGGTCAACAATATCACACGGAAAAGCAGCAACACACAGCAGATTTCCCTGAACCCACGCAGAGAGAACTGTTAACCAGCTCTTTCTTTACCACCGGGAAGTTAACCAAGGCTTTGTGCATTTGGCCTGAGGGTGTCCTTCCCAGTATTACCATGTCTAGAAGTGGTGAAGCATCATGGCAACCCTTCATGGTCTCTTCCAGAGATGCTGGATTATTGTCCAAGGATCAACGGTTTCTCTATACGTCCAAAGGCAACTGATATAATAGAAAACAACATTTGGAGACAAAAGATGTAGCTCTCTGCAGCACAACCCCCAGGACCAGAGAAATACTGAGCACAGCTACATCATTCTTCCCACCTGTGGGGGATGAGGGATGGAACTGAGATGAACATTTGTGTGTACATGCATTACTGAGCATCAGGGTTTATGTAGAGACCCCTAAAAATCCCATTCCTCTTTCCTTCTCAAAAGAAAGAGAGTTACTCTCCCAAGGAAGAATGTTTCTGTATTTCATATTTCACCTTTATGAGCTTGTTTGATTCCTGCAGTGGCAGAAGGCACAGAAATTGCCAAAAAAAAAAAAGAGAGCTTTAATCACAATAAGCTCAGCTGAACAACACATCTCGGTGCAAGTCAAGGACCACCACCATCGCTTACAACATCATTTGAGAGAGGCAGAGTTGCTGGAGGTCTAAAGAAATCCAACTCAGGTGGCTGGTAAAGCAAATTCACTGGTGTTCAGATTCCTGCTTCAGTTGTTTAAAGGGTAGCTTGAAGATCAAAGGGGTCTTGGAAAAAGCAAAGACCCAGGTTATGTGAAATACAATCTTGGTTGGAATGAGCCACTGTGGGGTTCCTTTCCTAAGGCAGCCCCTACCTCCAGGTGTTGCTCTGGGAATGAGAACAAAAGGGGGAGGTAGTCGAGGATGAACAAAACCCACCAAAAGTCAAGAAAAGAATGAGGAGGAAAAGAGAAAAGATTAATCATCCACCAGCAGACATTTGTTCCTCCTGCAGGAAAAGTCCTTCCTTTGCCATCCAAATCATCACCTGACATTTAGCCGCCTTCACCCCTGTTCCCTCATTTCAAGCACGTAATTATTTACACCAGGTGCATTTGCTCCAACCCATCCCTTACAACGTCCGCATTCACAAGTAAAGGATTGTAACTTTCCAGCCTTCCCTGAAGTTTCTTTGTACAAGTCTCTTACCTTGGGTGTAACGTTACATTGACAAGTGGCATGGTGCAATGGAAAGAGAAATAGAATTTACCCAGGGAACAAAGGGTATCAGTGCTCCCTGCTTCTAGCCCCAGGTGACCGTGCAGAGCTGACTGCAGGGTCTCTGCTGACAGAAGGCTTAGGTCACATAAAAACCGTGAGTGTGGCAGCAGTTCCAGCTGACAGCTACACCTGCAGCAGCCCACGGCTGCATGCAACCATGCTGCTTTGTGTCATTACGTTGGGTAAACACTGCTGGTCTTGTTTAAAAGTTTAAATTAATGAAAGATTTTAGCTGGTGGGTTCCTCAGTATTGATGAAGGGTATTCAACCCAAGCAGTGCTCACCTCCTCTCTTCCCAGCTGCTAACAGCCCCATCTCCGATTGATTCAGGCTACAGTGCCCAGCCTTTTGTGCCCTGGGATTTGCTGGTGGCTGCATTCAGGATGAGGTGCTCTAATAGAAATGATATGGAAACTCAGGTCTCGTGGTACCCATGATGCTGCCTCTTTGTTTCACTGAAGCTCCTGGAACGTGCCTGTTGCACCCATACAGGGCAGGACCTGTCCCGGTGGGTCCAGCCAGGAACTCTCCCTGCCCAGGGCTGATCTATGTCAGAGGCCCCGGGCTCTGCTGTAAAACAAATAAACAATGACAACAATAATGAAGAGAAAGTGAGAAGTGGGATATTTTGGTTTGCAGCTCTTGTCCTTTGATTTGGTTGATGTGGCAAGTTCAAGCGTAGATGAACCAGGAGAGGAAGGAAGTCTGAGTGCTCCCCCTTAGCCCTGGCTACGTAGCACACATGCCACTGCATGTGAGGCTGCTTGCAAGCACAATCCGTTTTCACCTATCTAAATCAAAGGTGTCTCCTGTCCTTCCCTCACAGAAAACCCCCAAGGTCCCAGACTGCCCAGAGATCATAGAACCATAGAATCATAAAGTTGGAAGAGACCTCTGAGATCATCGAGTCCAACCATGCCTGTCTCCCTACTAAACCATGTCCCTAAGAAACTCATTTACCCGTATTTGGTGACTTTCCCACCTCCCTGGGCAGGCTGTTCCAATCCCTGACCACCCTTTCAGTGAAGAAATTCTTCCTAATGTCCAGTGGAAACCTTCCTGGCACAACTTGTGGCCATTTCCTCTCATACTATTGCCTATCACTTGTGAGAAGAGACCAGCACCCACCACTTTCAGGCAGTTGTAGACAGTGATGAGGTCTCCCCTCAGCCTCCTCTTCTCTGAGCTAAACAACCCCAGTTCCCTCAGTCTCTCCTCGTAGGACTTGTTCTCCAGCCCCCTCACCAGCCTCGTTGCCCTTCTCTGGACGCGCTCCAGCCCCTCAATGTCCTTCTTGGAGTGATGCGAATAAAAATACTGAAACAATGATGCTGGACAAACACTGTCCCTCCCATCAGTTCTCGTAGTTTCTCTTCCCTGAAAAGCATGTGCAATAGGCTAAATGAGTCCTGAATGCTAGAGGGGAGAAATTACTGCTTTTTCAACTCCAGCCTGCACCCCCTACCCTCTTGTCTCATCTACACTCACAGTGGAGGCAGTGGTCGCTCTTTTTCAGAAGCAATTCTGGTTCCCAACGAACATGCTGGGTACTCCAGTTGTGCTTTCATATAATTCTGCCCCCAAACTGTCCTTTTAAAAATGGCAGCCCACTGCTCCTAGCCTGCCCTCCAACAAGGAGACCAGAGAAAGCTGCACCAGGGAAGGTCACCATGACTCACACGTCACACCTGAAATACTGATGTACTCCAGCGGTCAACATAGGGACCAATACTGTTTAACCACTTCTTCATTATCGACCTGGGTGACGGGAAAGAATGCACCCTCAGCAAGCTTGCAGGTGGTATAGAATTAAGAGTGGTTGATACACCAGAGGGTTGTGCTGCTGGATGATGGAGAAATCTGTCTTCACAGTATCACAGAATTGTTTAGGTTGGAAAAGACCATTAAATCATCAAGTCTAACCATAAACCTAACACTGTCAAGTCCACCACTAAACCATATCCCTAAGCGTGACAGTTACATGTCTTTTAAATACCTCCAGGGATAGATACTCAACCACTTCCCTGGACAGCCTTTGCCAGTGCTTGACAACCCTTTCAGGGAAGAAATATTTCTTAATACCTAGTCTAAAACTCCTCTGAACTTGCACAATGGGAATATTCTCCTAGGCAGCACAGTAACACCAGTGTTGCTCAAATGCTGCCAATAAGTTCTTGAACAACAAACCATGAGAGAGAGCTGAGGAGCTTTACAGCAGTGGTGGCCCTGTCTGAGAAGAGTGGCCTCAGCTCTGCTGCCATACATGCTGCACAGATGCTTGAAGATTACCAGTCCCACAACAAAACTTCAGCCCTGCTCACATCTGCCATAGCAACTCCTTGCTGCACAGCCATACAACCTCCTACAGGCAGCGCTGCAGGGAAAGGAAAGTTGGTTGTGCTCCCACATGTATAAAAATTAATTTTTCTATATTTTTCCATTTCTTTCTCTTTCTAATCCATTGCCAAAGGCACACAGAAAGTTCAGGGGAGGGCAGCAGTACAGAAATTACCTCCCTTGAACATTCCCAAAGCAGCAGCTTAAAACAGACTTGGAGAACAGTACGCTGCTGGCTACACCAACAAGTAGCTTTGCTGAACTCAACACAGTCTTCTGCTGTCTGACTTACCCCTGCTAGAGCACTGCTCCTTCTGACACATGCATGCCTGTAGCTTACTGTGAAATAGGCTACCGAGGCACCTTTCTGCTCTTCCTGCAGATGCTTCTGACTCATGCTGATCTAGCAAAGGTTAGGAAATCCAGCTTTTGAAGTGCTCTGAAACACGTGCTTTAAAAGAAAATAAATTAATTGAAGCAACATCGGTCCAAGTTTGAACAAGGCAGAAATCAGAAAGATGCGGGAAGAATGTCCTTGAGTCTTTTTTTCCATGGCTTCTTTTGACCCAAAGGCTGGAGGAGGAAGTGGGCAGATATTTCAATAGAGACATTACATCACTGGTTTTTTATATCCTCCATCTGTATGAGCTGTAAGATGTAACTAGGGCCAAGAACAATTATACCTAAATAAAAAAACCGCATGAGCAAGGCACGTGCAAAGCCCCGAGGTGGAGCTTGCAATATGGGGAGAAGTTTGTCCTTCCTTTGGGGCAAATGAAGATCTGTCCCTCCTTCCTACCATCTCCATCTTCTGCCTATAAACCTGCAATTACCTCGAGAGCTCCCAGGAGACCTGGCCATGCCCAGGACCATCTACACACTCACCAAGACTGGTGTTAGTGAGCTAAAACAATTTTCTTGAGGGACACTCCAAATTGGATTTGATCCCATGGACTGTAGGAAATGGACCCACTGGTGTAATGAGGATCCTATTCCACATGCAAGCCCTCACCAGGCTTTTGCTTGCCTCTTTCTCCATGGTTTGCCCAGGTCCCTTAGAGGTTTTCCCCAGCAGCTGAAAAGAAGGGTGCAGAGACAGATAAGAGATTGCACTGCAGCATACTTGGAGTTGTCAGGTTCACCTGGGTCTCAGATGTGACAACAGCAAGTCTGTCTGTCCCACCCCACCACCTCTCACTGCCTGACTCTCCCGGAAGAGGAAGCACTGTTTTACAGCTGAAGAGCAGAATTAGGGACACCCTCCTCTTGGAAAGGCTTTGACATTCCTAGGAGAAGGCTTTTGTTCAACAAGAAGCATTACAGACTACCGGTGTAGCTTTACCGTAGTGCAATATCCTGATTTTTGGAGCACATTGGAAATGGAAGTTTTTTATCAGAGGCTACAGATTTAGCCTGTAGATAAATAGAAGACCATCAGCTTTTGATTTACTATTGACTTTCTAGTAATTCTATTTTATTTGCATTAACTTTTAAAATTAATTCTACTTGATTTTATATAAACTTTCTATTATTTTTTTGTATTTTGATTTTCTGTTCCATTTCCTCTGCCACTTTTTCACCATTCTGCATTATAATCACTTGAGATGAACAGGCAGTTCTGGCTTCTTCCCATTTGTTATGTGGGATTGTTTTGTTTCTCATTAACTTGTTTCTCTCTTTGCTGTTTTTTGTTCTGGACAACACACCCTGTCTGCAACGACAAAGAAAAGGCAAGTGCAGCATTTTGACCCTCTAATTTTCGTCCAGATTTCTACTGTCTGGACCTTGTCCTCATCCTGACCACATTTTGTGCTGCTCCTTTCTGCAGCAGCCAGACCTAGTGGCAACAGCCCAGATCCAACATTCACCACTAAGCAGGAGAAAGAGGCCATCCGATTCTAGGACGTCTCCCTGAGAACAGACAGACAATTATTTGAAGCAAGGAGGAAAGAGAGTGAGAAAACTTCAGTAGTGACAGCCTATTTTACAAGCATTTACATTTACAAAAAAGAGGTTATTGGAGGAAAATTCAGTATTCATCGCTGGCTGGAAAAATCCCTCAAATATAGTTTCCTTTGACTCTCCCTCCTGCAACAGTTGGGACTTGGTCTGAAATTCAAATTAACTTTCATACTCAGCCTACAATTCCATTTTGTGCCCCAGAGCAAAATTTCCTGCATAATTGTGTGTATTTAGGTCAGTTCTCCATTGTTTGCTTCTGCAAAGAAAATAGCTGATTTGCCAGTGGAGAAAACTCCTAATGCAGTCTTCAAAAGCACTTTTGCAATTAGAGATTGAGCTTCTAAATGAGACTGGAACGTAGGCATGCATTTACTTGGGTAATGTCTTGAGTCTTTTTATGTCTGTTTTTGACAGCAGGGCAACTCCATTTAAACCTAGATCATATTTGACATTTATACAGGGATAAGATGCTTTGCCAAACTATTTTTAAAAAATTAGTTATCCTATTTGCATATTTCTATCAAATATTATCAAATATTAACCATAAGTATGTAACATGTGCAAATATTAATCTAACCAATTAACATTTAATCTTGAGAAATAACACTGTTCTTCTCACTGCAAATTGTCCCTACATTTAATTCGTATATATTTCTTCTGTTTCTAAATTTCTGCTGTGAGAAGTCCTCTGTTAGTGTCTTCTGCTTATGCTCGACTGTAAAGAACAAGCAACATGTATGGACAGATCAGCACAAACATTTTAACTCGTGCAGGTATCAAATGAAACCAAAATATTCTGAGCTGAATCTAATGAATAAGAAAGCTCTCTGGAATGCTCAATTAATTGACTTAGACCAGGGATCTGTGCAAAGTGATGCCTTTATCTCTGTATCTTGCAAAGAAACAAGGAGCATGACTCAAAAAGTGTATTTTCTCCACATCTTAGAGACACATGGTCTGGACTTGTGGTTTTGTAAATATTTTTGTGAACATACTGCCAGAACAGGTCCAAAGAGTTTGGACATATCATGCAAAGGCCCCACCAGGGCTTAATTTAGGGCAATGAGACCAAAGGTTAGGTGGTAGAAAGCCAAAAGCTGATGCTATGTGTAGATTTCTAGGCATTAATTAAAAAATCAAATTAAATCTCTACCACCCCACCCCCCCAGACGCTTGCAAGGGACAACAAAGCATGGCAGATCTACCTCAGGATGCTGGGAGCGAGGGGGAAAAAGAATCAGGTCAAAGCACACAATATACAAATCCTTGGGATGCCGTAGGGCACAGTATGCAACGACCTCAGACTGTTTTGAAAATCGATTACAGAAGGCCTTCAGCTGAATGGAGTCAATGACCCTGTCTATGCATGGCAAAAGGAAAACAGCTACATCTTCTCCGAGCTAATATGTGTGAGGGTTCCTGGCCCAAGATCCCCACAGTGGCTAGCAAAAGGGGTCCTACGGAAGCAGCCCCTCCCAGCTGTTCTTCAGACCAAGAAAGGAGAACACTGGCTTTCTTTTCAGAAAGATTTGATTTCCATGATATCAAAATAGACGAACTCCTGTTTTCCCCCTCCCCTTTGGAAAAACATCACCAGCTGTGCTAGGGGTCACAATGTAATAGACAAAGAACGTGTGTAATTCAGGAACTACAACTGCCTAATGAAATATACGTCAAAAGAGACAGCTGGCCTGAAGGCTTGGGCTGCCCAGTCTTTGTCTTATGGTTTTCTCTAGCTAGAAGTACAGAAGAATTAGGACTGGTGAAGTGGGGTGCATTTTATCCGGTATATCCAAATGCCAATGTCTCCTTTTTAGTACTTAAGCTTTCATCCTTCAGCATTTGTAACTATCATCCAGTTAAAGCTGTTCTGCTTAAACAGCGTAAGCCAAAACCTACACATAAGAATGAAGGGGTTTGCTCCCGGTGAGCGGAGAACTCAAACACGGGGCAGAACTATTGAGTGTGCTTTGGGTAGCAAAGAAGTGGCAACATTAAAACTCAGGATGCTCCAGCAGACATAGAAAAATTGAATCACATTGCATTACTACTTGGGAGAGACTCTGCTTCCACTAGCTATTGCCATCATCCTCATTAGAGCAGGAGAACTAATAAAGATCTCGGTTCACCATCATGCAGGGAGTGTGCTTTCTCCACCAGGCTTGGATCACGAAATACACATTACCAGAAATACATTTAGCTGCTGGAGCATGTCCAGAGGAGGGCAATAAGGCCGGTCAAGGGTCTGGAGAACAAGTCTTGGCTGAAGGAACTGGAATTGTTTAGCCTGGAGAAGAGATGGCTGAGGGGCAACCTCATCACTCTGTACAACTATAAATAAGGAGGTTTTAGCAAGGTGGGTGATGGTCTCTTCTCCCAAGTAACAAGTGATAGGAGGAGGAGAGGAAATGGCCTTGAGTTGTGTCAGGGAAGGTTTAGATTGGATATTAGGAAAGATTTATTTACTGCAAGGCTGGTTAAGCATTGCAACAGGCTGCCCAGGGCAGTGAAGGAGTTTCCATTCCTGGAGGTGTTTGAAAAACATGTAGAGGTGGCACTTCAGGACATGGTTTAGTAGACACTGTATCGTTGAGTGGATAGTTGGACTTGATGATCTTAGAGGTATCTTCCAACCTTAACAATTCTATGATTCTGTAAGATATTTATGCTAACCACATATAAAAACATTTTTAAATTGATAGAGATGAAGGAATTGGGAATAAGGTTGGAGACCACGACATCTAAAAAACTTGTAAACTGGAGCACAGGGATTACATTGCCTGAAAGTATACACTCTTAAAGCACAGAGAACTTGATATGCCAGCACCAGTTCACTAGACTAAACACATTTTCTAGGCAAAGGTGCAAACCCTTGTGAAGTCAAGCAATAGTGAAGTCAAAAAAATAAAAAAGGGTCAAAGTAGCTCCTTTAACTTTCTTTGCTTTAACTAATGTGCACGGTACAATTGTGTCTCCCTTTGTTTTTCTTTCTTCTTTCAGAAAACCCCATAGCAACAGTAGAGGAAATGAATTGCGGGTTCAGTGCCACAAAAACATATGAATGGGCTTAATCTTAAGCACGCGAGCAGTTCACTGGCTTCAGCTTGGACTGACTGTGCAGCGTATGCTGCAGGGCTCCGCCAACACAGGACCTGTCGAGTGGAAGCGGACAAAGTGTCTGTGTGCAGTCAGATAAGCTGAAACAAGGTATTCATACTACAGCATGAATTAGCTGCCTGGAGGGATGGCAGAAAGAGTTTAGCAGCGCGCCTAAGAGCCTCAAAACCTATCAGACCAGGTGCTGAAGAAGGCAAGCATTTACTACTCTTAATACAAATAAATGTAGAAAATGCATACAGAAGATGCAAGAGGGAACAAGGTAACCCCTAAATGATCTGCAGAATTTTAGAATACTCTGGAAGCTTCAGGGCAAAAAGAAATTGGTTAAGGAAGAAAAGCGTATGTGAGAGGCAGCAGAAGAAATATGCTTCATAACATGCAACGCTAGAACCAACCACAGGACAAGACTCAACTGATTTGCGTACACAGTGAATATAAAAGTCAGGCTAAAGGTTACATTCTACCTAGAAACAAGGTGATAAGGTGAGCATAGCCTCTTATCAATTTTTGATGTGAAAGCTTTGTATTAGCTTAAAATAATAAAAGCTGGGCTGTGGCCAGCAGCAGCTTTCTTCTGGCACTGAAGTCATGCCTTTGCCAAGGTTTTCATATGCAGGTAAATTGAGACCCTCATCCTTGGCTTAGCATCCAAAACTGGGGCAAGATTCAGACCTACTAGGCTGGCCATCTATTAATGTTTCCTCACCGCACAATAAAGTTTTCATATTGGAACTGTAAGTTTTAAAAGTGGAAGAGCATTTAGATAATGTACTTATGTAATTAAATATTTCATAGAATCATAGAATTACCTGAGTTGGAAGGGACTCAAAAGGATCATTGAGTCCAACTCTTGTCCCTACACAGGACTCTCCAAACATTCACACCGTGTGACTGAGGGCTTTGTCCAAATGCTTCTTGAATGCTGGCAGACTTGTTGCCGTGACTCTTTCCCTGGGGAGCTGTTCCAGTGCTCCACCACCTCCTGGGTGAAGAGCCTCTTCCTGATATCCAACTTAAACCTCCCGTGGCACATCTTCCTGCCATTCCCTCGAGTCCTATCAGAGGTCACAAGAGAGAAGAGACCAGCACCTGTTTCACCTCCCCCCCTTGTGAGAAGGCAGTAAACAGCTATGAGATCCCCTCTGAGTCTCCTCCAGGCTGAACAGATCAAGTGACTTATTCTGTATATTTCGTTGCTAGTATTTTCAGTAAAAGTCTCCAGACCAGCTTTCTGGGTTTTTTTGTTCCCCTGAAGCTGATTCCTGAAATTCTGCCAGTCTCCAGTTCATTACTGGGAGTCAGCAACCATCCACTGGAGGGTGATTTCACTTAGATTTCCTGTTCCAGTTGTGTATGGTCTAAGATAGGTGGAGGTGCGCATTAAAATCCCCTAAATAGACAAACATTGCAAGAACAGCAAAAAAAAAAAATTCTTAAGTGCACCCTTTCCTTCAGGATACTTATAATATCAAGGAAAACATATTAGGATTAACACTGGTTTAAGCTGATTGTGTCCCTTCACATTCTTCAAGTAAGAGACTCCCACTGTATCACTGATAGGGGTGAGCACAACAAAACCAGTTAAGTTCCACTCTAAGGGAATACTTCAAAATGCTTCTGACCTTTTGGAAAACATAATTTGGATAAGTAGGAAATGCAAGGAAAAAAAAAAAGCAGAGCTACAGAATACCCAGAGGACAGTCATGTATGTCTAAATATCCTATTCCTACTAAGTCTTCATCTAGGAACTCCACAGGTTATTTTAAAAACAGACCAGAAAAGCTTTTGTTTCCTTAAATAGCCTTTTTTTTTGCATGCTTGTAATATGTCTTGAATTATTTTGTTGAGGCAAATTAAACATGGCTTATTTATCCTGTACCATCTTAGAGTTTATGGGACAAGATTCAAGGTGCAGGGGCAGGTGACCATTCTTACCAAGTTAAGCTTGGTATCCACGGGTCAGCAGCAAACTGATGGACAATTTCAGAGTAAAGAGGAAGAGCCACGATGCAGCTTCAGCGAGAAAAGAGAACCAGCAGAAGCCTGGACAGCATCACAGACACTTCTAAGGAGTACAGGTAAAGACAGGAAAATACATACAGCTAATCATATTTACTTCATATCCACTCTACTGTACAAATAAACTCATTGCTTTAAATGCCTGTTCAGCAGACTTTCAGTTCAAGGCAAGTCTAAGTCGTAGGTCAGGTCACAGCAGAGTTTTCAGCCCTGTTCAATAGGACTGAACATATGGCTAGCAAACATTTTCTTAAAGCAGAGGATGAACACGAGAAGAAGTTGCTAATGGGGAAAAGAAAACAAATCCTACTCACAGCTGTGGCTCCTAAGTAGGATCTCTGAAAGGCTGCAGGTCATTTTAAGCTCTCTCACTTTTATTAAAAACATTGGGAAATTTGCACTAAAATTGGTTAGTACAAATTAACTGAATCAATATATGAATTCTTATTATATTGATGACATTCCAGTCCTGCAAGCTCACAAATGGGAGCCATACACCAAGTTCATTCAAATCCCAGAGCCTCTCGTGTGCGCATACACGCAAGGGCAACTCTTCGTTATTTCTATCGGTAATTGTAAAAAAATTCTTGCTATTCTTTGCCAAATTCACCTTCATTCCTTCAGAACATCACATTAGAATAAACTCTTATATTCTAAAAAACAGCTGAAATCTAAAACTGGCATCAGTTTTAACTGGGCTTCAGGGTTCTACCTCTTTTAAACTAGCCCACCTAAATGCAGTCTGATTAAATTCAGCCACAATGAACACTTCACCTTAGCTTAACATTTCTACATAAATAGCTCTGATGGCATCCAAAGTTATTATTACATGTCAAGATTTTAAAAACCCATTTAAATTAATCAGCAATGCTTTTCAGAAGTTTATTACTCTTTGGCTTTGAGAAAAAAAAAATACACTGAAAAATACACCCTTCTGCCCCCTCCTCTGGGTTAATAAGCATGGTCTGTGTCAGATACTACCAGCTCTCTGGCTATAAAGACTGCCAGGAACGACAAGTATAAGCCAATAACACACAGGCTCCGTTTCCCTCCAAATCATACAGGCTAAAACCAGTTTAAAGATTTATTTGATACTTTAGCATCCTTAAATTCTTACAAATTCTATTACAAAAGTCTATCCTGTATTTTACAATACTGAATTAAGACAGAAGATACAAATCTATTTTGCCCCTGTGTGACTTGGTATTCTAAAAATCCTAATCGATTCCTCGCTCTCACAAAACCTCTGGGGAATATCGCAGCTGTAGTCAAGTGCATGCTGATTGGTCTTGAAATTTAAACATGCAAGAATAAAAACATTGAAAAGGGGATTTTCATTACTGTAACTAAAAATTATCAAAATAAGCACTTATTCCATTTTAATATAACACCTTGAATCAGGGAACTGAACAAGACCTGATAAGTCTATAAATGAGTGACAATAAAACAGATGTGGGAACGGTTTATAGCAAACCACTCAAATACACACAGGTGATGTAATTGCCCGTTTTATTTAGTGGAATCACTTTTGTAGATTAGAAATATTTCCAATTCCCGTGTACTCCAATGCAAGCCTCCACCATTGACAGGCAAAACGCAGTTTGTTCAGCTGATTCCAAACAAAAAAAAAAAAGGAAAAAAAAAAAGTACAATCTCAAAAGTTAAGTTAGAAACTAAGTTCACACATTTTCTTTGGGACCAGGAATCTGTACATAGTACAAAATATACATTTATTGAACTTTCTGTAAACACACAGTTTGAATTGTGTAAAACTGTAAATACTGAGTGAACTATGTGAAGAATAATTTATTATATATTGTTATACATTCTACTTAAGGAAAATAGTTATGCTCTCGTATATTACTCTGTTAAATTTATAAATTCCACAACAAAGCTGTGTCACCTGCATACATGCTTTTCAAGCTTAAATCTCTCCATTCCTAACACACATTTATACAGGTCATCAATTAAAAAAATTACACTTTCCACAAAATAGCTAGAAAGAGGTCATGGATTTTCTCAAGACAGGCACAGCATGTCACTACGAACGAGACTCTTCTGGTACAACGTAGAGTCAATTCTGTGAGAAAGACAGGTGAAAACTCTCTAATTCAGCATGTTTCTATGTGGTCTTAGTAACAAGACAGATGCTAGAACCCAAAATCTCTGCTTTGAAAGATTTATAAAGCAGCCAGTTCTGGCAATCAAACCTCACATTTTTCAATTCTCCCTGACTAGAAGAATCTACGCTTTTGTCTCGTATTAATCCTTCATCACTGGCAATTTAGTTTTCCAAATCAGGCATGATTTGCCAAAAACATTTGCTTAACTCAGCACTTACTCTAAAAGCTGCATTCCTGGCATCAAAGAGTTAGATCTGGTTAATAAATACAACTTAACTCTTGGTACTCAAGGTCATCATGAGTCATGCCATCAGCAATAAAACGTACACTAGGAAATCCCAGCTGCCCCCATCAAATGGTTGCACAGCCTTAACTCACAGAATGCATGGTAACAGCTACTGCAGCACCTCCCATACTGGGGACTCTCTGGTAAAACCTGCAGTTCCCAATTTAAGAGTCTGGGAATTCCAAACTGCAGCAAACTTGACAGTCCAGCATCAAAGACTCAGCAAGAATAAAAAGTTCCCCTAAAAACACCGACAGAGATCCTTTCAATAGATCCATCACTGAACATGGAAATAATGCTATCTAAATTCAACACATTTATTTTGACAGTTTTAGAGTCTCTTTGCTTTTCTATCCTGTGTAACTTATTTTGGGTTCCATTCTTTTATTTATTCTTTAAAGGTAAAAGCATTACATGAAAGACCAAAACTCTTTAACTGTGTCCTTCTGATGTTTTTAAAAAAATAAGGCTGATTTATGTGCTTAAAGAAATATGAAATTGTTTTTTCCAATTCATCTATCTTTTGCTTTAACATAACCACCTTTTTCCGTTTGGTTTTGAAATGCTTTTTCAAAACCAAAACTGAATAAAGATGATTACATTTCTTTTTCATTCCAAGAAGAAGGGGACAGTTAAGGCCCAAACAATATATGTGCAAACAGCATATGTCGTGAGTGAAGCTCCAACAACGCCAGCAGGATGTAAACATCAGTCTGGGCCTGATTTTCCCCAATTCCTCTGTAGTTTGAACAAAAATACTGTGCATCAGCCTGCAATGCCAACCGTGAAAATGAAGCTGGCTACTCAGGATTTCCATTGTTCAGATAGGATCGAATTCAGTCATTCAAGTGAAATTAAACTCTGAAGACCTTCGTCTACAGGCACTGGCAAAAGTAAAAGCATGTAATGTTTTATGACTTGCCATCCTCATTTTTCTTCTCAAAGATATTTCTCAAAAGAAACAACAGAATCTTCAGCTCTGGAAGTTTACTCACAAAATATACCAAGAGTCTGTCTACTTTTGCTGTAAAAGGCTATTCTCCCATCAGCTCTTCTGAGACGTGAAGTTAATGGAAGCAAAAATGAATTTCAGCTTTGGCTCAACACTATTGAGCGAGCCGAGAAGTGTCGATGGAGTGCTCTTAAAGGAAAATGTTTTACTATCTGACACAGCACTCACCTTTGCAAATAAATGGCTGGTTACACATCAGTAAGGTTCTATTTTTCTTTTCTGGGGACAAAAAAAAAAAAAAAAGGAGAAAGTAGATGTCTAGTGACATTTTAATAAGCTTTTGGGCAGGAATCACTACAAGTTAAGTGTAAAATTCTAGCTAGGCATAAAACAAGATATACTCTAGAAACCTGACCTGTCAGTCCACCTCTGCTGAAGTTCTGACACTTTAGGAATAGAATTATTTCCTTAACTCTATAAGAGGTATTTTTAAAGTTAAGCCCACTTTCCCAAATTTTGTGGTTGCAAAGGTTACGCATTTTGCTGTTGTTGCCGTGTTAAAAGCAAGCCTCCCTCAAAACACTTTCCTAAAACACTGTTATCACTCCTCTTCCATTTGCTTGGAAGGAAAGACTTTTAGAAGAGTGTCTCAGTGAGCAGACAAAAAAAAAATACTTGACCGCTACTCAAAAGGAACATCAAATAAAGACATAAAGCGAGGAATATGCGTAGAGCTCAGGTCACTATAGGTCAACAACTCTGACACAATCAGGAGATTAAAGCTCCTGACTTCTTTTTTTCATTTAAGTAAATAGTTGACATATGTGTAGATATTTCTGGCAATAGGTTTCCAGTGAGAGATGATGTAAACTCAGCTTTTAGCATGCTATATATTTTTTTTCTACTTGAAAGCATTGAGTAGTCCATTAGAATAAAACAAAGCTTTAAATGCTCCTATAGCTTCAGCCCAGGTGACAGCTACCTCATTTACAAAATGACATTATTAAATGAAATAAGGCTACAAATAGGTTCAGAAGGTGCAGGTCTGGTCCTGCAGAGACTTGCAGACCATGCAAGCATTCTACAGAGCCAGCTTTGAAAAACCTCATCCAGGGATTGGACTATCGAACCAATATTTCACTGACAGGTCAGCCAAAAAGTGTACTTAGTCCCAGACTGTAACTTTTACATTTTACTCCATTTTTTACAGTTTATAGCAGGAATCACGTTAATTTTATGCATTACAGCATCCTAGAAATTCAGTTGTAGAGCCCCTTTTTACCACTTAAAGGGCCAAGAAGATTCAGCCAAGGAGAGACTTTACACCCTACATTGGTATATAAAGGCTCAGGTTAGGATCACCTCAAACACAGGTAGCTGCAGGAACAAAGAGCCGTACTAATTATGAGATGATATTTTCACACCTCATGAAGTTTGGCAGACAGTAATAATTCCATTTCATAGAATGCTTTGGGTTGAAAAGGACCTTAAACTGTCAGGTACAGCTCTACACAGTTCTGCTCTTTCTGAACCTATAAAATACTATACTTGCCAAGGGTAACATTTTGCGAAAAATCAGTCCATTACAGATGCGGCCAAGTTTAAATAACGAGAAATTTAAATACACCAAGTCATTTGCACATAAAAGCAATTCAAGAAGGTGCAGGTAGAGATGAAGGCCAACATCTCAGCATGATGAAATCCTGATGTACATTGAAATAAAGTAAACTGTAGCAACCGTATCATTAACCTAATTGTGGCAGCCCTGCTCGTCTGTCCCATAGGACACAACTACATAAGTCTAGAGAAAGAGAACAGAAAATAAATTTGTCAGCACAGAACTTGTACACAAGACAACATTAAAACCAAAGTCTCACAATTCCAGTTGTAAGAATGTTTATCAATACAAAATGTTTGTCTTAAAATACAGAGTGGAGGAAGATCTGCAAAGGCTTTGATGCTCCCTACGCAGGTCAATCATTTATCTGCACTGAGGGTGTGGTTTCCCAAACTATGGCAGAAGGGGTGGGTGGTGCAACCATTCCTTCACTCATCCTGTCTCCCCAGTCCACAGCTTGCCCTAAATCTTAGCTATGGGATACTGGCACATAACTTACCCAGCTGAAAAGCAGAGATTACTTTTTTTCTCCTAACAGCACAGCCACACCACTGTGACTGCTGGTACAAAAAGGGTGGTGGGGCAAATTTACAGCAAGTTTTAGTCTTGCTATAAGCCGACCACGAAACCACATCCTCAGTCCACAAATTACCAAATAATGAAATGCAATAGGAAGTCTGTCCTTTTTCCAGTGCATTAAATTAAGATAGGATTCTTACCAGAGAATCAATTGAAGTGAAACTGTTCCCTAACTTTCTTAAATCACCTTTTTAAGTTTCCAATTCTTGAACTGAGCAAAATGTCCCAGATTTTAACCTATATAGTCAAGACTATAACAGCTTTGCAATCAACAATTTAATGGGCACTGAAGACAGTTTATCAGAAATACAATTTGAAATTATTCACTTTGGCACCTGCGTGAACTATCAAGGTAAGTGATACCATCACTCATCTGCTGCTTAATTATTATCAAGCATCTTGCTGGTGCGACACAACCCAAGGTTACTGTGATTCAGCACAGCTTAAGGAGAGGCAGATGCAGTTTCTCTCTCAGATTCTGACTTTTGCTGGAAGATTAAACTGAATGATGGCTACGTATCAAGATCTTTGTGGCGCTGCTTCCCGGCTAGGTAATAGCAAGCCAGCTAAAAGGCCCTGGCTCCAGAACTTGCCCAGGACCTGTGGATTTCTGCCCCACCATCTGTACTAGGGACTCTGATACAATGGACCTACAAAGCCTTGCAAATCTAAAACCCTACACTGCATTAAGTTAATTCAACATAGATTTTAAAACACATTTGAGAAGCCTCTGTCTTTAAACATATTTCAATGCTGAATTAGTGAGAATTATTTGAAACAGTTGTCTATAAAGCAATACAGGTATTCTCCCAGAACGATTAGTGAAACATTTAATCTGACTACAACAAAACTCACAGAAACTGAAGCCAGTGAAACTGGCAAATGTAGAAGGAAAACAAAGTCATATGGCATACGAAGCAAAGTAGCTTTACAAATTTCATTTCCTTTTAAAAACAAGCAAATTGGGACCATCCTATTTGAACATGTATTTAAAAATACTCTTTTAACATCACACAATTTCCATTTGTCACACAGGAATCTTTTTCCAAGAGGGAAATAAACAGCACACAATACTTAAAAACAGAAATAAGATTGCTGCCTTGCCCCTGAGGTGCTAATGTTCTTAGCATTAAAAAAAAAAAAAGTTTCTGGTGCAAGAAGGAGACGCACAAAGGTGCAAAAGTGCCTTTTTCTTTCCAGAGCAGTGAAAACAATAGCTTGTCTCTTTTCTAGGATTCTTTATATAGTTAATTCATATATCCTGTAATCAAAACCTGTGTCTAAAATGGCAGTGTTTATGCATACGTTAATAGATTCAGTGCTCTGACCTCGTCAAAACGCTGAACATAGGCAGAAGAGAGAAAGGCCTGAAACGGGCTTTCTTCTGCTACCCTCAAACCTAGTTACATCGCCTGTAGCAACAGCAGAATTATTCTCTGTCTAACCTTTAGGAGACCTCATAAGAAGAGGCTTTAAATATCTCATTTGTCACTGAGACAATTTAAGCGATGTTGGTTTGAAGTATGGCTTTTCACACCACAGTTTTGCTTCCGATTTTTAAAGTTTAAAACTCAAAGGTTCCACAGTCCAGTTCAAGGTTTTGCAGTTTCCAAAACTAAACTTTAGTCTCTATGAGAAATGACATAACGTTATCTGCCTAGTCCTAAATCAAGTTAGCTTTTTGCACTAACACACCATGTATTATTAAATACGCTTGTTATTTAGGTGCCTGTGAAGCTACAACTTAACATCACTATAGTTTTGCACTCTACAACAAAATTAGACATTTGAAGCATTTATTCATAGGTAGGGTAAGGAACTGGTTCTTTAAGCAAAAATTGCTTTAAATTTATAAATACAAATAGTGCTTATGTTTTTTTCATTCATGCTTGAACAGATTACAAACTGAATACAATGAAGTTACGTTTAAGCACCCCACACAGACAAGAGGGATAAAAGAAAAGTTTGCTGGTATCTACTATACTTAGTTCCAAGACACTATAAGTTACTTTTTCACTGTTCAGTGTTCCCTAACTCTGCATTAGTTTTAAGGCTATATATACAAATATGTATATCTCAAAGTTAGGGAAAGACAAATATAGCAAAATGCATTGTACTACATTTTCCTATCAAAAAGTAATTATACACCAAGTTTTTATTCTGTTTAACTGCAGTTAAATGTTACAATCTACTTGTTTTACTGATTTTCCTTCTGGGGAATCTGCCTACTAAATGAGTAAACTACATATTAAATACAATATTCTCAACCAAAAAGACAATACAAGGTGCACAAAACAGCAGTTTTGCAAACACGACTGACTTGAAAACTTAATTTTTGTATACTTAATGGGAGAAAGCTAAGCTTAAATCAAATTAGTTGATTATCTTATAAAATTTTAAATTAGAATTTTAAACAACGAACAGTTAAATACTGTCAACATGCTATATCTCAAATCACAAGTACGGTTTAACCACTAGTCTCTCATTCTAAGTAAGTGGGTCAATTAAAAACACACACCATAAAATGCTAAAGATTGTCAGGCTTTGACAAATGTATTTTTATCAAACAGTAGGCAAATTCAAACCAATGCACATCTTCAGTGGGGAGAAAAAAAAACCAACACAAAAAGCCTGAAAAAACCCACACTTGTAAAACACAGGGTAACAATAATCCCACATATTCCTCTAGCATATGGCTATGTCTTGGGCAATAGTCAAAATCCTTCCCATTTTAAAAATGGGCTACCAATTAATAAAAATATTCTTCCACAAGTAAAATATCATTTACAATGGCACTGACATTTCAAAAGGCAGGAAAAAAGGAATTACACATTTATGGATAAATTTCTTGTTTGTTAAATCAAGCTTTATTGATAAAATGGAATTCAAAGTATTTTACTCGGAACAGCAGCAGACCCAGCCGATCAGGATTGTAAAAATGCTGCAAACTCCTACTGTATGTAGAAAGCTGCATGTTCGTGCTCAGTGATTAGCAGTTTCAGGTAAGGGTTAATGAAGAGATGCAAAGAATCAAGGCATTCTAATCCCAAGGTTCGTACGCGTACGAACACGATACTATTAATAGGGCATGATTTAACTCCCACTGAAGTCAAAATCACAACTCCCTTTAACTCAATGTGAGAGCGGGAGTGCGTCCAAGAAAACAAGATACGTTTGTTGAAGAACATGCACTGCTCTTAATTATTTTTCCATTGCCAAGCCAATTCACACTCTGTAACATCCGGTAAGCTGCCCACAAGTTCAGCTTTCATATAGAACAAGAAGTTATCTTTAGTTTTGTGCACCTCTTGAGCACCTAGCTGGCTAGGCTGCTGCTCCTTGCAGTCCAAAACCACAACAGGAATTTTAAGGGGTAGATATTGTTGCATCACACAAGCCAAACATTTCTTCTAACTTTTATAGTAATTTAAAGCAGTTCATAATTAAATATGAGCATTTTGTACAAAGACAATTGCACTTTACAAAAACAAAATCATACAACATAAATTGCTGGAGTCTGATTTATGTTTATTCACAACATGAATTATGGTTCGAAATCACGTTTACAGAAGTCTGTTTTACAAAAAAAAAATATCAGTTCCTGGGCTAGATGTCGTACTGCTGTAGTCACTCTCACCAACACATCATATTCCCTTCTTTAATTAAGGTTGAGGATGGATGTTAAGAAGGGTCATTGAGGCTGGGCTGCACTTCCATTTGAAGGATGAAACGTGAACTCCACAGCTAGATGAGCAGTTTTACCACATATCATCAGTTGAGGCAGAATCCTTAAAGAAAAAAGAAGGAACCCTTTAAAGTCTGGAGGGCCCACAGTTACAGCAGTTTCTGGATAATCCAGACTGAAAAGGGTAGACTTAAATGGTTTTAGGTGTCTGTTTTCTCTCCCCCTTTAGAAATAGCATTTAAAAATACCTAAAATCCACATATCCTTAACTAATAAAGCATTAAATACCAAGATATTTCAAAATCTGACCAAGTGTTTTATAATATGCATATCACTCCTCAAAATAATATCCTAGGAAGATTATTCAAGAGCATTCCAACAGTAATTAGAAGCAGTCCGATATGGATACACTTATTACACAGGTGTTGTGAGAGCAGGATGTGCCTCTTTTCATTTGTTGTTATCCTTACCATCTTCTGTGTTCTCAACCCTCCCTCACTGCACGGGAAGATGCACTCATCAACTGACACCTTGTTATAATTCAGATCAATTTAAACACTTATAATTTAAGGTTAGCAAAGTATAGTTTGGGCAAACTTTGGGAACCCCAAATTTTCGATGGTAATTAAACCACAAGGAGAAATAAAAGTATATACAAAAGAATATGAACCATAGACATGCTGTGCTCTAAATCACAACTGTTTGGCCACACTACATGATACGACAACTATGCATCCAATATTTGAGTACCCCTAAAATTTACCGACTTAGGTTCATTAGCAATAGACAATTTTGTGCAACTACCACATCCCCAAAAATGTTTAACTGATTCCTGTTCAACTTTTAAAAAAATAAAACCTAGTACAAATTGCATATATGATTCTAGTAAATGTTGTTTTAAACCATTTGTTTCTGTGTATTGGTTGCCTCGTTTTGTCTTCCTTAGGCTGTTCTACATTCAGCTTTCTCTTAACTGCGTCCTCAGGTGGATACATATGTTGACATGACAAGGAGGTGGGACCACAGTTGCGCAGCTGAAGCAACAGCTGAGCTTGTAGCACAGGCATCAGAGCAAATCACTTCTTGTTTCAACATTACCTGCTACCTTCTCTTAAGTAATTAAGGGTCACGATGGGCTTTAACATGCTTGTGCTTCCACAGCTGCATTCCTTATTGTTACTAGAACTGTAGGAAGCACAGATATGACTCCTCTTTAAGAAGGACTGCCTTACTGATTCCCTTAAGAGAAAAGAGGCTAATTAAGTCCCTAGCAATGACATATGACAATTTCTTAGCACTAAAGTTCTGCACCCTTCATTCAAACTTGCACACAGAATTCATTACAAACCATACAGAAAACAGTTGGCACGGAGGTGTAGTAAAAAAACTAAATCCCAAATCACTAAAATTACCCTTTGCAAAAGTACCACCTCCAGTTTTTCCTCCAAGACCAGAAGCAGCAAGGGAGAGCAATTATATGAAAGACCAAAATGGTTGTGTTTGTTTCAAGCACACAGAGGAAGAATAAAAGCAGTAGTGAGTAAAAAGGCAGGAGCTGCATGCCAGCTATTCAGTATGCAAATGTCTGTATCCAAGTTGCCAACATCACCACAAAAAGAAGTTTGTGTACTGCACATTTGTAGAACAGTAACATACTATAGCACTTATTTTGAAGGTAAAGCATCCTCTTTCACCAGTATTCAGATCTAATGAGAACTGCCAAATAAACTGTAGCACCCAACTGCAAAGCCAATGCACAGTTCTTTATGTCTGGATGCATTTAACTTCTGCGTCAGGTCTAAGCATGTCAGCCGACAGATAAAGGATCAATTTAACTGCTTCATGAAGCACAGCACTTTTGGTGACTGAACACTCCTTTCAGTGATCTAACTGTAACTGGGATCACTGCTAGTATTTTAGAGCTTTGGGGGTTTTTTCCCCACTGACAATGGATTCATGCCACACGGATCAGTGACATAAAAAAATCAAACTGTGTTCGCTGTAAGATGCTCCATGCTTACAAGTGCTTACACAATCGTTTGGAAAATTAATATATATTTAAAGCTGATAGTTACAAATCTGTTTAACCTACAAGTACAGCCTTTTCCTTCTTGATATTTGGGGGAAAATGTCCCCATTAGAGGGGAAAAAAAATATACATGACTCTCCACCACTGGGCAGGAAAGCATTTGGAAATCCGGGCAGGATTCAAATAATGAAATCAATCATACCTGAGATTTGAGACTATGATCAGCAGAAGGCAGCAGAAAACAACTACAAAGCATAGTGCAAAGAGCACAGCATTGCTATGAGTATTTTGGGGAACGGACCTTTCAATAAGAACCAACAATATGTTTCTTTACAGAAGAGATGAAATAATTGGAGTGGGGGGAAAGATAATGAAAGAGAAAGGATACTTACAGTATCATCATTCCTGTAGGGGTTCAGTCTGTTATAAACGGCCTCAATCACACTCCGTCTAGAGAAAGAAAAAAACAAAACGTAAGAGTTTAAGGTTGGGCCTTCTTTTTTTTCCTTAAAAAAAATCAAATTCCCTAAGTACAATTTTAATTTAAAAAGCAAACACTATAACTTTTAAAATTTACAGAATCAAGTTTACCACAAGTTAGCACTAAGCGTCATTAAACACTGAACACAGCTACTGTAACCTTTAAAACCTTTAGTTTCAAGAAAAACAAGGCAGGCTGAATATCATGAAGAGCACAATCTGACATTCAATGAGGCTGCGATGCAGTTCAGTTTGGTGATTTGTCTTGACTTTGAAAAAGGGCATCAGAAAACTCAATGGACGATGAATACCCTGGTCATTTGTGTCTGACGAACACAGGAGTAATATTTCATGTATTACAGCACTTTAATAGGGGAATAGTGTTTTTATATTTTCTGGATGCACAAAAATTGCATTCTGAAGTACATTTTTGTTCATATTACATGCTGACATGTACTTCCATGTGCAAACCTGGAAAAATTACTCCTGAAGCAATACTCTTTTACAATAATATGTCCCATTCTTTCCTGCACATTTCTAAAAAAATACCTTAACTGCAAATAGCAGTTCTACATCTTCAGAGTGAGTAGAATTTTGTTTAATAAAAAATATTAAGAAATTAATTCAAGCATCTTGACAGTTTCTTCCTTTAAAATAAAATTTGCTCAGCATATTAAAGACAGCTCACAATAAACTTTCATCTCTGGGATTCTTGGCTTTTTTAATACTGATAGAAAATACAAAGTATTAGTAGAAGAACTGCAAACAACATGGAAATGAGCAACTTGAGGTGGGTTTTGTTGTTGGTTTTGGTTGGTTGGTTGGTTTTTGACACACAAGGTGAAAGGTTTTCTTGTAAAATGATAATCAAAATAGACATGCTGAGGGAAGAGGAAGCCTCTGCCTTATGCAGTATATAAGGAAACAATCTAGAGGGGGAGCAGGAAGAAAAGAGGGGAGTAAAAGACAGGAATTATAGATTAGACTTTAAAAGCAACTTTCTTCCAGATCCACTTTCTGCAGAACCAAATATGATGAAGCAGCAGAGTACAACTGCGATACAAAATAAACTTCAAAGAACAACCTTTTAACTGATCACAAATGCATTCAGAGCAATCACAGAGAGAAGCATTAGAAGAAAAAAAGGCAGCTGATAGGCTTTATGATCATTCTGTAAGCCCAGGAACCACCATGCAGCAGTATAAACATCACAGTGAATCTAATGAACAATTACAGGGCATTGAAAAGAATCTACGTTTAAAGCAATATTGCACACATGAACTGGAAAGCTTCCTTATCTTTCAAGAAATAAATATCTCTGGTCTAAATAAAGGCAGGTTTCTTGAAAAGCATTATTTTTCTTCTAAGCTGGCAGTAGAGCTTTGAGTTATGCCAATATCCAATTAAATCCAGGCTTCTATCAATTCCTATTCACACTAACATCACTAGGACAAAATCCCAGGGAAGTTAGTCTCCTCAGTGACTTCAGTGCTTCCTCACAACCTTGATGCTATTGCTAGCCAAAGGAAATCGAGAAAACTCAATTTGAATTCCATATTCCATAAGCGGCAGACTCATCAATACTTCAAGACTATGGCAACACATCCTAAATAGATGCTATTATATATACACAAATGCCACCTTTTCCTTTCCAAGTCAAACAGTTCATACAATAAGTATTTTGTTTTGCAGAAGTCATCATTACAGTTCAGCCATTTATTCAATTCTGTACTTAAGTGCCTTCATATTTTGGCATGACAATACAAAAATCACACTCTGAAGGGTTAAAAATATAGTCTGTGCCATACGTACTCCATCTGTTTTAACACAGTACAGGTTCATGAACAATCTTTTGAATGAAAAGGTACTTGGCTTGGTGTGCAAATGAGCTAAGTGCATTGCTTCCTTAATTACTGAACACAAATTTGAGAAGCCACAGAGCATCAACAGTGAACTCTTCAAGGACAAAGCTAGCCTACATAAAGCTGTGAATTTAGCTTCCCATTTTTCTTTCTTGATATACTTCTATACAGTTTTCAGATTTGTCACAAGCAGAGATACAAAAGCAAACTTTTAAGCAATTACAACATTGCCTTAGCTACAGACCAGAAAAGAAAGCTGTCAAGCGAAACATCGTAAACATATTACTTCTTGTTGAAGTGTAGAACTACATACCCAAATAACTGCTAAAGTCAGTGCATTATTTCTGCATCTTCAGATGCAACCTCCCACCCAGAAACCCCTTAATTTAAAAAAACAGACACATTCAGGCCACCCTTAAAAACTCTGTCCTCCTCAAGCTACAGTTTGACATTTAATTCTAGCAGTGATTCACAGTTAACTTTGTTCTCATGCTTGCCTTCTCATTCTGAAAAACTGAGTAATAAAAATCAGAGAACAGATCATCACCTTTTGTCCTGTACCCTTCTTCCCTCCCCCCACTTTTAAGAGTGGCCTTACAGTTACAGTTCCAATTTAAATAAAAAAACACATTTACATGGATGTGCACTCACTTGCTTGCCAATTCACCCCCCGGCGGGAGGTTTGGGATGCTCTCAGCTGCTAACGTACGCATCACGTGGACTAAGTCTGGGACTCCTTCACCCTGCTTCTTTATGATCTCTGGGAATCAGAAGTACTTTTTTTGTAAGTGCAGTCCAAATTTAACTTTCAAAGATTGAAACACTCACTTTTATAAAAAGGCATATTTCTGTTAATATATACAAGAAAAAAAGATGACAGACCATATTCAACATGGGAAATGTTCACTTCAGTTCCATAAGAAAATGAACGTGTAACATATTTGACAACGATACACTCCTAACTTAACATGCACACTTGGTTTAGAAATACAGAGCTACTTAATAGAAGTAGGAAGCATTTATTTATTGGCTTTCCTGCTATGTCGTAGGTATCATAGATATAGTATCTTCCCAACAAAATGCCCTGGGCATGAGGTAGATATTAACATCAGTTTTATCACTGCAACAGAAGATTAAAGATTATTGCCATTGTAGAAAGCATATTTTCCAGAAACAAAAGTTTAGACATATTAAAAACAATCCCATGGCTGTATGTATATAAGCAAATATTTGTACCTCACTGAATTACAGCAACATGTAAATTTTAAGAACTATTATGCACAAATTAAAAGCCAGGGACACCACATCTAAGATCATTCTATCCTCAATTCAGGGGATATGTGAACACTGGGCAGTTACTTGAAGCTGACCCACTCCAACTTCAGGGTGAAGATAATCTGCACTGTAGCCACAGTTGCATTTATATTTATTTATAATTCTTTAACTTTATCCTCAGTTTGGGGTGGGGGTTTTGGGGTTTTTTTTTCTGTTTGCTTGTTTGTTTGGTTGGTTTTCCCCCAAGTTGGAAGCGCACAATTTTATTTGAACTCAGAGATTTCAGACCATACCACCCCAGAAGAATCACACTTTAAATAGGGATTCTTATGAAATTTAATGAACCAGCACATTTTTTTAAATGCATCTCATCAGTTTCTCTGCAAACATGAGCTCATAAAAACTGTGAGAGATACAAATTAGTAAGACTTGGTGCTGTTGACCTTCCAGTGAATACTACAGCACACATACAATAATGTGTACATATGTGAAAATATACACACAAGCACACTATTCTTCACATGGTAAAGCATTTACACAGCTTGAAGCATAGTTGGAATTCATCAGTACCACTTTGAAAATTTCTCCAGCATTTAGATTTTGCCCTAAATGATCATTCCAGAAGAGCATACCACGTTTTCATTTTACAATTAGTGAGATAAGGCATACTAAAAGCTTTTAAAACCAGTATGTATCCAGTCCTTTTTAGTTAAAAATTAAAACCAAAAACTGTGAATCACTTTTTGTGCATGTAAGTTTTTCAGGGCTGTGTGTGTTTACAAAAGAAATCAGGTCTTTTCTACAGTCAGGCTGTGTAAATTATTTGCAAGGTACAGCGGAAATACTGTCTAGTCCTCAACTATTGTCAAACTTTGCAGCACAAAGCTTTAAACTGTTTACTTCAAGACCTACATTTTAAATACATGACACCACACACCATAGACACCTCAAAAACTTGCCACTTCCTCTATCTATAGCCAAAATTCATTTTACCATCTAGTATTTAATAAATAAATAAGCTAATACTCTTAAATCTGAATAAGAAGCAAAGATCTCAGATTTGGTTTGCCAAGTTCCTTTATTGTGCAATTTTGAACATCTAGTATATTCTACATTGTGCTAGTGCTAAAGTTCTGCTGTACAAAAATAAGGAATTTATAGTTTACCTATACTACACAGTTTCACAACCTGTAACTGCAGTACATTTAACATACAGTCTCCACTAAATGAATACATTTATATTTTGATAAAACTATAGATACAGACTGAATGAACACTGAAGACACAACAAATGGAGTCGGTCTGCTAGCTGTGTTTAATTTATTTGAATTATCTTCTTTCAATACATCTCACAACCCTCCCCCCAACCTTTAATTTACTTTTAAACCTTCAACACATTGTCATGGCACCAAGTACTGGAAAAATGTACTAAACAACCCTAAAATAAAGGATCCAAAACATATCTGCTTATTTTATATTCTGAATGGGTATTTTACACAACGTTTAAGAAAAAAGCCAGAGCTTTGATTTTGTGAAAATATGAGAAGGAACATATAACAGCTAACTTCAAATTATTTGTCTCTATATAGGTATAAATATTGCAAGGATTATCTATTATGGAATGTTTTTATGTAAAAAACTGAGAACAGAAAAAAAGACAAACTTCTTTTTAGAGTCAACACATCAATAACACATTAGTGCAAATAACAGCAACACATTTTGGAAAGACTGATTACTTCTACCATGAACTTCACATGATATTTTAGGAGTAAAACTGATTTATTGCAAGTAATGGCACAACAATGCTTCTCCACACTTGCTTTTTCATCCATTATTATTTATTGTAGCTACAAATCCAGACCACAAAGACATCAAAATTAGTAAAAAGGAGAGTCCTAGGTGGCACGGTAGGTAGTAAACTTTCTACGTTTTAAAAATCTGAATTGCCTCCCCTTATTCAAGATGGCCATCATTACTAAGCTCTATTCAGTCTTAAAAGTTTGTAATGCTTCTTAACAGTATAAAGGTATATTCTATGTTGAGGGAATAAAAGTACCACTCGAAAAAAATGCACATTAGTAAATGCTGAATTGCATTAATTCTTGGACTATGACGAGTACTGAAGTGCATAAAGATATATAATATGCATTTTCACCAAGTTTGCGTTTTAATGATTTTTACCTTTAAATTGATACTACAGATTAGTAAGATAATTCTAAAATTTCTTTTTACATTTTCTAGTTCCTTCAGCTGAAGATTAGGCTTTTAAAGTTAAAAAACTGCTATTCTTAAAGTATCCTAGGACAACAGCAAGATTATTCACTGTAGTGTTGAAAGTTTATGCTGCTGTTGCAGTCCTACCTTATTTGGCACTGATGCAAATCCATTTACACCAGGAAACAATTTAACTGCACAAGAATTACTAAGTTATATTTAACAAAGATAATCGATTCCTGTTCTTGAAGTTCTGCTTTAGTTCAGTCTCTCAACTTCCCTTCTGAGCAAGACCTAAAAGGCCAAATTCTGCACACAGCTGATGCAGATCACAACTGGGCCGAAAAGTGTTTTCTACATATTCATTAATTTAAATAACATCTTTGTGCATCAATAGACAAAAGACTGAGGAAAACTCTAAAAAAGAAGTAAAGACCCTTGAGGAGAAGTACAATGTATTTCCTCAACTGGTTCAGGTTATCATCCCATTAAAGTGCTTTATAACTACATACAGAATCCTTCTGCCTCTATGCAAATATCACACTTCACTCATTCATGACATTTGGTATCTGTGCAAGTGCAAAGCACTGGCAGCCAAATTCACTGTATGTACCATAATCACATGCATTCCAGTGTTTAAGTTCTTCATTTTCAAAATGAAGTATCTGTACATAAACGTCAGCTTTCCTCATCGTCATATTCCTGGATACAGGAAGGCCTGCTGATGATGCAGCCTTAACTCAAACACGTTTTCATGTTCTAGGTCATGGGTTTCTCTGAACTCAGATAAAGTATCTAAAAGACAAAGGCAATACTGGCTCAAATTAGGAAAATCAGCATGCTGCAAATTAATGCATGAATTTACAGCACACTTGTTGCTCACCAGTTCTGTGAGTGGGCACACACAGTAAGCTCTTCATGCCTGCTGCAAAACTGCTCACTGCTTTGAAACAGAGAAAGTCATCTGACTCAATTTATGCAGTGCTACCATGCACCTGGATGTTCCTGCTATGCTGTCAAATAGATTCACACTATTGATTACTGTGCACCAAATTCTATTAGGCAATAAAACACAGACATGTCTGTCTGGAGATTTGTTCAGGGGCAGATGGAGTTTGCCAAGACCTCGGGAATGAGGACTTTGAAAAAAGGTGATACTTTCTGAAGGAGCACTACAGCAAGTGCTGTAAAACTGCACATTAATTTGTCTGAACCCAGAATTCAATCTCTCTGAGAAATTTCTAAGGCTGCACTGTTACCTTTGTGCAAGCGAAGGAGGAAAAACGTCCTCTAACTTACTGATCACTGATGCCATAACTGTGAAGAACTTTGCATGTTGTGTGCATGCTGTGCTATTAAGAATTCTTGGAAGTATATACACATAACTCAGCTTGTAACATGTAGGTCTAGAGGAGTTCATTTCCAAAACACACTTAACCTATGCATGTCTTATGATTCAGAAAAACTCTAAGCTGTGTCTGTTTGTAAATACCAAAAGGCACTATAAATCCATTTTTAGTAATATGCATTTGATTTCAAATATCATTTTTAGTTAAGTGACCCAAAACGCCCAAGACATGCAGTTTCAGTTTAATGTTTCAGTTTAAGAACTCCAGAACTACAAATTTAAAGAAAAATTTTCAAGTTGTTATCAGAGTATGATGAGCTCCCAGCTTTTGTTCATCTTGAATGCTTAAAGATTAACTTTGACAAATTTCCAAAGTACTTTTAAATAACTAAATATGTTAGCAGGTGCTTTCAAGATGACAGTAATCAAGCTGTAACCCTATCATAACTGCATAATAAAATATTATGGCTAGTTCGTACACAGCTATACAGAAAACCAGCACCAAAACTGCCATCTTCACAGACACTTGGCAAGATAATGTGATTATTTCGTTCAACTCCATATAGCTGGAACCAGGATTTACTGGTCAGAAGTTAGCACTGTCAGTGGACTCGTGAAGAACACTGAGCACAAACGGAATTCTCTCTGCCATCTGAATAATTTTCAGGACTACAAGCTGCTTTGCTTTCACAGCAACCTTTTTTCCGGGACATGCAGCAGAACTATACATCTTTTTCAGAGATGTACACTAGATGGCCAATGGCATTTGAAGGTCTAATAAAAAGCCTGCAGGTGTTAAGAGTTTGGATGTTGGAAGGGGAAAGGGCCAGGGGGTCTGTTTATAAATAAAGTTACTTATTTTTTTTTAAATGATCCACCTTCTACTCTGCTTTCCAGGTACTTGTCCAACTCTGCCTCTCTTTTCACCGCCTCTGGTGATACCTTTGGTGCGTTCGGAAAACAGATCAATATCACACTCATGTTGTCTCGACTTCCCTGGTGGAAGAGAAAAAACAATTTGAGAATGGACACACACCAGACTCAACACACAAAACACTTTACATACAAAAATTTACACATCATGTGGTGTTAGAAGACAACTTTTACTACTATGCATCAATATTATCATTAGCCTTAACCTCCTCCATGCCCTTACAAAACTCCACAAGTCTGCCTGTTCATTCACACAGTCTTTGAAGTCATGCTATTCTTCTCCCTTCTCTGGTCTGAAGACTACTTGGAGCCAACTAACTAATGAGTGATTTTGAGAGAATCTACTAAAAGACCAGCTGGAATGGACCCAGACCTTTACAAAAGCATTCTTTGAAATGGAAACATTTAAAACTCCAACTAAGCAGAACTCCAATACTTGAATATATTCAAATACAAACACATTCTTCTTATGAATACTAACTGTTTAGTTTATTTTCAATATCCCTGTGCTGTGGTCTACAAACATAAGTCCATAGGATTAACTTTTAACACCAATTAAATCCACTGAAGTCAGTAAAATCAAAAGCAAGACAGTGTTTAAAACAAGAGAATATGGGTATATGTGGAGGTGTTGACAGTGGCTGCTGCAAAGCTTGCAGATCCACAAACCACCATTCTTCCTTCCCTGGTATTTGTTTTCAAGATGATCAGACCAAAATTGTAAATGAAAACATACACGTTACCCATCTGCTCAAGTACTAAAAAGCAATTACTTTTTTCCAAAAGAGAAACAGTGATCTTGTAGCAACCACGTAGCAAGAGCAGAGATGCTGTCTTGTCTTTTGTATCAAAAACATTGGCTTTTTGACATTATGACCTATAGCTTGCCTTTGAAAAATTGTCAAGCTATGAAACTGAGTGTTTCAAAACTCTTCCGAAACTGTACAACTCATTCATATAAAGTAAATGTAATTGTACACAAAATCACACAGATCTGTTAAACAAAACAGTTCCATCTTCTACTTGAGCTCGTTTCAGAGCTGTATCGCACAACATTGAATAAGAAATACAGCAATTAAACCAGCATAAAAACTAGCTTAGGAAGTCAGATCTTCATATAGCAAAGAAGAAATTTTAAACTGCAAAATATGAAGTCAAGATTCAATCATCCTGCATTTACTTCAGTGCAATTATGACAGTACGTTACGACTATATGCCCAGGAAAGGAGGGGAAGAGTAGAAAGTGAAAAAGTATTCTCTAGCCTGATTAAGCCTTAAGAGTTAAGGTTTTGTAAGGTATGTTGTGCAATAGAAAAGGCCAGTTATTGTCCCCGGCTTGCTCATAAATTCCCCATCAGCTTCTAGTTTCTCAGTGATGACAACATCTCTGTACATGATTCTAACTCTTCACAAACCAAAACCACCCAGAAAGCCATACTGTTTCTGCTGTGTGTTCATTCCCCCCTCTATCACCATTTTTGCAGGAATCACGGTAATTACTGTCAAAGTCATGTTAACATAACCTATTGCATACTTGTGGAACAGAACCAAAACTTATTCTAAACTTGTTCATGAACTTCTAATAGTGAAAACACAGTGAACTACTTCTCTCAAGTCTGGCTACCTTGTACAAGCAGGTGTCAACTATCTCATTGCAAACTTTCTCAAGGTCATCAGTGACTTCAAGCCTGGATCTTACAAAGTCACATAGCTCTTCATTTCCCATAACATCCCAGATACCGTCGCACGCCAGTATGATGAACTGATCATCTTCTTCTGACCTCTCGATTTCATAAACTTCAGGCTCTGGTGAAACCAGCTGTTCTGTGGGACCCTTCCCATGGACACATTTGTAATCAAAGTCCCCAAGTGCCCTTGAAACAGCAAGAGAGCCATTCACACGCTGAATCATTACAGAGCCACCTGCATTCTGTATACGCTCCTTCTCCAGTGGATTACTTGGTTTGTGATCCTGTGTGAAGAAGTGAACCTTCCTGTTCCTACAAAGTAAACCTCTTGAGTCTCCACAGTTGATGAAGTATGTGTGTTGGGGAGAAATCATGACACCCACAGCTGTTGACCCACTTCTGTCTGCGCCATGTTTCTTCTCGGAGATGACTCTCATGTGCTCATCGATTTGCAGAAAACCTGTTCTGATGCCGCTCTTTACACTTTCCACAGATGGTGGCCCATCTGGCCCTTTAAAATCCTGGTTGCTCGTGATGTGATCTAATAAATGCTCACAGCAGTACTTGGCAACCTGTGATCCAGCGTGCCCATCATATACAGCAAAAAATGACCATCCATCTAGTCCGTTTGGCAAACCAATCACAGCCGTGTGCGCATCCTCCATTTCGACTCGCCAGCCTTGCATACTACTCAGACCGTAACGAAGCCCGTTCCCTTGCCCCTGGGCATTATGCTTTTCCATCTTTGGCTTGTCTAAAAACGCTCCCATGATGACACTCCTTCAGTTCTAAAAAAGAAAAAAAAGTATTATTAAGATATTTCTTAAGCACCCCTTGCTGCAACATCCAATTGGAAACAAATAATAGCCCAAATAATGTTAAGGTGACAAAACCACAGATATAAAGCTGCTTTTTATGTGTGCCTCCCAAGTCAAATTTGCATTGCTTTCATCTAATTTCTACAAGGACATTGCTAGTAGTTGAACTGCACTTTTCAGATTTTTATAATTATTTTCAGCTGTTTTACTTGGATAGCTTCTATTCCACTATCATTCATGGTTTTGACAAAAGCCTCTAGTATAAGTATAAAATCATTCTGAAAGAGGACTTGAATAACTGGCACATGTGAAGATTTATGTTCCCTATAATTACTGAGCCAACAAGACAGTTCAATGTTGCCATCACACAGGCATTCCCTAGATCCCTACCTGCTGGACACAGAGTCCTGCTCACACTCTGCTTTTCCAATAGTGATGGGAAACAAAAGCAAACTGATGAGGTTTTCTTTTGGGTGAGGTGGTTCAGGGCCTTTTGTTTGGTTGGTGGTTTGCTTTGTTCTGGTTTTAAATAGATAAAAGTGATCCGAACAAGATGATGCCAGAGTCTGCATAAAGAAAGAGGCAACACTGGATTACCAGGAGCCAGACTCGGAAGGAGCAATGCAGCTGTCCCTTTAGGCAGCAGCAAGCCATTAGTTTGGCTCAGCCATCTTGTGAAAGCTCATGCTTAGATTTTCAGTTAAATTACGCAGCAAGCTTCTCAGATATATGTGCTGCAGATTTACTTAAAACCTTAATGTATTCATGCTTCACTGAAAGATAATTCCCCCTGACAAGTCTAAGGAAATCTGTTTGGAAATAAAATCACCAGCATTGTAAATCCCTGCTTCCTTATTCAAGCCAGACCAATACACCACACACCCTATCCTCCTCCACCTCCCATCACTAGGATGTGATGCAGCAAACATTCATGCTTAAAAGAATATGAATTATATTTGCAGGCAGCGTAAACTGACTAGTTTATCTTCATAGCTTTCACACCCTAACCACTCAAACCCACCCTTCTAATCCACATCAGTTTATTTGTGCATTCATTATTTAAAAAAAATCATATAAAATAGGTCACACATTTTATACATGTGCAAATTCTGCCCTGGGAAGCATAGAAGAGCGTGCAAATCCCTGTTATACAATGCAAGGTAATGTAACAAGGCTACAAGCTTTTCTATATGAAGACAGTGGACAAAAAATAACGGAGAAGAATCTTTGAAATGGATTTTACTGGAGGTCCCAACTATGCAGCAATACTAGCAGTAGGAGGTTCAGAAGGTTTTAACTTGCTGATGGAATACATTTAATCAGTGTTCTAAGTGATACCATCACTTTTGTGATAATGTGCCTTTATCGCAATACAGCTCCAGCTGTGACATTATTCATCCAACAAAAACTTTCACACTGCCTCCTCCAGCCACAATCAACCTTTCTAAAACTTCTGTATGTGTCAGAATAAACAGTTGAGAAATGTTTATATCTGATCTCACCACAAGAGTGATTCAAAGTTGAGGCGTATGGGCTGGATACACACTCCTTGGCTCACATGCTTTGTTAAAAAACACAGAGGCCACACATCCTTCAGCAGCACAGAGAGATGTCAGCAGTAGGACACCTCTGCTCTTAAGTTCTGTCTCTTCTCAAGCGAACACAAAATACTGATGCCTACGCAAACTGTACCCAGTCAACAAAATACAGTTTACACTGGTCTCGTATCCTAAGCACTGGCATGAGTTTCACGTTACTGCAGTTGCTAGGAAAAAAATACGACTTAAGACTTTTTTATCTTCACATGCAACTCGAGTGAAGTCAGAGGGATCAAAATAATTACAGAATGCTGCCATAAATAAAATGGGGAATTATTTTGCAGAATAACAGACTTTTTAATCATTGCGGAGTTTAAACTAATGCCCAATACTTTCTTTATGGTTGAAGAGATCATAAAACAGAATGTAGATATTCTATTATTTCACCTTAGTTTAGAGCTCAAAAAGCTCAAAACTGCCCCAGCAAATACCACATTTCTGTCAGGTATTTTACATTATTATTGTGCTTAAAAGAAAACAGAAAACCATTAAGAACAGGACACAGTTAAACTGAGGGCAAGCACTGCCAAATTTGCACTAAAAAAGGCAATTTTCCTTCTAATCTCTCACATTATGAGGTACACAATATTGACAGCTGTGCCTTGTAAGCTGCTCGTCCTTCTCAGTAGTTTGTCATCTAAAACACAAAAATCCACATAGGCAGAACTGCTAGTACACTTTGAAAACTAAAAAATCCACTTTTCATTTAAAACCAAGTTGCCTTCTCCCTCCCCAAAAGGTAAACTGAAAGCTGTTGCCATTCTAAATTAAGACATGTAGGTGAGATGTTGGCACATGATCCTTTAACAGTGTGAGCTACCCACCGTAAAGGCAAATTCAATCAGAAGGATAACCTCTACATGGTCACAAAACTTCTGCTTAGGAAATTATCCACAGCCCATAGCATTAAGTGGTCATCTTCTGACAACTGCCATCACAGGCTGCATTTGCCTTTCCTGCAACACTCCAGCTCACCATACTTCCACCAGAACACCAGTCTAAACCCGTCAGAAAGCAGGTCAGGTTGTCAAAACCCTCACTACATCTAAAGGGAAAGCACAGTGTACTTGTGGATACAACAAATATGCTACTCCTCCAGAATTTCAATTCTTGTTCAGAAAAAAAAAAAAAAAAAGTTTCAAGTGATCAATCTGCCTCTTTATGAATCAGAGGTTACCTGCTACTTTTCCCCTCACACCGTTACATGTGGCTAAAACCTGAAGAATTTTAGCACCCTTAGTTAAAAAAAAAATAACACCTTAGCTTTAAAAGAAGGGGACACAGACACACACACAAAAGCTGACATAAGAAAGCCATGACTCCTTCCTACTAAAAATATCTTGTAGGCCTGTTTTTTGAGTCCATATCTACGGAAACATCTTTCACACATCAGTGCCTATCCAAACTCACTAGTATGTTTTTCATTCTTCCGTGAGGTGGTTTGTGCACTCTACTGATTAAGCTGGAATGACACCTTCAGTTAAGCATACAACTCTGTATGCAGATCAGATTAAACTGTGGCCGTGCAAGCATCCAAGTTACAGCATGACTTTGTTATGTAATGACACAACAGAGAAGCCAGACCCAGAACAGTCTGCATGCACAATGTGCCATAAAGCAACAAATTCCAAACATAGTTTAACTCTCATATTTTTTCAGTCACCTTCCCAAACAGAAGCCTCCATCTTATGACCCTTATCCTCCAAATAATTTTACTGCCCTTCCCCTTGCCTTTCCCATCCTAGTCACACGTTTCTGCAAGCACATTAGAAAACTACAGTCTCATGCTGGGAGACAGAACCAGCCCTCTGCTCTGGAAGCCTCAGCTTTCAAGATGCTTGAATGATGCACACATGTACTAAAGGAGACAGACATTCTCCCTGCTCCTATTATAGCCAAAGTAAGAGAAAATGTATTTTGATAATGAAGTTGGAATGGGCCAAGACAGGGGCCACAAAGATGATCAAAGGGTTGGAACACCTCTGCTAAGATGACAGACAGAGTCGGGGTTGTCCAGCCTGGAGAAGAGAAGGCTCTAGGGAGACCTTATAGCAGCCTTCCAGTACCTGAAAGGGCTGCAGGAAATCTGGGGAGGGATGTTTTCCAAGGGCAATTAGTCATGGGACAAGGGGAACAGCTTTAAATTGGACAGGGGAAGATTTAGATTGGACATTAGAAAGAAATTCTTCACAATGACAGTGATGAGGTACTGACACAGGTTGCCCAGGGAGGTCGTGGATGTCCCTTCCATGGAAGCATTCAAAGCCAGGTTAGATGGGGCCTTGGTCTAGTGGGAGGTGTCCCTGCCCATGGCAGGGGGCCGTTGGAACTGGATGGGCTTTAAGGTCCCTTCCAACCCAAATCATACTATGATTCTACAGTTCTATGAAATGTACCCCACTGTTTTTTGCTTAGAGAATGGTGATTCTGAACAGTCCTATAGTAGCAGTGCCCTGTAAAAAGATCAGAGGTGCAGCATCAGAAATTATAACTCCAAAAGATCATCTGGCACCACAACTGCCACAAGTGATTCATCAAGTAAGCTTCAATATTAACCCTAAAATAGAAGGGCTTTCTGCAAAGTTTCTCTGTTTTGCCTCTGAAGAACAGAGAGGTTTCTTAACAAAACTAAAAGTGAAAATGAATCACGCTGCATAAAAACAGATATGCAGAGGATGCATCTAAACCATGGCTTCTGAAACAGTGATTTTGTGGAGGTTAAACTGAAGGTCAGACTCTACAGCAAGTGCATGAAAAGCTCAAGTTGCAGTTTGCAGACAGAAAAGCAAGAATACTGTACATGGCCTAGAAAAATCAACACAAGTAATAAGATCTTGGATAAAACACGAGTGCCAAAATTCAAAAGGCTGCAGTGTTAGAAACAAAACTGAAATAACGAATGGAGCATGCCAAAGAGTCAGTAGCTAAACTCCTTGAAAATAGATGCAACTGGAGAACAGAGCGGCAAAGAAATGGAGGGTAATTAGTATACTGGGCCATGGACTACCATGGACAACCACAGATATACCACTGGAATGCATGAAATCTCTTTGCCCCTTCATTTGTCCCTCAAATTGTGCTATCCAGACAGTAGAACTACATTGTCTTCTGATACACAAAAAATAAATTTTGCTGTTTTGCTACTTGCTCATTTATTTGCTTGAAGACTGAATGAACTGCCCCCTTCTGACACTTATACTTTAACAACATGTAATTTAATAATCCTTTTTAAACAATGTTTGAGTTGTATTCTTTTACTAGGATAAGCTACTTATATAAACCACACCGAAGTCATAGGCACTTGTTCAAACTAAGCTGAGAAATACCCACATACTCCAATTTCCTGGAACAATTCTCTAGTGACACTACGCGCTGTGCGCTCTAATGAGCACCATAAGGAAGGATTACAACCTTTACTTCAACTACAGGACCCAGAGCAAGTCACTGAATTATACAGACTGCTACTGAATAGAAAAAGGGTATTTAATCACTTCAATCTGATCCGTGGTACTTTTGCCCCTGCCTTAAGCAGGCTGGATGCAGTAATCAGTCAGCATGAAATCATGCAAATGTGGAAATTTTTTCAGAAGGTAGTGCCTGTTGAACGAAAAACTGGATGCTCCAAATCAATTAATGTTAACAAACAACATGTCAGAAATCATCCCAGGGATTGGTAGAATGACTAAAATAAAACAGAACACGCAGATGAGGAGACATAATTACACCACAGTCATGGGCTGAATGAAGTAATGAAAAAGCTTCTTGCCAACAAAACTACTTAAAAACTATTGGAGGCGATACCACTGAGGTCTGGCACTCAAGCTTCAACATCAATAAAGCACTGAAAATTACAGTCGGTGTTCCTGAATTTGTCCTTTCAGACACCAGAATACATAGCCAGCTAGGAGACGTAAATTGTGTATGAAAAAGAAGAAATAAAATATAGAAACAGGGCTATTTTAACACACACGGACTAACACACAATTTCCCCACCAGAATACCTGCTTCTTGGAGATGCAACTGGAGTTTGCATTATATTTCAGTAAGACAACTGCAAATGGAATATAAGAGAAATCACCCAAAGGGGTAAGACAATTTGTAATGATGTTAATATTTTTTTGGTTTAGGACAGACATAGAGGCTATAACACAGGGCAAATAGAACAGGAAAAGGCAGACTGCTGGAAATATTATTTTTAAGAAAGTATAGAGAAATATGAAAGCTGTCAGAAATCGGCCTTCAGACAGGCAAGAACACCCACACAGAGAATCAAGTGAGAGGGCAAAAAAACCCCCAAAGGTAAGAAAGTTATTGACTCTTGTGTGTTCTAGGGGAAGTATGAATTGTTTCAACCTTTCCCAGCTCACCCTCCCTCCCTCTCTCCCTATAATTAATATGCAGCAGTGATTACAATCACAACTTCACATCACAGCAGAAAACACTGAATTACTGCACCCCTGATACAGTTACCTGTGAGCTCTGACCCCGCCACAGCTGGTCCACACGCCATTTCCCTGAGCTGGGTTGGTTTGGATTTTAAATATATCTCCTCTTCCACTTAAAATCCTTTCACCTTGCTCAGAGCTAACAGCCTTTCTGAATGTCTCCCCGCAATAAGCAGCAAAGTACTGGGTTTGCTATGTCAATGCATTTTTCATGTATGTGTACAGCAGGGTAGGTACAATTTAAGAGAGGACTGCTAAAGCCTCCAAAGGTTTTCTGGGACACAGAAGGTAACCATTTCTACGTTAACACCCTCCCTCCAACAACATGCTTAAGCTTTTTTTTTTTAAAACACCTCTTTCTGCTCCTACCTACCCTCCTTGCAGACAACTAAACTTGTTCCAAGGTTAAACTAGGAGCTGCTATTCTTGATATGAATGTATGTTGGATCAGGTTCAAATTCTCTCCAAAGGACATGTATGTAATCTGATTTTTGAAAAAGAAGCCCTGGACACTGAAGATAATTAATCTCTCTAACAAATCATTCCTGCAGAAATTTGAAAGACTGATGTAGTTTGGAGATTTCTTTAAGGAGCTGTTTTCATTTTGCTCTATGTTCAGTTAGTCAAGAAAATAACTTCTTTCCAGAATCGGAGCACTGCTGGGAACAGAAACAAATCACTACATGGATTTTGAGAGGAGATACAACTTGGATCCATAAGTACCAGTCACTCATTAGGATCCTAACACAACTGGCACCCTCAAAATGCAATTAAGGTAATATTTCTTGGCCCAGACAGAATTCTTCCTCTTTCTACAATTCTGTACAAATTAGGGATCGGAAAGCATTAAAAAACCCACTAGGCAGTAATTTCAGAGTATTAGCAGCCCCATCACAATAAAAATTGTGTAGATGACCAAAATGGCATCAACAAGTACTATGAAAATCAGCGAGGTAACTCTGCATAAATTCATATGCTGCAGTCTGAACAGTATGAGAAGGAAAAAGCCAAGGGCCTTGCCTGAAAGCATTAATAAGTGGAAAACACGCCCATGCTAGTGTTTAGTTCAGCACATTTCTGGTTATACTTCATTTTCCAAAGATTCCCTACCTAGAAGTGTTGGAAGATAAACAGAAGACACCCGTTTCACACAGTGCGATTAGGCAACCACTTTGTCAACAGCACACAAACTCCTGCAGACTCAGGCCAAAATTCAAAGCCTCATTGAAACAAGCACTGTAAAAAGGAACTGGAAGACCCAAGGAAGCTGTGGTCTATGTAGTCAGAAGTCAGCAGCAGGACAGGCCTTGTTTCATTTTATATACTAATGAGATGTAGTGAGACTCAAATTTGCTGAAGGATCAAAACAAACAAGTGAAATTAAGAATCCAAACTTAAACTGCTACTGTCAGAGACTACACAGTACTATGCAGCTATTGCAGAACTACACGAAGCAATACATTTCACTCAAGAGAAAATATGGGAGACAAGGAAACAGAAAAAGAAAATACGGAAGAATTGAGTTATACTAAGTCATAAAAGCTGAATTAGTCTTCTCCTCTACGTCTTCTATCAAGAGGGCTCCGTCATTCTCATCTACCATCATAACAGAATATTACCCCACTCCTAGACATTGTGGGCCCAATCAGCAATTCCTACTTGAGTACAAGCCACTGAAAATCCAAAACCTGAACATATCAAATGCTTCAAGTAGTAGCCAAAACCCCCATTCTTTAAATTTCATTTTTTTGATCTCTCATTTACAGCTTGAAGCCTCAGCCTCTTTGTTCACTGACAGTATGATGAACCAAACAATACCTGCCATTAAAAAATAACAAAAGTTGAAGATAACCGAAGGAATGTTTCCCCTAGAGGAAGAATCACACTATTGCACTATTTTTAAAACAGAAAGAAAAAAACAAACAACCAAACAAAAAGCATTTGCTTTTTTATCAAGTTAAGTTAAACTTATTAATAAAAATCAAGACATAATTGGAATCCTGGCCATCCTGCCACTCACTAGAAGAAACTGAAGTTACCAGGTAAAAAGCCTCTAGACAAGCATGACTTACTAGAATGACAGAACTGTTCAGGTTGTTCAAAAGCCACTGGAGCAAGTCAAGCCTTAGCCAATTTGTCTTTGTCAGTGTTTTAGCTGAAGTGTAAAAATAAGCTAGGAAAAAGATACTACATGGAAAATAGTCCCAATGGGATTATTCGCTGAGACTCCAAAAACAAAGGGAAGCATGAATAACAATAACGTTAAAAAACAACAAAACAACAAGTGCATTAATTGAACCATTCCTGAAACACGGTAAAGAAATTACAGTCACATACTGTCTCTCTCATCTGTAGTTGTGAAGTTCAGGAAACTGCCACTTTGTTTTTTGGGTTTTTTTTTTACAGTTAACATAATTTGGCATTGTCACCTCTGGTAACATGTATGAATTCTTATAAAATACCACCATCCTTCTGTCACACTGTTGCATTGATAACCTCACCACAAACATCTTAAAAACTAAGTTAATACAGACCTATATAGAATTGAACACACGGAATGATCACCCTATCTTTAACTTTTTAGGCTTTGTGTCTCCAGTTGCTCACCAAGGTCACCGCTCTTTTTAAAAAACTATTACTTGAAGCTTTCAAACTTCAGGTCTTTCCATTAAGCATCGGCCACTTATTTCTGATTTATTTATGAGTAATTTACCAATATGGAAGAATAAAACCATGAAAAATAAGTTTATACTGATAGTGCCTGGGAGTAAAATAAAAATACACTAGCGAAAACACAGCCACTATGCACACATCCAAGGATTAGAAGGTCCCAAAATTTTCTGTTTAGACAGGTACTCAATATTACGAAATCATTCAAAGTAAGATACATAATTAATTTCCCAGGCCCTTCATTTTACATGAAAATATTTGTGGGGTTCTAATATCAGCAATATTACCACTATTCTGGTGAGGGTACAGGAAAAGCAGCATACAAGGAGGCTTAAAGCTTGATGGTTACACATGAAAATAAACCAGGAAGAAAATAGGAAGTGTTCTGAAGTGCACAGCTGTAACCTGGCTTTGCTTGCAAGGAAATTACATTAGAACTATACCAGAAGCACATTAAGACCTGGAAGTCAAATCCTCAAAGCTTAGGAAAAGCCAGAGTTTGTTCATTTGTGCACACACGGCATCGTTATTTACACAACTATTCTGCCCTCACATCCTCAGCATTCCCACCTCATTAAAAGAACAAGGACAGAGGATAACTGCTACAATAAAGTAGATTTTACCCCAAGACTACACGAAAAGAGAAAAAAAGAAACTAAGGGAAAAGCCCTATTGTTTTAACCTTTTATGCAGACAGTAATTTGCAGGACAGAAGGATCTCCTCTGAGGGTCACAAAGACTACCAAATTCTGTCACTATCAGTGCAGAGCTGAGGGATTTGCCTAAGACGAACAAAGCAGTAAGGTGCTCTCCTGAGTCCAAATTCGAGTTCACTGCAGCTCTAAATGTTCTGGTCATTGGACGAGACATTGTTGAATTCACCTGTTCTTCAAAATACAAGCAGTGCTAATGCCAGCGTTTCCTGCGCTTACAGGGACTCATTCTGGAGCCTCAGAATGGTTCTTCACAGAAAAAAGCAGTACTAGATTTTTAAGAAGGGTCTGTCCAAGTACTTACTATAATTGATTGGAGGAATAAGAAAATTATTTACTGATAGAAACTGGTTCTTTCTTAGAATCACAGAATGCTTTGGGTTCAAAGAGACCTTAAAGATCATCTAGTTCCAACCCCCTTGCCACAGGCAGGGACACCTTCCACTGGATTAGGTTGCTCAAAGCCTCATCTGACCTGGCCTTGAACACCTCATTTCTTCATTAAATGTTCCTACAATTTAATACTAACCATTGATCTGCCCACATTTCCCATATTCTGCACCCCCTTCCAGAGATTGGGCTTTAAGCATACAGCTTAAACTCCAAACACCAAGAGCCTAGGCACAGTTTACAAAGTTCTTGTGGCTACAGCATCTTAAGTAAATAATACAACGGAATTTTATGCACAAGTAGCTATGATATATGGCCAAGAATACAGCTCACCATTCAAATTCCAGATCAAAAGTGCAGTTGGCAGTTAAAATGAATTGTATACATAGAGAGGGAGAGAATATCCTTCCAGTTACAGCTGAGACCCAAACGTGAAAGCACGTTTCATCCTCTAGGTCACAGCCCCGCAAGGCATTTAAGCACAAGGACAACATCAAACATCTGAGTAGTCCCACATAATTCAGTCACATGTGGCCTATCAGCACACTGAAGTGCACTGCTTTATTTAAACTGTAGTTATCAGAACACAAGTCATGTTACACTCGAGTTTCTTGGGTTGTAAACTATTCTCTTAGAAGACTTCAGAGACTTTTACCTATTAAAATATTCTTACCTGAACTGAGAACCAAGATGTTAGCAACATCTAATGTACTTGGCTAATGTACTTTCTCCTCTCTGCATTAACTGCGTTTCTCTATGCTTCAATACTGAAACCTGATTAGCCAGTTGTGTTTTTCCCTTTGCATCATTCTTAGATGCTCTTTTGTTAATACACTGCTGTGAAGCCTACATTCTGAACAGTACAAGCGTACTTCATTGGAACTACCTGTAGATGTTCTGTTGTTCTAGTCACATACAAACATCTTTTTAGAAGAGCTGTTTCATATATTTATAAACACACTCTCATTTCATAGACTTCAGTAGCAAGCCGAAATATCCACTAGTCAATTTTACTGGCATATGAAAACAAAAAAATTAAGATGGACCCCCAAAAAACCAAAACAGACAGTTCAAACACAAACAGAAATTAATTTAAAAAAAAAAAAACAAACCAAAATATTTGACAGACACCTGCAACTTAGTATGCGGGTTCACACAGAGCAGAATTTAGCAGATAGACATACAGAAAACCAGACTTTACAGCAGATAGAAATACAGAAAATCAAACCTTATAGCACTGGTTTAACATCAGTAACACTGAGCCAGATACTACCTCTGTCAGTTGGACTCAATGATCTCAGAGTTCTTTTCCAACCAGATGATTCTATGATTCTATCCAGGAACAAAAATCAGTCTATCCACTCCCATGGTATCCCATTTGCTTTCTTCTCCTACAGTTTCCTCGGTGTAAACATTCTTCCTAGTCTTAAGATTTAAATGATTTACTCCAGCAATATTAATCTCATAAATCTTAAAATGTTCCTTCACAGACAGATAGCAACAGGCGCAACAAAGATGCTACAAGGAGGCAACGCCTTCTCCACTGGGATACACATCACATTGTGGCTCAAACACACAAATCCTTAATGTTTTTATCCACTGGCTAATGGATTGTACATAAAATGCCATCAAACCCACATTTTATGCACATTCCCTGGATCTTCTAAATATCCTAAGAACACCAGCATTTTTTCAGGGATTACACATTATTTACGTGGACTTTACACTTGGCCATTCTTTCAATGAAGACCATTGTAGTTAAGCATATTTCAATTTTACAGAAGATTATTTCTTATCCTAGTATTCTTAACTGCAGTCTGGATCATGCGACTAAAATTACTGAGACCATTGAGAATTAAGAAACAGAAGCAGCATCCAAAAAGAGCCTAATTTTCGAAAGAACAAATGAGACTACAGGTTGCATCATTTAAAACCAGTTACAGGTGACACAATGATGCTTCAAAAAAAGCGAGGCACGATTTATAAGAAAAGAGGAGCAAAAATTACAAAGGGCCACATGCAATGGTAGGAATAAAATGTTGTTTGGCTAAGGTGTAGCTATGCTAAGTTGCTATTGTCTTGACTTCAAACACTCTCACTGTTCAAGTCCTTAAAATGAGTTGCAGGTTTGTCGAGACAAAATGAATGCAGTTACTTCACCGCAGTCCTCGTTCCCAAACTTACTTATTTAATAGCACAACCTGCATTATTCAATTACTTAGTTCCAATGCAGTCCTGCTTAGTCAGTTACCTAAAAAATACTTTCCTAATGTAAAAGACCTGAACATGTAAAAATTAAGTCAATAATAATGTCAATGTTATAGTAAGAAATAGGTTATTGTTAAATGACTTCTATTTAGGTCATCTTCTGAACGCACCTGCTTTATATTCCCTAGTTCCACTAAAACTGAAAAGTGCAATAAGATCTCTTATTGACAGCAGCATTCAAAAACATACCAGTTACATAAGTTTGCAAATTATACCATGCCAGAGTTAACTATCTAAGCATTTTAAGGACAGTTCTTAAAATGCTACCTCAGCAAGAATGAGTCAACTTCACTGCACAAGCTGCACTCCAGATAACACGCAACTAGCTCAATTTCCTAGAGGAAAAGAAACCCCAACTTTCTTGTATTCTGCTTTAATTCAAATGGCGCTAAGTGAGTTCTGCTTGTTTAGACCTGCAAGCTTCACTAGTCACTGGCACTTCCACCTCTCCTCCTTGGTTTCAAAAGAAGTATCCCAAGCACACCTACATGTAGACAGTTAAAAAATACTTGGGAAAACAATCTCTCTCACAGGGGAAGAGATTTACCAGAAAACCACCAAAGGACTAAACCTATAAACCAGAGCTGAGCCTTGTCTGTAGATAAGCGAAACATGGCTATGCCGGAAGAACTGAGAGTACAAACCAGCTCTCTCCAGCACAAGCTACATTTATTAGCAAGTTTTATCAGAGATCTACGTCTGTGAAGAAAACATTAACAACAGGCGCAATGCATCAGCAAGTATTTTACTCTTAGCCCAGTCTCACAGACAAAGGGAGACCCAGAAAAGCCTGGAAGGGAAAGCTTTAGGAGGAGCTGTCCCTAACCCAGTGAAAAATGCTGGTGCACCTATCAAATCTGTTTTCCCTCAACAACTTCCCTTTGAGTGCTACTTCGGCTGGGCAGGCAAAACATAAAACTTCCCTGCCCCGTGTTTTTTTCCCCTCATCGCCTGTCTCTGATGTTATTCATAGAAAATCTATGAATAGTAACAGAAAGGAACTGATCAGAAAAGAAATGCATGTAGGACTTGCACAATTCTTGATGATTTGGCAATCCACACAGGGTCCTGAGAAAGAGCAGCTCTTTTGCTTTAGTTTGACTAGTCAGGCTCAGGAAAGTGCTACACAGGTTCCTAGAATCACAAGAGTTAGAATTTACACTTGAGAAACGGATGCTATTTACTGTGATGTTAAATATCACAATCTAAGAAAAACTTATCACCTACCTTCAAACTTACTGCTCTCAAGACCTAAAACTGTGTTCTGCTTAAAGAAATAAAGATAAAGTATTCCTTTGTATCACATACAGGACCTTAAACTTTAAGGCTTCCACACAGAACATTGGAATGGACAGCATTTTCTCATTTGACAAAAGGTACAAGTCCAAAAAAAATTAGTTCCCCACAAGTCCTATTGTAAACTTGAGTATCAGTTTTGCAACAACAAAACTCTGTCATACATAGGGCAACACTGAAATATTTTAATTGCATTGAATAAATACAAATCCATAATGTACAGATGCCTACAAAATCACCCCTTCTGAAATTAACCTGCATCCAGTTTTAAAGCTGTATCACATCTACCATAACACAAGGGTACGTAACAAAACGGTTAGATGCCTGCTCAGAACCTTTGGCATTTACCATGCAAGCCCAATTACCCAATACATCACTAGGCAACTTTTTAACCAAGAAGAGAGCATCTTCTTCTATCCACTTCTGACAACACGCTATGACAGATCACAGACTGTCCTTCACAACCTTTGCTCATGACGTCGTTTTCAAAGGCAGCAAAATCTCAAACTTTAAATTCCTGAAAGGCGTTTGCAAGGGAAAACCGCCTGCTGTGTGATAATGTCACTATTCGGGGAGTGCTTGATGCCCCGACCCTCACTAGGGTGGGGTGCTTTATAAATAGATGCGTGGTTGTTTTTTTTCTCCCCAGTGCTGTGCCCCAAGCGTTTGGGTGTCGATGGGAAAGGAGGCTGTTTATAGCCATTATTAAATGAACTCTGAATCTGCCGAGAGAAGGGGGGGGAAGGGGGAGCAAAAGGAAGCTGCTGCTACATGTGCCAGGCCCTAAACCCCTCTTCCTCCCCTCCTTTCCCCATGCCCAACCCCAAGGGGCTATGTGCCACCCCCCCAACTTGCAATGCAGGGGCTTCGAAGCCCAGCCACCTTCAGCCCCTGGGAAAGATTGCAGCAAGCCAGGGTTAAATCATGGGGCTGTGGATTTTCGAAGGTGGAGATGCCAGAAAGAGTGCTTTTGAAGGGAGGATTAGGGATGTAGTTTTGAGGCTGCGCAAAAGGAATTCAGTACAAGAAGGACATTGAGCTGCTGGAGCATGTCCACAGCAGAGAAGTGAAGCTGGCAAAAGGGCCGGAGCACAAGTCTTGTGAGCAATGGCTGAAGGAACTGGAGCTGTTTAGGCTGAAGGAGGCTGGTGGCAGACCTACTACCTGAAAGAAGGTTGTAGTGAGGGTATCAGTCTCTTCTCCCAAGTAATGAGCGACAGGACGAAAGGAAACGGCCTCAAACTGCGCCAGGAGAGGATTCGGTTGGATACTGGGAAAAATTTCTGCACTGAAAGGGTTATCAGGCACTGAAAGGGGCTGCGCAGGGAAGGGGTTGAGTCACCACCCCTGGAGATATTTAAAAGACGGGTAGTAAGATGTTCAGGGATCTGGTTTAGTAGTGAACAGATACGGTTAGACTCGATGATCTCAAAGCTCTTTTCCCACCTAGGATTCTATGGATTCTCCTCCCGTCCCAATGGCGCTGCCGCCGTTCCCATTTCCACCCCTCCACCCCGGTACCAGTGGGCGCTACCGGAGGAGGGAACGATCCGTCACCGGCGATACAAGAGAAAGGGACGAACCACCTCAGTCGCCAACCCCCCCCACCCTCCCCTCCCCCGCAGGCTCCGCGGCCCAGGCCCCGCTCCCCCCGCGCTGCTACGCCACTCACCGCGCCGGGCCGCACTCCCGCAGGGCCTGGGGAGGGGAGGAGAGGGGCACCGGGCTGGCTGAGGCCTTGCCTCAGCTCATTCACGGACGGCAACGGCGAGCAGCTCCGTAGCCATCTCGCTGCTCGCCCCCCTCCCTCCACGCTCGTTCTCTCTCGCTCTGAGGCGCCGCGCGTGCAACGGCGCATGCGCACTCCCGCCCTCCCCTTCTGCGGCCGCGGCGGCGTCGTTAAAATTACCCGGATGGTGGGGCTGAGAGGGCCGGAAAGCGGGCATTTGGGAGGTTATGGAGTAATTTCTATAGTCTTTAGCGGTGTAATTTTGAAATTTCTTCTTAGTTTCCAAAGATAATGAGTTACAGTTTTGATACCGTGGCTTATGTGGCCAGCAGGTCCAGGGAAGTCATCCTTTCCCTGTACTCAGCGTTGGTGAGGTCCCACCGTGAATCCTGTGTTGCGTTTTGGACCGCTCAAGAGGGGCATTGAGGGGCTGGAGCGTGTGCAGAGAAGCGGAACAAAGCTGGGGAAGGGTCTGGAGGGTCTATGAGGAACAGCTGAGGGAACTGGGATTGTTTGGGTTAGAGAAGAGGAGGCTGAGAGGAGACGTTATCACTGCAACTGTCTGAGTGAGAGGAGGTTGTAGTGAGGTGGGTGCTGGTCAGTGCTGGCCTCTTCTCCCAAGTGAGGTGTGATAGGAGGAGAGCAAATGGCCACAAGTTGCACCAGGAGAAGTTCAGATTAGATACCAGGAAAAATTTCTTCACCTTAAGGGTTGTCAGGCACTGGAACAGCTGCCCAGGAAAGGGGATGAATCACCATCCCTGGAGGTATTTAAAAGACAGGTTGATGAGGTGCTCAGGGATAGGGTTTAGTAGTTGACAGGTACGGTTAGAATCAATGATCTGAAAGGTCTTTTCCAATCAATGATTCTGTGATGCAGTTCAGATTTTAAAATCTGCATTTTTCCTTCTCAAAACTGCTACACTATGCAAACAAGGTAGAGATTATGCAAAATTGTTCCTGCAGGCATGTGCCATGTGACTTTGACTTCTGCACTGAAACATAAATTTAATTTTTCACCCTCATTTCCCACTTGAATAAACCTCTCCTAACATTTTGAATTATATACAATTGTGAATTTAATTTAGATTCTATTTAGTGTTACCTACAGCTAGGGGTTTTATGTGTGTGGGTTTTTTGAAACAAAAGTGAATGAAAACATGGCCCAGCTTCTTTTGTGATACCCTAGTTTTAAGCTGCAGGAATGTAACAATAGCAGAGTGTTTGCTGCTGTCATTTTCTATTTGTGTGTTTTTCTTGGGAAATTGGATGGAGTCAAATTACTACACTATTTTCTTAAAGTGTAACTTCTGTTTAGTTTGTGAATTCTGTGTGGCCTACTGTACTGACAGTAGTAATAAATATTTACAAGAAATTCAAACATCGCATTTAATTAGGATCAAACAGCTGTGTGTAATGTACAACTCGACTGTGCATATTGTTAGCTGACAAGACTATATCTCCCAGCATACAGCTCTTTTTTTCCCTTTAGCTGTATATCAAGATGGGATACCACTGATTGGAACCTGTAGTCACTGGAGTCACTAGCACCACAGTCAAGGAGTCACTAATGAGAACTATTCCAAAGCTCTTTCAATGCTGCATGATAAACCAAGAATCATTATTTCACTGTGTGGAACAAGAAATTTCTATTTGCATAATAAAGCATATATAAAATGCTGTGCTGTTTCAGAGGATATTTTTAGAGAATGTTATTTTTAGAGGATTTTTTTTCTGCTTCCTGTGTACAGCTTCAGATGGATGGTAGTTGCCAAGAATATTTTTTTAAAATCTGTCTCCAAATAAAAACATTTACCATCTGTGCACACTTGGTTACTGCATGCAGGGGGATGATTTTGTCCAGTGTATTCATTGAAACTGTCAATTTAGAACATTCCACACTTTGAAGCTGTTTCCAATGACGTCATTTCCCATAAAAGAGAATATGGGACTGCAGTTGCTACTGGGATCACATGGCAATTTAACTGTGTATTGGAATTGGTTTCCATTGCAATGACCGTATTCTGTACGAGTCTACTGTAATGTCTGCCTGTTGGTATTGCCTAATGCTTTTAACTCTTCCAGTTTTAATACCAGTTAAACTTATATTATCAGGTATACAATGAGATATTGGAATTTTGTCTGTATATTCTTTAAAGAGGGGGCAAATATTAACTGTTGTGTGGCATGACTCAGATTTCTTGATCCCTAATTGAAAAAGCTGTACTTCTTGCAGTCTCACTTGTAGTTTATTCAAAAGGTGAGGAAAAGCAGAGCCTTTTGGTTTCAGCTTCCCTTACATATTGTCCCTTTTGCTCTTATTGTCTACAATGAATATTTTACATAGATGGGAAATAATGTATTCAAAATTACTCTGCAGTCTAAAAAAGCTGGAGGCTGTGGAGTTTGGGGTTTTTTGGAGTAGGATTCACCTAATAACCCACATCTAAGTATTAGTTGTGTAATCAAGCTGTGGTTCAGGTCTTGCTTCAGTGGAGACAGACAGGCACCTTCTGATGATCATTACTCCCATGCTCCCCTGGGTATCCAAAGCAGGTTTGGCAAGTTGCCTTATGAATGTGCCCTTTTGTCTCCTGTAGTTTCAATGACTACAGAGGAAGCTGAGATGACTACCTAGATGGGACCCTTAATTTTTATATGGCTAAAATTCATTAATTACCTGTGGTGCTTAGAGGTTATCTAATAGAAATCTTTATATTACTGATATGTGTGGCCTCTAATGGTGCAATTTTGAACTTGCCAGAACTTTATACTTGGCTTGTGCAGTACTGATGCCCTGCCCCATCTATCCTCCAGTGGGCTGTTCCTATTTTTGGAATCTAAAAGCCAGCTGGATGAATATGCTGCAGGCTTTACGTCTCCTTGGTGCTATTCCTGCAACACCCTGGTGTGATGACATCTGTAGGTATCTGCTTAGGCAGCTGTGCCATTGGGAACTCTGTAAAATGCCAGGACTGTAGCTATGATTAATAACCACATGATGTTTAAATCATCAGAAGTGCACACCTAGGGTGTATCCTGTGTCCAAACTGAATTTATCTGAAAGATGTCACAAAGGCTTTGGACATTTGAAGAACACAGTACGCTGACGTCCCACATTCCTGAAATGCATCATTTCTGATAATATTTGCTTTCTGCTAGAGTCTTGAAATGCGCTTCGCAAACTGCCACACTTTGGCCCCTCTGAGGCAAGATTTATGCTCACCTGATAGCTTTTTAAAACAACATTTAAACAGTCAGGACATTGGTTAAAAACAAATGCCAATAATTTGTGATCTACAAAATTATTTTCAAAATCATTACAGCATCGCAATGTGATTTTTTTATTCAAGCTGTAAGAGACAGAAAGCAGGTCTCAGTCATGAGTTTTATTTTTCTGGTGAGAATTTGCTGATGGAAGTAACCTGCAATTCAGGAAAATCAGCAAAAGCAAAGTACAGTAAATACCTAATCATCAAGAGAGGAAAAATCCTTTTATGCTGAAAATTAATATGAAGATTTATTTGAGAATATTGTTATTCCTGTCCTGCCATTTTTCTCCTACTTTTTTTTGTATGTGAAATATGGGAAAAGCATGGCACCTCCCAATCTCTACAAAAGTCCAAAACTAACACAAGGTAAGAAGATAGAACTTCAGACTGCTCAGGAAGATAAGTGCACTTTGTCTAGATTTTCAGAGCTTATCTGCAAATCACTTGCATTTCACATGGTTGCTTCTATTGGTAGCAAATGCCACTGAAGACCTGGTTTTCATGTGAAACATAGGAGTTTAAAAAAAAGTTAGTATATTCTACAAGCATTTTAAATAAAATAAAAACGGGGAAAAAAGAGAACCACTTGAATACTGATTTACTGCCCCCTGACCTTAGAATCTCTGCTGCCTCAGGGATCAAAATGGAACACTCTTGCTAGAAAGCCTGTGTGTCCCGAGCTTGTTGTATAAAAAGGGACAGAATAGGCATGTCTGAAGCCTGAAGTAGTGCTGGTGTTGCATTTCAAGGGTACGCTGATTCATTTTGTCCCCTGTGCTCTCTACCAGATTCATGATGGTACGATGTAAATGGTCTCACTGACACCGTTTGTGCTACTCTTCAGCACAGAAACCATGAAACAGCTTGAAGCAACATGAGTAGAAAATGTGAAGTCAATTTGAGGCATTCTAAAGGCTTGGTGGAATTCACACGTGATGGAACAGATAACTTTCTGTGATTGTTTCCAACCTGAAAGCGATCAAAGTTCATCTGTTGATGGTGAAAGCTTCCAATGTTGTTGTGTTCAATTGCTGAAAGCTTAATTTTCTTGACAAGATCTTTTGCTATAACAGAAGCTGTGAAGTCAAGAACAACCAGAATATTTTCTCAGCTAGGCTTTAGCCTGTTCCATTCATTAGATGGTTCTTCTGTTTTAAAAACACGAGGGGTTATGTAAGTTGCTGTTTCCATTTGCTATTAGTCCATGCATGAAGGCCTGTATCCCCACTGCAGTCAGTGACCTCAGCGCTGTAGGATCAAACCCATACTCATTAGCAGGTTGTAAAACCCACATTTAATGGGCTTGCCTACAAATGTCAGTTGTTTAACCTAAAAATTAGCTTAGCAATCACAGCTAAAATTACATGTCAGACTGTTGATGTATAAGAATACTTCATACTGAGTCATCAGGAGTTTTACGATGCTCTTGGAGTTTTATATTTATTCAAGGGAGAGATCCTGAAATTTAATAAAGACTGGAACATCCAGATATGAAGGAGATTAGTTCTGATGAGAGGATAAGATCTATGTTCTGTGAACTCCACTTTTTTGTCATACTAGTCTTTAAATAGAGCGAATTAGTAATATTCTTTGTACAACCAAACACAATTTACTTCTTGCTACATTTGTGCATATAAATCTATTCAATCAGTTGTTTCTTTTAACAAGGCTGTTAGCTGGGACACAACTGAGGAGCTATTTTTTGTGGTGTCAATTAAATAGTTAAACTAAAAGCAGCATGCCAGAATCAAATAACCAAGGTGTGGAGATATCTGAAATCCAAACATTGATTAGTATTTTACAAAATAGGTGTTACATAGTACCAGGGATTCTGGAGAGCCCAGGATTTCAAGGATAATCTTGTTCTGGAGCTGGATTTTGCTATTTATGCCTTTTTTTCTTGACAACATAACTGAAGTTCAAAGTTAGCTTCATGACATAGGTGCTGATGTGGTTTGACTGTAAGAAGACATTTTTTCATGTTTGCTGGCATAAGGTACATGATAAAAATGGATATGGGATCACAAGCTATATGTGATGATTTTCTTAGGAAAGCAAAACAAACACTAATGTGCATTATTAGCATTTTTATGACAACACCTGCCCACCACGGCTCCCCACCCCCCCCAATGGTGTTGTGTGTCTTTAAGGATGGAGCAGAACAAAAGATTAACTAAGTAATAGGGACAATGATGAAAATAAACAGCTGCTGGTTGTCCAGTTCAAGCTCAGAGTTTCAGGATGAGGAACGTATCAGGGAAGGAAAATTGCATATTCCATGTCATATTACCATAAGATCTCTTGTAGAACATGTAGGTGCAAGTGATGTGTTGTAGCTTAATACCAGAGTATTACTCAATACATGGATGCTACTTGGACATAATCTGAGTCTCCACCCTAAACAGAAAGGTATCCTTCCTTCTCAGGAAATGTCAGTTAATTCAATGGATTAGGAGTCCAAATACTTCTTGAGAAATTTGAGAATGTGATTATATTCAAGGATTTGAAATACATTTGTTTTCTTGCTTGTTTTCATACATTGTACTATATCCTGTATTTATTAAGGTAAATCTGTGTTCCCATTATATTTGTGTTCATAAAGGCACACACTGTATTTTTGCAAACACATTTATTTTTTGCACTTTCAACCCTTATACGAATAATGAAAATAATGGACTAGCACTTGACATTTATTGTGTCATATTCTGATTAATCCCTTTAGTTGTTTTACTCTGTTTTATGTGCAAAATATGTAACATAATCCCTTGTAAGAGACAAGATAAGGAAGAGGCAAAAAAACTTGTCTTACAAATAATAAAGTAAAAAAGGGGGGAGCACTGGCGGTGTTAATTCACAGCAGCCTGCTGGAAACAGGGTTGGAATCACTAGCTCACTCTACAGAGGTCACCAGATTGCCATTCTATGACATAAATTTCAATTCATATGGACAGTGTCTCAACATGAAAGTAGCAGTTGACCTGGGCTGAACCCAAGTTGGATGAGAGGCTCATTATCGGTAACAGTCTGCAAATAGGAATTTTCCTGCAAGTACAAGCTGAGAAGCAAAGCTGCAAAGGTCCCTTGAGAGCACGAAGCAACTCTTCATTCCTCTACTTGCTCTCCAGGGAGGTATCACGTCCTGCTCCTGACCTGTTCTGCTGCCAGCTCAGGAAACAAGATGGAGAAAGAAAAACTCTTCATTCTCAACTCGCTTCAAAAGCAACCTACTGAGAAACCCACAGGAAAAACCACCACCACTCTGGTGCAATTTCTAACACTGTCTGCAAAAATGAACTTTAGGTTTTTTTCAGAATGTGAATGCTAGAAGTGTTGAAGTTGACCCAATGCCTTTCAAGTTAAACTCAAGATTCCCACTGACTTCAGCGAGTCTGGATGGGGTTTAAATTTCTTATTTGCTTGGGGAAACATTAGTACTGTCAAAATAACTTTCATCTGTTTGAGCTGGATTGATGATATAGTAGTCATTTATCATAAAATCATAAAATAATTATGGTTGGAAGGGACTTCTGGAGGTCATCTAGTTCAGCCTCTGGCTCAAAGCAGATCCAGCGAGATGGAGTTACTTAGTTCTTTGTCCAGTTGAGTTTTGAATATCTTTGAGGATAGAAATTTCACTTCTCTGGGCATCTGTTCCTGTGTTTCCAACCAGAATTTGCTGTCTTGCAATTTGTGTCTATTGTTCCTTGTCTTATCACTATGTGCCTTTGGAAAGAGTCTGCAGTTGAAGACAGCAGTAAAATCTACCCTATCCTTCTATTCTTCTAGTTGAATACACACAGTTCTCCAAGTCTCTCTTCGTCTGGGTGGCTCTCCACTGCACTTTCCCCAGTATAATGAAGAATTTACTTACCAAGGAAAGGCAACAAGAGGCTGCTTACTTGCTATGACTTGTGGCTAATATCTTCTCTGTTGCTGTATCTCATAAGATGCTATTTAACATCATTAAAAAAACTCAGCTATGCAAAATAGAAAGTTACTGTCTTTTGGAGCTCTTTTGGTCCTCTCTGAGAAAGCTGATGGATTCTCAACAAAGCACCCGATTGCTTGCTTTGGGGCTTAATATCAAGTAAAAGTTGACTGGAGGAAGTGGGAAAAGTGAAATGCTCATCAGATCATGTACACATCTTGGATTTGTGCTTCTGTAGCTTTTACACATAATATGTTGCAGCATACCATCCTGCACGCTTCCAAAGAGGGACAGAGCCAGCCTCCTGGCAGTCCCATATCTGCCTGATCCTGGGCAGTGCAGGAAAACTTTTTAGATGTTGGTAGTGGTTAAAGCAGTCTTAGAGCCTCTTTATCTTGGTTTTGCTTACCAGAGAGGGACTGCTGGAATACCAGGTGCACCAAACTCACCTTCTCCCAACACCAGTGACTCCTGTCCTTTAGCTGATTAAGAAAGTTCTATGCTCTTATTCACTTCTCTGACACCCAAAGATTTTCCTGGAAGAATAATTCAATCAGCTCTCTGTTTACTGTGTTGCCAGAATGGAGGCTAATATTTACCCAATGTATCTCCTTATCTCTTTACTTCCTTAACTATATACTGTCTTTGCAGGGCTACTGCCTATGACTTTTGTTAACTGAGATACACAGAAATAAAGACCTCAGTACCGTATGCCTCTAGAGCTCTTTACATAATATCTTTATTAAAATCCCAATTACAGGGTTCTGCCAAGAGCCAGGTCAGCCCATGATCAGCCTTTTAGGCCTTGTTCACTTTTGGACTTTTTGCCTGAGAAATTCCACAGATTCACATGCTTCATTATGCAATTATTTTCTTGAGTTCATTAAAAATCTTCCCCCCTGCCCCAGCTCAGTTTATAGCCCCAAATCTAATCTTCCTTATAATTGATATTCTGATAGTAAATGGTTTAGAAACATAAATCAGGATTTGTCTCTTAAAAATATTGTCTGGTAATGAAAATTCGCTGCTATTTCGTGTTTTGCTTTGGGAAGACCAGCAGAGGGTGCCTGAGCTAGGAAGCAAACCCCATCCCAGATTTGTGTTGGAGTTGTTAACAATATGAGTGTAAAAAAAGAGCTAAACTTTAATTAGTTCTCTATTAAAACCAAAGAGGAAAACAATAATGAAAATAAAGGGAAACTTTCTGGTTTAGGGAAATCGCACTATTAAGAGGCTATAAAAAAGTAGTACTATTAATTAAGGAAAGAAATTAATTTTGGGATTTTCATTATCTGATTCTGTCATTGGCTAACAGCTACTAAAGGACTGATTCCCTGAAGTAACTTTTCATGGGTTTCAGGGGACATTTACTCCATAAGCTACTCCATAAGCTACCTTGAATAAGGAGATGGAGGAAAAGAAAGGAACTAAGGGAAGACAGATTTAAACTTGATACGAAGAAGACATTTTTTTACGAGAGTGGTGAAACACGGGCACAGGTTACCCAGGGAACTGGTGGATGCTTGATCCCTGGAAATATTCAAGGTCAGGTTATATGGGGCTCTGAGCAGCCTGATGTAGTGGAAGATGTCCCAGGTCCTGCAGGGAGGTTGGACTAGATGGCCTGTAAATGTCCCTTCCAATACAAATCATTCTATCACTATGAAAATTTTCCAGCATAGGATTCCAAGCAAGTTCCTGATTTATGTTTACTGGCCAACCTGGCGATGGAATTTCTTTGTGCTGACTATAATGGGTGATCAGGGAGAAAAAACTCTGCAGAATCTGTCTTTTGGACACCACTTGCTTTTCTTCCTCCTATTCCTCACTTAATGTTAAATGTCACAAGACAGAGTTTTCAGTAATTCCCTGCAGCAGTAGTCTTTTAAGTACTCGTGCAGTGAGTGAACACACACAGAAAGAACCCTTTCTAGATTCAAAACAGTGGATTTAAATTGAATAAATATTGTTTTATATATCTGTATATCTATTTGGAAAATTCCAGTCTCCTCCCTGGGCTCTGGATGGAGAACCAGCCCATCCAAGGAACTCATTGGGGAGCTGGTGCCATGAAACTGAGCAACTGGACATAGAGAACAGGCTGCTTGATTTGGCATAGGGAATTGCTGCCACACCTTCCCTCCACAGCAAAAGCACCCTCTAGGCAATAAAGCATGATGCAGCTGAAGAGGCCATTGCAAGGAGGCTTCTGCCAGAGACTCTCATTTCCCTTTGGATGGTGACGGTCCCCATCTCTTCGAGAGAGTCCATTCCTACAAGGAGAGACTGAGGGAAATGGGGTTGTTTTGCCTGGAGAAAAGGAGGCTGAGGGGATACCTCATCACTGTCTATAGCTGCCTGAAAGGAGGTTGTAGTGAGGTGAGTGTTGGACTCTTCTCAAAAGAGACAAGTAATAGGACGAGAGGAAATGGCCACAAGTTGCACCAGGGGAGGTTTAGGCTAGACATTGGGAAAAATTTCTTCACGGAAAGGGTGGTGAGGAATTGGAGTGGGCTACCAAGGGAAGTGGTTGAGTAACCATCCCTGGAGCTGTTTAAAAGATGGGCAGATGTGTTTCTGAGGGACATGTCTCCACCTGCACCCCGTCATCCCTCCTGGGAAAGGCCTCTTTGGAAGCAATGACCTGTCACAGTGGCACAGCAGGAACAGAGAGCCTGCCATGGATGGGCCCCTTCCCACCACCAGGATATAACACCACCTCCACCCGCACATCGGTGTCGCCAAGGCACCAAGAACACGCTGCTGTGCACAAGCACAGAGGCCACCACCAAGGGACCCCATCCCACCTCACGGCAGGGGCTCTCAAGGAGCAAAGCCTCCACGGCTCACAGCACCTGTGAGCTGCAAGGGCTCGGGAGGCTTGCGTGTGCTTTGTAAAGGGAGCCCTGGGAGCCCTGTCCTGCCGGGGAGTCTGTACTTTGTGGGTGTTGGGGCGCAGGCTGGCCAGCACAGCTGAGAGTCGCTGAGTCGGGGGTTGCTGATGGCTGGGGCAGGTGGGCGGGCGAGCGCGTGATTGGCTGTGAGGCCCGTGATGTCGCACAGGACGTGTCACAATCGGGAAGGTCATAGGGGCACCAGCAGGCAGCCCTGTCCCAGTACGGCCTAGGATGTCGGTGAGTGCACATGTGGGGGAGGCTGTGCTGGACGAGGGCCGGGGTGAACCCTGGCGCCCTGGGGTGTGGGTTCTTCCCTGGCATCGAGGCCCCAGCTGCTCGCAGGAGCACCTTGGGCAGGGCACGGCGCAAAGGCTTTGCTGCCTCCCAGCTGCCTCGACCCCTCTCCTACCTGCCCCCAGCTCCCTAACGCTCCCGTCCCCACTGCCCCTGCCACCAACTGCCTCCCTCCCAGCCCCTCTGAACCCTTTCTCTCCTTCCTCCTGCAGGCCATGACTGCCAAACCATTCCTTGTCCGCGTTTTGCTGTCCCTCATCCTGAACCTGCTGATGGTGGGGGATAAGCTTGTTAAGGCCGAGAGCATGCAGGAAAGTGCAGAGATGCTGAGCCAGGAGATGAATGACCTGCTGCAGGAACTAGAGCAGAGGCAGGGATTTTCCTGGGGAGCCCCGCTCTTTGCTACCTTGCAGCAGTGGCCGTTCTGGGTGACTGCTGGAGTCCTGGTCCTGCTCTCTGGGTTCTGGTGGTGGTTCAGGAAAAGGAACCATGAGCCAGACACCAGAGACAAGGAGAGTTCCGGTCGAAATATGGAGCAGGTTGAAGAGAAGGAAGAAAAACACCATGGTACCAATGACCTAGAAAGAATTTCTGAAGACTACATAGAGTGGCCAGTTCAGGACATGGCCAGAGAGCGCAAGGAGGTGGAGGATCTGGTGCTCACTTTGCTCCATAACATCAGACAGCTCCCATCAAATACTGTCTTCCCGGTGCTGCTACCACCTATCGGGGTGGGCAGTGTCTTTGAAGGCTGGAGTCCCTGTAAGGATGATTCATACTACCGCTTTCTCGTGCCCCTGAAGGCCCCTTCTGGGTACATATTCAACATGAAACTGAGCTCTGCACTGGAAATACCACCAAGAAACTTCCACATTGACGTTGAGTTAGATTGTAACTGTACAATGAAGCAGGAGGACAAGATGCAGTGCTTCCTCCACCAATCTGAGGAGGAGCTGAGGAAGAATCAGGCCCTCAGCCTCCTACACACCCTCTGCACCGGCTCCTACCTAGATGTGCAGAAAACTGTCTGCTGGTTCAGTCAAAATGTGGAAGTAGTTAGGAAGACTTTGCCTCAATTATTCCAATGCATTGTAATGGTGATGCCCTGTAGCCGCTCCTGCAAATTACAGGTGAGAAAAGACAGCCAAAAAATCCCCTCAACTGAGATAATCTTTGGGGTGCAGCACGGGGACTCGGACATCTTCCTGAGCAGCCAGACAACAGAGGAAACCTCTGCCCCAAGAACAGTATGGCACTTGAGCTGTGCTGTGGCAGAGGTGAAGTTCTTCAGGCATATGGCCAGGCAAGCCCCGCCCAACAGCATCCACCTCAACTGCCTGCAGGTCTGTACCCACATCCTGGTGAACACAAGCTTTTCCACCTATACCTTCAAGACAGTTTTGATGCACCTTCTGGCCACCAGACCCCTGTCAAAGTGGCACAAGAAGGATTTTGTGCCGTGCCTGCAGAATATCATGCAATACTTGCACTACTGCCTGGAACAGAAACGCCTCAACCACTTTTTTTATGGCAATGAGAATGTACTCAGGGAGATAATCTTGCCCATATACTTGAGAATGTCTGAGCAGCTAAACCTCTTCCAACACTATGAATGGGATCAAGCGGCACACGCCAGTGCACTGCGTGATATCCAAGAGATGGAAAATCAACTCAAAAATCTGCCTTTCTACGGATCTTGAAAGAGGTCGCATGCACAGAGCTGTGTTTGTGGGTCTCTTGCCATTGCAGGGAGGCTGGTGCCTCCTTGTGCCAGAGACTCCCATTTCCCTTTGGATGGTAACTGTCCCCATCTCTTCGAGAGAGTCCATTCCCTCAAACATTTACACCCTACAGAGTTGCCAGTAAATGGTATGTTTGAACCAATGCTGCGTCTGTGCATGTCTGTGCATCCTTTTGTCAGGGTGCTGGCTGCTCGGTGGCCACAGAGCTGTGGAGTATTTTGCAGAAGAGCTGGTGCAGCGCGCTCTGGTTTCACTGATTCCCTCACCTGTCTCTCCTTCCACATTGCGGCACTCAGAATAATTTGTCCCCCGCCACAGTGGTGCACATTGCCCGTCTGCAGTCGGGAGCCCCGAGTGGCTTCATTGGGAGTGAAAGGCAACCCAAACCCTGGCATCCCCACAGCATTGCCCTCAGGCAACCCCAGCAAGGTGGGTATCACGCTGTGCGAGCATAGAGCACTTTGCACAGGGGACAAGTTCCACCATTGCTGTGTGGGGCTCTGGCTGCTACAGCTCCTGTACAACATGAGACTCATTCACCATGCCCTCTCATGACATTCAAGCTTCAACAGTATGGTGAGATGTTATCAGGATACTCAGCCCCCTGAGCCAGAAGGCAGAGTGAAGCTCCAACCATCCAAGAGAATTTGATTAGAGACCTGCTTGGTCAATTACACATGCACAAGTCTATGGGACTGGATGGGATCCACCCAAGGGTATTTAGGGAGCTGGCAGAGGTGCTCACCAAACCCCTTTCCCTCATCTACCAGCAGACCTGGCTGACTGGGGAAGTGCCACTTGACTGGAGACTGGCAAACGCTACACCCATATACAAGAAGGGTTGGAGAGTCGATTCAGGGAACTACAGGCCTGTCAGTCTGACCTCGGTAATGGGGCAGGAAATTGAGCAGATCATCTTGAGTGCTATCACAGAGCACAGGCAGGACAACTGGGTGATGTGGCACAGTCAATGTGGGTTCATGAAAGGCAGGTCCTGCCAGACCAATCTGATCTCCTTCTGTGACGAGGTTACCCATTTAATGGACGAGGGAAAGACTGTGGATGCGGGAACCTGGAATTCGGTAAAGCCTTTGACACCATTTCTCACGGTATTCTGCCTGAGAAACTGGCTGACATCGGCCTGCACAGGCACAGCCTCTGCTGGGTGGCCGGGCCCAAAGAGTGGTGGTAAATGGAGTTAAACCCCATTGGAGGCCGCTCATGAGTGGTGTTCCCCAGGGTCCAGTGCTGGATGCAGTGCTGGGTCCGGCGCTGGGTCCAGTGCTGTTCAATATGTTTATATTGGATGAAGGGATTGAGTGCACCCTTAGCAAGTTTGTGGATGACACTAAGCTGGGCGGAAGTGTTGGACTGCTTGAAGGAAAGGAGGCTCTGCAGAGAGATCTCGACAGGCTGGATCGATGGGCTGAGACCAGTGGAATGAGGTTCAACAAGCCCAAGTGCCAAGTCCTGCGCTTGGGGCACAACAACCCTATGCAGCATTACAGGCTTGGGGAAGAGTGGCTGGAGAGCTGTGTGGCAGAGAAGGATCTGGGGGTATTGGTTTACAGCCGGCTGAACATGAGCCAGCAGTGTGCCCAGGGGAGCAAGAGGGCCAATGGCATCTTGGCCTGTATCAGAAACAGCGTGGCCGGCAGGAGCAGGGAGGTGATTGTGACCCTTGCACTCAGCACTGGTGAGGCCGCACCTCGAGTGCTGTACTCTGGAGAAAATGAGGCTGAGGGGATACCTCATCACTGTCTACAACTGCCTGAAAGGAGGTTGTAGTGAGGTGTTAGTCTCTTCTCACAAGTGACAGGTGGTAGGATGACAGGAAATGGCCACAAGTTGCACCAGGGGAAGTTTAGGCTAGACATTGGGAAAAATTTCTTCACGGAAAGGATGCTCAGGCATTGGAATGGGCTACCAAGGGAGCTGTTTAAAAGACAGGTAGATGAGTTTCTGAGGGATATGTCTTAGTAAGCAGACAGGTGCGGTTGGACTCACTGATCTCAGAGGTCTTTTCCAACCAGATGATTCTATATTGAGGTGCTGCAGAAAGTCCGCAAAAGAGAAACAGAGCTGTTGAAGGGTCCACAGCACAAGTCTTACGAGGAGTGTCTGAGGGAACCAGGGACTTCTAGTTTGGAGAAGAAAAGGTTGAGGGGAGACCTTATCGCTCTCTACAACTAACTGAAAGGAGGCTGTAGTGTGGTGGGTATCGGTGTCCCAAGCAGCTGGCGATAGGATGAGAAGAAATGGCCTCAAGTTGTGACAGGGGAGGCTTACATTGGATATTGAGAAAAATTTCTTTATGGTAAGAATGGTGAAAGATAGGAACAGACTAGCCAGGGCAGTGGGGTCAACATCCCTGGAGGGGTTCAAAAAATGCATAGATGTGGCATTTATGGACATGGTTAAGTAGATGGTGGTGTTGCGCTGACAGTTGTACTAGCTGAGCTTAGAGGTCTTTTCCAGCGTTAATAATTTTATGTTTCTGTGATGCTATGCTGGACATGGAGAAGACGGTGCTCTGTCAGCACTGGGTATTGCCCACTGGGAAATCTCCACCTGCACCCCGTCACCACTCCTGGGAAAAGCCTCTTTGGAAGCAATGACCTGTCACAGTGGCACAGCAGGAACAGAGAGCCTGCCATGGATGGGCCCCTTCCCACCACCAGGATATAACACCACCTCCACCCGCACATCGGTGTCGCCAAGGCACCAAGAACACGCTGCTGTGCACAAGCACAGAGGCCACCACCAAGGGACCCCATCCCACCTCACGGCACGGGCTCTCAAGGAGCAAAGTCTCCACGGCTCACAGCACCTGTGAGCTGCAAGGGCTCGGGAGGCTTGCGTGTGCTTTGTAAAGGGAGCCCTGGGAGCCCTGTCCTGCCGGGGAGTCTGTACTTTGTGGGTGTTGGGGCGCAGGCTGGCCAGCACAGCTGAGAGTCGCTGAGTCGGGGGTTGCTGATGGCTGGGGCAGGTGGGCGGGCGAGCGCGTGATTGGCTGTGAGGCCCGTGATGTCGCACAGGACGTGTCACAATCGGGAAGGTCATAGGGGCACCAGCAGGCAGCCCTGTCCCAGTACGGCCTAGGATGTCGGTGAGTGCACATGTGGGGGAGGCTGTGCTGGACGAGGGCCGGGGTGAACCCTGGCGCCTTGGGGTGTGGGTTCTTCCCTGGCATCGAGGCCCCAGCCGCTCGCAGGAGCACCTTGGGCAGGGCACGGCGCAAAGGCTTTGCTGCCTCCCAGCTGCCTCGACCCCTCTCCTACCTGCCCCCAGCTCTCTAACGCTCCCGTCCCCACTGCCCCTGCCACCAACTGCCTCCCTCCCAGCCCCTCTGAACCCCTTCTCTCCTTCCTCCTGCAGGCCATGACTGCCAAACCATTCCTTTTCCGCGTTTTGCTGTCCCTCATCCTGAACCTGCCGATGGTGGGGGATAAGCTTGTTAAGGCCGAGAGCATGCAGGAAAGTGCAGAGATGCTGAGCCAGGAGATGAATGACCTGCTGCAGGAACTAGAGCAGAGGCAGGGATTTTCCTGGGGAGCCCCGCTCTTTGCTACCTTGCAGCAGTGGCCGTTCTGGGTGACTGCTGGAGTCCTGGTCCTGCTCTCTGGGTTCTGGTGGTGGTTCAGGAAAAGGAACCATGAGCCAGACACCAGAGACAAGGAGAGTTCCGGTCGAAATATGGAGCAGGTTGAAGAGAAGGAAGAAAAACACCATGGTACCAATGACCTAGAAAGAATTTCTGAAGACTACATAGAGTGGCCAGTTCAGGACATGGCCAGAGAGCGCAAGGAGGTGGAGGATCTGGTGCTCACTTTGCTCCATAACATCAGACAGCTCCCATCAAATACTGTCTTCCCGGTGCTGCTACCACCTATCGGGGTGGGCAGTGTCTTTGAAGGCTGGAGTCCCTGTAAGGATGATTCATACTACCGCTTTCTCGTGCCCCTGAAGCCGCCTCACGGGCATACATTTGACCTGGAGCTGAGCACTGCAGGGGAGGTGCCTGAAAGGAGCTTCCGCATCCATGTGGGCTTGGTGTGCACCTGCACGATGGAGCAGCAGGTGGAGAAAATTCAGTGCTTCCTCCACCAATCTGAGGAGGAGCTGAGGAAGAATCAGGCCCTCAGCCTCCTACACACCCTCTGCACCGGCTCCTACCTAGATGTGCAGAAAACTGTCTGCTGGTTCAATCAAAATGTGGAAAGTGTCTGGAAGACCTGTCCTGAATTGTTCCAATGCTTTGAAACTGTGCTGCCCTCCAGTCGCTCCTGCAAATTCCACGTGAGAAAAGGCAGTGAGAAAATCCTCACAATTGAGTTGATCTTTGGGGTGCAGCACGGGGACTCGGACATCTTCCTGAGCAGCCAGACAGCAGAGATCACCTTCACCCCAATCACGATGTGGTCAGAGTGCTATGCTGTGGCAGAGGTGAAGTTCTTCAGGCATATGGCCAGGGAGGCCCCATATGACACCTTCCACCTCAGCTGCCTGCAGGTCTGCGCCCACATCCTGGTGAACACAAGCTTTTCCATGTATATCTTCAAGACAGTTGTAATGCACGTCCTGACCATCACACAGCTATCAGGCCAGTGCAGAAGAGATTGCCTGCTGCTGTTGCTGGATGTCATGCAGTACCTATGCTGCTGCCTGGCAGAAAAACGCCTCAACCACTTTTTCTTTGGCAATGAGAACGTGCCTAAGGAGCTCATCTTGCCCCCAGATTTCCAAACAGCGGAACCACTCAACCTCTTCCAGCCCCTCATACAGGACCCGCACGTCCATGCTAAAGCACAGCGTGAGTTCCTGGTGCTGCGAGATCGGCTCAGAAGCGTGCTGATCTATGGACACTGAAAGCGGTCTTCATGCACAGAGCTGTGCTTGTGAGTCTCGCAGCTGATGGCAGATGACATCCTCATACTGCAGGGAAAAAGTAGGAAGAATGCAGGATACAAAAAGGGAAGGGAAATCCCTGCACAACAGCCTTCTGCCAAAAGTGGTTGTGTTCTCCCTTCGATGGGTCTACCCAGCGCAGCAGCTGATGATGACTGTGGTGGCTACCAAGATGACTTTCATCTGCCTTTCCATTTGTGCAGTCACAGCCATGGTGGCAATCATACATGGGCCCAGACATTCTTGCTTGCAGATGCAGCTGGGCAGGGACCAAGCGAGAGCCACCACTGATATGCCTTTGTCTGCTCCCTGGGCTCTGGACAGAGAACCTACCGATCCAAGGCACTCATCGGGGAGCTGGTGCCATAAAACTGAGCAACTGGACACGGAGAACAGGCTGTTCAATTGGCACAAGGAATTGCTGCCACACCTTTCCTCCACAGCAAAAGCACCCTCTGGGAAGGAAAGCACGATGCAGCTGAAGAGGCCATTGCAAGGAGGTTTCTGCCAGTGACTCCCATTTCCCTTTGAATGCTAACTGTCCCCATCTCTTCGAGATAGTCCATTCCCTCTGGAACATTTACACCCTACAGAGTTGCCAATAAATGGTGTGTTTGAACCAATGCTGCGTCTGTGTGTGTCTGTGCATCCCTTTGTCAGGGTGCTGGCTGCTCAGCAGCCACAGAACTGTGAAGCATTTTGCAGAAGAGCTGGTGCAACGCGCTCTGGTTTCACTTATTCCCCCACTTGTCTCTGCTCCCACATTGCGGCACTCAGAATAATTGTCCCCCGCCACAGTGGTGCACATTGCCCGTCTGCAGTCAGGAGCCCTGAGTGGCTTCAATGGGAGCGAAAGGCAAACCAAGCCCTGGCATCCCCACAACATTGCCCTTGGGTAACCCCAGCGAGGTGGGTATGAATGTAGTGTGGTCTGGAGGAATGAGCAGAGCTTAGGCACTCAGTCCTGAACAAAATGCACCTTTTTGTGGAGGACACATCTGGAACACTTAGTTCACATTCAAATACCCAGTTAGGTCAGTGAGGGAGACTTGATGCGCTGAGGGCTTTGTCTGTAGGCAAATGTTGTCCCTTGGAAAGTAGCATGCCCCTTTTAAAGAGATACAGTCAATGCAGGTGTCAGTAAAAGCATGCCGAGCACTTTGGAAAGATGAGCAAAGCCAAGCAGTTTATAATCTAACTGAGAAGTCATAGATGGGAAATCCGGAAGAAGGGCAGGGCCACATGCAGCTGCAGGTGGCTGGGTTTGCTGCAGAGTTTCATAGCTTCAAACACAAGTGTCACACTGGATAAAGGGTAGACAATGGTTTTGACCATGCCTTCCCTCTACAAAAAATCAGTGACCAACAACTAGGAATCACGTACTTTCTGCATCCGGAGGTGCTGCCTATATTTGTCGTGGCTGTTTGAATAAGAATTGTCTCGCCACTGTGTATGTTTATATTGTTATTTTGTACTTTTCTGGGATGCTCTGTTGTTGTCAGATGATCTATATTTTTTTTCTGAGGGAGGATACAGTAAGGTGGCAGAGAGAGAGGAGGAAAGAATGATTTACTCACAGTTACACCACTCTGACTTAGTGTTTGCTTAGCTAAAGGGTTGCATAGGCTTCCGTAATCATCGTTTGCCATCTTTGCTAGTAAGGAAAACAATCTGTGGACTTTCTAGTGCTGAGACCAACTGGCCTGCCCTGGTTTGTGTCTGTAGCCAATGCCTTTCAGACATAGCCCACATTCCTCGGGAGAGTGTGTGTGGACAAAGCCATCCTATCACCCACAATACCAGCTTAAAAGTAGGGATGATCATGTGCACAACTCTACGCCTTGGTCTTGTTTGACTTACTGATATAGATTTGGCCTACCCTGGGAAAATGCAGTTTCTCTGGTTTACCTTCTGTGGCTTGGGAACAGGTTGTACTAAACTGTGGTGCAATGGCCAGGACGGACAGGAGCTCACATAGAAAACCGTATCTAAACAGACTGAAAGGAAACGGATGCAAGAAGTAAGCAAAATTAAGGAGAGATTTGAAGGAAGAAAATACTGAAGCTTTTCCTTCAGGCCTATTTTCAAGTGGCCCAAGTAAGAAGACAGTAAGAAGGCAGAAGGGGCTAAAGGCCAGAAAGATTGAACAATGTGCTAAAAGCTGAAATGAGAGGAGATTAGAGTAGCTAGGAGTGCAGAGGCTTAAGTGCACAAAAACTTGAGACTTTTGCTCCAGAAGTTAATTCTGAGGCAGAAAGCAGACGGCTTGTCCTCTTTGTAAGCAACAGGAAAAATCTCACCGACATAGCTGCAGCAGAATTGTACCTCAGATCCGCGTTGGATTTTAAAAGGTTCCTTACCTAGGATAATTTTTTAAGTTTTCAGTAAATGTTATTACAAAAGAGACATTTTCTTAAACAATGATTTACGGTTAAACCAAATACAGAATAGAAAGTATAGAAAGAACGTGCATATCCCTGGCTCATCAAATAGATTTATGTAAGAAGTATTTTTGGCACTCATTACATTTAAGTGGGATTATTTTTGCCTGGATGTGTGTTTGTCTCCTTTACTAGCAACACTAAAGCAGACGGCACAGGTAACATTCTGAGGCAAATTGCATGGAGTCAAAACTATCCCTACTTCACTTGGACACATTTTATGATGGATTCTCCTCAAAATTTTGAGTTCCTAAATAAAACAAAGAGCTTTTCTCCTTAGAAGCTGTTCCATTTTGCTCACACTGGAAGAAGAAATACGGGAAAAGTAAATATAGCGCTAGACTAATTGCTATTAATTTTGATGTTACTTTATCTGCAGAAATAATTTCATGAACTAAGAGCACTGTTCAAACCTGTGTTTCACTCAAACACTGAAGTAATCTTGGACAGTTGCAATGAATCCTCCTTCCTAACAAGGAACAAAGAAATTGCACCACAGTACTGTGGAAAATACTCACACCCAGGCTCTCACAGTATTATCGCCAGAGTTGGCATCAAGTTGTCTGAGGGCTCCTTGTGAGCATTGAAAAGAGGAAGTGCTTCACCCATAAATCTGTAAACTTTTACTCATTTTATAGAATCATAGAATTGCAGAAAGACTTGGGTTAGAAGGGACCTTAAAGATTAGCTAGTCCAACCCTCCTGCTATGGCCAGGGTCACCTTTCACTAAACTAGGGTGCTCAAAGCCTCATCCAACCTGACCTTGAACACCTCCAGTGATGGGGCATCCATGATTTCTCTGGGCAACCTATGCCAGTGCCTCACCACCTTCTCTGTTAAACATTTCTTCTTACACCCAAATTAAATCTACCCACTTCCAGTTCAAATCTGGTTCCTCGTCCTGCCAAGGCAGACCCTGGTAAAGCGCCTGTTTCCATCATTCTTAAAGGCCCCCTTTAAATACTGAAAGGCTGCAATAAGCTCTTCTCTGAGCCTTCTCTTCTCCAGGCTGAACAACCCCAGTCTTTCCTCACAGGAGAGCTGTTTCATCGCTCTGATCACCTTTGTGGCCTCCTCTGGACCTGCTCCAACTGGTCCATGTCTTTCCTGTGCTGCGCACTCCAGAACTGAAGGCAGTACTAGAGGTGAGGTCTCACCAGAGTGGAGAAGGGGGCAGAATCACCTCCCTTGCCATGCTGGCCACACTCCTTTTGATGCAGATACAGTTGGCCTTCTGGGCTGTGAGTGTACATTGCCTGGCTCATGTCCAGCTTTTCAGCCATCCGTACCCCCAAGTCTTTCTCTGCAGGACAGCTCTCAGTCCCTCCATCCCCAGATCCACTGTGCTACTGCACTTCTGCATGTGGTCTTCTCAATACTGCACAACTGCAGAATAAAAATATAGGAAGAGCAATCTAATCAAACATTTACATCTGCCTTATCGTTTTGGAGACAGAAGGCAGCTTATCATGCTTTTATTTGCATTAAGTGTGTCAATACAATTTCTGTAACTCTTAAGAATAAGGGATGTTTTCATGTTAGTGTGGAGTTTAATTGATCTGTTATCGGCTGCCTGAGAGTCAACACAGGAAATCTCAGCAAGGTTCACCGCAGGGTGTGGAGCAAGACTGTGACCTCTCATATTAGTAAATATTTCTCATTTTGTTTCCAGAGCCTTGCGCTTCAGCTTTACATTGGCTCTCACACTTCACAACTGCAGTTAAGTACTTTGTATAGATATCAGGATATGTTTGCTGAATTCCAGAGTGCTGTGTGCATCACTCACAGCACAAAGTGCAACAGAAATGTCACTCATTCTATTGATGTTCAGGTTGACTTTGGTTGATTTTAAAAACTGATAGCTATAATGGCCTCTTCAGAAAGTGAAAATTAACTGCACATGTGGAAACTAAGTCCAGGCATTAGAAGGAAAAATATTCTTAGTTTTCCTTGGGACTTTAGATGTTGGTCAAATCTAAGGGCTTGGTTATGATGTGATCCTTCAAGATATGTTTCACTTTGCTTTGGTACTTTGTCAAACAGCTCTTCTCTAAGTATAGTTTCTCTCTCTGAAGCAACCAAAAAGAGTACACGACACTGATAACACCCAAAATTGTACTTCCAAAAGGCAAGTCAGAGCACTGCTGGCCATCAAGGTCGGACTGGAAGTTGCAGCCCTGAACTCACATCAGACTTTTGCCAGTTGCTTTGGGGTTGAGAAGAAATCTCACAATGTGGTGTGACGTGGACGGTTCACAGCAGCTGTACGTAAAAACTGCAGCTTGTGGTGGATTTACTGCTTTTTAGCTGGTGAGGATTTCAAAGAAAATCTAATAGACTCGAGTGTGTATAACTGAGATAATTCCTGAAGTATATTTATCTATCATTAACATAATACCAATGAGATGAGCATATTTACTTTTTAGAAGTTGGAAACTAGCAAGAACGGACATTCCCTTGTGAAGGATCTTGTAAGTCTTTCCAATTCTCCCCTTTCCATGCTCAGTCTGACACCGAGCATGCCTTCATGCACTTAGCAGGTACTTTATGCCTCTAATTGTAATCTTGGTGACAGGTAGTAAAATCCCCACCAATGGTAACTGTACAGGGCTCCTCAGAGCCCCAGCCAACCTTGCCTTGAACACTTCCAGGGGAGGGGGCATCCACAACTTCCCTGGGCAACCTGAGCCAGTGCATCACCACCTCCATCGCGAAGAATTTCTTCCTAATATCTAATATAAGTCTTCCCTCTTCAAATTTAAAGCCATTCTCCCTCATCCTATCACTACCTGCCTTTCTAAAAAGCCCACCCTAGCTCTCCTGTAGCCCACTTCAGGTACTACAAAGTGGCTACAAGGTCTTCCTGAAGCTGTCTCTTCTCCAGACTGAACAAGCCCAACTCTCTCAGCCATCATAGTAGAGGTGATCCAGCCTTTTGATGATCTTTGTGGCCTTCTCCGGATTCGTTCTAACAGTTGTACATCATTTTTATGTTGGGGATTCCAGAACTGGACACAGGTCTCACCCCACCTGGAGAGCTGAGCAGAGGGGGAGAATCACCTCCCTCACCCTGCTGGCTGCGCTGCTTTGGATACAGCCCAGGACATGGCTGGCCTTCTGGGCCATGAGTGCACATTGCTGGCTCATATTGAATCATAGAATCATAAGGTTGGAAAAGATCTTTGAGATCACCAAGTCCAAACATGCCTGTCTCCCTACAAAACCATATCCCTAAGAAACTCATCTAACTGTTTTTTAAACACCTGCAGGGATGGTGACTCCACCACCTCCCTGGGCAGCCTGTTCCAATGCCTGACCACTCTCTCAGTGAAGAAATTCTTCCTGATGTCCAGTCTAAACCTCCCCTGGCACAACTTGCGACCATTTCCTCTTGTCCTATCACTTGTCATTTGTGAGAAGAGACCAGCACCCACCCCGTCACAACGTCCTTTCAGGTAGTTGTAAACAGTGATGAGGTCTCCCCTCAGCCTCCTCTTCTCTAAGCTAAACAACCCCAGTTCCCTCAGTCTCTCCTTGTAGGACTTGTTCTCCAGGCCCTCACCAGCCTTGTTGCCCTTCTAATCAATCAGCACCCTCAAGTCCTTCTTCGCAGGGCTGCTCTCAAGTGCATCATCCCCCATCCTGTATTGAAATTTGAATCTTCTGCCTTCTAATTTAAAGCCATTCCCCCTCATCCTATCACTACTTGCCCGTGTAAAAACTCCCCCTCCCAGCTTTCTTTTATCATGGAAGCCTGATTCAACCTGGCCTTGAACACTTCCAATTAAAAAATCATCCCCTTCCGAATCACAGCCTCAATCACAAACCCTTACTCCACCATTCCCCCCAGGCACACCTTCTTGATTCAGCGCAGCCTAACATCCAGTTCTATTTCCCACATGGGACAGCTTATGATGTCCCTCGTCCCAACTTCTTTCAGATCAGCTTTGTCCCCTGACAGGGTCAGATGCAAGAGGCTGTTAGGAGGTCACTGATGGCACCAGCTCCCAGCACAAAATCCTGCACATCCAACCTGGTCCCATGCAGAGCCTTCCCCCCCGCCTCCCCTTCTCCCCCATGGTGCCTAGGGACTCTTTTTCTTCCCCGTGGTCCCTGGGGATCCCTCTTCTCCTCCATGGTCCCTGGGGATCTTTCACCCTCCCAGTCCCTAAGGACCCCTCTTCTCCCTCCTGGTCCCTGGTGATCCCTCTTCTCACTAATGGTCCTTGGGAACCCCTTTTCTTCCCCATGGTCTCTGGGGATCCCTCTTCTGACCAAGGGTCCCTGGGGACTCCTCCCTTACAGTCCCTGAGGATCCCTCTTCTCCCCAATAGTCCCTGGGGACCTCTCTTCTCCTCAGCGGTCCCTGGGGATCCTTCTTCTCCCTCATGGTGCCTGGGGACTCCTTTTCTTCCTTGGGGTCCCTGGGGACCCCTATTCTTCCCTGTAGTTCCTGGGAATCCCTCTTCTCCTCTTTTCAGAAACAGCGTGGCCAGCAGGACCAGGGAGGTGATTGTGCCCCTGTACTCAGCACTGGTGAGGCCGCACCTCAAGTGCTGGGTTCATTTTTGGGCCCCTCACTACAAGAAAGACATTGCAGTATCACAGTATCACAAGGCTGGAAAAGACCTTTGAGATCATCGAGTCCAGCCTATGACCCAACACCAACACCAACTCATCATCTAAACCCTGGCACTAAGTGCCTCATCCAATCTCCCTTTAAACACCTCCAGGGATGGTGACTCCACCATCTCCCCGGGCAGCACATTCCAATGGCCAATCACCCTTTCAGTGAAGAATTTTTTCCTAATATTGAGCCTAAACTTCCCCTGACGAAGCTTGAGGGGCTGGAGCATGTTCAGAGAAGGGCAACAAGGCTGGTGAGGGGGCTGAATAAGGCCTATGAGGAGAGACTGAGGGAACTGGGGTTGTTTAGCTTAGAGGAGGCTCAAGGGAGACCTCATCACTGTCTACAACTGCCTGAAAGGAGGTTGTGACGGAGTGGGTGCTGGGCTCTGCTCACAAGTGACAAACAATAGGCTGCAAGTTGCACCAGGGGAGGTTTAGACTGGACATCAGGAAGATTTTCTTCACTGAAAGGGTGGTCAAGGAGTGGAACAGCTGCCCAGGGAGGTGGTGGAGTCGCCATCCTTGGAGGTGTTTAAAACACGGGTGGATGAGTTTCTTGGGGACAGGGTTTAGCAGGGAGACGGGCACGGTTAGACTCAGTGATCTCAGAGGTCTCTTCCAACCTTATGATTCTATGATTCTGCAATGGTCCCTGGGGACCTTCCACCCCTCCCTGGTCCCTCGGGACCCCTCTTCTCCCCCGTGGTCTCTGCTCCCCCCCTCATTTCGCGTCCCCCTCCTCCTGACCCCGGCGGCTGCCTGGCAGCGCGGGGTAAGAAAAGGGGCGGACACGGCAAAACGGGGTTGGGAACGGCAGCGGGGCGGCAAAGCAGCAGGAGGCGGGCAAGGGGCGGGCCCCGCGGCGCCGATAAAGCGCGGTGCAGGCGCGGGCTGGCGGCAGTGATGGTGTGTGTGAGCTGCCTGCTGTGCCTGGCGCTGGTGGTCGCCGCCTTCGCGGCGCTGCTGCTGCGCTGGGCGCGCGCGGACGGCGACCTCGCGCTGCTGTGGGCGGAGTGGCGGGGCAGGAGGCCAGGTAAGGCGGCCCCGCCCGGCGCAGGGCGGGCCCCGATCCCGGCACGGGGCGAGGCGGGGCTGGGCAGCGGTGCCGAGGGGGCTGCGGAGGTGGTCAAGGGGCTCGGGCACCCCCCGTGCAACGACAGGCGAAGAGAGTTGGGCTTCTTGGAAGGACACGGAACTGTTGGAACAGATCCAGGGAAGGCCATGAAGATGATCCGAGGGCTGCAGCACATCTGCTGTGAGCACAGGCCGAGAGAGTCGGGGTTGTTCAGCCCGGAGAAGAAGCAGCTCCCGGGGGACCTCATAGGGGCCCTCCAGTACCTGAAGGGTCTACAGGAAAGCTGGGGAGGGACTTTTCACAAGGGCTTGGAATGATAGGACGAGGGGGAACGGCTTTAAACTGGATGAGGGAAGACTTAGATTAGACATCAGGAAGAAACTCTTCGTGATGAGTGTGCTGAGGCCCTGATGCAGGCCGCCCAGAGAAGTGGTGGCTGCCCCGTCCCTGGAGGTGTTCAAGGTCAGGTTGGATGGGGCTTTGAGCAGCCTGATCCAGTGGGAGGTGCCCCTGCCTGTGGCAAGGAGCTGGAACTATCTAGTCTTTAAGGTCCCTTCCAACCCAAACCATTTTATGATTATGTGATTGCACAGGTGAAAGTTATTGTTAGAAAGGGCTTTAGGGAAGAGTAGGACGGACTTGTTGAGACGTTTGTCTTCTGCTTCAGTAGAAGCTTACTGCAAAAGTGCCTGTCTAATGCACAAATAATAAAGCCCTAAGAAATACAAAACTCGCATTTGTGTGAGCAGTCTTCTGTAACTCTCTGACAAGCAGTGTGAAGTTTTATGGTACCACCATCAGGTAGTTCTCTTACTATAAGAAAACTGCAAATAAAGCTTGGTTTTGAGGACTTTGCAAAGATCACAGAGGGACTCAGGGCAAAGGCACAAGATCAATCTTGACTAGTACAAGCAGAATTGAAGCTTTGTCCTGAGGGATCTGTGTGCGAAGCTCATCAAGATGTAGGAGCTCTTGGGTAGACATATTATTTAAGTGTGACCTTCTGCCCTGCAGGGAGCCTGAAAACCTTTTACCCAGTCTCTCAAAGTTCCCAATTGAAGAGCAATTGTAGTAACTTTCTGATGTAGTTGTACAACATGTAATGTGAAAAGAATTGGGCAGAATTTTGTCAACGTAAGCTCCTTTGCTCTTGAAAGAGGTGGGCTGTGTTTTGTGGTTCCCTCCCCCTCCCCCCCCCCCCCAATCCCCATTTCAGTGCTTGTAATTAAGTAAAATATGTAGTTGAAATGGTGTAACTAAAGTGGCATTTTGCTGACCCTTCAGCTATCTACTTGTGGGATGGGGGTGCCACAGTCCTGATCCTAACGGTTCAGGCAGGAAAACAGAAGGTACATATCTTCCCCCTTTTCTCTTGCTTCTGCCTGTGTTCTGCACATAATGTAGTGTGCCTACGTTAAGTGATGTGTGATGCCATAGGAAAAAAACCCTTTATTTTGATTTAAAGCTGTTATTAGAGCTGTTATTCTTGCAGTCATTATATGGAACTATTGCTTCTACAACATTATACGGATGTCAGAACTTCTTCCTCTTGTGCTGTAAACTATGATTACGAAAAAAGGTCTCCATGTAGACAAGATGGGTTCTGTTTCAATGAATCAGTCCTATAGGGAGAGGTCAGTTCTGGATTTTGTCATTGGCAGGTGCTGGATTGTTTCCCTTATTCTCAGTGTTTGTGTTGTTGGGAGACAAGGGTTATTGGCTGCTGGATGACTTTGTGTTGTGTTTCACCGAGTAGAAACTGCTCTAAACGGTGGGCTTTTCACAGGCAGAGTCATATTATCCAGCTGAGGAGGGTTCTTTTACTATGAATGTCTACATAACTGCAAGTCCACTCTTAAAACTGGGAATAGAAGAGTGATTTTGTAGGGTTGTGGGAAGGATGTTCTGTTTTAATCCTCCCCACCCTAGATTTCTTCTGTGCCTGAAATGACATGGCAGCCTTGTGCTATAGGAGCTACAAAACGATGGGACAAAGAGTAGAGAGAGCTACAAAAGCGCTTCTTGGGTTACTTGTAGTATCACTGTGTTCAGGCTCTCTTTTGTTATGCCTTGTAATGCAGTAGTTAATGGTTAGTAATAGCATAATTTACTTTTACTTTTTAATTTGGCATGGTTAATTTTTAAGCTTATTTCCAGTAGCAACAGGACATTTATTCTAGGGCAAGCCAGTCGTTTGATACTTGTTCTAAAACACCGTTTGATCTAGGTTTTTCATTATGTTAACTCCCAGTAGCTCAGTGCTTGGTAACTACCAGCAATGAGAAATCATTTCCTTATCTTAATTCATTATTCTGTCCAGAGAACAAGATCCTGAGTAGCTGTAGTGTAGCTGCCCAAGACTGATTTGGAACAGGGAAACAAAGTGGGAGGAGGAAACATTTAGGTTTTCAGTGGGAAGAAGAGGTGAGTGTGGTAAGCAGGGTTGAAAGTATGTTCATGTGTTCTTTTGTTCATGTAGTGTTCTTTTGTTCATCGACACAGGGTTTTCTGCCAAAGAAAAAGTAATAGGAGAGGTGAACTCCCATGTTTCTTGTGGATAATTCAATGAATCGGTAATGTGTGGGAATAAAACTGCAGTAAAACAGTGAATAAGCTTTAGAGACAGCAGCCATTTTGTGTGATTAATAATACAGTGGTTACTCCTGCAACTTCAGCAACACCTCGTTCCACCTCCCAAGTTCGTCACCTTAGACTACATCTCAAGTGGCTGTTGTTGTTACTGTTTTTGAAAGTGAACCCAAATGCCCAAACAACCCCAAAGCACCAAAGCTTGGGTTTAGGAGGGATTTTTCTTTGGCTAAAATACAGTCAGCTTAAAAAATGACGAATACTTCCGGCCAGTCCCACAAACTCAAGTGGAGCTCAGGTCAGTCTTGAGTGCTCTTTGCTCTTGTCGGAAGGGTGGAAGGTTTTGGTGCTGCTCTCTTAATGGGATTTATGTCACTGAGACTCTGAAAGTAGAAACTTGAAACACAGGGTAGTGTAAGAGAGAACCAGGAAATTATTATAGAAGCAGGAAGGAAAAGCAATCCTGGTCACTGGCTGCAGTGCAGAAGAAATACTTTTGCCAAATTAAATGAGGGGTTAAGTTTCAGAGACAAAAAAAAAAATGCTGTTTTGGCCTTTTCCAGAACAGAACAGGCTTTAAGTCTCAGGAACTGCATTGGACTCTGCTGTTTCAATTATACCATGACATCTTCCTTAGTTGGCTAGGCATAGTTGGAATATTTTTCCGTGCAAATGTGGGAAATTGAAGGAAGAGTTTTTCCTAGGAGCACTCTGAGTACTTTGGTCAGATTTTCACTGAGACTGATATTCAGACTGATCTTGAAGAACACACACAAGTGTTAACTTCTGGGAGGTACTCTGACATTAGTGGTCGTTCATCCTTAAGTCATCTTGTGGCATTAAATGGATGATTTTCATCTGTCTATTGTATTTGATGATTTTGGATATATGTCTGGAAAGCTAAGCCTTTTCCCAGCACAAGGCTGTATCATGGAGCGGGGATGACTGCAAACATGGGGCAATGGGCGTATAAGCAGAGGAGTGAGAGGCATAAGATGCTGTTATTTCTAGTACAGATTTAAAAAGCATGCCTAGGCAGGAACTGTGAGTACATGGTAAATGCATGCATGGCCTTACACCTTGGGAAATCTATGTGCTGTACTCTGGCCAATGCAAGAATTAACCTGCATGAGATACAAACCAGCATGGACGAATACATGTTTGGTTTGGTATCATTAGCTGTCTTTGTTTGGGGAATTTTTTCTGTCAGCAATTACTTTGGAACATTTTTGAGGTAGAACATAAAAGCCTAAGCAAACCTTTCCTAATTGTTTGGATTTGTAATACAATAACTATTTCCTATAATTTCCAAGAATTCTCTTCTCCATTTTCCTCTGAAGCTTTGTTTGAGGTTAATGGAAATACTGTTTGTGGATGGCTTGCAGGAACGCAATCAGATTTCTTCTACTGGGTAGATAATCTGTGTGTGTTTAGATTAACCTTGGAACAAAGGTCAAGTGGCGACAGAACAACTATGAAGAGTTTCACAACTGCACATGACCAACAAATAAAGAAGTCAGGATTTGGTAATAGCCTCCCCAAAATGAGCATATTTCTTAAAAGCAGTATTGGATTGTACTCTGCAGTGACTTAGATGTTTATCCAAGCATTGCCAACCTGTGAAATGTTGTCTTGGTTCTTTTGATAGAAGATGAACTGCGTGGCAAGGTTGTCTGGGTGACAGGAGCTTCCAGTGGAATTGGAGAAGAACTGGCCTACCAGCTGTCAAAGATAGGAGCCTTCCTTGCCATCTCAGCAAGAAGAGAGGATGAGCTGGAAAGAGTGAAGAAGAAATGCCTTCGTAAGTACAACTTAGTAGTTCCTGCGAGCAGTTCCACTCTTGCTGTGATGGAGTTACCACAGAAATACCAGCACACATCACAGGAATAAATTTCCTGATGAAAGTAAACCATGCACAGCTTTTCTGTGTGTTTGAAGCTGGCATTTTCTTTCTGTGAGTGAGAAGCTTTTGTACAGACTTGCATTATGAGTTCCTTCATAAGCCACTGTTACCTAAAAATCTCATTATCAATTTCAAGTGGTGGTCTAAGATACTAAATTAAGAAAAGGAGTAAATACTGTGAGGAAGAGAGGAAACAATCCAAAGGGCATCATCCTATTAAGAACAAAGCCATTTAGCTGCGTTCTGCTGTGAGAAGCCTTCTTCCTGCAGGTTTGTACATACTACAGTCAGACTGACAACTGACTTTCCTCTTTGGAGAAGGAATTGATAGGAATGTTCAGAAAAACTTGTTCTGAGCACGTGAAAGAATGATCTCCTGTAGATGAGGAGGAACAAATGGAAGCAAGATAGTTAACTATCCCAGTTATCTTCCATAAGCCTGCTGAGTCAGTAGCTTGGCTTTCTTCCTTGTGTTTCTTTTTTTTTGTCTCTTGTTTTTGGATTGACAGCAAGCAGGATAGACAGTTAATTCATGTTGATAAACAGAAGTTCTGAACTAGCTTTATGTTTTTTTTCAGACTCCATACCCTCTGTAACTCAGTAAGCAGTATTTTATATGGTGTATATTATGACAGTGACAGTTCATTCCTGGTAATGTTGACAGAATGTCCACAGTTGACTTGGAACAGGTGCTGTGAATAATAAAATGTTTGTCTTGGGTCAGCACCTAAGCATGTCTAGAAATCTACAAGTTGCAGCAGGCTACTATGGAAACCTGTCAAGAAGCAAATACGTATAACTCCTTATTTCTATTTTGTGATGCCTCAGAAATGCAGTCCCTTAAATAAGTAGGTTCTGAAAGGGTGTAAAATGATGGTGTGGTTAAATGGGAATCATGGCAAAATTCCAGTGCTCTATGGCACAATGTGGAGCAGTCAGTAAAATATGCAACCACATTTGCGTCTGTGGCTGTTTGCTATTGCAAAACTGATAATACTAGCTAGGCTGGCAGGAGCCACAGTCCTGGTTATCCGTTTTCAGGCAACGCTTGTATCAGGGTGCAGTGTGCTAAGGAATGTTCAGAAAGACTGTTTTGGTAGATGTGAACCAAGAATACAGATTTATGTGAGAATTTCTTTCTCTACTAACTTGAAGTAACCCTTTGAATGTCTCAGCTGTGGTACGTATTTGGTTCAGAGCCGTGTGTAGCCATGCATTTTGCAGTGTACCCTGCAGAACTTTATTTCAACCATAAGTCAGATGAAGAGGAATATTGGAAACTCTTTAGTAATGTAGTTATTCTGTGTTTTCTGTAGTCATCCTTTAAGTAGTGAAAGAGTAATTCCCCTCTTATCATTCTTTTCTCAAGGCTCTATAAACTCAGATTTCCTCTGATTTCCTTGATGATCGTGTGCGCTAGACCCCCTGACCATCTCACTGGCCCTGTGCTACACTATCTCCAATTGATCAGCATTTGTCCCAAACTAAGAGTCCCAAATTGGACACAGTACTCCAGTAGGGCCACTTAAAAATCACTTCACTCACTCTGCTCTTGCAGCATAATAGCATTTGTAATAGTTTGATTTCTTGTTGTCCTTCCATCAGGACCTCTCAGGTCTTGTTTGGAAAGCCGATACCCAGCCATCTGGACATTGGCCTGCAGTTCTGCATGGCGTTGTTGTGTCTCTGGTGTGAAATTTTGCATTTGACTTTGAGCTTAATGACGTTTGTCAGACACATCTTAAAGCTTAAGATGCCTCTGAATGGCAGTCCTGCCCTTCAGCATAGCCACTGCTCCTTTGAATCGTAGAATCCTAGAATCATCTGGTTGGAAAAGGCATCTGAGTTTGAGTCCCCTTAGTAAGCCATGTCCCTCAAACTCGTTTACCTGTCTTTTAAACAGCTCCAGGGATGGCGACTCAGCCACCTCCCTGGGCAGCCTGTTCCAATCCCTGGCCACCCTTTCAGCGAAGAAATTTTTCCCAGCCTCCAGTCTAAACCTCCCCTGGTGCAACTTGCAGCCATTTCCTCTTGTCCTATCGCTGTCACTTGTGAGAAGAGAGCAGCACCCACCTCACTACAACCTCCTTTCAGGCAGCTGTAGACAGTGATGAGGTCTCCACTCAGCCTCCTTTTCTCCAGACAAAACAACCCCAGTTCCCTCAGCTGCTCCTCGTAGGACTTGTTCTCAAGCCCCCTCACCAGTCCCGTTGCCCTTCTCTGGACACGCTCCAGCCCCTCAATGTCCTTCCTGTAGTGAGGGGCCCAAAACTGAACACAGTATTCAAGGTGTGCCCTCAGAGCTGAGCACACGGGTGCTATCACCTCCCTGCTCCTGCCGGCCACGCTGTGTCTGACACAGGCCAAGATGCCATTGGCCCTCTTTGCCCCCCTGGGCACACTGCTGGCTCATGTTTAGCCACTGTCAACCAGCACCCCCAGATCCTTCTCTGCCACACAGCTCTCCAGCCACTCTTCCCCAAGCCTGTAATGCTGGATAGGGTTGTTGTGCCCCAAGCGCAGGACTTGGCACTTGGGCTTGTTGAACCTCATTCCACTGGTCTCAGCCCATCGATCCAGCCTGTCGAGATCTCTCTGCAGAGCCTCTTTTCCTTCAAGCAGTTCGACACTTCCACCCAGCTTAGTGTCATCCACAAACTTGCTAAGGGTGCACTCAATCCCTTCATCCAGATTGTTTATAAACATATTGAACAGGAGTGGACCCAGCACTGGACCCTGGGGAACACCCCTCGTGACCATCCTCCAATGGGCTTTAACTCCATTTACCACCACTCTTTAGGCCCGGCCACCCAGCAGAGGCTGTGCCTGTGCAGGCCGATGTCAGCCAGTTTCTCAGGCAGAATACTGCGAGAAACGGTGTCAAAGGCTTTACTGCATTCCAGGTTCCCGCATCCATGGCCTTTCCCTTGTCTATTAAACAGGTAACCTTGTCGCAGAAGGAGATCAGATTGGTCTGGCAGGACCTGCCTTTCATAAACCTGTGTTGACTGGGCCTGATCACCCAGTTGTCCTGTGTGTGCTGTGTGACATTACTCAGGATTATCTGCTCCATGAACTTGATGGTAACTGAAAATTTGCTGAAAGCTGTGTGTTTTATCCCATCATCTGGGTGATTTAAAAGATATTGATCATGGGGGGATATCACTTTATAACTGGACACCAGTAAGACTTTGAATGGTTGGTTGCTATTCTTTGAGCCCGGTGATCCAGCCTGTTTTTCCCTGGCATTGTAATCCACTTGTCTAGGCCCCTCATTTCCCCAACATAGCCTCGAGGATGCTATGGAAGACAACACAGAAAGCTACATAGTCAAGGTGAACAACTCCGCTGCTCTCTCCTTGTCCACAGAGCCAGTCATCTCATCACAAGAAGCTGTGAAGTTGGCTAGGCAGTATAAGTTCTTGCTAAATATATGCTGGCTTTTCCTAGTCACCTTCTTGTCCTTCCCATTCTTGGAAAGTGCTCTCAGCAGGAATTGCAACATAATTTTCCCAAGGACTGAGATTAGGCTGTGTGACGTTTGTTTTTCTCCAGTCACAGGAGAGCCAAGTACCTTCCAAAGATGAGCGGCATTGATCAGCCCTTGTAAATCATGGATCTATATGTTGTCCTGCTTATACATGCGATTTGTCCTTAGCTTGGTCTTCCTCTGAAACTGGTGGTGTTTCTTTCCCCCAGAGTTCAGCCTCTGGAAAGTGGGAGGCCTGAGAGGAGAACTTGCCGGTGAAGACTAAGGCAAAGAAGGCGATGAGTACCTCTTTCTTCTGTGCTCTCTGTCACTTCATCGCCATCCCTGTTCCACAGTGAGCTCACTCTGTCTTTGGCCTTCCTTTTGTTGGTGTTGTACCTGTGAAGCTGTTGTTGCCCTTCATGTTCTTCACCAGTTTCAACTCCATCTGAATGTTCATCTTCCCGATTCCATCCCTGCATGCCTGGGCGGTGGGTCTCTGTGCTTCCTGGGTGCCTGTCACTGCCTCCACCAGGGTGTTTTCTTTTTGCAATTGAGTTCAGGAATGTTCAGTAAAGTTTTTGTAGTGTGAGATGGATCAAGATCTAGCTGCAACATGTAACATCAGCTTGAATTTGGCTGAATTATGTGGCACAATTGGAGTGAAAAGGCTTTTCCATGGCAGCTGTGGATGCTACACACAGCAGACACTTAACTGGGTAATAACATATCTATCTTGTTCAAAATTCAGGGACTCCACCCTGTGATATGTGCTTATGTGTTTTACACTGCTTGGGAGCTGAAGGGGAGAAAGAGAAGGGAAGTCCCATAAAAGCTATGGTAATACCTGTTGAGTCACACATGCACCAGCTGGACACCTCTCTGCAGGAGGCAGAGAAAACTGCTTTTTTAGCTTCCACAGTTTCTGCAAGTGACATATGTATTTCCCCCAGCCACTCTCTGCAATGTGAATTGAATTTTGCCAGTAATTGTGGAGGCTGTTTTCTCTCAAAAGTGTCCGTCTGTCCGTCCTGTCGTCCCCATCCCTCCCCTCCCCCAAAAGGTAGATGGGGGATGTGTTTCTTGATTTGAAGCTTCAATATGATTTGAATATAGATAGGCCAAATGAATGAATGACAAGCTATAAATGTTAGGATTATACAGTAATTCAGGTTTGAATGGACCTCAGGAGGTTGTCTTGTTCAGCCTGTGCTAAAAGCTCCTGTCCTGCTCAAGGGCAGCACACAAGATGGAAATGAAAGATCGAAGAGCTGAAGAGCTGGGAAATGTGGTCTGTGCTGAGTAATGGCGTTACTGGGTTACAAGAAACTGTTCTCTTGGATTAGCATGTGTTGAAAAGAGTCATGAAGCTGAAATCTTTGTACAGGAAGGAGGTGTACGCTCGATGTCATAAAATATTTAAGTTAGTTTTACTTGTGCAGCTGTCCTTCAAAAACCAAATTGGATTTCGGCAATTGTAATCATGTTTTTAGTTGCCACGTAAACAGAACTTAAGGAACCCTCAACAGGGAAGAGGCAGCCCATGATTGCTTGATAGGAAAATGTCAGTCGGAAGACTTGCTGCTTAGCGATTGGGTGGTTTGACCCTGATGAGAAGCCATGTAGTGTAAAGCTGCTGCGTAAGGAGACTTCACAGGACCTCCAGAAAGTATACACAAGTGTGTGGAAGTTGCAGCTGTTCTTTGAGTGCTCAGTTTCAGATGTGTCACATCTGAAAGCGGGTGGCCGTGGGCCATTTGCTTAGCATCTGGAGACACTTCACTAAAGGATGATAAAGGATGTTAACTGATGTATGGAAGCAGCTGTGTAAAACGGTGAACTCTTGTCCCACTTGGGAGCAAGTGCATTTCTAGGTTATAATAATTGTTCCCTTAAAACTTCAGTCTGGTACTAGGCAAAAAAACAGGAGGTGGAACATTAGGGGTTGTTAGTAAAGGAGTGGAGAACATTATTCATTTGACAGTGTATGAACTGGGACGTGTGCCTGCCTTCAGCACTGTGCACAGTTCAGTTGCCTGCTGGAGAAGCAAGGGGATGGTTGGGTGGTAGATGATGTTTAGGAAAGGGGTGATAAGAGTTTTGGAAGCTTTATAAAAGCTGTCTGAGGAGCGCTGCCTAGGTAAGGATTCCTCACCTTAAGGAAGAAGTAAGGAGGCTGATGGAGACGTGTGGTCTGAGTGCTTTGAGAGTGGAAATCAGACTGGACTACTAGTTGCACCAAAAATAGAACTAGCCCTCTGGTTTGATATTTTCTGGAGTCAGAGGTTTTTTACATCATATAAAAGGGCACTTCCTTCCTTGTCTTTGTCTCTTCCTCTGCTTTTTTCTTTTCCTGTGTGGCTTTCTCAGCTGGGTTGACCATGTGGTCTTGTTAATCCACAGCAGAAACATTCCATGTCCCAGTAGGCATCAGCTGTGCAAATCTGCTTGATGGGGCATGAGACAGAGGGTGTCTCTGCGAGGGTGGTTTAAACTACATGGGTTTTACTGCTGTCCTTGTGGCAGAGATGGAAGGGAAAATGCACATGGAGTGGTTGGAGGGAGAAATAGAGGGAAATGCTGGTACCTTTAAACCAGATAGATGGGTTTATTATAACCATTAGCTTGAATGCAAGTGACCTTTGCACAGAGGCTGCTTACAGGTTTAAGTAACCTCCTTATTTGTACATCTCTGTAAAAATAAAGTTCCAGCTTACCTGTATATGCAAGAAGTAGCAATTAAAAAATCAGATCCTTGGGCTCCCTAAAGAGCGCAATGGTAATGGGGAAGCAGGTACTTGTGTCTAGGATTCAATCTAGGAAGAAAAGTAGCACTGTAAAACCAGTATAAATGAAGTGAAAAACTTGTGTTATTATGTATTAAAAAAACCTGAAAAGACTAACATTGAAAATGTTTTATTTTTGTGAGTCATGTGTCCCAGAACTCCATTTAGCAAATCACTGCTCCAGAAATACTTCCCGTGGAAAAGGTCAGTTGTTTGGAAGAGGCAATGGTAGAAACCCTCAGTGTGAAGGCTTGGGCTGGATGACAGCTGACTTTTATTTCAGGAGATGGATGTATTGAAAGTTGACAGTTAACCAAAACCCTCTTCTGCCTTCTCCAATAATCAGGCTTCTCTAGACTTTGCCTCATAGCTACTCATGTGTGTATGTTGTGTTTTGGTCTCAATCGTACCAGTCCTGTCATCAGAAATAAACATGCTTGACCAGTTAACGTACAAGGGAAGTGTCAAGGCTGCCAATACACTCTGTTTCTGAATGCCTTGTTGAAAACTTCAGTGTCAGATCCTGTTGTGTGTTACTCCCAGCTATTGCAATTTACTTGGAGAACTGAATTCTCTATATTGTGCTGTGCAAACCTATTTAGTAAATTCAGGCTTTTAACAAGGAAAACCATAATGATAAGGAAAGAGAGACTTGGTGGAAACACATTAAAAGTGGTTTCTGTGTGGAGATTAAATGGAAACAAACCAAGCATTTTATTTCCAACTTAATGTTATGGTTTTTTGATGTCTTCTTGGTGCAAATGTGGTCAGCAGTCAGATTTTCCCATTCACTTTGTTTTTAGAGATCAGCAGCTTGAGTGAGAAAGATATCCTTGTTCTGCGTCTTGACTTGACTGATAGAAGCTCTCACGAAGCTGCAACCAACACTGTTCTTAAGCATTTTGGCAAGGTAAGCTTTGCTTCTGGGGTTAAACTTCTTATTTATATCTCCTATACTTGCATCTATGTTGATATTCCACTGTCATTCTGTCACATGGTAAGTTGACCACTGCCTGCACCTGTCTTAGGTTTCAGTATTAAATCTCCCAAAAAGTGCCTGAGTTTTCATCCCTTCTGTCGCTTTCTTCTGCCTTTCAGCAGGCTTTGCAGAGGGGCAATGGCAAATCATCACTGGTCATTACCAAGAAATAAAAAATCACTTGCTTGATGTCACTGAATTTCTGAACCAACTGGAACAACCATCAACTGTGTATATAGAGCTTAAAATTGTGTATGGAAGTCACCCAAAACAAAGAACCTTTGCTTTGTAGTTTCAGTAATGCGTGTAAGCTGGGTTCAGGGCCACATGGCACAAAGCTGGAAACGGCACAATTCCTTGGTTTACGCATAGTTTTCTAGATTGCTTTTCCAGAGCATGGGGTTAGGAAAATAGCCGTCAGGTATAACTTAAGTACAACATGCAAAGCTTCCATCTAGGCCTTTAATCCATTGATACTTTGGTTTCACAGTGAAATTATTGGTAACAGTTTTCTTCTGTTCTTTATTCTAGTTGGTGTCTGGTTTTGCACAGAACTTATTTTCAGAGGTCACCTTGTGGGACCTGAGCCCAAAGTATTATTTGCTGTAGGGTTAAAATGTTATGTAGGAAAAACAGCTTTCCAGCAGCTGTACCGGGAGTTCACCTTGTTTGGCATCAAACACTGCGCTTGTTTTGTTGACTCCGCTCAAATTTGACCAACCCTCAGCTGAAAGGGGGAAGTCAAGCAGGGAAGACCAACTGCTGAAACTTCGTCAGCAGCTCAGACCTCTGACGTGTGTATGGCAGAGGTGACACTAGAGGGAAGAGAATGGTTGCTTAACAGTTGCCTAAGGAAGTGCCAGCATGTGTTACATGAATTTATCCTTGTGTCTTTCCTGAGATTGATGTTTTGGTCAACAATGGTGGACGTTCCCAACGCTCTCTGTTTGTGGATACAAACCTGGATGTCTACAGTGCCATAATGGAACTCAACTACCTAGGTACAATCTCTTTAACAAAACATGTCCTGAATCACATGATCCAAAGGAGAAAGGGAAAGATTGTGACTGTGAGCAGTGTGATGGGTATCATGGGAGCTCCCCTGGCTTCTGGGTACTGCGCCAGCAAGCATGCTCTGCAGGTAAGTTAAATTTCTGAGATTAACAAAGGCTTCTTTTGTAATAGACCAGCATCAGCGAGTGCTGTGCAGAAATCGTGAGTCTCTCTTGAAATTGTACACAGCATATGTAACTTTCTGGTTTTGAAAGTCCTTTAAAATTAATTTGCTCTGAAATGCAAAGTATCTCAGCTCCCAGTGTAGATTTTCTCCTGACTGAATTCAGATGCCATCTTAGTTGGGCCTCACCACTGTGTGGTTAAATTCCAGTGTGAAACACAGGACCAGAGCCTCTGGCCTTCAAGATGAAGGAATACCTAAATCAGAATTGTTCTGTTGTGTACAGAAGCCCTAATGTTTTCACCTTAATTCTGCTTGGGAGGAAAAGTCATATATGAGATTTAAGGCTACAGGAAGTCTTCAGGACAGCGAAGTGAGAACAGTGAATGGTGAAGCAAACTGCGTGGAGAAATGAGGGTTCCTGATCTAGCTGGGAACTTCTGAATGGATCTTCCCAACAGTTCTGAGTCTCGCTGCAGTGTGAAGCTCACTCGCAGTTCACGGTGTCTTTATGTTTCTGCATAACGCGTAACTCCCAGTATTGCTTGGAGAGAGTTTTTGGAAGTAGACTCAACTGTGCAGAAAAATGATAAAGAAGAACTTAGAAAAGTATCTGGGAAGAAAAAGGCTGCCTGTATCATTGAGCAATCATTTGTTTAACGAGTAAATTTGTTTAGATATTTGTCTTGTTGCTGTTTGCCTTCCTGCTAATGTACTTTTTTATCTCAGGAAAATAAACTTCAGCTGCAACCAGTGAGGGTTTAAAAAACTGGCACCTTCTTCCTCCCTGGTAAAGCTTATAAACCGAGTAAATAACTTTGCTTAAGTGAAGGGATTGGTGTCTTGTGACAATTACGACTAACAACAACCAAAATGTAACAAGTGGCTGATGCTGCAAAGCCACTGGACACTTCATAGAATGAAAATGTAGAAGGTGGTGACAGATTGCTGCTAATGAAACGTTTTCAGTTAATGACAGGGAGAGATCGGAGTCACAGAATGCCAGGTTGGAAGGGACCTCAGGCATCATCTGGTCCAGCCCTTTAGGTGATTGATAGTTTAAATGAGATGTCCCCGAGTCCTGTCAAGCTGAGCCCTAAAAGTGTCCAGTGTAGAGGAATCCACTGCTTCCCTGAGGAGATTATTCCAAAGTTTAACTTTTCTCACAGTGGAAAATTTTTCTTCTGGAGATCCCCAGGAGCAACTTATACCCGTTGCCTCTTGTCTTTTCCGAATGACTCCTCATGAAAAGGCTGTCTCCATCCTTTTGGTGAAAGGTCTTCTGTTCTCAAGGCTGAACAAACCCCATTTCTCTCTCAGCCTTACTTCGTATGGAAGGTTTCCCGATCCTCTGATCGTCTTAGTGACTGCCCTTCATTTGAGTGGCAGTGATGAAATTGCCATGAGAGGCCAGCCTCTAGTAGGCTTAAATTAGAAGAACACAATGAGCAGAAGCATGAATTCCCTTTATGCTCTTTTATTAAGTCTTCTTTCAGTTGACTTCTTTTTTGGCTGCAGTGTAGTTGGTCTGAGCATGGCTCATCAGTTGCAGAGCAGAAGGAATTCACATATTGCTTTAAAAATTCCCAGAACTCTGAATCTCTTGTTAGGATTGGGAACACGGAAGAGGCTTTCAAGAGATAGTTTACTAAAATTTCTGGATTAATTAAAAATAAGCAAACTGAACTACTTAGATCTTTGTTAGCTTCCACCCCTGCTCTTCAATCTTAATGCTCTACCTCTTCTTCAATCTTCCTTTTGCGTTTTTTATAAAGTCTCTTTTGTTCTGTTCAGTGGGGGATTTTTTATAAAATTCTCTTAAATGGCAGTTGGAGGAGGAAGGAAGGAATTCTGTTAGGAGTTAATGTCTTGAAAGAACTGTTCTTTGATTCATGCCAACTGGAGTTCTTCATGACAACGTTCTACTGATGAAGTTACCCTTTATTTCAGTTCTGGGAGTGCTGTAAGAGTGTGAGTCAAGGCCACGGGATCCTGCATCTGACTGATGCAGTTTCCCCACCAGTGTGATGATGCTCATGGAGATCACGTGCCATTCTCTAGTTACAGTTCGTGTAACTGGTGGCATGTGGAGAGGATCAGAAATGGTGGCCTTCAAAAACAGATTGAGGTGTTGGGTTTTTTCTCCCTCCTCTACTCCTGTCTTGTGAGACCTCACTCAGGACACTCCAGTCCTGTGTTCACTTCCGGAGTCCTCAGCACAGGAAGGATGTGGATCTGCTAGAGTGAGTTTTGAGGAGGCCTCGAAGGTGTTGTGAGGGCTGGAGCACCTCCCATACAAGGACAGGCTGAGAGAGTTAGGGTTGCTTAGCTTGGAGTAGAGAAGGTTTCAGGAAGACCTTCTAGCAGCCTTCCAGTACTTAAAGGGGGCTGCAGGAAAGCTGGGGAGGGGCTCTTTATCAGGGCACGCAGGGACAGGACAAGGGGGAATGGTTTTCAGCTGAAAGAGGGGAGGTTTAGATTAGACATTAGGAAGAAATGTTTTCTTGTGAGTGGTGAGACGTAGTGACTGTCCCATCCCTGGAGGTGACTTGAGGTCAGGTTCATGAGGCTTTGAGCCACCTGATCCAGTGGGAGGTCTCCCTGCCCATGGCAAGGGGGTTGGAACTGGATGGGCTCTAAGGTCCCTTCCAGCCCAAAGCATTCCATGATTCTATGAAAATGTTCCTTCACAAAGAACTTGTCTAATGAGCACATGGCATGCACTGAGCAGCAGCTGCTGCACCCTTTGTTCAGTCTCTGGTCATTAGGGGAATTTCTGGGTGCTTCTGTCATAGCAGGAGTCAGTTCAGCCTTTCCTTCAGCATCATCTGGGGTTTGGTCACAGAGTTGGAAAGGCCCAGAAACTGCTTAAAGCAGTTCCTGTTCCACAGGTTCTGTGTCTGTATCAGGGCTGGCTTCAGCCTGGGCTTAGCAGAAACACACTTGGGTTCTCCCGCTGACACTTGAATTCCTTTACTCCTCCCAAACCTGGGTCTGCTCCTGCCTGAATTTAAGGGAGAGAACACTTTCTTTTCTTACTTAGGAAATTTAAGCTTCTCTTCTGGGAGGAAGTGGAGGATTTTCATACCAGCTACCTTTGGATATCAATGATAAATGCTGGAATTGGAGAACCTGTTTTTACTGTAGGTAGAGCCTCTGCTGAAAAGGTTTCTTCCTTCTCATACAAAACCCTTGCCACTTACTCAAAACAATTTGAAATCTGTACTCTCACCACAAAGAGCAATTCACCTGAAAAAGGTCACTTCCACAGTATTGCAGTTCTGAAGGTTGGTAGCACTTCCACTACCAAACCAGTGAGGCCTGACCTCAGTGCAGGGACAGCAGAATCTGGCTGTGATTTAGAGAGATTACTATGTGTGTGCGAAGTCACACAGGGGTTCCTCAGTGATTTATGAGTTGATGCCTATGTCTATAAGGGAGAAAATTTTAAATTAGCCATTGAGTGTGAAAAGCCCAAGTCATGGGAATGTCTTTTAGTGGAATACTGCTGTCCTTACAGCATGGAATTAGAACAAAAAGATAGTCAGTTAAGCCTTGCTACATGTAGAAATATGGCAAAGGACGATTACAGCATTGTCTTTTCCTCCAGGGTTTCTTTAATTCTCTGCGGACTGAGCTGACTGACTACCCTGAGATCAGTATTATCAACATATGCCCAGGGCCTGTACAGTCCAAGATCATCCAAAATGTGTTTACGGAGAATCTCGGGAAGGTAAGGACTCAATTCTGTGGTGATAAATTCAACTCCTGCTGCAGGCCCAGTGATCCTACCATGGTTTTCTTTTTACGCCTAGCAAACACTATAACCTCATCTTCTTACTACGAAATGCTTCCATTGGTGCAGAACTATATAAAGTCTTGTGATTCTTTGTGGTATCAAGTTTATATCAAATCAAAATAAAGTTTGAAGGGGTTTATGCCTTCTCTCTTCCAGTAAGTACAGTCCCCATCCAGTAAAATTTCCTGTATATGCATCCTGATGCACTCTGGGGGAAAGGCCAGGATTTTCTGGACACAGTTCTGCATGCAGAACACGGTCTGATCTGCGCAGGTAGCTGTTTGTTTGCCCTAGTCACGGTGTCCCTGTTGGGTTGATGCTGTTGTTGGCAAAGCCACCAGTCAGCTGATGCGAGGCTTGCGTTCCTTTCCTGTTAGTGATTGTTTGAGGAGAAGCAGCAAAACCTTCCAACTGCACAATTGCTTTTAGTAAAGGCTGACTAACAAAGCAGCTGGGAGATACATTTTGGTAATCTGTCCTAAATTCAATCGATTTTAAAGCTCAGGATAACCCACCAGTGAGGGAGGGGGGAAATAAAATCTCCCATTGTTGAATCAAGGATTTTTGGCTTGAAAAACTTCTGTGAGAGCAAAGGTGTACTTTTTGATCAATCTGGAAAGCTTGTAAAACAAACATTCCTCAGATTTCAGCATGAAAAAAAGACCTAGGAGAGATCGAATTGCTGTTCCTCTGGGAGAGCTAAGAACAGATTGGCAGAGCAGTTTTATTGCTGGGATGAAATATGTATAAATTCACAGGGCTGTGACAGTTCACCAGGCGGTACATGTGGACAGGATGTGAAGTGAGACATCCCTGCCACAGCAGCAGCCTGTTGCTTTTCTCCTGTTTGTGATGGCTGCCCACAGAGCAGGATTATTTAAGCTAACGGGGAATGTGGCCTTAATTACTGACTTGGGTACTGAGTAACTTGTAGCACAGAGTGGGGTGGGCAGCTGGGAACAGGAAAGTTCCCGTTCTCAGAGCCCTCAGCTGCAGAATGGGTAACTTGTCCCAGTACATCATTTTCCCAATAAAGCTGAAGGAGGACAGAGTTTGGACATCCATTTTTCTGACCTTTGGCCCATCAGGTGAGGCCTTAATTGAAAAGATGCTTTATTTAAGCATTTGCGTGGTGGAGAAACTGGGAAAAATGTCTGTTGCAGAGCCTGACCCTTTCTCTCCCACAAACAAGTAACTGCTCTAATCCTTCCTTGCGCGCGCTCTCTCTCTCTCTCCCCTCCAGCCCATAGAGAGCAGTGGTGATCAGTCCCACAAGATGCCAACTGACCGCTGTGTCCGGCTCACGCTGGTGAGCACAGCCAACGACCTGAAGGAGGCTTGGGTCAGCGACCACCCCTACCTGGCCGTGTGCTACCTCTGGCAGTACGCACCCACCTGGGCGTGGTGGCTGATGGACAGAATGGGCAAGAGGAGGATACAGAACTTTAAAAGCGGAGTGGTAGGTGTATTCCTCTCCTGCTTGCTTCCTCTTTTTCTTCTTCCTCTGCTGAGAGACTCTTTAGCCATGGGAATGTTGGGATTGCATTTTGGATCCCTTTCCTTTTCCCCTCCCCACTTCCCTAGCAGCTGGTGCCAGGCCAGACTCCATCGCTCATCCCTGGCAGTCCATGTGTCTGGTGGCGCCAAAGGCCTTGCTCCACTCCTCATGTGGCCGCAGGTTCAGAACTTGGAGTTAACGCAGCGCTGAGCTAGAAGGCAGTACTGTAAATTATCAAATGCAATTAGGACTGTTGAAAATCTCTACCTTGGTTGTGTCTGACTTTTATATCGGGCACACGAGCCCCTCCCAACAGTGTGTTAAGCAATGCTACTGTCTGTCAGGGCTCTTCACTTGCATTTGCATCCTTGAACATGCACAGTGCAGCATTCAGTTCTTGCACTACTGCTTGCTATTTTTCTGGCTGTTTTATTGTTGAACTTGGTAGAAAAAAACCCACATGTCAAAGTACTCCAAAAGCAGGAACTGCAAAAATAAGGCTGGCATGTGCAACAGAAAGCTTTCCTGCTTGCATGCTGTGACTGCCCACTGTCACAGGCTGGGTCAAGCAATGTAACACTGTGCACACAGGACAGAAATTGGGGTAGGGGAAATTCTGATTTAATGTCCTCTTGCTCCAGGATGCTGATGCCTCTTACTCAAGAAAGAAGAAGTAAAGACAGAGATGTGTACGAAATCCTGGTTGTGCTGTGCCTCTCAAACATTTTCTGTATTGCATCACTACAGAGGCTTTTTCCATCTGTTGTACCTTTGCCATCAAGTAGCTTGAAAAATCTGTCAAGCTGTGCAAAGAATAAAAATCTCTCTAAACACACTTGTTTTGTGTCAGACTCCCTGAGGCTGAATTTTTAAGCTGACAAGTGCTGAGATGGAAGTGGTCAGGCAGGATTATTTTGCTTTTCTGCTGCCCTGACATTGGCAAATACTTGGTGAGCAGGTTAACAATTACATGCCCACAGGATCCCGTTTCCCTCACTTTCATTCCTAATGGACCTTGAGCAAAATAAACATCATTGTGTGTATTTAGGGGCAAATCCTTGCCTTTCTGGTACAATGTTTAGTGGTCTGGTTGCTCTGTGCAGTCTGAGGAGCAGGTGCTGTACAGAGAGGCAGTGGTGATGGGAGAGCGCAGTGGTGGCAACATAACCCCTACCAGAGGCAGCACTCAGCCTTCTGTGCACCTGGTGCAGGTTAGATCCCTACATTGTGGAGAGAGGAGTGGGGGAAAGTTCTGCAGCACAGCAGTCTCTAGCTACAAGAGAGGCCATGGACTGCCTACAGCCAAGGCATCAGTGCTCGTGTTTGAGCTGAGGGCAGGCAGTGCCTCATAGGCAGTTTAAGCATAAACCAGAGGCCCAGTTCCCATGCTTGGTCTAAAGCAGGCCTTTCCTTACAGAACCAGGCTGAACAGTTCTAGTGTTCTTAGTGCTGGAGAGCAATGGCCTTCAGGAACTATGACTGTATTCCTGAAAGTGTTACCATCATCCCACTGACACCTAATTCAGCCATTAGCGAGAAGGACCTCTGCAGTGGTTAAATAAAGGTTCTCCAGAGCTGTGATGAAGGTGCCTTACGCTTACCTTCATGCAATGAAGGTGGCAATCCATAAAGGAAGTTGGTGTTGATGGGAATTTAGTGAAGCTGATGCATGCACCTGGTTAGAAAACAGAGCAGTTGTCAGTGGTGATATGGGAGAGCAGGGGGTGGCCTCTCCTAAGCTCAGTCCTAGCAACTCTGTTCAGTACCCATATTCCATCATCACTCTGAATCACAGCACCACATCACAAGCTGATGAGCTGCAGACAAGACCAGGCTTGAAGGTGCTGTGAATTCCTGATAAATCAGAGAAAAGCTCCAAAAGGACAGGACACAACTCAAAAGCATGGAAATAACACCCCATGCTTCACAGGGGCACACGGCTGCACAGATCTGTGATACAAGATGTGAAGCTGTAACTCATGTTTCTGCCAAAAAGAGATTCCAAGGAGGGTTACAAGAAACCCTAACATGAATCAGGGTCAGGCTGTTACAAAACACACTGGAATGTGTGAACTGCCTTGGGCTGTTAAGGAGTGAGGGGCTGTAGAGGTGCTGCCTGCACAGCAGGGGACAGGGTGTTACAGCACCTCAGAGCTCAGCTCCAGGTTCCTGTGTACAGACAGGATTTCTGCTGTTCCTCCATCTGTCACCAGTCGAGGTCTCTGCTGGAGCACCAGGGCCAGCTGCCAGCTGGGTATCAGACGGAGCAAACCAGAGGAAAGCAGGAGAAAAGGATCACAGCGCTCTCCAGTTTTTTCTCAACTTGTTTATTCAGTTTGCAGAAGACAAAGAATGAGGGCAGAAATTACAGCCAACTTCAAATAAAAGATTGCTGATGCAAACAAGGTAATTCAATTTTCTGTGACCACAGAGAAGACAAGCAGCAAGAGGCTTACAATGAGGCAGGGAGGTTTAATTAGATTTAGGGAAAAAAAAAAACCCCAACATTTCCAGCTGCTGCAAGAACAGCAAAGGACTGGAGTGAACTTCTCTAGCAGTTTGTGATACTCCTGGTATTAAAAGCTTAAAGATCAGATAAAACATTGCCAGAAGTAGTTCCTTTTGAGAGGGAGCTGAAATAGCTGCTCTCTGAAAGCCCTTTCAGGTCTGACTGTTATTCTGTCCTTCCAGATGCAGTTCATGGGCAAGAAAGGTGATTTTTGATTATTAGCCCTCTATTATTTATGCTTCCACACACCAGTCACCTGCTACAAGCTGCTTCCATTCACACTGTGGGAATTTCATCCCGTATGTTACTGTTACACCCCGGAGTTTGATGGGTGTCTCCTCACCACTTCTAAATTCCACTACAAGGTCTGCACTTAGGGTCACTGATCGAAAGAAAGGGCCGACAGCCAGGGACACTGTGTAAGGGCTGTGACACATTTTTATCTGACACAAAAAGGTCTTAAAGGTGAGGAGTAAAAATAATGAACTACTCCAAATCATACGGCTCTGGGTGCTCTGAACCCGTACAGATTCAGTTCCAGAGCAATTTGAATCGATTCTAAAGGTTAAAGACAATTGCCTACACTTGGCAGATGTCAGCAATAATGACAGGGTAACTGCTGATCCACAGAGAACACATTTGTGTGCTCGTTAGGGGTGGTAACAAACAGGATAAACCAGTCCCTGGAGAGATGACCCAGACCTGTACTCAAGGAGACCTGAAATACTACAGACCAACTGCCAGGTTCTGTTCTAACCTCTGGTAAGACAAAAACTTAATTCTGGCACAGAGAGCTGGATTCCCTCCCGTCCCATCATGAGGCTCGGGCTGTAGTTGTGGGAGACTGGTTATCAACATGGACATGGGTTGCAAAAACCAACGTATTTTGTATGTATGAAGTACATGGATACATGGATTTAAATTCTTTCTCTCCCCTCATCACACTTTTCCTTTCCTCCATAGGTCACAGGGGTTATTAATACGCTGGAATGCACCTGTTTTATAGAAATTCTTGCCCCCCAAACAAGAGCAGTACTTGGATAGAAATCGTCCCTTATGACTCTGTGAAAGCACAGCTGATAACTTGCTGCTACTAAGGAAGATGAGCAAATGTCAGATATTGTAACAAGTGCTAAAACTGAACTCGATCCAACATCAAATGGCCAGAATAAAAACCAAACCATATAGTCACATGTACACCTTGGTTACCGACCCTGGGGCTGGCGGTGCTGCAGTGAGCTGTCACCTGACTGTCAGAGCAGGTCACCTGTCCAATTAGTAAGAAGAAAAAGGAAATACATATAAATCACATCAGGACGCTCCAAAAATAATCAGAATTACACTGCTCTTCTCGAAACTGGAGAAGAGAATTTCAGCATCTCCCGGCTCGGCAGCCACGCAGGCAATGGTGTCTCATGTGTTCCAGCAGCAAGAAAATAAACCTTCCTGGCTGCTGAAGGTTCTGGTTGGCACCATTTCTGTCCTAGCCCTGTCCACTGGCTTGGCACTGCTGGCCAATGCCATTTTGAGAGTAAAAATCTTATCTGTAGTGTATAAACGTAGTATTTGAGTCCCAACACGTGGATGGAAGATACAAAATAATAATAAATCAAACCAAAACGTGCTACTGACATTCTAGAGCAAAGGCAGATGGAGAAGTTCAGATGAATAAACAGGGTAGCCAAGGGGTGGGTCGGCAGCTTGCACGGTGAGGTTTCTCAGCAGAACAGGGTGTGCCTGGATGCTGTAGCGTTCTTCATCATCATTGGTAGCGTACAGCAGCTCCCAGGACAGATTTGCCCACTGACCTCGAACAGCTTCGTCATTAAGTTTTCCCACTTGTACTAATAATTCCTGGAGAGTGAGGACTCGTCCAGTGTAAATGCCCTGCAAGAACAAACAGATCAAGATGTTCAGACATTCTCCAAGAAGGCACACAAGCATTTAATGGCTTTAAACTGGAAGGGGGAAGACCTAAATTAGACTTTAGAAAGAAATTTTTTGCTGTGAGGGTGGTGAGACACTGGCACAGGTTGCCCAGTGAAGCTGAGGATGCCCCCTCCCTGGAGGTGTTCAAGGCCAGGTTGGATGGGGTCTTGAGCAGCCTGGCCTGGTGGGAGGTGTCCCTGCCCATGGCAGGGGGTTGGACTGAATGATCTTCAAGTCCTTTCCAACCCAAACCATTCAAGGGTTACAAAGCACTAAAGCTTTGGGGCTGCACACTATCAATACCATCCCTTTAAAAATGGCAAAGTGTATAAAACCAGCCTTCTCGGTTCAATTCTTCCACCTAGGAAGACAGTCAGGAAATATTCCTGCATCCAAAGAACACCATGGTGTGATTTTCAACAACAGTGATGTCAGCTCCTGTCTAGTAAAACAAAACTCTGGATGCACAGCCCACACGTTTTGGAACACAATTAAAAGAGGAGGGGGGAAACAGCAGTGGAAAAGAAAACCACCTTGCTTACTAGTGATTTTTGTCCTCACCATGTTTGGGTCATGTCCCAGTGAAAAGAGGTATGGCTTTTCCTGAAGAACTGCCTGCTGCCACTCGAGATCCGACACCAGGCCAATGTACCAATCATTTTCATACTCTTCCAGGTAGTTCATCAGCTCTTTCAAGTTCTCAACCGGACCCAGGCTTGCTTTATCCACCATAAGTTTAAAAGTGTATCTGGAAGGCACAAAGAGCCATGCAGTATCGCAGCGAAAGCAAGAGGAAGAAAGCCTCTTCTGGCACCAAACGTTATCGAGTACCAGCAGCTTTGTAAGTTATTGCTCATCAGCTGTGTCACTAGAAGTTAGCACAGGCTGCCTTTTAGCTCACTCAGATGTGGAACGCATGAGCTTGAACATCCTTCACTCACCTCAAACAGTGTTACCACTGCCTGATAATGGAAAGCGCCAAACACCGAACTCCACTACAGTTCCCTCAGATTATGGGGACAATGAGAATGGGTCATTTTTCCCCACTTAACACAGCAGATTTCCAGCTGGAGGCAGCTGCTGTGGGGAAGGAAAGAAGGAAGGAATCTCCGTATCGCAGTCTTCACTGCCTGGGGTTACAGGCAGTGCTTGTGTAGCTACAAATAAAATTAAACTATGTGGTTTTGACGTGAACTATTCTTACTGAAGTGATATTTTCAAAGCACAGCACTCCCTATACCATTTTTGTCATCTGAAAGAGTATCTTTCTTTACCTGAATGCTTTTAATGCAAGCTGGAATAGCTCTGGTTTGCTGGTCAGCCAGTCCAAACCCACAGACCACGGAATTCCACCAGTGTATGCTCTGAACACGTGGCTTGGGGCAGGCACGGCGTTATCCAGTCCAAACAGACCAAAACAACATGACAATACTCCATGGATGTACAAGTCTTTCAAAGCTTTATCTTTCATAAGGTCTTCAAGTAAATTGGGAGGCTTTTCTTTCAGATGAAAAAAGTCCAGCTGACTCAAAACAAAATGGTACCATTCTTCTGGAAACCTCTGCCTCATTTCACGGACTTTGGAAGTAGGAACCGGGGCTGTTCGCCATTCTCCAGGGATGCTCAATAGCTCTGAGTAAGAGCAGCTAAATTCAACCCGAGGTAAAACTTCTTGCTGTTTCCCTTTATCTACAGCAGGAAGCCCAAGCACAACAGCCCTGTGTAATTTATCTTTTGGTGACATTTCTTGTGGGATATCTTGTGTCTCTGTTTCTACAACACCTGGAATAGAGAGATGTACTTTTGGTGTAGTTACCAGCTGCCCAGGTTCTTTTCTGTCTTTAATTTTGCCAATGGGTTCAAGATCAAAAATGTCACTGTCATCAGCCCAATCCTCGGTGGTATCCACACTAGAGCCATCTTCTTCCCTCAGAGGCTCGGATCTTTCTACAGCACCACTATGCTGGGTTTCTGGAAATGATCCTTTTTTGTTCTTGTCATCATTTCCTGTGCTTGCGCATGTTTTTGATTTGTTATAACAATACTGGACGAGCATCCATACAAGCACTTTAATGAAATCATCTTTCAGATGCTTTAAATTCTCATGAGAGTCAATAATTCCAGATAACACATTTCTGGCATCAGAATACAGCCGCACAGGTAGAATGGTACAAGGAGTCAAAATGTGTCCGAAATGGCGATTGGGAGACAGAATCTTTTTGTGCTCCTGATGTTCGAAGGCTGTTTCAAAAATTTCATCAACTCTGCGAGCTTCAGCAGCGTGACAGGATGTTTCCTGCAGTTCTAGCCCCTAAAGCACAAATGAAAACAACTCTGACTTTGTCATCACCACTACATAGCTCCTTCAATGCTAGCAAGCTCTTTTCTTGCAAGAATTTTTCTCTGAGCAAATAAAGGTATGTTTGATTGTCAATATTTCCACAACTGAACCTGCAAATCCAACCAGAGATAACAAGAACAGCAAAGCACCCACTACAACAATAGACACAGGACAAAGCCTTAAACTAAATCTTTGCCTCATACAGGTCTTCATTTTAGCCAGCTTATTGGAGATGCTGCGTCACAGGCTAGATGATAAAACATTTCACATCTGCTAAGCATGTCAGCTGCAAGACTGGTTAAGATAGCAATAACACCCATCTTAAAACTGACTGTAACACCAGGTAAATTAGTTACAGCATTGAAAGGTTATACAGCAAAATGCCCACATGATTTCAAAACATTAAGGTCAACTCTCAGTAAGCAGTTACCTTAATGTTAACGCCACAGTAAGTGAAGCCTTTTTCTAGCACCAATATCCACATCAGCCTGTCCTGAAAACGGCACAAGTAATGCGATCCAGGGAGAGACAGACCTAGACAAGAGAAAAACAAAGCAAAACCTGTGATACTACTGTGTATTATATTGATGAAAACCTTTTCTATTGCCAGCAGAGGAATAACACAAAATATTTCTGCATCAAAATCAGTTAAAACTGGCTAACTTGTACCCCAGAAGCTTATAGGAACGAGCTGCAAAGCTTGATGTTGAAGTTGTAGTGGTGCCTCTAAAAAACTGCAGAAATCTGGGAAATGCTCAGAACTGCAGGACTATGATATTCATACCGAACCAGGCTTAAGCAACCCCACTCTCAATACTCTTTGTAGACACAACTTTGATGATTAAGGATGATCTTTCCAAAGGCACAGCTCCCACCAATGTCACCTGGAGCTCTAAAACTCTTATGAGTACTAAATACACTAAAGAATCATCGTCAAGTGCGTGAGTATCTTAATGGCCATACTTGCTGTGGAATAAGGAGGTTTTGTTATGGGAGAAATAAATCCAACTCGATAGGATTTGTTACCTCCACGTCCAGTTCCTGAATTGACTTGTCTGTATTCCTGAATGATCAGAAAATATCCCTTAGGATGCAAAATCTAGAGTGTTACCTCTTTTGCTCAAGTGTGGGCTTACTACTGACAATATCACGCTCTTTTCACAGGTACATAAATAGAGGCAGAGAGATACAGCTACACTTTCAAGGGTACAGTTCTGTGGCTCAGTAATCATCCACACTGAACACCGACAGTAGATACGGTGGAAATCACCTGCAGTCTTTCTGAAGTACCTCTGAGCCGTGTGTGTGTGTGTGTGTGTAATAAATCTGATCCCACTGTCTTATGTTTGACATCACCCAAAATACAGCCACACAAAATAAACTGGGATTTGAAAACTAAGTCCTCAACAACTTCCAGTCACGCAACAAATTAATTAGCACTCAAATATCCCACAACCTTGGTTAACATTGTTAAAATTAGATGACACTTCAGTCCCATCTTCTACCTGATCCAATAAAGGTTCATAGCATCTGGTGGCTATAACTTATTTCTTTTAAGTTACAGCCAACTGCTGGCTTCTCCAGTGGTGCTGCCCTCAAGCATGACGTTTGCTGCCAGTTTAAGACCTGCTTCTGCTCTCACTCATGTCTAAGTGATCACTCACTGGCACAGAAAATTTTAGTTCCAGCATGTTGTAAGATGAAAGCAGTGAAACCAACCATTAAGCTGTAGTTAAATTTTAAGTGACTTTTTCTATCCCACTGAGCTAACGAAGTGCATTTTCTTGCTAACATTTTACAAAGATTTTAATTCTTCTCTTGCTGGCTGTTAAAGCTACTAAAACTCCTTTACATCGAAAAAACTATGGTTTTAAATTAAAACAGAGGCACGCAAAGTGGTACCTCTTCATTTTGAACTCATCTGAGAACACCACATTTTTTCTTGCTTGAAGAGATTAATTCAGATTTTCCCATTAAAGAGGAAACTTATTTCCTCCTCAAGGCTAATGGTTTTAATTATTTAATCTGAGCCATACATGCCACCACACTTATGATGGCAACAGGGAAATACATATATATAAAAATATATATAATACATATAGATATAAAATAGATACAGCAGATAGATATAAATATATATTATGGAAGATAAATACACCTGTTACGTATATAGAATATACACAGGCTGATGCAGTAGACAAACTGAAGTGTCTCTTCTTTAGAGAAAAAAGCTTAAGTCTTATTTTTTAATAGCTCTCTACACCAGTACAAAAGGTCCAGCCAAATAAATCTCGAAAAAGCACTTCGACACAGTCCGCAGAAAAGTATGATTAAGGTTAACTGCCACTCTGTAAATATTTGTCCGTTTTTTCTAGTCACAAGCCATTTTCTGAGAAGCTTATGTAAACCTTTGCCTCTTGTCTAAGGGCAACAATCTTTTGGTTGTTAACAAAGACCGTTTCTCAAGTAAACAAGCCTGCAATTTTAACAGTTATTCTCGCTCCAGCTGGGAAAAGGACTCGGCATTTCTTCACCTTTCTTTATATAACTCTGTGAAACACCCATCATGATGTCTCTCACAGGTCGCAGAACCACAAGCGCTGTTACAACCCTACCCTAATTGCACATGACGGGACATTAAGTCATATCAACTGCTTCTGTCCTCAACTGTTTACTTCTTTTTAGGCTACGTTACACATTTTACAAACATCCATTCCATATTCACCATTCCTACTAAACACAGCCAAATCAGCAAAGTCGTCTTCTGGATCCCGAGTTATGGGATTGAGGCAAAGACACGTGCACACACAACTGCAAAGAGCAGCCTGACAAACCTCCTTATCTCTGCTGATTTGTCAAGAGAACCCAATTTAATGCTTCCAATTAGGTGGAATGAATGCACAGCATCCTTTTTTGTTCACTATAAAAAGATTAGGATAGATACTGATTCATTACTGTCTCCTTATTTTAAAGATAACTAACCAGAATTATTTCCTTACCAGATTGTAACAAGCAGAGATGTATAAGAAGGATGGAAGTAATCACTTTTCCCTCAACTGAACAATCCCGGAATATAAGATTTAACCTATGCTGTGAATTGATGCTTAAATCACATCCTACGATGCTCCTCCAGCAAAACCACGCTTCCCAAAATATTTAGCTGCACTCCTTCGCAGCATTGCCAGCCCACCTACCTAGGCTACCAGCTGCTAGTGCAGACTGCAGAGCCACCACCAAGCTCGGGACCATCTGCTGGTAGTACACGGTATCGGAGCAAACACACGCCGTAGCGCCCACAGGTCCTGGCCAGCTTCGGATAGGCCTGGGAAACCCAATCCAAAATACTGGTAGCGTGAAGAGCGGCAGCAAAGGAGAAGAAAGGAGTGCAGAGATGGCAATGAAGGTCAGCAGGATTGGGAAGAAAACGACATTGAGTGCGATTAAGGTGGCGGCAGATTTACGACGTTGTTTTTTCTCTGTCCACGATGTCAAAAGAAGAGCCACGGCAAACTGCAACTTTGAGACAAACTGAAGCAGCCGATCCCGTAGGATACCAACCTGTGAGATACATACAACAAGCACGTGTCGATTTGTATTCTGTATTGTACTCAGCACTGCCAAAGCTGCCTTATTGACAATCACATTGAGAAAATGCAGTGTGATTATCACTGACTGGTATTACAGCGTATACCTTCACACACAGACACCTCTATTTGCTAGGTTCTGCACTCTGTAATTCTCTAATACAGAAGGGCAAGGAAACAAAGATGTTAAAAGACAGCTATCTGCTTAAATATACATTATGACAATTACCAGCAAGAGTCTGATTCCTGTATCAAGGCTCCTGTTCCACCAAAGGTCTGGATTCAACACCAGCATTTGTGCTATCGACACAACCACTATGTCCACCAGGGCATTTTCTGTATGCTGCCAGACCTAAACCAGAGATATGTCAGACATACAAATGTATTTATCGATCTCTGCTTTCATGACCTGGAATATTTCTTCCAAGTCACCTTCGTACTTAAATCACATAGAAGATGATTTCTTAGGCTAACATATTTAAAATTCAAATTACCATCCTAAATATCCTTGTGAATCCAATGCAAACAGACACAGAATGGACATTTTGTAGTGCACGGTCTAGTGACAGGAATGCTACCATAGCAAACGGAGACACTGTAATTGAAATAAAAGAGTCACTGATTTTCTTTAAAAAACACAAGTCAAGTCTACAGAGCTAAGCAGTCTTATAGAATGACAGAATGGTTTGGGTTGGAACGGACCTTAAAGCCCATCCAGTTCCAACCCCCCTGCCATCGGCAGGGACACCTCAGGTTGGTCAAGGCCCCATCCAACCTGGCCTTGAACACCTCCAGGGAAGGGGCACCCACAGCTTCTCTGCGCAACCTGTGCCAGTGCCTCACCACCCTCATCGTGAGGGTGAGCATCAGTTACCTCAACTGATGGTAGTTTATAAAATTAAATAATTTAGACTAAATTTTGGTTCTCCCAAAGCAGGTGCGTTTGTCTGTAACCTACCAGAAAGAAGACTGTTCACTTAACCAGCAAGTTGTAAAACCGGAATATTTAGTCAGCTTGAAGACTCTCAATTCGATTTTGTGGCAAAGAACCTTTTAAAAAAATCTACAGGAGCCATTTTTTTCAGAAGTGAGTACTGATGTTCTAACTAATATCCTTTAAAAGGCCTTGCTTTCTGAGCTGGACTTCTAACAGCTCAGCTTTTTAAATTTACTCTTAAAGAAAAAATATCTAAAATCACTAATTACTTTTAAATATTCTGAACCAGTAATTTTGATCTCAGTGCACAATTCAGCAAAACATCAACAAATATTGCCAGCTACTTGGTTTTTCTTTAATACATCCATAGAATCTTGCACACAGAGCAATTCTACCATTGTTCCAGTCTTCCTCCAATCATCATCTAACAAACAAGAGACAGTGCGTATTCCTACCTAGTGTTAGTAAAATCCTCCTGACAACACCAACTTTCATTAGCCTTCTTTGCTTCTCCATGAACACAGTCACAGTCCTGACATCCTTTGGATAAAAGGGGTTTCGGAAGACTCCAAACAAGTACACTCTCTGAATCTCTCTAAGAATCCACACCATTATAAGTAATACAATCAGAATGTAACTCGCTATGGCCTGAGGATTGGCTTTGGAAAACGATGAAAAGCCTGCAAATCGATGCAGCAGGCTCGCTTCTAGGAGAGCAAATGCCAGTACAGTCAGATAAAACATAAATTCCCTCCACCCAAATTGCATTCTAAGACCTCTGTGGGTATTTTTAGATTTGCTGGAGGCTAAAAGGCTGATCAAGGTGTGTTTGAAGGCAAAACCAATCTCGCTTAGGTTAAGACTCAGTATGAACCCAAATCCAGTCATGAAGAGGAGCACACCAAGAGTGCTGGGAATGAAATACGATGCTATTGCTGTTCCAGCAGAAATGAGAAACATTACTAACAACCTGTGAAGGAGAAAATAAAAAAGATTTGCTTGAAAAGAAAAAGGTTATGAACAATATTGATATATTTAACAGTTACATAAACAACATTTACTTTGTGTTACTTGACATAGGTGAACCTCCTAGTCCAAACTCCAACAGTTGTTCCATTGCCCACAGAAAAAGTGCGTCAAGTGGGGGCAGGATTCCCATTGCCCATAAGAATGGCAGAAAAAGAAACAGGACGTGCAAAATCTGGTTTGTCTGTTCTAGAATGGGTGTGCTGACAGCAAACCTGGATAAAAGAAGAAATGTATTTGACTTCTGTGAAGGAAAAGACAACTGATGTGTGGGAAGACTTTTTGTTTAAACACTACAGCAAATCCAGAAGTATAAACACTGCAGATTCTATCCACAAAATTTCAAATGGTATCTTTTAAAAGGAAAAATAAGGACAAATTTATGCTTGGGACAGTAATACAGTAATTAATAACATCAGAACACAGGATAATTGTTCATTCAAAAGACCTGAAGACTTATGATTACACAGATGTGTCAAGTGATGCAAGTATCCTCAACACTTTGATTCCACTGTGATAATGCACTCAAGAAATACTTGTGCAAAAAGCAAGGTCCAGACCTCAACTCTTTAACACAAAAATGCTAATATTTTCAAAATTACAAAAGCAAAACTTTGTTCAAGTCCAAGACCCCAGATATAAGTGTTAACACTGAAGGAAGTGGCATGTTACACATACACCAAGATATAAACTCTTTTCATGAATACAAAATGTTATTTTCTACATAAAAGTCTTAAAATTTTCCTGTAAAAAATGTAAGGATCGGTATTAGAAATTCGCATAAACTCTAAGCCGTCCATAATTCACCAGCTAGCTAATGAACTTATAGGTGGACTGCTAAAATATTGTGTTTCTCTCTAGTTCTTACTAAAAGAAAAATAATTAAGCCTCAAAGGAATTTTGTCAGGAATTTAAAGAACATCTGTTTTTTCTCCTCAGGAAATTCGAAGAGTCTGGTATCCAAGACCATATGTATAATTCTCATAGCATAACTGGAGAGGCAACTAGGGTAAATTATTATTAACAAAATAAATCAATTATTACCATTAACAAAGACATCTCCAAGTGCAAAACTAGTGAAATCAAACATACTTTTTAAAATGCATTTGGAGTACTCCAACTATAAAAAATTTACATGTGACAAAGTGATATAAATATCTCCCAACAGGGAGAAAGAATGCAGGAAGTAAATCTAAAAGCATCTTGCTTTAAGTGATTCTACAAATACTTTAGCTAAGACGCTCATCTCAATAGTGGAAACAAAAATTTCCTATTTGTAGACTGACATAGTTCTTCTGCACTATAAAAGCACTTTAAAATCCAAGTTCAAAATTCATATAACAAAGATATAGCGATATTCACATTTGCTCATCTATTCACTAAAACCAAATTCACAGTCCTTTTTTGCCTGTAATTTTAAACCCCCTGTAATCACTTTGCAGAGTTCAATTAAGAAAATATTCCAGGGTATAAATCCAGTGTTCCTGACATTTGCAGTGTTTAGATCTATGATGCCAGCTCAGGAACATGTTTTTTGAAAACACATATTTTAAAAGGATGTTGATGCAAATACTTTTGTAAAAAAATACTGACCTTGACACGGTAGGAGATTTTAGCTGTCTTACTTAGAAACTGCTCTAACTGCTCCTCCTAATTTACATGGAATGCTATAAAGACTTAAGAACAATATTTTATGCAGTTTAGAGCCTCAGTTTTTACCATGTGCTCTTCTAGCTTCTAGGATTCCCTACAGTTGATTAAAATCTCAAAATTAATTTTCCTCAGAAGAATCATTTCATCTTTGGCATTAAAAATGTACAGAACAATCGTTACTTTAATCAGCTAAATGCTCTATTATGTTTACCTGTGTGCAAGATCCACTGCAATAAAGACAAAAATGTAGAAAGGTCTCATCAGAGCAGTGATTTCGTAAGTATCCAGTGCTTGGAAAGTAGCTGTTTCCGTCGCTGTATTTATGATTAACGAATACTCTCCTATACATATCGTCATCCATCCAAACACAAAGATCATAACAGTTCCTCCACTGTTGCTATACAGCAAGGTTATTCTGTTTGGCAGCAAATACCAAGTTCCCAACCCACACAATATGCCTGCCAGAAGGGAATGAAATACAGTGTTGATTATATACTTCTTGCCAGGAATAATAAATTTTACTGTCTCTGAACCTATGCAGCTGGAAAATTCAAACTCATCTTCATCTGTAAGGGTATTCTGAATTTGTATTCTTTCTACTGTCACCGTTTTCTGTTTTGCATACACATTTGTCATCTGAAGAATAAGGGCAGTAACAAACATCAGTCCTGCTGAAAGAGCTGCGGTAGAGTAGTCTTTCATAACGCCTAACTGGTACAAAAGCGTTCCTACTCCTCCCAAAACCCATGGCATCAGGAAAAGAATAATCTGATTCACATATATGTAAGGAGGGGCACAATAGCCTAATTTAAGCCGGGGACCTCCCAGCACAGTCTGCGGAAAGCGCTTCAGGAAGAACTCCTTTTTGTAATCATTCAGCAGAGGGACATCTGGACCCATTCTTAGTACTCAGGAGTGCTGGATGAGTATCATTTTTCCTGTAAGAGAACAGAAAGAAAAAGATGGAAACATTACTGAATCTGGAACTCAGAATTTAACCAAGGAACTCTTTTGTCCTGTCTTCATTTCCTAAGTTCTGCTGGTATTCGGACATGTTAGTGTTAGTAGACTTCATCCTAAAGCACCAACAGAATCTGCTAGAATACAACCACTGAACAAACACTTACAATGGAAAAAGACTACTTAAAAATAAAGAATATATTCATTGTCTGAAGCTTTAGGCAATAAATAAAACATGTAATCTCTTCTTGAGAGATGATAAAACCAACTCATGTCATATACCTTGCTAAAAAGAAATCTTTTTCATCTGGTCTGATTCCAATCACATCTTGCCATGTATTTCTAATCCAAATTAATCCTGTTAAGGATCTCCATATACAAACATAAGAGGCAGGGATTTCAGTGAAGAGCCATGCGAGTGCAAGGATACAGTCGCAACCGAGGTCCCAGTAAAAATCAAAGCCTTATGAAAAAAACTAACTGTGACCAAAAAAAAAACGTAGGAACATTAAAAATGGTTTTCCACATCAGCCTTTTTACACAGCCCAGTTGCAGAAGAGGATCTCGCTGTAATAAGCACTACACAAGACTTAAAATAAACAGTTCACTTTCCACTTCCTAAAACACATAAAAATATAAACACAATACTTGTGAGTGGTAGCAGAATCTGCATGTGTTCTTCTGTGAGTCAGTGGAGACAGCTGAGAAAAGGAAAAAAGATACCTGTAAATATTTACAATGTATCATCAAATAGAAATCAGAAGGCTCCTTTAGAGAGGATCAGGCAGAAAAAAATGAATGTAAGATGGTACCTGTGATATTCCAACACTATTTTATGCTCTTAGTCACGAAAGCAGGAACTCATGAATGACAGACAAAAATACTCAAGCTAAGAAATTGGGTGAATAAAACAGCACAAAAATGCTGTGCTGAAGCAGTTCATTAACAATAATTCTAAATGTTGGTGTGCATCAGGAGATGTGCAAGTACTGAAATTCTTCTACTGGACCTGTATAATCTGATAAGTACCTAACAGTCGACATTGCTGATAAATTAAAAATTAAACACTTTGTGCCATGAACTTTTCAAACTACTGTGATCCCTTTTTTCTACAGGCTGTGGAATTATTATTTCTTGGTTTTAAGTAAAAATTCCAAATTGGAACCCAAATCAGAATTTTTACAGAGTACTGAACACTGAATATTGAAAACAGAGATGTTTTTGTCCATACTATTTCAAGCCATTTAAAGTTTCTTAAGGAACAGAGAAGGCAGCAGTCAGCCTTAATGGAAAAGACACACATTGGCAAGGGAGAAGGGAATTTATTGCAGTCATCTCAGGAATTTGAAAATGTAACAGGGACACACCCAACTGAAAACAAATTTCAAATGCAATTAAACAAATAACCACAATTCACCAATATTGTTGAGAAAAAGAAACACTGTTTAGAGAGAATTTAAATAAGTTGCTGCAAAAGTTACTTGCAGAAGATTTATATGCATGTGAAGGACACAAGCTGAGTTTTAAAAGAAACATAGAACCAAAAGGTGCAGTTTTCCTTGAAAGGCAGTTTTCTGGCAGCTGTGTTTTTCTGCTCTAAGAGGGGCTATTTTGGTTTCAAGTTTCAGTCTGCCGTTGTGTTTTCAGTTTATATTGCTAACAAAACGTTAACAAAACATTCCCCTTACAGTTTCTCTGTAAACAATAAACACCTTTGTATGAGGCACAGAACTCTACGCACATGAACAGTATCGTTCTGCTTGGCTGTACTCCAAAACAAGCCATAAGGAGATGTGGATTTATTTATAAATGGTATCCCAAGACTCCGACTCACAAACTATGGACACTACACCAAACCGTCCTTTTGGCTTCCCAAGAGTCAGGTAGCGCGTTGGGGGCTGAAAGAGGCACTCCTGCCAGTCTCATTATTTCAGTGCAGAGCCCTAGCAGCAGGACTCCACACACCAGTGAGTGTTTACAGGACCTCGCTTCAACACACATTCCTAACACACGGGCCTGGCCTGACCACGACAGCTTGCCTGGTTACCCAAACAATCCACACCACAACAGTTTCTCACCAGCAGGGATCCACACGACTTATGTGCCATCTTAACAAGGATCGAAAAAGGACTTCTAACACCACAAAGTTGTTTAACGAATCCCTCCCCTGCAATATCCTCTCTGTGGCTTATTACAAAAGAAAACCTGGTCCTGGAGATGTTCAAGACCAAGTTGGATAACGCCACGAGCAACCTGATCCAGTGGAAGGTGTTTCTGCCCATGGCAGGAAGCGTTGGAACTGGATGGGCTTTAAGGTCCCTTCCAACACAAACAATTCTATGATTGTATGAGTCTATTAAACTAAGCAAGTCTTGCTCAATCCAGGCAGAAATTCACAGGAGGGCATGAAGTTTTGTCTAAAGGAACATCATCCTTCACATCCAAGGATGGTGGATCAGCTTGGTGCGGTCTGGAGTCACATCAAGCAGAGTCCAGGAGAACACGTGTACAGCTCACACCCATCCCAGCTGCTGAAGCACATAAGGCTTAAAACCACTCACCTCCGTGGTCTTCCAGGTCTGTTTCTGTGAGACTAAGGAGTGGTTCCAGACCACCACTAGCACAGGCTGGATGAAGGCCAGGGTGGATGGTGCAGGGGAGCTGTGGATTAATCCATACACACCCTATTCTCATCCCTGTGCCCAGATACCCACACCTCTACCCCATGGATAAAGCTTCAGCTGTGGTGCAGGAGAGCTCCCAACCCCTAGAGCCAGATGGAGTGTACCAGAGGCGTCTCCCCAGTGCCATCCTTGCCATCCCCCAGGGAGGGTGGGGATGCAGCATCTTTGACTGCCACACTCCAGCTACGGGAAGAGCATCCCAGGACCAACTTCGAGGAGAGCACCAGAGGCACCTCTGCACCTGCCATATGGGTTCCCATGGAAGCCACCACGCTTCCTACCCGGCCGCCTCTCCCTCACATCACAGAATCACAGAATGGTTCGGGTTGGACGGGACGGCGAAGGTCATTTAGTCCAAGCCCTGGCAGTGAGCTGGGATATCCTCACCTCGATGGGGCCGCTCAGAGCCCCGTCCAACCTGACCTGGAACGTTTCCAGGGACGGGGCATCGCGATCTGCACAAATGGAAGTCAAACCACGAACCAAGCGACCACAAATAAACCCCGGGGAGAGCGCGGGCAGGCGGGGACCGGCACCCCTGCCGGGGGAAGGAGCCGCTGCGAGGCGGGCACCTACCTGCGCCCGGGCTCGGAGCCGCTCAGGGGCTGCCGGGGCGGGGAGAGCGTGGACGGGGCTGAGCGGCGGCGGGGGGGGGTGGGAGGGCAGTAAGAGAAGAAGGGGAGGGAAGGAGTATAGAGGGGGAGGAGGAGGGAGGAGGAGGCGGGAGGATGGAGGAAGAGGAGAAGGATGAACCTGGAAGAGGAGAGAGGGTGAAGATGGGGAGGGAGGGAGAGGGAGGAAGGGTGTAGGAGGAGGAGGGAGAAGGGAAGAGGAGGAGGAAAAGGGAGGATGAAGGAGGAGGAAAAGGGAGGACGGAGGAGAAGGAGGAAGAGGAGGAGGGAGGAAGGAGAATGGCGGAGCGCTCCTCCCTCCAAGGCGTTCCTGAGGGACCGTGAACGCTGCTGCTGAGGCCGGCGGAGAGGGTGAAAGAAGGCGGAGGCTGTGGCTAAAGGCGGTGGCCCCCGGCCCTCCCCGCCCCCTCTGACCTCCCTGCCGCCGCCATTTTGCCCGCCCGGGGCAGCCGGTGCCGACGGGAAATGGCTGTGGGGGCCGCGGGGCGGCAGCAGAGTTGTGAGGGAGTGCGGGGCCTGTTGGTGTGGTAAAGAAAATGTCGGCAAATAAACTCTCTTAAGACTCGTTTTGGAGTTTTACAAAGTAGCATCCTTTATTTCAGCGCTGGAGGTGTGAGGGAATGATTTCCATCTATCACGTGCAACGGGGCAAGAGCTGGGACGGAATGTATTTCCCACGTGTGTCCAGTTCTGGAATCCCCGACATAAGAAGAATATGGAAGTGTTGGAACAGGTGCAGGGGAGGCTTCAAAGATGATCCGAGGGCTGGAGCACCTCTGCTATGAGGACAGGCTGAGAGAGTTGGGAAGAGAAGGCTTATTGTGGCCTTCCAGTACCTGAAGGGGCTCCAGAAGAGCTGAGGAGGGGCTTTTTACAAGGGCTCGGAGTGATGGGATGAGGGGGAATGGCTTTAAATTGTAGGGGGGGAGGATTTAGATAAGACATTAGGAAGAAATTGTTAACGATGAGGGTGGGGAGACCCTGGCACAGGTTGCCCAGAGAAGTTGTGGCTGCCCATGCCTGGAGGTGGTCAAGGGCAGGTTGAATGGGATTCTGAGGGCCCTGATCCGGTGGGAGGTGTCCCTGCCCATGGCAGGGGGGGTGGAACCGGATGGGCCTTAAGGCCCCTTCCAACCCAAACCATGCTATGATGCTGTGTTTCATATGTGTAAATTTTCCAAGAAATCTTATGTATACTCTTACTTTCCAAGAACTAATTGTAGTGTTATTATGAATCTCACAACAGCTAAATCTCTTGCTAATTGGAGCTCTGGAGCAGGCTCTGTCTGACCTTGCATTTTAGATAGGGAAAGACTGCAAACAGAGGTGATGATGGAAGAAGACACATCTGTTCAGCACATATCAAACTTAACACAAGATGTTATAATTTCTCAAAGAACAATGTCTGGAGAAACACTGCTTGAAAAAAATGCTATACAACAAAGCATGCTATCAGAGGGACATTCCGTCTAATTTTCAAAAAATACAGTTCCTTAAATGAAACTTTAGGTTAAATCAAAATATTCCATTTTTTACAGTAGTAATCACTTCTTATATCAGGTGGGGTGGGCACCAGGGCCCACCAACTCTGGGAGCCTTTTTGGCACTGATACAAGAAGTACTTACTACTGCAAATAGTGGGATATTTTGATTTAAGCTGAAGTGAAGTTTTGTCCAAGTAACTATTTTTTGCAAGTTAGAATGTTTCTCTGATAGCATGATTTTCATTATAGCATTTTTTTTTCAAACAGTGTTTTTCCAGACGCTGCTCTTTGAGAAATTATAGCATCTTGTGTTAAGTATGATCTTGACTTGTTAGGCACAAGGGAAGGGACAGGTTGGTCATGTTTTTGGCAGGATGGGCACCAGGGCTGCGAGGGGCTGCTTGTCTTTTTGGCAGGATGGGCACAAGGGCTGTGAAAGGCTGGTCGATTTTTTGGCAAGGTGGGCACCAGGGATGTGATGGGCTGATTCCCTTCTTGGTGGGTTGGGCACAAGGAAAGCAAGGGCCTAGTTGCCTTTTTGACAGGGTGAGCACAAAGGGCTGGTTGCCTTTTTGGCAGGGTGGCACTGGCACAGGTTTCCCTGAGAAGTCATGGATGTTCTATCCTTGGAGGGGACCAGGATGGATGAGGCTTTGAGCAACCTGATCTGCTGGGAGGTGTCCCTGCCCATGGCAGGGGTGTTGGAACTGGGTAATCTTTAAGATCCCTTCCAATACAAACCATTCCATGATCCTAAAATACTCCTAAAAGTTTCCTTAATCTTGAAAGTTTATGGCCTTTCGCTGTATGTGTAACTCAGTCAAGATGAGAGCACTGGCTCCAGCCTCAGGTAGAGGTAAACGCATTCTCTGCTTTCTTTTAGGTTAAATAAAACCTCAGCATTCACTGGGAAATTGAAATGTAAATCCAAATACTGCAGTGCTAGTTACCACTTCCAACTATACCTCTTAAGCACTGATAATACTTAATAGAGTGAGCATGCTTAATATGATTTGCCTCTAATAATGGTAAAATGTGTAACTCACTGTATTCATTAGAGCACCAGGGCATGCATATCTCTGCCTTAATAGATACGTTATAATAATCACCATATGAATTCTTAAATCAGTTCCGTTCATTTTGATCTGGATCCCTAGTGGAATTTAACATGCAGGCATATGCTTGGAATTTTAGATTCACTAAAAGCATTACTGTAATCAATTCTTATCAGAAGGAACCTTTTTGTAGGTCTGTTATTCTTTGTTCCTTTACTGAGTTTCTTTTGAGGTTCAAGGGCACAAATGATACTGAGAGTCCAGCACGCTGCAAGACAAATAGAAGTACTTCAAACAAACTGGTTTTCTTTCTCCAGGATCCTTGACTTGTGATTTACTCACTTTGTCCTTAAAATATATCGTTTTTTGTCCTGTTAAAATTAGGTATTTAAATGTTCATAGTTATTCTGACGTAAATACCATGTGTACAATTCACTAAAGGTTGATAGCAGGTATTTACTGTTCAGTTGACAGGTTTCATCCTGTTCCAGTTTACCAATTCAGTTATGATTTTGTAAAGGTGATGTCTTTCCTGGAGTATGTAAATGCTACATAATAAGGGAGAAGCAGGCATCAGATTTACTTTTTTGCAAGCTCTGTGTTTCAAACTCAGAGAAGACTTCTTGCCTGTCTTCATTTCTGGTTTCTCACTTGCTCGATAGAATAGCTGAGGATTTTAGTCAGTGCATACCAATATAGTTCTCTTACGAGTTCTAAGAATTTTCTTGGTCATATAAAATAAGATGAAACCTGCTAACAGAGTGAACCATTTGGGTAAACTCTGCCAGCCTCCAGCTGTCTTCTGCAGATTATCACGCAGTGTGTAACTGCAAGCCTGTGAACTGTCCCACTGAAATTAATAGGACTCCTCATCTGCTTAAAATTAAGAGATACACAAACTATTTGCAGGCTTGGGACTTGGGTTTTGGCTGACTTCTTTTTAGTTTATGGAAGGACTATGGGTCCACACTCTCCACATAATCATTTTGCATGTTTCCATATGTTTAATTTACTTTGTTTGGAACAATGCATTGACCTTTCTCCTCTTGAAAGATAAGCTGAAAAAGTGATTTTTGTTTTGGAATGCATCTTCTTACACAACAGTAAGAGTAGGAGAAACAGATACTTTATTGCATTTACTGACTCTTAAGGAAGACACAGCTTGTAGGAAATTATTCTTTTAAAGAGAATTAATGCTAGATGAAAAAACTGGTTACTTTCAAATCAGATTAGGGAAGTGATTTATTATGTTTATTCTCTTTTTCCTGATGCCCTGGATGTGTTACTCTATCTTTTTATTCTGCATCCCATTGCAGACCTATCTTCTATGTATCTGTGTAGCTTTCTGGCAAGCTGCGTCTGCTGGATGTATGTTATCCATGACTACTTTTCTGTGGCTCCCTTGGACATAACACCTTTCGACATTATGCCCTTAGGCTGGCAGGAAAACATGATATGCTGGGGAGCTTGCGTCTTTCTTTATGACTTTATTCCTCTAAAATAAACTTTACAAAAACCACCTGATTCCTACAGTGAAAGATACCTATGGTTTCTGGAAGGCAAAGGCTTTTGATGACATTGCTGAGCTGCCGTTAAGAGTTCAAGGGTAACGGTCATCCGTGTAATGAGTCTTATCAACTGAAGTATCAACTCCCATGCAGCTACCTTTCCCGTATGGCAGCTAAGCGTGTGCTTCAAGCCATTTCATAATTGATATCTAGCTATTTTTATGACATTGAAGCAATATGAGAGTATTTCTTACTGGTTTGATTTGTGTATTATGTGGTTTGGATGTTATGAGAACCGTATTCTTCCAGTGTTGCTCCCAGCAAAGGATAAAACAGTCTGAGTTTGCAGATTTCCTTTTAGTTTGTGTAGGATATTATTAAAATCAGGAGCTGTGAGCTTTTTGTTGTTTAACAAAGCAAGGTTTTCCTTTTTTTTTTTTTCCTTACATTTAATGCTGAAAACATCTTGATTATAGAAGCAATCTAGTTAAATATTTTATGTTTTGGGAAATACTTGCCTTGCAAGTCTCTTTCAGTTGCTGTGTTTTGAGAATCTATCACTGATCTGAGGAGAAAGGGACAGAGGAAGAATTACAAATGGCAAACTTGTGTTCTACTGGAATTGCAAGTGACAGCCCAGGATTGACTGTGGGATATTCTGCATCTTTAGTTTGACAGGGTGCAACAGTCCTTTGGCCATGCAAACTTCACAGTTGTCATTCATACCACAGTCTGTGGGCCACGCAGATGTTGGGGTTATAAATGGAGACATATTCTGTGCAAGGCGCTCTGCTCCAGTGACGCTCAACCTCTTCCTGCCAGAGCTTAAGGACAATTCGTAGCTACCGTAGCAGTATTAAGGTTTGTATCATCTACATGCAAGGCAGTGGATCCTGAGTCCTTGAGTGTTTCACCCAATTAAGAATGGTCATATTCACATGCGCTACTTGTTAAAGATTGTGTTGGGATCTCCACTGTCAGGCATCCAACTTTGCAATGACTTAAAAAAATGTTGTTGACCAAAACAATTAATTCAGAGATCTAAGTGAGACATCTGGGCTTTGTGCAAGATTGGGAACAGAGTGAGGGTGGTGTCTCTGGAGGACAATTCGGTGCTCGCCAAGTGGAGAGTTGCTGATGGGAGCCATTGGGAAATGTCGCCCCAGGAGCAGGTCTGAGCTGCTGTCTTAGTGTATCAGATTTGTGGTTGTGCTGCCATCCACTCCGAGCAGTGGAGCTCCTGGAAGAACCAGCTCCTACTTAAGAAAGACTGAGAGGCAGTGGTATTGTGCTAGGAACTGCCTTTTGCAGAGTAGGCAAGTAGGCTTGTTGCTGCCCGCTTCAAGAGGAAGGAGGCCAAGGACCTTCTTAGCATGAAAGGGTTCAGTTCACTGTGCCGCTCTGTAAAAGATGTCTTAACCATGAGGCTACAGACAAGAGTGTGGAAGAGCCATTATCCCCCATTCTAGAAAAATCAGATGAGCGAGGGAGCCTAATCCCATCACCCAAGAATAAGTATTTCCCTTGTGTGCCTGACTTAAAGTATTAATTCGTCCTTACCTGCTGTGTCTAATTCTGTCTTCAAAAGAGCAGACCAGCAACAAGATATCTCGAGGTGAAGATTTTCATGTGAAGTTTCCTCAGTATTGAGGAGATCGGCTAGGGTGTCTTGGTGTACACCAGAATCATCACTTGTTCCTACAGCATTACAGGCCATTAGGTCTGCTGATGCATCTCCAACACGGAGGAGAGATTCACTGCCAGCCATAACAATGCTTCCCAGGAGCAGAGCTGGCCCTTCAGAGCTCTTTAGGGTGGCAATATTGAATAGTACACTGAGAGAGCAGAGGAGCATTTTGGGTCAACTGGCTGCTCTTGAGAAGAGCTCACGAGCATGCCTCTGTTTAAGCCTGTCCAGGTCTGTCCTAAGTAGTAAAACATTATTTATATAGGCACAGATGGCAAAATACTGTTCTGTGCTGGTCCCCAGCACATGGCAATACTGTTAATTAAGCCATATTAGTTTGATGTCCAGTTTTTCTGACATTGATCGAATCTCGCAGAAATTTAAAACTCTGCCTTTTTTCTTTGTACGTGCAAGTATATTTAAAAAGGATTTTAATAATTTCTTTGTTTTCAACTTTTCTAATGAGGTTGGACAGATTCTCACAGTTTCTGCTGCTAATATGATTCCTGGCAAATAGAGCAGAAGGTTCAGGAGAACAAAAGAAATGATCTAATTTTAGTAATGGTGCAGACTGAGTCTGTCATTTTCCTCTCTTTTATCCTCCTACCCTTTCTGAATGTCAGAACCTCTCCCAGCACTGCCTCTTTTCAGTTTGAATTGAATTCTTGTTCTTCATCAAGGACTAGGCACAAGGAGTTTTTAGATGCTCCTCTGAACAGTAGCGGGAGTATGTGAGAAGCTTTATCAGTGAAATTCTGACTTGTCACAGGTAATTTGCAAAGAATGAACCACTTCCAGTGAAGCAAATGAGAAAACCTTATATCTGGAATTTCACTTCATATGTATGTCATATTTCTATTACCCATTTTAAATTTTAAATTGAATTTTGACCCCATTATAGTGTAAAGACAATAAAGGAATTAATTTAGTTTCTGAAAGAGAAAGAGGGTTGTGTTTAGTATAGTAGGTCTGCTCAGTTTGCAAGATGCTCAGACCTCATCCAGTGAAGTCCTTTGGCCTGTGCATAATTGCAGTATGAGCATTTCTGTAGAAGCCTTAACTTAAAATGTATTCTTTCAAAAGGCAGTGCGAATAATGACATGTCTTAAATTAGATTTAAATTTCCTTGGTTTGGCTCTCAGGAGACTGTTCTAGTGAATGACATTTATGCTTCCCTTAGTCAACCTTTATTCTTGTGCTCCCATTCTGGATGTGAGAAATAAACTTGCTGTGTTTGCAATTTGGGTGATGACAATTGCAAACATCTGATGTGCAGAATGGGATAAGAAAGCAAAGAGTAAAGAACAACATGGTTTGAAGTGAACACTGTTTGATGAGTAACAAAATGCGGACGACATCCTTTCTTGGATGTTGATGTATTGGATGTACAACAAAGGCGCTAGTGTGGTTAGAAACAGGCTATAGTTCAACATTTAGGAACACAATATATTACAAAACAAAAACTAAAGCCAGCCTAAAGATTAATTTTGTTCCTGAACAGGTCTACTTAAATAACCATGACAAACCATGACAAACAGTCATTTTTCAAATGAAGATATTCCTTAGTATCTATCTTCCGTTTGTTTCATTTCGTGTCATCTGTATAGAAGGGGCAGGCAAGCATTGCCATTAAATCTATAAAATGTGCAATCATATTCATGTTAAAATAACTTCCTGTGGATTGATGTAGCAGACCACATAATTAGGCCTAAACTTCGGCTTTGGAATAGACTCGATGTACTATAGAGTGGTATTTTCATCTGTTAATGCTTAGTAAATAATTAGGCAGATCTTCTCCCCTAATTTACGTGATGGGCTTAAAAACTAGTCTGAATGATTTTGAGATGGGAGGAGTGTTGCTTCTCAGGTTTTCAGTTTTCAGGAATTATGTTTACATGTCTTTTTCTGAAATCATTAGGCCTGAAAAAATGAAAGCTTAAGTGTATTCCAGGAACTGGAGATTAAAAAAGCCCTCTGCCTCATAAGCAAGGTTTGCAATGAAATCTCCCGTATCTCCACCAAGCAGCTCATCATTTAACCAGGAAGTGGAAAGGAAGGACCGTTATCTCTCCATTCCTGTTTTCCACACATGAAGAGGTTTGGATGGTTCCACTCCAAGGCTCAGCTGAATGCAGTGATCAGGCTGGGACATTGTCTCATGCCAGACGGCGGTGCTGGACGATGCAGATGGAATGGTGGTGGAGATTGGTCACATAGCAGTGTAGCTGTCCCCCTCCATACCTGTTGCACCACACAGCATTAACAAGAGTCAGACAACCCCTTCGTCCTCTGCCTCTCCTGCCACAGTAGATCTACTCATGGCTGCCAGCCTACCCCTTCCCATCAGTGTTCAGTCTTGCTTATCCCTCACCTCTTACTGCTCTGGCCATTACTCCCATTCCGACTACAGCCATGGAACAGGACAATATTTCTGCTTAAATGTATGTTCAGGAAATGCTTCTTGTCCAGGGGCTGAGTGGAAGAGTCAAAATGGGCAGGAGGACCTAGGGGTTGCTGACAGTTTTCCCCAAAGTACAAGAAGGTCAGGTCTCCCAACCTTCTCTGTTGGGTGCACTGTAATCACCTGCATAGTTCTTCCCTATATCTGGCACATGTTTGTCACAGGATGATATTGTGGCTGGGCTAAGACATCCGTAGCCCTTTTGGTGCAGCAGAGCCTGCAGCATGGGCTCAATCACCGTCTCAGCCTGCCCTTTTCATTATTATCACATGCAGCTCTTATCAGGGTGCTAATACTGTGGCTAATGATGTCTGTGTTCTTGAGGCACATTAAGAAGTCTGGCGTACAGCCCACAGCTAGAGCTCAGCTTCTACAACAATAATGTTTACATTGGCAGGCCTTTGAACAGAAACTCCATTCACTCCAGCTGGTGGGTGTGATTCTAGCAATTAATTCAGCTTTTCCAGCAGCAAGAGTTTGTCGATACAGCTTGTTGCTCTTCCTGTTGCCAAACACATCAGTAACTTGGAAAAAAAATGGCTAGATGGCCACAGCATCACAGAAGCTTCGAGGGTGGAAGGGACCTGCTCTTCTACTCTGTTCTGGTGAGACCACACCTGGAATATTGAATCCCACTCTGGAGCCCTCAGCACAAGAAAGACATGGACCTGTTGGAGCGATCCAGAGAGGCCACCAAACTTATGAGAGGCCTGGAACACCTCCCCTGTGAAGAGAGGCTGGGAGTGTTGGAGTTGTTCCGCTTGGAGGAGAGAAGACTCCGAGGAGACCTTATTGCAGCCTTTCAGTGCTTAAAAATGGGGAAAAAACTTTTTAGCAAAGCCTGTAGGAACAGGACAAGGGGTGATGGTTTTAAACTAAAAGAAGAGAGGTTTAGACTAGATATTAAGAAAAAATTTTTTCACTGAGGGTGGTGAGACACTGGCACAGGTTGCCCAGAGAGGTGGTGGGTGCCCCATCCCTGGAAACATTCAAGGTCAGGTTGAATAGGGCTCTGAGCAACCTTATCTATTTGAAGGTGTCCCTGCTCACTGCTGGGGAGTGGGACTAGATGACCTTCATGGTCCATTCCAATCCAAACCTATGATTCTACGATTCTATGACCATTTGAAGTCATCTAGTCCGAGTTCTGCTCAGAGCAGGGTCAACTACAGCAGGTTGCTCAGGGCTGAGTTCCTTTGGGTTTGGAAAGTCTTCAAGAGTGGAGACTCCACACCTTCTCTGGTCAACCTCTACCGTTGTTTGACCTCCCTCCCAATAAAAACCATATCCATTGGCTCTTGCCACCACTGAGAAGAGTTAGGTTCTGCCTTCTTACTCCTTCATATCAGGTGTTTATGTACATTTGTAAGATTCTCCAGAGCTTCTCCAGGCTAAACAGTCCTCCCTCCTTCAACCTCTCCCTTATATGACAGATTCTTCAATCCCTCAACCATCATTGTGGCTCTTCCAGTGCACTCATTCCAGTATGTGCACTACTTTGTACTGGAGAGCCCAGGGCTGGACTCAGCACTGCAAATGGGGCCTCACCACTGCTGAAGAGAGAAGAATTAGCTCCCTTCACTGCTGGAGGTGCTTTTCCTAATGCAGCCCTGGAGGTTTTTGGTGGCCTTTCCTGCAAGGTCACCTTTGTGGCGTATGGTCGGCTTCTTGTCCACCAGGATCCTCTGGGCCTTTCCTGCAAAGCTGCTTTCCAACTGGTTGCCTTCAGCCTGTATTTGGGATATTCATCTCTGGGTGCAAGACTTTGTAAATCTCTTTGTTGAACATCTTGAGATTGCTGTATGCCTAAATATTTATAAAGAAGCATTTGGGAAGGAGCTGGAGGGATGGAGATTTAAGTATCAAAGGTTCCCACAAGATCCACACAATGTTTTTAACTCATGACCCTGGCATCTGTAAGACCAAGTCATCATCCTGAGCTCCGGAGACTGTCACAAATCTGAAATGAGGACAAAAGCAATCCAAACAATGATTAGCTTTGTAAGTTTATACCAAAAGAAGAACTGAAGGCATTTCGTTCTCCAAGTTGTAATCTGAGTCCTAGGATTTTGTATTTATAGCATTTCTGTTTTAACAACAGGAATTCTGCCCCGGAATAAATGTGTGCAAATGGAATCTTCTTAATGAATAAATAACTTACTTTATGTATACTTATATAACTGGAATTCACAGGTTTCACTGTATTATTATGTTTTGTCTACAAGATTGTTCTTTCCAACAAGTCCTCACTGCCTCTGCCCTCAGCTCACCTGTGATGAGGAATTAGAGTGTTGGTGTTGTTTCCCACGTATACAAAACACAGAAAAATGCTGGCTGTGAAATCTTACTGACTGGAATCGCCATCAGATTGTTAAATGTCCTGAATATGTCAAATTTTTTTCTTTGCCTTTATCATATTTCCTGTTATTTTGAGGGTAGAAGAGACCTAGAGGTTCATGAAGCAGTCCGGTAAATCTCTTGATTTCTTGCTTTCCCTTTGCTATTCACATTGGGCAGTCGTCAATTCACAATGTGGATTTACACCCAGCTGTGAAGGTTGGTTACTCTGGGCCCTGCTTTGAATCCAGACTTTCCGGTCTGTAATGGACGGGTCAGACAGTGCATTAAGCACATCAGGAACATAATCCTGGTTTCTGAGGAATCAGTAATGAATGCACCTTTGTGTTGGAGGCAGCCTGTATTTTCAGCCCATTTGGAGGTCAGGAGTACCCAGGCCTGTTCTTCATCCACACTCAAAAATTTTACACACATTCAAATCCTTGTAGCTACCTTTCCTCACCTAAACTCACTGAGTAATTTTTAATGAATAACATAGTTTACTTACTCTGCAAATTTACTTGTTTGGTTTGAAATTTCCTTGGTTTCCTTCACATTTTATGCTGCACATTTATCAATAGCACCAGAAATTAAATTTGTCAAGATGTGCAAGCAGAATAACAACATTACAAGGTAGACGTAGCAAAGAAAAGACGTAGAATCAGAGAATCACAGAATGACAGGATGGTTTGGGTCACAAGGGACCTTAAAGCCCATCCAGTTCCAACTCCCCTGCCATGGGCAGGGACACCTCCCACTGGATGAGGTTGCTCAAAGCCTCATCCAACCTGTCCTTGAACACCTCTAGGGATGGGGCGTCCATGACTTCCCTGGGCAACCTGTGCTGGTGCCTCACTACCCTCACAGGAAAAAAATTCTTGCTAACATTTTGGATATTTACAATTAATCTGCTCACTCCTAATCCTTGTTGAAGCACATCAGGGCGTAGAGTCTTCATGGCCTGGTAGTAGGAATCTCTTTGGGTTCCAGGAAATCCTGTTTGCAGATACTAACCCCTCAGCTCCAGCTCTTGCATGACTGGAGCCCAATGCCTTGTGTGGGGCTGCCTCACTGTCTGCATGCCTTGCAGCTACAGTGCCTCGCATGTCACCGCTGGGATGCTTTGATTCAGAGGGTTGAAGAATGGCCTTGTGTTCAAGTCACTGGACTGAGTTGCTTCCAGGCTCAAAAAGTAGAAAACTGTTTTCTTTAAACAATTGTGTTTTCATCTGACCTTCAGTAAATCTGCTAACTTCAGCTTTCCCCATGCAACTCGAATACAGCCAGGCTACGTTGGTTGGATAACAGGTGGTAGGAGGGAAAACATAATTATTTTAAATAATCCCAAGTCCTGCTTCATAAACAGAGCTCATCTCTTGTAAATTGGTCTGAGTTGTTACGGAAAACAGCAGCAGTCATACTAACAATAGGCTCCAGTTTGTTTAATGAGTCCTGTTAACACTTAAGACTTTTTTCCCCTTTTAAAATTTCGTTTTTGAAGTCAGATAATTCATGATAATACTTTTCTCCTTTTGCAGTGAACACGGTGACCCAGCATCCTGGCAGCAGCACCTGGAAGTCCTGCTGGTGAATCCATGTCCTCAGGTTTCTGAAGGAAGCGCTCATGAACAGGTCCCTGGTATTAAGAAGGAAGCAGAGGTTTTGATGAAGCAGACTCCGTTCTTCAGAGGGGTGAAGGGAGTTAAAGGAAGCTCCTGTTGTTTAGGTGATTATTGCTAATTACTGTGATTGAACATCCTCATGACAGGAATATTTGGTGCCTGAGATAAAGCTTGTTTGCTTCCATTCTTTTTTTCAGCTGTCTCTTGGTGCCCTCTCGAGGTAGGAGAGCGGCCCATTTTATTTTCTGTTTTACAGCAGCTGGAACACAAACTGGAAACACAGACCCTGGTAAAGAAGCTGAGAAATTGCTGTTTGCTTTGATGAACAAATTAAATTTGCTGTCACTCGACACAAAGTCAGTGGTTTTTGGATTCCCATTCTCCACTAGAAAGAATACAAAAAGCGCAGGGGATGCTTCTTTGCAGTGTCCTGAGGCCACAAAGGTGCATTTTCCCGGAGGGCAAGCCAGCAGATTATTGCAAGGTTAAAGACTGGCTGTTTCCACGTGGGAAGAGAATGTGATTCCCACAATGTACTCTTCTGCCCTTGAAGTTTGGCACAAAATGCACTGGGAAGTGCTGATATGTTTGGATATTAAAGCAGATTAGGAAATCTTGACAAGGCCAACCTTTGGGCTAGAGTCAAATCGAGGGTATAGTGCTTGTGGGGACGGTCTGTGAGTGAGGAGCCTGTCCTTTCTGGCTGGAGGAAGCCAAATGCCTTGCATGTGGTTACAACCTTACTGCGAAGACCTGCAAATCATAGGTTCCTTTTTAAAAGTGACTGTTAGTTGCTTGGTCTTGAAATACCTCTTGCCAGGTGGTATCAGATTGTCCCTTCAAAAATGTCTTAAGTCCAACAAGGAGCAAGGATTTGCAATACAGTGGGTCCTCAAGAGTCAGGGAATTAATCACGTTTGTTTTGGACTGGGATAGGGTTGATGCTGAGTGTTGGGGCAAACAGAGCCTCTCTGAGATGGCACGCTATGGGTGCATGCTGATTCATTAGTAGCCTCCCTCACTGCTGAGAAGGATACATTTAACCTCACTGTGCAGCCTCTGCTGTCACCTTTTCATAGGATCCAACTGATTCGCTCCAGGATGTTTCTGTCTGCTCCCATTCAATGCTGATGGAGTTTCAGGACGATAGGCACAGGAGGCGAATGCGGGCTGTATTTTCTTAAAGTCTGAGTCCTCTTAGACCTTCTGGCCCTTCCAGATGCCCCAGTAGCTGCAGTCGTTATGAAGTCTGCTGTATCCATTTGACCAGCTCTCTGTTCCTTTGTTTGCGATGTGCCCTTCAGACTGGATGGGCACAGAGACTTCATGCACAGACCCAGGAGCAGCAGAGGCTGTGGTGCCCGTGGAGGTGTTGCACCCAGAGGCTCTGCAGCCATGGGCCACCAGCATGTCATGAATGCAGCTTTACCTGGCTGTCTTAGCAAGCAATGTGACACCTGTTCTCCTCCTGATGGCAGAACAGCTGCGACTTTCTGAGGCACCTGAACCGGTAAGCACTTGGGGAGCAAGATTTTCTCAATGAAGGGATTTCTTTCTCTGATTTTCCTCTGCTGCATTACACACTGCAGACTTCATGAACTACAGCCCCTCCTCCATCCTGTCTTTTATGTGCAGCTCAGTTTTGGAGTTCGGAAGGCTTTTCATGTGTTGAATTTGTGCCCATATTGGATACATTTTAAAAATACTTTTTTAAACATCTCTGCTTCTCATAGATAACTTTTGTTGGGGACAGTTGGAAATAAGCATAAACAAATGCTGAACAACACAGTGAATCTGAAGGCAGAAATCCCTTCCGCAGAGCTGTAAAGAGAAGACTCAAAGCTCCTGTTGTGTTGAAAAGAGGGACCCTTGGGCCCAACGAGGGGTAAGATGTTAATAAAACCTTTGTTCAATCTTACAATAGTGAAGAGCAAAGTGTGGTTTGGATTTTCTGCCAAGTTAACCCTGACTTAATTCCCATTGTCACAAGTAATGCTAAGAAACCCCTTAGCACGTTATTAAAAATAAACAATGAAAAAAGGTTAATGCTTTAATTTTCAATTCTGTTTTTGAAGTAAAAGCTTTCGTTTTATAAACATCCTTTGTTCCCTTTCCTTGTTGCTAGACCAGAGGCTTTGGAGAAAATTCACATTTTATGTGGCATTAACTTTCTTTTTGTGGGGGAAAAAACAAAGTTAGTTTAAGTGGTCTGAAAGTGGCACTGTCTTTAATATCACTGGAATCTTGTTTTCTTTAAGATCAAAGTGCAGGTGTTCTGTGTCCCCCTGAACACATGCTGACCTGGCTTACCTGATTGTTTCCTTCCATGTGGTCTGTTGGGTTCTGCCCATCCGTGGTCTCTCTCTGTTTTTTTTAGCTCCTTGAAGCAGGAACTATGTGCAGCACATTCAGATCCATGACCAGAGAGAATTGCTATGATAATGTGAATAATAACCACAAAAAGCCATGGAAAAATAAGACGACATTCAATCAGCATTTCAACTTTTTATTTCTTCAGTGAAGGAAGGCAAAAGAGAGACGGCTTTTGTCTACAGTCCTGCCTTTCATTTGCAATGGAAGGGAATCAGAGGGTACTCAAAACATGGTATTGGAAACCCTTTGGATGAGTATGACATTGTAGGAGATGTTCTATTATATGCATCTCCACAAGAAGCTGATAGTGGTAGGACGACAAGTAGTATTCCTCTGATAACTAGGGAAGAAAGGAAGGAGAGAGGCTGTGGGTGTACCTGGATACTCTAGTCAGGTCAGGATGTCCTGAGCATTAGGGCTACAGAGGTCCAGTGGTGTCGTGTTTAAAAGCAGGCTATCAGAACGCTCTGGGGCGATAGTCACGTTTCTTCCAGCCCACATACCCTTCTCTGCTCTCCTCTGTGCCATCCACTCATCTAAGGAAAGGTGGCATCTTTATTCTGGTAGAATTAACTAATCAAAATAGAACGTTGGTGACTTCAATTATAAATGTTTCCTCCCATTCTTAAAATGTTTTAACTTGTTTTCTTGGCAGGACTTTGAGGATCTCTCCTGAGAGTTCCTTTCACATGGTTGTGCACAGAATGCATAGTTAATATCCAGCTCCCACTGACTTTCATGAATAATTTTATGAAAAAAGCTAAGTTGGACTTCTGCTGTCTCAGATAACCTGGGAGAACCAGCTTCTAATATTCCAGCCACAGACCCAAACAGCCTTTTCAGTTTGAGAGGCCAGAGTGGCCCCTCGGGCTTCCACTCACCTGTAACATTTCTTGGAAATTTCAAATACTCCCTCCTTTAGCTACTGGCTGCTTTGGGTTCCCAGAAATACAGGAGAGGCTCTAGGCCTTCCAGCTGAATGAAAACTGTTTACTTAAACAAAGAAGATTTGATGGGACTGTTATTTTTACTGTTTCTCATTCCCCTCTCCAGGCATATGCCAGAAAACACTGTGGCTCCTGTTGAAGGTGAGCAGCTTGTTTTGTGGGGTGCATTCAGCTGCCCAGGCAAACAGCATTGCTTATCTGAGTAATGTCACACGTCTCTAAATGATTGCAAGAGACTGAAAGGAGTTGGGAGCACAAATAATAGCGCTCCTTCATCTCTCACAGAGCAGCGCCAACAAAATAATGAAGCCATGTGAATAAAGAACCAACGTAATAATCAAGCTGTAACCATTTTTGGAAAATTAGCACTTCTTCCCTAACAGTAGCGGCTGCTGGGAAAATGGTAGAAAATATCAACTGTCAGGTTAAGCACACCTTAATCAACATGTGCTGAGTCCCACTGATGTGTCCTTAAACCTGTTACTTAAGTACTTGTTAAGGCCAATTAAATAAACAAAATTTTAAAGCCTAATAGCATAAACCACATAAATAACATAAAAGAGCCATAATGGGTGGGTGGGTGGGTGTTTAGCCCTTCTTGATTTAAAACAGTGTAGTGAAAAATGTTGGAGCCCTTGAAGGTGATTTTGAAGACGGGGAAGTGACGGTGCTACACAAACAGCAATCAGAGACAATTAAGAGAACTGGGACAAGTGCCCCATTCTCTCTGCAGACCGCATGGGAAATTGCGCTTTACATTTCAGTCGCCTTGCATTTCAAATAAGGCCCCCAGCTATGTCATTTTTCAAGTCCAACTCAAATCAAAAGATACTGCTTAAAATCTTCCTATTACTCCAGAAGTGAAAGGAATGATTGTCTATGTTGATTAGCCTGGAAGATTGTCTTGGAAAGAATTTGACAGTTTTGTCTCCTGGTCCCATTATAACGCTATTACTGCCCCTGAAGAAAGCCAACAGGGCCTCAATGCCAGTGTGAGTACAGGGGTGGTTTAGGATGGCTCTCTGTTGCTGCTGATTTCTTGTTGTTTCTCTGCACAGTAGAGGAACTGTGCGCTATGCTTTGCGTGTTTTTTCTTTCAGAGCTTAATCTGATGAAGAATCTTAGCGAGACCGTATAGTCACAAAAGAGCAGAAACTACAAGCAAGTTAAATAAAAAACCTTTAAAAACGGAAAGAATGAACATAGGGAAATCTGAAAATAATTATTAGTGTCCAATTACAACCCTGTCCCTATGCGGAATTCACATCTCATGACTGATACTTGTTTCAAGAACTTTCTGGTGAGCATAGAAAGGTTTCGGTATGTGGTTCAGGAATGTTCTGATGTGCTGAAGTGGCCTCATTTTTGCAGCCTTGCAGCAAAGGCAGGAGTACATTGAGCTTCCAGAGCTCTTGTAGCTGTTCTGGTTTGTTGTAATATGCCATGGAATCTAGAAATGAGCACCTTAGTTTTTAAATGCACTTAAATACCGATTTATTTGACAGAGTTTCCCCTAGTGAAAATTCTCATCTGCGTGTCATTTGTGTAATACAGTAAGTTCCGCTGGTGTTTATCCTCTTAGTGATGAGTGGTGACTGGGAAGTAAGATGAACATTCCAAGTTAAGTTCCCCTTAACCAGCCCTGACTTCTCTGCTCACCAACAGGAAGCCAGTGAGATGGAGGGGCCAGGTTGCATGCACAGAAGTGATGTGAGCTTTGCCTTACAGCAATTTTCCCAGGGAAGTATCAAGGTCAATCTCATCTTACTGTTTTCTTTGCATAAGGTGCTTTTTTTCATTTAAATATTTTTTTTTTTTTAAATGAAAAAGGATCTAATTAATGGAAAGTTAGTATAAGATCTCTTCACTCAGAAATCATCAACTCTGTATAAACCGGGTCATCTTAGAAAACAAGAACCTAAATCAATTATTTCCAGATTAAAGATTTAAACTTTTACTTTTCACTATGTAACAATTGACTGAGAGATAAATTACTGTTACAGTGACAACCTAGTACTGACTCCAAAATCCAGTTCACAAGCTACCCAGATCTCCGGAAAAAAACCCACCACAACATTCTGTTGATTTGTGAGAGTACAGGGCAAATTCACCCAATGGAATGAAGAGGAATTTGTAAAGGGAACAGGCTGCTTCTGAGCCAGGAATTGTAGAAGTCATCTACAGATTTTGATGACCCCAACAAGAAACCTTTCCCAGTGTGGTGTCAGAAAGCACATCCAGCAAAGTCATTCACATCTGGAATTACACAAAAAGACAGAAAGCTACACAAAAGACTGACAAACCATATTCACTGCTCTTAGAACCTGATCCCAGTACCCAGAGTCACGATGGATAACGTCACTAGCAGGTATCTCATTCAATTCAGTGGGATATCTTCGGAGCGCAGTGCTACTCAACTAATGATGGCAAGAGTGGGCACTAACCTGCTTGTTTTAAAACAGCTTTAACAAAAATAAATTGGGCAAATTCTGGTCACAGTAGAGCCAGTGGGAGTTCCATGTCCTAGTTTGAATATTATACAACAATATAACTTTTCCTACATTTCATGTACCTCAAATATGTAACTCCTAACTGGAACACATTTATGTACACAAAAATGATGTCTATAAAAATGCAATGTTTATTATTTTATATTCACTCTATGGCTCTGCATTAATATCTTTCTGTTGTTTTCTGAAACAGAGTTGAATGGTCGATGGGAGCGAGATACCAACCTGAGACAACAGCCTAGCGAGAAAAGCAATGCTGTCACTGTAAAGGGACTTCTGGCATAAGAAGTGATGCTTGCAGTTACTGAGACTGTCAGTCCGAATCCGTGTTGCGTTGGTATCCTGGATAAAGATCAGGACAACTTAAGAGCTGGCGACAGGCCACACAGACAGATGGACAGACTGGTGAGCAACACAAAGGCTACGCAGGAGCATCAAGTGTGGATACTTGAGGCAGCGTTCCCAGCTGGGAGACTGAGAACAGCTGGCCAGCCTGTTATTTTTATAAACAATTTCTGTTTTAGGGAATGCTTCAATTTGTTTGGGTTTAGATGATGTAACATACCCAACAAACCAAGAGTTATTGTTACTTAATGTTGGCAAAGTTGGCTAGAGCTGCACAAAATGAAGGAAGTGAAGAAGGGGCTTTCCCTCTAAGGCCTGGAGAGAGCAAGGATGAGGAATGGTAATGGAATGGTAATGGATCTGTGTCAGGGTAGGGCCCTATGGGACCACTTCTTTCTGGGACAAGGGTAGCATTTACTAGACAGGATAAACTTGGACTGTCATTACAAGCTGCAAAACTGAAACCCAAAGGAGAAAATGTGGTCCCAGTGCATTTTGGTTTTGAAGAAAATTATTTAGAAGAGTTTATCCAAATTTAAATGTTTAGTTTTAAGCATTTCCTGCCACACCAAACTTTGAATGGTTAAATTAAATGATTTAACTCTATGTGAAAATTGGATTACTGTGTAGAAATTGGAATGATTTGTCCTCACGTGCATTAGCATCCCTTTGACTTACAATATTTTATCCCTTTTGTTCACAAATGGATAGGATTTTCCCAGGCAGATACTCTATCCAGACTGTACTGTATTCTGTTTTCTAATAGCCAGTCCAAGATGCATTTCAAACACCATGCCTACTCCATTTTCTGTCATTCATTCATTATTTCTTTCAAAATCCTGGGTTGCCCCATGTATTTTGCTGGTGTTAGGCAGTCATGTCCAGAGTCATCCTGGGTTACTCTTGTTTGTGTTGCTCGTGTTGTGAACTTGACATATTTAACCTGGGAAGAACAGGCATAAAAGGCCAACACAGAAAAGAACAAAGAGACAATACATCCAGTGCACTCGGTGTCATGGCCAGTCACAAACTGAGTTGGAAAGGGGGCAGGATGACTGAAGGAACTGATAAAGGGGAAAGGCATCACATTTTTGGAAGTGGTTTGGTTTTGCTAAGCCTTCATGGAAGAAGGAGAACCTTTTCATTAATGCTTTTCCCCAAGGTCTTTGTTCTTCTGTCAGAGACGAGTTCCTGTTAATTTGCATTGAGATGGGCACACAGCTGCACTTTGGGGGCTTTGACAGATTGTGCCTACAAGCCTAGTAGCGTATATATGCCTATGGTACATTAAATAAAAGAAATACATTGAAGGAACATATGAGGGTGTCCGCAAAACAATGGAGTTGTTTATATTTTAGGGTGAAATCCTAATGTGAGGGCTTCAGCAGTATACCTAAACCAGAGGACCCATACTTCTAAGTGCCATCTCAGGACAAGACTTTGGGATATTCCTCCATCGTCCATGGCCTCTATAGTTCCCACATAAAGGTACGATGCATGAAGGCTGACCCGGGGCTGTACTGTGTTCAGGAGGGCTCTGATTTGGATCACCAGAGCCTGAAGACCAAAGCTATGCATGTAGACATTACCTAACTGTTGGCCCTGTCTTGGCTTGCGGAGATCAAGCACAGGATATTGTGCAGCAGAAGCAGAGAGAAAGAAAACATTGCTGTGACCCCAGCTCCAAGTCAGTGATGTTACAGCGGGGTGAGTCTAGGTTTAAGTCTGCCTCGGCTTTTTTAAGGTCACCGATTCTCTCAAACGAAACAAAACAACACCCGGACAAACACACACATGCACATGCAATAATTAAAAGCATTAACACGGGACTTAGTTTGTGTTGCAAACCAAGATTCTTGTTAAGTGGAGATTTGCCGTATGCTCTCCAATGTGAGACACAAAGAGGAACCATTTTCCTAACTCAAACCGCAGTTTTGCTGCAGGATTGGTGTGCCCGTTGCTGTCGGCTGCCCTGTTTAGTTCCTAGTATCAATATTTGTTATGGGGACTGTATAGCAAGGTTACTTGCAAAAGGTTTTGGAAACTTTATCTCAGACTGCTGAGCTTTTATTTTGAGGAGAAAGTAACACAAACAATAAAACACAGAGGTGCCAGTGGGTTTAGTGTAAAGAAGACTTGGAGGTTTATATCTTTTCCTTTTTTTTTTTTTTTAACCCGTCCAATTATGTCCCGTGTAGCAGCAACTGGGCTAACAACAGCCATATGATGGGATAGCTGTAATCCGGTTGTGGGTCTGGCTCCATGAGACAGACTTCAAGTAGATGAGTTTTAAATCTCCTTAGAATTAAGAAGGGTTTGGCAACCAAATTAATTGTTTTGGAAACAATCCTCATGAAGAGGATAAAAAGAGAAAAAACATGTCATCTGTAGTGGTTAGTCAGATGTTCTTTTGGAGTTACAACGATTTCCTCTCTTAATTCCTCTTCTTGTTGACATTCCCTTTAAAAGAATAATGAGTACCATGTCTATTGCCTTAGTGCTGCTCATCCCTGTGTACGTTACGAAATCTTTGCATTAGGCTACCCAAAGGGATTGAATCGTTATCATAAGGCAGATGTTAAAAACAATCGCGCTCAACTGTAAGCATGCGTAAAAGCAAAGTATAAACTGATTCGCTACGATACAAGCAATAACAATCACTGGTACCCTGTACAGGAGCTTCTTTGAAAGAGGTGGTGGGGCCCAGACAGCTGGGAACATGCAGCAGTGTGGGTTAGCAGGACTGAATTATTTTAGCCTTTGGATTTTTCATATTGCTGTAGTTATCCTTTTACTGGTGAGGTCGTGATGCTTCAGAAAAATATGTTATATGTAGCATTAATGCAAGGTTTAAAGTGTGAGAGACAATTAAACAATCACTGCGTCATAGTTTCACAGGTGTAATTCTATTTTGTAGGTTTAGAATGTATTCTCACAGAGGCTACGTTACTTAATTATCCAATGCTTTTAAAGTATTTTGGTAAAAATAAGTGTGCAAAAACAGGTATTATTATTTCACAGGTGGCATAAAAGCAACTTCATTAAGGAGGCTGGTACTAATAGTCCTTTAATACAGAAAGCAAGGAGATGGTTCTTTACATGGTGCATTAAACGGTGAAATATGCCCATTTTGACTTGATTTCTATGCTGCTAGACTACCCCTCATTCATTTTCTTCAGCTTTAAGCCCTTCCATTCTACTATTCTCTGGCCCCAGTTGCAGAATTGCAGCTTGCTTTTCACCTATCTTGTAACAGTTTAACATAGATGTCTGGGTCCAGCCCATTGTTCCAATTGTATATAGTTTAAAAAGCTCTGCAGTATTTTACTCTTTCCATTATATCTTGGCTTCCCTGAGCGCTCTGCTCGCTTCATTTTGCTTGTACTGGCTCTGTTTTCTAAACCCATTTATGGCTTTTTTTCTGTACACACTTGTTCATTGGGGAGCTTAAATTGACTTCTCTCCATTCTGTTTCCTTAACTAAAAACACACCATTAAGGTTGATTGAAGTCTTTTGAAAACACTTCATAAAAAATGAAAAGCCGTAAGAAATTAGGCTACCAGTGTTTGCAAATACCTGTTTTCAGCCCAATTGATGGGAAGGAATAAGAACTGAAATTTTAAAATGCTGATATATGTTTGTGTGTTATTTTTACAAGAATAGAAAAAGCATGTGTAAAGCATTTTGGGGAGTAAAATATTGAGTCATTAACAAAATATGCCATGCAGTCGCATCTTTGTTGCAGAAAGCCTTTTCCCCAAAAAACACGAGGCTTTTTTCCAAAGACAGAAAATGGCAGAATGAATGGAAGGGTCTGGATCAGTCATTTTCATTACTTTATATTTTTAAAACTAATTTTTATTCTCAAACATTTCTTGTTAGAGAATACTGAAAAATCTTAGTTCTAGGAGTTTGAAACATGGAACAGATTTATCAGGAATAAGAGTAGTTCTTAAGAAATTGCTTTGCAAATAGGAGGGAAAGAAAGGTTAATTAAATCAGTGAAATGTTGGATCCCCTTTCAGCACAAAACCATCTGTGCAGTGGTTGGGAATATTCAGTGTGTTTTACATTACATACCTGTACACTTAACAAACAAAGCCTCCTCATTTCACACATCGCCCAACAGGAATAGAGAGTGGTTCTGGACAGCAAGTGGATTGCCAGGGAAACTTTTATGGACATATGGAAATGCATCTCCTTTAAAAAGAGAAATATCAAGAGGGATTTGCACAAAGTTAAAAGCAAAGCAAGTGCTTTAGAATCAAAAATGATTACATTGAAAATGACAGCTTGCTTGTCAGAGCAGCTGAGGCAGCTTCCTCACCAAGCAAAATGTTAATCGTTCCAGCTGTTTCCAGGCTCTTCCAATACTGCTGCTCAGCTTTAAAGAATAGATACTTTAGAAAAATGTAAAGCTCTACAAGAAAAATTATTTGATTCTAGTTGATTTTTAGGTAATTTTTCAGACAACTGCCGAGCACATTTTATTTACAAGATATATTACTTCTATGGATTTTCTGTTTTCAGGAATACAGATATTCTTTCTGACAGTTATGCCACTAAGTGGAGACATCTAAAACACAGAAGATTTTCAGTATGAAACCTCTCTTCCAGAACAGCAGCAAAAAATCTGCATAGTGTGAGTTTTACAGTTTTAATAGACTTTTTCCAACAAAAGAAATCTTAATACGGGAAAATCCCAACCACTTCGCCCCAAGATCAAACTCAGGTTTGAGTTCAAGACCAAAAAATTTTGTAAATGAAAGCTGTTCTCAGACTTTGCCTTTAATATTATGATCCAGTTCAGATTTTTGTTCCTTTTTATTTTATAAAAGCAACAGATAAAGCCCGCCAGACCTCAAACATGGCAGTATTTGATGGTGTACGTGAACACAAAGTGTGGTGTCCCTGTATTGCTCTCTTTAACAATTCTCCCGTTAATGGAGGAAAAGAGCAGTGGAGCCAACAAGAAAAGCAGCGGAATACGAGGAGGTCAGGCAGCAGCGATGAGTTCTGTAGCAGGGGTACAAGGAAACCCTGTCAGTTTCCATCCCATTAAACAAGCTATGAGCTATGTGTTGGACTCGCTGGGATTACCGGCAAACCCCTGCCAAGCTGTGTGCCGGCTCTCGCTCACAGCCTCTATCAATTATTCAGTTCCTTTTATGCAAATAATGTTTCATAGATGCAATGGAGCTCTGTAATGGGCAGAAGAGTAGCATCCATTTAGAGGAATTAAATGGTAAATGAAAAGCGTGACACTTTGCAGGCAAAAGCTATTGGAATGGTGCAGTGCCGGCACTTTTCCATGTCTGCATGCACACAGAGATGGGGAGAGGCAAAGTTTTGTTTGCTTTTTTTGACAGTCGACTTTATACAAAATTAAGTAAGAAGGCAATAGACAAAGACTCCTGCATTCGGTGCTGCCCAGGGGACAGTGGCAGAAGTGAGGCTTCTGTAGCAGATCTGTCTGCTTCTGGCTCTAAGCTTTTGGTTTATGTTTTACAGGGAATGTCTTCAACAAACCTGGATGCAGGTGGTGTTTAAGCTGAAGAGAGGCTTCACTGTTCTGAGTCAGGAGTCCGAAAATAACTAAGGGCCACTCCTGCACCCATTTATCAGGCAAAACATCCCCTCGATGGCACTGCATATATGGGGATCAAAACTTCCCTGCTGTAGCGCCACTGGGCCAAATTCAGCGCTGGTGTACACAGAGGCAGTTCTGTTCCTGTCAGTGGAAGTTAGCCTGCCGAGTGAGATTCAACAAACGTGCTCCGGGAAGGCTTGCTTTCGTCTGAGGTTCTTCCCGCAGCAGAGATTGGGAAGTAAATGCAGACAATCCTGGGTGCACCCAGCCAAAGAACTGATCATGTCTCTATTGCGAGCCTTTAAATCCTCGTCTGGGATTTTACTTGAAGGTTTATCCCTTTTCTTGCCTGTGAACTCACTACAGTGTTCCTGCTGATCTGTTTGTGGGCTGTGTGACCACTCGTGTCTGGGGCTGCACCAGTTTGGGAGCAGTGGTACTCGCTGGTGCCTCTCCACTGCAAAGGCTGTGGGGGAGCCACTTGTCAGGAACATAAATGGGTCAGTGGGGGTGAGAAACCTCCGTCGTCCTGTGCAGTCCAGCATCAATCACAGAATCTCACAATAACCTTTAATTTTATACCAAAAACCCAGTGCTCAATAAGGCAGAAGCACAGAAATATCTCGGTCCTGCTGCAGCCCCTTTGACGTGCTTTGTTAGTGCTGCTCGTTGTGTGCAAGGCGCGTGAATCAAAAGCAAACAAAATGTTATGAAATCTTTCAACACATAAACGCTAAGAAATTTCTCACAACTTGAATCTTTATTTCCTGGAACTGACACACATGCTCCAGTGTTGTGGCTCCGTCTTCTAGACACAGAGACATCTCTTCTAAAAGCTCTATAATGTGAGTGCCCTGGATACTTATGGTGCTTCTGCATTAACCATCGTTAATTACACTGGGTTTTGCAAAGGAAATTTTGTGCTAAACCGTGCAGCTAGCGCCCCAAACAGAAGTGTGCTTCCATCATGAAATTCTGCACTCACAACAGCCCTGGCAATAGGCAGAGGTGGAATTTTATATCCCTGAAAGAGTTGGAAATTTGAACGAATATTATGCACAAGCACAGATAAGTTCAGAGAATTAAAAAGAAGCAAAGCTATAGGGATTTTGCACAGTTCTAATTTCATGTTCACCATGTAGTGTTTTTCCAGCCTACAGCGATGGAAGCTTTTCACCTCGAACAGGCTGGCAGAGCAGTGCTCTCCCTCTCAGATGGACGCAGCGTGCCTCAGAAGCTCCAAGTCTGTTAGGAAACATCGGCTGCTTTATGGCACAGGATATTTCTGCTCAGGATAATACAAGGGTTCAAAAATCACACAGAGAGCACAAGAGCGAGGAGCTGTACAGAGCAATCTCTGTAGAGAATTCTCATCCCTCTCCTCCCCCCTTATCCCCAGTCAAAGCCAGTTGTTGAGTCTGGCCTTAAAATCTGGTTGTTACCTGTGGGGCTGACACTGGCCTGTTCAGAGACAGTGACACAAGGCTGTGAGTGCCACACATGGCCGCAGCTTTTCTCCACCTGGCACTTTTACAGCCAGTCCCCTTCTAAGGGTTGTCCTCGCTTTTGTGTCTCCTGTGCCGTTCTCTCCTTTGGGCTCACCTTGGAGGTACAAACTCTTTCCCTGACAACACCACTGTGTCCCTGCCCAGGTCCCTTGCGCTCTCCTGCAACCAAGAGACTGCTGGCAGGCGGCAACAGTGGGACGCAATGGGATCCCAGTTGTCCATACAAAAACTGAATCACTCATACCCATTGGCCAAGAAGCCAGGGCTCCAGATTAATCGGGAAGCAGAACGAATCCGACCCAAAGGCTGTGCTGCTCTCCCAGCCCCGCGCTGAGCCCTGCAACGCTGCAAGGGGACTTCCCTTGCCTTGAAATGCCCAGAGTTGGATTTAGATCTTTGATAAGGTGTGTTGCAAAGGTGTGTGGCTGGAGTGAGGGGGTCTCTGCTACCCCCGCTACGCATGGGATGTCTCAGAGTCCTGGTGTGGAAGATAAGCAGTGCAACAAAGACATCTCGTGGCTGTGCTGTGAACCGCAGCGAGACAAAGAACTTTCCTGCGGGAAAGGGGATCTGGCAGCAATGCGGTAACCTGCACACTTAGCACCTGCCACCTACTTGTAACAGCAATTAATAGTAACCCCTCTTTCAAATCACCTCAGAGAAAAAAAAATAAAGTGCATGGAATGGGTATAACAATCTCTTAATTGTAAAAAAAAAATCGTATCATTCATAGAAATTTGATGATGGCTTCCAAATTAAGCATAGAAATTTAAATTATTAAATTTAAAGCTCTCAATAACCCTAGGAATGATTTAATTTGAGCTGAAGTGAATGCTGCGAAAAATTTATCAAGTCTGGAAGTGAGCTCTTCTATTAGAGATAGTGCTCTCAAGTCTGCTAAGAACTTTAATTTCATAGTATCATGATGAATTATCAACATTGACTTTTAAAATAAGTATAATTTTATTAGAAACCAACAAACATGATTACAGGTTTGTGTACCAGCATATTTTTTAAAACCCTGTGTAACCATATACACAGTATCCCAAACCATATATTTTAAAAAATAGATGAAAAGGGAGATGTATTTTCATGTGGGGCCTTACAGGAATGTTGGGGAGGGGCTCTTTATCAGGGAGTGCAGGGACAGTTTGAGGGGGAAGGGTTTTAAGCTGAAAGAGGGGAGATTTAGATTAGATATTAGGAAGAATTGTTTTCCTGTGAGGTGGTGAGGCCCTGGCACAGGTTGCCCAGAGAAATCATGGGTGCCTCATCGCTGGAGGTGTTCAAGGGCAGGCTTTGAGCAACCAGATGCAGTGGGAGGTGTTCCACCCCATGGCAGAGGCATTGGAACTGGGTGATCTTTAAAATCCCTTCCAATCCAAGGCATTCTGTGCTTCTATGGTTCTGAGATTTTTTTTAAAATAGATGGTGTAATTAAGCCCATAATTACATTCAGATGTAGTTCCTCACACCAGTTCACACACACATATGTGAGAAGGGCTCCATAGATACTGTAAGCACATCCGTTCTAGCGAAGTGGCAATTTTTGCAGTCATTGAAACTGTATTTCTGAAAAGCAAAAAATAAAATCTTGTATAGTAAATTTACCAGCACCAAACCTTGATCTGGTACTTCCTCACCTCTGCAGGAGAATTCATTATAATATGTGTGTGTATATATATATATACATATGTATGTATATTCCCTGTTCAGTAAAAAATATAAGGAGTAATTTAGTCAGATCATGTAGCCCTTGGAAAAAAGACCAGTCCACCATGTCATAAAGGTGGAGAGGTCAGGCACAGCCCTCCATTTTTCCAGTGCTACTCTGAAGAAATCATACCAAAGTCAGTGTTCTTGCCAACTCACACTGGGCTAAAGTCCAGCCAATCAACTCAGTCCAGGTCTGAGTGAAAATGGAACAAGCCAATGGGACCTCTCTGAGTCCTATGGGATCCAGATACTCTGCATGTGCATAAATGGTTGCTTCCCCGAATTAAATAATTTCATTATATAATTGATATTTCAATCCATTAAACACTCACAATCAGTGTAATAAAATGAAAGTACAGCCACGTTCCCTCTTTGGTCACATGACTTAAGCCTGTGGAGCAATCCTCAGGAAGATGTTTTTCGCAGAATTTCCCCCATTTTCACAGTGCTTTTGACTCTTATGGTTGATATAGTGTGAGGAGGCCAGAAACAATTCCATGTCAAACCACAAAAGACTTTGTTTTAAAAAATATCTCAAAATTGAGACATGTAATGATCATACTAATACATACATAATGCATTAACGTGATATCCAGCCCTATCATGCACTCCCATGACAATAGCTTTACTATGTGCCCTTCATGGATGAAACCAGGACTTCGCTTAAGTAACCTGGAGATCTACTGCTAATACAGACAAGCCCAGATTTCACCACGCGCTTCAGTACATACCTCTGCAGCCATTTCTAGAACTACTTTTGTTTTAGGAAGAAGGGCAACGAGGCTGGTGAGGGGCTGGAGAACAAGTCCTACGAGGAGTGGCTGAGGGAACTGGGGTTGTTTAGCTCAGAGAAGAGGAGGCTGAGGGGAGACCTCATCACTGTCTACAGCTGTCTCAAAGGAGAGTGTGATGAGGTGGGTGCTGGGCTCTTCTCACAAGTTACAAGTGGTAGGACGAGAGGAAATGGTCGCAAGTTGCACCAGGGGAGGTTTAGACTGGACATTAGGAAGAATTTCTTCACTGAAAGGGTGGTCAGGGATTGGAACAGCTGCCCAAGAAGGTGGTGGAGTTGCCATCCCTGGAGGTGTTTAAAAAACAAGTAGATGAATTTCTTAGGGACATGGTTTAGTAGGGAGACAGGTATGGTTTGACTCGGTGATCTCAGAGGTCTCTTTCAAACTTACGATTCTATGAGTCTATGAGTTTGTAGTGAGGTGGGTGCTGAATCTCTTCTCCTAAGTTAACAAGATAGGATGAGAGGAAATGGCCTTAAACTGCACTAGGGGAGGTTTAGATTGGCTATTAGAAAAAAATTCCTTTACTGAATGAGTGGTGAATCACTGGCTGGGGAAGCAGTGGAGTCACCATCCCTGGAGGTATTCAAAAAGCGTGTAGACGTGGCACTCTGGGACATGGTTTAATGGGCACAATGGTGTTGGGTTGGCAGTTGATGATCTTAGAGGTCTTTTCCAATCTTAATGATTCTATGCTTCTGTGATTCTATGATGATGTCTAACATGGGGAAGGAGCCGTACGTGCTGCTTTAAGGCAGAACCCCCCCACACTTTTTAAGTAAAAGAGAAGTGCATCTGAAAGGATCTTGGACAGGGTGCAGTTAAGGCAGAATCCAGTCCTGTGAAGAATCCAGCTTAGACTGGGCTGTGGGGAGTTTAGCTCTGTAGAAACCAGTCATGCTGAGCAATGCCAACTCCTCTGATCACTGCTTTCTCCTCTGCAACATCTGAGTTAGCATGGGGCTGTCTGGCTTAAATAAGTTTTATTTAAAGTGTTTCCTCTCTGGAGGTTTGGTGATATTAGTCACCAAAAAAAGATGTTCCTTTGGAAACTACTCCTGTCATCTCTGGGCATTTTTAAATACCAGTTGAAGATGGTTGTGGAGAAGTATCTTTGGGAGCAAGCCCTAAATTAACTCTCTTTTTTCCATTGGCAAATGTGGCCTACAGCTTTTAAACACATCTTTCTGGCAAGGAAAAGTTGTAGCTTATACCACTTCTGCCTCCATACTTAGTATTTTTAATATAAACAAAATTTTAATATAAACAAAACTAGACTTCAGGCAATAGAAAACAAATAAACAAGAAGATTTGACTGTTGCATTTTCTAGATAAGTTGTCAAATACACAAGCTAAGCAAGTTGGGTGGATTAAAAAGCACCAGTAGCTATGAAACTCAAATTCTTGATATGAAATTATACACTTCAAGAACAAAGCTACTGTAATGCACTGAAGTTGTTTTCACTGAGAAAGATGGAAAACAATACATTTTCAAAGGTAAACCAATTACACGGGATGGCTGGCAGGGAGCTGATAAAAATTCAGCTTTGAAAGGATCCTTATAATATTTTAAAATATTTAGTGGTTCGTAAGTCTCACTTTGTGACCACCACTTCTTGTAGAAACTGATTGAAGGCTGTGTGCCAGTCTGTGCCAATCTGTTAATTTTGTTAAAACTGGGTACAGTACAATGAAAACAGTGATGGATTGCCTCCTGTAAATCATCTCTAATGAAGCAGTGACAATGTTAGAAGAGATTTAATCAATAGCAGGAAAAAAGAAAATATTATTATATACAGTGTTCTGGTGTCTACCTAAACCAGTATCAAATAAAGTTCTAGCCTGCTTTCTGCTGGGAAAATCTCTTTTGAAGCTTAAGATCAAAAGCACTTTTTAAGCTTAAACACCACCATACGGTTTCAATTCTTGCTTTCTAACAAGCACTTTATAAAGCACAACTAAAATGCAACTGACAAACTTGAAGAATCTTTTGTGTTGTTCCACTTGAATGATCTAATGAGAAAATGGCTCAGTTCTGTCGTAGCTAATGAGGTATAACATCTTCACTGAACCTGAATATAAAACAGAGATTTCTCTAAAGATACAGTCTCAACGTGCTTCTATTGCTTTACTCATTCTGCCATGTTTTCATTTAAGTGATGTCCAATGAACAAAAGCACAGGTCAGTTTTGAAATAAAACATTTACACATGAAATTACTCAGTTCAAAAGTGCTTTGAAGTCTGTATACAAGCATTGTGGCTTCAAGTGGGAAAATGTGTTTCACTAACTTACTAAGGTCCTGAGTCTGCAGACAGAGATGAGTGTAGTCAGAGAGATCTGTGATAACACATTTTTGACTGATAAAGCTCTGTGACAGAACCCAAGTGTACAAGGGTTTTAACCCATCTGGTTTCAGCAATGACCTACTATTGATGTGAGGACTGAGATTTGGCAAAGCAGTGACGATACCTCAAGTATCTATCAAATAACAGCATTTATCCTGGTAGCACCTGCTAGCATTGCTTTATTTATACAGTAAATATTTATGCCAATAAATTTATACAAAAATAGAATCAGGAAGGTGTGGAAAGTGTGAGATAACAGTGAAAAGGTAAGATTCAGTGCATCAAGTAGTGTTTGCAACAGTTTAGTTGTGGTTGGGCATGGTGACAGCATCATGGCAGTAAAGAATTTAAGGAGGAAATTGGAGTAGAATAACCTTGTGGTATAGGTGTCTACTGGTAGTGCTGATCTACAAAGCAAAGAGGTTTTAGGAAAAGCTGAGCAGGGTGGTGAGGATGGGAGAATAATACTGATCGCAGTGACGCTTCTTGTCATCCTTAGTACCGAAATTTCAGACACTTAAAAGAACTGTCTGTGCTCTATGAATATGAAACTGAAACATGAAGAGAGAACTGGCTTGCTCAGCACAGAGTGGAAATAGGCTCTGGATCTCATCATTCCTCTATTGATCCTTCCAGGGAAACCAATGGTTAAAATGTACACTGCAGTCTTTTGAGCTGGAAGGAAAGGATTCTGTTCATCAAACAAATCTCCAGAGAAGCTTCATGCTGTGATACAGAAAACACAGGTCTGCTGTGGGACAACAAACTCTTTCAGTGAGTGCGGTCTTAGCGATAAACAAAACCTTAGAGACAATGAACCTTCTGTTTGTGGGAGACACGTGCTGGACCAGCCTCCTCTTTGACTCCTTGCTGTTATTATTTTTTACTTAGGAAATCTAACAATGAATCCTACTAAAAATCTCTGTTCCAGTGAATTTATACTGTAGGATGAAATGAGGCACACCCGATGGAAGCAGGCAGACTGACAGATGGGTGAGCACAAGAAAGTAATGAGCAATAAAATTGGTCAGTGTGACAGACAATGGTCACAGCAGATGCCCAACTATTGTGAAGCTTTCTTTTGGTTTCACAGTCCGTGAGAATTTCAGGGCAAGGTCTGGAGGAAAACAACAAGGTAGCCTGTCCAGGAAGCCCCTTCTCATCCAAGGGAGTAGTAAAGGTGAAAGAAGCTGAAAGAGGGGAGATTTAGATATCTAGGAAGAAATATTTTCCTGTGAGGGTGGTGAGGCACTGGCACAGGGTGCCCAGGGAAGTCATGGATGCCCCATACCTGGAGGGTGGATGAGGCTTTGAGCAACCTGATCTAGTGGGAGGGGTCCCTGCCCACAGCAAGGTGGTTGGAACTGGATGATCTTTAAGGTCCCTTCCAATCCAAACCTTTCTAACGATTCTATGAAAGGTAGAAATACGGCAGTGAAAAAGGGGTGATGGTGATGAGTAACAGTGGTCAGCCCATGGTATGCAACTACAAAAGCTGTGTAAGTGCACGAGGGTATGAACCGAGGGTGAACCTTGCTGGAAAAACTGAGTAGATTTGCTGCAGCATGGAACTTCAGGGTAAGTGTAAGTTACCACTTGGGGTAAATGTCACATTTCTGAACAAAAGATCTATGGTGTCATCTGTATCTGTAGATAGATGAGCCTGAGACTCTAATGGGTCTTCTATAGTTTTTAGATGTTTGGTTTGTATTGCTATTGTCTATCACAGGCACCTCGATGAAGGTATCACAACACCCAAATAGCAGGCATCTTCCTGGCAGGATGATAGAAAGATCCTGCTATAGGTTCTCACACTCATTAAATTCTGTGGTGAAAAAAATAAGCAGATAGTCTGCCTTTTATTTTTCCTGACTTTACAAAACCTGAGATTGCTTCAAAGAGTCTATCTAGAAGGCAAATAAATCTATTCTAGAGCTATGATAACCACGTTAGGTAGCCATTATAGGTGACATGAATATTTACCTTGGAATCTGAGTAACTTTTGCATTACTTGTTCCAGGGGCTGGTAGTCAGCTCTCATCCACTCTTCTGCATTTTTCTTCTTCAGTTTTCTGGACCTAGACCATGGAAATCAAACAAAGAAAAAAAACCCCCTCCTCTCCTCACGGAAATCTGAGGACATGAAAAGAAAACAGCTGTAAACCACTGTTTAATTTAGCAAAATACTTACGGCAACCTTGGGGTGTATTCTCACAACAGCTGAAAGACAATAGGGCAAAATAAAATAACATGCACTGTTCTACTAATCTATTTGTAAAAGCTTCATTTCTGTCATGTCTCACCAGTAATTAGGTAGCATGAGCTGACAGATTAAGAAAGAGTAGGGGAAAAAGGGTTCTACTTCTAGCTTTGCTTCTTCTTTACAACCTACCTAATGAAATATTGCGCTTAGCAACCTCAGTTTTCATGAAACCACTAAATATTGGTGATTACTGGGCAGCTAGTGACTTGATTACATTTGCACATCACAAGCAAAACAATATCAAAACTATATGTTAATATGTAAAATTAAATTGTGTTAAGATGTGTAAGTATGTAATGTGCTTTGCACAGGCTTACTGCACAAGGCTACAAAAATCAAGAGTTAATTCAGCTTCCAAAGAAAGCGTCAAGAGGATCTGTGGTAGGTTTAAGAACATTTTTGTTTCTAGAATGTCTCGCAATTCAGAAAGACATCAATGATGTAGCATTAAGAAAAGTAAGGAAGAGATAGAAAGTGTATCAGTAACAAAAGTAATCCTGACAGTGGTGGTGGATCATTTCTAGTTGAATCATAGAATGGTCTGGGTTTAAAGGGACCTTAAAGATCATCCAGTTCCAGCCCCTGTGCCATGGGCAGGAACACCTCCCCTGGATCAGGTTGCTCAAAGCCTCATCCATCCTGGACCTGAACACCTCCAGGGATGGGGTGTTCATGATTTCTCTGTGTAGCCTATGCCATGGCCTCACCACCCTCACAGAAAACATTTCTTCCTGATACCTAATCTAAATCCTCCCTCTTTCAGCTTAAAACCTTTACCCCTTGTCCTATCCCTGCACTCCCTGATAAAAAGCCTCTCTCCAGCTTTCCCATAGAAGTATCAATAAACCTAAAATGAAGCACAGTTGTTCAATAAATATTTTTGTGCTGCATTTGTGGGGGGAAAAAAGGACAATGTTAATCATATCATACAGTAAAAATGAAATCATTTCCATTCCAGTATTGACTTAAATGTTCTTAGGTAGCAGCTACTGAGCTAAAATCTGACATGTTTAAATGAGTTATTCTGGATGAGTCACATTTGTAAAAGCTTGCTGAGAAACTTCATGGAATATTTATGTTAACTTGCACTAAGTTTGGGAACATCAATCCAAATGGGGTTGATGGTCTGCAAGAAAGCTAAAATTTGTCAATATTTAAATAGGGAAAGGTGAGGAAACTAGAAAGCATTAGTGTAAAAAAAGTACCTCCCATCAACAAGAGCTGACAGTTACTGAAAAATAACTTCTAGTCATTTCTGAGCCCCCTGTCTGTAAAAACAATATTCATCTCTCTTGAGGAAGCAGGTAAGCAAAATGAACACTGAAATTTATCACACTATGATGGAAGGCCAAACAGCCTATATCCATGTGTGCTTCTGCCAATACCCTTTTCCCCCAGAAAATCTGAAAACAAATTAATATTTTTCCTACATTCCAGATGCTGAGCATATGCAAGGAATGAAGACAAGAAAAGCTGGATGAAGTCCTGAGAAGTATGAACACAGCAACTAGGTTTTGCAGGGTTCTCCGATGTTCTGTCATAGTTAATTTTATAAAACTTGGCCAATGTCTAGAGGGAACTCTGCATGGTGACGTTGCAAGACTTGTCTGATACGATAAAACTGAATTTGACTATGGATATTGCCTTATCTATTCAGAAATAAGTAAATGAATCCTGACAGGTCCTGGAAGTTTCAGGCCTGAAAGAGTGCTCAGATAAGAAATGAAAACTGAAAGGTAATTTGAAAATGCTCTTTAAGACACAGGCTGATCTAACATTGATTGTAAAAGGAAGAAGTAGGATCGTCTCCTTCAGAGGATCATGACAAGAATACCATGTATGAAATGAGCAAAGGTAAGGAGGTTTAATGGCAGGATGAGTGATTGCTTAGACTACACACAACATCACAGAAGAACTTTGGATGAGTATACAAAAGCATTCTTTGCACTCATAAAAGGCATTGTAGTCTGAACTGGCTGAACTCATTGATTCTAACAAGAGGTTGTGATGGCCATCAGAATATTACACAATGTAAGGCAGCTGAATAGTCATAGGTCAGGCTTAAGAGACTGAAATATTATCTCAATATATTCCTCACTCTCTGAATATATTCTGAAAATTTTGTAATGTAATGTTGTACGAATTTAAGTGAAGAACAAAACCAGAGTGTCAGTGATGAATGTGATCAGAGACACATGTCCATGCTCTTCCAGATCAGACCAGCAGCCAGAGAGAAGTAGGCGATTCCCTTACTCGAAATCCTTTGTAGGAAGGTGAAAAAACTTCTATGTATGCCTATCCACCTATGCAGTAGGATCCGAAGAACAGATAACAGCAGCCTGGTATAATTAGTTTGATGAAGAAGCAGCCTAACAATTTGTTCACAAAGAACAAGAAGAAGCCAACTAGATGATGTCAAACATACCATAGGTGTGCAAAACAAAACTGGGTTTTCTTGAAGCTAGAAGGGGTTTAAAAAGGGAGATCCAAATCTCCTGACACCGAAGACACCTCCCTCTTCCTCACCTGAGTAAAGAAGAGATAAAAATATATTTAAAGCTGATGGTACTTGCTTCCTTTGGCAAATCCTTGCTGTCCGTAGCCCTGAGAAGCCACCTTTCAGTACAGCTGCTGCCTATTTGTAACCTGATTTTGGAGCTTTTGTCCAGGCAGTATTGATCCAATGTGCTTGTAGTTCAGATACAACACCTGTAAAAAGGAAACACAATTAATGAAAGAGAATGTTCCTCTGCTAACACATTAGTAAAACTGCCAGTTACATTTTTCTGATTCAGAAATTTGATCTTTAGAAAAATAATCAGTTGATTTAAAGTGCTTAAAAAAGTTTGGTGTAATTGATTTTGGATCACATTACTGCAACAATATTGAAAAATGGAAACAGTGGTTGCAGTCAGTTATGCTGATTGATTGCTGTTGTTACAAGAAACCACAAACAACAGGGTATTAAAGGAGATTAAAGACTTTATTTTCAATCAAAAGAAATTAGCTCATCATTAATATTATTAAAAAAAACAGAAAAGACTATGTCATGAGACCCACCTTGGCATTAGGAATGAAGATTAAACCACAGAAAGACATGAGATTATTACAATGCAGACATCTCTAAACTGGCCTTGCCAGCATCAGCTCTGCAGCTCTGAATTAAGTGGAAAAAGACAAATATGGATTTAGACTACAAGTGATATAGAAAAATAAGATAGAAATGAGATACATAGCATGAGCAGATCTATAACCTGCTGGCTTTAGAGTAAGAAATGCAACATGTTCCTGTGAAAGGGGCACCCTGACAAAAATCTCACAACAAATTCAGTTCTTTTTCCAGTAGTAAACAACTGATTTGATTCTGACAGCAAAGGCAAGGGTTTTCAATAGCCTGCTCTGTTTGCTTCTATATCACATTACTGAAATTCCATACCATAGCTCTTAGGCTGTTATCATTGCTTTGCAGCAGCACTGGTGCTGCAATTGCTCAGATGGAGTATTCCATTCTCCACTTGCCTGCCGAAGCTCCACACATTGTAATTGTGTGCCTCGGCTGCTTTGAAGCTTGCTTTCAAGGTGCTTGCTACTGCTGAATGGTAGAAGCAAGATACTCTAGTGGTCAGAGAGACGTTCCTCAGTAATTTTAAGGAATTCATAACTGTGCTGTTGATACATGTCTTCAAGATATTCAGGGCTTGCAATTGTAATACCTCAAAAGGTATTACCTCAGTGTTGTAGTATTGCACTACCACCTTTTACAACAAAGCCTCCAGGGAATGACAGTCCTTGCAGGAAATAATGCTGACAAGAATGTTCAAGTACTTGTATCTGTCCTCCATATCTTAAAACAATCTCTTGAAACCAAGAATTAAACTAAAAGGAGTTAAATTTCTTTATGAGCAAGACCTACTCGATTCCACTAGAGTACTGACAGGCTGAGAGAGTTGGAATTCTTCAGCTTGGAGAAGAGAAGGCTCCAGGGAGACCTTAGAGCAGCCTTCCAGTACTGAAAGGAGCTACAGGAAAGCTGGGGAGGGGCTCTTTTTCAGGGACTGCAAGGTTAGGATGAGGGGGAACAGCTTTAGGCTGAAAGAGGGGAGATTTAAATTAGATATTAGGAAGAAATATTTTCCTGTGAGGGCAGTGAGACACTGGCCCAGGTTGCCCAGAGAAGTGGTGGCTGCCCCCTCCCTGGAGGTGTTCAAGGCCAGGCTGGATGGGACTTTGAGCACCCTGATCCAGTGGGAGGTGTCCCTGTCCATGGCAGGGGGATGGAACTGGATGATTTTTAAGGTGCCTTCCAACCTAAAGCATTCTATGATTCTGTGATTCAAAAAAGTTCTGCTTCTCGTCCAAAACCAAGTACTCCGCGACATAACCATGCAGATGTTGAAGCCATCTGATCACAGACATTTTTTTCTTGTCTGCATTACCTCTTAGATAGTTTTGTCCAATTTAAACCCTTCTGCAATACGTGACAATTTTTTTCGCTACTCATTTTTATTCAGGACTTTAATGGAAACAGGATTTCAGCCTAACACCAAGGGTGGATATTTAGTCTGGAAGTGGCTGAGAGCAAAGTAGAACAGAATTTATTCTAACTTTATAGTTCTTCATGCTATTTCTATACAAACTAAGTACTCTCTTCTCTATAACAGATCAACAAACTCAGTACTTTTCTTGTTTGAAATACTCCTGAATAGAAACAAATAAATATTTATATCAAGCATATATTTTACTGCCCAGGTTGTGAAATGACTCAGGATCTGGTCTTAGACACCTGGCAGCAAGCTTCCTGCAAAGACAGGGCTGTCAGTGATCCTATCTATCTATCCTATCAGTGATCCTATCTGCTTGACTCCTCCTTTCCGATAATGCTGCAGTATTTTAACCAATCATTGCACAATAAAAGAAAAGGTCACAAAGTCCCAATCAAAAAACCTCAAATTATATCGTAGGGTCCCTGAATATCCAGTATCATATCTAGGTTGTATTTAAGACAAAGAATCACTCATATATTCAGTGCTGTTAGATTGGCTGTGGTGATGACTAAAGACCATTTTTTTTTGCTATATTATTTTATTTTCCCAAGTATTTATCTTATCCTTTATGAATCCATTCTCTCTGATACCACAAAACATATATGACATATGTTAAAGCATTAGTTTTCTTGGCAATTTTTCTAAACACAAATTCCCTAATGCACACAGAATGAAATGCTACATTTATCAGCAGCAATGTGTTTTCCTCTAGCTATTCTATATTCTAATAACAAATTGAACTGACAGAGGAGCTTTTAACCTTTCATACTGGGTAAATTAACATGATTTCAGCTGATGGGTCAGAACAGGTTAGGATGACCTTGGATCTTCCTCCACTGACTCTTGTGGCTTTTTGTTAGCTCAGTTTCCTAAGAAAACAAGGCTAATGTGATTGTGCTACCTGTATATCCATCTTCCAGCCTTACCGTTAATTTTTAAACCTATTGATGAGTTTCAGCCCAATTTCTCAGACAGGCACTACTCGACTTCCTGCAAAGGCCATTAAAATGAGCAGCTTAATGAGTTACCAACTGACAATCCCAGTGAGGGAAAGGCTCAGCCACAATGCCTGACACTGGAGGATCCAGGAAAGACGTGTTCTGAATGACCTGAGAACTCACACCTGATTAAGGACTGGATTACCCAAAGACAAGGCTTGCTCTTAAGGCAAACCAATTTCCTTCAGTCCTGGTGCTCATCAAGACACTGCTTAGTCAGTTTATAATTTTACGTGGTCTTTCAGGCTGAGAGATGATGTTCAAAAGGGTTATTCTCAGTGTCTGCTGGTTTGAAATTAGATCTACAAGCTCTGTTCTTGCAATATGTTTTTCATATTGATAATACTCTCTGAAAATTAATCCTGCCTGATCACAACAAATGGATTAGTACAGAGCATCCAATATGCACGTGGCAAAGTTCATTTGGCTTCTGATGTGAAAGCCTTTAAATTTTAGGGCAGAGTATATTTAAGGGTCAGTATTAGAGGACTGGGTTGCTATATGCATTAGAGAATTTATGGTTGTAGCAGTTACTATGAGAATTAATGTCTCAACACGTTTCAACATTATACTTCCCTGACGTCAGAAAAAAAATGAATTCAAAATTGGCAGAATATCTAATCGAAGCATGGCTACTGAATTTTCTAAGGAAAAATTGCCATGGCTCATCCCTACTAGAGGGAATGCAAAGGAGCTTTTTTCATTTTGAAATACTTGCAGAGCATTTGGAATTCCTGGAATCCTTGAATGAAGCAAGTAGCTTAAGGATTTTTTCTTGCCTTAGGAGGCAATTCTTTAAAAAAACAAGCAAGCGTATCTCATAAGCGTGTTCTCTGTAGAGTTGGAACAAACTGAAGTTATAACAGTATTGAGGATGAAGAGAATGACCAGAATTGTTCAGTTAGCTTGATAACACCCTTAGGTATCACAGAAAGGCTGAAAAGGACCACAGTAAATAACTAAAAGTTAATGGCCTTATTAAGAGATGCCAGTATAGTGCATAGGAAACAAAAATTAATATTAAATTGCTTTTGATGAAAATGTAAATGTATTGATAAGATTAATAGCTTCTGTCTGAGAATGTAATACAAAAATACATATCCAAACATGAAAGTAAGTCTTGTTAAATGAAAAAAAAGTGGTTAGAGGATGGATCTCAAAATGTAACTATAGAGAGAAAATCATCGCTTCATGGAGTGCTTTTATTGAGGATCTGCTTGAAGTTCTTTTTCTCAATGACCTAGCAAAAAAGATCAAGAGTGCTTTCCTGATATATTAGGAGATGAGATAAAGGCATTAGTGAGGTCAGCTGTAAACAACAGTTTTATAACAACCAACATGTTGGCCCCATTTAAAAAGCACATTTCAGCATAGAACAAAATGTAAATTCTGTAAATAGGAGCAGAGAAATTCACACTCACACAGTGAAAAACAGTATCTCAGGGTCACTGAAAAGGACTAGAACTGATGAAAGAAAACCAGATGAATATGAGGTTGCACCATTGCCACAAGGACACATGTCAGGTGATATTTAATCATTGAACTGGTGAGTAGGGTTAGGCAAGTGGAATTATTTATGGGCATGTCATTATCAGTCCAATGCTGGAAGTTTGTGTATAGTTTTGTAGGAGACTATATATAAAAATCATGAGGACACAATGAAACATGTTCAGAAAGGAAGAATAATGTCATGAGAAATAAGAAAGCACTTAAGAAGTTCAACCTAACTTAGTTTCTTAGTTTCTTATTTTAAGATAAGATAAAGTGGGATTATTTTGGCTAAATAAAGAAAATATGTCTGGTCCATTAGAATATCACATTCTGTTCCCATAGAACACCAGAAAGAGACAAAATGAGACCCAGTGGATGAAAGTGAATAGTAACCAAATGTGTATTAGAAGTAAGATAGATATGACAGAGAGATAGGAGAGACATGGTAGATTCACTGTTACTTGAAATCTTTAAACAAACACTAAGAGCAGGTTTCATTCCAGCAAAACAGCAGCAGCAACAGAGATCTCCATCTGAGGTGGCTTTTGGGGCTGCCTGGTAGAATGCGATTCACTTCAGCTAACAGTAACCCTCTAAACCATTAGGTGACTCAAATGTTCCTAAACTATTTCTGTTTCTGCACTGTCTATAAAAGGAACATAGTGACTAGTTTAGATATGGTTATTGACACTGTAGATAAGAAAAGTTAGGTGAAATTAATCCTAATCAGAATGGTTTACTGTAAAATCTGCTGTAGCTCAAAGAGTTAGTATGAAATTGATGTAGAAATTACCACATAAAGCTTTCTTGCCTGCTTTATGCATAAAGTTAGACTAGAGAATCGTATTAGTACCCCTTGGTCTTAAAATTATCTATTAATCCTAAGAAGGCTGTTGCACAGCAGAATGAGTAACTTGAATACCCTCTTCAGGGTATCCTGGACCTCCTGTGAGGAAATGGCCATTCTCAGAACTCAGACACAGGGTAACTACTGGTTACATTCAAATGTGTTCAGAAATACTTTAAAAAAACCCCATAAAACCTTTAACCTAAGACAGCAAAAGAAAACTTTAACAGACATTAATCTAAATCTAAGTAAATACCTTCAACAGCACCAGTCATACTGTTGAATACCAGTTATTACGATACATCTGCAAATCCACCTTGTTCTTGCAAATTTGAGACAGTTTTTTAGTCCAAGAAAATGCACTGAGAATGGGAGTTGTTTTCTTCATCAGTCATAAAATATTCTAACAGAGACACCTGAGGAAAACAAGAAGAAAACACTGTATTAAGTATATAATATAACAGCCTATAGTACATGTCATAAAAATCCTGCTTTTCTTGGAAGTAGGTGATATATTTGGAGACATAAAAAATCACAGATCTAGTAAGTTTAGTAGTTTGTAAGACTCCCATAGATCTTGCACATATTGAGTTTTTAAAGTTTTCAGTACATAAAACAGTGAAAGTAGACCCCATTAAAATGCTCAATATTAACTATATTGAGGATTTTTTGTGAATGTATTTACTCAGTTTTCGTCAGTAAGACACGACCTCACGTGAGCAGATATTGTTTCATTGTGACTGTGCTGTGGTCATAGAACAGTTGTGTTAGTGTGATACTGGATTATATCCTATACAGCCCATTGAGTGTGTTAGTTTTGAATCAGCCTAGGATTCAATAGTTTTTGATATATAACCCAGAGCTTAAGTAGAACAAGTTTGTGCCCAGGCGTTAGGAAGGATTGCTTTTATCTGCATATAAAATTCTCTGAACAATTACTTACTGAAAAGGTCTTAAGACAAGTGATTCGGCACTAAATACTTAAAAAGTATATAGAACTATTGGTTTATCTTGTTCTTTTCCTCTCCATTATCTCTATTTGGCAAACATAGCTACTTTCTTGTGTTCTGAATTTAGCAGAACTCAAATACGACTGTTTCCAAGCTCATGCTAGAATATAATTTTGGTACCAGCAAAGATCTTTCTAAGATCAGTGTTTATTAAATAGTTTCTGACCTACTGCCAGAGGCAAGGAAAAATTCTCTATTTTCACATAACCCAGAAAACAATTTTTTTTTTTAAAAAAAAGAAGTGCAGAACTTTTCCTAAAGCTTTCCTTTTCCATAGCAGTTGCTGTAAGCTACAACAGAAAAGAACTTCAAACGTGGCTCATCTTTGATCCTGCAAGAAATTGTGATGTTCCTGCAACTCATTCATTAGAGATCAGGACTGGGTTAGCAAGAGCCTTTAACTGGTCAATGACACTCAGCTGAGATGAGGCTGCCTTGATGAAAGACATCTTTTTAAATTGCCAATATAGTCTGCATGCAAGAAAGCGACTTGCATTTCCTTTCTTCTTATTGTACTGTCATCTCGTGGCTGTCAGGAGCTAGAGCTTTGCTGTAATCTTCGACAGGGACACTGTATCATCCCTCTGTACATAGTTTGCTAGAAACATGAGAGACAAGGTACCTGTTTTGATTTTATGTGATACTAAAGATAATAAACTGCTTTGAAATCACATGGGCTAACTTAGAAATTTACTAATCTTACAAAGCTCACTAATATATAAGATGCATTAATATATGTTTTTAAAATCTAGGAGTTTCATTTATGGCCTAGAAACATGACAAAAAACCCCAAAGGAATCTTCACAGGACACGTGAGACGTGTTTAAAGGATTTAGAGGTGTCACCAAAACCTCAAGAGATCACTCCAGATCTATCCCGTACATACAGAATATGTTAGACTGCCCACTAGTTTAAAATATAATACATTAAATACAGACTTATCTCATCATGAATAATAATGTCTTTGTTTGTGAATGGAATATATACATATTTTGACAGGCAAATAAGGCAGATGCAATCACTGATAAGCTAGATGGTAGAACATCCTCTCAGAAGCATTAAGGATTTCGGCTTTGCTCTGTACTGAACCAACCAGACACCATGATTAGATGCCTGGGAAACTCTGGAGAAGCACAGGTTAGTGATGTGTAATGCTCAAGAATTACCAGGTAGACACACAGAGCTTATGGCAAAGAAGATAGCAAAATTTAAGTTCAATAAAAGTTTAATCTGATAAAAAAATAAGAACAACAAAGAACCAAAGACCGGAACTGGTAACTTTTACTATTTCTTTTCATATCTTAGTATGCATTGAAAAGATTCATTGAAGCTTAACTGTGAGGCCAAATAGACAAGACAGCATCTTATTGGATGCTTCCTGGGTGCCCCAATGGAGTTCTGTTCCCTTCACTGGTTTGTTGTTCAAATTATTTAAGAGAGGCATTCTATTCAGATAGTTGCCTGTTTGCCTGACTGTGACTTGTACAAAATATCAAATTTAGTATAAAGTGATCGTTAAAAAAATCTTTTTTAAAGAGTCTTTAGATGCCTCAAATTTGTAAGGTTTAACTTTCCTGATTCTGACTGAGCCCTTTAAATAATGTTAAAATGTACTGATTCAAAAGGAATAAAGAACAGAGAGAAACATTTGTTTCAGAAGCTGGCAGGGCCATAGGAATGAATGGCAGTCAGTAAAAGGGCTGAGAACTGGCTTTCCTGCTGAAGCTGCAGCCAACACAGCTGGGCTGCAGACAGATACATGCAATAACAGAGAGACCAACAGTGTATGAGCACATCCCCAAGGCTAGGAACTGTCTCTGCTCCCATCCCTTATCTGGCGTAGCTTAGACAGCAACATTAAAGCCAGGGCTTGGGTTTTGATATCTGGCACAGGCCACCAATAAATTCATTTCTTAAGGGAAGCAAAAAAGAAAGTAACTAAGCGTCAGAAATATCTCTGAGCAAAAATACCACCCAGCTTATTCACTTGGGTACAGTGTGACTACAAAAAGAAGTTAAGTCTCCATGAGAACAAAGATGCCATAACATAATCATAAGGCTTCTTGTATTGCAAAGGCCTTGGAATTAATAACGTGCAGGACCAAATTTTAAGCCTTTATAACTGTGGCTATGGTTAAAGTGCTTTCTGAGGATGACCTGTGATGTCAAATCTGACCAAGAGAAAAATCCATCTTTTCAAGAACAACTGGCATAACGGCATAAAGTCATGTATTTCATAAAATTCAAAGGAAAGACTGATGGTTTATTGTGTTCTATTCTGAGATACTTTCTTCTTAAATTGTTTTTCATTGGAATTACTTGTCCTTTACACAATAGGAAATGCAGTTGGGATTCAGCCCAGTAACTGTAATTCACTTTACATAATAACTGATAGGCAGAGCAACACAAGTTCTAGTGATGCTAATTAAATGCAAGCAACATCAGAATCAAGCCCAAGTGGAAGCATTAATTTTTAGCTTTCATGTTTGGTTCAGGTCATTGTCCAACCTGAATAACAACGTAACAATTACAGAATGCATTTCTTTTGCTGAAAATATGGCAGTAATGTATTCTGGCGAAAACAGTTCATGGTCAAACACAAACCACTCACAGTGCCAATGCCTGCTGTCACAATTTCTGTGTTCCAAGGAAGCCCACATTTCTAAAGCAAAGGACACAGGGTAAATAGATTCATTGTTTTTAGCTAAGTTTGGTATCAATTTCAGAATGAGTCAAATGTATCGCATTCCATGAAGATGCATCAGTTTTGTTGCTTTCTGCCATTAGGCTTTCTTTGCCATATAGACTCTCACAGGCTGATAAAGGAGTTTAAGCTGGGTATCTAACACCCCATGTAAAATAAGCTGCTGTCGAATTGCAGCATAAAGATCGCAGCCTGTCAAAGATTAGCTTAGATCCTGAGAGCACGAACAGCTCTCCTGCAGTGCTTTCATTGCTGCACTCTCCAAAAGTACTCCATCATATGACAGTGTAATCACCTCCAAATTAGCTTTCATTTCCTCCCTTCTAATAAACCAGAAACATACCCAGTTCTTTTAAAAAGAATCAGGTGTTGCTCCCTGTTAGCATCAGAAAGTTTGGAGGGTATATCAGAGTGAACAGGTGAAATCATTACTCAATTCCCACTCTGTTCTCTTGGAAAAATAGGGTAAAACAAAATATATCACTGATGTATTATACAGAGATTGAATCTGATTACCTATAACAGTCTATTTCTCAGCAGTATTCATTTTTATTTTGGTTAAAGACAAAGGCGGTAGATTTTAAGGGTGAAGATTCCCTCTGCGGTGTAAGCATGTTGCCCTCTGCAATGCTCACTCCGTCATGCTGTACAAAGAGTGGGTATGAAACCAAATAAAGGAAGCTACTTTTAGCGTGGACTAATGGCTAAATAGCAGTGTGACACAGCTCGCTTTCACTCTGTGAACTAAACAAGCACAATTATTTTTTTCAAAGAGGAATCTTTGCGCTTGTTACTGCCTTTGAAAACACACACTTCCGCTGAGCAGAGACTGTTCCTCACGGGAAACCTCTTGACATGACCCAAAGTCAAAGGTGAGTTTAGAATACAAATGTTAATTTAGCCTTAACTTTATGCTAATGAGCTCCTACCGATACACATCATCACCAGGAGATGCATCACTTTCTAGGCATTTCCATGGCCTAAATACTGAATTAGCTTCTGGGCAGCTGCCTTGATAAATGGGATTCATTGCACAAAGCTGAAGCACTGTGGCCAAGGAAAACTTCTGCAATTATTGCCTTCCCTAATTGAGATAGAAAAGACACTTAATGCTTCTAATTCCAGCTTGATGGGTGCAGCCAGGGTAACACAACAGCGATGCTTTGTGGAATAACATGCAGGCTACATCTTGGGCTGGCAAATGCATGCTTTAATATGTATGTAATACATATTAATAAAAGTATGTGTTTTACATATATAATGATCCTGGGCTTAAGTTTTTTATGAAACAAATATACCTTGACAAAAAAAGATTACACTGTGAAATCTAGCACTTGCAGCTGGCTAATATTTTAAGCCAGTGAAATTAGAAATACAAGAAACTTCATAAACTGAAAATGTATCCTTTGCACTTGTGTGTTCCAATCTCTTTCTTTGACAGTGCAGTAAAACCAGCTTTCCCAAGCTTTTTATGACACTAAGGCCAAGCAAAAGGTAGCAGGTCCAGGGGCTACTTTCAAGCTATATATATGACTACAAACCTACCAGAAGTCCATGCTGGCTGTCCTGTTGTCTGATGCTCAGCAAGCCCTAGAAAACAGAAATATCCCTTTGTGGGAGGGGGAGAGGAAGGAAAGGTGTCCTAATTTAGGTTAAGCCAGATTTCTAAAAAAATCACCTATATTTAATTATCTTTAAGACTTCTGTGCTTTTTTTTCAAATGTGATCATTCCTAAGCCACTGCAATGATAGAATCACAGAGCATGACTTGGTATTTTTCCCATTCATTCCCTTCCCTGGATGCAAGTTGACACAGTGTATTTGTGCCTTTCCTCGCTCATCCAAACCAGATCAGATGTATGTAAATACTTCTCCTATAAGGATCATCCTAATAAATGCTTCAAACTCCTGTCCGGGAATTACTCCCAGTAACCCAAGCCCTTTTCAGAGTTTCCCGATACTAAAGGCCACTTGGACAGATTTCAGCAGAGTTTCAGAGCTCCTTTCAAGGCTGCATGTGCCATCTCGTGGCCATCCACAGTATTTACAAAATGTCCCTTCTGTAACAGCAATTGTACAACCAAATATTTTACAACATCTTTCCAAACTTTAAATAATCATACTTGGACAACTTCTCAGGATCACTGTTGGTATTGCCTCTTGCCTTAGCTTTTCGTTTCAGAAGCTCTATTCTGGGACATTCACATATCCTTAGACTGTTATAGAGAAGAAGAGCTTTTTTTTCTGTCAGACTGCTGCAAAGATTAAAGATAGGGCTGAGAATCTTTGACTGAGAAAATCTCTTAAAACTGTAAATAAATATAAGCAGCATGAAAATACAGCCATGAATTATGATAAGGGATGGTAGGCAGAGAAAGTGAAGAATACTGAATAAGACAATAGTTTATGGTGTCTTTATTCCAGCAGAATGATAAATATGGACAAGAAAATGAGATTGCTAGCTCTGTGGGACAGAGTCCATCTTCCTGTACGCTTACACAGCATTTAACACCATGAAAAGGAATCTCAGTGAGGGCTCTGCAAACTAGCATGGTATAAACAATAAAGCAGGAAAAGAGGACAATGGATACTGTAATTGAAGACACAGTCTTGTCACCCAAAAATCTGATCTCATAGCAAAAAGAGAAAGGCAGGTGTGCAAAAGGTTGGAAAGAAGAAAAGGACAACAATGGGAACTAGAGAATAGTTCTGAATTAATTTTCGTACTCTCTATTTTCTCCCTTCATAAGTCAGAATGAAAATTTCCTTGACTGATATATCTCCACCGTTTGAGATATTCAAAGAGCTGCCTGAACATAGTTCTGTGCAGCCTACTGTAAGTGACCCTGCTTGATCAGGTGGGCTGAGCCAGGTGACCTTCAGAGGCCCCTTCCAACCTCAACCATTCTGTGAATCTGTGATAATACTTATTCTATTCCTAATTTTTACTTAGCATGAGGTAGTATATTCCATCTGTCTGGCTGTTTTGCAGTCTGGAGATGGAAGGGGTCATTGGGATGGGACTAATAGTTGCCAGTGTTATGACTTGCCTGAGAACTGGGATCCATGCTAGAGGGACCCCTATGTTCAGGGCTAGGTAAACTGGGACTAGGATTAAATTTAGGATTAAGGACAAAGGAGGTAGTGATTTACAGTTAGAATGAGGCTTCTGGTAGGAAGAACAAAATAATACAAAAATAATATTGTATTGAAACAAATACAAATGCAAATTATAAAACAAATGGCTGAGGAAACCACTGAGCCAATCTGTTCCACAGGCAGCAAATCCAAGTGCTGCAGTTGTTACTGTGAAGACTTCAAAACTAGTCCTGTGTCAGTCCCCACAGGGAGGTGTGGTGAGTGAGAAGAGACAATTTACAACAAAAAGAGAATGGTCAAGAAAATGACGAGAAGATGATAAGAAAAACTGGAAAACACTAATCATGCCTTTGCCTCAGATGGTGAAAAATGTAACCGGAAGAAACATAATGAGGATAGAGGAAGAAAACAGAAGAAAAATAAACAGAAAAATGATGACAGGAGGGAGAGAGAAAAATCAGCACTTTTCTGCTTGCTCTCTTTTGTGCTATCCTTTACTAAACAGCAGCATTCTTCTGTCCACAATGCAGCATAGCATGTGCGCTTCCAGACCTTGGAAACCATCCTCCAGTGTTTGTAAGCAGCTGCTTTTCCTTATCTGGCTATGCAGGGTTGCACACACAAAAGAGTTTCCATGTTTGCTTATTACGAAATTACAAAGAGAAGGCACAGGGAAGGACTCCAGGTTTTCATAATGCTGTTGCAAAAGCAGGCAAACAACAAGAACAGACATTCTGACCATATAAAGTTTATACATGGCACAATATTTATGAAGCATAACAGAAAAACATTAACACAAATTCCATAATACTGATGTTCACAGCAGTCATGAGATCACTTGCAAGACATTTTTTTTCCTACCTCTTTATAATTAGTAAGAGTAGTCTGCATGTTCCGTGTTACACAAAAAGTATTTACAAATCTGTTTATTTGTCTCTGGAACCACAGTTCTCATCCTTGATGAAGATACTTAGCAGGAAGGTAGCAAAAGCATGAGAGGAAAGAGAATAGTACAATGTATGTTGACAGCAGATCCAGAATCTCACATAAATACAGCAAAACCATCAATAACTTTTTTTCTTCTTGAAATGTCGGTGATTTACAATACTGTAGTTTGAGCATCAGCAGGTTAGTGTGAGGATTTGATTAATTATTGCTGGACTTCTCTACCAAAATGAGCATCAGACCATGAGGTTTCAATTTAAGAACAGTGTTGGGCTGATAGTTGCTTCTCAGGGAAGATGCATAAATTGCCTATCACCAAATGGAATGGGCTCTAACAGATACGAATGGAGCTGATCTGCTAATCCATACTAGGAGCTAAAATGATGAGACAGTTCTTCATACAACCCAGAGGTTATCCCACCAGCACAACACTGAGTGCAGTGGGGAGCTTCTTGGAAAATTTTGTTCTCTCCAGGTAATACAAATAGTTCCTAAAGTCATTAGCAGTGCCAATCTGACTTTTCCCATGGGTCAAAAACAGTGCTGGAAGTGGGTAATTGAATTGTCTGATACAAGTTACTACCTCAAACAATTTCAGATAGAGCTGTAAGAGTGAGGGTCATTTTGTGTTTCCAAGTTTATGTGAAAAATAACAAAGGGTGAACAAATCTGTTTTGTTTTGCATTGGAATGGATGAGAAGCTCAATAGAGATGTTTCAGCTACGGGGAGGAAACAAATGTTAGCTAAAGGCTCACAGGAAAAAAACTGGAAGTGGTACAAATACACAAGATCATCCTCACCCACCTCTGAATGTTTCTCATGGCTATGCTGTTTCCAGATCAAATCACCCTACCCTTCTCAAACCCACACGCACCACCCTTCCAAGATCCTGAGCCATGCCATGCCGTTAACTGAAATACTGCGTCTCAGAATGGATGCACTTTGAATCCCAGGGAATTTGTTTTGATCTTAGCAGCTAAAAGGTCCTGAGCTCAGAAGGCATCTCTTCTCCCTCAGGGAGATAGGATTTTGTTTTCAAGTCTGAAAAGGTCTTCCAGCTCCCTTCAAGCTCTCAGCTCTGATTTCTACACAAAGAAATCACACTTATATTTAAAGGTAAAAAGTAAGCTTTCACATCTGCATAAACACAGTAAATGCACATGAAAAGCACTGTTATTAACTGTACTAAAACCATAACAATGAGGCCCCACATACCAAGTCAATGAACTGCTCTGTATGCAAAGAAATGGATTCAGCAGGAGTTTGGTCTCACAGCTACAGGTGGGCGATAGGGTGTCCTAAGATTATCGCTGCACAGGTGACACAAGTCTACAGGTTGCTTTGGGTAGATGATTCCCACTGCTTATGATACTGGGATCATGTCTGCATCACAAGTGTCAACATGATTCTTGTAAGGCAATAAAAGAAATGTGCAAAATCACACAAATTTTGAAGCTGAGACATATCCAGAAACACTTGGGATTTATCTGCATGGATACAAATCCAGCTTGTGACTGCCCTGACATGCACATGTGCTCTCTTGAGATACAGATGAAATACAGGTGCACATGTATCTGGGTGGAATTTGTTTTGTTTCTGCATTGTTCATCTACTAACAGCAAAACTCTGAACCAATTCTCATGCCTGGTGTTTTCTACCACGCCATGGACCTCTGAAGTCCAAAAGCCAGTCACAGAAACACCAAGGATAGGGACTTCGGGGAACTTCAAGCCACCTCTATCTGGGTAAGGCTCCTTATTAATCCTAAATTATTTGATGTTTTGCAAAATGTTTCTCTTCTTATAATCACAAAATTAACTTTGTTCACAGGCCAATGCTAGTGCAAATATCTCTTAAAATTTAGGGACTTAACTCTGCTACACTGAAAACTTATTTTTACAGAAATATTTGAAACTCCTCCTAAAATGTCAGCCTCAGAATTTGATCGTGCAATCCAAAGATGCAGTTTATTTTCATTCCCATGATACTGAATGCTCTGAAGCGCCAGATACTGAATCGTGACTGAATTATATTATACAACAAGAACTAAACCTGTGTGTAGAAATGTACAGAGGGGAGCATTAAGTTAATATCATTCTCTTCTTGTTTTGCACTGAATTTTTTTCAGTGATATCTACACAATTTTCTTCTGTTTCCTATTCTGAAGAAAGAATCAGAAGCAATACTTCTAGCCTGTTTCATTTCATTATAACTTTGTTCATTCTACTGGAGACAAATACATTTACTTTATTTTATTCAAATGCTACATTCAAAGTTAAGCATAAAATATCAATATTTAATCATATTTGATTTATTGCATTCATTTTCTCTATTTGCACTGTCATATATAAAACCTGTTTAAATCCTTCTCCACTTTGCAAATGAGCAGTTCCACTATAGTAAGCAATAAAGTGAGCACTGTTTGCAAGAACCTACAACAGTTTCTACAGTCAAACTTGAGAAAGAGGAGACAGACCACTGGCCATCCTGCAGCCTTAATGCAGAAGCTCACCTTTTCCTGTGGCACACAAGTCAAAGAACTTAAAAATATGTGGCCATTTTTTGAGTCTGACTAGGAAGACAAGAGACTTCTGTGCTTCCATCTGATACTGTAAGATTCCTTAAAGACCATGGAGTAATCAGACACCTTAGAAAGAGAATCATCCTAGAAATGCAGTAGGTTCCCTAGTTTTTCAATCAATGGAAAGTTTTCTTAAAAAAGAAGATGTAACAGTCAAAACCATTACTATAACTAATAAAAATATTACTCTTTCTCAAAAAGATTTTGTTCTATGATTACTCATTCAAAAACTTTTGGTTTGGCTTCCATCACTACAAGAGTCATTTACTAATTTCTCCTTGCCAAAACAAAAAGATCCTTGGCTTGAGAAAGCAGCATTAAAAGTAAGCAGAATGCTATTTATAAACAACCTCAAATGTAAACTGCAAGTACAGGACTACCTGCAGCTCTAACAAACACCCCTGAACACAAAACGAAGGCATATCTGAGGTGGACAAGCTTGGAGTACTCAAGCAGAAAACATTCCTCGAAATATTGCCAGTCTAAATATGAATCTCCCCTCAACTGAGCGTCAAGGTTATTCATACAAAGATCACGTAAGCAACTTCTAATGTTTCTTTACAAGTAAAGCTGTGTAGGAACACAGAATAATCATTATCACTGTTGGTAAAAACCACTGGATAGCTTGCTTATACTTTTAACTTCCTTTTTTAAAATCAAGGCCTTCATAAATAGGTAATAAAAAAATGAAGACAACAAAATAAGCAGTCTTTGTGGGCTGGAAGATTCAGCCTGGTACACCATCCAGAGAAGGAAAAGGGAAAAACTGTTTCCTTTCCTGTCAGCTACTGGCAAACGGAGTCTGTAGAGCATTGATGCTTCAAAATACTCCAGATCCTTATACTAAATTTGTTTTGTTAAAGAATATTAACTTGGAATCCTAAGAAACAGGTTCTAATTTGAAGTTTCTTTAAAAGTTTACCATGGATTATTTGATAAATCTTCTTGCAAATGAATGTTTTCTACTGCTTCCAATTACATCAACAAGACTTGTACTACCAAACTAAAATTTCTCATTTCCACTTGGAAATCTTTTAAAATTCTGCCTGGAACAACTTAACAGGATAAAATAGCATAATTTTGATTTTTTTTTAACAATAAATGTAGACGAATTATTAAAGAAAGATTTAATTTTTTAAATCTGAAAGTGATAGATGATGCCAGGCTACAACTGTGGATACACTGATCCTAATAGGTGGATATACAGGTTCTATACCGATTCATAACACCAAGCTTCATCCACTTCACCCTCAGCATTGTTCTATAATCAATAGCTTACGAGAATCACCTCCTCAAGTTAGAGAAGGTCTTAGTTTGCTATTTAGTATTCATAACAATGTCAGTTCAAATTTCAGCACTAATGGAACTGTGCTAGACTTGGGTAGAGTGTGAGGCATTGGCATGAAATTAGTGGCAAGCAATAGCAACCAATTTCACAGTATGTTTAAATTCTCCAGCACCTCCACCAGTTATTCCATCCTTGAGATGCTCAACAGTCTTTCCCTCTCTTGGTTCCTTGGTCAAAGACACAAAAACAAAGGGAGAACTGGCCAGATGACTAGTATGCCTTAGCTGTCCATTCAGACAGCTTCCTACTCATCAGAAGAGAGCTGTGCAATTCTTCCTTCATAACAATTTTGTAGAATGAGCTTCAGACCCGTGCTGGCATCCAGTGCTAGGTCTGCAGCATCACTGATATCCTGCACATGCCCTATTACGAAGAATTCTCTGTGTGTTAACTTCATGCTGGCCATTGACTTCAGAGTGAATTTGACTCATGAAGTCCCAAGCCAGAATCAAGAATGACAAGAAGACATTAAAATCACATTGGAATTACAGGAAGGAAAAGACCCCAGCATCCAGAAACAAAAAACCCACAGCTCTTTGTTGGATCCCTACTGTTTAAAGGTCCAGAAAACTTTCACAAGTAGTATTTCAATATAGCTGCTCATCCTAGCTATTTTTGTACAATCCTTTTCCTATTTACTGAGCTCACCAGTAACGGGAATGGCAGCATCTGTCTACTAGAAGCTGGCCTGGATCCAATAATTCAGACCACATAAGAGCTGTCACCTTAGTGATATTTACAGTACTCCTAGTTTGGACCTTATAAAAAACAGATGTGAGACAGACTTCAAGTCCTGCCATTAATCTCCCAACCACCAGCTATCATCATACTGAATTATTAATGTCTGAAAGTATCAGAATACTGTTCTTGTGCAATTCACTAACTATACTCATTCAGTTCTCTGTTCCAGAATGTTATTCTCCCCTCCAGTGCATGTAGTTTTTAAAAGTACCTTTTCAACACATCTTTATTCTGTCCTCATTATCATGAACTGAATTTTCAGTTTCCAGATTCTTAATCCTTAAAGATTTATTACTTGATGTTTTACCCAACATTTACAGCTTGGCCAATTCATGTTCCAGTTGATGAAAAAGACCCCACCAGGACTCAGAAGCAATAGGTTATGTTAAGGTACGGCAGGAAAATTTTCTTATTTATGTTCCTCAATAGATAAGCCATCGAGATGTGTACTAAAAAGTATATCTGAAAACATCAAACCACAAAATTATTTTAATAAACTCATACTCTCAATTGTCAATAGAAAAAACTGAATTACTTATAGCCAAAGAGACAGCTCTGCTCTGAGCGACTGCACATACTCTTCTGTTGTATACTGGCTCATATCCCAGTCCTATTCATATCAACTAGACCATTGTTCCATCCAGGCAGGACCAGCTTTCAGTGAGATTTGTTATGATGCAAGTCTCAGCAATCAAACAGGGTTAGAGGGTACAGTTAAAATAGAATTGCAGCTTTTGTCCAAACACCTCAGGGCAGGGATCATTTCTCTCCCCATGTTTGTTCATTGCATGGCATAGTAATTACCCTCTGCTTTGTGGAAGCAAAACTCTTTTTGTATTTTCTTTTAATAGACAAATGTTCAGCATCAATCAAGCCCCGATACATTTGAGATTAGGTAAAGCAAGAGAACAAACTTCTCATTCCTTTTGAATAACAAGCAAGGATTTGGCTTTCAAGTATAAAACTTCCATAAAACTGATCTTAAACAAAGCAACTTGGCTTGCTCTGCCTACACACCCCAATGTGAAAATTATTTAAAATATTCATTTAAGCACCAACTATAGGCACTTCTGGCAAAGAGATGAAGTGACTGAAGCACATGTCTGCTTCCTGGATACTACTTGATCTATGTATGACAAGAAAAGGAGGAAGACACGGCCATTAAGGCATGAGCTGCCACTGGCAGTCCTTGGTCTGTGCATATGAGATCAAAATAATCTGTTGACTTTTGATCAAAGTACATCTAAGCAGTCCTATTTATGTAATCAGCAATATTTGTTTAGTTACTTGTGTATAGACGCATGTGGAAGGAGCTCACTCAAAGTGCACTCAAGACCCACTAGGAACGTTTACAAACTGCTGTACAGAAAATCTGTGACACAGGTTTCTTCATTTAGAATAATTGTGGTTGCATTGATGCAGCTACAGTCTGACCTCATTTCATTATGTTGCTTATACTGTTTTTAAAGGAAGAGGAACAGAGTAATCAGTTGGAAATTAGAAAAAAACCCACAACAAAAACAACCAAAAAAATAAAATACAAACCAACCAAAAAAATCCAAACGAAAGACCCCAAACCCTAGTAACTTGAGGGTTAGGTGAGAAAGCTTTCTAATCTCCAAAACACAGACCTTTTCAAAATGTTTCAAGTATCAACTAGAGTAGGCAATAACCATAATAATCTGGGAACACAGCAGAAAGGTCCTCTGCAAACAATGAATCACAGAATCATTGAGGCTGGAAAACACCTCTAAGATCATGAGTCCAGCTGTCAGCCCAGCACCACCGTGCCTACTAAACTGTGTCATGAAGTGCCACATCTACATGCTTTCTGAACACCTCCAGGGATGGTGATTCCACCACTGCCCAGGGCAGCCTCTGCCAGTGCTTCACCACTCTTTCTGTGTAGAAATGTTTTCTAATATCTAATCTAAAGCTCCCGTGGTGCAACTTGAGGCCATCTCCTCTTGTCCTATCACTTGCACTGTTTTACCAGTTTACCACATTAGTTGAGTATCTTATCTAGTTCACTGTTCTGGGCTGGATCTCTAAGGCTTCCTTCTTGGTGCAGTTCCATTAAAGAGCCCATTGGTCAGAACACTTAACTGAGTCTTGAGACATCAGATTCAAATAAGTGTGAACCTGGCAGAAACAAAAATGGAAAGGGATCCCCTGCAACACATTAAGTGTCCTAGAAATTTGCCCGCTGATTATTCTGAAGAACAATTAACGCAAACAATGACATTGTACGTGTAATATATTATTTTCTATTTCCAATCACAGTGCAGGGATAGCATTTGGAAGATCATTTTATTATAAATAAACCAAGAAAAGTTGTCTGCTTAGAAATGCAGTCATTATTTACATCTCCATTTGTAACTGAACAAACTTAATTTAGATTTAAACTAAAACTCCTTTATACTAAATGTAGTGAAAAAGAAAAATAAATACAGGGAAAATTCCACTGATACCTATTTTCTCTCTTCTTTGACATGACTACATCAAGGTAAAGGACACTGGAGTGAACAAAGATGAGCCCTAGGGAATTTTGACACAGATTTTGGGATTGCCAGGGCTGTGTATATTGGATATGACTCTGAACCATGCAAATTGGTAGGAATTTTTTTTTTTTTTGAATGAGAGTAAGATTAAACCACGTACATAAGTCCTTAGCAGTAATCAGAATGCTCATGCAGAAATGATGGAGTGATATCACCTTCCTAAGCTCCCAGTCAGGTTGACCTATTGCAAATTCTGCAGAGTATGTAAGCCTTGTGAATGTTTTAAACAATGCAGTTTTAATCTAATATAGCAGATCAAATGCTGAAGAGCCTGTAGGCTAAGAGGCAGATCATTCAAATATAAAAACAACTTTGACTGGAGTCTAAACAATGTTGGCCTTGTTATAAACTACAGCTTCTTTTTGACATGGAAAGAGAGAATGCATTTTGCCAAAAGGGAATTAGCTTGGAAAGCCTCTGTAAATGATACTGCGGTGAAAATAAACCTAGTCCCCCAGCCTTAATTTCACAGCTGTGCATGAGAAACCTCACAGATCATGCCCCATGCCATGATTACTCATTAGCTCTTGGCTGCAGCCCATGTCTTGGCCTCTGGATATGAGAACCAAATCACCAACGTCAATCATTTCTCTCCATGATGACATTGCAGTTCTTTGCAGTGAGATGCCACCGGTGTTTATGTAGAGTCCTTGCTAGTAAATAATAATTTCTGGAAACACTCTACTGCCTTTACACATTATCAGGTGTAATTTCTTAGCCTTCCTTTTCCTTCCCTATCATCATGCCCAGCTTCAATGTCTATATCCTATTTTTCAGGGCTTTGAAGTTTCAAAGTGATTTAATCTTACTCATCCCTATCAGCATCTCCTTCTGCTCTAACTACTTTTATCTTGAGACCAGTATCTCCTGCTGCATATACTCTCTTAAGGGAAAATGGAATGAGCTGCCACAATTCCATCTCCCTGTTGGGCCATGAGATTGGGTAATCCAGAAAGCTACTCTGTCTTTTGCTAGAAATGGACATTTACACATTTAATTTTCCTTCACATGCCAAACTGCTAATCACAGAGCTCCCACTGGTTCTGGACTAGCCTTCAACTAAAAAGCTAGCATGGGGGAAACTAATTTTTCATAGGAGCTAATTTGATTTATAACAGCATGAGAAAAAGCCAGAATAAAACTTCTCCTGAACAGGAGTTCATCTCTCTAAGTAAGAAAAACACAAAAAATCCAAACAGCAAATTAAAAATTACACGACAAGCCTTTTATGTAATACTGAAGTGCAGACAAAAATCTGTAGTTACAAGAAAACTAAAAAAAAAATCTTTTCTTTATCAAGAATCTCAGAGGTCTTTGAAAATAAGTGATTTAGTTAACTCGACACATGTAGAAAACTTTGACAGTACAACGGTTCCAAATTATGTTTTCGTTTTAATTCTTATAATTTGAAGTTTAAAAATTTCCTTTCTGTTGTCAAGAATTCTAAAAGTCAGCCCTACTTATTAGACACATTTATATACTATACTATTTAAATAGCATACATTAGACAAATCGGAAGAAAAGAAATCATAAGAAGGACACTGGACTCATCTCTATATTCTTTATCAAGTTATTCAATCAAATTAGATTCAGCTTTGTCAGGACTTCCAGATTTCCAATTCTGAAAATTTAATTGCAATAAAGATTTTGCAAATTTACACTTTTTTGTAGACCATTTACTTTCTGCAATAGAAGAAGTGGTATTACTTTGCAGCACTGAACAACAATAAAATGTCACTCTTTTTGTCATTAACTTGCACAGAAATTTTTTAGGTAGTTCCATATAAATCAAGACCACACCTTCTGTGCAGAATTCTGCTGATTTTCAGTTAAGCCAGGAAAGGAAAAGTAGTAGCAGCTACAATGGTCTATGACAAATGATTATGCGTTTTTAAATAAAGTAGTATTTTCATTAAACTGTCTTCTTTCTAACCAGTTTCCTGAAGAAGGAAAAAATATATCAGAATATAATTGCAAGTATAAAAAACTCTGCTACATTTTTTTATGTAATCACACAGCTGCTACAATTAATCTTTAGAATTATCAGACAGTTAATAAGTATATGATGCCGCATCTTTTTGTTTTTCCTTCAGAAAGCACTTACACGGTATATTAACCACAGTGTGTGCAAACCAGGCACTCTTAATATTGTGAGAAAGGCCAGCTCACAGATACAATTTTAGAGAGGGCAAAGTCAGAAGCAAAGAAATCTATTTACAGTGCTGAGTGCATAAGGGGATGGATTCTCCTCTATGCACACCGTTTGGTCCCACTCATGTATATTTATTTAGGGTACTTACATGTATTCAACTGAGTAATTCATTTACATTTGTTATCCCTCCTCAAAAGGGGAGGAGACCATTATCTAGACAGTTAGTTCTAATTTACAGCTTTGCTAAACTCCGTCCTCCACACAGCGCCTCCCAGTCTCCTTCTTGATTTACACCTTGCTAAATCCCATCCTCCACAGGCCGTGTAAATCCCTGTCTCCTCTTCCCTTAATTGCCTATTTGGAACTTCGATTCCTCCCGACTGCCTACTGATTTCAACTCTCACAATCTGGTTGAAGCAAAACTTTTATTTATCTACTACAATATTACAGCATCACTGCTGCACTTGACTTGCTGCCACAGTATTTAATGCCACACAGCCCCTCTAGCGAGCAATTTAGGACAGGAAATGAAGAATATATTTTTTCATACACAATAGCCAAGGAAATTGCATGAGACCTGAATAAGATCTGGGTGGATGCCTGCTCCTCCGGGTTCCGGAGCGGAGCTCAGGGAATTGTTCTGCCTCGCCTAGAAGGGGCACGGCTTTGCCAGCCTCTTTTCCGGAGGACGGACTCCACAGAGAGCTTCCATACAACACATTCCCGTAGAAAAATACCATGAATTTCTGTGCGGTAGTCTGGCCAGGCCCCCAGCCCAGGGCCGGCCTAAGCCCTCAGTGGGAGGGAGACCAACTGGCCCCGCCCACTGGCGGGCTGAAAGCCAATCAAAGGAGAGCTGCCGTGCGAGGCTCTCTGACGGGTGGGGTCAGCAGCCAATCGGAGGTGCGTGTGTGAGGCGGGAAGGCGCTCCCGCTGCTGGGGCTGCTGCCGTGGTGGTGCCCTCAGTGAGTGGGGCATGCAGGGGCAGGGGACACGTCCTAGAGGGCTCAGCACCAGTGGACCCTGTGAAATCAGAATGGTTTGGGTTGGAAGGGACCTTAAAGCACATCTAGTTCCAACGCCCCTGCCATGGGCAGGGACACCTTCCACTGGATCAGGGTGCTTAAAGCCTCATCCAACCTGGCCTTGGAACACTTCCAGGGACGGGGCAGCTACCACTGCTCTGGGCAACCCGTGCCAGGGCCTCCCTATCCTCACAGGAAACATCTTGTTCCTCATATCTAATCTAAATCTCCCTTCTTTCAGCTTAAAGCCTTTCCCTCTCATCCCTGCACTCCCTGAAAAACAGAAGCTCCTCAGCTTTCCTGTAGCCTCCTTCAAGTATTTGAAGGGTGCTTTACGGTCTCCCTGGAGCCTTCTCTTCTCCAGGCTGAACAACCCCAACATTCTCAGCCTGTCCTCGTATGAGAAGTGGGGCAATGGGCCAATGGAAACTAAGTTCTTGCTCTCCTCGGCCCTGCTAGACAAATGTGCTGACAGCAACGCGCTGGAAGTCTTTCCCATCCCCTTTCCAGGCACCTGGCCCAGTGCTGGTAATTAAGTTAAGCTACCATGACTTTTCCTCTTGCTCTGTTAGTATGTGGGGTGGTGGAGCGTAGCTGATAAGCTTGTTTATGAAATGTCAAAAATAGAGGTTTAGAGGGTTTTATTCTGGCTTGTGTCTCTCCCTTGGTCAGGGAGGGTGTCATGTCTGTGCAGCAGTTTATCTCCAGGGCGCAATATGAACTGACTGTGCCAAACTGCAGCGCAGAGGCATACTGTGGTTTTGCTTAAGTCAATTAGAAAATCAAACATGAGAAAAACCAGGCCATTCTTAAACCAGAACTGTGTTCACTGAGCCATTTGCACTGGATTAATTTTATCAGTTTAAGAAAAAATATAATTGAATCACTATGTTTTTTTTTTTTTTGCTTGCAGTGAGACCAGCTGAACGTTTTCCAGTGGTAGGATTACTCAGCAGAAAACTGGATCCTCACTGAAACAAATGTCATCAAAGATCTTTGATTTGTAAGTAAGGAGGTTGAATTTATTGAAAATTGCAAAGATTTCTGTTACAATCTTTGTATTAATATTTCTTGACATATTTCATGGAGAGGGAGAAAATTGCTCAAGAGCTTCTGTGATTCTATCAAGGCAGAACAATCTGTCTCTAGCTTGTTACTTGCACTCCTTTTCCATGTCACCAGATGTCACTCCAAATCCACACAACGCAGAGATCTTCCTTTATTTGTACATTGTAAAAGGTGTTCTGGCTTGGTCTTACAGGTCCTTATCCATAGGTCATACATTTCACTTACCAACAATATAGATACATTGTTTGTTTTAGCAGAAGTCTATAACAAGGTAAGCCTGTAAGTCCAGATATGCTCTCCTGAATTAACATATCCTAACAAGTACATAACGGAACAAATTGGAATTAAAAAGATGTTAATGCTCTGAAAACTGTGCGCACTTTCTAATTCAAGGAAAAAAACCCCAAACAATCATTTACTCTGAGCCTTCTCCAGAGAAATTTTATGTAATTTTTCTTAAGGAGAATGTGTTCTGTCCCCTTTACACCAGATTCTGCAAGAAAGAGGCTCCTGTTTAAAAGACTCTTTCTTTCATTTCTCATTGACAAAGAAACTTAGTGGCAACATGTCACTAAATTAGTTTAGGCAGCTAGGCCAACTGATACCATTTTGTGATCTTTTAATATTTTTTAAACAGAAATTGAATGAATAAGCATTAAAACTGGACATTACATCCAAATTTAGATATTCATTGGTGCTATCAGTAGCAAAATGCAACTGCTTTTGTTCTGAGCATCTAACAGAATGACTCATTATTGGCAGTGAGGAAAGCCAAATGATCTAATTTGGGTATAGGGATTTCTGTTTGACTGGAAAGCGCTCCTCTCTCAACAGAAGGGAATCATTGTAAAAATCAGCATCATTGTGCAAAAGTTTTGGTCCTTCCTAGGTGACTGAATCATCTCAGAGTGACCTGCTCTGGCAACCTAAAATCTGTGTGCGTAATACGCCTGATCTCATCAACTGCAGCAAACATGCAGGGTAGCATTACATTATTAGTCATTAACTCATCTCATTAAGAGCTAGATAATGTTGCTGCTAGATAATGTTGTGTTGATTTAGAAAGCCATTAAAATGTATATTTGCATGTACAGTATTTTAAAAATGTCTGGCAGCAGTTGCTAAGTTTCCCTTTCAACGTAAAGGATTTTCAAACCTACCTCTGACTGAATTAATCATTTGAAGTCTGTTACCTTTCAGCTTCTGCTGTGGCACATTCTGTTCTAATTCTGCTAAAGCCTTTTAGTATAATATGAAATCTTTTCATAGCACAGTCAAAGCAACTGTTGAAATGCTGGTGGTACTTTGCTGCTGGAAATTGTCCTTGTATTTTTGCTGACTACGAGAGAAACTTTTGAAACTGATGTTCATCAGATTCTCATAGATTACTGTCCATCACAAGCAAATGTTTCTGCCTTTGTCTTCTACTGATGTTGATATTTTTGTGGGCCTTTTGTGGACCTTTTGGTTTTACTGGCATTGCTAAACAGTCATCATTGTATTTGTTTGTAGAACAATCCCCATCCTTAAAAAAATACTGTTTGTAATATGTGTGCAGCTTCTACTTTGAATCACTGGAATCTTTCTGACATCCACTCTCTTGTTTAACTCAAGTGCTTCTGGTATCATCTCTGTGAACCAGTGTGTGTATTTAGATGAAAAGGCAGACTAAGTGTCAAAAAGCTGCCATGACAGACCTCATGTAAATATTTGAGACATTCCATTTTAGAAACTAGACTCTCTATGCCTTAGCATTAATAAAACTGTAAGCACTTCAGCTAGATTTTATTTAGTATCGTATGATCTACTTATATTGCTGTCTCCACTTAGAAACGCAGAGTCCTTGCTCCCACTGTGGTCGAGAAAAATATTGCTGAAACAAGACTGAGGAAGGCTTCTGGGGTTTGGCCCCAGCAGTGGTGATGCATTAAGTGTGTTCACAAAGTCCCCTGAGCTATGAGTACAAATGTGGCAAAGGGAGAAGAGCACTTGCTTGCTTTTGGCGCTGCCAAATATAGATGTTATTTGGGGAGCATTCCGGCACAACCTGGTTACAGCTTGACCTGCAGGACTGAATGCCATAGAAATGTGTTGTCTCAAGGATGTCACTACCAACAGACAGTGTCACAGATAATCCAGAATCATGACTTTAAATGCATATGCATTGTGTTTTGTCCAAAATAACTTCTGCCTGAGCTCTGAGTGGAAAAGGCCACTTCCCAGCAGCTCTGGCTGCATCCTCATGCCACAGAGTTTCTGATGCAGAATGGATGTCAGTGCTGCAGGGTCCTGCTCTCTCTGCAGCTCACCTGAGTTTACAGACATCTGTTCACCATTTTTTTAGAGTAAATTATCTAAACAGAAGCATATAGATGAAAATGTATGTCTGTGCTTTGTGTGTTGCATATTTTTAGATCACCTGAATTGCTGTATTTTCTTGTTGCTTTGGATGATAAGCTATAAAAACTGAGGAGTGAACTCAGATGGGCACTGGACATCTGTATGAACTTCCCTGTGGAACAGGGCAAGCTGTTACTTATATATCTGCCAATTACAAGGAGGAAAGGAGACTGAGTTGTCTCAGATGCCTTTGTCTTGGGGACAGCTGTTGAAAATCTCCTGGAAGGAGACAAAAATACAAAACCAAACCGATGAAACTTTATTAGTGATTCTAAAAACAATAGATAAGATGTTACTGACGGAATATTTTATTATTGCAGTAACTTCAGCCAATTCAGGACCGAACATCATGCTAACAGAAATTAACTCAGCATTGATCTATATATTAGCAGTTACCTGCTGACTCATGATCCTGGCATGCTTTATGCAAACAAAAAATAGCACTATGCAGTAATGGATATATGCCAATTTTTGTTAGGGTCACTGTCCCGGAGCTTACAGCAATTTTTTACATAAATTTTCACAGGGAGTGTAACTGGAAAATGGAAAATATCAATGAAAGCAGCGACTTATTGAGAAACCACAAAGGAATGTTACTATAAATACACTGCAAAGGAAAAATACTACACATAGAAAAATCTGGCCCAAAATATATGTAAATAAGTAATGTGGCATAAAATAGAATTTACAAGGCACGTATTAAATTAATTAGAAATTCGCTTAAGAGCAAATCTGAAAATGAGGAAAATAATATTCATTATTATAAATCAATTTAATCTATCTAATCATTTTATTGGCCTTCCAAATGGTAATATAGGCCTCTACCAATTAAATCTGCAGGTGGCACAGGCTAGTTGAGTAGTAAATAATGAATTTACACCTACAAAATTATCTGCATCATCTAATTAAATGGTCCGGCAATACACACTTCAATACAGTTAAAGGCAAGCTGATACGCTGAAGCTGTATGGGCTACAGCCGCACAATGAGAAACCACTTCTGGAAGTGCTCTGACTCAGGGAAGGGATATAGGGTCATCATAGCAAACGGCTTCAGCCTGAGCTCCCACTGTGGTGCTCTAGTTACATTAACCAACATGATCTGTAGGTTTATCAGGTAGATGAACATAGTAAGGCAGAAGGGTTGGACTATTTTTTTGCATGCAGCATTGATAAAACAGCTCCTGTAATAGTGCTTTCATTTAATGTGCCATCACCCCAGAGAAGGAGGACACAGAGTCAGTTTATAACCCTGGAAAACAAACGTGATGTTACACTGCTCACAGACCTTCACTGATGAAAGGAAGGTGAACTAAATAGTTGTATACAGATAGCAGTGGAAAATTACAACTGATAGCAGAGGTCTTTTGAGTCTGGCAGGGAAAGGTACAACAATATCCAGCCATGGAAATTTTAAGTTGAACAATGTATTGTAACATGCGTGTATTGTCGGTGTTAGTGGGGCTAGCACTAGTGATGAATTCTTCTGTACCATTAATCTCAGCAGGATCTGAGTTAGGTTAGTTAGGTAAAACCTCATCCTGGTATTTTCATGGACAATTTTGAAAAAGAAGCTGCAAGATTAGATTTTTTAATTTCAACTTTATCCTTTCTTGTAATCTATCAATAATATCCAAACTGGTTAAGCTCTTTGAAGTTTCCAATCTATATTCTGTTGCCAGAACTTGCCTGCTATTGACTTTATTCTACACATCAGGCACTAAACCCAACCACCAGAGTAGGTGTAGAAGTATCATTTCAGTCTTACGAAGCATCCTTATGAATCATCTTTTCTCAGAGCTTGGTCACACCATTAATTACAAGGTGGGGAAAAGAAAACAAAAATATTCAAGAGGGTCCTTGAGCATACGCTGTAGTCACACTGTAATGTCAGTTACCAGAGGAAACGTGAACCTCAAAAACACCACGGAATTAACATTGGAACAGTTTTTTTCTAATATTTGAGGCAAAAGAATTGCACTTGAAAGCAACAATAAAATGCAGTGAGGAATTTTCCCCTGCTTTTCTTGCATTTTTCCATTGTGACTCGCACATCTCTCTGTCTCTGAGGCACTCTAGAAATTGAAAACCTGCTGGACTGGAACAAGTGCAGTCAGATTTCCTGGATGAAATAATACCTTAATTGGTCTGTCTGCATGGTTGAAAAAAGGCCAAGCCCTATCATCTCCGTCTGAGAGATATGATGAGAAAAACATCCTAGATCAGCTATCAGCAAATCTTCCTTGAGCTATTTGTATCTTTTGATAAAGAGGCCTGATAACATAATTCACAGAACAAGGCTACTATAAAACTTATGTATCAAAACATTGTTTTCAGCATGTAATGGACTTCCTACATAACCAGCTTAAGAAAACCTTATATTCTTTTTTTTTGGCTTGTATTTCCTTTCTTTTCATCAAGCTTCTTTTTTCTGAATTACAGAAACAAGACTAGCAAACACCTTGAGAAGGCACCTAATTCACTGCTTTGTTCCAAGGCAGAACAGACTTTTTCCAAACATATCCTATGTATTGTTTCTGTAACCTGTTTTTTAAAATTTCTGGTCATGGATATTCCAAAATCAAAGGCTAATGTCAAATGTGCTTACTGGCACCTTGACATTACATTTTCTTTTAGATTTTGTCATAGGAGAGCAAGAATCTGGAAGTTTGAAAGTCTGAACTATGACAGGAGCTTACATTCTGTCTCTGAAAACTATTTGTATAAGTTTATAACCCTTTGCATTGCATAATGAACATGTCTTGTTCAAATTGCTGATCTGAAGACTGATAGCAGGAAATGGAATGAGTATGTTTTTGGTTTATTATTGTGATAGAGGAGAACCCCCGCAGTTTATAATTTTGAATGGGTTAATGTATCAATAACCTCCAAAACATAGAACTATTTTTGAAACCATCTAACAGATAAGCATATTTAGCCATCAGTGGGTTCCTACAGTAAAAGAAGTTATAACACAGTCTAAAGGACTCAAAATTACTAACAATATACAATTAATATTCTAAGTTAATATTCTGAATGAATAAGTTAATGAATCATCCTAAAGGCTGCTAAATATTGTTATACTTTGGGCAAAGGAAGACTGAGAAATTATCAACTTGTATTACTATAAAACAGAATTTAAGGATCTCTGTGTTTTAGTTAATTTAAAATAATAATTTAAAAAAAAGTGAAGATTTCCTGTTTAGTCCGAGAAGCACAATTAATAAATTTCTTTTGAAATAGTGCAGCAAAAATATGTCTTTAATTCTTTGTCTGGTCACTATAGGTAAAAATATTCTAGGGGAAAAAGAAATTATGAGTTTCTGTTATGCACGTGACTGTGCTCTGACAGTTTGAGATATTGATTTTGCCAAAGCAAAGGAGAAGCCCAAGTGACTGAGTCCGTTTGAAAAGTGGAATGACTTCGTCAATAGACATGCCAGGCCACTGAGTATCAAGAGTCCTGACAACTGCCTTCAGCTGCTCTGGGAGAGGGATTCTGATTTCAAAAGTGCAACTGAAAGTCTGCACTCTCATTTTTGAAGAATAATTTTAGCAATATAATACCCCGGTCTTTCTGAGCATAATATAGAAACTAGATACTAGTGCTCAGGACACTATCAATTTTTGGAGTGAAGAATGTATCTTTCTCTGATGCTTCTATTGGCTCTGTGATATCTGATGTTGAAAATTTCTTGTACACCATTTCCAGACCTTCATCTTACCACCTCTATAATAATTTGTAAGAGTCACACCTGCTGTTTTAAATGCAACTGGAAAAAGAACAAGAAGTAACAACACCCCCTCAACAAAAATCAAAACGAAACAAAAAAACCCCACAGAAAAATCAAAACCCACATGCACTGATAGTATCAGATGCTTTGCTTCTTGCAGAGAAGAGGAAATGAGACTCCCTAGAGTGTTGATTGTAGCACTGCATCATATTCTTGGCCATATCTTAGGCCAGCTGTGATTTAAACTGTTTCTTTCACTGAAGGAAACTCCTTATAAGAAGCCCATTAGAGCAACAGTAGAAAAGACGGGTTTGCCATCTACAGTAACACACACATACGAGCAGCAACAGTGCCTTCTGGGATTAAGAGGGAGAGCAGACATAATGAAGACAGCTGATGAGACTTGTTTCTTGGTTGTACTTCCCACAGACCAAATTAATTCCGACAGATGAGTAAAAGATGTAAAGACATGCTAATTAGCAGCTCTTTTTTTATGAAGCAGCTCTGTACTTTAGGATCTAATTAGCTTTCTAGATAAGGCTTATGTTGTCTGTGCTTTCACAGGCAAAGGTGGCCAAGTTTCTGTTTCTCTGATACAAGAGTTATGTTCATATATTTCCAATGCTTGAAGAGAACTGCTTCAGATTTATGAGTATTTACCTGTATAGTTCATATATACCCTCTAGGTGATGTCAGCCTTCCTTCACTACAGCTCTGGGGAATTACACAGCACAACAGATTCTACAAAGACAGAGGAGGTAAAGGGAGCACAGAGGGTTGGAAGTCATAGGTAAGACCATTACACCAGAGTCGTGAAGAGCAGTAGAGCAGTCATAGTTGTGAGACAGTAAAGAGAGAAAATAAAATAGGAGGAATCTGAAGGGAACCGCAGTAAGAGGAGAAAAGCCAAGAGAAATAGCCAAGATCTAATTGCTTTGCCTGCAATTTCTATGTTGAAAGAAGAAAACAGAAAATATTTAATGGAAAATAAGGATGGAAGGAAAGAGAAATCTAGAGAAAAATATAAAAAATAATTTAGCTAGTTAGATTAAATTGGCTATGAGGATAAGATAATTTCCTGGGAAATACATATGAGTAGTGGTTTGTATCACGTCTCTGTAAATCTTGGGGAGAAAGATACATATGGTAAATAGTTGTGCTGGAAGAAATGGAGACCTAACACTTTGCTCTGTGCAGCCCAGTGCACTGGATTTATGACCATTACACCTATACTTCTAAAATTCAAAGCCATGCTGGGAAGTGATTTCTTCCCAGTTTTTATGCTGCAATTTGTGAACAATTAAGATGGCTGAAAACAATTAGGAAAACTATGAAAGAGGCTGAAACACTAGTTCAGGTCCAGACTTGTACTAAAATTTGACTTCCAAAAATACTCAGATATTTAAAGATAATGGGAAGCTGAAATGTTTGCTGAGTCATGATATCAATGAATAAAGCCACAGAAGAAGTGTATTGTACTGTACTATAATGGTGGTAGTATGTCCCTGGAGGTGTTGAGCGACCTGATCCAGTGGGAGGTGTCCCTGCCCATGGCAGGGTGGTTGGAACTGGATGGGCTTTAAGGTCCCTTCCAACCAAACCATTCTGTGATTCCATGATTATGGTGTGAGAGACAAATCAGAAATTGGAGATGTGTGGATGGGGAGGCAGCAAACAGCGTGCAACATACTCCTAAATTCAGGTTCAATGGTTAAAATATTCACTGACTACAGTGAGTTGCGTTGTTGGCAGTACTTTTAGCAAAACCAATCTCTTCTTTCTGTCCCTTGCTAAGGCCTCTAGGCTTTCACTCATCAAAGGAGATACCAGAGGTCCAAGTTGAGTGGAAAACAGGCAGAAAGCAACAGCTTCTTTCAGCGCTAGTTTACAGACCATCCTTAGTCTTTAGTCTTCTCGGGATGCAGCTGAATTCAAAAGATGGTTATGTGGGTTAGATCCTGTTGCCCCTCTGCTTACTGTTTTACCAGAAGGGGAGGAGATGGGTCAAAATTCTGTTAAGACAGTCATAAAAAATCCAGGCAGCCTCTCCACCTGGTGGGACCTGCCTGCAAAGCTGCAAACCGTGTTCTCCAGCCTCTCCCATAGGATCCAAGTATCACTAGGCAGAATCGGAGAGAGGCTAAATTAACTCTGTCACAGCAAAGCATAGACTTAGTGCTGTGAGGAGCAAGCTGGACATGAGGGAGGGAAATGGGTAAGAGGCTTAGTGAGCTGAGGGGCAGGAGAGTGGGAAGTCATGACTGAAAAGAGGGGGTACAGGGAACATACTATTCAAGGGATGGACCCTCCCAATACTGTTCAGGGGGGACCTGCTGGATGCATGCTGCTCAATATACTCATAAATGATGTGGAAAACCGAGAACAGTGACGAGATAACAATTACAAATGATGCAGAATTAGTCAGGTTAGCAAAAACTGACTATTTGCAAAGAGTTGCAAAAGGGTCCTCATAAAATCTGAGCAACTGGATGGTGAAACAGAAGATTAAACTCCATGGCGATAACTGCAAACTGCTGCAGATGGGGAGAAACAGCCATGACTACAGGTAGGCACTGATGAGCTCTAAATTAGCTATTGCATCTCAGGAAAAAAAGAGTAATTGTGGATAATTCAATGAAAAGATCAGTTCCATGTTTAGGAGCAATGAAAAAGCAGACAAAAAGTTAGAAACCACTGAAGTGGGAGAAAACAAAATATCACACTGCAACAGCAAATCCCCAGTGCACCCACACTTTACATCATACAAGCAGTTTGGCCTTTTCCCAGTCCCTCCTTCACAAGAATTTTTATCTAGGAAATGCTCAGGGAAGAGTACTTAATGTGACCGGCAGTATGGAATAATTTCCATATGAGAAGAGCCTAAATAGAAGTGCTCACCATGGAAAGCAGATAACTAAATCACAGAGGTACATAAAATACATATAAAAAATAATAATATATATAAAAATATAAAAAATGTGTTTCACAAGTGGCTTGAAAATGTAAATAGGGACCAGTAGCCATTATTCCTTACTGTAAAAGCACATCATGAAATTATCAGACACGTTCAGAACAAACAAAAGGAAGTATTTCTTCAAGCAGCCTGTAATTAAATTGTGTAACTTGTTGCTATGGGATCACATGGAAGCTGAAAGCATAAATGGATTATAGATGTGATTAGACAAATTTATGGATGTACCTCCATCGAAGGTTATTAAGCAGAAGGATGCAGTTTCAATACTGACTTGGGAAATCTTTCAGCAAAGATTGCAGGAACTCTGCAAGGATATATTGAGGGAGGAGGGTAGAGGATTTTCACTCTCCGTGAAAGGAAGTTATTTTCACTTCTGTTTTCCTTCTTTGTGTACAGTTTCTCTAATCAGCTGCAACTGGACCCTGTCAAAGACTGGATCCTAAGCAATCTTTTGGCTCGACTCATCATGACTCTTCATAATTCTTATTTTATTTCCTTTCTTCTTTCCCTTTATCTGTCTTTAGTTTTTATAAACAAGCCACTGCATTAGATAAGACTCCCAATAACACGGGTCCTGTCTGACCACAGTTTACAACCCTTTTTGACTCCTGGGAGCGTTAAACAGTTTACTTGGGTCTTGTCTTACTGCTCAGCACCTGGCAAAATGGGAACGTGTTGTAGTTTAGCCCTTGGCTGACAGCTAAACAGTACACAGAGGCTCTCTTTCCCTTATTCCCCCTCCACTGGTGGGATGAGGAAGAGAATCAGAAAATAAATGGGGGAGCTCGTGGGTTGAGATAAAGACAGTTTTTATATGACAGCAAAAGAATTTATGATAATGATAGTGATAGTGATAATGATAATAATACTAAAGAATATACAAAACAAGTAAGGTACAACTCAATGCAACTTCCCACCACCTGATAACCCGACAACCTATTGCACGGGCTGTCCTGAGCAGTGATTGCAGATCAGTGAGTTCTGGCCCCCAGCCAACCTCCTGTTTAAATACTGACCATGATACTATGTGGTATCACATATCTCTTTGGCCAGCTTGGGTCAGCTGCTTGGCTATGCTCTCTCCCAGTTTCTTGTACACTTACAAAACATGGGAAACCAAAAAAGTCCTTGATTTCTTAGCAACAACCAAAAATATCAATAAATTACCAACATTTTTCTGATACTAAAGCTAAAAACCAGCAGCTGCTAGAAAGAAAATTAACTTTATCCTAGCTGAACATCAGTGTTACCTGGCAAGAACTAAAACAATATGTTTTATCAACATTATTCTCATACTGAATGCAAAACAGAGCAGCTATTGGGAAGAAAGTTAACTCTGTCCCAGCTGAAACCAGGACAAGAGTTTGTTAATTCACTCCTGGGTATGTGTGCCATACAGTTTGTTTTCCTTGATGCATCCCTGAAAAATTTTTGAAGATATTGCTAGGCAAGCGTGGGCAGTTTTATAAGGCACACAGCAGACTGCAGTTATAGTTTTAATTTCTGGTGATGTGCTCCTGGAATGACCATGAATAGCACACAGTAGCAGTGAGTGATTCAATGAGGCAGACTGAAAAATCTGTTTTAGAGCTACTCGTCATGAATGAATTTTCTAAAAGAACACAATTATAAAATCTGTGAATGATCCAGCTCTGGAACAGGATGCAAATACTGATTGAGGGGAAGAAAGAGCAACCAGAAATGGAATTTGGAAATCAGTTTTGAAAAACACACTCTCTCCTGTAAATTGATACATCTACCCTCCTCCTCCCCAAATTCCTATTCTCTCTGGGAGGTAGAAATATTAGTGGGTACATAGAAAAGCAGAGGTTAACAGCAACAGGAAAATGAATTGGCAGTGCTACATTAAAATGGAATTGGGGATGGTTAATTTGATCTGTATATGCAGAGGCACTATATCATGAGGTCTTGTTTGATATACCCATAGTAAAAGCATGCCTGCAACACTGCAGATAGTTTCAGAAAACTGTTGATAATAAACAGAGAAAAAAATACACAATGTTTAAAACCTGCAGCAAAATGAAAATACAGTGACTTCTGGGAAGCTATGAATACATCAGCAAAGAAAACACTAGGGAGAGGAAAAGTTGTTTAAGCTAAAGTACACTGTTGGCACAAGAACAAATGGCTGTAAACTGTCCATGAATAAATTTAGGCTGGAAATTAGAAGAATTTGTCTAGCCCCAAGAGAACTGAATTTCTGGAACAGTTTTCTGGTAGAAAAAAGAGAGACAGAACATTCTACCTTATTTTAAAATGATAGTGACAGTTTATGTGATATTGTTGCCTGAAATAGAAAAGGATGGTGCCTGGCAAGCTAGGAAGTCCCTTACATTTTATATTTGAAGCAGTTCTGTATTATAAAATTATGGTAGATTTGAGAACATAAACATTTGAAGGACACAGAGAGAAAAGTACTTTCTGGAGAAACTTCCTGAGAGTGAAGTGGTTATACAATATTTACTGAAAGGAACTCATGGATGAGTCATCATTTGGGTTGTCTAAAATAAGACTGAATGAAGTAGTAACCCAGGTACTTTCAAGATGCAGAATTATAGAATCATAGAATCACAAGGTTGGAAGAGACCTCTGAGATAGTTGAGTCCAACCGTACCTGTCTCCCTAGTAAACCATGTCCCTAAGAAACTCATCTACCCGTCTTTTAAACAGCTCCAGGGATGGCAACTCCACCACCTCCCTGGGCAGCTGTTCCAATCCCTGACCACCCTTTCAGTGAAGAAAATCTTCCTGATGTCCAGTCTAAACCTCCCCTGGTGCAACTTGCAGCTGTTTCATCCCATCGCTGTCACTTGTGAGGAGAGACCAGCACCCACTCCGTCACAACCTCCTTTCAGGCAGTTGTAGACAGTGATGAGGTCTCCCTTCAGCCTCCTCTTCTCTAAGCTAAACAACCCCAGTTCCCTCAGTCTCTCCTCGTAGGACTTGTTCTCCAGCCCCTCATCAGCCTCGTTGCGCTTCTCTGGATGCACTCCAGCCCCTCAATGTCCTTCTCGTAGTGAGGGGCCCAAAACCAAACCCAGCACTTGAGGTGCGGCCTCACCAGTGCTGAGCACAGGGGCACAATCACCTCCCTGCTCCTGCTGGCCATGCTGTGTCTGACATGGGCCAAGATGCCCTTGGCCCTCTTGCCCCCCTGGGCCACTGCTGGCTCATGTTCAGCCGCTGTCAACCAACACCCCCAGGTCCTTCTCTGCCAGGCAGCTCTCCAGCCACTCTTCTCCAAGTCTGTATTGCTGCACGAGGTGGTTGTGCCCCAAGTGCAGGACCCAGCACTTGGCCTTGTTGAACCTCATCCCGTTGGTCTCAACCCATTGATCCAGCCCGTCCAGATCACTCTGCAGAGCCTCCCTTCCTTCAAGCAGATCGACACTTCCACCTAGCTTGGTGTCATCCGCAAACTTGCTGAGGGAGCACTCGATGCCTTCATTGAGATCATTGATAAAGATGTTGAACAGGACTGGACCCAGCACTGAACCCTTGTTTTTCACTTTGGGAAAAATATGATGTTGGAGATGCGCAACGATCCCCTTTCCTCTTTCTCATGCACACAGGAGTATCTTCTGTCATCTGAACAACAAACATAGCAATGGATTTTCTGTTTAGAGCTGCTGCAACATTGTTTTCCAGATAAATGGTGAAATGGTGATGGTATGGAGAGTGGAACATGTGGATGATAGAGTAGGATGAAACAACAGTTCCAACTCTTTTTCTTCCCTTCCAAGAACAGTCACTGGTGCTTAGCTTTAGTGCATCTTTGAAATAATAGACTGGATCCTTCGCAGTGTATCATTGTGGCACTAGGCACATGTTTTAGAGAGTGCCATTGCTGCACCAACAGCTAATGGCTTCACGGTCTTTTAGTGAATTGGAACAGGTCTTTAACAGAGGATGAAGATACCAATTCTAACTTCATTGATTGTCTGTTTTAGTAGAAAGTAAGATCAGACATATTTGGGAAATTAAACTCTCTGAATAGTTTTGTGATTTTAATTCCAACTAAAGTTTTGATCTTTTACACTTTAAGACTTGTTCCCATGCACATAAATAGAAGGCAATTTCATTGTCTTCAGAGAGATCTTTTAATCTACTTCACAACATTTGCATTCTTTGATTAAATAAATAGACACTAGGGTCATTTAGTATCTGCCCACTTACGCAACAGTTGTTGAGCAGTTACCCTCTATTCTTATTATACAATCAAATGGCTGAAAGCATTGAAATTCTGGGCTCTGTCCAAGACCAGTGAATGAATAATTAAAGTAAAAAAAGACTTCAAGTTCTTACATTTCTTTTTCATGAACTCACTTGTTGTAACTTTCAATACTGAAAATACAAGAGCTGGACAAAACCCTGCTGGCAATGTTTTCACCACTAAACATACAGGTTCAGAATCATGAATTATTTGCTACTGATTCTGCTGAACTGCTTCAGCTAGGAGGTGGAAATGCAAATCCAAAATCCAAACCACTAATCTGAGCTAGTGTTATGCAGAATGTGTGACTTTCACAGAAGTTACCGTATTGATCAATACGATAACTCTGGAGTCCTCAGCACAGGAAGGGCTGGGGGTTGTTCAGCCTGGAGAAGGCTCCGGGACACCTTAGAGCAGCCTTTCAGTATTGAAAAGGGGCTACAGGAAAGATGGGGAAGGGCTTTTTATCAGAGAGTGCAGGGGTAGGATGAGGGGGGAAAGGTTTTAAGCTGAAGGAGGAGGTATTTAGATTAGACGTTAGGAGGAAATGTTTTCCTGTGAGAGTGTGAAGCACTAGCACAAGTTGCCCAGAGAAGTCATGGCTGCCCCAGCCCTGAGGGTGTTCAAGGCCAGGCTGGATGAGGCTTTGAGCAACCTGGTGCAGTGGAAGGTGCCCCTGCCCATGGCAGGGTGGTTGGAACTGTATGATCTTTATGGTGCCTTCCAATCCAAGCCATTCCATGATTCTATGAACCAAAATTGTATCAAAACATTTTTTTTATAAAATAGCGAACATTCAAAGATGCAGAAGCCCACCCATGTACCAATATTAATGAGCACAAAGGCAATTAAGCTAGTAGCTTAATACATCTGCAAGTAGGAGATGCTAAGAAAGTTCTGAAAATCATAAAAAAACAGAATCACAAATGATTCCTCCCTGTTCCCAAGAGGCAAACCTCAAGCAGCCTCTTCACAGCTTTTAAATTTTCAACTCTATATTGAATGGAGTTATCACTTATTATGGGTTCATCTCATTTTGATTTCTCAGCCCTGGCTGGAAAGTCAGAGTTGCAAAGATTCCCTCCTTTTTCAAAAGTTCTACATATGACATGGAGGAATCAATCGTGTCTCCCAGGTTAATTTTGTCCAGAATGGTCTTGTGAAACAGCTTCTACTAACAGCTGAACAGAGACACTGCTGACCTGAAATGCTTTCTGTTAGCATCACAATCTTCCTTCCATTCCCAGTTAGCATTTCTCATGCTGTCCTGGGAGCCCAGGCATCGCTCTCTCCTTTTTTTTTTTCCACTAGCCCCTATCTCCAGTTTTGTTGATGTTGATTGAGATCCTAGAGCTCAAACAAGCTCCTGCTGCCAGGGGTAGATGACAGATTATGGGAACATGCAGTCTTCCCACCACTTGAAGGCAGGCCAATCGTTAGGAAGTCTTGGTAAGACTTCCAAGTGCAAAGCAGAGAAAAATATTCAGCTCACTTCAATTGCTTGAATTTTCTCCCCAACTGCCCAGGCTGTGTGAAGGGCAAAAGATCATTTCCTCTTAGAGCATCTTTCACTGGCTCTTATCTATTTCTGTTTTCTTATCTATTTCACTACCATGTTCAGCTGTAATGAGTTGATAAGAGTGCAGATAAGGTAATTGGAATGAGTTGGACATTGTTTTTTTCTTCTTGGGCACAATAAGGACAGATTCTTCATGACTTACTCGGGAAACTTTCCCTGTAATGCTGCTTGTCAGTGACAAATCCGACTTTGTTGTCACAGAGGTGTCATGACCTGTAGTTCTGTTTTCATAAACATGATGTTGGTGGCCAGAGTTATATGTTGGTGCATGCTGTGAACTTTCCAGGGCAGTGATTCATCAGCGTTTTGAGGAAGGTAACATTTTCTCCACAATCCAGCAGAGGGCCCTGGATCTGGTTGCATTTTCTTTTGGAAGAAGATTACTTTAATTATACAATGGGGTTGTTTACTGGAAACCAGCACAGCCCTCTTTTCAGTTCAGGTTTTGATTTTTTGCAAAAATTCAGTCACAGTAAGAAGAGAATATGCTATAAGTTATTTAAACAAATAATCAGACTTACTTATCTACTCCCTCCACTGCAAAATGCAGAGAATAAAAATGATGATTTTAGAGGTTATTTATATCAGGGATTAATCTTGCCTGGTTTTGCTTTTTCAGCACTGACATCAGCTAGGGTTTGGGGAAAGTAGGCTTGTGTTCATTGCAAACATTTAATTCACAAAATAAAGCCAGAGATGAGTAGAACTGGTAAGAATTTACAGGTTGTTCGCTCCAATTTGAATAATGTGATATACAGAATGTACTACAAAGTGATTTTGAAATGTAAAGCAATAATGTTCCCTTTGAAATGCTGATATCAAGTACTAAATGATGTATCAATTAAATGCAAAACTAAATTCCAACCTTGCAAATATTATACTAAACCAGCTTCTTTGAAGTCAATGGGACTAATTACAAATATAAAATAGAGCCCAGTCCTACTGGAGTTTAATTTCGTGAATTTAATAAAAAATACATTAAAGGTCTCAGATCAAATCTAGCTTGGTTTCACACTGGCAAAATGCAGTCCCTGCCTGACTCGGCCATCTGTGTGTCTCTAGTACCCCAATGCCTCAGAATTGTGTCTAACTATTCACTGCAGGGCACTACAGTTCCTGTATCATAGATGAGGTGTGTGGACACTTACTAGCAAAGGGTTACATACAGTATTATATCCTAACTATTCAGTATTGTAACACCTAACATTTAGGCAGGTAAGCCCCCTCAAAAGGGCAACTACACACAGCCATTATTTGCTATCACTTTTGAGATAGGGTAGCCATGCTCAGGGCTGCCTGGATGTGAGTCGGCTAATGAACAGTCAGTGGCCTCTTGGTCAGATAACTTCTTCTCATAAGAAATGTTTAAATGTATAATTAGAACCGTGGAGTTCTGAGCCTGATTTTGATTTATGAATTGGCCCCAGTGGCTGCTTTAAAAATGTTCTTGGTTCTCATTTGTATACAAAGGAAGAAAATTATGTCTGTGCTATAAAGAATGGAAGAAAACATGTTGCTTATTAGGGGAATGTAAGTCCCAGCCATCAAGGTTACAATGAGGCAGCTATTGCAATGTTAATTTTTCTCATATGCAGACTTATCTGGCATAGAGTCATAGAATAACATTATCATAGAATGGTTTGAGTTGGAGGGGACCTTAAAAGATCATCCAGTTCCAAACCCCCTGCCATGAGCAGGGACACCTCCCATTGGGTCAGGTTGCTCAAAGCCTCATCCAACCTGGCCTTGAACACCTCCAGGAAGAGGGCAGCCACCACTTCTCTGAGCAACCTGTGCCAAGGCCTCACCACCCTCACAGGAAAAACCCTCTTCCTAATAACTAGTCTAAATCTCCCCTCTTTCAGCTTAAAGCCATTTCCCTCCTACCCCTGCACTCTCTGATAAAGGGCGCCTCCCCAACTTTCCTGTAGCCCCTTTCAGTACTGGGAGGCTGCTCTAAGGTCTCCCACGAGCCTTCTCTTCTCCAAGCTGAACAACCCCAACTCTCCCAGCCTGTCCTCATATGGGAGGTGCTCCAGCCCTCTGATTGTCTTTGTGGCCTCCTCTGGACTCACTCCAACAGATCAATGTCCTTCCTGTGCTGTTCTCAGACCTCTTACATTAAACCTGATCTCTCAGGCTACCTATTAGCACAGTATCTTTAGATGCACCAATGCATATATGTAGATAGTAGATATCCTCATAGCAACTATTACAAGTATTGCTGATTACCTCCAGGTGACAATTGCTTAGAGGTATCTCTGAGCATGAACCATTGTGTCTATCAGAATGTGTCCCCTTTCACTGCAGTTTCATCAATATTTGCATATTGCAGCAGTTCTGGGTCTTACGGATGGTGGATGTGCCTCTTAGTTACCCTAAAAGGTGTGATCTCTTGTGTGTTTTAGAAGCAATTGCTGGTTTTATCTCCATAGGCTGATTCTCTGATCCCCTCTGTGCCATGCCAAATCCTAAATGAAAGCATATTAGGCCATTTCTGTTTGCTCCAGCAAGCAAGCTGTAATCTTTAGCATCTATGAGTTTCCGGAGACCTGCAAACTGTTCATAAGCAACACTCAAGAGTCTGATAAATGCATCAGCATAAATCAGGACTCAGACACTAACCTCTAATGGACTTGCTGTGGAGCTGTGTAAGTGCACAGTGCACTCTGCACAAATACCTTCCAATATAATGCAAGGGAATGAGAATTCATAAAGAAAAAGTGTTTCTGCTTCTCTGGCAGCTGGCTGTATCTTTTGGGTGCCAACTGAACCATCCTACAATGGAAGCAATTCTGGTTCAACCTTTGTCTCACTTTCTTGATGTTCTCCCAAAAGCAAACCTGGATATTGTTATTGTAGGTCTTTTTTGTTTTACTTCTGCTGTTTTACCAGTATCAACACCATTGCCCATACAAACTTCTGGCCACTGTATGATCTATTCAGAGCTCACATAGACTATCTTGTCTGATACTTTCTTTTCAGCTGGGTCATTAACAGTGAAATGAAATAGCACCAGACCCATTGGTGTCAGTCTGAATATTTTTCTCAGTGATGACTGGCCTCTGAACTGCTCTGCCAGGGCTTGAAGAAGGAAGTCCTGTTCCATGCAGCTGGGAATTTCTGACAGGACAAGTTCTAATGCTTCTTCTTTTAATAACTTTGGGCTGGGCTCCCAGGACGAGCACTGTAAAAGGAAATAAAGATTACTGTTCGGAAGATAATTGTGAACAACACTTATAATACCACATAGAGATCCTGCTGCCACATGAGGGATGTACTTGCAAATAATATCACCAGCTAAGATCATGGATTCAGATGCAGACTCCTGGTCCAGTGTCCTCCAGGACAGGGAGTCGTTTCAACAGACATATTTTAAAGGCGAGTACAGAGTCTTTCAGACCTACTATTTGGATGGCAATTCAGCTACCAAGTGCTGCTGAAACTAGGCCACTACTGAATGTATATTGCCTATGTAGAGCTCCCACCTACTCACCTGTCTGCTCAGCTCTCCTTCTCTACAGAGGTTGAAGCTGGGTGGAAGCTAGGTGGAACAGGCTGTGCTCATCAGAAGGCTGATGAGTTTTCTCACCTCTGACGTCTGATACATGCACATCCCATGGCTGTGCCTGCTCATATGGTCAACAGTTTTGCTGTTTAAGCTCCTGTCACTGAATTTCCTTGTAAAACTCTCTTTTCAGAGGAACAGAGGTAATCCTCTGCTCCTGGAGCGGCTGTTGATGTAAAGGGGGTGAAGGACAGAGCAGTCAGTCAGGCTTAGCCAGGGAAGGCACCACCTTTAATCATATTTTATTACAGCTGGAGGGCCAGAGATGCTGAAAGCTCTCGCGTTATGTGGGAATTAAAGGGCCAGGCAGGGACTTCATATACCAGCACAGTACAGTTATAGCCAGGCAGACCTCAAAGCAATGAGCTGTCTTGCTATGGACAGGGGCTGTGAGCTTTGAAAGTGAAAGAAGTTAAATTATGGAATATGCAGTAAAAATGCAACTATTTAGAATCTGGTATTTTTGAAATTTCACTTGCTAGAGGCCCCAGTTGAACCAACCTCCTCGTTTCACAGCACCTGGTAAGAGATGGCCCTCACCAGGAGATAATTTATAGAACTGCACTTTTGGACTAGAGTTCCTGCTCATCTCTACAGCTGCTTGTTACAGAGGAGAGCATGCCCTACACAGCTGTTTGTCCTGGAAGACTGTTATTACACCCATACTCAAACTTCTGACTTTCCTAGGCTTAAGCAGTAGTGCTGTTGCTTTTCTGGCACTGAGATGTTTGTGCTTTGAGGAGCAAAATTTTGTTTAAGACACCACTGGCTGATGCAGAAACTTACTCTGGGTTACAGAGCAGTGCTGGGAATAGGAGCCCATCTGTGGGGGAAGAGAGGAAGTGGATGAAGCATTGAAGCTCTGCAGAAGGTTGGAGTACCTATTTCCAGACAATCCCAAAGCACTGGCAGTTGTAGTGGTGGGAGAAGTAGAAGAAAAAGGACCTTGGAAAACTGCCTGCTTCATCGCCAGACCTTGTGGAGGTGGAGAGGAAGAAGGCATGAATACCAAGGGTCCAAGGGTTTCCTTTGGAAGGACCACTAAGCAAGATCTACTTGGTGGACTGAAAGATTATGGATGGCCTTTGCTGTGGGTAGAGCCACCATCACGGGTCAGTTTTTCTCTCAGGCCATTTGCCTCTCTGCAGTGACAGTTTTGAGTAGTTTGGCTTGCCCAGGAGGAGTCATTATTCTTACCAGGAATTCAGCCTTGCTTTGGGAGTCCCAGTAGCCCTCTGTGCCTTGAGGGCCAGGCCTGTGCCTTGTTTACACCACAGCATCACTCCTGGTGGTTTTGTGTGCAAATGAGATCTGATTGCATGCTGCAGAAGGAAATTCATGCACGCTGGCCAGGCCAGTGCTGTCATTCACTCCCGGAGGATTACCTCTCTGGGGAGAGTGAGACATGCATAGAAACCAGGTGGTCAGCAGTGCAGATGTGGTGAACCAGACTGTAGGCACTACAGTCCTTGCCTGGGGGAGGTGGTTTTACTTATCTTTGTCTTCCCAGTTACGTCAGAAGCCTCTTTTACTTTTTTGCTTTGCTTTTTGCTATTGCCATTCATTTATTCTTAAACCTCAAGAACAAATCCTCAGGGAAGAGGAGATGATATTTTTCTGTTGCTGAAGCAATTGATATACCCTGCCAGGTCCCATGCTCTTTGCTGGTAACATTACATTTGGGACTAAAAACCCCCTCAAGGTTCAAAGTCACTTTAACCCAACTGCGCACATCAGCCTCAGAGCACAAAGGGCTATAATGGCAGGAGAAGCAATTTGTGTGTATATGTTTTTAGACATCATACATTCAGAGACTTATGATATCCAAAGGGAAGACTGAGAGAATTAAATACAAATGAGCAGAGATTGATGAGCCCTGTGCAAGCTGGTTTTCAGCACAAAACAATACAAACTACCATAAGCTTTTGTAAATGCATTGCAAACAGAAATAAATCACCTTTTCCCTTGTACTGAGTATTACTTAAACTCACACCTCTCTTCCTTTTGAGTAAATCTTCATCCAGCCTGATCATCCAGTGGGGATCTTCAAAAAGATCTCTCGCGTAAAATCTTTAGTGACTTAACCTTGTACACAACAGCCCAGACTGTGCCAAGTTCAAAGCTTTCTGTAGAAGCATGCAAAGGGGATTGATTAAACTTTCTGAGTATCTGTCCTGGTGTTCCTGGTGATTATATTTTTTTTCCCTCATCCTGGAAAACCAAAGCTTTGCTATCAGAAATGTGTGTACCACACCTGTGATAGGAGCTCAGGATTTGGACCCAAGGTTTGAAACTGGACCTCTACTTTCCCACTCGACATTACATGGTGATGAGCAGGGCTGATTGTATTGCATGAGACTGTTCCAGGTCACCTGGGGAACTGTACAGGAACTGCTGAAATAAAGCCCCTGGGTTGCACTACAATTGGGATCCCTGAAGCAAAATACACTTTTTTTTCCTTCTATTTATGTACTTGTCCCTGCTTGTCCCCATTTCTCTTCAATAAGCAGAGCACACAGTTCATCCTCTTTCCTCTAAGTCTTTTACTGCCTATGTTCACACCAGCAGCCCTCAGATCACAATAACCTTTTTGGTCTGTAGAAATGAATCATTCCTAGTGTGTGTGCACACATTCTGATGATGATGCATTATCAAAAGACCTTTGTGATCGTGTATTGCTCACACAGCAAAGCTGTCAGGGGCAAAGCTCTCACAGGCCTTCTCCTGAGCCCTCCAGTCCATTTTCAGCTCACACAAATTGCATCATAGGGGTGCCCCAGAGAGTGATGCACACAAAAGAAAACGAGAGAGTCTGAACAAGGACATGTATTAAACTCTACAGGAAACCATATTTTTGAAAACATACCATATATCATTAACATTATTAATAGCAATTTTGAAGTCTCCAGAATCTTACCAGAATCGTAATCAGACAAGATACTGAACATGACGTGGTGTATGTCAAAGGAGGAACCACAAATTAGGTAAATTTATCTCCACTGCTCATGAGGTGAGCTTTATCTGTGGGATTTGGCAGTACAGACATAATGACTAAAATCATATACCACTCAACTGCAGAAAGCTCCATCCTGTGTTGACATAAACGGATAAAGAAAATCCAATCAGCCTGTGCTTATGAAGCAGGTTGAGCACACTGGAGGGGCACATATTCACCGTTGTTCCATGAAGATGTTACATAACACTTAATTAATAAATGTTTTATGCGTGAGTTACAGGAGAGTCAGTGTTCATAGCAAGGGGTGTGTGGTTCAGGCAGCTTTTTCCTGTAGTGGTACTGCCAATCAAAAATCTGGTATCAAAGATCTATTTTCTATCTGTCATCTCAGGTGTCTTTGGAGTGTGGATTACCTGGAAGTGACTCACAAGTACAGCTGAATTTGATAGACTATGTTGTGTGACACTTAACCTCTGTTATTATTCTAACAAAGCAGTGGCTCAATAGGCAAGTCGCTGGCAGACTTCACCCTCTGGATATCCATATTCCAGATAAGTGGTTTGGAGTAGTTATCTTGGTTTAGCCCAGATGGTCTTGCAGACACTGTTAAAGTATATTTTGCCCTGAAAGTAAAATGTCCTACGTTGAAATAGGGGGCAAAGCATAAAAAAGGGAGAAGTGGGTTTGATGTGATTGTTTTTCATTAATTAATCACACCAGGAAACTCAAAACAAGAAAGAAGTTATTGGTGGTTAGGTCCACACAGTCTGTTGAGGTCTGCGCCAAGTACTAACTCACCAGCCTATACCGTGAGTTTCCAAGTGTGGCTATCAGGGCAGGCAGAGCCATTTGCCCAGGGGGCTTTGCGTGTACAAGTGCAGTTGATGGTGGTATGTCAAGAATTGTGTTTGCAGAAGCTGTCCCAGAACACATCATAGCTTACAGGCAGAAGAAAGTACACTTGGTTTGTAGCTACTTCGGAAGTGCTTTTTCATGACCATGTAGAAAGATTTCCCTTTGTAAAGTCAAATCTTCCTGGTCTTAGCCTACAGTATCACCACAATAGAACTGTATCATGCAACACCAATCAGAATAATCTCTTATTCTTTAAAACCACCCTTGCTACTTAGAGCTTGAGACAGCACAGTTAATCTGAATTCACAGCAGTCACTTCCAGTGTGATTTGGCTGACCTTGACCATGTTGGTCATTCTGGCACCTTTGGCTGCAGATCTCCAAAAGGACATCCCTGTCCCTGCTCCATCCCACTGTGTTGAGGACCCGGTCATGGAAGGGCCATTGGGAGATGGGACTGGAGAGCATGAACTCAGGCAGCAGCAGGACAGCTCCAAGAAATAGGTGCTGGACTGGAGATAAGGGTGCGATTGCTGGGGAAGATAATACAAATGGAAATGCTGGAGGCTACTTCTGAGGCTTTTCATCTGCATTGTGGGCTTACCCTGGACTTTCCCCCTCCTTGCATGGGGACAGTTTTCAAACCCCAGCTTAAGAATGCTGGAGCTGGCGAGGGTCTGAGGCATGCCTGGGGATGTTGTGACATAATGATCTCAGAGGCAGGCTGGGGTGAAGTCTTCTGGCTGGGGCAACTAGTCTCCACTTTGTAGTCTGACGTCATATCACAAGAGAAAGGTTCTTCTGCAGGACTGTAATATCCTTACTTTGTCCTGTCAGCATCAGAGCTCTTTGCAACACAGAAATGGTCCCATAGCGTTTACCTGACTCTGTTTCCTCATCTGGGAAAGGATAGCAAGGATACTGGCTCCCAGTGCAGCTGGGAAGCATTGCTGATCCTGCCCTGTACTTCCACCTTCTCTATATTCCATGACACCGCTGCTCCTGCTAACAAGGATTTACAGGCATTACTTTCCTGAGACAGTAAGCAAGCAAATACAATGGCAGACCAAAAATGCAGGCAGACAGACACCTGCTGTGAGTTTATTTTGACAAGTGTCATTTAGATGCAATAAAGCTGTGATCATCATCATCAATGGAGCCAAATGGGAAAGCAAACACAGGTGCTCAGGAGCAGAGTGCAGCTTTTTCAGCTGGGCTGGGGGGCTGGCAGAGAGAGGAGGCGAATGCGGAGCTGTTAAGATGTGCTTCACTGTGGGCTATTGTAGAGGCTGACTTTACTTGTATTGTCATCTTAAGTATCGACTGCTTCTACTTGTATTATCTTTAACATCTTCTTGACTGCTGCGGCCCCTGATGGGTGGACTGAGCCCCCGCAGAGGAGGGAGAGGAGGTGCTGCTCCCCAACCCCCCCTCACCCCGACTGCTCACGGGGACCCAAAGGGTTCAGGCAGAGGTTGTTCTGTCAGGGTCTGTTGAACTGCCAGTGACCCTGGAGCCCCCAGCCCCAATTCCAGGACCTTCCCCAAGGAGTCTGCACATGCCCCAATTCGAGGACATTCGCAGCAAGACCTCCCATCCTGCTAACAGAGGGGCATGGACTTGTTCTATAAATAAAAGCCCACCAAGAAGACAGGGGTGTGTTTACCGCTCTACGGAATCGCCTTGGAGAGCTGCAGAAGAACTGCAGGCCCACGTGCTCCTGAAGACCACGTTTTCCAGAGGTCTATGGAGTGGTGACTATTTTTCTCTTCCTCCGCTATTCTTATTCCTCTCTCTCTCCTTTCCTTTCTTGTTTTTTTCGTTAGCACTACTATGCATTGCATCAGTTCCGAGCTGTGTTGTTTTGTCCAGCTGCCTCGAGGGTAATCAGATGGGGATCTAAACAGATTGGGATCTGTTTTTGCAACTTTCTGGAAGCTGCAACTCAGAGCACCAGAGTATTTAATTTGATGTTTTGGCCATGCCCAAAATATTGATTTGATGTTTTGGCTGTGCCCAAACCAAATATTGATTTGAACATAGACTCACAGGATCATAGAATCATCTGTTTGGAAAAGAGCTCTGAGATCATTGAGACCAGCCGTACCTGTCCACTTACTAAACCATGTCCCAGGGAAACTCATCTACCTGTCTTTTAAACACCGCCAGGGATGGCGACTCAGCCACCTCCCTGGGCAGCCCATTCCAATGCCCGACCACCCTCTCAGTGAAGAAATTTTTACTAATGTCCAGTCTGAACCTCCCCTTGTGCAACTTGCAGACATTTCCTTTTGGCCTATCGCTGTCACTTGTGAGAAGAGACCAGAACCCACCTTGCCACAACCTCCTTTCAGGCAGTTGTAGACAGTGATGAGGTCTCCCCTGAGCTTCCTTCTCTCTCCAGGCTAAACAACTCCAGTTCCCTCGGTCGCTCCTTGTAGGGCTTGTTCTCCAGCCTCCTCACCAGCCTCGCTGCCCTTCTCTGGACACGCCCCAGGGATGTTTTGGCCGTGCCCAAAACAAATACTGATTTGTTGGTTTGGTTGTACCCCAAACAAACACTGTTTGAATTTACTCTGGGAGATTTGTCGCCGCGCAGACATCAAACCTCTCTAGCTGGGCAGGTCTGGGGAAACACCCGGAGGTGGGAGTGGGCCCTCACACCTGTCTTTCCCCCTGCACCGAGCCCGGAGGGGCAGGAGGAACCGGTGTCTCTCCAGCGGTGGGCGCGGTGCTGCGATGCATCGCTCCCTGGGATGCTCTTAGCGAGGAGAGGATGCAGAGGAGGGGGGTGCGCGCTGTGCGTGGGACCACGGCAGTGGAGAGGGAGGCGTGTGCCTGCCTGGAAGGGGGCATTTCTTCCCCTGCAAGCACAAGCCGATGCCTACCCTGCTGAAGCAGTTAAACAGGGGAGAGCAGCAGCCAGGCTGGCAGATTCCTGCCCTGTGATATGCCAGCCACAGGGTGACGCAAGGGCTGGAAAGCTCCAACTAAACAAGCCATTTTCACCTGCGTAACAAGCGCTAGTGGAGATACAGCAGCAGCGGCTCCGAGCCCCCGCAGCCGGCCAGACTCCAGCATCATCCAGCCCCCGGTGGCCACCGCAGCTTTTTCGGTGGCTCCTGCTGCAGCCTGAGAGCCGGAGACCAGCAGGCAGCATGTCAGCCCCGCCAGACCCCCAGGACCTGCTGCTGGCGGGCACTGGCATGCACTGGGCTGCGGACGGGGCGGACCAGTACGCAGCTGGGGCTTCTCACCGGGATGGAGATGGGGCTCAGCAGCGGGAGCAGCTGGTTTTCGGCTCCGCCAGGGAACACTCGCCAGTTGCCATGGCGACTGCATCCCCAGGTAAAAGGCGAGGGGTACCCAGGGATGCTCAACAAAGGGGCCCTGGCAGCAGCATCTCCGGGTTATCTCGTCCCCGCCCCTTCCCCAGTTCTTCTCCCAGCCAGGCTGCTTGGAAACATTCTTAACGAGTTAGTGTGTGCATGTGGGAAAACAGAAAATAAGGAGCAATTGCGGCCTTTGCAAACAATCATTTTTGCTAACGTGGGGGAGGGGGGCGGGATGCAGGACCCAGCTAAGTTCACTAAAGCTCTTTGCCGTTTGCTAGACCCAGGACATCCAGGTTTTGGTCAAATGTTGGAAGGAATTTGATTTCACCTTACTTGCTGGGGCTCTGTCTTCATTTGTCATGCACCTGTACACATCCGGAGTGATAGATCTCAGAGGAGTTGCTTCAGATAATCCTTGTCTACCTGGAATTCCTCCATGGCCTCTTATGTTATTTCAACATGTAGCTTTTTTTTGCCTGTTCTGAAGTGTTTGTATATTTTCTGCATGCTTTTGAAACACATCCATTTAATCATGGACTTTTTGGTGGTTGTTTTTTCTTTTGCTTTTTTAGATGTATTTGTCTGAAGGTGCATTTGGGCTAGCTAAGATCTACAGGTTCATTGATTTTCAGTTTACTTTTGGGATGTATTTGTTTTCCCTTGGATTAGGGTTCCTTTCTTTAGTGGCTTAATGGCAGGTTTATATCCATTAATGAACCACAGTAGCCTTCTGCTTCCAGTAGCTCCTGGTAGAAATGTTTGGGGAAAAGTGACTCTGTTTCCTTCTTGGTGACTCTTCCCCACTTTCTCTCCCATTGCTACTCATCAGAGAACCCAGATAACCCAGCCCTGGGGAGGCTGGTGTATCCCATCTAGATTCCTTTTCACTGGGAGCTAGATGTTGCCGTTATGCAGCCTGAGAGCACTAAACTTGTCTTGAGTAACTTGAGGGTCAGGGCTTGGGATGGGAATCGGTCTCTGTTATGCAATTGCTGCAGAAGCATTAGGAACTGCGTTTTTGGGCTGAATCCTTTCTAATCCCCTCCAGTTAATCAGCATAAAGAGTAGCTGGCCAGAAACAACCCAGGCTGCGTGACTACATGTATTATTCCACTGATACCCATCTGCATGTTTTTCTCAAGGTCTGAGTCTGCATCCATGCATGTGTGTGTTCTTAACATGGATGTGTCCCTGGTTCTTTTCAGTCTGCTTGATACTATTAGTAGTAAAATGGGATCTAATGCCCGTTGGCTGATGTGGGGAATGTTTTGCTGTTTCGTAGCTTTGGGCAGGCAGCAAATCTGCTGATGTGCTGCTTATTCGCTGATCTGAGTGGTAGGCTGTGAAACGTGACTTTGTACTGGAGAGAGAGGCAGATGGCGTGTAATGTAACGCTGTTCTAGGTGCAAGGGCAGTGTGTGGGAAGAGGGGCAAGACTGGGGTCTCCAGGTAGGGTTGCCTCAATGGCATGGCGACATGAAGAAGGAGGAAAGGATCTTGTGAGCTTTTGTTGTTCACTGATGGATAAAAACATGGCCATGCTGAATTGTAGCATACAGAACAAAGAGGGGTGGTCTCTTAAATAGTGTAAGTCCTCATTAAGTTGAATGGCTGTGATATTGCTTACATTTGATGAAGTTGTCTTCAGGCTGAATGTGATTTGTAGATTCAGGCTTATAGAATGCAGAATTGACAGAATGAAAGAAAAGAACAAAGAAAAAAAGAAAAAATAAGAAAGAAAAGAAAAGGGGAAGGCTTTGGAATCCTCTGTGAATGGGGCTTTAGACATGTGTGCAGACTGTGGCAAGGTGGAGATAAAGTGAGCAATACAGACCTTTTGGTGTTTGCTAGCTGAGGATTGACAGATTGTCAAATTAGAAATATCATAAGGGTAGCAATATGTTTTTAAAACATTTCCCATTTTCTTCTCCCTGTTTAATAAAGTAACTGTTGTGTGTTTGTGCATGTCTAGCTGACTGTGGCAGACAGAGCAGCATCCCAAACAGTGCAGTCCAGCGCATGCAGTCTCCTTTTCTGTTTGTGGCTACAGCACCTGTATTTCTGTTCCACAGCACCTGGACAGCTACAGCTCCCACTCCCTTTACCAGGGAAAGAAAAGCATTTCCATGTTCTCTCTATGTGACTTAAGTATTCTTAAGGTATTGAATAAGAGGTCTGTCATATTGCTGAATATCTAAAACTGTCAAGTATTTCAGAAAACCCTTTAATTCTCCAGCTCAGAGGAGGATTTCTGCATGTTCCTAAGTTAGGAATGAGCCCAGCAGGACATACCTAGCTCCAGCAATTTACAACACTGCCATAAACTTGCACCACTCCCTATGCGATGGGGCACTTGGGGACACTTTAGACAAGGAACCGTGAATCCAAACAAGAGTGACCTGGATGCTGTGTTTTCCAGGTAGATTCCTGATGCACCCCATGTCTTCCTCCAGACCTCTCAGACCAGTCAGTTTTGTGAAAAACATGGTTATGGTCTTTGAGGCAAGAACAGGGTTTGGAGACTGAAGGATTCTCCCAGCATGAGAATAAGTGAAATAAATGGTGGGAATTCATCACAAGTTGTACAGAAGTTGTTTTATACAACCTAAAAATTTGCAAAATTTCCCTGATCTTTTGTTTTAAGTTTGAAAGCCAGCCAGGGATTGTTGAAAGGTTCAGGAATATTTTCAAGTTGGCTATAGGCCAGGCTTTGAGCCAGACTGGCTTTGTGTCAGAGCCTTGTGAGTGGTTTCCGAATGATGAAAAGCAATGAATTTCACTCCCTGTTCTTGAGATCAACCAAAACTGGCGATGATGGGGACTGCAGAAAAAAAAAATCCCACAAGGAGTGGAAAGCTCAGAGATTTCCTAAGCAAAGCCAGTGCAATAAGGAGCTGCAGATCCCACGTCTGCTTCTCCTGCAGAGCTATAATGAAGATCAACTCCAGTAGCTTCTGGGCAGGGATAAAGCAGTTTCTCTTGCTTTCATACTTGGCCCCTGGGCTTTGCGGAAAATGTTTCTCTCCCTCAAATGGAGAGTTTCCCTTCTTCCCAAAGGTGAATTTGGTTCAGGTTGAGTGTAGCTTGCAGGCAGCTCTTGTAAGGGCTGGAGACTGAAGCAGTCCTGAAAGGCTGATGAACAGTTGCATGTTGGTGAGGAGAGCCCTATGTCACCCAACACACCATCTGGTCACAGATTCTGTTATTTATTTTTATACATCAACAGTGATTAAAATTCCCTGAAAAGAATTATTTCCAAAAATATTACACAGGCTACCAAGCATTCCCCACGATAAATACGTATGGTTTCTTTTAGAAAAATAACAAAGTGTAAGAACGGACTGTACCTCCACGGTGCAGGGGTGTTTAGGAGGAAAAAGAGGGGGAAAAGAGCAGGAGCTCATTCAAATGGTGATTTCTGTGTCAAGATCTGGGAAGCTATGTGCAGCCTTGTGTACTGCTGGGTATCTGCAGGGTGATTTCTAGACAGCAGTGATACGTCCCTACATCCAGGTAGCTGAGGTTGAGAGAGCTGTCAGTTGTTCATGTCAGGATGGTTTTTGCCTTCAGATTGGCCACAGCAGTCAGGACATCCCTGGCAATCCCACCCCATTTCCAACTGCCTCCAAAGACAGGTCACAGGGTCCAGCTGCCCAGAGGAGAGGTGGCCAGTTCCATGGTTGATGGCATTAACAACTGGAATGTGTCTATGGGGGCACCATGGGATGGCAAATATGTCCTATGGAACCCTTCTGGAACAGCAGCCAGGGGCTGCTTGGGATTGCTTGTAGTGCCTCAGTGACATGGAAGTCCTATGATTATGGGACTGAATGGCACCCGTGTGGTAAGTGCCAGCAAGACAAGGTGGGAAGGAGGGGCAGATGCTTGGATGAGGCAGACATGTTGAGGACCATCCTCTGCCTTCCAGGGAGCAGTGAGATACCGAACCCTGGGAGAACTTCATGCTCTGATGGAGGTAGATGTAGTGCACAAGACCGTGAGTAGTCCTGGCTTCTGCTGCTCCAGGATGAGGACAGACTGTCTAGGCTCTGCGCTTTTACTAAAGACATTTATTCAGAACCTTTCTAATTCATGCAATTTGTAGAGGTTAAATTCGAAAATGCGTGCATGTACCAACATGATCTCACCTCAGACTGAAGCACCAAATCCCCTGCCAGAAAGGGACTGCAGTGAAATGCGTCTAGCATCAGTCTGTGTTTATACTGGTAACACTTCACCTGTAAATCTCAATTCGTTTCTCTCCAGTTACCAAAGAGGTTGAGTTACTGGTGGCTTTACACCTCAACATGAAACAGGCTTGTGGTAGTTTTCAGGCAGCTTGAGAGCCCTGTGGTTCACTTGTGTGGAGAGAAGTGGGTATGAATGTGAGTGTCTGCACTGCTTGGGTTTGGTGCAGGCACTTTTTGTAGGTGTCAGAGCACAGTCAAATGCAGCAGGTTCCCCGAGGCAACTGGATCAAGAGCTCCTCCTCCCTAAGCATCCGTGGCAATGTGCTTCTCAAGACTGTGTGCACTGTAAAGGCCAAGATCCAAACCCTGATTTTTCAAGTGACTGTAGGAGGAGTCTTGATAGGATGTGTTCACTGACCTAAGCATATGCCACGGGGGAGCCCAAGCAGCTATTTGGAAAAATGTCCTCAACTGCCAGGCAATCTTGCTTAGATTTAGCCAACTGAGGCCAGATTGCATCTCACTTTGGAAGAATAAATATTCGTGCCAATTCTATTATTGACTTTTTAGTCCTTCCCAATTTAGAGAATTGAATTTATTTTTTTCTCTGCTCCCTGGATTAGTCCCTCAAAACCTCTGACATACTGATGGGAGTGAGGGTGATGGAGATTGTTTGGTGGAGGCTTTCCCCATCCCCTGGGCCTTTGTGAGTTCTAGCAGAATTTGCAGAGAGTACAGAAGCAGTGGATTTTATCTTGGATCCTTCTGTTCCTGTAACTCTTACGCAGCTTGACAAAGTGGCCATTTTGTCACAGCCCACAATCAGTAACCTGAAAAAAAAATCCTGTTGAAATACCGTCCTTCATTCCCACTTGGATAAAGTAGGAACAGTGGCTCCTGTTGGACTCCTCCAGCCAGTGCTCTGCATCTGGGATGACAAGTGTGGTTGGAAAAGCATAAAATCTCCTGGTTTAAAATCTGTACAGCAATGTAATTCTCAACTCCATACAGATCCAAATGCAGCTGTCTTTGCCCTCTTCCCCACAGGGATTTGAGTAGCTCCGTCCGGCTTTCACTTCTGTGCTAATGGATTTTCTTCAGCCTTCAGGGCTGCAAATGAGTTGAAGAAGAGGTGAGGCAGATGAAAGAGCGAAGTAGTGCTAGGGAGGCTGACTCACCTGCCTTATTTTAATCTTCATCACTCAGTAATGAAATGTTTTATTTACAGGCAAGGAGCTGAGGAGGTGAGGTTGGGAAGGAGGAGAACAGCTTGGTGGGGAGAGACTTCGGATGTCCCAGTTGCGGCAACCATTGGGTTTTGTGTGGGCTGTGAGTGTCCCCTGGGCTGGGTAGTTCACTGTGCCTCACTGGTGTAAGGACCCTGGGAGGCACATCTGCCTCCTTCTCTCTGCAACTCTGGAAATACCATCTGGAAATGCCATCCAATGGCATGTCGTACAACTTATTTCCCCCCTCAAACCACAGTGTGCAGTACATGCATACTCGGTGTATGCTCTTAGCTGCCTGGGGACAGTGACCCCAGCAAACGCCTAAGTGCTGCCTCTTGCTCTGTTCTCCTGGAAAAGTTTGGGCGGATCCCAGAGGTCTGTTTTTCATGTGTTCACAGACTGTCATGAAAAAATGCTGGCCCAAGTGTGGGACCTGGATTGCCCCATAATGCTGAGGACTTGCATTTGGCTCCACTTTAAACCCTGAGACCTGATTTGGCCCCAAGACGTAATTATTTTGTGCACGTGCGTTTTAGCTCAAAGCTCCTGAAATAACCAAAAGAGTTGTGCTGCAGGTCCACATCATCAACAGGAAATGCAGGTTTTTAATGGATGATTTCTTAGGAATGTGCCTCGCTTTCCCTCCTGAGTAGTTGGTACCTCTAAAATGGGCCAAGTATGCACTAAGCCTTTTTTCATTTTTAATGTAGCATCTATGTCCTTATGTCTGTTTTTCATGTTGTATTATCTTACTGCCAAATCAGAGCTGCTTACAGAATTCTGGGGGTTCTTATTTTTCTTTGGTTGTTTGTTGTTTTTTAAAAAAGAAAAGAAGGCAAACCACGTTTCAAGTAATGAAGCATTATTTGTAATTAGTTTTCTAATTTAAGGGAAATAAATACATGTGCTGTTGTAGGCTTGCCATGATTGAGTACTCAGGAACACACCCCACAAGTAGTATTCGTATTTTTTAAGGCACTTTAGATTTATGGTCAGCCTAATCCTTTAAGAAACCCCATGCCTTCAACAGTGAGGATAAATTCTTGGTACTCGCCTGCAAGACAAGACTTGAAATAGAGGGGACCTTAATCTTCTGTTTCACTTCTCATTATTTCAGTATTTATGATCCCAATTATACAGAACATAAGCACATTCTTAACTGCTTTAAAACATTAGGATGGTCTTAAGCATATGCTTAAAGGTGAACATGAGTTTTGCTGAATTTAGGGACAAATGAAGTAGGAGATATATCATGGATAAATTGGTTTTATTACCCATTAGACCAGACTGCTTCAGGTCACTTGTGTGTAAAATGAAGGCACCAGCACTTACCCATCTCATTACAGCACTGTGAAAACTAACATTTAAAGACATTGAAAACTTGGAATGAAAGTCATTATAATGTTGTTGTTGTTTAATTTGATCTATTGTGTGTGTCCAGGTGAGAAATGGCTACAGCCTTCATAAGCCTGCCTCTTTTAAATATTAAGGTGTTCATAAGCATTTGCTTTATACTTTAAAAAAGTGGCCTTTTCCATCTTTATTTACATAACAGCTGCTAAAAGAGTTCTTTGAATAGTTCTTTCACTGCTGTGATGAGATGCCTGCCCTTGATACCACCTCCAATTATCATGAGGTTTTGTATCAGAAAAAGAAGAGTTTCTTCTGAGGTTATTTTAACACAGTTGCTGTTAACAGCTGCAGCATTCCTAGCATCTCCTGCACATAGCAATGACTCCCATCCCAACAGCAGTGCTGCAGCAGGGGTGGTTGCTTGGGTACAGGTGAAAGAGAGCGGGAGGACGCTCGCTGAAGGATGGTTTCTTTGCCAAGGTGGCTCTGCAGACTCATGGAGTTATGTCAGCTGAGGCTTCACTGTGCCATTCAGGCATGAATTATGTCTTATTTTTTCAGCAGTGCTGAATTTATTAACTGCAACTAATTTATTGTTGGTAGCTTTAAAGACACGGAAGGGCTTGTTAGCTGCAGCCAGTAAAAACAAATATATGGGGCAGTGTCGTCAGACCTGGAAACCTTCCTGCTCCCAGCACCTGGGTTTCTTGTGCTTCTCTTGCCTCGGGGTTTCTTTTCCTGTGCAAATAACTAGTCTGTGTCTCAGCTGCACGTGAGGACAGCCTTTCGTGAGCCCCATGGCCAAGGAGAAGGAACCACAGCAGAGCTTCTGGCCACAAGGTCCAGACGAGAGCCTGTGTCTCCCAGACACAGCCCAGGGAGGCTGTCCCTCACCCCATCGAAGCACCATTCACGTATACATTGCACATCTGCAAATGCAGAAGCTACAGATCCAAATGACATCCCCAGCCTTTCCGTGCCTGTGCTGTGTTTGTCACTGGCTGTAGAACCAGACAGCCTAAAAATCCTGATGCTGGGCAGCCTCTGCAGCACAGCTGTGCAGAGCGGGGCTGCAGACAGCCTGAGACGCTGGAGTCTGTACTGATTTTCTTTTGCTGAGTCTGGCTCCCTACACACTGCTCCCAAAAGCACTTGCGGGTAACGGTAAAGAATTGGTGCAGATACAGACTGCATTTATGGCTTGTAATCAGCAAGAGGGTTTTGCCATTTACAGGCCTTATCCTGCCTCCTAGCTTGGAGGGAGGATGTAGGGAGGAGGCCGACACCCACCAAAGACAGAATTTTGCATTCCAAGGAGGTGGGGAGCCCCTCACCCCATATAGGTCCTGACATGCACGTAGCTAGCAGAGCAGCCCTACTTGGAAATTCATTTAATCCAAGCTCAGTGACAGGCCAAAAGGCTGAGTCCCGAGCAGAGCCTGAAAGTTACAACCTCTGTGCAGGTGTTCATCTGTGTCTGCGTCAGCCTCATCCCCCTTCTTGCACCAGGAACAGCAGCTACCATGGGCGCAGGTGGGGCAGGAGGTGAAAACCTACAGCAGGGAGAGCCAGGGAGCACAGCATCTCATCTCCACTCTGATCTACTGAGCAGCATCCCATGTGCTCTGTGGGAGGTTGTGATGAAGTTTCACGGGTACCATCTCTCCACTGACTACTGGTGTATGGGGAGGGCCTGAATTCCAATAATTCTTAATTAGGTCTTTCCTTTGGTGTCCTTAATTTAGAGGCAAAAGAGATACACTTGCTGCTCATGTGCGTAGGAAATGTTTTGCATTTCATGATTTATTTTCATTCCAGCAGTGAAATGCAGTGCAACATGCTGGAAATTAAACCTGCACTTCAGCTAAACTGGCAGCTTAACTGCTGTGTGTACAGGTGTAGATGTATGATTTGCACAGTAATTGTACGTTATTTGCAGACTGATTGTAGTGAAACGGGAAGTGCCTTTCCCTACCCCTGGTAAAAGTTATACAAATGAGAATCCCAGTTTTGCTCACCGTTTGTTCATCTCTGTTAGCACTCATCTCTATCTTAGGATGCACCACGTTTGCCAGTTTGTTGTGGTTTTTCCAGTGACCAAATGGATGCTTTAAACTGCAGCATTGCCGTGCACTAAGCTTTCATTGAGACTGTCACCTCTGGTGTGGGGCTGACATAAAGCTGGGGCTGATTCCTCTCTTTTGCAGCTTCTGCAGTTCTTTAAAAAAGCCATAATGCAGCATTCATGTTGTTGCTGATTTCTCTTCTGCTCTAGCAAAAGTATCGCTGTGGCTGAATGTGGAATTAGTTTCTCAGGACCTCCTGGTTATCCTGAAAGTCTGTGTGTATAATCTGTGATTCTCAGGCTGTAATTAATTGGTAGGAAAGGTACTGGGCACAAAGGCAAAGCTCCACGGTGATGTATGAGAGTCAGAAGAAGTCCCAGAGGAGTCAACCTCCTCTCCACATGTAGTTTATGAAAGAAAACAGGATTTTGGATCCTCAATGCGGTTTCTCTGTTTATCACTTTCAGTCATCAGAGATCCTTATATCAAAGTGGCTGTTAAGCAGGTTCTTGGTTACAGGTAAGACAGGATTTTTACATCGCTGAACAATTTGGAGTAAATGTTTAGGAGGTGGTATCTAATTCTCTGCAATACCGAATTTCCTGAAATTGAATTTCTTTTGAGAAACTTGCCCATCAGACAAAAAAAAAATCTTTCCACAAGAGGTACTTGGATTAAATTAATATTTTAAAAAATAGTGAAATCTGAGTAAGCAGTGTGTATATTTTCAAATTATTCCCAAATCAATTCCTATGTTTTACCTAATTTGGCTGGCAGCAGTGTTTAGAAATCTACATTGTCTACATTTGAGCTTATAGTAGGACATTTATTCCAAATACACATAAATTCCATTTTAAACACAAACTCTAACATCTATTGTATTTTGGAATTGCTGTCTCGTGCACATTGTTTCTATTTTATTTTTTTTTTCCTACCCTGAAAAACACTACTGGATATCCTGGTGGATCTGAGCAGCTCTCACAGTAAAAGCCAGTTGCCAATTTGGGAGTTTTTTTTTCTTCAGAGTCTTTCTGCCATTAGCCTTTATGATTCAGTTGCTGTGTAGTGGAAGTTCAGGTCTGAGCTAAAGAGACAGGCTTGGGGATTTATGCTGTATAAAATATATGCAATCAGCTCTCCCTTTGAACGTGGTAAGCAGACCATGTATAATCCCTGGAATATTTAGTAGATCTGCTAGGCTATGAAGATGGCATTTGTAATATTTGTCTACCTACATGTCTTTTTATGTGGTTGTCCATCTCTAATGCTATCCAAACTCTGTTCAAAAGCAACCTGAGGAGAGAGGACTGGACAAAGAGTCAGAAGAAAATATATCATTCCCAGTAGGAGATTTCAGAGTTTGGGCTTTTTTTTTCCCCTGCCTCTTTCTCTGCTGTTGCTTTTTAATGAATCGTTCTTCTAACCTACTTTAAATCGAGCATCTAGCATGTTAGATGTTTTGCAGATGAATCATACTGTGCAATGCACTTAGGCATATCTGCTGTGCAAGTACATTGTCAGCTTGTGTTTGATAACCTACCAGCAAACAGGGTTGAGTTTTCTTCCGGAAGCTTGGGATACTGGCATCATCCTCCAAGTGAGAATAATGCAACCACTGTTAATAAATCAAGCAGAGTTCGAGGATGTTTCACCACTTTTGCTGCCTCCTTCGTTAGCTTTATCCTCAGAGGTATAAATTAAAGAGGAAAATATATAATCTGGGAAGCTTTCCAGCATCATCTTTGAAAATGTGAGCCCAGTGCTTTGCTGAGGCTTCTTTGGTGGAAGGATGCTAATGGCATTGCTGAAGATGTGCTCTGATTGCACCCAAAAGAGGAGGAAGACGCACAGAACAGCTTCACTTCTTTTCCCTCTGTCATCAAGATAATTTATAATGCAATCTGCACAGGATGAATCTTGAACTGTTTCTACACAGCTCTGTGAACTGGTCCCAAAAGTGCAGCTTTGGTCCTTCCCTTTTTTCTCCTTATTCTCTCAGTCTGACATCTGCATAAAATATGTTACATGTTTTCCCATCTCAACCTGCAGTTAATTGCCAGCAGCTGTTAGCAGCAAGTGGACACGATCCCTCTACCACTTCAGCCAAAGCCTGAGCTTCTGCAATAAGGATTTCAGGAATTTCTTCTGACTGTTCCTACAAGGTGTCATCACAGCCGGGTGGTAACTCCCAGCGCCTCCCTCCCCTCCAAGGGAAGAAAAATGTGCTGTGGAATGTGCTGATTTGTGAAAACATATTTCACAGGGAGGGTTTGATTTTAGCAAAGTTCCAGCTGTTCTAAATGAGCAGAAAAGGGATTTTTCAGTGTATCAGCAACATCTTGGAAATGGAAATGTCACATCCTCCAGCACTTTCTTAGGAGTCAGGTTTTTTCCTCTTCCCCTGACCAGAACTGACTTGGGTCTTTGGTATTTACTGGAACCAGGAGTTTAGCACGGCTGTAGAACTTGGAGCCTTGCTTTATAATGTCTGTGTGTTTCTGTTTGCTTTCTTTTGCCCAGCTCTCTGCCAACATCATCCCTTGCTTTCCAGGGGATGGTGAAAAGTATAGAATGCAAGATTAGCTGATGTTCCTCAGGTTGTATTTTGGGGAAGTGTAAAGAAGTAGATACCTTTATTACTGTTTTCTGATGGGACAACTGGTGCACAGTGAAATGAAAGATCTTACAGATAGTCCCCAGCAACTGCATTTCAACAAAGTCTGGGACTGCTGAGGACCAGGCGGTGCCAGGCTGCTCCAAAAGGGTCTTAGCTTCATCATTGGTAACTCAGTTTATGGGGCCTCTCAGGCTGAGTCTCCAAGAAGTAATTCTCCCCTGAAAAATGTAGGGCAGCTATTTTTACTTAGGTGCATGAAGAGGGTTTTTTTTTCCCACCTGTATTCACTGCTAAATTCATATTAAGAATCCTTAGTTATATTTTGCAAAAGCATTCACCCTTCCAACTGAACAGCACAGAGAATACCACGTGTTATTTGCTGTCTCTACTGGCATTACTGAATTTGCTGAAGCAATGTGTTTAAATATTTCCTAACATTTTTCCTGTGGAGCTCTCTCTTCCATAGAAAGGTTTTCTCTTTCCCCTTGGTTTGAGGTGAAAAGAAATTTGAAAATAACATGAAATTTTCCCACAGGACAGAATTTCTTTTGCAAAAGCTCGACTTCCAGATAGCATCAGGAAAAACACAAACAACTGCAGTCAATGTGCTTAATTTCAACCCTGCATTTATGACTTATTCTTTGCCACTGCTGTCTGAAGAGCAACAACATCAACACATTCCACTCTCAGCTTGAAAATACCCATTAAATCCGACAGCTAGTGCTCCAGCAAGTAGGATTTGTTGGCACCTATTTGATGCACTCAATAGGAGTGTGACCTTGGTTCTCTATCGCTGCTGAAAATGGAGTTGCCCATCAAATTGCTGCTGAACTATAATCATAGAGTGGTTTGGGTTGAAACGGACCTTAAAGCCCACTGATTTCCAGCCACTCTGCCATGGACAGGGACACCTCCCACTGGATCAGGTTGCTCAAAGCCTCATCCTACCTGGTCTTGAACACCTCCAGGAAGGGGCGACTTCTCTGGGAAAGCAGATTCTTCTCTCTGTATGGTGGATGACTTTTCTACCACCGTGGTGAAGAAGGTATGAAGTCACAGTGTTCCCTCCCTTACTTAAAAATGTGACTTGCCTATTGGTGCCAAGCAAGGGAAGGAAAGCCAGTCAGGACAGAAAATCTGACTCTTTTTTCTTAGGGGCTATACAAGACAACTGTTTTTTTAAAAGCCCTCAGCTTCTCACTTTGTGTGAGCAGGAAATGAAGTCTTTAAAGCCATCAGGTTCCCTTTGCTGACCCTGCACTTCGACCTGCAATGGCAATCGCTTCCTCAGCCTTGCTGTGCTGTGTGTTTTAATCAGCATTTTAGGAAAATAATAATAATAAAAAAATGCTGTTCCAGAAATTTTGAACCAATTTCAGTCCCGTTTAACTGGATGGCAGTAACTGCCAGAGCAGGTGAGATCAAAGCCTTCTCAAGAATCCTCTGCTCCTGCCTACACCCACCACCAGGTGTCCCAGGCTCTCGTGGCCTGTAGAAACGGAAAAGCTATATGTGAACGAAACAACATGTTGCCTGCAGTGTTGCTTGCTTAGTTTTCTGGTCACAACTGCTCTGCTGTGCCAGGTACAAACCAGTCTCTGAAAAGATGGCTTAGAGGTGCTGGTTTCTTACCTCATCTGAGAGAAAGTTGAGAGGGAAAGGGATATTTGCTCTTGGTGCTTGGGGCAAACAGCCAATAGAAATGAGTGGCACTAAAAGTCAGTGTAGGTGCAAGGACAAAATTGTATAAATTGGACAGGAGCTTTCAGGCTGGGGAGGAGAGGAAGTCAGGATGTAGAAAAATATGAATAGCAAGAAAAATTCAAACTACTTCTGAGAGGCGCCTGATCAGTTTGTGGAGGGAGTAAGGTAACGTGATGCTTGTAGTGGCAGGGGGTTAAGCTTAGAAACTCTGCAGGTGCCTTCCTCCTACGTTCACGAGCTCTAGAGACAGACTTTCCTAGCAAACCCATCTTCCTCTCCTTTGTTTAGTTGAGTCTATTAACATAATTTCCCTTAAAAAAGACTTTTGAATGCATTTTACTTTTTCAATTATTTCTTTTACTCAAATGTAAGGACATAAAATCCCAGTTCTTTAAGGCAGAGACCAATTTGTTCAAACTTTCACCACACAACTGCTACCTGGAGGAGTACTGTGCCATGGCAGGACCTGGTGTGCTGGCCTTACTCTCCCGACCCTTGGAAATAGTCTGACCTCTCCCAGCTCCTACCTCTTGCACTGGGAAGCTAAAAAGCAGCCATAAAAACTCAGAATGATTTTAGCTATCTCAATAAATATGAAGGGTTTCAGCAGGGAGAGGACATCTCAGCAGGAAGAGAGGTGGGAAACTTCAGACAAGTCCATCGGAGATGGATTGGGATGTCGAGGGTCACAAGCAAAATGCAAGACACCATAGGCTGCAAATCTTGCACTGTTTGCTGTTGTTAAACAGCAGAAGCCATGCTGAGATACGGTGATGTGAGGTTTGTGTACATGGTGGAGCACATAGAATCGTAGCATGGTTTGGTTGGAATGGACTTCATCCAGTTCCAACTCCCCTGCCATGGGCACAGACACCTCCCACTGGATCAGGGTGCTCAAAGCCTCATCCAGCCTGGCCTTGAACACGGGCATCCATGGCTTCTCTGGGCAACCTGTGCCAGTGCCTCACCACCCTCACCAGAAAAAAATTCTGCCTAATATCTAATATAGATCACCCCTCTTTTAGCTTAAAACCGTTGCCCCTCATCCTATCCGTCCACTAAAGAGCCCCTCCCCAGCTTTCCTGTAGCCCCCCTGTAAGCACTGGAAGGCTGACCTGGGAAGATGTAGTGTCAAGTCTGGGGCACAGTGCTTCAGTAGCAGTGCAGGAGATCTGGAGGAGAGCAACCAAGTTCATTAGATGTCTGGGAAATATGATCTAAGAAGGAAGACTGAAAGATCCAGGTTTGTTTAAGCTAAAGGAGAGAATTGCCAGATTTCACATGAAAGCGCAGGTAAAGAGCCTGATCTCCAGGCTCACGTTGGGCAGGAATGGATGTGTCTCCATTTACAACACAAGAGACTGAGGTTAGTCATTTGGAAAAAACTTGAGGATAATGTAGGCAGGTAGGATAGAGAAGCACAGGGTGGCTGCAGCTCTGTTGCTGGAGGGCTGTGTGGGCAGTGCAGAGGGACATCACGCAGATGACACAGGATGTGGTGGTGCTGCCTGGGAGCTGGGTGATGACTTTCAGGCCTTTCTGGTCCTGTTTTTGGAGAAGTCTAGAAGCTGGGGCAATCGATGGCAGCAGGAAATACAGTAATTTCTCATTTTCCTATTTTAGACTGATGTCTGTCCTGTTTAAAACAAGCAGCTTCTTCTGATATTTTTGTGTTTTGGTGGCTTTTGCTGGTAATTATTTATATTTTTTTAAAGAAAATAGGGGTTTGTTTGTTTCACAGGAAAAGCCTTGCTTTCCTTGGCGAGGAGCTGGACTCCTGCAGAGAAAGCTAAACCTAGCTTTCAATGCCTTACGTTGGACAAACAGAGCAATCCAGCACAAAATAGTAATAACAGAGTTTTTTAATAAAAGCAGACTTGGCAGGAAGAAATTATAGAAGATGAAGTGTGTAGTGATAGTTGGAGATTAACAGCATAGTGCCTGCATCCAAGGAAGCAGGAAAGGGAAGAAGATAAAGCAAGTACAGGCTTATTAATTAGTATTGGTGAGAACATTAAGGTAAATGGAAAATGGAAAAAATAAATGGAAAATGGGAAAAATGCGTCATTGATTTGTAGATGTGGAATGCGAAGACATTCAGTAAGATACTGATTGTTTTCTGACTGGGTTTCAGAAGTGTAAAACCCAGTACTAGATGGAAACTTGCTGGCTGGTCTGGGGGAGGTGGAGGGCAGTACAGGCATGGCATGCCACATGTTGCATAAAAAGCAGAGAGCCTATCCTGAAAGGAGGATGCTCAGGCAGGGCAGAAGCTGCTGGTGAGGCTCTGCAGTCAGTCTTGGTGCCCGTCTTATTAAATATCTCTATAAAGTGTTCGATACCAAAAGCCAGAGCAGACTATGGAAGTGTGCTTGGAGTTGGAGTGAGAGGTGGCTGGAGCATCTCACAGGGTAGATGGGCTGAGCTGGGCAGTCATGAGCTGTAGAAATACACCCTAACACCCTGCAAGAGTGCAAAGAGTGGTGTTTCTTGAAGTGTATCCTCTCTAGAGGGAGGCTGTAAAGCCTTTGTGCAAGGGCTGGTTCAGCCTCTGCTTTGACCTTGGGATTGCCCCATCATTCAGTGCGGGGGGTGACTGCAGTGGTTCTGTGCGGTCTCCATTGCCTTCTGACAAAACAATGAAAGCAGTAAGCTTTTGCTTGGAAACAGTTTTAATTCAACAACAACAAAAAAGACAAAAGTCCAGTTTTACTGAAATTACTTTTTTCCAGCCAATTTGTTTAAATAAAATTTTCTGCCCCCCTCAAAGGATGAGGAATTAATCAATGAAAGTAGTTTTGAGGAGCGTAGCACCTCTTCCCAGCTGTGTTAATGTCAATAAGCAAAGAGCGTTTCCTCAGTCTGACTCATGAACCAGATCTGGAAATTAATCTCTTTATATTTGGGCTGTATGGACTGATCATGAGTATTTGAAATGTGAGCTGTACTGCGTAATTGTAGCCTCTTATCTGAGTCACATGAGTAATTAACGAGGATCCTTGATTGGAGGAATGAGCAAACACATCTTTTATACATACTTGATTGTGCCAATTTCAGTGCTTGTTTTATTTTGATGCTCAGAGATACACATTTGTCACTGGCCTTGGCAAACATTTCTTTGCCAAAAATATCATTTCTCAAGCACTGATGGAAAATTATATATAGATTTAGCTAATATAAAATCATTCAACTATGTAATAGCCACTGACAAATCATTATATCATCCCTTCGGTATCAAAATTAGGTAAATAACACTGTGATTCATTTGTGAGATACATTTGGATGGCAGCATTGTATGTATCTGACTGTGGAAATACTATTAGGTGAAGTCAGAACCAGCTTCAGGAAAGGCCATACCTACTGCTTTCTTAGCTCTACTCTAAGCTGGAGGCTTGGGGTTATTTTGCCTTTCGTGCATTTTTATGTTGCTCCTGGGTGTTACGGTGCCTATAACTCTCACCTCAGAACAGGGTGGGTGTTGCAGCTTGAGTGTGGCTGCTCCAACCACACAGGTTCTGCTGGTCTCTGGGTCTCATTAATGGGGTATCACAAGGTCCGCAAAAGTTCATCAGTGTGAGGAGACTGGCGGTTTTACCATTTGTCGTATACTGCCTGTTGAAGCAATTTTTCATAAAAGTTTGTTTATTACATTTGGGGAAAAAAAAGACTCTTATCTTTCCTGAAGATCTCATTAGAGCATACAGCTACAACAGAGTTCACAAAAGCCTTCTCTGAAGTACCTTTTCATTGGATTTAAAGCTCTGTTTCATGAATATAAACCATGACATATGTGATCTTCCTTCTGCTCGGTAGGCTGCTGCTGATTTAAGACAGAGTCAGTGAGCTGCCTGAATTGAAAAATAATCTCAGTTTTTCACATTGTAAAGGTCAGTACAGCTGCAACAATCCAGGATACCTGACCTACTTCGTCCCTGAGGTTGCAGATTTTTTTTATAGGGTACAAAGGCAAGAGTTGATCTGTTTGCATAGTGACTGTACGGGTACAACACAATCATTTGCTGTCCCAGCAGAGATTCCATCAAACAATTGAATTTTGTAAACTCATCTCAGTGGTGTGGATATTTCCAGATTTCCTTGGTTTATGTATTGGTTTAAATTATTAACAAGCTGTCCTTTCAGATGCCACTGCCAAGCCAGCCAGAACCTCTTGAACCACAAACCTAATAGAAGGCAAGTTCTTTCCCAAAACACAATACTGTTTTTTAATGAATTCTACTCACTGACCAAAGGAATGACAGATTAAGTAAAGAAAAAGGGAAAGAAATTACAGGTTTGGAAAGCTGAAGCTAGACATGGATAAACAAGAGAGGATCGTGAGAGTCCTTTGAGGACACATACAACACATTTGGAAAGAAAAAAGGAGAATATTTAGGAAGACATCTGGAAGGAGCAGAGCCAGGTGGTTGTTTCCTTTTTGATCGGCCTAGTATTTTTCTCAAAAAATATGAAGACCCAATTTTTGTGTTTGTCAATATTTACAGATCTCAGTCTGGATGTAAGGAGGAAATAAGGTCTCAAGCAGAACTCTGTGCATGCTTAAAATAAACTTGATATTCTGTGCTTTGCTGACGCAGCCTAAATGGCCTGAGATTTTGAAGTGCTGGGAACGCTTAACTCCTTTTCCAGTTGCTGGCATCTAAGAATGCTACAATGCTGTTACAGAAAGGATTTTATTTAGAGGTGCAAACTCCAGGCAACCATGATCAGAAAATTTTAGCTTATATTCCCACTACAGCAAAATCTTGCTGAGCTGGTAGCAGAGTGTCATTGACTGGGATCAGCTTTCTTATTTTCTGCTTTTTGGTGTTGGTGCAGTGAAGAGTTCACTGCTTGGGAGATTTGGGATCCTTTCTGATATTGCTGAGTGGGGAGAAGCTCAAAGAAATAAAAGGGGGCAAAGAAGAGGAAGAGTTTATGAAAATTGGCCTGTGCTAAATATTTTGTTATTTAATGTTTTCAACTGCAAACATACACTTCAACCACTATGGTTAGTGGAGGACAAAATCCACTTTTTAAATATCTCCCTAGATTTTTGTGATATGACTTTGGGGTAGCACTGTTTTCCACAGTTATAAGGGAACAGATGCATTTTATATAACCTTGAATAGCTACAATTAGCAATGAATGTGTTTTCTACCAAATATTTGAGTATTCTTTCATGAAGTCTTAAACTTAGGTTTGTAAGATGTGCCATTGGATCAGTGGTGAACTGTGGGTATTTTTTCATTTCATTGTATGCAAGATTGAAAACTTCCATCCAGTTTGAAATTCAAATGCTGGGGGTTTGAGAGGGACCAATAGTTAATGTCATTATCCCATGGGGCAAACCCACAATTTCTGAGGAATTTGGAACAGTTCTGTCATTTTTCACCTGAGGACTTTCTCTGAGGATGCTTCAGTTGGGGATCACAAGGTGATGCTCCTGTACAGCTGGACATTACCTTTGCAATACAAGATGCTACCACATTTCAGAGACCTCTGGGTGCAACACCACCTGCTGAGAGCCTCATATTTTGGGGAGCTGGGGAGAGGATGTGGTGCAGTCGTGAGTCCATGACACCTGGGAAGTCTCTGCTGTCCTGTTCCAGCCCTGAGTCACCCTCCCCATCATACGCCTGATCCTGCCCTGTGGCACATCCATAGTGCCATGTAAGTCACTGAGAAAAGGCCAAAAATCTGTGTTACAGGGCACTGAAAGCAAATTGCTCCCTGTACAGGGACTGAATAGTATTAGAACTTTTAATGGTTGCTCTTGGGATATTATTTGACTTCATTAATTTAAAATTCATTAGAATTTTCATAGAATCATAGGATCACAGAATGGTTTGGGTTAGAAGGGACCTTGAAGATCACGTAGTTCCAACCCCCATGCCATGGGCAGGGACTCCTTGCACTGGATTTCTTCCTAATATCTAATGTAAATCTCCTGTTTTTCAGGGTAGTCTTTTTTTCTTAGCTAAAATTATTGGCTGAATTTTGCAGAAACTTTTAAACATCAAGTCGGAAGTCAATCAAGTTGGAGCTTTTCACCAAATGAGCTATTAAGCCCCCAAATCTCACCCATCTTCACTTCTAACAGTGCAGCAGGGAGATTCTGTATCCCTTATTTGTGCTGCAAACTCCATTTTCTAGCATGGTAAAGCATAGATTTGCATTGGTGCTGCTGATTTCATGGAGGAATAAGCAGGCATGGAGTATTTTTGCTTGTTTTATAGGAGTGGAAAGCTGGACTGAAGCTAAGGAGAAAGGTGAAGGTGCAGTGATGAGTTTTCTGTAAGGCAATTTGACCAGCAACTGGAGTGAGGACAGCCACCCACCGTCTCAAGCGCTAATGTGTTCAAGACCTGTGCACATTACTTTTTCCTGTCTTCCTCCCTCTTTTCCTCATCCTCAGAGATGGATAATGGTTGCCTGTCAGAGCTTGCGCTTTTTGCTGGCAGCATTTTGTGCAGATGGGTGGTGATAATAGAATAAGGGCAAGGTAGTGAAAACAGTGCTGTTTTTTGCTCATGTGCTGTGTTGTCAGCTCATGGGTGGAAAAACTCGATTAACACTTGAGAAGTCTTGATTTCTCCAGAGGAAAAGGTGTTTGGTTGTGAATCTACCCTCTCCAAGTGTTACTCCAGTTGCACAGTGGTGGGACCTAGCCCCCACCGGCTGGTTTGGACCAAGGTGAAGGGAAGGAGAGCAAGTCTTTGAGGCTGCCACATCTCTCCTGCTGTGGGCTCGCTTGTTTGTTTTCTGGTTTAATTTCCAAAAACAGTGTGCAGTTCTCCTGCTGTTCTGCTCACCAGGGGCTTGTTATAACATTTTAGCATGGCAGGAAAGAAAAAAGCAGCACCAATAACTATCTCAGCTAGTGGCTGCTTGCTTTAGGGGAGCTGAAGTGGTTATGCTGGACCCCGAAGGTGCTCTATGTGAGAGGGTGTGAGGCAAACTGTCTTTTCACCATCAAATACTGTCTTTGCCTTCATTGGGCCTTGACCAGCTCAGGAGAAACTCCCTCTGGCAAATGCCGTGCTGTGAGGACAAGATGCAGAGTATGATGTCGGATGGGTATTCGTAAGGAGCATCAGAAATGCTGCAGTGGGGATGCAAGTGCTGCAGATGATGTGGAGACACAGCCAGGATCTCCAGATAGAGAGAGAGAATAGGAAAGTGGTAAGAGAGATGTTACTGAGATGTAGGGGCAGTGGAGACCAGGCAGTAGGAAGCAGTGCCATCTGTACGTCCAGGGAGGTGGTGGAGTCACCATCTCTGGAGGTGTTTAAAAACAGGTGGACAAGTTCCTTAGGGACATGGTTTAGTAGGGAGACAGGCATGGTTGGACTCGGTGATCTCAGAGGTCTCTTCCAAGCTAGTGATTCTATGATTCTATGATCCGGGGCTGTGCCACGCTCTGTGGAAGAGCTGTCTAGGTCTTGAGAGCCGAGCTTCTGCAGTGCTCTACCTGTCTGGACAAAATGACCCTCTCGGGAGGACTGAGTAGCTGAGGCTTAGTGCTGTGCTGCTGTGGTGATGCAAAGGGTGGATGGGTTTGAGAAGACAGCCAGCCTCCAGCTTGTGATGGTAACCAGTCTGCAGGAGGTTTGGGAAATAAGAGGACATTAATCAGGAGGTCCTGGTATGGAGGATTGCATGGAGATTGTAGGTAAAGGGTAGGATGGGAATGGCACAGAAGGGTTTGTAGGACAGAGGATCAAGGAATGTGAGAAACCTCTGCTGTGCTTTCCTGTTGGTTTGTAGGAGCTATGAGGTGTGCAGGCCTACTGTAGAACATTGCGTTCTTGAGTGCAGTTTTCCAGGAGTCAAGCTGTGCTCCTGAGCCTTAATTTCCTAAGTAACCTAATACTGTCTGCCCTAACACAATCTGCTGTGCCATTTATCTGCACAAAATAGAGTATTTTCTAAGGACAGAAACTCCAGCAATCCTTACTTGGGTGGAGTGGAAAAAAACACGTATTTGAATCCTGAACAAAATATGAAGCCTATTGTTAAGCCCTAAATGTGTTTTCTAAAGAGGCTTAAATAAAGCAGAAATATTTACCACAGATATTTACTGCCACTTTTTGCACAAGACTGCATTTTTCTTGTTTCCTTTAAAAATCTCTGCTGGAGTTCTTCCAGTAAGACCAATGACATCCATCACGTCTCTGCAAGGCTGTGCCTTGCTGTAAGTATGAAAGGTGATGTGTTGGGTGGCAGACCCAGACCGTTATTCACTGTGAGCCATCAGGGCTCCACTGAGGTGTCTTTTCTGGTTCTTTGAGTTCAGACAGGCCTTGGATTTGCAAATGCCTGTTCAAAAGCCTTTTCTGCCCCCAGCCTGTCGTGGGGAAGGATAGATCTGTTTCCTCACAGTTTGCACGCTGTTAACTTTTCCCTACTATGTTCTCATCTCAGTTTTTCCAAGAAGATATTTAGCAATCGCTTGGAAGGCTTTTCACAGTATCACAGTATCATAAGGTTTGGAAAAGACCCTTGAGTTCTTTGAGTCCAACCTATGACCCAACACCTACACCTCCTCCTACTCATTGACTACACCATGTCACTAAGTGCCTCATCCAATCTCTCTTTAAACACCTTCAGGGACAGTGACTCCACCGCCTCCCCAGGCAGTGCATTCCAGTGACCAATCACACTTTCAGTGAAGAACTTCTTCCTAATGTAAGCCTAAACCTCCCCTGGCAAAGCTTGAGACCATGACCTCTTTTGGTTCCCCCTTTCTGCTTTTTTGGATTGCAGGCATGGAAAACTACATACACAATATGCTAAATAGTTCTATTAATTTCACACTGTTTATGAGCTGCTCTGTCTTCTGACCTGTCATGGCAGCAGATTTAGCTGGGGTTGACCTTTCTCTAATCTGCAAATTGAGAAATTTGTCACCTATATCCCTTAGTTATGAAACTGGGATTATTCTAGCTAAGGTAAAATCTCAAGACCATCAGCTGCTCTGGCTGAGCTCCTCACCAGACATGAGCAGGAATGCATTTCCCCCTACTGTAAAATTAGCTGGATGCGTTGTGGGAGAGTGTTCGCCATCTCTTTTGAATGCGATGCTTAAAGCCAGGATGTTCTTTGTTTATGTTCTGAGTAGGCAAATAAAGCCCCTGGCACCACACTCTGTTACTGTAGGAGTTAACATGGTTTTGTATCCATGCCATTTCCAAGGAGATGTGATGTTTGCAGGTCATTCCTAGGATTTGAGCTTGTCCTACTTGCAAGCAACCTTGCAATTCTGCTTCTGCTGGGGACTGTCACTTCCTCAGACTCCTTTTTTCCTCCCTTTCTCTCCTGAACATCAGCTGGAGATCCCTTCGTATGCTCCTGTAACTCCTCGCATAGGAAATGAATTGCAGGGTCCCTATCAGTGCCTTCCTGCCGGCTGGCAAAGCCCCAGTGTCAGACAGCCCTCTTCTCCACCACCCCGTCACGGCTGGCCCCTTCTGACACCGTGACAGCATGTCTGAGATGTCTCCCTCATCTGCCTTTTCCATCTGTCTCTTGGGGAAAAGCACAAAGAGCATCGTTATCTGCCGTGACAGGCAGGGTTATGCAGATAGCTCCTTCTGGGAAGTAGATGGGACAAATTGAGAGTGGACAGGAAGATAAGCCAAAGAAATCTGGACCAGCCAGTGCATCTGGCAGGTGGTAGGGAGGACACGTGTGCCAGGAATGGAAAGGTAGCCACCTTCCACAAGCATAATAGGGGGCCTACACAAAAGCTGGAGGGGTGCACTGTTTATCAGGAAGTGCAGGGATATGATCAAGGGGGAATGATTTAAAGCTGAAAGGGGAGATTTAGATTAGATATTAGGAAGAAATGTTTTCCTGTGAGAGTGGTGAGGCCCTGGCACAGGTTACCCAGAGAAGTCGTAGATGCCCCATCCCTGGAGGTGTTCAAGGCCAGGCTGGATGAGGCTTTGAGCACCCCAATCCAGTGGCAGGTGTCTCTGTCCATGGCAGGGTTGGAACTGGATGGGTTTTAAGGTCCCTTCCAATGCAAACCATTCTATGATTTTTGGCTGTTATGAACTAGTTAAGCTCCTGTGCAGGAGGTCTAGGAACTCAAGTATATTATTGTACGCTTCATATTTGCTGCTGTCTCTACTGGATGATAAAAGCTAGATCATGCTGTGCAATTCTGTTTCCCTCGCAGGAGAGGCTTCAGACAATACACGTGCTGGGGTGTCAGGATTCCTCTTCCACTGTGAACACAGTTTGTGTGGCCTCTAACCTCTCCGGGCAGGCAACTGGTGGTGCTCAAGAAATATTAAATGGGTGAACTATGGAAAATAAATGGCCCTTGAGGCCTGCGAGCAAGTTTCAGAAATATTTCTGCTGCTTTCTTTCATCTGTTCAAAAGAGGAATTGGCTGCTCTTTCTGTGTTTGGGAATAAACTGTGGAAAGGTGCCTTTTCCAGAACATATTCAGCTCTGCAATGAGGGCTTATGCTGAAACTGAAGGCAAGACCCTACTCCAGCAGGCACAGCTGTGCTCCTGGGGAAAGGTGGTTTTCCTGACCCACTCCCCTGTCCCTGCTCATATATGAAGCAAGGGAGATTCCCAAGCTGGTACATGGCAGTGCCAGAGCCTCGTATTGTGCACAGAGTCACTGCCCTGGCAATATCTGTGGGACTCAAAACTTCCCTCTAAATACAGCAAGGGAATATTTTCCCTGTCCATAATGGGGAAAGTTCCTTAAGGTGTTTGAAAAACACATTGTTTGCCGTAACTTTGTGTTGACATTTTCCACATTTTTCACGTTGTTTGCTCCCAAAAGACCAATTCTCCAGGTTTTTGTTTCTCAGAAAGTGGAGATGATTGAGGGCTTTTGAAAGCAAACAGAGATACAGTACAGGATAGGGAGAGGATAAGGGGTTAGAAGCCCCTGTTGGGAAGGGGCACAGTCTTCTCAGAAAAATTTTGTGTCATCAGATTGCAAATTTTTCATATTTGGAAGGAAAACCCAAAAGGCTTTGACCTAATAAAAGCTCAAAAGTCCAGCCTGGAATGGATTTTTTTAAATTATTTTCTATGTTATTAGGTGCTTATCTCCACCCCTGTTGGACTGTGAGCATACTGAGTCAGACTGAGTGTCTGACTGCTGGATATGTGTCTGCCTTTCCATCACTGCAATGCACAAGTAGGATACTGCAACAAGCAGACCTTGAAGGTCTCTTGGGGTTCAGCTCTTATTGCCTCGATCTGCGCTGAAGCCAAAGGGTTATAGCAACCTATAGAAACCCTTCAGCTTTCTGGCTAGTGTCGCTGTTTATAAATAGCCAGGCACCTTAAGGCAGACAGGGAAACCCTGCTGGGATGCTGCTATTTTTGCAGTTCTCTGAATTTGAAGCATTTGTTTTGCAGTTCACCTTTTGAAGGACAAAAATGCTGATGAGCCTGAGATAAGGCTGGCTCTTGGCCATCTTCAGGAGCCTCAGGTGTCAATCTTGAAAATCTTGCAAGAAAGACTGACGTGGTCTGGGGCTGCTGCTCTCTGTGTGAATGGATTCTATTGCCTTGCAGAAACCCGATGTGGATGTAGGTTGCCTGCCTGTGTAGATGAGCCTGCAGTGTTGGCCACTAACATTTATTCCCTGTGAATTGCTCCTGCTGAGGTTAATGGGAAGCTGTTCTTAATGAAATTTTTAAAATACCTTTTTAAAGGGAAATGGTATTGGATTAACTGTTTTTCATTGTCTTTTAGGCTGGTTTTCTGCCACTCAGTGTAAAGGGATATAGACAGGAAGGGACTTACGCCCATGCGTTTATAATCCTGTGGACTTTAAAACACGCCTGTTGTAGATTTTTCCTGGGGTGATGGCGGTGGAGGAAGTTGTATGAGACAAAGACCCCATCAAACACAAAATCAGAACAGCCAATCATGAAACAAAGGGAGAAGTTTTTTTCCACTCTTTTCAACTGAAGGAGTGTATTTTCCAGCAGCGGTTCTTGCAGATCCTCTGCTACTTGTGAGGAGCTGAACGGTTGTAATAAAAAAGAGAACAGTGGAAATAAGTTTTATACTTTTATTGTCTTTTTGCCCTCATAGTGCCTTTTGACCAACGTTCTTGTGATAAGAATGTTGCAGCTCAAGGGACTGAGCAGCACGGCTGGGCTTTATGGTCCCAGCTCTGCGTTCCTTCTCTATGCATTTTGTTGCACATTGTGTCTTTGCAAGTGGCAGACCCGAACTTTGTCTTTGGCTTTGTGTGGGCTGTGGGTTTCCAGAGATGCCCAAGACATTTAACTGGCAGCTTTGCTGAGTAGCTGAGGTACCTTGTTCATTTACCCTAGTGGCGAACGCCTTCAAGTGCTCTCCCAGGGAATGGGAAGGGAAGGCTGAGTGGGTCAAAACTCACCCCTCTCTAGCCCAGGTCTGAGAGGACGGAGAACATCCTGAAGTTTCTAGAGCCAGTGAGTGGGCAGTGGCAGGCATGAGCATAGAGAGGTTTGAACTCTATGTGCCACACAGGGCACTTTCTGCTCTCAGAACGTCTTCTATGGGTAATGGTGGGGAGAAATGAAGTCTCCCGTTACCCATCAGTAGACATCAGCCCAGCAGGCTTGCGTGTTTCGGCAAGATGCGGGAATGACCCCTCTGTCTGCAGCTTGTGCGATATTTATGCAGCTTATCTGGTAAACACCATGCTTTTTACTCTTTGTTAGGTGGATAAGTGCCCCTGTATCCCTCTGCTGTCCCAGCCTGATCCCTCCAGAGTGCAATGTGGCTGCCTGAAGAGAGATGATGAAGCATCATTTGCACAGCCCTGTGCATATTAAGTACGTTGCAGAGAGCTCACATACAAATAAGTGCTGGTTTGGGAACATACAGGTTAGAAACATTGCGGCTTGGTAAAACATGTGAGGGCAAAGAGGTACCAGCATTAGCTGAAACTGTGCAGTGAGCCTGTTTAACAACCAAGGAAGGAAGGATCCATGGTGAAGAGTGATAGCACTTCCCTAAAGCAGAATAAATACTCGAAAGGAGGAAAGTACGGCGGTAAGGACAAAACCTGAGGCCTTTGCCTCCAACCTGTGATCTGCAGCAGCCCAGAGTAGGCTTGGGACTGCAGTGTTCCTTGGGAGCCCAGGACAATACAGCCCCTGCTCTGCTCTCTGCCCTGTAGTGAGGTGGAGAAGGAGAAGGAGGAAGACATTTCCAAGGACTTCCCTGTGATGTAGTGGGAGGTGTGGGGAGGCCACATCCGAGGGGATGTCCCCAGAGGGTTCCCTTCCACCAATACAATGTGTCTCTTGCTCTTGCCTGTACTGTGCTGCACTGAAACTTCAGTTACATGTTAATGCTCAATCCCAGACTGTTTTCTGCGTTGGCTTCAGCAGTAAATTAATCTCTGCCCCATACCAAATGTGGATGTGTGGGAGAGCCCCTGCTTTTACTCACTGAGCAGGGACTGAACTGCTCATTAGGAGCCCAGGCTGAGGCTGTCAGAACCACCCTGAAGGGGATTTCGAGACATGCTTTGCATGCTTTTGCACGCTTTTGCACTTGCTGTTAAAACAAGTGGAAGGAAATATCTGAGCCTAACACAAGACAACTCTCTGTGTCTTCATCTTGGGGCTAGGTATTATAGAATCATAAAATGGTTTGGGTTGGAAGGGAGCTTAAAGCCCATCCAGTTCCAACACCCCTGCCATGGGCAAGGACACCTCTGACTTCATTGGGTTGCTCGAAGCCCCATCCAACCTGGCCTTGAACACCTCCAGGGAGGGGGCAGCCACCACTTCTCTGGGCAGTCTCTTGCATGATCTCACCACTGTCACAATAAAGAATTTCTTCCTAATGTCTAATCTAAATCTCCCCTCTTTCAGTTTAAACCTTTCCCTCCTCATTCTATCCCTGAACTCCCTGATAAAGAACCCCTCCCCGGCTTTCCTGTAGCCCCCTTTAAGTACTAGAAGGCTGCTCTAGGGTCTCGCTGGAGTCTTCTCCAGGCTGAACAAGCCCAACTCTCTCAGCCTGTCCTTGTATGGGAGGTGTTCCATATCTCAGTGTTGCCTCTCCACTTGTCCCAAGATTCCCCTCTGTGCCATTCTAGCATCTTACAGGCTGCACTGAGCATATTTAAGGCCAGCTTTCATCTGTAGAGAAACTCTTCAGGTTATTTGGTGGTGAGTGAAGTGGCACACAGAGACCACGACCCTCCAAATGATGCCTTTAGTGGTGCACTCTTAAGGGGAGAACAAGGAAATGTGCTGGATTTTCACTTCTGTTTATTGCTGTTCACCCATGGAGAAGAGCGATTACAGGCCACAAACCAGTTATGTGCATTTTCCCATTTTTGCAGCCCAGTTTCATGAAAAATATAGTCCAGATAATGTTGCTGCAATAAGAATTTGTAGGAAAGTATTGGATTCCAAACGTGCTTGATAGTGACTTTCTCTGGCAGAGGGGAGAGCCCCACAGCAGCAGCACATGGATAAATGATACTGGGGAGTTTCTGTCGGGCAAACAGAGCCCTCTGAACCAGAACCCTTATGTTATTATGTGCATTTTTTTGACTGCAAATCCTAAGAAAGTCTCTCTTGAATAGGATGTTCCCTGCTAGTTTGTTCATCTGTGAATTTCCCTGGCAGGTAGCGTATAAATAGCTCTAAGGCACAAGCGATCCACGAGTTCTTTTCAGAATACAGTACTGAGTCATTTTAAAGCCTCCTACTGTAGCTCTTTTAAAGATGAACTCATTATTTTAAGTGTAAGATTTATGCCCAAGAAAGAAAGAGAAAATCCGGCTTAAGTTGTCCTTCCAACAAAGTACCTTGTTTGAAAACCAATAAAGAATAAAATCACATGTGAGCTGGCCAGTGAAGTGAGCAGGCGACATCTGCCCATCCCTGCCCCGGGTTATGCTGTTCGTCATCGAGAGGCCATACAGTTTTCTAGAGACAGGAATAGAAACCAGTGTTCCTTATTCCCAAGAGCCCATTGCCATGTAGGGCAGATCAATCCAGCTGAATCCCTCCAGCCATCCTTTCTGCCTGACCCCAGACACCACTCAACTTTCAGTAATTAGGGCAGAATTAGGGCAAGATCTCTGGGGATGGAGGCTCTGCTGAAGCAGGGCTTACACAGAGGACAGAGCTCATGTATATATTGAGCTGAGCCTCCTTCCCCACCTGGAAGTTTTGTCAGAAGAGAATTAGAGGATTTGATATACTTGTCTAGGCCTGGCATCCCAGCAGGTTGTAGTAATGGCTCTGGCATATCTAGAAATATCAGATGTGTCTACAGTGTATATTCAGATGAACACCTGCTGGCAATGCACTGGGTATCCAAAGGTTCCACTGACAGAGGCTTAAAAACTAAATCATGTAGGAAAACCAAAAAGAGAACAATTCCCTAGCAGTGGAGATCAGTGAGAGCTGCCCGAGGAACAATGCAAAGTGGCTATGGTGCTGACTGCAGAAGAGGTGAAAAACATATTAAGTAGGAGACCTCTTAAACAGACCAAAATGAAGTGACCTGCTGTGGAAACCGCCCAAGACGCCTCTTCCCTTGTGCAAAATACCACTACACTGCTCGTGCGCAAGTAGTTAAGGATTGTTCATGCATTAGTTTTTGGTTGCATCTACCCCAACACAGTTCTGCTTCCAGGGTTTACTTCCCCATTAAGTCAGGCCAACATCCTTGCAGCTCTGAGACTGGATGTAAGCCTGAAGTGGGATATGTGACCAGATTAAACCTGTGAAGGGAGTTTTAATAGGATACCTGGGTAGAATTTTCCTTTCTTTTGTCATCAAAACATGCTTGACTGCCCTGCCCAGAGCAGCTCTCTCCTTTGTGCTCAAATGTATTGGAATTAGTACCGTGTCTTCTGTCTATCTTCCTACAACGTGGCATCGAAATTCTGCCCTTGGCACAAAGTGCCGCAGTGGCCTGTCACTCCTGTGGGTTCAAAGCCGTAACTTCTGTGAAACTTCTCTTAAAGCTCAAGGTGAACATTAAAAATAGCCATGTAAAGCCTGAGACTTTTGATTCATCTTCAGCATATGGTTCTGCTGATGTGAGCTGTGTGAGTCACGCATGCCATCAGCACTCTGCAGCTTCCCGGCAAACTTTCAGAGTTCTTCTTGGGGTACTCCTGTCACTACTCTTTCACTGACACGTCTGCTGTTAGCCAGAGACTGAGCCAGGGGCCACAGAGCAGCAAGACACAAAGGCAGTGTCCACAGGGATGCAGTTTACCTGGGGTTTGTTGAGTGGGACTGACATCGTAAGTGGGAGTAATCTGCTGAAGGTCAGGTGCCCTGTGTTGTGTTACAGGTGGACAATGAGGAGCTGAAGTCTGTTATCTTAGCGGCTTCTGACATTATGATAAAGTAAAACATCAAGTAAAATGTGTTACTTCTTAAGAAAGAAGATTTGAATCCATCTGTTATTGAGCGCTGGGTTCACTACAAGAAGGACGTTGAGGGGCTGGAGCGCGTGCAGAGAAGGGCAATGAGGCTGGTGAGGGGCCGGAGAACAAGTCCTACGAGGAGAGACAGGGAACTGGGGTTGTTTAGCTCAGAGAAGAGGAGGCTGAGGGGAGACCTCATCACTGTCTACAACTGCCTCAAAGGAGGTTGTGGCAAGGTGGGCGCTGGGCTCTGCTCACAAGTGAGAAGCAATAAGACGAGAGGAAATGGCCACAAGTTGCACCAGGGGAGGTGTACACTGGACAGTAGGAAGAATCTCTTTACTGAAAGGATGGTCAGAGATTGGAACAGGCTGCCCAGGGAGGTGGTGGAGTTGCCATCCCTGAAGGTGTTTGAAAGATGAGCAGAATGGTTTCTTAGGGACATGGTTTAGTAGGGAGACAGGCACAGTTGGACTCGGTGATCTCAGAGGTCTCTTCCTACCTTATGATTCTATGATTCTGTGATTACTGAAAGAGCAGTAAACGATAAGTTTTGGTGAGGCTTCTGCAGAACACCCTAGTAGATTAGTGCATTGGTCCTTGGCCCCAGAGGTGACACAACTCAAACTCATACTTACCTTCCTCATGACTTAAGGTATCCAGGATGACTGAAATTACATTGGGTGCAGGCAGATGAGCACACAGCCTTCTCCTCTCACTGCAGCAGCTTAATGTGAAGAGAGGAAAAGAAAGAAAGCAAAGCTAAAGATTGGTTGCATTTTGTCCATGGAGGATTGCCTTTGGAGGGAAATGTTCCTTCATGGATTTAAATCAGAAGAAAACATTAGCTCATTTAATCTGACATCCTGCAGAACTCCTGCTTAAACATTTCATCTCATGGTGCTATGGCAAGGTCAAACTTCCTCTGTGAGTAATTACCTTGAAAGTAAGTGTGTGTTTCTGTGTATGTCCATGTTTGGAAGGGATGGGAAATAGAAGAAGCCCTTTCATTAATTCCCAGCTTTTGGTATATTTGAAACAAGCAATTCCTCCTATTTTGTAAGGTTCTTCAGCATTTTCATATGGATTGTATTTCTTCCCATAGCGGGTGTGGAACTATGAGGGCCAAGTGAATAAACAGATAGAGAAATTAGGTGGGGTGCCCCAAGGCAAACACCTGTCCCAAAACCAGGCACAGCAAGAGGGGTTTGCTACCCTGCATTGTCTGCAGGCTGCCAGACACCATCCCTCTCTTCTGTACCATGCTCAAGAGTAAAACCACACAGAGATTCCTTTAACAAGTCCTCTTCTGCTCTGTGGCTCAAAGCTGGAAGTGATTTCACAGCACTTCTTTTACTCTTCTTTGACAACTTCTGTGTTTAGAAATTAAGTGGGTGGGACACTGGGATAAAAGCAGCACTCACAAGTGTTTGCTGAAATTCTGATTGAGTGCTGGACCCCAGTGTGCCAATATGAAAGAGATGCTTCTCTTAATTTTTACAAGGATGTTCCTTGATAATAAGGATATTTGTTATTCACAGTCTGCTGCTGGTTATTCTCATCATCAGCTGAAGGAGACAACATCATGTGAGCTAATTGTTTAGTTCCACAGTGGCTAATGAGTAGTGTATGTATTCCAAACGAACAATTCACCGTAGCTCCACAGGAGAGAGAGTATTAAGCATTCATTGACAATGTGCAAATAATGAACATATTTATAGAAAGCAGAACTGAGGGACAATTAAAAGGCCCAGGTTTCTAGATAATTTGTTCAGAACTAACAATAAGATACTAAAGGAGATCCAGATTAAATGTGTACTGATGCCATTTGGGAACTCAAATGAATTTCCCAGCTTTTCAAAAGTTCAAGCCTTTTGCAGGTCCTATTGAAAACAGTGGGAGGACATCTGTGAAAGATATGGCTGTTCAGTGTTTGGTTAAAAGCGATCCAGCCTTTTTGTCTGGGACTGGTGATACAGTTCCCTCCTAAGCAAATTTTCTGACAACGTGTTTTCAGCAAGGCAGTGCTTGATTCTTACATCCATCCCTCAGAAAATCATGGATCTCAGGTGAACACACGCAGAAAATGTCTGTCTTATTATTAGCATATCTAGCTTATAAAATCAATCAAATTCAAGGCACTATTGAGACTGATACTCTATGGACATGTAGTAAGAGAGATCCTTCCTCTGAGGAACTCATAACCAAAACAGTAAATGTTCTCACTTACACTGACGCAGCTTCTTTGTGTTTCCCATTTCTCCATCAGTTTCTGCCTCTGTCTTTTCAAACTGTAGCCATTTGGGGCAAGACCATTTTTTTTCCTCAGCTTTCAGCATGTTAGGAATATTAGTCACTATTGGGACTCCAAGAGTTTATTGATATTCAAATAATTAGTGATAATAGTATGTGCAGTTAATGGATTGTGTGCAAGAGTGTTTTTATAGACCTAAGGTACCATTGCACTGAGTGTGCACCAGAGTGGCAGGTCACCTTTTTAAAAGCATTTCTCTTTGGAAGCTATGTCTTGAAAGTCAGGCTCGTCCATTTGACAAAAACAATTTAGAACTTATTTTTAGCACCCTGCAGTTATGTATCCTAAGAACGGTGTGTGGTGAAGCTCCTATTTGCACTTCATAAAACAATAAACCACCTACAGTCCACGGTGGCTGAGCACGAGTAGGGAGCGTTTGTGTCTCCACACCTGGATCTGCAGAAACGGTTTAGAGCTCCACCCCTCCTTTCAGTGAGCACAACAGAGCCTTTGAAGAGCCCTTGAAATTCCCACCTTGCTTTTTAGATGGGCAAGGCTTTCCAGGCTTTTTCAAAGGGTATCTCGTTGTAATTGTCTGTTAAAATTGACCCCTCAACATGGTGATCAAGGAAAAATAACCACACTTGATGGGAATGACAGCCATTGACTTCAAGCAGAAGGATAAATGAATTAGTTGGGTGATTGGTTTCTTTCTTTCTTTTGAACACCCAAGACAGAATCAATCCTTAGAGTGACAAGGTTTAGTGCGCTGAATTCCCTTGGCATTACTAACTCACTTTTTCTTTCCCTATCCTCAAAAAAATCCAAAGCAGATATAGCTAATGCTGTGTCGCAGCCCACGCACTCATGTTGTTCCTGCAGTCTGTTGCTTTTTCATATTCACACACACATTTTCATTTGCAAGCGCCACTACTGCTTTGCAGTAAACACCGCTGATGCCTCTCTCCTCAGAGGATCCAGATGTCTTTCTCTTGGGATAGTCCATTTATTTTTAGGTTTTTCTCTACATTGCTGCATACATTGGATGTTATTTTCTTTTGTGTGTAACTCTTGGTCTTTATCACAGATGTTGCATTTTGGGGTAAGGACAGTGATGGGAAGTGAAAGATATTTGTCTTCCTAAAAATTAAGTGTTTTTTCATTCTCCGGATTCCGTTGGGTCCCCGCAGACAGGTCTGTGCTGTGGGCACTTTTCCCTTACAGCTAACTCTGCCGCTGTCAGCCATGTGCTCTTTGATTGCACATGGTATGTGCATGTATTTGCTGACCTTTGGGAGCTGAATAAGAAAAGGACTTTATTGTCCACCTGTACCTGGCACTGGTGAGGCTGTACATCAAGTCCTGTGTTTAGTTTTGGGCCCCACCGCACAAGATATGTATTGAGGGGTTACGGTGTGTCCAGAGAAGGGCAGCGGAGCTGGTGAGGGGTCTGGATCACAAGTCTTATGAGGAGCGGCTGAGGGAACTCGGGTGGTTTAGTTTGGAGAAGAGGAGGCTGAGGAGAGACCTTATCGCCCTCTACAGCTACCCGAAAGGAGGTTGTACTGAGTTGGGTGTTGGTCTGTTCTCCCAAGTAACAAGTGATAGGATGAGAGGAGTTGTGTCAGGGGAGGTTTAGGTTGGATATTAGGAAGAATTTCTTTACTACAAAGCTGGTGAAGCATTGGAACAGGCTGCCCAGGGCAGTGGTGGAGTCCCCATCCCTGGAGGTGTTAAAAAAATGTATAGACATGGCACTTCAGGTTTAGTAGTCAGAGTGGCATTGGGCTGAGGGTTGGCCTTCATGGTCTTAGAGGTCTCTTCAAACCTTAAAGAGTCTATGATTCTATTTGTTCCATAACTGAAATAATAATAGTAATAATAAAGCTTATTTTTCTGTTGGCAAAGGAAGGAAGAGTTTGGATGAAGGAAGGGGTCAAACTCATCCTGTTGGGAGGGAAGTGATGAGTGAATCCTGATCTCACTGAAGACCAGTGGAGTTCCCAGTGAGTGCAATGATCAGAGAGTGCAAAGTTTTTCTGCAAGTTCAATGAGGTCTGGAAAAGGGTGCATGGCTTAGTAAAAGCATTTGCACTTCCTTTCCCTTCAGCCTAATCCTTATGTTGTTATTAAAACCTCAGGCTTGGTGATCAGAGCTGAATCATAACATTGTTGCAGCTGTGACAGCCTGAGGATACACAAGGCAGAGCTGGTAAGGAAAGGAAGCAACTTCTAATGGGCCAGCTAGTATTGGTAGGGAAAACAGACATGGTCTCAGACACACGTGTCTCCTGTTTGCCAGGGGCCCACATCTAGCATTATGAGCATTCAGAATGAGGATTTGCATCTTCAGGGCACAAAGTTCCTGCTGACCAGGAAAAAGGACCAGCTCCTCAAGCTCAGCTAAGGCAGAGATCTGTTGTTATAAGTGAGCAATTTCTGGGGAGAAGCCTCTTTTTTTTCAACGTGGTTTCTCAAATTAGGACCCTAATCAGATTGAGATGGCTGCTGGGAGTAGACTTGCAAGCTCTTTCTCCTGTTTTGCTATAGTAAAGGGAAGGAGATTTTTTTTTTAGCAATCTTTTTAGCTTTTCCTAATTCTTCTACGAGAGATTTGTGGGAACTGTATTTTCCTTAGCCCCACTGGTGTGCGCCTTCACGGAGGTCTGAAGTTATCACAAAACAGTGGAAGAGGTGGCAAAATAGTAAACCCCACAGCATTATAAAAAAAAAAAGCCAGATGAGTGGTGGCATTTTGCATAGTCTGATGTATACTTGAACAGAGTTATAAATACATGTTTATCAGTGTACCACCATAGTGCCTGCTAAATGAGAGACATGAGCAAGGAGGAGATCAGGCCAAAAGATGGTTGCACAGTGGAGGCACTCAAGGATGTTGGTTTCACACAGGAAACAACTGCAGAATAGAAGTGAGAGAGAAAAGTACATTGCTATCACTACGTTGTTTGCTACATGCAACAACATGCGAACCTCCAGTGAAAGTTCTGTGGAGCTGTCGGGTTTATACATGATCCAGTCATTGCATGGGAAAAGGCTTTTTAGCAACATACCATGTGAACGGAAATTCCCCATAATACACCATACTATGCCTTGTGCGCTCTTTGATCCCAGCAGCATCAGAGGGGAACGTTTCACCCCTCCTCAGTGCTGGCTATGGGGTTTGCCATGCCTCTGGCACGTCTCCTGCATGACTTGCACTCTCCTGTCTCCTGTCTCCCTCTCTCCATAACTTCTCGAAGGAGGGAAATCATTTATCACAGTATCACAGTACCATAAGGTTGGAAAAGACCTTTGAGATCATCGAGTCCAATCTATTTATTGGAGCTTGGTATTTTGCTTTCTTTTTTAGAGGTGAGTGGAGAGGGGAAACAAGCTGATTTGATTTTTTATGGTCTTTCACCTTTTTGTCTAATAACCTTGACCTGAAGGAATTCTTGTAGGAGGAGACTGAGAGGACTTCGATGTCCACTACTGGCCCTCTATCAAGGAGAATTAGATTGACCTGTAGTGCAGTGAGTTTTTTGTTTAGAAAATATTTGTTGTCACTACCAAAAGCCAGAGTTTTCCATCCTGCACAGGCAGTGACTCAGCTGGTCTCACGCATGTTGAAGATCAAGGGCTAAATGGAGATTGGATTTAGCACGTCCTGCTGTATCAGCTGTCAGCTGGTATGCATGGTTTCCATAAGCTCACAATTTACCAAAGCATGTGCCTGGAGCTGGGCAGAGGATTCACATCTGATCCATCACTGGATTGTTAGTTTGCAGATGGGGATGCTGTTGAGGTAGCCTGGCTTTGGGTGAAGATTTATAACAGGACAAGTGCCAAAATTACTGAACTGGGAGGTGATATTTTCAATGCATCACTTGCGGATGGAGCTGCTGACAGCCAAATACTTTAGCAGACATAGTGATCCCCTTCACTAAGTGCCGTCTTCACTTGCTGAACCAAATCAGAGTGAGTGAAGCTGCTGTGAACGGCCTTGTCTTATATACTCCTCCCCTCCTCACTGCACATCGTACCTCAGCAACACACCCAGTACACACGAACGCCTTCAATATGAAGGGGGTTGCCAGTGCATTTGAAATGCTGAAGTCAGGGCTCCATCCATCAGCCCAAGTTTTCTTTGAACTGTCCCGTGCAGAAGAAATTTGTCCCATGTCCCCACACTGGAGAATCAGTGCTCCAGCTTGTGCTGCATTTGGAGGGCAGACTCTGGGCCCCACAGGAAGGACCTGGAGGCGAGAAGTAGCAAGGACAGGGCTCTAGGCTTGTCCAAGCCATACAAAGCCTTGCTGCCTTCTGCACTTACCAGAAGGAGCAGCTTCTTTAATGCCTGAAATTACCAACTACAAAACTCACTATTTGCCCCTAACAAAGTATGTTTATTTCGAAGCTAAAATTTGGAAATTAAAAGGCATCTCAGGTACCTTTTTTTCTTTCCTTTCTTAAGTGCTGTTGAGGATTACCACATCTAGTTACATAATAATTTCCCTCAGCCTGAGCTTTTTAGCAGTTAATTAGTCAGGGATTTGAGGGAAAAAGATGCCTAAACTGTTGAATATTTGCATACTGGCCCACAGATGTGCTCTACTTTGTTGTAACTGCCTTTTAAAAGCCTCAAAAAATTATTTTAAAACTTGGATAATTCCATGGCATCATTTTTGTCTTTCATTTTCTAAATCTTTGTTTAGTGTTCCCGGGTAGGGAGGGTATGAGAAGCTAACACACTGCTAGCAAGGAGAACACCAGTGTGAGTGCCTACAGGTTATGCAGGGCCTCTTCCAGCCAGTGAAAGGGATTCAGGTACCTCTCTTCTTTGAACTGCATTTCCCTCACTGTGTGTCACAGGCAAACGTTTTTGTATCCCTCAGTGTGGCTCCAAAGTTGCTCAGAGCTAAGGAGTGTGAGAGATCTGCTTCACTCGGTGCCTGAGATCAAAATCATCCAGGTTGTGAACACCAGCCTCTGAGCCATATAACAACCTGCTCTTCCTGGGTCAGCTAGAGCCTTTTAAAGCTGCTGTTTCCTAAAAAGCTTTGTAAAACCTTTGACTGCTTCAAGATCTGTGGGTGAATTGTGCAATGTAAGGGCATGTTTATTTAGTATCTCTCACCAAAACCTGCACCACAAGGAGAGGGAAAGGCACTAGGATTCCTTGGCGCAGAGGGAAAACCCAACTGCAAACTGAAAATAGAGGATGTGCCCTGCTGTTATAGGTGACTACAGGTATGTCTTTCAAAGCATGTCTGCATTTTTTTCAGGCTAGAATATACTTTGTTGAGATATTTCTTATCCTTTCGAAGATATCTTCCCTTCTTTCTCCATCCTTCTCCTTTCTATGCTAAAAAGGGCCATAAAGAATCTTTATCCCTAACACAAATATCACTGATGGAGCACTTACAACATTATGGGCTTCCCTTCTTATTTTTGCCTTCAGACACCAGCTCAAAGCAGTGTGATGAGTGGGTGCTAATTATGGAGAACTACATTTCGACAACAGAGCCTTACTGCTGGTGAATACAGAAAAATTGCTCATTAGAGCAGCATGGTATTTAGTCAGATTAGCTTCCCTAGATATTAACCCTGTGGCATTAATGCAGACTGGCAGCGTAATACTTGAATAAAACGATCTCAACATAATATATGCAGAAGGACTTGTACAATTGTCCACCCTGCGGGGTTTGCTAGGCATTTCTGCTGAGGGCTCCCACACACTGCTTCTGCAAAAAGCCCCATCCTTGAATTTCAGTAACTTACATGTACAATTTCTGGGTGTTGTTTTAAATAAGATGCACTTCACAAGGCATGGTGCCTCATGCATATGATATATGTCATTGGAATGAAACATGCCATGCTTAATTATTTTCCAGATATCCAACTTTTAACAATGTTGTTTGGTATGGCTGCGCTGTGCCCAATGCAGGCAGTGTGCCTACCTGCTCAGTGGTTCTCTGCACACAGCAAAGTGTGGGAGATCTTAGGGACATTGTTTAGTAAGGGGACAGGTATTGTGGGACTGTATGATCTGAGAGGTGTTTTCCAACTGGATGATTCTATGATTCTATGTTGACACCACACTGGAAAAATGCATTGTTTGTACCTGTTGCATAGAGCAACATGATGAATGTTATCATGTTGCTCTATGCAGCAGGTACAAACACTCAGCAAAAGCTGGTGTCTGAGCACAAAAACACCCTGGAAGCTTTAGGTGCATTGTTTCAATGCAGGGAGACCATGGGTTGGCAGAAGATTTTAGCGTGAAGGTTTCCCCATACAGTTTTGTAAACAGCAAGTGCAGAGGCTGTGATTTGGGTTCATACAGCTGCAAGCAGAAGTGCCTTTGCATGGGCACAGCTCTGTGGTCCTCCCTCTGCAGCAGCGCTGGCATATCCAGCTTGGCTTGCTGGTTGGCTTTGCAGAGCTGCCCCAGTCGCTAATGCTGTGTGGATTCACTGAGCACGTGGGCTACGTTTGCGCAGCTGCATGAGCTGCTGCTGTAGAAGCCATAGCCACAGGGAATTCCTCGATCCCATGTCCTACCCTTTTCCACGTCTGCGCTTACATCACAAATAGCCGCTCCAGTGGGCTAATGTAAGTGATGTAAACATACACAAAAAGGACAAAACTGTTCAGTGGACAGCAGTGCTCATCTATCCACACATATGCCAAAGCTTTCTCTTCTACAGCCCTTTGGGCTCCCCTTTGACTCAAACACCAGCTTTTGCTAACTAGCTCAGCGTTATCTAATTAGCACTCAGATGGGAGCGCCTTCCTCAGCTGTCTCTGAGCTTGCAAAGAGTCCAGAGCTGTGGATTTATGTGGAGGAGCAGGGAAGAGCTGTTCTCTGGGGACTGCATGGTCTGTCCTCACCTCTGTGCGCAGGGAAGATGTGTCCTTGTGCTGGTGTTACTCTGTGGGTTGATACGGAAACTGGGCAGTACCTGCCTAAATTTAAGTCTCATCTAACGTGTTTCTCTCCTGTGAGTTTACTGTGTGTGCATTTTTTTTTTTTTAAATGGTTGCAGTGTTTTGCCCATAGTTTGCCTTGGGAAATAGAGTGTGTCCTACATCCACACCTATTTTAAGGTTCTGCTCTGTTGCCCACTACCAGCTGGGGACATGGCTGGAAAGAACAGTGGGTTTGCGTTGTAAGAGAAAACAGCAGATATTTCTAAGGAGCCTGTAACTGTGAGATCCTATGTATGTTTACAACCCAGAATATTATGCTCTTAGGGATAGTCCTCATCTCACCTGACTGCAGTATTTTAACAGTTGGCACTCTGTTTTTAATCAATTGTACAAAGTCTTTTTTGCAGACAATAGAGAATGAGGCATACACAGAAATCAAATTATGTGTTTCCAATATTTGTATTAAGTGAAGAAGAATATCCTTTTCCTTTGTGTTACTTCTGCTAAGACTTACTTGGGTTTAGGGAGGCCAGAAGATTATGTTATCTTAATGATAAGAAAAAAATCCCCCAAGCTGTGTTTGCTTAGAGCACAGCAGCGAAAAGGAATTGGGAGTTATTCCTCTAGATGGTTTAGGCACTCTTCATGACTTTGCCTCTCTACAGAAGCCAGCAGAGACCAACAGAGCAGGGATGTCTGTATGTTTGTGGGTAGCAAATATTGTTATTTCAGTCTGAAGTGCATCTTCATGGCTTCCTTTTTCATGGTGTTCTGCCAAGGGGAGACTAAAGTAAGCTCCTAGTTCATGGTAGTTGGTGATGTGCACAGGAAGGACGTGGATCTGTTAGAGTGAGTCCAGAGGAGGCCACAAAGACAGATCTGAGGGCTGGAGCACCTCCCCTACGAGGACAGGCTGAGAGTGTTGGGCTTGTTCAGCCTGGAGAAGAGGAGGCTCTGGACAGACTTCATAGCAGCTTTCCAGTACTGAAAGAATGCCCTCCAGGAAAGCTGGGGAGGGGCTCTTTATCAGGGAGTGCAGCGATAGGATGAAGTGGAACAGTTTTAAGCTGAAAGAGGGGAGATTTAGATTAGATATTAGGAAGAGTTTTTTTCCTGCGAGGGTGGTGAGACACTAGCACAGGTTGCCCAGAGAAGCTGTGGATGCCCCACCCCTGGAGGTGTTCAGCTAGGGTGGATAAAGCATTGATCCCAGTGGAAGGTGTCCCTGCCCATGTCAAGGAGGTTGGAACTGTATAATCATTGAGATCTCTTCTAACCCAAACCATTCTATAATTCTATGCATCATCAAACACAGTGAAAGACCATTCAGAGCACCGGGTGTTACCAGGTAATACATAAAAGACACACACTGGAAAGACACGGGGGTGGGTTATACTTGCTTTAACTCACAACCAGCTTGATGCAGCACAGGACAAAGTCAACACAAATAGTGGCTGGCTCTCTTCCCAATCACCTTGCCCGCTCCAAATCTACTTATAGCACTCCTGTCTAGCCTCTATCCTCTCTACTCACCAGGACAAACTCACTGAAATCAATATGATACTTCTCTGCTGTTTACAGTGCTTTGGGTTAAATCTGGGAAGAGAGGTTGGTCCATCAGTGCAGGCAGAGGAATAACCTGGGTCACAAAACATTCAGGCAAACTAAATGCAAGGGAAGGAAGGAACACTTCATATTTGGCACTGGAACAGCAATCTCATGCTGCAGTTTTTCATAATCAAGTTGGACCCACTATCCATCCAGCTCTTGTGAAGCAAAGAGCTGTAAAAAATCTCTTCCAAATATTTTGTCTAAATCTCCCCTCTTTCAGCTTAAAATCGTTACTCCTTGTCCTGGCCCTGCAAACCTGAATCTTACCTCTGATGCCGAAGAGAACTTTCTCAGAGTTTTCCATCCACTTTCATCTAATATTTACGATACAGTGTAAAAGTTACAGTTTATGTGGTAGTAATGGGGAGTGAATTTTGTATTGATTTAAAAATTAGTCATTTTTAGTGTACTGTTTTATGCATCAGAAAATGGCCTTAGCTTCAGTAAGAATGCTGTGTATTATTAATGCACATTGTTAATTTATTCTTGGCATTGATCTAGTGAAAGCACTTAATTCATTGCTCTGTCCTTTAAGTTGGACAAGTGAGACCATAATAAAATTGTGATGGGAAGCAAAGCCTTTTCAGAACAGAGCTGTGGTCCCACCCTTGTGTTCCTGAAACCCCTCTTCCTTTGGGGCCACTTTAATCTCCAGCTGGTTCAGAACAACAGTGGTGAGTCTGGAGGTGCTGAACTTGCCAGCTGGAAGCTACAGGTCTGATTTTGGTACCCAGGCCACCCACACAGAGGATGGGAAACCCAAATGGGTGCTGAAGCAGCTGTTTTGGGTTGGGGGAAAAGGATAGGGCAGCAGTGTCCCCTTGCCTGGGACATCAGTACCTCACCCTTGTGTTCAGGAGGGCTGGGTGCAACCTGCACCCTGGTGGGATAAGCACGTGAGTCTGTGCGGCCAATTGGAGATGAAAAGTGCTAGTGCTTCAGGCAGCCCTCCAAGGCAAAGGACCTCAATTTCAGTCCCTGTTCATATGCTGGTTTATTTATAAGCTGTTAAAAATGTATAGAGTGATTTTTGGAGCAGGCAGTGGAGCCTGTGTCCTTCTGCTTCGAAGTGCATGCTCTGACTGGTTTCCTGCCTGTTTGTTTTTGTGTCAGATCCTCCCACGATGGACATTGTCGTTGTTGCATTGACATAGTCATTGGACCTTTGTTAGGGTATGGTTTAGCTAAAGTGACAAGCAATGCAACATATAGCTCGGGTTGTTTTTAATCTGCAAGGAAATTCATTCTGGGAAATCGCCCCTTTTTCTGTGCAGGGTGTTTCACATGACCCTTTCCACCACAGTTGCTGAATTTGTGCTGACTGGAGATGGCTCAGCCTCCTCTGGCAGCTTTCTGGGCAAGTGACACTAATTCAAGGGTGCTTTTGGTTCAGCTTTTCCTTGCAAAAGAGCAGCAATTTCAACAGTAGATACATATTCCTTCCCTCTAAAATGATTTTGCTGCTCACAGCCTGCTTGCTTATGGCATCCTGGAAATTAATTTCTTTTTCATTGGTCTGCAAATGGAGTTAAAAGGGAGATGTAAACAGAGGACCTGAGGCATCTGAAGAGCACACTTGTCCATCTTTGGCAGCAAAATAATTAACACAAATGTGTGATATTGTAGCAAGGTGACCTTTCAAAAAAAACAAACAATACGTCATGGACATCATGATTCTTCTGAGCTATTTGCTGAGGTCTGCTGTTCTGCAGATATTGAGATGTGACATCTGAGTTAAACTGATGGTGCTTTCAATTACCCTGTCCTAGTTCAAGAAATACAACATCGTGACAAATGGCGTTGTGTTAAAGCCTTGAAGAATGCACTGCACAAAATACTGATGAACGCTGAACCTTAGAAAAGGCATTTTGTAAATTGCTCTTTTAAATTCTTTTCAGTCTGCTGCAAGATCTTCAGCATCACCTACAGCTGAATGGATAACATCTAGAGAAGTGCTGCAGATGTACCACTGGGAACAGCCAACAGCAGATCCTTTTAAGCTCTTAGATATATGAGGGCGCATGAGGCAAATAAAGCATATTACCATCGTGTGGGTTTATTGTTATAAATGCAATTGTAGTAAAAATTACGGTAATCCCTGGTGTTTTGCTCTGAAGCCCCTTGAAGTCTGCATAATGGCTCCATTGAATTTTAGCAGCCTTTGAATCCCGTTTCCCATTGTAGGATGGTACTGATCAAACCCGGCTGCTCTAAAGCTATCTTCAGAAATCTCTCGCTGCTCCCTTCCTATTCTCCTGGCAGTTACAAACACTGACACAACCAGCATTTAGAAATTTTTCTTAGATCTACTGATGAAAAGGACTGTCTAAGAGCTAGATATTCTTATTCTGCTATCACAAGACAGGTTAGTGGGTTACAAAGTCTGTGCCTACAGTGAGGAGCTTGCTGTCTTGGATGTCTGCATGAACCTATTCACCTCCACTTTTAAGCTGTGATGATGGAGTTTTCTTTTAGGGGGGAATATTATCTTCGTTCTCTGAGCAACCTCAATAAACATCTTTGCATCACTGCTACTTTGTCTAAAGGCACTGGAAGAGCTGCTTGGGGAGGTGGTTGAGTTGCCATCCCTGGAGGTGTTTAAAATATGGGTAGATGAGTTTCTCAGGGACATGGTTTAGTAAGTGGACTGGTATGGTTGGAATCAACCTCAGAGGTCTTTTCCAACCAGATGATTCTATGATTCTATGAAATGCAAGAACAATGCCCTAAAAGAGGCTTTTAAATTAAGCAACTTCCCTTTTTGAAGGCCTTGTGTCTGCTCTGAACATGGTGTTGCGATAGATATGTGCAACCCCTCAGCAGTGTTTGCTCCGTGGTTGTGAGGAGTCCTCCTGCTGAGTGCAGCCACTTGTGCACGGGAGTGAAGGAACACATGGAAGGCACCCAGGTTGTGGGGTGAGCAGTGACCTGAGATGGCTGTTCACTTCCTACATCTCCCAGTGTGGCTTTGGGCATGTCATTTCAATGTTCACCATCACTGAGGTGAACATCACTGCAGGTAGACCAGGTGCTCTGAGATATGGTTTAGTAGTAGATAGGTACAGTTGGACTCAATGATCTCAAAGGTCTTTTCCAACCAAATGATTCTATGTTTTCCCACCTGTAAAGCAGGAGGAGTAACTACTTCCCTGGATTTGCTTTGGGGCAGGGTCACTCTCTCCAGCAAGGATGCCCTGCCCAGTGAAGGCGGCACCAGATTGCTGGTGAGGAAGCAGGCTGGAGACTGTGCCTACTCTGACATGCCTGGAGTGCTCCGTGGTGTAGAGAAAGGATACAAACCTGCAGCACTGCTGCGTAGAGTTACTGCTTTCCGCAAATCTGCCTCTGGCTCTCTGTATTGTGCAGCACTTCAGCTGTTTGTGTGCAGCCTGGTGGTGTGCAGCGCTGTCTGTGTTTCCCTCACTGAACAGCAGGCTGTTAGCTTTTTTTAACTGACTTCCTCATTAGTGTTGCCAGTGACTTGGTGACACCTAGAAATGCATTTTCCAATTTAATTATTCTGACAAACTCCATTATAGGCTGACTGGGGAGCTCCCGTCCTGCACTTAGCAGAGATGCAACATTGATTCAGTGTGGGTCTTGCTGAGGCTGAATTAAAAAAGCAGCATGCCTGTGCTCTCAAGCAGCAATTCCTGTCCTTGTTTAATAATGTCTATGGGACAATTCTCAGCACTGAGCACAGGCTTCCTATCTGCCTTTTGTGCTGTTCAGATCCTCCCAGGGGCTCTTGTAGTTAGAGTATGTGTACCATTTCTGGGATAATTCCTGTAGAAACTTATTAATTCCTCATCTGTTTCGTTCCTATAGGAGATAGAGGTGACCTGACTAAAAGCTTTAGCTAAGTAGAAAAATGCAGTCTAGCTTCATCAAATTTTCAGTTAGGTCTCAAATATGTGAATACCTGAAAACCTGGGATCTCTTTCCTTAAAAATCTCTATAGATGAAAATACAGTTCATAACAGACCTTGGCTCTCAGTTTGCTGCAATCATGCAGCTCAGTGTGGAGAGCATTTTAGGTATATGGGAAGTGGCCCATCATCAGCTAAATACTGAGCTGAGCTGTAGCCCTACAGACACCCGAGCCTATAGTGTCTGCCTTTCTGTGTTAGAGACCTGCTGGTTAGGCAGGTCTGTACAGAATATGAGTATATCCCCAGCCTGTCTGCACTGCAAGCAGAGACCATGTGAGCTGCTGTGCTGGAGAACAGTATAGATGAGGTGATACTGTGAGTAACTCTTTATTTACAGCTTCTCAGAGCGCAGGAGACAGCATGTAATTAGAGCAGTTGGCTCTGATGTTAGAGAAAGGGAGGACAACCTTGTTGATCAGCATGTCAGAAATGCAAGCAAGTACGTGTCTCATGGGCTCTAGAGAGAGATGATGCTTTTGGAAAGGGAAGCAGGATGTATTTGCGTCTTTCATTATGGATGGAAGAGAGAATATTGCATTAATGGGAAAGTATTGAACAGCCACTAACTGAAGCTTTTTGAGTTGAAAGGGTTAGGAAGAGACTTGGCCAAAGAGATTTTTGGGAATGGGGAATGCTGAATTTGAACCCCCTCTGGAACACAGAAGACAGAAAGTAACGCAAACATTGTGGTGGTACTTATAAATGAGGCAAATGAAGTGGGATTAGCTTACAGTTGAACAGAAGTGCACTGGCATCTCATGAGGGAAGTCACAAACTTGCTCAGAATTTTTGTAGGTCGTCCCTATCTCAGTCTTGTCCTTAATCCTGTAGAGAAAGAAGAGCTGCCTCTTGTCTGGAGGCACTTCTCATGGCTTGGCATCCTGCTGGCTGTGTTGCTGTGCTTAGCTGGTTTGCAGCTGTTGCTTTTAGCAGGTTTGTGTTTGGCTGGCTGCTTCTGCAGGCTTTTTTTTAGAATTTGTCAGCACCAGAGGTGATGTTGAACACAAAGACTCATGGATGCCTTGGAATGTGAAGTTAGTGGAAAATATTATGTTGATGGGTCTGGTGATCTCTGGAGCACGAAAGCGGTGAAACTGGGGAAAAAGTGTTTTTATTGAGGCCTGCCAGGTGAAGAAATACCAGAGGGCTGAGACAACCTGAGAGCAAAGACATTCTTCTGGAGAGTGGGCAACTGGGGAATGAAAAGTCTGAGCAGAATTGATTTATAGGCAGTAAAGACCTGTTTAGCTCATGAGTCCCAGCTTTGCCCTCTGATGCAAGTGGGATGGAAGGGAGCAGGGGTGGGGGAGTGCCTGCAACCCTAGTGAAGCAGAGAATGGGCTCCCTGGATGTCCCAGCCATTCCCCCATGAACCCTGCAGAGGTTTGTGGGTGCGTGGAGTTTGGTTCAAGGTGCAGGGGCCAGGCAAGCAGCCCCCACTGCTGCCAGCACACCACATCCTCCTTGCCAGAGGGCTTGCAAAAGCGACTTCTCCTCTACATGCCTGGGGAGGTGATGTTGGGGTTGATGGGCCCTTCTCTTCAAATTAGGCTTGTGGCTTTGCCAGAAATGACATCATTTTTTAGGCAGATTTCTTCATTAGGAAGCTTTCTAATCTCAGACATGAGCCCACAGAAACCCTCCCGATTCCCCAAGCACTGAGAATGCTGAGCTGCCTTGCCAGTCTCTGCAGTACGCTTTGCTTATTTATCATTCATGGCATCATGTTTGTTTTATGACAAATGAACTTAATCACGATTTTCACAGTGGAATATGCAGGGAAATACCCAGGGTAACCATAGCTGCAGGTATAGAAACCCAAACTTAATTTAAAAAGGATATACACGAGCAGTCTAAGCAGCTGAAAAATTGAATTAATCTAATAAAAAGATTCAGCTATATATAATTCTTCATGCTGGAACAATAGCCCTTTGAGATAGGATGGTGCTGAGATTCTGCATTGAACTTTTCTCTTATATGCTTAATTCTTAACCAACTGATTATCATTGTTTGTTGCTGAAAAGTGCCTTTGGGTGTTGAGGATATCCTCCCCCCACCCAGTGTTGCACAGTGGAGGAGGGTAGCAATTGCAGATCATTTATTAATGCTGTGCTCCGTTGTGGTCTTAATCTCAAACAGATGGGCTAGGATGTTCTCGCTAAAATTCCATGTGAACTTGACTTGCACAGAGCTTTCCCTTTCGGGTACGGTGATGCAGAGACAGGGCTGGGGTGTTGAGTGAAAATGTAGAGAGAAATGTGATTCCAGAAATTTTAGAGCCTGGGAGTTAATAGCTTCAGCTTTGGAGAGAAAGGGGGTGTATATGCAGGTATGTGTTCATGTGTATGCTTGCATACATACAGATGTACCTTGGAATATAGTTTGGGTTTGATTTTTTGGTATGGCATTTACTGTGTGGCTGTGCTTGCCAGGGAAACTCTGGTGACTGCTTGCTTGACCCTGACAACAGTGTGGTATGCTTCCAATTTTTGCGTAATTTCTGACCCTTGTCAGTATGTTTCTTCCTCTTGTGATACCAGAGCAGAAATTATGATGGCTGAACCAGGATGGGCAGTGCTCTAGAAACCAACATACTAATATCAATGCATTTTCATGCTGCTGCAGGTAAATGGAACAATGTTGTGATCTGTGCTGAAATGCATTTCTGTGTGTAGAAACATCATCAGAGAGCGGCTTAAAGTACCTAGTACTAAAGAAGGATTTAGAACAGAAGAAATGTCTTAGAACGTGGCACCAGGCATCCTAGACTCTCCATGAGATTTACTGTCAGGGTGTGGAGAGCTTTCTTTAGGAGACTAGAGACAATAATTTCTTCAGTCTAGCAAAGTGAGAGATCCAAGGGAGTTATTGCTTCCTATAAATATTTTCAAGGGGCAAAAGCTGATGCTGACAGAAGAATTAATGGATGTAGCTTGGTGTTGAATAAATTCAGGCTGGAAATCTAGGAGACTTCTGAACACCAGAGCAGTCACGTCATGGAACAGTTTTCTAATGCATGTGAGGAGTCAAAAGTCAAATTGCTTTTTAAGACAGAGGTCGATGTCCTGAAAAAGGTACTATGACAATTCACCATCAGGGAAGGGGATGGTTCTATTTAGTGATCCAAACATTCCCCACTTACAGCTTTACATTTTATTCAAAACTGCCTTTTCCCATGAAGTCTCATTAAAATATGTTGGAAAGCAGCAGGCTGCTGTGTGGCTGAGCAGCTTGGCTCCAAAAGTCTGACTTCTTCATTTGAAAGTATTATAGCTGGAGATAAATAGGATGGCCTTGCTCATTTGATGACTCCAGGGGAAAATGCAATCAGGAAGTAAGACAGTGGAGGTGCAATTTACGCTGGAGAGGGCATGAGCTTACAGTGTTACCATCTTGTAGTGTGCAAGCTCTACCCCACTGCACGTATGGTAGCCATTTACCCCTCTTCTGTTAGCCCCTTTGCTTGGTTGCCATTCCCTTCCAGCTGCAGTGGTAACTCTGGACTCCTGCCAGGTGGTGGTAGGAAACAGGCTTACTTACAAGAGCTGAAGTGCTGATGAGCAGAAGGGACTTTCAACCATTTCCAAGGAGGTCAGCAAGTCTCAGATCCCATATATCCAGTCTCCTTTAGCTGTGGCATCAAGCAAACTGTGTTTGAAATCCTGCAAGAGAGACCTCTCCCACATCTCAACACCATAAGGGTTTTGCTTCTGTGTTGCCCACATGTTCTGCATGGATTTGCGTGGGATGGATGACAGAGTAACACCATGGGAGAAACCGATTTCCATCTCGACACCTGTGTGTTGTCCACTTTCGATTCAATGATCCATTCAGTTCATCAAAACCAAGCTTCTCCAACCCTCAAGCAATACTTCTGTATCTTCACAGCCTCTGTGGCTGAGCCACAGCCCTACCTGGATTTCAGCACTGCTGCTGCTGCATTTACACCCAGCTTCATCCTTCTGACATCTCCCTGCATCTCTGACATGCTCCTCTGGCCACAGGACACAGCCCCACCTGTGAACTTCATTAAAGCCATCTCTGCTGCAGTCAGGACCTCTGGGGCTCCGATCTCCAAGACTTTGGGAATGGACTAGAATTGGGAAACCTAGCAATTTTTAAGCAAGAATCTGTATCTTCTGGAAGAGCAGTGAAAGAATTTGAGAGCCTCATGTCAATTTAATGAGTATAAACTGTGCAGGCATTCAGACTCTGATGCACATTACTGATATTTTTAGTGTCTGGACTCTCAGGAGGAGGCATCTCTGTCAGCCTGACAGCTGTAAGAGGCAGTTGAGTAAATTCAAATTGCAGATGGACAAAAGTCTTTGTTTTTACCTCTCATGAAAATGAAGCCTCCAGTGTCATCTTATATAATGTATCAATGTCCTAATTCATGCACTTCCAGGTGAATAAGGCTGCATATTTTAGGAAATCAGTAAAATATAGCAGCTGAAAGGAAGGAATGTGTAGGTTAATGGATAATTGAAAGGTGGTTGTGTGAGTGCTGCCAAAGGTTGTTTTAGCTGCCATGTCTTAGCTCATGACTTCCCAGGGAGGGGGACAGATGCATTTCAAAGCAGGCTGAATGTAAGGTGAATGTATGGTGAAGTTGCATGTGACCTGGAGAAGGTGCTGAGTAGCTTTTTTAGTCTCCATGTGCTACTACTCCTTGCAGAGTTGGAGCAGCCTTGATGCAGCGTGAAGTTGTGTCAGCCTCAAGCAGCCCTAAGGGGAAGGAACTGGAGCTGATCTTTGGTTAGATTCAATTCCTCCTTGTTGTCCTACTGAAAAACGGATCAGTGGCTTATACAAACTTCTGGGTCAAGGGAGGTGATTCTCCCCCTCTGTTCCCCTCTTGTGAGACTGGACCTGGATTATTGTGTCCAGTTGGAGTGGGTCCAGAGAAGGCTATGAAGATGATCAAAGGGCTGGAGCTTTCCAGTACCTGAAGGGGCTACAGGAAAGCTGGGGAGGGACGTTTTCCAAGGGCCAGTAGTGATAGAATGAAGGGGAACAGCTTTAAACTGGAAGAGGGGAGATTTACGTCAGACTTTAGGAAAAAATTCTTCACAATGAGAGTGGTGAGACACTGGCACAAGTTGGCCAGGGAAGTTATGGATGCTCCCCCCCTCCGGAGGTGTTCAAGACCAGGTTGGATTGAGTCTTGAGCAGCCTTGTCTGGTGGGAGGTGTTCCTGCCCACGGCAGGGGGGTTGGAACTGGATGATGTTTAAAGTCCCTTCCAACCCAAACCATTCTATAATTCTTTCTCCTATATCTGGATGAATCGACCTCAGCTGATGCTTATAGTGAGGTGCAGAGCAGCTATAGTGTGCAGGGAACAGGACACAACAGCTTATTTCACTGATTCAACACAGAGATGATGCTGGGGGGAGGCTTAGCCTTAAATCAGCACATTTCTGCCTTAAGCTAGTCCCTTTCCTGCCCAGTATTTTCTGCTGCAGCCATGTTAGCCAGCAATATCCCAGCCCTGCTGTTCAGGATGGCAGCACAACAGCACCAAGCAAAGCTCTTTCCAGCAGCGACTCCGCTGCACCCAACGTCCTGAGGCACACAGGGCTTGCAACCAGCACCACCTTATTCACTCCCAAACATCCTCTTCTCTGAGGCTGTGTGCTCATCTGAGAATAGCTCCTTGCCACAGCCTCCTCCGCAGGAACAGAGTTATTTTTTCATAGGCATTGACTTTGCTCTGATAGTCCTCCTGAATTTATTCTAAAAAGAGGTTTGCTTTGTGCCTGGGAAGTGCCTGGCCCTTCCTCCAAAATGGAAGCGAGAAAAGCTCCTTATGTGTTTTTGATCATAGTTAAAAATAGCCTCCCAGAAATGTATGGTGGATAAACATGAATGAGGCAAGCGTAGATCAAATGTAGTAATCTTCAAACTGCACACACAGACAGGTGTGTGTCCTTTCTAGCACTTCTAAAATGTCTTCTATTTCTTCTTGCCTGTTTCAAGTTCCAGCCTCTGCTTTCTTCTCCATCTCTATTGTCCTTTGTTCTCATGACTTTGTTTTAATTCTGCATCACTTCTTTCCTTTAATTCTCACTCTGCTCTGCCTACTCTTTCTCACTCTCCACATCATTGTCCTTTTGACCCTCTGCCTTCCACCTCACTCCCACACTTGCCATCTTCTCGCTTGCTCCCAATACCTCTCCCTGTTCTTAGCACTGAGCTCTCTTGCCTGTTCTCCCCTTTGTCTCTGCATCCTTTTCACCTCCTTTCTCAGTTCTTTCCTTCTCATCCTCACAACCTAAAATCTGTTGGGGATGTTCTGCCCAGGTACCCGCTGGGGCAGGCAGGTGTCAAAAATATCTGATGCAGTTTAGCCACTACAAAGATGGCTAAAATCTGTGTGTCAGCTTAAAAGCTGATTTGAAAGCTAGCTGAGAGATGCAGAGACTGGGTAAACTGGGCTGGGGGATGAAGCATGTTGCATCAAGGTGACCAACCATGGTTAGGGTAGAAAAAACAGTTCTGCTCTCTCCCTTGAAGACTAATCTGACCTGGTCTGCAGTTTGTGTGAGAACCACCCAGAGAGACCGTGAGGCAAGTCCGAGGACTCTCAATCCTCAAAGCTGGGGACCTGACCTGGTTTGCCAGCATAGCCTTTGGCTTGGGAACAGGGATGGCAGCCAAGGGAGGTATTTCGTTGCATCCTGGATGTGCAGACAGAAATATCTCACTGGAATATCTGCTTACACTTGTCATCTTGGTCAAAAGTTAGCATAAAATCCTTAAGCCCATATCTGATATATTCAAATGCATGAAAACACTAAAAATGAAGAGTCTTCCCATATGTTGTGAATGCCTTACAGTGACAGACCTGAATGTTTATCAACATGAAGGCCCTTTCACACTGCGAAACGGTGTTAAATGGCTTCAGGGTAAGTGGCAGTCGAGCCAGTAAGGATATAAATAGCCTGTTGGAAATACTCTTCTTGCAGGCTCCCATCCTTAACTTCCCCGATCTCTCCTATTTCCAGTTTTTAAAGGAGGGATATGTTGATTATTGTCATTGGGCTGTTTCAAATCGGGCTTGGAGCTGTGTGGACCTAAGAAGCCCTTTCTGTGTTATAACGCCATGGCTGATGTGGACATCTGCTGACCTCCTGGGCAGTAAGAGTTGCCGCACCCGAGCCATGCGGCATTTGGATATGAAGACATCAAATGCTGTTTTAAACTTCTCAAAATCCTTTCCACAATGTGCTATTTTAACCTTCCCAAATGTATTGTGGAAAGCCATTGCCTATTAAATTAGTTGTATTTAACTACCGAAATCCTGTTTTCCTCTTGGAAAGAGGAATTTAGTGGAAAAATGTAGTGACTTGGGTTTTAGAGCAAGCTGCAGCCTGGTTCTTCCTCCATCCAGTCCTCTCTGTTCATTATCAGCCCTGTACTGGCTTAATTTCATGTTTGCTGAGGAATGCACAGTGTTCTAACTTTCAACATCTGGAAAAAAGTGTTGATGGTTCTTTTCAGTAAAAGGGAAATGTCCAGAAAGGTCAAAATTTAATATCTGCAGGGTCATACTCTTGTTAAATTAAATTCTTGTCAATGGTGGAGGGGAAAAGGACTCGCATTTTCCTTGTTTGCTTGGGCTACCAAAAATACCTGTTGCCTGCATTTTAAATTATTTTGTTCATTCACTTCTGGAAAATGCATAAACAAGTTCCTCTGTAGAAGCAGCTTTAAACAGCAGCTGCTTTGAACAAGCTGAGCCAGTTGAAAGTGGGGTTCATATTGCTTTTTTGTACTCCACAGCTCAATGCTGCAACTGATAAAGCCAGGGAAGGGTAGGGTATAGTTAATCCACCACCTGAATCGTCTGCTCATTGGAGCTATGGGGAACAGAAAGCTGTGCAAGCGAAGATGGCACTTACCCCTGCTGCACAACTCCTTCCAATATATGGGATTTGGGGACAGTGATTTCTAATAATACTCAATAGGATGTTACTATAGCAACTATACAATGTGGTGAATAATTTCATGGGCTTAAATCCAAAATGCTGGGAGCCAAGATGGATCTGAGCATGATTTAGGACTGCCTGTGAACTTTGATCGTGTGGGTGCTATGCTGAGGTAGTTGGACTTCGGAAGCAGATAAAAGATGCTTCTCTGATTCTGAAGGGAGTAGCAGCCTGTTTACTGCAGCTGGAGTGGGGTAGGGACAATGAAGTCTAACCTCCAGGGTCCCCCTACGTGCACCATGTTGTGCCTGCTTCTACGAGGAACCCAGATGCACAGTGATCCCCTTTGATATTCAGGGTTTGCTGTAAACCAGATCTGACATTTAGCTTCAGGTCAAATTAAATTGATTTGACCTAGAATGATTTTTATTGGTTTGTTTTTGTGTTTCACTATATTTAAAAAATCATTTAAAAAAAATTCTGTTACAGCTCCATTCCAAGCAGAATTACTTCCCTTCAGTTTTCTCTTTTGCCAAACTGAAGAGTCTCTTATTTGCCTAGATTTCACCTGAAGTGCTAATGTACAAGAGGCAAAATTGGGCTATCAAGAAACACACCTTGATATGTAGCCTAATTTTATATCTTAACTTCAATCCATTGCTCTTTTTCCTCCCATCCTTTAAGACTGTGACTAATTCCCTCCCTTCACTGGTACCTTGAGAGTATTTATAGACTGTGATCCTGCTCTCTCTCTCTATACATTATAAATTTATCTCTGTTATTCCCTCCTCTGGACCAGTTCCAGGTCTCCTGTCCTGCAGTACTTATGCCACCAACATCTTCTATAGCTTCTCCACATCTTCATGTGCTTTTCCTAAATGGTGAAGGCAAACCACAAAAATATCTGACTAGTGATTCATCTGTACCAGAGGTCAAGGTACAGGTGAATAGTGGGAGTCTCTTCTCCCTGCCCATTTCTCTATGGGACCTTGTCTGTTTTACATAATAGGGTTAGTCCACGAGCTCTTATTTCTTTTGCTGTCTGTTCTTGGGCTGCCTCTTGCCTCCTTACAAGTCCTGCGGCACTGTATACACCCTTTCACTAAGAGCCTCTGCCTGAAAGGAACATGCTACATCCTCCACTGATGCATTTACAGTACCCTGACCGAGGTTTTTAAAGCAACAGTTCTCCTGTGTCTAATATTGCACATGAAGAACTTGCTCCAGGACATCTTAGTGTCTCAGTTCCCTTCTTAACACTTTGTCCATTTCATCAATTTCCTATATATGTGTTAGGAGTTTATAACTAGAGAGGACCAAATGCTGAAAATAGAAGAGGAAGTGAAGGTTGCCACACTCACTACATTTGTTTGCTTCCTAACACCAAGCTTATAACCAAGAAGGCTAATAGATTTTATTTATTTATTTACTTTTTAAAGCACAACTTAGTGCTTTATCTTAGTTAGTAGTCACACTCTTCCAAATGTCTTCTGCCTTGTTTAGCTCTGGTAGACTCTTAGAATGGGTCTTTCCTGCGGGACAGACACATTGCCCTGAAGTTTTCTGGATGTCCCTTTCTGTCTCTTTGAAAACACAGCAGAAAAATGGTTTGCTGTTTTTGTTTTTTTCTCTTTAGCCTTGTTTATCATTTTGGCACAAATCTGTAGGTGAATCAGCGACATCTGCAGAGATGTCCTGTCCGGAACTTGATCTATAAGCTACTTTCTTCTCAGATGAAGCACTGTACCTGGTGTATCTGCTGGGATGGAAAGGTCCTTGTTTGTGATTGTAGCTGCAAGTCTGACTTATTTGTAGCTGCCTTCCAGAAGTAGCTCATGCTAGAGCCTGAAGCAGGAGAGATGCTGTGGAGGTCATGTATTTATCCAGTCTCTCTTAAGTAGGAGTACTCATAGCATTTCAGAGTTACTTGTGTAACTACTCTTAAAAACCTTCAGTAGTTTAGGATTTGAAACTTCACCCGGCTGAATAGGAAAATATTTAGTGCTTTCTGCCTCTTTTGAGGTCAGGATGGCGGCTAAGTCAGAGATTTTTCAGGTTTGGATGTTTCACTGGGGGAAAGGACATTCTTTTGGGGAAAACAGACCTCCTTATGTTTGACAAGCTGGAAATCTTCCAGTAGATGGAGGTGAGGCAGTGGTGCGCAATAACTGCTCCACAAGGACTGCTCCATCAGCACACGGGTGGGAGGTCAGGCCGGGGAGGAAAGCAAGGGGAGAGCTCTCTGCCCCTGCCTTTCACTGCAAGCTTCCACAGTTACCTGGCAGCTGACACTTCCCCTGTGGCAGAGCCTCTGGGAAAGCTGCACGAGGCATCAAGATCTGGGAAATTATCCCCAGCTTTTCACTTGTGAAGCCAAACACTGGGCTGTGCTGCCAAATGCAGGGAGAAGGGGTTGATCAAAGGGGTTGATCCTGGCACTGCTGTCAAACTGCTGCCCCCCTCCTGCTTTAATAACACACAATAATTCTAGCAAATGGTTGGTTTGAATCAACGTTGCTCCACCACGGCCTCAAAAGCTTTTGGTAGTGCAGCCTCTGCTGTCTTTAAATCTGCTGAAGACTATAATTTAGCCACCAACTCTGACTGCGGGGAGCTGGGTCCCCTTGCCGACAGCAGAGACATGACTTTGCCTTTGCTTGCCTCTGCTCTTCCAGAAAAGTGGTGATTGGCAGCTGCCAGACCTAGCACAAAGCAATTGCCCCCATCCCTGCCCTGCCAGACAGAAGAGGGCCAGAGCCAAAGATACCCATGTTCTGTATCCCAGGAAACGCTGGATGAGTTTGCTGTGCTGCCCATGGGACTATCTACATGTTGTGCACGTATAGAGGGGAGAGCAGCTGCTCCTTCCCCCCCAGCTTGAGGGTGTCCAGGGGTGAGGAGCTCATGGATGATATCCACGGTGTCTGCGAAAGGTGCCCAAAGACAAGCCACCCTGTTAACCAGGCCCCAGCTCACCACCCAGGTCCCACATCACCTTTGCAACCCTTCAGGCTTTGCAAATGAAAGGAGATAGAGAGCTGCCGAGTAAGGAAGGAGCAGAAGGTTCTCCTGGGCTTTCAGGGAGGGGGACAGTCAAACTGACCTGTGTTCCTTCAAATATTAAATATGCCTCTGCTCAAAGTATAGACTTCAGACTTGCTGGCTGGTCTCCTAGGTGGGCGAATATATTGCTGTTATGTATTTACAGTCGGGAGATGGAGTGGCTTGTGGTTGTATCAGTTCTTAATTAACGTAGAATGAAAGGTGGGATAAGTCTTTAAAAATGTCCTTCAAGGAAGTGAGATGTCTGGGGAAGATTTTTCCTGTCTCTGATTACAGTAAACTCATCTTTTACAGAGGAAGAGATGTAGTGGCAGGTAAATAAAGGAGAGACCTTGAAAGAAAGGACATTTATAGCATTAGTTATCACACATATGGCCCGATCCTCTTTAAACAGAAGCTGAAGCCAGCAGGTTGATGCTGATTTATGACTGCAGTGGCTCTGCCCCACATTCTGCACTACTTTGAGAGGCTGAACTTTTAATATACTTTTGGAAACTTGATTGACTTTCAGATGCACCCTTGGTGCCCCCACCTTCTAGAAATAGAGGGAAATCACTTAACATGCAAGTAAACCAAATTAGTACTTGGATCAGAGCCTGCTGCCTCACCTGCCTCAGCAGAACCTCTGTGTTTTTTTTTTTAATTTTATTTTAGTCTTTTCTGATAATCCTCATATTTTCTCACTCCTCATTGACATTATATGTCCTGCACCCTTTTCTATGCTATACAGGGATTTTTCTCCTGTTGTTTATACCATTATAGGTCATCACCAGGAGTCAGCATACACTAGTCCTCTGGTCTTCCTGGTGCAGGTCATGTTGTGATGGGAAAACCTTGCGTGAAAAGAGAGTTAGGCGGCAATTTTTGAGCTCTAGGTCTTTGCCTGCGTCAGCCTCGTACCACTGTGTCATCTCTGACCTAGATTTCCCTGCTGTCCCTTAGACATTAGATTAGATCCTGATTTGTGGTCAGTAATGCGTTGACTTCAGACTCTGTTGTCTACCAGAGCCTTGTGCTTCCTTCCCTGGTGACAGCTTTATGCAGGTGTAACTCTAGTGCCTTTGGTGGAGTCACTGCTGATTTACCCCATCCCTCAGTGCCTGACAGCAGGTTTTCTTCTTGAATTACTGTGCCTGACATATTGCTGTAGGTGTTATGCATTGTCACAAAATTAATTTTCCTCTTGAGAGCCGTCAGTGATTTCAGCTGAACTTCATTTCAGTTGCTGCTCTGTCTCCCTGGAAGATTCATGCTGCTGGGTTGGCTTTGACCTTGGGGGATGGGGAGCCAAGCCCAAGTACAAGGTGACTCTTTCTTCCCTTTTTTTTCATTTTTTAAGAGCTGGATTTCTGTAGGATGTTGCAGTTGGTTTTAAGTGGCATAGAGAAAACTCAGCAGTCCCTCCAGACATGTATAAAACTCTTACTTAAAGACTTATATTTCAACAGAAGCCCTCTCCAGTGCTGACTTTCCCCCCCCTACTGTGGACCCCTCTCTCCTGGCGTGGAAGAGCCTGAAGTTGTAGGGTGATGACCAGCAGATTGAGGGAGATGATTCTCCCCTTCTGCTCCGCTTTTATGAGACGTCACCGGGAGCACTGTGTTCAGTTCTGGGTCCTCATGGATCTGTTGGAGCGAGTCCAGAGGGGGCCACGGAAATGATCGTAGGGCTGGAGCACCTCCCATACGAGGACAGGCTGAGTTGGGGTTGTTTAACCTAGAGAAGAGAAGGCTGTGGGAAGACCTTATAGCAGCCTTCCAGGACTGAAAGGGGCTCCAGGAAAGCTCGGGATGGGCTCTTTATCAGGGAGTACAATGACAAGGGATAATGGTTTTAGGCTGAAAGAGGGGAGATTTAAATTAGGTATTCAGAAGAAATGTTTTCCTTTGAGGGTTGGGAGGCCTTGTCACAGGTTGCCCAGAGAAGTCGTGGGTGCCCCATCCCTGGAGGTGTTCAAGGCGAGGTTGGGTGAGGGTTCAAGCAACCTGGTCCAGTGGGAGGTGTCCCTGCCCATGGCAGGAGGGTTGGAACTGGATGGACTTTAAGGTGCCTTCCAGTCCTAACTATTCTATGATTTCAGTCCCAAGTTTATTGCAGCATCAAAAGCAACTGGTGTTGGCATTTCTCTCTTTACCAGGTTGAGTCTGAAACTGCAGCCACATGGCTGTGGATTGCCTTACAGCAATCATACAAAGCTGAATTTATATGAAAGGTGAGGCTGGATGTGCAGGAAGTGCTTGTAGCAGACTCCAGGGATGGAGGCTGGCAGAGAAGAGGTTGTTTCTGCAGGGGATATTGAAAGACAAACCTAGTTTGAATTTGGAGAGCCACAGACTGCTTTGCAGTAGTCTGGGGGTAAAAACAGTGAAGAGCTGAAGTTCCTAAATGATGTTTGAAATAGAATTTAGGTATTTTAGAACTTAAAGACAAATGAGACTTAGCCAAACATGTCCAGGTTTTGTGTGTGCCCCATTTCACGTCATTGATGAACATGATTTAGGTGTTAATTCACTTAGTGCTTGAAGCATTTCTGTGGAGGCACTTGGTGGAATTTGATCATTCCAGGGGAAATGTGACTACAGTGAAATAAGAATGAATCCTTCTCCTAAGTGGGGTTTAATTATCCTTAGGAAAGTGCATTTAATAGCATTTTAGGCAGTAACTTAGTGTCACTGAACTCTACTGACCAGTCTTGATGACACCATTACAGGATTGAAAACCTGCATTTTTCCTGAATGAGATTTTTGTTTAGACTTGCTAAATGATATTTGTATCCTTTCCTGATAATTACGAAGACCTGCTGCAGTTGCACTTCTAGCAGGAGCATTTGCAACTTTATGCATGTTTTAAACCATTCAGTGTTCATGATTTTTTCATGCTGTCTAAAGTACTGGGGAGGGCTGTCACAAACCTTAACCCAGGATTTTACTGCTGGGTCCAATTGGAGACCATTTATTGAGGCAGAAAGCCTGAAGGGCACGTGAGGGTGGGAACTGCTGAACCGTTTAATATGGGTTCACTTTGCACACTGACTGGTTGGCTTTGAGGGACCTGCTGAGCATCCCCTGTCAGATGCCATGAGCTCTGTGGGTGTCCATGAGAGCTGAGGGTATTTGGCATATCCAAGCCAACCCCTGCTCCTGTGTTGGACTTGGTTTGGTCTGAGGTACAGCAGGACACCCACAGTACCTGCAGCCACAGCAAAAAGGTGGACTCTGTATCTTTTTGGAGTGGCGCTGGCAGGGAGACAATAGCTCTTGTGGTGCACAGTCTGCAACAAAAAGAAGATGCTGTTAAAAGCCTGCTGGGGTGACAGTGCTGGCAGCGCAGTGCATCCTGCATCCCCCAGACTGAATCTGTCGTAATCTTATTAAAAACTCATCAGTGTTTGCTACACATCCCACCTGCAGACGGGGCTGTAGACTCAGCAGCTGAGCCAGGGCTTGATCAGTGCCTGCCTGGTTTTTGGAATAAAGCAGAAGTCAGCTGGGGCAACAGAGGAAACCCACACCAGGTTCTTGAGAAGCCACACAGAAGGACCATGGTTTCATGTAATACGATGGTGACCTGACACCAGCTGCTAGGGGAATGTCTCTACCAGGCAGCTCTGAAACTGAGTCTCCCAAAAGTGTTAGGGTATCCAGGGGCTGGATTCTGAAAGCAGCTTGTCCCCCTCTCCAGCCTCTGGGCTTACTAGGAAGTGAGTTGCTGAAGGATGCCCATCCTCAGTAGCCAAGTTTTTTAGGGTGCTGGGATCACAGCTTCTCCCCCCCCCCCCCGCTTCCTCCCGCCTGCCCCCATATGTTTAGCACATGGAAGACAGAAATGGGGACCCCTGGAGCCGGAAGCTGCACTAGACAGCTAAGACTGCTGCGAGATCTTGAGAGGAAGGATGAATAAGTTGCACAGCTGATGCACTGACTCACTCCTGTCCCCAGGAGCTAAGGTGCAGAGCTGTCAGCTGCTCTAAGACAGCAGGAAGCAGCCTCCTTGCTGCTCTTTACCCAACACATTCAGGACCCATGCAGAGAACCAGGGGAAAATAATAACAGAACAGGAGCATGTGTCCTTTCAATACATCCAGTTTTCTTAATGACATCTACTGTGCAAATGGATCCCCAAATCACTTTCAGAGTATGACCATTCATGTTTGTGAAAGCTCTGGCTTGTGGAGTTGGACTCAATGATCTCAAAGTTCTTTTCCAACCTTATGATACTGTGATACTGTGAGTTCTGCCTTACCTGCACTCAGGATCAGGAGAGTTCTGGAGGAAAAGAAGTTGCTAACCTGTAAAGTGGGTGTGCAAACCCTGAGCTAAAACAAAGAGCACCATCTCCTGGCAGCTGGGAATAGCTGGCACTGCTGCCAGGGATGCATGCCTGGTGCAGTTCTGTTGCAAGCAGCTTTTTGCCCTCCGCATCTAACTTATAGCATCAGTAGCTCAGGACTGGCAGCTGGCTCTGGCTATTGGGAAAGGCTAATCCAGGGGAGACAGGGAACTGACTTAGTGGTGTAATCTGCACGGTGATGCCTGCACTTGGCATGGTGGGTCTCAGAAGTTTGAGTTTCGAACTCCACTTGACTTGACACAAAATAGCTCAAATATTTTTGAGGTGGGTGTTGAGGTGTCTTGGGTTATAAAGTTCATGGAAAAGAGTCTTGTAAAGTCAAGAGCATGGCTCCCAAATGGTACCCTCAAATATCTCTGGGGTGCTCAGCCTACTTTGGAGCTTTGTGTGATTTGGCATGGGACTGAGAGTGGTAATGGCAAAGGATGTTTGGAAATCCATGGAGCTTTCTTGAGGTTTGAGTTGGACTTGAAACCAAGCAGAGAGGAAGGAATAGCTTGGTCTGGATCTAAGAAGACAGGATGGACTTTGAATTTGGAGACAGACTTGGGACTGCTGGTCCATGTGGGTACCGCAATGAGATGTGAAAAAGTAACAGAACACTGAACATCTGTGTAAAAATGTGTAAGACTACAGATGAGAACATAGTAAGCAGTGTAGTATGAGTTTTAAAAAGGAAGGTAACTGAGTTGAATAACTAAAAAGAAACAAAACTAAAAAGAATCCTGTATCAGGGTTAAACCGCTAGGAAAAATACTTTCCCTAAGGATAAGTTAGGAATAAAAAGAAGCCAAGGTCAGGCACAGGCTTGTTGCTGGTAGCTGGTGGCAAAATTCTAAATTTGGTACAGAAAAGACAGGACTGTTCAATAGCTGCTTTTGTTGTATATTTGCAAGAAAGCAGGAAGATGCATCTATCTGATGGTCATGGGTGAATGGTAAAAATGAAGGAGAGGAGGGAACGTAAGCTGCTGATGTGCAGCTGGGAAACAAGGTCTATGCTGGTCATCAGAGAAGATCCTGAGCTGTGGGTTGACCTCCAGGTACAAATATTTAGGTGGTGGTGAGGTCTGGGCAACAGGACTCTCCTGCATCCCTGTCAGGTGTAGTGGGAGGCTGTGATGGCTCCTGGGATTTAGTCGGCCTTGCTATGAAATCAGCCTTCTTAGGGGAGAGGGTAGCCAGAACATAAAAAGCTTGGCAAGACACTGAACAAGCTCCTTGAGCCTTTCAGACAATATAGGATATCTTTGTAAAAAACAGGTTTTAGTGAGTGCTGAAGGGAAGTCATTGCATATCCCTGAGCTCTGCGATGCCTTTGGGGTCTTGGATCAGAGCAAAGTCTGTGCTGGAAAATGCTTGTCGCTTAGTTTTGACCTTTGTTTTAATCTGATATCTCTGGATGACACCTAAGGGATACTGGGACCTGGGAGTGACATGTGGCCTGAGAGACCTAGCATCGTTTGGGGTCAGTCAGAGAAGAGTGCTCCTCTTTTTTGTGGAACTTTGCTTGATATTATTTCTAGTTCATAAACTACCAAATATCAGGGACTGTCCAAACAGGACAAGGTGGACTGTGTCTCCAGGGGGCTGTGATCTACATGAACACAGGAGAGAACTGGGGAAACCCTGGTCCGGGGAGCTAGCAGCCCTTGCAGCACTGGGGTAGCTGATAACAACTCCTGAGGCTGAATATCCAAACCAAAAGTCAGAGCCAAATACTTAAAAGACTTACAGGAATTTTCTGGAAGTGATTTGCTCACACTATTCTGCTTTTGTCTGAAACCTTGATTCCTCCAGTTGCAACCTTCCTCTTCTCACTGCAGCTTCAGGCTGTAAAAATAGCACAATCTAATTAAAGTTTAGCGTCCCGTCTCCTCTTCTGAAAAATTAGTAATTCTGACTGTATCACTGACACGCAATAAATACTGAATCTTACTTTGTGAGGTGCCAGCTGTTCTGCAGAACTGAAATTTCATGTCCTTCTAAGTCAGTCAATCTGTGCTACTGAAGGTGACCAGAGTTGCACGTGAAGATTAAGAAAGGGAGGTGAATGTGGAAACTGGTTATTTTATTGAAAATCTAACACAGTATTCTAAAGTGGTCAGTTTTAAGAAGACTAAGCATACCATACTGGGGGGGGGAGGAAAATCAGTTTTAATTAAATTAACTCTTTTTCTTGTCTGTTATCCTCGGTGAACTTTTTGTATTAAGCACGGAATTGCCAGCCAGTTGAGGGAAGTGATTGTCCCACTCTACTCTGCACTGGTGCGGCCTCACCTTGAGTACTGGGTGCAGTTTTGTGCACCACATGTAAAAAGGCCATCAAACTCCTGGAGAGTGTCCAGAGGAGGCCACAAAGCTGGTGAGGGGTCTAGAAGGGAAATCATACAAGGAACAGCTGAAGGCACTCGGTCTGTTCAGCCTGGAGGAGACTGAGAGGGGATCTCATAGCTGTTTGTTGCCTGCTCACAAGGGAGGGAGGTGAAACAGCCGCTGAGCTCTTCTGCTCTCTCATGACCTATGATGGGACTCGAGGGAATGGCAGGAAGATGTGCCGGGGAGGTTTAAGTTGGATATTAGGAAGAGGTTCTTCACCCAGTGGGTGGTGGAGCACTGGAACAGCTCCCCAGGGAAGCAATCACGGCACCGAGTCTGCCAGCATTCAAGAAGCATTTGGACAAAGCCCTCAGTCACAGGGTGTGAATGTTGGGAGTGTCCTGTGTAGGGACAGGAGTTGGACTCGATGATCCTTTTGGGTCCCTTCCAACTCAGGTATTTCTATGATTCTGTGATCTCCTTTTCCAGCGTGCTGCAGCAGTTCAGCCTACATTGCTCCAAAGTGGGCTTCGGCTGCCTTTCTTAAATTAAGAGTTACACAGCATGGAAACAATGATTTCTAAATTATTTTCCATGTCAATTGCTAAATAGCTCTACATTCATCACTGTAGGAGAGGATTTCTGGAGCACTCACTCACTTATTCTGAGGAAACAAAACAGTCATTTAAATTTTTTTTTTCTTTATGGTAGAAGAAAACACATGTGACTTGCTGAGCATCTCAGCTGTGCTCAAAATGATGGAATTGGACTCATTACTTAGCTGGTGGCAGGAAGTAGAATTATTTCCCGAGGACTCATATTACAAGAAAGCAGGCCTGCTGCTCTCAGGCTCTGAATAGCTTTGCTTTACCTGAATTGGCAGGCAGGGTTTTGGGCACATTTGAGGGAAATCCAGATTAAAAAACCCAACTCTTTGTAACAAGGGTAAATTCAGACCTGATGCTGCCATCCGTTACCAGTGCTATTCAAGGCTTCTCCTTCCCACGGATATTGAACTAAATAAACTTTAAGTCACAGAGGGCACTGCTGAATCACCAGGCTCTGAATACACCATTCTTCAGCAAAAACCTGCTCAGCTATTACAGGTTTCCATGTCTTTAATAGCCAGCCTAACAGTTGATAGATTCACACTTCCCAAATAAGAGGCAGTTTTACCGATGGCTTTAAATCATTCCCTGTGGAAACAGAGAGTTGCATTAAATCCCAGTAATTAAGCAATTTCAGCTGTCTTCAGTGCTTTTGACTCTGCAGTTGCCTTGAGAGTTGGGACCCCTCTGTGTCCTGTTAATGTAAACCCTCTCTGTGTTCACACATGCCACGGACCTGCTTGCACAGCTTTCAACTCTTAGTCTTTCCCCGAACCCCAGTAAGAAACACATTTTCTAGTTTCACCATTATTTGTAAAATCACTGCAGAAAACCTCCAAGCATTTATGATCAATGTTTTAAATGAGCTCTTGTGTTAACATCTGCTACAGCTTTTGTACTATTTCAAAATGTGAAGTGATGTTTCTGTCGATGACTATTTCAGGGTTATATTTCCTTTCTGTTGAAGAATACCATAAAGGGTAGCATCATATTTCCCAGACTCTGTGTAACAGTGGCTGTCCTGCAAGCTCTCCTGGCTTGCTGTAACTCCTGCTATGGAGTATCTGACACAAAATGCATTCAAAACTCTTTCACTGCTCTTATTGATTAGCATCACTAAGTGCTGCAGATGCATGTGTATCTGGCTCATATTTACTGTGGACAAAGCAGAAATGAAAGCTGCAAATAGAATACTGGTTTAAAGGTGACTTCAGTCTTCTTTGACCACCTTTGAGCGGTGAAACATTGGCAGAGGCTGCTCAGGGAAGTGGTGGAGTCACCATCCCTGGAGGTGTTCAAAAACGTGTAGATGTGGTACTTCTGGACATGGTTTAGTAGGCATGGTGGTGTTGGGCTGATGGTTGGACTGGATGATCTTAGAGGTCTTTTCCAACCTTGATGATTCTATGACTTATATTTTTACTCCCTCTTTACTAGCAATTCTGGGATATTTGTAAAAGAGGAGTTTTGCTCACTGGTTTTGGTGTGATCGTGCATTTTTCAGAGCAGAAAGTATTGCACAGCCACCTTGAGCTCATCCAAAGCTACTCAGAATCAATGGGACTTTTCCAGTGAATTCAGTGGGCTTTGAATCAGGCCAAGTAGGCAACTAGGAATCATCTAATGAAAGAGCAGCCCTGAAACCCCCTAATTTAGACAGCCACTCAGCCAGCACAGATAGTAAATTACAAACAGCAGATACTGGCAGCAACAGGCATGAATAGTCTGTAGTCAGCAATTCACAGCTTGAAATGTGTTGGCATAAACAATGCATCACATAATTCCAGCTAACCAACACATTTGTGAAAATCCAAGGCTGTTTATGGATAATTTTCAAAAGGGCAAGTTCAGCAAGAAAAAGATTTGCAAGAAAAAGAACCTATCTCTTTTTGCTTACTGATAATTTAGACGTGGTTTTTGCATATGAGCAGTCCTTGCAAGGCACTGGATGACCTCAGGTAGGACCTGATGTGGGTGCAGGGCAGCCCAGCTTAGCCCTTGTTCTGCTTTGGTTTCACTGTGGTTTTCCGTTTGGGGTCCATTCTCATGTACCTTTGCTTATGCGACTGAGTCACCTAGAATCATAGAATCATCTGGTTGGAAAAGACCTTTGAGATCATTGTGTCCGATGCACCTGTCCACTACTAAACCGGGTCCCTATGAAACTCACCTACCTGTCTTTTAAACACCTCCAAGGATGGCAACTCCACCACCTCCCTGGGCAGCCTGTGCCAACGCCTGACCACCCTTTCAGTGAAGAATTTTTTCCTAATAGCCAGTCTAAACCTCCCGTGGTGCAACTTTCAGCCATTTCCTCTCATCCTATCACTTGTCACTTGTGAGAAGAGGCCAGCCCCCACCTTGCCACAACCTCCTTTCAAGCAGTTGTAGACAGTGATGAGATCTCCCCTGAGCCTCCTCTTCTCTAAACTAAACAACCCCAGTTCCCTCAGCCGCTCCTCATAAGGCTTGTTCACCAACCCCTTCACCAGCCTCGTGCCCTTCTCTGGATGCACTCACTTGGAGCAGCGAGGATGAGAGCTGCCTACAGCGAGTTGCAAAAGGATTTTACAGCCCCGAGTGAGCTGGCAAAGAAATAGAAGGTGAAATTTAGAGTAAGTATAGGTAAAGTTACATAGGTGGAGATTCCCCTGGGGAGGTAGTGGAGGCCGCATCCCTGGAAGCATTCAAGGTCAGGTTGGATGGGGCTCTGAGTAACCTGATTGAGTTGAAAATGTCCCTGCTTCTGCAGGGGGGTTGCACTGCATGACCTGTAAGGTCCCTTTCAACTGAAAGTATTCTATGGTTCTATGATATTTCCCAGCTTCTGGCTTTGAAGCTGCATCAACATCACTTTAATATCACTGTTAAGTTTGCACTGCAACGCAAAAAGCAGGTGAGGAGCCCCATATCCATTGCAGGGTTGGAGAAAAGCCAGCCAGCATCGGCAACGCAGAGTGGATTGTGCCACAAGCAGTTAACAGGCCAACGCCCTCCTATAAGCACCAGCTCCTAGAGACACCAGCTTTGTTTCTCTACATCCTTGCTCCCTCAGCCCCTTTAAAAGTTTGTCTCCCCACCTCCTGCCTCCCTCATGGGGGCTCTCACTGTTCCTGTTTTTGAGCTGTGCTTTATATTAATGGTGCAAGTAGAGAGGGGCCATCATATGTAATTTAATTAGTGTCATCCCCAGGAATTTACAGCATGACAAAGGGAATTAGAGGTGATGTATGGAAATGATGCATGGGCATGTGTAGAGGCTTAACCTCTTTCATGCTGGTATGCTTTGTAGATAATGAACACAGGCTATGCCGTCTGAGTGTGTGGAAATCACTAAATGAGAATGTTTAGTCCCTGCTCTAGTGTTTCACAAATTTAGGGTGGCTAAAACAGAAAATGAAATCTGAAGCTGCCTGCCAACTTCCCATCTCAATTTCTGTCCAGCAGAGTTTTTTTCTTAATGTAAAGTTTCCTCAGGGTACAACTCCTCTATTTCTCTGTATTATAAAAAGCCCCAAACAAACCACTGGTTTTGCTCAGGATTGTTTTTGCAGTGGACGTTAGATTTTTTTGTAAGGATATTGGATGGTGAGTCTCCGAGTCAGATTGTGAGAGAGTTTATGGGGTTGCCATCACTGGAGATTTTTATGCACAAGCTGGGCAAACATTGGCCGGGAACTCTTAGCAGCTATCAGGATTGTTGTAGCTATTTTAAGATACAACAGCAGCTGGAAGCCTTGTCTGACAGATGTGTCACTGTGCTGCCCAAAGGTATAGAAAGAGACGGGCTCAAAGATCTTGCAAGCAAAGCCAAGCCTGACACACAAACTGAGTCTAAAATCAGCGGGGAGTGAGTATGGCTCTGCAGAAAGATTGATGCATGCAAGCACTTGTCTCTTCATTGTGCATCATTTTTGTGTCTTTGCTTTAGGTGTCACAGCCTCATCGCACCTCTTTGACTATGGCTCGACGGCCAACGGGGGAGACAGCTCCTTCTACACCTCTCTGATCTCAGACGTTCACTACACCACCCCCCGGGATTCCACCTATTTCACGGGCATTTATCAGCAGGAAAACAGCCCCATTCCCTGTTCGGGCGGCACAGAGGGCTTTAACACGCTGGGGCATCCTGTTCAAGATGTGACTGGATTTGAGTCCCGTGGTTTGTTTAGCTCAGATTCGGGAATAGAGATGACTCCTGCAGAGTCTACTGAAGTTGATAAAACCCTAGCAGATCCCATGAAAATAGAAGCTTATAAATACATGGACATGAGTAGATCAGAAGAAATAAAAACACAAGAAAAACATGACCCTGACTCAGAAGATGAGAGTCCAGGCCTTATTGAAAAGTACCGGGGAGTACCCACTGGGTCCAGCCACACTGCTGAACCTCAGCGGACGACTTTGGACGGCACGAAGGCAGCCAAAGAGCAAGACCTGCTTGAAGACACAAGATCTGGCGATCAACATGGTGCTTCCACGGTTACAGCCCCTGTCAAGATCACACTCACTGAGATAGAAAGTGCAAGGGAAGCTGCCAGCAAAGAGTCGAGTCCCACTCAGCCAGAGAGTGGACTGAAGCCGAGCCATGAGGTGGTACCAACGGTGATGGTGTCAGAGCCAGAAGATGACAGCCCAGGGTCTGTCACACCACCATCCTCTGGCACAGGTAATGCTGGTGCGTGGCCTCTGTTTTTTTGTTACCCAGCAAATGGTTGCAAACATAACTCCACATACTGGAGAATTACTGTGGGTTTGTGGGGTGGGTCTAGGGGCTGTGAGCAGACATTAATGGGGTCTCCATGGCTGGAGACGTTTCTGCTCTGCTCAGACACCACTGCGTTGCTGAATGAAGAGGGATGTGAGCTGTGCTGCCTGTCACTAGCTCACTGCTTGGAATGTTCTTCCCTTTCTTCTGTGAAAAGGGAGGAAAACGGAGCTAAGATCCACAGAAATAAGTTGCCAAGAGCCACTCAGGAGAAGGGCTAGGATCAGATCCAGGCTTACTGAGCCTGGCTCCTACAGACATCTCTTGTCGAGGGGGAAGTTGTGAGCTGATGGATGACATTGGGGGTTGTAGTCAGCCAGACAATGGTTTGGGCTGGATCCCAGTGATTTTGGGGTCTCTTGGTTAACCTGGCTGGCCATGGTCCCCAGAGGAAATGAGGAGTGTGGGACCAGGGCACTGTAAAAGTGTGGGTCCATGTTTTAAAATTTTAGTGGCTGTTTTAAGACCTCTTTGCTCTTGCAGACAACAAGGGTAAGTTGTTAAAAATAAGGGCTTGTGTTAAGTGGAAGTGCTGCTTTTAGAAAGTGCTGAGGAGGAAAGTGCTGCCACCTCATTTACAAAAGCAGTGAGAGGGACAAAGGGCCAGTTTCTTTTAAATGCTCCTGATTTCTATTGTGGGGCCACCAAAATCCCATATTTGTACATTTTATTACTGTCTCATTACTGCAGCTGTTCATAAATATCTATTCCTCATTTTCCCTATTGTAGACTGCTAAAATATGAAAGTAGTATAAGATTTCAAAAAGGAATAAAGTTCTGTGGCAGGAAACAGAATTTTCAGACATGAAATTAAATTTCAACATCTTGGATCAAACCCCTTTTACAATGAACATCTGACAATGAGCATCCCCAAGTTGAAATTTGCATTGCTTTGATGGCATGTAGAAGCTTTTAAAAAATCAACTGGAATTGCTTTAAAATGGCAGTCTGGGATTTCCACCCATAATACTACCTGACCTTAGAGAAATACTGAATTCCTGTCCAAAACTGAGTGTGCATTTGCATACATTCACAAAAAAAGGAGCTTGAAGAAGTCCACTGCAGCTGTGAGTTCATCCTTCCTGGAATTTTAGATGGTAAATAGACTTTGCCATCCCATTTTTCTTCTTTTATTTGACTGAGTGACTTCACACGCTTCTTCTGAGACTGCTGTTTTTTATTATAGATTTATACTTTTTGCAATACAAGTTAATTAAGAACTTCAGGCACTATTTGTTGTTTATTCAGACCTTGGCAATTGCTCGAGGCTTTGTGACACTTGATAACCTTATCTCATCATAATGGCTGAACAGTGCGTGGTTGAGTCTCACGGCTGCTGCCTTACTGGAAGGCAATGGCGTTGCCAGTGTGATTAATGGCATGGAAATGTTTCTGTCTACTTGCAAAGCTGATCCCCAGCACTGCCCACATGGCCCTGAGAGGTGCCACTGCCTTGCATTAGGGTGCTAGGAAGCAAGCAGCACTGCGTATTTGTCACATTAAGGGAAGAAGCCAATATCTTCCTTAGGGGCTGCCTCCTACAGGGTGTTTTCTCTGGATTTCCTCCCTTTCCCATGCCCAGACTCCACGTTTATAAGCAAGGAAGAAATGTAAAACCTGCCCTTGCTATTTCTACCCAGTGACCCAGCAAAGTCGTCACTCCTAGATACCCCTCAAGCATCCTGGCAAAGCCCCCAGTTCCCTCCTGCTCAGATCAGGACTTTTGAAAATGGTTTGCTTTTAATTGCTAGCCATCATCTTTTTGGGGAAGGAAGACGTGGTCTGTTCATACACTGCGCTGGTGCTGAAAGGCAGTGGGCATTTATATGCTTCCCCGTGCCAGCGGTAAATATGACACCCTGCTGCTGGCCACAAAGGGCTTTTTTGTTCACAAGGTAAATGCTGCGGCTGAGAGTTATAGACTGCCAGCGTGGGCATTAGCAGGGTAGAGCTGAGGGATGGCACGTTGCTGCGCTACGAGAGCTGGTGGTCACATGCCTTTTTGGACATGTGCCGGATTAAGTCATTGCTCAGGGAGAAAATGCTTATATGTGGTAACACAGGAGAGCAGCACAGCTCATGCAGGCTTCCTGCAGCCGGAGGAAAAGGATGTGCAGGCTCCTGCTCAGCACGTGTGATTCAACAGAAGCTTTCCAGCATCCTCATAAGAGTGTGTTGTACCAGTCCCAAACACCTTAATTCCATCAACGGCCACGCTCTGGGTTGCAGAAGGACTTTCTCGTGCCAGAGGGATGTGTTCTAAAAGGACTTTCTCACGCGAGAAGGGTGTGTTGCAAGAGAGCTGTTTTGTCAGAGGAGCTGCAGACATGCCAACAATATGTGCCCCAAACCACCAATAACGTGTATGGGCAGATGCACAAACCAAAACTGCTTGGTGTGTTCTGGGGAGGTTGTTGTTCTTGCCCATCTGTCAGCAGGACATCATGGGTCGGGTGCTGTCTTAAACCACTCCCCCTTTACCTGATTCATCTTGAGGAAAGCATATGATCAGGAAGAAATCAACTATGCTATTGCCATGAGAAATTAAGGCAGAAAGCAGCCAAAAATAATGGGGTTTTCCCTAGGTCACATCTGTCTTTCCCACCATCTGTTGTAGGGAAGCTTCCAGAGTTGGCCAACACAGCCAGGTGGCCCCGGGAAGCTGATGCCTGTGGCTGCTCCCCATGCAGGGCTGGGATGAAGGCTAATACTCACTGGGAGTGGGCGCGGGTCAGCTTGGAGCTCCCCACACCTGAAACCAAGGAGCTGGAAACCTCTGCACTCTGTGCTGTGGTTCCCGGACGTGTGGACACAGGCTGTCTCCTGCCAGGGGCTTCTTTACCAGCATCAGCAGGAGGAAACTTGGGGGTCTCTTTTCCTGATGGCTTTCTGAAGCCCTCACTGCCTGCATTGGCACTTAGTGACCCCCCACCATGGTAATAATGGTATAAGATCAGTGAAAGAGCACTCAAAAGTCAAACCTCCATGTGTGTTTGATGGCTGTTCCAACATAACTGGGGAATTCAGCCTTTTTTTGCCCCCAGCAGGCAGGGTCTTGCATGTGCATGGCAGCGATCTCTGGGTCAGTGCAATGCAAGGTGGCAACTAGCAATTAGGAGGCAGTGGTGGCCAGGCATCGTCCCTCTCGGCACAGGCAGGCTCAGGTGGCCTGGCTGTTCTTGCTGCAGATGCACCAGGTTTTGTCTGGGTTTGCAGTCTGATGCTCTGGGAGTGATAAAGTGAAGCCTGTTCCCCATGCAGTAACCCAAGGCGGCTGCTGATGCACCTCATGCTGCCTCCGTTGCCTCTTGTTGTGACCTTTTTATTTATAATTTTACTTTCTTTGTTATTTCATTACAAAATCCCATGTGGTAAAGGGATGCAGAGGGAGGCAGAACAGGTGGGAAGTCTGGTGCTATTTCTCTTGTAGTACGGGATGTGGGCTCCTTGCTAATCCAGGATGACAGCCAACCTTTTCAACTGCTCGTTTTCACTCTGAATAGATCTTATTCCATCCAGCATGAGCCAGAAAATGAGAAAAAGCTTTTTATTTCAAATCTTGTATGGCAAGTTGGTCAGTCATTACTTCACTTAATGTATAGAATCATAGAATGGTTTAGGCTGGAAGGGACTTTAAAGATCACCCAGTTCCACCCTCCTTGCCTCCTCCTGCTGGGTCAGGTTGCTCAAAGCCCCATTCAGTCTGGCCTTGGAACACCTCCAGGATTGGGGCATCCATGACTTCTCCAGGCAATCTGTTCCAGTGCCTCATCACCCTCACCGGGAAACATTTCTTCCTAATATCTAATCTCACTCTCCCCTCTTTCAGTTTAAAACCATTCCCCCGATCCTATCTCTGCACTCCCTGATAAAGAGCCCCTCCTCAGCTTTCCTGTATCCCCCTTTAGGTCCTGGAAAACTGCTTGTAGTAGTTCTTAATGAATTACAGTAAAAAAAAAAAAAAAAAAAAAAGTTTAATTCTTGGACACAACTGAGTTAAAATAAACAGAGAATCCACCATCCACCCCTCTGTGAAAGAAAAAGAAAAAAAAAAAAGTCTGAGAAAAGTTTCTGACCTGGAACTTTTCACGCCTGCAAGTTAAAGTTTGATAGAATCACTAGTAACTACACTTGAGCTGTTATGATTAGAATTTCCAGGACCCCACCGGCCCTGTCTGCATATTTGTCCCCAGAACGGACCTGTATCCATCTGTGACAGCCAGATACTGTTCCTGAGCCTGCATTTCTTATGACTGGTGATTTTCCGGTGAAAACCATAATGCTGAGCTACTGGCCAAGTGCAGATCAGCATCACCTTGTGGCTCTGCATTTTGCTCCGTAAATGATGCTAATGATACCTCTTTTATAATGAGTATGTGCATGGGAGACACTCTGTAAGGACAACCTGTTATTACTGTTAGTCATCCCAGACAGGGAGACTTTCTGCCTGTATCCCCAGCCGTGCTAGAGGGATTGGTGCTGGCCTGAAATCTATCATGTTTGTGGTCTAAGCAGCCAGAAAACCTCATTTTTTTAACATTTTCTTTCTGGTTTTTTTCCTCTTTCTTTCTGGGTGGCAGAACTGTCTGGTTCAGAGTCACAGGGCAAAGGCAGCCTGTCAGAGGATGAACTCATCAGTGCCATCAAGGAGTCCAAAAGCTTTTCCTTTGAGACTCCGGAGGTGCAGCAATCACCAGCCGTTTCCACTGAGAAGAGAGACCAGCGAGTCAAACCTGGGCGCCCTGCTGCCTCCTCACCCCTGGATAATGAAGCCAGCAGTGCTGAGTCAGGAGACTCAGAGATTGAGCTGGTCTCAGAGGACCCCCTGGCTGCTGAGGAGGTGCTGCACTCCAACTACATGACCTTCAGCCATATCGGAGGGCCCCCTCCGTCACCTGCCTCCCCCTCAATCCAGTACAGCATCCTGCGGGAGGAGCGGGAGGCCGAGCTTGACAGCGAGCTCATCATCGAGTCCTGCGATGCTTCGTCGGCCTCTGAAGAGAGCCCAAAGAGGGAGCAGGACTCCCCTCTGATGAAGGCCGTGGTCATGGACATTATCAAGGAAGAGAACAGCTCACGCACTGACATCTCAGACTACGAAGCAAGTAAAATGACAGAGAGCAGGATGAACAGGGAAAACCTGGCAGAGTCCGCATCCTACCTGAAATGTTCCTTTGTTGCACCAAAAGTAAGTGCTGAGCCCCCAACCTCCACCATCAGCACTGAGGAGCTGAAGGAAAGAGTAATCCTGAAGAAACCCATCGAAGAAACTGTTGTTAACCAAAGCAAAGTGTCTTCCAAGGACTCTGGCAAAAGAAGTCCCTTGGCTTTGCTCCTACTGCCATTTTTAAATAAGCAGAAAGGTAATTGCAGATGTTTATGATGTTTATGTTGCTTTTGCAGTGCTGCTGAGAAGGGGGAGGAGGGAGAAGTGCCTGTTCCTTGCAGGGGAGGTGTTAGTCGTACAGAGCAGGGGGAGCTGCTGGCCCTGAATAACCTCATCTCAAAACTGGGCACACCTGTGACAATGCATACATCATCTCTGACCTTTCTGTCCTCTTCTTTCTTCTCCATTTCCTTTTGCTTAGGGGAAAAGAAATACCAGCAACAATAGTTTTTAGGCTTAAGCATACAAATACTGGATCAAGCAGGAACCCCAGTAACATAAGGTGATTCCTATATCAGGGTCTTGGAGAACAAAGAGCAACAGATGATCATTTCTCCTTTAAATTGTACCTGCTTTGTTCCAGAGAAATGCTACAATTAGGGAGGTGGTCCTGCCCCTTCTAGAAACGTAAGGCTGATGTTTTTGAGGATACATTTCGGAAAAAAAGAATGATTTGGAGGAGGAGAGGTGTTTCTGTCTGGGTTTGATGGGTCTAGGTGTTTCTAAAGCTGATGCAGCTTTAAAAAAATCTCTCTCACAGTGGCTGACACCATCCATCCTGAATAATGAGGGTTTTGTGTACGCTTCCAGGATGATGCAAGGAGGTGGTTGGCTTGAAGGCTCTCATCTTCAGTAATCTGTGCCTTGGGAGGCATCCTGTGTTCCCCTCTGAAAATCCCTTCCCCAATCCAGCTCTAGGAGGGGAAAGGGCAGGGCACTTCCCTGGCACTAAAGTGAGTTCAAAGTGAGTTCACTTGTTTCCCTGTAGGATCCCTTCAAAGCCAGTGTAAAGCAAGCCAGGGTCAGGCTTGCTGTGCCAGGCACTGAGGTCTGACCAGACCCACCAAACATCTGGAGCCTTCACTGGCTTTTGGTCTGTGCTAAGCCCTGAGGTCCTAAGGGCAGCACACGGTCAGTGCACACTGACACCACCACAGGTCCCTGCAGCCTGTAGCTGGCTTAGCTCACAAGACACACGAGAAATAAAAGGCTTTTTATTTATTCTTTGCAAGTTGCCAGCTCTAAATAGTCAGGACCTTTTTGTGCCTCTGGCTTTGTAGATTGACATGGGAGGGAGGGACACTGGGGCTGCCCCATGCCTGCCCTGCTGCTTCTCTGCTGTCTTCCCCGGCTGGGCTGGGGGGCAGTGGCTGTCCACGCCTGTTCCATCAGATGTTTTCTTCCCTGCAAACAGCTGAATAGAGATGGAGAGGAGGCGAACCCTGTCCTGCTGCTTAGAAAACATCTTTTTCCTCCATCTATGTTTGTGTGCAGACGTTTGACCACATGATGGCCTGGAGATGTGGCAGATATGTTTAAGTGGCACGCTTTTACAACTGATTTATATAACGCTGTGAATCCAAGTGTGCAAGTCTAATCAGGAAACACCCTGAACTTGCACAACGAGCCGTGGACTGCAAGATCTGCAGTGCCATAAAATATGTTAATACTGATATTCTTAGCAGTAATGAACTAGTGAAGTTAATAGGCTGAATAAGAAATATATGATTATTGCTCCCAAGTATGTTTTCCTGCCAGATTCGTGGAGTTTGCAACGTCATACTGTGCATCTCTTAGCTCTGTCATGGGTAAGATGAGCTCCAAACATTTCTCTTCCCCCTTCCCAAATTCCCCCTTTACAGGACTGGCCCAAGCCCCACCCAAACGCTAGAAATCCAGAGCTAATTTAATTTACCTTACACACTCTTAGAGCTGGTCCAGCCTTGGGTCTTTGTATTGTGTTCTGTGTGTTCTTCTGGGCAGACAACTCACAGTGTGGTCTTGTATTTGGAGAAGGTAGTTTCCTGTCCCTCAATTTTGAGATTTCAGGACCCATAGTATCAGAGAATGGTTTGGGTTGGAAAGGATCTCAAGGATCTTCCAGTTCCAATGCCCCTGCCATGGGCAGGGACACCTGTTCGATCACATTGTTCAAAGCCTGGCCTTGAACACCTCCAGGAAGAGCACCTACAACTTCTCTGGGCAACCTGGGCCAGTGCCTCACCACACTCAGAGTCAAAAATTTCTTCCTCATATCTAATCTAAATCTGCCCTCTTTCAGCTTAAAACCATCCCCTCCTCATAATATCCCTGCACTCCCTGATAAAGAGCCCCATTACGATTTATAGTCTCCCTTCATTGTGTTCAGGTTTTTTTGGCCGAACTGTTGTGACTCATTTGAGTTTCTGTGTCTCATTGCCTAAACCGATGCTAGCAGAGGCTTGCTCTTCTGTTGTGGTTGGAGAAAATCCTTCTGTGTGCGAGCAGATTTTCCTCCTGTGTTGTAGAGTGTCCATGTGTCCTATCTGTATTCCCTTAGGACAGTAGTAGCAGGAACATTTCCTCCAGGACAGACACAAGACAGCTAATTACTGTTTGGTAGTGCATATAGGACTGTTTCAGTATGTGCTTTTCTCCCTTGAGTCACTCTGGTGCCTAAGGCAAGGAAAACAAAAATGTAAAGCTCTTCAAGGAGATTATTGTGAAAACCTGTGTCACTTTTTAAAGCTGTTTTCAAGTTACAGGGAGGTGGCCTGAAGATAAGAAAATATGGATGATGGTGGGGTCCAGTTTACACTACCTCCCAATCATGAATATTTGCTGCATGGGTCGCTGCGCCTGGGTACTAGTTAGATTTTTATTTTGAACATAGAGTATGGGACTCTCCTTTAGACCTGGGAAAGGAGAGCTTGTCCCTCAGTCAGAGAATTCATGTGAAATCCTTCAGTATTTTTTCAGTTATCAGAGGGGGGGGTGTTAACTGATTTGGTGGAACCAGAGAAGCCCCCATGGGTTCTCCCAGGCTCCATCAGCCTGGAGCCATGTTGGCTGGCAGAGCACATCTGAGGTGACGGTGACTGCCTTCATGGTATCAACTTGAGGTCTTGGCAGAGCTTTACCTCATGGCATCATGTATGTGTCATGTGCCAACTCCAGTGTTCCTGACGACATTTGGCATGGGCCACACTCGACCAAAGTGACGAGAACAGAGGGAGATGTGGCAGTGCAGCAGAACAACGTCACCCAAACCAAGAACAGTATCATCATTCATTGATTAAGGGAATTATCTTAATTATGGTTGTCTATCATGAAGAGAGTACTAACAAGATGTGACCGTGTACTTGTTAAAAGAAAACAGAAAAACCTTCGTTGTTTCCTATTACCTCCTTGTTAAACAACACCTTGGAAGTGTTAAGCTACCACCGCATATCCTTATTAAGACAGAATGATTTTTGTGGTGCTTACGGAGGTCCAGGTGGGGACTGAGGCCCTTATGGCCATGACAAGTCTCACCTGAGTTCAGGTCAGCACTAACCCGGTGTTTTTAGAGATTCATAGCATACTGATGATCAAATGAAGACGTCAACACACTTGTTTATGTTTTTGACACCCACCTTTCTGTGGCTCTTGGCCAGCTCGTAGCTAGGTATGTGTACTTCAAAGTCAGCCATCAGTTTCACATGTAAGCATTAACTATTTCACAGTGTGATGCTGTGATACCACCAAGGAATGTTTTACTCAGATCCATGGCATCAAATATAGTTTGCATGGCTCTTAAGAAGTTTTTGCCCTGGGCTGTCAGGATAAAAATTGATTCTGAGTGCCAACTCCAGGAAATACATGGAGAAGCTGTATAAAGTGAAAGCTTCAACCCGACCCCAGGAACACTCTGCTGATTGTGTTGCTTCCAGCTCACAGCTTAATCCCTCAGAGACCTTTCTGGTGTGTCTGCTAGGCATGCTGAAATCATGGCCATTCCCCTAAACAACAAGATGGAGCACAGCAAGTGCCTGTGTGGTTTGCACAGCGATAACTCAGCGTCTCAGCTTAACGTCTGTTGCCATCCAGTGGCAATAACAAAAATGGGCAGTGACTTCCTACCTCCATTTTACTGGAGCTGACTGTCACAGTTTGAACGAGCGGAACTATTCCTGTGCCATTAACTGCTAAGCAGCCTCACTTGCTTTCCTGCACGGTCAGAAAGATTGCACTGCTTGCAGATTGCATCGCTTGCTGCAACACAGGTGCAGTTTTGGCCAGTGCCGTGCAGTTACTACCTGTGTTAGAGTTACTGGTTCCCTTGCCTCCTGTGGAACAAAGAATAGCTGTAGCAACAAATTTGTTGTTCAGCTGTCACTGCCTCCATGTCTCTGCAGGCATCTCCTCCCAGAGATGGACGCAGCCCTTACACAACCAGGCTTATATAGCCCCTTTGGCTCGGTTCTTCAGAAAGGATGTTGCCAGCTCTTTTGTTTTCTTTTAAATATTCAGCCAGGAAGGTCAGATGCATTTGTGTTCTCCAGTAGCCAGAGTGAGAAATTTTTAGATTTGTTCTAAGAAAACCCTGCCTTGCAACAGACTTCCACAAACTTTGGAAAATCATACAACTGACAGGTATGGCCTGCACAGTGCTGTGACATTGCACAGCCTAGGTGATGTCCAAAATGGGGCTGCACATGGCTTGGGCATGCAGGAGATTTCAGAAAAGACCTACTCTCCAGGAAAAGTACATATTTTGGCCTGGGCCAGTCCGCAAGAAGCCCAGAAGAAGCCTGGGCCAAGACAGGCTGGGAAGGAGCATTTTGGCTGAGTCCTTTCCTGTTTTCTCTTGTCATGTCTCTGCCAGGGTGGCCTGGACTGCTGCATGCTGGTGTCCCACACCCTGGGAACATGGGTACTAGGTGGAGCTTTCTCTTATGGAAGGTATCCCTTCCCTTGACAGGGGCGTTGGAACTAGAAGATCCTTAAGATTCTTTCTGAACCAAACCATTCTGTCATTCTATGATCACATCTCTCTCCTTGCTTGACAATATTAGGAGATACCTTCTGCTTGATCCATTTAATGAAACGTGCAGTTGCTTTTGTTACCTTTCAGCTGACTGAAAGCAAGTTAAAAAGAAAGAAAAGGATGTGGATATTCATAGTAATGTTTCCTTTTATTTTATGGCAAAATTTAGCTATGAGGTCATGCTGTGACTCACATACTACATGGCGCCACTGGCAGGACCTGCTGGAAATGCAGTCAAATAAAATTCATCATTTAAAATGCTTTATTCTGCAGCACAATCCTGTGCTCTCTTGCTGTTTAGCATCCTTGTTTTTATGCCTTATGAAAGGCATTTGTAGCATTGTATGATTAATCCCTACAAGAGTGTGTCCTTACCACACACCCCTCTGGCAACTGTGGCTCTAAGCACCTGTGAGGGACACCAAAGTTCATGGCCACCCATCTCTATGTGGTGGCCTAGTGTCTCTCAGGCAGCATCACAAGCTGCAGTGAGGATCACTTCTGGGTTTGAGGTCACACTGGCAAATACCCTGTGTTGAAGAACATTTTCTCCTCCTCCCTAGTGCCTCTTGTGCCATCCCATGGTGTCCAGGGCTCTCATGCGGTGGACAAGCACAAAGTAGTATGGACTTTTTCCCTTTAACCTCTCACTGTGCCCACCTCTTGTGCCACAGAGAAGCCGATCTTACCAAGTTTCTTAAGCAGGTGTTTTTCCAGCAGAGATCTGGGAGAGACCTTATGTTATTGGGAACGCTTTTTGTTCAGCAGAATGTTGTCTGCATTGTGTTAGCACATCCCTACTGTTGAAGGAGTTGCTAGTGAGGCATTTTCCTCCAGGAAGGGGATGTTTGGTTGGGTGATTTTGCAATCTGAGGCTCTTTCTTATGTGTGCTTTCACTAGGCTGGCTCTGCTATCAAGCAGCAAGCCAGACTGCGGCTTAAGCATACGGTAATGTTAGTTTAATATTTTAGTGCCATCTGCTGCAAGTGCCTCCACACTCTGGTCCATCTGTTTTGCATGCTTCAATTTGCTTTTTATGGGGCTTCAGTATCTGTGCATCCTTTGGAAAGTCCCTGCTTGGAAAAGGTGTGGGGAAGAGGGATGTCCTGCCTGGGTCTGAAGTGTCTTCATTTTGTGATGCTGTAGGAAAAGTGAGGTAAATTCTGCCCAGAAAGTAAAAGTTAATCTGGGCCTGGCCTTGCCACGAAATCTTGGAGTACATTGATGAACCTCTGTGCGCTTTCCTCCCACATGGAATAATTCAGGTCAGAAAGGACTTGTGGATGTCCTTAGTCCAACCCCTTGCCCAAAGCAGTTGGGTCAGGTTGCTCAGGGCATTGTCCACCCGTCCATCTGCTCCACAAAGGCAGAGATTTAGGGGTAGCTGAGAGCTAGAGCCTGGAAATCTTGGTCAGTCTCGTGATGGTGCCTCAGCACGAGGAGCTGCAGGCATACTGCAGAGCAGGGTAGAAGAGGGATACCACTCAACGTAGCTTCAGAAGGAGTGGGCTGGCAGAAACTTCACAAGTTCCAGAGAGCCCATCTCCTGGCCCACAGCCAGGATTCCTGGTAGAGCACTCTTAACAGATGCTTGTGGCTCGGTTGGAAAGGCCTGTGTTGGCAGATCCTCCACCAGCTCCCAGGCGTCTGTTGAAAACAGTTGCTGTTCTTCCATCCTTCTTTACTTTAGGCTGAGCAATTCTAACTTCTTCAGTTTTTCCTCAATGTCTTGGTTTTCCCTTCATTCTTTTCTATCACCAGTGAGTCCTTCTTGAAGTGAACTGGACAGGGTGATTACATGGAGCTGTCCCCAAGCTCACGACGGGTTACTTGCCTGCCCCACAGGCTAATACTGGGCTTGTGAAGCCCACTGAAGGGCATGACGTTGACTTCTATTGCTGCAAGAGAGTTCTCTTCCATATGGCTTGGAAATGCCTATTTGGACTTCTGTTGCAGGCTGTGCTGGCCCATCTTTCCCTACTTGGAGTCATTTGACTCTGTTAATTACCTGTATGATAACAGGAATGGAGTAAATTTTGAAGGGCTGGGGAAGCACAGTGGAAAAAATAAACTTAACCATGGTAATCTTGTCCATTTCTGACAAACAGAGAACTTGAATGATTTCCTGCTCAGATGGGCTTGCTCAGGTAATGCCGAGCAGATGAATCCAGGTAGAAGTGTATTTTCCAAGAACCATAAGTAAGTGTTAAGTGCAAGAAATCCTGCAGACATACAGCTTTTCGAGAAATCTTCTGGACTCTTCCCCTGCCCCTGAGCAAAATGTTTTCTTTTTCTCCTGGGCTCTCTGACCGCACAGCCCACTTGGGTTCACAAATCTCCTTTTACTCTGCTGTGTGCAGGGCTCTTGCCTGGTCTGCCCTCTTTAGGAACCGATAATGAGCATTCTTAGTTGCAAACCAGGGAAATAGCTCAAGTATAGGGGATCATAGAGGAAGAAATGACACCTGCATCGCTAAACCCCATGCTGTGAACACACCTGGAACACTGGCTATTGTTCAGGCCAATTCTCTCTATCCACACCCCTACTGACTGCCCTGATGTGAGGTCGGGAATGAATTTAAGACTAAGGTGGTGGGCAGGAGAGAATACAGCTAAGGCATGCTCCAGCCTGCTCTTGTCTCTCTGCTCTGGTACATGTTCTTCCTTGACTATGTGGCCTAGCAACCCAAAGTTACAGCAGAGATGGCCAGTTAGACATTTATTGGCCAAAAAATGGCCAAAAAAGAGTAAGAAATCAGCTTTAAAAGAAAATATCTGGTGCATAGAGAATGGCAGCCAGAAGTGTGTGGTGATTTTCTTGGTGTGAATAGTTTCATGCCAAGGATTCACCTTTCATCTTGATACATTCTTGGTATTTTGGGAGGTTTTGCAGTAGATTGGTAGACCAAGAGGTCTTGACTTCCAGCTGCTTTGCAATTCTGCTTTCAATCCATTCAAAGGATCTAAAAAATTAACTGTATGATAGGGCATAAACAGTGAGCTGTGATGATACAGACTCCGCAGATACATTCGACTGGCCTCATTTTATGAGGTTTCACTCCAGAGACATTTTAATGACCAAGGCACCATCTCCATCCACTGTGACTGGAGGAGTTTCCCCTCCCCAGCTAGCTACCCCAGTGGCAACTCACTGGCATTTTCCTCTACCTGTGGAGCAGGCAAGGGAACTTCACAGCTACTCTTTTTCACTGTGTGTGAAGCAGTTGGAAATGTTTCTGCCTTTGCAGCAGGTGGTGGCCTGCCTCCCCATTTCTCACCAGTTAATGTAATTCAACTGCCACATGACAACTTGTTATAACCATCAAGCTGTGATAACTCAGGCAAAGCGAGCTGGAGAAACCTGAAGACACGTAGGTCATGGTGGTGGAAATGAGCAGTGTGCACAGTGGCAGGTTTGTTCTGTACGCAATTCCTCTTCCACGCCTCAAAGACCCCTTTTTTTCAGGGAGGGAGGAGTAAATTTGGCACTCTCTGGCGTCAGGTGTGGTTACGGGGTCACCTGTCCTCTCTGCAGAGTGTACGAGGAGAGCTGATAGATGGTCAGATACTGGCTTAGGAGTTCTCCGTGGAGTCCCGGTCTGGTGGGAGCATAACAGGCTCTCTGAAGTGAGGAGTGGTCATGTAGAGGAGAAGCCTGATCCCTGGAAAGGATCAGAGCAAAATGAAGAACAGGGGATTTCTTTTCCCCCTCCTGAAGTAATGGTTTGCTTGGGCAGTGGCTGGGATCAGTAGCCATCAAGTGTAGTGAGGCCCTCTCATGAGCAGTACCGTGCACGTATAGCAGAGCATGACTTTGATATTGCTTTCAGAAATGTCTCAGTAAGTCTCGCGCCCTTCAGATCACAAACTGTGCTGTCCATAGCCGGAGCATTTTGGACCATTTCACTTCTGGCATCTGTTTCCTCCCCTGCTTTTTCGCTGTGCTTGTGAAAATTGCTCCCTATGTGTTGGGTAAGGTCGAACTTTTAAAACGTGTCAATGCCTCTTAAACATAGTCGCTGGATGCTCAGAGGTGCTATTAAAATTGGGCGTAGCTTAATGTAGGAGGATCATACGTCTTCTCTTGGGACTACTATCCACTCCACTGCCTGTGTGTGAGTTAGTACAGAGCTATAAAAATTTATAGGCCTTATCCTTCTGTTTTCATATATCTTCCCTTTAAGAGCAAAGGACTGCCTCTGAAGAGCTGTCAGAAGTCATAGCACTGAAACAGAAGAATACAGACTTTTCTGATAGATAGGACACAGGGTGGGGTTTATAAAATGTTTCTGCTAGGTCAGGATAACATCATGGACCAGTGGAAATAGGGGAAGCTACTTGTTTGACTGTATACAGCTGCCTGATGGTTGTGTCAAATGTTTAAATATCAAAGCCATGAATGGCAAAGCCTAAGCCAAGCACAGTGGGGCTTGTATTGGTGTACAAACAGGAACCTGCTGAGAAGAGTTCTTAAGAAGAAAGATATGTAGTGCATGAAGACTTCTCTGTGAGCTGGGCTTCACAAATCCATTGCTTGCTATGTCCCTGTACATGCCAATGTCCGTTTCCTTGACATCCATATCCATCCAAGTTGTGGATGCCCCATCCCTGGAAGTGTTGATTGGGGCTTTGAGCACCCAGATCCAGTAGGAGGTGTCCCTGCGCATGGTGGGGGGGGTTGGATCTGCATGATCTTTAAGGTCCCTTCCAACCCAAACCATTCTATGATTCTATGATTTTTCTGTTCACGTGGACAAACCTCAATTGCAGAATCACTCACAGTTTAATTAGAAAAGCCAAAATCTTGACACGATGTCCCTTTTAGTGTCTCTTGGCATCAACGATCAATGACCCAGTTTTCTGGAAAGGCTGTGACACTGACAATCTGATGGTAGCCAGTTTTTCCCAGATGCCTAGATATACCAGTGCTTTGCCTGGATACTCCTGATAGATCTTGCAGATTTGGTTTTGACACAGAAACCTAACACCTATTGACAGCTTTTCTTTGTCTGACACAATACACAATAAGGAGATATTTTTTTTCTGGTACAGAATAAAAAACAACCCCAAACCTGTGTATAATGAAAGGGTAAAGTTATATTGCCTGCAAGGCTTCTGTAAATGATGTTAAAGCCCTTTCTCCATACCAATTCAAGCCTTTAACTCAGAAGGTACTTAAGGAAGTTTCCATGTTATCACACAAATTAGGTGAAGGAAAAATCAAAACATTTTGGTTTTATTTACACAGAGTGTTTTGCCTCTTAATGCAATCTTCTTGTAAATGAAGAGTTTTGCAGGGAACTTCTGGCATATTTTGTTTTCTGATTTGCTAGAAATGCTGCTTCTGAGCTTCTGTAATTCTCTGTGAGCTAGGAATTGTGGGTTTTTGCCAGTTTCATTGATTCATTCAAATGAAGAGTTTGAACTCAGCTCAGCTTAAATTTATGATTAAGGTCTGGTGGTATAAAATACATCTGTAGTTCTCAAGGAGAGGTGAAGAAAAGCTTTTGAACACCCCTACCTGTTTCAGGATTGCTCTGATTTTTCAGATATTAAGCAGAATAAGGACTTCCCTGAGTACTCTATTTGTAGATTGCATGAGGTTAAAATTAACGTATGTGTCTGTAGTGGAGGGAGTGTGTGATAGGAGATCTCCATTGGGAATAAAACCTGGAGGTGGGTATTGATTTTACTGGTGTTTTTTGTTAGCCTACTGAGAGTGCACTGCTGATTGGGACATAAAAACAATATTGACTGCAAAAGGGATTTCTTTTTTTTGTTTTCCTTGGGAAGCTGCTGTGTTCATGTTAGTTCAGAACATTAGAAATAAGGGATATGCAATGATCCAACCACTCCAAGGGCTTGATTTCTCACCTGAAGAAAGATTGTCTGTTTTTGTCATTTTGACTCTTAATCATATCTTGATTAACATTTTCTTTTGTTGTATTCCTTCCTCTGCAGTAGTTTTTTTTTTTAACTCTCTTTACCTTTACCCAACTCAGACAATTTTGCCCACTTTTTTTTCCAGAGAAGTATCACAGATATCCTTTTTTCCATCTCTAGCTCTGATAGCAGCTCAGTGGTTACACGAGAACTTGGCAATGAGAGGTCGTTCTGGTGTTTTAATTTCCCAGCATTTCATTTGTCCGTGAGGAATACAAGTAAGTGTGGAAGAAAATAATGCTACAAGAGAACAGGTCAGTTTGGACGGCAGTAATCTACTTCCACCACAGGTCTGCCAGACACTAGCCCACCTGTGATGGGGACATTTGGTGATGTCAAAGTTGCTTAAATCAGCTCTAGCAATGAAAGTGAAGGTCTGGCAGTTTGGTAGTGAAGATAGATTTCACAAGTGCTTTGAGTCTGGGAGGCTCTAGCCAAGCATTGTTTATGAAAATTGGGCATACAAAGGTTCCCATGCTTCTGAAATAAGTATTTCTCCATTTGACAGGACTGAGAGTTTATTTCTTGCTTATTCATGGCTCAGAAGACACCAAGCATGAGTAGTTTGAAAGCCACATTACAGGGTCATGAATATTTTGAGGAGAAATCCCCCTGCCAGATGGGTTGCTTTTAAGTGAAAGGCTGCTTTCCAAGAAGCCTCATTTTATGGTTTATCTTCCTTGCAGCTTCCATTAGACTCACAGGTCTATGCACTGAAAACCCTTTGGTATCACTGCTCAAAGGAACCCTTTCCTAGCTGATGCCATGTGATTTTAGGTGGACCTGGTGATCTTTTCCAAAGGTTTCGGATAGTGTTGGAGTTTGCTTCGTGTCACAGCTCCCCTTATGAGTCTGCTGTGACTGTGAGCACTGCTTAGGTCCACCTGGATGCTGCTAGTCCTCCAGTATTTCCTGCAGTTCTCTAACATTGCTGGAAAAGATGCACAGCTCTCTCACAGTTCATATGAAAATAATCCACAACTCGGTTCATTAGAGGGCAAACTACTGTGAGCAGTGACCTCAGGAGTCCTCTAGAGCTGGGTTTATCAGTATTACCTTTGCAAAAAGCCATGTCTGAGAGAGAGAAGGCTTCCAAGGCAGCAAATTCAGCTTGCATTCAGGATTTGGCATTAGACCATCCAGATAAAGTAGGAATCTCAGTAAAGACTGTCCCCTTTCAAACTGAATCCTAAAGAATAATTTGCCGGGGGAACAGCTCTCAGTCTTGCTACATCACCTGCCTAGATGTAAACACTTGGAGCAGCACATTTCATGCAAATAAGCAAAATGTATTTTTTTTAAATTGCTTTTTATTTTTTGAATGCAACGTATGATGAGATTGCAAAATTTAAGGGAAAAAAGCAAATGCAGATTTCCAAGGTCTGATATCACCCACGACCTGGCTGGTATCAGCCCTCTGCAATGCTTGATACTGGAGATCCACAGTGGTGTGAGATCAAAATCCAGGCTCTGACAGTCCCAGAGACACTGTTTTCACAGCAACTCCCTTAAAAGCAACCTAAGATCTATGCTAACTTCAGTGAGCAGTGTTGGCAGAGGCAGGCAGTGTACAGACAGGATTTTCTGCTCTCTTTTAGCAATATAGACAGTTCCTCACGGAGGCAGGGAGGAGTTACTACATACATCCTGATGAAATGCTGATAGCATCCACAAAACAAGGTCTGTATCTGGGCAACAAGAAAGGAGCAGGGTAGGAGAGCTTACAGAAGAGTCAGCAGAGATTAATAGTCAGGATTTCTGAAGGTTACTTTCTCCGCTAATGTACCATTGAAACATGACCAGCTATGCTTACCTGCTTAGATTAAATGGAATAGCTTTTCCAAAGAATGGTAGTTACTCCTCAAAGCAAGAGAAAGGGTTGCCCTCACTGTTTGTCTCGGCCGCCTGCGCTGGAGCTGCTGGAGCTTTGCTGCTGCCACTGAAACAGCAGGCTCACATATACCTTTAACTGAAATCCAAAGGTTTATTGCTGCAACCAGGGAGTCATAAAATGAGTGGGATTTAATAAAGGCCATAGTAGCAATTGTGCCTTCTGAAACAAGCACTCACCTATACACTTTATTTGGGCAGACAATTATTGCAGCTGGATATTATTGTGCTGACTTTGCTGGCTGGTGCTCTCAGACATGGTAATTGCACATGCAAAGTGGGTCACAAATTGTGTGTGTAGTTATGTCTGATGTTCCAGAGAAACAGCCCTCTCTCCTTGCAAGGAAAGGGTTTGAGTAGTGGCATTTTGGGAGACTGAAGTAAAGCTGGTTCAATCACTGTGGCAGGGATCTGAGAAGTGGCAAATCTCCAGGCTTTCCTCCATGCTGAGAGCCCCAGTTTTCTCAGCAGTGCAGGCTGGCAGCGTTGGGCAGTGAAACAGTCCAAATGTCCAGGTGAAGCGAGAAGGAGATATTGCCATCTTACAGATGGGATGCTAAAACACGTGCACACCCATCTTAAAGCCCCTTTGTCTAGAAAAGCTGGTGGAAAAGGGACTGGGATTGACTAATGTATCATATGATTAATTGATTCATTGGGTGTGATGAATTGATGTCACTGCAGTAACACCAGGAATACACAACAGAACTGGGAAATGACCTAAGGTTTTCTGAATCCTGGTTTCTGACATCATCCTTATTGCCTGATTATCGACCCTTACATCCAATAGATGTCTGTAAAAAAAATAGTGAGTTTCTCCATCATTCAAAGTGGCAGTGAGCAGGAGTGGCAAGGCATAATGCATTGAGCAGAATTGTTAGGACACCCCTTATCAAAGGGATGATTTCCATATATATAGCTTTATTTCCATATAGTTATGGCAATGTGCTTTCTACTTGTAAATCTTGCTTCTCCAGCTGCAATGAAGGGGAGATTATGTTGGAATGGAGTTTAAATGGAGAAAAGGGCCAAAGAACTTATCCTGATAAGGGCTGAAGCAGCTTCGGCAGGTGCTTAATGCTGCTGAATTATTCATTGAGCTGGCTGGGCACCATTGCAAATGGAAATAAGAGAGGGTGCTGGAGAGAAAATGCCAAATGCCAATGGTTAGCCAAATGTCGCAGTGTCACAGATTTCACAGAGGATCTGGCCTGGGATCCCACCACTTAAATGCCGGTTGGTGCTGGGTGCAAGCCTTTTGTAAAGGAGAGGGTGAATGTTTAGGCTATGCACACAGATGTGACTTTGGTGATGCTTGTAGGCCCAGATTAGCACAGTTTTTGATGGAAGACCTTCCCTTTGAGGGAGAGGTATTGTGAAGAGCAGGGAATGGCCAGCAGGCAGCTATTTAGGGCCAGAAACATTGATGGGACAACTGTAATATCGCAGGTAGAGCCATGAAGTCTGAAATATTAACCTTTTTCAGCCACATCTGTCATGCAGTCTTATCCCTTTTGTCTTGCTTTCTTCTGTTCCTGCATCCCTGGTTAAAAGTCAGTCACGAGTTTTGCATTGTCTTCCCTCAGTGCTTCTTCTCCAGGTGAGAGTCCCTTTCCCTGACCAATACGGGCAGCTGTCTACAGTTATTCCCACCTCTGCCCTCCACGTCAAATCCCATAGAAACAGGGGACCAATGTCTCATCAACCTGTTCTGCATTCTGCTACTGTGTTCTGAGGGAAGGGAGGGAGCTGAAGCCTTGTCTTTAGCATGGTTAGCTTCTGACCCTCTTCCCAGAGACAGCCTGAGCAGAGGCAGTGCCTTTGCAGTATTTGCTGTGCTACAACCCACAGCAGTAGCTAGGAGAAGCAACTGGGATGGGCAGTAGTCATCCCCCTAACACATGCTTGATGCTACGTAGTGGTGGCTGAAAAGACCAATGCGATATCTATGAGCTCACAAGCCTGGCTATGCAATAGTTTGAGTCCTACCTGGGGAGCAGAATTGTTTCCTCGCACCTCTCTGTCTTCTAAGACTAGAAATGTTGCCTCAAACACCATGTAAATGGCTCTGCTACATATAGCTGAGCTCTCCTGGGTATTCTGGAAGAAAATATTCAGAGCACTTGGCTTTAGCTCCTGTTGTTCTAATTTGGAGATACTGGCAGCTGAGATTTTCAAGGTTTATTTGGATGGAAGTTTTGCTTTTGCCCTGTGGGCAAGAGTGGAGTTCAGATCTGCAGTTTCTATTCATGGATTTGAGTCAGGCATAGATATGTATCATACCTATATGTGTAATTCTATACCTAAGCCTTCCCATCTCCTTCTGCCTGCTGTGTGCTTGCTCAGTAGAGAGAATTCCCAGTGCTGCTGAATGGGCGTTTTGCAGAGAAAGCAAGTGGACAATCATGGAGCAGAAACACATAGAGCAGGAACTGCCTGAGCCTTTGCAAAGCCAATATCAGCATGCCCAGCTGTGCTCAGCTGCACCCAAATACCATGTCCTTGGATTTTTTTGGGGTCCTGCAGAGTCCAATGTTCCTTCCCATTTCCAGAGACAAAATAATTGTGACTGTCGGTGTTCGTAACTGATCCATCTCTAAAGATGTCCCTGCTGGGGGATGCTGTAGTGAGCCCTGAGGTCCTGGTCCCCATCACTGAGGACAGAGACTTGTTGGAAGGAACCACAGCCCCCTCCTCAGGTTGTGCTCATGTTTCCTCAGGATCTCACATCCAGGTCAAGCCAGGTGTGACCAAGCATGTGGGCCAAGTTATCATCTCATCCCTATCAGCACTGACTTGGGAAAATGAGGCACAAACAGGGAAACATGCACAAAGTATGTGCATCCTAAAGCACCAAGGTTTCTGTTTTCCCAGGATTGGTTCTCCCTTCCTCAGAGACAGACACTAAGAAACAGGGAGAGTCCGTCTTTGTTAGCTTATCTTGGGCAATCTCCACTGAAGGGAAGATAGATTTGAAAAATCAAATCAATGAAGAAGGTTCTGCCATACACTTTGATTTTGTACACTTTTTTTTTAAACAAGATTTAACTGCAGGGGTTTGATTCTTTCCAGAAAGGTAAAAGTGCAACATGCTTTTAACTGTCACTCCTGCAGGATTTCGCTTTTGATGACCAAAGTGAGTAGTCTGAAAAATGCTGAGGTTTTACAGATGGAACTTGTGTTTAAATAAAGGTGAGACTTAATAGAGTTTGATGATAAGGTCACGCTATTAATTACTGTATGGGGAAATATATGAAGGGAAATCGGGTTATATTTGCTCATAGCCAAAGGATTATATGTGCACACCTGATTCCCTGGGTCACTTAGCTAAGATCTAAAAGTTTCATAATGCTTACCCCAACTCACTCACATTCCCGTCTAGGCGCCTGGCATGAGCTCACTGCGGAGTTCAAATCAAAGGTTTCACTAAGCAAACTCATACGCATCGGATTCTCTCGTCTGGATGTCCAGCGTTATTTCATGCCAAAGTTAGAATCCGAGGTTTTGCAAAGCAGAATCTCATCATCATATTTTGTAAAATAAATAATTCAATGGAAGAATACAGCAATACAGTCGACTCTGGGGAGAGAGACCAACTCCACAGAGAGGGGCTGACATGAACCAAGAAATCCGTGGTCAATGAAACCCTTATGGACTACTTACCCACCCCTCCCACAATGCTTCAGTCCAGCAGTAATTATGGATCTGGGGTCTTTTCATTCCTCATTGGATTCCTTCACTGTCTTTCGGATAGGTTGTTATCTTGTCTTGGTGCAGCTGGTGCTGATGATCTGTATCACTGAAGCCTCTGTGTTTTCTTGGTTTTTGTTGAGTCTGGAAGTCCATTTTGACTGAACAGGTTGTCTGCAGTGGGAAAGTTTTTAACTAGAATTTCCCAGCTTGTGGCTTAGTGCTTCAGAGCCGTCTTGCTACTCATGCTAAGAAAGCTAAGCAAACAGCATAATAAATCACAGTGTTATAACTCTTAAATGATTTATTCTATTTAAAATGTTACTTATTTAAGCTATACAACGGATCTTTGTTGAAGAGGAGGATTGCCTGGCATACAGTCCGGTTGCCGTCCAGGGAGGCTTCAAACGAGGCTCACCAGTGATCTGTCACTGGTAAAAGATCCCATTGCTTCGAGAGGCATCCTTGGGAGGCATCCCAGAGCAAGAGGAGATCATCACCTCACAGCCACAGTGCCTAGCGGGGAGAATTCAAAGAAGGCTCACTGAGGCTGTCATGTTTATGGGATAGAAGTGGTTGACTCGTAGTCAAATTGTATTTGACAGAGCTATGTGCGAGGCTCCTTACCAGTGTTTGCTGTGTTGCTCTGCTCTTTGTGGGTTTCTTAGAGGAGTTCTTGACCCAGCTGCAGGCAGGCCCTTACCTCCTCTGGAGCCTGACCCAAACTGCTGCTGGTTTGGTTAAAAGGCAGGAGGGGATGGGGTGCGAAGCGTCCATCCCCTGTGCATCATTTCAGCATGTTTCAAACCAAAATAGGAAGAGAAGGGATGTAAGTATTTACTGAAATTGTGTATCAGAGAGCACCCGGGGATCCCCATTTGGATAATCTGCATTGCAAGAGAAGTCAGGGGAATAGCAGATGACTTTGAAAGGCTGTAATGCTAGATGTGTTTCTTAACACGCACAAATTGCTCCCTGATTTCATAAGGAAAAGAAAGCTCTGCGCTGATTATTGCTTTTAGATCTTATTTTAGTTGTAGTGCCTGGAGACCCAGTGAAGATCAGGATCTTTTGTTAGTTGATACAAGAGCATGCAGTAAGGTCTTGGAGAGTTTGCTGGATGCATTTCAGTCTAAGGAGGCTTGTTTAACGCATGAAACCAGGAAATTCCGCCATGTGGTGTTGGCTGAGGGTCAGCCCTGCTTTGCCTGGGGCCCACTCTTTTTTTCAGTCCTCCGATCCTCCCGCCACAGCGGGTGGAAAGACAAGGGAGAGGGGAGAACACCAAAGGGTATGGGATCTGCTTTGCTTTGTTCACAAACCTTTTCCATAATTGGATCAATTTGAGAAATAAGAATTGGTAAACTCTTGTGCCAGTGAGTCACTATATGCCCAGCAACATCAGTCAGCCCCACCTGCCCTGACTGCCCCTGTCCCATCAAGAAAAGAAAAGATGAGGAAACGTCTAATATTTACTTTATAAAGCAGACATATGGAAGTCTGCCCACCTGTATTGAAAGGCGAGATGAGTCTCTTCTCCTCTTCAGGAACTGTTTTGGCCCATTACTTGTAGGTAGGTTGGACAGGGGATGTTAGCTCCCATCCATAGTCTTGCAGGGAGCTGCCAGGCTGGGTTGCCTTTATCACCCCAGGTCTCTTATCAGTCTGTTTCAAAGCTGCTGCTGTTCCCTTTATATTTGAACTCAGCTTTAAATACAGCTTATGGAGAGAGATGCACTGGGTTTGGTAGGAGAGGAAGCACAGCCAGTCCGTGCAAACGCATGGTTCCTCCTGCCACATGCTATAAATGATGCTTCTGCTGTACATTAGAGGAACGGAACTACGTAAGGGCTGGAAGACCAAATGGTCTGCTTTAATTATTTATTATTAGCAGTAGCTATTATTATTTAAGAGCTGCCCTTCTTAGCCTGAAATCTTTACTTCTATCGTGTTTCTTTCCTTGAGTGCTACTATCTGGTGCCCTGCTGCATTTGCTCTTGAAGTGGGCCAAGGCATAAGTCTTCTCCATCGAGGCAACTACAACCCATTGTCATCCCCTAGCAACCCAGGCCTCCTGGTCCTCCTCTCAGGGCTCTTGCTTGCAGTAATTCATACCAGACCAGCCGGTGCTTGGCTCCTTGTGTTGGTGCTAAATGTGTGCTGGGTTTCCCTTGCTGCACTCCATCTATAGCCCCCTGAACCAGACTCAGATGCTGTGTACGATATGTTGGAGGGAAGAGTTCCCACCAGCGGTGCCAGCACTCCTTACTATCATCTCCGTTTCTCCCTGTGAGGCACAGGCCTTGTTTACTCTTGTTTTAATAACACAGATGGTTTTAATAGTTCTCTGTCTTCGCCCCCAGTTCTTTCTCCTTGTCTGTAGTCTGTTTAATGCTTCCTTCTAAGTGATGGCTTTGTCACTTAATCTCATTAAAACTTCTCTTCATTGAACTCTGTGAGCTGCTTATCAGACCGTAAGCCTAATCTCCCATTTGTAATTAATTTGTTCTGTGCCTCCTACAATTTGGCATCATTAGATAATGGCATCACTCTCAAGGTCACTGATACACAGCACAAGGTAAACACCCATGGCTCCAGTGCTGGCTGCCCTGCTAGCCTCCTCCTTCCTGCTGTCTTTGCCACACTGCTTGATTTTATTGACAGCTTTCTCCCTTTCCTTCAGCCAAATTCTGATGCATTTCAGATGCTTCCTGTCCAGTGTGTGCTGCTCTGTGACTCTGCAAATCAATATCCCGCACTGACTAGTGGCAAATCCTTTTCCTATATCCTGCAAAGTCATCTACACTAGTTTTCCACTCTCCTTCCAGTTCATTCCTACTTGGTCCAAGAAATTAGGTGCACTGTTTTTCCTTTGCTGAATTACATGTTATAAAACTTGCAGAACCTTGTCCTCGTGGGCTTAGGGTTGGGAATAGGGTACAGGAGCCTTTCACCTTCAGGCCACTGGGCCCAGTGGACACTCAGTGGGTCATCAGTGGCATGGGTAGAAACAAGCCACAAATCACTATTATGAATTGATGTCACTATTTTTAAGAGAAGAAAATACAGTTCATGGTACCAACCAGTACCATCAGGCAATTCCTGTGGGTGGGATGAAGAAGGAAACCAAGCACTAATCAGAGATAAAAACCAAACCAGTGCTTCCCTACCGCCTGTAGGTCCTGCTGGGATGCTGGTACCCCACACCACCACAGAATTTGCCTCCAACCCATGCATAAAGGTGTTTGCAGGGCCCTGCCCTGTGTTGGTTTGCTGGCTTGAACCTCCCTTTTAGCAATGACTTTCACAGGCTAGAAAAGGCAAGAATGATACCTTTGGTGATCCTGCCATTTGCTCATTGGGATTTCTGATATTGAGTTGTCTGGGAACTTTGCAGGCTCTGGAAATAAGGTCCAGCCTGGCCCAAGCTAAATCTCTTGATTTTCCGTGATGGATATGTTTTCCTCTCATGTATTTCCCTGCTTGGATGTAGTGTATAGCAAACTCAAGCTGATTTAAACCATTCTTTCAATTTTTACTTGTTTTACCCCGAAAGCTATCTACTAAACTGAAGTAATAGATGCACACAGAGCTGTCATTAGATCACAGCTATTGGTATTCAATCCAGTATTGATCACAGTATTCAGAAATTCAGCTTTCAGGCAGCTATAGAGTGCAGCTCTGGATCCATTACACAGAGCTGTGGTGAAGAAATCTCACAAGCACTGAAAACTCTGGATTTTTAACTCACTAGAATCTGCAACTTTATTTTCTAATTGGCAGTTTTTGTAAGTGTGCCTTATTTTTCTTGCCCTGTAGTCAAGAAACAAAAAAAAAGAATCTACTGGTGAGAAATTCTGCTGTCTTTTGGGAGAAAGCAGGCTGTTGAAAAAGCGATACATATTCTTCCGAGAGGGGTAAATGCAAGAAGGGACATTTTGCATTTGCTCATGTAATGTCTGCACATCTATCAGCCTTGCTACCTTGCTGGGAGCTGGTGCAAGATGATGAGGTAGATCCAGCTCAGTTGTTCAAGAGCAGCTGTGTGGAGTGGCTGTGTTCGAGTCAACAAGTGCAACATTTTGGGGAAGAGGCAGATCTTACCTGAGGATATATGGTAATTACTCCCAGTGAAATGTACCTGGCTCAGCAGCAAGAAGATGTATCTGTAAGATGCTTGCAAGCTGTTAGGAACTGGATGTTTTGTTTGAATGTGAGTATGCCTCAAGATGCTCATTTAAGGCCAGGAAAACTTTGTGGTTATAGTAAAAAAATAAGTTGCTATTCAAAGGACATGTCAGTAAGAGAGACTGACTGACTGACAGACAGACTGACTGCATCATGGAATCATGGAATGTCCTGAGTTGGAAGGGACCTGCAAGGATCATTGAGTCCAATTCCTGTCCATGCACAGGACACCCCAACATTCACACCATGTGTCTGAGGGCAACGTCAGGCATACTGTCAGGCTTGGCGCTGTGACTGCTTCCCTGGGGAGCTGTTCCAGTGCTCCACCACCCTCTGGGTGAAGACCCTTTTCCTAATATCCAACCTGAACCTCCCTGGACACATCTTCCTGCCATTCCCTCGGATCCTATCATAGGTCCCCAGAGAGAAGAGATCAGCTCTTCCCCTTGTGAGGAAGCAGTAAACTGCAATGAGGTCTCCCCTCAGTCTCCTCTTCTCCAAGCTGAACAGACCAAGTGACTTTAGCTGCTCCTCTAAACCCTTCACCAGGTTTGTGACCTCCTCTGGACACTCTCCAGTAACTTAATATCCTTTTTATCCTGTGCACCCAGTACTCAAGGTGAGGCCGCACCAGTGCAGAGGAAGGCAGGACAATCCTCTCCCTCGACTGGCTTGCAGTATCCTGCTGGATGCCCCCCAGGACACCATCATCCCTCTTGGCTGCCAGGGCTCTCTGTTGGCTCATGTTCATGACTGCAGGAGACTCACTCCTGAGACTAGAACGAGGTTTGGATCAACAGATAAACCTTCCATTTTCCTAAACAAGCTGTATTTCCTAAACCATACTTGTTTTGAATCTGCAATACACTCCTCCAAACCAAGCTGAAAGCATCATTTTAATCTGTTTATATAACTCCCTTTGTGTGCTGTGCTGCTGTTCTCTGTGCTCACACAATCACTACACCGCTGCAATCAACAAGAGAACAGTAATTATTTTATTCAGCATATAGTTTCCTCTAAGAAGGAGCCCAAGTTCAGTTTCAGTCAGCTGTGATATGCTTGGACTCCGGCCCCTAAAACCAACATTGCAGCACTAAACATCAATTATCTACTATCAAAGGAGATTTTTAAAATTTCAGTTTTGTTTTATTTAAATGATCCATTTGTCTCTTCAGACTTGAGAGCAAGCAGTGAGGTAGCTGTGATTTGCTGCTGCAGGCTGCCCGCTCCCTCCTCTGCTTCCATGGAAACACGTGTTGGATGAGGCAAAAGCAGGCATAGACTTAAAGTACATGATTTCCAGAGTATTTGCTTTTCTTGCACAGAGACTTTTACCTCCTGTTTGTGCAAAGCTCTGGGTGAGGAGGAAATTCCTCTAGGGAGAGGCAGCTTTTCCAGGTGCCTGACTGGTGTTGCTGCAGGGTTGAAAGCATTCTCCCTGAGCACCAGAATGTTCCCCTTTGCTGCTCAGTGGTGAAATGTAGAAGGACAGGGACAGTTGGATTTGGACCCTTGTGTCATTATGACTGTGGCATTTGAGGCCAGGAGAGTTCAGATTTAATGTGATACATTTGCTTTACCTTCATCTCCTCCCTGGAGGGATGAGGAGCATACCCTCTTCTGCACTTCTGGACCCCAAAGATACCCAAATTCCTCATGTATTAGCTCTGAGTGTCCATTGGGCAGCTTCTCTCCTCCCTAGGCCACGGTAAAAAAACAGATTATTTCCAGTTTGAGGGCAAAACGAGGACGGGCTGTGGAGAGGACGACAGCTCACACAGACCTGCATGGTATAGGCAGGGCTCAACACAGCATTTTGGGTGACTGTTGTATTTTGCATGGAGAAATGATTCAGAAAGAAAGAACTTCTAGGAGAAAATGGATCTTAAGCGACAGCCACCAGCTCTTCTCATATCTATCATGCAACGGTTTCTCCCTAGAAGGGCTCTCACCCTGCAGGGACATCAGCTCGCTCTGCTACCAGAGGCCAGACTGGAAACCCACTGCTGCAGGCGTGATTCCATGGGGTCTAATGCTGCTGCAGGAGTCAGGTCCTGCTAGGGTGGTCTGGTTTGCAGGACCTGAGCCTCACCCCTGGCAGCCACACACCCAGCATCTTTTACTTGACTCCTGTTTGTTGGTGAGAAGGAAAAAAGCCTCTTAGATGTGGTGAATGAGTTGCTGGGTGCTACTTATGCAGGATGTCTTTCCAGTGTGGAAGTGTATTTTATCCTCCATCACTTGCAAAGTGTTTAAATTTTGAAACCTGATTCTGTCCGTGGCAGCCTAAAGACAAAGCAGGGCAGAAACCTTTTTTTCCAAAATAAACATCGAGCCAAGCCCTTTTGGCTGCAGGACAGCCTCCCGTTTCAGCAGCCAGGAAGCCCATCCATCCATAGCCTCTTAACAAAGCCCCATCTCAGGCATTAAGAGGTAAAAATAAATGTCACTCCACGCTGTCTGATGATTCCACAAGATTCATGCTAATCAGAGCCCTTCATTAATTATTTAGCTTCAGGGAAATGTGCCAAAAGGTTCTGACACTTCAGATGTGCAAAGTAATTGCCACATTTATTTCCCAGCTAATGGAGAGGCCAAAATAAATTGTACTGGGCTAAGCGTGTATGCGTGGGTGGACGGGAGGAGGGACAGGACATTCTTGCTCTTCCATGTGGTTTAATCTGTACACCGGAGTCTGTAGAATCATAGAATCATGGAATGGTTTGGGTTTGAAGGGACCTTAAAGATTCCAACCCCCCTGCCATGGGCAGGGACACCTGCCACTGGATCAGGGTGCTCAAAGCCTTATCCAGCCTGGCCTTGAACACCTCCAGGAATGGAGCATCAGTGACTTCTCTGGTCAACCTGTGCCAGTGCCTCCCCACCCTCACAGGAAAACATTTCTAATATCTCATCTAAATATCCCCTCTTTCAGGTTAAAACCATTCCTCCTCATCCTATCATTGCACTCCCGGATGAAAAGCCCCTCCCCAGCTTTCCTGTAGCCCCCTCAAAGTACTGGAAGGCACTATGAGGTCTCCCCTCAGCTTCACCATGTCTTGAAGGGTTCGGGGTTGTCCCCCTGTGTGTCAGTGTGGGCTGGGCATGTCAGAACGTTCAGCCATGGCCACCTCCATCATCCCCTCTGTGCACCCCTCTAACCAGCCTGTCTCTGTGCATCACGCCTCCTTTTGCTTTCTGTCAGCTCCAGGGTTGCTCTGACTCCTCAAGCCAGCGCGAGGGATGCTGGTGAGTTTCCTCCGAGTCACTGGAACAGGATTGGACCCTGTTTTGCAAGCGGTGCGGAGCTGCTCCCTGCAGGCAGGGCTGTGCTCCTCCCCGGTTGCTGAAGCACATGGTGACAAGCTGCAGCTCTCCCTGCTTCAAAATAAGTAGGTCTCGACTGCAGGTTTGCAACCTGAGGAAAACAAACAAATGCAGAGCAGCGTGGCTATATTTATCTGAAACTTGGAAGATGTGATTCACAGGAAACTTTGATCACTTTAAATGTCAGGCAACCTGGAGGAAAGAAAAAAAGGAAAAAAAAAGCAGAGTTGAAAAGCAAGTGTTTTGGAAAAGGTAAGAGCTGCTGTTTCCAAAATGAAGTAAAATACCTTATTTTCTGGCCCTCAGTACTATACACCCTAATCTACCATAGAATCATAGAATGATTTGGGTTGGAAGGGACTTTAAAAGATTACCCAGTTCCAACCCCCCACCATGGGCAGAGACACCTCCCACTGGACCAGGGTGCTCAAAGCCTCACCCACCCTGGCCTTGAACACCTCCAGGGATGGGGCAGCCACCACTTCTCTGGGCAACCTGGGCCAGTGCCTCACCACCCTCACAAGAAAAAAATTCTTCCTAATCTCTAATCTAAACCTGTCTTCCTTCAGCTCCAAACTGTTCCCCTTTGTCCTGTAAGGAACCCGTCCCCAGCTTTCCTGTAGTCCCTTTCAATTATTGGAATTCTACTATAAGGTCTCCCTGGAGCTTTCTCTTCTCCGGGCTGAATAAGTCAAACTCTCTTAGCCTGTCCATGTATAGGAGGTTCTCTAGCTCTCTGATCATCTTTGTGGCCCCCTCTGGATTTGCTCTAACAGATCCATGTCCTTCCTGTGCCGTGGAATGCAGAACTCAATGCAGGACTCCAGGTGGGGTCTCACCAGAGCAGAGCAGAGGGGGAGACTCCCCTCCCTCAACCTGCTGCTTACACTTCTGATGCAGCCCAGGATACGGTTGGCTTTCTGGGTGGGAAGCACACATTGCCAGCTCATGTTGAGCTTTTCATCCACCAGCATCCTCAAGTCCTTCTCTTCGGAAGGACTTCTAGAGGGGTGATGTCTCTCAGCTTCAAGCTGTGGGTACTCAGAGGCTAAGTTTTCCGCACCCTGGAACCCACAGGTGTTGAGGACCAGCAGGACTCGGAGACCTGCCTGTCATTCAGCAACAGCTGATCCCATCTGCTGTATCTGTGAAAGATGAGGTTCATGCAAACCAAAATTTGGCATTTGGTTTTGGAGTTTGCATTTTGGTTTGTTTGCACGTGTAAAGATTGTGGTTTTATTGAATTTATCATCCTTTAAAATTAATGTCATGCCATTATGTTTTATATCTGATTCATTTGCAAGAAATTAATTTTAAGTATCTAGGATATGAAATGCAAGAGCCTTAGATAGGACACGAGGACATCATGCTTTTGGTCTCTGGATGTTTTCATTAATGAGGTGTCTGTTACAGTACGAAGTGGTATTTGTGGTACCTATCTCAGTCAGGAAGCTTCAGCAAAGCCCATGTACTTAAATGTCTGCAAGGAGTGAAACACTTAAGGAAAGCATTTCAGAAATCCCAGCAGACCTTTTGCAATGCTTGTCCAGTCCTATTTTACTGTTCTCTTTGGGATCCCTCAGTTTCTGCTAAAGGCAAACCTGTTGCAAGGGAATTCACTGTTCATGCAGAAAAATCTAGTATGCTGTTCTTCCACCTTGTTCAAGTGCAGTGCTCAGGGATAACAGCTATTTCTGTACCTCTGCAAATCTACACTGTTACTCTGAAATTACTGCTGTATCCACGTGCTATGCATTATTGAGGCAGAGCGGTTGAATCTACTGTGATATAAGGAAAACATTTTCCGTTGTTTGGGTTTGTCTGGTGAACTTTCGTGCTGCTTGTTAGTTGATAAAGATAGCAGAATAATTCAGGTTTACATATATATATTCCAATTCACTCTGTAGTTCCTATTATTATATATATTCGTGCTCATCCCAGGGTAGAGTGCTATCATTTCTTTGAAGAAGCAGTCAGGAAAATGTGGCTCATGGTGTTTAATGATATTATCAGGGAAATCTGAATTTCTTAGGCCTTTTAGTTTGGTTTTGTAAATGTGAAATAGTTTTTTTCTGATCTATCTTTAACCCTTTGGCCGTAAGAATGGGAAATGAAATTGCCTTTTCTCAAATACTCGACGTCAGCATCCTAGTCAGGACTTTCTCATAGCTTGCGGAGAGGGAGAATGAGGCTACATGGTATTCAGGTACTTAGAGATGGAGCCTTGTTTTTCAGAAAGAAACCCATTTCCACAATTTCAGTGGGTTTAACTGCATTCTGCATTAGTTTTTCATCATTTCCCTAATTTTGCATCTGTATGCAGAAGGTATTTAATTCTAGGGATGATTGATATTTAGTTCCTAATGAGCTGGCTCCAGGGTGTGGATTTTCATTGCATGTTTTGCTGATTTGGTGCTGGAAGCTTCCTTGACCTTGCTTATGGTATTTTCCAAAAGATATATACATATGATCCATCCTTTCCTCTTTCTTCTGCCCCACATGAGGGAATGTGCCAGGGCAGGGCCAGCCACCCAATACTCAAACCACAACTGCTTTTCTGTGTAGCTCATCTTCCAGCTGATGTCCTAAAATGCCCCACAAAGCCATTTTCCCTGCTCATTTCTCTAGCAAGCACAACTCTGACCACTTTGCAGGCAACACTTCAGGCACATCATTTCCTGATCTAATTCTTCTAATTACCCTAGAGGCCCATAATAACATTTAAAAATCAGAGTGCTGCTTCACTGTCCAAAGTGTTTCTTCACTCATTGCTGATATTGGCTCTCACCAGACCCCTACTCATATATTCTCTTCGCTTTCCCTCTCTCACAGCCTTGCAGTGACATTTCTGTCTCATGCACTGCTGTTTTATGTCCTTCATTTCTCCTTTTGTTGTCGGGTTTTTTTTCCCTTGGACAGTACTAACAGGCTCCTCATTCATCAGCCCTTTGAACCACGCAGCACTGGTAGCATTGCTGCAATAATCAGCTGCACTCTCCGCCTCCTCCATCATCTTTGCAAGTGCTCAGGACAGGAACAGCTCCTTTCTGACCTCCTTCTCCTGACCTGTCTCCCTGCCTCTGCAACATAAGCCAAGTTTTTTTCCATATTAGCAGCTGACTTCCACCCTGAGACTAAATTAGAGCTGTGGCTCAGCAAGTGCCATCCCTCCCTTTGCAGAGAGTGGTTTGGTACCCAGGTGTCTTGCATCCATGGAGGAGGCAATTGTGGTTATTGCATCCAGTGGTGGATTAGTGATCTGTTGCCGTTTTCCCGGGAAAGCTGGGGTTGCCATGACAATTATGTGTTGATTGAGCTGGTGTATGCGTGGCCACAGCATGTGCACACCTCCACCCTTAATGTGTTTTGTCCTCCTGGCCCCGTTGCACAGTGGGGCTGTGATGGGGGATGCAAAGATGTCCCTGCTGAGCTGCTTCGAGCAGCTCTCCAACACAAAGTGGTGAGCAGCTCAGGGCCAGCTCAGTGACTTCCTTCCCCAAAGAAAATGCCTTTTGTTTTGGAATGGGGGCTGGGGAAAGGGACCTGCTCTGCATTAACTTGCTCTGCACCTTCTCTCTCGTCTTATTTGAGCTGAGTACTGGAGCAGAGGAGCCAGCAGAAATGCTGCAAACCAGAGCCCATTTGCAAAAGCAGTCCTGGCTGGCTGTGAGAATCCCAGCCTGAATTAGAGGCTCGTGGCACTGCTGCAGAAGTAGCTCCGGTCTCCTGAGTCTCCGCCCGCAGGCTGTCAGTTTAATTTGTACTCGTGTTCACACAATTTGTAGTTGCATTTTGAACTTGATCAAAGCATCTCAGCCCCTGAGTCGGTGCCTGGAGCTTCAAAACTTGGGCCTGATCTCAGGAGAGCGGGAGTGAAGGGCATCCCCTGTAAGCTGGAAGCAAGGCTTGGGACTTTTCTGTGGGCACATCTTTCTTGGGGGCTGCACTGCTTCAGCCCAGGACCTGGATGTGCAGAGGAGCAAAGGGCAGGACTTGACCAGGCAGGACTGTCTAGTGCTGCCGTGCTGCAGAGCTGCATCGGTGTGGCACTTTGCCTGGGCTCGTACCAGGGCTGCCTGCCTGGGGAATGGCTCACTTGGTGCACCACTGTGCCATGTTCCTGTGAGCTGGTACTGGCACGGTCCCTTCTCACACTCTTATTTCTGTATCTTAACTGTCTCTTACCCCAGTAAAGCAGCTCAGAGGGGCCTCGCCTGCCCTGCAGGACACCATCAGTGCAGGGGCAAAGCCAGTGAGATGAGCTGCTCCAGGGCCACCTCCTCTGCTCACAGAACCTTGCCCAGGCAGGGGACAGGGTCCCTGGTGGCTTGTGTCACACTGATGTGGCAAAGTCCAGGCCTCCAGCTTGGGCACCGTCTGCCAGACCTTGCTTGGAGAGTTTACTAGAACTGTGTGTCCTTCATCTCTTCTAGGCATGCTTGGCCACAGAGGTGGCTCCTCTGTCTTGCAGCATCCTTGCCCAGCACCAGGCGGGATTTTACCATTTCCAAGAGCAATGTAATCCCATTTCATCCTTACAATCTTGCTTGATCTAGGCTAGTTCATGAATGACAACCAGTAACACAAACCTGCAAAAATGAGTGAGGCCCCTTTACTAGAGCAGCCGATGTTGTGCTGGATGCTGCAGATACAAAGCGTAAAAAGCAGAAGATGCCCCAAATTTAAATAGACCAAGAAGACCCAGAGTCCTACAAGAGATGATTCCCAAGGTCGCGTAGGTAGCCTATGGCAGATGCAAGGATGAATGTAGCTCTCCTGAGGCCCAGCCACACTATCGTCTCAGGACCGTTTTCTCTTTTGTCTTCCAGTCCATTAGGAAGATCAGTAATGATCAGTTAATGAAATGACAGCTGCAGCACCAGACATACTGTAAAAGAGAAAAATTTAGCAGCACAGGCTTAAAAGCAGCAGGCTTGAAAATGGGAGTAGGCTGGAAGTGCCATAAGAGCCTGCTGAAATGGGGGAATGCAGTAGGTCAGCAGAGTTTTAGGGTCTCATCAGCTTTACTGATCAAGTCTTGAAGGAGAAATGAAGATGTACCAACTGCTTCCCCCAGAGGAGAGAAACATCCGATTTTAAGGTTCCCAGCAATTGAAAAAAGTAGTCCCACTGGAAAGAATCAAAAGACTTTTCTAGGTCAATGGCAGGAATAGAGCTTTCATTTCTATGATCCTCACTGATCAAAAATAACATTAAAGAAACAAGAGAAATTATCCACCGCTGAAGAGCCAGGAGTAAATAAAAATTGTTTCTTATGTGTTAGATGTGCTGTTGCCTGCAGTAGTCAGTGAGCTCAAATGCCACTGCAGAAGCATCAGCCACCTCTGGGATGGCTGGTGAGGAAGATCTGTGCTGGGTTTGCTGAGGGACTGCACATTAGTGGTTCAAAAACTGAGATGGAAAATCGTGTTTTATCAATAGTGTCAAATCTGAGGGCTTCCCCCACCAATGGCTCGTTTACTAGGATTCAAAGAAAGGCCACCTCATTCGCGGGGAGGAAAGCAAGTGTGAAGTATGTTTCACCTGATTCTTTCACCCACTCATTTGACTCACATCACATGGTTGTTGCCAAAGACCTTATGATAATCTCAGACTTTGAGCAAAAATGGGCGTGAAGAACAGTTCTGCTGAGCAGAAAGTGAGAAAGAGGCAGCTGGGCAGAAGCTTAGCAACACATCTCAAAACACAGTTCTTGTTCCTGACTGATCATTTTAAAAACCCTCATAAAGCCAGGCCATTTCAAGACCTCTAGAAGAAATTTGAGAATGTGACTTGCTGGGACCTGGAGTTTCTTTTGTCACGAGTGCTGGGCTCCAGACTTAAACTGCACCAGTATAAGACCCTGTTGTCTTTTTTTATCAGCTTATTGATTCTGTTTGTGGTCTAAAGACCTGGGGAAAAAAGTAATTAATCTCCTAAGAGAAAACACTGAAAACCCAGGGCAAAAGACAGCAGGGACTGAGCTGTCCACATACCACCTAGACTGTGAATAGTGATGGACCTGAAATAGCTGTCAGCATCTCCCAGCTCATGGCCTTTTCATCTGAGCTGCCTCAGTGATTTTGCAGCCCAGAAAAATGTGTTGCGCAAAAATGAGTGCAAGGCAATGGAAAGGATGAGAGCAGAGCCAGGATTTGGCCCATCCTTCTGCTATTGACAGCCTCCTCATGAAAATGTAATTGCTGGCTGCCCTTGGCTTGGAGTACTCAAGCAAAAATTCCCTGTTGCACTTTAGAGCTTTGAGACATATTAATGCAACTTTTAAAATAGCATCCCCTCTATTTTTGTTGCTAATGCTAAGAACAAATTAGCTTAAAAGAAAAACCCAACTATCTCCCTTAATGCTATTGTTCTCCTAAAGTGCTAAATGTCAGGATCTTACAGCACCACATTGCAGATCTGGCGCTGCCCTCAATGTGTCCCACGATGCTTGACGCGGCGTGATGCAGAGCGCCGTTCTGAAAAACATAATCAGTCCAAAGTGTCTTCAAAGTCACTGCACTTAGAGCAGAATTGGCAACAGTTTCAACTCTATCTTTGAATTTGTTGTAATTAAATAGTTGCTGATTTCCACCCTGCCCTCCAGCAGGATTGTTGAGGGGCAGCCCTGAAGTTTAGGGCCATGTGTGATCCTTCCTGCAGTGGAACAATGGGTGCTTCTGAGCTCTTGTGGACCCTTATGTCAATTTACTTACCTAAAAACCTATAACTATTGCTGATGTAGTTGCCAAGCCATTCTCTGTGATACTTGGAAAGTCATGGCAGTAAGGTGAAGTCCATGGTGGCTGGAAGAAGGGCAACCTTGCATCCATTTTTACAAAAAGGGTAAAAAGGAGGACCCTGGGAACTATTGACCTGTCAGTCTCGCCTCTGTGCCTGGGAAGATCATGGAACAGGTCCTCCCAGAAGCTGTGCTAAAGCACATGGGGGACAGGGAAGTGATTTCAGAAAGCCAACATGGCTTCTCAAGGGCAAGTCCTGCCTGACCAACCTAGTGGCTTTCAGTGACTGCACTGGGGGACACAGGAAAAGCAATGGCTGTAATCTATCTGGACTTCTGTAAAGCCTTTTACATGGTCTCCCACAACATCCTTCTCTGTAGTCTGGAGAGGTATGGATTTGATCAGTGGGCTGTTTGGTGGATGAGGAATTGGTTGGATGGTCATATCCAGAGGGTCGTGGTCTATGGCTCAGTGTCTGGATGGCATCGGTGCCAGGCAGTGTCCCTCAAGGGTCTGTACTGGGACCAGTGCTGTTTAATATCTTCGTGAATGACATAGAGGGATCAAGTGCACCCTCAGCAAGTTTGCAGATGACACCAAGCTGAGTGGTGCGGTGCGGTTGACACATCTTAGGGATAGGATGCCATCCAGAGGGACCTGGAGAAGCTCAGTAAGTGTACCCCTGTGAGCCTCATGGAGTTCAACAAGGCCAAGTGCAAGGTCCTGCACCTGGGTCAGGACAGCCTCCAGTATCAGTACGGCCTGGGTGATGATGTGATTCAGAGCAGCCTTGTGAGGAAGGACTAGGGTGTACTGGTGGATGAAAAACTGGACACGAGCCAGCAATGTGTGCTCGTAGCCCAGAAGGCCAGCCGTGTCCTGGGCTGCATCAAAAGCAGCGTGGCTAGCACGGCAAGGGAGGAGATTCTGCCCTTCTTCTCCACCCTGTTGAGACTCCACCTGGAGTATTGCATCCAGTTCTGGAGCCTTCAGCACAGGAAAGACACGGACCAGTTGGTGTGGGTCCAGAGGAGGCCATGAAGATGATTAGAGGGATTTAGCGCCTCTCCTATGAGAAAAGGCTAAGAGAGTCAGACTTGTTCATCCTGGAGAAAAGGAGGCTGCAGGGACACCTTTTTGTGACCTTTCAGTACTTAAAAGGGGCCAAAAAGAATGATGGGGACAGTCTTTTTAGCAGATCCTTTTGTAATATGACAAGGAACAATGGTTTTAAACAAAAGAGGAAGGATTTAGCCTAAATATAATGGGTTTTTTTACAATGAGTGTGGTGAAACACTGGCACAGGTTGCCCAGAGAAATTGTGGATGCCCCATCACTGGAAACACTGAAGGTCAGATTGGATGGGGCTCTGAGCCCCCTGATTGAGTTGAAGGTGTCCCTGCTTACTGCAAGAGGGGTTGGACTAGATGACCTGTAAAGGTCTCTTATAACCCAAACTATTCTATGATTTTATGATTTCTAACTCTGACCTCATCAGGGCTCACAGGCAGGCTGGGTCACCATGGAAGTGGGAGGACCTTCAGAGGGAAGCAGGGCAGGACTGAAGACCTAGTCATGACATTGAGCTTGTTGTGTCCCTAAAAGCAGCACAACCCTGGTGGCGCACACTCTGTGCCAGGGTGCCTGTGTTCTTGCTGAGCTGCAACCTGCACCTCATCCAGCAGTTCCTGCTGGGGCTGGAGGGAAGGAAAGAAATGAGGCAGACAGCAATACTCTACTCATGTTAACTTGGCAAGAGGTTTCCCTCAGTGGGAGGTTAGGATGGGCTGCAAGCCACCAGGTAATTTTATTTTACTCAGTCCTTACCCTACGCATCCTACATACATGGGTCGTTATCTCCAGCAGAGCTACTTAACAGGCAAATACTGATGAGTCTGCTTGGTTTGTGGCTGTGCCATCAACAGTGAGCTTTAGGTGATCTCACTAAAACATCTTAAGATCTGTAATCATTTCAGTAACATCCTGTGACAGAAGGAGGCTTCCTATGGACAGTGCTCTGAAGGGAAGCAGATTCCAGTTACTGCTTTTGATCCTGCTGCTATTCATGATCACAGGAAAACTCCCTTCTCACGCTGCAGTATCCTGCGGTTGATGCTAAGATCTCTGACCAGCGCGTGCCTCACCCTTCTCAGATCAGGCAGTGTTGTGCTTGTTTGTGCCTTCCAGTCTGCTCAGTAAATGTTTAGTTGGTGGTCCTGGCTTAGTTCTGCTCACGGAAGTAGTTCTCATCCTCAGTCTATTGATGGCCACCTGCTTGGTCCTAATTCTGGCTCACTACTTACTGAAGGCATAATTTAAATTCTGATTGCGGAAATACATGTTTTATCAATTGCTATTTTAGTCCTGCATCCACCCAGTGCTGGTGGGGAGTTTGTTAAACTTTTTGTGCAGGTCTACACAGACACACAGAGCGATAATGCCAGATATTGCTGTGGTCACTCAACTGATTTGGTTCCTGGGATAAGTGAGTGCAGGCTGGAAGACCTTCTCAGCCCATTCACATTTTCTAAGTATGTTCATCTCACAGTTCCAGTTCGCTTCTACCTCTGGCACAAATACATTGTTCTTGTTACTGGTGGCAAAGTTGTGGATGCTGATGCTCATGAATTAAAATAGCTCAGGAAGTAGTGCGGGACAGTCCAATCACATGGACTAGGTCCGAAGAGACACTTTTCCAAAGAGAAGTAAGAATTTAAGCAGGAAAACTGATGATGTGGGTCATTTTGGTAGCCTGGGGAAGGAGATGGAGATCTGAAGTCTGGGGCAAGAAAAATCCTTACCAACAATGAAGAAAAGGAGAAATCATCACTATTTCCATACAATACCGGGATGTTAAATGTGCATAGACCCCTCTTTTGTCCAAAGGGAATTTATCTTTTATCCATCTGAGAATTGTGGGTTACAGTGAGACTAAACAGAGATTTTGTGTCTTCTCATTGCTGTGTTGCTGGTGATATAAGCTCAGTAGCCATGGTTTTCACTAAGTTTGAGGTCTCTTTGTTGTTTAATTTTTAGAGACTCCAGGATTTAGGAGTTTTGTGTGAGTGATGGCTCTGTTTTATATACACTGCTTGTATAATAAATACCTCTAATAACGATTGTTGCTGGGAACCTTATTGCAGAGCTGAAAACAGTGTGTAGGACAAAATGTACCAATAGGGATATTTTCTGCTCTGGCAAAGGGTCTAAACCACAGTATCACAGTATCACAAGGCTGGAAAAGTCCTTTGAGATCATTGAGTCCAGCCTAAACCAGTCAGTCCATGCTGAGGAATCATACCTTGCCAGCCTGTTTCTTCCTTTTTATAGCAAAGCCAGGAAGAAGACAAAGTCAAGACTTATAATATTGTTTGTCTTACTCTGTGCAATGACAGTTGAAGTCAGTTCTGCACCAGTTAGTTAATAATTTCCTTGTTAGAGGAGTGAAGATGTTGGATTCAAGCCCAGAGCAAGTTTTCTGGGGGATTTCAAAGATGGTTTTGAAAAATGAACAATAGCTGTTGGCCTCCATGATCCCAGCAGAGTTTCCTAGGTAAAGGTCAAGATCACACTGTGGTGAATCTTCTCCTTAAATTTTGACTTTCTTCTATCAGAGGAGTTACCTGAGGGGAGGATAAGTGACCTACTACTGCCAGTTGGAGATGACTGTTAACTCAGGCATTAAAGACTGTTTGTTTTGGAGCCAAAAGAACATAGAAATTCAAACTCTATTCCCAGTGCCGGTGTGTGTGTGACCCACTGTGTTTGTGCTGGTGTCTGTTTCCATATAAAAAAGCTAAACTCAATATAACATGGCTAAAATAAAAATATTTCAGAAACCAGCATGATCTAAAACATTAAATACAACCTCAGAGCTGAGAGGTCCCCAGTGGGATCGTTCTGTCAGTGACAACTGGACCAAGCCTGATATGCTGTATCTTGGGTCCCTCTCCAGTGAAATGAGGTGACTTCGGGGGAGTTCCTTTCTGATTGATAAACATCCCACTCCCCAAAATGTGGAAAGACAAATAGCTTGGGTGAATGTCAAGCATTTTCTTTCCAAGTATTTACCAAGTACCATTTGGCCATTGCTTGGTTATGACATCTCTACGAGGCTATTTATAATAGTTTACTGATGGGGAAATTAAGGCAAGGGCAATGTCTTACCCTGAGGTCTGTCAAGGCTGGTGTTAAAATTCAGCCATTAGTGGGCTCACAGTGAGTACTGAGAGCACTTGCTTTTTCATGAATTATCGTGTGTATCTGCACTTTTGCATTGCAAATCCTGGTTATGCAGTACTCACACCCCACACACCCCAACCTAGGTGCAGTTTGTGATGCTCAGCAGGGCATGTAGCAGGGCTTGGTGTGAGGGGCCATATGGGTCATCCCATGCCTGCAAGGGGAGAAGCGTGATCCTTAGTCATGTGGGTACTCTGCTGTTTTCTTCTGTTTCTGAAATAGTCTTGGAAAAAATAGTAAAATGAGTGTTGCTCTGTTGGGGTTGGATCCTGACTGCCGTTTTTGCCTGCTTTGCCCCCCAACGTCACCCAGCTGGGCAGAGGAGAAGGGGGCAGCAAAATCTGGAAGGGTAGGGGGAAATTTGGCCCTCACAAAAAAATGAAGAAAACACCGATTTCATCACTCTCAAGAAATTTCTGGAACACGAATAGTCACAACCATAGGAAACACTGCTCACCCCCCCCCCCTCCACCCACACCCAATTTGTTTTTATTTCTTTGCCATCAGGTTGCCTTAACCATTTCGATGGCTTAGGAGGCTAAGCTGCCAAGCGCAAGCTTTTGATTTGAAAGGGGACTGCATCCCCTTTTCAAAGGAGCCTGCTCCCTAGGGCAACCACATCACACTGCTGATTTGCTGCAGTGGAGACCGCAGCGCGTACAATATGCCCTCCCCCCTCCGCCTGTGCTGCTTACAGCATCAGTCCAGAGCCGAGCGGGGAGACGGGAGCGATACCCGCTAACCCACCCATGCTTGGGAATGCCTGACTGGTAACGCAGTGCCTCCGACGAAAGGACCGGCAGTTCCTCAGCCTTCCGAGATGCAAGCCAGTGCTGATTCCACCAAGATGGACTGTCTTTGGAGCAACTGGAAATGTCAGGGTATTATATCTATTCTAGTGTTGCATGCTAGAAGGACTGCATGTTGGAGGAGGCAAAGGCAGGATCCATCCATTTTTCATTGTTCACCTGTGGGCCTTTGCATGCTATTTTCTTTCCCTCCCTGTGAAGCTTTCCTTTGGGGGTAATTTAAGAAAGAAAGGTTAAAAGCCCTTAATTCTGTTCTTTGAATCTGTTTCTCCCATCTCCAGCTGCCTCCCCCTGAGAGCATCCAGGATACAGCACTGTCTTTCCCACCTTACAGCTCATTCCCAAAGCATCCTCCCTTGCCGTTAGTGTATCATTTCTCATCCCTGACTCTCTCCGTCAAGCTGCTCCTGGCGGAATTTCATACCTTTTGGGCTTTAGGAAAGCTGGGTGATGGTGAATTTGTGCCTGCTTGGGCTCGCTATGGTTCCAGGCAGTTGCACCGGGCGTCTCAGTGCATCCTTCCCATGGACACACCCATAGCGAGGGTTTAGCCTAGCGTCGACACAAAGAAAACGCAGCTTCGGCAAGAAGTGCGATAGCACCGAGGTGGCCGTGGCATCGCCACCCACTTCGTAATTTGCTGTAGGATTGCTTTAAAAAAAAGTAAATTAATCCCTATGGCATTTTCAAGCACTCTGCTGAGCTGTTCAGGGGCAAAATATTGTGATGCTTTTGTCTTGCTGCTGAGTAGGCGAGGGGAACAATAGCATCTCCCTTTTGGGCTTATTTTCAGCTTATTTTGAGCGGGTCGGTGTCTGTGCTGGGTGGGGCTGGCTACCTTCCCGGGTGCCTTGGACAGCTTTTCAGCCATTTTTAGTCGGCTTCACACTTCCCAGCCAGCATCCAGCCTTTGTTTTGATAAAAGACATTCTCTGTGACGCTGCTCAGTGGGCAGATTAGAGGGAGAAAAGCTAGCGGCTGATTCTTCCGGGCAGGCTGCTGTCTGCTTTGGACAGGCTTTGTTTGAATGTGGTTTTTAATTTTGAGGTGCATGTTTACGCTGAATAGACAGTAGATGATGTTTACACTCTCAACAGAGTCAAGCATCATCTCATTTAAGGGTCCAGGATGCTTGCAGGCGTAGTTTCATAAATGTAGCTCAATGTAAGAGAAGCCAGGAAACCTTCCTGAAGTGTTTTTTGGGAGGAGAGGGCAGGGGCAGATCTTTCAGACAGATGCTTCTCTCTAGGGAGCTTGATGTTTTTGCAATCCTAATTCAGTGCCTGATTGTATTTATGGTCTGCGGAGTTTTTTTAAGGAAGATGAGTCGCTGGAAAGTGAACAAATGCACCTGTTAAATGCCTCCCTGCAGCAGCTCCGGCTTTCCATGCATTAATCAAGGGCTTTCCATAGGATTGCAGGATTCATTGAGCTTTTATGGGAGAGCCACAACCAAACTTCAGGGTCTTTTCATCTGAGCTTTGCAAATAAACTTCCTTGTTAGGTGAGGTTTGGGATTTTTGTTTGGTTTGTTTCCAAAAAGGCTCAATATTTTGCTGATCCTTATAAAAACATTTATTTGCTGAGTCAGATTGCTGAACCACCTGTATTTCGAGACCAACTAAGTATTTAACCTCTTTATCAGAACAAATAATATTTATTCATCAGTTTAGAAAAAGAGAGAATAACAAAGGACATGCTGCTGTTGTTTAATTATTAATAAATTATAATAACAGGCTTTCTCTCCTTCTGTGCTCTCGTTTTTGAAACCAAGAGGTGGATATGCCGAAAATTAAATGACACAACATGTCCCACGCTGATTTGAAAAAAACCCAACAGATCTGAAAAAAATCAACGCAGCTAAAATAAATCACTTGCCTCACTTCCACATAATTTGCATATATTTTTCTTTTTCTTGGGTGGAGCTTTATGATTCAAAAATGATTTTGCAGAAAATATGAAATAGTCTTAGAATGTTATTTCTGTTGGCAAAATTCTTTGATCAGTCTCAGATAAAATAGAAGGCATTTAAAATTCAGAAGAATGAAGACTAAAGACTTGATTCATTGATTCTTTTAGTATCTATTATTCATGTAGTGTCTGTCGACTCAGAATATCAGCTTCATGCAAACCTGCGTTTTATAATTTATAATTTAGGGTTTTTTTATAATTTAGTTTAGTTGGTTTAGTAGGCACGGTGGTGTTGGGCTGACTGTTGGACTGATGATCTTAGAGGTCTTTTCCAATCTTAATGATTCTATGATTTTGCCAGACTTTATTATCAATGGAATTATGGTTTGTCTCTGAAAACTCTGGAATATGTCTGTGAATGTAATAGATGCAGACACAAACCTCAGTAAACACAGAGCATGTTTTTACTGAAATTATGGGAAAGCAACATTGAGATTAAAGTAAGTTTTAATTGATAAAACAATCAAGCCTGCATCTAGCTGTATCATTGGTTTGCCCTTTTGGTACTTTCAATTGGTGTGAAATTGAATGGGGATCTTTAGAAGCTGCAGGGACACCGGATGAAGCTTTGGCTTTGCCCCATTAAATCAATATAATGTTATTTTCCTTGCAATGAAGTCATTTATGCTTCTCCATATGCTTAGAAATATTGGAGTGTGTTTTGCCTATCCATCCTGCAGGTACAGCATGATTATGTCAATGGGAGATCATGATACAGCCCCTCGGGGGAGCAGGAGAGTAATTCACCCCCACTGGGCACATGATTCCTTCAGAATATTATCATAGGTGGCTTTGAGGAATTGCAGCCGACTTCCACACCCAAGTCGTCTTTCGCTCTGGAAGGTGATGCATTTGAGGTAGGCTGGGATGGAGCCATGCATAATGCATGAGCGTGCGGAGACCGACCAGGCAGAGCAGTTGATGCGGGCCTTCGTGTAACAACATATACCCAGTGCCAGCCGCGTGACACATCGCAGTGCGCAGTTCCCAGAGGGGAGCTGTGGGATAAGGTGTGCTTCAAGATTCAGTGGTGGAGCAGGTCTCTGTACTTTCCCCAGGGACTCGTCCCTGCTTGGCTGGACTCCTCTCCATGTCTTGCTGGAGAGGTTTCTCTGGTTTGGGAAGGTCTTTGCATCCCAAATTGGTGGAGCTATTTGATTGTCAGTGCACTGGTCCCCATGAGTATTCCCTTCTCCTCTCTTTCTTCTGCATACCAGTTCTCGGATGATCATAATGACACACTTGTTCCTACAGCTTCAACCTCCTGCAAGACTTACTAACGAAGAAAATCTGAAAGATTCAGAGAAAAAGGCCTGTGAAGTGTTCAATAGAAATGATTCTAAATATTATCCATATTATAAATTAATGTGGAAAAGGTCTGCAGCCTTCATCAAACCTATCTGGCTGACATAACTCCACTGGGACTGGAGTTATTGAGTAGGATTTTATTGGGAGCTGTTTCCAGAGAACCAGCTTCCTCCGTGATTGATACATCAGTTGGTTTTCAGAGGGTGCTGAGAAGATACACCAGCTATTTGTGACAACACTCCTCACTTTAAGACTGATAAAGAAATTCAATAGCAATAGTATGGATGTGTGCTATTAACCTATAATCTCATTGATTGTTCTGGTCTATTATCATGATAACACAACTGCAGCCAGTTGGTACCTTCAGTGCTTTCATGAAAATATTGTGGGCTGAACCCTCAGCTGGGATCCACTTGTCTCGCTCAGATGAGCTCTCCCTCTTTTCAGCAGCTGAAGATCTATCCCAGTAGTTGGTTCTTATGTTGGACCTCGGTAGAGCTAAAATCTTGGAACCAAGTCATCATCTGATGTAACCAATTTAGCTGATAGATTCACAAACCTACACTAACTTGTAAGGAACTGGCTTCCTCATTTCACAGCTGATTTCCTGTGAAATCTGGATGAAATTTGTTGAGAATTTTTCCACTTCGAGATTCGCTTTCATTTTTTTGTCGCTTCTGCAGAAATGGTGTCAATCCTTCCTCAAGCCCATTCCTGTTGATGGAGATAGGGCTGCAAGATCAAGAGCTTCAAGTTAGAGGACAAACACCATTAGACAAGGTTCACGCTTTTTGACTGCCATCCATCCCAACGAGCACCTTGGCCTAGGTGGTATCAAAAATCAGTGAGATTTCAATAGCTCTACCAAAACGTGCTCGCCTGGATGGACTTTTTTTTTCTTTTCTTTTAAGAATAGCTGGGTGATATTTCTTCATTGCCAGAACAAGGAGAAAATTCCCCCAAAGTAAGATTATTTTAAGATATTCCCTGAAGACTGTTTTAAATCCTAGCAGGAGGGTGATGATGGGGCAATAGCTAAAGGCAACAGCCCTCCACGTCTGCTTTAAAGACCTCTAGGAAGTGAGTTTTGGTGAGCTTTTTTGATGTCAGAAGGGAAATTCCCTCCATATCATATTTAATTCTCACAAATAACATAGGTCTGACCCATTCATTTTGAAAATAGGCAGATTTTCAAAGGTTTGAATAGAGTCAGGAAGAGTCGAGTTCTGTTGTTTTGGTCCAGGAGCATCTCAGGAAAATCTAAACATTTCCATAGCATTATGTGCATTCAGGGACTCTGCTTGGTCTCCTTGGTTTCTGCTCTCTTAAGGTGAGAGCACTAACATCCTCCATAGAAACTAGCCAAGGCAGGTAGTGATACACTTTGATGAGCAGGAGGTGTGTGGAGCAGGCTTTCTTCTGCCACTGTGTTAAATCCTGGTCTTAAAGCATCTCTTGTGCAAAAATTATAATGATAATATCAACAGTAATAGCAATAACAATAACATCAAAAATGATAATGATGATGATAATAATGATAATAACAACAATAGCCTTGTGTGCAGCATGGTTGTAGGGGTGATTTTTTTATTGCCAGTCCTCTTCTATCTACCTCAGCCCACTCTGATGCCTCACATAAGGCAACCAATCAATACTTCATTGCTCACACCTTGATCTTGTGGGTGGCATAGTAACCTGTAGGGCATCCTGTATCAAAAGTTTCCTTTTCCCCTAGTTGTATTCCTGCTCAAGGTCTCCTCTCATCAGAATTTGGGGAGCAAGAAAGTCTGGACTCTCAGTTGAGTCTTGGGGCAGGTGGATGACAGAGATAAAAAGATTAATTGAGGACAAGAAGTTAATGAACAAAGTGTGTGCAAGAGGTAGAAGTATGGAGAGATCCCTCAAGGCTGGAGACAAAGGATGTGGAGACATACCTCGTGAAACAGCACAGATATTGGCTTGGCTTGGCTGTTAATCACAGCAGTCTCTTGAAGCCACCAAACTGCTCAATAAATTGTGTATCCATCTGTATTGCATTTGAATCAGGTCTGTTGTGGGGAGGGGAGCAGTGACCACATTGGATCCTTCACTGGCGAGAAAAGGGAAACCCTGGTCCTGCAGCCTGTGGTCAAAGCTGCAAACTGGAATTCCTTTGAATGTGAGCAATATTGACTTCTGTTTTGTTTCATCTGTTGTCAAATATTGTTGCTATATTGACAATGCTATAAACAAGACTGCCCTTCTTAAGTGAGGTTTCCTGATCTTTTCACCCCCGGTAGGTCTGAGAAATTACTTACGGAATCATTTATATTTATGAAGTTACGGTATTACACTGCATACAAAATTAAAGGCTGGGTGTAAACAGGTTTTTCTCACTTCTCATTAATATTGATGTTATACTGAGAATTAAGCTGTACAACACATTGATTTTGCCTCCTCAGGAGGCTCCATGGGACCTGCACTGTGGGGAGGGCAGCGTGATCACGTCCGAGGGTGTTATTGGTATGCTGAAGAGCATATAACCCTCTATTTGATGATCAAGGTCCATGGGCCTCATTTGAAGGCTTGATACAAGGCTTTTGCACCACTTCTTGTGTAACTTCCATGTAAATGCTGCTTGATGCATAGTCATTTTCCATAGATTTGTTGCAGTAGAGGAAAAACTTGCCAAATCAGAAGGAGAGAACAGATGGTTTCAGAGGAAGGGAAGGAGAAGCTGTGGAAGATGTGAATTGTCCAGTCTGTGCTCAGTTGATCTGCATTAATTTTAATCTTAAAATGTTTTCTTTGAGATATGGAAAGATCCCCATTTCTCCTACAAAAGTATTTTTCAACCATGAAAAAGCATTTTTCAAACCATGGCCGTGCAGGAGTCTGAAGGTTAGAGAATGTTTTAGCTACAAGTTGGTTTGGGTTTTTTTTCTCCCTCGGGGATCTCTACTCAGGAACCTTGGACTGCAGATGCCCGACACCACAGCTGGGGGAACCACGTAAACCCCCAGAGCCCAGTCCTTATGTTTCTACCAGATCCCAAGGAGAATGGCTTCAGGAACATCACTACTTAGTCCACCTCGACTGTCTCAAGTTGTTCACCCCTGGCCTCCAGCATTGTCCTTTCCAGCCCCACCGATCTGTCTTCTGGCTTTTTGGATGCCAGATACTGAGAAGCAGAAACATTTTCTGCTGAAAGCCATGATGAGGACTGTGAGAGCTTACAGACCCTGTACTCAGGAGCAGTTCCTTGTTGGCACAAGCACCACATGCTGCAGCAGTTACCTATATTTGTGAGGCTACTTGCAAACATGGGTATTTACCATCTACTCACATGAACAAGCGCCTGCTTGTATCATAGAATTTTTAGCTTTGTGCATTGTTAACCTGGGGTTTCGCCCCAGACAGAGGGCTCCCATTAATCTTAACTTTACTGAAAGGGGGCTACAAGAAAGTTGGGTCTTTATCAGGGAGTGCAATAACAAGACAAGGGATATTGGTTTTAGGCTGAAAGAGGGGAGATTTAAATTAGATATTCGGAAGAAATGTTTTCCTGTGAGGGTGGGGAGGCCCTGGCACAGGTTGCCCAGAGATGCCATGGATGCCCCCTCCCTGGAGGTGTTCAAGGCCAGGTTGGATGAGGCTTTGAGCAACCTGACCCAGTGGGAGGTGTCTCTGCCCATGGCAGTGGGATTGGAACTGGGTGGGCTTTAAGGTCCCTTCAAATCCAGACCATTCTATGATTCTGTAGCTGAGACATTGTTTTGGCACCCTTGAAAACATTTTCTTTCAAATAGAACGCTACTTCAGCAACATTTTACAAGTTCTGCTGTCAGTTAAAAACCATGGGCAGGTGATACTTTCAGGTAAATAGCTTATCTGACATGCTTCTCCAGAATAATTCTTCAAAAGCAGTTGCAGTGACCTTCAGCACTGTGGGCTTAGAGATGGCTGGCAAGTCCTCCTTAAGAAACACAAACACTTTCAAGTCTGAGCCAGTTCTGGCAAAACCCAGAGTCCTTTCATACCTCCACAAATGAACCAGAGCTCTGGTGTGTTGTACTGGAAAGAGTGCAAAGTGACCGACACCGCTTCCCTCCTTCCAGGAGGCTAAAGGGAGATCATGGAAAGCTACAGCTGAACAACTTCTGCATCTTAATGGGCATGGTCAGCATTTTACAGTTGGGATTTTCAAAACAGAAGGAATCCAAGCCTCAGTGCAGCTGAGGCTATTTTCAGTGCCTGTTTTCTAAAACCCTGTTTGCAAACCCTAGCTGCAGTGCTTGGGTGGTTTGCAGTTGGCATTTTGGCTCTCAGATGTGCATCTTGCTTAGCCAGACAGACTGACCCTCTGTCTGATTGCATGCGGATCACACATCAACAGGCTCACGTGGCACCAGCCTCCTGCTTCATCCATATTCAGTGCGCATTGCTACGAACCATGCCATTGTAGTCAGGTCTGCGCAGCGCTGTGCACACAGCCAGGCTGTTTGCAACGCACCCAGCATTTTTAGGACCCTCCACCACACTAGGACTTTTTATTCTTACTCTACGGGTTGACTGAAGCACTGATTTATTGTGTCATTAACTCATGCTCTGACAGGACACAGGCTTGAAGAGGCAGCTACCCTTCCTCAAAGACTCAAGCCACCATTTATATTTTGTGACGTGTCAAAAGGCAGTAAACCCGTTGCATCAGTGAGTGTTTGAGGGAGTTGTTGGCTGTCTCCATCAGTTTTATACGAATATAGGATGAGATGAAACTCAAAACAGATGTATAAATGTGGTGGACAGCCTCATCTTTCATTTTCATTCCTGTTCAGAATAAAATATAGTGTGTGGAGGGGTTTGGTGCACCCAGTCCTGGATTCACCTGATGGTGAAGGAGCAGATTTCTCATGGCTTTGCCTCCGGTGTGTATTTGCAATGTCAGACACCAATGTGAAAGGTACTCTTGCTCTAGTGTAAACATTTATAGGAGAAAAGAGCACTCCAAGGAAACCAGGCAAAGAATCATAGAATCATCAGGTTGGGAAAGACCTCTGAGATCATCGAGTCCAACTGTACCTGTCCACTGACTAAACCAGGGTCCCAGTGAGGGGATTCTGCAGCCAGTGCACCCCTGCCCGCTTTTAAGAGATTTGTTGATGTAAGGAAATATAGGACAAAAATAATTTTAAAAGTCTTTGAAGTGACTGAAGCAGCAAATGAAGGTGCAAACATGGCTCTGACATGTAGCTCAGGTGTTCTCAGTAGCATCTAAATTCCAAGGAAACTGATGCAGCTCAAATCACTGAGGCCTGTTGGCACAAAAAGTGATTTCTCCAGGGAAGCCCATGGACTATGGCTGGACCCCACAAATCCCCACTGATTTCTGGCTCTGAACTCACCTTCTCCTTCCCTGCCAAAGAAGCCATGCGATTCAGCTCCCTCCTGCAGTGCCTTTTGCAAGGTGGTTTGGCTCTCCCTCCTTCTCCTGAAGGGAGATGAAGAGGAATGGCTGCAAGAGCAACAAATCCTGCTCAAACAGCTGGACACGGCAGTAGGGCTGCAGCTCCCATCCCCGCAAGGCAGACAAGGGGAACACTTGGTTCCTGCCCTTGAAAAACCAAGCTGACCTATTGCAGGCTGGGAAGGTGGAGGCGGGGGAATAGGAGGCAAGTTGTGTCCTTAGGCTGGGCCTGGGCACTGGGAGAGCCACATAAAAATCGTTCTGCTCGTATCTCCCTCCTCTGTGCTGAGATTTTCCACCTAGCAGTTGGCACATATTTTTTTCCATGCACGTGGGAATTTTTGCCTCAGGTCTAAAAGGCACAGGATCTCTCTCTTCCAGATCTCATTTGGCTGGCAAAAGAGGCCAGCTCTTCTCTCTCCTGCATGCCCATATCCCCAGAACTGTGTTATTTGGCCTCTGTTCATCTCACTTTGAGTTGTGGCAAGTCTTCCCTTAGCTGATGCAGCATAGTAAATACCATTTCATGGTAGAAAGGAGTAAGTTTCAGGAAATATAAACACCTGGTCACATCTGTCTTGAGTCATCTGGCATCTTCCTTGTTGAGGGGAAAGAGAAAATGCAGTTTGACATCTCTCTGTGTGAGGATACAGCCCAGTTCCAGCATGCAGCAATATGAGGCAGAATCATACAATCATAGAATCTTTAAGGTTGGAAAAGACCTCTGAGGTCACCCATGTTCAATCGTCAGCCCAACACTACCGTGCCTACTAAACCTGTCCCAAAATGCCACGTCTACATGCTTTTCGAACACCTTCAGGGATGGTGACTCCATGACTGCCCTGGGCAGCCTCTGCCAATGCTTCACCAGCCTTGCAGTAAAGAAATTTTTTCTAATATCCACCCTAAACCTCCCCTGACACAACTTGAGGCCATTTCCTCTCATCCTGTCACTTGTTACTTGGGAGAAGAGACCAGGACGCACCTCACTGCAACCTCCTTTCAGAGAGAGGGCTCAGTTACTCATTTTGGGCCTTATCATCAATTGGCGTTAACTCAGGGAACTCCAATGAAATGGGCTTTTGTATTTTTTGGCTCAGTTCTCATTTTTTACTGATCTACTACCTACATCCCAGGTAGTGTTTTTCCCTCATGGGTGGCCTTTTTCATCAGCAGATGATGTTCTACATGCAACATCCTAAGCCAGCACACCTGTGCTCATTTCACGTAATGTGGTAGAAAATTCAAGTATCTCAAAAAACGAGATTTGCATAAATTTCCAATACTGTCTTCTGAAGGGAATTTTTAAGCATAAAAATGACCGGGATATGAATAATACCTCCTGTCCAATTGCTCGCTGGTGAAGCATAGCAGTTGCTGTGCTGCGGAATTTTGCAATGCCTTGACTGAAAAAGAGTATGAAAAATGATAAAAACTGCACACTTGTGTTCTGGATGCCATTTTGCAAGGATGGTTTGCAAGTTGCACGCTCCAGCACCTCAACGCTGTAAACAATTGGTGGGGCTCCAGCTGCCTGCATCGCTACAGCTGACTCTGCTGCTAAACCTCCTGACACAGGTCCATGATCTGGCTGTGTTTTAACTGCATTTTGGGGCATTCCCTTGTCCGTACCCCTGGGTTTCTGCGGGAAGGAGAGCTGGGCAGACATCTGGAAGGACTCTGGCCTGGTCCCTGATTTGTAAAGGCAGCACCCAGGACCCCAGCACTTACCACCAAGATCTCCACCTCTTGGCTTCCACGCAGCCCAATAACCTTCACATGCATGCTTGTGGTCACGCGTCCAGTGATGAATGCTGACCCTTAAAACTATGAAAGCTCTTATATTGGTGGAATACACAGCAGGATGTGAATATTGCGTGAAGAGAAACGAGCTCAGTAACACAATAGCAATTTTTGCATTCAAACCCATCACTTTGAAAAGTAATGCTATTATGTGTAATAGTAATGTGTAATGTAGCTCATTGACTCAAGGCAAACATGCCATAATGACTCACAGTTTTGGAGATTAGATGATAAGAACTGCTAGGCTGGATTAATTTTGTTTCTTACTGTATTTCTGATTTTTTGGGGGGGGACAGGTTGCAGTTTTTCTGAATTTATTCTTTGTTCAGAATGATTTGACAAGTGACATCTATGAAATCTGTTTGGCTGGTGGTGTGCTCAAGCTGTTCCTCAGGACTTGTGCAGTGTGTGAAATTAAAGCTGTTTTGTTTAGGTTGTCATGAGCATGTCTCTTGGCTGGATGAAGAGTCCTCTCCGAAATAGGTTATCATAGAATCATAGAATGTTTTGAGTGGGAAGGGACCTTAAAGATCATCCAGTTCTGCCCCCTTGCCAGGGGCAGGGACACCTCCCACTGGATCAGGGTGCTCAAAGCTGCATCCAGCCTGGCCTTGAACATTTCCAGGGACGGGGCAGCCACAGCTTCTCTGGGCAACCTCTTCCAGTGTCTCACAGTAAAGAATTTCTTCCTAATATCTAATATTAATCTCCCCTCTTTTCTTTCAGCTTAAAACTATTACCTTTTATCCAATTACTGTGCTCCCGGATAAAGAGCCCCTCCCCATCTTATTGGTGTAAAGAAATAAAATTCACTTTTGTGGACTGAATATTCAGCAATCATTTCATAAAATTTTGCTTTTATAGTGGCTATTCCTGATGGAAAGATTGTTTGCTGGAGGGGTTGGAATAAGCTATACAAACTGGATGAAAAACACTGTCAAAATTAACTGCTTTACCAGTGTAAATAATATATTGGTTAAATGGTTTTCTGCACTTGCTTTGTTCTAAATAAAGACTCCCGTGGATCTAGACAAGAAAAGTTATTGAACAAGCAAAACATTTTTTTTTAATATTTCTGAGAAAGTTGGATTTGCAGTAGCAAAGGGGATTTATTCTGTCTTTTAAAGTCTCATCTGAAAAATGGATTCCTACCTACGTAACTATTAAACAATGGTAAAAACAGGAGTATTTTCCTTTCTCAAAACTTAGGAAAGAACCAAATGATACTGTCAAAACTTTGAATGGGAAAGTGGTTTATTGTGGCTATCCCCAAACTTTCTCATTCATTTGCATTCCTGTGTAACCTGCTCTAGGTGAACCTGCTTTAGTAGGGAGTTGGGACTGGATGATCTCCAGAGGTCCCTTCCAACCCCTACCATTCTGTGATTTATCAACAAGCAAATCTTGAAAATGCTTTGATCGAGCATTTGGCATTTGGGCTTGTAACAAAAAAGAAATCAAGTTTCCAGAGTAGCTGAATGCAAATTGGGGTAAAAATTTTCCTACAAACCTTGCAACAACACAAACCCCAGCTTGCATTTGCCTTGCTGCTGCAAGAGACACACGGTGCTGCGGTTGGAGATATTTATCCATCTTATCTATCCCAGACATAGAAACATTAGGAAGAATTTCTTCACTGAAAGGGTAGTCAGGGCTTGGAACAGGCTGCCCAGGGAGGTGGTGGAGCCGCCATCCCTGGAGGTGTTTAAAAGACGGGTAGATGAGTTCCTTAGGGCTGTGGTTTAGTAGGGAGACAGGTGCGGTTGGACTCGGTGATCTCAAAGGTCTCTTCCAACCTTATGATTCCATGATTCTATAGATGCACAAAATACAAGGATTTCAAGTAGGTAATTGGTTGTTATTTCCCCAGGTGCTGAAGTCACATCACTGCTGCTGTTGAGGAGTTCCTGTTGATGCGGATGTGGGCAGGAGCATCACTCCTCCCTTTGCCCTCCTACAAGGACTCTGAGTGTCACAGTGGCCAGGACAGCCATCCTCGATGCCCTTCCGGCTCCTGATTTTAACATGTTGGTCTTCTCTCCCCAGCTATCGACCTGTTGTACTGGCGTGACATCAAGCAGACAGGGATTGTGTTTGGCAGCCTCCTGTTGCTGCTCTTCTCCCTGACCCAGTTCAGCGTTGTCAGTGTGGTGGCCTACCTGGCCCTTGCTGGCCTTTCGGCCACCATTAGTTTCAGAATCTACAAATCGGTCCTACAGGCTGTGCAGAAGACGGACGAGGGCCACCCCTTCAAGTGAGTGCTTTGTAGTCATGGCCAGGGGCCGTTTGTCTTGCAAAGGATCCATTCCCAGTGGCAATTCATGTTTCTTTAGCTGCTGCTTTTATACTGGATGAAACTCTTTTCTTGCTCAAAACAGGGAAAATGAGTTTTTCTGTTGTTCAGTGTCTCAGGAGCTGTGAGGCTGTATCGGCTCAGAGCCTGGGAGCTAAAAAAACAACACAAAAGCCATTGTCATTTGAGACATACAATTTTTTTCTACTGAAATAAAAAAGATCCAGAAAATTTCAGTCAAACAGAGAAAAAGAGTTTCATTAAAAGTAATGGTAATACAATATCTCTGCAAACAGGATGGTGTCTGGGCACACTTTTTGGGGGCATAGAGGGAAAGTATTTATACCTTTTCTCCAGCACTGCTTGCTGTGATGTGGCAATCCATTACCTTAGGTGATGGTGCCAGCGCCAGTGCTGGTGCCCTCTCCACCCTCCGTAGGGTCTGGGTGGTTTCCTCCAGGAGAGCAGCGATACTTTCTCCTCTGCTGTGCCACTAAGTTGGTAAAGCAGGTCACGGAACTGATCTAGTCTGCAAATACACACGTTAAAAAAAATTCTTGTTGGGGTGCTGCACCTTCTGTTTCACTTGGGTTGGTTTGGAGATGCAGCTCATGACATGGGCATAGATCAGCGAGAGGTGCAGGGCAGGCGAAGGATTGGAGGAGAGAGAAGGAAGAGTTGCTGGCTGAAGGTGGCACACAAAGCTTTTGTTCCTCCAGAGGCTGCCAGCCAGAGGAGACATCACTTTCTGTGTCTGCGGAGTTGCACAGAAGTTTGGGGGACGCCACCCCCACCCCACCCAGCTAGGATTCGCATCCCTATTTGAGTAGAATAGAGAGAGCTCCCATGAAGACCAGGCTTTGCGTGGGCAGAGGGCAAGGCTGGAGGCAAACAGTCCTTGCCAGCACAGCCTGTAATTGCCCAGGGAGATGGGTCATGCGAGGTGAAGACAGTGTGTGCTGGTGGATCTATGCCTACAGGAAGGGGGACATTTTGCAACAACGCAAAGAAATGAGCTCTGGGGTGGAGAGAGTGACAGGGAAGTCACACAGGGAAGCTTGAGTGTGAAACGCAGGTGAACCTGCCTGGGTTTGTAACTGGACCTGTGTTTCTTGCAGAGCTTACTTGGAGATGGAAATGAATCTTTCACAGGACCAGATTCAGAAATACACAGACTGTCTCCAGCTATACGTCAACAGCACAGTCAAAGAGCTGAGGAGACTCTTCCTCGTTCAGGACCTTGTGGATTCTTTAAAAGTAGGATTACTTTAAATGTTTTTAACCCCTCTCCACACAATCAAACTACATTTCAAAGTGCTCCTTTCAATGTTGACAGTGTCATGCCAAAACCTAGCTTTGTGTAAGTCTGAATGTAAAAGTTGGTCTCGTTTTTGATTTCTGAACTGCTTGCTTCCAGCAGTTTAGAGGTTTGGCAATCTGGATTTGAATTTATTGTTCTGACAGTTGGAGGAACAGCTAAACTCCACTGCAGTCTTAAAAGTATCTCTGCTTTCTATGACTTTTTACAAAATGGTGTGTTCCCCTCTAATACCTCTGTTAATCTGGATTTCCTACTATGGAAAAGGTCTCCTTTCTCTCTCTGCTGAGATAGTTATTTTCAGCCCTACAGCCAAGCGAGAGTTCTTCAGGGCAAGTGGAAAATCGTTAAGAGAGCAGGCATGGGTTAGGCTTCTAAATTACTAAAGATTTTTGGAAAAACATACCTGATTGAAAATGTTTTCAATCAGTGGGATTATCGCTGTGGGGCTGTGATTGACCTGTGGGGGGTGACCCCTGCCATCATCAGGGTTGGATGCAGAAATCTGCCTGTGCCACGCTCAATGCAGAGATTTTGGTGTGTGCAATTAAGCCCCAAATATATGTGAAAGGTCAGCTAAGAAGGTGAGAAGCAGTGAACGGCAGAACAGGAGTGAGGTGCATACATCCAGAAAAAGTACCTAGATCCTGATATGCCTTACTTAACAACCCCCCTTACGCATTAAAAAAGGCTGATGTTCTATTATGTTAGCTGGTTAAGTGAACTGATTTATTCTCTGCTGACATTGGAGGTGATGTAATGATCTGTCTTTCATTTAGTTTGCAGTACTAATGTGGCTGCTGACTTACGTGGGAGCCCTCTTCAATGGCCTGACTCTTCTGATAATGGGTAAAAATCAACGCTTCTCTTAAAATCTGTTTTTAACCTTAACTCCCTTGCAATTTCTACATAGACAAAGCAGCCCGCCCTCGTGCTTCCCCATGGTTAAACCATCAACTTCTATTTCACTTCCCAGTAAATATTCCATTATTCCCATTACATTATCCCTCCTGTTAGAACTAATTTGTGTTTTATGGTTTTGCCGCTACTAGTCCCAGAGCAATGGGAAATTCCATATTTGGGAGTTTTGAGTAAAGTTCATTTCTCATACAAAGATCCCTGGTGGATCAGCTGGCATGATACGTGTTTGTCACCGAAGTAGGTCTCTCCTCTGGAGGAATCTGATCAGCATCAACATAACAGTGTGCTCTTTTTCTCCTCAGCTGTGGTGTCCATGTTTACTCTCCCTGTTGTATATGACAAGTACCAGGTAAGTCTGTCTGCACCAGCGTGGTTCAGGAGCCCTGTTGATTCCGCCCTGTTGTTGCCTGGTTGACTTGGTCTCCCTTTTGTTCTTTGCAGGCACAGATTGATCAGTACTTGGGACTCGTGCGGACCCACATAAACACTGTTGTGGCAAAGTGAGTTCAGCAGCAGACTTGTTCAGAAGTCTTGCTGTGAGGTTGTGGTGCACTGAGGGTGGTGAAGAGCTTGGGTGGTCCCAGGGACAACATGCCCTATGGATGATGTCCTCCTCAGCTCCTGGGAAGGCAGATTCCTGGAAGAACACAGCCCTCTTAAGCTGAGCATAGACTAAGGCAGAGTTGTGACCCTACATCCTTCTCTCCCTTCTCCTGCCCTTTGGGTGAGCTGTGGACACAGCAGCCCAACCAGAGTCTAATGTCCATACTTTTACCTGGCCAGGACAAACAGGAAGGAATGTGTTAACTCCCCTCCCCGCTGACCACTCCAAGCTTGGGTTTTTGCATTCAGGAACCTTGTCCTTTAGAGTTAATAATAATTAGAACACCATTCTGTTACAGAAAGAAAATACATGGAAGCACCATGATCTTGAGTGTTTCAAACCACCATTGAGTGGATAGAAGACCTGGATGAAGTTTTTGATGCAGTCTGCCCTAGTTCCTAATGCATTGCCTGTATAAAAAGCTTTCGTGGGATCCCTAAGGGCACAGTGAGGGGCCAAGCGTAGTTCTTGACATTGGAGAGCTACTGAAGCAGGATGGCTGCTCTGGAGAGTAGATCTGTAGATCTCAGCAGTTTGCAAATTTGGCTGAATAACAGGTAGCCAATGGAATGTTAAAAATGCTGAGGTACAGAGATCAAGTGACCCATGAGGAGGTGCTGAGGAAACTGGGCTTGTTTAGCCTGGCAAGGAGGGATGTAAGGAGTGATTTCATAACAACCTCTAAGTACTTGATGGTAAGTTACAAGATGGTAAAGCCAATCTCTTCTCAGTAGTGGCAGATGTTATAACAAGGAGCAAGAACATAAATCCAGCCTAGGAGGTTGATGGAAGCACCGTGAGGAGAAACATTTTCTCTGGAAGATTAGGGCAGACTGGAGCAGGCTACACAGGGAGGTGCCAGAACATAATTCCTTGAAGGTTTTCAAGATGCGGCAAGACAAAGCCGTGGGCAACCTGATTTAGCATTAGTCCTGCCTCACGTAGGAACTTGATTCAAAGGCTTCCAGGCATCCTTTCTAGCAAAATATTTCTGTGTTTCTGCAAAACCCTTGGCCTCGGGCAGGGCTAAAAGTCTGCACTGAAAATTCTTTGTTTAAGCTTCATTCTTGGCTTCCAGTAGACCATGGTAGAATAACAAAAGGAGCAGAATATCACTGAGCGTACATATCCCATGGGTACATGAAGCACCCAAACCCAGGCCAGTTACAGCTAGGGGCAACCACTGGAATGGAATAGCTGCCTCACCATGTATTATTTTTTCCTTTATTTCTAGGATTCAAGCGAAAATCCCAGGTGCTAAAAGAAAGGCAGAGTGAAGCAAACATCAAGAATTCACCGACTACAGTAGTGAATAATGGGGGAATCTGGAGTGAAACAGATCTGTTCTTACACTTTACTGCAAATTTATCGTTCTTTTTTTTCTCGACACCATAATCTTAGAAATGTAAAACTCAGAAGCAGTGCTTTTCCCCTGCTGCTTCTGCACTTAGAATATTTGCAATCACTTGTGTCAAGCACTAAAGTATAGTAAAGAGAAAAGTGTACTAGATGTGGTTTTTTGTGTTGCTTATAAAGTGCATGATGGTGAGAGCCTAAATAATATTGACCTTTTTTATTTTATTTTTTTTAGTGTTTTTCCTTCTTCTATTGGCATCGCTTCTATAACTTTTAATGTTACATGTGGCTAGGGGCTTTCCTGCTTAGCGCACTGATGCAATAGTTAAAATTGCTTCTACGTCACTGGGTTGCTGGTTGGATTCATCTTTATTAACTATATAGAATTGTAGACTGATGTTTTAGTGTTTTCCAGCACAAATAAAATAAACAGTAATCGGTACTCATGGTAATCAGTTTTGTATAACTCAAAAAAAATGAGAACAAAACCCAGTACTTTTGTCGTAAGGGATTGAGAGGCTGATTTACATGTATGGTAACTGGAAAGTTCCAGCATGTTAAATTTATTACAATTTGTATTACATTCTCTGTAGTTCCTAATGGACTTAATTATGGACTCTGAATATTTGCACTTATGTACTTGATACCGAATGCAGAAATAAATGTTACTAAATGTAAAATGTTCTCCCTCTTGCTGCCACTGAAATTATCCTGACATTTGCAAACTGGACACATAGTGCACAAAAAAAAGGATTTTCTTTCAGTCTCCCCTTGAGATCTGCACACACTTTGCCCTTACAAAACAGTGCAATCCAACAAGGTCATCTTGTAGGACACAGCCCATCAGTTTCACATCTTGATGAGCACGGAAATAAAAGATCTTGTCACATAGTTTGGGATTTTTTTGTTAATGTTGTTAGCAAATAACAGGAACATGTGGTGATTGTCCCTCCCTCCATGTGCACACGAGCAACGCACTACAGAAGGGGCCAGCACAACACAAAGGACATTCCAGTTTCCTTATCATCACATTACTCTTTTATCCTAAGTGTTCTTTGAAATAGGCTTTAAGCTGTGGGAGCAATACTGACCCCAGAGACTGGGAACTGAAATAAACATTTGCTCTTGGTAAAAGGTGAAGGTTTTCAAAACTGTCATTTGAGAACCATCAGACGAGAAACAGCTGAACAATATCTACAGTCCTTCAAAAGAAACAGCTGATGAAGTGCTGAATGAATCACCTGTACGTGAAACATACCTGTGAAAAATCTTTTCTTTTTGCATAAAAATGTGAACATCAAAACTCTTTGAGCCAAGCTGCTGTTTATTTTATGAATAACTAGATCCTTAAACACTTACCCAAACTTTTTGAAGTCTTCCCTTAGATTGATTAATTTAATTTACCTTCATCTCAGTTACTCAGGGACATGGTGACATCTGTCCTAGCTCAGGCTAGGACATACATACCATATATACCATGCACAAGGAGTCGGCAGAAACACTGGTATGGGTGTGGGCTAGTTAATTCTCCCAATGAGTCTCAAATACTCTTACTTTCATTTGAGTTTTATCATAGAATGGTTTGGTTCCAACCCCCCTGCCGTGGGCACAAACACCTCCCGCTGGATCAGGGTGCTCAGAGCCTCATTGAACCTGATCTTGAACATGTCCAGGGATGGGGCATCCATGACTTCTCTGGGCAAGCCATGCCAATGCTTCACCACCCTCACAGGAAAAAAATTTTTCCCAATATCTAATCTAAGTCTCACTTCTTTCAGCTGAAAACCATTTCCCTTGTCCTATCCCTGCACTCCCTGATAAAGAGCCCCTCCCCAGCTTTCCTGTAGCCCCTTTAAGTACTGAAAGGCTGCTCTAAGTTGTTATCAGAGCTTTCCCTTTTCCAGGCTGAAGAAGGTGAGCTCTCTTAACCTGTCCTCGTGTGGGAGGTGCTCTAACCCTTGAATCATCTTTCATAGTCTCCTCTGAACTCGCTCTAATGGATCCATGTCCTTCCTGTGCTGAGGACTCCACAGCTGAACACAGTATTCCAGGTAAGGTCTGATTAGAGCTGTGTAGAGGGGAAGAATGACTTCCCTCGAGCTGTTGGTCATATTTCTTTAGATGGCTCTTATTTAAAAATAATAGAGTATCTTTTAAATGCCACCTGCAGCTAGGTAGGAACTATTCCTCAATGGAAGCTGAATGCCTCAGTGTGACGTGTTACTCTTAATCATAGGGAGTGTTTGGCTTAGCATGGGTAGTTTGCAGTCAGGAGTGAAAGTTCAATACCTGCCCCTGGCTTTAAGTACCTCATGGACTTTCCTGCCAGTGCACTGAAAGGGCCAGTATGTATCCTGTGTCTCTCCGCAGCCTTGGGAGCGGCCTTGAGCATAAAGATTGACCTTCAGAATTCTTACTACTTACAAGATGAATATGTGTGTCCAACATGATAGTTTTGAAAATGAGCACATTTACTGTCGCATCCACCGGTCCCGTAAATGTGCTCTTCCTGAGCACCTGCTCCACAGTTATATCTGAAACCAGCCTTTCACAGTGCTGAATGCTAAGCAGGATTGAAAGGCTACATCACCTCTATACTCGGAAGTCTCAGACCTTTCTAACAGTACAAATATTCTTATGACCCTAAATTGATAGAGACTGAGACCCCGTTCTTGTGTCCTCCAGCTTCAGCCTCCCTCAAGACCCACAGGTTTTTGCTACAGGCCTTTACCACCCTGACTGTACCCCTGCACACCTACCTCTTCAACTCATACCCTTTACTTCTTTTCTCACCTCCTGCCTTTCCAACCCAACTCCCAAACCTGCTTGCAGCCACAGTCACTTTCCATGTATTTGGCACTAACAGCCCACAAGTGGGCAAGTGCTGATGAGCGGTTGGGGTGTGTTAATGCTGTGGGGGAAACCAATTTGGAAGACCGTACTGGGGCACACTAGAAAGAGAGGACTTTAGCCAGACAGTGACCCTTGGGCACTGTCACTTTACTGGGATCACAGCAGCACTTTCCATGACATCTTTGAACATGGAAGCTTGGAGAAAGCTGTCATGCCTGTAGTTCTCATGAGCCTTGTTTGCAAACCTCTGCTAACTCATGGTCCTGCAGCACAGCAAGCATGCAGGGAACGAAAGCTTGCGTCAACTTCAGTGTCCTCTGAAAGTTTTCAGTCATAGAGCAGTGTTGTGGGGAGGGGTTATGCCTCTATCTTTCTTTTTTCAAACAAGCAAGGGAAAACCCAACACTGAGCTCTGTTTTAAAACACTTCAGTGTGATTACGGTAGGTGGCTGAAGACAGTTACCACAATGACTCACACTCACCAGCTGAGCTGTGCTCTGAGGTACATGGGCTGTAAAGCCATTTTGTTCCCCATCTTCTCCTTGCATTCAAAGAGAAGAGGACCCCTAGACAAGTCTAACTGATAAAAGGTGCAAACTTATGAGATTTTTCTAGACAGGGGGAAACCTGGGAGTAGCTCACACTACTTGGCTAAAAAGGCAGGGAAAGGGAGGGCATTACACCATTCTTTTGTCTTCAGAACCTTCCTTGCCAGAGGAACATGGGTAAGACACCACCTCTTGCTTCAGTGATCAGGTTGCTCCCCTGGTTTCAAAGGCTGCTTTAATGAGATATGAGAGTGTACAGGTATTTTGAAGACCAATCTAACTGAACAAGGGTGTTCAGGTGGCTGGAATTAGGTGTGTGATAAATACCTTGCCCAAACAGTGTCTCTCATCCCTTGTCTCTGGATCATTTGAGATCCTGATGCTTTCTTTCTAGAGAGGAAGCTGACAAGTTTCTAAAGTGGATGTCTCAGCTAGGAGGCTCATTTAGATGCAAGGACAGGTCTGAACTAGGTCTTTCCCTGACTGGCTAATGGAATGAAGACAGCTGTGTTACGAGCTGCTCAGCATGGTGCTGGCTTTCAAGGAAGAGAGCAGGTCTAGTGCTGAGCTTACCGTTGAAAACCAGCGCTGTGGCTGTGCTAATTTGAATTGAAATCCGTTTAACTCTGGTTTGAGGATATCAATTCAGGAGTGGTGTGCTGGTGGGAGAAAAAAACTTGGTTAGAACATCACCTACAAACATGTCATTTTCTTAGGGCCTATTATGTTACAGTATCTTCTCCAGAGTTTCATCTGTAGCTTCCAGAAAATTTGTAAGCCTGCTCCTAAACTGCTGGCTGTTAAGGAGAGGTTTGATAGTTTCTGAAGAGCTCTGTTAGTGCTTTAGGTCACTTGACTGTCTGTCTGTGTGCCTGGAAATGAATTATTCATTGGTAGTTTGATATGAAATGTGAATACATCGTTGGGTTTGATTCCCTGCTTCTCAGTGCCTTGTAGCATTCCACTCTTCTTTCTTCTAGCCTGTGTATTTGCCTGTGGGCTGTTACTGGTCTCTTATGTATCCTCTGCTCTTTAACATTAATCTAGTGAGAGTAAGATCATAAACCACATCAGTGTCAGGAAAGCCTTGGAACTGGGAGGTGATAAGAAAGATATAATATTCTGTGAGCAACTAATTCAGTTAAAGACAGTCTGTCTTCTTCCCCACAGCTTCTGCAATCTCCCTGCACGCTTCCAGGTGGCAACTGGCTCCCATCCCTGTCCTGGTGGGTTACAAGTCAGTCAACTGCGAGCTTACCAATGTTTCCTTCTCCTTATGGACCCAGGGAAATAAGTGGCAAGCCCATGTGTTTGCCCAGTGCGGCTTTACAAACACAGTGTGTTGTATTTCTTCTTGGCTCTTAGTATTTTCTTTTCTCAGAAACAGAATTGAAAGATGCATCAGTGAGCTTGCATGTGAGCTTCCTGGGAAGCTGAGGATCAGTGGAGTGAGGTGGTTGGAATTGGGGAGCCTGTTAAGACTGGCTGGCACACGCAACCCCTGCAGGGCATATGGTGTTTGGATAAGAGTGAGACGTGTCCACTGAGAGAAGAGTCAATAGTTGCGCTGCCTGAATAAATGGAAGGAGGAACTGTCTCTATTCCTTTCTGCCAGGCTTTCTTGCTGCTCGGCACCTTTACAGGAGAGAGTGGCCAAACAGTAGATAAGGAATTCATTCACTCCTTCTCCACTGGTGTGCGTGGAAATGGGAGTTGACTGTAAGTAGGTATATGGGCTTGACCTGCTTCTCTTACCTGACCTGTCAGTTTCCTTGTCTTTGGTGTTTGCTCCTAAGTGACCAGTCAGCTCTCTGGCTGTGGGTGCCCTCTGGTCAGCTCTCATCCAGGTAACCGCAGACTAACAAGTCAGATGTCAGTGACTCGCTGCTCCGACAGCTCTGCTTTCTTTTTTGGATGTGTAGCTGTTGTTGGGGGAGGATGAGCTCTGCAGAGCCAGAAAGGGCACCTTAGCCCCTGAACCTGCTGCAGGCCCAGCTGTCTTCACCACCTCTGCAGCTCCCCTACAAAGACTGTTAAATCTATGAGTATTATAATCTAGGGGCTATCACTGTGTGTGTGCAAGGCAAGGTAAGGTTACATGGGCAGGCACGTGCGTTGGTAGATGGTTCTGTCTGGCCCTATGGCAAGACCCCACTGACTGGGATGTGCCCAGGTCTGCATGGCCCATGCTCTCGTTTTCCCCTTCGCTCCTGCTCTGCCTCAGCCAGAATGCTGGGAGATGCCAAAGGGACCAGCATTAAAACAAAAGGATGGGCTAGAGCTGCAGAAGGAAGCTGTCTGTCTAGGAAAACTGAAAGACAACATAGTCCTCTACTGACATGTTTTCATTGCTTTTCCCTCCTGTCTGCCCCTTAACTGGCTCATCAGGCTCATTTCTTATATTCACTGAATATCAATGTGATTCAGTCTCAAGGCTGCAATTTATGCCTCCTCATAGCTGTCTTTGTTTAGGTTGGAAAAAATAATTCAGCCCAGTGAAGCTAATTGTCATTCACAGTAAGGCCCCCTCTGCATGTATTTCCCTTTGAGAGAGCTATAAAAAACAATTAGCTACCTTTTTTTTTTCTTTTGTATAACCCTCTGATTTAGCTGAAGTGATGTAAAGTAGCCCAGACCCGTCCAAAAAATGCCTTTAGTGTTGTATAGATGTGACTTTAAAAAGAAAAAAAAAAGATATGTGCTGTCCAGGCAGTGGAATGACAGAAGGGGATGTCTTTACACAAAATATTCTTCATTTCTCAAGTTAGATATGAGGCCTAAATTCATTTCTCCTAATTCCATGGATGCTTGCTTGGAGAAAGCACCATCCACATGATTATTAGCCTGATGCACTGAGTGAAAAAGTATCACCTTTGAAAACACAATTGCTGAATGGTTACTAGGAGAATATCAACTGAATTTGTCAGCAAATTTGCAGCACTTAATTAAGAAAAGGTGGGGCTGTGTTGTGGTTTAACCTGAGCCAGCAACTAAGCCCTGCACAGCCACTCTATCCCTCCCTCCCTGATGGCATGGGGGAGAGAATCAGAAGAGTAAAATTGAGAAAATTCATGGGTTGAGATAAAGACAGGTTCATAGGTAAAGCAAAAGCTGTGCACGCAAGCAAAGCAAGATAAGGAATTCATTCACTCCTTCCATGGGCAGGCAGGCGTTCAGCTGTATCCAGGAAAGCAGGGATCCATCACATGTAATGGTTAGTTGAGAAGACAAATACCATCGCTCCAAAAGTCCCCTCCTTTCTTCTTCACCTCTCTCCTCCCTTGAAAACTGGATGATTTACAACCTTTTCAGCTGAACAGAGCCATAATGAACTGCAGAAAGCAAAGCTATCAAAAAGCGTACTTCATTTTTTCACACATCAGCTGAACAAACATTTAGGAAGTATAAAATCCCAATACTACTAATGTCACTTCTGAACGAGAGACTTCCAGAATTAAGCTTAAATTTTAATTCTGACATCAGGATATAACCAAGAATCTCTCAGTCCCAAGTGTTTTATCACACCCACTTGCCCAACAGCAATCACAAGTCTATGACTCACGCACTATGCCAACACTGCAAATTAAAAGAAAACATTGTTCCTACTGCCGTTTAGCCAAAGGTACTCCTACAGCTCTCCAGTCACAAGAGACCTGAGTAAATCTTCCTTCTCGAGTGAAGTGCTGTAGGCTCTGTTGTGCAGATTGATCTATGGTATCGTAACTTAAGTTTTGCAAAAGGAATCAGGCAGAGAAGCCTCAATACAGTCAGGTACCTGGAGTCTGTGATTGGGTGCCAAAAGGAAAATTACGAGAGAACCAGATAAAGCAACAATTACTAGAAGATTTTAAGAAGATCTTCAGGAGCAGATAGTGTGCGAAGAAGAGATTAGTAGTGAAGTTTCCCAAATACCAGTCATATTTCAATTTTTATACATAAAATGAGAATGAATTATAAACCCCAGATGCAGAGGATGCTAATGAGCTTTGCTAAAGATATGAAGTGGTGAACTATCTGAGGAGACCATTGAGATGCAATTTGGAAGGAACTGGATAATCTTGAAGCCCATGAGCAATAAAAATCGAATAATATTTTGCATCGCAAATGCAAAGTTATGTCCTGGATTGATAATAGAAAATTCTCATTAGCCAGAAAGCTGCTGGTTAGAAACAAATATTGATGAGAAAGCCCTGGTCGAACACAATATAAAAGTGCTCAGTGGGGTAGAGAAGTGCTCTTAGGAGTATCCAAAGGAATGTAGAGGCCGTTACAGGAATAGAGTCTGTAAGATCTTCGTTGGCTTCGTTATGCGAATGAAACAAAGGCTGGGATGGGGGGATTATAGCTGCTTTTTACATGTGCACTGGGGGTCAACACCAAGAAGGCTAAAAGCTCTTTAAGCTGGTGCCTAATGAAGTTGCTTAATGATGACACAGGAAAAAAAAAATTATATTCTATGGGTTTAGTTTGGAAATTAAAATTCATTATTGGTCAGGGAAATAACACTAGCTCCCAAATACAAGTCAGAAACAATGAATCTCAGCGTCGCTCACGGTAAGAAACAGATTAAAGACAATGCCAATTGCCTTGTTGATAAAATAAGCAGATGGCACTTCCCATGTGGCTCTTGGTTTTTGTGCTGGAAGTGAGATTGAAGGGAATCGCATACATTTCCCCTGCCCCATAATTATAATTATTGCACTACTGCCTTAACCATTAGAGAGTCTGCATTTATTTTTCAGGAAGAGACTATTATGGATGCTGATTCAATATGAAGAAGTAGATCTATTGAAGTCAGAGCAGCTCTCTCCAGATCATATGAATGCAGCATCTGGCCCATTCTCTTTGGGAAGAAAAGATTGCCCTTGTCATTTGTTATTAACTGGTAATCTTTGTAATCCCCCAAAAAGGTATCCCAGGCTTAGCAGGGATATCCAGGCACTGGTGAAGCCATCGTTAGACTTGTGACAAAATTTTAAAGGCTTGTCAAATCTTGAAAATGCAGATGGGGCTTCATGTCTCCTCTTGTTTTCTGGGAGTTAGGAAGATGCTATGAAGAATGACTGATCCAAGTCTTCCTCTATGAATCCTGTTTGCCGTGACATAATTTTGTACACAGGGAAAATGGTAACCAGATTAGATTCAGGTTGTGATGGATGGTTTAATAGAAATTAGTTCAAACAAATAAAAAAGGGTTTTTTTCTGGCATAAGTAACTAGAGAGGGAAAAATTTACTGGAATTCTCTTTTTAGTTTTTACTCTAAACTTGTCAGGAAGCAGATGATTTATGAAAGATGTAAATTTTCATTCACATGGAACATGCATTCGCTTTATCTATGTTCAGACTGTGAGCTGCAGTAAAAGGAAGGGACCAGATCCTCCCCTGACTTCCTCTGCTTACTCAGACCTAGCATCCTGGTAGCTCTCTTAAACTGATGTTGCATTTCCCAGCTACTCTCACCATAAGGCTGGGCAGGAATTTGACTTTACCCATTTGGTGACCAATGTAATAGCTAAATTTATTTCAGATACAGGGTAGCGATAACTTCTTAGAAGTCTGGAACTAGAAATCAAAGTATTTCTTAGCTGTCCTGGAGCAGGTGTAAAATCATCTTCGTTTATGATCTATTATTTGTTCATGTGTGCACTTTATACGTGTCTACCATATTTACCACCCTCATCTTTGGCAAGAGTTTGAGAGCCACATCTGCAAATAAGGTCTTGTTGGACTTGGACAGGCAGCATAATGGCAATTGAAAAGGTTAGAGGCTTCTAGTAGGCTAGGTCAGTGAGGAGGTTTTCTACCATTCCAAGGATTACTATGTTCATCCAAATGATAGTATTCTGTCTGTGGTGAAATGAAGACATGGATCCATCTATTTTGATGGTTAACTGAAGGAACTTTGCGTATACAAACTGTAGAAGAGCAGTCTACAAGGCAGTGGACACCGATTGACCCCATTTCCTACAAACATCGGGAGGAGGGGGGATGCTCATCTCATGAGATGAAGTTGTGTGCATGTAGCCAACATACAGGATTAACAGCAGGTACTTCAATACATGGCTGTTCTTGGCACAGTTCAATTTCCAAAGCAATTTCTTGGAGTGCTGGAGGTGAAGGATGGCACCACCTTTGCTGATTGTCCCTTGCTGAGCGGTAAATTGATACTGATTGTGAATGAAGAAGGTCTCTAGTAATAGCTTGGCAAGATGGCAGCAGCCATAAATATGTAGGAAAGCAAGGGGCCATCTCCTAACAAGCTGGTTATCTCCAAAGGGAAGATGCAGTGCTTTCTCTTAGACTTTTTTTTATAGAATTATAAAGAGGTGATATTATCCTGCTGATTAGTTGTCTCTATGAGCTTAGTTCACACAGCAATAATCAGCAGTGCCACTCAATATTCTCTCATACAATCGTGATTTTATCTTTGATTTCAAATACTGGATATTTGTTCTTAGAGCTCTTGTTTTTACAGTGATAACTGTGAAACACAGATGACTGCTTTTAAAAAGCTTCATAATGCAACTTGACTGCAGCCTGCAGGCTTGGAAAAGCAGAAAAAGAATCTAAGCTTTGTTATTAATATTTCTAAATCTTGCATGTTTTGGAAGGCTGAGATGCCAGCACCGTGTCCAAGGCCAGCAGTTACCAAGTTTAACAACTATGACCCAGAAGTACCATATGCATTGCATTTTGTGACAAGGCCATTCCATTTGGTTGGAAGAGACCTTTGAGATCAACAAGTCCAACTGCACCCGTCCACTACTAAACCGTATCCCTGACCACCTCACCTACCCATCTTCTAAGTCCCTCCAGGGACGGAGACTCAATCGCTTCCCTCGACAGCCCATTCCAATGCCTGATCACCCTTTCAGAGAAGAAATATTTCCTAAGATCTAATCTTTTATCATATTTCATAATCTAATGTAATACGTGTCAGCCAAGACTTTTCTAGGTTTATTGTGATAATTTAATCACGATGTGATTCGTTGTTGGTGACAGAGGAAGGCTGTGACACAGCAGCACAGCGGTTGCAACGATGGAGAAAATTTCTGATCAATCATCTGCTCCCCAAAAATAACTTCTACAAGAAGTAACCTTGCAATTGTACCCATGGATGCCATGTAGGGAAGGTGGTGAGGGCTTCTCCTGCCCAAGGCCTCCCTTGGAGGCCTGTGGACATCATGACCTCCCTATTGGCACCTCTGGGAGGTTGCCACAGGGTGGGGGCTAACCCTGGGGAGATCTGTTGAGACACCCAACCAGAGCCCCTAGGCAGGATGGGCCATGGTCTTAGGCCTGGAGGGTCTGGCTGCTGGGCAACAGTGAGACCTGGGCCAGTCACCATACTGAAGTCTGACCCAGCTGCCATGTTGAGACCTAGTTCATCTGCCATGGTGCTCTCATCCTCTGCAATGACTCTGGCTACTCTCAGCTTTCTGCAGCACCTGGGTGGGTGTGCACAGGGCTTGGAGAGCTGCTAATGTTCCTCCTGCCTTGGCACAGTGAGGGAGGGCTGGTCTCGACATGAGCCGGCAATGTGTGCTCACAGCCCAGAAGGCCAATTATGTCCTGGGCTGCATCAGAAGTGTTGCCAGCAGGGCGAGGGAGGTGATTCTCCTGCTCTACTTCACTCTTGTGAGACCCTACCTGGAGTCCTGTGTCCAGTTCTGGAACCTCCAATGTAAGAAAGATATGAAACTGTTGGAACGGGTCCAGAGTAGGCTATGAAGGTGATCAAAGGACTGGAGCCCCTCTGCTATGAGGACAGGCTGAGAGAGTTGGGGTTGTTCAGCCTGGAGAAGGGAAGGCTCTGGGGAGACCTCATAGTGGCCTTCCAGGACCTGAATGTGCTACAGGAAAGCTGGGGGGTTGCTTTTTATGAGAGCTTGGAGTGATAGGATGAGCTTTAAACTGGAAAGGAGAAGATTTAGTTTAGACATTACGAAGAGTGTGGTGAGGCACTGGCATGGGTTGCCCTGGGAAGTCATGGCTGCCCAATCCCTGGAAGTGTTCAAGGCCAGATTGGATGGGACTTTGAGCAGCCTGGTTTGGTGGGAGGTGTCCCTGCGCATGGTGGGGGGTTGGAATTGGATGATCTTTAAGGTCCCTTCCAATCCAAACCATTCTATGATTCCCTGGGGACAGCTTTCCCTCAGCCCCAGGCAGACAGAAGCAGGGGAAGCCCCAAGCCCTATGTGTGTATATATAATATATATGCTCTATGTATATTTTGTACAGTGGGGATGTTTGGAGAAAGGGCTTAGTAGGGAAAATAGGTATTATTTTGCATTAGGATTGGTTGTTGTTTTAAATATCTGTCTAAGAAAATATGGCTAACATTATCCCTATGGCTGCAGTGGCCATGGACAGTCTTCTCTTGTTTACCTGCAGCCTCTTTTACTGGTGTTAATGTAGAAGACATAAAATCCGAAGGGAAGAGTCACTGTGAGGGTCTGGTAGGGAAGGACTGTGTGTAGGTCATGTTTTTCTAAATGAGATGGCTGCCACGGTTATTAATGCATTTCCTCTTTGTTTTGGTTTTATTATCACATATGGGGCCATCTGGTTCCCCTGTGGGACTCCCAAGACTTTTGGCAAGCACATATGTGAAGATGTCTAGGGTTTTCCTATTCAAGCCTTTCTACTGTATCTTATTTCTGGAAACCTCACGTAAACAGCGTTTTCATGGACTGACGCAGTCTCAACCTGTAACAGAGACCTCCTTGCTATGTGCGGTGCTGACGTTGTAGGACAGCATTGAGAAAATTTCTCCTTCAGCTACAAGTCTGGTGGCGCATTAAGAAAGAAAAGGCACTTTGCTTGGTGGTTCAGGCGCTGTGGCAGGTGGAGCGAGACAGATGCTTGTGGTCCCCTCGGCCGCTGAAGCGAGCATGTGGCACAGTATTTGAAGGCAGAAAAAAAACCTGAAATATGCTTAAAGCACAAATTTATTCCCCCCAGTTCTTAAGACGTTGGAATCCCTTGAATTGTCTGATACGGCACAGGAAAAAAAATTAGTGTTCAAGACAAGAAGCTGCTTGGGAGCTGTTGGGAGATAAACGTGACCTATAGACTCACATTTATCACCGTGTCTCCTGTAAGAAATACAGCCTGCTTTCAGGGTAGCTGGATGGATTACAGAGATGCAAAACTGGAACAACGCAGCCATCTACAACTTGGTGCGAAGGCCTTTGTGAGAATGATGAAGAAATGGCTAAAAACATAATAAATTTGTTTTGGAAGGAAAGATTAATCATTATGCAAGAGAAGGATTGCTTCAAGTGTAAGCAAGGAAATGGCACCGTGAGTAATAGAGTTAGCCAGGGGAAAAACACCAAATAAACTCAGTTTCGGCAGACACATTTCGAACAAGTTTTATCCGACTCTAAAATACTCTCCTTGGAGAGGAAGCGTGTTATGGCTGAGCGGTCTCCAGGGAGGGTTTCCACGCTGGGGAACACTGCTTCTCGTTATCATCTGAGATTTTCCAATTTCTGAACATTCAAATCTTTTCATCACTGTCCAATCTGTGTAGAGGTAATGGACAGTTATTCTTGTCCAACCAAACTGGTTTCTTATCAATAGAGAGGCTTGGGCACAGGTTGTGGATGTATATCACAAAATATTGACTTCTGGAGCTGTGGAAAAGAGAAATGTACAGGACTAGGGTCAGAGCTTTCCTGTTCCCTTTGAGGTTGGTTGCTGGGCATTATCTCAACAGCTTGGTTTCAAAGGCTGCACGATCACAATGTCCCTCAAAGCTTATAACCTAGACATCAGAAAAAGCCATGCACGTATCGGCGTGGCCAGCAGAAGCAGGGAGGTGATTGTGCCCCTGTGCTCAGTGCTGGTGAGGCCGCACCTCGAGTGCTGGGTTCAGTTTTGGGCCCCTCACTACAGGAAGGACATTGAGGGGCTGGAGCACGTCCAGAGAATGGTAAAAAGGCTGGTGAGGGGGCTGGAGAACAAGTCCTACGAGGAGAGACTGAGGGAACTGGGGCTGTTTAGCTCAGAGAAGAGGAGGCTGAGGGGAGACCTCATCACTGTCTACAACTGCCTGAAAGGAGGTTGTGATGGGGTGGGTGCTGGGCTCTGCTCACAAGTGACAGCGATAGGATGAGAGGAAATGGCTGCAAGTTGCACCAGGGGAGGTTCAGACTGGACATCAGGAAGAATTTCTTCACTGAAAGGATGGTTAGAGATTGGCACAGCTGCCCAGGGAGGTGGTGGAGTTGCCATCCCTCGAGGTCTTTAAAAGACAGGTGGATGAGTTTCTTGGGGACATGGTTTGGTAGGGAGACGGGCATGGCTGGACTCGGTGATCTCAGAGGTTTCTTCCAACCTTATGGTTCTATGAAATGACTTGGGGTGGCATAGGCTGTAGTGTGAGATCTAAATTGATGTGGAAACTCTTAACAAGAAAATGTTTGTGGTCTCAGAGCTTTGCCTTCCTGTCCACTGCAGTTCACCCCGTGCCCAAGGTAGGATTTGAGGAGGGATTCCAGGTGGGACAAAATGGTGATTTTGTAGTTTTTGAAGAACGTGGCATGCAAATAATGCTCTGCTGTGCAGGGAGGATGAACTGATGCTGTTCTGCAGCCAGAAGTTTGTGCCAGTGGCACTGAATGAGAGAGGCTAGGAGGGACAGAAAATGGATAGATGAGGTTCGTTTAAATAAGTTAATTTTTATGCCACTTTCAAAAGGATTAAAGGTTTGGTTAGAAGAGTTCTGGCAGTGAAGAGAGTGGCAGAGAAGGCTGAATTTTGAAGCAGCATGCAGGAAAAAAGCTTTCAAAAGGACCTTATTTTTAATAAAAAACTTGGTTTGGGAAACTTATGCTTTACTAATGGCATTTAGTGGCATTTAGTTTTGGTTTAAGAGCTGGCATAGAAGGAAACTGAAAATATCTGAAAACTTTATCACACATTTTTCTGAAGGAGAGGTTTTATCTAGGAAATATAGGTTGGGAACAGGTTGTTCAGAGAAGTGATGACTGCCCCATCCCTGAAGGTGTTCAAGGCCAGGTTCAATGAGGCTTTGAGCACCCTGATCCAGTGGGAGGTGTCCCTGCCCATGGCAGGGAGGTTGGAAATGGGTGATCTTTAAGGTTCCTTCTGACCCAAACCATTGTATGATTTTGGGAGAGCAAGTGTAAGCACAAAAGAGGAGCGAAAATCAAATAGATAAAAAGAAACCAAGAAGGGAGTTGGAAGAGGGAAGACCTAAAGGACTGGAAAAAGACTTCACAACCAGAACTTTAATTAGATTTTAACATAGATTTTTGTCTATGCACAACGTGCCCTAAATTTCATTATATTTCTGAGGAAAACAACTTAGTTTTTTAGCTTTGTTGATCTTGAAGTGTAAAAAGACTGTGATTTCAGACTGCTGCTGTTAGTAGCAATTCCAGACAACTCTATTTAGCTGGCGAAAATTCTGCAAATCATGCCACGCACTCTGCTCTTTGCTGCATGTGTGGGTTTGTGTCCTGCTGAGAGATCACAGAAGATGCTGTACTGGTGGGTATCCATCGTTACACCTGAAGATGGGCAAGTGGGGCAGAGGGAGAAGCTTCTCCTTGCCTTTCTTCCCACCAACTCCAGGTAAAGATCCTACTGAAAGGAGCCAGCCACTAGTGATCAAACAAGTTAGCAGGCCAAATTAAAAACAGAGCTCTCAGCTGGCTCATTGCCTTGTCTTCCTTACAAATTCACTTATGCCTGGATTAAGAATTTATTCTTTTTTGCTCCCTTCCTGAGGATTCAGTCTCTGTTACAAAATCAGGATTGAAAAAAATTTCATGCTGCTCTAACAGGTACCATAATCTTTTGCATTAATTCAATCCTTGCAATTATAATTCCAGCTCAAGCTAAATTAAATTTAACAATACAAAGACTAGCTTCTGGAGTAACATACATCTCGCTTCAGGCTTTGATGAATCCGGATTAGTATTTTTGGTTGGAAAAAGACATGATGAAGCCATGACTACTTGGTAAAAATCTGAAGATTAGCTACTCCTTGCTTAAAGGAAAATTACTTTGATCTACAGCTTCTACTTCAGGTTAATACCCTCTGTAAACTTCTGAATGATGCTTTTTTTTAAAAGATTAATTCTTCAGAATTTAAGTTGGAAGCATTTTGTGACTGAAAATTTTACCAGGTCCCGTGGAATTCATATGCTGCCTGTGCATCTGTCTTTTCTGGGCACCAGGAGGAGCGTGAAAGATACTGTCCCACTTTAGAACAAGGCAAAACAGATTTAGCAAATAATTTAAAAATAAATCTCCTTCAGAATTATTTCAGACCATAGAGTAATATTTGAAGTTTGAAAACCATAAAATTTAATTTCACTGTATTTCTTCATTTAGAAAAACACTTGAAAAATGAAGACTATTCATCTAGTGGGGAATATCATGCAGTGTCTTGAAGATACTGTTGCTGTTATTAAGAAATCGGTAAGAAAAGTCTAATATTTAGTTTTAAGCATATAAGAGTTATGTGGTAACCATGAAATCAATCTTTTATGGTTGTAATATTAAAGCATTCTCTTGTGAGAGCTATATTCTACCTTGAGAGAGAGATGGAATTTGGAGTGAAGTTGGTGGATGTTTTCATGCCCTTTGCTGCCTGCAGAAGTTTGGCTGCAATAAAACCCAACCTGACTGTCATAGATCTCACAGCTGACCCAAGCCTTAGGTTACCTGCTGGTGTTTTAATGGGGGAACAATAGATGTCATTTATTCTAGGGGCTAGTGGAATTTGAGGAATGCCCACATTTCCACTCAAGTATAAAGAGGAAGGATCTGTGCTCAGCACAGTGAATTTGAACTCAGGTTTGAAGTTCTCTTCCCAACGCCAACGTGTCTTCATGTTTTGCTTTTGTGCAAGAGGTGTAAGCTCTGAACCTACAGTCACTTAGTAGGAGCATCGCAAAATTCGCCTGAAGGCAGAAGTTTACTTGTGTAGAGCTTTTTACATCATAAGGACCTTATAATGTTCTAATGCTTCCCTCTCAGGGCTGCGTGAGGATACACCTGCTCATGTCGGTGCATCCAGCAGATGGTACCGAGTTCAGTGGGTGCAAAAGTATTGTTTCAAAATAAAGTCTTTCCTTGACACAATCGCATTGTATGTGATAGTAAGAGACCTTACAGCACCAATGAGCTAAGGATGGCTGCTCAGAGGTAGCTGACTTGCTTTAAGACCTCTGAAGCAATTAAAGCCAAAATGGCTTCAAACAGAAGGGATTTTAAAAGTGTCTCAGTAATGTATTTGTCTAGGTAGGTGTAAATCTTGTAAAATTTTCCTTTCTCCTGCAAAAGGTCTCTAAATCATCTCTTTCAGACCAGCTCTGCGTTACTCTGTCAGATGAGTGTTTCATGTAATGTGCTGAAATCATAAAGCTGTTTTCTTTTTTGCTGCTTCAGCTGATTGAGGATGTAACTCGTATGGAATTAAAACCTCTTACCCAGTCATTTAACACCTCTAAATATTTCATCTTCCCAAGGAAATGAGAGTAGTTTATATGCGTGCATATTGAATTTACTCTGCAGACAGTAAAATTCAGCGGTATGTTTTCTTCCCACAATGTCTCAGCTGGTGGTTGTTTCTGGTAGTAAAGCTGGAGGAGAAAGATAGGATTGGCTTTGTGCATCCTTTGTGATGCTACAGTCAACATCCATTTCTGAACTGTTTTCTTTTTCCAGGTGTTTGGGGCTTGATCAGCCCACCTACTGCTCTCAGTCCCACACAGTGGAGGAGTCGGATGTCTGAGGGCTTCCTCCACAATCGAGTCTGCTTTCTCTTGCTCTGCTATCACTCTGAAAGTGACCCTTCTTATACCATTAACTGTGAATTGGAAGATGACTCTGGGGTCTATCAAGGGCAGCTAGGGTCCCCCTTCTTCCATGCAACCGGAAGCCACAGGGAAATGAGGCTTTTCTGTTGCTTAAATAACACCTTTTATTTACAATGGCAGAAGCTGACAGCTAAGACCTTCCCTGTCAGCACAGTTCTTGTAGCAGAGATGTAGGCAACAGCTTCCTGAAGGCTGATAAGTCAGAACCAACAGTTCCTGGAGTTATAGGTTTGTCCAGCTGCCTGTAAAACAAGTTACTTGTTATTTTGAAGAGTGAAAGAAAGCAAGGATGAGCAAAGGGAATGATCTATGGAAAATATCCACTTTCATTTAACTAAAATAATATGAAATATTAGTCTTGGAAGGAAGAAGCGCATTTTCATCTGTTGTTGCATTATTTGGTTCTCACTTGTGGGGTTTTTTTTCAGGAAGGAATGTGAAGGCATACCCTTGACTGTCTAGAAGAGGAGACTATCAAAACCAGCCATCTTCACTTCGAAATGCAGAATTTTCCAGGAGATGTTATTGCAGAGATGACAGGTAGTACTGACTTAAGTCCTGAAAAAAATGAGAAAACTGAATTTTCTATTCATTTAAACAATTTGAAGTATTCTATGAAATAGATCTTACTGCTGAAAGTAAATTGCTTTCAATAAATTATTAATGAAAGTAGATGAGTGTTTGCTGCTGTACAATACTGTGAGGGATTATTCTCTCGCATAAGAATGTAAATGAGAGAGATCTTCACTGGAGCCCGTGCCCAAGCACTAGAGGAACAAGTGGAGAACTGCAGCATTCGATTCTGATTCTGGCTGTGCTTATCTTTCTCTGATGCTTGAGATGGAGCACTTGCTCTGTGCTGCAACTTCCCTCTTTGTGAAGTAGGGTTAACAACGCTTATCTGATGTGACATTGCTTTTGGGTGGGGTTCATCTGACCAAATGCTTATCGACTGCCTCTTTTAGACAGCAGACAGAAAAAGGCACTTGTGGGCATGATTCATCTCGCCCTAGTTTAAAGCAAGCCAGAAGAACCGTGAACTTGAAGTGCCTCTTGCTCTTACTCATTGGCTCAAATGTGCGTATTTAGAAGAAAGTAAAGTGTGAGTTCTATTTCCATTTTTTCCTCGGGTATGGCTTCACTTTTAAGATCACCCAAGCCATATTCTGCTACTACCCCTTTGTTTGCACTTCAGTCACAAAGCAGTGGTCAGGGAGTTGATCTAGATGAATGGTAGGATTTCTTACTGGAAGGAGCAAGGGAACTGGAGTTGTTCATCCAGCTGACCATGAGGCTTCACGAGTGTCACTGGTAGCACAGCGGGAGGGATGGCAAGGTGGCAGGGTGGAGGGGGAGAGCAGGACTGCTCCTTTTGGAACAGTATGAGTTGCTTTAGGTTCATCATGAAACAGCAACCAGAGCTTTTATTCCCCCTGTGTTTGTTCAGTACTTTCTTGTAGCTGGTTTTCACCTTCACCTTCTCTCTGCCAGTGGCACATGGTTGCTATGCAGTTAGACAGTTGTTTGTACCTGCTGTTCCCATCCTGCACTGCCCAAACGTTTTCCATGGGTGGATGTACACTGATGCCACTGGTGTATCAGAAGCCAAAAAAATGCTGTAGTACAACGTCTCTGCACAAAGGAGCTTCATACAGGCTCTTCCCTTTTACACAGTGGTTCTTCTGGGAGAAATGCTATTGGATTTCAAGGCAGGTAATCCTGCTCCTTTTCCCTGGCTGCCAAAGCTGGTTGTGCAGAAGATGTTTTCTGGGGGGAAAGGAGTAGTTTTTAACAGTTCAGTGTTTGTCTGGGGAATTTCTAAGGCATATAGTATGAAAAAGAATGTGAGAACGTAGCAGGCTGCTGCTTGTTGATAAATGCAGATGACTCAGGGAAAATGGGATAGGACTACACTACCAAAATCAAGCATGTGATTTATGGGATGTTAGTGTTAGGATTACAGCTATCCTTTACTGGGTGAGAATACCTGTAGTAGTAAATTAAAGATTATGAATCAAACCCTTGATGCATTAGCTTGTGTGTACCTTTTTATAGCTAAGAGGCTTCTGCATGGTTTGTGGTTTTTACCTCTTGTTAACGCTGTACGTGAATTTAGTGCTGCTGGGACAAACCAGCTGCACTCTGCATTGTAAAGCATTGCTGATGGAATTGAATTACTGGATGAGAAGCAAACCTTTTGTGAAAGACAGAATGCTGCACTGTGGCACATTTCCATTTGAACAAGGACGACCATGCTGGTGAGATGGTTGTCCCTCACCCCTGCAGGTAGCCACAAACGTTCCTAGGCAACTCTGCCGCAGCAGTGAGCCTGAGTTTTAAGATCTTATTTCGCGAAGAGCAGAGCCTGCCCACTGCTGCCTGCCCCTCTGATAAGCTGGCTTTGGGAAAACTGTCTGCAGCTTTGCTTCTCCCACTGCCAGGGAGAGCTTTCTCTTTCAACAACTGATGTTAAGGAACTACTACTACAAAAAAAGGTTGTATTTTTCAATAAGAAATGTTGTGGAAGTAACTCTGAATTAGTAAATGTGTTAGAGATCCAGCTTCCTCTTCAAGATTACTCCAAGAGGATACACAGACTTGGGAGATATTTGTTTTCACCCTGCTGGATTTCATGTTCCTGCCACCTTCTGCCATGCTGTTGTTCAAAACTAAATCACAATGTATTTTTTTTTAGGGGAATCCTGCTTTCTTTACTCTTTCAGTACGTGCAAGCAGCCCTTCCATTTTTAATGAAACTTGTTGAAAATATCTTTTTCAAAGCTTTGCTTTTTCTGATGTGATTGTAATACAAATATCTGAGAGCTGTTTCATTGGAATTCAAAGATGTACACAGATAGTTTTCATTACAGATATTGGAGCATGTTGTGGTTTATGGTATGCAAATGCGACAGAAAACTGAGTTGCCAATGTGTGGATAGGCAAATATTCATTTCTGTGGACATCTGAGTCAAGTTTTGATCTGAATGAATGGTGGGAAACAATTTTCATCTATTTTTTTTTTTTTATCCCAATAAGAAAATAAGAGTACTTGCATAGTACCAAGAGAGTAGACATGCTGAATGAAAGGATGACGATGAAAGTTAACACAAGTGTTCTCTTAACTGAGACTTGTGAAACAAGTCTCTCTAAAACAACAGATACAGAAAGAGAAAAATCAAGGTAAAGGCACCATTACCAGTATTGAAAGAAAAAAACAGCTGAAAAAATAGTAAACTTGAGAAAGAACAACGTGATGTAAAGGTTTTGAAATGTACTTCACAATTTCACAGGTGGTCACATAGTGCCAAAAGCTAAATGACCTCAGAAATCATTCCAGATGTTGTATTTTGCTTTCTCATATGGAGCTAACATGTCTCTGCAGCAGCACGGAGAAGTGACTCTCTTGACACTGGCTGCACACATGGTTTTTGACTTCTGTATACCCATGCTTCTGTGTGTGTGCTGTGTACGTACACACACAAACACGCGCACGTCAATTGAATGGTATGTGAAATCTGTTTTCTAGCAGCACATCTCAGAATGTCATGTCTGTATTAGTGCTTCTTACTGACTGTGGAATAAATAATCATGTAAAGGAAATTCAACCCCTTCAGGCAAACTGCTTAAAATAAAGATACCCATATTTTCCAGCAAGTTCTGAGAGAAGGTTTTACTGTTTTTTCTGTTCTGCCCTACTTTCAGTTGTGTGTATTTGATATCCTTTTGGAACGATAGCATAAAAACAGATGATCAGATTAAAGGAAAACTTTCTAGTAGAAGATACGGTATAATCAGGTTCCTAGACTGGCATAAAATCACATGAGATTTTGACAGATCAGGTCCTAATTTGCATGTTATATTAATTATTGCTGCTTATAGAATTTAGTTATTTGGTACATAGCTGTGGCTTTTGCAGAAAAGGATTTTCTACCAGTGTAAATTTTGTACACATTTAATTTTGGAAGACTTCATATATTTTAACAAATTTTTAAACAATGCACAATGTACATTGTTCATTTAATTGTATTTTTAATGTAGAGAGGAAAAAAAAAAATTGATACACAAGAGGCAAACGCTTCTGAGAAAAAGTGTGAATTTGAAAACTAGAATATAAAAAATTTTGACCTACAGCATTTGATAAATCTGAATTCAATGGCAGGTTATATACAAAATCGTTGTGTTGATTATTGCAAAGATCCAATTTCATAGTTGGTTGAATTGAGGGGAATTCATAGAGAAATGCATTCCCTGCCTTTTAAGAAGATAAATAAACTCACCTGCTGTTTAATGGCTGGCATTATTAACTGTTAGTTACTCACTTATGAAGTTACTTTTAAAAACAGAAGGTCCATATTGACTGGTTTTACCAGCTTAATGAAACTGTTGGCCTCTCTGTGCTGGCCCATCTATTTACGAGGACTTTCTTACAGAGCATATTAAAGTCAATGAGAAGATGACCTGAATCCCACTCCAGCACATTCCTCTGGTGGAGCTTGTTGGAGTAATGCTGAAAAAGAGAGATGACAATCAGCAGATAGTGGATGCAAACTGTGATATAACGAGAAGAAAAAGGAAGAAAATTGGAAAAGACAGTTCTCTGCAGATATTATGAAAGAGTTTGTACTGAAAGTGTTGTAGATCCTAAAATAATCAAGGAGGCTCAACTGCCTGGGAATGCATTCAGCAGTGCAAGTAGCTCCAGGCTGGTGGGCATGACAGTTGGAAGGATGCTCAGGATCTAGAAAGCCTTAACTAATAGGGCTAAAATACAACCAGGCTTTCTCTTTCAGCAACCTATTTAATATTGGCCTCCAGTTCAACCCTGCCTGCTCTAGAACTAATTTCCCCTTTTTGCAGGATAGCTTTACCAGAGAAAAGAAAGAAAAGATCGGTGTTTTCATCTTTCCTTCTGTGATTTCTTGCAGAGTTAACTCAAACTACGTGCATTTATTTTAACCTCTGCAGAGTTACCTCAGGGTTACTGAAAGCAACTGTACTTCAAAACCAACGCTTGAGTAATGAGCTGAGCCAAACAGAGATGTAAAACACCATTTTCTGCCCTAATCTTGCCATGTTCAGTTAAAAGAAACCGCTGCCTCCCCAGTAAAACGCCTTTCTGTCTGAATCGGTGTCAAGTTAGCAGAAATTTCAGATTTATAACTGAGTTAATTCTGCAGTAAGGTTTCCTTAAATGAGAGATTTCATAGATTCATTTTTTAAAGTTCCTTTTCATTACTGACATGTCTCGACTTTTTTTTTTTAACTCTTTTGGTGATTAAATACAATATATACTGACTTAACCACTGCTTCCTCACTTTTTTCTTTCTTTGCACGCTGTAGTAATTTTGACTGAAATCTCAGTAGCTAGAAAAAAAAGTACAGTACAGTGTGGATGTTATGAATTTATTTTTTTTTTAAACAAAAAGGCCATTGATGGTAAAGGGATTCTACTGTTTTGGAAATTTCATGTGTTTTGATATAGTTTGTTATATTTTTATAGGCTATATTTAATGTGGAAATTCTCATAGCAAAACTGAGAACAAAAGCAAGCAACTGGAAAAAGTGGAATTTAAAAATACATACATGCTGGCACTCTCAGAAATGAAGTAAGAATTATTAGACCATGTGATCTGATTTTTTTGCTAAACCTGAATCGGTGTTTTCTGGGGGACTTTTTTTTGCCCAATATTTAAGAAGAACCAGCTAAGTTCTATAAAGTATGTGAATTGTACAATGGGAATATTTCTGTTGGCTTCAATGGGCATGAAGACTTGGAGGACAGCTGGAGTTAATCTAAATTAGCCGACAGAATACAAATATTAACAGAGAGTGCCCTTTAGATTAGAGTTATACTGTTATTACAATATAGCTGGTAGCCAAGTCAGTTGTTACTTCCTGCGTGTGCAGTTGCTGTCCTATCAGCTGGGATGCTTACATCTCCTACAGCACATAGATTTCTTCTCCTGTGCGTTACATGAGATGCAAATAATGTGAATAAACAAAATAGACCAAATATCTTTCTAGGAGCTGGTCTGTGTTACAGCCAGGGAGCCCAATGTGGAGATTTTCAGTTTAGTGTCATCCAGGCCAGCTCCATATCTGCTTCTCTTCTGACTCTGCCATGGGCCTTCTGAGGGCCTTCATGACCAAAGTGATGGGGGGGGAAAAACAATGAGACTTTTCCTGGTGATTTGAAATTCTTGTATGAACCCGTTTCCCTCTACAAGCTGAGCTAAAAATTCCTATGAAGAAAATATGAGTTCTAGGAAACTTGGGTAAAATGATTGCTCTGAACTCCACTATTTTTCTTGATGGCAGAACTAATTCATTAATGTCTTTACAAAATGAATGTTGCTATTAATTAACAACGTAATTACTGAAAAAAATGAGCTGCAGCCAGCACATCCGGCTGTGGCCCTTGATCCTGTAGGCAGTTATAAATTGCTTGTCTTTACTCTCCTGAATATTAACTTCAGTGGGAATGTTCATGCTAGGGAAGTTAACCATGCTTAGATCTCAAGGGTCCAGATAGGTGACGGCCGTAGACCTGTGGGGAGTTCAGTAGCCCGAGTATAACAGCAGCACTGTCTTTCTGCTCTTTTTGGGCTATATTTTTATAGCTGCTCGGTGTTGAGAAATGTATTTTGGCGTGTTTGTCCTTTGTAACTCGTTCTACTGTTTGATGTAACAGATGAGTTAGGCCTTTGAGTTAAAGAGAGCATCTGGTCAATGTATTTTTTCCTTCACAGTGTTTGGCACGTGCTCTCAAAGCTTGGTGAATGTGGATTTCTGCTTCTATATTTGTCTGCTATGAAGCTACTGCCATACTGGGGCTTTCTCTTCTTCTTTTTTCCTTTTGGTATTCTCTCCTAATCTGTACCTGATTTCTTTCTTCAAACACTTCTTTAGGTAGGCTCATGCTTCTTGTGTGACTCCTGGTAGACGAGGGAAGTATCTCTTGTTCTGACTATATTATATAAAACATACAAACACCCAGTGTCCATTAGAAGCAAGAAGGATAAATCTGTGTGGGTTTTTTGGTTTGGTTGGTTGGTTGTTTTTTTTTTCATTTTAACCTGAAAACCTGTTGCTGGTAGGTCTTATCTACCTGAAAGCTGTGTATATTCTCCTTGTGTACTATTTCTATCAGTTTGTCTATAGGAAATATTGCTTCTCCCCACAAGCCTTCTTTGGCTTGTATTTTTCAATCTTCCTGTAGAAAAATACCCCTGGATTTGCATTTGTTTGTAACAAGATCCCCTTAATTTTAAATTGATGTTCTCAACAACCATGTGGAACACAGAGCTATGTTTTTGAGACGTGACGTGCAGGTACCATGTTGCCTCTCTGCAATTTGTTGAAGTGCTTAGCTTTTTCCCCTAGAAATATCAAGAAGAGCTGTGCAGAAGAGCTGGTATCTCTAAAGCAAGATCTGAAGACTGGAAAATCAGATGAGGTAGGATAAACTAGGAAGTGTGCAGTGTACCTTTAAAACAAAGCAGCAAATTAGTGAATTGCTGCATATTGTTACTGGCATTATATTAGAGCCTTAGTATGTAAATATTCAGGGATGTAATAGCAAATAAAAGGGCATCTTCTCAAGTACAGCCATGGTTTCATTTTAATGACTTCTATGCTGCCGAGTGGTAAGAACCACTGAACTTAAGTAATAAGTGGCTTTTATTCATTATTGCAGTAAATGTTCTACTTTGTTTTGTAAGATATTTGGTATTTTTCCAGGATACGGACACTTACGGAAACTGTAAAACTGAAGGGAGGAGAGAGGTGTTATTTTAATTAATTTCAATAGGTCTAAAGATCATAAGCGTCTGAACATCTCCATTCTTGGAGACACTCAAAACCGTTTGGATGTGATTCTGCGAACTTTGCTCTAAGTCACTGTGGTTGAGCAGGAAGGTTGGACAAGGTGACTTCCAGAGGTCACTTCCAACCACAACCTTTCTGTGATTCTTGGATCTGACCTTAACTCTTACTACTATTTTAAAGAATTATTTTTCTTAGGATATGCTGTATTTTAGATGCAGATTGCCCTTTTTCCTGTAATGGCTTATTTCTGAGTGGTCCAGATAGGCATTGTGTATTTCAGAAATCCCTGACCTTCATTTTACTTTCCATTATGAGACTGAAGACCTTGAGAAAGAGATTTTTCAGTTTGAAAACCAAGGCCCTGAATGAAGAAGCAAGTAAGAGGGAAAATGTCTACAAGAATTATAATGAGGATTTTGGTAACAAAATTAAATGTCTGGAGGTAAGTTTTGTTGTTGTTTTTATTAACCTTGGGAATATTTCTGATGGGTGAATTGACCGTGGTTATTGCACCTTATTGGACCTATGCTTGGCTTAAATGTGACTCATCTGTCAGTAATTATTTCAAGAAAATTCTCTACTTTCGAGGTTGGTGAGGGTTTTTTGGAGGTTTGGGGGGGGGGGGCATGTTCTGGTTTAGGGTTTTTTTGGTTTTGCTTTTTATTTCAGGTTTTTTTTTAATGCTCAAAGGCACTTAACGACTCTGAGACAGTGGAATCAGCACACACCCATATATATACATGAACTTACATATCGGCGTCTGTGTCAAAATAATGCAGTGAACGTGTTTCTCAGAAGAGCTGCCTCCCATTTTAAAATAAACACACGCGCAGGACCGAAGCCAGTTCTGAGATGTATCCAGTTTAGTGTTATAGTGAGCCTCCCAATGTGTAACCTGCTAATGTAGAATGTGTTTCATCGTTTTGGGTAAACAGCCAAACATTCATGTAAACATGACAGCTTGATTTTAGACACTAGTCAAATTCTCTCTGAATTACTGCTGTAAACCTATTGGAGTGAGTGGTGGAGAACAAGACACAACCCAAGGCTACTTAGTGTCAGTGCTCTTTTAAAACATTGATGAGCCTTCTTTCCCGAAGTAAAGACGACACTGAAATGCTGAATGTGAGCCGTGCAGAGCTTTCAAAGATTTCAAGCACTTTGCTGATCTTTGCTATACAGCACATACTCTATCCCTAGGGAAACTGTCTGACCCGCGGTCAACACTCCGAGATAGGTTAAATCAGATGCCAGGAGTGTAGTAAATATCCTCTGTGTATGTCTGACTTTCGAAAGGCAGATTTACAGAAGACCTTGAGGATGTTCCTCAGTTTGTTGATGGAGAGGTTACACTCCCATATCTTGCAAGACAGTTATGGTTATGTAACTGCTCAAGCTTCCCTACAAGTCAGGGCTGAGATTGTTGCTGAAAAGTAAACAGTTGTACTGGATTAATTCTCATGCTCTTTCTGGCAGCTGAGCTATGTAGAACATACAAAAGAGATACTAAATGCATCTTGACACTTCTTGTGTCTTGTCTTTAATATGATCCATTCTAAAAGAGTTTTCCTTCATCTAATAGAATGCCGATGAAAATGTTACGCTTTCCTCTGTGGCCTGGACAGAGCCAGGTTGAAAAAGCAATTGTAACTGCTTATCTTCGCTCAGTGACATACGTAATTGTTTTTCTGCTTTGCTTTCATTTCATACCATTTTGATGAAACAACTGAAGTTTGCTTTTTCCTCCTTCCCACCTTGCCTTTGGAGCTTTCCATGTTTTCTTGTACTCACTCTCCACTATTCTCATCTGTAAAATGATTGAGTGCTGTCTCAGGGAGGTGGTCTGTGTAAGGGGAATAAAGTGCTTCGTTAAGAGTCATGTCAGCTCAAGTTCATTATGTTCTGTCTGGAGCATCATGGTGATGCACAATATCAAAGTGGTCCATAGAAATAACACTCAGACTGTCTTTCTTTCTCCACCTTCTTCATGTGCCTGTTTTGGCCAAGGGAGCTATTTTGACTCTTCTCCTCTATATTTTCCATTCTTTTTACCCATCCTTCTGCTACAGTCTTTTAAAGAACAACAGCTCATGAGCATATCCAAACAGCAATACTTTGAAGTTTTGTGATGTTTCTTGTCTTTGATTACAGGAGTGATTATGACCTACCTGGCCTCAGAGTCTCAGAGAGAATAAAAATGTGCGGTGTAGCATTTGACATTAATATCCTGTAAAGAAGCGTGTTTGGCATCCTGTTGTTACATCACATCTTGGTCCCAGTTTCATTTCTTTGTACAGCTTTATTCTCTGTCTTTTAACATTGTTTTTCAAGTTTCCCAGTCTATATAGGTTGTTCCTTTTCTCCCTTTCTGTGTTTTTACCTATTGCAGCAAAAGAGGAGACATATATTTTTCCATTGTGACTTATGTTCCTTTGGCTCTAACCAAGAAGAGATTCTGCTCCGCTGAGATGCACATACATTGAATTAGGCTTTTGGTTTTTTGCTTTAAACCAAAGGTCAGATTTTTTTAAAGCTAAGAAACAAGACAGAAAGATTAAAATGTACAGTTTTGTAACAGTATTTAGGTGATGATCTGCTTAGTCTTTAAAAGCTGATAGTTCTTCTTCCTCACAGTGATGTAATAGCGTGCAAGGATTCCCAGGCTGGTAAGTCTGTGCGGTGCAGTTACCGGGGGTGGACAGCTCAGATCCATTTGTAGTCACATTTGTATTCAATATTAGTATGATTTAAAAAATACATTTATGGCTGGGCATGGAGCAACAATATGAAACAGATCAAGCCACGAAATGATGTGCTGATAGGAAAGGACATGGAATAACATGAAAGCACTCCATACCTGTGGTAAGACAAAGAAATATTTGTTTTGCTTCACTGACAGGTCAGCAGAATCCAATGCTGAGTATACCAGCATCAGAAAAGTAACATCTCAGGCAAGGATAGGGAAGGAACTGGTTAGCAAACCCACCTAGAGAACTCAGATGACTTTGCACCATCCAAGACTAAGGAAATTCACATTCAGGTAGTTAAATATCTAAGGCCATTTCAGAGCTATTCATGATTATATTTAATTGCACATTGAGAATAGTAAGTGAAGTTCAAATCAACTTCAGTACCCAAAATAGCCATGCTTGATAAGACACAACGTTGGACCTACCAGGATCCTGTCTTCCACAGTGATCAATAGTCTTGCTTGGAGAAGTAATGTAAGAACAGTCAAATATAGTATGACCCTTTTTCTGTATAATTTCCATGACAAATTGAATGTCAAGAATGTCTTTGGATGGAGCTGATATCTGTATTTAATAGCGTTTGATGGAATTTTATGTTATGCTGGATCTTCCGTTCAGTGTTCTCATATTGCTGATTGATTCTTTCAGCTCATATACGCATTTACAGAATCATAGAATCCTCCATAACAACCTATAACATATTATTTATTTAATAAGAAGATTTTTCTTTTGTTTTAAACCTGCTCTCTCAAAAGTCTGACATCTTGCAGCTCTTATGTTACAAGAGCTTATGTCTCATCTTCTCCAGCAAAGCTGTGTGATTTTACACCTTCTTATTGTGTGTCTCTTCAGTTGTCTCTTTCCCAGACTGAAGACAAAGCTACAAAAACAGTTGGAAAATCATCCTAGATAATGGTTACCCATGTTTTACTGAAAAAACAGAATAATTGTCCCTGTTACTTTGAGGGAAGTCTGCTCTCATATTAATCTGTAATTTCCTTCATGTGATAGGACAGAGTGAAATCTTATCCTATCTTCAGATGACAAACATGACAAAAGTGGGAGCGTGCTCTGTAGGGCAGAACTCGAGTTCAGAATTATTTCAGCAAGTTGGAGAAGTATTTTGGGGGGAAAAATAGTTGTAATAATTTTTAAAATCCTTATTTTTGTGATTAGGTAGAAACAGTTGCCTGTCCAAATCTATCATGAGGGAGATGTTTTGGCAGTGATAAATAGGACTAAAGCTGGCAAGCTGAACATAATCAACAAAGATTTGTAGTGATAAAAAAGGAAACTGTCAAACCGGTCTTTATAAAGAGGCAGACAGCCTGGTAAGGCTTATGATGCAAGTTTTCTGCTCTATCTGATTTTGGTAGGACATAGCTAGAGTACAGTGTCTGGTATTGAGCACCTCGTTTATGGAGGATGTAGGATATTTGGGGGAACCAAGCAAAGATGATCAGAAAACAAAAAGCACAGTTTTTCTGTTTAGAAAAGGTGAATCTAACGGAAGACATGGTAGTAACTAATGAATAAATACAAATTGATAGCTTTCCTCCTTGTCCACTTGTTGAGAAAAATAACACGGAACAGAATAGCTTTAACTTAAGAAAAAGTTAGGCCCTAAGAAAGCAATGACAGCACAAGCAGTAAAACCCTGGAATCAGTAGTTTGAGAGCGAGCATCTCTACCACTAGGGTTCTTAAGGACAAATCAAACATCTGTCATGTGTACTTAAGTCTAATTGATTCTGCTGTACAGCAGAGAGATGGACTAAGATGACCTTTTGGGATCACATCCCCTGTTCTTTTCTCTATTGTTTGTGAGGGTTTTTCCCCCTCTGAATGTGTTGAATTATTATTAATAAATGCTGCTTAGTTACATTCTTGATTAATATTTAGTTTTATTAAAGAAGTATATTGAAACTGCAACTGAAAACTTGCTTAAAGAACTAGAATTAATCACAAGCAAGCTAACTTTGGAAGAAGGCCAGAGAGAAACAGAAGTATACAAATACGAAGAACTGAGGAAATAATTTTTTAGGTAAGGGTTGAGTAGCTCCTCCACACAGTGGGGCTTTCTCTTGTTTTTTCCAAAACCAGTGTGCCATAGCCCTTTGCCCGCCTGTGGCTCAGGTGATCTATGAAACAAATATGAACTGAGCTCTTTGCAGCAATTGGAGCCTGTAGACATGGCTGTGACATAAATATGAGCATTTTTAAATGCCTGATGAGTTAAACAGATCCCTTGCTGCTAGAACCTAGTTTTATTTATAACAGCTTGACTTTAATGTTCAGTCATTTCACTATCTAAAACTCCTTTCCTTGCTTTGTAGAAAAGAAAGATGAAGAGAGATGAGTCAAAAGAGCCATTCAGCTGTCAATCAAAAAAACTGGGAAGCTCAAAGCGGACACGGTAATTACCAAAAACTTAGCTGTAAAGACCAGGCACCCATGGAGACTGGGGCTGAGGACTCACCTTATCTGTTACCGGGCTCCAATCTGGGCACTGCGTCAGACCTCAGCTCAGCCCATAACCTGGTATTTATACCAAGTTGCCCTTGTGCTTCAGTTTGCATTCCTTAGGGTTGTAAATAAATCAAAAAGCTGATGAACTGAGGGCATTTGTGAGCACGCTTCTATTCAGACGTTTGCTACTGCTAAGGCAAGAATTTCCGCCACTTCAGTAACTCATGTTTGAAAACTTTCTTTACTCTTGCTGCTAGAACAAGACATCTATGAGACCAACAGGAAACGCCAAGAACTGCAGATTCAGACTAGTGAGTACACAGTACACAGTTTCACAAGGTTGGAAAAGACCTTTGAGATCATCGAGTCCAGCCTATGACCCAACACCAACACCAACTCATCATCTAAACCCTGGCACTAAGTGCCTCATCCAAACTCCCTTTAAACACCTCCAGGGACGATGACTCCACCACCTCCCCAGGCAGCACATTCCAATGGCCAATCACCCTTTCAGTGAAGAATTTTTTTCCTAATATCAAGCCTAAGTATATTGAAGCTTGGCAGTGTTCCTTCTCAGTATGAAGTTCTCTGATCATTTTTCACTTCACTGAGCACTAGCTGTGGAGTATCACAGAATCACAGAATGCTTTGGGTTGGAAAGGACTTTTTCAAATCATTAAGTCCAACACCCCTGCAAGAGTAGGGACATCTCCAACTCGATCAGATTGCTCTGAGCCCCATCCAACCTGACCTTGAATGTTTCCAGGGATGGGGCATCCACCACCTCCCTGGGCAACCTGGGCCAGGGTTTCACCACCCTTACTTTAAAAATGTCAGTCTAAGTCTCCCGTCCTTTACTTTAAAACCATCACTCCCTGTTGAGTTGCAACAAGCCTTGCTGTAAAGCCTGTCCCTATCTTTCCTGTAGCCCCGTTTGAATACTGGAAGGTGGCTATAAGGTTTCTCCAGGCTGAACACAAGATGATGTAACTAACAGTGCAGGGCAAGTTCAGTCTTTTAAATGAATGTGTGGGGCTGTGTTTAATTTGGAAGGAAAGAAAGAGGAATATCCAAGGGGAATGCATCTTGCAGAGGAATATTCAATATTGTGTAACTGCTGCATTCAGTCAGGGACTGTAGCAAACGGCCTTCCTGAGACATGAAAAGGTGTGAGTGCTGGGTTCAGTTTTGGGCCCCTCACTACAGGAAGGACACTGAGGGGCTGAAGCGCATCCAGAGAAGGGCAACGAGGCTGGGGAGGGGGCTTGAGAACAAGTCCTACGAGGAGAGACTGAGGGAACTGGGGTTGTTTAGCTTGGAGAAAAGGAGGCTGAGGGGAGACCTCATCACTGTCTACAGCTGCCTGAAAGGAGGTTGTGACGGGGTGGGTGCTGGGCTCTGCTCACAAGTGACAGCGATGGGACAAGAGGAAATAGCTGCAAGTTGCACCAGGGGAGGTTTAGGCTGGACATCAGGAAGATTTTCTTCACTGAAAGGGTGGTCAGGGATTGGCACAGCTGCCCAGGGAGGTGGCTGAGTTGCCATCCCTGGAGGTGTTTAAAAGACGGGTAGATGAGTTTCTTAAGGGCATGGCTTAGTAAGGAGACAGGTATGGTTGGACTCGATCTTGGAGATCTCTGCCAACCTTATGATTCTATGTAACTAAAACATAGAATAGGCCTTTGCAACTCAGAATTATGCTTTTGAAAATATTCCGTACACATTCCAGGACTTAGGCTATCTGAGTAGCAGAATCTCCTTTCCCATAAAACACAGGAAGTAAAAGTCATCTCATTGCCAGCTGTCACGGGGCTGGGGCTGCCATCCAGACCTGAATCCACGTGGACTGTGTCTGTGGGACAACCCGTACCCTGCGCAGCACTTGCTGCCTGCAAGCACAGAGCTCTGCTGCTGCAAGGGCAGCAGCCTGGAGCTGTGTGTGCCAGCCCTGCAGAGGCTCTGGCTGATTATACCCCCATGGAAACAGATGCTTCCCTCAGGGAGAAAACTTGGTTACACACCAAACAACCTTCTCCTGTGCTGGGTTTGCAGCTCTGATTTCTCTGATGCCTGTATTGCCCAGGGCACGCTGTTTGTTGTGCATGACCTGGGCCACCAATACGTTGCAGCCAGACCTAGGACAGTACAAGTGGTTTTCGCAGAGATGATCCAACAGAGTGAATCCATCCAACCTCAAGGAGGCGAGTGAGGAAGAGCTTCCCTGTTTGTGCACAACCTCTGCTGCTCCAGCTGTTCGCAGCATCTTCATCCATTTTATTCAGTAGCTTAGACTTAGCTGGCTTATGCTGATTTTGGCAACTGTTAAAATTCGTTCAACAAGATGAAATGGGTGCTGGGTTTGAAAGAAAGTATGTCCAGGAATACATGAACCTAAAATTCAGCTGCTTCTCCCTGATCTCTCTAGAAATAGTGAAACCACTTAGGAATTATTTAGAAACCTGACAAATATTCTGCTCTAATTTTTTTCCACAGTGCAATGTGCAGATAAAAGAAGGTATTTTTGCAGTGAATTATGAAGCAGCAACAGGCAAAATTGTGAATGATCTAGCAGGACTGCATGGTGACATGTTAATGACTTAAAAAATAAAAAGTTACTATTTTAAAGAATATCTTTCAGTTATTATGCCTTATTTTGGGCACAGGAATCTACTACATTTTACGTGTTTACTCTGTTGTAGATCTTCTGAAAAGATGGTCAGAGGAGAGCATTATTCAAAAGGTGAATTTCTGTTTTCTGTCATACTGTTTTGCATAAATATATTTTTCAGTTACCATGGTAAAAATAGAATTTCATATTGCAAATAAAGCGCAATTTTTGAAGTCAAGCAGAGGCAAAGTATAAAACTTATGTTTTCCAGCATTGTATGAAGTACTGGCTATAAAAATAATTTTTCCAAATATTGTTCATTTTGCTGGTATTATATTCAGTCCTTATATTCAGTCCCCCTGTGTCTGATAACATTGTGGCTGTTCTACTTTCAGCTCAACATAGAAGCATAGAATTGTTTGGTTGGAGGGAACCTTAAAGAACACCCAGTTCCAACCCCCCTGCCATGAGCAGGGACACCTCCCACTGGGTCAGGGTGCTCTGGCCTTGAACACCTCCAGGGATGGGGCATCCATGACTTCTCTGGGCAACCTGTGCCAGTGCCTCACCACCCTCACAGGAAATAAATTCTTCCTAATATCTAATCTAAATCTCCCCTCTTTCAGCTTAAACCCATTGCCCCTCATCCTATCCCTGCACTCACCAACAGAGTCTCTTCTAGTTGAGGATAGCCATCGTTTTGAATAGAAATTGAACTATCGTGTAAGAAAGTATTTTTTTAGCAGCTATTCCATTAGAAAGGCAAACTTTGGGAGTTTTTATGCAAGGATTGGGTACTTAATGAAACCTTTCAGCATGGCTGCAGGTCTGGTAACCACTCAAGATGGAAGAGAACAAGATAAACAAAGTTCCTTACCGTTTTCTAAGTGGCTATTTTTTTCCTTTTAACAAAAAATAAATTCTACTCTGTGTCATCACAGGAATTTCTGGAGAATAAGCAGGAAATACTGAATGCAGTGACAGCTCTAACAAAGCAAACTCAACAAGAAGAAGACTGGTGATATTAATAGCATGCTACAAAATAAGCTGGAAGGACTGACTTCTCAGTTTGACAAAAAAAAAATCTAGAATGGAAGATCAGTGTAAGATGCACTAAAATTTTTCTTTTACACCCTTTTTTTCTTTTTTTAAATCCCATCATATGTGAATTCTCAGTAGTTTGTGATGAAACACTTGTACAGCCATGTTCTAGCTGACCATTCTGCTGCAGGTTGACACCTAGTGGTACATTGTTAGAAGAGCAAGGCATCTTTTATAACACAGCCTGGATATTATCTTTAATTTCCACTTTCTAAAGGCTTGTGATAATAACAGTGAGGGCGCTGTAAAATAGTTTGGGCATCAGTGATCTTCCCCGAACTATGTTTGGTTCTTGCACAAAGGATACATAAAACTAACAGACCCCCAGGTGCCGCAGTTTGTGGTTGCATTGTTATCACTGCAGGACTACATGGTTAATTAGTGTTTATGTCCTTTAGAACTTTACATGTGGGCAATTTTTACTGCTGTTTCCATTTAAATGTACAATACTCTGTACTGCTGCCTTTGGGGGCGAGGAGTGATATTACTCAGGGGCCCTGGGAGCATATGAATTACTTGCTTCAGGGCCTCTTTTTAACTCAAGCCTCTAGTTATCTGCATTATTTGTTGGTTTACAGAGGTCTCATTTGCAATGAATCACAGGTTTGGTCACCCTATGACCACTGCGTTGCTACAGAATGCAGTTTTTATACCTATGAAAGCTGAAAGGCTGCGGCATACAGGCTGCTTCCAAATCACTGCGTGTGGGTAATGTGCCAGGACACCCGGGAGAGGAATGATGAATGTACAGAGGTAGGGAATGTCCCAGGCAGGATGTCAGGCAGAAAGGGGAAGCGTGGTGAACGTACTGCAGAAAAGACTCCTGCTTCATCTGAAGATCACTGCCGGTATTATTTTCTGCATGAAATGTGCAGGGCAGGTTTCTTCTCAAAGAGCCTCCACAAAAAACATTGCTTGGTCATTCCAAACTGCATGTGTATATCCAGCTGTGTCTACCAAGCTCTTCAACTGACATTACATCTTTTTTTGCCAGTGGAAGAAGGTGATGAAGTTTATTAATTTGTATTTTACATTCCAGGGTTTGCTGAAGGCTAAAGCACTACAACCCAGTGGGAAGGGCAGTGTTTGGTATCCTTGGGATGCACTGGCGCCCTAAAAGCTCTGCTTTAGTAGAATCACAGAATCATTACTGTTGGAAAAGACCTTTAAAATCAAGTCCAACGCAACTGTGCCTACTAAGCCATGTCCTGAAGGGCCATGTATAAAAGCTTTTTGAATACCTCCAGGGATGGTGACTCCACCACTGCCCTGGACAGCCAGTTCCAGTGCTTTACCACTCCTCCAGTAAAGAAGTTTTTCCTAAAATTCAATCTAAACCTCCCCTGGCACAACTTGAGGCCATTTCCTCTCACCCTATCCGCTAGTCACTTGTGAGGAGACCAGCACCCACCTCACAAGAACCTCCTTTCAGGAGAAATGGGTCCCTAGGCCTATCAAAAGCTACACTCTTTATGACAGCTAATGTTACCTGAGTGCTGTTACTTATCTTTTTAAAAACAAGATATAACCTGCCACTAAAGGGCTTTTCCTGCATGGTGCTCACATGCCTACCACGTGTGAACTGATGTGACAGTGGTGCAAATGGAGGCACAAAACTGCGTTTCGGACAGTCTAAAGAAAAATATGCCTATGACACTTTCAGTTATGGAAATGGCATATTAACACGTGACTTTTTAAACCATTATTTTCGAACTGTGCTCCAGATTAGTGTCTGCAAATCACATTTTGTATCTAGCAGTACAGACAGCATTTTTCTTCCAGCTCAATTACTCCGTCCCTAAATACAATCTTACAGCTGCATGTAAGACATCATGTGTTTGCACACTGTTTTTTAGATACAGCAAACCTGTCAATTGGCATTTCACAAAAAACCAAGCTGTTGGGGAATGGGTATCAGATCTAACAAAAATCAAACCTTCTGTGGAAAGAAGAGGAAAGTGACATCTGGAGGCAGCCTGGCTGAGATGACACCCCTGAGCTGCTGGCAGCCTCTGTCCCTACTGATGTTGATAGCAAATAAAATAAAAAAAGGCGTTAGTGTCACACTTAAATATAGAAATACACAGTTATTTGCACTGCTACAGGCAATGATCCATGCAGTAGGAAGAGCTGAAGCTGTGAAGATCTTCCTGTTACTCTTCCCTGTGTTTAGCCCTTCAGCACTGCTCTGCATCTTCTGGTGGACCCTCTGTAGCCCTGTTACTGGTGACTAACAGGTAGGATACACACTTTGGGTATCTTCCTGTACTGTACAGAGAGAAAACTGGAGTCTGTCATATTCAGATATTCAGCTTCAGCAAGGCCAGAGTCTTACCTCTGAACAGCCTCAGAAGCTTTAGCAACTCCTATCAAACAAAGATTTTGATGAATGTAGAGCAGAGATAATGGTATCTCTACAAAGATATGGAACCTCTGCTTCTTTTTGTGTGCTGATTTCGTATTTCAGTTGTTCCAGCAGTTTCTACCATTGCGGTGCCGATATTGCATAAAAAGCTGTTCCTTTCTCAGCTGCTGAACTCCCATTCCTGTCTGACCACTGCTGTAGGACAGGTACAGCCGCAGGCACACAGCAAGAGATGTGAGCTGCTGGCACCACTGACAGAGAGAGGGAACAAGCATGAGGCATTCTCACAGAGGGAAACAAAGGTGACTGTGCTGAGAGGTGCAGAGAAGGCTTCACCCATTCATCATCAGCAAGTGCTCACAGGCTCACTCGCACCAAGTGGTTCATTGACAACTACAAGGGAACAGAATCTTTAGTCTGATCTCAGATGGAAATATATAGTCAAGGTATAATGAAATGGATTAGTGGGAAGGATACTACTTCTTAATGCTCTCAAGAAAAGAGGCCTCCATACACGAGGTACACAGCATAAAATATACTTTAAAGAGAACTTCACAATGCAGTTCATCTCCTTCTACCTGGCCATCAGACTAATGCATCATGAGGAATCACACCCAACATGTTTTACGTTTTGATGGAAGATGAAAGTCTGTTTCCACTGGTAGGGGAGAGAAGTCGACGTATGTAATAGGAAAACCAAGCTCCATGGTATATTCAAGCTCAGTTTGTTCCATTGAAAGTCTATTGAAAATCAGGTTCTATTGTTTTATTCAAACAAAACCTAGAATACTGTATTAGGTAATAACACAGACAAGCTGTACTAGAATGTGTCACAAGCTTTTTAATGCAGATTCACAGTGGTAAATAGATAAAATGACATTCCCTTTCAGCTATTCCAGATACTTACAAAGAATACAAAATGCAGCTTTTTAATATTATACAGTCTCACTCGGAGGTGTTTCACCTAGAAGCCTTGTATTTAAATAACTTCTTTTAAAACAGAAGTTTCCAAAGCATAACGAGCACTAAAATTGCTTTACCCAGATCATTGTTGGCACAGGCTCCCTTTAATGCCCATTTCCACCTTCTGAGAGTACGAGTGAAGGCTCAGTGTACTTTGCTGTCAGTAAGTAGAAGAGGGCAGGTGCAGGTACCAAGGCAAGCAATGGCAGGTCCTGCTCAAGCTTATCCAGTTTGGAAATGGAGATGATTCCGTAAGCATGAAGCAACCAGTGGCTAAAGAGGACAACAAGCCTTTTCTTCCTGACAAGAAGGTCCTTGAAAGACTTGCAAAACAAACACAGCATCCTGTTAGCATTCAGCCCATTACCTCATACATGATGTTTAAGAGATACTTTAGGTTGTGCACAGAGACTCTATGTAGCCTCCTGGGTTTGAAACCTTCCAGCACATAAAACAGTTTCTAAGTGCACCACAAGAGGGAAGTCTCACAGGAGCTTTATCCAGCTAGGAGAACTCATAAAGGACGAGGCTTAAAAGCAGAATACACTGCTGAGAAAAGGCAAGAGACAAAGCAGTCCCTGCTCATTCTGCTATTTTATGTTATGAGTTTTAATGCAGTAAACAGGTTTACCTACCTCCACTTCAGAAGCAGACATGTACACAGCCAGCGTAACCAAAGACAACACCAGTATGATGTATGGAAAGGCATAATCTAAAGGCAAACACCAAACACATTAACAGGAAAAAGAACACATTAATTTCAGCAGAGATGGTTCTTCCACATACAACCATGGGTGAAGTAAACTAAGCCAGTATCACCCACCTCTTATTATCACGTCAAACATGTATAGCAGTGAGAACAGCCAAGCACAACTGTTCAATACATCCATCTTGGGTTTTGAAATTTAACGTTTTCTAGGACTTTTAGGTAGACTAAATCCCTAATTGAAAAAGGCAGATAATGAGAATAGTAGCGAGGGTTTTGTGGCGCGTGTCCGCACCAACATGACAAGTATGTTGGAGGCTAAACCAAATCCAGCTGATCTTCCCAAACTTACACTTTAACTCATCTCTGACTCAGACAGGTGCGCTACCTTAGCGGAAAGTGGATTTACCCCCTCAGGAGTAATTCCCTCTGACCTTCCCTCTAGTCCCTCTTTGGGAAAGGCACAGCCTCTAGCAGCAGTGGCAGAGGCAAAGGCACTGTTGGTCAGAAGCTTGGTCAGGACAGGGCTACTAATGAGCAACCTTATCAAGTGAGACTCTTCTCAATGACCTTAAACACTAACCTTATTCTCAAAGCAAAAAAAGTCTCATGTCCCTTTCCTCCCTCCCTCCCCCAAGTTGTTCATTGGGGTGTATTTATGTTTATTAAAGTTAGCAGGAGTGAACTCACAGAGCAGGCCTCCTCCAATAGCCTGCAGCACAGTGAGGATAGGGAAGAAGTACAGGGCTGCATAAATGCTTTTAAATCGATCAGACTTCCCTAAACCGCAAGCAATCTTCTTCACCAGAAGCGGCCGAAGCAGCATCATTAACACAAGACAAAAGGCATAATATATAAACACAATGGTGTACCTGAGGAAAAAAAAAAAAGAGAAGAGAAATTCCTTAAAATGCGCAGTTCTTTCTCCTGCGGACTCAACTTGTAACCAGGGAGTCAGCGGTTAGAGTTAGTAAAATATAAAAAATTCACAATCAAAGGATGTAAACACAGAACGGCAGCCTCGCTTTTCCTGGACGAAAAGGTCAGGATGCAGCAAAGGAAAACAAAAATGAGGTCTTACGCTTCATAGTTAAATAGCCCAGACTATGCCACCTTCTTTGATGACTCAAAAAGTCACCAGGTGTTGCTAAGCATTTCACAAACAAAACGCACGGAAAGACTCTAGGGGACTGAGAGTCACTGGTCATTGTTCAGTCTCTACTCCCACTTAACAAGCGACAGGACAAGAGACAATGGCCTCAAGTTGTGTCAGGGGAGGTTTACATTGGAAATCAGTAAAAATTTTGTCACTGAAAGGGTTGTCAAGCCCTGGAACAGGCTGCCCAGGGAAGCGGTGGAGTCACCATCCCTGGAAGTACTTAAAAGATGTGTAGATGTGGCATTTAGGGACATGGTTTACTGGTGGGCTTGGCAGTGTTAGGTTAACAGTTGGACTCAATATCTTAAACCTAAAGTATCTTTTCTAAACCTAAATGATTCTGTGATTGTGTGTTATTTCGGAACATGTTTTGCAGCTTTGAGAAGAGGCACAGACAGAAACATACATGTATAAACAGAAAGGACAGGAGTACGAAAGCCTTTTCCACTTACAGGGGATAGACTGCTTCGTGAGTGCAGTGCACTGTGGTGATGTAGTCGGGACTTGGGTTGTAAAGCATCGTGTACCAGTCTGACACCTTCTTCACCTTGCAGGAGCGGATGTGCAGAGAGCCAACAGGGTCGCTGACAAGCAGCGTAACAATGGCTGCAACGCTGCACTCGAACAAGGCAGTGATATGCTGCAACAATGCACTGGAACTGTGGGAGGAGAGAGATTTACTGCTATTTTGCTAATACTAAAGCAAATCTAAACATTGACTGGGAAGTGCAGGCCCATGCAGTACAGAACCTTCTGCAGAGTTAATATCCACCATGATCAAGAACCACGCTACTTAAATAAAAAGTTCAAGTATTTGAAACTCAATGTGAAAACTCATTTACAATCTCAGACAAATTAGCATGCAAAATGTATATGAACAACATTCCAGCTTCTAGAAGTCAAGTTGAGGAGGGGCTCTTTATCAGAGAGTGCAATGACAGGATGAGGCAGAACGGTTTTAAGATGAAAGAGAGGAGATTTAGATTAGATATTGGGAAGAAATTTTTTTAAGTATGAGGGTAGTGAGGTACTGGCACAGGTTGCCCAGAGAAGCCATGGATGCCCCATCCCTGAAGGTGTTCAAGGCCAGGTTGGATGAGGCTTTGAGCAACCCCACACAGTGGGAGGTGTTCCTGCCCATAGGAGAAGGGCTTGAACTGGATGATCTTTAAGGTCCCTTCTGACTCAAACCATTTTATGATTCTACAATTCTTAAACAAACACTTGCCTTAGCATAAGCACCTGGCCAGGTGAGGGACAACACTCATGCTGTTGCAATTTCAAAGAAAGTTGCAGTGTGGATGAGACTCCACATGGCTCAGAAGCAATGACTTTGTTAAATATGATATAAGTAAAATGTTCAAAGCTGCACATCCTTGTTAGTGATGATATGATACATATCCACATATTAAACTCTCGCAGTCCTCCACGTTTTCAGTGTTCAGTGCACTCCAGTCATTACTTGTTTAAAGTTCCAGTCTAGCACCTAATGGCCACATGCAACTGTGGTTTTAAATCCATGCTTATAAGAACTTCCTTGAGGTACCAACATCAACATAAAGGTTACTTAAACTATGCTGTCAGGACCAAAACCCAGTACAGGTACTCCTAAGGAGAAACTCATTAGCCATTCTCTTGTTGCACGTGCACAGCACTGCTGACTGAAGCCTCTGCAGGTGGTAGGGCTGGCCCAGGAGAGAAGGGGCGACACAATGCATTGCTCCTGCCTGCTACTGGAAGCCAAATCCAGCCCCAAACTGCCAGAAGGACTGGTAGGACTCATATTTGTAAGTAAACCCCCCATGGCTGCCCAAAGCTGATGTGCTGCCCTATTAGCTCAACCAATAGCATGAACTGCTGGACATTTCAATTTGGCATTTTAAGATTGACCGCTCACACATATGAGACGTCCATTTTTAAATAACTTACCTGAACATGGGGGATACAAACCTTTTTTTCCCTGAATACCACTCAATAAAGAACCAGTGTAAAACCAGGGGCAGCATGGCCATGAAGCCAAGGTACAGCCAGTCATAGCGGTCCGGAGATCCTATACATTCCCGGCAGATTTTGTTCTCATCAGTTCTTTGACCTCTAGGGCACACCTACAGAAAGCAGAGGTTGTGTTTAGAAAGCACCTGAGCACCAATAACAAACCACTGCAGCTCCTGGAAAAACTCTCAAGTAGTACAGGGGCAAGAAACATATCAGATTTTTAAAAGAGACAAAACATTAACCTCAGCATTCTCAGCTTACACCGGCCTCGCTCTCTCTGGCTTTTGCTTCTTAATGGAAACAACAGTGAAGACTGTTTAAGATACTTCATCCAAGATCCCCTTTTCCTCTCTCGATGTCACGCCATTAAGCTCACTCACCAGGCCCCCAAAGTTTCTTGCTCTGGATCCTCCCTGGACCTTGTTCTGCCCTAGTTCTCCAATAAAATCAGCAGAGAGGGTGATTTCAGCTCAGCTCCCCATATGGTTCCATTCAGTTCCAGCTTTCACAGCCCCTACGCTCGGCTCTGGTGTAGCACCGAGCTTTCAGCCTCTCCTTCAGGGAATGTCTCACTGAACAGCTCCTGCTTTTGGTACAGGAGTTCCGCTCACCCTTCACATCTGTCAACCCCACCTCCTCCCCAGGGCACCTGGGGCTGGGCCCGGGTGCTGCTTTCCGGTGGGATCCACATTTGCTTCCGGGGCAACCTGGCTATCCCCTTTGCTTACCCAGACCTGCTGAGCCCTCGCCCCACTCACCCCGCAGTCCCCGTAGGTCTCCACGGAGCCGTTGACCGACAGGACGGTCCTGCCGCAGTACAGCCCGAGGCAGGCGGGCTGGATGGCCACGGCTGCGGGGAGAGCACAGCCATGTTAGCGCACTGCTCCAGTCCAGCTCCCCCTCAGCCGAGAGGCACCCACCACGACCCCCGGCCTGCTACAGCCGCTCACAACCCCCCCACTCCCAGCTTCAACCCCAGCCCGGTGCCCCCAGCCCGGTGCCCCTGGCCCTGGTGGCCCCAGTCCCGGCCCTGGTGCCCCCAATGTCTCCTATCCCAGCGGCCCCAACCCCAGATCTAGCTCCAACCCTGAGCCCCCAAAGTCCCCAGCTCCCAGCCCCAAACCGGTGCCCCCAGCCTGAACCCCGTCCCAGTACCCCCCGTCCCTACCGGTGCGGAACATCCCGGAACCCGGCGACCCCTCCACATCCGCCAAACTACTTCCGTTCGCGCTACTTCCGCTTCCGCCGCGGAGAGAAGCTGCGCCCCCCCACCCCCGCGGGATGTGGGCGTGGCCACGCGGGGTTTCACTGCTCGTGGGTGGGACCACACGTAGAGGGCACGCTCACCTGGGGCGGGGCCATGTGCAGGGGCGGGGCCATGTGCAGGGGCGGGGGTTCCCGCCCCGTGGGCGTGGCCTCGGTGGGGGCGCGCCCTGCGCAGTTCCGGCCCGCGGGCGATGGCGGCGGAGAGCGGCGAGGCGGCCTTGGAGCGGCGGCTGCCGCCGCGCTCGCTCTCGGGGCTGGCGGTGCAGACGGTGGAGATGCACACGGGCGGCGAGCCGCTGCGCATCGTCCCGCGGCTAGAGGCGGCGGAGGCGGCGGTGGCGGCCGGGCGGCTGTCGCTGCTGTCGCTGCGGCGGGAGATGGCGGCCACGTGGGACCACGTGCGGCGGGCGCTGATGCACGAGCCGCGAGGCCATGCCGGCATGTACGGGGCCGTGGTGGTGCGCGGCGAGGCGGCCGCCGAGGGCGCCCACCTGGCTGCCCTCTTCCTGCACAGCGCCGGGTACAGCACCATGTGTGGCCACGCCGTGCTGGCCCTGGGCCGCTTCGCCCTCGACTACGGGCTGGTGGCGGCACCCAGCTGCCCCGAGACGGCCGTCCGGCTGCGCTGTCCCTGTGGGCCGATCACCGCCTTTGTACCCTGGGATGGACACCGCAGCGGCAACCCCGTCCGCTTCCACAGCGTGCCTGCCTTTGCCGCCGCCACTGGTGGGGACCGAGCCTGCCGCACTGATTTTAGGGGGGAAATGGTGGTGGCTGTGCCAGGGTGGGGGCTGGCGGCATGGCTGAGGGGTGTCTGGCAAATCCCTTCCCCAATTCCGGTGCCCCCCAGGGGCAGGACGAGACTACCAGGGATGGTATATGGTGTCACATGGCACTCTGGCATGGAAACACTAGAGTGTGTTGTCTGTATTTCCTTGCATGCAGCCAGGTTCCCTTGCTCCTTATGAGAGCCCACCGCAATGTTGTTTCCCCTCCTCAGTGCCCTTCCTTTCTTTGCCCAGACTTGGCCATTGATGTCCCCGGTCACGGGAAGGTGGTGGTGGACATCGGCTACGGTGGCACTTTCTATGCCTTCCTTAGTGCTGAGCAGTTGGGTCTCAATGTGTGCTCTTCAAAGACCAGAGACCTTGTCAATGCAGCGAGTGCGGTGACAGAAGCAGTGAAGAAACAGGTATGGCACAGCGTTGCGGTACCCCAACATGTTCCCTTTGGGATGACTGCACCAGACTCTGGCCCTTTATTCCCCTGAGATGCTCAGGTTGGGAAGGAATCCTATCCTTCCAGCCCCATACTCAATTTCAGAGTCCTCCTATAGCCTCACAAAGATGTGAGGAGGAGCTCACTTCCCTGCTGCTGCGTCCATCTCTTACTGGAGAAGCAGAGGTGGGAATGTAGCAGTGTGGACTTGTCCCCTTCGTCTGGTCCCTCGCAGAAGCTGTACTGCACATCCTGCTGACTGCCCAGCTGGTGTGTGTGGTGGTGAACCTGTGTCTGCTGTTCCCAGTTCAAGCTTCATCACCCTGAAAGCAAAGACCTGGCTTTCCTCTACGGCACCATACTGACAGATGGGAAGGATGCCTTTAGCGAGGAGCCCACAACCAACATCTGTGTGTTTGCAGATGAACAGGTACAGAAACAGGCTCTTTAAGGAAAACAAGACACCAGCTTTTTCTTTCTTGCATCCACTTGTGGAGAGGAGGGACAGTTCTGTTTCTTCTTGTTTTGGGCAGTGATCATTGCTTCTGCTACAGTGATGTCTGTCAGAAATATTTCATCACATCTTAGATGGTGGCATTTTAGAAAGGCTGATGCCCATGCCTCATAGATAACAATTTCCCAGGAGCTTATGGGCTGAGGTGGGATCCCAACATAGTGCCTGTCCTTAAAGTGCTGATCTAGGAAGCAATTTCTGAGGATGAACAGAGGAAGAGAGAAAAGAGGGGGTATAAACTTCTTTTCTTGTCTGCAGTGGATAAGGTATCACATAAATAGCAGGGGAAGTTTTGTTTGGACTTCCCAGCAGTGAGGAGCGTGGAGCACTGGGACAGATCACCTCAGAATCTGGCCAATGCTGTGGTTTTGGAGACTTTAAGAACCAGGCTGGCCAGCAGCTCTCTCAGCATAAGAATTGCTCCTACCTTGACATGTGAGAACGTGGAAAGTGACCTCTGCCCCTCTTAGTCCTTTTGCTATGATGCTGGGAAACTTTCAAGTGCTCCCAAAATAGCTGCAATATTTATTGGGTGACTCATCCCTACTAGTTTGCCAAAGGTGATTTAATTCGGAAGTACCCTTAAGCTGCTTATTTTTGGCTTCTCATTTGTGGTGTATACAGATTCTTTACAAAACCCCAGGCTAGAAGGGTTTCCCCCAAGCGGGTGGCAAAGGGAGCGGGAAGGAGCAATATTGTTTTCTGTTAAAACCCAAAGTACTAGAGCTGTCCATCTTCTCTTCTGAATGTAGGTCGACCGAAGTCCAACAGGTTCAGGGGTGACAGCTCGCATTGCCTTGCAGTACCATAAAGGGCTCATCCAGCTGAATCAGACCAGAACCTTTCGGAGCAGTACCACGGGGTCCTTGTTCACTGGGAAAGCAGTGCAGGCAAGTGGCTTGTGCAGGAGTTTCCCTCTGTCTTGAGGTCTGGTGGAAAAGCACTGCTGCCTTGGCTCCATGGAGAAGCGGAAAAGCCTTTCTGTGTCTGGGGAAGGGTGTGTGGAAGGAGGGAGGTGCCTGGGGATCTTGGCTTCCCACAAGCCTCGAACTTCAAAGTTCTTTTATTAGAGAAGCGATGGGCCAGGGGACGTTCAGGTTGGATATTAGAAAAAGCTTCTTCACCCAGAGGGTGGTGGAGCACTGGAACAGTTCCTCAGGGAAGCAGTCGTGGCACCAAGCCTGACAATATTCAAGAAGCATTTGGATATTGCCCTCAGACACACGGTGTGAATGTTGGGGTAGACCTATGCAGGGGACAGGAATTGGACTCAATGATCCTTGTGGGTCCCTTCCAGCTCAGGTGATTCTGTGAAATAACAGTAAGACTTCCTTCTGTTGCATGACTTCCCTGCAGATCCTCTCTTGGCCATTGGAAAAGCACTGGGGTGAGAAATATCTCTGATGCTGATGTAGATAAATCAGTGATCCGCTTTGAGTGGCAGCTAAAAGTGGATTCCTGATTTAGTCATCTCTTCCTTGCTTAAAAGCTGAGTGCATTTGTTTGGAGATGTAAAAGCTGGGTCTGTGCATCCAGATTTCCAGCCCTGGCCCTGGCCATGGGATCTGGCAGGACATGGCTGTGAAGGTTTGGACATGCCCCAGAGAGCACTTGGTCTTTGGGTGCAAGCAGAGAACCTCCTGTCACCCCTGTCCTTATCCTCATCCCTCTGCAGGAAGCCAAGTTTGGGGACTACAACGCTGTCATCGTGGAAGTCTCGGGAGAAGCCTTTTACACTGGTACAGCCACCTTTATTGTCGAAGAGGAAGACCCACTGAAATACGGCTTCTTCTTCAAGTGACCTGAGCCACCAGGCAGAGTCAAAGTCTCATGGAGAGTGTTGTGCTTTTCCTGCCCACGCTTTCCTGTTTGGCTTCTCCACATGGCTCATTGCAATTTGCCAGAGCAACAGGAAGATCCTTTGGTGGTGTGACAGCATCTGTTGTGCTTGAAGATCACAGTCAGCGTTCCCCTGCTGTGATTAGCATTCTGGGTGATTAGCAGAGATGGGTTGCTCTGAGAAGCCATCATTTTTTTCTTCTTTATAAAATGATTTTTCACAGAAAATGGAGCCGATCTTGGAGAGCTGTCTTCAAATTTATGTGGCTTCTCTCCATCTGCAAATTACTAATTTCAAAGCCAGATTCCTATTAAACACCAACTAAACCCACTGCGTTTCTCCTCTTGTTTTACCTTGCAGAGATCGTTTCCAGGACTGTGCCAAGTGTGTGACAGCTCTTGGTTTGGATTGCCTGCTCTCCCTCACTGCCTCCTGCTCGGCTGGCCTTGCTGCTCTGCCTCATGTCGCGGCTTCCCTGGCTCAGGCCTGTCCCAGCACCCCTCTCCTCACTGCCCTCACTTCATCCCTGCCAGAGCCCTCCTGCATCCACAGACGTACTGTGTCCATGCCAGGCTCCTTCCCTAAAGGTTCCTCTTTTGCTTATCTTGGACCACTGGATGCAAACACCCCATGGTTAACTTTCACCAGGAGCAGCTGTATTCCAAGGTCCGAGCCCTAATGACCTTTGGTTGCTAATTATTTACTGATGATTTTGCCTCAGCCCAAGGGCAGCTTACGCAGCAGTGTCAAGGCCTGCTGGGCTGGACTCTCTGGAGGGAGGGATGCCAGTGGAGAAACCGAACAGCCCTGAGCTGTAGGCAAGCGTTTTCAGAGGCAGAAGCTCCTTCAGACCACTTGTGGCCTGCAGTTTCCAGTGTCTCTGGAGACAATGGTGTGGTAGGAGTGTGCTTCCTTGAAATGAGAGATGAGAATGATCATTTCCCAGGAGCTCATGCAGCACAAGGGAGCAAGTAGCACTTGGAGAGCCTGGAACAGATTGACCTGGAAAAGCTTGGGAGGAATTTCCTCTGTCAACTTGGAAATTACAACTTTGAAATAGGAAGAAACAAAAATCCCCTCATTCAGAGAGCAGCACTCCAACAGAGGTTTCCTAGACTGGTGTCTGGGGCTCTTGCTCTCAGCTTTTCTGTAAATCCTGCACAGTGTCTGAGGGAGCAAGGAGTGATCTTTCTGGGCATCTCCTTTGTGATCAGCCCCAAGTTCCGAAGCCCAGTGCAAAAAGGTTGGAAGCTCTTCAGCCATTAATTGGGTCACAGCCTCTATTATCTATTCACTTTCTCCATCCCTAAGAAAAATTTCACATACCCATCAGGGGAGAAGGCTTGGAGGGGAGAAGGGTCCTGTGGGGAGAGGGGCCACGAGGGGAGAGGGGCTGTGAGGGGAGAGGAGCCGTGAGAGGGGCTGTGAGGGGAGAGGAGCTGTGAGGGGAGACAAGCCATCAGGGGAGAGGGCTGTGAGGGGAGGGGGGCCGTGAGGGGAGAGGAGCTATGAGAGAAGAGGGGCTGTGAGAGGATACGAGCCTTGAGTGGGGCGGGCTATGAGGGGACAGGGCTGGGGTGAGGTGAGAGGAGCCACGCGGGGTGAGGTTGCAGGGCAGAGGGGAGGCAGGGCAGAGGGGAGGCAGAGCAGAGGGGAGGCAGAGCAGAGGGGCTGCAGGGCAGAGGGGCTGCAGGGCAGAGGAGCTGCAGGGCAGAGGGGAGGCAGAGCAGAGGGGCTGCAGGGCAGAGGAGCTGCAGGTCCCGTCCCGGCCGATGGGAGGGTGACGGTGCCGCTGTGGGGTGAGGGGTGCCCCTGCCCCCGCCCTCACCTCAGCTTTGACTGCCGGGGTCCCCCTGCCCCTCTGCTGTGCTCATCCCCCCCACCCCTCCCCTCCGGAGCAGCAGGGCGGGCGGGACGCACCGGTTCCCCGGGCAACGCCGGGCTGGCGGGCGAACGACGTCATCGGCCCCGCGGGCCGCGGGCGACATCATTGGCCAAGGGGGCGGCGGCGGCGGCGCGGGCGGCGCCCATGGAGCCGGCGGTGGCCACCACGCCGGGCAACCTGTCCCGCGGCGGCAACGAGAGCGGGGCGACGGCGGGGCCGGGCACAGCGGGGTGGTCGGTGGCAGCGCTGGCGTCGCAGGCGCTGGCGCTGCTGCTTATCTTCGCCCTCTCCGCGCTGGGCAACGGCGCGGTGGTGCTGGTGATCGCCCGGCACCGGCAGCTGCGCACGGTCACCAACGCCTTCGTGCTGTCGCTGTCGCTGTCGGAGCTGCTGGGAGCCCTGCTCTGCCTCCCCTTGGCTTTCCTCAGCCTGCTCGGCCGCCCACCCGGCGCTTGGCTCTTCGGGCAGCGCCTTTGCGTGGCCAGCGCTGCCCTCCACGCCGGGCTGGGCATCGCTGCCACCCTCACCATGGCACTGCTCTCCTTCGACCGCTACTGTGCCATCGTCCGCCAGCCGCGACACAAGATGGGCCGCCGCCGCGCTGCCCAGCTCCTGGCTGCCGTCTGGCTGGCCGCCCTGGCTCTGGCCGGACCCTGGTATGGGTTGGCAGGCGAGTGGCATCGGGAAGCCCCTCCCGGGGCGTACCGCTGCGTCTACGTGCTGCCCTGGGGCTCCTCCAGGCTGGGGCCACCCTATGGAGCGGCTGTCATTGTGCTCTGCTACCTCCTGCCCTTCGCCCTCATGTGCTTCTGCCACTTCAACATCTGCCGGGCAGTGCGGCTGGCCGAGAGCCGCGTGCGGCCCCTCACCACCTACGGGCACCTGCTGCGCGCCTACGGGGAGATGCGCACAGCCACCACCGTCCTCATCATGATCGTCTCCATCATCTGCTGCTGGGGGCCCTACTGCATCTTCGGCTTGGCCGCTGCTGCCGGTCACCTGCCCTTCTCGCCCACCATGGACGCCGTAGCCAGCAGCATGGCCTGGGCCAATGGTGCCATCAACCCCCTCATCTACGCCGCTCGTAACCCCAACATCTCCATGCTGCTGCGGCGCAGTCGTGAGGGCGGTTACAGGACTAGGAACAACGTGGCAGCCTACCTCTCGGTCCAGGGCCGCCAGCTAGAGCCCTGGAGCCGGGCTGACCGTGTCAGGGAGCGCTACGTCAACCGGCACAGTGGCCCACCAGGCAGCACCCTGTCCTCCTCCAGCCCGGCGAGTGGGGGAGAGGTGGCCATGTGGGCCTGCAAGAACCCTGCAGTCCTCTTCTGTCGAGACGGACAGCCAGACACCATCTCTGAGGCCAACTTGCAGGCCAAAGCAAACACCGTCAACACCAGTCTGTAAAGGAATGGAGGTCCTGGATGGAGAAGCACGAGTCCAGGCACTGAGGAAATGCAGGGAGCCCTGGCACTTGGAGCCCTTTGGAGCCAGACTGCCAGGGAACTGGAGAGATGGGAGTGCGTGTGCCATAGTGTGGTTTCTTCTCCATTGTTTGAGCTCTGGTTTGGCAACCCAGCCAGTGAGCAGCGAGAGCTCCACAGGGAAAGGAAGTCCCCCTTCCCCTTCAGCAGCCCTGACGCACTGGTGATAGCCACCGAGCCCAGCCAGCACAAGAGCTTGACGGCAAGAATGAAACTGTTTGCTCCAGTCCTGGAGGAAGTGCCACAGTGAAGCTAGATGGCAGACACTCAAATACAGCCCAAACTGACTGTGAGCTGTTTGTTAAGTGCCAAAAAAGCAACGGAAAGCTGAGCACTGGCAGCTGGAAGACAAGATGAAAACAACACACTGTGAAAAACACATCATGACAGAAAAATATTGCTTTAACCCATTATATGTGGAAGTGCTGACAGAAAGTCATAGACTGTAGAACAGGATAAAGGAAGGGATCTATTAAGATGGTGGGGTTTTTTTCCAAATTCCCAAGCATAACAAAACAGTAATTGTTTTGAGAGGGAAGAAGTATGATACCAGGAGGGAAGGAAAGGAAGATAAAACCTCAGTGGTCAAAATTTCAGCAGCCTTTTCTTTTTTCTTTTTTTTTTTTTTGTTTTTCAAAGGTACAATCAGGTTAAAGTGAACGTGAGAAATGAGAGTTGTTGAGACAAACTGAAGAAAAGGGTGTGAGTTTAGACTATGGTATCACTGAGTTTGTGCACAAAATGTGTGTTTTCTTTTTTAGCTCATCCCAAGTGTCTCACATCTCTAGGTGTTTAACCATGTTTAGAAGAGCCACAGAAGAGAGGTGAGTATCTGAAAGGAGAGGTAAAGCAATAAATATCATGCACTCTATGTGCTTTTATGCATGTGAAAATGCATGTGCAGAGTACAGATATTATTGTATAGATGGCAGCAATCCATCTGGAGTACAATATTTAAAAAACAGCTCTGTTTACCATTTTAAGAAAGGAATGCAACATGATGGAAGTGCGATTGCACAACATAAATTCATATGAATTTACCAGTATGATTTTTCTGTTGAAAGGTCTGAAGCCTTAAATCAGTATTTTGAACCAAAAACTAACATGGGGCCTTCCTTCATCTGTGCCAGAGTTAAATGTGAAAGATAGTCAGTGTTTTAACTTGTATCTGCTTTAAAAATACATTACTGTTTTACCGGCTTTTTCAGCTGCTTGTGACCTAAGTGAACATACTACCATTATTTTGTAAGGCAGACAAGAAATAAATTGTCCTTTATGCAGGACATGAAAGTGTCTCAGTCTGGCATTATTCTCAGCCCAGCCTTGCAGAAGGAACTTCTGTAAATACATTGCCAGTTAAATTCTTGTAGAGAGCCCTAATTGTTCACGAAATTTTAATGCAGCTGGTTTTCCTGCCATGAGCATTATGGTAGTTTTCTTCTGTGATGCTCCTGAAGTCCACAAGGAAAAGACTTGACCCTTGACTACTTCTCAGCATGGATAAATTACCCTGCAGATCCTGGATTTCGCAAGTTGAGCAGCGTATTTGTACTGTGTCAGAGAGAAGCTGTACAGAAACCCACAGCTTTTCACAGCAGCTGTTTGACAGCAAGCAAACACTACTGACTTGTTACAAGGGTAGGTCAGGAATTGTTTGCATACCTGCCCTTCTGCAGCAAGGTATTGCTAGTGTAGAGTAAGAGAGGTGGTTGTGAATGGGGATATTAGATTTAACTCTTACCTAAGTAGAATCATAGACTTGTTTGTGTTAGAAGGGACCTTAAAGATCATCCAGTTACAAACCGCCTGCCATGGGCAGGGACACCTCCCACTGGATCAGGGGGCTCAAAGCCCATCCAAATCGGCCTTGAAATCTCCAGGGATGGGGCAACCACAGCATTGCTGGGCAACCTGTGCCAGGGCCTCACCACCCTCACAGGAAAACATTTCTTCCTAATAACCAATCTAAATCTCCCCTCTTTCAGATTAAAACCATTCCCCCTTGTCCTGTCCCTGCGTGCCCTGATAAAGAGCCCCTCCCCAACTTTTCAGGAGTTCCCCTTTAAGTACTGAAAGGCTGCTATAAGGTCTCCCCGAAGCCTTCTCTTTTTCAGGCTGAACAACCCTGGCTCTCTCAGCCTGTCCTTCTATGGGAGGTTCTCCAGCCCTCAGATCATCTTTGTGGCCTCCTCTGGACTTGCTCTAACAGATCCATGTCTTTCCTGTGCTGAGGACTCCAGAAATGAACACAGGACTCCAGGTGAGGTCTCACCAGAGCAGACTAACGGCAGGCAGGTGGTAACAAGGAGTTCGGTGCAGGCTAATTTGCCATACAGCACTCCATGTTTGAACAGCTTCAAGAGCTTTTGCCTGAGTTCCACTAGTCATTGACTCTTACTTCATCTCTAGAAAACTTTATGATAACTAACTACATAGCAAATAATAGCTGTAGGGTTTTGCTTTCCCAGAAGGGATGTTTCTCCATGAGTTGTAGCCATAGAGTAAGTTCCTGTGCTTTGTAATGCCACAAGGAGGACAGAAGGATAGAATCATAGAATGGTTTGGGTTGGAAGGCACCTTAAAGATCGTTCAGTTCCAAATGCCCTGCAAGAAAAACTATCTAAGCTCAACCAGCTTTGGGTGTGTGTAACAGGGACAGCAGGTAAAGGCGGACCGCTTGTGGTTCATGTATCACCTGCAGGGCAGCACTGTAACTCAGATCCTCTGGCCGCGGTACAGGTAGCATGTGTGGCAATGAATCCCCATTGCAGTGTGAAGTCTGTGTTGTAGGAGAACGGGTGTCCCTGTCTGTAGCCTGACCACACTGTGGCACTGTAACAGAGCTTTTACTTTGACCCAAAGTGATCATTTTGAGCCTTCCTGTCCACACAGATTTACAAGGCTTTTCACTTTTTGTGTGGAAGAAGAGCTTTCTCTGCAAATTGGAACAAACTTTGTCAGAGCAGATGAACTAAAGTATAGTACTTGGATTAAGAAAATGAGGAAGATGAAGGTGCAGCACTGATTTGTGGCATGCTGTTCCGTGCTATCTGTGGCTGCCCTGATCTGGCAGAAAGCTCCTGAAGAGTGGTCCTACTCCCCTCCGTGCTCCGCTCTGACCACCTTCCCAGTTCTTTCTGTTGGCACCACTTCAGCCAAATCTAAGTAACCAGCTCAGGCTCTACCCAGCAGAAAACTGCTGATTCTCTATTTTGCATGCTGGTTTAGTTTTCTACTGATTTAATGCCCTGACCAGAGTACCACAGTCCAGGTAAGCATCCTTCTGGCAGTTACGTCTGGCAGGGGCAGGATTAGGGGATGTCAGGACTGAGGTCAACCATGAAGCATCACAGGAGCTGCAGCAGGAGTGAACTAACACAGCTCTCTATTAAGGTGGTAGTGAAGCTAGAATAACATTGATTGCAATGTATTTTTAACAAGCACTGGCCAGTGCTTGTATGTTAGTCTTGCAGGTGAAGAGCTGAATGTGGGCAGCTGGCTGGGTAATTGAACATTTGCAAGTTAGAAGGTTTCTGTTAAACACTAAGTTGAGCTGTAGCAAGGGGAGATTCTTGACCAGATTTGATGTGGACCTGCTGCAGATCCACAGAGCCAGCCTGTGATTTAAAGGTGTACCTGTTCTGTAATCCTCATAGTTATAGAACCATAGAATCATTTAGGTTGGAAAAGACCTTTAAGATTGAGTCCAACCAGTTCAACGAACACTGTCAAGCCCACTGCTAAACCATGTCCCTAAGTGCCACATATGCACATCTTTAAATACCTCCAGGGATAGTGACCCCCCTACTTCCCTGAGCAGCCTGTGCCAGTGCTTCACAACCCAGTTGATGAAGAAATTTTTCCTAATGCCCAACCCAGACTTCCCCGGGTGCAACTTGAGGCCAATTGCCTATCCCATGTTATTTGGGAGACCAACACCCACCCCACTACAACTTCGTTTCAAGAGTGATGAGTTCTCCCCTCAGCCTCTCTCTCTCCAAAATAAACAGTCCCATTTCCTTCAGCCGCTCCCCACAACAGTGTTGAGCAAGTCAGCTACATGGGTCTCTACAGCCACATCTTTAAAAGTTTTAAAAAATGCAACTACAGGTTGAAGTGTCTTAAATAAATCACAAACAGCAGAGAGAGACACACACACACAAACCACACCAAAGGCTGCAGGCTGCCTGCAAAGACAATATGTGGAATGCTGCTGTGTCCCAGCTGTGCTGGAGGTTACTACCTCCTGTGAACAGTGTGGAGTAGGCGAGAAGATCTCGGTCATGCTAGCACATAAGCCAGTGCGTAAGTTTGTCCTTGTACCTAGCTCCATGTGTTCATCCAGGAGAAGGACACCTGAGGTTTATTTATCTCATTATTTCACCTGAGCTCTGAAAAGTCTACCCATGGCTGCACCTGCTTGTTCCTGCTAGGAAAACATCATGCGAGGGGGCTCCTGGCCAAGCCACTCTGGAGACATCAGCTCCACGCCTCTTACAAGTTCATGCTGGTGTCACCCCACTTAGAAATTTTCTTTCTCTGGGCTGAAGGAAAGCTTGGAAGTCAGCAAGACACTGAAGTTTTAGACACTGCAAAATTAGCTTGGAGGCTCCAACCCTCCAGCCGTGGCTCTGCAATATTTCTTTCCTTCTCCCTCCCTTGAGATGAGCCTGAATGCAAGGTGAACTGCAATCTCCTTTGCACAAGGGCTCTGCAAAAGGTGTTGGGACAACATTTAGTATCCCAATTGAAAAAGCATGTTGGTTATTCAATGCAGGATATTTGTCATAAGAGAGACAGCAGTTCACATGATTTGAAGATGAGTTCAGGTCTGAATACAGGTGACAATGTTAGTTAAAGCCAAATTAAAAATTAGTCCTTGGGTTTTGAATCCCTTGCTGACCTTCCAGCATACTTGCCCTCAGTGTAAGAGTGCCATGCTATCTGGCAATGACACTAATATAACGAATGCATTATATTTTACAAGGGAAATATTAAGTCTTACTGAATAACAAGCATTTCAGAAGGTGCTGTTACAACTGAAGTCATCGGTAGTTTTGCTGTTGACGTTACCATCAGATTCATTCAAGCCATTGTTTTCCACTCCCTTACTAATCTCTGGATGAAGTCTCGATTCAAAGCAAATACTTTGTGCATAACTTATGAAGTATGAAGATTAGCAGTTTATAAGTGACAGCTTGATGGTCTGTGGTAACTGAATAAATAATGACCAGAAGCAGAATAGCTAATGTGAATGAGATAGACCATCCCTGCTTCTCCTTCAGCACTGGTGTTGGCTTGCACACCCAGTAGATGTCAGCAGAGATCCGAGTAGCCAGCACAGCCTTTTCACTGATAAAGCTAGGTGAAAGTGTGGATCTGCTTGAGGATAGGGAGGCTCTGCAGAGGGATCTGGCTGAATCCATGGGCTGTGACCAGCAGGATGAGATTCAACAAAGCCAAGTGTTAAGTCCTGCAGTTAGGACACAACAACCCCACGTAGCGTTACAGGCTTGGGGAAAAGTGGTTGGAAATCTGCACAGTGGAAAATGACCTGGGGGTGTTGGTTGACAGCGGCTGAACATGAGCCAGCAGTGGCCCAGGTGGCCAAGAGGGCCAATGGCATCTTGGCCTGTATCAGACACAGCATGGCCAGCAGGAGCAGGGAGGTGATTGTGCCCCTGTGCTCAGCACTGGTGAGGCTGCACCTCAAGTGCTGGGTTGTTTTGGGCCCCTCACTACAAGAAGGACATTGAGGGGCTGGAGCGCGTCCAGAGAAGGGAATGGAGCTGGAGAAGGGGCTGGAAAATAAGTCTTACGAGGAGCGACCGAAGGAACTGGGGTTGTTGAGACCTCATCACTGTCTACAACTGCTTGAAAGGAGGTTGTGGCCAGGTAGGTGTTGTTTTCTCCCAAGGACAGGTGGTAAGACGAAAAGAAATGACCTCAAGTTGTACCAGGGGAGGTTCAGATTAGATGTCAGGAGAAATTTCTTTGTGGAAAGGGTTCTTAGGCACTGCCAGAGGCTGCCCAGGGAGGTGGTGGAGTCCCCATCTCTGGAGGTGTTTAAAAGATGTGTAGATGAGGTGCTCAGGGACATAGTTTAGTAGTGCACAGGTATGGTTGGACTCAATGATCTCAAAGGTCTTTTCCAACCAAGCAATTCTATGATTCTAAGAAAAAAACCCTTCTGTTACTGAGATTGACCCTTTTGCTTTCAGGATTGCTGCATCCCAAATGAAAACATTCAGAGCAAGGGTTGGGACCAATGCAATGTAAGCCCCAAATGTACCTCTTAGAAACCTAGTTTCAGTAGTCATCATTAAACTTAACAGATGCTGCTCTTTGGAAGGTTTGTTGTAGAGGTTGAAGTGAATGATTTGGAAATCACATCAGAGAAATAGCATTTTGTGTGATGCTGGATAATATCTGTGCCGTGCTTTCTCTCTAGAGCTGTAAAAGCTGCATCCCAGATGCCTGGCGAGATCAGTCGTGATGCTGGCAGGGGATTTAGTTCAGCAACAGATCTGCCTCTTCCCTCTAACTGCAATTGTATTTTTATGTGATGAATCCAATTATTAATAATTGTGTACCTCTCTAGATCTGCTTGCAAGGCATTACACAGGCACAAAGTAGTAACCAAGTGCTAGAAGAACAGAATGATCCCAAATCCTGCAGGAGTTGTCACCAGCAGTGGGATCCAGGCTTGGTAGACCCCAGGCCCAGCTGCACTGCACTGCTCCGCTGCTGCAGGTCATGAGCTTTCCAGGACCAGTGGAGTGAGTCCCAGCAGCTTCTCTGGGGCTGGTTGTGGGAGGACAAGGCACTACCTATACCGTGGAAAGCCTTCTTGCCGCTCCTGATGTGCAAAGGAGCAATGAGTTGCTAGTGCCATGCTGCTGGCAACACACCGCCTGAGTCCTGAAGCATTTGCCCCAGCTGAAGTTCTTGGGGAAGAGCTCTGCTTTTCTAGGTATTTCTTTCCTAGGAAATCACCACTGTGACAAGCAGGAGGAAAAGTAACATGGAGAGAAAGACTGCAAATCCCTCTTAGTGGCATAAAATGGATGAATCACTGGGGAAATCAAAGTGAAAGTAGCACAAACCCCAGGGCACAACATCAGGGCCTGCATTAGTCTGGCTGGAGAGAGACGATGATCTACTCAGCCAGGAAGTTCCCAGGAGGCCCCGACGGAAGCCAGAGGAGATGGAGCATGGGGAATTCAGAGGTGAAGGGAATACCAGCACAGCAGGATGTGCACTGGGAGTCAGAGCCTGCACGGCATTCACTTGCGAAGACTCCCTTCTCAAGAGGCAGCCATAGCAGAAGGAAGGCAGGTCTGTCCCAGGGAGCTGGCAGGACCACGTCAGGCAGCCCTCTGGCAAGGCTGGGGTGTCTGCACAGCCCTGCCCTGCTCCTGTCTTCATCAATGAGGGCGTTGCCACTCTGTGCTCAGCTTCACCCACCGGACCTTGCTCAGGGGTGAGTTTTTGGCTGAGCCTTAAAGCCAGACTCTTCTAGTGCAAGCTGTAAAACCACAGCTGAAGAACAATCTGTCTATTTTCTGCAGGGATCGTTGCACTTATCTTGCTACCCCAGCCGGAGAGGTTGTGCTGGTACTTGCTGCTCAGGCAGCAGTCAAGCCCTGAAGCCTCACTGGAGCTGTTTGTGCCAGATGAAGCAGCACACCAACGTGCCCACAGGCTTCTGGGGTGATCATGAAAGATGAGCTGGATCCAGCTGTGATTCAGCAGAGGAAGTAAATTAACTCTGAGATGATCCATTTGTTATCTGTGCTATTTCTTGTCTCACTGGCACTGAGGTCCTCCAGGTTCAGCTGGTTTCAAAAAGGCAGGCATTGGCAGAAGCCCACAGAACGGATTGGGGAACAGTTCCCAAATACTCGAGCTCCTTAATTTTGTGCATATGTTATCCTTGCCTTTACAAACTATTTTCAACCTTAGCTCTTCCATACAGAGGCAGCTTAGAAACTAACAAAAAAAGGCAGCATCTAAAGAGATTCATAGATTCATAGAATGATTTGGTTTGGAAGGAACCTTAAAACCCATCCAGTTCCAACCCCCCCTGCCATGGGCAGGGACACCTCCCACTGGGTCAGGGGGCTCCAAGCCCCATCCAACCTGGTCTTGAACACCTCCAGGGATGGGGCAGCCACCACTGCTCTGGGCAACCTGGGCCTCCCCACCCTCATAGGAAAACATTTCTTCCAAATACCTAATCTAAATCTCCCTTCTTTCAGCTTAAAACAATTCCCCCTCATCCTATCTCTGCACTCCCTGATCAAGAGCTCCTCTCCAGCTTTCCTCTAGACGTCCTTTATGTACCGGAAGATTCGCTAACAGAAAAAATGTGAGGTTTAAATCTTTGCTCTGAAAATAGGATTTCACCTCTTGTCAGAGGGGTTTCTATGATTGTGTGGGCTGAAGAGTTAAAGGTGTTCACAAAGCTCAGTGCTTCATACGTTATGAGTGCTTTCCCTTCAGACGTGAGGACATCCGTTCCTCCTTGCCCACACTGTGAGCAGAAGCAGAAAAGTGCAGTGGAATGACTTTGGAGAGGTCGTCTGGGGAGACAACACTCCTCAGCTCTTGGCGTGGAGATCATGGGTGGAAATATTCAGCCCTGTCCTTCTGCATATGGGGGAATATCTGTTTCTCCCAGAGGCCAGAGTAAGCCTGGCTGCCGGCAGCAGGAAGCTCTCCACCTGCTTCTGCCAGCAGTACTGATGTGCAGGCTTAAACCATTAGGTTTATGCTCGGGGTTTTGACCAGAAGGCTTCACTGAAGTGTGCACACTCAGAGCAAGTGGAAATTGTCCCCTGGCTGGGACTGCAAATGGGCACTGGGATGGCTCCTAGGCAAGGCTGATAGCCCTTCCCACCCCACCACAGTGGAGGGCAGCTGAGGAGATGCTGGTGTTACAGCTGGTGAGGAACAAATCCTCCTGGATGGGTCCTACAAATTTAACCCCCCCAGGGTCATAGACATAGACAAAAGCAGCAAGATATATTTCTCTTAAATTGCTCATCCAGCAGTTCTCTCACAACCACGTAACTATAATTTGCTTACCCGACCTAGAAACATGCCCTGAACTAATCTCAGCATCAGGGAAAAAAGTGCTTTGAGTAACCAGGTCACTTATTTTCCCAGAGAAATCTAATGTGCCGCGGCACTTGTGTTCCTTCCTGACCTGTGCCTGTGGCTGCTGTGCTCAGTCTGGTGCATTTTACAGAACATTTGGTAATATACAGTCCCTGAGGTCATGTCGAGTTTTGAATGCAGCATCTGAATCGTAGATTCTTTCCAGAAAATGAAACTCAGATGGTGATTGCCCTTTGCTATTAAATTGGAAAGATTTACCATAGAAACCAGATCTTGCCTGAGTGCTTCACTCTGTAAAAAGGGTTTCAGGCAGAAATCAGGAGCTGGGCAAAGCAAAAGGCTGGGGCTTCCTTACCTGCCCTTGAGTCCAAGGGATGCTTTGCACAGAGCTTGGTAAAGCACAGCTGTATGAAAGTGCACAAGAACAAATTCAAAAAGATGGAAAAGCTCCTGGTACCTTGCAGTGCCCAAAGCTCACGTAAAACCATGGGCACCTTCCACTCCGGCTTTGATTACAGCAGCAACCTGGAAAGACAAAGGGATCAGTTTGGCAGCAGGTACATGGCTGTGTTCGACTGTTCCATGTCCTCCAGACTTGTTATCATGGTGCCCAGGATAATCACAGAATCCTAGAATGGTTTGGGTTGGAAGGGACCATAAAGATCATCCAGTTCCATCCTTCTGCCATGGGCAGGGACACCTCCCACTGGATCAGGCTGTCCTTGTGTGGGAGGTTCTCCAGCCTCATCATCTTTGTGGCCTCCTCTGGACTTGTTCTGAGATCCATGTCTTTCCTGTGCTGAGGACTCCAGAAAAGAACACAGGACTCCAGATGCGGTCTTTGCAGAGCAAAGTAGCAGAATCACCTCCCTCACCCTGCTGGTCACACTTATTTTGATGCAGGCCAGGATAAGGTCGGCTTCTGGTTTGTGAGCACACGTTGCTGGCTTATGTTGAGCTTCTCATCCACCAGCATCCCACGCTCTTCTCTTCAAGGCTGCTCTCAATCCGTTCTCTGTCCAGTCTGTAATTGCGTATGGGATTGTCCTGACTCAGTTGCAGGACTCCGCACTAGGCCTTGTTAAACTTCATGAGATTTGCACAGACCCACTTTTTAAGCCTGTCCAGGTCCCTCTGGATGGCATCTGATCAGTCTTGCCTAAATGCACAGTCCTTGTGACCTTTGGCTATTGGAGTTGAGTTATGAAAGATAGAACTAAAATCATCCCCTCTCAACTACATTGAGGGAAACTTAGTGTTTTAAGTGTTCTACAGCCAGGGACCACTGAACTTTTCAGACCACAGGAGAGATCTGGCAGAGAAAAGCAAGAGGCAGGACTGGTTTTATACTCAACAGCTCGAAACCCATGAAGTCCAGGAAGTGCCAGCAGATGGTGGTGCTGACTTTCCTGAGGCTCTACTGGAGCCCGGGAGCACAGACTCCTGGCTTTCTCCCAGGCTCACCTGTACAAATTCATCGAACTTGGTTTAATGTTGAAAATAATATAAAATGCCCAGTGGTTTCAGGTCAGAGCACCTCTGATTAAAGCAGAGAACTCTGCTTTTCCCATGCAGGACCCTGAGCAATGCCAGGGAGAGACCTCACAAGAGAGATATCTGCCTCAATTGTTGCAGGAGAGGGGATGGTGACAGGAATGGTGCTGGCTCACAGGCATCCTTTTGTAGCCATCAGCCTTCATGCCAGCTTGGCCTCTCCCCAGGAGCACAACTCAAAGGGCATGTTCACCCCACAGCTCAGGCTGGTACAGAAAAAATAGACTCATAGGATCATAGAATCCTCTGGTTGGAAAAGACCTTTGAGATCATCGAGTCCAACTATACCTGTCGCCTTACTAAGCCACATCCCTCAGAAACACATCTACCTGTCTTTTAAACGCCTCCAGGGATGGTGACAGCCACCTCTCTGGGCAGCAGATTCCAATGCCTGACCACACTTTCAGTGTAGAAATCTTTCCCAATGTCCAGTCTGAACCTCCCCTGGCACAACTTTCAGCCATTTCCTCTCATCCTATCGCTGTCACTTGTGAGCAGAGCCCAGCACCCACCTTGCCACAACCTCCTTTCAGGCAGTTGTAGACAGTGGTGAGGTCTCCCCTCAGCCTTCTCTTCTCCAGGCTAAACAACTCTAGTTTTCTCAGCTGCTCCTGAGGGACCCAGGCAGTTTTATTATTATGTATTTATTAGTGTTGTATATTTATTAGTCATTATTTTATAATTTATGAGTTTTTATTGCTATGCTGGGAGGATTCTGTTCCTGGGGTGCTGCAGCGGTGCCAGCCCTGCGCAAGCATCTCAGATCTGGTGACTGAGCTGTGTGAGAACACGACATTGGCAAAGCACAATTTCACCCCAGAGCTGTGACATAGGCACTTGCACTGGGGACAGAGCCAGGTCCAGCTGCAGGTGGGAGCAAGACTGGACACGTCCCAGCTTCGCTTACCCCTTCAGAAGGGTCTTCAGGAGGGAACATCAAAGCCTGACAGATCCATCAGTCCCAATGTACCCTTCCTTGGGAGCAAATAAATATTTTTGGACATGAAGTCCAGCAAGCTCCTGCCCATTTAGCACCCTGTGACCCCTTGCCAGTGGCACCACAGCAGCAGTACTGCAAGTGAGACTGGGAGCCGGCTTTCTCCCCGTCAGGCTGCGTCTTTCCTGCTCACAAAGCTCAGTTTTGAATGCAATGCTGCATCTGCACCAGGTCATTGCCCCGACCTCTTGACTCATCTTTTCCAAGCAGGGGCATGATGCCAAGGATAGCAGGTTGAGTGCAGGAGATGATACCTGACACTCCCTACTCCGGCGGGACTCCCAGTCACCCCAGCCTTCGGCAATGGGGAAAGCCACCAGGCTGGAGCGGAGCACAGCCAAGGCTGGCTCAGCAGGTTTGGTGCCACCTACCTGGGTAGCCCCATGGGGCAATTCCTCTGGGAACAGCATGACCAGAAGTTCCCTTGGCACTGACAGGTCCGGGCAGGTTTGGCCTATCTGGCACACCCTCCTCATGGTTTTAACTGGAGGAAGCAGCCAGGATTTGGGGCACAAAAGCCATTTTCCAGGTGAAAACCCAGCTGGCCAGCCCCCTGGTGAACACGAGCTCCTGGTGGCATGGCCTCACACAGCACAGTGCCCAACCCAGTCCCCTTTCCTCTGGGATGAGAAACATCGTATCTCAGATTTGTGTTCTCAAGCCATAGATGCTGCTGTGTCATCTCTAAGGAAGGGTTTGTGGGCTGGGAAGCTTGCACATTACTACGTGTTTTATTTTTTAACTCAAGTATCTCAGATGAATGAAAAGCTATGCCCTATCTTGGCTGCCACCTCATCCTCATCCTGGGGACTGTCCTGCACAAGTCTCCCACGAAGCCTGCAACCTGCTGTCAACCAGAATTTCAGGTCCTTATTGGATTGTAGGGTTTGGCCAGCTTGTTCATATCCAGTATGGATGCACCCCTGTGCCAGGGACACATGGATTTATGAAGGGAAAAGCAACTGAAGCCTTTCTGGGTCCCTTCCTTACACAGCCAGGGGCTGCTTTCATGTGACATAACCAGCCTGCCCAACCACCTGGCGCTGCGATGGTAGTCGTGTTCATCACTGTCCTGTGCTCCCCACCAGCCCAAAGCCGACCAACGCTGGTCATAAATACGCTCTGTGGTAGGAAATACTGGCCATTGGACCTACGCAGGAGAAAGCCACCACGTCTGTTAGTCCTGATGCTGGATGGGATCCCACCAAAGGAGGACCCAGCAAACCCAGGGATGTGTTAGATGTTCCATCTGTGCCAGCTCAATGCCTGCTTGCTGGTTATACTGGGGAAAGCCCTGACTGAATGGGGAAGTGTACGCATCTGAACATGATGAAGATGCTCCTATCACTAGAGGTGGTGGGGTCTGGGGGTGCTGGGTGCTGCAAAGGCCACTGATGCAAAGAGTATTGGAAAAAGAAGAAAATAACACAGAGCCCAGATGGGAAAGTGTGTGGGAAAGGCAATGGTGAGTGTGAATAGGCCAAGAGGGGTTTAGGCTACTGCCAAGGAAACACCTCTGGTGCATCTAGATAGGCTTGATAGAGGCACATTGCCCAGCCCAGTCAGTACCAGCTTGGCTCCATCAGCTGAAGAAAGGGAGATGGTGTGATCCTGTCACGCAAAATTGGTGGCTGCTTCAATGCGAGCTCCTACGGAAGCAGGTCACCAGGTATTAGGGGAGAAATGAAAGGATTGCTAATGGAAGGTGTTTTGGAGACCACACACGGCAACCATGAGGATGCTGAGAGCCAGGAGGGTGGAAAATCCCCCGACCACCTAAAAACCCAGCACGCAGTAAAGCAGTGAAGCAGGGCTATCAGCCACCCCCAGCAACGACTGCACATACACCCGGAAAAGAGCAACCCATGGAGGGTCTCTTCTTCAACACCCGCCTCAGACCCCAGGTATCCCTTTTTATTCCCACAAAAATAACTCGTGGCTCTGCCATGTACACTCACCGAAATCGTTTTTCTTTATTGCATATTGCCGTCTTAGAAAATGTACAGTCTCATAACATTACACAGCATTTCCCACTAGCTAAGACTACTGACATCCTTGCACCTAACAGACTACCTCGGTCACTACAAAGCTAATAAAGTCCAAGACATATACTTCAGTTTACAAATTATTATGGAATTATTTTTTTTTCCTTTTTGGCATTATTAAAAAAAAAAAAATCATCTTTAAAATACACACCCAAGAGAAAAGAGTGGCTACTTACACCAGCACCAATCTAAAAGTAGTTTTCGACAATGGCACATGGAATTATCTGCACACAGGCTTTCATTTATTTATAGAGATATATTTTTTTGTCTTTTTTCTCTCTTTTTTATTTTGGAAAGAAAACAAAGAAACGGCAAACTCAGCCCAGTAATGAGGCTATTATAAAACAACTGAAAAAAAACCAAAACCAAAAACCCAAACAAAACAGGTTTGGAAGGGCAAGAGGAAATCTGTCAGGAAAGGTCCTGATGTGGCACTGGGGTTGCGGAGGCAGGAGCTGAGGGTGGGTGCTGGCAGCTGAGCCCCACACCCAGGGACCCCGGAAGGCAATCGCCCTTTTTTGACTCCCACCGCCTTTTGAATGAAACACGTGTGACCAACCATTCCTTAAACCATCAGTGGCCAGACTTCTTTTTTTAACCTTTTTTTTCTAAATTATTTTTTTTTAAAATATTTTAAATTCCCCCCAAAGTCCATTCCCCCAATTGTATCATCAGCCCCATTTTTTCAGCCATAAATAAAAAATATAAATAGAGGCACTTTAGTTAAGGAATAGTATTATCATTACCTTCTGTCTTTATTTCCCCCTCCTTCTTAAAGCAAAGTGCTTAACTCCACCTTTGAACATAATCTGCAGGTTTTGCAGCTGCGTGGATACGAGGTGCTGGACATTTTTTTTTTTGCACTTACCTGCTTTATTTATTACTGCTTTAAATGCTACTCAGAAAGTCTTTTTTTTTTGTCTTTTTTTTTTAAATCTTTTTTTGTTTCAATCTACAGTGCGTCAAAAGTTGCAACGAAGAAAAGAACAAAAATGGTAAAACCACAGCTCTTGACAACTCCGGTCAGAGAGAGATTTCACAGCTTTTACTCAGCACGCAGACCCCGCGGCCTTCAGGTGCTTAGAACCATATTTTTTTTTTATACAAATTAGTTTAAACAGCACTTTTGCTATACAGTACATACAGTTAACTGACGTCCCATACCCCACCAGTAATACCGATTATCTGACAAAATAAAAACCAACCGTATTTCCAATAGCGTTAATATCTAGTGCAACAGGGACAAACTCATCTCTCCACAGGAAAAAAAGAACAAACAAACAAACACAAAAAAAGGATCACAAAAGTATTGGTGGTATAAAAAGGTTTTGCTTTGTTTTTCTTAAAAAAACCACACCACAAATAAATAAAAGTAAAAAGTAACAGTCCTCTATATACTCAGCATAATTTAAGAATAGAAATGTTAATATGTTAATGGTGGTTACTTTTTAATCTCCAATTTCTAATTTTCTAAACCCATAAATTATTCCTCCCTGAGAACTTTGAATTATTTTTATTATTTTTTTTTTTTGTCTTTTTTGTTTGGACTGATGTTTGACAGGTAGTTCTGCTTACAAATTTGCAATAACAAAGAACAGCAAACCAGTTGAAAAAGGGACCTGGCTAAGAGACGAGCGTTTCTTGGCATCGCTGCTTCTGTGTGTCCGGTAAAGGAAAAAAGAAAAGAAGGTGGGTGAAAGCTGGTGGGTTTTGCACCCAGAGACACTTGGTCCTGACCCACCTTTAGAGAATACAGTTTGTCCCATTGAACAGAAATCAAGAATAAACATTACAACGCAAGTTTATGCTCTTTGTCTCCTCCAAGAACCGACCTTTCCCACAGTCTTGCGCCAGAAAATGTCAGAAAAGTATAAATACATCTGTGTGGCGTTAGAGCTATAAGCACTTTGGGGTAAACTTTCTCCTTTAGCAAGGTGGCGGTAAGAGGAAAAAGAGCGTTTCCCAAGGATGATGGGAAGAGCATCGCCAGGAGCACCCGCGGCACCAAGCTCAGGAACCAGCGCGAAAGCACGGATGTGCGAGGTTTTTTGAATAATCACAACAAGAAAAAACCCAACCCAAAACCAGATTAAGTTCAGTCAACTTTGTTTTTTTCTTTTCCTCTTTAAACCACTCAGCTTGTGCGCAAGGCGTCCCCGGCAAACGGCCCCGGGGGTCCGAGCAGGAAAGTGGCTTCCCATTGCCTCTGGGGATCATGGGGACCGCTGGCATCCTCTCCTGCTCCGTGGACGCAGCATTGTGCTTGTGCATGGGGGGAGCTACTTTTCGGAGGGGGTTAGAGGGGAGGAGGCGGCACTGGCACCCATCAAGGTGGGCTGCCCACGCACCGCCACCTGCGCCCTGACCTGACTATGTACACAGTATATACACACACACTCGCCCACGGGGAGAAAGAGCGTGCCACTGCTTCGCTTTGAGTCACAAGGCAGTATCATGGGAATAAAAAAACGCCCTATCCACGTCAAAAAGACTAACCCATGTTTTTTTCCCTTGGTTTTTGTTGTTGCTGCCGCTTGTTTTTCAGAAGTTGAGCTTGGTGACGGGCCTCTCGCGACCACTGTCGGCCAGCTGGTTGGCGATGCGCTTGCGGTTGCGCTTCAGCTTGGAGAGGTCCTTGTCAAAGACTTCACCCGAGCGCAGGGCCGAGACTAGGTCATCGAATTCGCCACCTTCCTCCCCGCTCTCCTTTGCCTTCCTCGCCTTGCGCTCCCGCTCCCGCTGCTCCTTCAGCTATGTGCCACAGTGGAAAGGGGGAAAGGAAACATCTCAGTCTCATGCAGGTGGTTGTGGGGGTGCCCAACACATGCGTGGTGACCTCCACATCCATGAAACGAGCGGTTTCCCACCCGTTCTTTTAGCACATGAGAGCTGGTCAGGATTATTGATGGGCTGAGTTCCACAGCCCCATGGCTTTTGCTTGTGGGTCACGCGAGCTCACAGGCAGCACCAGCTCTGCTGTATGTTTTAGCTCCAAGATCTCACCAACCCAAGGTCATTAGTTAATTAAGCATCAACAGTGAAAAGTAGATGAGCCTAAGGGCACAAGAAGCTCCTTGACCAGCCTTCCATGCTCCCTGTGTCACAATGGCCAAGGGCAGTTGTTGAGGACAGCTGTTGGTTGCCATCTCCAGGTGTCCCAGGGTTCCTGCTGGACTCACTAGTGCCCACTTACCTGTGCCTCCATGCGTGCACGCCGCTCCTCTTCCTCCTTCCTCCTCCTCATGTTCTCATTCTCCTGCTTGGCCTCAGTCACAGCTTGAAGGAACTGGTCAAAGATGCCAAAGAACTCATCAGGCTGCATTTTGTCTGTGTCTTCTCCAAAGTGCTTCACAGCCTTGGAAAACTGGGAGAGAAAAGATAGGGATCTGTCAGTCTTGGAGATACCCACCACTCCGGCAAAACATGCCATGGGAAGTCTTCAACCTGCTGGAGCAGAGAGAAGCACTTCCAGTGGCCACAGCAGAAAGCAGGGCTTTGCTTCATCAGGCCTTGACTTAAACATGAAAGAAATCATCTGATGTTTTACCTGCTGCCCTGTAAAAGCTGACCAGGATCGCTTCCGAGCCCCCTTTCCTAAAACATCCCCCTGCACCCCCCAAAAGCCTTCTGGCCTATGGCTCTGCCGAGCATCTCCCTGCCCCAGCCCGACTTTATTAACTAAGCAGCAGTAAAAACAAGGAAGCAAAACATGGTGGGAGCAAAGACTGAGACATAAACCTAATAGTAAACACGGCAGGGGAAGGGAAACTCACACTTTTAAGTTTGTCTTTGAAGTATTTTTGGGGTATTATTTATCATTGCCACATGCTCTCCTATTGAAACCAAATGTGTTGGTGAAACTACTAAAAGACATTTCTGCCCAGGCTCAGGCACAGCCCTCGGGAGGGAAACAGGGAGTTTTCCGGCCTTCCGTGCTGTTTGCACAACATTAATGTAAGGGAGTCGAAGGAGGCTGTAGCAAAGGTCAGGACAGGACATCCACGAACTGCTGATGCACCCCAGGCCCAAGAAGCCCACAAGTCATTGTTGGGACTGACATCCTTTGTTCTCGCTTCCAGTTTGAAGGAGGCTCTTTGTGCACAGAAAATTTGTTAAAATTTTGATGGTGCTTTCTGGAGATAAGCATGCTTAAAAGAATAAGAAAAACAAAATCAAAGCACAAACAGATTTATTAGTTGCTTTGATTTTGCTGGGTAGACTGAGAAGAGCGTTTTTAAAGCCTGCCTATATGATTTAGTTTTATTTGCATGGCTCTTCAAAAGACATTTAGGGCATTTTTATTTCTTTGTTTACTTAAGACTTAGCACTTCAAGATGCAGGGAGGAATCTGAGAGGTGCCACTATATAATTCAAAATAATTGAGGTTACTCTTGTTGATTTTCATCAAGATACTCGATTCTCTACCATGCTACAGGAGATTTCGGTGGGAGGAAAGGCTGAAAATGTTATCCTTGCAGGACAAAAAGTTTATAAAATAATGGTGCTTCTGGTTGCCTAAGAGAAAGCAGTAACACAAGTTGAACCTGGACATATGTTTCAAAAGTGAAGAGCTCTTGAACTTTGCACAGCCCACCCTATCTAATAACTATGGCAACAGCTGCGCATTGCTTCAGAGGGGAATTTGATGGGCTCTGGGGACTTTGACCAGACCTTCTCCTCCAGATCCAGCCAAGTCAGCAGAAGACGAAACAGTTTGCAGAGCATTTGTCACCATCTCCATGGTCCTAACTCACGCTGGCAAGATCCGCCAGGTCACCAGCAACAGTTTAAAAGGGTGGCCTGGGTTACCCATGGCCTCAGGAAGGCAGTGCTCAACCATAATGCCCAGGCATGGCTGGACAGTCCGAAGAACAATGCCAATTGGACAGTTTTACAACCAGGGAGGAGGCGGTGGTGACACTTGGTAAATTCTGGTTTTGGAGAAGTAGCTCATGCAGTGGGACAAGGATAGGACCTATAAAATGACCTGTGCTGGACTATCTCCCTGCCACTTCAATCAAGATGAAGGCCAGGCCACGAAGGAGATACTGGAGGGTGGTTCTTGGAGAAAATGGAAATCAGCTGTGAGCCCCTTTGCTGAAAGAGGGGAAGCAAAAGTTGCTTGGGGATCACAGATGTCAGCTAACGGCCATCCCTTTGCTGGGATTTAAACCAGCCTGGTAGGGAGAAAAGGACAACGTGGCAAGAGGTCGTGGTTGCAAAGTACTCAACAATGCATTACTCAGGGGAAGGCAAACCTTTTAAGTAGCTTCTCTGACTGGGTCTAAAGTTGGCCTTAATCCATGTCACTGAGCTCCTCTCTTCTCCGGAGAGAAGAGCTGGGCAGGTTTGAGACCGAAGTTATGCATCACTGGGGTCACTGGGCAACCTCGGCTGTCTCTGGTATCAGCCTCTGAATCTCATACCCAGCCTGAAACCCTAGCTGCACTTTTTTCCTCCTCTTTCATCAACATCAAACAGAACAGCCTGCCATCTTGCCATCTTCAACCATCATTAGCCAAGATCCTCCAGCTGCCTCACTCCTAACTCAAAACCCACTAAAACTGGGATATTTCCATTTTAAGACACAGAAAGCAAAGCAAGCCCTCTAGGCTTGAGTGAAAGCTCTTCACCAAAACTCAGATCCTCACAAATGGCCTATCATCTCCTCCTTGATGAACACAACTCTCCCATGGCTAGTTCCTATCTAGCACTTCCAAAAGATAGACAGGTACCTCACGGCTTTTGACAGTGCACCTTGTAACCCAGAAGTCTGTTGAACTGACCTGCAATCCTGTGGTATGTTGGGTGTGGAGCAGGAAAATGGCCTGCGGACAGATAGGGATGCACCCACCCACTCGCTCCAAACAAACCATGAAGAGCAGCCCAGCACCTTTCTCATGTCAAAGTCTCAGTGGGACACTCGCATGATCTTGTGGGGGAGGTATCTGAGAAGCTACCACACAGCACAGGCTCTGGGGAGGCAGGGACCATCCCTTCCCTGTTGGCTGGAGAAAAGGACGAAATGCTACCCAGATCTCAAGGACATTGGTGACCTTACCAACTCCTTTGCTTCCATCAGAAGATCTTCAACGTCCGAGAAGCTGAAGCTGGCTAATGTGATGAACTGGCTGACGACAGACACAAACTTGTCACCTGCTTGCTGAACCTGAGACTTCTGGAAGTCCAGCTCCTTTGGGGAAAAAAAGAAGGTGGTAAATCTGGTCAGGCCCTGGCTGATGAGGGACACAAGTACCATCAGCACCCTTGGGTTTGTGACTGTATCAGTGCCACGGGTACTGGCTGCTCCCTTCTGCCATGTGTGAGACCATGGATTATCCGGGTTTACAATATCATGCCTGCAGCGTGCTTTTAGGGCCAAACCCTGCAGGAGAGATTGTGGAAGCAATGTAATTTAGCAAGACAGTGAGTGTTTTGGGATACCTCCACCATTTCATCACCACTCCAGCTGGGCTGCAGAAGTGCTCCCCAGCCCAAGCCCCAGCCCTCTGTGGTTTTACAGCCAAAGGGAGACCCCTCAGGACACCACAGACATCATCGCTAGACTCACTCAGCCTCCCTCTGCATATTAGATACAAACCATGCACGTGCCTCACCACACACGGTAACTTTGGTGCCAAAACAGCCCTAAGAGGACAGGCGCACGTGCAGGGCAGGAAGGAAAGACAAACAGATCTCCAGGATGTGAGATAAAAGCAGCTTCACTGGGAGCTCCCTCGCCTGCCTCCCTAAGGACAGATGCCGCAGTGCTTGGAGCCAGGCTGGTCTATATTTGATTTAAATAATACTTACAGTTTCCACCGCTCTCAGGCCGCTCCTCAGGGTGTTTATTTCTTTCTCCAGCTCAGTCATGCTGTTGGAAATAGCAGGATGTTAATTTTCAGCCTCCTCCAGCAAATTCTACAGCTCTTCGATCAACTCGACTGTGTTTTTCCACTGAAAAGACCCCGGTGCTGCACACATTGCCTCCCATCGGCAGAGCAGCGTGTTTCGAGCAGCAAATCGGGCTGACGGCCTCTAAGCTAGGACAGCTGCCTCTCTTCTCTGCAGTTGCTTGTTTTGAAAGCAAAGCATTTTTCTGTATTTTTAATCAAGAGGACTGTGCAGGCTTAGCAAGCTCAGCAACCTCCAGCCCTCTCCAAGCAAAAGGAGCGCTCAGGAAAAGGTTTTGTTGGGCACAGATTTCTCTTCTGCTCTCGAGGGCTGGCAGAACAAAGGCTTGCCGTGCCATTGCACACCAGACAGGTTTTCAGGGAACCATGGTTAGGTGAATGCCACGAGAAGCATCCTTCCGAGCAACCAGGCTTTCATAAAGGGAGACAACCCAAATATAAAGAAACAAAAATAAATCACCACGTCTGGCACTGACTGTGTTTACACAAGGCTCAAGTCCCTGATGAGCACCAAGTTCGAGTGCTTATGGGTTTCCACCACCACATCTGAGTGGAAGCTTTCTCACAAAGACGCGATGACCACAGGCTTGACATCTTTCCAGGGGTGTCTGTTGTAGGGCTGGGGTCCCTGGAAAAGCTGATGTTGGTCACAGGGCAAGCGTTCCTGGCAGGTTTAGTCTGGGAAAATGCAGTTTTGGGAGCCCTGTGCTCCAGCAGTTCATTACTAGCAGTGGGATTGACAGAGGCGGTAATTTTGCTTCACAGCTGCGGGGCTGGGGGGAATTTAGGGTTTTCCAGAGCTTCAGAAACTTTCTGGTTTCACTCTAGATTGGAACAAACCCAGATATTACATATGGTGTCCAGTTTAGAGAAAAATGATAAAGTTTAGAGGGGAAAGAAACCCCCTTTAAGCAGACGTTTTCTTTCCCATACGTGGCTCTGTACAACAGCTGCAGATACACAAGCATGAGAAAGCCGGAGCCTCCACTGACGAGGAGCGTGCCCTGCTCAACCATGTTCTCAGCCAATGCTTACGAGCGCAGCCACCACACACTCCCCCTCGCACGCTGAGATTTGTTTAATCCCTATGGCTGACAATCATTTTACAATTTAAATGCGAGGATGCTTGCTTTGCACATTACGGATCCTCTGTGGGGAAGCCACTATTGCTACAAGAGCACTTTGAAACTTGAAAGACCCTTGAGCTGCCATAAAATCTGTGCATATTTGCCATCCCCTCTCTAAAAAGGTGCAGTTTCAAGACCTTTTCATCTTCAAGGCTGACACAAACGCATGCTGACTGCAGAAATGTGTGATCTTTGCTGCTCAGGTCCCCAAAGCAGCAAAGCCTGTAAGCTCCTGCAGAACTTTAAAACCAAAACAGAGCCTCATTGATTTCAGAGGGACTTCAGCACATACTTGAAGGCTTTGCAGAGCAACAGCAGATTCCTCCTGCACTTGAAAGTTCACCGTGCATTTAAGGGCTTTGCTGAACGGGGGCTTCCACTGGCAAAGAGATGGCGGCAGCAGCGCGCTCTGAACAGGTCACCGGGAGACGGGCAAGGTTTAAAAGCTCGTTGCAGGCACCAGAAGCTCCATGTTGGTGGCAAAATTAGGGCCAGGCAGGATGTGGAGGTAGGTGAGCCCCTCACATCACTGCCGGGTCCTGCCTGTGCTGCCGGCAAAGGCTGCCCACCACAGGCAGATAAACAGCTGCCTCTTATCTGCAGCCACACCGCAACCGCTTCCTCCCGGATTACTTAACGTACCATTAGAAATTAATTAAATGCTTCTGTGGTGAGATAACAACAGGAAACGGCTGCTCCAAGTAGCTCTCCTCCCTCGTGGTCGGAGGCTCGGAGGCTCGCAGGGCTTTGTTGCAAGGGCTGAGATTTAAAGCCACCAGGTGATAGTTGCTCCTGCCTCCTCGGCTGCTCGTGGGCCAGTGCGGCCACAGCACAGGGCCCAGCCTGGTGGCCAGGATCCAACTGGGAGGACAAGCACAGGACGGCAAACATGGGAAGGCAGGCTGAATCAAGAGGAGAGGCACTCCTTAAGCACCACCTAAATCTCTACTTACTTGACTTTGGCTGCCTGTGGAATGTCTCGCAGCTCCTCGTGAAGATGGAGGACTTTAGGGTATTTCTTTTCAACAATAGTGATGAGATAGTGTAGAAGGGTGATGTTCCTAGGAGACAGGAGCAGCGAGGTTGGCGTGGTGGCATTTCGGGGAGCTGAGAGCTCCATTGAAAACCCTGTTTAAATCCCAACCCTGGTAATGAACTATTGTGGGATTTCTGCAAGGACGCTGCTTGTTGCCTGTTTGGATCCCAGAGCAGGGGACGTGGGATGGGTGTCTCCCATGCACAGCCACCACGCAGAGCAGCCTGGTCCCTGCAAGCAAGGGCTCTCTGCAGAGGAGAGCCACCTCCCTCTCACCAGTGGAGGTGATTTAGGCATCACCTCTCCCATCCTCCATTGACTTTACAGATGGATCAGACCAGTCAGGTTTGAGAGCTGACCTAGCTCCTCTTGCTCCAGGCATGGAGCTTGGCAGGGAAGAGTGAACTAGGTGAGAGCTGCAGTAGCTTGGCAGGGCTGCAGAGGGGCTTCACATGGAGAGGAACCCCTGGGACCCCTCTTCCAGTGCTGCACCACAGCGCAGTGGCTCTTGGCTTCTCAAAGGCAGGAAAAAAGCATTTGGAGGACGATCCTCCAGTCAGCCTACACTGCCGTTTAGCTGTCCCAGGAAGGAAGACTCCATCGGCAGCTTGGCTTCCCTCAAAACCTGTCCTGCTCAAAAAATGGATGCTTGCATCAACAGATGAGCCAGGTAGGGCAGCAGGAAGGAGGTGACCACTCCCACCTACCCAGAGACAATGCTAACGTCTCTGTTCCCCCAGCGTCCCTGAGGCCCGTGGATGCTATCGAGGAGGAGGGCAGGGGCTGCTCACTTGTCAATGCTGGACTTGGTGTCTGCAATCTTGTTGAGGCTGGAGATTTTAAACCCGAATGCGTTGCCTCTCTGGCCTTTGTTCATGTAGTTCCCGAAGGCCAGGACCACTTCCAGCAGCTGCTGGAGGCTGCTGCTCTGCAGGACTGCCTTGGAGCCGGCACGGATGGCTGAAAGCAGAGAGGTGCAGGACGTTACCCCCTTCCACGACAGCACACCAGACCCATTTCCTTGCAGCAACCCCTTCAGTGCCACCACGGCCAAAAAGTGACCACCAATTCCCTCCCTTCCCCTGCATCACGACAACCACCACGTGGACCAGGCTTGCCGTGGCATGGTGGGATGCTCTTCCTACAAACACTCCCCGTGCTGGCACAGAGCCTCTTTGTGGCCTTAGCAGGTCGGATCACTTGCCTTCCACCTTGGGTTTGACTTCTGCAACTCTCTCTGCAAACTTCTTCTTGAAGTAGAGGGACTGCAGCCTTTGCTGATAATGGTTTATCCTGGGAAACAAACAAAAAAAAAAAGGGTGTAGGTTGAGTTTTTCTTGCTCCAGGCGGAGCTCAGTTGCTCTGCTGCTCGCAGCTGTGCTTACAAAGCATGCTTGTGCCACGCTGATTAAAAAATAATGACTGCTTTTCTTCCTGAAACTATACTGCAATGGGAAAAAATAACAACTGAAGCTACAGCTGTCCTGGGGTGGATCCAGGTGGGCTCTTAAGCACACGCGCTTAAGCTTATCTTAACTAGCAGGTTCAACAAGTGCATTTTTACACTCTCTTGCTATGAACAAACAGTTCATTTACAACCACACCTTAGCAAAGATGCTGATTAGGTCTGGACTCCCAAGGGCTTTTTGATGAGCTGTGGCTGGACACAGGCATATCAGCTACCAGCGCTAATAAAACTAGACCTTCAGATCCTTAAAATGATGGCCTGGGCTAGAAAGCCACCAACACAGCCCAGTCCAGCCCTTTCCTGGGCAAGTTAGGGACGGCTCTGCTCATGTCAGTTGTATTTAGGCTAAACAAGATTTCACTTGTAGGCAAATGGCAGTCTGATTTGAGTCATTTGGACCGAGGACCCACGGGAGACGTGCTCACAGACAAGGCCATGAGCTATGCTGTCGTTGTACTAATCAGAGGTGACAAAGACATCACGCTCATTTACAGACCACAGGGAAAATTAAAAATCCATGCTGGAAATCAAGGAAAATATTTGCATTGGCACGTTGTGCTTTCCAAAAGATGAAGGCACAGGAGCAACACTTGTACAAGAGACTGTGAAGAGGAGAGGTGACCTGCAATAGGAAAGATAATTTTGAGCATCTTCCAGCCCCAAGGGATCAGGTCTGAACTTCACAGCTCCGTTCTGCCTGTCTTTGACACTCAGCAACTACACGGTGCATCGCCCCAGTGTTCACTGGAGCGTTTCTCTGGGAGGACAAGAGTGTTTCTATTTTTGATCTCCCAGTACCATCTCAGATTGTAAAACTCACTGACTTTGCAAACAAGTGACTTGCTTGAAGTTAAGCTAAGAAAGTCAAAGAGCTCGGTACTCAGTTGGATTTAAATAAGGAGCTTCAAGATTTTAAACCAGTACCTCTAGAGGATGTGCATGCAAAAGATAAGGTTATTCATCTCTGAAGACTTCTAAGCCTTAAATGATTGCTACCAGGAGCAGGAAGAAACGACATTTCCTTTCGGTCTCATATATTCTCAGGAGCCCCTGGGAGGAGTCATTCCTGAGGTAAGGAGTGGGATCCATCTACACAGCAGGGCAAAATTCACATACATCAATCTTGAGTTGTTAGGCGTTGTTTGGATGAAGGGGAAAGGAGCATCGTGTTATCATTCAGATGAGGCAGTCTTTTGCAGAATTGTGCCAGACTGAGCTTTTCTCCCCCAGATGAGAGCAAAAATGTGTCAGGACAAGACCTAGAAAGTCAACAACTCTCTCCAGAGGATCCATCTCCCCATTCCTCCTCCCAGCTGTCCAGCTGCTCCTTGTCTGGGATGCACAACTCTGCTTCTAGGAGCACAGCATCACCAGTGATTGTTATGAGTGGGAGCGCTTTGCTTGCTGTCCCATCCATTTGGCCCATTCATTTCTTGATGTGAAAAAAAGTGAGCAGGGGCTAATTTCCCAAGCAGGCTCCATGAAACAGCCACCTTGTGACCAGATCATGAAGCCACTGGGCAAACCACGTGTCCCCTCGGCCACCAACCTGCTCATTTCGAAGAGGAACCGGTCAGCCTTGGCCATGCGGTCCAGCTCGTGCTTATGCTCTTCCAGCAGGTCAATGTCACCCTTTTCAGGAACAAACTTCAGGAGCTAAACAGGGGAAAGCACACTGGTGGACAAGAGATCTGTGTACAGTTTTTCAGAAGCAAAATGGTGATTTATTTGCCTGAATCTACCACCTTTTCAGCACGTACAGACCCCAAGGCACCTGTGAAGTAAGTGTTATCGCTGTCCCTGTAACCTTCCTCCCATTACTCCATCACATTAGTGCCTCTTGCTGCTGCCCTGCTATCACTCTGGTTTTACAACTGATGTATTACATCTGCTCCAAGCAGGTTTTGACATCAGGTCTGCAAGAGGATGTCAGGGACTCTCATTTGCTGCAACTCTACCCATGTGCTGATGGAAATTTTGTGCAATGAATCCTCACACGTCTCTGCTGAAAGAGCAGTTACAAACTCAGCTTTAAGGATAGGTGAAAAATAAGTTCTAAAGGGATTCAGAGGGGGTGAAAATGGGGTTCCCTTTTTGTGAACTGCAGAAACACTGAACCATCTTTCAGAAATAATCCCCCTCCAAGCATGAACTTCAAGCTGCAGCCACAAAAGGGGTAGCTGGCCCAGCCTTGGGTTCCCAGGGCAGACCGAGGTAAAGGCACGGCACGTGGAGGCCATGGTGCTCCCAGCGCCAATGTTATGACTGAGCTGCTTTCCTCTTGCTCGAGCCCACTTCGGTGGCTTTTCAACATGCAATTGGTAAATAATCTGGGGCCCCAACACCTTAAATCTGCGGGTTGGTCCCAAGTGCCTTGTACAGTTTGGTCTCAGCATGATGTAATCATGGAAGAACACAAGACACGTTGCCCACCTGCTCCAGCATGTCTTTTGGGAGGTCCTCCTGCTCGTCCATCGTCAAAATAGCTCGTTTGATCTCCTCGTTTGAGAGTTTCAGCCTGAGAGGTAGAGAAGAAGGAGAGTTATTCCCAGCCCAGCAATCAGGCAAGGCTCAGAAGCATTTCCTTACACACCCATGCAACATGAACAGCTTAAACTCCTGGCCAGCAGCATCATCACAAATAACATAACACAGTGTGTTACGAAGAAGGACGTGTAAGAAACGTGGTAGAACCATGCCAAGGCACAGCACACAGCAGCCCTGGCCCCACTGTGAATGAGGGGTCAAACTCCACTGGCCAGCTCCACACCGCAGCTGCCATTCCCTATTTTATAGTATTTTATGTAAGTACTGTAATTAGTACATTATATGTGTATTAAAATTAGATACTTTTACATGTAACCCTTGTAGCAATGCTGCTCCTGCAGTGTCAACACCCCCAAGGGTCATAGGGCCAGCTGGGGTCATGCTCCCCATTGGCAGCCCAGTTGAGCCCAGGCTTACGAGCGCAGCTCAGCACTGCTCCTGAACCCATCGCCACAACCTCCAAGGAAAATCTAGCCAATTTCTGCTGCTTTTCTTGGATTTGAACATTGCCTCTCCTACCCCTCCCAGCTGCCTTTGGTTGGAGTCTCCATCTAAGAAAGAGAGGTTTAGTGGTGAATTTGGCAGTGTTAGCTTTATAGTTGGACTTGATGATCTTAAAGGTATTTCCAACCAAAACGATTTTAGCAATCCAAAATTCCATAGAATCATAGAATCATAAGGTTGGAAGAGACCTCTGAGATCATCGAGTCCAACCGTACCTGTCTCCTTACTAAACCATGTCCCTAAGAAACTCATCTCATTTGGGGAAACTGATGTTCAGCATCCCAGGAAACTCACCTTTTTTTTTGTTAGAGGGGTGGGGATTCAATATGCTTTGAAGTGAAACAGCTGGGAAACCAGCCCTTCCCTCCACCTTTTTCTTCCTCCACTTCACATAAGAGGAATTGAAGATGTAGCCTCAAAGGCAGAATTTGAAAACCCCAGACCGTTGTATCACATCAGGCAAACCCAGGCTGATCTTCCCTAGCAGTGGTTTATTTGACGGCAGCCTGCATCAAGCTGAGGCAATAAGGCAATAGATGAATAGAAAGATGCCCTCAGCTCTTCCTGGGCTAGAGCAGCCACTAATTACAGTTTAATATGTCTGCAGCACGCCCTGGGACCGCTCCCTGCAATGCCTATGATTGCAAACCCACACATTTTTCTTCACGTTTTTGCACTGCGGTTGATAAATAATCTAAATGCAAAAGAGGGAAAGCCCAGAAACTCCTGCAACTCTGCCAATATCCCTTGCCCAGCTCGCAGTGATGGTTAAAGCCATTGCAATAGATACAGTTTAAAAAAACCCAAATCTCCTGTTCTTGCATGCAGGGAAACGTCACAAAACTGAGAAGACCTGCTTGTGAGCTTTAAGGAAACCCATTGTCCCAGTCCCAGTGACCACTGCTGTCAAAGGATGGTGAAACACTGGCTGTGGCTCAAAGGAAAGAGCTGAAATCAGAAACACATCCTATGGCAGGATGTGAGACCTTGTGTCAACCTGATCAACAGGTCAAAAAGAAGATTGGGAGCTGACTTGATCATCCCAAGTAATTAAACGAGGAAGGTATTTTTCCATCCTGGCACCCAAGCAGACTGAGACCATAAAGCTGGCTTGTGGAAGCTGAAGCAGGAAGGGTACTGGTCTCCAAGACCAGGGTAGCAATAGCTTGGTTCAGCTTGAAATCTTTTGCTCATGACCTGAAGTGAAGGATTAGCTTTATCGAGGCTGGTGGATCTTACAGACCTGGCAAGTAAATATTTGTTCCTTATGAGCTCATGTTTCTTTTCCCATACTCAGCCCTCTCTCACCTCCTGCTCGAGGGAGCCCCCCAAGAGGGGGTTTGTTAAACAAGGAGTGAGTTAAAATTTCACTTCAGCCAGGGGAGGAAGCACAAAGGTTGCACCAAGCAGCAGCCAGGACAATCTCTAGGGTTGCTGCACAAGGAGCAAACCCAAGATCCATGGAAAACATCCCTTCTGATGCCTGCAGTGACAAGGAGCCGTGTCCTGGGGACACCTTACCTGACCCGTATGAAGCCAGAGGCTGGGACGGACACGACTCAAGGTGGGATGTGAAGCTGGCAGGAGGACTCCTTTTACACCCAAGCAGTAACACAAGAGCTCAGACCTCCAACAAATGTTGCATCCATTCCCATCCCAGTGAAACGCAAACATTGGCTGGGTTTGGTCATTTGGGAGGCAAAAATGCTCCTGGGAGAAGGGGGCTGGTGGGAAACTACCCCTCATCCAAAGCCAAAGTGATCACCTAAAGCGCACGCTTTCCACCATGGTCGTCTCCAGGAGAGGGGTGAAAGATGAGAGTGACTTTTGTAAGCCCTGCTCACTAAAAGCAAAGGCAATAATAGAATATACTTATATATATACACTAAAAAAAAAAGAGGCTGAAAAGACTTTTCTCAGGAATCATCAAAACTCAGGGCCAAGAACAAGAGCCTGCCCTGGCATCGGCAGAGAGCAAGCGCAGGGCGCCAGAAGAAAACAGCTTCTCAGACAATTTGATGGGAAAGGGGCCAGTGAAAGCTAGAAGCTTATCTATAACCACAATAATTATCATTGTTGGCAGCAGCTGTTGAACGCGAGCCGTCTGAGAGGAACGGGGTCACAGGACTTGCTGTCACAGGGATTTAAAGCCAGCAGCCTGCCGATGCGAAGTGACAGCTCGCCAGCCTGACAAGCGCGGGGTGATTTTGCGTGGCTTTTGTAGAGTCCCGCGGAGGACGTAATAAGTGTGAAGGGGAAAAATGAATTCCGCCGGGAAAGGGACGCGCCCTCTTGAAAAGCCACATTCATGCGAGAAAAATGCTCCATGCCGCCTCGCTGGAGAGGGGAATCAAGTGAGCCATTCACTGCCAGCACAGGCAGAAAGCGATAGAGCAAAGGCTTGATTTGCATCTTGCAGAAAGCTGCACTAAAAATACACACACATACACAGGGAGCAAAAGCAAGGACACGGTGGGTTCACTGAGGAAGACCCAATAATGCGCTGACATCAGCAAAGCACTCTCCAGAAAACAAGAAGGAAAAAAGCAAGTGTTAAAAATATTCTTGTGCTGCACTACAAGCTGGAGGAAAATCCAATGATCTCACTGCACAGTAATTTCTCCCAGAGCAAGGGAAGCAGGCAAAAAAATAAATCTACAGAGAGAGATAAAGTATCTCGCTGGCTGTAATCTTTCCACGCTGCAAGCCAGACAATGCCTGGTAAGCTTACAAATGTCTGGGCTAAATCAGGGGCCAAGCTTGCAGGTCCTTTCACATGTGAAAGTTTGCTTGTCCCCATGGTGGCTGCGTGAGCGAGGCAGGAGAGCAGCAGCTCGGCTGCGGTGAGCCACCCTGCGAGACCAGGTTAAGCTGAGCCCTTTGTAACACCAGGACAAGGGATCCACTGCTTTGCCCAGCTTAGGGATGGGCAGCTGGGGCTGGCAGAGATGAAAAGGCTTGCCCAAGGTCACATGGAGATGCAGGAGCTGGATCTGAGCATACAGAAGCCCTTGGGAGGCAGCAGGATGCTTGGACTTCATATCGACACTGCGCCTCCTTAGAGCTGCTTGCTGTCAAGCGTAAATTACCCAAAGGTATTTTGGGGAGAGAAGCATAATTTTGGTCACTTGCAAAAATGGGGGAAGGAGTGGATTTGGCTGCTTCTGTAGTGCTAGTGAAATGCCCTGCCTTGCTGACTGCTCTGCCCATGTGTCCCCAGGAGCACCAGAAGAGGAAACCAAACACCTCCAAGGCAGCAGCTGGCATAAGCTGCTGCTCCTCCAGAGCTGCTTGGCCCCACAGGGCCCCAGTGCGGCAGGATATGCCCAGGAAAAGCCCTATGAGAGTCCTGGGGACCACCCTGCATCACCTTCCCATCCTAGGAAAGGACCCAAAGGGGAGGGCAGACAGGCAGCAGCCCATGTCTTGCCATTTTTGCTGGATTAATTACCAGTGACTCATTTCCAGCCATCACATTCTTGGGAGATTTGCCTGTGAGATGAAATGAACACCTTTACTCAGTAAGACACAGAAGATGTCTTTCAAGTTAAGTGCTTGAGTAGCTCCCCTTCCCACTGAAGGGGCTATTTGTATGCTTAATTTTCAGTTACACACTCTGGCTGAATTACACCTAAACCCACTCTGACTGTGCTCAGCCCCAAGTACGCTGGGGAGCAGCCCAGCCAGTGTCCTGAATCCCATTGCTTTACTTGCTAATAGCTGGCTGACACAGATGTACTCATTTGCCTGCTGCTTTAAACTCTGCTTTCATCATTATCCTTTTTATTTGGACTGCTAGGAAGCACAAAAATCCCCAGAAGCAATCCAGAGCAGAAACAGCCATAAACACCAGTGAACACTGCGGCACACGGCTCGCTGCACTCATCGCTCCCACTGCCCGCGGGGCTAAGGACCATCTCCGCAAGAGCTCCAAGAAGCACAAGGGACTGCAAGTCACCCACCCAGAGGGCGTTTTTTGCAGACATCAGCCTCTGCATGCTTTCCAGGGAAGGAAACCAGACAGGATGCCCAGGCAAGACACCAGCTCTGCCAAGCCATGGTCTGGAAAACACAGAATTTGGGTGCTGCGGCTGCAAGTGATGCTGTTCCATCCTGGCTGGACCTGAGTGGCATAAAAGCTTCTGGGCTTTCAGGCAGCTGAGCGAATATTTCTGAATGGAGCTGTATTTTACTGCTGCTGGATTATATTTTTTATCTGGTTGAGTCAGAAATAAGTGGCATTTTCTGCTGGTCTTTGTGGGTTTTTTTCAAGTAGCTACACTGATGGTCGAGCCTTTCAGACCACGGCAGCACCACTTCTCCTTTCTCAGAAGTCGTTCTTATTGGCATAGTTTATCTTGCCAAAAAAGGCCCTTATCCTCTTGGCAGCAAGCTGGGGATGGGATTACATTGCTGGTAGCAGGGTAGGGCTGAGCCTGCCTTGCAAGGGGTGAGCAGGAGGCTGTCATCCCAGTGGGGCTGGGCAGCTGTAAGAGGAGGATGCTCCCTTTCCAAAATCCAGATGCGGCTCAGGATACCCGTGCAGGCAGCCAAGCGTTGGCTGAATTACGCTGCCACTCCCGGCACCCTGTTGATACCCAGCGCTTTCCTCAGCGTGAGACCATCCAAGAGAGAACAAAACCCAGGCTGAGGAAGATAAGAGGTGAAAATCGACCCCCCAGCCCCTCACCCCGTAAAGACTCACTGAGTACCCCAGCCCCTCTGGGGCTTTCCAAGGACACTGACTTGCTACATCCCCGGTTAATCTCATCTCCCCACCATGAACACTGTAAGGCTATAGCTGGGTTCAGGTGTCGCTGGCTCTCCTCCCACGCTGGCTCCTGTCATTAAACCCCCCCTCAGGGACAAGGAGCATCTCCCAGCCCAGGACAGGGAATCAAGCATCCCCCTACTCCCTGGAGGGTGAGATGGCATTAACCGTACCTGGAGAGGAGGATATTGCAGTTCTGAGCTCTCCGCCCGTCTATGACTGAAAGCTCCTTTACTTTATGCCGGGAACTCAAGGTGTCATCGATAGCATCTTCCTTCTACAGAAAAAAAAACAAGGGAAAAAAAAATCCTGGAGAAAAGCCACGGAGAAGCGAAGACATTTAGTACTCTCAGCACAGAGCAGCGCGATACACATCAGGCCCCCATTAGTCAGAAATGTCACCATGGGTTACGAGCAAAACCCACTGCCTGTAACTGAAACACAGTAAGTTGTTTCATAAACCAGAGCTGCCTTTGAAGCCACTGGTTAGAAATGTAAATATTTTCTCAGACAGGGAAGATTTAAGAATCTGCAAACACACAGGCGCTGCTGAATAAATAAAGCCGGTCTTTCTTAGCATACATATTTGTGATACTTCATTAAATCCTTGCATGAAATATTTCATTATGGGCTGCTGCACACACTCAGTGTCACTCTTGTTCTTCACTCCTGCTCCAAGTATCTGCAGTTGCCCTTCACGCATCAGTCCTCCCGAGCAAGCTAACCAACACCAGACTTGCAAACACAACCTGCAGCATTTGCTGCTCTTGCAGTGCAATTCTCCCAAAATAAGGGATTTCAAAGCAGGAATTGGTGTGGCATAAGCACCTGCTTCTCCTAAGCAGCTTAAATACGTTACCTTCAAAGGAGTAACAATCCACCAAATTGTGGTTGCAGGTGAACAGGCAGATCTACGTAACAGCAATTTTGCAGGGTTGCTCAAGGGGTTCATGTTGCCCCCAGTTTTAATTTACAATATCACATGTTTTAGCAAGGTTAATCAATTAAAAGGCAGCCATTCAATCCTTCTGGAAGGAACACAACCTGGAGCTGCAAGGTCCCATGCCCTAGAGATCTGCACTAAACATCTGCCAGCATAGGAGACCTGGCACACAGCCACCGCACGGGTTGAGAGTGAGCACAGAAGTTCCCATTTTTTATTCTTTTTCTTATCTGAATAAAAAAACCACCCAACTATAAGGAGTGGGAAGCTTCTGGGACAAGTGGTGTAGAATGAAGGCAGTGGCAGGTGAAGGAAGGTGAGCCTCAAGTCACCTTCCCTCTAGTGTGCCTTGCCTCCTCTGACTGTGGTGAAACAGAGAGCTTCAACCCATAGGTATGAGTTTATTTATTTCCATCTTTCAAAAAGTGAAAATGCTCAGGAGTAGGAACTTCTCTATGTTAAACTGCATCTCCAAATTCAACCCCTGGACTCGGACGGTGGCTTTGAGGTCTGACCAGAGAGCAAAGCAGGCAGTTTTGTACTTACCAGCCTCCTCAGCATCAACTTTCAAGTTGCAAGTGATGGTGACCTTTGTACCTCTCTGATTTAATGCCTACTTTGCCGCATGTTAACCCCCCGCATCATCGTGCACATGCCCTGTGTCCCCAGCCCGACGCTCGCCCTGCCCTCGTCAGGGTCCTGCGGATGCTCTCTTACCTGTCTGGAGTTACCGTTCACAAAGAAGTCCTACGGTCATAGCAGAAGCATGGAAAAAGGCAGTAAAAACACATGCAGTTCAGTGATCTCAGCGAAACCAAAGGAATCCAAGCACAGTTGAGGGGAGGGTGCAGCACAGGGGGCTTTGGCAGCACGGGGCAGGGGGCCACTCAGGGTCTGCCAGTGCCAAAATACAGGGCATGCGCATGAAAATGCAGTGAGGATTAAAGCATGTCCAGAAGGGGAGGGCTGATGGGAGAGAGAGAGGCAGGTCCTCAAATGGATCAGGTCAAGGTGCTGCTGTGCAAGGAGGTGAGGAGGAGACATGGGATGAGGTGGGAGGACAGTGGTTGAGCCTTGCTGCTACTCTGTGTGAGAGTTGGCGAGTGCTGGCCCAAAGGCACAGCACTGCTCAGCCTGCCACGCCGAGGAAGAAAATTGCTAGTTTTTGTGAATTCGAGAGACTGAAATGCCAACGAGACTGCCAGGAAAAACAAGGCTTTCAAGTGGAAATAACGAGACTCATCCCAGAGCAAATCTGGCCACAGCAAAACTTTACCATTTGCCATGGCAACACATTTCCCCTTGACTTCGCTGCCGACAGGGACAATTTCCCTTCTCCAGGGCCTGACAGCCTGGTCAAATGCCACCCTGCTGGAACCACGTTCATCTGAAGACCTGGTTGTCCTGCCAGGCTCCCTCCACCACACTGGAAGCACTCATGGTAAAGCCGGCACCACACGTGCACACATACATAAGGGTTTTCCCTCCTTGTTCCCTTGTGTTGCATCTTGTTTTCGTTTCTGTGCTTGGCTCGAGACTATCCAGCAGCTCCACGCTGGGAAAGGAGATTTCAGAGGTGCAGAAATTGTTTGGTTTAATTTTTTTTTTTAGTAAAAAGAGAATAAAGGCAGCGAGTGGAGGAGGCAGGTGGGTCCAAACGCAGCTGGTTTACAAAAGGGCTTCACTCCAGCTCCTTCCAGCCAATGGCCCACATGCCTTGTTCAAGTTGGTCATCTCCAAATACAGCCCATCGCTGCTGCCTTTGTAAAGGAAACCTTTTGATGCAGGTTTTCCTCTGACTGGCTACTGAGCCTGGATCAGCCCAGGATACACTCATGGCTCTGGGCAGGAGGATGGGAAAGGGCTCCTTTAGATGTCACCAAACTCTTTTCCATGGCTTTTCTCTAGCTGGGGGACTGGCACCCGCCAGGGTCTGAGCTGTGCCTATCCAAGCCCTCTGGCTAAAACCCAATACTTCAGGCTTTCCTTGAGCCTGCAGAAACACTGTGGACACGAAGCAGAACAAGACATGCAGGAGACAAAGAAATATCAGCCAAGAAAAGGAGTGACAGACCCTTTTTTTAGAAGAGGGATGGGTACCCATAAGGTATGGTACGGGCACCCCAGTGTGGCGCAGCACCACGCTGTGTGGTTCCCCAAAACAACATCGCACTCATCTGCATAGAAACATGTGTTGAATTGCTGCCATGACCATCCCCAGGTCCAGAGCTCCAGAAAGTCACCACATCAGAGGCTTTGCAAGGAAAGAGAGACCTGCAGACCCTGAATAAAGACACCCAAGCCGCCACTGCCACACTTCAGGGAAGTTAGTTGCAAAACTACATAATTTAGCTGGATGTGGGGCTGTTGCAAAGGTTGAACTAACCCCCGTGGGTCAGTCAAGGTTGTAAAGGATTGGTGTTTCATAAAGGAACCTCTTCCCAGCAGGCTCCTTCATGGGACAAGCACAAAGCACCGACAAACAGCAATGGCTATTTTCTTGTTCATTTAACTGGTCCTTAATTAGGGAGCCCTCCTTCCCTCCTGATGCTTGGACCTGCCCCACGATGCTCAGACTTGCCCCATGCTGCTGGAGAGGAGAAGGACGCAGTGGTCTTCCTGCAGTTTGCTGCTGCAGGAGTGGGAGGGCTTCCTATGTACCAAAGTAGAGAAAAGACTCATTACAAACCCCCTCTCCTCTGCCTCAAACCAGCCCCATCCCTGCCCCCTTCCCCTGCCTGCACTGCAATCAGCCTCTGCTGCAGGAGGATGGTGTAAGGAGTAGCTTTAAATCTGCTGTCACTGTCCTCACAAACATTCCCCACCCCTGTTGCCCTCGGCTTGCACAGAGGAGCTGGAGGCTTTTCTTCTTTCATCCTTTTTTGGGAGATGAATTCTTTCCCAGCTCAGTGCTAAGCCTCTGGTTCAGCAACACGTACAATATTTTTTCCACTTGGCCCTGGCTCGTTGACATCACTCGCCGCTGCGGGACCTGCCAGGACTGCCCTGCTGTGTCATTTACACTTATCAACATCACTCCAAGTCTCTTCCCCTTGCAGGCTCTCAAAGTATCTCCAGTGGAGGTGCAGATCCCACATGTAAGCCCTTATGGCCCTACACTTGATTTTTCCATCACTGCATGCACATCCTTAAGCAGCCACCCCCAGCCCTGCCAGTTTGTTACGCTACAGCCTGAAACACAGAGCTCCTGTTGTTTTTTTTGCTCAGAGATATGGTTTAGTAGTGGACTGGAACAGCTGGACTCGATCTCAAAGGTCTTTTCCAACCAAACGATTCTATGATTCTACGATGTTTCTGTTACATCCAGTAAGACTGGTTAACACTGGTATCATACACAGCCGCAGGGCCGAGCTCTCCGCTGGGAATGCGGAGCTTTGTCAGGGAGGATGGGGAGGGTACAGGCTCTCCTGACAGCACAGGGCAGGGATGCTCCCAGGCTGAGCCCCAGGAAGCCCAGAAGGCTCCTATCCTCCTCAGGAAAGGGCTTTTCCTGAGAGCTGCACAGCTGACTTTATAGCCTGTGCTTACATCCCAGCCTGTAACATGGGAAAAGCATTTAAATAGACGTTTAGCTTTAAGTACATCATTAGGTCTTGCATCTGTGCACTACTCAGGGATTCCCAGGCACTATGGCAATAAAAATAACCAAGTCCTATTAACAGCAGCTCTGGAACAGCTACTCACGGCAGGTCTGAGAGCTCTCTGCACCATGTGCACCCTCTGCACGCCCTGCGGGGGTGCCGGTCACGGTGAGGTACCACCCAGTCATGCAGTTTTGGAGCCCTGGTTTGCTTGAGGTGCGAGGAGCCAGGCAGCTCTCCATGTCCCACATTGTGGTTGAGGACAAGAAGTGTCATCACGAAGGAAGCAATTTTTAGCCAAGGACTCATAACAAGGAGCAGAGAGAAGAAATCCCTGCTCCTCCCCTGCTTGATCGGAATGGGAACCAACTTTCACTAGAGCTCAAAACCACTGCATATTATTAAGGCACCAGTTCACTGCCCTTCCCCGCAGAGACAGACCATTTACATGGAGCTCCCCCAGCCCACCACCATGTGTTAAGTGCCTCGTGGTGTGCGTGTTATCTCAAGGGGTGCATCTGGTGCGTGAGTGGCAGCTGTCTGCAGAGCTGTGCTGCCGGCAAAGCCAGGGCACACAGCCAGGCAACCCCTCCCCACGCTGGAACTGTAAGCAGAGCCACCCTGGGGACTGGCAGGGCAGCAATCACACCTCAGCTCCAGGGGAATGTGTCCCATCACTTAAGTCGCACAAAGTACCACAAAAGTACCACAGTACCGCCAAAGTACCACAGTCAGGGGTACCATGAAGCCTGGCTGAGCTGCAAGAAGCTTGTGTGTCATGCTTCAAAGGGTGGCTCCAGCCCTGGCAGCATCTCACAGGTGAACTTTCCCAATCTCCCTTCCAGATGCTCTTGCAGCACCTTCTACCAGTCCCACTCTAGTCCTTGGCCCCCATGTTCAGGTCCCTTTTGGTCCTCATCCCATCTGGGGTGAAAGGCCGTGTCACAGCGCTCCTCGGAGCATCTCCTTCATCCTGGCCCTGAACCTACCCAGCTGCTTTACCCAGCAGGAGATCAGCCAAGCCAAATTATTTTTAAATTCCTGTCTGGCAATAATCCGTAGCACACCAGGTGATTCACAGACTCGGGCAGGCAAGCCAGAGGACAAACCGTCCCGCTGACACACCAGGTTTCTATTCTTGCTTCCCTTCCATTTCCATCTCATCTGCAGACATGTCCTTCAGTAGGCATGACTCAAGCTCCAGAAACGCCACGAAGAAGAGTCAGCACTGTGATCGCCTATTACCGAAACGCGCCGGGGCAGCATGTACTTCTGATGGGTTACTTTTGATACTTGCCCTGCTCTAATCCGCCCTGATCTTTCCCTCAATTAGACTCTGGAAGAGATTAAACTCACGTTGCCTAAGGAGCTTATGCATCAGGTCCACTCCTTCCCAGCACCGTCCCTCTGCCTGAGCCTGGCAAGAGCAGGACAACCTGTCCTCTCCTCCCAGCAATGCAGCCAGACATTCAGCAGGTGAACACAACCTTTTCAGCCTCTCTCTTTGTTTTTGCTTGAAAAACTCATTGCTTTTGCCCATCATGGTCCTGCCTGGGGTAGAGTGTCTAATTTTCTCTGTATGCTTTGATGTCTTCCAAACTGGGGCCATATTGCTTGAGCAGGAGATTAAAAAGCAGAGACTTTTGCCTGCAGTGTCATTATTTTGGTTTGGGATTTGCTTTTTTGTTCAAAGCTCACATTTTGCTCTTGGCTCGCTACAAAAATAAAAGAAGAGCTCCACCCATGGTAGATGTGGGTAAAACTGAGTCCTTCTTGGCCAGAGAAGGATAGAAATTTTCCACCCAATATGGAGACGCAAAGCTCTTGCTGTTAAGAGCAATCTAAAAATACTACCCAACCGTGGCCACATCAGGCGGGTATTTTCATATGTTCCCTGTTTCTTTTTGTTTGTTTTGTTTTGTGATCCATCTTCACGACACGTGTGGTCAGGTGCATGGGCATGGCGAACCCTGGACGGCCACTTCCAACGCAAAGGCACTGGCATGTGGATGAGCGGAGAAAGCAACCTGAGTTGATCTGGCAAATATGGCATTTTTATGAAATAATGATTGGAGATGTGTTTTGAGACCATGAGTGAAACCGCGTGACCCTGTAACAGCAGTGCCCTGCCCAGTTGCTTGTGTGCACCCTGGGCCAGTCGTTACCTGCTGTCTTTGGTAGGCAGAGAATGTCCTTTCCAGGTCTTCGAGGTCCAGAACTTTGTACACTTTTGTGTCATCTATGTCGGTCCACACAGTACCTGCCAGCTTGTTCTGTAAGACAGAAGGAGGATTACTGTTTGGGGGTTCCCTGTCCACCTGCCCTTAGAGACGAGCAGTCATCTGCCTCCCTTGGTTTCACTGCTCAAATTATTGCCCAGCTTACCTCTGGCAGCTTGGACCAGTTGAAGGACTTGAGGGCATTCGTCGGCTGTGGGATGCTCTTCTTCTTGAGGGCAAAGCCTAGTGGTGCTCCAGGTGGAGGCATCACACCATCCAGGGGGGGAGGGCCAGGGGGCGGCGGGGGACCACCTGGAGGTGGCGGTGGTGGGGGAGGTGGTGGGGGACATCCCCCTGGTGGTGGAGGTGGTGGTGGAGGGGGAAGGAGGGATCCAGGAGCTGGAGAAGGTAAAGTGCTACCAGGAGCTCCTGGTGGCAAGGGAGGTCCTCCAGGGCCAGCAGCACAGATTGCCCTCTGGGAGAGAAAGACCAAAGAGACTGGTCACATGGAGTATGGTGACACCACCCAAAAACCACCCCCATACTGTTTTTTAAGATTTTTTTCCAAAATTTAACAGCACAGGAAGCACCCAAAGGCTTCAGCACTCCTGAGTGAGGTCCAACACAGCTGGAGAGGCGAAATCACTGCATCACCAAGGATGAACATCATGGAGGCCCTCCCACCAAACACCTTTTTCGGCCCCCTTTGCAGTGGAAATCACCCCATGGTGTTTGCAGGTGGTTTGGGCCTGGGCTGCAATGGGGACGAGGTTTGGGGCCTCACCCTGCTCATCTCGTGGAGTTGTGCCGTGAGATCTGCCACCTGCTGCTTGACCTGCTTGTGCTCGCTGGACTCCTTCTCCAGCTTCTCCTTCATCTTGTTTAGCGTTTGCATCATCTCTTCCTTCTCCTGGGCCTTGGCGTCACACTCCCGCTCCTTCTTCTCCAGCTTCTGCTGAAGCTCATTGTGCTCTGAAACAGCCCCATGAGACCACTTTTGGGTGACAAACACTCCCTTTCTGGCAAACAGCAGCACATGGGGAACTAACCCCAAGCTGCCCTGCGGAGAAGCTGTGCAGTTAAGAAAAGGGAGCGTGTGCTGTGCCTTAGCGCCCTGGCCAGGCCTTCCCCATGAAAAAAATGGCTGTCTGCTTTGCCTGGTTTCCTTGTGAGCCCCAGAGCCTGGTATTAGAAGGACCTGCGGGTGCTGGTTGATGAGAAGCTGAACATGAGCCCGCAATGTGCACTCGCAGCCCAGAAGGCCAACCGTGTCCTGAGCTGCACCAAAAGGATCGTGGCCAGCAGGAGGAGGGAGGGGATTCTCCCCCTCTCCTTCGCTCTCATGAGACCCCACCTGGAGTCCTGTGTCCGGTTCTGGAATCCCCAACATAAGAAGGGTATGAAACTGTTGGAACGGGTGCAGAGCATGTAGATGATCAGAGGGCTGGAGCCCCTCTGCTATGAGGACAGGCTGAGAGTTGGGGCTGTTCAGTCTGGAGAAGAGAAGGCTCTGGGGAAACCTGTGGCCTTCCAGTACACAAAGGGGCTACAAGAAAGCTGGAGAGGGACTTTTTCCAAGGGCAAGTAGTGATAGGATGAGGGGGAACGGCTTTAAATTGGAAGGGGGGGAAGATTTAGATTGGATGTTAGGAAGAAATTCTTCAGGATGAGGGTGGTGAGGCCCTGGCACAGGTTGCCCAGGGAAGTTGTGGATGCCCATCCCATAAAGCATTCAAAGCCAGGTTGGACGGGGCCTTGATCAGCCCCTGGTGGGAGGGGTCCCTGCCCACAGCAGGGTGGTTGGAACTGGATGGGCTTTAAGGTCCCTTCCAACCCAAACCATTCTATGATTCTCTGATTATCTCAGCCACTCAATAAAGCCTGCAGAGTCCATCCAGCCAAGTACACGTATACTTTAACCATTTAGTTTACTGCACACACTAAGGTTAAAGTTAACGCTGTATCTCTCTCCATCACTCACCTTTTCGCATTTTTTCTGCTTGCTCTTTCCACTGTTTCACTTCATTTTCATTGACTAACCTAGAAGGAAAAGACAAGTAGTGGTGAGACAAACCTACCACCAGCCATCATCAGCAAGAAACACAACTGAACAAGCCCGGACTGTGGGATTTAAGGCTCCCAAACTGGTATTCCCAACAACTCTGCTCTGCTTCCACCCATCAGAGCTTTGCAGGTTGGGATGCAGTACTGTCTCCACAGGCCTGGAGATGCTGGCTTGTCCAGCAGAAACATCACTGGGTGACAGTAAGTGATGAATAAGGAACAGTTAGAGCAGCTGTCAGGGGAAAGAGCTCACCGAGGACACACAGTCTGACCTTAATACACCTCCACAAGAGGTCAAAATGATGTCAACCTGGCCAGGATAAACACCCAGCCCTGAACCTCTTGCCCGCTAGCGTGGGAGGTGGCAAAGCAGCCAATCCTGGGAAAGGAGGGTGAGCACTTACATTCGGACGACGTTTTTAATATTGAAGTTTTCCAGGGGAGTGGCGTCGGGGTCCTGCCCTTTGTCACTCTGGATGACGATCTGCTGCACAATCCTGTCGAGCAGCAGCCAGTACTGGACGGTGTTGCCGCTTCTTTTATCTGGAGAGGAAGGAAGTAACAGTGTGAGGTGAGCAGCAGGGAGGTCACTGCCGTCTTTGGGGAGGAGATGTGGGCTGCCAAGCCCCCAACGGCCATGAGTTTCCTTGCCTCCCCAAGGACTCACAAGGCATTTGGAGACAGTGGTGCAGGATGGACATAAAGTGCGGGTATGCCTCGGTGTGTGTTAGCCTCTTCCTTGTCAGCTCGAACATCTGAGTCGCACTTTTGGTGTCGATGTGGACCTGTGGACAGGAGGAATCAAGGTCAGGCCATTGGACTGGCAACGGCACTGTCTGGTTCCTGAGTCTGAGCTCCAAGCCCCACGAGCCATCCCCATCCCATGCCTGATGGATGGACAAGCCCCGCTGCCCTGCAGTGGGCAAACAGCGCTGGTCATCAGCCAGAGGAGAAGGATGACGCAGGCTGTAGGAAGGAGGCTACCACAAAGGAGGGCAACAAGAGACAGAGTTACAACCTCCAGATTTTGTCCAAAAGACCACACTCCACCCTGGGCCATGTAGGCACTTTTAAAAGGAACTGTGACATTGAGTGCCAGTGTCTGCACCAGCAATGTTTATACTCACCAGCTCGAATCTTTTGGCAAATTCCAGTTCATCTTCATTTCTAAGCATTTCAAAGAAATCTAAGTGCCTGAGAAAAGAAAGGGGGGAAAAAACAGACTGTTAAAAGCAGACACAACTATGACAATAAATTGCAGGCAGTCAATCTGGCAGTAGCTCAAAGACAAGTGGGACTTGAAACATCAACTGGATCTTCAGTCTTGAGCTTCCAGTCATTACAGCCTCTCCAGGAAGCCTTTTGGGGTGAGAAGAGAAGGATGGCTGGAAGCATCCCCCAGGACCTCAGTGGCACATCCTTCCCATCTCAACCCTACGTTGGAGTGCAGCAAAACCCTGCTAGGATTTTCTCCTCCCTCTCTGTTGACAGCAGAGGATTGAGTCTAGATCCACACTTTTTCCCCAAAGGCCAAGTCCAGAAAGCAAGGGTGCAAGGCAAGGGTAAAAATAACCTGTAGGCTGGGGGTCACTACTCACCGGTCAAGGGTTGAATTTTCATGCTCTCTTAGTTTATCAATGACTGGTTGGATCCCAAGCATGAGAAACTCATATCTCAGGTGGAGTCTGAAATCCAGGCTTTCCTGCAAGGGATAGTTGTGGGGTCAATGCAGCACATCCTCAGAAAAGTTACTGAAACAAAACCACCCCAAACCCACCAAAAAACCACCCTCTCCAAGAGCCCCAGTGCTCACCACGCCTGCCCCCTGACTCAGGACTGCGTTGATGAAGGACATGATGGCTGTCTTCAGGCTCACTTCATCCCGATACCGTCCCGTGCTCTTGTCCAAGTCATTGATCAGCGTCTGCCAAACACGGAACATCGGCTAAATGCCCAGTGACAGCCACAATGCTGCATAAATGGCCAGGTGACGCATGCCGGAACAACTCCTCATGGTGCTTCAAAACCCCCTGTAGCAACCTGCTGGTGATGGATCATCAGCTGCTGCCTGCTGTAAGGAAGCCCACTTCAGCACCCACTTCTGCTAACATCAGCCCACCCAGACGTGCTATAGCTTTGCAGAGCTGCAATCCCAGCGACACCGCACAAGCAAGCATTTTTGGCTTGTGGGGGTTGCTGCCTTAAATAAGTACTTCTTCACTCTTTGCTCAGCTGCAGGCCCCATTAGACAATATTCCGGAGCAATCCCCAGAGTGTTTAAGTTGCAGATGGCCATAATAAATCGTTTGCAAGTAGCATTTAGATATCTGAGAAGAAGAAGGGACAAGAACACTGAATTCTGGAAGCTGAGGGGTGAGTGGAGACCCACCTACCTGAAAGCGAGTCCGTTCGCTGGCATATTTCTGGTAGTGCAGCATCGCCTCCAGTACCTTCTTGTGGCCCCCAGGAACCAGGCACACAGCGCCCATGATTTCCAGCACTGCCACCTTCGTCTTTATATTCTCCGTGCTCAGACTCTGAGCAATTACGTTAATACTCTCCGAATGGGCCAGGACGTGAGCCCGGCCCAGGGAGTTGTTCATTAGTGCTTTTATACATCCAATGAGCGAGGTATGTATTCGAGACTCTGCTGTCTCATAGTCCATGCTTTTGAGAAAGTTCAGGATACATGACAAGCCATCCAGGTCGATGAACCGCGTTACAAACCTGCCAGAAAGAGGGGTTTTAGCTTTAGAACCAAATGCTGAAGGATCCTTTCAACCTCAAGCAGGGCTGACTTTTCTGTTGTTGTAAACCCAGGACCTTTTTATCTACTTTTTCCTGGACTTCAGTTAGCAGAAAGACTGCAAGCTTAGAGCACAGGGACAAGGTTGTGAAAATCAGGGACAAGGTTGTGAAAATCTTAGCAATTTAAACGGTGCCTGATAGCACAGGCAACTGGTCATTATCTACATGAGGTTATCCAGAACTAGGAAATTTGCAAGAGGAACAGCAAACCCATCCATCCAGTCCCATCAGCACAAGCCTCATGTTAGGAGTTTGCAGCCATGCTGTTGGCAAAACTTTCCCAGTCTCCAGCCTGAGTCTTGGGACAAGTTTTGCACAGGAGTGGAAGAAGCTCCCAAGCCCTGGAGTTGCCTCCTTGTCAGCTGCAGACACCCCAACTTCAGGTGAGCCCGTGACGCCCATCAGACTTTCTGCCTCCTGCTACTGTTCCTACTTTGCCACTCACAATCATCTTCTCCCTCAGGCTCATCTCCCCAGTTTTAAGGGATTTCTAATTTCTATGTTGACTTATAACACCACTAAATAGAAAGAAGGCAGCAAAAGCATGGCAGTGCCCCAGGCAGATTCACTAGAGCAGGCACAGACAACACGGCACGCTGCTCAGGCATTTTAGGACCTCCCTGCCCAATTTTATCCAGGCTGGGTATATTCTGGTTTGGCAAAAGGCACAGGCTAGGAAAGGAAATGAGCCAAGAACACCCCAGCATCGGGGCGACTTTAATTCACAACAAGCCCTGCTGATGCGCACCAACAAAAGGGGTAATTGCAGGCTCAGGGACAACAGATTTCTCTGCTTCAAAGTCTGCTCGTCTTCCAGCCAAAGTCAGCAGGAAATCTGATGTTCACTTTCCTGCGAGTAGGAGCCACTCCAACAGGTAAAATTGTCTCCAGAGTGTGCTGCATCCCCCTGCCTTCCAGCTAGGCAGACTTACAAATCACTTTTAAGGACTTCAGAAGTTTCATGGCTGGGTACCAGCCCTTCTCCCAGGGGACTGCAGGGAGCCAGTGGTCCAATAAGTCTGAGTTTCACTGAAATCGTGTGGTCACCCTCGACCTTGAGAAATTTTTAGCCAGTACCATCACCAGAACCATAGCAAAAGAGAAATGGAAGAGGGCAATGCATTTGCAAGCAACAGCAGATTTGTTTCTTCCATAACCAGAAAAGGTCATGCATTTCTTGATGAAACATTTTCCCATCAGAAAATGTTAACCTGAGGCATCTTAAAGGTTTTGCAGGAAAAAGTACAGACATTCAGGAAGAATCCCCCCCTCTCTTTATCCTCCCCACCAAAACCTCCTAGCAACATTTCTTCTTTTTGCATTTCATAAAAGCCTGAACATTCATGTGATTTTATTCCTTTAAAAAGTCCAAGGCAAGTTGAAGTTGAAATAAAGGGCCTGGTAGACTAAGAAAAATTGTCGTTTTCTTTTTTTTTAAAATTCACTCTGGAAGGAATTTTTACATTTTCTTCCAATGAGAACAAAAACAAATTGAAAAAAAAAAAAAAAAAAGAAGTTGCCTGATTTGCCTGAACAGATGTGAAGGTCCTGGTGGCTCTTGACCACTTAAAGGATCTATGAATAGGAACAAAATGACAAGAGGTCAACTGAAAAAAGCAAGTGCTGTTTCTGAGTCCTTGCCTCCCTTGTCCTTTGCAGGCCCCACTTATATTTCTATTTAACCGCCCTTTCCACCAGAGAACACAAATCCCAAGCCATGACTGCAGTGATAAAGCCAGGAAACAGAAAGGAATTGCCTCATTGGTTTTGTCCGCAGTGCAGTCTTCAAACTTTCGATCGTTTTATTTCTTTCCTCCTCATCTTCTTTTTCCAAGGCGATCAGTGATTTTCTCTGCAAAAGGAGAAAGGCAGATGTGAGAGGGGAGGTTTCCCCGCAAAACACACGCCCGCTGCCTGCCATGCCAAGCCATAGGGATGGAGCTGGGACCCTACATTGTCCCTGGAGCAGCAAGGAGATGGCCTGGACTGGGGACAGCAGGGTGAACGCGCTGCTTTAACCTGAAGATGCTGCCTGCAAGCATCCACACGCCTTGCTAGCACATGTACAACTAATTCGTGAGTGCTGGGGGCATCACAAGTCAGTGGCACCTCAACCCCACATCAGCTTTGCGCAGTCAAACAGCGGAGCGGTGCTGCTGACCACCTTGCATCTCCCTGGCACTTGGGTTTTGTTTCGAAGCAGCAGGAAATGCTCAGCAGCTGGTGCTGACCGAGGCCACAAGAGCCCAGCATCCTCATCCCCAAACCAGTTCTCACCACCCAGTAAGACCTGGCAAGATGCTGGGCTTCAGGGCCCTGAGACAACAACAGCAGCTGATCACCTTGAGAGGACACACCTAGCGTTGTCCTGTGTGATCATTAGGTTCCAGAGATTACGCCCTACAGGCAAAAGTGGTGTCACCCCAAACTGCTGACCTACAAGTCATCCAGGCAAGCCCACGCTGGAGCTGGAGGATGCTTATGACTACCCTGCAAACTTCAGATTGAGAGCAAGGAGCACCCCAACTAATGGGCTCTAGATGTAAATCCTGGCATGTCCCCTACAGCCCACGACCTTCCAGGAAAAGCACTTTGTAAAAAGAAGAGGTAAATAGGTGCACCACAATATCCCATAAGAAAGTGTCCAGCTGAACCCTGCTCAGAGATGCTGCAGGTGACATCCAGGTGATGTGAATCTTGATGCTTTTCCAGGGCTGAGGGGGCTCTGAGGATGCAGAGGGCTAAGCCAGAGCTAACTGGGTTTTCACAGACGGAAGGTGCTAAATTGGCACAGAGGAAAAGGAGGGGGCTTTTAGTCTCCCCGGTATCCATTCATCCCAACAGGTCCCCGTGTGCCCCGGCAGAGGAGCTGGGGGGCTCAGGGGATGCCCTGCAGCCTGGAGGGGATGGGATGCTGCAGCCACACTCAGGGTCAGCCAGGGTGGGTCCTGTCAACTATGTCACTTAGAGGTCTCCCAGTGCAACCCACTACTGTGTACCAAGGCTGGGGACAGTGGCTGTGTGCGTCCCTTGGCATCTCCCACGCTGGATTCTGCTATCAGGCTGGCACTGGGGGCCAGGACTCTGGCTCCCATGACTCTACCCAGACAGCACGGCTGCCTGCAGCCCCAGGCATGCACAGGGTATGGCTTGTTCACCCCAACTCACACAACCCAAGGCCACAGCTAAAACAACACCCTGAGTGCCTCCTGAAACATTCCTGCTGGGCCCTTGGAGGTGTTGGGGGAGCCCTGTCAGCACTAGCCAAGGCTAAAGCAAAGCAGCGAGAAAGGGTCCCAGCAGATATAAAGAGCTGCCGCTGACTCCCAGATTTAACCCAGCTCCTCTTTGGCACCGTGTCAGGAAGATCAAAGCCACCATCCAGGCATCTGGCAGGCTTTGATCACAAGCTCTGCTCAGGCTCAGGGCTTTGACTGGCTGGCAGCCTCTGGCCAGCCTTGGGCATCCCTGTCTTCCCATTCCTGGCTCGCAGCCCCCTGCTCCTCTACTCTCTCTCTGCTCTTCCACGCAGCCCCGCCTTCCCTGCTACCCTGTCTCTGTGACAGCAGGGCAAACACATGGTAGAAAAAAAGAAAACCAATGATTTTTTGTTTTCCACACTACTCCTGTCCCTGTCCTGCAGTGACCATGAACCTCAGCACCTTCAGCCTCTGAAAGCAGAAGCAAGGATGAAGGGGCTCCAAACTGTGCAGCCTTGCAGGAAATAAAATGGATTTCCTACAGAAAATAGTGCTATTTCTGTTTCACCCAGCACAACGTCGACAAGAAAGTATCTGATAAAATTACACCTAAGCATGTCCCTCATGGGACAGACAAGCCACAGCATCGTGTTTCGCTGTGGGTGCCTCGCACAGAAGGGTGTTTCGGGAGCAAGGCGGCAGCAGGCATCCACGAAAAAGCACAGGAACTATTGGTGTCAAAGTAGCCACTCAGCTTGGTGCCCCACTGGCACTGTCCAACCAAACAGGGCATTCAGAAACCACCCTGGTGGCTTTATACTGAAAGCTGCTGTTTGCCATCTGTCTCACAGCCTCGCAGTCCGAGGTAAGATGGAATGTCGCTCCTGACATAGAAAACACCTCTCGTTTCCAGCTGTATCTGTTGGAGGATAAATCCTCAAACCCTTACATTCAGGGTATCTGAACCACTGGGACAAACTGCAAGCTACAAGAGCTCCGCAGACCCGAAAGGCTGAGAACAACCAGGTCACACCTTTGTGGCTACAACACTTGTCACCCTCTTGGGTACGATGCTGGCCGTGCCGCACTGTCACCACTGCACTGCTGCCTCATACGGGGTTCACAAGCACCAAAACGCTGTGGAAATACTTACAGCAGCCATTGAATTCAACTGGTCAATATAAAACTCCGGCCAGCTGGTGGCTCCTTTATTTTCTTCCTGGTCCTGGAGGGAGGGGAAAAAACAGTGAAATAAAGACAGCAGATCAGTAAAAATAGTGTTAACATCCCCTGCCCTTCATGACCAACGACCTCTGAAATGCCCTTGAGCTCTTGCTTTAATTTATATCAATATATGCGTAATGTTTAATATTCTGAGCTCATCACCGGCAGCTCCAGCTATAGGAACGGTACCCGATTTACTGGATCGGTGTATTTTATACGTGACCTACGTTTCAGCATTTGCCTGTGACCAAATCCTGCCCCAGTGATAATGCATCAGCCTTGCAGTTATCAGCTTCAGAGAAACTATCAGCTCTACTATGCCCTTGAAGTTTTGGCTGCACAGCCCCGATGAATGTGCTTTGGGAGCAGAAAAAGAGTCTCTTACAAGCAAAGAAGAGGGAATACGTGTGACACAAACTAAGCTGCACTCCTGGAGCAGGACCATGACCTACCAGCATCCTAAGAGAGACTCCAAGTACAACAGACAACTCCTCTGGGGGCTTTGTTAGTTGTTAGAATCATAGAAATACCTGAGTTGGAAGGGACCCAAAAGGATCATCGAGTCCAACTCTTGTCCCTACACAGGACACTCCCAACATTCACACCGTGTGACTGAGGGCTTTGTCCAAATGCTTCTTGAATGCTGGCAGACTCGGTGCTGTGACTCTTTCCCTGGGGAGCTGTTCCAGTGCTCCACCACCTCCTGGGTGAAGAGCCTCTTCCTGATATCCAACTTAAACCTCCCCTGGCACATCTTCCTGCCATTCCCTCGAGTCCTATCATAGGTCACAAGAGAGAAGAGATCAGCACCTGTTTCACCTCCCTCCCTTGTGAGAAGGCAGCAAACAGCTACGAGATCCCCTCTGAGTCTCCTCTTCTCCAGGCTGAACAGACCAAGTGACCTCAGCTGCTCCTCATACGACTTCCCCTCCAGACCCTTCACCAGCTTTGTGGCCTCCTCTGGACACTCTCCAGTAGTTTCATGTCCTTTTTATACCGTGGTGCCCAAAACTGCACCCGGTACTCAAGGTGGGGCCACACCAGTGCAGAGCAGAGTGGGTTAGGATGGAACATGCACCTGGCAATGGTATTTAAAAGATGTGTAGATGTAGCACTCAGGGACAGGGTTTAGCGCTGGGCTTGGCAGTGTTAGGTTAACAGTTAGACTTGATGATCTTTAAAGTCTTCCAACCTGAGTGATGAATCTGTGATTCTATGACTGAAGGAGCTCCGAGTCCAGCTCGGATAAATAATGCTGCATGGCCCCTGGGACTGCTTAGAGCAAGTAGGCAGATTTTGAGGGAACACTTTCAAATCAACTCTTTTCCCCACAGTATTTTCCTAAAAACTGATGGCAACAGAAAAAAAATATTCTGAGCAGAAATAACAAGATTCACAGCAGAAATGCCACACAGGTCTAGGCTATAGAGTCAATCGATACAACACACATCCCAGCCATCTTCCCTCATGAACCATCTTTAGTTTACAGCCTGAATTGCTGCTCAGCTTTGCCCCCTCCCTAACTTTAAGAGATGTTTTCAAAGGTCATCCTTCACCACAATCACCGGCGACGGTGGGAGGTGGACGACCTATTCCTCTGCTCCCACGTCTGGGCATGCAGACAGCTACTGATCCTCCGGCTGATTTCAGCAAGACCAAGGAGCAGAGTCCCAAATATTTACTGCGGTTCAAGAGGCTTACGCGGGAAATGTTTGGGCATCGAAACTTCCCAAGCGGCAGCTTGCCAAGATGAGAACACATGGAGTCAGTGATAGGTAATTTGGACAGGACCCAGTTCCCCCATGGGCAGTGCAGCCCATCCACAGCAGTCTGACCCTTTGCTGTGCCCAGCTCTGGGATGGGGGCAAAAGAACTTTGGAAGCAACAAGAGACCTGGCAAACCCGCAGGCAACTCCTGTGACATGCTGAGGGCCAGGAGAAGCTGCTCATTCACCCTTGTGGCCACCTCCAGCTCCCTCCAAGCGACTGTGATCCAGCCTGGCAGTAACCAGATCACCCCGAGCAGCTCTCCGTGCATGCTGCCTGCTGACAGATGCACATCCACAAGCCTCACCATTTTTTTTAATATTCTATAGATCTGGTCAAGTTTAAAGCAAATAAAATACCTTCCCTGGGCAAGAAGACCACATTCCTGTAGGGGTAGATTTAGGCTAGACATTAGGAAGAAATTCTTCACAATGAGGGTGGTGAGACACCAGAGCAGGTTGCCCAAGGAAGCTGTGGATGCTCCATCCCTGGAGGAGTCCAAGGCCAGGTTGGATGGAATCTTGAGCAGCCTGGGCTGGTGGGAGGTGTCCCTGCCCACAGCAGGGGGTTTGGAACTGGATGATCTTTATGGTCCCTTTCAACCCAAACCATTCTATGTTTCTATGATTCAGCCCTTCCTGCCTTCCGCTTTAATGTTTAGGGTTGTTCTCCCCTCCTACTGCTGCCAAGAACCAAGGTTTTGAAGGAAACACTTGATTCACCTGCCCTCCACATTCCAGTTTTTTTTTACCCAAGCAGAAACAAGTAGAGAGCAAAACTTCAGAGATGTTAGAAAACAACAGAAAAGTCTGTCCTACCCATGCTAGTGCCAAACTAACAAACTTGAAGGAGGTCCCACCACATGCGTCTGCATGGATGGAGGACCATTCACAGTCATGCCCTGACAATCAGCTTTTGACAGCAACAAATAAAATCATCCCCATCCTGTCCAAATGGTGCTTAAATAAAGAGGAATGCTCATCTACTGGCTAAGTGTGCAACACCCACCCTGATGGGGAGAGACAGAGGTGCCTTTGGTCTTCTTGCAGTCAGGAAAAATGGGATGTGCTGGCTTCTCTTTGCTTTCCCCTTTCCTGAAAACTCACCTCCAGCAAAGGCAAGAGAACAGAGGGGCAGAGACCTCTTACCATCCACTGACAAATGGACTCATTAAGCAATCATCTCCAAATAACTTGCAGACTGCCTGGCTGCCCATCCTGCTGCATTTCTGGCCATGTCTGGGACCACGTACAAGGACTGTCACCTGCCAGCATCATGTATGGCCACCCGAAACCGTGGCCAGGGGAAGGTTTCCACCGTGGTGAGAGAAACCCAATGCTTTCCCAAGGGTCTAGGAAGAGGACACCCATTTGCAGCTGTCTGGTCAGTGAGAGCTTCCCACAGCTGGACTGTTGCAGAGAAGCACCTGCTGTGCCCACAGGAGCCCCACCAGCTGGCATGTCCACTCACACACAGTCTGCCGGAGGACACCCAGGCTGCTGGAAAGATGCTCAGGAGCACGGAGAAAGCGTCAGGGGGCTTGAGAAACAGAGGTGAAAATTATATTTGAGTTGCACAGAAAGGCACAAATTGTACCACCAACTCTTGCTGAGCAGAAGGAAGGTCTTCTGCTTCTCCTGAGGGGGGTGGGAAAAGTAAACTGTCATATTTCTCAAAGTACTTGTCATGCCAGGGAAAAACACAGCATTTCTGCCACCTGCGGGCTAGAGCCATTATTTTGACCCAGGTGGGACCACCAGCCCCTGGGAGCGAGGTGGAAACAGGATACAGGGGAATTGCCCATGGCCAGCCACCACGGGGATGTGAAGACAGGCTGTACCTGATGGCAGGTTCAATCTGCAGAGCATCACTTGCACTTCATGCAACCAAAGGGCAATTGCTTGGTGCTAGCACTATTCATCGCTTCTCACTTGTCCTGCTGGATGACCCCACGGTTCCTCAGCGATGCCAAGCAGCTCAGACTGCCTTCCCGCTCATTGACAATCCTGTCTGACACAGGCAGCCAGGTCTTTCTGGTTTCTCAGTTCACATTGCAAGCCTTCCCAAAGGCCACTCCCATCTGCTCCTGTGTGCAAAAGCACATCTCTCCCTGGTTCACGCAGCCATACGCTGCACGCTGCGTGTGTGCACCAGGAACAGGAGAGAGCACGTACACGTGGCAGAGGCACCGAAGAAGGAGCGAGGGATGCTGGGGAGCCGTGAGGCCCCATGCACGTCTTCCAACCCATCCCTCTAAGCCACCCTACATCATGCGCGGGAAGGCTCTGCACAAAACCTGCAAAGCCTGCAGGCAAAGCTTTTGATTTTTCCCAGCTTTAGCGGCTGGCATGCAAACGGTGCCTCAGGGGACAGCAGAGCTGGGGCACCCATGTGTACCTTGAACATAGTTCAAAAAGGGACCAGCTCCTTTCACCTCCTGGAGACAACACTGGAGATCTTCCCCATCACCCTGAGGCACCATCACCATCTCTTACAAGCAGCATCCCTCTCCCAGCAGTGCTCCCAGCAGCAGCACCAACTACAAAGGGTGGCAAGGTCCCCACCACAGCGCAGCACCAACGAGCGTCCAGACGCACCCAGCCAGAAGGTTTGTGCAGGGAGTGAGACCCATGTCGAGAGATGTGGTGGGAAGGCAGCAGGGCTCGCTCATCCTGCATCCGAGGGCATTTCTGCACGGTGCAAACACCTGTGAGGCAGGCAGGGATCTGGACCTGCTGCTCATTTAGGGCTGAAAGGAAGCACTGGAGCAAAAAAATAAAGATCTCCAGGGGGTGGAGGGGAGGCTGAACAACAAAATTGGCTAAACTGCTCATTTATAATTAACATGCTGCATTATAAATATTTCCCTTTGCTTGGCTCCCTCGGGCTCTTGCATTTCCTCCCTGCAACCCCCAATTTAAAGAGCACTCTCAATTAAGTGCAGCTGAACCTCATTAATTCAGATGAGCAGCCAGGCAGGCTCATCGGAAAGCAACTTCCCAGGCAAAAGGGGACTGCACAATAAAGCAGGCAAAGATCAGGGCACGGGCTTCCCTCTGCTCGCTGCAGGACCTTGCTCAGCAGTAATTACTGTGGCTAATGGTCTACAGCACACTGAGAAGTGTCCTTCAGTGCATGCAGTGTCGGTAAAGAAATCTCCTGACAAAGTGACAAGCCTGGAGGGAAGTGGCTCACAAGGCTTTGCTCAGAGCCAGGAGGCAGTAACTGCTCCAGGCACCACGGGTTGAAAGGGTGAATTTGTAAAATGATTTCCCAGCACCCAGGGTGGCTTTTGGGGATATGAGTTTTGCAGCCTGCCTTCGATGAGGGTTGCCCACATGGAGAGCTAAGTACTGCAAATGTCAGCTTTCCAGGATGCTCCGCTGCATCTCAATTGGCTGACACCAGGGACATAAACATCTCGCAGTTTCTTCTTCTCTGGGCTGTATTTAGGTCTTTGCTGTGTTTGCTCTGTTCTCAAGAAGCACAGAAGTGAGGGCTAATCTGAATCCTGCTGACATCGCTGGGCTCTGCTGTGGATTAGAACCATAGAATGGTTTGGATTGGAAGGGCAATTGCATTGGAAGCCCATCCTGTTCCAACCCCCATCCATGGGCAGGGACACCTCCCACCAGACCAGGCTGCTCAAGGTCCCATCCAACCTGGCCTTGGACACCTTCAGGGAGGGGGCACCCACAGCTTCCCTGGGCAACCTGTGCCAGTGTCTCATCACTCTCATCGTGAAGAATTTCTAATGTCTAATCTAAATCTTCCTCCTTCCAATTCAAAGCCCCTCATCCTCTCACTACTTGGCCTTCTAAAAAGTCCCTCCTCAGCTTTCCTGTAGCCCCTTCAGGTAGCATGAGAGGTGCTTACTATGAACTGCTCTTGTAGAGGCAGGCTGATGGCTCTAATTGCACAGTGCAGAGGTGAGTATCCCTTCTCATTTGTACCACTGGCATCAAAATTCCTTGCTGTCCTCTGGGAAAGGGCTCTGATAGATACATGTGCTTTGCTGTAAAAATTGGGAAACCCCAAAGGTGTGCAGACAAGGGCAATCTTTGCCCTGTCTCCTTCTTCGTTTGCCACTTGCTCCCCTCGGCACCCACTTCTTCATTCCAGGGATCTGGCAAAAGCACAAATCACATCAGCTGCAGCCCTGGCACCACTGTCTCCTCCCCTTGCCTCTACTGCCCCTTCACCCCCAAGCTGCGTGCACAGGGCTGACGGATGCTGCTGCTTGGCTGTTTCGCACTGCGGGGACAGTGGCGGGGAGCTGTCGTGGTGTGGACCCAATGAATAAACTCCATCCACTCCATGGTCAGCACCAGGTGCCGCAGGGGAAGCAGCATCCAGTCAATGCCTCATTAGTGGGAACATTTACAAGTGAAGGTCACTGATCTGCCAGCTCTAGCCATCCCTTTACTCTTCCCAGGGAGATTTCATGCTCCCCAGCCCTGCCACGTCTTGGTGCAAAGTCTGACACTTCCACAGCTTGTGTGTTTTTCCTCCAGGGTGTTGGCAGCTCCCACAATCAGAAGTGCCCTTGCTCTTCCCAGTGACACTCCTTGGGATGCTGGGCAGCAGCACAGCAGAGGTGGAGGCACAAAAGCAGTTCACAGGCTGATCTTGGCTGGGTTTAGGCACCATCATTTTCACCTGAAAGGTGCATCTCCATGACTACCTGCCTCTCTGACCTGAAGCAACGCAGCTGCCAGGAGCAATGAACCCTCCTGCTTGTAGCGTGTCCCCATGGTGCCAGGGAGAAAGACCCCTGTGAAGCTCCTCAGTGGTTCGTTAGAGTTTCTTTGTTTTCAAAGAAAGCTTCTGGCAATGTCTATCTGATGCCCAGCCTGCAGGTGACATCTCCATCTGATACAGCAGCCTCCTTCTTGCACCCACAGCCTCTGCTGGTGGTGACAGATGTGGAGCTGCTTTGGGATAACTAAGCCCTGAAGGGCAGCTGGCCGATTACCCAACCACCTGATGTCCAACATGCTGAGCTAGTTCCTTCAAGGTGAAACCACTTCAGAAGGAAAGGGCTGGCTCCCAGCTCCAAGGAAAATCCAGAGAGCCCTTGAGCAACAATGGTCATGACTTTGATGGTTCATCTCCTTCTTGACACCACCTGTAAGGCTGGTCTGCCCCAGGAGAACTTCACACCAGGAGAAACAAAACAAGGGATGAAAAAGAAACCCTATTCAGCTGGCATCTGCTGCAAAAACCAAAGCCCTTCGTTTTCATGCATCCTCCTGACTGCATTTTGGGTTTTTTTCGCATAGCGTTCCCCATTCCTCCCTGCTGCTCCATAAGGGCCAAGCAAGCGAAAGCTGGATGCAGCTGGCAGCCCATCATGTTTTGGATACCCCCTCTCCCTTCCTGTTGTGGATGATCCACCTGGATTCTGTTTCCAAGGTCAAAAAAGAAGCAGACAGCAGGGCAGTTGTGTTTTAGAAGTGACAGGTCTGCAGCCTGCACGTGACATTTAAACACAGCCGAGCTCTGCCGACATAGCCAAGACACTGCCAGTTTTTGGACCACTGTAGCCCTCTGAGTCTTCCTCACCCCTGCAGCAACTCAGCTCACCCACGTATCCCTGCAATACAACCTAAATGATGCAACTGAAGCCCTATGCAGCGATGCCGCAAAGGCAGTAATTTCATCATATTCTCCCGCAGCCGGGATTTTGGGATTTGAACCATCCCATCCCAGACAACTCCGGTTTTCCATACACTAACATTTCCCATATCCTCTCCTCTACAAATACACACATTCCCTTGTATGCTTTTCTCAGGATTTAAAAATTATGCTCCCCATAAGCAAATATAGCATGACCAGATGCCTTTCGTAGTCAGCTGGTTCACTGTTTGAAAGGCTTCACTTTAAAATCCAAAAAGATTGCTAACAGATGCATTTTTTGGCCAGAGAGGGAGAAAAACCTCACTTAAACAAAAGTGTGTTGTGATTGGAACTAAAAAGGGAATTACCTTTAAAGATAAAAACCATCAACATTTCCTATTGAAAAATACCCCCAGCCATGCAAACAGTCGGTTTCTTCTGCTCAGCCCAGGAAAATGACACCTTGAGATGATATTTCAACCTGCTGCTGTAATAACCGCAGGTATATCTGGATGCTCAGGGGCCATGAAGGGTTCCTCATCCATACTAAGTGACACAGGACCATGGCAAAATGCCAAGCTATTTTTCCTCCTCCCCTTGCACTCCATCTTTGTCAATTTTTGCTCTTAGTTCTCCTACTGCAGAAAAAAAAATTAAAAATAATAGATTTATTTTTTTGTTTAAATGAAGGGAATAGCAACACAAGCCCCACAAATGAGCTGCAAGACGGAGCAGGACAAGTGGATGAGTGAGCTGGAAGCTGGAAAGCGAAGCACTCTGGAAGGAGTGGGTGGAAAGCACAGCCAGAGGGGAAAGACATTGGCTGGGAAACACAGTATTATTAGAGTCAGAGAAGGAGCCATCACTCCTTTCCCTATTTATCACATTTTCCCCATTCTCTCCTGTGAAAGTAGCACCCCTGCCTTCTCCTCATGCAAAGGGATCCTGGTTTTATATGTGATGCCTAAGGAAATCTTAGATGTCAGTTTTGCTTGCAAAGCACAACTTAACACTGCTGAGAGCCATGCACCCAGCATTAGTGATGCCAACGGGTTTTCAACACAATTGTAAAGACTGCAGCATCACTTGGCATCTCTGCAGGTCATTTTTCCCCTACCCTGGCTTTACAGATGCTCAGAGAGCTCAGCTGAATCGAAAGGGAGGGTGGCAGAGTCACACCCTGCATTTCCCTGAGCTGTTTCTTCCTACCAATGCCTTCCATCTGATTATTTAGGTTGAGCTTCTGCCTGAACACCCCTTATCCACTCGTATTTTGAGGCTCATAAAAATTCCCCAGTGAGCTGCTTTAATAGCTTGACATTACGTAGGTCAGCTGGCGGGAGTTAAATCTCCTGTAATTAAGAGGTGCTGCAGACTAAGGGCAAAGTGTTAATTATTAACTCCTGAGAAAGGCCATCCTGAGACACCCTCTTCCACCAAAGCAAACCTGCAGCCAAAGAAACGGTAAAGCTGGAAATCCTCCTGCTTCCTCCCTGCGCTTCCAAGCAATATCCTCTCCTGGAGAGCGGAGTGAAATATTTCGGGATGAGGTATGAAACGAGTCATCGTCCAGAAATACCACTTCTAAAAGCAGATTTCATCCTGCTGTTAGTGCATCTCCACTTTTGCATCTCCTGCGTTATTACAGCTATAGAGGGGGCTGATGACTTCAAAGAAGGTCTCTCACAATAATCTTTAAATCTCTCTCCCGACCTGAGAACTGCACAGCTGCTGGATTTAATGCAGTCTTCACTTCCTGCTTGGATTGCTGCTAGCAGACTTGCCAGCCCACATCACGAGATGCTTTTTATCTCTTTCACCCCTCCTTATCCCCCTGAGCATCACAAGGTGATGCAGGTGGGATGGGACTATGAGGAGTTCATCCAGCACAACTCCCTGGTCCAAGCAGGGTCGAGGCTGGGATCAGATCCGGTGTCTCCATGAATGAGTCTCAAACCAACCCAAACCATTCTTTGATTCTATGAGAAGAGGAGGCTGAGGGGAGACCTCATCATTGTCTATCACTACTTCAAAGGAGGTTGTAGCCAGGTCAATGTTGGTCTCTTCTCACAAGTGACAGGTGAGAAGACAAGAGGTAATGGCCACAAGTTGCACCAGGGGAGGTTCAGACTGGCTATTAGGAAAAAATTCTTCACTGAAAGGGTGGTCAGGGATTGGCACAGCTGCCCAGGGAGGTGGTGGAGTCGCCATCCCTGGAGGTGTTTAAAAGACGTGTTGATGAGCTTCTTAGGGACATGGTTTAGTAGTGGACAGGTACAGTTGGACTCGATGATGTCAAAGGTGATGATTCTCTAATTCTGTGGAGAATCTGTGAGGACAAGATATCCACCCTAGCAAGCCAGAACTGTGGGCTGGGATAAAAGCAGCTGCTTGCAGGGCAGAGAAACCAGGATATGAGACTGCAGGCCTGGGGAAAATATTCCAGGGAAGGAAATACGTGTAGGGAATAGCTGATTTTCCCTTATTTCCTCTTGAGGAGCACTGCCAAGGCCAGGTGCTGCCAGGTCCCTTTCCAGGACAACTCAGCACAATAAAATGTCTCGTTTTGCTCACCATTTACAAAATCTTGCCCATCATGGGAATATACACAACATGCAACAACCAGGATGCACTCTGGAGAGCTGAGCGCTATGGTGACGCTGACGGTAAAGCAGAAATGCCAGACACAGCAGCGAGGAACAAGCTGAGAGGAGATATTCAGATGCTGAGCACCCTGATCCAGTGGGAGGTGTCCCTGCCTGTGGCAGGGGGGTTGGAACTGTATGATCTTTAAGGTCCCTTCTAACCCAAACCATTCTGTGATTCTATGCTTGCTGTGCTGCACGTGCCTTTGTCATTGATGGAGGCAGGGAGTGCCCCGGCTGCATGGGCTACAGCCACAATGTGAGGTATTTTGGAGCCCAGCAAAGCTGACTTTTGAAGAAAACTCCCACGATAAGGCTGAACAGCATTTCTGTCCTGCCTTGTGCTGCTCTTTAGAGGGGAGCTCATTGCAACTGGTCTCTGCAATTGCACGGGAAGCACTGCAACCAGCAGGAAAATGGGGAAAATGCTAAAAATTAGGAATGCCCCAAACTGGGGCTTTTGGACTCAAAAGTCTGACTGAAGTCACCAGACTCTTAACAGTCTGTTTCCAACAGAAGCCAAAATAGGCAGTAGAGGAAAGAGCAAAAACTACTCAGTGAACAATCTGGGATCCTTTGTAAGTCAGGCAGCTTCCTGCGACTGATGTCCACCTTTGTCAGTCCCTTGGGAAGCACCAGGTGAAACCGGGTGTTATCAGCATCTCAAGCAACAACTTGCTATTAAATACAGGCAGTCCAAAGGGTTTGAGTGCATCCTGGACTTCCCAAATCACTGCCACTCAGCCTGCAGCCAAGGCAGGGAGGTAGGACTCCTGCCCTGTCTCCAGCTCCATTTTTCCCAGCCAAAACCCAGCCATTGCTCTTACCTGGAGAAGCCCAGCTCCTTTCCTCGATGCCAGACTACAGTGCCAGTGATTTGCCCTCATAAAAACTTAGGTACATGAGTAAGATTTACGACGAGCTGCTGGGAGAGCCACTGATGTCTCTGCTGCCTACTAGTCCTTATAAAATAGAGCCTTCCATGCATAGAGACATGTTCTCCAGCCCACACAATTCTTGACTTCCTCCACTCCTGAAGCATCTGTTGATACGATTTTGCTCATTTTTAATTAAAAAGCAGGAGAAAAGCATTTGTCTCCACCAGTGTATCTCCTTCAGAGCAAGCAGTGGCAGGTACACTCTGCACCTCACTGAGACAGCATCACAAGTACGGAAGGAATGGCCAAGAGCAGCCAGAGGAACCAAGACCAGAGCAGAAGAGCAGCTAGGATCCAGCCTCGAATAGGGTGTCTGCTCTGAGGACCTCTGACGATGCCACAGGCTGGTTCGGTGGCTCCCTCCTTCAAGACCCTCTAGGAGCAGGGAGCTTCTTAGCATGGTTTGTAAAAAAAACCAAGAGCACAAGGAGCTGCTAGAATGGGAAAAAGGCACCATCAGCCCCATCTAAACCCTTCCTCAGGAGATTAGATAGCACGTAATCTCCACTCATAATAATAACTACACAGCTTTGCTTGATTTAAGTCTCTGCTGTCTCCCCTTGTCCAGATGCACCAGAGCACGGCTCTGCTTATCCAACAGGCAGTGATGAGCGAGCATCCCCTGCCCATTTTCTTGTTGGTTCAGACCAGTGCCTGTAATTTGTTAACATCTCTTCTCCCCTCCGATGTAAATCTCGGGCATTGCAGGCCTCTGTCTAACAATAATACAGGGATTTTAGGGGTATTTATGAGAGGCTTAAAACTTAATCCTACATGAGCAAGGTAAGCCTGCTCTTGGCCTAAAATGTGACTGGAAAATCTGGTGCCATTGCTACAGCAGGAGAAAAGAGGCATTAATGGCAGCGAGCATCCAGGCGACCACCAGCATTGTTGAGCCAACTCCTACAGCCAGGTTAGGGGACACAGCAGCAAATCTGGGAACTGAATCACAGAATCAAAGAATAGTTTGGGTGAGAAGGGACCTTCAAAGGTCATCCAGCCCAACCTCCCACAGGCAGGGACATCTCCAACTCAAGCCGGTTGCTCAGAGCCCCACCCAACCTGACCTTGAATGTTTCCAGGGATGGGGCCTCCACCACCTCTCTGGGCAACCTGTGCCAGGGTTTCACCACTCTCATTGTAAAAAATTTCTTCCTGCTATCTAGTCTGAATTTCAAAGCATTACCCCATGTCCTATCACAACAGGCCCTGCTAAGAAGTCCCTCCCTATAATTATTATAGGCTCCCTTGAAGTACTGAAAGGCCGCAATAAGGTCTCCTTGGAGCCTTCTCTTCTCCAGGTTGAACGACCCCAACTCTCTCAGCCTTTCTCCATAGGACAGGTGTTCTATTGCTCTGATTATTTCTCCGGCTTTCCTCTGGACCCACTCCAACAAGTCCATGCCCCCAGCTGAGGGCATTCCCATTGCAGGCCATGGTGTCCTTCCATCTGATTGCAAGACTGAGGATTTTCACTCCATTTTTCCCCACAGTGGTACGTCCTGCAGGATCTTTGCTTTGGCCAAGGCTCAGAAGGAAAATGAGTCACAACACAGATAGCTGGTGGTAACTCCTGTGCCTGGCAAAATCCTTCGGCTTACTGAGGAAAAAAACCAGTGATTTTGGCCACCTTCCAGGCAGGCAGCCTGCAGTATCCCATGCCTCTTGGACTGCACACCTTCAGGAGCAAAAGCAAACAAACCAAGGGAGAAAGGCAGAGAGGTGGTCTGCTCCATCTTGGATGGTCTGCGAGAGCCAGCAGCAGCACTGCTGTATGCTGCTACCATAAACCTGCCTGTGGGCACTGCAAGCTTTGGCCAGCCGAGTGTTAATTTACCAGCAGAAATACAAATGAACCTAAATTCCTGACCTCCACCTAAAGGGTGATGCAACCGAGCTCAGACATCAGTGTATCTCAGCATTCAGAGAAGTCTGTGCGTGTTTTCAGCTTGAGAAAAGCGGACGGAGGGCACCACCACTCAGACAGATCAGCAATGGGCACCACCACTCAGAGAGATCAGCAACTTGCAGCAACCTTGCTCTCTTATCAGTAGTATCTCGGTTCCAGCTGTGAACCTAAAGCCCTTCATCACCTGACACAGCTTCACCCACGTTGCCAGGGCAAAGCTCTCAGGAGCATGGCTGCCCCAACGGCACTTCCCATTTGTGCCAGCCTCCAAGAAGAGCTGGTGGGAGGACAAAAATGACACCCAGCTCGTTTCATGGCAGCAAACTGGAAACCCTAGGGAAGGGCAGGCTTTAGGGCAGGCTGCAATCGGGCCCCCGGCCACCAGCAGAGAAGAGTGTGGTCAGGAGACACAGGGACTGGAGCAGCCCCGTGTCGCTGCTACGCCAACCTCAGTGGCCACAGAGCTTCATGAGGACCCATTCGTGCCAGCAGGGACCTGCATGGGCTGTGAGACAGCCGTGCAGAGCGTGGGGACAACTCATCCAGCCCAAAATGGCTCAGCAGGAAGACCCATGCATTTTGGAGATTGAAGACCTCGCTTGTCACCGTTGCATCCCCAGAGCCACCCTGGATGTGTTTCTGTGACCCCCCCAAATATCACACAGCATCCCCAGAGAGCTGTGTCCCTCCCCACATCTCCTCCTGACCCTCAATGGGAGGGATTCTATGGAAGGAGCTCAGCCCCCGACCACAGCGTGGATAGGTCTCTTACTTTCTTCTTGCTGCAGTAGATCTGCCACTTCTTCTCCGCTGGCAGCGCGAACATGGCTTCTCTGTGCTTGTCCGTGAGGTCAAGTTCATCCTGGAAAGGGGGGGAGGGAAAACAAACCACAAAACATACAACATGAGTACACAAACGGGTGATGGCATAGACACAACCCCCCAGATAAGTGATGTAAATCAATGTGGGGCCAGACCACAGCACAGCGGTCGCCCCGCAGCATCGCCCCGTGACTATTGATTTGTCAGGGCAATGATGCTAATTCATTCTGACCTCCCCCTGACTCCTTGGCTATAGCTGGCTGCTGGGAGGACAGGGCTGCAAACCTCTCTGCCTTGTTCCTCCCAGACATTGCCATCACTGCTTTTAAAGGCAACAAGCATTTAAGAAATGGCATCCATGAAGCTGGTGCAGCTGCCTGCAAGACAGCCTTGCACAGAGAGGACTGAGAGCTCTGGATGACACAACACATACAAGTACAGTGCAGAAAAATTCAAATAGGACCTTCCTTTTCCACCACCCCAGATAACTGCTTCACAGCTGAGCACTGCGAGTGGTTCAGCCCATCTCCATCACCGACACCCTCATAACACTGAAAATTGAGCATTTATTTTGGCTTTTGGTTTGTTTTCCTATAACTAAAAATAGAAAGTGTTTTTCCTAATATCTACAGTTCATAAAGAGGTTCACGCTCTCCATCAAAACTGGACTATGATAAAGCCTGGCAAAGATAAAGCTGTTTACTGACCGAAACCTTTATTGGTTTATCTGATTTTATTTTAAAGGACACATCCATTTTCAACGTGGAGGCTCAGTTAGCAGCATGCCCTCCACCAGGATGCCCGAGTATTATCAAAGCCTCATCGCTTCCCGGTGCTAGATGTAGGTCAAAGCTTTTATCAGAGAACTTACTAAATAAAACATTCAGGCAGGGCTGGGAGGCTCGTTGCTAAAGCCAACATTGATCTTACAGCCACGGATGTCTCTTAAAATCACCACCACTGATGACAATCCTCGTGCTGAAGGGGTGTTGGTACAGTAGTGGGAACACTCTAGATGCTGTAGAAGGTCACAGGAGAGCTCTGCCATGGCCTCCAGTCAACTCATCCCACCCAGCCAGTGGACTTAATTATGAGGATCCTCATTAAAAATCACACACCTAATTCCAATAATTAAAAAATGAAAAAAAAAAAAAACCCATATAGAAATCCATTAAAGTTTCCCTGCCTGAATAATAACACTTATCCACTAAGGCTGGTAGCCCCGGGAATCCCAATCAAAGGCAAAAGCCCCATTTGGTGAAGGCTGAACAAAATGCCTATGGGGAAAGACAGGTCCCTGCATCAGCAAGCCCCTCAAGACAAAATGCAGCTGATCACAGTAAAGCTCACATTGTACCCAGTAGCTAAGGAACGGAGCCTTCAGCTATCTTGTAACCCAAACCCAAGCATCCTCCAGCGCAACACGTGACGACAGAGGGCTGGGGGTGGCCCTGAACATCTCCAAGTGGCTTATATATCCACTTGAGGTATTAATTTCACTTCCCAATCAAACTACTCCTCAAGCAGAAAGGTGCCATAGAGATTCTTCCATTATGTACACATGGAGGAGCTTTGCCTCTTCCTTGGCTTTTACCCCCATATCAACTGTCTCATCAAACCCCAGCGCTGCTCACAGCTGATGTTGGTGGATCTCTGGAAGCAGACTTGCAAGACACCCTTACGACAGAAATAAATGTGCTGCCATATCACAGGCTTGAATAAAAGTGAGGACTAAGAAAGCCTAAGCCCAGTCTGAGACACCTCTCTTTCCCTTGCGCCCAGGGAGGAGAACCTGGCTAAGCGACTCCTCCAATGGGGACCACTTTCATACCTCTCCATGCTTCTACAGTCTTGGAGGTCAGGGGTTAATATACAGCAACCTGTCTCCTCCCCAACCTTGGGCAAGTCCTGTCAGGCTTCCATATCTTGTGCACATCAAAACCAGAATTTGCACTTGAGTCCCTTCTTCCTTTGTGTCTTCTCAGGCTACAAGCTGGTGTGACACCCAAACTCTGCTTCCACCCCAGTTCCGCAGATCTAGAGGTGGCCTACAGGATGACATCTGACACAGGGGACAGGATGACAACTGACACAGGGACTCGGCTGAAATTCACCTCGTTGGAAAAGTACAATGAAGGGCAACAAAGCTGGTGAAGGGTCTGGAGCACAAGTCTTTCAAGAAGTGGCTGTGGCTGAGGGAACTGGGGTTGTGTAGCCTGGAGAAGAAGAGGCTGAGGGGAGACCTTATTGCGTGCTCTGCAACAGCCTGAAAGGAGGTTGTGGTGAGGTGGGTTCTGGTCTCTTCTCCCAAGTAAGAAGTGACAGCACAAGAGGAAACAGCCTCAGCTGCACCAGTGGAGGTTTAGATTGGATATTAGAAAAAAATTCTTGACTGAAGGAGTGGTGAAGCCCTGGCAGAGGCTGCCCCGAGAAGTGGTGGAGTCACCACCCCTGGAGGTGTTCAAAAACCGTGTAGATGTGGCACTTAGGGACATGGTTTAGTAGGCACGGTGGCGTTGGGCTGATGGTTGGACTAGATGATCTTAGAGGTCTTTTCCAACCTTAATGATCCTATGATTCTATACATCTAGGAGTGTGGGAGAGGATGAGGGTCTCCTGATAATTATTTACCTCCATAGTGAAGGTTTGAGTGAGTATAGGAAAAAACGTCCACTGCAGCCCTATGCCCCTGCCGTGGGAATCTGGGATTCAGACATGAAAGCAGCAGCCACGCACATTTGTACCTAGATTCCTAGAAAAATATTTATCGAACTCATAAAATACCCATTCTCTAAATATACAGCTTGTGCAAACACGAAGATTTATTAACCCAGAAAAAAAAAAGTCTAAGCTGAGCTGAAGCCTAAGCGGGAGCAAGAAGGAATAAAGCAGAAGAACATATTAGGTACTGGTACCTGACAATGTGCAAACACATCCAAAAAAGGTGCAGAAATCCTTCTGAGTCTCACACAGCGCGTTTCATTGTGCCCCAGCTCTAACATGTTCAGTCATCATAGCCCTGCATCACTCAGCAACACCTACCTAATAATATCTTGCAGAATGCTTGGGAGAGGTGTTTAAATAAATACTATGAGGCACCCAGTGAATACGAAACTCCTCAAAATCAAACAGCTACTAATGACTTACACTGAGCTGTAACAGCAACTTAACTGTGACGGGTCAGTTTATGGTGGTTCTACATGCATGGGGATTCCCGCACTCAACTCCAGCCCTTTGTTTATGCTCACTGATGAGTATTTCAGTATTCCTTGGCCCCAGGCAGGCTGCTCACAAGCTGCCCTTCAAACTCCAGAAGATCAAGAGAGGACATGAATATCAGCCATTTCCCGGTGGCTCACAGACCACTGTACAAACACAGCTTGGACAGAGCCTTTTGCAATTGCACGGTGGAGTTGCAACATGGCAGAGAAGCCGTGTACATCCTCAAACCCATATGTGCCTTCAATTAATCATCATGAGCTCAATAATTAAGTGATTCTAACTGGCAATTAATTTTATAGGCCATTTGCAAGCCACGCACTCCGGCCACAGCGTGCGATATTGGCAGCTGTTGAAGAGTGAGAAGATAACCAGTGAGTCAGTGTCCCTCACCCTTCACTTCACATTCACCTTTCACAGCTCTGTCCCTTCCACCTGGCTGCCTCCCATGGCAGGATCTGCCAACTTCACTATTTTAAATATTTCCGTGGAATCGGGTCAAACACACGTAAAATAACAGCCTCATTTTGCTACCAAAAGGAAGTCTCTGCCCAGAGCGTTGTTTTTACTGGAAAGAGATACACTCCTCTTAAATATTTATCCCATACTGTTAAACTATTCACCTCTAGATCAGGAAACATGTTTCAACATTAAATCTTCATTTGAATATGATTTTTAAAAAACCCTCATTTGATTCTCCGCATGTATTTGCTGTTTCTAGGAGGTAAAATACTTCCATGAGGTTTGGTTTGCTGATGGATCTCCGCTCAAGCCAAACAAACCTCCTCCTCTCTCTGAGCACAGCACAAGCTCCACTGAAAGTGATCCCATGGCATTCTCCGAAAGCTGCCTTGGAAACACGTGGCTCAGCTCAGCGCTCTGTGAGCAGGATCGCACGGGCCAAACAAGTTTTCATCTCTCCCCACACCTTACCCTTGGAGGCACTCGTGGGGAGATGTTCCCTTAGTTTCTACATCCCCAAGCTGGCAACCGAGTGACAGGAGGAGCTCAGGCTACCACAGGTTCTCGGGTGCAACATCCTGATCAAGTAGGGCCACCTGGAGCCATTGCCCAAGACAATGTCCAGACAGCTTTTAAATATCTCCAAGGAGGGAACCTCAATCATCTCTCTGGTTTGCAGCCAAGGTAATGTCCAACCACCTGCTGAAGGCAAAGCCAGATCAAGCATAAAAGTGAGACACTGCCACCAGAAGAAATGTTTGACCCTCCTAGCAGAGAAGGCACGAAGTCCAGCACCAGGCTCATGCAACGATGGCACGGTCCTTCAGTGCAAGCTCCCATCCCTGCTGCTTCACCCATGTCGTGGTGGACGTTATAATGAGCACCTTCCCCAGGCAGAAAGCCATGGGCTTTAATGGGGGCAACGCTAGGAAACCAGCAGGATGCTGCAAATCTCTGACCTCAGAAACAAGCTCCAGGACAGGCTCTTGGAGCTGGATGAGCCCACGTGCTGCCCACCCACCCACAGCTACAACACATCACCGATTCTTCCTCTCCAGCCTACAGGTCCCACTGGCCACCAAAAATTCTGCAATAAGTAGCAGGGGAGTAGAGATTAAGTAAGGGATGACTCCCTTTGCATGGGTTGCAATCTCCAGAGTATCTTCAGAGGTGGTAAGAAAAAAGATGAAAAACTTTTGACACTTGACTGCACCTTTCTGGCTGATAAGTTGTGTAACTGTGACACATGGAGGTGACGGGAAAATAAAGAGGTTATAGAATCACAGAAAGCTTTGGGTTGGAAGGAACCTTTACAGGTCATCTACTCCAATCCCCCTGCAGCAGCAGGGACATCTTCCACTTGATCAGGTTGCTTGGAGCTCCATCCAACCTGACCTTGAATGCTTCCAGGGATGGGGCTTCCATCACCTCCCTGGGCAACCTGTGCCAGTGTCTCACCACACTGATTGTAAAAAATCTCTTGCTTATATCCAGTATAAATCTCCCCTCCCTTAGTTTAAACCATTGCCCCTATCCATTGTCATCATTAAAATAAAAATAAATTAAACTGAGCAGGCTTTTTCTGGGTTCATATTTACATACAAATGTGTGCACATATATATACACACACACACGTACAGAAAGACATCATAGAATGGTTTTGGCTGGAAAGGTCCATTAAGCTCATTTAGTCCCACCCTCCTGCAGTGAGCAGGGACATCTTCAACTCCATCAGGTTCCTCAGACCTCCACTCAACCTGATCTGGAATGTTTTCAGGGATGGAACATCTCCCACCTCTCTGGGCAACCTATGTCAGTGCCGCATCACCCTCAGTGTGAAAAGTTTCTTCCTAACATCTATTCTAAACTTCTCCTCTTTTATCACCGGATCAATAAATGACCAACAAAAAGAGTAAGTGAATTTACTTCTGAAGGATGGATGAATGCACAGTTTAGAAACTTCTGTACGGACACCAGGGAGACAGCACAAAAAGGTAAGGTCACCTGCATCCTCAAATAAAGCACGAGAGATCCAAGATTTCTCAAAAAAAGAAAAAAAAAATAGAAAGAATGAAACACGCATGAACTTTTTGGCAACATTTGGCATTAACTGGTACAGCATGGGAATTAAAAACTAAATAAAGAATGGCCCACTGAAGCCTGTATCAGCTTCCTTTCTCAGGGGTCATATCGCTTTTTCACTCTCTTCCAGGCATTCTTCTCCAAGTTCATCAATGTGATTTATGCCAGAACACTGCAGTGTTGAAGGAAACAGCGATCAGCATTTTTTCCCCTCGTACCTCATTTAATCTTCTACTGCGCACAAGCACTGCCTGCGCGGCTGGCTGGACACCTGCCTTCACCCAGTTCTTCACCCAGAGGGTGGTGGAGCACTGGAACAGCTCCCCAGGGAAGCAGTCACAGCACCAAGCCTGACAATATTCCAGAGGCATTTGGACATTGTCCTCAGTCACACAGTGTGAATGTTGGGGTTGTCCTGTGCAGGGACAGGAGTTGGACTCGACGATCCTTGTAGGTCCCTTCCAACTCTGGACATTCTGTGGTTCTATGATTCTATGACTTTCAGCCCTGCCCACGATCTGCACCGGCGTGCAATAAACCTCCACCTCAGAATCGACCTTTGTTCATTCGCTATTTTCTTTTTAAGCTGTTTTTTTAAAAGAAACAAACTTATTAATCAGTGGCTGTTACAGTGCAAACAACAAGGGCCTTGAAACCACCCTGCACCGCAGGAGGAGCTCCTCTATCTGCAACATTTCTTTAGGAGATTACAATTCTCAACATATGCAGATTTATCTTAGGTTTGGGTTTTTTTAATAGGAAGGGAGTAAATGAAGTCTTTTATTTTTAATATTAGTAATGAAATGCCTCCTCCCCAGCACACATCTTTTCAGCCACAGTACCCTGAGACCTTAAAAATAACCCCCCAGTCAAACCAACCCCCGCATATTTTTAATTTATTCCTGACAACCTGCAGCTGGAATTACAGAACATGAATAAAAATAAGCCATTCATATTTCTTAATGAATAAGCAGAAGAGATAGAAGATTTTTATTAATTTTGCTGTTATCACATAATGAATTTTTTTTTAATAAAGGAAATTGCCCACAGCAAGGGAATTAGCAGCCACAACAAAGAATAATGTGTAAGCACTTTGAAGTGCTTACACCCAGTCAGCCTCTTCCCACATTGAATTTTCAGTCCCAGACTGGAAGGAGAAAAGATCCCAATCCACCCTGCTCTACACCTTTCAGTTATTGACCTGAACGTATTGACCAGCCATAAATAAAATATGTATTATTTACCTCTTCTGCAGGAAAGATTATCACAGTATCACAGTATCGTAAGGTTGGAAAAGACCTTTGAGATCATCAAGTCCAACCTATGACCCAACACCCACACCCACTCCCACTTGTCAACTACACCATGGCACTAAGTGCCTCATCCAAATTCTCTTTGAACACCTCCAGGGATGGTGACCACCTCCCTAGACAGCGCATTCCAATGAACAATTATGGCCATCAACACCTGATTTAGCTCCTCGATAAACTCTAAGTGCAGCTGGTTCATGTTCTTACCAGTTCGAACACCTAACTGAGGCAGATAGATGTACCGCTTTAATATTATTTCACTTAATTCATTATTTTAATAGACTAAAGGTTTTAAAGGTATTCATAGTCCAATACTAATGTATTTTAAAATAGAAGTATCTACTTAGGTTTCTCAATCTTTCAGTTGTAATATATAATTACATAAATACATCTTTTTTATTTATTGAGCTTGGCCTTCTGTGACCTTTTACCGACATCATCTGGAAAACCTTTCTCCCATTTTAATTAAACACAGGGTACTTTTTACAGCCTGAGTTATTGATCTATGCAGTTTCACCCTGAAGAGCCCTCTCAGATCTAGAAGCCTTGTAGATGGATCATCAGTGTGTGTCTTTCACACAATTGTATAATACATAAACGCCAAAACCACCCCCACCAAAAGATGTATTGGCCCATTATTTACTATGATTGCTAAAACTGATTGAATTAAAGTCAACCACAGCTGGACACGACTGCCCTTTGGTGAGTGCACCTCGTACCTTAACAAAGCACAGACGGCAAATAAATAAGGGAAGGGTTTGGATGTGGATTTCCCACCTACGTATGGACCCAAAGAAGCAGATCGCTTTTCAGTCTGTTTTTACACACCGCTTCCACTGCTGGCATCCGAGAGCTACTGAAGTTGGAAATTAAAGCAATGGGTCAAGTGCAGCTTCAGATGTCCCCTTCACGACAGGGATGCCCACTTAGGAAAGCTGTGTGTGGCTGGTCCGGGGCTACAGTGCTTCAAGGTTTCCCCACATAACACCCTGGGAAAGGCTTTAATAAGGGGCTGAAAGGGAATTAGTGGCTGCAAAGCCCCACACCAAGCAGATCCTGAAACCTTCCCAAGATTTACCACTCTGCACACAGAACCTGAAGGATGCAGCTGAGGGAAGATATAAGTCTGATGCTGATGGACAACCTAAAATGCAAACAGGCTCCCTGCGTACCTGTAGCTTGGGTGGGACAAGCGATCACCATTACCCCACAACCCTGCCTGTGGTCACACCCAGCCAGCATCTTACAGTGATTTTCAAGAACACAAGCAGGTGTAAAGCAAAGAGTCAGCCTGTGAAGAGGCAATTTCTGCCCGATGTTTGACATGCAGCAAGATGCCCAGCACAAGCAGGCACCAGAGGGGCTTACAGATGTTAGACATTGCTGGGGAACGGAAGCTGATACCTGTAAATAACATTATTGATTTGAACACTGGCATTGATGGGAATTAAGATCGCTGGGCGCTCAGGCAGGATCCTGCCTGTTGTGCTGCAGAAAACAAGAAGCCAACCTCAGTGATGCCTGCAGGCCAAGGAACACCTAGACTGTGCTGGCAACAGATACTACAAGGGTACCAACAGCCTTCATTCGCATCTGCAAAAGCACACAAGGCAGGCATGGGCTATTCCCAGCAGGAACACTTCCTGCTAAACTCAGTGATAAAGCACAACCTATGTGCTCCTCAGTCCTGCCCGTAGTGCCGGCAACACCACCAAACCACTGAGCAACTAGGAAGGAGAACTGGTACTCTCTGTGCTGGTGGACAAGCTGGAGAAGTGGGGCTGTGTGAACCTCGTGAGGTTCCACAAGGCCAAATGCAAGGTCCTCCACCTGGGTCCGGGCAACCCCCCGGTATCCATACAGGATGGGAGATGATGTGATTGAGAGCAGCCCTGCAGAGAAGGATTGGGGGTGCTGGTTGATGAGAAGCTGGACATGAGCTGGCAACATGCACTCACAGCCCAGAAGGCCCATCATGTCCTGGGCTGCATCGGAAGAATCGTGGCCAGCAGGTCAAGCGAGATGATTCTTCCCCTCTGCTCCACTCTTGTGAGACCCCACCTGGAGTGTTGTGTCCAGTTCTGGAATCCCCAACATAAGAAGGACATGGAAGTGTTGAAGCGGGTCCAGAGGAGGCTCCGAAGATGATCAGATTGCTGGAGCACCTCTGCTATGAGGACAGGCTGAGCGAGTTGGGTTTGTTCAGCCTGGAGAAGAGAAGGCTCCGAGGGGACCTCATAGCGGCCTTCCATTAAATACAGGAAAGCTGACAAGGGACTCTTTTCAAGGGCCTGTGGTGGTAGGATGAGGAGGAATGGCTTTAAACTGGAAGAGGGGAGAGAATTAGGTTAGACGTTAGGAAGGAATTCTGCACAATGAGTGTGGTGAGGCACAGGTTGCCCGGAGAATCTGCAGATGCTCCTTCCCTGGAGGTGTTCAAAGCCAGGTTGGGTGGAGTCTTGAGCAGCCTGGTCTGGTGGGAGGTGTCCCTGCCCTTGGCAAGGGGGCTGGAACTAGATGACCTTCGAGGTTGCTTCCAACCCAAACTATTCTATGATTCTATGATTCTGTGTAATGAGGCTGGTACCCTCTGTGGTGACATGAGTTAGAAACACTCGGAGCTGACACAAGCCAAAAAACCTAAACGCCCCAGTTAAGGTCACCGATGCATTACCGAATGAGCCGCCCAGGCATCTCCCAGCGATGTGGCCTCCTCTTTTACGAAGTGCAAAGTGGAAAGCACTTAGCAGGTAAGACTATAAAATTTTTCCACTTCAGCTGTACTCTTCTTGGAAACAAAGGGGTTTCTTATTTGCTTTCTGCCTTCGGCTGCGATTCACATTGCGCTATAACACGGCTCCTTCGTAAAATTATGGGTTGGGAACAGCATGGTTTTTGGGCATGCCCCCACGCTGGCTTGTTGCTGTAACAGATACTGCAATTACATGAATTCTTCAGCTGAAATATAGTGTTCCTCAGTGGATTACTTCATTCAGGTCCATGGAACGCATGTAAGCGGAAAATCCTTATTTTCGCACTGAGTAGGTGTGCAACTTCTATATCAGACACTTACCTATCAAAACATATGTTTAAGAGATTATCTGTGAGAGTGTAACAGCACAAGGTGATGAAAACAAGCGTTGTGAGTGGCAGGTGGGGATGAGAGCATGGCAGGTCCAGGCTGTTCATATTTAACTGCCAGAAACTGGGCAGCCCAGTAAAAGTGTCTGCACGGTTCCCTGCAGAGTGAATTTGAAAGCAGACATTACCGAATCAGTTGGTTTTCTTCCTTAAAAACAATTTGTCGGCTCAAGAGACCTTGGTTCTGGGTGACCGTGGTGGGACGTGGTCAGGAGCCCTGTGTTGAGTGTCTGGCCATGGAAACACTCTGCAAAAAGGTGTTTTGCCCAGGACACAAGGGCTATTGCAGTTGTATATTTTTCTGGGTACCCATCGGATGCTTTTCTTTGCAGAACAGCTTCAGCCACCGTTCAATGGTACCCGAAATCCTCAAATCCTTAATGCTGCAAAGACCAGGCGGCAAAAAACGACAGCTGACCTACAAGCATGAAATGCAAAGCTTAGCTTTGCAGCTGATCCCTCAGCTGTTACTTAAAAGCCATGTTGTTTTGCAAGGCCCAAAACATCATACTTTCTCCTTATTGGATTAGAAACTGGGGAAAAGCATATTACTTAAGTTCCTAAGTAAAACTGGATATCGCTAGCAACGAGTTCCCAACTTGGCATTGCTATTAACACGTAATTGTGCTCACACCGACCCGACCACTGCCTCCTCTCCTCACACTGAGGTTGTCCTCCACTCCTGTTCGAGTGCTATATGAAACAGCAATCATCCCAGCGTGCCATGAGGGCAGGAAGGCACAGCTCTGCAGGGCAGTAATACATGGAGCATCTTACCAAAGCACCCCACATCATCAGTCACAGACCGATCGCCCACCACGAAGCATTTCAAAGGTGACACAGAATTAATCTCTGTGACGGAGGCTGTTATCTCCTAACAGATAGCATCCAACGAGCAGCTCTGAAGAAATGAATTAGTTGCCCCAAGTACAGCAAAACCAAATGCTGTGATAAATCTTGTAAGCTGTCAGAGGCCTTTTTTTTTTGTTCTCCAGGCTCCTGAGTTTCCACTACTTCAAAAAGCAGCAGGGAGGGATGGAGCAGCCTTCCATGTTGCGGGAGGGGAAGGCATAAACCCAGCACTATGGAGAGAGACTGTGTGTGAATATCTCCCCTCCAGCAGATCCCAGTGAAGGCAGTCACTAACACCACACAAGGTTAGGCAAGGGTCTGCACCCCCCCTGAGCCAGGGCAGCTGGGGACACCGCACCGCCACCAGCAACCCATCTCCCAGCGTCACCTCCACAGCTCTCTAAAAGCTGCTGGCTGCTGGAATCTGGGCAAAGGGACCCAGCAAAGGTTACCTGCTCTGGTTCCATAGGCTAAAAGTGGGCTGCTGCACATCACAGGTGGGATGTAGGGCTAGATGGATGCTGCTTGAATTTTTTCCGCATCGCTAACGACACGTCAGAGGTGAAAAGTTGGAGAAGCCCCACTGGGAGTAGTAACTGGAATTTCTTCAAAGCCTGGGTATTTGAGAGGACAAGCCTCCATGGGCAGCATCTCCTCTGAGTCCATCCCTCCACTGACGGGTATGTAGGCTGGGAGCAAGATGTGGGACCAGGGAGAAGCAGCACCTCATGCTCCAGGTGCATGCAACGCCCTGCCAGACTTGGCAGCTCCTCCGAGCACCCAGGTGATCCAAGGAACTGCTGGAGCATCGCTCTTATACTACTGGGACAGTGATGCCACTGAGACTCTCACCACTGGGAGGAGAGCCAGCAAAGGGTCCTGCATCCCGATGGGGCTTCCATTACTCTCTCCAGAGCAAGCTGTTCAGTCCCCCTGTGCCTCCACTCCTCCCGCCCGGTGCACATCCCACGGGGCCGATGCGCACCACCACACACAGAGCATTTCATTACAAACCTCAGAGTGACAAGGAGTGTTAAGCAGATATAAAGGACATCAGTCATTTACCCATCTGGTGGAAAGTCTAGTTGCTGGCAGAAAATAGAGAGGATTGTTACAGCAAGATCTACCATATGGCACCATTATGTGGAGCTTTGCAACTGCTTTCTCTGAGCGTGCAAGCAAGATTTCAGCCTTTGAAGAAACACTGTATTGTTAGCCTGGATATGCAGGAGCCTCTTGAAAGAAGCTGTGGCAGATGGCACAGCTTTGTTCTCTTGGTTTGCAGGCAGCTCGTGCAGCCCCTGACATTCCCCCTTGCTGAGGCTGAGCAGCCCATGATACAGCAGTTCTCCTGGTATATCCTGTGGAAGGACTGAAGGCTCCTGCAACTCCTTAAATCCGACGGATGGTGCCGGGCAGATACCACACCGCTGCACGAGCACCGGGAAGCAAACATCACTGACCTGAGCTGGCAGGATGCACAGGTGTCTGATGAAAGGAGAACTGCGCAAAACTGCAAAGTCTTGTCCCAGCCAAGGGAGCTGCAAATAAGTAAATCTTCCTAAAATATTCCATTTTTGTCTGTGCCTCCCTGCCAGCACCTGCTCCTCCCTGGGTGGCTGAGCCTGGCTGGAGCCCCAGCAGGACAGCGGACAAAGAAAAGCCTTTCAGAAGGGGCCGGTGCCCGCTTGAGTGACATCCCAACAATACCCTGATGACAACCCATTCAGCCAAGGCAGGGGAAAGGAAAGGGAAGGGAAAAGGTCCCTTTGGGAGGAAGTACTGATCAGTCATTGACCTCAGCAACAACATCTGCAACTGCCCTGAGCCAGGGAAAAGCCCCTGCCTGCTGTACACCGCTGACTGGGACAGGGTACATCATCCCTGCAGCCCAGGGTGGACACAGGACATTTCTTACAGGGTAATTGCTCCTGTTTGTGCCCAGGCAAAAAAAAGCCCCATCCCTTATTTCCCTGTTGTTCCTCTTGAGAAACACTTGCATGGCCACAGAATAAAACCCTAACTATTTAACTATTCTATTTAACTCTAGTTGAAATCCAAAGTGTCCACCTAACATAAAGCAGGCCATAAAACACACACCGGGAAAGCAGATCAAGCCTTTAGCTGACCTTAGAGTCACAGCTGCTCCATGTCCCTCTGCAGCCCGGGCCCTTGTCCTCTGCTGCTGGCACAGGACAATCACCGATTTCTCACGCTGCGGATGTTTCCTGACTCAGATGAGCAGGACCACTTAACCCGAAGCCCAGAGAGTATTTTGCGGGATGGCTCCAAAAAGAAAGAGGTTTTGCCCTTTGATGTATGCAGCAGGCTGGGATCTGCAGAGCAGGGACACTGTTGGATTGTTGGTCTTTATGGGAGCACTGTCCACACCAGTGACCAAACCCAGCGCTGCAACATCCCCAAAGGTACTGCTCATCCCAGGCATGAAGTCTCCCACCCTTGCCACTCCGAATCCCTAAAGGGAACAAATGGGGCAGAAAATTCACTATTAAGGTGTAAGAGAAGACTTGGCCAAGGATCAACCTGAGCTGGCAAAGCCTCCAGATCCCCTCTAGCTCCTTTGACTTCCCATAACCAAATCGGCCGAGACAACTGAGGACTTTGGAGGGAGCCCTGGTCCCACAGAGGGGGCACAAGCCATCCCACCCCGGAATGTCGAGCATGACAGGCCGGGTGCCACTGGGCTCCTGCAGGTGGTACAAATGAGCCCAGCACCTCTGAGTGCTCTCTCTGTCTCTTTTCCAAATGTTACACAGTGGGTTTAAACAGAAACAGTGGGACACTTTCCAAATCATTTAACTAATGCTGAAATTTAATACATGGCACCAACGGGTTACTGACAGCAAGAAGGAGCTGTTGTAATGGGAAGGAGGCTGGATTTCCAGTTTCACTCCCCCGGAATGGGAATCTGCCCCCTCGTGTCTGCGGGGCAGAGTGTGGCTTCCCCCTCCTTCCTACCTGGCACTTGCTCATATTGAGATTTGCCTGATGGGTTTTTTGGGGGAAGTCAGGGGGTTGAGCTGCTCGCATAGGAGTGTGGTGTGAACCCATTGTCCCCAATCCCAATATGACTTCAGCCCCTGAGGAGCCAGCACAGCTCCTGCTGCCAGCGTGCCCTGGAGCAGCCTTTGAGCCTTATTTTCACCCTTGGCTGGGGAAAAAAGCCCAAAATCTTACCAGCATAGAGGAAGGGATGGAGAAGGACCCACACCAGGTCACGTGCCAGGCCTTGCTGCACACAGAGCAGTCCCCTGGGGCACAGCCTCTGCATGAAGCACCTGGCTGAATTTCACAGTATCACAGCATCACAGTATTACAAGGTTGGAAAAGACCTTTGAGATCATCGAGTCCAACCTATGACCCAACACCAACACCTACTCATCATCTAAACCACGGCACTAAGTGCCTCATCCAATCTCCTCTTAAACACCTCCAGGGACGGTGACTCCACCACCTCCCCGGGCAGCGCATTCCAATGACCAATCACTCTTTCAGTGAAGAATTTTTTCCTAATATCGAGCCTAAACTTCCCCTGGCGAAGCTTGAGTCCATGTCCTCTTGTTCTGTCAGCGGTCACCCAAGAGAAGAGATCAACCCCTGCCTGACTACAGCCTCCTTTTAGGCAGCTGTAGAGAGCAATAAGGTCTCCCCTGAGCCTCCTCCAGGCTAAACAACCCCAGCTCCCTCAGTCGCTCCTCACAGGGCTTGTGCTCCAGCCCCTTCACCATCCTCGTCACTCTCCTCTGGACGCACTCCAGCATCTCAACATCTTTCTTAAACTGAGGGGCCCAGAACTGGACACAGCACTCGAGGTGCAGCACAGTACTCGAGGTGCAGAATTTGTGGGAGATGCTTAGAAAATCCTTGGCTGAGACGAGGTGCTGCAGGCTTGGTGGGACTCCATTAGGTGAGCCTCCACAGATGCCTCCGGCAGCCTGGCTGGCAACACTAAGCCGCAGCGCAAGGAGTCCTAATGCTGCCTTTGGCTGGGGCATGGGGAGAGTTTTCCATGGGAAAGAATTTCCCCAGGAAAATCTGATTTGGCCAAGTCATCAGTGGTGAAAAACATGGAACAGAGGCAGTCACTTCACTTGAACAAACCCAACTCGACCAGCAGCATTTTGCAGGACTGCTGCACAAAGAGGTCCTTCTGCGGGGGGGTGGCATGCCCACCACCCTTTCTTGGGTGTCACAGTCTGCCAGATGTCTCATCCTGCTCAGGGAGAAAGACATCTGTGCAAAATCAGCTCTCATAATTCAGTATGGACTTGTCCTCTATCAAGTGGCCTGGCTCGCCAAAACCATGCTGCCTGGCATCTAATGAGACACGTGATACCATGAGGTGTGATCGACCAGCATCATGTCTCCCAGCCCCTCGCATTAAAGCACCGTACAGAAACCCCATTTTACTCCTGAATCAACTCAAAGTGCAGCACTCTGGGTCCATCCAACAAACCACACAAAATGTTTCCCTTAGAGGAAATTACAGCTTTCTTGGGCTGTCTTGTTTTTTTTTCCTTGATTCCTTGTTTTTCAGAGTTTTGGTACCAAGGGATAAATAAACAATATCGCGACTCTCCATATTTCAGTTTAGTCCACGTTCAAGGATTTCTCTGAGGCCGGAAGCCCAGCAGTCACTTTGCCCCTGCTGGAGATAACCTGCTTTACCGGCTCCGACACCCCTGCATCACCCTAGGAGGACACAAAGTCAGACAGCTCCCAACTCCTGCTATAAGAAATCAAGGCTTTCTAACGAGAAAGAGAAACCACCTCAAACTGGCAGTACTTTAGGAAGGAGCAGAGCTCAAGGTTCCGTTTGGAACAGCTGCTGACAGCAGCCCCTGATGCTCCCTTCACACCAAAGCTCACCTAAAAATTCAAAACCAAGCCTTGTGAGACTAGAAAAAGGGGGGGGAAAAGTGGGGAGGGAGAACAAAAATAAAAATCATCCTACTTACAACCAGCTCGGTGAACATGACGTCCAGCTCCTCCACCGGTGGCATGGGCAGTGCGGGCTCCATGGTCTGCAGAGCGAAGCTGCTGTCATTGCGCAGCCGGTATGTGATTTCAGGGTGGTCGCTGCTGCGGAAGCAGCAGAAGATGAAGGAGATCCCTCGACTGCTCCTCTTCCTTGGGGCCATGGCCAAAATCCTCTGCGTTCCTCCCTCCTCGGCACTAGATCCTGAGGGGAAGAGAAGAGAGGAGGCTTGAGCAGCTGCCCTGCAGCACTGTGCTCCTGTCTCACTGATGGGAGGAGGAATCAAAGCCACCCACACGCTCAGTGTGGAAGGGATGAGCGGAGACGGTTTACGTGCCAAATATTTCTGCTCAGATTTGACATTTACGGTCCTGGCAACCTTGATGACCGTGGGAATTAAAATGATGTATTTGCTTGCCCTGTGCCGAAGTCGGCAGCAGCAGAGGGACACACTCCATTCCCATGGGTGGAGGGGTCCTGGACACCCATCACTGCTGAAAATCCCAGCAAATGCCTGCTGACCTCCCCATGCTGTGGCAGCCAGGCCAGTCCCTGTCACAGTCTGGCCAGCAGTATGGCAAATTAGGGAGGCTGCTGCCAGGAACAGCCAGATGTGCGCAGGACCACCAGGTACGTGGTCGTCAGGATGCCCTGAGCCACAGATGGCAGCAGAGCTGAGAAAACAGGCTATATTCTCCTCCCAGCTCTTAAACGTGTCCCTAAACATCCACCCGCAACCACAGGCTCTTTTTCACAGAAAGTTTTACTTGGCTTTAATTAGATAAACCCTACTTGAAATTCCAGTAAATATTTACAAGACGCGATTTTAGCTGATAAAAATCACACAGTGCCGGTACCTCAGACCTTCCTACGTAGTGCTTACGTGGGGCATCGCTCGCGCCAGTGGTCGCTGGGGTTTTTCTGATTTCTGAAATTCAGTTTGGGAGCAAAGCTCAGGGTAGGAGGCAAACGTCTTGCCTGACCCATGATAGCAAGGAACAGGCAAATACTACACCAATGTTGGGACTGTCAAGCCAGTTATACAAATGAGAGTCACCTAAGAGGAATGAGGATGGTAGAGAAACGCTCTAACAGGAAAAATCAACCAGCAAAGTAGAGAGAATTTTTTAAAAGCCTAAATAACTGTCTTAGAAAACCACATCTGGATTTATGCCAGGTAAATACTGCCCCAAAATTGGGACCATCAAGTCAACAATACAAAACGATGGTCACCTATGAGGAATGAGGATGGCAAAGGTACACGCTAATGAGAAAAATCAACAAGCAAAGTATAGGGAATTTCTAAAAAGCCTAAATATTTGTCTTATAAACCTACACACGCACATTTCATCTCTGCAAAACAAGGCATCGAGATGTTAAAGAGACAGGACAAACAGCCAAGGGTAATGCAGAAGGTTGAAATATGGATGACTCAGATCTACTAACAAAGCTATGAAAAAAGACTTGGGAAAATAAGGACTGCATTTGGAGAGGAGTGTCTGATCTCCCTGGAGCCAGACCTTCCTCTCCGCCTATGGATTTATACACCCAAATAAACAGCTGCTGTGCCCCACAGAGAGCCAGCGCTGGAGGCAGGTTGGGGACAGTCCTGGGGTCAGACCCTGCAGCACCACTTGCATGTCAGAACACTGCTCTCCCAAAAGAGACTGCAGAAAATTCAAGCTCTACTCACATTACTTTAATGGAGGATCTTGAAATTGTCTTTGAGTGCTTATTTTCAGTACATGGTGTAATCATCTGCTGAACCACAAATGATGGGAAACAGCTATTGGGTCTTCACACCGCATAATCCCAGGCTGTGCAACTGCTCTGTGCCCAGTCCAGATGATCCCCCGTTCCCGAAGAGCCCCAAATCTCATTTCACATTTAACATCTTGGATGTAGAAAAATGCAGGCACTGAAGGAATTTCAGCTGGCGTGAAAGCTCTCTCATCACAGCTCCCCAGCAGCCAGCACCGCAGCAAATCCATTAGCAGCCTGCTGGCATCCCTTCAATATTAGGAGAGCTTTGGGACCTGTTGGGGAGTTTCTTTCCTAAAGGAAGGAAGGAAACAAAAAAACCAAAGGCACAGAGAACTCTGTCCCTTCCAACGTGGATGAAAATGTCGCAGACTTGAGTTTTAAAGAGTCACAAGGATCAAGGCACAGAGGGAGATGCTGGTGGCTGCCCAGCACTTTGTGCCTGGTGCAGGAGCTTGGTCCCGATGTGCATGTCCTCAGCTGTGCAAAGTCGGGTCACTTGGTCATTCCCAGTCCACGCGTGCCCAGAGTCAGGGCTGCTCCTGTAGCAGGTCTGGAGCAAATGGGCCCATTCTCCTTCTCCATGGGGTGTTTTCCATCCCCTTTTCTACACCGCATCAACCTCATCCTTGAAAACCACTGCTACATCCAAGCTCTGACACGGACTTGCAAAAATGCACAGAAAGCTTTTATCAGAACACCACCTACTCTTGAGAGATACAAGCTCCTGATGATATTTTATGAGGAGTCTGAATGACAGACTAAAAGGCAAGATTTTATTTTGGGTTTTAAAGCAGACAGTCATCGAACAACCAAGACAAGGTATTTTTGAGCTGCTTCCAGCTCTGGAGGTATTGAGGCTCCTCATTTTCATCTACAAACAATTTAAAAAACCAAACCACCCTACAGCGCAGGCTGAGTGGGCTGTAGGTTATTAGCAATCAAGGCTAAAAAGGGTTAGAGAAAGAATATGTTAGCTACTAGGAAAATATCATTAAACCTTCAGAAGGCTGATGAATATTTATTAATGTGATGGTTCAAAATCAAAACACGGCTCCCTGGCAGGTCGTTGGAAGCTGCAGACAGAGCAGATTGCATCGTCAGAACAAAGTCCAGCTAAGCAGCCTTCTCCTTCCCTGCAAATCCTACAGAAATTGGTTACTCATGGAGAAAAAAACAACAGCCCCTGGCAACCTGGAGGCTTGTGCTAAGTACAGCAGAAGGGAGCAGTTCCACGCACTACCACACGTTAAGTGTCATGCTCCCACCTCCCATTTATACCTTTGAGCACTAATTAGATCAATAAATTTAAGCCAGATTGTGATCTAATAGTGCCTTCTGGCCTTTACTTATTGAGCAGCCAGAATAAATTAAGTTTAATTGCCCCCGTACATACAGAGCTACTGAAGATAGGATGGGAAGGGTCATTGAGGGAACTTCTAGCCAAACCCCAAATCCCAAGGAAGGACTGATGGGGCTGAATCATTCCAAAATAACTACTTTTTCAAAAACAAGGGTGGAAATGAGCATGCAACGGGCCCAGCCTGTAAGGCCAGGGAGAGGAAAAGGAGAAGGAGAAGGAGCTTGGCCCATGTGTGCCAGCAGAACTGTGTGGAGTCCCCACACAGGACAGAAGCCATGAGCTGCAGCTCAGCGATGCACAGAGAGATTAGTTTTGTCGGTTTTCCCAGCACTAAAAAAAAAAAGCATCAAGCCTACATCGCCCTGAGCGGTGCTTAAATGAAATCAGTCATTAGGAGAAAATTGGACCCCGGTGTTGCTTCCGCCTTTGCTTTAAGGAGAGGAGAGCAGCAATTACTGCTTACATATTCAACAGCCTCCTCAGCAAGCTAAATTAGCCCGCGTGGAGCAGCGTGCTGCCAAAGCCTGTCTGTGACCAATGCCCCAACAAGCTGGTTTAAAGCCAGCACCGGCATCGCAGTGTTGCGGTCTGTAGCCTAAAAATACCCGGCAAGGGTACAAACACATGCAAAGGAGCGTGCACGCTCCCCTTCGCACCCGCCTCCAAACCCACCCAGAAGCTAAATCTTCAAATATGAATATTAGCGTGTTGTTTTTCTGGCTCCTCTCCTATCCCCTCCCAAAAGATGGATGCAAGATCCCTAGCAAGCTCTTTCTCAATAGAGAGCTTTATTTCAGCACGCTGCACAAGAGGAAGCATTTTCGTGCAAGTGTAGTAATGCTCCCTGATGAGCCTTGACTGATTTCGGCAACTTGAGCCCTTGTGTGGCTGAAAGGCTCACAAACAGGATTGTTTCCCCTAAGCAGGAGCTACCCCTGCTCCACTGCAGTAGCCCAGAGGACCTGAGCCCATCACCAGCTCCTCCAGCATGGACCTCATGCTAAGTGTGGTGCTGGTACCCCTGGCACAGCTGTTCCTGTTATGATGTTTTGACCACAAGCTCCCATGCTGATTTCCAAAAAACCCTTTCTTCAGCACAAAGCTTTTTTCACGCACAATCTGCGCAGGAGAGGAATATTTGGTTTGGCAAAAATTCATGTCTATTGGTGGGAAAGAGGGGAAAAAGCCAAAACAGTCGGCTAAAATGCTTTAAATTGTTTGATGACTGCCTTTCCCCTCTCCCCCATCCACCTGTGAAACAGCAGCCACGAAACGGGATGGGGACAGGACCCTTCCTGTGATGCGACAGGAAAATCAGCTACCAGGAGGAGCCTGACTCATCGCTGAGGCTCATCACGAGAACTGTAATTCTCAGCGTAAGCAAATCTTGAAGACTTGGGTTTCGTGGATTTATAAATACATCTGTCAAATCCTGAATTACCCCAAATTCTCCCCCCTGCTTCTCAAAAATACTGTTACACTCCATGACCCCAAGGAAGAGGAGTTTGCATCTCTGAATGTTGCTTGGGCTGCCCAGTACCCAAAGGGTGCTGGAAGGAGCTGGCTGCAGTCGCAGGCTCTCAGCTCACTTCTGGAAAGCCCCATCTGCCAGCACTGTCAAAAATCCAACACTGACCTAAAATGTGTCACCTCTTCTTTGTATTCTTTCTTTTTATTGTGGCATTTGTCACAATATGAAGCGTACGTCTGGGTCAGCTTCTTGCAAGAAGACATTTTACACTGCTCAGGGGCAGATGAGCTTTGGGGACTTGATGGTGAAATTCAGCAAGGAAAATCAAAACCAGTTTATTCACGGAGCCAGTAAACCCTTATACACTCACAGGTGGGGAAAAAAACCAGTCGCACAAATTTGTAACACCTCAGAAAAAGCCTTCCTTTTCCCGTCTAAACAAAATTTACACCTACTGCAAACAATCAAAGTGCTGGGAGAGATTTTCTTTCACATGTGTCTGCCTGGAGCTCTCCTATCTAGAGGTGTTGATGATGCTACCCAGGAAAAAGAGCAACCACTTCCATCACACTGCAAGAAAATCACATCTCAGCTTGCAAGTCACCTCTTCAGTGCACAAGCGAGCTCCCTGCCAAGGGAAGCACGCGCACTGTTGACTCTGCAATCCAGATTTTGGGTGGAAGAGCGTGGCGCACAGCAGGGTGAGACAGGATCTTTCTTAGCAGTCTCCAAGTGAAATCAATCCTCAAAACAACGCTGCTCGGTTTGGCAAGCCAGCAAAAATCCAGAGCAGGAGATGGCTGCCTGTGTTGCAGGACCATGTCTGTCCCACGGCATGGAGATGAGCTGGGGTCCAAGGAGAAGATGCTGAGGGCTTGCAGCACGCATTCTCTGCAGCAGGAGCTGCAGCAGGGATCCCCACAGAGCCCTTTACCCCCCCTGCAGATCCAGAGACCAGCACAGCTCAGTGCACAGAAGAATCCAGTAAGGGAAGATGCTGCCAGAGTAAAACTTTGTTTAGTTTTTGAGGATTAAAAGGCAAACCTTGCTGGAAGTTTCCCAATCAGCTACAATATGAGCGGTGCAGTTAACATCGAGGGAGGTCACGAGTTCTCCACTAAAAGGGTAAACTTAATCGGTGATGAGCTGAGAGCTGGCGCCAGATCCTCTAAACAGCTACAGAACGCTTCTTACGGGAGCTCCAGCAGATCAGCTCAGGCAAATGCCATTTATTTCAGGAACAAGGACAACAAGCGTGGAATCACAGACAAGACCCAGTTTGGGAACCTATATAAATACATATATATTTCTTAATACTCACCAGGGTGCTAAACGACCCAATTCTATAAACACACATGTGCCTTTTTTTTCCAGCAGCCGGTGGATTAGTGGTCCTTCATTTGCAGAAGCAAAGCAAAAAGCCGGGTGGGTTGGCAGTGGGAGGAACAAAGAATTTTCAAGTCAGATATTCTTCCCTTAAATGCCCTGAATTAATTTGCTTCCTGAAACCCAGGCACAACACTTGTCGGAGATGGGTTAAACCCAAGAGACTTTCCAGGAGGGCGGAGGGAGGCAGAGAAGGGCTCTCCAGGAAGGATGCTGGAGCATCCCCCTGCCCTCCCCGTGCCCCAGCTTCAAAAAGCAGCACAGAAAAACCTAGAAGAAAGGAAAGGCGATGCGAGGGGCCGGCTGGCCTGGTGATCCCCTCACCCCCCTCTTGTTTCAGGGAGGCAGCTGCCGGCACTGCATTGTGGTGGGGGGCTCAAAGGGGCAGAAATGGCTCTTTCAGAGTCAAGGTAACGCACACGGAGTGATTAGCACCAAACCAGAGCTCTCCTGAAAGGTCACAGCCTTGCAGAGAAGACCTTAACAAAAGTTGTCCTTTGCCATTTGAACCTGGTCTCTCAGACATCCTTTGTGGGTGTTTGGGCTGGGTGATGCCAAGCCTTGAACAGGCAGCCCTCAACGCTAAAAACAGTCAAAAGAGGGATGCAAGACCCCCTGACAGCTCAGGGATCTGCTACAGCAGTGCAGAACATCCCGAGATGACCATCCTCTTCCATCCCAGCTCCATCCCCACCATCCAGCACATGACAACATCCAGCCACGCTCCACTTCCATCAGTGGTTTTGCCTCCAACTGGGCAAAAAAACTCATGCAAAGCACTAAACATCTCCAAGAGGCTGACAATACCGAGCTGTAAAACCCACCCCCCGTGCACCACAAGTTATGTATAATTAGCCAGGAAGAGCAGCTTCGGCGACCAGAAACCTCCCCAGTTGTTGAGTGCTGGGACAACCTCCCAGTTCAGCTGCTGGAAGGAGATCTCCCCTCTCAATATTTCCCTCTCCATCTGAAAGGATGTGGATTCAAGTCATTTCTGAGATCTAACTACTCCCTTTGATGATGCAAAGCTTGTGTCAATAAAAACTCAACAGTCTGGCAAGCGGGGAGAGTGGAACTGTATTTCCCACTGAGGGAGGATATTTGTTTGCCAATTAGCCTTTTCCTGGAGAACAATAGTTTAGTAAAAGTCTTCCTTTATTTTCATTCTCTCCCCCCCTCTCCCCAGCCTCAAGCCCTGCTCCTCCAGTGAATTTTTGGCCTCTGACTTTGATTTATCGTATGCAAAGCCTCACTGCTGAGCTTTCCATTTCACTGCTCCCCATTTCAGCAGTAATCCTGGGGTAAAACGGGCTCTCCGAGTGTAAAACCAAAGGGGATGGCAAGCAGGTTTTTCCTCTCTTAAAGCCTCTTAATTAATTTGGCTTCACAAACTGGAGTTTCCAAGTTGCACAGCAGCAGACGCTTCCAGTCTATCAGCACCACCACCGTGGCAAGGCAACGAGTCCCGACGGGATAGTTTTGGGTTGTATTTGGAGACTTTTAATATCATCCACACTTAAGGTGAGGCTGCTGGAATCGCTGATGTTGATGCAGCCTATGGTTTTTTTCTTTTTCAAAATGGTAACGGGATGGAGGCTGCTGTAAACAGGAATCCTTCCTAACAAGGGACCCTGATGGGTTGATATCATTAAACTTCAAGATATCATTAAACTTGTAGTCCTGAAAGTGCCCAAAGCAAATAAAATATACTTGTCAGATGTCTCAGCTGGCCTACCCATCTGCAATGCTGATTTCCCTTTTAAAGTCCTGACATTAATCCACAGTGAGTTTTTTTCCCTTAAAGTCTGAACCTGGGGTTGAGAATTCCTTGATAAAAATGTCTGATGGCAGAAATGGCCTGCTGGCCCCTTTCCTTCCAGTACAACACTAATATCTCTAATACCTCCCTGTGTTTCAGTGGACAAATGCTGAAAATCCATATATGTGAGCTTGCATCAGGCACAACTCAATCCTACCATCTCCAACACTGACGTCTGCTCTCACCCAGCCTGGGAAAAAGCAGCAATTTTTATCACATTACACTAAAAGACTGTTGGCATTTAAACATAATAAACAAAAGCGGGCGAGCACAGCAGGCGGGACTAATTGGAAGGCTTCGTTATATTTTTCTTATGTCAGCGCAACGCATAGAATCATAGAATGGTTTGGATTGGAAAAAACCTTAAAGCCCATCCAGTTTCAACTCCCCTGTCATGGGCAGGGACCCCTCCCACATCCAACCTGGCCTTGAACACCTCCAGGGACGGGGTAGCCGTGACTTCTCTCAGCAACCTGGGCCAGGGCCTCATCACCCTCACAAGAAAAGTTTTCTTCCTAATGTCTAATCTAAATCTCCCCTCTTGCAGGTTAAAACCGCTCCTCCTCATCCTGTCCCTGCACTCCCTGATGAAGAGCCCCTCCCCCAAGGGAAGGGTGGCTTGTACATGATGTAGCTTATGGCAGACGCCCCACTTTGAGCAGGATGGAGCTGTACCATCCCATGCCACAGGAGAATGGAAACTCAGGTTTCCTCAGAGAGCTGCTCAAACCCATCACCTGCAATTTGGAGGACCCAGTTTAATGGAGGCACCTTTTTGGTTGCCTAACAACTATTCTACCTTCCACTGATGGTGAGGAGCAACGAAGGGCTCATGCCAAAATCAACTGACTCATCACCACCAATGATGGACTGAAAGAAGGTCTCTCTTCCCCAGCAGAAGCAACCAGAGGGAAACATCCATCCGGTGAAGGTCCCAATGGGATGCATTTAAAAATCAATAGATGCTATTTTAGTGCTTAAACCAGACAAATATCAGCATCAGCAGCATCAATACAAACCTAATTTAAACACACTGAGTACATGCACAGGATTGCCATTTTCTCTTTCATGCACCAATTTAGCCAAATCTGTTTTTCCCCAGATGCTCTGAAGTCTGAACAGGGCACCTGTGGTACCACTAATGCTGCAGGCATTCTGCCTGACTCCATCCGTATGTGCTGCGTAAAATACGAGCCTCTCCACCCCACTGGTGTAAAGGCTGCAGCAAATGCTCCAGTGAGGAAACCCCCCTCGAAGGCGTGATATCACCATGACAGCTGACACCTCCCCACCAGGGCTACGTACAAAAGTGGATTTCTCTTTGCAGGTTTTCACACTGCATCTGACACAAATTGCAATCAAGCTTCCCATCCCTGTAGATATTTATAGAATGATCCCTCTTTTCATTAAAAAACCAAAAACCACCCCAGCCTCACAGTTGCAATGAACTGCTTGTAAAAGTGACTCCAGGGCATCCTGAGAGGCTCAGACACCCTGAGAGAAGACAACCATGTGTGAAGTTTTTAATTTCATCTCATCTGCTGCAGGAGGGCAGTGTGGGTGTTCATATCTTTGGAACCAGCCACACTCCAGACGCACCCATCAGCACAGATGTACCTTCCCAGTAGCCACTGCAGGCATGACACGGGCTCAGAAAGCCACATTTCTGTTGGGGTACAGCACCATGCTCTGCCCTCTTCCATTCACCGTCTCCTGTGTACCTACTGCTGTCTCTGCACAGATGCTCTGTGGTTCAACCCCATCACTTTGCATACCCTCCTGAGTTTGGAGACCCAGTCCTCACTGCTCCTGGCCCTTTTCAAGCTCACAGCTCCTTGCAGATGACTTCTCACTTGGCGTTGGAGTCTACCACCTTGGCCAGCAAAGTGAAAGTACTTCTCCCTATTGACATCAGTCCAGTTTTCTCGCTATCAGCAGCAATAGAGAGAACTTCACTTTTTTTGAGGGTTCCCACATCCTGGTGGTGGCAGGGGCTTGCAGAGGTCTTCACATCTGCCACCTGGGCAAAGTTTCGTGGTACCACTGGTGATCAGTGTCTTCGTGATATTCCTTCAGAGCTCGCCTCTCTTCTTGGCTTCAGGGTGATGTATTTGATCGACATCAGGTCCGCCCAGATCTCCAGTGAGAAAGTGCATCATCAGAACCATCCCCCCCATTCCTTTAGCAGCTTTGAAGCTGAAACACCTCTAGAAGCAAACATGGTGATTGAGTTTGCTGATAGGAGCCACTCAGGGCTGCAGCTCAGCTCTCCAGATCCTTCAACACGGCCCAGACAACACCACTGATAATGAAGTGGGGCCCAGCAGGTCTAACTGAGATTGAAGCCCAGTGAGCTGAGCCCTGTTCTTCAATTCATGCTTCTTCATGCCCATGCTACAAGGGTCACAAGCTGGCCAAGCAAAGGCTTCAAGCTGTCTGAGCCACATTCACTGGGCTCCTGAAGGGCCAAAGCAGAGCCCTGACAACAAAAACCAAAGCCAAGCCACTGACTCAGCAGCTACAACGATATCAGAGCATCTCTGCTAAGACACCCAGAAGTACAATTGCTCAACGCTTTGCCATGAGATAGAGGTCACCATGAGTATGGGTTAAGACTGTCTTCTGCTTCACTAATAGCACAAGCATGTCTCAAACCCTTCCTACAATGGAACAAGAACGCCCAGAATCTGATAGATTAGGTATTAGGAAGAATATTTTTACTGTGAGGATGGTGAGGCACTGCAACAGGTTGACCAGAGAAGCTGGTGATGCCCCATCCCTAGAGGTGTTCAAGACTAAGTTGGATGAGGCTTTGAGCAACCTGATCCAGTGGGAGGTGTCTCTGCCCAGGGGTTGGAATTGGATGATCATTAAGGTCCTTTCCAACCCAAACCATTCTATGATTCTATGAACTTCCAACATCCAGAACCTTCATCTCAAACTCCTCCCCGTTTGCAGGTTTGCTGCCTAGCCACTGCCCTAAACCTTGTCTAACCTCAGTAGCTCATTGCTCCAAATTAACAGTGCAGTTTGGATGCCTGTAACACACGGTAATGAAATAACTCAAAAAGAGAGCAATCTTGTGACTGTCCACAGGGGAAGGAGGTTAAATAGCTTTTGGATAAAAATTCTTCACAGTATTTTCCATCACAGGATCCGTAACACTGCAGCAAAAGCCTAAAGAAGTTGCATATTGGATTTAGGTACCTGAAGACTCCAGATTCACTCCACTGATGCTGGAGATACTGCAGGAAAAGAAATACCTCACTCTGAAATAACTGCCTCTACAGACAAAAACCTTCAGATTTTTAGAGCTGCCAAGAGCTACCTGTCACCATTGACTGCAACATGAACTGAGAGAGCAGGAGGAGAGGAGAAACAGCGTCTTCCAGGCACTTATAGGCATTTTTTGCCCAGCTGAGTGCCTTGCGGTGAGAGCAAACCATGCATCAACAGGAGAACTTGAAGCACGCCAGCACTTTTTAAATTCACTTTCAGTAGCTTTACCAACACATCATACGGAGAAGGAATGCGTGCTATGCAAATCCAGTCCCAGACTGCTCCCTGCCTAATCTAGCTTTAGATTCAAATGCTTATTACCATGGCGTCTAATCGGGTAATGCGTAATAGACAGGTTTAGTTTGGGCTCCTGGTACTTCAGCTGTGTTCTTACTAAGGCACCAAATGGAAGGGAAAAAAAAGAAACTAAGAGGAAAAAACCCCAATACTGCAAAGAATTCAAGCTCTGGTGGAAAGCAGAGGACAAAAACGTAGGCGTGGAAAAAAGTATTGACACCTGCCAGTAAAAGCCAGGCAGATATGCAAATATTTGGCAGCTCACCAAGAACACAATGGACGTTGAGTCCTGCTTGCACCCCATCGTATCCCTGCAGGGAAGTACGTGGCTGGTCTTTCAGGGTCTCTCCCTTCCACCTTGTGAGATGTAAGGTGATGCAAGGGTCTCACCTACGTAAGACCCATCTACCGGCACGTACACCTCACCAGCACTGAGAACACCTGGTCACATCGTAACCTTCAGGCTACCAAGGCACATTATGGATGTTTTGAGCACCCACAACAGGACCTCCACAGTCTGAATAATGTGCCAACAAGGAGCTCTTTGCTGGGGAGGAAGGGGTCTCCATCAGGATATTGCAGCAGAACAAAGGGAACGTCATTCCCAAAGGCCACCACCTCCCCGTTTGCCAGCCCTGTTCATGCCACAGCCAAGGTTATCTCTGTCCTTACCTGCACCAGGCAAGGTGATTCATTTCAACACAGATGGTCTGTCCAAGCCACGTGTCACGCCTGGTACCTCCAGAATACAACCCAGATACCAGCCTCCTACCTCTACCATGCAGCTACAATTCAGCCAATATGCACTAGAAATAACCCAGAGATGCAGGACCCACCATTCAGGCTTGACACGTTCTCCTCTCCATCTGCTGCTCATCTGCCACGTTAAGCTTTCCTGTGAGGGAAGGTGGTGAGGTTTTCAACACCGCCATCCAGCTCCCACCTGCAGGATGTCAAATCCCTGCCTTCATAACGCCGAATGGCACACAGACCTGCAACGAGCTCCAGCAAAGGGGCAAGACACGCACACATTGATACTAACCTCGTAACGCTCTACAAGACTGCTGACCATGCTACGCTACAGAAACCACATTTGATGGGATAAACAGCACTAGGAATACCAGCAATTAACAAAGAAGAGATAGCTCTCTGTGAACCTAAGCAATATAAACTACATTTATATTAAGGCTGGAGGATGAATTACATTTATTAGACATCAGAGAACTCACGTAAGCGATATCCCCCCTGCAACACCTACGTGTCTGTGCAGAGTCCTGGAGTGTGGACTCTGGTGCCTCGTAACATGGCAAATCCAACTAAAGCGCTCTTTATGGCTTGGATGTTCATAACATTTATGTGTATTCCCTGGTGTCTAGTGCAGATTGAGCTTTCATTGCACCATTTTCCTTAATAAAAAAACTCCACAACGCCCTTCTAACCTGATGCCTGACAAAATTTGCAGCAGCTCCATGTATTTGAGATGAAAATTAACCCAGAAAAAAAGGGAACAAAACCAGCCAATGGACTTGATGAATTGTCAGTGATGGGGAAGGAGGAGTCGATGGACAGACCCGCTTTAAAGCTTCCTTTCATTAGGAAACCAGGCTTAAATCATAGGGTAACTTTCAACGATGCACCTTGTTACTGAGGAAAGTGAGACGGCTGATATTCTGCCTCTCAGGCACATGTGCTCTGCACTTCACAATTTACTGAATGAATATTCAAATGCCTTGAAAGGAAAACGAAAACAAACCCAAAGAAATCAGAGGTTGCAGCTCGCGGTGTTTTCATAAGCCCGTTCAAAGACCAAGCCAGATTTACCAGTGCCTGCACCGCTGCCCGGCTGCATGGGTGGCTGGCTGGGCTCCCCCTCCACCTCTGCACGTCCCCAGCACATGGCAGAGCCTGGAGCTGGGCTGTGGGGCTTTTTTATAGAATAGAATCAGAGAACACTTGGGGTTGGAAGGGATCTTTCCAGGCCATCCCTTTGCAGGAACAGGGACATCTTTAACTCAATCAGGTTGCTCAGAGCCCCATCCAACCTAGCCTTGAATGTTTCCAGGGATGGGGCATCCACCACCTCCTTGGTAAACCCGTGCCAGTGCCTCACCACCCTCATTGTAAGAAGTTTTTTCCTTATATTCAGTCTAAATCTCTTCACCCTTAGTTTAAAACCATTCCTCCTTGTCCTGTCACAACAGGCCTTGCTAGAAAGTCCCTCCCCATCTTTCCTGGAGCCCCTTTCAGTATTGAAATGCTGCTATAAGGTCTCCCTGCAGCCTTCTCAACACTGAACAACCTCAATTCTCTCAGTCCTCGCAGGTGAGGACACTCAATTCTGCACCCAAAACGACCACAGAGGTGGTTAGATGAGGTGGAAAGATCCCCTTTCCCATGCAATGCAGCCCATGGTGCACAGGAAGGAAACGCTCTGCGAGACTCCTCACCCTAGGACATGGATGGAGATGATAGTGGGGGAGTCCTTCCCAGCACTGAAAGATCCACACAAATAGTAATTACTTGGCCACGGGGACTAAATATCCCAGCAAAGTCATATTCATTTGTGAGTCAAAAAAGGAAGAGTTCACATTCCCGTATTTACAGCCACTACTGCTTCCGGAGCTCTGTCTATAACAGCCTCTGGGACACGGTCATTTCCAGTGGTGACTGTGAAGTAGTCCTTCATCCCACCATGGCACAGGGACTCACAGCTAGTTCACCCACACATATTTCCAAGGGAAAAAAAAATATTTCAAAGCCTCAGAAGCTGCATTTTTGGAGTCGTGGATAACACACATGCGAAGAGCATGGTTCGCTTACGACAACCCAGGATGGCAAACCACTTGAGATGTAAAAATAATTCAATGATTAAGTATATTTAGATTTATAACCCTAGAGCATCTTTATTTATAGGGATGCCAATCACTTTTACACAGATACAGAATTGGCTGGCAGAATGCCTTAGACTATATCTAGAAACCCATCTGTAACAAATCTAAGCCGTGATAGCTCTGCATACGTTTGGCCAAACAAGAATGCTAATGCCAGCCATCCTGACTTTAAAAGTGCAGATGGGCTGTGGAGGGGGGAGGTCACCAAGCCTGTCATATGGCTAAAGACGGGTGAATTCTGCTATCACCTTCTATAAAGTAGTTGGGGAAAGGACCAGATGAAGGAAAAATCAGTCACCGTCTCGATGCTAACACCACACAATGCTAGCTGGAGACTAAGTCGGCATCCTCTTTCGAAACTTTTCATCATTGAGACGGGAAGCAAAAAGTAAGGAAAAAAGACCCACTGGAGCTCTGCAGCACCTTCAAAAGGGGAGGGGATTAAGCTGGGGCTTTTGCATGCAGTTTTTTCAATCCATCGCTCAAGACACAAAGCTGGGACAAAGGAAGATGCAGGAGAAATTAATTGAAAGTCATCGCTTGGGTCTCAATCTCAAAGCAGATGAGGATTTCTAGTGAGGCTTCTCCTCTCCCACCACTGCCCAGGATCTCTCAGCGTTATCTACACCTCCAGATGTCAAGGGGAGAGGCTGCTGCTTATTTCCAGAGCGCTGGCATTGCAGCATCCCAAACTACCCAGTATTGTCAGAGTGGGTCTGGGGGCTTCCTGTTGCTGCCCCTCCTGCCTAAGTAGGGACCACCTGGAGAACTAAGAAGTTCATAAGAAACAAAGAAAAAAAATGCTCCTCAAACCAGGGAGGCTTCTGGGGTCTGGTTGTCTCAGAAATGGGGCAAACCAGGCATGACTCCACCTTAAATATGAGTAAACGCATCTCAACCATGAAAGTTGCAGCATTTTGGCAAATGCCAAGGCGGAAAAGGTTACTCTGGAATATTACTTTGAATAGCTCTGGGAACAAACCCAGCATTAATTTTCAACACTTATTCAGCAAACGATTTGAATAAGCTGAGGGAGGGCTTATGCACAGATACTGACAGTATTATTTGGTAGATTCTTGCCTCTGCTCCTTAGATAATTTAAAGGAAAACAACTCCCAGCAAACACAACTGCCTTCCAGTTCAAGGCATGGATTCATCTGGCACTGCCTTGGGGACAAGGTAACATCTCAAGATCCTTTCCAGCCCAATTTTAATACCATTTTACACCACAAACTGTTTACATGCTGACATTTGCTCTAATTAATCCCTGGAAATAAATATGTCTAAAAGAGTAATTGATGGAAAGAAAAAAATAGAAACCCAACAGCAGTTCCCTCTTAAAAGGACAAAGCAAAGGAAAACAACCAGACACAGAGCTATGACATCCTCGAGCCAAATGTTTTCCAAAACATTTCCAAATGTTTCCAAAGCTTCTAGTTGAAGCTTTCACAGCCAGGCTGCGACTCCACCAAAGCCTCGGGCAATGGTTGCAGCCTGTGCTGTTACTTGAGTTCTGCATCATGGTGCACTGCAGCGAGCGCCGAGGAGACGGTTGGTGATGAATTTTCCTGCCAAAACACATCTAAGACCCTTGTGCAGAAAACACAGCGTTTCAAAGAAAAACTGCCTCTGCTTTCTCAATCGAGCATCTTCTAACATGACGCAGCTCAACTGCTATGTGAGCTTTCAGGAAGAGAAATCAGTGTATGCACGTGGCTAGATGTCCTCACCTTCATGGCAGGCTTTGGTGTTCACTCCAAGCACCTCTGCCTCTAATCTTTAGAATTACGGAAAATTATTTTTAAAAAGCCCAACAAAAAAAAACCCCAAACCCCCAAATAAAAACCCACTTAAGGAAAGTAAAGAAAGAAAATATGGATATCTGGATATTAGAAAAAATTTATTTGGATATTAAAAAAAAACTATTTATCAAGAGAGTGGTTAAGCATTGGCAGAGGCTGCCCAAGGCAGCGGTGGAGGCACCAACCCTGGAGCTGTTCAAAAACCGTGTAGACGTGGCACTTTAGGACACGGTTTAGTAGGCACGGTGGTGCTGGGCTGATGGTTGGACTGGATGATCTTAAGAGGTCTTTTCCAATTTTAATGATTCTATAAAAACACACATTTTCAGCATTTCTTGCTTAAGAGTAGAAGTTCTGTCCAAACACCAACAAATGTGGACACTTATGGTTACTACACAGCCAAAACTGAGACAGTTGTGGGAGATGCTGGTCTGAGCAGCAGATCCCAACAGCAGCAGCCAATGGGCAAGCAGTGAGGTCTCAGCAGTGCTCAGATGCAAGAACCGACTGCTCTGGGGACCAGGAGGCTGGTGCATGGCTAGTCCCCATCCCCAGCCTTCTCACCCTGCTGCTGACACATCAGCTTCCATCTGCGTCAACAGCCTCATCAGAAACAGCAGTGCCTGTAAAGCAGTCTCAGAGGTCCTTCTATGTCCAAAGCTGATGCCTACCTCTTTCAACTTGCCTCTGGACACAATCAAAACCCAGAGCAGGCTCCTTTATGAAGAAGCCCTCCTATCAACTGTCCGTAGGCTTTTGATTAGACCTCTTGAAGAGCTGAAAAAAAAAAAGCCTTGCTCGAGGACGATAACGTCTAGACACTAAAATATATTCTCCAGCTGATAAAGCAAACCTAAGAAGTCCTCCGGTGATCTTGGACTGCCACAATCAAAGCCATTATGCCATTCACAGCTTTTCTGAAACTTTAGCTTCCAAATGTGTAAGTTATTTTTAAAATCTAAACCAGGCCAAGCCTCTTGTTTGGAGTTTTATGAAGAAAATGGGGTGTGTTCCTCCCAAGCCTTTCCCTGCCATGTCTGGAAGTGGCTGGTGGGCACATAGGAGAGAGTGGAAGCAGAAAAGCTGCCCCAATCTTGGTGCCACTGTGCTTAGTGGCACCTCAGTGGCACCTGACAGCCATGGTCTGCTTGCTTGGGGGAACGCAGCCTGTCTCCAAGTGTGGCTATGGCGTGCAGTAATAATCCCCATCCTTCACCGAAATAAATGTTGGTGAAAAGCAAACATCCTTTGCATCCCGGTTCTTAGGATCTGGGTCTGCCTTTGGCATCCTTCATCATAGGCTTGCATTATTCTAGGGCCCAAGAAGAAGAAACAGCTTGAAATACCTCCATTTTCTATCAGAATTAAATAAAACTAAGTGGTATGAGTTTGCTTTACCAGGTGGCAGGACATGTAAGTGCATAAAGAAAAGTCAGTTCTGTGTCATGGAAAATAAGATATTCTAGGAGAAATAAGATATTCCAGGAGAAAAGCAACTTCCAGTCTCTTGGAGGAATGTTTCACGTGGCTGAAAGAAGAAATGCACAGCCCTGTAAAGCGTAGCAATGCCAGAAGAGCATTAGGTCTTCCTGAAGTGGGATCCTCAAAGAGAGGTGATGGAAGAACAACCAATCCAGACCAGCTGGTTCCGCCAGCACCAAATCTCCTGTCGTGCAGCAGGCACTGCAGGAGAGGGGACCCGAGGTCACTCCTAGTGGCCAAAGGCTCACAGTGGCCAGACTGAGAGAGGCCAAGAGTGATGGGGAACTTGGAAAGAACTGGAAGGGCTTTTTGAAACCACACAGCCACCAAGCTGCACCTCCCGTCTTCTAAAGTGGACTTCCAACAGGGAGACAGTCTTCAGAGATGGGGACAGGACATGATTGCCATTATGGGAAGGAAAGAAGAGCAACACAGAGCATTCACATGCTCCAAAGCTATTCAAAAGCCAAATGTAGCTCCCTAGTGAATGCTTCATTTAACTGAGCAGCTTCTGCAGCACCAGGCAAACCAGCTACAACACCTCTTTTTCCTCCCTAGCATTCATCTCCACAGCACTACCCACTTCCCTTCCCCTCCATGCTTTCATTCTTCTCAAATCTCAGCAGCACTGCTCCTCTTCCCCATCTCTTCCTCTTCAAAACCAAGCAGATCCGTGAAAGGCTGAGCAGAGGGGACAGGCACGTGCCATGAGGATGGGGATTAGAGACCCACCGCTCCCTCCAGCATCCCTTGCTGTGGCTAGAGGGGCAGTGCTGGGCAGGAGCAATGGCCACACTGCACATCACCTATCTCCAGCACTTTGCCTGAATCTCCAACAGCTTTCCAGCTGGGTAAACATGAAGGAAAAAAATCAAGTCGACAGCCCTCCTTAAGAATATTTTCATCAGATTGGACTTTTCCCACCCCCACACACACCAGAGCAGAAAGAGCGAGGGCCATCAGCAACCTGGTGCTGGCTATGACAGCCACCATGTCAGTACCAGAGGAGACAGAGGATTTGCCAGCATCTCGCCAAAATGTTGCTCAGGAGCTGGATGAGGTGGATAGGATGTGGGAAAACTGCTTGGTTTCAGCTCTGCCACAGCAGAGTCCAACCCATGTCCCAACGCTGTAGTTCATCTTTATTTTCTCCAGCAAACACAGAGAAGAGATGGACTTCAACCTTAGCCCCCATGCAAGCATCTTCCACTGCATCTACTGAAGCCACCAAAGCCCTCGCAGATCCTTACGGTCCCACCTTGCCCTCACCCTGGCCTCTTCCCTCTAACGAGCTTCCCTAGGGGAAGGTGGAGAGCAAAGCCTCACTGCGCATCTGGAATCCTTGACAAGGACTAACACAAAGTTACTGGCCTCAAACATTTACGGTCCGCATCACAAGGGAGAGCAGGCGAGCTGATGGCAATGTCCTCTTCTAGATGTAAAAGGATCTAAACCCATCACGGAAGCAGCACGCACCCCGAACCCTCGCCCCCAGAGCCTGCACGCCTGACGTGATAAACAAGGCGGCGAGGGCAGCTGATGAGCCGGCATCCCTGCACGCAACTCCTACCACCCCAGCTCGGGAAGAAAAGGAAACGAAGGGAAAACAAGCAAATCATCCAGCCTCACAGTTCACCCAGCACATCAGCCGCCCTCAGCTGCTCTCGGTGAGAAATACGGAAGGGAAAATATGTGATTCATTTTGGCACCAAGCATGAACCAGGAGTGGGTTCAGCACCACATCTGCCTTGTTGTGACTTTCCAGCCACCCCATCCTCTTCTGCAGCATTTTTGTCTGTCTCATCTCCCACGCTAAAGAGGTGGGTAACATATGCATCACCAGCTCCCGTTCCCCAATCAAATGTGCAAATACAGGCTGAAAACCACTCAGTTTCCAATCCCAGCAAACTTAAAATGGTAACTTATTTCCAAGCAGAGCTGTGATTTTTAAAAGGGATATCCACCGGGTTAAGGAGTCAAAGGCATAACTGTACAAGCAAAAGCAAAAGCCCTTTATTTCTGTAAAGTCACTTTTTTTCCCCCTCCTGAAATGACAGGGAGCAACACAACTCTTGCCAGTTTAGTGGGGTATACATGAAGTCCTGGCTGAAAGCAACCTCATTAAACTGGCTGGGTCATTAAGCGTCAATTCAAACATGCAGTCCTCTGATCACCGCATGACGGGCTGGGAACCAAAGGCAGCTCGCAATTAAACCCGTGACAATCAGGAAGAACCTTTCCAAACCCCCCCAAGCAGAATCCACCAACACCACCCCCACTCCTCCCTTCTTCTTTTTATTTTATTTACTTACATAAGCAGCATGACAGATAACTTGGAGGAAATCAGATGCTTAATGATTAAGCGACACTTAGGCAGCACTACGGAAGATAAATACACCCTTTGGAAATCCTGCAAGAAAAACAGAAGGTATAAACAGACAGTAACTAATTATTCTGATTAAATCTTGGAAGACCTGAAATACCCGACTGCGGCAGAACAAAGCCGCTGTGCGCCAGGGCCTGCTCGCAAAAAAAGAAGTCACACCCTTTTTTAAAAGAATTCACCCAAATAAACCTAAGTGCTCCTGTGTTGTTTTTGTTTGCGTGCGTGTTTCTTAAGGGCTAGGCTGATAGGAAACCTCCACAGTACCCTGGAGGGAACCCGTCGCCTTCAGCTAAAATTAGACTTCAAGGAAAGCGGGTGTCTCCAACCTGCGCAGGCACAGCAAGGCTCCCACCACGTGTTTGAGGAGCGATGCTTTGGGGTTTTTGCTCCCCTCCCATCGAAACCAAAAAGAGAGGGGATTTTCAATTAAAAGAAATGAAGGAAAAGAAATAAACAAGGTGTGGTCCGAGGGAGAAGGAAGGGGACAGCAGGTCTATCCCATTGCCAGGCTCGAAGGGATTGGAGCACGGACGGCGATGCAGGGAGGTGGGGATGCAGCTGAGCCACAGGGGCAGGACAGGATGCAATAGGACGCTCAAGCCAGCAGTGAGAGGAACTGGCAAAGCCCAGCAGCAGCTCACCCACCACCACAGATGCGCAGTACAACATTCGCTTTATCGTGGTCCACAACACCAGTGCTGGGAGCCTCCGTTACAGCAGACGGACGGCGTGTAGAGCAAGACAAATGGATGTGCTCAGCAGACATTCCCCCACTTTCCTTGCCTTGGAGGAAAACCATTGCTTTCCTCCTACACTTCTCTGTGCCCTTCCCCCACCACATTAAATGCCACTGGAGCTCAGGGGAATATTTAATCTCAAACCCCAGTAATCAATCAGTTCACCCTCACACATGAGAGTCACAGCAGTAAGCACCAAATCCTATTTCTATCCAGCAATACAATGTTTTAATTACGTGCATAAAATTCTCCTTTTAACATAAATCTTGAACAGATCCAGGCAGCCCCCGGGTGGTGGGTGGGGAAGGACACGGTGCCAGGGAAGAACACTGGGACGGGGGAGAGGGAGGAGAAACCATTCTGGCAATTATTTAAAATGACAACTTTATATGGCTGCTCCAGTACGCCGTTGGTAACGATGATGCTTTGACTTTGCGTTCACCATCCCATCATGGCGAGCAGCAAGCTCACATCCAGTCCTGCCACCAGAAGAGGCAGAGAGCAGCAAGCACGTGGGAAACCGGGGACAGAAAACTCACGATGTACATACGTGGAAAGGTTTGGACTAGGCTGTGATAAAAAATTACAGCAACTGTGCCTCGCCACCAGTGCTGTGAGACTTACTCCGCAAACTGTTCACATCAGAGGGAGCCTTTTTAGCTGAGTTTGAACGAGTTTGGGATAGTTCCCTCTAAACACTTGTTTTTTCCAACTGCAAGCACAGCCAGACCAGCAGAACCATCACACAGCTACCAGTGTGACAGCTAGGCAGCTGCAACCAACATCCCTCCTTCGCCCAACCAGACCAGTCCCAAGTGGCACAGCTCACAGCCAGCTATGGTAAAAATACATCTTTTAAATATAAACACATGCACAGATGTTTTTCATATAGAGGAACAAAAGAGGGGACACCCCGCTGAAACCCCTGTACAGCTCAGCTGCTCTCTGCAGCAACGAAGGAAATGAGAAGCAGAAACTAAGCACACACCCGCTTGCCGTGGCGTGGTTTGGCTCTGGAAATGTTTCTGGATTCCCCAGTGCAAGTGCTGACCTCCAAGAGCTACAAAACAGTCTTGGAACCACTCTGGAGGAGAAGCAGAGGGATCTGCGGTTGCTCAGCCAGGCAGGTGGAATAGGATGGCGAGGTGGGCTCTGGGTGACCATGGGGACAGCTGACACCAGTCCACGCTCCAATGAGCTCAGAGGTACCCAAAACACACACCGTGCCACAGAAACTGGCCCAAGCCCACAGCAGGTGTGCTGCAGAAAGCAAGGTCCCCTCCCAGGTCTTGGCAATAGGATGAATCTACCCAGGACCGATGTTCCAGCCCCAGCAGACCATGATGGTGCTTGGACAAATGAAGGAAAATAAGATCAGGATTGAGGATCTTGGGATTATCTTTGTGTGTAGAAGGGCTGGGTTTTTAAACCCTCCTTTTTTTTCAGGCAGATCTCATGGAGGGCTTCTTGAGCACACACACACACGCTTTCAAGGATGCACACTCCTTGGCTCCCAAAAGCAGTTTTGGGAAGGGCAGGCAGTGCATTGCAAGAGGAATTTTTCTGTTCCTCTCAACAGGAAAGGCTACATGGAAATCTGAAAGGGAAATCTACCTGTAACCAAGATTTCTGTCTTCTTCCAAAGCCAAATGCTCCTTCCCTTCCTTTATTCTTTGGCTTCAGTTTCCCCAAGACCTGTAACATCAGGAACTGCTTGGCACAAGGGACGAATTCCTCAAGCTCCACATGCATACCTAGAGAAACTATTGTATTTAAACCTAGAGAAACTATTGCATTTAAAGTTAACCTCTTTAGTCCACATGGGGAGATGTACTATTAAGGGGGACGAAGCATCAACAGTTGCCAGCAGCGCGTTCCCAGAGGATCCAACTCTATCGCCATCCTTTCCCAAAGAGCAGGACTTCACAGTGCAATTCAGGACAGAGATACTCAGCGCAGTATCTAGAGCAAATTAAACCTCCCAGGCACAGCAGCAAGCATGGATTTATCGATTCATGGAAAATGTCCTTACAAATTACTTCATTCATATGAATGGGACAAGACAAAATGAGGGCCATCCTTGGCAGCAAGAGGCTGCAGCACCGTCATTTCAGTCCCGTACTCCAGGAGAAACCTCTCTTTCGGAGAAGACACTTCTAATGGGGTTTCATGGGGCTGGAGGAGGGTGATGCAGATGGGACCAGCACAGATCTGTGCCACATCTCACTCAGTTCCCACCTCCATGACTATGGCAGGCAGGCTTGAATGATTTTTGCAAGCAAGTAGGTAAAAATGCTGCTGGACATCTGCTTCACATTCCTACAAACTCCATCCACCCACATCTGCTTGTTGGCTTGTGTAGGGCTGCAGCAGCCAGGCAGGAGTGGGACAGCATGAAATGCATTGCCCTGGCCATCCCTCCAGGGTCTGCTTACCATGGGACAGGGAGGTAGGACTGCTTATCTGGGGAGACGTGGCACAGATCAACACTGACCTTCCCTCTATTGTCCTCCTCCAGCCCCATGAAGTCCCACTAAAAGTGCCTGCTCTGAAGGAGCGATTTTTCATGGAATTCAGGACTCTCAAGCATCGCAACCTGTTAATTTTACCCACTTCTCTCAATACCAAGGGCTGAACACACTTGTCAAGCTCAAGCTCTCTCACAGAGCTGTCAGCAGCCTGGACCCAGGATGCTGAGATGGCTCTGAGGACATTTTCTGCAAGCGTTTTCTTCAGTAGTTAAAGGCAGTGCAATGTTTTAAACTGAAAGAGGGTAGAGTCAGACTAGATAGAGGGAAGATATTTTTTTACAGTGAGGGTGGTGAAACACCGGAGCCAGTTTCTCAGTGAGGTTGTTGTTGCCCTGTCCCTGGAAACATTCAAGGTCAGGCTGGACGGGACACTGAGCAACCTGATCGAGTTGAAGATGTCATGGCAGGGGTGTTGGACTAGATGATCTTTAAAGGTCCTTTCCAACTGAAACCATCCTACAATTCTATGAAAAATAAATAAATAGATGGCTGTACCTTGCCTTATTCTGGATAGCACTCATCCAGTTTTGGCTTCCAGACACAGGCTTTTTGCTAGACTGAAAAGCTGCTGGATGCCCACCACTGTGCCCAAGAAAAAGTCATAAATGCTTACATTTTTTACCTTCTTGATGGAGAGAGAAGTGCTCGTGTTCCCCCAGCACGAAGCATTTCACTAGCTTTTAAGCACGTGCAGCACTTCCCCGCACCCTCATCAATCAAACCAGCTCTGTCAAATGCCATGGGCAGGGCCAGGAGCTGCTTTTCCACCATGGGCTTTAGCAGCAGTCCTAGTCCCAGACTGACTTTGGCAAGAACTGATCACAGCTCAAACTGCTTTCCACTGCTCCAAATCACCTCCTGGGATGGCTTCTCAGCATTCCTATCTTCAGATTATCTTAGTTTTTAAAATCAGTGCTAATTTGATATTGACTTTTAAAAACCATGAGCAAAGATGCTGAGTCGTGTTGGATGCCTCCAGGACGGTACCTGTGGAGGTCTTCTAGGAACGCCTCTGCCTCATTTGAACTCCCCCACTGATAACATTAAAATTACAATTATCTCTGCAGATTAATAAAGGCTACCACATCTCTGAAATCAGTCTGAGGCAGGGACTCCCAGCAGCGATGAGTTCAAGTTATCAGGGCACGCACAGCTGTGTTTGTGGTCCCTATCACTCGCAGCCACGGACGCTCCAACACGCTGTCTCACTGGTTCCCCAAAACACACCCCATCCCCCTGGCACTGATCATTATTTTGATAAACAAACCTGTCTCCTCACATCTATTCACTTAACTCTCCATTGAGGGGTTGCCTTTTCCATGTGCCTTGGCTTCGGAATAAAACACTAATGGGTTTCACATTCCTGGGCAGGGCTCCTGGCTCTGTAGCACCCTCCTGGTTTGGGGACCACAAACCACTGCCCTGAGAGGGACCACCTTCCCTGGCACTGCTGTCTGGGGTGATGCAGAAAAAACAATTCCTTTATACAGCGAGAATTAAACCCAAAAGCAATGGGTTTGTTTAGCCTGGAGAAAAGGAGGCTCAGGGGAGACCTTATTGCTCTCCACAACTGCCTGAAAGGAGGCGGAAGTGAGATAGGTGTTGGTCTTTTCTCCCAGGTAACGAGTGATAGGACAAGAGGAAATGGCTTCAAGTTGTGCCAGGGGAGGTTTAGATGGGATATTAGGAAAAATTTCTCCACTCAGAGACTTGTTAAGCATTGGAAGAGGCTGCCCAGGGAAGTGGTTGAGTCGCCATCCCTAGAATTATTTAAGAGAGGTGTAGATCTGGCACTTAGAGACATGGTTTAGTGTTGGACTTGGCACACTCTTGCTATGGCGTGGCTGCTACCAAATGAGGAGACTGAGCTTGTGAGCATCCCCAAGCACCTTCAGCTGCTACCCATGCACACCTGAAGCAATACAGAATAGGCAGGGACTCACCTGTAAAGTCAGAGCCACACAGGAATAAGCAGCCAGCAAATACCCACTTCTTTGCCCACTGGAACTCATTTCAAATGGCAAAGAGGAAAGGCAGGGCATGGGGCTGGAGTCAAGCCCAGCACTGCAGGAATGAAGGGGTAGTGGGCTGAGGATGTGCCACTACCTGCTGCAGCTTTCACCCTGGCCAGGGGACCTTCTTCCAACTGTACGAGTACTGCTCTGCTCCTGAGAAAGCACAAACCGCCCTGACCTCGGAAAGCAATTCCCTGCTTTTCTTAACAAACAAATTCAGGCATTGCCATAGAAGCCAAGGAGCTGACCTTTCCAGGGTAAAGTCAATTCCCCCTACTTTTATCTAAAATTTGCCACCTCTCTGTATCTGTAAGGCAAATCAGTGATAAAGCAGGTCAGTGGCTCATTCTTTCAGGTACCATAATCACGGAATTATAGAATGGTTTGGGTTGGAAGGGACCTTAAAGATCATCCAGTTCTAACCCCGCCCTCACGGCCCTCATCATGAAGAATTTCTTCCCAATACTCAATCTAAATCTTCCAATTTAAAGCCATTCCCCCTCGAAATATCACTACTTGCCCTTGTAAAAAGTCATGATGTTTTATACTTCTTCATCTATATAAATACATATACACATATATATATAAAGATTAAAGGGAGACTGATTTAGTTAAATACTTCAATCAATTATTCTTCTCCAGGTATTGTGGATTTCTTAAAAACTACAGAGGCAATCAATCACCCCAGGGAGGGCAAACACCTCTTTCCCCAAGAAGCCTCCACCGGGCTCCTCCCAGCATACTGGGATGGAGGAATGGGAGAGCATGGTGGGGTGGCACTGCACAGCACACCACGCTGCCAACACACAGGTGGATAAGGGGGTTAAATCCAGCTGTTCAGGGATAAGCTGGTCCCATACTGCAGATAAGCAAGTGGCAAACAGCAGTTTGCCAGTCTACAGCAAATACAAGCACAAGCCACTTGCACGACTGTCACCAGGTATTTAACTCAGATCTTACTGATATTGGAGACCCCGAAGCCATATTTCATTAAAGCTCTCATGATGAAGTGCTTTCTTGGCTAGTTTGAAGCCCACAATAGAGAAGGCTGAAAAGATAAAGTGATGGTTGGCTTTGAGGTTGGCACCCAGAAAAGATCATAGAACCATAGAATGCTTTGGGTTGGAAGGGACCTTTACAGGTCATCCAGTCCAACTCCCCTTCAGATGCAGCGAAATCTTTAACTCATTCTGGTTGCCCAGAGCCCCACTCAACCTGACCTTGAATGTTTCCAGAGATGGGGCCTCTACCACCTCCCTGGGCAACCTGGGCCAGTGTTTCACCACTCTCATTGTAAAAAAATTTCTTCCTTATATCCATTCTAAGATGCAACGGTGCTTTTTACCTGTTGTGACTTTTTGGTCTTTCGAGGCCTCTTATGGGGACAAACAAAGAAGAATCAGAGATGCTGTCACACAAGACAAACTTCAGGAGATTAAGCAACCCACCCAGCTGCACTGGCAGAGCAATTGCACAGACGGACCGGGGTGCAAACAGGCAGCCCCCAACATGCCCATGGTCACAACTGGAAGATCCTAATTCCAGGCACATAAATTCCCAGGTGGCACTTTTGGACTAATACATTAAATTTCCCCACTGCCATTTAATTTTCCTTTCATCATCCAAGACTAAAACTGCTTCCAATTGCTGTTCAAACTCACCGATAGCTTTGTACTCCTTTGTGTACATAAATACTAATCTGCAAAGATAAGAGAGGGTCCTTTTCTCTGTTCTGAAGCCACTAGCCATGCCCAGGTAGATACAGCACAGCCACTAAACTTTAAAATCTGTCAGATGTTGGAAAGCTTACCGCTATGCTGGAAGACATAGTGCTCCCAAAATCTGCATTGTCCAAAACCCCAGACCTAGACATCTCCATGCAGCTGCCTGTCGAGGATCCTACCCCTCGGCTGTGGTCCAGATACAGGTTAGCAGGAGAGAGCAATGCGGGTCTTGGTCATGGGATGCCCCAACCCTCTCTCCTCCCAGCTCTGTTCGGAGTCAGCCAGCTGTGTCCCATGTTAGCACGTTTTGCATAATCAAAATTGGAGTTAGCCTCCATAACCACAATTCAAAGGGTATATTTAACTCAACTAGAAGACAAAGCAGATCGAGTCCACCGCAGATTAAATTAGCTTGAGCCTGCTTACGCCACAAGCTTCGTCTGCCATCGACCACGCCTCGCATGGATTTATTCCTCCTAGCTCCACAATTTGGCTCATCTGCAGCAGCTATGTCCTTGCAGAAGCCCAGCATCATGATCCCACCACCAGTGCCCCATAACTCATCGTCAGCACAGCCTGCGCTCCCAGCTCGGAGCTGTGGTGGCAGCAGTCAGGTGGCAGCCAGGAGGGAAGGAATGGGGAAAACTAGGATCCTTTCCAACAAGCAGAGCACAGTTCACCCTGTGTTTGCTTTCCCTCCTTCTCTTGAGATCACTCTCCCCACCGTTTTGCCACAACAGAGAAGCCACGCAGTCAGGGAAGAAGGTATTAGGTTGTGCACTGCTTGTCTGTAGTTACTTTACAAACAAAGGTGATTGTAACAAATGTTCGCACCCTAAAAGAAATCCCTTCCCCCACCTACACCTCCCAAAGCAAAATCCAGCTGCTCTGCAATCTTATCTTGACGCAGAAGCAGTCTGGAACAGAGATGTAAGGGTTCCCCAAGGGCACGGTTTATTAAAGGCATCTTTATTTAGCCGGTGCTCTTCAAACACGGCACTGAAGCACTCTTCCCAGACTGGTTTTCATCGCAGTGGAAGCAAACACCACCCAGGCACAGTCCCCCAGCCCAGCAATCCCCCTTGGAAAGCCACAAGGATTTCCCAGGCTAAAAAGCAAGCCAAGATCAGGGGGACTCACTCAGGCCAAGGTGCTTTAAGGACCCCACAGCTGAGAGCCATGAGGAGCTCCCAAACACACCCTGGTCTCCCCACAGGGATATTATAGGGATGGGGGCTGGCATATTAACTATTTATCCAGCGTCTCTGCTTCTGACCCCACGCCAGATACGCTGCCACGGATGTTTGCACATATACCTAATCCCAGATTTCAAGAACCAGAGCTACAAAACCACCACACAAAGAGGCAGTAGTTCGCACGCATCCCAGGGAACCTCCCCGCAGCCCACGCCTCTCTATCCAACACGCGATCTTTACACGTTCAACTATTTTCATCCCACCCCACTATTAATGGATGCAAAAGGCAGTTGGGTGAGGCGTTCGACGAAAATCTCATTTAGAGATCAAGACAAGCTTAATTGGTTTCGAGCCAGACCTGCACAAAGATGGGTTACTCCACAAATACAGTTGCTAATCTGCCCATTATACTCCCTAAGCTCCCACCGACAAAGAAGAAGAAAATAAAGAAGATGCACAAAGGAATGCAGTATTTTGAGCATGTTACTTCCAGCGAGGAACACATCAGAAGGGATGGATTCTGCAAGAACAAGGGCTTTGCTTTTCTTTGAAGGAAAAGGATAACCAAGTGGTAAACAAAATAACAACAAAACCACGTAATGCAGACCAAATCTGCATTTTCCGCAGGCAATCCCTATCCGTTTCAGGTTCTTGAAGAGCATTTCCAGCAGCTATTGTTTCTGCAGGCAGGCAGAAGCAGAGGAAAAACCTATGCGGCTGAGGAGACGTCATTTCACAAGTGATGGAGTAGAAAGGACGGAGAACCTTGTGATTAAAAAGCACAGGACTGAAATCCTGAAGAGCTGAATTCACTTCCTAACTTAGCTATAAAAAAAACCCCCTTACGAATAGGCGAGTTTCCTGTGTGATCACATCCGAGATGATTTATTCAAAAACCTGGTGTTGAAAAGTGAGGGAGGGGGAGGAAGCAGGAGGAGGAAGGGGAAGACTCAGTCCTGTGGGCTTTTAATAGACTTGGGGTTAGACCAGCACTGGCAAGCGGTTATCATCCATCCGCGCTGGCCACTTCGTGACCCAGAGCCTGCAGAGCTGCGACTGCGGGTGCTTCAGCAGCCAAAGCGCAGACACTGTGAACCAAACAGACCTTACCCCTATGATCAAGCCAGCTCCTTGCTGCAGCAGCACTGGAAAATCATCAAGCAATCTACGAGCGTGGGTAAAAGACCATCCTGCTGCTCTGCCCAGGTGTGTTGGTGGGTAACAAGCTCAATGAGAGCCAGTGAGGTGTCCTCACAGCCCAGAAAGCCAGTGGAATCCTGGGCTGCATCAGAAGTGTGAGCAGCAGGGCGAGGGACAGGATTCTGCCCCTCGACTCCGTTCTCATGTGACCTCACCGGGAGTCCTGTGTTCAGTTCTGGAGTCCTCAGCACAGGAAGGACATGGATCTGTGGGAGCAGGTGCAGAGAAGGGCCATGAAGATGATCAAGGGGCTGGAGCACCTCCCATATGAGGACAGGCTGAGAGTTGGGGTTGTTCAGCCTGGAGAAGAGAAGGGTCCGGGGAGACCTTAGAGCAACCTTTCAGTACTGAAAGGGGGCTACAGGAAAGCTGGGGAGGGGCTCTTTGTCAGGGAGTGCCATGCCAGGACAAGGGGAGCAGTTTTAAGCTGAAAGAGGGGAGATTGATACGAGATATCACAAAGAACTGTTTCAGTGTGAGGATGGTGAGACATGGCACAGGCTGACCAGAGAAATTGTGGCTGCCCCCTCCCTGGGGGTGCAGGGCCAGGCTGGATCAGGCTTCGAGCAACTGGATCCAGTGGGAGGTGTCCTTGCCCATGGCAGGGGTTTTGGAACTGGATGATCTTTAAGGTCCCTTCCAACCCAAAACATTCTATGATTCCATGTGCAGCACAGGCTCACCAACACTACATCTTCAACAACCGCATCCCATGAGCTTTCGTAACATGGAGCCCTGAACAGAATGGAAACTGCGTGCAAAATGGAGAGGTTAATGATAACTTCCCCTCTTGGAGCTATGCAAGAATTTAGAAATAAGAATTTAAAGTGGTCCACCGAATGTAGAGTATCATAAATCAGATGGCAACACGGCTCCATGGCTGCAGAGCCAGTTGCAGCACTGGCACTGGTAGAGAGGCAACAAAAGAACTACTTGGTTACAACCTTCTCCCCTTGTGCAAAATCCCAGGATCGCCAGTTCTGGCATAGGTGGTGTTGGAGATCTGTTTATTTTTCCAAATCCAAGCCAGTTCTGTTCAGCAGGAAACACTGGACCCAAGGGAGAGTGGAGCTGCGGATCCTCCAGCAGGACAGCATTTAAAGCAACGCGAGCACCAGAAAGGATGGAGGTCATGTGCTTTGGACCTTTACAGCAACATCCCTCAAGCTCTAGAGCATCTTTGCAAGAGCCTTTTGCAGCAATTGGGATCGCTACAGGGCAGAGAGATGTTTTCCCAAGATCTTCCTCAACCACAATGGGTGCTCACAAATCCAAGGCTTGGCACAAGCAAAGAGCAACCCAGTTCCTGGCCTTGGACAAGGGCTGCCAAAAGCAAACTGACTGTAGGGATTACAGTATTTCAGCAAGCTCCAAAAATTTTCCTCAACATCTTTTTGCTCCATGTGACAGGTAGAGATTTCTCGTGGCTCTGGAGCCAACCAGCTATTTCACATGCAATTTACCAGGCAGCACTCTCCATAGAAGATAGAGAAGCTGGAGTTTATAAAAAGATCTGAATTATCCCCCCAAAGCCTCCAGCTTCTTTATAGGATGCCTCCAAAACACTGGGGCGAGGAGGAAGCACGTGGGCTGATGTCTCAAACCCACTCTCCTGTACCTGCAGGGCTTTGGTAAGCAAATGGCTTACGTATAATATCTGTCAGGATATCCATTTGAAGCACCGGCTCTGGTAAACAAGGTTGCTCCAGAGGCACCGGGGATTAGCACAGTTCAAACACTCCTTGGCGTCACTTGCCAAAGCACCCAGGAACAGATTTGCAAGTTCAGCTTTTCTCCTGCCCAACACTTGCCTGGCACTGCTGAGCAACAACCAGGCTCCCAACAGCCTTAACTCTGCCGACTCCTGCACATGGAGGCAGAGAAACAGCAATGGGAGACGCCTTGTGTTTGACCACAGGACCTGATGGCAGAAGAAAACACAAGGCAGCACCGCCGTGGGCTTCTCTTATCTTCTCCCTTGCAGCTGGAGGAGCTCCAACAGAAGGATGTCCATGAGCAAGCTGGGTGAGTGTCCCTCGGCAGAGGAACGGTAGCCAAAGGTTATGCATGGGATGTGCAAGGAGAACAGTGCCAAGCAAAACAGGGCAGCTGAAAATCACCATGCAGCCGAAAGACTTAACGTGATATTAAGGCAGAGAGCAGCCTCTCTTCCCTGCAGGGAGCCAAGACACTTCTAATGCCTTGAGGGCAGATGGGAGAAAACCTCAGTAAATGAAGTGTCCTTTGCATGAGACCTTATAGCTGCCCTCCAGTGCCTAAAGGAGGCTCCAGGAAAGCTGGGCAGGAGGGCACTTTATCAGGGAGTGCAGGGATAGGATGAGGGGGAAGGGTTTTAAGCTGAAAGAGGGGAGATTTAGCTTAGATATTAGGAAGAAATTTTTGACTGTGAGGGTGGTGAGGCACTGGCACAGGTTGCCCAGAGCAGTGGTGGCTGCCCCATCCCTGGAGGTGTTCAAGGCCAGGTTGGATGGGGCTTGGAGCCCCCTGATTCAGTAGGAGGGGTTGGAACTGGATGGGCTTTAAGGTTCTTTCTGACCCAAACCATCCTATAACTCTATGATTTCTGTGAAAGCTGGGCACAGCGAGGGTATCCACCTTCCCAGCCGCATCTCCCCCGCTCTCAGCTCTGGTGAGAAGATGCTGTGGCTTCCAGGAGCAACAGTGTGAAGGAACGGGAGCATGAAGGGTGCCTGGCAGCCACGGAAGAAAAAGCTTTACACAAACAGAGTTACAGTCACTGACATGCACACAAGCATCCTCGAAGGAAACAGCTGCACCGGACCTCAGCTACCGCAGTCTCTCTGGACTGGCACGCAAGAGTTCACATCTCCTCTAAGCACTGTTCACTCAAAAGATGCTGAGGCCAAGCAAGAAACAGGCAGGAGGCACTCAGAAAAATAAAAAAACATCTTGTGACTAGGTGAAAGTCAGATGGATGAGAGGCTCCAGAGAGCCATCTCAAAAACGTCTGCACAAAAAGAAACACTCAAGAGTAGCAGCAGGGCAGACCCACCACAGCCTAAGCTACATGTCATGCCACACAGCTGAGCCAGGAAACGTTGGCTGCGCTGTCTCCATGGCTGTGCCATAGCAAGCCATTTATCTTGCTTGGTTGGGGTCGACGAAACAGTCTCCAGACTGCTCCTCCAATCTTCTCCTCCCTGCTGGAACTGGGAGCAAGATCTGCTGCTGGCAGAGGTTGTCTGTAACACCCACGGAGCTGCCCGGACATCACCTGAGCAGCATAAGTAGTACAGAATGGTTTGGGTTAGAAGGAACCTTAAAGCCCATCCAGTTCCAACCCCCTGCCATGGGCAGGGACACCTCCCACTGGATCAGGGTGCTCAAAGCCCCATCCAGCCTGGTCTTGAACACCTCCAGGGATGGGGCAGCCACCACTTCCCTGGGCAACCTGTTCCAGGTCTTTCCACCACCCTGACCTGCTGCGCTTTCCCTCTTACACCCCACACCTGAGCAGCTGCAGGTCCCACCCCAAAACGATGCCCCTCTGCATCCTTCATTCTTGCACTCCAGTTTCCTTTGATTTTTAGGACAAGTACTGTCCTCTCCTTCTGGTCCAAAGCTGGCTCTCGGGAGCAGAGCACAGCCCCAGCTCCTCTGTGCTGCAGCCTTGGGGTACAGGCAGATTTGTTCCTGTAAGAAAAACAGCGCACGCACTTCACTGCTTGTTGATAATCAACTCTCAAACGCACAACCCTAAAATCTCTGAGAATGCCCCAATTGCTAGAAGGGCTCCATCAGGACGGCAAGCTGATCCGTACTCCTGCAAAGCATGGAAGGAACCAACGCCCTGCAGAGCCCTCCCCAAAAGCTGCCAAGCCCCATAGCTAACTTTTGCATATTGGTACAGCCCAGCTGCTGGCATTTCTTGCAGCCTCCCCAAAGACCGCCTCTAACTGGCACAGTTTTGAATTACCTTCCTCGTGCCATAGTGCCCTGGGGCAGGAGCTGCCAGCAGCCCAGCCCAGCCCATCGACAGAAGGAACAGCAGGGAGCAATGAACACCTGGATATCCCTCTGTGTTTTCCTTTGCTCTCCTGAGGATGAGCACCGATCAGATGAATTAATTGGGTCCTTCCTCTCTCTTTATCTCACCAGTGTCTAGCTGCTGCCAGGTTACTTGGAGCTTTAATGTAACTGCTTTCCACCCAGGGCCCACACAAGAAGGGATGAGGAGCCTCAGTGCAAAACTCCTGGCAACAGCCCAAATGCAGAGGTTGGGAATTGGGTCACTGGGTTCAGCTTCCGAAAACCATCCCCCTTCAGGAGGGGTGGTAAAAGCAGCAACAGTCGCCTTCACCACCGCAGCCAAAGCCGGACACTTTAGCCACTCCTCCACCACCCCCTCCACATGTGATTTCATCTACCCTCTTGTAAAAACACTCGCACCTTGACGGAGCAGCCTGGAGAGGGACAGCCCTGACTTCCAGGCAGCAAAGCTGCGTGCACAGAGAAGAGATGATTCAGGTAAGCAGCACGTAGCATGCTATGCAATGCTCACCCAGAGGAATGCAGAAGGCAAAACATGAAACCACTTGTCTGGCAAGGAGAATAACCCTTCAATCATCTGCCAGGCACTGCAAACGCCGAGGAAATCAGCGTTCTTTGTTGAGAAAGACAAGGATGCCTCCAACCAGCAATGTACCACCTCTTACTAACTCTACTGCGAACGCGCGCTACATTTCCTCAGTGCCAAGTCCAGAAGAATTCAGTGAGAGAGCTCCAAAACACCATAAACGAAAAATCCAAACAGTAGTGAAGCAACTAGCATGTCCTCCAGAAAGAGATGAGGCATAAAGAGCAGCCCTGCTCCAGTGGTTTGACACGTTAGCACCAGTCAGCCCTGCTGTGACGACCGGCTGACGCGGGCTGTGATGGGCAAGAAAAACACCCATTCACCAGCACTGCCCCTCCAGTGAGTGAAGGCAATGGTTTGAACACAAAGACTCTCAAGGCAACTCAGTCCATGAGGAGTAATGTATTGAGTAATTTATTGAGTCACAATAATACTGGCTCAATGATTCTCCCTAGGTTGGGCCTTTCCATCCACCTGGCTAATTTAGGAAAAGCCTTCTCCACCAGGTGCTCCAAGCAGCACAAACCTGTAGCAAATACAGCAAATTCAAAACACACTCCCCTAAAAGGGCTGGGAGCAACCACAGGACGGGGTGATCAGAGATTCATGCAAAGTGCACAGAGGTTGCTCCAGACCTAGGTGAAGTGTGAGATGGGATGCCCTTGGGAATGACCCCACTCAACCTCACCACGAGGAAAATGCAGACCAGATGTCCAGACAACTTCACATATTAATTTGGTTAATTTGCTGTAATTCAGGTGGGTGGTGCTCAGGCCACACCAATCACAAAACAAAGTACTGTCAGCTCAGATCATGAAACTCTCCAGTCAACTAACCACATCTTCATGGTGTGCCAGGCTGCCCCTCTCATCTCCATCTCCTTTGGTTTTCTCAGACGCCACAAAGATTTGAAAGCTTTATGACTCACTGAGCTGAGATTTTCTACACTATCCTAGAACTCCTGGTTCTTCAATGTATTTCAAAACATTACGACATGACATGACAGGAGATACTAATTGCAAATGTTCTCCTGAGAGGGCAGGTGGGTAAAAGGGCACCAGCACAACTTTCTTCCCACTCCAGCTCAGGCTGAAGAAGTGGCGGGGGGGAAAGAACAATTAAAGGCAAACAAGCAAACCACATCCAGCATCTCGGAAGGGGCTGGGGACCCTCTATTTTTTCTACATCAAATAGAAAGTTGGAAATATATCCTGATGGCATATTTAACCTCTTTCCAGCCCTTTACTAGTTGTTTCTCTCATCCCCTAGTATGGTAAGCACATAGAGTAAGTCTTGGCATCTCGATTAACCCACACAGAAGTCAGGATCAGACACCCAGTATCTCTTCCCCAATTTTCAACCCTTTGTTCAGACCACCTCCTTTTTCAGCACAGCACTGACATCTGTTGTGGTGCAGGAGCAAAAAGGACATATACAATTACCTTAAAAAGAGGGGAAAAAATCGATATGGATATGATTTGAATTTTACAGCATTCGGCTGCCACGACTTGCAAATAAACAGCTGTCCCAGCAGGTCCATGCAAGCTTAAGAGTGTAGCAGTAAAAAGCAAGGGTTATTTTCCCTTTTTAAAATAATTTCACTTATATAAAAAAGCATATTAAAAAAAAAAAATGCAGGTTGAATAACCCTAGTTAGGTCACACTCAATTCCAGTAGAACAAGCGTATCCTGCTTCACATGGCCTCACCAGTCACTCCACTGCAGTGGCAGCTTTCTGAAGCCAAGTTAAGATATTTAATTACCAGCATCAAGTCAGAAACCAAAGCAACCAACAAAATCCTCATTTGTGAGGGAAGGCTGCAGAAATCTCGTTGAGCAGGCTTTGGCAATCTCCAAAGCTGACAGCTGGATGCCCTGGCTTATCAACTGCTAGAGCATGCACAGAAAAAAAGCTCTGAATGCTTGCAGTGCCAAGCAAGCCTTCAAGGCAGCCCCGCCAGCCTCTTGAAAAGGCTCATATAAATAGGCAAGCTTCATTTATTAATACTTCCGAGATAAAAGTGTCTGTGTAGGAGTGGCTCAGTGCGTATCTGTGCAGCAAGAGGATGGGCAAAAGACGACCACCCACTTTGGGTGGTGCACCTATCAGCATCCCCAGCCAGTTTTTAACCAGATCAGGTTACACAGGCAGCAGGTAAATTTGCTACCTGTGCATATGGTGGGCTGCCGCAAGCATATCAGCCAAAGACCTTCAGATATCAAGACAGCCGACGGTCAACACACACAAACTGAATATGGAGCGAGAGGTGAGGCTCTCCTGGCCACCTGGTAAAAAGCATTTGCATGGAGCCCAGCTGGCCAACAGCTCCATGCCGGGTTCCTCAGCCGTGGCAATGACAGCACGGGAGAAGAGGGGGAAGAAACCAAAAGAACACACAGAAGCAAAGGGAGATAAACATGACCCAGTTACACCGCCTGTCCCCAGCTCCTGCTCATCCTCAGCAGGAGGGCTTGTCTGGGACCAATGGAGCAGGCCCACCACAGGCATCCCTTTCATGCGCTCCCCTGTGCCCCTGTTGCAAACAAAGGGTCAGATAAGGAGCTAGCTCAGGTCAAGACCAGTTTGACTCTGTTTCAAGCCCAGTTTGACTCTGTTTCAAGCCCAGAGGAGTGGATTCAGCTCTGATTTTGCACCTCACCCATCCTGTTTGCCTCCCCAGGGCGGAGGCCAGGACACAGAGTGGTGTGCACGCCTGGCTGACTGAACCCAAAAACCCCTCATCCAACACAAAAACCTCAGGGCGGTGGCAGGGGCACCACCGGCAGAGCCACACGCCAGAGCTGCCCAAAGCCAGGAAGCGTCAGTGCTTCCTGCTGTCCCGGTATCACACACTGGGCTGTCGGAGATTGCGGACTTTGGCTTTTGCTTCCTGCTCCTGACAGAGAAGGGACAGGTCCCGGCACACGGCCACGGGGACAGCAAGGCGAGTCACTCATTAATCAGGGAACACAAAGTGGATGCCCAGCCTGCAGGGCTTGGGGGGCACTGCACACCGAAATAAACCCAAGCACCCAAGGAAAAAGGGCTGGATTTGCAGGACCCATTTACTCCTGGTGGGACGAAAAGAAGGGCAGGCAGGGAACGCCGATGGCTTTGGCACATGTTATTTTCAGCAACAGATAAGGAGGATGCATTGTGGTTCACCTTAATACACACCACCACTCGATTTCGTGTGCAGTTTTAGAATCGACCTCTAGAGAGAGGAAAAAAATGAAAAAGCCTTGTTCTGCCATCCCTCTCGGTGCAGCCAGGAGAAGCCAGCTGCTTGTACAATGCCGGGTGTCTGCAATGCTTGGGCCTGGCCAAAACCACTGGCACCTGGCAAAGGGGGTTTGGCTGAACCCCGGGATCTGCCACCACCTCCACTTTCCACAGAGAGCTCCTCACCCCTGGTTTGGCAGCCCCATCAGTTCAAGCAGCTTTTGCCAGGAGGAGAATTATCATGTGTTTTTGCCTTACAATAACCTTGTCCGGCAGCAAGCCGGTTTCACAGAGGCACCAACGCAGGAGGCAGCGCAGCAATTGCTGCAGACACCGAGGATGAAACCTCCCTGTTAATATCAATGACTTTGTGCCAAGCAAGTCAAGATCAGGCAGGATCCAACTGCAGGCATCGCACGCCAAGGGTAGTGGGTGCCAACCCCCAAGGCTCGCACGCAGCACAGGTATTGCCCTTCCTCCACACAGGCCCCCTGATCCGAATCTCCCTGAATTTCCAGCTCGGTGGAGGCAGCAACAGACACGACCCCCGTGTCTGGCAGCTCTCTGGATGGTGCAGGAGCCCTTCACCGCTGACACAGCCATAGCCCAACACCGAGACACGCCGGAATCCTGCTCCCACCCGCACCAGAGCATCAGAGTGGACCAAAGCGTGCCTGCAGCAATGTGATTTCCACCAGCACATGCAGATGATTAAGGCAGCACAAATTGCTGTGCCTAATGGGGAGGCTGGGGTGGGGGAGGCGGCTGAGACCTCCCTCAAAGCAGGCTTTGCTGAGCTAGGGGAACCCCATCCCCGGGGCTCTGCGGGTAAGCAAAGAGTCACATTTCTGGGTGGGATCAGCCCGGGGGAGCAAAGGGTCGGCTTCCTGGGTGTGGGAGCCGCCGGGCCGGCAAAGACCTGTGGACGAACCCGCCCTGGGAGGCGTTGCCATGGAGAAGGCAGCGTCGCAGCATCCCGCATCCCACGTCCACAGGGGTGGGCACCGCCCGGGCAAGGCGCGGGGGACCCGTTGCCCTTCCCATCCATGCCGCACCGGCACCGGTGGGCACGACAAGCCCCGCACACCCAGGATACCGGGAATATGGGGACAGAGGGGAAGGCGGGTACCCCTCCCCCGCGAGGGGACAAACCCACGCAGCGCTCCGGGGGGCGGTGGGGTGGGGGCGGTGAGGTTCCTCCTGCCCTCCCTGCAGCGGGGGAATGGCAGCATCCAAGCGCTGAGGAGCCCCGACCCCCGCCCCGGGGCAAGGGAGAAAGGGAATGGAAATGCGAATTCCCGCCCCCCCGCCGCCCAAACCCCCCGATCTGAAAGGGAAGGAAGAAAGGAAAGGAAGGAGAGAAAGGGGAGGAAGGGAAAGAAAGGGAGGAAGGGGAAAAAGGGGCAAGGGCCGCGCTGCACTCACCCCCGGGCGCGGAACCGCCGTACCTGCCGGCGCGGCGCTGCGCTGCGCGGCGCGGAGCCCGCCCGGCCCCTGCCCACAATGGGGCCGCGTGGCCACGCCCCCCGCCCCGCGAGGCCACGCCCCCCGCCCCGCGAGGCCGTGCCCCCTCCTAGCGAGGCCACGCCCACTCCGCTCGGCCCCTACCCACGATGGGGGCGCGTCGCCACGCCCCGTCGTGCGTCTGCGGTGACGTCACCAGAGTGGCCACGCCCTCTGCCCCCGGCGCCGCCGGGAGTTGTAGTGCGGGGGGGGAGGGGGGCGGTGCCGCTGGGGCGGGGTGGCAAAATCATGGGAGGGTTTGGTTGGAAAAGAGCTTTGACATGATCGAGCCCAAGCGTACCTGTCCGCTGCTAAACCAACCCCGAGCACCTCATCTGCCCGTCTTTTGAATCCCTCCAGGGATGGGGACTCATCCACCTTCCTGGGCAGCTGTGCCAGTGCCTGACAACCATTTCAGGGAATAAATTTTTCTAAAGCTCCTCCGGTGCAACGAGAGGCGATTTTTTCTTGTCCTATCCCTTGTTATTTGGGAAAACAGACCAACATCCACCTCACTACAAAATCCTTTCAGGCAGTTGTAGACAGTGATGAGGTCTCCCCTCAGCCTCCTCTTCTCTAACCTAAACAACCCCAGTTCCCTCAGCCGCTCCTGGTAGGACTTGTTCTCCAGCCCCCTCACCAGTCTCGTTTCCCTTCTCTGGACGCACCCCAGCCCCTCAGTGTCCTTCTTGTACTGAAGGGTGCAAAACTGAGCACAGGATTTGAGGTACAGTGCTGAGTACAGGAGCACAATCACTCCCTGCTGGACACATCATTGCTGATACCAGGATGCCATTGGCCCTCTTGCCCCCCTGGGCACACTGCTGGCTCATGTTCAACCACTGTCAACCAACACCCCCAGGTCCTTCTCTGCCACACAGCTCTCCAGCCACTCTTCCCCAAGTCTGTATGACTGCATGGGGTTGTTGTGTCCCAAGTGCAGGACTCAGCACTTGGCCTTGTTGAACCTCATCCCGCTGGTCTCATCCCATAGATCCAGCCCGTCCAGATCTCTCTGCAGAGCCTCCTTTCCTTCAAGCAGTTCGACACTTCCACCCAGCTTGGTGTCATCCGCAAACTTACTGAGGGAGCACTTGATCCCTAAATCCAGATCATTGATAAAGATATTGAACAGGAGTGGACCCAGCACTGGACCCTGGGGAACACCCCTCGTGACCATCCTCCAGTGGGGTTTAACTCCATTTACCACCACTCTTTGGGCCCGGCCACCCAGCAGAGGCTGTGCCTGTGCAGGCCGATGTCAGCCAGTTTCTCAGGCAGAATACTGTGAGAAACGGTGTCAAAGGCTTTACCAAAGTCTAGATACACCATATCCACAGCCTTTCCCTCATCCATTAAGCTGGTAACCTCGTCACAGAAGGAGATCAGGTTAGTTTAGCAGGATCTGCCTTTCATGAACCCATGTTGACTGGGCCTGATCACCTGGTTGTCTTATGTATGCTGTGTGATAGCACTCAAGATGATCTGCTCCATGATCTTTCCCAGCACAAGGTCAGACTGAAGGCCTGAAGTTCCCCAGATCCTCCTTCCAACCCTTCTTGTATATGGGTGTAGCATTTGCCAGTCTCCAGTCAAGTGGCACTTCCCCAGTCAGCCAGGACTGGTAGATGAGGGAAGGGGGTCTGGTGAGCACCTCTGCCAGCTCCCTAAATACCCTTGGGTGGATCCCATTTGGCCCTGTAGACTTGTGGTTGTCTAATTGGCCTAAAAGGTCTCTAATCAAATCCTCTTGGATCACTGGAGCCTTGTTCTGCTCTCTGTCCTTGTCCACTGGCTCAGGAGGCCGAGTACGCAGCTGACCTTACTATTAAAGACTGAGGAAAAGAAGGCTTTAAGTACCTCAGCCTCATCCACATCTTTTGTCACTGTTGTTCACTTTGCATCCAGTAGAGGGAGATTCTCCTTGGCCCTCCTATTGTTGTCAATATATTTGTAGAAAATAGAACCATAGAATAATGGGCCGAGAAACTCCCAGACAGCTGTGGTTGGCAGGGACCAAGCGAGAGGCTCTGCTGATGTGCTTCCATGTGTTTGTGGGGGTTCGGCTGGAGAATCTTCCTGTTCCAGACACTCCCCAGGGAACTGATACTGCAGAACAGAACGTGCTGGACTTGCAACAAGCCTCCTTGCAATGGCCTCTTCAGCTGCATCGGGTCTGACTGCCCAGAAGGTGCTTTTGCTGTGGAGGAAAGTTGTGGCAGCAATTCCCCGTGCCAATTGAGCAGTCTGCTCTCTGTGCCTGGCATGCTCTGTTTTGTGGCATCAGCTGCCCGAGAAGTGTCTCGGATGAGTAGGTTCTCTATCCAGAGCCCAGATGGAGGGACATCAGTGGTGGCTTTCACTTGGTCCTTGCCCAGCTGCAGCCGCAAGCTAGAGTCTATGGGCCCATGTGAGATTGCCACCATTGCTGTGGCACCCACAAACACAGCTCTATGCATGAAGACCGTTTCAATATCCCAAGTCCAGAATCCTTCTGAGCTAATTTTGTAGCAGCATGAAATGAATCAATGCCTTAACATACTCGTGTGGGTCCTGTTCAGAGTGCTGGAAGAGGTTGAGCAGTTCACTCATTCAGAAGTCTAGGGGCAAAACTATCTCCTTGGGCACGTTGTCATTTCCAATGAAGTGGTTGAGGCATTTCTCCTTCAGGGAGAAGTGCTGGTACCACATTATAGTACACAGCTTTTTCAGGAAAATGCTCCCATGCTGGCTTGAAAAGCATGCGATTGTCAGGGGGTGCATCACAACTGTCTTGAATGTATAGGTGAAAAACTTGTGCTCACCACAATGCGGGTGCAGGCCTGAAGGCACTGAGCCCTGAGGAACACCACTTGTGACCGGCCTCCAGCAGGATTTAACTCCATTTACTACTACTCTTGGGCCCAGCAATCCAGCCAGATTTTCACCCAGTAGAGAGTATGCCTGCAACCACATGGCTGGTGGCCTGGTGTTAAGAAGGAAGTTCTGCTAGAGGTGGGATGGGAGCAGAGTGGGGAGGATCCAGCTCCCACCCAGGCAAGGAACAAAGATAAGGTTTCATCCAACTGGCAACACGGGTGATCATGAACACACAGGATCGACATCCCAGCTGACTGGAAAAGTTCTCTCAAGCTCCAGCATTCTCCTCTTGTCAGCTCGGTTTTAAGAAATCAATTTTCAAAGGGTTCCCAGTTACGTAAATCAGGGCAGCAATCTGATATATGGCTGGATTTGCACATGCACTGGCATAACCTCATTGCATGAGGCAAACCTGCGGGCTTCATGCAGAAGGAGTTATTGCTTTTGGTGCAAATCAAAACTCCAGATCAAATTAACGATGGGTAACATTTTAGCTTAAGTAAACATTTTTTTTCTGGATGACAGGTCAAGATATTTATATCTTGGACAATTTTTTTTTTTTTTTTTTTCTCAGCAACAACTGTAATGGGAAGGTCTGGAAAGGATTTACAGGTATTGTTTTTCATATGGAGCCCGCACAAAGTGGTACAGAGACCCAGAAGGGCCAATGATGGGAAAGTAAAAAAGAGCATCCGTAGGGCAGTCGATACGAAAGCATAGAACAAAATGTAATGTGAGAACTGGGATTGGTTATACACAGCCATCCAGACTCCTAGGTAGCCTTCTGTACAAAGGAGACAGTCAGAAATGTGTGTATAATGTGTATAGATAGCAAATCCATGTTCCAAACAAGTGGAATCCAAGCGTCGCTGGATAAAAATGCAACAGTCTCAGGACATTATCTCAACAAAGTCACACTTTCATAAAATGGATTTTCTCCTTCTCACCATGCACAGTCCTGTTCCTGACTTCTTCTGGTCTCCTGTGGCAATGAGCTCCATTAATATAAGTGTGACTTGCTAAGGGAAAAAACTTACTTCACTTTATTGGTTTGAATTTCAAAGCCATCCCAGTTCCCTGTTTGGCAACCAAGCACCAGCCCTTGAGCTACTATCCTGAAAATGAATCTTTCAGCAGGGAATCCATCCTATCCCTTCCTGGAAATTAGTCAAGACTCTGAAAACTGAAATAGCCCCTTCTGAAACCATCAACAGCTTTCTATAGATGTGCTTGTCTTGCCAAGGACTCAACCATTTCCCAGAAGCACAAGAAGATGCAAACTGCCGGAGTTCCCACAGAACCTGTCTCTGTGTCCGTGCCAGCCCACAGCAAGAGGTGCATTACTGTAATTCCTGTTCTAATGCCATGAGAAGAGGAGGCCAAGGGGAGATCTTATCGCTCCCAACAACTACCTGAAAGGAGGTTGCAATGAGGTGGGTGTTGGTCTCTTCTCCCAAGTAAAAAAAGCATAGGATGAGAGGAAATGGCCTCAAGTTGTGCCATAGGAGGTTTAGATTGGCTGTTAGAAAAAATGTATTTACCAAAAGAGTGGTGAAACGCTGGAACAAGCTGCCCAGTGAATTAATAGAGTCTCCTTCTCAGGAGTTATTCAAAAACTGTGTAGAGGTGGCACTTTGGGACATGTTTTAGTAGGCATATTGGTGTTGTGGTGACGGTTGGACTGGATGATCTTATGGGTCTTTTCCAACCTTAATGATTCTCTGGTTCTGTGATGTGTCCCATCTGGGTCACAGCGGGGCTTGGGAAATTCCCAGTGCTGGGACCCGTCTTTCCAGAGGGCATGCTGGAGGCTTCAACTCAAGCTGAAGTACCAGAAAAAGGGCTCACAGATCATACTGGCAAAAGGAATAATTACAAATTACCCCAAGCAGCTCATTTTTGTACAGGGGTATTGCAGCAACTCAAATGGCAACCTACTCATTGTAGTGTGCAGGTGCTCTCTTAACGTTACTTTGGTGTTGGAGCAATGCGATGTGGCAATCACGGAGGCATTTTGGGGGTAAAAAGTGTCAAGGGTGGGTTATTTGGAGTGGTAAGCCCAATGCTGTGGAACTGGTGGGATATGAGAATAAACATAATTCCAAGTGTACTGGGGAAGAGCCCACACAGCTTTTGTCAAGAGGAATTATAACTCACAAAATCTACCACAGTCCTTGGATGGAGCCAAAGATTTGGTGGACAACAGAGACCTAATGGATGTAATAGATATGGATTTCTTAAAGGCTCTGACAAAATCCTTAGTCAAAAGTTCTTGAGGAGAGTAAGGAGCCATGAAAAATTAAGTGGTTTAAAGACAGAAACCACAAAGGCTGGACAGGGACAGTCAGCCTCTGTAGTCAGGGGATGCCCAGGGGAGTTTGGTGGAGATCTACACAGGGATCTTTGCTGTTCAGCATCTTCATCAATGCTGTGGAAGCAGCAGCGTTGGGGGGTGGGAAGGTGGCAACGGTTGCTAATGACACAGAGCTGCTCGGAAAGGCCAATGGCAGCAAACTGCAGAAGGACCTCGGGACACTCAGTGATAAAATGACAGATGAAATTCAGTGGAGATAAATGTAAGTGATGAACCTCAGAGGAAGAACAGCTAATGTCATGTTCGCAGTGATGGGCTCTGAACTGACTGTGACCCTAAAGGAATAGGATCCTGGGGTTATAACAGGAAATTTGATGGAAGCATCATCTCATTGCTGAGCAGCAGTGAACAGAAGGAGTTAATGAAGAAAGAGGAAAAACTGCTGTACAAATTCTTAGTTTGCTTTCCTTTTGAATACTGTGAGCAGCTCTGGTCTCAGTTTTCACCAAAGAACTAATGATTGAACATATGGAGCATTTTTCCCCTAGGTAACTGGGTAGGGACTATTCAGTACAGTATCTCTATATAAGCCTCAGGCGTCAGAGGTCCTGGAGCTGCAGCAGGCTTGGGGAGTTTACAAGGAAACAATCCTGTTCACTTGGCTTATCACACAGCACTGGCTATGAGAGAGAGAACACACATTGAGCCCAGCACACCTTTTCTTACACCCTTGCATTCATTTTTCTTCCTTCACAAAGTGTCTTCCCAGCACTCCTCTTCCCACTCCTCTTCTCAGGGAGATTCATTAACCATACAGTGATGGTTTGGTTTGGAGGCTCCCAGCCTGGGCAAGCAGCTGCTTAACGGTTGGCATCTGGAAGTGCATCTTCCTCAGCAAAATGGCTTAGACATTTTCTTGTAATTGCCTCCTCTGAGCTTGTTTGGAGGCTGCTTATCAAGTCCCATTGTGTTGCTTTCCTGCTTGTTTTTCCAACAGCCGCCTATTAAATTAAGCTCCTATATTCAGACAGGAAAGTCCAATTACCAGCTGCCCAGAGCCTCTCTGGCTAAGTAGGACACATGCAATAGTCATCTCCTAACACAGATGAGCATCCAGCCCTGAGAAGGGGAGAACGTGGGGACCAAGCCTGCCTGGAGAATAATCCCTATAATGCCTTATAACAAGGGGGGGTTGATAGGGTTTGTTCATTGAATGCAAAACTAAACCAGGACTTTCTGTGAGCTGAGGGAAAGAAAGAAAATGGGTTTCTTGTTCTAAATCTGTAAGAATATTCTTGGTATTGTTCATCATTAGCTGCTCACTAGACCCTATAAATGTTCTCTGAGCTCAGTCCTTGTGAGATCAATACTGTCTTATCCCTAGGGGGGAGTTTTTATATGTCTGCTTCAGTGAAACTTAAAAGGATGCGCTTGCTTCAACTGAGAGTAATGGAATATGGAAACCATTCCCATAGAAAAATTAAATAAAATTGATTTTGGAAGTAGAAAGCCCTCTTGTCTTGAGTTTATAGTCTTTCATGTTGCACAGATGATCGGATCAGCAGAAAAATGGGCCATGGCTTTTATTTAATTGTTGTTTTGGTCTAAGCTGAAGACTTGCGCCAAATGAAAAACCCATGCTCTGAGCTCCTACCAACATCCTGCTCCACTGGAGCTTACGGGAAGATTTCCATCGACTGCAATCAGGGTTGATTTTAGCTCAAAGGTAGGAGACAGCATTATGCTTTTTGCTCTGTCTTTGATCTGAAGCTTTTAGAGTATATAGAGGACCTTTTGTGGCTCTGTATCTGAGCTAGGAGGTTCTGCTCGAAAACAAACCGCACCCTAAGCCAACATTATCTCTAACAGCGCCGAACCCGATCTCGCCCCAGGATTCACATCAGCTCCCGGCAGCTGGCAGGGGGAGGCGAAGCTTTGGCGTAATGTTTCATAGCCTCAAAAGGGAAAATAAATGCATTCCCAGGGCAGGACTCAGCAGTGCCTGTGTTGGCTGGGAGCGTTAGCAGAGACTTAGTGGATTTAGGCCCTGATTGTGCAAAGTCCTTAAGCTTGTAAGGAATTTGTGATTTGCTTGTAAGCAAATTCACGCTGTCTTCAATGGCATTTAATCACATGCACATGAATGCTTTATGGCATACTTGGGAGTTATACCTTTATGGAAGTGGGGATATTCAGACTGAGCAATGATCTTCTTTTCCAATGTATTCAGAGAAGGGCAAAACCTAAGAAATAATTAGAGAGCAGACTGTGAGACTTCTGGCAAAGTGTTACTGCCTCTAGCTGAGGTCTTCCTCCAGACTTGCCCTGTCTGGGCCCACTCTCTGTTGGGAGATGCTGGGAGAGCCCAGCCTCTGCTGGTCACTTCCCCTGCAGGAACTGCTTTGCCCTGTGGGTAACATTTGACTTGGATGAGTGACAGTGAGATATAAAGCACTTGCAGGCATGCTGAGAGTGTAGGAAGACATCAATAATCTCAGTGCCTCAGCCAGGGCCTTTCACCCTGCAGCTCTATGTGGCTCCTGCAGTTGACTTCCTCCCCTCTTGTTTGCCTTCTGCAGCTGCCAGAAGCACCTTACGGTTCCCTCACCATCCACCCTCCTGGCTGTCTCCCATGAGATGCCCTGGTCTGGATCATCTTACTTGAGGCCAGCCTGTCTTTGGCAGGCTCCTGCCACACAGCTCCTAACTCCTCACAAAGTTAGAATCCTCCCCCTTGGTGCTAGGCTTCACTCATAGCCTCATGCCAGCATCAGATGTGGGATCTGACCAGAAATGTGCGGTTCAGAGTGGGTCAAGGGTGCTACCTCTTCCCTGCTTGACTCTTCAACCCTGCTGGAAAACAGGCCATTCCTGAATAGGGATCTGTAACTTTGCCCACATCTTTTTTCTCCTCCCTATTCCTGGAGATGATTTTTTTCTTGCACTGAATTGCTATTGAAGGTAACAGACAAAAAACCTCCTGTTTCAAAGAAGATGGAACAAATTCTCAATGGATTGAACGGATGCAGTGCCCTGTTATCTTCCTCACATTCAGAGTTATTTATCTCCAGAGAGCAGGGAAGAGGTAAGGTGAGAGACAGAGGACGGGGAAGAGGTGAAGTAGGAGGAAGAGGAGAGAAGGAGTGGGAGAGGGGTGTAAATCAGTGCCTCCCTGTCAAGCCCAGAGACTGCTGCAGATTTACACCAGCTGTTGCTTGGGCTGTCAGAAAAGGGTTTAACAGCAATGCGTGCATACACAGCCTACAGGGAGAGCTGCTTTTATTTGTCCACATCTAGCAGGAGTTGAATTTATTGCCTTTGCAAAGAGGCCAGAAAAAAATCAGGGCGTCACTTAAATCCCATTTAAAACCTCAGTTTAAAGCTTTGCAGGAAATGCAAATGGGGTGGTGGAAGTGTCCTGGCCAGATGCCGGCTCCATTGCTTGGTAGAGTGGGCTACAAATCCAACACAGGATGGTGGGGAGCTAAGTGACGGGGTTGCCTTATCAGTAGAGCATCCTTTGCTCCAGACCTATAGCAGAGTGAGGAAGTGCCAAGTCGTCTTAGGCTCATGCTGAGCCTCCATCCTCTTAATGGAGCATAAAACAGTTAACTCCCAGGTCACCAGGTGGGTCCAGCCCAACTTCACCACCCCTTAAAGCAGGGAGCTTATCTGACAGGAATTAGGAGCCCTCATCAAGGGCCTAGTTGCATTTGAAATATCTTAATCCTCCTGGTTTTTTATGCAATTCAGTCTTCTAAGCACCTATCTTACTTTTGCAGGATGCCTAAGCCAATTCTTGGCAGTGTTTGTCCCTAGTGACTCAGCCAAGGTGACACATGGAGCCTGTGGTCAACCTGGGAAATGCTCTCAGATACCCCTTGTCCTGATCGAGTGCATTAAATCACAAGACTATCTCTGTCTTGCTTGCTATTTTGGTCACCCTGATTTGTCCTGCATCATTAAGTTTTTACAGTGTTTTACTCCAGATGACTTCAAGTTGTGCCTTCTGTCTCCAGTAAGTGCAGCGCTAAGAGGTTTTGTTCCTCTCAGCACAGGAGCTGGAATGTGAAGACTCAGCGACCAGCACAGGCACGAAAATTTCTCACATCCCTGACAGCTGTGTTACTGGATGTACACGTTCCCAGGATCTTTCAAAGCATCAGTGTGGTTTTTTTTATATCCTCATACTGGATTTCTTTCTAATAAGCAGAATTTGATTCAAGACTTGAACAACGATGTTACAGTCAGCAGAGCAGCGAGGACTGTTACATCTCTGTCAAGAGATCACGGGACAGGCATCCCACATGGATGGAGCGAGTATAGGACTGCTTTGGCTTCTCTGCTCCATCCCTGGGCATTCCTGGGGTGACATCAGTGCCCTAAGATCATCTAAGAGAGATATACTCAAGAGGGCTGGGTATATTTGCTTAGGAGTTTTCCCTGGAGGGCTTCTGGTTTCTTTCCGGATGCAGTTTCTCTGCTGGGGCAACTTTCACAGGCTCTTATGCCCTCTTCCATGGTACCCAGGTGCTTCTCCACCCAGGGCCTCTGTGCTGTTGTGGCTTCGTCGGCTTCTCAGAACCACTGTGCCGTGAGCCGTGTTTGCAATGGGGAAGGGGAGTTATTGCTGCCCCCTCTGGCCGCTCCAGACTACATCCACAGGAAAAGCCCTACTTGGAAAGATTTTCTGGCTGGGCATGATGTTGGACATCACAAAAAAGCTTTGATCTTTCCTATTCTCAGCCTTTTCCCTGATGGCCCAAACACACAAATCTCTCCCTCCTCCTCTGTCCATCTGGCAATAATTTTAGGTCCATGCGGAAGGCTCTGTCTGATGCCCTGGCGGGACCGATGTCCTCAGAATCTAAAAGCTGTCCATGATCGGTGCTGCTCAGAGGTCTCAACCTCAGACTGCAGCCTTGGGAGAGCACTACCTCCCCAAGGCAGAAGGAGCCCTTTGGGAGAGTAGGTAGGTGGTGAGTGGCTCTGCCATGGAGGTTTGGGGGCAGTAGATGTGGTGGTGATAGCAGCCTCCCTGCACCACCTGCCAGAGGAGCTGGATGGACCTTGACTGTGCCTTCCCTGCCCTGAATCGCTGGTGATACAAGGGTGTTGCCAAGCTGGCAGAGAGGAAAATCATGGTCACATCAACAGCAAGGGGGACCTCCCCAGTTGCAACCTCCTTAGTCACAGCTGGATTGCTAACCCTATTCTTATGTTTTCCACGGGGGCGGCATGAGTAAGTGCTGACTCCTAGGGCTGGTTTTTGCCTCCAGAAACCCTTAAGGAAAGAAATGCTGACAGGACTATCAGGTTGTTTAAGTTTCGGTCCAAATCAGGGAAGCCAAATAGTTGTGCTAGGAGCAGGATGCTGATGCAGGCACAGGACAGACGCAGCCTGGGGGGGGGGGCTGGGATGGAGAGGGCTCCCCAAGCATCCTCCAAGGCAAAGTCACTAGGAGAGGATGAGTATGCATAGCTCAGCCTTTTCCACCAGCTCTGAAATACCCCAGTCCCTTCAGAGATTATAATGAGGACATGGACTTGACTGGGAGAAGAGCCCCCAGGCCCTGCTGCAAGCGTGGTCCATTCATGGCTCTCCCTGTTTTGACCCACAGTGAGCTGGGGTTGATATCAGGTCTTGGGAGCGTTTTTACACCTCCTAGATGCCTGCCTTATGTATAAGGGACAGCAGAAGTGATAAGCTTAGGTTATAGGTTTCAGGGCTCAAACACAGGCCAAGTCTCCCACATCTCCCACAGCTCCCAGCTGCAGGTCTCGCAGCAGCCCTGGCCTCCTGGCTCCAGTGTCCCTGCAGTGGGCCAGGATTTGCAGTGTGAGATAGCATCCCCCCAGCTCCCTCCAGGGCTGCAGTCAGGGTCTGCCCGCAGACCCTGGGTGATTGCTCTCCCTGTACAGACCTGGGAAGGGGAGGAAGGGGGAAGAAGAACTTTTCCACTTGGGCTGAGACTATGGGAACAAAACATCACTCCCCCGGAACTCCCTGCAGAGGCGGTGGGAACATGAGCTCAGGCCCTAGGCAACTTAATGGGCTTTTAAAAAACCCCTTTGTATCGGACCCATTCTTCTTCCCAAAGCTTGCTGGCTCTGCTCCAAGGGGAAACCTTTCATTCTGCAAATACACCACAATTATCATCCCTAAGAGTCTCAGCTATCGGGCTCCCCCCGCCTCCTGAAAGATCAGCAGGATGCCGGAGAGGTGCTTAAATCATTTCATCCTAAGAAAGCCTTGGGCTCTAACAGCTTCCCAGTTGCTCGGAAAAGGAGCTACCCCTCTCCCAACAGCTTGTCTCCATTTTTCTTCCAATGATACCGTCGCTAGAGGAGGCAGGGCAGGCAGTGCTGCGGAAACCAGGCCACCGGGGTTCCCGGTGATTTCATCAGTCCCGAGACCCGGGCTTGCAGTGATTTATGAGCTCGCAAGAATCTCACCGTGGAGTTATCTTCCCCCTCCCTGCTTTTCATTGCTGTGCAGATAGGGATTCAGTGATAGAGCTCTTCTGGGTACCGCAGCAAGCTCTGTCTGTTTGACAGTTGCAAATATTTTTCTCCAGCATTGCACAGGTCCATGTGCACAGGCTGCTCTCGCCAGCATTGCCGCCACCCAGCACCGAGAAGCTCAGCTTGAGGGAGCCTAAAACCAAAAACTTGCCAAGCACAGCACCCACTCCTTGACTCTTATACCTTGCTCACAGCTCCCCTAAGCTCTCCCCCATCTCCTCAAGGTAGGTTTTTATTCCTTTTAAATCACTGGCATCTTTTTTTTTTTTTTTTCTGTTTTCCAGAAGTATTTTTCTTTTCTTCAGATTATTCAAATCCTGCCCTTTTGCAGTGCTGTCCAGTCTAAGGCTGGGAGTGTTGAAGTGGATTTAGGGGAGTTATATAGTCCACATCCAGCAGGAGCCCAGCGCTTCTCTCCTTGTTGAAATCCCCTTTTAAAGCAGGTCCATCAGTATTTTTCTGCAGCTGCAGTCTAAGTAAAGCTTTCAAGTTAGGACTCATTGATGTGAGGCCAGATTCAGAGGCTGTCAGTTCCTCTGTGTATCCTCAACTTGTCCCAGGGAGTTTTGTTTTATTTTGGGATGGCTGTTTGCTTCTGGGGCTTGCTGCAAAGCTGTGCATTTAGCAGCCCCCTCCTGCCACACTCTCCCATTTGCCAGTGATTTTGTAAGCTGACAGCCATGCTGAATCTGGGCCTTGCAACCCCCTTGTGCTGTGCCTGCCTTCCTGCAAGACCAAAACCTTTTTCCAAGTAGGAATTTGCTCTGGCCATGGGATCATCCTCCCTTTGCCATTGCAGGAGCCCGAGGAAAAGGTACGCTTTGTTGTGACTAAGCAGTCAACTCTAATGTCCTTCCCAAGGTGCAGCTGCAGCCCTTATGGCCCTGGGACACAGATGGAGTTTCTTCCTCATGGAAATTAATTGTATGGGGAAGGCTGATCCCCTTTGGTGACACACAGCTATTGCCATGTGGGTCCAGCAGAGGCTGAAATGACGCAGTGTCTCCTTCTTCTCCCCATCCCCGTCATTTCTCCACGTGCTTGCCCTGGCTGTGTGCCACTCACTTGCTCACGCTGGTGTGGCCAAGACAGCCTGTACCCCAGGCCAACACAATGAGAACACAGGAGGCTGATCCAGCTCTGCCACCAGAAATCTGTAGCTAATCTAGAGCTGAAACCAAAAATCCACTTCTACCCTTTATCAAAACCACTGCCGCTTACTTAGGATGCTCCAGGCATGATTCAACACTCATTATCTTCATTGTGCTGGAGATTAGGCCTCAGTCTTTCCAGATAATAGCTTTATTAGCCCTGTATTATTCTTTCTACATTATTTATTTACACTAAATCAAGAACACTCAAAGCTTTCACTGGGACAGTAAGATCAGTTCAGTAGACAACATTTTATGCTACGTCTTTCAGACTAGCAAAGTTCCTGTGTAGAAAGAGCAATCCTAGGCCAGACGTGCTCTTGCCGATGAGGTCTCTTCGACTCAAGGAAGCTGTACGTGTTACCGACGTCCCACCAGATGCTAATAGTGAGGGTAGGTTATTTCCTAAGGCATCAGCACAGGCAATGGGCTGTTGTGTTTCTTTACTTGCTGCATTGGGCAGGTGTCTCTGCCAGGGCTGCTCTTGGCCAAGGGACAACCATCTCCCATTGTGTAGCTCGACAGGAGCTCTTTCCTGGGCTTCCACAATCTGTCTGCAGACCTATTCTGGCATAGACTGGCACCAAACCTCTTTTGGCTGGGACAAGGTTGTGTTCTCTCCCACCTCTCCTGAGGCAAGGCCTAGAAAAGAAACCAGACTCTACTCATTACTGATTTAGTGATAATTGCATGGGTTCCTGGCTTTGGCACACTGACCACTGAAACATGTGGGAGCCCAGTAGGCCAATCCTGGATACAAGGGTTGGTCTGAGTCAGCCTAGGGAAGGGCTGCCCAGGAGGTCCTGCTGGATAAGCCAGCAATATCACTCAGCCCAGATTTTACTCTGACCTGGTGTCACTTCAGAGGGTGATTGTGGGGAACAACAGCATATAAGTCTCCATTCACCTTTGCCCTGCCCTTGACAACCTCAGCATGAAAACCAGGAGCTGACAACCTGACCCTCTGGAGAGCGACAAAGATGATGAAGGGGCTGGAGCACAAGCCCTATGAGGAGTGACCGAGGGAGCCTGAAGAAGAGGAGGCTCAGGGGAGACCTTATTGCTCTCTGCAGCTACCTGAAAGGAGGTTGTAATCAGGCAGGGGTTGGTCTCTTCTCTCAGGTGACCGCTGACAGAACAAGAGGACACGGTCTCAAGCTTTGTCAGGGAGGTTTAGGCTTGATATTAGGAAAAAACCTCTTCCCTGAAAGGGTGATTGGCCATTGGAATGTGCTGCCTGGGGAGGTGGTGGAGTCACCATCCCTGAAGGTGTTTAAGGAGAGATTGGATGAGGCACTTAGTGCCGTGGTTTAGATGATGAGTTGGTGTTGATGTTGGGTCATAGGCTGGACTCGATGATCTCAAAGGTCTTTTCCAGCCTTGTGATACTGTGATACCGTGATACTGTGATACAACCAGCTCCTCTTTGGGATACAAGTATTTTTTTCTGGCATAAGAGCATTTGACTCCGTCCATTCTTTTCTAAGTGACTGTCTCTGCAATCAGAGGTGCCAACCATGCTATCTGAACACCTCCAAGTCTGGATTAAAGGGACCGACACGAGGCTGACTGATTTTTTGATTCACACTCTCCCTATCAGCCCTTGGTACTCATTGCTTTTGAAGCTGAGCACTGCTCCGCATGACACCTGGCACAATCCCTGAGGAGGAACGCTCCAGGAAGGTCCTACCAGCCACCTGAGCTCAGTAACTGGGAAAGCAGAGCTGGAGATAGGCATTTCATGCATGGTTTTGGTAGCCTCAAATGGCCCCGTTCTCCCTTTTTCACTTCTGGAAGAGAGATTCCCAATTGGAGAGAGAATGCTTGTCATGTACCCACGACACAGGCACTCTGGCTTCCCCAATAAACCTGGCTGATGCTGTGGGCTAGCTTTGATATTTATCTCTTTGCTATTCACAACAGTCTCTCCTGGAAGGACTTGGACCGGAGGCTGTATATGAAAGCTACTGTTGTTTTTACTGGGCTACCATCCATTTGTTTATAACACTGATGCCCTGAGTGATTCTGCTGGCAGGAAGCAGAGGTGAACAGGCTCCTCTGGATGTGCTTAGAAATCATCTTTGCATCCAGGACTTCTTTTAGAGATGTTTAACATCACCCATCTTTCAAGTCTCTCAAAGCACTGCCACGTCTCTGGGGTTTGGTATAAACATGCAGCTTCAGAGGCAGTGAGAGAGCAGGGCAGACAGAGCAGTTACGAGATGTCCTGTGTCAGAAGTGGTGCAATTTATAGCTGTGTGGAAACTCCTCAGCAGAGAAACAAGGGATCTGGGAGACGCACCTCTCCATTCCCAACCCAGCCCAGAGGCAGCCTGCCAGCCCCAGAGCTCGTGCAGCAACGCTGCCTGCTGCTCTGAGAGCGCAGGGATGAAGCTCTAATGGAACTACAGTACAGACCATGCTTGTTTGTCTTTGCTTGCTGTCTGGACTCCATATCAACCAGAGCTGTCTGGAAGCAAGCTCTGGTTAATATTTGCTGGGCTGTTCCTCATCAAAAGCCCAACTCCAGCTTTCTGGAGCTTCCAGCAATGTAATGCCCTGTCACTGCCTCTAACTGCAGCTCTAGTCAGCCAAGAAGACATGTTGGTTGTTAACTCCTTTTGAACTACAGGAGGGGAGTCTCCATCCTCCTCCCCATCTGTGGTCCACCTGCCTGTATCCCACCTTGGACTCTGCTACCCAAGAGCTGGCTGCCACCACTCAGCCCAGCTCTGTCTGCTCCTCTGTCCCATTCCCATCTGTTTGGCACCGGGACACACCTTCACTGGGTGCAGATGCCCAGGGAGGCTGCACAGCAGCACAAGGAGAGTCCTGGTCCCCCTTATGCCTCCGACAGTCCTGACTCCCAGGACTCAGACTGCAAATAGATGACTTGCCTAAGACCAAAGTGTCAATCAATGTCAGAGAAGGGATGCAGACATCCCTCCCTGTGCTGTGCCTCTGATTCAGCCTAATTCTATGTGAAAAGCACACAAACCGGACATTCAACTTAACACGTCTTTGCAGAAGGCTGTCACGGATGGGGCTGCCAGGGAATTATCAGATACTCTCATGGCTCTGCAGAGAAGCCAGGAGTCTAAGGGAAGGGTTACTGATTGCATTTTGGCCCTGGGGAGCTGTGTTGGACAAATTGCTGTAAAATCACTGCACAATCCAGCCTGCAGAACAGCATTGTAATATTTTTCTCTTATCATCATGCAGCTTTGGAGGCTCTTATTTGATCTCCTTTATCCATGTGAATGTGTCCAAGAATACAGCAGTCTGCCTGCAGAATGGCTCCTATTGTTCCCTTTGTTCATTTGTCTGGGCTATTTCTCAGTCTCCTCTCTCCCTTCCTGCAAAGAGACAAACTCTATGTGGTCAAAAAGTATCTTTACTGCTCTACCTTAAACACGAGTTCAACCATGGAAAAGGCAGAGGGCATATTTTCCAGAATATTACAGATACATTTCTGTGATCCAGAGGAGAATGTGGTGAAAGGTACCCTGAGCTCACATGGTGGATGAGCTGCATTTAACTTCAACCAGGACCTACTCATCCATGCCCGCTGCAAGGTACTCCAGACTAATAGTGAAAACAGACGGTATTGGATTGGACATTTTGGCTGATCTATATGTTGCTCCTGAAGTGCTGACCCTTTCTGCTTGAATAAATCCACAATAACACAGTAAATCAGCTTGGAAGAGAAACAAAGAATCTGAGAGATGTGAAAAATATAGCTCTGCATTTCAATTTTTTGTCTCGCCTTTTCTGCTACAAAAGCTTTTTACATGTCTTCATGCTGAAAACAGCCTGGAATTGACTTAGATTCTTGAAGTATTTAACTCAGAGACCTTTTTATTGTGAGCAGGGATCTGAATTCAGTGCTTTTTGAAACCAGGCCTCCAGCTTTGCAAAGAAAACTCTTGGATTTCTGGATCAGCCTTTTCCACTTTTCATTTCAGACAGGTGTTGCAGCAGTTTATCCTAACACAATCTGCACAATCTTTACACCCTGTTGAGTGTGCAGTTTCAAAACAAACCTCAAACAAACCTCGACTCCCTCTGAAAACCCATCTTCTCTTAATCCTCCTCATGGATAACCTGTAGGAAGGTGTCAAATTATACAGATGAGAACTTTGGCAGAGCTGGGTTAGAGTAGGCTGAATTAGTCATCAACTTTCCAGCTGCAGGTTTTTAACTGTTGGTGACTTCCAAGCACACTATTTTTACTTTGTGTTTACAAAATAAGAGAATGAGATTATTGATCCGGCCTTGAGGTGTGATGCATCACTGGCAGTGGTAAGACAGAGATGATGCAAAGCTTGCTCGCACACAGATGAAGGTGTGTTCCTTCATTACGCCTGAATCATCACTGCCATTAGGAGCAGGAGTGAAGGACAGCATGGAAAGGCTGTGTGTGCGCCAGAGCTGCTCATTGCCACAAGGCTGCCAGCAGTGGCCAGTGCCTGCTAAAAGCCCTGATCCTGCACTTTGCAAAGCTCTGGCTGTGGCACACACAACTGGTGAGACCCGTTGGTAAACATTTCTCCAAGGCTGGATGTGTGCTTGGGCTTCCTATCTGACTCACTGGGATTGCTCCTTAGACTGAACTTGTGTGGGCTGGAGGCTAAGGTTTACTTTTTTTTAGGTCTTCTTACTTTTTTGTACTGAATTAAGGAGGGGAAATCACTTACTGCTGTTCAAGATCATCGATATGCAGTGCTGTTAATCTCTGCCTTCACGAATTGTAAATTAAGCTTCCTCAAATCAAGATTTTTTTTTTTTACGTAACAGAAGTAGATTCTCTTCATTGGAGTGTTGTTCTTTCAGGATATGTCTTTTTTCACTGCACATGTAGCAGCAGAAACAACAGCTTTTGTAAAAGTCAAAACCTATAACACAATTGTCTGACTCCAGAAACAGGAATTTAGAAAAACACCTACTTCCTGAAGGTCCAAATCAAACCTTTGGACATGGGCAGTATAGGTAGAAGTAATTTTGGTGTCTGGAGGCTAAGCTCTGTCTGACCTGATCTCATCACTCTTAGCAGAGGACTCTTTGAGATTGCCATTATTGGGCACCTGGTATTTGATCTGCAGAATCAGAAGGGAAAAAATACCAAAGAGCAGCTGATTTTCAGCGTGGCCTTTCTTCTGTTTCATGGCAAAACTCCTTTCTGCAGCGCAGAAAGCAACAAAGCCCTCCCGATCCTGCACTTCTGTTTTCAAGCAATGTCAAGGTGAACGGTTCCCCAAGGTAACACAGTTTTCATGTAGGCCACCCAATTTTTCATGAACTTGCCTGCTGGTGAGGAAGAGTTGATGCTGCATTCCCCAGGCTGGTTGTTGGAATGGGAGCACTGAGGTGAGTGAAATGCCTGAGCAGAGAGAGGCAGGAGCAGATAGCCACCAGCCAGCCAAGCCCTGCATGTTTCTTTCCTCTGCTCAGCTCACAAAGCAAGAGCAAAGAGCAAACGTCCTTTCCTGTCCCTCTTACCTCCCTGAATACCTTCTTATTAAGGAAAGAAAAAGTCAATACTGACGGTGTTGAAACGAAGCACAAGGACCAAAACGCCTCCTGTGCCTGCTGCAAGGTGCTGAACAGCCAAGTGTAAATCAACATTTTCCAGAGCCTCTGTCAGCATGGGGTGACTGTTCCGGCTTGCCAGTGTGCAAGGAAGGAGCCTGATTTCAGGAAGAAATTTACAACCAGGCCCTTAAGAGTCTAGGGAAAAAACCAAAAGGACCTCCGAGTGGGCCATAGCTTAGCCTTCCCAGATAGAAGTTTGAAAAAATGTATGGCAATTTGGGAAACTTAAGAGATATTGGACAAACCTCCATGACAAAGATGTTGAGGAAATCTGAGGCTTGCCACACCAGAGAGTCCTTGATGCGTCTTCCCCAGCTTGTTCCAACCTCCTCTGCCATGGGCAGGGACTCCTTCCGCTGGATCAGAGCTTTGCTTTGACCTACAGCTGGTCAAAGACTTCCTGCTGAAAGGCATCTGTGAGGGAAATGCCTGTTGCTGCAGATACATTGTAGGGGTCAGTGGCAGTTTTGCTGATGTTTTACCATTCCTTTTCTTAACCAGAAAATAAAATTTTTTTTCCTCCATTTGACTATTTCAGTTTGCCCAGTTGCTTTCAGTTGCTGAGAGTCTGATGTTCATCTGTGTCCATCTGAGCCGCTTTTTATGCGCGTGCAATGTGAGAGATATTGCATGGGCAAAAAACAGAGGCAAAAGTCCTTTGGGACCAGAATTGCAGTGAATAGTCTGTGTTCTGCAAACCAAGCAGGGCTGGAAAGTTTAAACATGCCCATAACTTTGTGACAAATGCTGTTCTGTGAAAAATATTCCTATTTTATTTTTTCTTAGGAACATAGAATCATAGAATGGTTTGAGTTGAAAGGGACCTTAAAGCCCATCCAGTTCTAGCTCCTCTCCCACTGGATCAGGGTGCTCAAAGCCCCATCCAACCTTGCCTTGAACACCTCCAGGGATGGGGCAGCCACGACTTCCCTGGGCAACCTGTGCCAGTGCCTCACCACCCTCACAGGGAAACATTGCTTCCTAAGATCTCATCTCTATCTCCCCTCTTTCAGCTTAAAACCATTTCCCCCTCATTCTGTCTCCACTTTCCCTGATAAAGGGCTCCTCCCCATCTTTCTAGTAAGCTCCTTTAAGTACTGGAAGACTGCTAAAAGGTCTTGCCCTGATATAGTATGAAACAAAGCGTTTAAAGAACCTGACTTTCCCTAGGAATGGAAAATTTGATTTTCAACCAACTTCCCACTTGCAAACTTCAATTTGTTTTAGAAGGAACCTTTTTTTAATTATTCAGTGAAAACAGACATGGTTGGTATACCCCCCAAAACACTTATTTCCTGTGTATCAACAATGCAAGAGATTTACCTTGCCCTACCAGGTACAATGGTGCCCTGAGGGAAGCTGAATTAAGTCCCGGTGATGAGTGACAGTGCATAACACTTCCCAAATACAATCACTGAGATTTATGACTGCTGACATGATAAAGATTTTGTTTGGTAGTGAGAAGTGATGGCTGATATCCCTCTGAATGCTTATCATTTCTGGCAGCTTAATTGAATCCTATTAACAGACACAAGGAGACTGAGAAATGTTTCTCCAGCTAGCAGTCTTCATTGGGCCAGCAAACCTCAGCATTGGCCTTATTTTTGTGTTTTCAGGTATTTCCCTTTTAAGTCAGTGAGTGTGGAAATTTATCTTCCTAAAAGCAATACTGCATTCAGTTCTGGAGTCCTCAGCACAGGAAAGACTCGGATTCATTACAGCAAGTCCTGAGGAGGACACAAAGAAGATCAGAGGGCTGGAGCACCTTCCATACGAGAACAGGCTGAGAGAGTTGGGGTTGCTCACTTGGAAAAGAGAAGGCTCCAGGGAGACCTTATAGCAGCCTTTCAGTACTGAAAAGGGAACTACAAAAAAGCTGGGGAAGGGCTCTTCATCAGGACAAAGGTAATGGATTAAAGCTGAAAGAGGGGAGATTTAGACTAGATATTAGAAAGAAAATTTTTCCTGTGAAGGGGGGTAAGGCACCAGAGAAGCTATGCCTGCCCTGTCTCTGGAGATGTTCAAGATCAGGTTGGATGGGGCTTTAAGCACCCTGATCCAGTGGGAGATGTCCCTGCCCATGGAAGGGGTTTTGGAATTGGATGATCTTTATGGGCCCTTTCAACCCGAACCATTGTGTGATTCTATGAAATACGCCACAAAATAAGCATATTATTCACGTATTTGATGTTAGGGCACTCTGGAAGGAGAGAAGCCTCCCATGATGAGCTATAAGAGGGGCTTCTCAGAGAGTTTCTGCCAATTTTCCACTGTGGATTGATGTGTCCCTTATTCAGCATGCAGAGGACTTGGGCTTAAGTCTGACTTGGAGTCTTGCCCTTGGGGATTTTGAAGCTCTTCAGTTGAGCAAAACCCCAGATAACTGGTGACAGCAAGGGTGTCCAGCCCTGGCCTGCAGGGCATTTTGGGAGCAGCTTTGCAACACAAGCACTCTGACAGATGATTTGGAGGAAGCCAGGCGTTTCTGGCAGACTTGCTAGGACTCACTCCCTTTGGGAAGCCTGAGTGCAGCAGGAAGGCAGCCTTTTGCTCAGCCTTCATGAAAGCAGCAAATCATAGGCAAAGGCAGGTGGAGGGAGAAAGCTCATTACTTCAAAGCTGCTGTGCACAGGAAGAGGCTAAAAAGTGAGAGATGTTTTTCAACATCCATAGCTGCAACGGATGCTTGCAGCCCAGAGTGATTTTTAGGAAAGATTAAGTTATGCATACAGCAGGTCCTCTTGCAGCAGCTGAGCCGGGCTAGTCTCTCATCCAACTTCATGCACCAGGGTGTTATCTTTTTCTTGGGAAAGCCATGGAACTCGGTAGAATTCAAATTACACCCCAGAGAAGTTGGCTCACTTCTCTGATGGAGGTTGTAATGAGGGAGTCGAGATTCCAGTTATAGCTCAGCACAGCAAATGTAGCTGGTTTTGCAGATGATAAAAATACAGCCTTGTCTCAGGAATGCTGCAGTAGTGAGGCACATGTGCGCGTTTGGGGTTTTTTTCCAGAGCAATTCTTTAACTGCGGCTGCACTGTACAACAGTTGTTCCCCCTGGGAAATCAATATTTACAGAGTAAACAGTGATGAGACATGGGCTGGGTGCCATCCAAGCACGTAGCAGGCCTTGCTTTGCCACATGGTCACACCTTGAACTTTGGAAAATGCTGCTTTTCTCTCTTTTGGGATAAGAGCAGTTTTTCATTGCCAGTGATGGATACTATTTTATTTCTACTCTGCTCTGTATGCTTTTCAAGGCCTGCTTAAAAGAAAGAAGGCAGTGACTGAAATACAGGAAGCCACACTATATACTCACCTGTATCATGCACAACTCACCTCTTCGATAAGAATTCAAGGCCTGGTACACAGAATTAGCCGTCTCCTCAAATGAAAGCAGTTTGTCGGAGAAAGCAGTCAGAACTAACACTTCAAATATACTAAAATTCCAGCAGAACCTGAGCTCCTACTTTATCTCCTCCATATATCAGGAACCTCCTCAGGGGTCCTGCAACCCCACTGCCTACAGAGACCTTCACCCAGGGGACAAACACTGCCCTCCAAGGAGCGCTGCAGGACTGAGGGTCAGCTGGGACTAGCACAATGCAGGCTACCTGGGCTTGGTGCCTTGCTGGTCCACGAGGCATTGCCAATGGAGTAACACCATGCAGGCAGAGCTGCACTGTTGTTCTCACTTTACCTTGATGCTACAATGAGTCCACGTCCTCCTGTTTCACAACAACCCCCCTTGAAGCTGGCCATGCAATACTGCATAGCCCTATATTCCCTCCTGTTTGCAGAAGCGGCTCACAGCTGTAAGAAAACCTTACTGTACTGTCTCTAATCTTTGTTTACACAGGATGGTGATAAGGAAATTCCACAACAATCACTTAATCTCTCTTTGGGCTGACACCACCATCTTTGCTCAGCCCAACTCCAAAAGAGCAACACATGCAAACACAACACAGTGTTTTGTGGGCTATGGAAGGACCATCACGTGAAAACAAGCTCTGTACCAATATTTTCTGCTGAATGTGATAAGTGAGCAGCTCTGTGCACTGCAAATGCCCTCTCAAACAGGCAGGATGATGCCGAAATGGATGATTCTACAAAAGGAAGGGCTGCCCCATCTTCTGGAAGCTGAGGTGTTTGAAGCTCTTGCCCATTTTTGGCATGTGAATAGAAGCAAGAAGCGTGCTTTTGGATGGATTTCTGCTGTGAATTCTGCAGGTCATCCACAGAGGCGCGGCAGTGCTAGCAGACGTGCCATCCCAAGCGTGAGCTGGCCTACTCACGTAAGTAAGCTCTGAACAAGCTCTGCGTGAACTCACCGTCTGGCCCTAAAGGACTGGAAAAACAGGAAACTCTTTCAAAGGTGTCTAAGGATTTGATGCTGACGTTTGAATTTCCCTTTCGTATCACTGCAACGTTTTTGTCCGGGCACTTTATCTTTGCACTGTGAAACTGTAATTTATAATAGTTCTAGTCAGAGATTTTGTGCTATTAAAAATAAAGACAAGGAGGACAGAAAGTAGAAATATTCCAAGATACTTTAGTGCATCGGACAAGTGTTTATTATGGGAAGTTGAGCCTTTCTAACCCTTGGGAAAAAGCATATCTTATGCACAAACAATTTAGCAAAAGGACAAAGCTGTTCTGCCAACTGAGATTTTTGGTGCTGTACAGTTTGAGGAAAAATTGTACTCATCAGTGGAAATACAGTTACAAAATAGTGACAATGACCTAGATAGAGCTGAAGGGAACTGAGAACAACTCAGACTGCAAGGCCAAGCAGCCAGGAAAGCGACATCCTTGCTCAACCAGTCCCTGAAGCAAGCAAATAAACTCAGAAAATGTGGCAGTGTCATTGTAGGGGCTCCACTGGTGAAAGCCTCACCTGTGAAATGGACTCTCTCTTTGTGATCATGGAGGCTGTGGGCATGGGAGCAGGCAGAGAGCATCTCATCCTCTTCACAGGAGCTGCTGGGAACCATCTCCTAAAGCAGCAACTGGTGGCAAGAGTTATTTAAAAATGCACCCTTGTTGCTGCAGCTGGAAAAAAAATCCACCAAGAATCTATGATTGTAATCCCTTAGGTGAAACTCCATCCCACTTGTAACTCAATTCAGTAAACGTTAATGCCCCATCCCCGCATTCACATTCCTATCAGAGCCATTTTCCCCAGACAATAGCCTTCTTTGCCCTGGTAGACAGAGAAAGTAGGCATTTCCTCAGAGGAAGTTAATTTGAAATTTTAGACAAAAATGAATAGGAAGAGTGGGAAGCAAAATCTTTTCATCTGGGAAAGTATTATCAGACAATACCTTATCTGCTAAAGGGAAACACTTTCCCCAAGCCCTTGAAAAGCTAAGGAGCAACACTTTAACATTACTGTAACATTTTTCTTTAACATTATCTTTTAAAGGAAGAAAATTACATGGCCCTGCATTTATTTTTTACCAGTACACATACCACAGTCGTGTAAGTCTTGACTCTATTTTAAGAAAGTGATTCAGGCATTTAGCTTTTGGCTCATTTGTGTGTTAGTTTCAAAGCCATAATTAATCTCACTTTGGAGGTGCAGAATGATTAATTTTTTAACTACATTTTTGCTTTGAAGTGTCTATTGGCTGTAAATAAAATAAATCCTTTTTCGTTCTCTTCAAAGGCACAAACCACAAATGCACACGGATGTTTTGGGCCAAAGGAGGGATCTGAAAATCTGTCTGCCAGTGAAAATTTAGCTGAAATGAGGAAGAGGAGGCTTCTATCTCACCACCTTGGGGAAGAGTGCTGCATTGTTCAGCCAAAACCTTACAATCTTGAAGTTAATGTTTGTTTAGTGACATTTACTGTAGGTTCTGCATTCCTTTTATTCAAAAAGGAAAGATGCTGTACATGTAATCACGATTATATATGAGGTAAAATGACTTTTATTCTGACTGACATTTGCATAGTCACTTGTTTTTCATGATGTATTTCCTAACGTGGAGATTTTTAACTACTTGTTACAAGCTTCTTTTATCTAGGTTTATCCCTGGAGGTGTTCAAGGCCAAGTGGGAAGGGACTTTGAGCAACATGATGAAGTGGAAGGTGTCCCTGCCCATGGCAGAGGAGATGGAACTGGGTAATTTTTAAGTCCCCTTCCATCAAAACCATCCTGTTTCTTTGGTTTTATGATCCACGGCTGGGTTAACAGTGTATCTAGAAAGATCTCCGTCTCTAACACATGGAGAAACATGCAGCAATCAGAGGAGCAAGCTCCCAGCTATTGTAGCTCATCCTATCACTTGTTACCTGGGAGAAGAGACCAGCACCACCTCACTACAGCCTCCTTTCAGTCAGTTGTAGACAGTGATGAGGTCTCCCCTCAGCCTTCTCTTCTTCAGGCTAAACAATCCCAGTTCCCGCAGACGCTCCTCATAAGACTTGTTCTACAAAGCCTTCACCAGCCTCATTGCCCTTGGGACATTACCTATGAGGGACTGAGCCAAAATCCGCCATCCTCCAATCCTACGTGTTTAATTTGCTCCACTGCTAAAGAGAAGCTGCTGCTAATGACAGGATGAACAACTTAAAAAATACAGTGTGGAGTCAGAGGTCCTCATTACAGAGAAACCCAATGCCCCTGTCACAGAGCAAGGCTGGAATGAGTATTACATGTGCTGCTGCAGATCAAGCGTTCTTCCCCAGGTGGTCTCCAGGATCTCTTTGGCTTTCTGTCCGCCTGGCAAGGAGGACACAGGTCCTGCCTTGGTAGATCCCTGAGACAAGCAAGGAAGAGGAGTATGCAGGGAAGAGGCCATGAGTAGCTTCTCACAGGCATAAATCTCAGAAACTGCAAACATTTATTAATACATGTTGGGTTTGTGTTTGGGGGGTTTTGTTTGGATTTTATTGAGAGTAAGACCTGTGGCACTTTCAGTGTTGTAGACCTGGATTTGACTCTTCCACTCTCAGTCCTGCATAGATCCATCTTGAAAAGATGCCTCTGCCCATCTCTTTCCTCCATTAGGGTGTGTAATTTTAAGAGTTTCAATGCATAACACGTTCTTTCTCCCCAGCTTGTGCTCAAGGGCTGGGAGAGCAGTTGACAGCCCAACTTTAACCTCAGAGCAAGCAAAGTTGTGCAATAGGGTAGCTGAGGCCTGTTCAGCCTGAATAAGAGAAAGCTTCTGGGGAGACCTTATAGCGGCCTCCCAGTACTGAAAGGGGGCTGCAGGAAAGCTGGGGAGGGGCTCTTTATCAGGGAGTGCGGGGATAGGGTGAAGGGGAACAGCTTTAAACTGGAAGGGAGAAGATTTAGATTAGACATTAGGAAGAAATTCTTCATGATGGGGGTGGTGAGACACAGGTTGCCCAGGGAAGCTGTGAATACCCCCTCCTTCAAGGTGCTCAAGCCCAGGTTGGATGGGGCTTTAAGCAGCCTGGTCTGGTGGGAAATGTTCCTGCCTGTGGCAGGGGGTTGGAACTGGATGGGCTTTAAGGTCCCTTCTAACCCAAACTATTCTATGATTCTGATTCTATTGCCAAGGGGTCAGCTGCCAGCACCAAAGCTATGTCCTAGCCTACCTGAAAGACTCATCTGCATGGCTGCAGTTAACTTACAGCTGCCAGCACCTGGGCTATATCCTGCCCCACATTCATCCTGCCAACCATTCAGAGGGCTGCAGCAGGATGGCAGAATGGAAACCAAAAAGACTTCAGCAAATCAAGTCTCCTTCACGCCAGGGCTGACTCTGTCTTATTCTGCTCCCATGGCCAGCTTGTCAAAGCCTTACGCTATGTAAGAAATATTGAAATAATATTGTAATAATTTCAATAGTACATAATAATACACAATAATAGTATTGTAATAAGTCTATTGTATGAGAAACCATATTGAAACAATACAGGGTCATAACACTTGCACACCAGTTTCCATTAATTGTTACATGAAACATTCATGATTCTCAGAAGAATTTTGTTTGGAAATAGCAACTTTTCCACTATACTCTACCAGCATTTTGTGTACATGTTATTTTAATCTGCTTGGCAAACACTGGCTCTAACTGATGTGGCTAAGAGACTTTATCCATTTAATTGCTCAACCAGTTTTTAGATCTGTGCTTTCTGTGATCTGCCTTCAACTTGCCAAACATCTCTTGCAGCTTGTAGCTCATCTTGGGGCAGTCAATGCACATGAATAGGGACTACAGGGATCACAACCTTTTCTGGAGGGAGGTCTAGCCCTTGCAGAAACAACCAATCAGCCTCCAGTGGGATCAACTCAGTGGTGACCAAAAGACCCTGGCAGTGCATGTGTATACTTTACTCCTTCCTTGTGCTGAGGTGGCCAAATCTTTCATGCCATTGTTGCTGTAGCCTGTTAAAGCACTCTGCACTCAACATAGGTACATTTCACTCTACACTTTCCTTTGCAATGGATTAATGGATTAACCCCTGATCTTTACAGTGACCTAACTTGTACTCTGATTGATGGCTCTTCTTGTTTTCTTGCATTTTGCATTATCAGCACAAGAGAAGAAAAGAAACAGCTGCTAGAGAGGAGAAAAGAAACTCAGCAACTATGTTATGGGCAATTCCCAACCTTTGTTCTGCTGTAGGTGTGATTTAGAGTAGCCAAATGTTTGGAAACGGCTGTTTCTCTCTCTTCCTCAGGTCATGTTGCTTTAACACGGCTCAGGCTCAACTATAGACAATGGAAGACTGACGTTTTGGAGAGGGCAAGAATGTCTTTAGCCGTTCATGTTATGCCTCTTCAGGACCATAGAGGAATATGTAAGTCTCTGGCTCCAGCTAGAGGCCATTTGTGGACAAGTTTCTAACCTAAAAGGAGCTCTCTTAATACAGCTATGCTGTATTAAGGTGCATGATGAGATACACCAAATATACCAAAGAGAATGAGAAAAGCAGTGACCACAGAGAATTTCACATGCTGTCCAACCCAGCCAGCTGGATTTTCTTCCTTGTCTACCAAGCAACAAGATGGGATGTTGTTCCCTATGTTATCAAGTTAATGGGCCTTGTATTGTATCTGCCATCCAGAGGAACCTAGACAGGCTTGAGAGATGGGCCTGGGCAAATCTTATGAAGTTCAACAAGGCCAAGTGCAAGGTCCTGCACCTGGGCTGGGGCAATGCCAAGCACGAGTATCAGTTGGGCAGAGAATGGTTTGAGAGCAGCCCTTGAAAAGACGGACTTGGAGGTGGCTCATGGATAAGAAGCACAACATGAGCCAGTAATGTGTGCCTGCAGCCCAGAAAGGAAAGCATATCCAGGGCTGCATCAGAAGCAGCATAGCCAGCAGGTCCAGGGAGGTGGTTGTGCCCCTTTGCTCTTGTTAGGCCTTACCTAAAGCACTGGGTTCAGTTCTGGACCCCCAGCACAGGAAAGACATCGTCAATCTGTTAGAGTGAGTCCAAAGGCCACAAAAGTGATCATAGGGCTGGAGCACCTCCCATGTGAGGACAGGCTGAAAGAGTTGGGGTTGTTCACCCTGGAGAAGAGAAGGCTCTGGGGAGATCTTCGAGCAGCCTTCCAGCACTGACAGGGGCTGCAGGAAAGCTGGGGAGGGGCTCTTTATCAGGGAGTGCAGGGGTAGGGCAAGGGGTAAAGGATTAAAGCTGAAAGAGTGGAGATTTAGATTTAGATATTAGGAAGACTTTTTTTCTTGTGAGGGTGATGAGGCACTGGCACAAGTTGCCCAAGAAGTGGTGGCTGCAGCACCCCTGGAGGTGTTGAAGGCCAGGCTGGATGACGCTTTGAGCAATCTGATCCAGTGGAAGGTGGCCCTGCCTGTGGAAGGTGGCCCTGCCTGTGGCAGGGGGGTTAGACTCTCTGACTTTTAAGGTCCCTTCCAATGCAAAGCATTCTATGATTCTATATATCAGCTTCATTTGACCTGTGAAACAAAACATCTGTTTCACTGAGCTACTGCCCTGGCAGTTAAGCAATGTCTGGTTGCTCCATTAAAGGTGAAGCCCTGCAAGAACAGTGCCCACCTTTCCCAACTGGGCAAGAATCAGGTAGTACTTGATTCCTGTACGAGACTTGTGGCATTGCTCAAACCTCACTCCACATAGTGAACAGGGTGACCCAGCAAAGATTGGCGTCGTTAAGGAGGGCTGATGGCCGGCCCGTTCAGCCTCACTTCTGTCCTCTGGTGGACAAACGAGTACCTGGGTAAGGGGATGCGCTGAGGGATGCTGACAAGCAAAGCCACACTATGAGGAGTGGTAGCAATACAAGGGGATGTGTCAGTGAGCTCATTGGGCCGGAACTCACCCCCATGGGATGTTACCACAGTCAGAAGCCAGCCCAGCTGGGATATGTACAGTATGCTCAAACACCAAAGGAGGGACACTGCTTTTCCTCAGGAGTTCACGTGGAGATACCAGAGAGAAAAGAGGAATAACATGTTTTCCATGTCATTGCTAAGAGCTGAGTCAGTCCCTCGAGTGGAAGAGAGGCAATTTAACATATTTGTATGACTTGGGACCTCAGGGCAGCACCTATGAACCTCATCCTTGATAACGCAGTGTGATCACCTGGCAACAGGTATGGATGGCCAAGGCATGAAGTGTAGGCAAGATGTGTGAGAATTACCAAGAGAATTAGGACTGTGAAAAATCAAAGACCAGGTCAAAAAGGCCTTATGGGATGTAATTGACAAAGGCACGGCCGGAGACAAACAGAACCAAACCATCTTGCAAGACAATGCTTTTGTTACTGGAAGCTCCACCCAAAGGCCTCCAGAACAATGGAAACATCGGCACTAAAAGATTCTTTCACCCACATAGTAAGGTCACCAAGGCCATTTGATCCTCACTGTCACAATAAGATGGAAAATTTGGGCTGGGAGAGACCTCTGGATGTCTTTGGTCTACCCTTCTACTCAAAGTAGGGTGTTGTGGTTTTGAATTTGTCCGAGGAATTTTCCTTCCTATTGCCAACAAGGGGAAAGTGAGGGGGGCGGGGAGAGGCCGTTTCCGGGGAAATGGTGCCCAGACATCGGGTTTTTTCTTTCTTTCCCGCCTCTGGGGAGGGGAGCTGGTTTTTTTCCTTCGGTTTCGCGTGCTTTTGCTCTGGGAGAGGAGCGGCGCGGCGGCGCGGAGCAACCACAGCAATGGCTGCTGAGGTGCAACTCGTGGGGTTTTGCAGTCTCTGGAGGAAGCATCATCGGTCATCTCGTCTTCCACAGTTCCTGCAGAACTCACACGCCTCCGTTTCCCTCGTTCCCTTCCCGGTCTGCGGGAATAATTATGATTAATATCCTAGTTTTTATCAAAACTAAGTCATATGGCTAACACCAAAGTTAGGTGTTGCTCAGGGCCTTGTCCAGCTGAACTTTTAAGGCTGCCAAAGAAGAAGATTCCCTACCAGCTCTGCCTACCTTTTCCAGGGCTTATCTGCTCTCATGGCATACCTTCCTTGGTGCAGTGAGTGACCATTGCCTTACAATTTTTTTCACCGCACCTGTGAGAAAAGACAGGATCTGGGTAGTGGAAGGGAGCAACTATACCTCCCTCAGCTTTCCTTGTAGGAGAGATGTGGTCCTAGAGAGCTGTGGTGTGACGCGGTGTTCATACTGTTCTTAACCACCCCTGCACCTGGGCACACCTCTTGGTGTGCTTACTCAGGACCACTGGCATGGTCTGCACGCTCCCATGCAACTGTGACTGGGCTGTTACTCAGTGAATAGTGTCAGGCATGAGTGAACTTATGTACTGGCTGAAGTACTCCTTTCATTGTGAGGGGTTTTTTTTGCAATTGTAAGCTTGCAACAAGAACATCGCTCATGCCTACAGGCTCTGGTCTTTTATCGGTCCTCACAGTTGCACAGAAAATCAGACAACAACCTATCTTCTTTTGCAGCCTGCTCCTGACAGCCTTCCTTCCTTGGAATCTTGGGACTCCCTGGAACTAGTCCCAGACTGTACTAATTCCCTTGTTGAGAGGAATCATTTATCTGTAGCACTACAGCCAAAGGAAAGGTGATGACCTGCAGCACGCTCTTGGGCAGGAGACAGCTGCTCGCTGGGACACTGGTGGGGCCCAGGTACAGTAGGTTATTTATTTGTGTCTGAACACAATTGCAATGGAGATCCTGTAGCATCTATCTGTCTGTGCCAGTTAGAAAATAAATTGCTCAAGACCAGTTTTTAATAATGCTGCTGCAGCCAGAGATGTCAATGGCTCAGGTTTTTTACAGAATACGAAAATGAGAAGATTCCTTCCAAGAGAGCCCTCTCCAAGAAGAGTGTGCAGAAGGGTAACAAACTGAGGAAATTCCCAAAGAGCCTGGAAAACCTGGAGACTCTCGGAATGAGAACCAGTTAACGTGATGAAAGTGACCTGGCTTGGGCCTGGTCAAAGACTGGCAAGCCTGACTATGTGGTAACAATCTGTTGGGGTGCAAAGAGCTAAGCTGATTGCGTTGTCTTCATTGGCTCAATCAGGGCTTGTCATTCTTCTTTGTCCACCAGATTTTCAGCCTTGTTCCTGACCAAAAGAACTTGGTGAGATGAACTTTCAGATAAGCATTTTTATTGGTTGGAAAGCTCAAAAGAGCACAAGAGGGAAAAGAAGCAAGAAGAAACGCGCAGTAGGTTTGAAAGAAGAGATAAGAAAACTGCCATTAACTGTAACTCAGAGCTTGCTCTTTGCAACTCAGAGATTGCTTTTATCATCAGGATCTTCTCATTGTATTTCTTCCTTCTCCACCACATGCTCCATATTGCGGCAGGACCTCTCCTCATTTCTGCTGCTGTGTAACTAACAACACCTTCTGAACCACCACCATAGCCCAGAGAGCAGGACCAGGACTCCAGCAGTCACCCAGAACTGCCACTGCTGCAAGGCAGAAAAGAGCAAGGCTCCCAAGGAACATCCCCACTGCTCCTCTGTCTTCTTCACCAGGCCCCTCGGCTTCAAGCCTCACAGCTCCAGGCCCCTTGGCTCTATGTCCTGCAGCAGGTGAGTCATCTCTCGGCTCAGCATCTCTGCATGCTCCTGCATGCAGTCGCGTGTGGCTTCATCCAGTTCGTCCCCGACCATGGGCAGTTTCAGGATGAGGGACAGCAAAACATTGCTGAGGCATTTTATGGCAGCCATGGCCTGAGGGGAAGGGAGAGAAGAGGTTCAGAGGGGCTGGGAGGGAGGCAGTTGGTGGCAGGGGCAGTGGGGACGGGAGCGTTAGGGAGCTGGGGGCAGGTAGGAGAGGGGTCGAGGCAGCTGGGAGGCAGCAAAGCCTTTGCGCCGTGCCCTGCCCAAGGTGCTCCTGCGAGCGGCTGGGGCCTCGATGCCAGGGAAGAACCCACACCCCAAGGCGCCAGGGTTCACCCCAGCCCTCGTCCAGCACAGCCTCCCCCACATGTGCACTCACCGACATCCCAGGCCGTACTGGGACAGGGCTGCCTGCTGGTGCCCCTATGACCTTCCCGATTGTGACACGTCCTGTGCGACATCACGGGCCTCACAGCCAATCACGCGCTCGCCCGCCCACCTGCCCCAGCCATCAGCAACCCCCGACTCAGCGACTCTCAGCTGTGCTGGCCAGCCTGCGCCCCAACACCCACAAAGTACAGACTCCCCGGCAGGACAGGGCTCCCAGGGCTCCCTTTACAAAGCACACGCAAGCCTCCCGAGCCCTTGCAGCTCACAGGTGCTGTGAGCCGTGGAGGCTTTGCTCCTTGAGAGCCTGTGCCGTGAGGTGGGATGGGGTCCCTTGGTGGTGGCCTCTGTGCTTGTGCACAGCAGCGTGTTCTTGGTGCCTTGGCGACACCGATGTGCGGGTGGAGGTGGTGTTATATCCTGGTGGTGGGAAGGGGCAGCAAAGGCAACAGCTGTGTAAGGTGTGAGCAGGCAGACCATCTCCTGAGCCTAGTGGCTGAGCTGCGAGAAGAAGTAGGTAGGCTAAGGAGCCTCAGGGAGTCTGAGCAAGAAATACTCGTGGTACCACATCCTGACATCTCTGAAACATTAACAGAAACAGCCACTGGAAAAAGCCCCTCATCAAAGGGATTTGTTATCCTCCCCCATCGGGAAGTACGCAGGGACTTAAAGCAGTGAGTAGAAGCAAGTCCACAAACGGGGCAGCGAGTGAATCACCTCCTTGCCCACACCTCCCCAGGTGCCACTGCACAACAGACACACAGCTGTAGCTTTGGTGGACCAATCAGTGGACAATACGAATATCAATCCATCTAAAGCAGAGGAGGAGCCAAAACCAAACCAGCACACTCTCCGGATTACTGCAACTCTCTTAAGAAAGAAAAGATGGGTCATAGTCATAGCAGATTCCCTGCAAAAGGGAAGAGAGGTGCCAATACATTGAGCTGACCCTACTCATAGGGACATTTGCTGCCTCCCAGGAGCCTTGGTTAGGGACGTCACTCGGAATCTCCCCAGTTTGATGAGGCCCAGTGACTACTATCCATTACTCCTCTTCCACATGGGAGGAGATGAAGCTGCAGAACGCAGTCCAAGGGCAATCAAATGGGAATTTAGGGCCTTGGGAAGTCTGATGAAGGAATCTGGGGCCCAGGTGATTTTTTACTCCCTCCTTCCAGCTAGGGCAGTGACATTGGAAGGAAGAGACGGGCCCAGTCTATTAACACATGGCTCTGTCACTGGTGTCACAGCAACAACTTTGGGGTTTTTGATAATGGAATGGCCCACACAACATCAGGCTTACAGATATCAAACGGGAGCCACCTTTCTCAACGAGGTAGGAGGGTCTTTGCCCAGGAGCTTCCTGGGATTGTTGACAGGGCTTTAAACTAGATGTGAAGGGGAACAGGGATAATATTAAGATTGTCTATGACACGCTGTGGGTTGACACATTATGGTTAGAATCACGGGGTGCTACTATGGGCCCCTGGGGTGTGCTGAGGACGCTGTCGCACAGCTGGAGTATTGTGGAGATGACCTGAGGGCTCCTGAGATTTTAGGAGTCAAGAAGGAAATGTCCACGAACACCTCAAGGGAAATAAGGGGTGTTCCACTAAGCAGGTGATACAGCCAACTGCCCAGCTCAAGTGCCTCTACACAAATCCATGCTGCTACAAAGCTGCAATCTGGTTGCAGTTACTGAAACTTGGGGGGATGAATCCCATGACAGGAGTGTGGCTATTTATGGATACAGGCTGTTTAGGAGGGATAGTCCTGGAAGGAGGGACAGAGGCATAGTCCTCTTTATAAGGAAAGTGATTGAGTGTGAAGTGCTGTCCCTGAAAAATAGCGGTGAACAAGTTGAAAGCTTATGGGTGAGAATAACAAACTGAGGCAACAAAAGGAACCTTGTGGCTACCTTGTGGCTGGTGTCTACTACAGGCCACCTGATCAAGGAGAGTGTGCTGATGAAGCCTTCTTCCAGCTACAGGAGGCTTCGCACTTGCAAGCTCTCATCCTACTGGGGGACTTCAACCACCCTGACATCTTCTGGAAAAGCAGCACGGCAAGCTGTAGGCAATCCATGAGATTCCAAGAGTGCATAGATGATAACTTTTTAACCCAGATAACAGGCACTCCTACCCGAGGAGATGTGATACTGGACCTGATGGTCACCAATACAAGTGAGCTCATCGGTGATGGCAGAATTGGGAACAGCCTGGGCTGCAGTGATCACGCACTGGTGGAGTTCAAGGTTCTGAGGGATATGGGACAGGCGATGAGTGCGGTAAGAACCTAAATTTTAGGAAAGCAAACTTCTAGCTCTTTAGGGAGTTAGTCAGTAGGACCGCCTGGGAAACGGTTCTGAGGGACAAGGGAGCAGTATAGAGCTGGCAAATATTCAAGGATGCTTTCCACAGAGCACAAGAGCACTCATTCCCCAGATGTAGGAAATCAGGCACAGAAGAGAAGAGACCAGGGTATCTGTTTAACCTGCTGGTCAAACAGAAAAACAAGAGGGAACTGAACAGGCAGTGCAAACAGGGATAGGGAGCCTGGGAAGAGTACAGGGATGCTGACTGGTTGTGTAGGGATGGGGTTAGGAAGGCCAAGGTGCAGCTGGAGCTGAATTTGGCAAGAGAAGCAAAGAATAACAAAAAGGGCTTCTATAGGTGCATCATCCAGAAAAGGAAGGTTAAAGAAAGTGTACCCCCACTGATGAACGAAAATGGTGACCTCGTATCAACAGATGAGGAGGAAGCTGAGGTACTCTACAACATTTTTGCCTCAGTCTTCACTGACAACTGCTCTCCTCACCCTTCCAGGGTCAAGGAACAGCAAGATGGGGACCAGGGGGTTACAGTCCCTCCCACTGTATAGGGGAAGATCAGGTTCGTGACCACCTGAGGATCAGGAACATACAGAAGTCTATGGGACCCAGATGCATCCCAGAGCCCAGAGGGAATTGGCTCATGTGGTTGCCAAGCGACTCTCCATAATATTTGAGAAGTCATGGCAGTCAGGGAAAGTCCCTTGTGACTAGAAAAAGGGCAACCTTGTGCCCATTTTGAAAAAGGGTTCAAAGGAGGACCCTGGGAACTAACAACCCTTCAGCCTCAACTCTGTGCCTGGGAAGATCATGGAACAGATCCTCCCAGAAGCTGTGCTAAAGCACGTGGAGGACAGGGAGGTGATTTGGGACAGCCAACATGGCTTCTCAAGGGCAAGTCCTGCCTGACCAACCCCAACATAAGAAGGATATGGAAGTGTTGAAGAGGTTCCAGAAAAGGCTATGAAGATGATCACAGGGTTGGAACACCTCTGCTATGAGGACAGGCTGAGAGAGTTTGGCTTGTTTGGACTGGAGAAGAGAAGGCCCCGGCGGACGTCACAGTGGCTACTAAACCACGCCCCTAAGTGCCACATCTACACATTTTTTGAACACTCCTGGGGATGGTGACTCCACCACTGTCCTGGATAGCCTGTTCCAATGTTTCACCATTCTTTAAAGAAATTTTTCTCAATATCCAATGTAAGCCTCCCCTGGTACAACTTGAAGTCATTTCTTCTCATACTATTGCCAGCTGCTTGGGAGAAGAAAGCAATATCCACCTCACTACAACAGTCTTCCAAGTAGTTGGTGATGTGACCAAAGGAGGAATGTGCCTGTTTGTACTTTCACTTTATTACACTGATTGTGAGTGTCTAAAGGATATGAAATATCAATTACATAATGAAATTATTTAATTTGGGGAAGAAACCATTTATGCACATGCAGAGTATCTGGATCCCATAGGACTCAGAGAGGTCCCATTGGCTTGTTCCATTTTCACTCAGACCTGGACTGAGTTGATTGGCTGGACTTTAGCCCAGTGTGAGTTGGCAAGAATGCTGACTTTGGTATGATTTCTTCAGAGTAGCACTGGAAAAATGAAGGGCTGTGCCTGACCTCTCCACCTTTATGACATGGTGGACTGGTCTTTTTTCCAAGGGCTACATGATCTGACTAAATTACTCCTCACTTTTCGCTAAACTGGGAAAATGTAATGGATTACAGTATAATGAATTTTCCTGCAAAGGTGGGGAAGGGAGAAAAATATCATTACTTATCAGATCAAGGTTTGATGCTGGTAAATTTACTGAGCAAGATCTTGTTTTCTGCTTTTCAGAAATACAGTTTCAATGACTCCAAAAATTGCCACTTCGCTAGAACGGATGTGCTTACAGTATCTATGGAGCCCTTCTCACATATGTGTGTGTGAACTGGTGTGAGGAACTACATCTGAATGTAATTATGGGCTTAATTACACCATCTATTTTAAAAAAAATCTCAGAACCATAGAATGATAGAATGCCTTGGATTGGAAGGGATTTTAAAGATCACCCAGTTCCAATGCCTCTGCCATGGGGGGGAACACCTCCCACTGCATCTGGTTGCTCAAAGCCTGCCCTTGAACACCTCCAGCGATGAGGCACCCATGATTTCTCTGGGCAACCTGTGCCAGGGCCTCACCACCTCACAGGAAAACAATTCTTCCTAATATCTAATCTAAATCTCCCCTCTTTCAGCTTAAAACCCTTCCCCCTCAAACTGTCCCTGCACTCCCTGATAAAGAGCCCCTCCCCAACATTCCTGTAAGGTCCCACATGAAAATACATCTCCCTTTTCATCTATTTTTTAATGTATTTTTTAAAAGATAGGGTTTGGGATACTGTGTATTTGGCTATATAGAGCTTTTAAAAACATGCCGGTACACAAAACTGGAATCATGTTTGTTGGTTTCTAATAAAATTATACTTATTTTAAAAGTCAATTTTGATAATTCATCATGATACTATGAAATTAAAGTTCTTAGCAGACTTCAGAGCACTATCTCTAATAGAAGAGCTCACTTCCAGACTTGATAAATTTTTCACAGCATTCACTTCAGTTCAAATTAAATCATTCCTAGGGTTACTGAGAGTTTTAAATTTAATAATTTAATAATTTAAATTTCTATGCTTAATTTGGAAGCCATCATCAAATTTCTACGAATTATATGATTTTTTTTACAATTAAGAGATTGTTATACCCATTCCGTGCACTTTATTTGTTGTTTCTCTGAGGTGCTTTGAAAGAGGGGTTACTATTAATTGCTGTTACAAGTAGGTGGCAGGTGGTAAGTGTGCAGGTTGGCACCAGACCCCAGACATCCGCATTGCTGCCAGATCCCCTTTCCCGCAGGAAAGTTCTTTGTCTCGCTGCGGTTCACAGCACAGCCACGAGATGTCTTTGTTGCACTGCTTATCTTCCACACCAGGACTCTGAGACATCCCATGCGTACCGGGGGTAGCAGAGACCCCCTCACTCCAGCCACACACCTTTGCAACACACCTTATCAAAGATCTAAATCCAACTCTGGGCATTTCAAGGCAAGGGAAGTCCCCTTGCAGCGTTGCAGGGCTCAGCGCGAGGCTGAGAGAGCAGCACAGCCTTTGGGTCGGATTCGTTCTGCTTCCCGATTAATCTGGAGCCCTGGCTTCTTGGCCAATGGGTATGAGTGATTCAGTTTTTGTATGGACAACTGGGATCCCATTGCGTCCCACTGTTGCCGCCTGCCAGCAGTCTCTTGGTTGCAGGAGAGCGCAAGGGACCTGGGCAGGGACACAGTGGTGTTGTCAGGGAAAGAGTTTGTACCTCCAAGGTGAGCCCAAAGGAGAGAACGGCACAGGAGACACAAAGGTGAGGACAGCCCCTAGAAGGGGACTGGCTGTAAAAGTGCCAGGTGGAGAAAAGCTGCGGCCATGTGTGGCACTCACAGCCTTGTGTCACTGTCTCTGAACAGGCCAGTGTCAGCCCCACAGGTAACAACCAGATTTTAAGGCCAGACTCAACAACTGGCTTTGACTGGGGATAAGGGGGGAGGAGAGGGATGAGAATTCTCTACAGAGATTGCTCTGTACAGCTTCTCGCTCTTGTGCTCTCTGTGTGATTTTTGAACCCTTGTATTATCCTGAGCAGAAATATCCTGTGCCATAAAGCAGCCGATGTTTCCTAACAGACTTGGAGCTTCTGAGGCACGCTGCGTCCATCTGAGAGGGAGAGCACTGCTCTGCCAGCCTGTTCGAGGTGAAAAGCTTCCATCGCTGTAGGCTGGAAAAACACTACATGGTGAACATGAAATTAGAACTGTGCAAAATCCCTATAGCTTTGCTTCTTTTTAATTCTCTGAACTTATCTGTGCTTGTGCATAATATTCGTTCAAATTTCCAACTCTTTCAGGGATATAAAATTCCACCTCTGCCTATTGCCAGGGCTGTTGTGAGTGCAGAATTTCATGATGGAAGCACATTTCTGTTTGGGGCGCTAGCTGCATGGTTTAGCACAAAATTTCCTTTGCAAAACCCAGTGTAATTAACGATGGTTAATGCAGAAGCACCATAAGTACCCAGGGCACTCACATTATAGAGCTTTTAGAAGAGATGTCTCTGCAGCAGGAGTTGAATTTATCACCACAGAATTGAGTCCTTACCTTCCTGAGATTCTCCGTAAACACATCTTGGATGATCTTGGACTGTACAGGCCCTGGGCATATGTTGATAATACTGATCTCAGGGTAGTCAGTCAGCTCAGTCCGCAGAGAATTAAAGAAACCCTGGAGGAAAAGACAATGCTGTAATCGTCCTTTGCCATATTTCCACATGTAGCAAGGCTTAACTGACTATCTTTTTGTTCTAATTCCATGCTGTAAGGACAGCAGTATTCCACTAAAAGACATTCCCATGACTTGGGCTTTTCACACTCAATGGCTAATTTAAAATTTTCTCCCTTATAGACATAGGCATCAACTCATAAATCACTGAGGAACCCCTGTGTGACTTCGCACACACACAGTAATCTCTCTAAATCACAGCCAGATTCTGCTGTCCCTGCACTGAGGTCGAGCCTCACTGGTTTGGTAGTGGAAGTGCTACCAACCTTCAGAACTGCAATACTGTGGAAGTGACCTTTTTCAGGTGAATTGCTCTTTGTGGTGAGAGTACAGATTTCAAATTGTTTTGAGTAAGTGGCAAGGGTTTTGTATGAGAAGGAAGAAACCTTTTCAGCAGAGGCTCTACCTACAGTAAAAACAGGTTCTCCAATTCCAGCATTTATCATTGATATCCAAAGGTAGCTGGTATGAAAATCCTCCACTTCCTCCCAGAAGAGAAGCTTAAATTTCCTAAGTAAGAAAAGAAAGTGTTCTCTCCCTTAAATTCAGGCAGGAGCAGACCCAGGTTTGGGAGGAGTAAAGGAATTCAAGTGTCAGCGGGAGAACCCAAGTGTGTTTCTGCTAAGCCCAGGCTGAAGCCAGCCCTGATACAGACACAGAACCTGTGGAACAGGAACTGCTTTAAGCAGTTTCTGGGCCTTTCTGACTCCGTGACCAAACCCCAGACGATGCTGAAGGAAAGGCTGAACTGACTCCTGCTATGACAGAAGCACCCAGAAATTCCCCTAATGACCAGAGACTGAACAAAGGGAGCAGCAGCTGCTGCTCAGTGCAGTCCATGTGCTCATTAGACAAGTTCTTTGTGAAGGAACATTTACATAGAATCATGGAATGCTTTGGGCTGGAAGGGACCTTAGAGCCCATCCAGTTCCAACCCCCTTGCCATGGGCAGGAAGACCTCCCACTGGATCAGGTGGCTCAAAGCCTCATGAACATGACCTCGAGTCACCTCCAGGGATGGGACAGTCACTACTTCTCACCACTCACAAGAAAACATTTCTTCCTAATGTCTAATCTAAATCTCCCCTCTTTCAGCTGAAAACCATTCCCCCTTGTCCTGTCCCTGCGTGCCCTGATAAAGAGCCCCTCCCCAGCTTTCCTGCAGCCCCCTTTAAGTACTGGAAGGCTGCTAGAAGGTCTTCCTGAAACCTTCTCTACTCCAAGCTAAGCAACCCTAACTCTCTCAGCCTGTCCTTGTATGGGAGGTGCTCCAGCCCTCACAACACCTTCGAAGCCTCCTCAAAACTCACTCTAGCAGATCCATATCCTTCCTGTGCTGAGGACTCTGGAACTGAACACAGGACTCCAAGTGAGGTCTCACAAGACAGGAGTAGAGGAGGGAGAAAAAACCCAACACCTCAATCTGTTTTTGAAGGCCACCATTTCTGATCCTCTCCACATGCCACCAGTTACATGAACTGTAACTAGAGAATGGCACGTGATCTCCATGAGCATCATCACACTGGTGGGGAAACTGCATCAGTCAGATGCAGGATCCCGTGGCCTTGACTCACGCTCTTACAGCACTCCCAGAACTGAAATAAAGGGTAACTTCATCAGTAGAACGTTGTCATGAAGAACTCCAGTTGGCATGAATCAAAGAACAATTCTTTCAAGACATTAACTCTTAACAGAATTCCTTCCTTCCTCCTCCAACTGCCATTTAAGAGAATTTTATAAAAAATCCCCCACTGAACAGAACAAAAGGAGCGACTTTATAAAAAAACGCAAAAGGAAGATTGAAGAAGAGGTAGAGCATTAAGATTGAAGAGCAGAGGTGGAAGCTAGCAAAGATCTAAATAGTTCAGTTTGCTTATTTTTAATTAATCCAGAAATTTTAGTAAACTATCTCTTGAAAGCCTCTTCCGTGTTCCCAATCCTAACAAGAGATTCAGAGTTCTGGGAATTTTTAAAGCAATATGTGAATTCCTTCTGCTCTGCAACTGATGAGCCATGCTCAGACCAACTACACTGCAGCCAAAAAAGAAGTCAACTGAAAGAAGACTTAATAAAAGAGCATAAAGGGAATTCATGCTTCTGCTCATTGTGTTCTTCTAATTTAGGCCTACTAGAGGCTGGCCTCTCATGGCGATTTCATCACTGCCACTCAAATGAAGGGCAGTCACTAAGACAATCAGAGGATCGGGAAACCTTCCATACGAAGTAAGGCTGAGAGAGAAATGGGGTTTGTTCACCCTTGAGAACAGAAGACCTTTCACCAAAAGGATGGAGACAGCCTTTTCATGAGGAGTCATTCGGAAAAGACAAGAGGCAACGGGTATAAGTTGCTCCTGGGGATCTCCAGAAGAAAAATTTTCCACTGTGAGAAAAGTTAAACTTTGGAATAATCTCCTCAGGGAAGCAGTGGATTCCTCTACACTGGACACTTTTAGGGCTCAGCTTGACAGGACTCGGGGACATCTCATTTAAACTATCAATCACCTAAAGGGCTGGACCAGATGATGCCTGAGGTCCCTTCCAACCTGGCATTCTGTGACTCCGATCTCTCCCTGTCATTAACTGAAAACGTTTCATTAGCAGCAATCTGTCACCACCTTCTACACTTTCATTCTATGAAGTGTCCAGTGGCTTTGCAGCATCAGCCACTTGTTACATTTTGGTTGTTGTTAGTCGTAATTGTCACAAAGACACCAATCCCTTCGCTTAAGCAAAGTTATTTACTCGGTTTATAAGCTTTACCAGGGAGGAAGAAGGTGCCAGTTTTTTAAACCCTCACTGGTTGCAACTGAAGTTTATTTTCCTGAGATAAAAAAGTACATTAGCAGGAAGGCAAACAGCAACAAGACAAATATCTAAACAAATTCACTCGTTAAACAAATGATTGCTCAATGATACAGGCAGCCTTTTTCTTCCCAGATACTTTTCTAAGCTCTTTATCATTTTTCTGCACATTTGTGTCTACTTTCAAAAACTCTCTCCAAGCAATACTGGGAGTTACGCGTTATGCAGAAACATAAAGACACCGTGAACTGCGAGTGAGCTTCACACTGCAGCGAGACTCAGAACTGTTGGGAAGATCCATTCAGATGTTCCCAGCTAGATCAGGAACCCTCATTTCTCCACGCAGTTTGCTTCACCACTCACTGTTATCACTTCGCTGTCCTGAAGACTTCCTGTAGCCTTAAATCTCATATATGACTTTTCCTCCCAAGCAGAATTAAACATTAGGACTTCTGTACACAACAGAACAATTATGATTTAGGTTTTCCTTCATCTTGAAGGCCAGAGGCTCTGGTCCTGTGTTTCACACTGGAATTTAACCACACAGTGGTGAGACCCAACTAAGATGGCATCTGAATTCAGTCAGGAGAAAATCTACACTGGGAGTTGAGATACTTTGCATTTCAGAGCAAATTAATTTTAAAGGACTTTCAAAACCAGGAAGTTACATATGCTGTGTACAATTTCAAGAGAGACTCACGATTTCTGCACAGCACTCGCTGATGCTGGTCTATTACAAAAGAAGCCTTTGTTAATCTCAGAAATTTAACTTACCTGCAGAGCATGCTTGCTGGCGCAGTATCCAGAGCCAGGGGAGCTCCCATGATACCCATCACACTGCTCACAGTCACAGTCTTTCCCTTTTTCCTTTGGATCATGTGATTCAGGACATGTTTTGTTAAAGAGATTGTACCTAGGTGGTTGAGTTCCATTATGGCACTGTAGACATCCAGGTTTGTATCCACAAACAGAGAGCGTTGGGAACGTCCACTATTGTTGGCCAAAACATCAATCTCAGGAAAGACACAAGGATAAATTCATGTAACACATGCTGGCACTTCCTTAGGCAACTGTTAAGCAACCATTCTCTTCCCTCTAGTGTCACCTCTGCCATACACACGTCAGAGGTCTGAGCTGCTGACGAAGTTTCAGCAGTTGGTCTTCCCTGCTTGACTTCCCCCTTTCAGCTGAGGGTTGGTCAAATTTGAGCGGAGTCAACAAAACAGGTGCAGTGTTTGACGCCAAACAAGGTGAACTCCCAGTACAGGATCACCAGCAGCTGGAAAGCTGTTTTTCTACACAACATTTTAACCCTACAGCAAATAATACTTTGGGCTCAGGTCCCACAAGGTGACCTCTGAAAATAAGTTTTGTGCAAAACCAGACACCAACTAGAATAAAGAACAGAAGAAAACTGTTACCAATAATTTCACTGTGAAACCAAAGTATCAATGGATTAAAGGCCTAGATGGAAGCTTTGCATGTTGTACTTAAGTTATACCTGACGGCTATTTTCCTAACCCCATGCTCTGGAAAAGCAATCTAGAAAACTATGCGTAAACCAACGAATTGTGCTGTTTCCAGCTTTGTGCCATGTGGCCCTGAACCCAGCTTACACGCATTACTGAAACTACAAAGCAAAGGTTCTTTGTTTTGGGTGACTTCCATACACAATTTTAAGCTCTATATACACAGTTGATGGTTGTTCCAGTTGGTTTAGAAATTCAGTGACATCAAGCAAGTGATTTTTTATTTCTTGGTAATGACCAGTGATGATTTGCCATTGCCTCTCTGCAAAGCCTGCTGAAAGGCAGAAGAAAGCGACAGAAGGGATGAAAACTCAGGCACTTTTTGGGAGATTTAATTACTGAAACCTAAGACAGGTGCAGGCAGTGGTGAACTTACCATGTGACAGAATGACAGTGGAATATCAACATAGATGCAAGTATAGGGATATAAATAAGAAGTTTAACCCCAGAAGCAAAGCTTACCTTGCCAAAATGCTTAAGAACAGTGTTGGTTGCAGCTTCGTGAGAGCTTCTATCAGTCAAGTCAAGACGCAGAACAAGGATATCTTTCTCACTCAAGTTGCTGATCTCTAAAAACAAAGTGAATGGGAAAATCTGACTGCTGACCACATTTGCACCAAGAAGACATCAAAAAACCATAACATTAAGTTGGAAATAAAATGCTTGGTTTGTTTCCATTTAATCTCCACACAGAAACCATTTTTAATGTGTTTCCACCAAGTCTCTCTTTCCTTATCATTATGGTTTTCCTTGTTAAAAGCCTGAATTTACTAAATAGGTTTGCACAGCACAATATAGAGAATTCAGTTCTCCAAGTAAATTGCAATAGCTGGGAGTAACACACAACAGGATCTGACACTGAAGTTTTCAACAAGGCATTCAGAAACAGAGTGTATTGGCAGCCTTGACACTTCCCTTGTACGTTAACTGGTCAAGCATGTTTATTTCTGATGACAGGACTGGTACGATTGAGACCAAAACACAACATACACACATGAGTAGCTATGAGGCAAAGTCTAGAGAAGCCTGATTATTGGAGAAGGCAGAAGAGGGTTTTGGTTAACTCTCAGCTTTCAATACATCCATCTCCTGAAATAAAAGTCAGCTGTCATCCAGCCCAAGCCTTCACACTGAGGGTTTCTACCATTGCCTCTTCCAAACAACTGACCTTTTCCACGGGAAGTATTTCTGGAGCAGTGATTTGCTAAATGGAGTTCTGGGACACATGACTCACAAAAATAAAACATTTTCAATGTTAGTCTTTTCAAGTTTTTTTAATACATAATAACACAATTTTTTCACTTCATTTATACTGGTTTTACAGTGCTACTTTTCTTCCTAGATTGAATCTTAAACTCAAGTAAGTACCTGCTTCCCCATTACCATTGCACTCTTTAGGGAGCCCAAGGATCTGATTTTTTAATTGCTACTTCTTGCATATACAGGTAAGCTGGAACTTTATTTTTACAGAGATGTACAAATAAGGAGGTTACTTAAACCTGTAAGCAGCCTCTGTGCAAAGGTCACTTGCATTCAAGCTAATGGTTATAATAAACCCATCTATCTGGTTTAAAGGTACCAGCATTTCCCTCTATTTCTCCCTCCAACCACTCCATGTGCATTTTCCCTTCCATCTCTGCCACAAGGACAGCAGTAAAACCCATGTAGTTTAAACCACCCTCGCAGAGACACCCTCTGTCTCATGCCCCATCAAGCAGATTTGCACAGCTGATGCCTACTGGGACATGGAATGTTTCTGCTGTGGATTAACAAGACCACATGGTCAACCCAGCTGAGAAAGCCACACAGGAAAAGAAAAAAGCAGAGGAAGAGACAAAGACAAGGAAGGAAGTGCCCTTTTATATGATGTAAAAAACCTCTGACTCCAGAAAATATCAAACCAGAGGGCTAGTTCTATTTTTGGTGCAACTAGTAGTCCAGTCTGATTTCCACTCTCAAAGCACTCAGACCACACGTCTCCATCAGCCTCCTTACTTCTTCCCTAAGGTGAGGAATCCTTACCTAGGCAGCGCTCCTCAGACAGCTTTTATAAAGCTTCCAAAACTCTTATCACCCCTTTCCTAAACATCATCTACCACCCAACCATCCCCTTGCTTCTCCAGCAGGCAACTGAACTGTGCACAGTGCTGAAGGCAGGCACACGTCCCAGTTCATACACTGTCAAATGAATAATGTTCTCCACTCCTTTACTAACAACCCCTAATGTTCCACCTCCTGTTTTTTTGCCTAGTACCAGACTGAAGTTTTAAGGGAACAATTATTATAACCTAGAAACGCACTTGCTCCCAAGTGGGACAAGAGTTCACCGTTTTACACAGCTGCTTCCATACATCAGTTAACATCCTTTATCATCCTTTAGTGAAGTGTCTCCAGATGCTAAGCGAATGGCACACGGCCACCCACTTTCAGATGTGACACATCTGAAGCTGAGCACTCAAAGAACAGCTGCAACTTCCACACACTTGTGTATACTTTCTGGACGTCCTGTAAGTCTCCTTACGCAGCAGCTTTACACTACATGGCTTCTCATCAGGGTCAAACCACCCAATCGCTAAGCAGCAAGTCTTCCGACCGACATTTTCCTATCAAGCAATCATGGGCTGCCTCTTCCCTGTTGAGGGTTCCTTAAGTTCTGTTTACATGGCCTCAGCACACTCATCATGAAGAATTTCTTCCTGATGTCTAATCTAAGTCTTCCCCCATCCAGTTTAAAGCCGTTCCCCCTTGTCCTGTCACTCCAAGCCCTTGTGAAAAGTCCCTCCCAAGCTTTCCTGTAGCCTGTTCAGGTACTGGAATACCGCTATGAGATCCCCCTGGAGCTTTCTCTTCTCCGGACTCAACAACCCCAACTCTCTAAGCCAGTGCTCTGTGATTCCTCGCCTTCAGTTCTGGAGTGCGCACCACAGGAAAGACACGGACCACTTGGAGCAGGTCCAGAGGAGGCATGCTTTTACTGACACCTGCATTGACTGTATCTCTTTAAAAGGGGCATGCTACTTTCCACGGGGCAACATTTGCCTCCAGACAAAGCCCTCCAGTGCATCAAGTCTCCCTCACTGACCTAACTGGGTATTTGAATGTGAACTAAGTGTTCCAGAGTTGTCCTCCACAAAAAGGTGCATTTTCTTCAGGACTGAGAGCCTAAGCTCCGCTCATTCCTTTAGACCACACTCCTCCAGGGTAGGAGACTCAACCTCTTTCCTGGGCAGCCTCTTCCAGTGCTTCACAGCTTCCCAATTACCACAATGTAGGAGCTCAGACAGGTTGGGCACTCAGTGAAACCAGAGCCTGCTGTGCCAGCTCTTCTGCAAAACGCTGCACAGCTCTGTGGCCGCTGAGCAGACAGCACCCTGACAAAGAGAGGCACACACACACAGACGTAGCATTGGTTCAAAGGCACCATTTATTGAGGGAACGGACTCTCTCAAAGAGATGGGGACATTCACCACCCAGACGGAAAAGAGTCTGTGGCACAGTCCTGTTCAGCTGCATCAGACCCCTCTTTTCCCCTGCAGTGTGAGGGTGTCATCTGCCATCAGCTGTGAGACCCACAAGCACAGCTCTGTGCATGAAGACCACATTCAGTGTCCGTAGATCAGCACGCTTCTGAGCCGATCTCACAGCACCAGGAACTCACGCCATGCTTTAGCATGGACGTGCGGGTCCTGTACAAGGTGCAAAGAAAAAGTGGTTGAGGTATTTCTCTGCCAAGCAGCAGCACAGCTAGTGGATGAGATCCAGCAACGGCAGCAGGCAGTCCCTTGCACGCTGGACACAGAAGAATGGGATCATCAGGAGGAGCATGACAATTGTCTTGAAGGTATAGGTGGAAAAGCTTCTGTCCACCAGGATGCGGGTGCAGATCTGTAGGCATTGGACGTGGAAGTTGTCATACGGAGCCCGAAGGAATGACTGCCACAGCACAGTTCTCTGACCACATCGTGCTCGAGACCAAGTTGGCCTCTGTTGTCTGGCTGCTCAGGAAGATGTTGGAGTTGCGTAGCTGCATCCCCAGGATGATCTCAGTTGTGAGGGTTTTCTGTCTGTCTTTTGTCACCTGTAATTTGCAGGAGCGGCTGGAAGGCAGCACCGTTAAAAAGCCTTGGCATGACTCAGGCAGAGCTTTCCAGACTGCTTCCACTTTTTGATTGAACCAGGAGGCAGTTTTCTCTACATCTAGGTAGGAGCCAGTGCAGAGGGTGTGTAGGAGGCTGAGCGCCTGATTCCGCCTCAGCTCCTCCTCAGACTGGTGGAGGAAGCACTGCATCTTCTTCACCCCATGCATCTTGCAGGTGCACACCAATTCCACTTGAATGCATGCATTCCTTGTTGATGTCTCTGAAAGGCACGTCTCCACGTGGAATGCATGCCCATGAGGGGCCTTCAGAGGCACGAAGAAGCGGTAGATCGAATCATTCTCACAGAGACTCGAGCCTCTCAACCCACTGCACACCCCGATGGGTGATTCCAGCACTGGGAAGGAACTATTTGCCGACAGGTGTCTGATGATAAGGACGAAACCAAACACCAGGCTCTCTGCCTCATGGAACTCTCTGTCCATGTTCTGAACTAGCCACTGTATTTGATCTGCAGAAATCCATTCCAAGTCATTCTTATCACGGTCTTCTTCTTTCTCCTCCTCCACCTGCTCCATATTTTCACTGGAACTCTCCTCGTCTGGTTCATGGCTCGTTGTCCTGAACCACTGGACCAGAAAGACCAGGACCACAACTCCCTCAAGCACCCAGAACTGCCACTTGTGCAAGGCAGAAAAGAGCGGGGCTCCCCAGGAAAATCCGTGCTGTTCCAGGCTTCTCCACTCTACCTCCTGCAGCAGGCGAGTCATCTCTCGGCTCAACATCTCTGCACGCTCCTGCATGCAGTTGTGCATGACCTCATCCAGTTCATCCCCCACCATTGGCACATTCGGGATGAGGGACAGCAAAACACGGAAAAGGAATAGTGTGGCACCCATGGCCTGCAGGAGGAGGGGTTCAGAGGGGCTGGGAGGGAGGCAGTTGGTGGCAGGGGCAGTGGGGACGGGAGCGTTAGGGAGCTGGGGGCAGGTAGGAGAGGGGTCGAGGCAGCTGGGAGGCAGCAAAGCCTTTGCGCCGTGCCCTGCCCAAGGTGCTCCTGCGAGCGGCTGGGGCCTCGAAGCCAGGGCAGAACCCACACCCCAGGGCGCCAGGGTTGACCCCGGCCCTCGTCCAGCACAGCCTCCCCCACGTGTGCACTCACCGACACCCTAGGCTGTACCGGGACAGGGCTGCCTGCTGGTGCCCTTGTGACCTTGCCCATTGTGACACGTCCTTTGTGACATCATGGGCATCACAGCCAATCACGCGCTGACTCACCCACCTGCCCCGGCCTTCGGCAACTCCTGACTCAGCGACTCTCAGCTGTGCTGGCCAGCCTGCGCTCCAACACCCACAAAGTACAGACTCCCCGGCAGGACAGGGCTCCCAGGGCTCCCTTTACAAAGCACACGCAAGCCTCCCGAGCCCTTGCAGCTCACAGGTGCTGTGAGCTGTGGAGGCTTTGCTCCTTGAGAGCCCGTGCCGTGAGGTGGGATGGGGTCCCTTGGTGGTGGCCTCTGTGCTTGTGCACAGCAGCGTGTTCTTGGTGCCTTGGCGACACCGATGTGCGGGTGGAGGTGGTGTTATATCCTGGTGGTGGGAAGGGGCCCATCCATGGCAGGCTCTCTGTTCCTGCTCTGCCACTGTGACAGGTCATTGCTTCCAAAGAGGCTTTTCCCAGGAGTGATGAGGGGGTGCGGGTGGAGATTTCCCAGTGGGCAACACCCACTGCTGACAGAGCACCGTCTTCTCCATGTCCAGCATAGAATCCTAAACTCATTAACATTAGGGAAGACCTCTAAGCTCATGTAGTACAGCTGTCAGCCCAACACCACCACCACCATGTCTTCTTAACCATGTCCCTAAGTACCACGTCTACATGTTTCTTGAACACTTCCAGGGATGGTGACTCTACCACTGCCCTGGGCAGCCTTTTCCAATATTTCATCATTCTTTCAATAAAGAATTTTTTCTCAGTATGCAACGTAAGCCTGCCCTTGCAGAACTTCAGGTTATTTCTTCCCATTCTATTGCCAGCTGTTTGGCAGTGGAGACCACTACTCACCACAGTACAGCCTCTCTTCAGGTAGTTTTAGAGAGTGATAAGGTCTCCCCTCGACCTCTCTTTCTGCAGACTAAAAAACCCAGGTTCGCTCAGACACCCCTTGTAAGACTTGTCAGCACAAGGACTCTTCAGCAGCTCTGTTGCCCTTCTCTGAACATTGTCGAGCACCTTCTTGCCCTGAAGGATGCCAAACTGAACACAGTATTTCAGGTGTGGCCTCACCAGTTCTTAGTACAGGGGCACAATCAGTTCCCTGTTCCTTCTGCCCAAACCATTGCTGGTAGAAGCCAGCTCGATATTGGCCTTCCTGGCTACCTGGCTCATGTTCAGCCAGCTTTCAACTAACACCCCCACGTCCTTTTCCAGCAGGCAGCTTGCCAACCACTCTTCCCTAAGCCGGTAGTGTTGCATGGGGTTGTTGTGGACCAAGTGCTGAAACTGCCACTTGGCCTCCTTAAAGGTGTGCTGCTCAGGGAGGTTTGTGAAAACAGTGTTTCTAATGCTATGGCAGGCTTTCTGTGTCTGACCAGTTGTCTGTGGGGCCAGTTGCAGCCAATGCAATTGTGTTCCAGCAGGAAGCTTCCTGGGGAGTGCACAGAGTGCTGGTTCGCGGGGGTTGTTGATCCAGGCCAGTTGTGAAGGTGGCTGCCTCAGAAGAAGGCGCGTTGGCAGTGTAACAGGGACAGCGATGGCTTTGGCAGACACTCAGAGACTCTCTGAGTGCCCCTCTCGCTACCACCTGTCGCACTGCTGGTGGTAGCAGTTGGCATTTTGCTCTTGCATTGGGGTCGGAGGAGAGGTTATGGGCAGCTCGGAGCCTGGTGTCCGGGGAGACAGACAGCACGAGCTGGCCCAGACTGGGCCTGCTGGCCAAAAAGGCAAGAGTAGCTGTTGTAACAGCACAGCCCTTGGAGAGCTTGAGAGAGCTGCGTCTCATGGGCAGATGAGCACTGGGGACCCTTTTGGATTCCTTAGCACCCAGACAGACAGTCCTTTTGATGCGGCAAGTATTGAAGATCTTTCAAATCTTTGCCCACATAACGTAACTGTGCGTTTGCACAGACAGTGTCCCATGTACAGGTGTGAGTGCACCTTTGCACCACATAGCTGCCGTCAGGCCACTGCTTCTCAACCATGTGGCAAGGACTGCCCAAGCGCATGGCTTGAATGGAAGACATCTCAAAAGATTTCCTTAACCTTCCTGCACACGTTCAAGTCTCCCTCATGAAGGTGGTGAGAACTTGAGCTTGCATGTCACAAGAGGGCATGGTGAATGGGTCTCATATTGTACAGGAGCTGTAGCAGCCAGAGCCCCACACAGCAATGGTGGAACTTGTCCCCTGTGCAAAGTGCTCCGTGCTTGCACAGCATGATACCCACCTCGCTGGGGTTGCCCAAGGGCAATGCTGTGGGGATGCCAGGGCTTGGTTGCCTACGGCTCCAAATGAAGCAACCTGGGGCTCCTGACTGCAGACGGGCAATGTGCACCACTGTGGCGGGGGACAAATTATTCTGAGTCCTGCAATACGGGAGCAGAGACAAGTGGGGGAATCAGTGAAACCAGAGCGCGTTGCACCAGCTCTTCTGCAAAATGCTCCATGGCTCTGTGGCCGCTGAGCAACCAGCACCTTTAGTGTAATGATAAGAGAAATCCAGCTGTCTCCTTGCCTCCTTTCTGGACTTTTGGCCACACTCCAGCAGGGGCACAACCAAAGACTGAGAACAGTATTTCCACATTTTTAGAATTGTGTAAGTTGTTTATTTAATGATATAAAAGCTGGACCCTCTGGAGCGATCTTTGGAGATCCCAGCTACAAGTGGACGCACTGTGTAGGTCCTCCACAATTGTCCTGGGTAGGCTCTCCAAATCTTCACTGAAAAGGAAAACCAGGGCTCCTCAGTGACCATGGGTCTGGGCACAAGCCTCTTTGCAATAGGTAATGGCCTCAAGTTGTGCCACAGGAGGTTCAGATTAGTCATCAAGAAAAATTTCTTCAGGAAAAGGATGGCCAGGTGCTGGAACAGCTGCCCAAGGAGGTGGTGGAGTCACAATCCCTGGAGGTATTAAAAGACGGGTAGATGAAGTGCTTAGGGTTATAGTTCAGTAGTGAACAGGTACAGTTGGGCTTGATGATCTGAAAGGTCTTTTCCAACCAAGCAATTCTATGAATCCTAGAATCACAGAATGGATTTTTTGGAAGGGACCTTAAAGATCATCTAGTTCCAACCTCCCTGCCATGGGCAGGGACAGCTGCCACCAGACCAGGCTGCTCAAGACCCCATCCAACCTGGCCTTGAACACTTGTTCCGCAGCCCCCTCACCAGCCTTTTTACCATTCTCTGGACGTGCTCCAGCCCCTCAATGTCCTTCCTGTAGTGAGGGGTCCAAAACTGAACCCAGCACTCGAGGTGCGGCCTCACCAGTGCTGAGCACAGGGGCACAATCACCTCACTGGTCCTGCTGGCCACACTGTGTCTGACACAGGCCAAGATGCCATTGGCCCTCTTGCCCCCCCTGGGCACACCGCTGGCTCATGTTCACCCAACACCCCCAGGTCCTTCTCTGCCATGCAGCTCTCCAGCCACTCTTCTCCAAGTCTGTATCATTGCATGGGGTTTTTGTGTCCCAGTACCTGCCTTGTTGAACCTGATCCCGCTGGTCCCAGCCCATAGATCCAGCCTGACCAGATCCCTCTACAGAGCTTCCCTTCCTTCAAGCAGATCAACACTTCCACCCAGCTTAACGTTGTCTGCAAACTTGATTATTGATAAAGATATTGAACAGGAGTGGACCCAGCACTGGACCCTGGGGAACACCACTCGTGACCATCCTCCAATGGGGTTTAACTCCATTTACCACCACTCTTTGGGCCCGGCCACCCAGCAAAGGCTGTGCCTGTGCAGGCCGATGTCAGCCAGTTTCTCAGGCAGAATACTGTGAGAAACGGTGTCAAAGGCTTTACTGAAGTCCAGGTTCCCGCATCCATGGCCTTTCCCTCATCCATTAAATGGGTAACCTCATCACAGAAGGAGATCAGATTGGTGTGGCAGGACCTGCCTTTCATGAACCCATGTTGACTGCCCCGATTGTCCTGCCTGTGCTGTGTGATAGCACTCAAGATTATCTGCTCCATGACCTTCACCAGTACCAAGGTCAGACTGACAGGCCTATAGTTACCCAGATCCTCCCTCCGACCCTTCTTGTAAATAGGTGTAACATTTGCCAGTCTCCAGTCAAGCAGCACTTCCCCACATTATGTCCTTCTGTTGTGGCTACTGCTTCACTCAGCTTGGTGTCATCTACAAACTTGTTGAGGGTGCACTCGATCCCACTGTCTATATCATCAATGAAAATATCAAACAGCACTGGTCTCAGTACAGACCCCTGAGGGACATCACTGTCACGGGTCTCCATCTAGACACTGAGCCACTGATCACTACTCTCTGAATGTGACCATCCAACTAATTCCTTATCCACCGTGCAGTGCACCCATCAAATCCATATCCCTCCAATTTAGACAGAAGGATGTTGTGGGGGACCCTGTCAAGGGCTTTACAGAAGTCCAGACAGATTATAGCTATTGCTTTTCCCATGTCACCCAGTGCGGTCACTCTATCACAGAAAGCCACTAGGTTGGTCAGGCAGGACTTGCCCTTGAGAAGCCATATTTGCTGTCCCAAATCACCTCCCTGTCCCCCATGTGCTTTAGCACAGCTTCTGGGAGAATCTGTTCCATGATCTTCCCAGGCACAGAGGTGAGGCTGACAGGTCGAAAGTTCCCAAGATCCTCCTTTCTACCCTTTTTAAAAATCGATACAAGGTTGCCCTTCTTCCAGTCACAAGGGACTTCCCCTGACTGCCATGACTTTTCAAGTATTATGGAGAGTGGCTTGGCAACCACATGAACCAATTCCCTCTGGATTCTGGAATGCATCTCATCAGGTCCCATAGACCTATCTTCAGGTTCCTCAGGTAATCAAGAACCTGATCTTTCCCTACAGTGGGAGGGACTGTAACCCCCTGGTCCCCATCTTGTTGTTTCTTGACCCTGGAGGGGTGAGGAAAGTGGCAATCAGTGAAGACTGAGGCAAAAAAAGTGGTTGAGTACTTCAGGCTTCGCCTTGACTGTTGATACGAGATCACCATTTTCATTCATCAGTGGGAGTACGATTTTTTTAACCTTCTTTGATAGGAGGCGTGTAGTATTCAGCAATCAAATGGTTCCTTTTGTTGCCTCAGTCTTATATTCTCACCCGTAAGCTTTCAACCTGTTCATGGCTGTTCATCTTCATGCTCTATCCATTTCCTTATAGTCAGGGCAATGCCTCGGGCCCTCCTTCCCAGTCTGTCCTTTCTGAACAGCTGATATCCACGCTCCAGTCATAGGATTCCTTCCACAAAGTTTCTGTAAATGATTCAAAGTAAAATTCAGTAACTATGTTCCTAGGTGAAATCACCACCCTTGCTGTGAGACTGCGAAGGGAAAGCGGGTGAAAATCAGCTTAGTAGCTACCATGGTCTTCACTGGCTGCTGTGCTGGGAAGACCATTGAGAGCAGGATGATGTTGCTCTTGACAGAGGGGTGCTGAGTGGGGATTTGCCTTCCCTGTCTATGTCTCGCATTCCTCCCTCATCTGCTCTGCAGTGGGAGGACTGGTGAATGCTATCAGCACCCAGAAAACCAACTTCTTAAAGGCAGATCCATGATTACAGAAGCAAAAATCATAGCGCGCTGGACATGGAGAACAGGCGGCTCAACTGGCATGAGGGATTGCTGCCTCACCTTTCCTTCACAGCAAAAGCACTCTCTGGGCAGTCAGGCCCCATGCAGCTGAAGAGGCCATTGCAAGGAACTTGTTGCATGTCCAATACTGCAATACCAATTCCTTGGGGAGTGTCTGGAACAGGAAGATTCTCCAGCCGAACCCCCACGAACACATGGAAGCACATCAGCAGAGCCTCTCGCTTGGTCCCTGCCAACCACAGCTGTCTGGGAGTTTCTCGGCCCGTGTGAAATTGTGACCATGGCTGTGAGTGCAAAGGGAAAGCAGGTAAAAATCAGCTTTTGTAGCCACATGGTCTTCACTGGCTGCTGCACTGGGAAGACCACTGAGAGCAGGATGCTGTAACTCTTGACAGAGGGGTGCTGGGCAGGGATCTGTCTATTTCTCATTTCCACCTCTCATTTCCCCTGCAGTAGGAGGGCTGGTGAATGCTGTCAGTACCCAGCAGAACCAGCTTCTTAAAGGTGGATCCATGATCACAGCACCAGCTGCACGGCCAGACACTCACCCATTTAATTTGTCTCCTCCTTCCTGAACCCCTCCCTTTGACTGAGAAAATAGAGAACACCACCTGTGCTCCTTTTAGCACTGCTCCTTGGGGCATTTTTGATGGTTTTTAAGTTGCCTTATCACAGTGTTTTTAGGCCCTTCGTCACATAGGAGGAATGCATGATAATCTGCACAGTTCAGAAGGCTCGGCAGCCTCTCGGTGTCACAGATGTCAGCTCCTGGTGGGCAGCGGTTTCTCTTAAGAAACAGTCTGGACAGCAAACAGGTGCTTTGGTGCAACTCAGGAAGGACTCTGCTGTTGCGAATACCTTAGGTGCTCTCCGGGTGGCACTGGTTCTAATGCAGATGGCTGGCTCGATTTTGCCTGTTTGACATTTCCTTTGTCCTGTCCCTTACTCACATGCTCTGTCCCATGTGTGGATGGGCACCAGGCACCCGTTTGGCTCCATTAGCACTGAGACACAGACAGTTCTTTTGAAGTGAAAAATATAGAAACAGAATTATAGAATGTTTTGGATTAAAAGGGACCTTAAAGATCATCTAATTCCAACCCCTCTCCACCACATCTCTCCAAGAAGGAAGGCTGAGGGAGATGTAATTGCTGTCTTCCATTACCCAGACACTGTCTTTTCTCAGAGGTGCAGTGAAAAAAATGTAAGGCAATGGTCACTCACTGCACCAAGGAAGGTATGCCATGCGAGCAGATAAGCCCCGGAAAAGGTAGGCAGAGCTGGTAGGGAATCTTCTTTGGCAGTGACTTAGTTTTGATAAAAAACTAGAATATTAATCAGATATTAAAAATATTTAACCAAAAAATTGTATAGAAAAAGAGAACAGTTCTCAGGTACGAATATATGTATAAACAGAGCAGAATTAACAGCAACCACCACCAGAACCGTAGAACCTTTAAATGGATTGAGTCCTGTATCCCAAATCTTGCGATGCAGGTCTCTTTGAGGAGGCGGGGGGCGGGGGGGGCGGTCGCCGCTGCCGCAGCCCCGGGCCGGGAAGGGAACGAGGAAAAAAAAAAGAGGCGTGTGAGTTCTGCGGGAGTTGTGGAAGATCAGCTGACCAATGCTGCTTCCTCCAGAGACTGTAGAACCCCAGGAGCCGCACCTCAGCTGCCGGCCGCTCCTGGGCTGCTGCTCGCTTGTAGCTGCTCCGCGCCGCCGCTCCGCTCCTCCCCCGAGGGAGACGCGCGAAACCGAACAAAGGAAAACCAGCTCCCCTCCCCAGAGGCGGGAAAGGAAGCAGGACAAACCGATGTCCGGGCACCGTTTCCCCGAAAACGGCCTCTCCCCGCCCCCCTCGTGTTCCCTTTGTTGACAATAGGAAGGAAATTCCTGGGACAAATTCAAAACCACAACAGGCAGCCTTAAAAGTTCAGCTGGGCAAGGCCCTGAGCAACACATCCTGACTTTGGTGTTAGCCCTACTTTGAGTAGGGGGCTAGGCTGAAGACCTTCAGAGGTCTCTTCCAACCCAAATTCTCCATCTGATTGTGACAGTGATGATCAAATGGCCTTGGTGACCTTATTGTGTGGGTGAAAGAACCTTATAGTGCAGGTATTTCCATTGCTCTGAAGTCCATCAGGTTGAGATATCAGTTACAAAAGCATTGCCCAAAGATTGCTGGAGAGGGCACTGCTGATGGGAAGAGGAATCTTTTCATTGATGATAACAACATAGATAAGCTTGTACAAAACTGTGTTATTTGAGTCCATTATATACGTGATAAAGAAAGAAAGAACCAGCACAGATCCCTGGATGAGCTCTTGATGATGGCAAATATATCACGGAGCAAAAGGAGGTGCTGTTTACAGTTGACAGCACTGGCCAGAACCTGCATAGTTTTCCATGCTGGGCTACCTGCATGCTAGAGTTCCTATCTCAGTATCAGGCATCTAGCAAAGGGATTTGACCAGCTTCGGCATTTTCTTCACTCATGCAAATCAGCCCATTTCCTTGACAGCTGATAGTTATCCACAGGAATTTGGCTTTGCAGATCGTAAGCAACAACCTGAGAAATCTGAGGATCTCCGTTAGAGAAAGCTTTAGCGTAAGCCTGACATAAGATCATAACGTAAAACACAGAATGACCCATGTTAGAAAACTGAATGTTCTGACCACAGTTATGCATAACAGATATTTATAGGAGAACTGTAAGGAAGTGTAAAAATGAGGGTCATGTAATGGTTTTAGCCCTAAGCACAGCAGAAGTAATACCACAATCACATGGTAAGGCATTGCCATGGCAACTGACAACATCTTCCCTTAAGCTGGAATTAATTTCAGGCCTAAGGACACAGAAGGCATAAGGATGCAGCAAAATAGCTAAAGTAACACATAGAAGAAGGAAATGCCTGAACTGAACTGTGGGTATGGTAAGAATTGGAAGGAGTGAGAGCAGGACTTGTCATAAGAGAACCCTGTCCCAGCACATCCTATCATAGGCACGAAATGCTCCCTGCCCTTCATTAGCACAGGATTTCACTGCGTGGTTTTCCCTGCAAAGGTCTGGGTAAATTAGACAGGTGTGAGAAGTCTGAATTTCTCCTCTTTCTCTGGTCTCATAACTGCAGCGTGGATAACCCCTAGCTTAGGAACAAAAAGTATTAATTAATGGCCTTACCAGACACACTACCCCCATGACTGCCAGGGCCCTCACCAGCCCCCTGGTCTTCCCTCCACCTTGTCTATGGCTGTGGATCCCTCTCCCATCCAAACTGTCAGTCTCTCTCCCAGTGAAACTGCAGATTACCAGTTTCCATCTTCCTCTAGCCTGGCCTGGCCTGGCTGTGGGTCCCCATGAGTTGATGCATGAGTTGTGGAGAAGTGTTAACTGCTTGATAGCTGGATCTGTTGGTTTCCCACAACTGAAAACTACAATGATGAGGTCTTACATCCACGTCTTCAGCTCCTACTTGAGGAACAAGTGGCATTGAATAGATCTGTCAGTCCAGCTGGCCAAATGTCTTGGGGAATTTGAGAGAAGAGTTGACATCACCAGTGATTTGTTTTGATTAAACAGCATATAGGAGGGTTGTTTTAACTTGCGTCTAAGGTGGGACGTAACCATGATCTCTCAGTGCACAGGGACAGTGGTGCCTGGTTCATCAGATAGACTGTCCCCATCTGTCTTCTCGGGTATCTAGACAGGTTATCACTCTGGTTATGAAACAGGAGTGAGGTGCCAGCCTCAGCCTTCACATGAGGCTGCTGTGCCTCCCAGCACTTAAGTGCTCAGTGTTCATAATTGGGGTAAATGGTGTCAGGCAAGCCCAGTGGTCAGACACCTGGAGTGGGAATGAGTCAGTGGCAGTGCTTTAGTTCAGTCCAGATCCCCCTTCTCTCAGTGACTCCCATAGCAATGGAGCTACAGCTCATAGAATCATAGAATGATTTGGGTTGGAAGGGACCTTAAAGAGCATCCAGCTCCAACCCTCCTGCCATGGGCAGGGACACCTCCCACTGGATCAGGGTGCTCAAAGCCCCATCCAAGCTGGCCTTGAACATCTCCAGGGATGGGGCAGCCACGACTTCCCTGGGCAACCTTTTCCAGTGTCTCACTACCCTCACAGTAAAAAATTTCTTCCTATTATCTAATCTAAATCTCCTCTCTTTTAGCCTAAAGCTTTTACCCCTCATTCTATCACTGCACTCCCTAATAAAGAGCCTCTTCCCATCTTTCCTGTAGCCCTGTACTACTTTTGTGTAGCACTGGAAGGCTGCTGTAAGGTTTCCCCAGATCCTTCTCTTTCAGGCTAAACAAGCCCAACTCTCTCCTCTCTCAGCCTTTCCTCATACGGGTGGTGCTCCAGCTCTCTGATTGTTCATTTTTCTCTCAGATATACTGAGGAAAAAAAATCCACCTGCATTGTCTTCGTGTCTGCTGTGCAGATGAGGAAATGCTGCATTTGTACAAGTAAAGGCATTTCTCTTGTCTCACAGTGGTGGGAGACACAAAACAGTGAAGTCATAGGTGCAATTATTTGTATAGAAATATTTTAAATCTGAGGAAGAAACAGACCTTTGACACCATGTGGCTTCAAAAAAGTGAAAGGAAACATGACACTTCCTGTTTCTACAACCCCTTTTCCAGTCACTCCAAAGAAAATCTTTAGACTTTTAACGGTTTGCAAAGCTACTTACCTTCATTCATAGTTTTCCTGTTTTCCTCTGAGGTCGAACAGATTTGTGTGTGAAAGGACAACCTGCACTTGACAGAGTAAAGTCATCTGCCACTTCTTGTTTACACCAGTTCTGCGAAGCTAATCCCAGAGTCTCTGTATTTTCTTGTATTTTCAAACGAATTAAAAAACCCAAAGACAGAATAGGCAGCACATTTTGAATGCTTCCTCAAAGGCTTCAGTGTTTTCTCATTATTAAAGTAGGGCATCTGGTGAAATAACAAGAAATAGTACACAAAACAAATGAAAGTGTTGAAAAATCTAACATCAAGCAAGTTATTCTGAGTGTTAAGAGCATTCATGGAACAGCCAAGCTCATATCTGTCTTGTTTCTTTTCCAATGTCAGTGTCTTCATTCAAGGACTTTACTCTCCCACCCTATAAATTGTTCTCCAGTGGCAGACAAATTCTCATTGTAGCTGATGGGAACAAGTTAGGAAACTTACATAAGTGAGTTCCCAATGTATAGGAATGATCCTTCTGAAATCAGTAGAGGTTATGTTAAAGTTGGTAACATAGAATCATAGAATCACTTAGGTTGGAAAAGACCTTTAAGATCACCAAGTACAACTGTAAACCTAACATTGTCAAGTCCACCACTAAACCATATCCCTAAGTGCCATATCTACACATTTTTTAACTTTCCAGGGATGGTGATGCACCACTTCCCTAGGCAGCCTGCTTCAATGTTTGACAATCATATAATCATAAGGTGGAAAGAGACCTCTGAGATCATCGAGTCCAACCGTGCCTGTCTCCCTGCTGAACCCTGTCCCTAAGAAACTCCTCCACCCGCCTTTTAAACACCTCCAGGGATGGCGATTCCACCACCTCCCTGGGCAGCTGTTCCAATCCCTGATCACCCTTTCAGTAAAGAGATTTTTCCTAATGTCCAGTGTAAACCTCCCCTGGTGTAACTTGTGGCCGTTTCCTCTCGTCCCATCACCTGTCACTTGTGAGAAGAGACCAGCACCCACCCTGTCACACCCTCCTTTGAGGCAGTTGTAGACAGTGATGAGGTCTCCCCTCAGTCTTCTTTTCTCCAGGCTAAACAACCCCAGGTCCCTCAGTCGCTCCTCGTTGGACTTGTTCTCCAGCCCCTCACCAGCCTCATGCTTCTCTGGACGTGCCCCAGCCCCTCAATGTCCTTCTCGTAGTGAGGAGCCCAAAACCAAACCCAACACTCAAGGTGCGGCCTCACCAGTGCTGAGCACAGGGGCACAATCACCTCCCTGCTCCTGCTGGCCACACTGTGTCTGATACAGGCCAAGATGCCATTGGCCCTCTTGGCCACCTGGGCCACTGCTGGCTCATGTTCAGCCGCTGTCAACCAACACCCCCAGGTCCTTCTCTGCCAGGCAGCTCTCCAGCCACTCTTCTCCAAGTCTGTATTGTTGCATGGGGTTGTTGTGTCCCAAATGGAGGACTCAGCACTTGGTCTTGTAGAACCTCATCCTGTTGGTCTCAGACGCCTCATCAGCTTTGTTGCCCTCAGTGACACTGTAATGTTCTCTGTTGGATACACTCCATAGGAAATGTTGGCAGAAGAACTTGTCCAGTCCTGGTACAGCCTGCAGATATTTGCTTCTGTGTCCAAGTTTTTGCTGCAAGTTGTTGTGGCTGTGCCAGCCATGCATAAGTTGACAAGTGAAGTCCAGGAGAGCAGCCCAGCTGCATTTTCCCAAAGTTGCACCTAAACAGGGCATGAAGAGGTTTTTAGGGTCATTGAGTCTTATCCTGGTGTCTGATTCTTGGAGTCAGGAGGAGGCAGAGGAAGGATAATGTTTTTCCAAGCAAGCTACTCCGTGGGCTCTTTGCAGGCTGTCCTCACCTGTCTCCAGGGCCTCTTGAGCAGGGGATGGTTGCCTGCCAGCTCCTCACATCCTGGCCCACTTTTCCTGAGAACTCAGCAAGGCAGGGTTTCACAGACAAGAGGAAATCCCTAAACAGCATGCAGCCCAGAGCGTGGAAATTTGTTTGGGTTTTGGGTGTTTTGGGGGGAGGGGGGGGGGGGGGCGGGGTTGGGTTTGCTGTGGATTTTTTCTTCCAGCTTCCCTATGAATGTATTTTACAGATTGCTGCCATTGTCAGTGCAGGATCCCAGTGGAAATCAGAGCTGGGAGGGCTCTTTCTGCCTGGGTAAGGCTACCCAGGAGTGTGAGAGATTTACAAATTGCCACCTCTCACTCCCTGTCCCTTGCCGTGTCCTACTGAAGGCCATGTGCACTGGTAGATTGCAGACAGGTTTGCTCGTGGCTGGCTACTTCATCTATCTGCTAGTGGGTGCTGCCGTGTTCCAGGCACTGGAGAGGAGCGCTGAGAAGCAGGAGAAAATTGCAGCTGCCCAGATGAAGGAGGCTTTTCTGCAGAAGTTCACCCATCTCACAGTGCCAGAGATGGAGGAGTTTATGAAGGTAAGTGTCAGCCCTGGGGAAAACCTTTCTTCCTCCTGTTTCCCAATAAGAGGCTGTTTTCTACTCAGCCTTGCTAGAGAACTTTCGCTGTGTTCTTTTTGATGTGATCATTTGGAGATTAGCAAACCCCAAACCCTCTCTCTGGTCTGAGCAGGCAGTTCATATTCATGGGAAGTACAGCTTGTATGGCTTGACTAAACTGTGTGTGTTAGCTACTAATAGTCCCCATCAACTGATGTCCTGATTCTTTGGGGTCTTGCCTTCTGTTGATTCAGCTCTTGGTGAGGCTATGCTTATCTACAGTGGGTGGCATGGCTAAAAGGTCTGTCTCAAATGAATGGGCATGGTTGCCACTTAAAACAGCGTGAGACACAACACAAAGGAATAATAGGGCAATAGGGCAATGAAATAATCTGTTGGGCCAAAAAAAAGAAGCCCAGATCACTGCAAGAAGGGTGGCATAGTCAGGGATTGATTTTTGAAGATGCTGCAGAAGCAAGCAGGTAGCCTAGTCACACTACAGGAAGCTGAGAATGACTGCGGTCATCTCTTCTTCGGTATTTCCTAGCTCTGTCTGCTACAATGCAGAAAAAAATGGGGAGCGCTGACAGCCTTGCTGTAGGCATTTCTGCGTTGGAAACTAATGGGGTATTAATGGGCCAGTTTGCAGGATAATGTAAAGATGAGAAGAACTATTTTTTCTAACATCACAAACTGCAATCCAGCTCCCAGTTCACATATGCATGCAACCCCTTCAACTTGGACTTATTTTTGCAGGCAGGGCAGGATTAAAAAACAAGAGAGGATATTTTCAAGACAATCAAATCTTTGTGCAAGGGCTGTGGGATGACTTCTGTTAGCTTTGATTTTCTGGGACACCATCAAAAAATATAGAGGGAGGAAGAAGGGAGGAAGAAGGTGCAGTTTATTGCATCTTATTTCTTGCCTCTGGCCAGGCTCAGCCCTGGATTTTACCTAAGCTGTGTCTGTGCAAACCAGCCTGCCTTCCCAATGTCCAGTCCAACATTCTCTGTTTGTTAAAGGAAGGGACAGATGGATACTGGGTTTTTTTAAAAATTATTATTATTTTTTTTAACTTTTTAAAAAAATAACAGCACCTAGAATCAAAACCAAGGAAAAAGGGAAGAGACTGAAAATTCCTAATATGATAGGGCTGGAGGGTCTTGGGAGATGGAACTAGTCAAACCTGCTGTGGCAGGACAATCTTAACCTGAACCGTCTCTGACATATTCATCCAACTTTATCTCAGAGGCCACAAGGTAAATACGTGCTTGTGTGTTCACACATGCAGTTTGGAGAAGAGCATATACGTCAGGCTGAATTCTGATTGTGGTCACACCAAGGGTAATGGTTTGCAAGTCAGTGAACTTTGTCTGAATTTAAATCTGTGACACTAACCAGAATACAGCCTTAAAATGAAATTCTCTGTGTATGTCATGCTGTAACTGCCATAACTCACTGATGTTCTCCTGGATCAGAGCCACTGCTCAGTGTGCCTGCGTACAGGTCCTGGATCCACCATTGCCGTCTCAAGTGCAAACTCAAAACCAGCATCCAACCACCCCATTACTTAAGCCAGTGGATTATCTTGCTCTGCCACATCCTAATCAGATTGGATCATTTTTTCCAGAGTACTTAACCTAAAAGAATCAGGTCTTTCGATCACACTAAAAGAAACAAGTTCTTCTAATACCCACTAGAATAGTTAGCGTAAACAGGAAAACCACTGGCTGACTGCTACCCAACCTTGGAAGTAGAGGTGTGAGTAGTGTCAGAGTATCACTGAGGACTGGTAAACGATATTCACAAGAAATGAGCAATAGTTGGCTGAATTATAGAATCATAGAATAAATCATAGAATGGTTTGGGTTGCAAGGGAACTTAAAGATAATCCAGTTCCAAACCCCCTGCCACAGGCAGGAACACTTCCCACCTGACCAGGTCGCTCAAGGCCCCATCCGACCTGACCTTGGACACTTCAAGGGAGGGGGCAGCCACAGCTTCCCTGGGAAACCTGTGCCAGTGCCTCACCACCACCATCAAGAAGAATTACTTCCAAATGTCTAATCTAAATCTTCCCCTTTCCAATATAAAACCATTCCCCTTTGTCCTATCGCTACAAGTCCTCGTGAAAAGTCCCTCCAAAGCTTTCTTGTAGCCCCCTTCATGTATGGGAGGCTGCTCTAAGGTCTCCCCAGACACTTCTCTTCTCCAGGCTGAACAAGCCCAACTCTCTCAGCCTGTCCTCATAGCAGAGGGGCTCCAGCCCTCTGATCATCTTCGTGGCCTCCTCTGCACCCGTTCCAACAGTTTCATATCCTTCTTATGTTAGGGATTCCAGAACTGGACAAAGGTCTCCAGGTGGGGTCTCATGAGAGCAGAGTAGAAGGGGAAAATCACCTCCCTCACCCTGCTGGCCACGATTCTTTTAATGCAGCCCAGGACACGATTGGCCTTCTGGGCTGTGAGTGCACATTGCCGGCGCACGTTCAGCTTCTCATCAACCAGCACCTGCAAATCCTTCACTGGAGGGTTTCTCTCAATCACATCGTCCTCCATCCTGTGTTGAATTCTGTAGTATTCTTGCAGCAAGCGCTTGAGAAAAGCAGCCATGTTGATATCAAACTTTACTTTCTCTCTCAGAACTTGACTGAAGCCATTCAGAATGGAGTATACCCTGTTGGAAATAAATCACAGACTGAAGACAGCAACTGGGATTTCAGTAACTCCTTCTTCTTTGCAGGCACAGTTGTCTCCACAATAGGTAGGTCTAATGTTTTCCATATACGTATGTTGAGGGGTGGGTGTGTGTGTGATGCCTATTATGTCTGGCTATTAGGACCAAAATGGATAATACTTTCAAGGATAAAAACTCCAGCCCCTTCGTTGTCATGGATGGTAAGCAGCAACAGACTTGGTCCTGAGATCTTACCACTGCGTAGCTCTTTGTGCATTATTTTGGCTGCTGAAATATCAGTGGGCTTTTGTATTATTTCCCACTTGTTTCTTCTTTTTGAGCCATCTGTTAAAATGTCAACTCTGATGCCAGTTGTGGGCAGGAAACAAATTTCACTTTCCTGGTCTTTATTCTAGGATCAAATGACTTTAAATCCGGAAGTCATGTAAAGCATAAAAGAATGGTGGGAGAGAACTGAACTCTGCTGGGGCATGGACACTGTCTCAATAATCTCTGCTGAGCTGCTAGTGCACTTACTGAATTAGTAATATACTGGGAGGAAAAAAATGGGAAGGGGGCAAGGTAAATGCTGAGACTTCTACACTACTGCTTCAAGATGTTCTGGGCTTTTCAGGGGCTGCCTATCCCTGCCTGCCTTTCCCTTTGTTTCAGATATGCATCCCTGCCAAATTTAAGCCTAAAATCCACACTGCCGGTTCCTGCTTCAGACTCTCATGCAGTGAAAGCCAAATCTAGGTTTTTGCAGAGTGAAACTGAGGGCTCACACCCACTACACCCTAGGCTCCACCGATCTGTGAGTGTGATGTGTCACAAGAGCCCCACTGGTGTCCCAGCATCATGGCAAGCGTATAGCTGTTGCATGAACCCATGTGGAGATCTCCTGCTGTAGAAAAAAGCCTTCTGACCCATCACATAGATAACAAACGTTCCATGGTTACAACATTGACGTATCAGTAAAGCTTCCCTTGTTTGTTAGTAACCTGCTACCAGCCAATGCACTCCTTGCCACCACTTGTATTATTCTGTATTTTTATTACAGCCAAGCAAATCAGTCACTCTCTGACAAATTTGCTTCCCTAGTAAAGGCAGACAGGTTGTCCCAGGAAAAGTGTAACTTTGCCTGTTTCTCTGCACCTTTGCCACGGATATCATTTGTGAAGGTGCATTAGGTACTTCTACTCATCTCCACCAGATTTTGTCATGGAAATGGAATATTTCTGAGACAGGGAGCACAAGACAGGTCAAGTATTTGGGGGTCTAATAGGCAATACATTACTCAGTTGTTTTATTTGTCTTTCCCCCAAAGAAAACATTGCATTTTCCAAGTAATGGATGTCTTGAGATGAACTTTGGTTGGGAAAGTGCCTTTTCTCAAGGTCACTGATAAGGATACACAAAGGATATACACAAAATACAGGACTTTTGCACTCAGGGATGTATCTCCTGAGGTCTAATAGGAACAAAGTTTCCAGCCAGTTACAGGACCTGATGGGAATTCTGCAGCTATTTTTCCACTACTTAGATAAAACCACTTTTGGTAGGATTTTAAGACAAATATCTGTCTGGCATGAATAAAACAGCCACCAGTAATGTTTGGACTAATTAGCACTGTGTGTTCTAATGGAAACTGCACTGCCTCCAGGACTGGAGCCAGTAACTGGACAAATCAACTTACTGGCATTTAGCCAAGGAGGTCACTAATACTTAGGCAGATCGCCAAGAAGCTACAGATGGCTATATGTGGTTCTGATATGGCAAACAGCCTGGGACTCAGCCTTGATGTATTCCAGGTCCCCAGATTCCTGATTTCTGTCTTTCCATGTATTTGACACAGGACAGAGCATGTTTTCCGTAACTGTTTTTAGATTGTGTTTTCATTCCCACTAAGCCTGGGTTGGGAGCACACAGTGCTCTCTGCATCCCACAAAACATGCAGGGTCAATCACTTCATCTGCTTACTGTTTTTCTCAGAGAAAAAAGACTGCATGTGGATTGAGAAATGGTTAGCCACATCTCTTGGGGTCAAAGGCAAGCCAGGTTGGAGCAGGCGTGAATGTAACCATGGGCTACTCCAGTTCTCTGAAACACCTCCTCTGACCTGTCTCTTTTCATAGGCTATGGCACGTTACGTCCTAAAACTGCTGGGGGCCAGATCTTCTGTGTGTTTTTTGCTCTGTTTGGAATTCCTCTGAATATTGTTTTTCTGCACCGTGTTGGAAAGATGCTCTCACTGCTGTGTAAAAAGCTGGGAAAATTCCTACACCAGAAAGGAATGAGAAAGGTAATTGATTTGACTTACTCAGGAACAGTTATACTTTAATTTCTTGGTTTTTTCTCTCAAGATATATGCTGGCATTCTCCTCTGTTGTATTTGTCTCATGCTGTGTTAGACATTGTGATAGGAGAGGGAAAGACATTCCTCGCTTGCAGAGCTAAACAAAGCAATCATAGAGGAGATATTCAGAGAAAGGGATATGATTTGTCTACTCATCTAAATGGCAGACATCCAGCCCCCTTCAGCAATCAATGGAGAGAGTGGGCACTTCATCTCACTTCTCTAGACACTTATCTCAGGAGCTAACACTCTAGGGAAATACCTGTCTTCCTTTACGGCCAATAAAATGAGAGATGATTAAGCATTTCATCCTGAGGCAGCAAAAAGCAAGTGGGCTGTGAGAAGCAGTAAAAAGTAGGTGAGCTGTAGGGTTTTCAATGCATACTGACTCAATTCGTAGTGTGTCACCCCTCCTTCTTCATTATGCAGTCCTTTAATCCCTCTCCTCCCTTGACAGAAAGGAAACATCAGGTTGAAGTTGCCCATTTGAGCCCAGTTGCTGAAAGGTGAGGAGGCAGCTACAAAGTGCTAGAGACGGGACATGTCTTGCCTGGTTATGCCCCAAGTTATTTGCAGCTTCTCCCCTTTTCTCACCACTACTGAGGAAGTGAGAATAGCTTTTCTGAGACTCCTCCTGTAATTCTCTTTCAGAACAAGGTATGAGTGCTACAGAAAACTGTGTTCAGATTGCTGAATTTCTCCCCACGTCTGGCAGACTTAAACAGAACACAAGGCTTGATCAGCTGTAGACTAAAGCACATGCACAATGTGTGAAGGCAGGAGCAGTCATCCAAAATTTGCCATTGGTTTCCAGGCAATCTAGGCTTATAAAATTCTATACATAAATTATATAGAATCATAGATTCATAGAGTGGTTTGAGTCAGAAGGGACCTTAAAGATCATCCAGTTCAAACCCTCCTCCTATGGGCAGGGACACTTTCCACTAGAGCAGGTGGCTCATAGCCTCATCCAACCTGGCCTTGAACATCTCCAGGGATAGGGCATATGTGTGTCTGGCAGACAGATCTTAATGTATAACAAGTGATTTTCACCAGCCGAGGCTTCTTCATGACTGCTGGGAAGTAGGATTGTTCAAAAGTCACTGTCCAGACACTTCTTCATATTCATTAAAAGTCTTCCTATAGCAGGGTATCCTCTGAGTAGGAGCCAAGTTGTGGCACTGACACAATGAAAAATAAAACCAACAGTCAAGACTGTTGGAGAGAGTATTGTCAGAAATGGTGTAAAAAAATTTTTTGAAGCCTGTTTTTCCCAGAAAATTTGAATGTTCTTCATGTGCCACACCTGAATACCTAAAAACTAAAAGTGAAGCAACCTGGTGAAAAGTAGAAATAGTAAAAGTCATTGGATAGGAATTCCTCCTGTACTCATGGTCATTGGAAATTGACACAACCGGGTAAAAGACTACATCTCCCAGGGCTACTGTGGATATGCAACTTCCATAATACATAGCTTCCTCCTGCTTCAGAGCAAGGCTACAGTACTTTTAGCGGAAGAGCACTCAATACAGATTCTTCAGTTCCTGTGATCCTAGAAGGTATTCCTGGATAGCCACACATTTTGAAAAGCTACCATTATGTATCACCTACTAGTGTGTCAAATAGTGATTGTAACTGAATTGATTTCTTTATTTTTCAGAAGAAGATCAAATTTCTCACCCTTTTGTTCTTCCTGGCAACAGGCATCCTAGTTTTTCTATGCTTGCCATCACTCTTCTTCCAGAAAACAGAGGGTTGGTCCTACAGTGAAGGAATTTACTTCGCATTTATCACCCTCAGCACCATTGGCTTTGGAGATTATGTAGTAGGTAAGGTTAATTTCAGAGAGGAGACTTAGAAAAGCACCAGGGTATGACTGTAATTACTGTGGGTTTACTGCACAGGCCACCAATGCACTGTTAGAGACAAATCTTTGGTCTGAGTCTTTGATTAGTCTTTGCCTTTTTCAGTTGTGGGGGAAATACTGATTTCTCTGGGATAGCATATACTGACAAAAGCACAAAATTGTCTAAATATAATGAAATGTGGTGCTTTGGGGATGCAAAGAAACCAAGCATTTTGTGGAGGGATGGGCAAGTATAGGAGGAGAAGTCAAGGAGGCTGGGAATTTCCATATATGAAAAAGGAACAGTTTGCAAGAGTCATACAAAATAAGGCATGTATCTCTGCTTTAGCCAACTAAAACTTATGTTTCAAGAGGTAGAGTAATGAAATAAGTCGTGGTGTTTCAGAAGACGTGATTTTACACAACAGACTGAGAGGTGGAAAATCCAGCTGTGGCAAAGCGAGGAAATCTACTCACTCCATAAGTGAGGCTTAAACATGGAAATCACTGCAAATGTGGCGGTCTCCCTGCGTTGCTGGAAGGTCTCAGTCTGCAAGAGCCAGAGCTTAGTTTTTCCCGTTTAAGCTACATTCCAGCATTCTGGAGTGCTTTTCAAAACACTTCTGTTGATCTGCTGACCAAAATACACTCTCCATGGAATAAGCATCCGGAGGAACTCCAATGTGATCACCATGATCCAAATCAGTGTCCACAGAAGAAGCAGTCAACACCTGGACTTTGGAGAGAATCAAACAATTCTCTGTCACAGCCTGTCCTGGCAGCATCTTGCCAGCCTGAATTTCTCTTCAGTGAGGGTATGAGAAGGAAAGTCTGAAGATAATACTTGAGCATCAGTGCTGTCCCTGCAGAGAATGCGGAAGCCTCGCTCCCCTTTCTAATGAGTAGACCCCCATCACACAGTAAACTCAAGGCTCTCAAGCCTTGCAGAGATGCAAGAAGGGCCATGGAGCCTTGCCGGCATCCTTGCTGTGTGTTTGAAAAGTTTCTTACATCAGGCTGAGGACTTTGGCAGAGGGAGCACACCAGCTTTTTCAGGGACTGTTTTCTCTGAGTTTCTAAAAAGGCTGGCTAGTGCTTTGATGATCCGGTTGACATCTTGCTTTATTTGCATGAGTTTAGTGATCCTAACAATCTTGCAGCCTAGCTTTTAGTTAATTCATGCCAATGGCAATGAGCTGATTAGGACACATTTCCCCAAGCAATCCCAGCCAGCTAACTCCTCCCTCTCGCTACAAAGCACAGGAAACCGATGGCCCCTGAAATTCCCCTTTCCACATAATACAGAGAAAGAGTCTTTGTCTCGAACGGTGGTGAAGCAGTATTGCCATGAAGGACACAGAACCTGGGCATCAGCAGGGAATCTGTATCACGTAACATTGTTCACCGTTTTCTCCAGCTGGGGTCAATCTTGCCACTGCAGTGGAGGGCAATAGGGCACAAGCATTTCTTTCCCAACAATCTGATAACTCTGGCCTGTGTAATACTGAGAACTTCGAACTTCAGTGACATGGAATATAGGAAGGTGAAGAGTGGTTAGTGTCATGTAGAAGAAGTGGACATCAAACTGATGAATCCTCTTCCCTTGTCCAGATTACAAGTGTGTTTTATGATAATAAGAGTGAGTCACAGCCTGAAAACCACTACCTCCACAGCACTTTCCTCTTCTGCAGTTGTAGTATTTTATTATTATTTTTATAATTATTTTTATTAAAAAATAATAATTATATAGGCCTCCTGGTTCTGAGATTTCATCTTCATTAGGGCGACTTAACTGGAGCTGAAATATTTTCCCTGCAGTGTTTATCTCAATCAGTCTTAACCAACAGTGATAAAATGATGATAAGTTTAATGCCTCACACTTTCACAATAAAAGAAGCAGAATCAATGAATGCTCTCTGAATTATGCAATTAGAATTGATTACAGATGACAGATGGTTTTGCACTGGTCAAGTGGAACAGAACAAGTTTGAGTTTGTTTGCATTTTAGTATCTGGATTATAGCTATTGTACCATAAACATGAGACATCCTGGGAAGATGGCAGAGTCTGGATTTAACTGTTTGCAATAAGTGTCCACATAAGTGATACTTCTAGAGTGAAAATCCCCTTGGGCCATAAATCAAATTTATGTCCTGGTGAAGTCAAGTTATGAGTTAACATTAGAAAGATAGGACTAGTTGCTTTGCTAACCCTGCATCATGAACTTCAGATAAGAGTATAAAATGAGATGCTTTAGAGCAGGGTTGGCATTGCCTCTAACAGCTCAGACTCAGTAGAAGAAAAAGAAATAGCGGTTGGATGTCTGTCCATGAGGACAAATCGTCCCACTCACTCCTGCCCTGTTTCCAGAGTTCTTGCATTATAAAGTACAAAAATCCTGCACATTGATCTATGAGCACTGCAGGACATGGAAAGAGCAGCCAGCATCCTGGCTCGTTTTGGGCAGCTTCACAATGGGAAACAATCCACCAATTTTGTGGTGATCTCCCTCTCCATGCACTTTGCTATGTTGTCTGCTATGTGGGGTCACCCTTGACAGTGACTTACCAAGTTTTCCTGCAGATGCCAGGGTCATATTGACTGTATTGACTGTATCTCATGATAACACTGTGTGGGACGAAGTGCAGTAGCAGCAAATGCTCTCTGTATGTTGGTAGTGGATTGATGACATCTGATGAAAAGCAGGCGTGAGATACTGGCTGATGCCAAGAAGTGTGGACTGCATCAAACAAACCTCAGTCCACTGGTTTTCAGTACAGAAAGCTATGTTCTTGGCATGTGTCAGTGAGTTCTCATCAGTCAGCCAGTTTTTTAATGGAGTGAGCTCCTGAAGCCGTTCAAAAGTAAAATAGAATTTGCAGCCACTCTCTTTGTATGATGAAGGGTACCTAAAATTTAAAGCAAATATTTACTGGGTTATCATCACATGTTACAGAAGCACAAAGAATTGCACTAACCTAGCTGGTAACAGTCACGTGGTTATAGTGGCCCACTGTGCTCCGCTTTTCGTGCTTAGGGCAGGGGTGTCAAACTCAGGGCTCCCGACATTCTCCTGCCTCAGCAGCGTAACACACGTCACACGCTGCACGCGTGACCAACGCGGTGGCAGGAGCGTAGGGACAAGGAGTAGGATAGAAACAAGGTGCCAAGACAGATAAAACAAGGTGGAGGGATGGATTCGGCCTGCGGGCCGTGAGTTTGACACCCCTGGCTTAGGGAGTTTGGAAATACTTTCAAGATAAAATGATACTGTCTTACACTGCCTCCCACATCATTGCATTTACCTGTAGGTGCAGAGGTTGAATTGGGATTGGTGTGCTGTAAGGGGAAAACAAAAATATCCTATTCTGCTGCTAATTCACCTCAATCCCAGTATGCCTTTATGACACGCAAGTGTATTTGTGCTGGCATATATCAGTTTATTGCAACAACAAGAGACTTGCCCAGCCTTAACCTAATGCTGGGAAGGTGAGAGATGCCATTGCAATGAAAAAGTCCTTCTAAAGTACGCAACGTAAAACAAATCAATGTGGCTGGCCCACTTTACAGAGAGAAACTTTTACAGAGATAAAGCAGTTTTATAAATAAAATCTCTTTTTATAAATAAAATCTCTTTTACAGAGATAAAGCAAATAACTTGTTGATTTTCTTCTTTCTCTCCCCTAATCTGCAGGTAAACAGCCTGATAGGAATTACTTTTCCAACTACCGAACCCTGGTGGCCATTTGGATTCTTTTCGGTCTAGCCTGGATCGCTCTCGTATTTAATTTATTGACAACGGTACTAGAAGACACTGAAAAAATAATTGTCAAAGATCTCCATCAAATTGGAAAGGTGAATAGGGACAATGAATCATGTCAACAAAGAAGATGCTGGCCCGCTCAATTTATTCCAGAAGAAGAACCACTGCCACCGCGTGCTGGAGGGGATGCACAGAAAATGGAGTCATTAGCAGCAGATTCCAAACACACAAAAGATGAAGGTGTTTTTTCTTATAACAAAACTATTGCCAAAACAGATGAAATTTGAAATTTTTCATTAGAGAATTACTGGTGAATTATTCTAAAGGAATTCCCATGGAAATAATATTTCTCCTACTTGTTGCTGAGATATGACCCTTTAGAACTCAAGGCTTACAGTTATATAAAGCCTGAATATTAATGGTAAGAAATTTGCTCCTCAGTTTGCAGCTAGGTTGTGCTAACGACCTGAGAAGTGCACTTGTTTCGCAAGGCTTTTTTTAAGGTGTTTCCACAAAAATGCAGAGGAGGGGTATGGTGGAGCTTGCTTGTTCTATTTGGAATTTGCTGCTTGCAAGAAGCCATGTTTCTTCCAGGAACTGAAATGCACAAGCTTTTCTGAGGCATGGCACAGCGCCTTTGAAAGAAGAAATAAGGGTATATAAATTTATAGATGCCTAATTTGAGCCGTCATATTGGATGAGCTATTATGATCTGAAAGACACATCTAAAGGACAAGACCTGGGCTCAGCTCAGAGTCTCTAGAAGCATCTAATGGACAGGGTTAGAAAACAGTTAGTGTGTTAGAAGTTATTAACTCTACCTCTTCCTGGTTTTCATTAAGATGAATAAAGGCAATTTCATCGTTTATCCTTGTGTCTTTGAAAAAAACTTTCTGATGGTGTTTATAAAGAACTTATAAACCATGTCTTTAGTTCAGATTTTATAATATTTTCATTCTATAAGCATTTTATAAGAACAGAGATGGGTTTGAATGGAGGAGTCCTCACTGCATTGGAGCCTTGCTACTATATTTCTATTCCATAGGAGCTACAAAGTCATTAAAAATAATTTTATCGTGGTGTGTTAAGGTGAATTTTCAAGTGCAAATGTTGTCTGAACAGTGCAGCCTTACCTTCAAACAGATAAAAAACCCAATGTCAAATCTGGGTACAGTGTTTCAGATGTACTGCCTGGCACGCAGGCCATCCCTGGATGAAGACCCGGGATTTTTAAGGCTCTTCCCATGCATCAGGTGCTTTGTGTGCGTCAAGAGTGCACAAAACCCCTACCCTGAAGTGCTGGCAAAGCAGCTGTGGGAGACATAGAGATAGGAAGTCTCATGGGTGTTTACGGTTACGCTCTGACCTTGACTATGAGCACGTGCCTCATAGCATAAGAATGAGGCAGCTCTGCCAGGCTCCTGCATGGAGATGCAATCTCTTCTTCCAGTATTTGGTGGCTCAAAGGCTGCCCAAAACAAAGGTGGGGTCTTTGTACTTCAAAATCCATGAACTTGCCCAAAAGCTGAACTCACATCAGCAATCCATAGGTTCAGTACACAAAGTGGCTCCCTTTGATGGTGTTGAATAAGTCACTTCACAGGTTTTTGTTGTATCCTCCAGTTCCTGTTCTGTCATAGTTGTTCTCAGCTCACCTGGAGGGCATGAGTTACAGCAAGACCAGCCTTTGCCAGAGCTATTCCTGTATGAAAGGAAGGATAAATTACAGCTAAAAAGCAATTTTAGGCCATATAGATGCAATCAGTCTGAAAGCTGAATTCATAAAAAACCCCACACTTCTTGCCAAAACAGATCTGCTGGTTCAAGACCTGGCAAGTAGAGCTGACCAAGTGTGTATTTTCTTTCCCTCTCCAAATTATTTTCCAGTGTTGCCCTCAGGGCTGACTTCTTGCCTAATATGTTTCATTGTGTATAAAGCTTTCTGAGACAGCAGGAACAAGAACTGACTGAAATCAGGGCAAGGTGGCAGGGGTATCGTAGGACACAGTGGTCCTCATGCAAGCCATGACCCTGTTGCTATCATAAGGTGACACCATAGCCAGGCAGAGAAAGCAGCTGGATGCTCCCAGGAAGGGATCTTTTCACCTCTCTGTGTTCTCCTCTCAACAAGCATTGACTCACAATATTATTTTCCAGATCTTTTTTTTTTCTTCTGCCTTTTCCCAGCCCTTCCTACAAGGTCCATTAACCCCATCCCCAACCTAACAGAGTTACTGTCAGGGCTTTTTTAGGAAGAAGTGGTCCTTCCTTGGGGTGTGATGGCCATTCTGAACGGCGTCTCACAGTTCTTCCCAGGTCAGTCCCTGGTGTTTGATGTCCCCCAGTCCCAAGGTGGCAGGCGGGGCCTCTGGGCCAGCAGAAGGCATGTCTATTTGCTGTCTCTGTTGCTGAGGAGAAAGAAGAGACTCAAAGGAACATCTTGAAGTTAACACATCTCTGAAAGGTTGTCTTCAACCTGTTTCCACTGTCCTGCTTACTCCCTGCTGTGACAAATAATACAACCTGGCCCTGAAACAAGCTGATAAGGTCCCATTGCAACACGGAGCAATCAAGGGCACTTGTTATAGACATTTCAGGAGGGGTAAGGGAGAAGGCACATGGACTCTGTCAGTAAACAGAAAACACAAAGCCAAGCAGTGGCTCTTTGAGCAGAATAGGACAAATTCTCTATCCTTCGCACAGGTGGGTATTTAATAACAAGCCATGAGAGCAAAACACTTTCCGTTTCGAGAAGTAATTCCCCTCTGTGTAGCTATTGTCATAGATAGGATGCAAGCAATTCACATTTTAACTCTTACCCCACTCCACGGGTAAGGATGTGGCCCTCGCGATGACACAGAGGGAATGAACCCTGGGCCAGGGGATACGAGAAAGGTTACAGGGCTGTCCTCCTTCAGGCATCAAGAAATGAGATGTCCCTTCAGGTGTAGGTGTTAGCTGGAAACACAGAAAACACATCCACAAGCATAAAAGCAAATAAACAAAAAACCCAAACAAAAATAAAATCTCTCAGGAGAAATTCAAATAGCTGCCCTAAGGAAGTAAACAAGCCATCCGTGCAAATCCTTGCATCTGCAGGGAGGCCTTTGGAACAATGGTCTCAGCTTTGCTTCTTGTGCCCTCTTGTGGCTGTGTGGAGCAGACCATCTCCCTTTGCATTTCTGCCAAGTTCGGGTAGCTTTACTCTCCCTCCTACCGTGCATTTCAGCCGGTGGAGCGGGTACAGCCCTGGCTACTGGGGGTCTCAGGGCAGCAGGTTTGTCTGTCTGAACCAGAGGAAGCCAACCTATATTCTTCTGCAGTTATATGAGCTCGCTGAGGGGTAAAACATCGAATCACAGAATCGTTGGATAATTAAGGTTGGAAAAGACCTCTAAGATCATCCAGTCCAACCATCAGCCCAACACCACCGTGCCTACTAAACCGTGTCTCAAAGTGCCATGGCTACATGCTTTTTGAACACATCCAGGGATGGAAACTCCACCATTTCCCAGGGCAGCCTGGTCCAATGATTCGCCACTCTTTCAGTAAATAAATTTTTCCTAATACTCAATCTAAACTTCTCCTGGTTCAACTTGATTTGAGTGTCCGTTTAATCAGAGTGCCTCATTCACAACAAAGATACAGAGATAGGCATCCCAAATGGGTCCAGCCAAGGATCCTGCCTTGCACCCCCACTGAAACAGTTTTGTGAAGCTCAGCTGGGGATGCGATGGCTTGCTGGCGGCAAACCATCATGTGAAGGAGCCTCAGTGTGAAGGACCACGCATGGTGCTGAGACAGAGTATGCTCCTACCACACGCCTCATGCACCAGCTTCCCCTGCATTACATCTGCTGCCGGACAGAGGCACACCTTCACACCCTCTGTCCCACGGGGAAAGCGTTTAGTCCAGAAGAAAATCTCCAAAAATGGCAGGTTTGGGCGCAGGCTTTGTGGTCAGGATGAGCCAGCCCACTCTGCTGCAACCTCGAGGACCGGCAGTATTCATGCAGCAAGAGGAATGGAGACAGAAGTTGCAGATACGTGAAAGAAAGAACCAGCACCAAAGGTGTGGCCCTCCCCGCTGGGAAAGGCAAGGGGAAAGCCCAGCAAAGCTGCAAGCCAAGGTGGGAGAGGAACTTTTTTGGATGCAATATTGTTCCTCATGCTTGCACTGAACACTAAAGCTGTCTCCATAAAGGCTTAGGCACAGTGACAAATCTCTCCAGGGCTGGAGTAAGCAGTCATTTCCAGCGTTACCATCTTCTGAGCACTTCACGACCGCAGCAGATCTCTGAAAGGAGCTGTTGTTTTTTGTGCAGATAGTGGGGGCCCAAGAGAAAATTAAGTGTATGCCCTGAGTTCGTGCATGAGACCTTTGGCAAACACCTGCTCTGGTGCTTACCAATAGCTCAGACCCAGCTAGTGGTTCTGTAGCTTCTGGGGCTACGAAAAATAGCCTTGAATGGAGATAGAAGTTAGAACACAGCTTCTCCTTCACAGCTGGAGATTTTAAATAGTCTCAAGACTTTTAATTCATGAGTGTAAGCCTGGATCCCTCTCTTCTGCACGTTCCCCTAGCCCAAGGGACAGCAAACAGGAACAAAGACCATTCTGAAATCCCTGTTCCGTCAAGCTGTGAGGCGACAGCAATCCTACCGAGACCAGGCAGAAGGCTTCTCCGTCAGCGGATCTGCGCAGCCTGGAGCCTTTCCCAGAAGCTGCTCAAAAGCCCTTGCCATGACCCAGCCCCGCTGCACCATTCAGTGAAATCCCGTTTTCATGGAGCAGCCTCTGGTGCAACTGCCAGCTCTCCCGCTGCAGCTTATTTTCAAATGGGAAATATTTCCAAGGCAAGCCAAATACTTTCCTGTACATCAAGCCAGCTGCTGAAACACTCCAGGAGTATCATCATGAAATAATTATCTTGGATTAAATGGCAGCAGCGTGCCCCTGCATTCAGTCTGGGCTGCTCCTCATACATCACCCACGGCTTTGCTGCCAGCTAGCAAACAGTGTGCATTTCTGTGCTTGAAACCAAGGAAATGCCATGAGGAATTAACTTTCTCTTAGAAAGAAGCTCCTCAGAAATTCAGCTGCCTCCAGAGAGAACAGGAGAAACTGCACTTTGATCTGCTTTTAATTACTGTATGGGTCTGTTTAGTGATCTTTTGAGGTCCTCTTCAATTAATAGCCAGCTCATTTGGAGAGATTAGTTTTTTTCTGGAAGCAGAGAGACTGCTCAAAGCAGTGGAACAGTTTGGCTGATGTAACATCATACAGCCAGTAGGACCATTTTTTTACATAAATTACTAAACATGGGCCACACACATGCTATTTTCCACTCTGTCACACTTGGACATGTCATTTCTTGCCTGGCTTGTGGCCAAAAGGCACTGGATCCAGCTCAGAATTGGTTTAACAAAAATAATTAATCGCTCTTTGAAGGCCTGTTCTCCATCTCTCATGATCGCACCTGAAGAAAAGAAAAAACAGATTTTGGTGTCAGCCAAGTCCCTGTGTACCGTTCCAGCAGCATTCAAAGTGGCCTTGAAGATTTCCTGCCAGGTTTTGTACCAGCTCTCACAGTGTAAGGGAAGGGATGTCTGCCTCAGCATATGCAGCTGAGGACTAACCTGGGGCAGCACTGCTGGTTCCATGCTAGCAAAGTCAATATTCAGCTATTCTAGGGCTAAAAAGCTGGAGGGAAAGAAAGATGTTGCCTTCCAGAGAACCTCATCCATGCTTTTCCTCAGGACATGAACTCAAACAGCTTCAAATCTTCTTAGAAAACTCAGCATTTTCTTTCATGAGGGGTTCTGGACTTGATTAAGGTAATTCTCTACCGGAGGCTTGGAAAGGCTTATTTTGCTGAGTTAAAGTTATGGCAATTATTGAGTACATTTAATTACAGCTCAACGTGATTTAGGACATGTTCATCCTGAATAAAGACTTTCCAAATTTCTCTTCCAATTTTTCTCACATATGTGTTTGGAAACCATAACTGTACTTTTGTGGTGAGATGCTGAAATGTGAAATCGTACATCCCCAGAAAGAGAGATACGCTGATAAGCAGAACAATAACAAGCACGCATTGTTGAAAAATGAAGAGAGGCACAACTTACAGTTTAAGTTAATGGCTTTCTTGAGAGGGATTAGCCCAGCTTCTCAAAGTAATAGATGACTGCTCAGTATAACAAGGCATAGAGAAAATCATGCATCAAGACCAGAAAAGAATGAGTCAGATTTTTTTTCTGAAAGTCTCCCAGAATTCACGATTCTGTTCATTTAAATGACTCATTGAGTGCTTTAAAAACAAGATTAGGGTCTTAAATTTAAAATTACTTTAGGGATTTACTAGAAATAGAGGATGAAACCTGAACATAGATCTGTGTATCCTCAACTTCAGAAGTCCAGGCATTCATCTGAAAATGTAATACACACCAGCTCAGAATGAGAAATATGCAAGAAGTCCAGTATAGGCACCTTCTGATTGCAAGACAACAATTCTTACTATTGAAGCAGTTTGCCTCTTCACAAAATATGCAGGAGCTCCTCAGCATCTCAATTGTGCAAGTCTGTTAAACAGAAATGATGAGGTCAGGGCACGTGTATTGCCCATAAGTAGATATAAATCAGTTAGAGATTAAATACCCATCTCTGCAGAACTTTGGCCAGTTTCCCAATTGCCAGTATAAAATTCCAATGCACGAATGTTTTTTTTAACCTATTTTATTTTCCCTTTCTTCCTTTCCTTCCTTATTTCTTTCTTCCTTACAGCCCCCAAGATGATGATAGGATGAAGAATGGGTGCAGCAGAGCTCACTAGAGTTCCAGAAAAACTTGGGCAGCTCTTTGGGAAACATTACCCAGCAGCAAAGTTTACAAAGTGCTTAAGTGTTCAGTGTAATAGGAGCAGTGGTAGCACAATTTGGTGATGCCAAATAAGCAAAAACTGCCAAGAGGAAAACAAAAGAGGAATTTCCAGCAGCAGTTGTAGAATTCTATTCTTTGCTTGCAGTAAGTCTCTGAGCAAAAGTCTGAGTATAAAACTGCTCAAACTTTTTGCTCAAACGTGGCTTATTTGTAGGGCTGGGGTTTGGAAATGACACTTCGCAGCTGTCATGCCACAGAACTCTGTGAGGGCTCAGCCTGCCTTGGCAAATCGACCAGTGAAGGTGGAAAACATCCTCTTAGGATGCAAATGTTAAGGGAAAAGAGTGATTTCTAGTGCCTGATGATTTACATACTGGTATTTGTAGTAATAAACTGTACCGAAGTGGGTAGGGCTTTGATGTAGCAGCCAGGGTGCCTTTCAGCTACATTTCTGGGAAGTGCATGACTGGAAATTTTGATACAGAGAGTCTTGTTTTGGCATGCATTTTTTTCAGTTAATATGGTTCATGAGCAAAAGCAGAGAATGGTAACCTCATGTTAATAACCCCAAAGCCCTTACTGTACTTCACAGATGCCAAAAAGCAGAGAAGTGAGTTACGGAACTGTTGCTACTCCACCACCAAGACCATCTGTCGTATGTGGTGACAGCATGGCGACAAGAGGTGGCACAGAGAAGGACAGGCAGGGTGCTCTTCCCTATCAGATTATGGATAGCAGTTCATGTTTGGGGTCAGCAGTGTAGAACAACCAACATTGTAAGTGAACCTCTGCTTATAAACATCAGTGATGCTCCAGATGTCCATTAGCTGAGGCAATAAGTCCATTTTCCAGCCTCTGAAGGCCTAATTTAATTTTCTTTGACTTTTAAATTTGGCCAGATCACAACTTGTCTTATATCAAAATTTACCTTATTTGAATTCGGGCTCGTGTCTACTGATCATACGACGAGCAGCGGAGGCTCGCAAAGGGAACCAAAGCAAACATGCTGAAGGCCACCCAAATCAGCAACAGGATTTCAGTAATTAAATCCAGATAATCACACATGCCCCTGGACCAAGCCACTCTGTTATAGCGAGATGGCCAAAAGGTGCTTCTTACAAAATGCAACCATGAAGACGAGGAAAAAGCTACGTAGAAATAACTGTGCACGCACACTGCCACGGCATAGCCTCCAGATGTCAGCATCGACCCAAGCAAGAGAGAGGCAGGGCAGAAACCGTGCAGAGAAGCACTTGCTGCCTATGCTTTCCAGAAACACTCTCTTGTCCCTGATCTCCTGTCTGGGACAGACAGACAGACAGACAGGAGGGTTTCAAACTCACCTGGAAAAAGTGCTTCACAGAAAAAAACAAGGGATGTAGCTTGTAGCTGTGTGCGTAAGTATTTTACATGCACTTTATACTGACACTGTATAGATCCTCATCACCTCTGTCTTATATTTGTGTGAGATATAAAGAGGGAGGTAGATAGACAGATGCATATATAGATACAGCTTTTGGTATTAAGAACAAAAGGCTCTTTACATGAAGGCAAAAGCAAGGCACATCCTCCAGCACCTTTTCTACCCCTATGCATATTCATGTCTTCCAGTACACGTATTTTTGTGCCATGCAGCTGATGAGCTGAGAAACACAGCAATCAGCCCTGGATAAAGGGTCCAAGAATGTAAGCTCAGGTTCACATCCCCCAGCGTGACTGTAAGTCTACGTAGTAAATTCAGTGCTAACTGATCAAGAAATTGTTTGTCACTTTTATTCCCCTTGGCCTGTTAAGTCCCTTTATGCTTCTCTTTTAACAAATATAGATTTGCCTATTAGGAAAAAGAAGGCTTAAAAAACATCCCATTTCTTCCTCTTCTTCCTCATAATTCAGCCCTCTCCTTACAGTCCACAAGATTTAAATGCATCAAAAATTTACTGGGAAGGAAAAGACCCCAAATTCTGCTCAAAGCAGGCATTCAGAATGTCTCTATCACTGTGTGAAGCTGTGATGCAGAGTAAAGTCACAAGCACAGCAAGAGAGCCCCTGACACCAACGGGTGTGCAGGGTGGCAGAGGGCATCCTCCAGCCAAACCTTGCACCTGCAGGTAATTGGGAAGAGATTTGGGGATTGTTGATTTAAACCCATACTCCCCCCCTTAACATCAGATAAAGAAAACATGACGAGGGAGATGCCATTTTCCCCAGCACTTGTGAGGCACAGAGGCTGTTTTCACATGAAAAACCCCACAAGATCCTCCTGTACCAAAGCGTTCATCCTAAGAGCAGAGTAGCACATAGCCAAGTTTGAGTGGGGCCAAAGATTCCTGGACAGATCGTGACCCAGAAGATTAATGGATCTCTTGAAGCTATAGGTTCTCAGTTAAGTCAAGCACTTCTAATGCAGGATTTTGTCCTGAGACCTCTATTAGCACAATGACGAAGCTTTTTTTAAGTCCTCTGTGCAAAAGACATAATCCTCGTATGCCAATGGATCATATCCTTGAGATCCCTAGAGAGCAGGACAAATGTGGAAAGAAAGGGAAAGGAAATCCCTTATTTCATAATGGTGCAAACAGACATGTCAGGAGAATTACATCAACATGCAGCACATGTGAAACTTAATACTCCTCCTAATGCACTTAGATGAGGTAAAATGTAATGTCTATACTGCCTCTGGGAATAATTCTGGTAGGAAGCTTTCACCACTAGGAACCAAGAACTTTCTACTTACTCTGGAATTTAAGCCTTTGTTTTCAAAGCCTTCCTGAGAGACTTCAAACACCAAGTTTGTTAAGTGCAGGTCACTATTTGAAGAACTGTCTTCCAGAATGAAACACCACTGCTCTTCCCAGCAATGTTAGTGTGAACGAAAAGTAGCCTGAAACATTCCTGGGGGCGCAGACAAGCTGCAAAAGAGGAGAGCCTGATCTTTTGCACTGCAGAAAGCCAAGATATGCAAACACACCAAGCCCTCATCCTTTGCCTAGTGTCAGCTGGCACGGACTTGCATGGACTTCCACCGGCTTTGACTGTGGCCCATAAGGATCTCAAAGTCTTTTAAATGTGAGCAGTATTTGCTTTGGAGTCCTTGCAGACAGGAGGAGCCTGAGATCTTCTCTCTGATTTCCCTCCTCCTATATATAAAACTGTGGATATGGGATTCAGCAAAGGATACAGCTAAGATGTGGCTTGCATTCAGACAAGTGACTTGAAGTGATGATTCCCCCCCCATCAGGCTGCAGATGATTGATGTATTATGCATGAAAATAGTGCCAGGCACAGATGGGGTGGGAGTAGAAGGTGTGAGCTGATAATGACAGCAGCCAAGCACTGCTAGAAAAGACTCTACAACACACTCTCATATTAGGCAGAAAAAGGATGCAACGTGCATGAGAGACTAACCATGGTTTAAAGGGCCAAACAGTTTAATTACCCCCAAATGTGAGGTTTATGCAAGGATTTGAGTGGCATGGTTGCCAGAGGGAGCAGGGGATTAACCTTGATCATTCAAGTAAGTTTCTTCCTGTCCTGTGTTCTTGAATAACCACAGGAAGATAGTGAAATATTTATTCTGGGGTTTTAAAAGCTGAAGACAGGGAATCCAAAGTGGTGACATGGTGCTACAAGAGATATTGCCTCCAGCAGGATCCTGGCTCATACTCAGCACAATGCTGAGAACTTGACACCAGGTCCAACGCTGAAACAAACAGGAATTTCTCTCCATGGACTAGGGTTTAGTTCCAAGCCCCTGAAGATGAACACACATGGCCTGGTCCTGAAGAAACTGTGGCAGTTTGGATAGGTGACACATCGGTGACTTAGAGCCAGGTGGATATAGTCTTCTGTGGGAAGATGAGTCAAGAGAGCTCCAGCATCGAATGCAAAAGCACCTGACACTGTGAGAAAGAACTTAGTGTGCTATCCATAAAGACCCACAAAGAAGAAGTGATGGTCCAAACAAAAGCCATTGATATTCCTCATCAGCCTTGGAGCACTCTGGAGACCATTACAAGACCAGATGCTTAAAATAAGCTGCTTTCCTTCCACAATCAAACCACAAGAAGGGGATATTCTGTTCCTTACACAGCTTGTTTGAAGGAGTTCCAGCCTTGGAGTCCACATCTGACAGTTGGCAAAACATCACTGGTTTTGCCAAATCTGACCACAGCTGATCCCTGATGCTATAAATTGTCAACCTTGAATCACCAGAGGTTAAGAATGTGCTTGTCTGGAGGCTCATCAAGCAAGAACAGCAAAGTCTTCCTGGCAACTTGCAATGCATTTGCCCCTTCCAGGCTCTGTGGAAGCCTGATCCTACACAAAAAGATCCTTGCGTGAGTCCACAACTTTGCTCATGGAGCCACTGATGTAACAGCTAGTGGAAATCTGTGTCTGAGGGATCTAAGCTGTGCATTCAGAGACTTGCAAGAATCTTTGGGTTGCTGAGACATGCAAATGTTTTGGGAAGTCAGGCCAGCAAGCATTGCACAGAGGAGATTAATATTTTACATCACTTAAGGGCTAGGACCCCATGAAATGTAGCTGTTTCACTGCTCTGAGAGAAATTTTGTCAACTTTTCTCCAAACAGGGCTCAGAGGCTCATATTTGTCCATAGGAATAAGCATTTCTGGTAGCACCGCCCAGCTTCATCTTGCAAAGAAATTTCCCGTAGAGGGAGCATCATAGGAATAAGGTTTCAAATTGCATATTTCCCATAGCCCAAGGGGCTGCAACCCACTTATAGCTGTGGTAACTTACCTAAAACCAAGAGCAAACGTGATATAAAGGATGTCTTAGGAGACTTGAGGAGCCCAGCACTCATGATGATTCATGACAGGGCATGTTGCATCACGCTCTGCCAGCCGCCAGTCTGGGTAGTCTCTGCTTTCCTTCCATCTCCCAGCTCAGCAAGACGCAGGGCTTAATTCACGCACATCCTAAGACACCTTCAAACAGGCTGCCCTGTCACTGCAGCCCAACACAGTCTCCCTGAACCTGAAGGGCTTGAGTAGAGCCAGTTCCATTAACTTTATACCCAGCCAACACCCACCTCAGCCTAGTAAAAGCCCCCTCACTCCTAATCAATTTGGCGTTAAGGTCGCATTTTGTGGTGCTAGCACCATTGAGAACCACGCGTCCGTCCAGATCTGGTCCCAGTCCGTCCTGCATGGCTGTCATTATCTCAGGCATTTTCAAGGAGCTCAGCAGCAAATTATGGATCAAAGCTAATCAATAATACCAGAGCCTTTTCATCATATTACTTCCACTAAGTTAGTGCATCCTTTAAAAAAAGACACTTTAGCAGACCACAGTACAATGCCAGACAGACTGTCACTACTAAATTATGTTTATTTATTCTCTCTCTGGCTCTTGGCTGGCCCCATTACCAGCATATCTTAGTGTCTCTCAGTCATCGGCATATTTGTCTTCCCTCCCTTCCCCCTACCCCGAGGTGCACGTCTCCTCTCAAGTACAAAGCAGACTGACACGGCAAGTTTTTGAGCCTATTTAACATCAGCTTTATCTGAGGAGTACTGGATTCGGTGACAGAGCCTTAGAGTTAATTACATGAAGGTGAATTCCCATCACAGAGCCTGGCACGGTGTCACTGCAAACATTTTAACAGCAAGTCTCTGGCCCTCAGCTGCCTTTGTGCAGCGTAAAGCAGTTATTTGTACCTGCTTGGTGAAACGCGCCAGCCCCCTCAGAGGTGCTGCAATATAGGGTACATGGTTCACCCTTGTTATTGTAAGTTGGGCAAAGAAGAGTGAGTATGGTGGATCTCAGCTGTGTGCACAGTCCCTGGTGCTGCTGTGCTCATCCCCTGTCTCCCTCAGATCAGAAAAGGAGGAAATCACCTGGGGAACAGTGCTGCAGTATGGATGACCATTCTCCCTGCCCAGCCCACAGGACCCAGATCCCTTTGCATCTGAGAGCCTTGTTATTAAAAAGTTGCGTCTAATTAAGAGGGAAGGAACAAAGGATATTCCTGCAACATGGCAAGTTGCAGAGATCACATCTGTGGAGATCACAATATCACAAGGCTGTAAAAGACCTGTGAGATCATTGAGTCCAGCCTATGACCCAACACCAACACCAACTCATCATCTAAACCCTGGCACTAAGTGCCTCATCCAATCTCCCTTTAAACACCTCCAGGGATGGTGACTCCACCACCTCCCCAGGCAGCGCATTCCAATGACCAATCACTCTTTCAGTGAAGAATTTTTTCCGAATATCAAGCCTAAACTTCCCTTGATGAAGCCTGAGACCACGTCCTCGCTGATCACCTGAGAGAAGAGACCAACCCCTGCCTGACTACAACCTTCTTTTAGGCAGCTGTAGAAAGCAATAAGGTCTCCCCTGAGCCTCCTCTTCTCCAGGCTAAACAACCCCAGCTCCCTCAGTCGCTCCTCACAGGGCTTGTGCTCCAGCCCCTTCCCCATCCTCGTTGCTCTCCTCTGGACACACTCCAGCATCTCAACATCTTTCTCAAACTGAGGGGCCCAGAACTGGACACAGCACTCGAGGTGCGGCCTGACCAGTGCCAAGTATAAGAGAATGATGACCTCTCTAGTCCTGCTGGCCACACTATTCCTGATGCAGGCCAAGATACCATTGGCCCACTTGGCCACTTGGGCACACTGCTGGCTCCTGTTGAGTTTCCTGTCCACCAGCACTCCCAAGTCCCTTTCCGCCTGACTACTCTCCAACCACTCTGTCCCCAACCTGTAGCTCTGCATGGGGTTGTTGTGTCCTAAGTGTAGAACCCAGCACTTGGACTTGTTAAACCTCATGCTATTGGAATCAGCCCATCTCTCCAGCCTGTCAAGGTCCCTCTGTAGGGCCCTCCTAGCCTCTAGCAGATCAACACTTCCTCCCATCTTGGTATCATCTGCAAACTTGCTAATGATGGACTCAGTCCCCTCAAATGTCAGTGCTCACAGGTACAGTGTGGCTGGTTGCATATGAGAATTTTTTAGGGGAAATTCAGTCTGTTTAGTTGTCCCAGTGGCTTGGGTCTGCTTGCACCAGACTGTGTAAAGTCTTCCAGTGCTCCACTAGCCCACAGGAATGTGCCTCTCAGTCTCATCTCACGATGAAGACAAAAGGAGTCAACTGTGGCAATCAGAGCTGTGTCAACATGAAGCATTCTCACTTCATGACCAGCCACCATCAACTTCTTTTCCATCAGAAGAATCAGATTCATCCAGACTCTTGGAGGACCAGATTCATAACCCATAGCACAGGCATCCAAACCTATGTTGAAGCCATTTATGTCCATGTTACGTGGGAAAACCAACAACTGTCTGTTGTCTATTGCAATCTTTCAGTACCGGCTCCATCTGCTTCTCAAATCCTTCACGAATGTGAAATTCGACTTCTGAGATCAAGGGTAATTATTTTGGTTAAGGTCATTTATTGTTACTCAGAACTCAGCATCTTGACTCGCTAGTTATATAGATTTTCAAATGGACTTGTAGAGAGAGCAGTCACTCGTTGTCCAAAACCTAGGACCTGAACTGAAGCTGCAGAGGTCATCGTTCAGCAAATTTGACTTAAGCTGGGATTGGAAAACTGTGTCTGCTACATTAGCAGAGAGATCAGGTGACAGATCTGGTATGGCCTCATTATCTATCCATAAAAATGTAAGGGCCTGAAGTATTTGTGGAATGGGAATGCAGAAAGCAGGAGAGATTGCTGGAGAATCTCTATGCAGTATTTGCTGGCTGAGAAAACGAGACTGAAGGACCCCCCACACAAACTGATGTGAGCTCTTATCTCCAACAACAAGCTGAAACCAGGAGAATCAGTTTCTTCCTTTTGCAAACAGTTGGGGGAACAGGGGCTCCTGTGTGTCTACAACATCTCGCATTTATTTTTAGCTTCATCTGTTTGGTTAGTGAGGTCACTGGAGCCCAGGCTTAAACATGTTTTGAGCAAATGTTACCCTGACCTGCCAAAGCTCTGAATTGCCTGTAGCTATACATACCCTAAAGAAACAGAGCTAATGGTGCAAGAGAGTGTTATGTTAGCATTTTATGCTAGAGTTCAAATAACTATGTATCCTCATTTATTGCAACACATTTTTTTTGAGTATGAAAAGTGTAAAATACAGTTTGAGCAGTTTTGATCAAAAAACCATTTGATGAAGCTATTTCCTGGCTGAAATAGCCCCTGTGCCTTTTCCAGTAATTCTGCATTAAGGATTTTATTTACACACTTCAAGGATTAAATCACAATTTCCAGTCCTCAATATAAAACCAAAAAAAACCCCCCAGCTCTACTTCCCCCAGAGCTGGGAAGCATTATCCAAATCGAGCAGGGGGAAAAAAACCATCAGTGTACCCAGAACCACCAGCTTCCATAATTTCCAGCCTCATCCTCGGAAAAATTTCTTCACTGAAAGGGTGGTCAGGGATTGGCACAGCTGCCCAGGGAGGTGGGGAAGTCGCCATTCCTGGGGGTGTTTAAAAGATGGGTGGATGAGTTCCTTAGGAACATGGCTTAGTGGGGAGAGAGGCACAGTTGGACTCGATGATCTCGAAGGTGTCTTCCAACCTTAGGATTCTATGGTTGTATGATCCAAACTAGAAAATGAATTTGTGGGGAAAAACCTTCTCATGGAGCTGTGGAGACTGTTAGCAAATAGTGCTTTTTCTCATGATAGCAAATGGAACAAGCTGATGGAGTTCGCAAGTCGAGGTACAGGGGAGCAGGTAGTTTTCGTCGCTGTTCCAGAAGTGAGATGAAGCTGAGAAGCCTGCAGGAAACTCCCCAGGCTTTAGGTAAAATAGCATGGCCCTAGATCTTGCAAGGTGAATGCTTGTCTTAACAGGCTTTTGGAGTGCTCTGCTGGAAATGATGTGCATAAACCTAGCCTCTGCCCACACTGCAGATCCTCCTCAGGGAAAAGATTTCCCCTAGGGAGAAAAAAATGCCTTGGTAAGGGTGCATCTATCGTTATTTTTAGTATTTAAGATGAAACATTCTGGAAAATGACCTTTTCTGGATTCTGATATAACCATCTCTTCCCTAGCAATATATTCTGTAGCTGCAGGTCACCAAATTAAGGAAGCTCAACTAAAGTTACTACTAATAAAATAAGCTACGGTAACAACCCATAAGCAGACTTTTAGCCTCCTGCAAATGCAAAACAAAATGTCCCTGCAGGGTGACTGGAGCTAATATGCTTTACTTTACATTTACAATTGGCTCAGAGTCACGCATGGCTTCTTGCCGGGGCAAAAGTAATGAAGAATTAAGCTCCTTTAACTCAACCGTTTGCAAGTACTTGCTATGTCTCTGATGGAAAAAATGTTGCAGAAAAATCACGCCTCTTGCTCATATGGAATCTCAAAATACTGAAGAATTGGTTCAGCTTTCCTCTGTCTGAAGTTCACACACCAAGAGCAAATTCCCATTTTTATATTACCGCAATACTGAATATTTCTGCAAGCAGCTGTTCACCTGGTGATGCAACAGCAGACAACGTAAATCAAGATGTTTAATTTTAGAAAGCCAGCATTTGTGGACTTTCATTCACACCTTCTATTGTTTGTTCATTGTTTGTGTGTCTCCTTTCCTAAAATGAAATGGAAGATCCTCTCCTCCCCCAGAACGCCGAGAGAATGGCTACTTATGCCTCCTTTGGGGTGCAGATACGGATAATCCCAGGCATCAGCAACCTATTTGCTAATCCCTGATCCAAACTGCAAATCAGCTGCAGTTTATTAAATATTGAGAAGTATTGATAATCAAATTAGCCACTGAGTGAGACCATAAATGGCACATACACGAGGAGCAGTCATTCAGGAAAACTCACCACGAACTAATTAGAGACCTGTGCTATGAAAAAGGAGTTGTTCAAGCTATCCAGACGCACACAACTATATACCTGGGCTTGTTCTGAGTAGTTTGAGAATGGGCAGAAAAAAATAGAAGGAAATCCCTTGATAATTCATCTGTGGTGGGTAATTTACTGGGTCTAATCAGAGCAAACATCTCTATGGCTGGAATGTTAAAATAAATTAAATACAAAGCCTTCAAGGTCACAGCTTCCCAAGCTAATAACGCAGCGTCGCTGATGTCAGGGTGAAGGCACTGTGCTCCACTCTGAAAAATCTGGATCAGTTGGATGTAATGGGAATATTTAAAGCAGTGATCAGGCCTGCCTGAAAGAAAATGGGGTAAATAAGGGAGATTCAGTTTTCAAACAAGGAAACTTGAGCAGGATATTCAAAGTTTAGGTGCTCAGACTGGAAACAAAACTGCTGTCTGGCCAAATCTGGTTGTTAAAACTGAGTAGTTGGGCTCCCAACTCCCTTTCCCCTCACCCATAGGGAAAGGAAAAGGAGAGGAAAAGATTTATAGGTTGGAAACTAAAAATAAAACAACTTTAATGAAACAACAACAACAATAACAACAACAATAGTAATAACAACAGTAGTAAAAACAATAATAATGATTATGATAATAACGATAATAACAAAGAAATCACTGTTAATAAGAAAATAATAAAGTACACACAAATATATGAAATTGTGCCTCCCCACCCCTCCATGACTGTGTGCCACCACAGATGCTGCAGGGCCAGCATGGGGAAGTGCCCGGACTAGGAGGGATCTGGACTCAGGAAATGGGTTTAGGAACGCATCTGAAATCAGGGGCGAACAGAAAAACACTACATGTCAGCCATCCAAGAAGAGAGTGAGACCCTTGTGATCTCTCAATTTTATACTGAGTATGAAGTACCTGAGATGGAATACTCTGTTGGTCAGGTTGGGGTCATCTATCCTGTCCACCTGTCCCTGCAGTGTGACGCTTTTTCACCCCTTTCACTTACAGCTCCACCAGCTTGAACGTGACCTTGGTGTCTATAGGAATAAGCATAACCAATGGCCTTTCTGCGTTCCAGTGCCCCATGTTCTCACTTCCAGAGAGAAACACTGTCTGAAAAACACACACCAAGTGTAAGTGTTAAGTGTAAGTTAAGTGTAAGTGAAGTTACTTAGATGAAACTTAGCTGAAGCTAGAAAAAATGATTCTACTTCAACTCAAACCAGAACAAATACATATAAAGAGGCACTGGTATCTGGGAAGGGTTGTGGGAGTAAGGGGAGTTTGGAGGGTGTTGGTAGCAAGATGTAAGCTGTGAGAAAAAAACCACCCTTACTGTGTTCCCTCTGATTAGGTTTTGCAGGAGTGTCCACGTTCAACATCTCAATTTTTGCAGTGACCAACACCCCCCGCCCCCCAATCAAAGGTTTATAACCCTCTCTCAGCCCCAGCTGCCCCATCCAGCAGGCTGGAGGCTGCCACCCCACCATCTGCACAGCGCAGCCATTCCTCTGCCTCTCAAATCCCAGACCTGAACAGATTTGGCTGCAGAGACGACTAATGCCACCTTCACATTGGGCAGGTCTGCTGATGAGGCAGGAGCAGATGCCAGCAGAAAGCCCTGGAGACCCCTGGCACAGTGCACAGCCAGCACAGGAGGGTCTTCTGGTCCAGAGAAGCAGGTGGACACCCTGGAAATATCTCGGTACCCTGTAAAGTGCAGAGCCTTTGAGGTCTACCTTAGCAGACCTGGTTATTGTCATTCTGAAATACTGGGGGGAGGGTCTGCCCTGCACCATAATGTGATGGCCTAAAGCTTTGTTGTTACCATGGGGGGGGTTGAGTGTTCAGATGACTTTCATGGCAGCAGAGGATCTTTCCATAGAGGATTAGAAAATTCCCTTGTTTTATTATTTTATTTTATTTTATTTTATTTTATTTTATTTTATTTTATTTTATATTCTATCTCTTTTCTTTCCTTTTCTTTCCTTTTCTTTTCTTTTCTTTTCTTTTCTTTTCTTTTCTTTTCTTTTCTTTTCTTTTCTTTTCTTTTCTTTTCTTTATTTTTATATTTTTTATATTTTTATTTTATTTCATTTTATTTCATTTTATTTATTTCATTTTATTTTATCTTATTCTTTTCCGATAAATATACGTTTCACAATCTCCCTCAGCCTCCCACTCATTCTGTAAATCTCACCATTAAAAATGACTGCCTAGCTGTTAAATTGTGATTAGATCTTCTACATACATACTCAGATTTACGTGCACGCACAGAGAGTGCCATCTGCTTTGATTTAACCTCCTCTGCATACGCTATGATGTGCTCTAGAAAGACATGATCCTCCACCTGTTCCTCGGCCCTCCATCAGACCCTGCTTTGCTCAGTGCGTAATGATCCACATCCCCAGGCGAGGCAGTTGCTGGGTATTTCTTTCCCTGTTCATCACACAGCCTCCTGCCCTCACTCATTTGCATATCTTTCGAATCCTGGGCTGAGCTTTGCTGTGAAGTGCTCTCTCTCTGAGACTGAAAACCTCACCAGCGCTAATGAATGTATCTTCAGCAGAGCCCTGTGCCGCAAAATGATACTCTTATCCCTATTTTCAGAGACAGGGAATGGAATTGCAGAGATAGGAAGGTCAACGCTGCTAAAAGCATCTGCTAATGTGAGAAAGTACAAGGCTTCATTTTTCAGAGTACTTATTTCCGTAGCACTTTACTCGGTCACAGTACAGGTCCCCTTTGACTGTATCTGCAATCACGAGAGCTTCACCCTTGTGTCTGACAGAAGTGGGTTACAAGCTGGGGACCGAAGCGATCAGCAGCATGTAATTAGCGTCCGTCTCTGAGTATGACCTGACCAGAAACACGTGGCAAAATTCCTGTATGAAGCAGGTTGGGCTGGAAAAGCGCTAAAAAATATGAATGCTGGGTCTTCTGATGGAAAACACCGCGTCTTGCTATCAGCTGAGGTCTAATAGTTTTCAGCCTGTGGATTTGTTCTCTGTGAATTCAGGTCTACTAGGAGGGTGCTTAGGTTGCTGTAAAGGCGTTCATGCCTTCCCCCCAAAAAACTGAGTGCAAAAATCAAAGCTGTGAAAAACACCAGGCTTGCAGAGATGCCAGGACAATAATTTATAATGAGCAGACAAGAGGCTTTTTGGTGAGTCAATAGACTCATCAGATGAGTTGTCAGTTGGAAAGGAGATAGTTAACTTCTCTCTTTCCCAAAACAAGACTTGCTTTTGCCAGTACCTATCCGGGCTGAGGTTCTACATGCTGGGGACACTGGTTTTTCCTCTTCTCTGCTCTTTATGTCAGCACTCAGCTAGAAAATCTGTTAATTTAAGCACAATTGTGGTTGTCTTCAGTATCCAGACACCCTGTCAGAAAAATCTGAGTTGTCTTTTATGTTCAGAGAAAGAATTAAGAACGAACTGATTGAAAATCTGGGGGGTGGGAGGGAGATCTTCCCCCTCTGCTTCCTGCAGTCCCAAAAATTCAACACTTCTTAAAAAGAACATAATTCCGTACCTTCTGCCAAACTTCCTATTATTTCTTTAAGCTGAGATACTATTCCAGCTTTTTTTGTGTTCTTTTCTTATTTGCTTATGCACAGCAATAATTCTACCAGCACAGCTTTCAGCTGGTGCTAGCACAAACTGCCATCTGATCAAATTTATGATTCAAGTTTGTTAAAATAAAACTGGTCTCAACAGGCTCCATACAAGATAGGGGTACGTGCTCGCACAATCCTGACATGTTGTCGAAGACTTTGGTTTTCAGACTTTCCAGCCCGTTGCCATCTTGCCCGAATTTGGTGTGGAAGGAACATAAACCATAGAAAGTGAACTAGTTTTGATATTTCCCAAGATTCACGCTTTTCACTTAGAATCATAGAATGGTTTGGGTTGGAAGGGACCTTTAAAGCTCATCAATTTTCAAGCCCCCTGCCCTGGGCAGGGACACCTCCCACTGGATCAGGGGGCTCAAAGCCTCATCCAGCCTGGCCTTGAACACCTCCAGGGATGGGGCAGCCACCACTGCTCTGGGCAACCTGGGCCAGTTCCTCATCATCTTCATGGCAAAAAAATGTCTTCCTCATATCTAATCTAAATCTCCCCTCTTGCAGCCTAAAACTGTTCCCCCTATCCCTGCACTCCCTGCTAAGTTTTCCCGTAGGGACCTGCCTGTAGGTCAATGTGGTGATCAGTAGGCCAACACTATAGCTACTGATCCTCCCCAAAATGTTCTCCTGGCTACCAGAGATTCTCTATTTAACAACTGCCCTGCTTGGAGCAGAAGGAGGCAGCGTGGTCCCAGGCCTGTGCAGTGCATCCTTACACCTGGCTAAAGCTTTATTGGAGACAGACCTATGTGCAGCCTCCCAGAGTGGAATCCTTTTCTCTATGGTTGAGTAGCACTCAAGATTTTTCGACGTGTAAATTTTATTCTGGATGTCTGCCCCTTAAAAAAGCAATGGCAGGATTGCAGAGCCCACCCTCTTTCGCATATTTCGACTAATAGCCTCAAAACATCCTGTGTTAGAATCAGGCAGTGTTTTACACCCACTTCATCACCATTTTCTTGTACATTTTATTTCACTGGCTTTTTGAAGCAAGGCTGTGTGCTGCCGGACTCCTCAGAGATAAATTACAGGTCAGAGTTTACCTTGCTGCTCCCAAGCGGTGCGGACAAGGAGAAAGCCCCAACTGTTCCCTGTCGTATTTTCACAGCTCCTGTGTGGCTGTGAAAAACTTCATTTGGCAAGAGGGCAAAGAATGTTCATAATGAATTGGATGGGAAACATAACTGATCAGTGTGGGAGGTGGCTGAATGTCATAGAATCACAGAATGGTTTGGGTAGGATGCAACCTTAAAGATCATCCGATTCCAACACCCCTGCCAGGGGCAGGGGCACCTTCCACTTGATCTCTAAAGTTTTTTGTACTGGGTTTGGAAAGGCAGGTCACGGTCAAGTACTGTTCTGCACGTTCCTGGCCATGAAGCCTCTTTATTCCCCAGACCTGAATCTCACCTGAAGAGGGACTTTCAGGAGCAGACACCTCAGGGATGTGCCAGCTACCTAGCTGCTGCTTATCGTATTGGTGTTTTGTATTGAGATTCAAATTCTTTTTAAAAGACTGCAATTTAAGCATCAGTTTTATTGTAGCTGCAGAGATTTCTTAATAACTTCTTGTCAAGTATAAAATGCAAATTGATTTCTGATCCTAAAGAAGTGCTGTGACAAAGGCAGTTTTGATGTTGAATACAGCCAAGCCCCAGACCAGTCTGCTCCTGCAGGTCAGTACGTAGCGCTCATGCTCCCACAACTGCTGCCCCGATGATGCCCTCTAGAAGTAGCACTGAAATTCCCACTTGATTGGAAACAGTCAAGCCAAATTAAGAAAGAATTTCACCTGGATCTTTGAGTGATAAATTTGGCCTATTGGTTTCAGAAAGTGAAAATGTGATCCTGCCTCAGGTGACACCTTTTAGGAACATGCCTGAGAGCTCCATAGTGTGAATTGCTTCAGCAGCCCGCATTTCTCCATGTGCACGCTTGTGTCTGCCTGCTGCAGCATTAATAAATAACACCTTTGTTTTCATGACATGTACACCAAGGCAGCAAGACGTTGTCCCAGAAGTCAAACAACTCTTACAATTCATAAAGAGTTAACAGGCAATCCTGCGCCTTGCAGGGAGACCTTTGCTACACATTTTTAATGGCTTGGGCTCTTGGTAGGTAAAAGGAAAGTTCCAGGCAATAAATCAGGTTTAAAATACTGTCTTGGTGCCAAGTAATCAAAATAGTTTTAAGTAAAGCAATTAGCAAGCATTAGAAAGGCACCTATTTCCTGCTTGAAGGTGGTAAACTCTGTCTCTCTTATTATGGTTTCTCTGGGGATGTGAGTAATAGGCTACGGGTTTTTTTGGGGGGAGTGGGTTTTTTTTTTGCATGTGTGGAAACACTGGCAATGTCCTAAATCTTTGCCAATTTACTAGATACGAATGACGATGAGGGTGGAACAAAGTCCTTACTCTTTTCTGGTGCTTTGAGCAATATGTGTGCCAAAGTCAAAGAGGTGGTTTTCTCATTACTTGCTCAAGTAAAGGTTTTTTGTTGTCGGTTCGGGCTTATTGCCTGAACCAGATCACGGCCACTGGGACCATGCTAGTGCTGGTGTCTGGAATGAGCAGATTGGGCAAAACCTGGTCATTCTGCTGCGTTTTCCTGGGGGGTTGATGAAACACAGGTAAGGACCACATCTCTCTAAAGGAGAGGTTTCTATTTGAAACCAGCTTGATTTTTCTGCCCAAGGGAGCTCTCAGAGCCTGCATTTACAAGGTCTTCCACAGCAGGGTGGCTCTCAGTGGGTGTAGCTACATCACCAGTTTGTTTTAAACTAACGGGGTCCTTTTGGAGCCAATTTGACCCTTGTCCTAATTTCCTGCACTTTCTACCAGAAAGCCACCCTGGAGACCTGGAGAAGAAGTCTCCTCCATCCCACTTAGTGCCTCTCTCCTCACCACAACTTCACAAAGTGCCCTCTGTGTCTAAGGCTCCTCAGATTAACAAGATATTCCCGTGTTGGTTCTGCTGGGCTTTGAAGAAGGCCTTAGGGTCTTCGGTTGTGCAGCCAAATAAAGGATAGAAGCGAGGCTGATGCCTTCCAAAAATGACTGAGGTACAGGAAAGTGTCTCCAAAGTCTCAGCATCACATGGGGACAAACTGCTGCCCCCAAGGGAAATGCAAAGCCCAGAAACAGACAATCCACGATTGTTTCATTGTCACTTATTCTTCTTGCTTTGATTTGGGGGAAGAAAAATCACATTTCCTAAGTAATGGTGGGAGGCAGTGCAGAGGTTGCCCAAAAAGTGGTGGATGCCCCATCCCTGAAGCAACCTGATGCAGTGGAAGGTGCCGAGAGGGTGGAACTGCACAATCTTTAAGGTCCCTTCCAAGCGAAACCATTCTATGATTCTATGATTCTGCAAAATGCTCCCCGGCTCTGTGGCCACTGAGCAGCCAGCACCCTATGTCCACATTCCCCGATAAAGTGATGCACAGACACACAACCAAAGCAAACCAACACACTCCCCAGGTTACTACAACTGCTACAAAAAGGAAAAGGTGGGTCAGAGTCATAGGAAACTCCCTGCTGAAGGGAACAGAAGGACCAATATATCGAGCAGACCCTACTTGTAGGGAAGTTGTGAGAAGTTGTGGGTTGACACATCACGGGGTGCTACTATGGGCCCCTGGGGTGTGCTGAGGACGCTGTCGCACAGCTGAGTATTGTGGAGATGACCTGAGGGCTCCTGAGATTTTAGAGTCAAGAAGGAAATGTCCACGAACACCTCAAGGGAAATAAGGGGTGTTCCACTAAGCAGGTGATACAGCCAACTGCCCAGCTCAAGTGCCTCTACACAAATCCATGCTGCTACAAAGCTGCAATCTGGTTGCAGTTACTGAAACTTGGGGGGATGAATCCCATGACGGGAGTGTGGCTACTGATGGATACAGGCTGTTTAGGAGGGATAGTCCTGGAAGGAGGGACAGAGGCATAGTCCTCTTTATAAGGAAAGTGATTGAGTGTGAAGTGCTGTCCCTGAAAAGTAGCGGTGAACAAGTTGAAAGCTTATGGTGAGAATAACAAACTGAGGCAACAAAAGGCTGTCTGAGCCAAGACCTGCTGGTAAAAAACAGAAAACCAAGAGGGAACTGAACAGGCAGTGCAAGCAGGGACAGGGAGCCTGGGATGAGTATAGGGATGCTGACTGGTTGTGTAGGGATGGGGTTAGGAAGGCCAAGGTGCAGCTGGAGCTGAATTTGGCAAGAGAAGCAAAGAAATAACAAAAAGGGCTTCTATAGGTACATCATCCAGAAAAGGAAGGTTAAAGAAAGTGTACCCCAATGATGAACGAAAATGGTGACCTCGTATCAACAGACGAGGAGGAGGCTGATTCCCTCCCACTGTAGGGGAAGATTGTGTTTATGACCACCTGAGGATCAGGAACATACAGAAGTCTATGGGACCCAGATACATCCCAGAATCCAGAGGGAATTGGTTCATGTGGTTGCCAAGCCACTCTCCATAATATTTGAAAAGTCATGGCAGTCAGGGGAAGTCCCTTGTGACTGGAAGAAGGGAAGGTGATTCTCCCCCTCTACTCAGCTCTTGTGAGACTCCACCCGGAGTATTGTGTCCAGTTCTGGAATCCTCAACATAAGAAGAATATGAAAGTGTTGGAGTAGGTCCAGAGGAGGCTACGAAGATGATCAGAGAACTGGAGCACCTCTGCTGCGAGGACAGGCTGAGAGAGTTGGGCTTGTTCAGCTGGAGAAGAGAAGGCTCCAGGGAGACCTTACAGAGGCCTTCCAGTACCTGAAGGGCAAGTACTGATAGGATGTGATGGAATGGGTTTATGTTGGAAGGGGGGAAGATTTAGGTTAGATGTTAGGAAGAAATTCTCACAATGAGGGTGGTGAGGCACTGCCACAGGTTGCCTGGGGAGGTTGTGGATGCCCCATCCCTGGAAGTGTTCAAAGCCACGTTGGATGGAATCTGAGCAGCCTGGTCTGGGGGGAGGTGTCCCTGCCCATGGCAGAGGGGTTGGAACTGGATGTTCTTTAAGGTCCCTTCTAACCCAAAACATTTTATGATTTTATGGTTCTATGAATTAGTCAGAAAGAACAAAAGTGTGGTTCTACCTGCAATGGGTGAAAAATAACACTTTTTTTAATCTTAGGAAGACACTTGCAAAGGTTTCCATGGGAAGCAGACAGATTAAATATGTAGATCGAAGCAGAATAAGTAGTGCTAGCAACGAAGTGTTGGCTCTGAAGGTGTCTTTGCAGCTGATGTTTTTAAGCTCTGTGTCAGTCAGTAGAAAATGAAGCCATGGGGTAGTTTCTCAGCTGGTTTTGGTGACTAAATATTAGTGATGACACACACTCCTAGGCACTCTAGTGCTTTACTGTCCTTGAAATTGAAGCTAGGAATTGAAGAATAGCACAAATAATCGGTTTTCTGAGGTGCTGTCCCCATAAACCCCTGGAAA